>OX403597.1:5012500-10012500 GCA_948107665.1 Lomographa bimaculata
TTAGGTTTGATTTTAAAATCAAGATATTCAAAAAACATATACGCGATTCATTTGAACGAAATTTTCACTTATTATTGTATTTTAAAAAGTTGAATATATTTGTTTATTTTTTTAGTTTTATTGGAATACAATTCACCTTTAGAGTACAATAATTAAGATTAGATTGAACATTAATAGAACTAGAATGTTAGCATAATAAAAGAAAGTCTAACCTAAATCGACAATTTAAAAACAATAAAGCACCTCTGCGATTCGACAGCTACAAGTTTTAACAACTAAATAAAACTAATAAACTACTAACCATTGTTTGAGACAATTCTAAATTGAGTTAGTGTTTCAAGTTTTACTGCGCTGTTTAAGTGCAGAATGCTAAGGAATGCTTTAATGTCTAGTTCTAACTTTATGATGTACTCGTTGATGATTGTTCTAGCAATTATTGCTTACAGTATTTATTTTAAGGTAGCTGTGTAAATACTTACGTGTTATGTTATTTTAATTCTATGTTATTAAATAATTTTTTTTTGGGCTTTGTAATAATATTTTTAAAATTTACATTTAAGTACTGTATGTTTGACACATTAAATTATTTTGTCACATAATAAATTAATCCAACTAATATTATAAATCCGAAAGTTTGTGTGTAAGTGTGTAAGTATGTTTGTTCCCTCTTCACGCTGTAACGGCTGAACGGATTTGGATGAAATTTGGAATGTACATAGCTTATACCTAGGATTAACACATAGGCTACTTTTTAACTTGATAATAGCGGGCGAAGCCGCGGGGCACGGCTAGTATTTTATACGACGTCAAACATATAGACAACAAAGTAAATTTATATATATATTTATATTTAATGTTTCAGTTTAAATCAGTAATAAAACAGGCATTAATAAAGAAAGCTTATTATAAAACGATTGACTACATTAATGACGAGGTTGCATCAAGGCAAACTGCACAAGTGCTTTCTAGCGATTCCATAATATAGATACACCTAGATTAATATAATTATGTATTACTATTTAAGAAAGATAAAAAAAATACGCTGCCGAGTTTCTTGCCAGGTTCTTCTCGAGATGGCTGTAATTTTGCAAATCTAGCAGTAGAGTCATTAACTTTCATGAGTGGCTCTTTGGGGCCCATATGAATAAACAATTTTGACTTGATTTGATTTTCAAAATATTGCAAAAATCTTTTAGCAGTAGAAATGTCTTTTGCGAAATTGCATGGGACATTTTAAATCAGTATTAAATTAGTATTACAAAAACGACTAATTTCACTGACCAATTCTTCACCTGCTTCATGAAAAAATGAACAGAAGAAAAAATGCTAGAGACGTTCCGGTCAAAAAATGAACGCCAAGCTTTTCACTAAATTCAACTAATGTTTTCATGTATTTGACAATCAACCTATTATACTTAAGTGCGTTTTAACAGACTCCATAAAAAAGAAAAATCTGTTCAATTTTACCTAGGTAGGTACTATTGCTGTTTTATTAATACCATTTTTATTCTTTTTTGTTTTTATTTAATGCCAGATAGGCTATAATTTGACCACTATCTCACCTAACGGAAAGTGATGATAAAGCCAAATGTAAATAAACACTTTCACATTCACAGCCCCTCATTAAGTTTGATGAATTGTGTCGTGTGTGCCGAAAATATTCACATCACACACCAGAACCAGAAACACAAATTTTCCTTGGGGAGAAAACTTGTGTTCCAGCCGGGAATCGAACCCGATACCCCTGCTTAGAAGGCAAACGCCAAACAACTAAGTCTACGAGCAGTTCAGAAAAATGCACCATGCTTGCATCGAAGAACCTGTTCTCTCTAGACTTCAAGAAAAAATAAAACTATATTATTATAATGTTTGAGAGGATATAGTGACTAGTTAGCCCCATAGACATTGTAAATATAATGGAAATATTGGCGCTGAAGTCTTTCGTATTTTTTTTTATATACGACTTAATTTTCTTGTCTTAAAAACCTCTACAGAATGTACCACAAGCACGCAAATATAACACAGTGTAAGAAAATGACCTTAAAATAATTATAACATATTTTTCACAAAAAAATACTCCCCTAATTTATAATTTTAGAACAATAGCCAGGCGCGAGAGCAGGGACGTTCAGTGCTCGCCGAGTGCTTTTGTAGCTCAAGAGCACTGGAGTGCCTCCGGTGGTTTTCATATTGGAAATGTTACATTATGAAGGTTATTTGGGGACATTTTGAGCTGTTTGGTCAAATTTGGTTGTGATAATAATTGGGATAAATTTCGATAATAGTTGGCTTAGTTGGGTTAGTGTACGTATTCTAAGCATGGTTCGATTCCCGGAGGGAACACAAGTTTTCTCCCCAAGGAAAATTTGTATTTCTAATTTGATGTAATTAAAATTTCCGGCACCCACGACACAAGTAATGTAACTTAGTGTGGGGCCGTGAGTGTGAATAGTAGATCCTCGTCTATATTGATCCCCGATATTGACCTGTCTGCTCAACCTTAAAACAAATATTGCACCACTGCATCACGAGCCGCTGCTTTAATTAGTTTAGTATGAAAATACGGGTAAACACCCGTAGAAACGTGTGGTCAACGTTTGAAATCAATTATGTAAACGTTCATGCGAAGTGGAACTTAAAACCACGACATTAGAATTCGCTTCGAATCCGAGTACATAGCAGTCAAAGAATAAATGATAATAATATTTTAGTTTTAGGAAATATAGGCAATTGGCCCGTAGATAGATATTAAAAATAAATAAATTATATATTTAGTGACAAAAAACAAAAAGTTAATCTCTGTTTATATGGTCCGCTGATTTTGACCTATCTACTCAATCCTTCGAACCACTTGTTGTATCATCACCGTTTCGCGATAGTATGAAAATACGCGTAAACATCCCTAGAAAAGTATGGTCAACGTTTGAAATCAATCAATGACGTAATAATTATGTAAACGCTCATGAAAACTAAAGCTTTAAAAGCATTATAATTCGCTTCGAATTCGCTCACATTGTAGTCGAAGAATAAATAAATTATATCCATAATGATAAAAAACACAAACAGTTGATCTCTATTTAAACGGACCGCCGATATTGACCTGTCTACTCAATCCTTAAAACAATTGTTGTATCACTGCATCGCGAAGCGCTCATTTAATGAATTTATTATGAAAATACGCGTAAACATCCGCACAAACGTGTGGTCAATGACAGTGCACGCGCCAATGACGCGAACGTACACAAGTAGAGTGACTATGCTTTGTAAATATTTTGGATAATCGAAAATGTATTAACTGCCCGTTTAGTTTAGTTAGGTGCGCGTTCGCCTTCTCAAGCAGGGGTGTCTCTCAGTTTTCTCCCCAAGGAAAATTTGTGTTACTAGTTCTGGTTGTGATGAAAACGTTTTTGGTTCCCGATTTCAAATCTACCAATGTTGTATATTATTAGGAAATTAAAAAATAATAGCCGTTTGACTAGTATTTCAACTGTTAGCATCTAATCTGATACTTATGATCACTCATTTGTTACAGAAATTAACTGCAAAAATCGGTTTTTGTTCGAGTTGTCGAGCCAGCTAACTCGTATATTATCTTATTGATTACTTGTTATTATGCATTCACATGAAAATCATCAAAATAACATTCTGTAAGTGTAATGAAGGCGCGTCAGTCGATAATAATAATTACTTATGTAGTTTTATTACTCATATTAACTTTTACCAGCTAGACACAGCTGTCGTAACCGCCAATCGTATCCAATAAAAGTCAATAAATTAGACAAATCAGTTATAAATAGTTACCAGCCTTTCATTTCTCTCATTACATTCTAAAATAAGAAATAAACATAAGTACATTAAAAGTTCTATAAGAATACCCAAATTATTAAAAGTTGTGGCGTTTGAGATGTATAAATAAATAAATACACAGTTGAATGTTCGATTTACAAAAAATCTAATCTCTCCAATAAAATGTGTGCCAATTGTTATACAAATCATTATCCCAGCAGCTCCCAACTCATGGTTGCACCGCGCGCTCGCGTTCTGAAAATTGAAAGTGGCCGTCCGAAAACGCGGTGGACATCCATTGATACACTCATCTATTAATATATTTAGCGTTTACGCGCGTGAAAGTGAAACCGATTCCGATTGTTATCTCTGGCCGTTAATTGACCGATATTTGTAAATGCTCGTGGATAATATGGATCGGAGTGCATTTTGGTGATCAGTGTTAAAATACGTTGACATTGGACGGTGCAGTGCTGTGACGATAAATGATAGACATTTTGATACCGGTACAAACCGGTTTATACTGGTTGATAAATATGAAACCGGTTTTTGTCGGCGCTTATATTAAAATAAACACTTAGTAATATAAAAATATCCGCAAACAAACAAACGTTTTCACAGTCTCAGCCCCACGCTGAGTTCGAAGACTTGCGTTGCGAGTGTCGGTGACATTACCAACACACATCCAATACTATAAGAATCTTTGTCCCGACACACTGATTCACTGACTGACTGACTGACTGACTTAGAGACAACGCACAGCCCAAACCGCTGGTCGTTTAGACTTGAAATTTGGAGGTACATTTGTCTTAGTACGTAGTGGTGTCCTTGGAATAGATTTTTTGAAATTCTACTTCGAAGAGGGTTAAATGGGGTGAAAACGTTTGTATGAAATTTCATTGTTTTTGAACTCATAGCGATGCAAATTGGTGTTTGAGTAGTTCCTTTAATGTAAAATATTAAGATGTCAATATTTTTTGCCAGGGTTGCAAAGGTGGTGCACACGAATGAACAAATGAAAGTTTACGACGAAAGTTCTTTAATTAATAAGTAACACTGATTGAAGTTGGTATTTGAGAAATCCATTTCGAATAAAAAAATTATGTTATCAATATTTTTGCCAGGGGAACATAAAGGTGGTGCAATGGGTAATAAACGTTCTTATGGAAAGTTTTTTAATTATGAAGTTGAAGCGGTATAATTGTATCTGGGTAGTAAAATGAAAGGTTACTTTTATTCATAAGTCATTACAGTAAATAAGAAATAACTACTCTAACGACTAGATAACTCTATTATAATCACATTATAATTTTAAGTCCGAAAGTGTGTGTGTAAGTATGTTTGTATCTTTACGCTGTAAATGGTCTAGCTGAAGCCAAAAAAACTAATACCACTCTACAAATAACCCATATCTTTAAAATTAATGGTTTTATTATCTTCAATAATATTATGTCTATCAATAATGTTCCTTTTATTAATAATTATTTTGTTAACATAATTCTGCGATAACTAATTTGGGTGTTATTTGACTAGTCGTTACGTATACTACTATTAACTGTTTTTTTTACATATAAAGCGCATACTCTACGCTAAATAGTTTTAATTAAGAACTAACTAAGGCTGTAATTTAGCGTAGTCATTAACATTCATGAGTGCCTCTTTGGGGTCCATGTGAATAATCGATTTTAAATTTGAATTCGAACATGATTAGGTATAAATGCTAGAATATGTGCTACAGCTCAAGCGCTAATAAGAAAACAATACCGGTTTATCAATTTAAACTGATATTTTCACTTGTTGGTTAAAAATAATTTGGATTTTTGCGATAATGTACCGTTACCACAATTTCTTCCAAAATAAATACATTTAGTGTGCAGGCGTAAATGAACAGTTTTACGATTCGATTGCTGTCTACTGGCCCTTAACTGACCGATATTTGTAATTGCTCGCAAATAATGGATCAGGGTGCATTTTGAGGGTGCAAATTGACTCGTGACGATAGCGATAACCGGTTTTTATCGGTTAACAAAATAAAGACATTTTTCTAGGACGATGTTTTCAATTCGTCGGGATATTAATTTTTTGTGTGTTACCTCAGTACTGCGTCATTTATAAAATGCTGGAAACTTTCACATCACCCACAATCACAACTAGAACTAGATACACAAATTTTCCTTAGGGATAAAACTTGCGTTCCCCGGGAATCGAACCCGATAAAAATTAATGATGCTTACAAGGCGAACACACACCCAACTTAGCCAACGGGCAGTTTAAATAGTTCAAGTTCTGTAGAAACACTACCGAGACTACTGAACTAAAATATCTCAATGCCCGCTCACGCCTCAAACCCTAACAAAAAAAAGTCAATTGAATCCCATAAACCCAAGCTTCAAGAGTACTAATAAAATCTACATAGAAATAGCAGTTGGCAATATCGATTATATTAATACCTTAGAACGTACGTGTCGACTTGCAAACTAAAAGATTTTAACGATTAAAATAAAAACATCTGTATAGACGATTGCCGCGACACAATACCGTATAATAAAAATTACTCATCCATAAAATGCTCTTAATAATAATATACATTAACAATCTACTAGAAAATATCAACTCTATAATACACGAATAAGGTTGTATATCCTTTATTCCTGTTTGGTATTCATTAGTTGATTCAAAGGGTTGGCGAATCCGAGTTCTATTGTAAAGAGTCACGCGTCAACTTAGCATTAAGTATAATTATGTGTTTTTATATTTCCGTTGCTATAGAAATTAATGGGTTATAGATTTTTGTAGGTTTGTTATTAGTCTTGTATGATTATGAAGATTCGGTTATTTATGTAGGTTTAGTTTATTATTAGGATATGTAAGCAATTGGCCCGTAGATAGCTTCTAGATCCCAAGTTAAAGCACAACGAAGACTTTTAAATATACTTAACTATTTAAAATTAACATATACGAACTGCATAGTATATAACTCTGTTGAAAAAAAGTTATTAATATAAAACATAAAATGGCGCGAAATTAAAAAAATGGCGTTGTCAATTTTGTAACAATAATCTTTTTTTTATTTATTTTGGCTCCGCAGTCTTGCGCATTTAGCCAATGCGATGTAATACAATATTTCAAGTACAACATTATAATAGAAGTCACAGCCAAAGTCAAGTAAATGAGTCAAAGTACGGCCCTATGGCTGTACGAGTAATTCGACTCTTTTACTTGACTTTGACTTCTTTCTTAGTAAAGTTTTTACCACATTATGAGCATGACTTGACTATTCAAGTCATGCCCATAAAGTGGTAAAAACTTTACTAGAACTGTGATTCTTCAAATATTAAGAGCAGGCTGCGTTTTGGTCCGAGTACGATTGCCATGACAGGTGATTATAGAACGTATGCTGTAGCACATAACGGCGCTTTTAGCGAAATAAAAATATGGCGCAACGAAAAATCCAAAATATATTAAAATAACATGTCTACATTTAGTACGTAAATATTTATCTAAACAAAACACCATTTTGTAACACAAACTAAAAATAATTTGTAAACAAAACACCATTTTGTACCACAACTATATTATATACTCCTACTTGCTTTTAGTAGTATTAATCCAAATCTAATTATTATTTTTTTAATAAAAAAATATGATAAATGAAATATTTGTTAATAATTTGAATTAATCTTACAACAGTAGTTTACCTTTTTTTAGCGTCTTTTCAAACATTGTCGATAGAAAAAACCGGACAAGTGAGAGTCAGACTCGCACACGAAGGGTTCCGTACCATTATCTATAAAAACGGCGAAAAAATCACGTATGTTGTATGAGAGCCCCCTTAAATATTTGTTTTACTTTAATTTAAGTATTTATTTTTAAAGTGAATATATAACTAAATACTCTGTGAATATTTCAAGCGTCTACCTGTTGCCGATTACCAATATCTAGCAAAAACGAGCAAAAAAAAACACGTTTGTTGTATGGGAGCCCCTTTGAATATTTATTTTGTTCTGTTTTTTAGTATTTGTTGTCATACCGGCAACAGAAATACATCATCTGTGAAAATGTCAACTATCTAACTATCACGGTTCATGAGATATAGCCTTGTAACAGACGGACAGCGGAGTCTTAGTAATAGGGTCCCGTTTTACCCTTTGGGTACGGAACCCTAAAACGTGACGTGACCTTGAAAAAGCGCCGCATTTTGGACCGCGATATACGCCGCTACATCATACAGCGTAAGAAAAAGAATGGAATATGATTTAAAACGTTGCTAACCACTACAGTGACTTTAAGAAGAACAATAAGGTTCATTTTCGTAGCTTCTCTTAACAATTTCAACCAATTACCGAAACCAGCGTGTTTTTAATAAGCAAACCCCCATTAAGAGCACAAGCAAACAACACTGGTGACATCTCGTAATTTCAATTCTAATTACATTTAATGTCCACTGTTATTTTTTCGACTTTTAATGCTCGCCCGCCATAAAAAGATAATCACAAAAATAATTGAAACGAAATAATAAAGGCAAGGGGTGGGCTGGGGTGAGGGGGGCGATTAATGACGTACCGGGGGAGGCAGGGATAGTCGCGCATTAAGGCCTAAATAATCAACATAATTACACTTTTTACCCCGGCATCCCCTTTTCACCCTAATAAGTGGCAATGAAAAGAATCTCTTTTTGGATCAGTTTTTTAATGATAGTAATGTTAGGAATGCGCATTTGTGTGTTTTGGATATGACGTCATCACGATGACTCCATAAAAAAATATCGAAGATATTTCAGACTTCGAAAAAGGAGGTTCTCAATTCGACTGTATGTATGTTACGCGATATTCCGCCCGTTATGAATCGTCAATAATCGAGGGATCCCATATAAATTTTATCGAAATCGATTAAGCCCGAACCAAATATAAGCGGTGAAGTCGGTTTTTTAAGCTTCGCTTGCGTTTCAATTATCATATTTATTTTGATAAGAATTGAACTATTTATTTTAAATTATATTTTCGGCAATATATTTACGTAAACAATCGATTAAGAGCATAAAAAAATATGCATAAGTATTCAAAATTTCAAAATCGCACAACAACACAAAGACTTAACCGGAGGACTTAGCAACAGAGCGTAAACAGGTCTTGATGAACTCCACCCTAGACTGTTAGAAATAAATAATCAATTATTAACCTTCTTTGAGTAAGTTTCCAGCAATCTGAAGCTTCAAACTCGGCATACACAACGATGCAATAAGTAAAGCGAGCACCCTCCGAAGAATCGGTATATAATTAAAGATAATGAGAGCCATTCAAATGTCCGTCTGGATCCTTTCGCGTCACGGATGGCGGAAGAACTGGATACGGTTTAGATTTTAGAACTGCGCAAAAATAATCAGATTTTTTAGGTGATAAAAAGACTTAACAAAACTATTATAACTCTACTAAAACTTTATCATCTGATACCGATATATTAAAAATCTTGCTTAAAATTATGTCTTATTATTTTATAGTTGATAATTTATTTTTATTTTTTAAAAATAATTTATAGATAGATAGATAGATAAACTCTATATTGAACACCTTAACAAATACATGTCAAGGAATAATAATCTAGAAAATGTAACAACAGGCTGTCTTATCGCTAAGAGCGATCTCTTCCAGACAACCTTTGGATGGAGAGGAGTAAAGCAATGAAATGAAAAAAATATGTTTAATTAAGACCTTAAAAAACTGAACTAGTAATATAAGAGCTAGCAACGATTTTAAGCGAGACCTTTTTCGACGTTGCTAGCTCTATTATCACATAGGCTTAGAAAAAAAAATGTACGATAGACGAGTTTTCACTATTATAGTTTACTTCATTATGTAACTTACGCCAAGCGTATAAAAAACACATGATTATGACTGTTTGTTTTTTACCGACTTAAAAAAAGGAGAAGGTACCTACTATATTTTATTGATTCGCCACAACTTTAATTATACAAGCTGCAAACGAATGGAACACCCTACATTCGATTGAGTTTTCGGATAAGTATAATTTAGGTCTCTTCAAGGCAAGAGTGAACAGGTATCTTCTAAGCAAGGATTTCCCACCGTCAACCGCATCATCGCATTTCATCAAGTGAGATTGCGGTCAAATGTTTGTCTATAATGCATTAAAAAAAATGCTTATCTATTGATCATAAAAAATGTAGCATGAGACCCGTAAAAATGTAGCATGAGACCCGTAAAAATGCACACAAATGTTGTAAAACTAATTATCTGTATATTTATGTGATTGAAATTTTATACCTAACTCTTATTAGAATCAATTTCGTCTATTTGTTTAAGCAGCAACACAAACTTTCCTGCTATAAATATATATTTCTGTACAAAGGAAAAACCCAAGGACTAATAAAGTAGATACTGCTTACATAGTACTTAGATAATAATTATAGGTATATAATACGATACTTTTAAATGTAGGTATGTCTTCTATGACTTGAGTCAATTTAAATTGTTTTATTTTCAAGGGAATTTTAGATTATTGTCCCGTGATGTCGATTTCATTATATTTTTAGGGTTCCGTAATAAAAATAAAACCTCATAAAATCATTATAAGGTCTTGTTATACCTGTATATTAGTAAAACCTGCGAGTGTTCAAGTCTAAAGTGAATAGGTACAGTGACAATCAACACTTTTTTAACATACAATTTTCAGCAAATTATTTTTGTTCTTGTGGGTATCGAAAACACACATCATATCAAACACACAATCACAACTAGAAAATGTATTTGCTTATATAGCATAAGCCATGCTAGGCAGAATTATAGTGATAAATTTAGAAAGATTAGATTTATATTTTAGCTTTCTTTATTTATCACAACTAGAAACACAATTTTTCCTTGGGAATAAAATGAGGTCCCACCGGGAATCGAACCCGATACCCATTACTGCTTAGAAGGGGAACACGAACACACATCAAACCACACACACAATGACAACCATAACCAGAAACACAAATTTACTTTGTTAGAAATCTTGCGGTCCCATCGGGAATCAAACTCGATACGCTTAGAAGGCGAACGCGCACTCAACTAAGCCAACGGGCATCGCTTCGTTATTATACCACATTAAATCTATATACCACCTTCATATTTCGTACCTCCACGCTACATCCTTCACGAAATCACGACTGACGAAGACAGGGACTCTCCGAATGAAGGGTTTTTTAATTCACTCAAATGGTAATTCTTCGAACAAATGTAGAATCTCTAACTAATTATACTAATTAGGACTTTGATTATCTGTTTTAGTTTAATTTTAAGTGGGTTTTGAGCCTTACCTATTGTATTGTACCTATGTTTTAACTCTAGACGCCCTTAAGTTCTAGAGAGGCTCTTTAATAACAATAACTAGCTATGCCTGGCATGCGTTGGAATGCCATGTAAGGAGAAAAAGCATTTGACCTCTTCACTGTTATGGTTGCCTAGTACTTTAATACAATACCATACAAAAACTAATTGACTAAATAATTAACTTCCTTCATGCTAGCAAATCTGAGGTGATGTAGTCCAGTATATGAGAAAATGTTTTTTTGCATTTATTTTTTCGTGAATTATTATTTATTCTGCATACACAAACAATTTCATCAAAATCAGTCCGGATGTGATGATGAGTCCAGTCACTTATATCATACACACGTACAGAAGAATTATAAACATAAAAATTTTGACATCTCCTCATTATCTCTTTATACTTCGCCTAGACTAAAGAGTATTTTTTTAAATTAAATCGTTTTTTAAGCTAAACTAATAAATACTCACGACCCCACACGAAGTTCGAAGACTTGTGTCGCGAGTGCCGGAAACATTCACACCACACCCAGAACCAGAAACACAAATTCCCTTGGGGAGAAAGCTTGTGTGCCGGGCATGGAACCCGATACCCCTGTTTAGAAGGCAAACGCACCCAACTAATCCAACGGGCAGTTCATCAGGTCAAACAAAAACAAAGTACGAATTAAAATGATTAACTTAATGGTTTTAGTCATTAGCGAATTTAATTCTGAATCGAGAATTTTTTCGTTCCAAATTATAACTCTTGCCTCCATTTTACGATTTGAACTCATTTTACGAACAATCGTAATGAACAAATATTGCTATTGTTCTGTGTATTTTATAACACCGCAGGTCGGCTTCTGTGTGAAATAAAAGTGTTTCAAAATGTCGTCTTAATGCCGACTTCATACAATTTTATAACCTAATAAATTATGGAACAGAATTCGAAAAGTTGCAATTGTGATTTCGTACTTGCTAAACTACTACTGTACGTATTTAAATGATCCGCGACACTTTACTTCAGGCTTTGGATTCCATTGAAAAGTGAGATGAGATGGTGAGATGGTGGTCAAAAGTTTGCCTATCTTGAATTAAAAAAAAGAGCTAATAACTAAACGCAAGCAAAGCTTAAAAAACCGACATCACCGCTTTATCTTCGGAACCTTGATCAGATTTAATGTATTAAACACGCATTATTGACTGTAACTCAAAAACTAGAGATCAGATCTTGATCAAATTTAAATGGGATCACATGAAAAGCACCAGCTTTCAAATAAAAAAATAATCATCAAAATCGGCTCACAACGAAAGAAGTTATGAGGTAACTTTTGAAGTCGGGTAAAATACAGTCGACTTGAGTACCTCCTCCTTTTTTGGGAAGTCGGTAAAGCTGGTTGGCCATACTGAACTAGTGGAGAAAAGACTTCAGAGCCTCGAACATCGGCGAAAGGTAGCTCATGCGTGTTTTAAAAGACACATTTCAAAGAGTGTGTGACAGAACTGCACAACAAGGCGTACCAATACATGATATACTTTCATGGTGGACACTCCTCCAATTCGAACCAAGCTATTCGCCACAACTTTTATTATGCGAACTGCAAAGAATTGGAACACCCTCCCTGCGTTCTTGTTTCCCGATAAGTATAAACTAGGACTCTTAAAGTCAAGAGTGAGGTATCTTCTAGGCAAGTATCTCCAACCGACTGCATCGTCGCTTTTCATTAAGTGAGATTGCGGTCAAATGCTTGCTGACCATAAAAAAGACTGACGGTGACTAGGTATAAATACGGATATAATACGGTGGTTTTTGATGAAGAAATTATAAACTTGAAAGGTTTTTTACCGACTTCATTAAAAAGGAGTAGGTATTCAATTTGACTGTATTCTTTTTTTTTTAATTTTTTACTTTATAAAGTCTTTCCATGTGAACTGATTTTGATGATATTTTATTTGTGGAGCTTTCCCATTGGTCCCATTTAAATTTGATCAAGATCTGATCAGTAGTTTTTCAGTTGTCGTCAATAATGCGTGTTTAATACACTTCAGCTGATCAAGGTTCTGAAGTCGGTTTTTAAGATTCGCTTGCGTTTCATTTTCACACACGTGTTTTTTTTTAAGTTTAGGCTATACAGACTAGTAGCCTAACCTTGAAAAAAACCCGATCGTACGTATACCACACGAACCCATTCTTATTACTTTGTGATAATGACTACTATATAAGGGCTTATTAAGAAATAAGGAAACTATTATAATTTAATCAATAGCTCATTTAACTCGTTATCAGCGTTACCACAACACCGCTGGCGATGTTGAAATATTTACTCAATGTGATGCATAATTAAGAAAATATCACGATTATTAAAAATTCATTTAGACGGGTGATTTGTGCTTGAGTTAGACAAATTTTTGACCAAGCATAAGCGTAGGTCTCTAAGTTAAATAAATAAGTTTAAGTTAGTTTAATACGTATTGTCATTGCCATTCAGAGAAGCAATGCCGCCGCTACCCACTGGTAGTGGGCTTGAGCACTTGAGTTACCTATAAGCTCGCTGTCTTGTAGGTAACTTAGGTCTTTGCTGTATATAGTTTTAGTTTAGTCTTAGGAAATATAGGCAATTGGCCCGTAGTTAGGACTACCTAATTTACCATAAAAAAAATCGGGTAAAAATTCTCGCACAAGCAAAGCTTTTAACCAAAGCCAATATGAGGGGGGGCAATTATTAAAATATTTTTTTATCAGTGCGTAGGATTACGTTGCTTGGGGATGATGACAATGATAAGGAATGCAAAATTTAACATTCAACATTTGACCACTATCTCACCCAAAAAAAAAGTGAGGATATCGTAGAAATATACATAGATACAATTATATACATACATGCATAAAAAAGGTGCTAAAATCACAACCCTCCTCTTTGCTTCACCGCAGTCGGGTAAAAAGGGTCATGATATATAAACAGACGGACAATAGCATAATACCGCGAGGGATCCTTTTTTATTTTTTAGTTGTGGAACCCTAAAAGACACGGCTTTACCACAGATTAGGTAGGCACAATTACATTACCAACTGTATTTTCCAGTCCCCCAACTAGGAAGCACTTGATTTAACAATTGTTATGCTATTTATGCTATCAAATAGACGAGAGCTGATTTAAGCAATCATTATAAGTATCTACATCCCACTGGACCATTGCTTTCGATATAATGAAGAGGCAAATTTAAACTAATACGATATGGAAGAATATGGCTGTAATTTTGCGAATCTGGCAGTAGTCATTAACTTTCATGAGTGCCTCTTTTGGGCCCATGTGAATAAACGATTTTAATTGATTGATTGATTATAAAAAACACAAATTATAACTGACTAAGTAAACAATTGACTAAAATCACAACTGGTCGAAAGTGACGATGTAGTATAAGGTGGAGCACGCTTACTCAGTAAATACCTATTCTCTTTTCTTTTAAACACACAGAAATTGTACATTTCGGGCAATACAGTTACTCGGATTACAAAATTATTATGTTTTCTTATCATTGATAGGCTACCGTTTTGACCTCTATCACACTTGACGGGAAGTGATGATATGGTCGAGGATGGTAAATACTCCACGCAGAATGATACGATCAATTTTTTATTGCTATTATTGTCACTTTACAACACGTGAGGTAGTGATCAAATGTGTGCCTATTGTAGATGATAAAAAAAACCTACATTATTATCATACCCTTTGCCTTTACCTCAGACTAATGATTAATAGGGATGCCTAGGGGCCGCATCCCTAAGATATTAGTAATAAATATATTTACGACACACTAATTCAAAATAAACTAAAAAGCTATAATTGTCCAAAGATAAAAGTGTCGAGTCATAATCATTCCATAGTGAATCTGTTTTATGTCTGTCAGAAATACAACATATAATTTTAATATTTTATTATAAAAATTAAGTTTAACATTCAAATAATATAGATTTGTTAAATATAGGATGAAATTTAAACCAGCTATCATCATTTTTGGTTTGTTACCCGTGACCCAACTGCTGTGCCCAAATGGTTGAACTAAGGGCAATTATTATTGGCCGTAGTACCAACCAGTTGGACTATAATAAAAAACTCATCAAATTAGAGTACAATTGCAAAAAATAAATATACAGCAAAGACCTAGGTTACCTACAAGACATCGAGCTTACAGCTTCTCATTGCAAAACCACTTAAAATGCAAGTAAGAAAACTAATGTATAAAATTATATATATATTTTTTTTTTTTGTCATCAATGGTTTATAAATAAATTTGATATATTTTTGCACAGCAATTAAGTCTCGCTGTGCAACGAGGTAACGCAGCCAGCATTTTGGGCACACTGCCGACCAATGACTTTTTGTATTAGGTTAGTAGTTTAGTTAAATCTGTATTTTCTTTATTTAAAATTATTATATATTTTCTTCATAGAAACATTTATGCTCGATCCCTAATAAACACAAGAATAAAGAACGCCAAAATCATACGACTATTCGTAAAGCTAACAAGCAAAAGAAGTCAATTTTCTGAACAAAAAAGTCGTCAATAAACCAGATCATCCAACCCTTCAATGCGCTAAATCGATTACATTAATCAACGTCTTCAAAAATGCTATTTCCCCACTAAATTAGACACGCACCTAATACTTAGGCGAATTCGCGAGCAGTCTATCCCAAGAACCAAATGAAGGGTTGTGAGCTCTTCGAATTTTAATGAAATATTTGATTTATGCCCACCGCCAGGATCAGGTAGCTTATTATAAGAATATATCATTAAACATTACGTATATAATTAAAGCCAAGCTTTGCCTCAAGCTACCCCAATTTGAGACCGGCCTCGCCTGCATTATAATTTTAATAAAATTGCCCGCGCCGACCAGTTAAAAAAGTAAAAAAGTAATAATAAGAAAATTATAACACATCTGATTGATGTATTATTTGGTAATTTATTGGCTGTAATTACATCGTGTAATAATGGTCGATAATGCCGAGTGAGGGAACGATTTATTAGTATTTATTAAAGTATGAATTATTGTATAATTACTGGGATAGGAGCTTCCAAACTAAACAGCGCGGTTGTTTTAGGGTTGAAATTTATGACCAGTTCTCGGACTCGATATAATCGTGCTTGTTTGCGATGGATGAACGTAATACGGGCGCCTCTAGTCTCAACTATAAAAGCACACAGATACTCTCGACATATCGATAAAATTACATCGATGTAGAGATGGGAGTTTGAGTTAAGCTGGACTGTAATAAACTGCTTATTACTCGGTTATCGCCTGTCATCGACTCTACTTGACAGGTGATGTCAATCAATATTGACTGTTCACTCCGCAGATAAAACAGAAGTAATACTAGAGATTCAAGTTATGCGTGTGACATTTTAATCGAGTTGATTTCTGTGACACAGTCTTACATTTGCTATGATAAGCACTTTGATATTGAGATTAAGTTATCGATGACTTGTTAATATAATAAATTAATCTGTTTAGAGACATAAAATTAGAACTTTAATGGTAAAACAAACGTGAATCTCACTCATTTTGTACCAAATTTAAGGCATTCAAACTAATTAAATTTTCATATAATTGTTATATAAAATGGTGTTTAAACACTGCCCAAAAAGTACCTATTTTACTACCAAAAAATTTTTAAACAGTTACCAAAATTGATAAATGGTCACCAAATTACGTTTCCTAAAAAAAAATATATTAGTACTATACGAACACACATGAATAATAGTTAATATTGACCCCAAGTTATACGCTGCCTGCATTCTGGTCGTGGCTTCGGACGCAATCATGATAATAATGATAAATAAAAAGTAGCCTACTTTTTATGTTTTTTCTGAGCTAAAAATACAAATATAATATATACGCTTTCACACTCACAGACACACACTAAGTTCGATGACTTATGTCGTGGGTGCCGGATTACATCATTAGAAACATAAATATCCTTTGGGAAGAAAACTTTCCACTTTATTTTCACTGGGAATCGAACCCAATACCCGCTACTTAAAAGGTGAACCCTACTTAGATAATAAGAATAGCCTTTTCTGATTGATAGATCAATGTTGACCTGTGGGATAGAGATGGGCATTCCACTTGAACCCCTACGTTGAACCCGCTCAGATACTCTCTTCTCCTCTCCGACCCTTTTGGGTCTACATACACTCACTATTCTTTTAGTACCCACAGAGTATAGATTGACATAATCGCATATATTATTAGTGAACACTAACTTTAACTTTATCAGACCATAGTATGGTTTATTAAATTTGGCTTCTCAATCTATGTGCAATTAGCCAATTTTATACTCGTAGTTAATAGTGACTGTCTATAAGATGAAGAACTTACGTATTTTTAGTATTTTCAACTGTGACTGGGCCATGACTATTTTACTCAACTTTGAATTTGACTAGTGTCTAGGACTATACATATGATCTACTTGAAATAAAATCTTCACTTGACACTGGCCAAAAGCACAAAATTTGCGAAGCCAAAACAAAAAACTCCATCTTAATAATATCGAGCTCAAATTAAAAGCTCTGAGACTCAGTACTCAATTGCATCACAAGATATTCATCTTCCATCACATGTTAATCCAAACGCACCATTTTTAAATCCAGCTCTATAAAATTTTATCACAATCACATGTCATGATAAGTGACTACTAAAGTCTGTAGCCCATTTACACTAATCCGTAATCGAGTTAAATCGGTAGGAAGTATCGATATTTTTATGCATAAACAAACACGAGTAATTCTGTTAAACTGTTAATAAGTTTTAGTAGTTCTTCATGTCAGAAGATGAGGGATTAAGAATGAATACTCTTAATATTCCGATATAAAGAAAATATTTAATAATATAAAATACCGGAAAGGCAAAGTTGACTATTCATTAATTTTGCAATAGAGGATAGTTTTATTTAACCTATTTACGTATTAAATGTAGTATAAAATACATTGCCGACCCAGTTGGAGCAGTGGACAGGTTTCCGCCCTTTGCGCCGTGGGTTCTGGGTTCGATTCCCGGCAGGAGTACAAAATCGTTCCCAAGGAATATTTGTGCTTTTGGTTCTGGGTGTAAGGTGTGTGTAATGTAAATGTTTTCGGCACCGACGATGCAAGTCTTTGAACTAAGTGTGGGGCTGTAAGTGTAAATGCGTTGTTTGTTTATTTTCTTATGCTTTTACTCGATAGCCACAATAAAAGGAGGGTGAAGTTTCCGGGATCTTTATTCTACCGTAAGTCTCAGACTTAAAAGACTTCGTAGCGGTATTGGTAGAATCTTAATACTATTTTGGGCGACACAAGCGAGTGAAAATCATTCAAATTAAAAATATTGTCACGATCAAAAAGATGTCAAGTTTTTATGCAGAAATACCTTTCAATTATTTATCTGCCCTTTAGATTAGTTGGTAGCGCGTTCGCCTTCTAAGCAGGGGTATCGAATTCGATAACCGGCTGAAACACAAGTTTTCTCCCCAAGGGACATTTGTGTTTCTAGTTCTGGTTGTAACTGTGGCTGTGATGTGAATGTTTCCGGCACCCACGACACAAGTCATCGAACTTAATGTGGGAGTGTGAAATCGTTTATGTTTATGTCATGTTTATGTTTATCTTCAGGACCCTTTAACAGCTTGAATTTTTTTTAAAAACATTATTGAGTATAACTCAAAAACTACTGGTCAGATCTTGATGACATTGGAATGGCATCACATTGGAAGCACTGGATTTCAAATAAAAAAGAATCATCAAAATCAGTTTACCTAGAAAAAAGTTAAAAACATTTTTTTTACATACAGTCGAATTGTAAACCTCCTTTCACTATTAAAGTTTTCGTGAGAATTAGACATTATAATTTAATAAAAATACGACTATCACTCATCACGACGAAGATCTTCGTCGCGATCTCGCAGCGTAAACTCATCCTGAAGAAGAGCATCGTACATACTCGAAACCTAGGTCGACAATATCCATAAAATGACGTAAGTGATAGCCGTATTTTAATAATATTAAAACCTTCTCCTCTTTTTTGAAGTCTGTTAGAATACTTCACAATGGTATAATTGGTATTATTATCGTATACCGGTTAAATACCGATACATCTCTACTCTCTTCGGTCCCTAGAGATAATACTCAAGATAAAATATTTCACATATGTGTGCTACCAAAGTTGTTATTATGTTGATCGTAATTTATGCATTGACATAGTAATTACTTTAAACACAAGCGAGTTGGTTTTCATAATGAAGTTGAAATAAACTTTCTACGTGTAATAAATTTTGGGTTTGTTGTAGCTTTGGTGCGTAATTGTTGTAGTTTTACTTAAAATGACTTAGTTTTTATTGTATACTTGTCGTGCCCCGCGGCTTCGTTCGCTATTATCAAGTGAAAAATTAGCCTATGTGTTAATCTTAGGTATAAACTATGTATATTCCAAATTTCATCCAAATCCGTTCAGCCGTTAAAGCGTGAAGAGGGAACATACTTACACCCAAACTTTCGGATTTATAATATTAGTAGGATTTTCAAATATATTTTCATTAAGGTAACTTATAATGAAGTGTCTAATATAAATGGTTTTATGTAAAGTATTGCGATTTTTTTATAATTTTAGAGTTTAATTTATTTTTATTAATAATGATCTCTTTTTCAAATCTTTTAAAGTCATGTTTCAATTTTTTTTTTTATGCTTGATAGGCAAGCATTTGAGCACTATCTCACCTGATGGAAAGTGATGATGCGGCCGAAGATGTGACATGCTTGCCTAGAAGATGACTATTCACTCGAGGCTTGAAGACTCCCAGATTAACCGTTCGGGGAACAAAGACGCAGGCAATGAGTTCCACTCCCATGCTGTACGGATGATAAACGTAGAAGCGAAACGCTTCGAGCGAACTGGAGGTATGTCAACCATAAATGGATGAAGTTTGATAGTTTGTCTTGTTGTTTGATGGTAAAAAGGGCATGAAAGAATTAACTCATATAATTCCTGTGCACTCCCCATTTTAATTATGGTTACTTAGAATGAAGTGTCCAATAGAGATACATAACGACTTATCCTGTCACGCCTCATATAAATCACTTAAATAATGAAAACCTTAAGTTAAAATGTACCATCGGCGGTCTTATTGCTAACAGCGATCTCTACCAGACAACCTTTGGATGGAGAAGATTTTTAATAATTCGGTGTTAAATATTTTTATGATCGATAGGCAAGCATTTAACCACAATCTTACTTGATAGAAAGTGATTATGCAGCCGAAGATGTAATATGCTTGCCTAGAAGATATCTATTCACTCTTGACTTGAAGACACTACACACACTTGATATACACGGGTTTACGTACATTTTCGCGATTTTTTATAATTATGGAGTTTTTTTTTATAAATTCACCGGGAATCGAACCCAGGACCCACGGCGCAGAGAGCGGACACCTGTCCACTGCGCCAACTGGGTCGTCAATAAGTTGTGACTCTATCACTCTTTGATTGATGACAGTTGGATGAAGATAACCTAAAAAACATGCATACTCACAGCCCCACACTAAGTTCAAAGACTTGTATTGTAGGTGCCGACCGAAAACATTTACATTTCACAATCAAACCCAGAGCAGAAGCACAAATAATAATTGTACTTGTTCCTTGATCTAAAGAAAGAAAACACTAGCCAACAGAGTCTTCAAGGTGCATGCTCTAAATTAATTACATAAAGTGCTTTTTTTGAGGTAGGTACTTTCAATCTAACGTTTCTTCTATGAGAATTTTAAGGTACGAGTGACTAAGAAACTTTCATTCTATGCATCCTTTTTTTTACCGACTTCCCAAAAAAGGAGAAGGGACTCAAGTCGACTGTATTTTATTTTTTTATGTGTTACCTCATAACTTCAAATTCAAATTCAAATGTTTATTGCAATCTCTAATAGTCTAATATCTCTATAGTCAGCACATGGTTTTAAAAGTTTACAGTTCATTAGAGACCCAGTCGGGCACAACAATATTAGAGCAGAGGAGGACGTCTTATTATTTTTATAAAAGTATATATTAACATCTTAAAAGTATATATTAACTTCTCTCCACGTGAGCCGATTTCGAAAATTTTTAGTTTGAAAGATGTTGCTTTCTAATTGGTCCCATTCAAATTTGATCAAGATCTGATCAGTAGTTCTTGAAATATCATTAATAACGCCTATTTTGTGACGAATAATGCGTACTTTGACGATGTTCTCGTTTACCCGACTTCAAAAGTTACCTCATAACTTCTTTCCTTGTGAGCCGATTTTGATGATATTTTTTTTATTTAAAAGCTGGTGATTTTTATGTGGTCCTATTGAAATTTGATCAAGATCTGATATCTAGTTTTTGAGTTATCGTCAATAATGCGTGTTTAATACATTAAATCTGATCAAGGTTCCGAAGATAAAGCGGTGAAGTCGGTTTTTTTTTAGCTTTGCTTGCGTTTAATTATTTAACCTTTGCTTGCGTTCAATTTCAACTACCTAGATAGACGATTAATGTTAGTAGTGGAACTCTGTAATCAAATCTTGCAAGTTACACTTGAACGACTTTCCGGTTTCCAATTGAGCTGATATATTGCTTGCTGGTGTAATCGGATAACAATGCAATATTTTTATGACAGAGATTTTTATAACTGATCTGATGATGGAGCAGGATGATTGGGTTAGGGCTCGTTTGATTTGTATTGACAGGTTCTTTGGTTTCAAAACGGTGTAGTTCTTTTCTTTCAGTAATATACATATTTGTAAAATCTGGTTTTAAAAAAGACTATTAAGTATTACAAGTTGCAATAATTTAAACGCAATCAAAGCTTAAAAATACCGACTTCACAGCTTATATTTCGATTTGTGCTTGATCGACTTCGATAAAATACATATGGGACCACCACTGAAGTATAATCTATCAAACAAAAAATATCAAAATCGATTTATAATTAGCGGAATCATCGCGTAACATACAAACAAAAAAACATACATTCGAATTGAGTACCTCCTATATAGAAGTCCCCTGAAAATAAATAGAGTACATTTATTTTTCGCCTGTTTAACCTTTTCCTCTTTTGTGCTTTTATTTAGCCTGTTTCCCCTGTTGTGATGAACTTTGCTTAGCTTGAGTGTAAACCATCTTTTACATCGGATTATTAACTAAATATTTCGAGTGTAAAACATGGTTTACCGGCTTTGGTAAACAATGTATTATGATTATGACCTAGGTCGCAAGAGTCGACCCTAAATTGTGAGTCAAGCCGTTTCATTTATATAAAGTATAATAATGTATTATCAATTTCAAAGTTAAAACTATCGTGACTATCGACTACAAAGTAGTCGAAATTTTCGTGTTTTAAGCCGGATATAACATTGAAACATTAAATGTATTATAAACCTTAATGTGCATAAGATATAAGATTCAATTTTCAATATAAATTTGACTTACCAGAGCCACTGGCGAATAGGAATTCCCTGTGCAGGGAAGACGTCTTCAAGTAGGGGTAAAACAGCTTGCTGATTGCCGGGACCGTTGTGACAACTGTGGAGAAAGAAGCCTGTTATTGTGCAAGTTTCTATATACTTCTTCTTCTAGATTTAAATGAACGTAGCGTGCGAAAAGATTGTTCATGTTTTATTTGCATACGACGTTCATTGAAATCCATATAGCACTGTACCATTTGTAGTAGAGAAGTAGTAATTTTAATATGTGAGGAATCCTATCAGTAGGATAACGATAAAAGTGTATACGCCGCTTTCAATGGGTTAGTGGCAAAATCCTCTTTAAAGGGGATTTTGAGACTGTTGAAGCATCACAACAGGACCCAATGTGACTCGTAAATTATGACAAATATTGCTTTAAAATATTTAAAAAATATATATGTTGATTTAAATTGCTATTCTATTAATGATCAGTCTCTACATAATTAGTAGTCATTATGACGGCCATTTTCCAAGCCTAAACGACGCTAAATATTTAATCAATTACTTTTATCGATATCTCTTCACCTGACCGAACATTAAAATACCTAAACGTAACCTCCAAAGTCAAGTTCACTTCCGACTAGTTGCCATGCGTCCACATCTTCCCATCTGTTTCGGTTAGAAAGGACTCTTCAAGCGCCCGAAGGGTGGAGTGGGGTGGAATGCAAGGAACGCGCGGAGCCTGCGCGATTTTTCACCCAAGACCACGTGTTTACCACGTGCATGAAAACTTTTTGGCGAAGTTTTTCTCGCCCCGCGCATGAATCCTTTTTATTTCGTTCGCCTTCTTGCTGTCTCGGCGTTTTTTTGTGCTCTGTGGGTTAGTTGGTGTTGTACTATTTTTATCTGTGGTTGCTGTTTTGCAGCGTTTATTTTATAAGAAAGTGTGCCGTGTGTTCATGTTTTGTTTCGTTGAAGTACTTTTCGAATATTCGTGAGTTCATACGACTGTTTGTCGGGAGAAAAAGCCGTTACGAAATTGGAATTGTAGTCGTTAAATATCTATAGGAATAGATTAGTAACTTATGGATATTAAAAAATTAAAATACTACGATTAGTTCCAAATTCAAGAATGATCATTAATATTGATTGATATGAGCCGTGTCTAACACTCATAAAATTTATTGATTATCGGCATCGGATTTCACCCATAGACAAGGGAATTGATAATAAACGTAATAGTTATAAAACACAGCTTTCTCAACAATGCCTCACTAGACCAAACCATTTTGCAATCAACATATCAACTAAACCGTGTCTAGAAAATTCTTAATTGAACTAATGAGACGTAATTACAATTTTTATTGCAGCCGTAATGATTACGATGCCTTAAAATAATAAAAGCAATTAGACATTGATGGGCGTAGCGGGGGTTTTATACCTGTCTCTTTTACTCCTACGATAAATTCGCCTTCTACTTGAGACGGCGATATGATTAGAAGTAATTGTTAACGGTTGTAAAAGTTGATGTCAGAGGCTGTTCTGTTTGTCATTAAAAGGCGAGATGTATCCATTTCTACGTTATTTTTATGTTAAAAAATAAAGGGAGACATGCTTTTACTGTATCTTGATTACTTTTGTTTGATCACTTTGCTCATTACTTTTGCAATCATAATATTAATCAAAGCTTAATGAAGGTAGTTTCAATTAAAATGACTGATTCATTGCGTTGAGATACAAATGAGTCACTTGGCTCTAATTAGTACAATGGATGAAGAATGTAAAGGAGCAAAATGATGTGATCATTTCAAAATAGAGCGAACAATTGTTAATCTTGTTCTTTTAATACATCTGACGTGTTAAGATTGTACTAAAAATAGTACATTTGGATCATGTTCATTAAAAAGATTAACTTGAATGGGTCGCTGAAAATTAGGTTCATTTGATGTACAGTCAGCTGCAAAGTCGCTTACTTGTTTGTATTTTCAAGTAAAAATTGTATCAAACTTATATCATTTCAATTATTTTTTTAATTTGTATATTACATTTTTAAATAAATTATTTATGGGAAAAGGTTAATCCATCCATAACCTACATATATTTAAAAAATATTTACAGCAAAAAAAATCTAATTTTGTGAAAAATCTCATTTATATTTATTTTTACACAGGACTGCACTAAGTTGGATGACTTGTGTCGTGGGTTCCAGAAACATGCACATCACACACACAATCATAACCAGAACTAGAACCAGAAACACAATTTTTCTTTAGTACAATATGTTTTCCTTGTACAGAATATTTGTAAAAACCGATAGAAAAGATTTCTTAGAAAAAATAAACATATAAGACTCATAATAAAACCTATTGAAACCTATTGTCGGCAAGTCGTAAAGAAACAGACCAGTTCTAGCACGCACCTTACAAAGTTGGGAGAATTTACATTAAATCAGTGACTGTCGTCAGTCTACCTCCTTCACAAACTGCCTTCTCTCGCAGGCGCCAATTTTGCACCTCCCCAAGTTTCGTTTTTTATTCTTGATTTATCATATTTTTTTCTTGCAATAGTATATAATAATTTTCTATTGCATTTTATATTATCTAACTTTTTTTTAATTTATTGGACTATTTTGATTATATTAATAATGTTTAGAGTTTCAAAAGAAATATTATATATTAATAAAAAGAAATATTATATATTAATAGAAAGAAATATTACATATTAATATTAATTAAATCTTGAAATTTTAAAAAAAATATCAAATCATATTTCTTTTTGTAAATAACATGGCGTTAAATTACAAGAATTTTTTTATATTAATTAGGTTCTTATTCATCATCGAAATACATTTACAAGATTTAATTATTTTTTTAGCTAAAAAATCAGTAATTTTTTCTTAATTTTTTTTGTATTGTACGCACCTAAAGTAAAATATTCATTCGTGGACTATGCATTTTTAAAATCCTAGACCGCCTTATTACTCACCATCAGGTGAGGTAGTACTCAATGGCTTCCCTATCCGAGATAAAATAAAAACAAATTTAAAATTAATAAACACATTTTCTTACTCGAGTTGAACACATATTATGATATAAAACATGTATCTACATCTATTAAACAAATACAACGACACTTTTTTATTATAAGCTGCAAACACACAGCATTGTCTAGAATATTCTTGGCTTGATTAATATCAAATTATTATTTCATAAAGACGATTATTCTATAACACTGTGAATGCCTTTGAATAATGCCGATGCATAAATAACAATTATTATATTTATTCATTTATTGAAGGGAGAACAACAATACACTATCATGTAATCGATCTCTATTTTAGAGTTTTATTGTTACCTTTATTGCACTCACTAGGTTTTATTTGCGAATATTATTATAATAATTTGTTATATGACTGAATAGGAATTTATAAATAATAATCAGTAAATGATTATTCATTGTTTCATTTTTATTCAAACCAATGTTATAAGAATTATAAAGTTTTTGA
Organism: Lomographa bimaculata; assembly: GCA_948107665.1. Taxonomy (NCBI): domain Eukaryota; kingdom Metazoa; phylum Arthropoda; class Insecta; order Lepidoptera; family Geometridae; genus Lomographa; species Lomographa bimaculata. The sequence goes on from OX403597.1 coordinate 5,038,552, forward strand.
ATATCAAGACATGTGTACATATTTATATTATTGAGAGACGAAACGATCAAGTTACTCGCCTGGTGGTAAGCGTCACGCTTGCCCATTGAAAATTCAGTGTCACCCAGTGGGTTTGAAATTTCATAGTTCAAAATATAGGTCAAAATGCAGCGCAGCAAAGTACTGCGCTCCTCACCTTGAGATAGTAGATGTGAAATCTCTTTTAAAACCCCGTAATTCCAATTCAAGATAGGCAATCCTACTAATATTATAAATCCGAAAGTTTGTGTGTGTTTAAGTGTGTGTAAATGTGTAAGTGTGTAAGTATGTTTGTTCCCTCTTCACGCTTTAATGGTTGAACGGATTTGGATGAAATTTGGAATGTACATAGATTATACCTAGGATTAACAAATAGGCTACTTTTTAACTTGATAATAGCGGGCGAAGCCGCGGGGCACGGCTAGTTTATAATAATAAACAACTTTGTGTTAGTATCGATATGTTAATGACTATGATTTTAATAACCTTATTCATTTTAATAAAGTTAATATTGAATTTATTTTTACTTTTTATTACAGATTTTTCCTTCTTTTTTTCCGCTCCAATACAAGCTAGAGACCTTTTTAAAGCGGGTTCTAATCTGTTGTCAAAATGCAATGGCTCTCAATGACCGACATGCATTTATTATTATTGGTATGTAAATGTTTTTTATTGTATTGTGTGATTAATACTGAGGTTATAGTATTATTTCTTAGGTAAATTTGTAAAAACAATTAAATTAATAAAAATATTTAACAATCATTAGTCTGTCTCAGTATTTCCAATATAATGCAAATGTGAACAACGTTTGTATATTCTAATATGTGGGGTATATATAACAATTTTCAAATATCGAATGCCTTTTTCAAATATGACTGTAAACTTTTTTCAAATATTGAGTGATAACTGTTTTCATATTTTGAGTGTTAACTTTTTACAAATATAGAACATAAGTTTAATTTAAAAAAGTTCGAATTAAGAATTAAAAGAACTCAGACTGGATATTTAAATAATGTTATGTACCGTCATGGTTTAAATTTAATTAATTAGGGAATTTATTTAGCGACCGACTCAACTCACTATGGCATGAATTTGTTAATATATTGTTAAGAACTATTATAATAATAATGCTGCGGACAAACAGTATTTTTCTATGAACATAGTTAAGTAACTATGTTTATAAAAAAAAAACTGCTACCGAAATAATAATATAAGTATATTATTTTGATAGACAGTTAAGTTTGTACCTTAATGTATACTGTAACATTATTATTTGTTAAATTATTGAATAAAATGGTAATCAGTATTTCAAATAACTTTCTTACACATAATTATCTTTCAGTATAATCAAATAGTGGCATCTTAATTCTTCTGAATTTGACTGAATATCCAACCGATTTGGACCGATTTTGGTGCTTTTTTTGTGTGTTCAGGTGGATTCTAGAATGTTTTAGATTCACAATTTTTTAAAGTTTCGAATATTAAACGTTTGAATAGGTAACGTCTGTCGGGCCATCTGGTATCATTATATTATTTTAAGACTGTGTTTTTTTATTTGATGATTACCATAAATAGAGAATATTTACCTGAGCAAGCAACAGCTAATCAAAATTGTAGTGAATTGTTTTACTCTTAATAATTAGTATATATATTTAGTGCTTCGACATAAGGTAGAAAATTGTATACATTAAATTGTACAATAAGTACACAATTTATTTATTACATTACATGTTTTGAATACGACTTTAAAAGATATGATATGTGAATAAATGAAGATAATTCTAGCTATGCTGTACTGTGCTGTGTGTGTGTGTGTGTGTGTGTGTGTGTGTTACTTTTATGTTTAATTTATAAAAAGAACGTAGTAACTGTAATTTTGACTAGAAAATATGTTTCAGAGAACTTGAGTACTCTAGTTGTCCCATTTTTTTTTCTCCGTACAGGGACTATAGGCCTTCCCTCATAGGGAGAGCTTCGAACTCAACCCTCCACGCTATGAGTTCCTATGAGTGGAACTCATTGCCCTCGTCTTTGTTCCCCGAACGGTATAATCTGGGAGTCTTCAAGTCAAAAGAAAATAAGTATATATAGGTTTGGTAAAATGCATGCCTATCGAGCATAAAAAACCTAGCGTTTTTTATGCGAGATAGGCATGTTGATGGATTATACATATCTGCAAATAGTTTTTATGATCCTTAGACATGCTGGTTTTAATCTATCTTTACCTATGAAATAAATATAACATAATTGTTGTTTGAAATATACGTCTAATAAAATTCATATTCTTGAAAAAGTTTATATATTTTTATCGCAAATACCAGTAATCCTAATCAAATCCTAATATAGATACAGATGAGGCGTAGCTCCTGCCGGGATTCGAACCTGCTAAAACTTAAGTCTATTTAACTTGCTACAATAACATAATACCGATACTTATACAAATTAACACAAATAATGTAATCAGTTGTATAACTATTACCAATAAATTGTAGACAATGTACATATTGAAATAAAAATAACATTATCAATATAATACGTTATGAATATTCCAATCATGCCATTTTAATCGATAGCAAAAAGAAAACGGATAAAACAATCAACTGGCCGGAAAATGGGTCATTTGAAAATAAAATTTAAAAAAGTTGAGAAAAAAAACTATACCTACAGAAAAACGCGACACATGGCATCCGAACCAATCAGCTGTTTGTTGGCATCGGACGCCCCGCCCCGCTGCTACTTTTCCACTCTTGCACGTCAAAAATATATTATACCATTTCGTTAATATTTTCTCATGCCTCCACTAGGCTACGTGTCGGAGTGTCGACTCTACAAGCCGAATCAACTCGTCAAACTTCGCGCGGAAACTTTTTACGCGATACCTTTTTGTTGTGAAAAGTTTCGAACTTTTTTCTTGCGGGGACAATAATGGCGCCAAAAATCAGTGAAATTGGCCGCAAAGAAAATGAACTTAAGGGAGAAATGTTTTTAAGCGTAACACTGAAAAAGCTTTTCTTCTAATAACTAATCTTTTAACTAAAAATTAAAATATGAATAATTTATCAATACGCTACTTTAATCCAAAATTATATCTTCATACAAACTATAAATTTGTATTAATGTACATAATTAGTCAAATATACAATTTATTACAAGCAAAACAAATAATCAGAAATTGTAAATTTTAAATATAAGCAAGGAAAGTACAATTCAACTTACAATATCCCAGTAGCTAATTTATAGTAGAGACGTTAGATTTGTTTTCGTAGCAGTGACGTTGTTAATTAGCCGGCGCTCGCTGATTCATCACTTTATAGCGTCTCAACGGCTAGTCCAAGCCGATAGTTAATTACACTGCAAATACTTTCCAAAACTCCTCCAACATTCAGTTACAAATCATATAAGCACCACTCAGTCCTTAATTCCGAACGCACTTTAAAAGTTTGTATTTGGAAGCCTGACAGAAGACGCGCGAAACGATTTTTTTTTTCAGCAGCTGTCAAACGAAACACGGACTAACGCAGATACGGCCGATCACGTCAGACCGCTGACGTTCACTAGTCGCGACTCGGCGTAAGTCGAGGAGAAGAAGGCAGCGGTCTCGGCCAACCCGCCTTTCGTTCGTCTCGCTCCCTCGCGGCTATACCCGCCCGACCATTTTTACGTTTAAACCGACTCAATTCAATTCAACTCAACTCAATTGTCGTAGCGCGAATGCCTTCGCACTGGACGCTAGAGTGAGACGTATAGCGTTCGGCTCATTTCAGGTACTGCAACTCATTAAGTAGAAGTAATAATTGTAATGTGCGTCGTCTTCGTTTAAATTCGGTGCCGGACGGCAAAAGATGACGTACCGTGCGTTTGAATCAAGAATTTGCGTTCGGAAAATCGTCGTAAAGCCTTAATCTTGGTTAAAGACGCAGCTGTGGCCAGGGATAGGTTTGTTTCGCTCGCGCCACTATCGTCCGGTGTGCGCTTGGCCCGCGCGGGAACGAGAGATCCGAACGTGAATAGGCGTTACCGTTTTTGTCGGCTTCCGCTGCAGGGTGTGTAAAGTTTTAGGCCGAAACATGTAAAAATGCATCTTGAAAAAAAGTTATGTATTAAAAAAAGAAGCTTAGTGCGCGGTGGGGGGACATTAATGCTAGCGGGAGGTGGTGCGGATGGCTTTTTTCGCATGCTGTATTTTCGGGGGCTCTCGTTACCGGACAATGCATTATCGAGCAGCGTTGGCAATTCGGACGCATCACCTTACTGCCCCGTTCAAACTCGTTACCGACGAAGTTTCTACACAATCTTGACTTTCCATAACACTGGAAACTTTACTTTGATTGCATATAATTTACTCCAGAGACCGTAGATAACTTTTTAGTTTATTTTTACTGACAGCAGAAAACGTTTTCTAAAAACACTGACAATGTAAATTGTACAGTGTAAATTCTGTCAAAAACTTATGAAAGTAAACTCATAGAAAATATTAACATTCTTTGAGTTAATGTTTCCATTAAGACATATATGTAATAAAAAAGTATCAGAGTAGTTGTCAACTTTTATTTTTTAATTCTGTGCACTAAAATTTTCAGAACGCCGAAAACATACTTCAGTTTTGTAATCGACTACGCAAAAGACTTTAGTAAAGTATTTTTTAAGTCAGTTTTTACAGCCTTCAGAAACATAACATAAAATGATATTATTTACTAAAAGCACTGATAGGAAAAGAAAATTAAGTAAGAAACATAACTAGCAAAAAATACTAGAAATGCTATGTAACTCGTAGAAATATTACCTATTAACTTTCTATAAGTTCTTTTTAAATATTCTTGAAAACCCTTACTGGTCCTGGAGTGTATCGGTTGGTGTAAACTCATATTATTATGTCTTCTTTTTGCTAAATCCTGATAACTTACATTGAATGCAAAAAGTTAAAGTGGTAGTGGGCTTGAGCACTTGAGTTACCTATATCCTCGCTGTCTTGTAGGTAACTTAGGTCTTTGCTGTATAGAGTTTTAGTTTAGTTTTAGGAAATATAGGCAATTGGCCCGTAGATATAAGTTTCAGTTAAAAAAAGAGGTTATTCTACAGACCATAAAGTACGTTTTACTTAGTTGTTATACAGGTAGTAGACAAGCATCTAATTTATAAACTCATAAAATTAATCTCAAGATCAATAAAAAATTTGAAAACATATACTCATAAAAATAAAATAAAATGGTGCTAATTCTGTTGAGCACCGAACTAACCTAAACTAAACTAAAAATAAACTAATTTTAGTCAAAGAATACCTAAACGCTATTCTGATTTTACGTTGAACTTAATTTAAAAGTTGAAATGACAGGACTCTTTCAAGTATAAGATCACATTAAAAATAATCCAGACCTTTTTCATACAGACTAATTTGAGTTTAAAATTTCTATTTTTAGTCTTAATTTGACGTAAAACATGTACATCAGAATAAGAATTTGGTCATTTTCACTAAATAGAGTAACTAAACTAACTTAGTCCTGTCAAACTTAATTTTAGTCTAATCTTGCATTTTCTGAATATGTTTTGGACTAAAGCAGGACTAAAACTAATTTTAGGCTAGTTTAGTCTAATTCTGGACAACAGAATCGGCACCAATATCAGACTAGTCATACATTTATTTCATTTCTTGGCAGACTTTAGAAGTACTTGTAAATAAAAATAATACTTTTAATATAACCTAAATAATTAAATTTTGCTGTCTAGTTGAAAATCTATATAATGTGCTCTACATTATATAGTTAGTTATAAGTTCCTACTTAGGTACTTACACAAAAACTCAATAACTTAAATTTTTAAGTAACCAATTCTAGTATTTTACATTTCAAGAAAATAACTTGAGGTATCTTAACACTTTTTGTACTGTGTTGACTTATAATTAACATTACTCTGCCACCACATTAATTCCATTCTGTTCTATTCATATTTAACTTGTGTTTATACACTTTAATTGATTTAAAGTAAAAATTGAATATTAAAAATATAACATAAACAAGTTATGAGAGGAGGTGGCTCTCAAGGATGCCTACCGGAACTAAATATTAATTATCCTTCTTTACCTCCATAAATCTAAGGATGTACACAAGCAAAATAAAGATAATTTGGCCAAATGAGTTTCGTCTTTTCATAGGAAACGCGGGAATGTTATGGAAAAAACTAAACGGTTAACAAATTGACTGTTTAACTTGGGTTCTCTGTTACTAATTTACAATGTTTTATTTAGTTTTCAGTATTTGGTTAAACGAGAGTAAATCTAGACCCAAAAAAATAACAAAAATTATGTATGAAATATATGTACTTCAAACTAATTTATTTTTATTTTTCCCTCATGTTATTTTTAAAATATCATCACTTTCATTTTAATAAACCAATGTAAATAAATATATATTATACTAGCTGATCCGGCGAACTTCGCACCGCCTATAAAAGTTTCCATTTAAATGATACAATTTCTTCTTCTTCTTCTTAGTTATGGCTTCGCAATCTTGTGCATTTAGCCAGTGTCAAGTGATAATATAATATTTCAAATGTATTTGATATTATAAGTCCTAGTCACAAGTCACAGTCAAAGTCAAGTAAAAGAGTCAAGGTCCAGTCATAGTAAAGTCATGCCCTAGTAAAGTGGTGGAAACTTTACTAGAACTTCTATTGGAGTTTTGGAGTGAAGGCGAAAATCACGTTTTTCAACTTTGTATGATTTGCCTACACTTATGCACGTTCACTTAGTATCAACGGTTAATAATCCACCATTATTACACATTAACACTCGAAGAATCACAGGTTTTGGAAAATTTGACAAAATCAACAACGCCATTTTTTCACTCACGTCAAAAAACCCTGATACAATTTCGGAAGAAGTTTCCGCGTACTTCACAACTTACTATTACAATCATAGACCAAAAATATGATTTTAGTTATTTTCCTTTGTTGTGTTTGTGTGTAAGAACCCAAGTGTCTTTAGATAGGTGCTTGAAAAAAAAAAACAAAATGGCATTTTTTTCCGAAAATGGTGGTACAGAAATAACCAGACGTAGCGAACCAGGGTATCGAAATGAAGGAAATTAAACGGGAATTAAATATAAATATATAAAAAGTAGGTTCGCAGTGCAGTGCGGCGCAGGATTTTGTTCGCAAGTTCACAATTCTGGCACTGCTACTGTTATGGGCAGGCGTGATGCTTACCACCAGGCGAACATCCCGCTCGTCTCGTCACTCAATTGCATAAAAAAAAAACATTTTAGGCTATCGGGCTTTTTGAATTTAGAGCTAACACTGGCTTGTTTTATGTCGATAGGCTAGCATTCGACTATCTCACTTGCAAAATTACCGATAAAATTGAGTTTATCTACCGACTCTACCATTAATGACGCATTGAATTAAGGGCGCTCTCACGATAGTTACAACTAAACTTGACCTAGTTAGTTCAGTGGCCGCTGCAGTGTTGCCTGTATCAGCTTAGACGCTGGATATCCAGTATTATCAAGTTCAATCAAGAATATATTGATTTGCTTAACATAAATTTAATAAACAGGTAAGTTACAAGAGTTGTTTTAATGCAATAAAACTAGTCCGAATAACTGTAGTAAAATAGGAGAGATCTTCTCATTGTAGTTATATTTAAGGAAATTTGCACCATCTTCGATCACATTGACACTCGTATATTATCTCTATCAAGTGAGATAGTTGTCAAATGTTTACCTTTTTTGAATTTAGAAAAGAAGAAAAAGAAGGCAATTAATTTAGTGGGATTTTTGTCACAATAATATTATGTTCCTTAAAATGTGGCAATATTAAACGTAACATAAACGCTTTCACATTCACAGCCTAACACTAAGATGACTTGTGTCGTGGTTTCCCGACATTCATATCACACACAAAATTACAGAACCAGAACCACAACATTCCCTTGGGGAGAAAACTAAACTCTTAGGAGAAAAAAAAAACTTAGTTCAAATTCAATATTGTTTACTCATATTGGCCCCAGAAAGCATGATTATAATAATAAAAAATAAATCTCTTTATACGCAATTGAGAAATAATGCAAACGCAAGCAAAGCTGTAAAAACCGACTTCACCGCTTTATCTTAAATGAATAACTCAAAAACTTCTTCCTTTTTGAAGTCGGTTAGAAACCATCGGAAATTCTCCTCTACCTTGCAACATTTGCTTTATTATTTGCTCTAGCAACATAAACTTAACAAGCAAGCTTGTAAAATCATAACCTAACGTGTAGTATGCACCTGTGATCAGCGTAATCGAGTAAGACCGCTCTCGTCTCCTCCCTAATAACGTCAACTTAGCACAGTTACCTCAGTGTCCGGCTGACAGAGGACCAAACTAGACGTGTGATGAAGGGTAGGTTGAAGTACTTACTAGCCTTAATATTTAATAATGTTTTAGAGTAACGTTTAAAGATGTTATCCGCTAATAAGTTGTATCGATTAGTTGACATTTGAGAGATTTGACGTGATTGACTGTATTTTTTTTATGTATGTTACCTCAGAACTTTTCTAGGTGAACCGATATAATTTTTTTATTTGAAAAGTGGTGCTCCTCTGTAGTCCCATTTAAATGTGATAAAGATCTAACCATTACTTTTTAGCTATCCTTAATAATGCGTATTTAAAACATTTAATCTAATCAAGGGTTCAGAAGATCATCACCGCTTTGGTGAAGTCGGTTTTTGAACAGTCGAATTCAGAACTTCCTCCTTATTTTGAAGTCGGTTAAAAAAATGACTTATGTATAGTTAACAAGCCGAACCCGCAGCGGTATTATCAAGTTAAAAAGTAGCCTATGTGTTAATCCTAGGTATAATCTATGTACATTCCAAATTTCATCCAAATCTGTTCAGCCGTTAAAGCGTGAAGAGGGAACAAACATACTTACACACAAACTTTCGGATATATAATATTAGTAGGATAAGACTGAGTTCGTCTAACCAACCATGCTCGCCTTGTCTACCTAGAAAATAAGTATGCTATAATTTTGTAAGATCAGTTAACTAGGTGGCAGGAATTTTCAGTGAGACAAAAAAAAGTACGTTACTCCACACACAATAACACTCACACCTTCAATCAAATATGCACACAATCTCTCATTACACTCTTTCTATCTCTGACCCGGTGAACGTTGTACCACGCCATCTATTGAAATCAAACCGAAGTGGCAATTCACATATAAAGTGACCATTTCCATTTTTTGGTTGTTTCTTTGTCTTCTATAACAAACCCGTATTGAGGCAATAAAACAAAAAAAACATTACATTGGCCCACCCATTTTCAAGTTCTTGCGAGACTAACGCGCGCTATTAGTTTTTAGCCCCCAACGCAAAAAGTTATAATTTTAATAGGTGTATTTGTCAGTCTGAGGCATCGTTTTTATTTTATTTAAAAGGAGACTTTGTTAAATATGATTGAAATTTAAAATTCGATTAGATTATATCTTGTATAAATAGAAAAAGATAGAAAATCAAAAAGATAGATAGAAAGACCTCTGATCACTAAAGCACCTAGTAGAGATCGTGATAAGGCATTTTGTGACACTTTACGTATAAGCTTGTTTGTTAGTTTCCTACCGACTTCACAAAAAAGGAGGAGGTACTTAAGTCGACTGTATTTAAAAAAAAAAATGTTTAATGTGTTACCTCATGTTTTGGTTCCATGTGAACCGAATTTTAATTTTTTTTGTTTGAATGATGTTACTTTCCGATTGGACTCATTTAAATTTGATCAAGATCTGATCGGTAGTTCTTGAAATATCGTCAATAATGCGTGTTTAGTACATCTTATCTGATCAAAGTTCCGAAGATAATGCGGTGAAGTCGGTTTTTTAAACTTTGCTTGTGTTTAATTACTCTCATATGAAGTTGATCAATAAAGTATTATTTCTATCTATCACCTGTTGGTAAGTAATGATGTTACATGCAATACAACATAACCTGACCCGTTCCTTCATTTTCAGTATATCAGCCTGCCTCGAGCTGATTGCTAAGTTGATGCTATTAGGTAGCCCGAGGAAACTGCAGGTTACTCGATTAAATCATGTGGACAGGGGCTTATTCGATGCACTAACTTCAATACTTCGTAATTCAATCATACTATGAAACCGACAGCTTGTTGCTTTATTTTATTTTATTGTATTTGGGTGGCTTACAGCTATCTTTACAAAATAAACATAACTTAATCTTAAGAAGAGCCATTAACAAGCCTCCACAGGTAGCAAAAAGTACATTTAAACAGTTGAAATAAGTAAATTACGAGATGATAATGTTAATGTTTAACACATACATTTTTACAAAAACACTTTCACACTCACAGCCTCACACTAAGTCCAATGGCTTGTGTCGTGGGTACCGGAAATATTCACATCATAGAAAAAATCACACCCAGAACCAGAAAATCAAATTTGCCTTGGGGAGGAAGCTTGTGTTCCCGCCGGGATTTGTACTCTATACTCGCTTAGAAGGCGGATGCGCCGCTAACTTAGCCCACGAGCAGTTCAATATATGAATATAGAAATGAACAAAACATTCTTGCCAAAGCAGAAAAAGAGAAGGTTCGCTCGCACTGCTCGCTCCGTCATGCTGTAAAACCTTTTTTTATGCATAATAGGTCAACAAGAATTGCCCTATAGTCTATAAGGTCTTAATGTAATTGCGATTGTCAAAATTCACTACATAAATAAACGTATTTTTTTATTGTGTTAACTTTTTACAGAGCCTAGGGACGACCCAGTTGGCGCGGTGGACAAGTATCTGCCCTCTACACCGTGGGTTCTGGGTTCAATACCCGGCAGGAGCACAATTTTCCTTCCCAAGGGAGATTTGTGGTTCTGGGAGTGATCGTGTGTGTGATATGTAAATGTTTCCAGCAACCACGATACAAGTCTTTTAACTTAGTGTGGGGTTGTGAGTGTGAACGCGTTTGTTTGTTTTTTATTGTTTAAGGGTTTTCAACTCAATTGGATATAAGTATTATTATATTTCAATTTGATACCTGCACGCGTATTAACCCTAAAAACTACTTCACATATGAAACTCTCCATTTGATTTGAAAAAAATATTACTAGGACCAACTAAAATATACTCATACAAACAAGAGAAAACATCTTTATCGGTTTAGTTATGCCAGAATAATATGATAAAAGGTATATCTATATCTATAGGTATACACATCCATAAAAATGTGAAAAAACTTCAGTCGGGTAAAAGGATTCTACCAGAACTTACCGTTAGGTATCCGTTGTCAGATCCGTAAGTAGATGAAGAAAATCAATACTAAAAATAGCTTTCGCGAAAATCTAAGAAATCAAAGAAGCACGATCTAAATGCTCAGCAAAAGTTCAAACATCCAAGACAAGGTGTTCGCAACACGTAAATAGCTAAATGACGTCACTGTTTCAAAACGGGCAAAGTTCCCGTGAGCCGAAGTTACCAAATCGGTACATAATTGATGGCGGGTGCTATTACGTGTCGGTAGTTTATGGATAGTTATTATAAATTGATAGCATCGACTGAATTTAGGAATTTATTTTTCATTCTTTGTTGAATAAATATTGGGAGATGGAGGTAGTATTATTCTGCAAAAAAGTTGTTTTATGTACGGTGAGGTATAGTATATATTGGATTTAAAGTGACGTCACTTTATTTTTCGAGTTATTTTCAGCAAGCCCTTTCATTTGATACCCATATTGTAGGAGTGCATTAAAAATTACTTGTCCGCCATTTTGTGTGTTCCGCCATGTTGGACTTAGAACGTCACAGAGCTAACCATGCATCCAAACTAAACGTGAATACAAAATTTCAGCTCAATCGGTTGAAGATATCTGCTTCAAAATTGAGTTGCAAGATTCCACCCGAACAAACATACATACAGAACAAGCTAAATAAAAGCTTGTAAAAGAAGCAAATTTTCTTTCATACAACAAGCCTTGATTTTAATAACGATTGCCAGTTACGAAGAAAACAAAAAAAATGCCAAATTGGTCGAGTGGATCTCAAGTGATAGATAATGAAAATACATGCGGCGATGTATTTACAGTAATAGGCGAATTTAATGTTTACTAATTCTTATTCAAAAAATCCTCATTGAGACACATTGTATACTTTTTTTATACGCCTACAAGGCGTTATTTATTAAGATGTTATTTTTTTTAAGAGAAATAAAATATCTTAAAGCAGAAAAACAAATTGGGTCAAAATGGATTGGTTTGTTTTTTATTTAATTACTGCTGAATTTAGTTAGGAATTTTATATTATACTTGCTTTTTATTTTATCCGTATATGCAAACGTTTGACCACTATCTCACCTGATGGTAATTGAGGAAGAACCCCATATTGTACTTATCAGAATCTACGGACTCAGGTTCTTCCATTCCTGTTGTTGTATTTTGATATTGATATTTTATTGAGTTGCCCATGTATGTTTTTCAGAGACCCTTACGCTTTAAAATTAAAACAATTTATGTTCATACAAATAACGATATCTAAAGGCTATTGAGTCTTTCACAACACGTAATAACGACTTGTATCAAATCGCCAGCCAACGTATTCTCGAACCAGGCGCTCTAAAAATTTACTTAACCTATATGAAGAGGAGATCGCGTGAGGTCTTATTGTTTTGTTTTTAGAGCTTAAATATAGTATGAAGGTACTTCTAATATCTGCAAATGTCTACGGATAGGATAAGTAAGTAGCGTGCAAAGGGTATTTGATCTATAAGTATTTTGGAACTAAATTTTAGAACTTCCGGCGAAGATAACGTCATGAGTAAATCTGGGGTGTTCGGATAATTTTAACGAAAATTGACGAAAAGAGACCAAAAGTGGAAAGAAGAAAGGCGCTCCGCCGCAAAAGAAAGGGAGTAGGCAACTAGCACAAGGGCTACCTTGGAGGTGCGAGCCTCGGCTTGGACCGTTACTAGGACATGGGGAAACGCCACGGTACATGAGAGTACCGTTGAAAGTGGACCCTATGAATACGAAATGTTCGATTAGATTGATTTTGATTGGAATTTTGGGAGACATGCAGGAGAATCTCCGTCCTCGCCTGGGAGGACTGTTTAGTCTGATTGTGGTATGTGTACCGGACAATCGTTGCGCTGCCAACGTGATGGCGACCGCAATGGGATCGTCCGGGTCCTGAAGGATGTGTCGCGGACGGTGACTACGGAAATAGCGTGGATCTATGGTGTCGATAGAGTAATCGGAAGCTTGGACTATGAGAGGGTTGGGTGGTGGGGGCCGCGTCGAAGAAACGGCGGGAAGCCGCCTTTATGAATTGGATGATAGAGGGAAGTTTGAGATCGCAGTACAGATCAATGTTACGTTGATACCAACGAGCGCCGACCGCTCTGCGAATGAATCGATTTTGGGGGACTTGGAGTTTTTTTAGTGTTTCGGGTTTGGAGTGAGCAAACACCTGAGAAGCGTAAGTCATGATGGGACGGACACAAACTTTGTAAAGCGTCAGCTTATTTCTAAGCGACAGTTTACTACGTTCGGAGACGAGAGGGTGAAGACGACCGAGAATGAAGGCCGCCTTCTTTCGGACATAGTTTTTATGTGCGCATACTGAGCCGGTGTTTCCTAATGAGTATTCCATTCTATTATCGGACATCGAGACAGACCCTTAAGCGACACCGCTATTTGGTAGATATTCCACAAATGCGGACGAAGCATTTTGCCTCCACATTCATTATGCGAACTGCAAAAGAATGGAATTCCTTACCTGAATCTGTGTTCCCTGGTAAATACAATATGTGAGTCTTTAAGTCACGAGTGAATAGGCATCTTCTAAGCAAACGTGCTCCATCGTCGACCGCATCGTCACTTACCATCAGGTGAGATGGCGGTCAAACGTCTGCCTATCTTAAAAAAAATATATTAAAAAAGCCTTTACACCAGCCAGCCAGAAATAAAAACTTTTACAACAAAATTGTGGTAAACCAACCCCAAAGTTGTTTAAAAGATTTTTCTGTTAGGACAACATTAATAATTTATTCATGTCCCAAGTCTTTCAAAGTTTCGGGCGAACGATTGCATTTTTACCATTTCTACAAAAAGTTGGGTGTTAATTTAGAAGGGTTTGCGATCCTGAAAATTCAATAAGAACTTGCCTTAACATTAGGCGCTTTGCACATTTGGTGGAGGCGATTTTTTTCTGCTTCTGGTATATGTACATGTATAAAACATTTCAGACTTTTTCTATCCTCCATTTAGCCAGTTTCACGATTGAATGGGTTTCACTCGATAGATTTTTGTCGAAATTTAGGAGTAGGGCCGCTAGTTTTATGCCGTTTCGAGTTTATTCAGCTTTTTTTCGAGGCTAAGAATTTCTGGCAAAAATTTACGATATCTAAACAATAACCTGTACTAAACATAAACACAAACGCTTTTACACTCACAGCCCCACACATAGATATTTTCGGTGGGATCACAGGTTTTTTCCCAAAAGAAATTTACTAGTTACAGGTTACAAGTATTCAAACTTAGTGTAGGGTTGTGAGTTTGAAAGCGTTTATGTATTTTATGTAAATATAATTCCACTTTATCGTCGCAGTTGACGCAAGCAAACCACTTTTCTTTCCAACACAAGCATACTTATATCAACAATTTCCCTCAAAGTTTCCCACAATTTTTAACAATTTAAAAAGTTGACACTCCACCCTGGTCGATACTCGTACCGGGTTCCGAAGGGGGTTAATTAATAATAACGGCGTATGGGTGATTAATGAAACTATACCCTTCCTAATTTATAGTTGGACTTAAGCACCCCGTCCCCCGCGCCGCCGGCCCAGAGCAAACTAAATATCCAATACCTCGATGTTGAGTGCGGGTTGAAAGATCTTGATACTTGGTATTTTAATCTCAGCTTTTACTAGAACCAGAAAAAAAAACATTATAAGAAGACTTGAGGAAAGCTGCAATTTCGTTTAATCTTTTTGTGTTTCACGATAAATGAGATTTTAGTTTTAAAACTGCCCGTTGCCTTCTAATAGCGGGTATCGGGTTCAATTTCCAGTGGGAATACAAGGTTATTCACTAAGGTAAACTTGTGTTTCTGTTTCTGGGTGTGATTGTGTGTGTGATGTGAATATTTCCCGCACTTAAAACACTAGTCATTTCTACTGTAAATGAATTATTTCCAAACATACGGCCGTACTGCAAAGGACTGAAACTCATTGCTAGCGTATTTGTTCCCTGAACAGTGTAATCTGGAAGTTTTCAAGGTCACAATAAATGTTAAGGAAACCATACATCTTCGGCACTAATATCATTTTCCATAAGTTAATTGTAGTGGTCAAATGCTTGGCTATGTATTATACAAAAAATATGGTAATAAAATAATGGATGCTGTGCCGCGTTAATGACCTAAAGGTTCGTGTAATTTAGAAGTAGTTTGTTTTATTTGGTTAAAAATTATTAAACGCAAGTAAAGCTTCAAAAACCTGACATTATCGCTTCATCTCCGGAACCCTTGATCAGGTCTTGACAATTTTTATATAGACCTGAAAGCTCTTTGCACAAGTGTAATATTTGCGACAGGGTTGACCACTAAATAAGTACAACATGTCACCTGTAAGCATTATAATTAATGTATCGCCAATGCTAAACTCAAGTATCAAGCCATCGCGATCGCGCTACATTATTATGAAGACAAGTACGAGCAGTGTATTCGGACTTTGAAAATCTAATTACGTAGCCAGCACCCTTACCTCGATCGCTCCTTCGCGCCCGCCCCACGCGCCGCCCGCCCGGGTCCGCTCCGGTACGGACTTTACTATTCTGATAATGAGGTGTAATATTACAAGTTGATAACATAATGTGGATAAATACAAATTCTATTGTTTTAACGTATTAAAACATAAAAATATAAACGCTATATCATATTCGGCCACACACTTTGATGACTTGTGCCGTGAGCGCCGAAAATATTCACATCACACATACAATCACACTCAGATGACCCAGAGCTAGAAACTCTAATTTCCTTAGAGAAGAAAATTTGTATTTCCACCGGGAATCGAACCCGATACCCATTGCTTAGAATGCGAACGAGCACCCAACTAACCCATTGGGCAGTTTAAATAGATTATTTTTTTAAATCACGTATACCTTAGAATAATAAAAGGTACCCCCATAATATGATCACATCGTTGTCCGTCTGTCTGTCTGGAAGAAACCGGTTAGCGATATAACCGTTGACACGCATTATTAGAAAATAAACAAAAAGCAACATACAAATTTGTACACGTAAATTTTGATTACCGGTGGAAACACAAGTTTTCTCCTCAAAGGATATTTGTGTTTCTGGTGTGATTGATTCCGGCAACCGTGACATAAGTCACCGAACTTAGTGCGAGGCTGTGATTGTGAAAGTGTTTATATTAGATAGATAGATAATACTTTATTGATCCTCTTTAAAAGATGAGATAAAACAAAGGTAACAAACAAACTTATACGTATAGTATAACAACAGGCGGCCTTATTTATAGCAATCTCTACCAGGCAACCTTCGTATGGAGAAAACTATAGAATGTAATACTAATAATATTTACGATTTTTCAAATTAATTTCTAAATAAGAAAATTTAGAAAGAAAAATTAATTATAAAGATAGGATAATTTCGTCACTTTAGGCAGGGCTTGAGTAGCTCAGCGGCTAGAGCAATAGGATATAATTAAACATGATTTTTCCTTTCTAATTTGTCTACTATATATAGTTCTGCCTAGCTGAGTCAGAACTAAAATACCTCAATTGAAACTGTAACCAATCCACAACAGCCCAGCCTGTCCAGGCTCACGAATTATACATGTTGTATTAATACGGTGTTCAACTCTACTATTGCTAGTGAAGTTTTAATTCGATAACCCGCCGACCACCCCGGGGGTGAACCACCCTGATATAATGTATTTATGGAAGATACCGCGGGCCTAATGAGCGAGCGCCTCTTTATGCGGACGATGCCGGTGGTAGGCTTAGGCACCGGAAGAACACTATATATCAGACCTGTAGATAAGAATTATCGAACATGATGTGCAGTATTTATGTAGCTAAGTAGGTTTATAGACAAATAGGTCATAGTGAATTCAATTTAGAAGAACATAGTACCCAAAGTCTTGTATTGGTTGAAAGTTGGTTTTAGATTTTGGTAAAAAGGTTTCTATATTACCTTGTAGTAGAGTGGCTTGAAAAATACAAGCGAACTACAACAATTAAATCGATAGCAGTTTAGTGGTGCATTTAATGAGATAATTATTTTACTGTAACTTGTATAAAATTTCACGATACCTTAGTTAGCTTTGTTTTTTGAAGGTTCAATAAGCACAGTTACTTAAAAAACATTGGAAAATCGGATTTTCAAACATGAGTCAAAAGAATTTAAAATAAAAAGCACTAAGGAGTATTGATATCAACTTCGATGCAAATCACCGCCAAAATAACTTTCTACTCCTTTTTATACCCGTTAGGGGATAAATTTCAATAAAATACGAAACACGTCTTCTGTCAATTCTGTTGAAAAAGGTTTATGCAAAATTTTAAGTAGACCGAGAAATCGCATTGTCCCATACAAACTTTTAACTTTAACTTTTTCCCTTAGGGTTAGAATTTTGGAAAATAATTTCTTATCGGATGTCTACGTCGTACAAAGAAGTTTCAGGTCTCTACAATCAGCGATTTGGGCTGTGCGTTGACCCGTCAATCAGTCATTCAGGACAAAGTTTTTTATATGTATAGATAAAGGATACAAACGAAGCTCGCAGACAAAGTCGCGGGGGGGCATCTATCTGATACATAAAAGAGATATTTAAGTTGTAATTTAATACAAAGTCAATCTTCCTTAGATTACCGAGAACAGTACCGACACCGTAACCACGGGAGCCTCCCGAGTACTTCGCGAAGTATTCAAACGCAACCAGCATCTGATAAAACTTGATTAATCTACCAACAAAGTTCTTATTATAATAAACTAATTAATGATGGAACGAACAATTCATTATCGAAGCAAAACTGCCTTCGAACAATAATGATAATGAGGGTAATTAATTATAGGAAGTTCGAGACGTAAGGGGGTGCGGTGGGACCCTTGAGGAATGAGCTATGTTGGGAATGGAGAAGGCGGTTTTATGGAACGGCGCTCGTGGAAAACGTTGTTGTTCGCTTCGCAATATTTTTGCAGTTAGTGTCAAGTGCAAATTTTTTTTTTAATGATGTGTATTTCATACATATAGTCCTAGTCGTAGTCAAGTAAAACGACTCATGGTCAAGTCATAATTAAGTCAAGCCCTAGTATTATTTTTTGTGTATTGCCTCATAACTTCTCTTCACGTAAGCCGATTTCAATTTTTTTTTTAGTTTGAAAGATGTTGCTTTCTAATTTAAATGGGACCAATTTAAATTTGATCAAGATCTGATCAGTAGTTCCTGAAATATCGTCAATAATGCTAATTTTGTGGACTACTTCGACGATGTTCTCGTTTAACCGACTTCAAAAGTTACCTCATAACTTCTTTCCTTGTGAGCCGATTTTGATGATTATTTGATTTTTATTTCAAAATTGGTGCTTTTCATGTGGTCCCATTGAAATTTGATCAAGATCTGATCTCTAGTTTTGGAGTTATAGTCAATAATTAGTGTTTAATACATAAAATCTGATCAAGGTTCCGAAGATAAAGCGCTGAAGTCGGTTTTTTTAAGGCTTTTCTTGCGTTTAAATTATATTGATTGAAAATGTTAGAAATTTACTATGTATACTATACGTGTGTATACTATACGTATGTTATTTTTAAATCCTAAAATGCAAAAGATGTGTGATAAGTTCTGTCCGTTTTCATCATAGTTACCAAACCGCTGAATTTGTGTGAAAATGGGTGCATCTATTATTCAAATAGAGCATCGGTGGTATTTAAAAAAAAATATTTTGCCTCTTGTATTGACGAGACCAGATGATCATCACCGCCACATCCACGAGCACACTCCACTCGTTCCTGGTGACAAAGGGTGTGAGACGGGAGGTCAACGCTGTCGCGCTACTGATGGCTTAAATCATTATTACTTATAATTAAATTCAGGAGATATCTATTGTCTGCGTCCTCCATCTTTGGTTAATGTCGACGACCTATTGTATCCTTGAAATTCACAATACCAGAGTGAAATTTATTTATTAACTGAGTCGTAGTAACTACGGTACACGTCGTTCTGTCTACGGAATTTTGTTAACTGTTATAGGGAAACATGCATATATTTTTATTTTTTTACCGACTTCCCAAAAAGATGTTGCTTTCTAATAGGTCCCATTTAAATTTGATCAAAATCTGATCAGTAGTTTTTGAAATATCGTCAATAATGCATATTTTGTGGACTACTTTGACGATGTTCTCGTTTACCCGAGTTCAAAAGTTACGTCATAACTTCTTTCGTTGTGAGCCGATTTTGATGATATTTTTTTTATTTGAAAGCTGGTGCTTTTCATTTGGTTCCATTGAAATTTGATCAAGATCTGATCTCTAGTTTTTGAGTTATAGTCAATAATGCGTGTTATATACATTAAATCTGATCAAGGTTCCGAAAGCGGTGAAGTCGGTTTTTTTAAGCTTTGCTTGCTTTTAATTATTTATTCCATTGTTTACATTAATACATTATCAGAGCGCCTGGTTATTTTGGCTCAACACATTGTAGCATTGCAATTCAAAAAGGCAATGCCGCCAGCATGATGGGAACGCTACCCACTGGCTTGAGCACTTGAGTTACCTATAAGCTCGATGCCTTGTAACTTGGGTCTTTGCTGTATAGATGTTTATAATTTTAGTTTATTTTTAGGAAATATAGGCAATTAGCCTTTAGATAGTGTTTAGAAAATGTTAGGATTATAAAATAAAAATACATTACCGGTAAGAAAAATTCATCAATTTTTTTTTAGATGTAAGCTTCGGGTAATTGCAAACGAAGCCATATTGACGTTTAATTATTACAAAATAAAGTCCAAGACACGTGTTAACGTCGTGGTTACGGTCTCCTTGTGGAGCAGAAAGGGGTTACTGATCAGTCCAATTATTGATATATACAATATATACCCAATGTTCATACTTTAGTTACTCTCTTACTTTCGATATGCTAAAATGGTATCGAAATTTCAATAAAATCGGTTTAGTTAATTACAAATGTCTACATATAATGACGTCATCCAAGTAAACTGAATTTTTCGGTTATTAGAGTATTGTTATGTTAAGTTTTTAAGTTTTTAAAGAAAGTTGTATATTTTTCAATGTGTGTTTTTAACTCCCGACTCAAAAACGACGGGGTGATATAAGTTTGACGTGTCTGTATGTGTGTGTCTGTCTGTGGCATCCTAGTTCCCGAACGGATGAACTGGTTTTTGTTTTTTTTATGTTTTAAAGGTGAATTAGTCGGGAGTGTGGACTTACCTATGTTTGATGAAAATCGGTGCAGCTGTTTTTCAGATAGAGCGTCGTCGGGGGTTTTATCAATTTTTTTGTTGTCCCACGTGTATAAATAACATTTAATACTTTTTAATTTATCATTTTTCGATAAAAATAACTGAAAATAACCGTAAGTTACAGCCAAATAATTATAAAAACATTGACTCGTACAACTTACACCATAAACAATTTCAACTTAGTCTTGAAGTCCTAATCTACTTTTGTAGAAACAAAGCTATTAGCAGCCATTAAATTAAAGCAAGTACACGATTAAACGTAATTTATGATAATTATTCCGACAATGGAGCTAAGTAGATTTAGTTGTGAACCAAATTTTTATGGATGTGTGCGTTTCCATTGTCGTTTGGCTATCTCATCGAGCCTATCAAAATCGAGCCCTATAAAATATGGTTGAGTTTTATTTTTAAGCGATGTATGTTTTACATAATCGCTTTCATTCTTATAGCCCCACACAAATCTCGATGACTTGTGACATGGATGCCGAAAGCAAACACATTACACACACAATCACATCCAGAACCAGAAATTCTAATTTTCACCAGGAATCGAGGAAACTCGATACCAACTGCATAGAAACTAACTAAAGAGAACTTCCACTCAATAAGTAGTTCTACCTTAAATGCTAAACAGATGTCGATGTGACATTTAGGTAGGTTTGTAATATTTTGTCATATTTTACATAAAATATTGCTAATATTTTCTTTAAGAGTAATTTCAATTGAATCCTGAAATCAGCATAATATAATAAATCACTAACATGGCGCAGCTAGGTCTTAGCAATTATACAAACCCGTATCACGTCCTTCTGGCACACGATAAGGAGGTCCAATAACAGCATCTAAAACTGTTTATCTGAATGTTTATAAAAATGTATAGATCCCAATACATCAGTTTTGGATGTTTGCGTATCAGAGTGAAAACCACAAATGGCATAATGTGTTGTCTTATTAAACATAAACGCTTTCACACTCAAAGCCTCACACTAAGCTCGATTATTTGTGACGTGGTTGCCAAAAACATTTACATCACACACAATCAAAATCAAACACAAATTTACATGGGGAAAAATCGTGTGCTCCCGCTGGGAATCGAATCGGATGAATTATAGAAGGAGAAAGCTCACCCTACTAAGCAAACGGGCAGTTCAACTTTGTTCTTGTGTTTGTAACATATTGATACACTTACGCCTGAAATAAAGCTTATTATTAATTCAAAATTTCCCGTACGTCAGAGCGAATAACGCACTAAAATTGCTTATTCTTAAATGTTAACATAAGCGCCTGTATACGAACAGTTTGTTTTGACACGCACCAAACTCCAGGATATCGTGAAGTTAGATAAAGTCTGGGCGATTTGTCAGCAACGCCGATATATAAATCAGCGCCATACGCCGATAGATCAGTGCAAGGCGCTAGCGCTGACGTCCATTCATTTTGGAACGCATTGATGAAAAACAATTCCAAAATAGGTTTAATATTAATAAATTTAATAAAATCGACGACTACATCGTCGCTTACCATCAGGTGAGATCAAAAAATTATCTTGAATAAATAAAATAAAAAAATAATAAAATATTTTCATTTAACTTTGAACTACCCGTTGGCTTACTTGGGTACGCGTTTGCCTTCTAAGCAAATGAATCGAGTTCGATTCCTGACGGGAACACAAGTTTTCTCCCAAAGGAAAAAAATGTTCTAGTTGTGATTGTGTGAGTGCCGATGATGTATGTATGTATGTATGTATGTATATTAGTAAATTTTTTTACCTATTACCTCGTATCTTCCAAACAGCTGGATGGATTCGACAGACTGTTAAGGTATCCTACTAATATTATAAATCCGAAAGTTTGTGTGTAAGTGTGTGTGTGTAAGTATGTTTGTTCCCTCTTCACGCTTTAACGGCTGAACGGATTTTGATGAAATTTGGAATGTACATAGATTATACATAGGATTAACACATAGGCTACTTTTTAATCTGATAACAGCGGGCCTGATAACACGGCTAGTAGTTTTATAATTCCAAGAATCCTTACATAGGTTTTTGAAAAAAAAAACTAAATTGTGGATTTTTGGCGCGTAATAATACGTTAATACAAAAATAACCACACATATCGAGGAGCGTATCTAAATGACGGAAATTAAAATGAGGATAACATAAAATAACATATAAGATTTCTCTAAGAGACTGATTGTTATTTATGGTTGAATAATAAAATTTTAATTGTAATTGACATACCTATTATAACGTACTTTGTTATAAGGTAAACAAATGAAGATTATGATTGATTCGGTACATGACCAAAATGCTGTGTTATATTTGGGGCACAGGAAAAGCCTTGCTATACAGCGTGGTAATGCAGCAAGCATTTTGGGCTCTTTGATATGGGTCCACGCGAATCGCTCAGGGAATTCTTTAAAGAAACAGGCATACTTACCATGCCTTCGCTTTACATCTTTGAAAATATAATGCATGTTCGCAAAAATATTAGTAAATATAAATTAAGAAGCGACGCACACAATCTTAATACTAGATATAAGCATAAAATTACAGTGCGCGCATTTAGATTAAGCAAAACGAATAAATATTTTATGGCAAATGGTGTTAGATTTTACAATAGAATTCCTAAAATCTTAACTGAATTACCACTGGGAAAGTTCAAAACTGTAATAAAACGGGCATTAATTAAGAAAGCCTACTATAAAACCACAGACTATATTAATGACAAGGATGCATGGAGGCAAACTGCACAGGCTCTTTCTAGCGACTACCATAATAACACCTAGGTTAAGAAACTTATGTATTAGAGATTAAGAATGTTTAAAAAAAAAAATGATTGAAAAAAATATGCGCCGCCGAGTTTCTTGCCAGGTTCTTCTCGAGATGGCTGTAATTTAGCGAATCTGGCAATAGATTCATTAACTTTCATGAGTGCCTCTTTGGGGCCCATGTGAATAAACGATTTTGATTTTGATTTGATGACCTTTAAATGATGATCGTAAAACCATCTTAAACCTCATTTTAACATAAAAAATAGGTTCACCTTTTCGCAGTCGGGATTTTGAATTTTTTGCCGACATCAAAAAAGGATGAGGTTCTCAATAAGACTGTATTTTTACCTTAGAATTTCTTTAGTTGTAAGCCGATTTTGAAGATTATTTTTTATTTAAAAGCTGGTGCTTTCCACTTGGTCTCAATTTGATCAAGATTTGTTCACTAGTTTTTGCGTTGTCGTCAATAATGCGTGTTTAATACATTAAATCTGATCAAGGTCCCGAAGATAAACCGGAATTGATGAATTTGGTTTTTTTTATAGCTTTACATGCGTAAAATTGTTTGTAATTTTTTTTAATGTAGAATAGGCAATCATTGACCACCATATCACCTGATGAAAAGTGATGATACGGCCGAAGATCTGACATGCTTGCCTAGAAGATACCATTGACTTGCATTTGCTACACGGTACTCCTGTGCCAATGGAAACGCGCATAATGAGACATTAAACTTCCGTAATAAGATACCCGTGAAATTAATATGTTACCATTGATGTAACGTTTTAATTATTCGCTTTGTTCCGTCACAGACGATATACTGTACTATAATAAGGTGTTAGTGTACGGTTTTATACTTACCGTAAATATGGGATAATTAGATGTTTAGTTGGTTTACTGTTGCCAGAATTAAAAACAAATATTTGTTGTTATTTTCATTTAATTTAGAAGTGAAACTTTTTGTGGGAGGGCTTTGAAATTCTGCTCCGCAACCTTTTTGGGTGACCAAAAGTGTGACCAGTGGTTTTTAAGTTATGCTTAATAATACGTATTTAATCAATTTAATCTGATCAAGGGTTTCGAAAATGAAGCGGTGAAGTCGGTTTTTTAAGATTTATCATATTACAGGGAAATATTTTATTTATTAATCACAGTGTTTACCCCACAAACAAAACTACTGGTCAGATCTTTATCTAATATAAATGAAACCACATAGGAAGTGCTAGCTTTTTAATAAAAAATCGGTTCAATGCAGATTAAAAGAATTATTAAAATCGGTTCATCTAAAAAGAAGTTATTTCACAATTTTTCTTTGGGGAGAAAACTCGTGTTTCAACCGGGAATGCAACCCGACATGACCCGATGCTTAGAAGGTTAAAATGAGTTTAACTTTTATCGTGTGTCTTTACGACACACCCTGTTTTTTTTTCGTTATTGTTAGTGTTTTGTTTTTACCCAAATGGCATGGTGGGCATGTTTTGCTACAGAATTATGTTATAGTCATTAAAACTTAAAATAATTACTTATGCGTAAATATACCCCCCATAATTATGTCAAACCCAAATCCTCCATTATTATATTTGTTTTATGAGGACCCAGTTGGCACAGTGGGCAAGTCTGGCCTCTGCGCAGTAAGACCTGGGTTCGATTCCTAGTTGGAGAACATTTTTCCTTCCCAAAAGACATGTGCTTCTGTTTTTGGTGTGATTGTGGCGTGTGATATGTCAATATTTTCTGCAACCACGATACATATCTTTGAACTTCGAGTGGGACTGTGAGTATTATTGGGTTTACTTACAACTTTTTAACTTACGATTCCGGCGTATACAGAGCTTTTTGATTATGTTAGCGTAGTTTCCCCATGTCTTACCACCCAATAGGCTTTGAGTTAGCTATATGAATGTTTTCCCAAAAAAAAAACATTTTTTCCTTACGTTAGCATTTGACCACTTTCTCACATGATAGTTAGTGATGATGAGGTCAACAACTGGCTTTTCAGGATAACTGCCAGAAGTATTATTTAGTAATTTATCTTACAGGTTTATCTACTTGAAGGTGGTGGTGAACTTCAACCATATATTGGTACAGGGTAACAAACATGAAAAAATGTCGTAGCATCATAGATTTCATCACAATGTTACCTTTTTCGGAAGCTCAAAACGTTCATGCTCATCGTAAGATTCGAAACCACGACCTCCGATTAGAAGACGGAGTATATACGACGGCGCTATCACGAGTTAGAGTACAATTTTGAACCCTACACGCTACCTCTAGACTAGGGAATTAGGCTACTCCGAAGCTAATTTCCTACTAAAGTAGATACAAGCTACCTACCTTATTGCATGAAAATGGTTACATTGACTATAATGCTAACGATAATGTGACCACTATGAAAGATCACGACCAATGGGTACATGGGTTCCGTTCTCGGCAGATGCACAATTTTCCCTCCCAAAGGACATTTAATTTTGTGAATTAAAATTTAACCTATGATACAAGTCTTTGAACTAAGTTTGGAGCTGTGATTGTAATAAAAAAAGCTTGATAGGCACGGTACCTATTGGTAGTGGGTTTTAACACTTGAGTAACATAAAAGCTCGGCTTGTTGTCAGCTTATAGGTAATTTAGGTATTTAATTGTATATATGTTTGTTCTAATTTTTTTTTAATATAGACTTTGGTCCTTAAATTACTCGTAATAAAACTAAAAAATATATTATTTCATAAAACGTATCGGACATTACTTAATATACTTAGTATAAAACAATAAAATATTGTGTAGATATGTTTATTTTGTGATAGTTAAGTTATTTTATTTTATTCGAGACCAATTTAAAGCCAAAATAACACATACCTACTAACAAATAAAGGTCAGTACATATATGCTGGTAAAAGTACAGGTTTACGATTGCTAGACATACAAGATAACGTACCTAAAATAGAGAGAAATAAGTGTTAATTTAACACCATTTTAAAGTCTATTAGTAACCTTTATAAGCAAAAGCTAGAAACAATACATTTAATGTATGCCCAATCATTATAAAAATATAGAGCAGATAAAATTGCTTAAACCAAGCAAATTCCATAACCCCAACTGCAAACAACATCCAAATAAAATAAATTAAACCGAATTGCATCGAAAATGAGCCAACATCAAAACTAGACAGATGCTAATTAATAGCACAAAACAAGCTGAGGAGCTGCTTTACGTAGCAAGGAGCTGTAGCGAACTATCTGCTGACCACCCTTATAAATAATAGTGGCAAGGCGGCTGACCCCCACACCCTACCCCTTAAAGGTACAGGCGGTGAAAGACCATTCCAGTATTTAAGGTTAGTTAAGGTTCCAATTAAAAGCGCGTTAGACTTAGAAATCGATTGGCTAAGTTGGGTACGCGTTCGCCTTCTAAGCAGGGGTATCGGGTTCGATTCCCGCTGGGAACACAAGATTTCTCCCCATGGAAAACTTGTGTTTCTGGTGCTGGTTCTAATAGTGTGTGTGTGATTTAAATGTTTCAGGCACCCATGACACAAGTATTTCACCTTAGTGTGGGACTGTGAGTTTGAAAGCGTTTATTTTTGTCATTTTCTGATTTCTAAGTCTAACGCGCTTAAAATCCTTGACTACAAGTTATCACTTATCAATAGGCGAGATAGTGGTAAACTAGATAGGATAGCAGATATAGGGAGAATTAGACATTATTTATGACAACTCGTTTTATTCGAGTGGAAAAGTTCCCATTTCATTGTCCTCGCTTGATCCAATTTTGCCTTTAACAATGTTGAGAGTTGGATACGCCATGAAAACTATAAATAATCTCAGCATTATTAATTTCTAACAAATTTTCTATCATAAGTATTTCACTTGGTAATAATTAAATTAATTACTACCAATCACTCGTGAATAGAAAAGTCTGGGCTCGTGGAACAGTTTTCAAAATTAGACTACTATTAGGAACCTTCACTACTGTCCAATGAGTACATCGCAACACTGCTACACTCCGGATCTCATTTCCAAATTGCATTTCGAAACTCAATCTCGCCTTTACAGTTACCTAACACCATTCAAATCTAAGCCTTAATCAACATTAATAGAGCATAATATCCCAAGATCCTTGATTGATATAAGGCTGATTTTGATTAGGTCTAAGAAGGGGGTACGGCTAGCACTAACTCCTATAATGAGATATGATAATAAACGTTTCACTTGAATATTGATGGGTACGAGTTAGGAATGCACTCGGCTTGTTTACTTTATAGCTTAGAAATTATGAATTTAGTAACAATTATATCATTATTTGTTAGTTTGGCCTACAATAACACTACGAGTGGGCAGCTGGGTGGTTTTTGAGGTATCCTAAATTAAACACAGGTTTCAAAACTAAAATATTCGTATTAGACTATTAGATTGTAATGTCCAGTGCTTACTACCCTGAACTACACATAATTTACCATCAGGTAAGATAGTGGTCAAACGCTAGCCCATCAGACATGAAAAGAATTGAGCACTGTTTAAAATTTTAGCTTTATTTTAAGGGATGAGGACGTGGTACCCCAGCTGATCAACTGCTCAGGTGACTGAAAATAAGTTATGTTTCAATTTTATATTCGGCTTAAAACACGAAAATTTTGACTTACTTCGTAGTGGACTAGTTTCGGACAAATTAGTTGTCCTTCATCAGGATGAGTCTTTTAAGATAAATTTTCGTGTTTTAAGCCGAATATAACATTGAAACATAATGTGTAATACTCACGATAGTTTTAACTTTAAACTCAAAATAAGTGTTTCGTAAGATTGTGGTAAGGCAGGCTGCCGTACATAAAACTCATGCTAAATCATATTTGCAACATGTGGTCCTTATTGAATTCAAATAAAATCCAAAATCGTTTATTCGCTTGGGCCCCAAAAAAACATTCATGAAAGTTAATGACTATACAGCCACATTGGCAAAATTACTGCCATCTCGTGAAGTCATCTTAGTAAGTGAAGAATTAGTTCTTCCTCCAGGAAGAGTACTCGTTTTACATTACCTATTGCTTTTCATATTCCTCTCCTATTTTAGTGCCTCTTTGGAACCACGTTAATAAACAAACAAACGCATTTACTCAAATAGCCCCACACTAAGTTCAAAGACTTGCGTCGTGCTAGAACCATTTACATGACACTCACAATCACACCGTTTAGAAGGAAAATTGTGCTCCTGCCGGGATTCGAACCCAGAACCCACGGCGCAAAGGGTAGAGACCTGCCCTGCCAACTGGGTCGTCAACAAGTTTTATTTTTATTTTTTTATTAGGGGATTTCATACCTAACCAAACAGGCCGACTACATCTGCTCGTGGTGCTCTTGCCGATCGACGAGCGAGGCTTAGGTGAATTACAAGATTACTTTTGACACTTTTTACAAGATATTTTCAATGCTCATTCAAAGTTTTTCTTAGGTAGTTAGATTAAACACTCAAATTAATTGTCACAATTAAACGAATGCGGTATCACAATTAGACTGTTTTTGTTTGATTTACATTAACGTCCATCTTAGTTTAGAAAATTAATTTCAGTCTCCACGATTATTGCATGACGTCACTAATTAATCTCATAGAGCAAGTCTAAAGGGGCATCTTCACGAGATGGCAGTAAAAAAATTTATTATATTGTTATTGATTACTAATCCACTAAATTACTTAACTACTACATTTTATCTGGATAGTGTGTAGCAAAATTGTGTACCGTAAAACCGTATTTTTTTTATGGTAATCTTTTTACGCCTTATGGAAAATGTTTAGTTATTCAGGGCAAATATTTGACTACTATCTCACCTGACGGTAGGTGAAGATGCTATCGACGTTGGAGCATGTTCGTCTAGAAGATACCTGTTGTCTCGTGACATAAAGACTGCATTATACTTACCTGGAAACAGACTCAAGTTGGGAATTCCATTCCTTAGGGGTGCTTATATTAATCAAGATCGGCAAATATTTGACCACTATCTCACCGGTAGTTGATGATGCGATCGACGTTGGAGCATGTTCGCATTATACGTATCGGGAAACAGACTTGAGTGAGGGGTTCCTTAGGGTTGCGCATAATAAATGTGGAAGCAAATCGCTTCGTGCGTATTTGTCACAAATAAAAAAGAATATCAACTACATAACGATGTCGAAATGCAACTCGACCGACCTCATTATAAAAGATCGCTTTTAGCGATAAGTCCGCCCATTGTACTTTAGTTTTTAAGATTACCCCTGTAAGTAACTGTATTTGGTGTACAATAAAGAATTTTCTATTCTATTCTATTCTCGTTTGGCTGTCCGATGATAAAATGGGGATGGCGGATTTAGATCGTGTAGTTCCGGTGCACACCCTCCGAAACGTAAATGATAAAAAACCGCCAAACTTGCTACCTTGCAATGATGCTCCAGGCTTTGAATCTTGCTTCAACCAGCCGGTGATGCCATCGAAGATGCAGCATGTACCTTTATCTAGAAGATACCTTATCACACTAGACTTGAAGACACCCAGATTATATTTTTCTGAGATTCTGGGATCACAGACGCGGGCAATGAGTTTCACTCCTTTAGAGTAGTAGAAGCTAAACGCTTCGAGCGAACTAAATGTAAGATGTTTGACAGTTTATCTTGTTAAGTATGTATTTAAAACTTACGAGTACTTTAATAAGTAAATGCTTCATCTTCAGCCGCATCGTCACTTTCCATCAGGTGAGATAGCGGCCAAGTGCTTGCCTATCTGTCATAAAAAAAGAAAGGAAAAAAATTTGGATTTATGCATTAGGTAAAACCTGAATATATAAAACATGAATATAAAATTCAAAATAAAAATGTTGGTTTTAAATAACATCAAAACATTATATGTGTAGGCAGTTAAACACGAGTTTTATTTATAAACAGGAATAAAAGTCAATTTGAACTGCCCGTTTGCATAGTTGGGTGAGCATTCGCCTTCTAAGCATTGGGTATTGGGTTCAATTCCCGGTGGGAACACAACTTTTCTCCCCAAGGAAAATTTGTGTTTCTAGTTGTATGTAATGTTTCTGGTGTGATAAGAATATTTCCGGCACCCACGGCACAAGTAATCGAACTTATTGTGGGGCTGTTAGTGTAAAAGCGTTTCTGTATTCCAATTACATATTTTTATTTAATAATTAAGTCTAGTCTAGTCTATGTGTATAATCTTTAGAGTAAGATGAGTCACGGTTTTATGTCGCAGAATTATCGGCCGCGCCTAGTTCTTACACCAATTCATTGTTATGACACCTTGTTAGAGAACAAGCGTAAACTACAGACAGTTCTTACTGATCATAATTCCCTGGTACATGCTTATGAAAACAAATATACTTTTGGTTTATACAACACCATCATTAACTGCCTGTTGGCACAGTTGGGTGAGCGTTCGCCTTCAAAGCTATCGGGTTCGATTCCCGACGGGAACACACATTTTCTCCCCAAGGAAAATTTGTGTTTCTGGTTCTGGTTGTGATTTTGTGTGTGATGTGAATGTTTCCGGCACAAGTAATCGAACTTAGTGTGTGGCTGTGAGCGTGAAAGCGTTTATTATTATTATAATCCGTTTAGCCGTTAAAGCCTGAAAAGGGAACAAACATAAACACTTACACACAAACTTTCGGATTTATAATATTAGTAGGATATACCAGATCAGATAAAGTATTAAGATGCATTATTAAACTTATCATGTAATTATGGATCGTACTGCACTATTGCATACAATCATAATGCAAATAAGTTTTATCTGATTTATCTGCAAGCCGATGTTCTGTTAAGACAATGGCGTCTAAGAGTATAATTAACGCTTTTATAGCGGCGCCTAAACGTTGTGACGATATGTCAGCTATTGTGACTGTTCTGTTTAAGGGACAAGAAATTAGTTGATTCATTCATGAATCATGATATTCGTGATTGTCAGATTCATTTGAAGATAATTGGGCAAAATATGACTAAGGCTAAACGCAGTGTAGCACTGCTCAGCTCTATTTGGGACCCTGTTTATGTTGCTTGTCCGTTGACATCCTTGTTTATTAACCGACTTCAAAAAAGGAGGATGTTTGATTTGTGCCGTTTGGGGTTGACAAACCATGCCCATCGGGACCGAGTGCATTAAAAAATTTCAAATATTTATCCAAGAGACTGATTGATTCGGCACATGACCAAAATACTTAGTTTCAAAATACAAAAGAATGCAGCAAGCATTTTGGGAACTTTGCCGAACATTAAAGATCGTCTAAACTATCTTTAACCTTTTTTATAACTCGCAGGCGCAGGCCACTCCACTCTTTCGATGATGAACGTAGAAGCAAAACGCTTCGAGCGTCAACGAAAAAACCACTAATCGCATCAACCTCCTCTGTTCCATCAAGAGTAAAACGACGTGGCGCTCAAAGAGAGCCCCGGCTACTAAAAATTTCATGTCACACACTAAATTATAATTAAACTGAACGAGAAACACTAATTACCCTTGGGGAGAAAAATTTTGTCCTCACCAGGACTCTGAAAAAATACTTTGCAAACCAAAGCATGGTAACACTCGGTAGAAAAACCGGGCAGGTTTCTGCCCTCTGCGCCGTAGGACTTGGGTTCGATTCCCGGCAGGAGCACAATTTTTCCATCGCCAAGGGATATTTATGTTTCTGATTCTGAGTGTGATTGGGTGTCTGATCCGTAAATGTTGCTGACACCTAGTGCTGTGAGTGTGAATGCATTTGTTCGTTTGTTTTATTACATATTCAAGTACTGACCGTCTCAGACGTTTTCCAAGCCACGATAGTCTAAGATAGTAACAAGTATGTGAAAGAAGTATAATGGTACAAATTTGACTTGAAATATGAGCTTGAACCAATATATACAGCTAAGCTTTCTGGAAATAGTTGCATTGTAAAAGATATATAAACATTAATCTATATATATAAAAGAAAGTCGTGTTAGTTACACTATTTATAACTCAAGAACGGCTGAACCGATTCGGCTGAAAATTGGTGGGGAGGTTAGAAGCAGGAAACGGACATAGTATAATTTTTTTTAGGTTTTTAAAAATCATTTTCTCATACGTCACTCGGATTTGGTAAAGTACTAGGCAAACATAAACATGAAGGGAGTAATAATATAGTCACGTGGCATTGTAACGCATGCCGGGTATGGCTTCCTAAGCATGCACATTCATTGACTGTTTGGCGGCACGAAGGTTGCCGAGACAGCTATTACAAAACATAATAACATTTTCAGGCGATAAATAATTCACACTACATTAATTATTATTGTTTATTATTGCTGCCAAAAACCTTGATGTAATAGTTTTTGTTAGTTTATACGTCTGCGAACAATTATGCGATGCCAGCGCTGCTTACCATGCCCTCGTAAAATCTGCATAAGAAGCCAGCGCCGGGCAGACGTCTTGCGGTCGAGCGTTCCACAGTGGTACAAGATTTTAAGATAATCCTACTAATATTTTAAATCCGAAAGTTTGTGTGTAAGTGTGTACCTAAGTGTGTAAATGTGTAAGTATGTGTGTTCCCTCTTCACGCTTTAACAGCTGAACGGATTTGGATGAAATTTGGAATGTACATACTTTACCTAGGATTAACAAATAGGCTACTTTTTAACATGATGATAGCGGGCAAAGCCGCGGGGCACGGCTAGTATAAACATAAATAGGAATTTCGTCAGCCTAACCTACCAATAACACTTGGTAGGCTTATGTCTAGGAATATGTGGGAAGCGTAAA
This sequence comes from Lomographa bimaculata, assembly GCA_948107665.1. NCBI lineage: Eukaryota > Metazoa > Arthropoda > Insecta > Lepidoptera > Geometridae > Lomographa > Lomographa bimaculata. The sequence continues at coordinate 5,071,566 of OX403597.1, forward strand.
CAAATGTTTTTTGTTTTTATTTCCAGCACCCCAACTAGTTTAGTACACTTTTGATTTATTTTTAAATCTATTTTTAGGTTTGTTGTCTTTGGACCTATTGCGAAAACAATTTCTACTAATCTTGGAAAGTTCTACAACTTCTTTATATACTAGTGGGTAAAGGATAAAGAAAATTATATTCAAATATAACATCATGATATACAATAGATCAGAGATAGTTGTCCAAAACTATCTCATTGTATTTCATGATGTTCATTATAGCGGTGTGGGTGCCGGAAACACACATCATATCACACACACAATCACATCCAGAAACACAAATTTTGCTTGTGGACAAAATTTGTGTTGGTGCCGGGAATCAAACCCGATACCCCTGCTTAGAAGGCGAACGCTCACCTAACTAAGCCAACGGGCAGTCCAATACATAATTAAATTGAGAATGGGACCACTGTGGCGCGGCTTGGCCCGCCGACTCATTACAACAGTTCCAGATTATTGTTTCAAGTCCACACAATGGGACGGGACACAAGTTCGCGCCCCCGTCTCGGTGTGTTCCACTTGTGTCGACACGAGCTACTGGTATTGACGACACAAAATTTGTAAAAAAAAAATTACACCAAAATAAAAATAACTTCTGTCGTGTATCTATTGTATATTCTATATAAATGAAACGGCTTGACTCACGATTTAAGGTCGACTCTTGCGACCTAGGTTTCGGGGATGTCCGATCCCCATCATCAGGCGAGTTCACGACGGAAGGTCACGGCGCCGTGAACGAAACCTAGGTTGCAAGAGTCGACCTTAAATCGTGAGTCAAGCCGTTTCATTTATATAAAGTATAATGTGTCAAACTCACGAAAACTTTAATAGTAAAATATTGTATATTCTGCAAATAGAACATTCATTATATTTACAATTTTTTTTTTTTTTGGTACATTATACTCTCGTAATTTTGAAACTCTTGAATCGAAGAAACTGCATCGCATTAGTTTTCATTGCAGTTAAAATAATGTCACTTTATATAATTGGCTACCTAACTTTTCTTCCATACGAAAAGAAGAAAGAAGTGAGTAATAAAACCAAATAAATGAGACGTGGTAATGTAATAGTAAATAAATTGTGTACAAGAATCCCAGAGCTGTCTTTTCCATCAATTTCTTTGTTTATCATCATCGGTAACGCGAGCGAAGTCGCGGGGCTTAGTTAGAATCTCATGCATCAGGGACTATTTCAATACAAATGTTTCAAGAAAACGCTTTCAAGTGTGAGAGCGATACAGATACACAACCATATTTTTATCCATAGATAAACTCGAACAGTAAGTACTCCCTACACTAAGTACGAAGACTTATGTCGTAGGTGACACAATAGTAAGTGCAATCACACCGAGAAAAAGAAACACAAATTTCGCTTTTCAAAAATACTTGTGTTACTATCTGAAATTTGAAGATAAGAAGCTGCTTAGAAAACGGACACGCCCTCAACCACACTAGCCGGCAATTCAAGAGTAAATCGGTAGTATTTTGTGTCGGCGTTAAAACACCAACCAAATCACAAATGTTGTGTCGACACCAACGGTAAAACACAAACTATTCACTGATGCGCCATTCGGCGACAGTAAGTAATTTACGGCGAGCTACATTGTATTTGTAAGAGTAATGTGTTAGTTTATTACGCATCTTGCTTTAATGAGGTCTACGTGCTGCGTTACGTTTGTAATAATGCTGATAGTAAAATTTTGATAGCGAGACGTGTCACGAAGGTACGTGAATGTTGTGAATATTGACATGGGAGGATTTAGTACGAACAAAGTTTCGGAATTTTGGAGATTTTTACTCATCTAATTATTTTACACCCGAGGGAGATTTGTGATTACGTTGGTTGCGATTTTTTTTGCTCGATAGGCAAAGACTTGACCACACTCTCCTGATGGAAAGCGTTGATGTTGTCGAAGATATAGCATGCTTGCCTAGAAGATTCGCCTTTTTACTCTCGACTGTTTATTTTAGTTAATTTAAAGTGTTGATATAAAGCATTTTTAATTACAAACTACAATCAACTGCACCCTCCTTTTAACTGTCAAAATATTCTAACGGTAAAATTATGTTAAAACTGTCACCTTTGATCGAGAAAGGAACAAACATGTTTAAGTATTTAAATAGCTCAAAAGAATAACTTATCAAGAAAATCTATGATAGAACCCAACAAGGAAGTACCTAATTCAATAAAAGTCTTGTACAAATAACCCATTCTACAAGCATCTAAAAACAAACACGTATCTAACAAAAACAAAACACACCCGCTACCGTAACAACAAGTCATGCAAGATTACCGAGTCGTCGATCGTGTAAAACTATAAAGGATCACTGAAGGTGGTACATTACGATGTAGACAGAGCCCTGTGAAATATGGGACCACCGGACTTACTGCGGGCGTCTGGTACACATAACTGTATAGAGCGGCACGGGTGTGACAACAACTGATTTTGGTGTGTCAAAAAATTTGGATTATATAACTTTCATTTACCTTAATGGAAAAGTTGCCATCCAATAACGGTTATAAAAAAGAACTAGTTTTCCGTATTATGTTTTTAAATATACATACATAGATAATAAAACTTACTCATTATGTTAAACAAAGAGAACAAAATAATTCTCAACGCATCTTACTTTTTTTTAATAATAAGTTAATTAATTTGCTTTGTGCACTTCTCGTATCTTAGAAATTTTTCATTTATTTGAACAAAGATTTCTGTACCATGGCTGACCGATCTAAGCTTATTGATTGAGCACTCTCCATATAAATTAGTAGTTCAGTTGGCTTTGTCATTAAAATGTCATTAAAACTAGCGATTGATGATCACATTACAATATTCCATTGAGATTCTTCGAGAGAGATCATTATTTAGTGACGGGCAGCGCGAACATTGGTTGCATTTTCCTACTAATTCCGAAAAACGAAGATATCACACTAATATTAAAAAAAACGAAAGTTTGTGAGGGTGTTTGTATGTTAGTTACTTTTTCACGCTCAAAGGTCTGGACCGATTTAGATGAAATTTCCCGAAATTCTCGCAGGTCCGGGACTTACGCGGATAAAACCACGGCTCAGCTAGTAAAGCATACATTTAATGATAATACTAAATAACTTAAAAAGGTTAACCCAGCTCTATACACTTCCCGTTTCCTACCAAACTCTTACGTTTCTTTTTCGTTTAACCGAGCAATGTTTCCACTACCGGGGCAGTCTACCGATTCGAGTCGGTCGTCTTTCGACCTTCACCTCTCAATGTCGGTCTGTGTCCTCGCCTTTTTGCTTGACCCCTTTGTTGTTTAGGAGTTTGCTTTGGACGAGAGGAAAGTTTGCGGGCTGTGTTTTGCGAGTGTAGAGATTGTACGCGCTAGTGTCTATATATATAGGTGTTACTGTACTTACTTATCGTAAGTTGTAAATGAGTTTAATTTAGTAGATTGTGATGGATGCACGAGTAGGTTAAGAATGGTTCACTATCGTAAGATAATATTAATCTTCATAATTTTGATACAAATCAAAATTTTTTATAGTAACATTATTATCAAAATGTTAGAATATCTACTTTTATAATATCTAAAATAATTAGAAAAATTAACAATAATAACAAGAAATATGATATATTACAACTGTTATACTGTAACTAATCAGTGTATCCTACTAATATTATAAATCCGAAAGTTTGTGTGTAAGTATGTGCGTAAATGTGTAAGTAGTCAGGTGAAATTTGAGAGGTGGTAGAGCATTTTGCGAGTTGCTCGCCTGGCTTGCTACCAAAGTAGCTTACCACCATCAAGTTGAAAGTCTGCCGCCAAGCCAAATACGGTGTTCCGGCAGTTATCCTTGAGAGCCTGCGTATTCCAGGTCTAGTGTGTTTACCAGCTTCGATCACATCGTCACTTACCATCAGGTGAGATAGTGGTCAAACACTAGCCTGTCACAAAAAAAAAAAAAAAAAAGTATGTTTGTTCCCTCTTCACGCTTTAACGGCAGAACGGATTTGGATGAAATTTGGAAGGTACATAGATTATTCCTAGGATTGACACATAGGTTACTTTTTAGCTTGATAATAGCGGGCGTAGTCGCGGGGCACGGCTAGTTAGCATATAAATAGTATTAGTCTAACAAATTTTGAACTTCATTTTTATGAATCTGAACCATTATGAATATGTTTATTATTAAAAATGTAAAAAAAAATATAAAAAATAATGTTATGACAAGAGACGGTATCCCGTTAAGAATATATTCTTTACTAAAAGTGTTCCGTCAAAGATATTACAATTATTCTTGTGCTGACTCCACTTATAATAGGAATAGGGATGATGATGCATTGTGAGGAAGTCTCTATTAGCTAGGGAGTTATCTCTTCTTATTTTCTACTAATGTTTTTACCGTACACAAAATATTTAGATTAGAATTATATTAGTATGAAATATATATATTAGTATGTAATATGGTTTGAGATACGTTATCTCAAACCATATTAAGATTAACATAAAAATGTATCTACCATATTTTTAATTCTACTAACCATAAAAAATATCTATGGGAGCCTATTCGACAATCCAGTGCCTCGAAAAGTAGACTCTCTTTGTCAAGAGACCGATACAGAAAAAGACTAGAGGAAAATCTCGAGAAAAACTTGTTAAATATTTGGCTAGACTTTATCTATACCAAATTTCAAAACAAACAAACAACATTTACATCTCTAAAATATTAGTATAGAAATAGAACAAGACAATATAACAAAACTATCGAGACGGTATTTCGGCCTAGCTCTCATTTGCCGAGTGGAATTTAGAGTGCGATAAAAATTTCATTTCCATAATTGAAACGCAAGCAAAGCTTAAAAAAACCAACTTTATCGCTTATGTTTTGGCTTGACCGATTTCGACAAAAAAAAAAATGGGACCACCTCTGAAGTATACTCTACCAAACAAAAAAATTATCAAAATCGATTCATAATTAACGGAGATATCGCGTAACATACATACAAAAAAAACATACAGTCGAATTGAGCACCTCCTTTTTTAAATTCGGTTGAAAATATGTTATACACAACTGTGATACAGTATCAAAGCTCCGATATAAGTTGATGTAACCTTATGCATAGCCAGAAATTTAATTAGTTTAGCTGTCAAAACTACACTAGCCGATACAGTAACTCTTGTCCCATGAGTTAAGTTATTAACTGCAAGTCGTTACACATTAAATTATTAAGACGCTTTCCATACTATAAATCTAAAAACTTAACCAACGAAATAAAGCCTAGCATAGTAATTTACAATTGGCTTCAAGTTACAATTTGCACTAAATTTATCATACAATAACATTTATATCTGAAAATTATTATTCAAATCAAGATGCATTAATCAATGCGTCGATAAAAGAAAATGCGAGACGATGCTTCTGCGCAACTAGTGATGGGAGGTGAGGGATATGGGGTGTCGATATTTTTTTTATTTTTTTTACCCTCCACCTCAGTCTCTCTTGACTACGGCCCTGCCAAAACGTCGAGGCTTGTCAAAATAATGCTATTTTGAAAATAAAAGCGCGAAAAGACCCGGTTTTCTCTTATGAATATTATCGATAAATTGTGAAAAACATATGGCTAAGCTAGTTCGGTCGCACTAAGCATGGTAGATAGGAATCATTTTTCTATTCCAGATTGTAGGAATATATAATCGACGTCATAATTGTGTTCAACCAGACAGGAAACGAAAAAAATAATGAAATGTAAGAATCAGAAGACTATTAAATAATGTTAAATCATATTTTAATAATAATAAAAAACCATCGTGACTACATAACATTTTATTGTTTTTGATCAAACATTCCCTCAAATATTAAATAATCAATTGCGATATTGTAGGAATGTTGTAGAGACAATTGAGATATTGTAGGAATGTGGTTCATCCATAGCCCCACTTCATTGCTGTGCAACGCCAGTGCTATTGACGATATGTTGAAGGCTATCATCAGTGGTTGTTATTAAGACTGTATCATCTGCATATCGAAATAAATTTGATTTGATTTGTACAAAAACTCAGCATTACTAGTTGAATTGAACAACAAAATAAGACAGGTCTTGAGCTTTCTGCAACGGTAGAGCAAAATATATTTAGCCATCGATAAAAGCCCTTTAAATTTCCCCAGCACTGTTTCGGCATTGCGTGCTTACAAATGTGTGCGTGAGGTGCCCGAGATAATGAAGTATCTGCACTAATATATTATAAAGTTCATTATAAACAATTATTTATTGTTAGCGCATGTATATTAATAAGGAGAGCCGATAGCTGCTACCGGGCCTGTGTTGGTGGAGATTAGGGTTGGTGACTAAATGATAAAGGAATCAAGGTAGAGGTATTAATTTTCGAGTAAGGTCGTCAATTTGGAATAAAAAACAGTAAATATATATTACTCGCTTCTAAGATAACGTTGCTTTTTACAAAACAAGGGTCAAATTATCGATTCGTTTCTGAAATTCTCTCGCCAAGTATCAACAGAACTCTGGTAGCTGCCCTAGTTAGCAAATTCAAATGCTTAACTTCATGGCGCGCTTACTACCCTCCACCACATGTATAATTTACCAATCAACAGAGAAGTAAGTTGTCAAACAAAAGACTATTAGATGAAATATATATACAAACCTATAGATTATTATTTGATATGGTTTTTATTTTAAAAGTATTTTTTTCAATAGAGAATATTGACTTGATTATGGGCACGGTCATTTTAACCTGAGTATGGTTAAGCCAAAAAATGTGTTTAAAATTTAGCAGCATAAATATATGTATGACAAACCAGCGCCCAAATATAAAAGCTGGTTACTATTTAAAATGGTATCGATAAATTGGTCATGAACATTTTTTTTTACATTTGATTAAATAATTTATATTATTCGATACTAAGTGGTAGCAACCCTAGCCAACCCTTTAGCTGTCAATGCTTCGAATGAAAGTAAGCAGCGAGCTGGGCCAGATTGCATGTAAAATGTAACTTGTATTCCTTTGAAATAAGTTGATAAAATTTTGTTAAATATAAATTAATACAGATAAATTAGAACCGAATAATCATTCAGACTAATCGACACTCTTAAGTTATCATAAGCTTACCTAATTAAGCTTACATAACATAAACGCTTTCACACTAAGTTCGATGACTTTTGTCGTGGGTGCCGGAAACATTCACGTCATACGCACAATCACACCCAGAACCAGAAACAAAAATTGTCTTTCGGGAGGAAATTTGTGTTCCGACTGGGAATAGAACCCGATACCCGCTGCGTAGAAGGCGAACCCAACTAAGCAAACGGGTATTCGATTTTGACAGTTCAACATACTATACTACTACACATTTACTACTAGGTATACATCATATCAAGTCATGTATGTCAGGACAAAGATTTTGATTGTCTCTATTACATTTGTGTTATTATTATCTGTGCCGATCTCCTTCCGGTAAGGCCATTCATCGAAGTAGGACCGCGTTCTCGTCTATTTGTATTTTAAAGTAGGATGTGCTCTAAATGTAAATCAGTGCAGTTATCAACAAATAATAAGTGTTTTAATGTTTGGTGTTTTAATTAGTTCATCCCGAAGTGCAGAACCCTAAAATAATTAGAAACGTTATTGTGGATTCAAGTCACAAAGAAACTTCCCTCTATTTTTTTTTATTTTGGCTTCGCAATCTTGTGCATTTAGCCAGTGTCAAGTAAAAATATATTTCAAGTGAACTTCATATTAAAAGTCCTAGTCACAAGTCACAGTCAAAGTCAAGTAAAAGAGTCAAGGTCCAGTCATAGTCAAGTCATAACCCTAGTAAAGTGGTAGAAACTTTACTAGAACTTCTATTGGAGTTTTGGAGCGAAGGCGATAATCACGTTTTTCAACTTGGTATCATATGCCTACATTTATGCACGTTAATTCAGTATTAACGGTTAATAATCCACCATTATTACACATAATCACTCGAAAAATCACAGGTTTTAGAAAATTATGCAAAATCAACAACACCATTTTTGCACTTTCGCGACAAAACTCAACTTCTCTCTATTTACGCACAATTTCTCTCTCTCATAAGTATACTATATATACAGGGTTATTTGTAATACTAAAAAGCTCCTAGGCCCTGACTCTTCTAACCTGAAGCTCATTTAGTTCTACGACTTTCTTCTGAATGCTGTATTTTAAGTAAATATTAAGATGATGTATTATGTATTAAGCGTTTGGTCGAAGCAACTCGTGACCAAAATGCTGGCAAATATTTTGGACAGAGATTGAGTATTGCCATTCAACGTGGCAATGCTGCCAGCATTTTGGGTACTTTGCCTAATGGTAGCGGTCTATTAGATTAAGTTTTGTACATATTTATATCTAATTATAGTTTATTTTATTGTTTTCGTTTAATTTTAATTTCGTTTTTAGTTTAATGTAATATAGATGATGTATTCCATACAATCTATAAGTAATAGTCGGTTAAACTACACTGACAAAGAACCGCCTCGCCGCGCCTCGTTATATGCACGCCAACGCCAGTTAACACTTGACACATTAGACTTGACACAGAATATATATATATACAGAGTATATTTTACAATTCATTTGAAAGATCATAAAAAAGATTTTGCAATGAACGTACCACGAAAGACGTTGATGTCAATGGCTGAAATAATGTCCTAAGAGGTTTTTAGTGTTTTAAAAACTAGCCTAGTTATGTCCTAGCTATGTCGGGTATAGTCAACTGTCACAACTGACCCTGTGCGAAATGGGACGCGACGACGAGCGCTCCGCACTCATCCTGATTCCGAATGAAGCCGAAACGATTGTCGATCTAGACATCGATAACGCGTAAGTCACGCTAATTCCCGTTTTAATATTAAATAAATAAATTAAAATGTGCGTGAGTTTTTATTAAATTATTGAATCAAGTAGATTATGTTGTGTGTATATGATGTGAATGTTTCTTGCACCGACGACATAAGTTGTCAAACTTAGTGTGGGGCTGTGATTGTGACAGCGTTTTGTTTTTATAATTTATTACGAGTTTATGACCGACAAGATTGTAGATTAAGTTTCACCGTCATTAAGTTTTCTCTCCAATGAAAATTTGAGAAAAAGTGTAACCGCTACGATACAAGTCTCAAACTGATTTTGAGGATGTGAAAACTTAATTTTATTTAACATTTTTCATTCTATTTTGAAGCCATAAACAACCAAGTTATCAAATCGCGGAAGCTAAAAGTTACAAGTAATAATTACACAGTGGACGCTACCTAGCGTCCACTTGACTAAAACGTATATTAAAATCTGCTCGTTTACTACGAGCACATAGTTTTCCGTTACATCGACATGAACTGAAGTGGTCCATTCGGCCGCTCGATAAAAAAATAAGTCCAAAAAAAAGTAACGCGCCACCCCTAGGCTCGGCGGAAAAAAAACAGATAAAAATGGACCTGCCTCGTAATTTAAGCGTCGTACCAGTTGTTGATAACTGGTGGCACTATTTTGGGAATAAATATGGGAAAATGGGATAGAAAGTAATTAGAAAATCGTTCATAATTAGGTGAAACTATAGATAGTCTCTCTTACAGCTTAGAATAGTGAAATTAAGTACATATTCTTAACATTTAAATAGTAATATAAACTGACACGATGATTGTTTTAGCTACTTTATGATTATGCTAGAAGAAATAATGAGAACTAAGGTAATCAGACTTTTACAAAAAAAAAAAGGGTCTATCATAAATAATAAATCAATTTATTGCCTAAAATAACACATCACAACATTAAAACACATTCAATATTTTTTATAAGTGATAGACAGACCGCCTCAGTCTGATGGACGACGTTAGTCTATTGTGAAAACTACTGAAAACTAACCTTAGCAAGCCAAGACTGAAACGGTCGCATCTATCAGTACAGTTTAGGGCAATAGGTGTAGATTCAGCTGTGCTTGTGCTGCGAGTACATGCATGGACTCGCATCGCTGTTTTTCAATCATCATTATAAGCTCATTTCGTGCCTTCTCTCTCTAGAAGAGAGTCTAGGGAAAGCTAGTGGGGATTGGTATTTTGGCGGATGTTTTCTGTGATTCGTAAAGACACCGGTTTTCTTCACCGTTATAAGAGGGAGTGAAAATTACAGTATACCATTTTAAAAAATAAATAAAATGTAGACGAGTGGATACTAAATACATAAATGTAGAACGCTATAAGGACACCACCGGCAACAATTCTACAGTAGTGACCAGTTGATTTATTTTTCCTTCCTATCTATGTTAAAAAGCCATGTCTCAGAAATTGCAATGACGTGATAGTTATAGAACGCGAGATTTTCTCTCAAATGTTTACGAGATTTTGATAAAATTGTTTTGATATTTTTTTTGTGAGGAGACAAATTAATATTAAATCATACGTTTTGGTGCGAGTGCTGCGCTACAATTACATGGATTAAAATCCTCTATCTACTTTTCACCATCTAACGAACAAGTCAAACTTGATTCATGGTTGATATATCTCCAGCTCGCTCGAAGCGTTTCGCTTCTCCATTCCTAATCCGAACAGCGAAGGACTAGAACTCATTGCTCACGTCTTTGTTCTCCGAACAGTACAATCTGGAAATCTTGCAAGTATAGAGCGAATATCTATCTTCTAGGCAAACATTTCATCGTCTCGGCCACATATTTATGAGATAGCGTTCAAATGCTTCCATAATCATAAAAAAATGCATTTAAATTAATAAACAAAACCTCCCTGAAAATAAAACCTTCCGCCAAAAAGGTTGGCAACTTTCCGATGGGGGTACAGTGCCTATAATTTATAGAACAGGCACTCATGCTAACCCGAATGTTCTGTGGATATGAATGATTCGACGCATTGACGGATATTAAATACCTATAAGATCGATGCAACAATGAACTACTCGTTAACTAATTTAATTAATTACTGAGCCCCAATATGAGTTTTGGTTGTGAACTAGAGTGACTCTACAGATTTTGATGAAACTCTACACTAAACTATTGCTATATCATACCTATTTTTATACGAACAATTAAAGCTTTCGACCGAGTGAGCGCGAAGTACGAGCAAAGCGTCTCCGTTTCTTGGGCTTGGGCCGCAGCTTGGGCAAAATTGCTTTCGTGTGTCCGGATTTTTCTCCTCTACAGGTCGCATATACACAATATCAACAATAAAAAAAACTCCATGAACAAATGACGGAACTCCTTACTTGAGTCGATGTTTCCAAATGAGTACAATATGGAAGTCTTCAAGTCACGAGTGAATAGGTATCTTCTAGGCAAGCTTGCTCCATCATCACTTACCATCAAGTGAGATAGAGGTCAAATTTTGCCTAACTCGAATAAAAAAACGTTAAGAAGTGCAACAAGGCACCAGCTAACCGTGCCATTTCCACAACCACAATTGAATGATCACCTCCTTTGTGACTATGTTTAGAGATCCTGCGGGATAGGTGCTTGTAACGACGTCTATTCCGACCACTTATGCGCCTTATTGGGTCAGCATATGCGAATGTTGATATGATAAGTGGACGGAATGAGGTGATTTGCAGTGGAATATTTTATCATTGGCATGGGAACATCTTGAACGGATGCTTTGAGTTTCCAGACAATATATTATAAAAGCGAAAGTTTGTGAGTGTGTTTGTATGTTAGTGCTTCACGGTAAAAAGGCTGGAATCCAAAGCTACCTACATTCCAAATTTCATTAAAATCGAGTAAGTAGTAACGGAGATACACACATTGGACGACCCAGTTGGCGCAGTGGACAGGTGTCCGCCCTATACGCCGTGGGTCCTGGGTTCGATTCCCGGCAGGAGCACAAATTCCTTCCCAAGAGACATTTGTGCTTCTGGTTCTGGGTGTAATGTGTGTGTGATGTGAATGTTTCCGGCACCCACGATACAAGTCTTTGAACTTAGTGTAGGGCTGTGAGTGTGTTTTGTTTTGTTACACATAGATATTAGTATCTTAAGCACCCTGTACTATACATGCCTACCCAGGGGGTCTATTCCGGGCATTGATTATCTTTAAATCGACGTCGAATGCGAACTATTTTCTTTTGTTATGAACATCGAATCAACTGAAATTTCAACCAATCGACTGTCGTATCGAAGTCGCATCAATTCGAACTATCGTATTTTGACGACCAGAATAGACCTACTGGTTACTGCATCACAACAGATCCAGCACAGGGTTATGTAAAATCGCAGCGACCTCTGTAATCATTTAGCCGTGAGTTATGAGTATAATGGGAACAGGAATAGGGCTCTTTAGCTCTGGACGATATTTATTTGACTTTGCTTGAAGGATGGAGATGTGTTAAAGGAGTTGGATTTACTAGTTGTTTGCCCCGAACTGAGATCTTTAGCTTAGATACATTTTGCATAATAGAGAATTTTGAGGTTAATTGCTTAACACTCTTATACATTTACTGTTTGATTTTTGTATTTGTTAAAAAAACGCTTTCACACTCACAGCCCCACACTAAATTCGAAGACTTGTGTCGTGGGTGCCGGAAACAATCACAGCACACACACGATCACAACCAGAACCAGAAACACAAATTTGTCCCTGGGGAGAAAACTTGTGTTCCCGCCCGGGAATCGCACCCCTAGCTTAGAAGGCAAACGTTGACCCAACTAAGTCAATGGGCATATTCTTCAAGAATTTGAAGTAATTCGCTTATATCGTTTATGTTATCCGGGCCAGCCGTATAGAGGAAAAAGTGAGTTTAGTTGCGCTGAATTCCGGTCGGTGAGATTGTGGTCAAACGCTAGCGTAGCCTCAAATAAATAAAATAAAAAAACAAATCCATATATATTAATTTATTTGACTTTATAACTTTTAAATTCTAGAGACATATTAAATTATAGATACAAAATTAATGTCAACAATAGCATATTAGGAGCCTCATAAAGTGTATTGTATGTATCTTTGAGGTTCGATTAAAGTTAAATTGTGAGGTATTTAATAAAGAGTTACTGTAGTTTTTGAAAACCTTAACAAATACAAAACTAGATTAATCTGCAAATAAGTGTAACAATAGGCGATCTTATCGCTAAGAGCAATTTCTTCCAGTCAACCTTTAGATGCAGACGAGCAAAGCAATGAAATTGGACATCGATATTTTGTATAAACATAGTTAAGTTAGATAAGTATAAATATTACGGCTAATACTAAAATGCTAGTCATTCGCGCCGAACTGAGATCTCGCACCTACATTTTTCCTCATAGAGAAAAACTTTTGAGGTTACTTGCTTATAACTTTTTTGCTATACAATAATTGTTTGATTTCTGTATTTCTTGTTCAAGTACAGGATAAAACGAATATTATACTTAAGTTTCAGCGTTCAGTGTGTAGCCGTTTTTGAGATAAACCCCGGGACAAAATAGGTCTAAAAACAGTGACTTTGGTGGCTTTCTAAATCGTTATTTTTTAACAGATTTTTTTTAAAACCGGTTTTATACTCTACTTGTCAAGCCCTTTTCAACGATACACCACAAGGGTAGATAAAAAATTAAAAATATTTTGCTCTTCACTTACATGTATGGGAGCCCCCTTATTATTTTCATTTATATTATTTAAAATGTAATTTCTGACTTTGTGCCGTAGTTCTACATATTCTATGAGAATTTAAAGTCATTCGCTATATGTTTTAGACGCTAGATGTCTCTGACAGACGGACGGACGGACGGACAAAGTGCTGAACGACCCAAGTCAACTTAGAGATCTCGCTTCACTTGATCAATTATTATTAACATATTGGCAGAACTAAAATAGAAGAACTAAAACAGAAATTAGCAGCCCAGACTGAGATGTCCAGGCCGACCAAAATTGAAATGGACCGATGACATAAAGAAGATAGCTGGCAGTACGTGGATGCGAGTTACCCGGTAGACAGCTATATCATGCTGCTGATAATGATGATGATGATTAGCAAAACGTCATTATTTTCACTCACTTCGGTCACTACTGATAATGCCGTTTTTCCAAATTCAATTGACGCCACAATATCCACACACGTGATTTCAAACACCCAGCCGATATCGACTCATCCACACATCCGTATTTTTAATCGAGAATTTTTATCTCTCCCTATCATTTCGCGTTACCAAAATAAGCTCATTTATAACACGCGGGGGCTGAACAAAAACAAAAATTTGAATAAGGAGGGCATTATTTATCACCGCCCCAATGAAGGCCGTTAATGTGATTTTTTAATAAAAAAAATACACGAGCCAGCCAAACGAGGATCATGTATCATCGCGCTTTTCGGACAGTCATTCCCCGTAATTTTTTTTCGTATTTACCTAACGCGCAAACAAGTAAGTGTTAATCAAATTAATTGCTACGTTTAATTGCGAACAGCGATCGTTATGCTAAGTAGTTTATTATCTGACCTTTGTTTCGACCTACGATGACATTGAATGAACCTATACAAAACAAACGCCTGCTTAAAATTTAGCAAAAAAAATAATGATGCCAACCTTTTGATGACTTTACCCTTGCCTAATTAAAAAAAAAATCGCTCCCTCAGAACGCGTTGTCACGTTCCATATTCGCGCGTTAATTACACATCATTCTTTTTCAAAAAGCTCGCCAATGACGCGCACAATTAAAGCCGTGTACAGACAACGGGAAGACGCGACATAAAGCCGGCACACACAATGCGTCCTCAGCGAAATTCGCCGCAGGGCTAGCGAAATTAACAAGGCGATTTACACTTGACACTAGGCGCCTGTTTTTCCACTATTTCCGACGCAGCGCGCTGATGTTACGCGTACTTTATTTTCAAACGCTTGTATGCAAAGAGGTTTCATAACGCCAACTTTGTGAGCTGCCAGAGTTAAGTCCTAGATTTTAATGTTTTTTACTCTGTGGCGTGGCGGGAAAGAGGGTGGCAAAGCGTGAATGTTCAGCTCCGCTCTTCCACATATCGCCGTAATTGTGTGAAATAAAGAGCTTTGTATCATTATTTTTCTGTTTTATTTTTCACAAGTGGTCTGCTTTGTACGTGATGTTATTGATGTTTATATTTGGTTGTGTTTTGATGAAAATTTTTTTCTTTGTGTAGATCTAACCATCAGAATTTATAACTTTTGAGTTAAGTGTCTTATTTCTGGATATTAAGTAATACAAGTATACAAATGTAAACTAATAAAAATGTTAACTGTTCGTTTCTACCCGACTGCGGGACAAAAGAAGGGTAATGTTAAAAAATGTTATCAGCCTATGTAAGTATGTTTGTTCTTTTGAAGTTTGGTTACTAACCAAAAACCTTGGCTGATTTTGATGATTCTTACGTTAATTGATATGTATTAATCTTGTGCATTTAGCCAGTGTCAAGTAATAAAATATTTCATGTAATAAAAGTCCAAGTCACAAGTCACAGTCAAAGTCAAGTAAAATATTCAAGGTCCAGTCATAGTCAAGTCACGCCCTAGTAAAGTGGTAGAAACTTTACTAGAAATTCTATTGTAGTTTTGGAGCAAAGGCGAAAATTACGTTTTTCAACTTATTATCATTTGCCTACACTTATACATGTTTACTAAGTATTTACGTTAATTATCCACCATTATTACACGTTAACACTCGAAGGATCGCAGGTTTTGGAAAATTATACAAAATAAACAACGCCATTTTTTCACTTTCGCGGCAAAACTCCCCAAAAATCATACTAACGCACTTATACATACTTACACCCAAACTTTCGGATTTATTATATTAGTAGAATATTTATTTTTAAACCATTTTCTTACACAACTTTGATCCTTCACTTCAAGGTATATTGACATACTGTTAGTCTCAGCAGTACCGGAATTTATGATGGCGACCTCTTTTTGAAGAAAGAGGAAGCATAGCCCAAGGCCTATAAGCTTTCTTACAAGTTTTCAGTTTTAAAACGTTTGAGGCACAAGTGCTTTTATGTCTTCTCATTAGCAAAGCCCTTCAAACCATCTACATGATAATAATTATTTAAAAAAATCATACTCGCAGCCCCACGCTAAGAATACTTGTATATATAGGTATAATAAGTGTCATCAATGAGTCTAAGTCTGCAAGTGTAGTGGATGGGTGTTAGTCTGCAAGTGTCGAGATTGAATTTTTATCTGCATGTATCGTGTGTGTGTGTGAGCTTGTGCGTGTTTTAAAATGATTGGTTGATGTTTGTTTCTTATATGGTAGTGACTGCTCAGATTTATGGGATTTCTGTTGTGGTATTTTTAGATTTGTATTGGTAGGTATTTGTCTTCCTTATATTGCTTCAAAATACATGTGATTATTCGGTCTTGAAAATGGGTATGAATTAATGAATGAAAGGGCCTGGATCGTATCCTTGTACTCAATAGGTTTTTAATAGGCTTTCTGCGGCGATGTATACAAATCGTTCCTGTACCGATTTGTACCTAGAAACATGCACTCAGAGATCAGCTATCCACAGGAAAAGGCTATCTCATGCCTACGTCTCAAAACCTAAGCTTGGGTTTCCGAGATGAAGCAGGCCCCCGATGTTATCTTGGTACTTTTATAAGTTTTTCGATGGCCTCATATCCTGTCTTAAGAAGCCAACTTTTCATTATTTTTCTACACTTCCATCGTATGTAAGGTATGCATGGTAATATAACATCTATATACATTACTAGCTGACCCGCCCGGCGTTGCCCGGGTAAACAAAAGCTTACATATAAACGCTTTCTCACTCACAGCCCCACTGTAAAAGTACTATAAGTTGTGTCGTGGGGCCATAAACAATTAACACCACACACACAACATTCACGTCATACCCAGAACCAGAAACATAAACTGCCCGTGGGGAAAAAACTTTTGTTATTGTGTTCCCACCGAGATTCGAACTCGCTGCTTTAAAGACGAACGCGCACTCATCTACGCCAGTGGGTAGTTCAAAGTTCAAAGATTCCCCACCCTGCGTCGCCCGGTTAAAAAATCTACACATAAACACTTCCACATTCACAGCCCCACACTAAGTTCAGTGACTTGTAGCGTGGGGCCGTAAACATCCAAGATTCACAACATATTAAAAACCAGGAACACAAATTTCCCGTAGGGAGAAAACTTCTGTTACCACCGCGAATCGATCCTGCTGCTTTGAAGGCAAACGCGTACCCATTTACGCGAGTAGATAGTTCAAAAGATGACCCGCCCGGCGTCGCCCGGTTAAAAAATATACAAATAAACACACTTCCACATTCACAGCCCCACACTAAGTTCAATGACTTGTATCGGGGGGCCGTAAACATCCAAGATTCACAAAGTATTCACAACATACTCAAAACCAGGAACACAAATTCCCGTGGGAAAACACCTGTGTTCCCACCGGGCATCAAACCCGGTGCTTTAAAGGCAAACGCCCACCTAACTACGCTAGCGGGCAGTTCAAAGTTCAATGATAAGACTAAACAAAAAAAAACAGTCGAATTTATATCCCCCTTCTTATGTTAGTCGGTTCAAAACATAGACGTATGCCGGATTACGCAGTAACTGTTCCATTCTGTGATCCACCGTTTTCACCCTCAAATAAACTTAACGATTTCTCCTAGACTATAGGTCCAAATTATATGCAGTAAAGAGCAAATTAAATCTACGTGAACTACGTAAGCCGATGAAATAGGTTTTTTTGATAAGGATTAATATTAAATACTTAAAAAAAGCCAACGAAATAGAAGCCGCTATTTTTTAATGAGCAGGAATTCGTAGTACGTTTCTGTACATTTCTGACCCGTCCCGTTCACGGGGCTAATTTCACGATTTCTCATAGACTATTTATCCAAATCATATGCAGTAAAAAGCAAAATGTATCTACATGAACTACGTAAGACGATGAAATAGTTTATTTTGATAAGGATTAATACTGAATGTCTCAAAAAGCCAACTAAACATAGGCCGCTTTTTTTTCAGATTTTTAACAAAGAAAAGTATTTTTTCTGAGCTATACATACATGTTAGATATATGCTGTCCCGGACTTTTTTGTAAAACTCATGAAGGCCAACATTTTTGCCATACATTATATTCAACTATGTCTTACCGTTTAGTCAGCGTACGCCGGAAAGTGAGCAAATTTTTCTCCGACTTGTCTTACGAATATTATTATTTCGAACTGATAACTAAATTCTATCCAGACAAAACATAGCCTATGGCACTCAGTGATAGTGTAGCTATCTATTGGTGAAAGAATTTTCAGAATCGGATCAGTAGTTTCAGAGATTACCTTTTACATACAAACAAACAAACAAACAAACAAACTTTACCTCTTTATAATATTATAGTATAGACTAGTATAGATAAATTACCCATCTGATAGTTAATATAAACGCATAACATAAACGCTTTCACAGTCACAGCCTCACACTAAGTTCGATGACTTAAGTCGTGGGTCATGATCCCGACGATCATTAACATCACACAAACAATCACAACCAGAACCAGAAACACATATTTTCTATGGGGAGAAAACTTGTGTTCTCGTCGGGATACGCCTTGAACAACGTTTACCCAACTAAGCCAACGGACAGCTCATATATATATATATATATATATATGTAATATTAAAATATGTAAGACATGTTTTCATTAAACTTAGTAAATTATATAATACGTCCCAAGTATGTTAACTTTTGTTTGTCCAATGTGTAAACGCTACTATAATATGTGTGTGAATTATATGTATATGTTAAATAATATTGATTTATTTTATGTAAGTATATTCTGATATTAGTATTGGTATGTAATGTTTATGTAGTTTATACAATGTATTTTTATTATTTTTAAATCTATTTCATTCATTTTATCGCACCACCATCCCTACATTGTCTTTTCGTTTATATTTCCATCCAAAGGTTGTCTGGAAGAAATCGTTCTTAGATAGATAAGATAAGACCGATCGATAAGAGCGCCCATTGTACCTATCTTTATAAGTTTCTCTGTAAGTTGTATTTATCTTTTGGTGTCAATAAAGAGTTTTTGTATTGTATTGTATTGTATATATATACTATTATTTAATTATCCTCAAAGTTGTTTAAAGTATTATCAAAAGGGTTATCCACTGAACATGCAACGAATCTATTGTGAAAACATAAACAAACTTGCACAATTATGCAAATTTTATGTTACCCCTAATTGCCAACTTATTTAAAGAGGTTTTTGTTAATTTCCTCAGTGAAAAGTAAGTGCGATTCACACACGCAGCGTTTTGTAGCGTTTCAAACGCTCTTTTGAATAAAAAACGTTATAGAGTTTATACTCCGATACGTTTTTCCGTGCACAGAGTCGAACTAATTAAATAGAATACCGGATTTACAGGCCAGTGTGTATATTTGAAACGAGATAAAATGTAATATTATCCGTATCGGCTAATGGATAAATACAACATTTATTATAAAGATGGTACCTAGATGTGTATTAGATACCATTTTCATTTTGACTCGCCTTGAATTAAATTAATTTGTACATAACTAACTAACTTACTGCCATAAACTTAAACCTCATTCAAAATAAAATAAGATTATTGTAAAAAACAAGCTTTTAGATATCCGCCATATTGGATTTAAAGTGACGTCACTTTGATTTTTCAAGTTATTTTCACCAAGCCCTTCTTTCATTAGATACCCATAATGTGGGAGTGCATTAAAAATTACTTGTCCGCCATTTTGTGTGTTCCGCCATGTTAGAGTTAGAATGACGTCAGCTAACCATAGATTGTCATCCAAACTAAGTGTGAATACAAAATTTCAGCTCAATCGGTTGAAGATATCTGCTTCAAAATTGAGTCGCAAGATTCCACCCAAACAAACATACTAACATACATACAGTGCAAGCTGAATAAAAGCTTGTAAAAATAAAATAAATGCTTTCACACTCACACTAAGTTCGTCGGACTTGTGTCGTGGGTGTAGGAAAAATTCACATCACATAAGCACAAAATAAAAAAAAAACACATCACCAGAACCAGAAACACAAATCTACTTTGGGGAGAAAACTTGTGTTCCCGCCGGGAACCCCATACCCCTGCTTAGAAGGCGAACGCTCACCCGACTCAGCCAAAGGGCAGTTCAGATAGATAAAACGTTCCATCAACCTTCAATAGTAAATATATGTTGCCAGTTTTGTCAACGTGTCTTGTTGACGAAAAAGAGTAAAATATATTATATTTAAGTTCACATTTTTCGCAGTAGGGGTTTTTTTTTAATTTTTAGCACATTGACTTATTGTAGGCACACGTGTAAAACGCCATCACGGGAATGCAACGGGCGTACAAAACGCCGAATGTGTAACCGCTCTTAATTTTCTTCGAGGGCAGGAACCCTCTAAAAGATTTTTCTTTCTTCAATCGCATTTTCTTTTCGCCAAATCGCATGTAAATTTTATTAGAGAAATTATCGATGGGGTTCCGAGAGGAGATGTAATAAAAACTTAATTAACATTTTAAAAAGATTTTATGGGATGACACGGCATAAACAGAATTTTTAATTTGAATAATTTTGTTTCAGGCTCTTATGTTTTTTATTTATTCTGTTTTAATGCTCTCAAATATTAAATTACAACCACTTATGTGTAATACTACTAATATTATAAATCCGAAAGTTTGTGTGTAAGTGTGAAAGTATGTTTGTACCCTTTTCACGCTTTAACGGCTGAACGGATTTGAATGTAATCTAGTATGTACATAGCTTATACCTAGGATTAACACATAGGCTACTTTTTAAACTTGATAATAGCGGGCGAAGCTGCGGGGCACGGCTAGTTGTATATAAATGTTTATGAGTACTTACACCTAACTTATACACTTTTTAACCGAGAACTGCCCGTTGACTAAGTTGGGTGAGCGATCGCCATCAAAGCTAGGGTATCGGGTTCGATTCCTGGAAACGGAAACACAAGTTTTCTCCCCAAGGTTAATTTGTGTTTCTTGTTCTGGTTGTGATTGTGTGTTTGATGTGAATGTTTTCGGCACCCACGACACAAATCATTGAACTTAGTGTGGGGCTGTGAGTGTGAAAGCGTCAAAAAATAAAAAAAACAGAAGTTTATGTTTATATTATTTTTTTATTATAATCAGCGAATTATTGGCCGTATTCAATTTCTTTTTAATAATTTAAAAATTTATTAACCTTCGATTGGCAATCATTTAGCCACTATCTCACGTGATAGAAAGCGACAATGCGGCTGAAGATGTAGCATGCTTGCCTAGAAGATACCTATTCACTCTCGACTTGAAGACTCCCAGATTGTACCGTTCAGGGAACAAAGACGCAGGCAAAGAGTTCCACTCCTATATGTCCTTTACTATACCTAATCAGAACTAATAATAGTATCTATACCTAACATAGTAATGTATTTATAACTGTTGTAAACTAACATGATTAAAAAAAGATTTTTTTAGTAATACTGGGATGATTTAAGATCATTAATATATAGTACAAAATCAAATTCCAAATTCAAAATGACCTCCAATTAGGATGAATAAAATAAATAACTGTGTCTCTTAATTATTACAATTAAAATGTTGAAATAACAAGCGACAGATTATTGTGTTTAATTTTTTTTTTTTACAAACAAACACATTCACACTCACAGCCCCACACTAAGTTCAAAGACTTGTATCGTGGGTGCCGGAAACATTCACATCACACACACATTACACCCAGAACCAGAAGCACAAATATCCCTTGGGAAGGAATTTGTGCTCCTGCCGGGAATCGAACCCAGGACCCAAGGCGCAGAGGGCAGACACCTGTCAACTGCGCCAACTGGGTCGTCAATTATGTGGCTAATATTATTTCAACGTAGATAGTGGTCAATTTTTTGTCTATAAAGCATAAAAAAAAATTTAAACACTTTCGCGGCAAAACCAGGTTTTTTTTATTTAAGATAGGCAAACGTTTGACCGCCATCTCACCTGAAGGTAAGTGAAGATGAGGTCTACGATGGAGCACATTTGCCCAGAAGATGCCTATTCACGTGTGACTTAAAGACTCCCATATTGTATTTATCAGGCAACACAGACTCAGGTAAGGAATTCCATTCTTTTGCAGTTCGCATAATGAATGTGGAGGCAAAACGCTTCGTCCGCATTGTGGAATATCTACCAAATAGCGGTGTCGCTTAAGCGACACCGCTATTTGGTAGATATTCCGAGAGATCGAGACAGACTCTTAAGAGTCTGTCTCGATGTCCGATAATAGGTATTTATTTGTGCCTACCAGAAATCAATGTTTAATAACCGATAAAATAAAGTAAAGGGGGCCAATTGCATATATTTCTTAAAACTATATAAAAGATCTATACAGCAAAGACCTACGTTACTTATAAGACATCGAGCTTATAAGCTTCTCCACTTGAGTAGCTTATAAGGTCGATCTCAAGCCTCTCATTACCAGTGGGTAGCGTCCCCATTTTGTTTTACAAATCCAAAAATCAATAGATACAAAAGACAATCTGTAGATCTACTCAAACTGTGAATGCCGTTAAAAGCCCAAACGAAGGCCCACGACATTTAAAACCCTGTAACCAAGTGCTAGAAGTATTAGAAGCGTGCGTTTTATCGTTAAAACAATCAAAACGATCCCCGCAAGTTTAATTATGCAAACATCAAGCCGTCGCCAGATTTCTCATTAGAGCCAAGATAATGACGGTACACACTGTCGCAAAATTAGATAGCAAGCACGCACCCAAACAGATATACGCGGCACATTAACATAAACCGAATTTGCATGTAAATTACATTTTACAGCATCTTAATTAAAACATTTTGGCATTATAAATGATCCGGGCGGGGTGGTGTACCCCTGACCTTACTGAGTCCCCACCGTTCGGTTAATTTGATAGTTTCGAATTTGGAATTTAGCGATGTGATTTTTAATGTTGTTGGCCAGTTGTTAAGAACATTTGATTTAAAGCGAAGTATGTAATCAAGGGCCGATTTTTCAATACCCAGTTAAACAACATTTATTCTTCTTATAGTAAAAAAAAATCTTTAGCAGACAGACTATGTTTGACTAATAATATGACAGAAGACGAATAACTTTTTTACAGAATTCACAAAAAAGGAGGAGGTACTCAAGTCGACTGTATTTTTTTTTATGTGTTACCTCATAATTCTTTCCACGTGAACCGAAACCAAATTTTTTTAAGATATTAGATATTGTATAAAAGTAAGATTGAAGAACATAAGTGTGTGACATCGAAAAACATACGAATATCGGTAGAACAAATGAATATTAAGAAAACACACTACTTTTTATCGGGATTAACGCATACAAGGAGACATACCTAGAACTAGAACTGCCTTAGTCGGGTACGCGTACGCCTACTTAGTATACTTGTATTGGGTTCGATTCCCGGTGGAAACACCAGTTTTGTCTCAACGAAAATTTGTATTTCTAGGTTTAAGTGTTTTTGTGTGAGTGATGTAAATGTTTCTGGCATTCACGACACCAATCATCGAACTTACGAGATCAGGAAAGAAATTAATATTGAGAAAACAAATTATTTTTAACTTGATTAACGCAGGCAGAAAAGTTAGTGGGTATATATTTGTTTTGTCTCGTATTTGTATAATGTTCGGTTGATACTTAAAAAATATATATCTAACTAATAAATATTCGGAACGGAAGGTTAGCATTCGTAACATAGGGCAACCTAGCACGAATGTAATTTTATGCGCCTGTAATTTTGCGAATCTGGCAGTAGAGTCATTAACTTTCATAGAGTCGAGTCATACTTTTTGCTGATGATACCACTATAATGGTAAAACAACAATCCCAAATATCGGTAAGCAAAGCCCTAACAGATGTAATTTGTTGGATGGAAAATAATAATTTAAGTATAAATATAAATAAAACCAAAATTGTTCAATTTAATTCATATAACACGAATCCAGTTAAATTTGACATATATACCTATTATAAAAATGAAAAAGTTGAATAAGTTGACACAATAATTTTTTTAGGAATTAGTATTGATAAACACCTTAATTGGAAATCGCATTTTGACCAAATATGTAAAAAACTAGACAGATATGTATTTGCATTAAAAAGAATTAGGCATACCGTTTCGATGGAGGCTGCATTAGCAGCTTACCATGGATATGTGTCATCCATACTTAGCTATGGTCTCATATTATGGGGTAATTCTGTTGACATTGAGCGAGTTTTTATTATACAAAAGAGATGCATTAGGGTGATTAATAAAGCATGTTTTAGGGAAAGTTGTAGGCCATTATTCAAAAAATGTAACGTGCTTCCTCTGGCTTGCATCTTCATTAGAGATATTTGTATTTTTACAAAAACGTACCCAGCATATTTTAAAAATCGCAGTGATATTTATAAAAAACAAAAGCGTGCAAAATTCACCTCACTATTATATCAAGCTACTTGTCAAAAATATATTTTCAAAAAGAACGTATATTATATGTGTATATCTTTATATAATAAAATACCCAACGATATAAACATTTTAGAAGGCAATAGTTTTAAGAAGAATTTGAGTGACTGGCTATTAAGTAATTGTTTTTATACTATTAACGAATTTATGTAATTTAGAGACAATAATATTTGTTCATATTTGCACATCTGCATGCAGGCTGAATACATTGTAGGTACATAATATTATTTATGAGATCTTTTTGACATGTATTCTGGCAAATAAACGTTTGAGTTTGAGTTTCATGAGTGCCTCTTTGGGGCCCATGTGAATGAACGATTTTGATTTTGAATATGTTAACGCCGCATCTTATTGTCTGATTGACAAACATACTATTCAATCTACGGGCCAATTGCCTATATTTCCTTAAACTAAACTAAAACTATGTACAGCAAAGAACTAAGTTACCTACAAGACATCGAGCTTATAGGTAACTCAAGTATTCAAGCCCACTACCAGTGGGTAACGTTTCCATCATGATGGCGGCATTGCCTCTCTGAATTTTTGAGTCAAATAAGTGCCAGCATTTTAATCATGCGTCGCTTCAACCAGGCGCTCTGATAGATTTTTTAAAATAGAATGAGCTCCCGGTCCCCACGGACCCAGTGTCTCAACACCAAACGGCTCAAATATGTAACCACTGCCAAGGTTTCCGTATTTGCGCCGTTTGCGCTGCTCTGCCGAAGTTGCCGCGACGCCAACCCCATTCTGTGTTTCAGGAAGATGTGACGGAGCTAAAGTATCGACACAAGTTGCATCCCATACTAAAGGCCGTCCCACCTTCCATGGAATTAAAGTCATGTCTAATTGTCTTGTTTGTTTTTTATGGTACACTAGCCGTGCCCCGCGGCTTCGCCCGCTATTATCAAGTTAAAGAGTAGCCTATGTGTTAATCCTAGGTATAATCTATGTGTATTCCAAATTTTATCCAAATCCGTTTAGCCGTTAAAGCGTGAAGAGGGAACAAACATACTTACACTTTTGCACACTTACACACAAACTTTTGGATTTATAATATTATTAGTAGGATTAGTAGGATAATGGGATAATTAGTTCTATTGATTTTTAGCAATAACGTTCTAATTGTAAGTTACGTATTATACATGTTGTAATTGTTTTTTGCCACATAAAAACATGACATACTTACCTAGTTAACTATTCAAGTATCTATATAAGTTTAATAGAGAACCCAGAGTAACTTCTAGACATCTCTCAAATAGACAATTAAAGGTCCTAATGACTTCAAGAAACTTGTAATTCAAATTCGACTGTAAAATAAGCTATAAAGTCAGAATTTCTCATTAAATCAATTAATTAAAGTAAACCCGTCCACAAGACATTCATTAGGCGGACCGGGGACAATTCTGCTAATTTATTCCAATAAAAACGAATAACACCCCCTCACCCCCAAAGTCTAACCCCTTGACGACTGGTTTATGTAGTGCTGAGTGTTTTGAGATATCTTGAATTGTATGGTGGCTTCTGTCAGCCTGTAAAATGTTTTGGACCGCTAAGAACTAGTTTTATTCAGAAACGAAAAAATAAATAGGTTGCATATTAACTTATTTGTAAAATAACAGATAGCTCTCAGATCCTGATTCTTGTTCTAACCCGTAGCTCGTTTAGGTATATGACTTTCTTCTGAATGCTATTTTTTCCGTAATAATTACAAATATACTAAATAAATAAAACTTGTTTTTTCAAACTATTTACAATATTTCACGATATTGTACATGAAGGCTAAGTTAGCAATATCGTTGTAGAGTATCTGCTGCCGAACTAGGCTCATCGCCGGTGTTGAGCCTAGTTCGGCAGATACTCCTCTATACAATCTATAATTAATAGTTGTTTACCGTAGGTCCTGGGTACGATTCCCGGCTGGAGCAACAGAAGCACAAATATCCTTCCCAAGGGATATTTGTGCTTCTGGTTCTGGGTGTAATGTGTGTGTGATGTGAATGTTTCCGGCACCCACGATACAAGTCTTTGAACTTAGTGTGGGGCTGTGAGTGTGAACGCGTTTGTTTGTTTCGTTTACTCTACACTGTCCCGCAAAGAACGGCATCGCCATATACACGCCACTTTTCACCTAAGACTTAACAGAAAAGATATTTGACTATTTTAAAACTTATTTATAACATCGTAAAACAAAATGTTCAATAGTCTTACCTACCATGATAGACGTTGGTCTCTATGGTTGAAGTGACGTCCCAAGAGGTTTCTAGTATTTTTAATAGTTAATGATGCAATATAAATAAATTAATGTCAGAAACTTTATTGATTAGCCTTATTTGCTTATTTTCAACTGACTTCAAAAAAAGAGGTTCTCAATTCGACTGTATTTTTTTTTGTAAGTATGCTACGCGATATCTCCGCCAATTATGAATCGATTTTGACGATTTTTTTTTGTTTGGTAGAGAATACTTCAGATGTGGTCTCATATAATTTTATCGAAATCTGTCAGGCTAAAACCGAAAGTCGGTTTTTTAAAGCTTTGCTTGCGTTTCAATTATTAAAAGTTTACTGAAACACTATTATTAGAAAAAATCAAAGGTATATCTTTACTTAACCATACCCAGGCGAGCTTGAGAAAATTATCTACCACCAATGATACTATTAGATAAAACTACTGGCGAAATTATACAATTCCATACAATCAGTTTATTTTTACATTGGCGCAGTAGGCAACACTCTGTTCTCTGCGCCGAGGGCGCTGAGAGCGCTGAGAGATTCTGGGTTTGATTCCCGGCAAGAGGACTATTTTCCTTCTAAAGCGACATTTGTTCCGGTTGATAATCCACCATTGATTTACTTTTGGAAATTCGTATCTATAACTACCTAATCAAAATCATTTATCACATGGGCCCCAAAGAGGCACTCATGAAAGTTAATGACTCTACTGCCAGATTCGCAAAATTACATCCATCTCGAGAAGAACCTAGTATGAAAATCGGCGGTGCATTTTTTTCATTCGTTTTTTTATTTTATTATTTGGTTAGCAATAATTCTCACTTAAAATTTAAGTACTTCACAAAGCCGTGAAAAGTTTATATTTAATCGCATGATAGGTCTTATTTAAATAAAAATGTATATTAAAAAAAAGTAAACTCACTTTTTACACAGTCGGGTTTGTGATTTTGTATTATATTGACATGTTCATTATCGAATAGGTAAATAGGTGTTAGAAAAATATTAAAAAAAATATATAACTCATTTATAAATCAAATATCTCAGGGTGACGATCGCAGTACTTTGTCGTTAATTTCCTTATCGCGCGTTGCGAAAGGGGGCTAGACGGAAAAAATTAAGACCAAAAGTTGTAACTACACTTTTTGCTATAGTTGTAAGCCATACCACGTTCTCGTCCGATCACCGAAGTTAAGCAACGTCGGGCGCTGTCTGTACTTGGATGGGTGACCGCCTGGGAACACACCGCGTGATGTTGGTTTTTGCATGTTTCTTTTAATTTTGGAACGAAAGTTCCTTATCGCGCGTTGCGAAAGGGGGCTAGACGGAAATTGAACTTCGTTCCGTCCGGGTGTCCCTTGACACCTCTCAAGTTTGAGCAACTTGTTCGTCTCGTCTCTCTATAACATAAAAAAAACATTAATCTCTGTCATTAAAAGAAAAAAAATAAAGAAAACAGCGAGTCTTAACTCTAGTGCCTATTCATCACAGTATACCAACATCCCAGCACAAAAATGATTCTATTTTCAGAATTCTTCGAGCTAAGTTTCCCGCTACAAAGGCTCATAATGAAGGCATGATATGTATGTATATCCATTATTATATTAGTAGGTGCAACAATAGCATGTCGGGGGCAACTCTAGAGGTACACTTGTCGCTTCTACGTGGCGTTACCAGTTTTGATACTTTGTATATTACAGAGATATTCTGAAAATATAGTGATAAATTAATAAGAAGTCATATACGGGCCCGTATATGACTTTCGACATCATAATTTATACAGCAACACAATAAACATCTATACAGCAAAAACCCGAGTGACCTACAAGTCATCGAGCTTATAGGTAACTCAAGTAACCCAGTGGGTAGCGTTCCCATCATGCCGGCGACATTGCCTCAACCAGGCGCTCTAATGGTGTATTAGCAGTGACTTCTGCAGTTTTTATTTAGCCCAGACGAAATATCGGGGTGTTATTACTATTATTAATTTATATATTACAAGATGCTAGTTAAGCCCGTAGATGCTAGTAGAAGTATAAATTGTCACGTGGTTGTGTGTGTGACGTAAATGTTGCGGGCCCCAAATCCAAAATCAGAAACACAAGTTGTCTTTGTGGAGAAAACTATCTATGACAGAATATATTTGGATCATCTACCGGAAATAGCACTTGTGCGAAGCTGGGGCGGGTCGTTTGTAACACTTTACACTAATAGTATTAAGGCGAAAGTTTGTGAGTGTGTTTGTATGTTTGTTACTTCTTCACGCTTAAACGGTTGAACCAAATTTGATGAAATTTTGTATCTGTACTATCTCACCTGATGTTAAGTGACGATGGAACACGCTTGCCTGGAAAATACTTATTCAGTCTCGACTTGAAAACTCCAACATTGTACTTATCTAGGAACACAGACTCTGACAAGGAGTTTCACTCCTTTGCAGTGCGCATAATGAACGTGGAAGCAAAACGCTTCGCGTAACTTTATAACTTTTAATGAACTTAAACCTAAAACCATGATTTGCTTAGAGATAAAAAAAATTAAAGCAGCTAGTTATTACAACACTTATATTAAGTAAAAAATACATGGTAATCTTCCCATGTACCAAAGCAGTTTAGTCGGAGTACATCCGGCGAGAGCGTTTAAGAGAGTGAGAAAAGCTCGCCGCCCGGCCTATTCGTTTCAGGGAGGGCCGCCTACTTTTGTCTTTGTTGCCCGCGGGGTAAATAGTGTAAGTGGAGTATTTTCAGTTTTGTTTATATGCTAATTAAATGTGAGAAATATCTGTAGGTGGCATTTATACATTATTTAAGTAGCTGTACTATGACAAATTCTTCACAGTAGATGTCCGTTTGTGGAACAATTTGCTATCGGATATATAACTGTATCAAACGTGCCAAATCTCTAACACTCTTTTTATCATTATTTATTGAACCTTTCTACTAAGACCGACTATTGTACTGCCACAATAAATGTAATATTTTATTTGTCATTATTTTTATTTGCTGGTATACAATAAAGTGTTTTGTATTGTATTGTTTTATACAGTCATGTTAATCTCTAAATTTAATTTTAAAAAATAATACAAATAATATGGCAAATAAGAAACATTGCATTGTGACGGTAATTTATTAAATAGCATGGATGCACTTAAAAAAGCTATGAGAATTTTGGTAGTTCTATGTTTCTTTGAAAATAATAATTATAATAATTTTAGAAATAAAAATTGAAAAATTACACACAATGCAGGATTCGAACCCCTACCTAAATTTTTTACATTATACGCAATAGCATAGCCAAATGTAAACAAAAATAAATATTTGCTTCTAATAACTGAAGCGGTAGTAACATGGGTGAGAATTTTCTCGTTATAAAAAAGTAAGAAATATTTTATTAATTACATTCTCCACACAATAAAATGTATAAAAATTGGTAAAATCTGCCCTTATCCCGTTTGTGTGCAGCATCCCAATCTTATAAGAATCTCGGTGTGAGGTGCAGAAGTGCCCTTACCGCGCGGAGTCTTGACACTCATTTAACTAGCACATCAGAAGGTTTATTTAGCAAATTGTGTTACGGAGGAGTTACTTTAAAATTATAGTGAAGCAAAGCAAACTAGTCGTTCGCGCCGAACTGAGATCTCGCGCCTCCATATTGCTTAATGAGGAAAAGCTATTGAGGTTAATTTGCTTATAACTTTTTTTCTTTAAAATTATGGTTTGATTTCTGTTTTTATTGTCCAAGTACAGGATGTAACAGATATTAAACGTAAGTTTCAGCTTTAAGTGTAAAGCCGTTTTTCATATACATACCGAAACAAAACAGGTCTAAAAACAGTGACATTGGTAGCCTACCAAATTGTAATTTTCCAACAAAGATGTTTTTTAAAACGGTTTCGTACTCAACATTTTAAGCTCTTTTCAACGATTCCCTATATAGGCAGATAAAAAAAACGTTTTGCTCGCCAATGATGTGTATGGGTGCCGGCTTATTATTTTCATTTATAATATTTAAATTCTCATTTCTGGCTTTGGACCTCAGCTTTACATATTATCTGATCATTTGAAGTTATTCGCTTGTATGGTTTAGACGCTAGATGCTTCTGACAGACGGACGGACGGACAAAATGCTAAGCCATTCAAGTCAACTTGGAGATTTCGCTTCGCTCGATCAATAAGCAACGATTCGGGGAGTGAAGGATTGGTGACCTGTAATACAGGTTATTGAATAAACCTACATGAGGCACCAGGCTCTCAGAATACAAGTAGAAATACTGTTCATATACCTACTAATTATATACCAGATTTTTTTAATGCTATATGGGCAAGCATTTGTCCACTATCTTACCTGACGGAAAGTGTTAATACGGCCTAATTAGTGACATGCTTGCCTAGAAGATAACTATCCACTCATGATTTGAAAACACCCAGACTCACTCCTCGGAGAACAAAGACGCAAGTAATGATTTCCACTCCTTCGCTGTACGGATGACGAAGGTAGAAGCGAAACGCCTCGAGCGAACTGGAGGTATGTCAACTACAAATAGATGACGTTTGACAGTTTGTCTTATTATTAGGTAAATGTATTTTTTTTATAGTGAAACTTTATATGGGAAGGCTTTGAAATTCTGATCTTATTATTTAGTATATAAATTAAAAGTAAGATTAAGTAGGTTGCCTTCCCATATGACGGCAGTATATAAAACAGCAGCATGGGGGAAGCGTCAAGGGCGCGCGCCTGCCGCTGGCCCGCTTTTGGCCGCGCGTCTCGGATGCTTTGTATATCAAGGTCCCTTAGGCGCCATACATTATATCTTCACTGCGCCCGGGGCGCGTGCCTCGGGCGCTTGCGCTTCGCATCATGACCCTAAGAATTTTCATGAATCAGATTGCAATTACTGTAGTGCGATATTTAAGGTTTTTGACATAGTATGTACAATTATCAATCAGGATGCCTACCAAGTCGTAGGCAACAGCTAGTTTTAAATAAAGTACGCGATACGCTACAACGATGTACAATTGACTTAAAAGTATTTCAGATTCAAACCCAAATCCCCCGCTCGAGCAAGCAGAACCAACCCTTCAATACGCAAATGATTCAAAATTACAGTTAAAAAAAAGAATAAAAAGCTCCGAACTCCATTAGAAACAAAAATAAATTGAATTACAACTCGATCGACATTTTCGATTTGGAGCCCTAACTCAATTAGATGGGAGCGCTGATGGAAAAATAAAATAAATACGAGGAACAAAAAAAATTAAAACAAAAAAGAGTCCAGATATAATTTGAAATATCTCCGTAAATGCAAAGTGCGAGTGCTGTTATTTTATTCAAATGAGGGAACTTTTTTTTCAACCCTTCTCTCGTCGCGCCATCAAAGTGGCCTGATATTCAATTAAAAAAAAGAAGAGCGGTCCGCGACTGAAAATTAATCAGAAAAAATGCTTTTAACTAGATCTACATTTTAATGAAATTATTATTGACGAATATAATTGTAGGCACAAATGGAGTATCCTTTGTCAAGATTGTGTTAGGTGTCGCTAAGAGGTTTTCTTTTCAGTTGGAATGCCGCCTCTTTTTAAGTAACCTCCTTTAAGAGTGAAAGTTTATTTTTCTTAATTTTGGCTTTTCAATCTTGTGCGTTTAGCCAGTGTCAAGTGATGATATATTTCAAGTGTATTTCATATTAAAAGTCCTAGTCACAAGTTACAGTCAAAGTCAAGTCATGTCCTAGTAAAGTGGTAGAAACTTTACTAGAACTTCTATTGGAGATTTGGAGCGAAGGTGAAAATCACGTTTTTCAATGAACTTTGTATGATTTGCCTACACTTATGCACGTTCACTAACTATTAACGGTTAATAATCCACCATTATTAAACATTAATACTCGAAGAATCAAAGGTTTTTTAAAACTTTACAAAAGCAACAACAACATTTTTTCTCATTCGCGGCAAAAAAAAAGAGTGTAAGTTACTTGTTGCTGTTAGGTTCGAACTGAATTTTGGTAGAATAGTTTTATTATGACAGAGAACAAAATAGGTTGTAATCAACCTACAGTTGTTATGCTGCTTAAGTTATGCTCTCCTTACGAATGCTTGGTGGTGTTGTTGGTAGCGCGTCTGCCTTCTAAGCAGCGGTTATCGGACTTCACCGCTTTATCTTCGGAACTTTGATCAGATTAAATGTATTGAATTCGCATTATTGACGATAACTCATAAACTACTGATCAGATCTTTATCAAATTTAAATGGGACCAATGGGAAAGCAACAGCTTTCAAACAAAAATAAATCTAAATCGGTTCACGTGGAAAGAAGTTTTGAGGTAAAAAATACAGTCGAAATGAGTACGTCCTCCTTGTAAAGAAACGTACGTGCCTCCTTTTTGTAAAGTCGGTAGAAAAAAGTAATAATGTCTATTCCATATGGAACAATATGAGCTTTATATTAAAGTATAAATAAAATTAATAATGTTTATTTTGCAGCAGTTAGTGGTTAAAGTTCACAAACAATTTAATTAGTTTATGAACAATAATTATGAATTTTGCTTATCGCTGATGATAAGCAAAATTCATAATTATTGGAGAATTATTAGACGCCTTACAGATTCAAGGATATATCTATGGCCTTCACACTAGGCAAGCCTGTATCGTGAAGACCCAATACGAATATCAAATGTTACATTAGACAAATTAGTAAAAAACTCGTTTCTTATAGGTTATATAAATAGCGTTAATTATTAACAGTAAAGTACAACTAAAGATAACTATAACAATTTGTGTAACTAATGATTATATATTAAGCATAATTTATGTTTAAACTATTATTTATACCTGAACATTAAACATGAGTTTATATAATATATATTATGAAATACATACAATTTAACTAAGTACGTACGT
Source organism: Lomographa bimaculata (assembly GCA_948107665.1). Taxonomy (NCBI): domain Eukaryota; kingdom Metazoa; phylum Arthropoda; class Insecta; order Lepidoptera; family Geometridae; genus Lomographa; species Lomographa bimaculata. The sequence continues at coordinate 5,105,140 of OX403597.1, forward strand.
AAATATATTTAATTTAAAAAAAAAAACCGTTTCTGTTCAATGGAACATTTTGAACGCTCTAAAAATAATATTCTATTTCAGATCTGTCATCATGATGTCAAATAATGCGGAAACGCTGAAATGTTCTAAGCGTAATCGCATGACATTATTCCAGTATGCATATGAGGTCATGAAGAGTGCTTTTCCTGATACAGATAAAGGAATTAATTGTTGATCTCCATACCGAAGGGCGACTGTCACACGGTAGCGAGCATTGACTAAGTAAGTAACTTGTGTCATCATAACTTTAATAATTGAAACGCAAGCAAAGCTTAAAAAACCGACTTCATCGCTTATATTTCGGTTTCTATCCACATTTTTTCCAATTAATTATTGATTGAAAAAAACCGTAGCAAACATTAACACACAAACAAATTCAGTTGTATAAGCTATGTTGTATATGATAAGTATGATTTCAAACCTTGTTTATTTTCATCCTCCTCCAAGTATGGAGGAGGCTGAACCACATTCGCACGAGAAAGTGTGGCAAGCTCTAAAGAAGACCTTTGCGGAAAAGCAACACTAAAGAAGAGTTGAATAAAGATTATTTTTATAATTGATTATCTTTGGAAGTAGTTAGGCATACAGTTGGAAGTAGTCAGGCATACATTTCAGGCATACCCATCTAAGACGCTGCCTCCCTTTATTTCTATTATTTTGTCTAGGACACCAATCGGTTACATCCTTTGCCCATGTGTTTCATAGTTACATTTCAATGTAATGAGAAAGTAATTCTAATAATCTTAGATATAAAGATTATTAGAATTACTTTCTCATTACATTGAAATGTAACTATGAAACACTTTCCATTAATAAGCATCATTCGTTAACCTAATCATTACGATTCGGTGTGACAACTGCCGTAATTCGAGAGTGGGCTCGAACATTATTATTCACCGACGGACGAAATGAATTCGTTTTTATTCAAACGCAGAATGATATAATTAAAATTTGAATACAAGATTAACTCGAGAAAAATTCAATAACGAAATCAGAATAACTCGTGATTTTTTGGAAAGGATTGCGAAGTGGCTGATTACTGATTGGGGTGTAATTAATGTAATGTATCTGATGATGAGGATATTTTATGGTGTAATGAGAGGAATGAGCTTATAAATTTTATTCGATTCGATATTTGAAATTTTTACTTTTTGCTTTTAAATTATTAACTGTTTATGCAGTTAACTGTCAAATCAGTTATCACGGACAAAATACACGTGTCGGAGTTTTGCCGCGAAAGTGGAAAATGGCGTTGTTGATTTTGTAAAATTTTCCAAAACCTGTGATTCTTCGAGTGTTAATGTGTAATAATGGTGGATCATTAACCGTTAATACTTAGTGAACGTGCATAAGTGTAGGCAAATCATACAAAGTTGAAAAACGTGATTTTCACCTTCGCTCCAAAACTCCAATAGAAGTTCTAGTAAAGTTTCTACCACTTTACTAGGGCATGACTTGACTACGACTGGACCTTGTCTCTTTTACTTGACTTTGACTGTGACTTGTGACTAGGACCTATAATATGAAATACACTTGAAATATATTATCACTTGACAATGGCTAAATGCACAAGATTGCGAAGCCAAAACTAGTTATTAAGTACTAAGTTTAATGCAATGGCAAAGCAAGAAACGATGTTCTGGCGGTTTTCCATCAGCAGAGGCTGAGCTACGCTCAGTTATTATATATACTTTATAAGTTTCTCTGTAAGCTTTATCTTTTGGTGTCAATAAAGAGTTATTGTATTATAAGAAAACTAGCTTCGCACGGGTCTAATTTCTTACATTATTTATCGGATCGAATTGTGAATCTAAACCATTCTTGATTTGGTCCAGCCGTTTAGAAGGATTTCAGTCACATACACGTGTACAAAATAATTGTATATAATATATAATGATACTGAAACGAAATTAAAGTTCTCCACTTGACATTACCACAGATCTGCACTGCATTAATACACAACACGTCCAGCTCGAGCACTAAACAACCAACACATTACCCCGCCTAATATTCAACGATAACTAAATGACGTCACAGCCCCCCGCGTCAAACGGACAGGCACACATAAATCGAGATCCCCATAATAGCTGGCTCACTCAAATCTAAGCCAAAGCCCAAAAGCCGGATTTCTAGCCGTAATACACTTAAAACGGCTGAGCTTAAATCATCGTCATCGTTTGTTGAACAAGACTCTCCGGTCACATATCAGGCCGGCGACGGCCCCCTTTAGGGGGTCACCCCTCACCCCCCAATAATTTTCGGCCTAGCCTCTGTGGGCATAGATTTCTAGTCTCAACGTACAAGGCGTGTGTTTTGTGATGGGTAGGTTCTACGTAAATACGGAGAAGGGTGTTGCTGTGTGTATTTGTACATTTATAGCGGACCCGTCTGTTCGATAATGCACGTAGGCTTTCTTAGTTGCATGTTCTATTTACTTGAATTTAGAACGTGTTCCGTCGGATGAGATATATTGGGTTATTTTAATTCTATTATATCGGGTTTCGTTGATGAAGACAGAGGTGAGTGTGCAATACAGGAGAATATGACTTACCTCACTGTTTCTTGTTCCTATCGGTATAACAGAAAGCACCCTTTTCAAAGCCATGTGGACGCAAATCAATGTTAACTATTGTTTTGATTCATTTTTTTAACAAACGCATTCAGACTCACAGCCCCACACTAAGTTATTTTTACTTGTATCGTGGGTGCCGGAAACATTCATTCATTGGATACAGTATTAGTACCAACGTACGTTATACGTACGGTATACGTTTATGTTATGTGTTTATGTAGTATTTTTTGAAGTTTCACACTGAATAGTGAAAGAATTTTTCAAAAAGAAATTTTCGAAAGTTTAATCTCAGGCTGATCTCGGAAGGAGCAAAAGTGAAGGAGAAAGTCCATTCTAATATATATTAAAAATATTGCTGCAATAGATGACAGTTTAAAAAAGAGATTTTTATAAACTATTACAATTACAACAAGAGGAAAAAACAACATTTTGAAGCGTCTCGAAGCTTTATCTGGAAAACGCCAAATAGAGCTAAGAACACTCTCGATCAAGTCACCTTTCAAACAAAAAAACACACTACAAACTTATAACACCACTCGTCTTCGACGGGGAAAACAATTATAATTGTCACATGATAGGTACATTTGTACACATGGCAAATTGTGAGATGTAAGAACGATGAGTTTCTTATTTTAAATATCTTGCCGTGCGGACAAGTTTCATAATCATTATTCACAGCCGTTCTCATTCCATTGCTAATATAATTAAACGCAAGCAAAGCTTAAAAAAACCGTCTTCACCGCTCTATCATCGGAACCTTGATCCACCAGCTTTTAAAATAAAAAAAGAATCATCAAAATCGGCTCACAACTAAAGAAGTTGTGAGGTAACTTTTGAAGTCGGGTAAACCAGAACATCGTCTAAGTACGCATTATATTTCAAGAACTACTGATCAGGTCTTGATCAAATTTAAATGGTACCAATTAGAAAGCAACATCTTTCAAACCAAAAAAATTTTGAAAACGGCTCACGTGGAGAGAAGTTATGAGGTAACACACATAAAAAAAAAAATACAGTCGACTTGAGTACTTTTCTGGGAAGTCGGTAAAAACTCTATCGTATTTTGCTACTCACCTCGGACCTGTGCTTTACTTGTCCAGGGACGATCTCATCTTTTCGTAGTACGACGCTACGTTTATCTCGTTCTTTACGTTTATACTTACTTAGTTGTAGACTGCACGAATAACATTTCATTATACCCCTAATAAAAGTTTCAATTTAGAGTAGGCTACAATAATTATGGTGTTGTATACATACTATCGACTTCTGCTTTACTTCTAATAAGCCACAAGTGTTAATGCTTATTAAAAAGCTTATGTGTACACCTACGGTGGTATATTGAAGTATATACCTAATTATTATTTAAAATTAGTTCCATCTATTTTTATTTACTTTTTAAAAGTTTAAATGAGCAATGAAGGTTTTTAAACGCATTATAATTAAACGCAAGCAAAAAATATCCATGTACCTTCTTACAAAATTTCACTAGAATCCGTTGAGAAATGCGATCTGTAGAAGAGAACAACCGGAAAAGTGTTTTTTTTTTAACTGTGATAGGCAAACATTTGACTACTATCTCACCTGATTTTAAGTGACAATGCGGTCCACGATGGAGCACGTTTGCCTAGAAAATACCAATTCACTCTCGACTTGAAGAATCCAAGATTGTACTTATCTGGGAACACAGACTCTGGCAAAGAGGTTCCACTCCTTTGCAGTGCGCATAATGAAAGTGGAAGCAAAACGCTTCGTGCGCATTTGAGGAATATCCACCATATATCGGTGTCGCAGTGCAGTCTGTCTGGTGGGTCCATGATGGAATGGGGATGGAGGAATTAGATCGTGTAATTTCAAAGCACACTCTCCGAAATGTATCCGATAAAATACCGAGAGGCTCGCAATCCTGCGACGATGTTCTAGGCTCTGAAGTCTTGCATCTGACAGCTGGTCATTGGTCATTGGTCATTGTAATTAATTACTATTATAATTTGGACTCTGAGGGTAAATAAATAATAAAGCATTTTGAGGGACAGTAGTTATGCGTGTGCGCGTCTAACTAGCGGCGAAGTGAGTCAATACGGATTTATGTTAGAAATTCGCGTGCTGCACCGGTTTAGCTCCATTTTTGTACGGAACTGGATTGGACTTAGGGCTGGTGCTTATCTCACTTACGTTTCTAATTAGATATTTTCTAATAGACATAATAGCATTATCGTTACACGTGGATTTGTGTGGTTAAACACTTTGTCTTTGTTTATCTAAACCATACAAGCAACTTCAAATTCGCAGAGAATATGTAAAGCCCAAACCCAGAAATGGCAATTATAATAATATAAATTATATAATATTATAAATTAAAATGTTGGCTATTACGTAAACTGACCCCGCTCGGACTGGACCTGCGGGGTTTGTCATAATGCATATTTTGAATTGGTCTAATGGACCCGTTGACAAATTTTGTAATTTGTACAAACGCGGAGAAAAGTTTTTGATTTAAATATTACTAAATAATAACTATTGATATTACTTACATCACGTGAATTCTCCAAGCTGATTTTTACGTATATAAATAATAAAGGATTGATATGTCTTTGAACTTAGTGCGTAGGGGAGTCTAAAAGAGTTCATGTTCAGAGAGACATCAAGTTTCGAATTAACTTAAATAAATGTTCAGCTTACAAATAAACAACTTTAAGTAAAAAATATATGTAAACAGAAACATTGCATTTTAACTTTTTCGAGTAGTACTGTCAACATCTTCGAAATAAATCTCCGATTCTTTATAGTCGGCAGCCCTGGGCTGGTGCCCAACTATCGGCTTAGATTTATTCTCTCCGTCGTGATTTGCGAGACATTATGATAAGTGGTTGAACGCCACTGGAGCAATTAGAACGGTGCTGCGAATTATATATTATATTTATTTATTTACGCCACCACAAAGTTACTGCGTTCGGTGTCGATCTTGAGCTGATGTTGTGATATTTTTGATCGAGCTATGCGAGATCTCGAAGATGACTTGGGTGGTTCAGTACTTTGTCCGTTCATCCTTTCTACAGTCCGTCCATCCGTCTGTCAGAGGCATCTAGCGTCTAAACCATACAAGCGATTAACTTCAAATTTTCAAAGAATATGCACAGCTATGGCCAGAAGCCAGAAATGGTAATAAAAATGATATCCATTAAAATTTTAAGGGGGCAACCATACAAGTAGGTAAGCAGGGAGAAATAGAAATAGAAAACTTTATTGGTGTAACTGTTTTTAACAAGATTGTAAATTTTTAACATAGCTATCAACAGTGCAAATTAGTTTTTTTTAAACTATCCTTGTGGGGTATCGTTGAAAAGAGCTTTATTTTTTTATCTATCCTTGTGGTGTATCTTTAAAAAGAGCGCAGGACGAGTACGAAACCGGTTTAAAAAAAAACATGTTGGCAAATAACAATTTGGTAGGCCCCCAAAAACACTGTTTAGACCTATTTTGTCCTGGGGTATATCTCAAAAACGGCTTCACGTTTAAAGCTGAACTACGGGCCAATGCCTATATTTCCTAAAACTAAACTAAAACTATGTATACAGCAAAGAACTAAGTTACCTACAAGACATCGAGCTTATAGGTAACTCAAGTGCTCAAGCCCACTACCAGTGGGTAGCGTTACCATCATAAGCTGAAACTTACGTATATTATTCGTAATATCCTGTACTTGAACAACAAATACAGAAATCAAACAATTATCATATAAAAAAAGTTATAAGCAATTAACCTTAAAAGTTTTTCTCTATGGGGCAAAATGTAGGCGCGAAATCTCAGTTCGGCGCGAACTCCTTAATATCAATGTTTCTAATATATTATTAGCTGTGCCGCATCTATACGTCCGCGTATATCAATTTAATATATAACGCAAGCAAAGTTTAAAAAAACCGACTTCACCACTGTATCTTCGGAACCTTGATCAGATTTAATGTATTAAACACGCATTATTGACTATAACTCAAAAACTAAAGATAGTTTTCAAATAAAAAAATAATTATCAAAATCGGTTCACAACGAAAGAAGTTACTTTTGAATTCGATTAAATGAGGACATCGTTAACGTAGTCCACTAAATAGGCATTATTGACGATATTTCAAGAACTACTGATCAGATTTTGATCAAATTTTAAGTTTTCGACATCGGGTCACGTTGAGAGAAGTTATGAGGTAACACACATAAAGAAAAAACAAAAAAAAAATACAGTTGACTTAAGTACTCCTTTCTTGAGAAGTCGGTAAAAAGTAGCCTATTGATAATCCTAGATATTATTATCCGCTATGTACATTCCAAATTTCATTCAAATCCGTTCAGCCGTGAAGTGGGAACAAACATACTTACACACACATAAACTTTCAGATTTATAACATTAGTAGGATATCATACAATTTTACCCATTCTTTAATTACAGCAAAACAAGTATTACGCTACTCAGAATCAAGTACACTACTCTAGAAAATTATTTCCATACTATTTAAACAAATAAACGCTTTCACACTCACAGCCCCACACAAAGTTCAATGATTTGTGTCGTGGGTGCCGGAAACATTCACATCACACACACAATCACAACCAGAACCAGAAACACAAATTTTCCTTGGGGAGTAAACTTGTGTTCCTGTCGGGAATCGAACCCGATACCCCTGCTTAGAAGGCGAACGCTCACCCAACTTAGCCAACGGGCAGTATTTATTCTTACTAACCGGTTAAGTAGAAAAACACGAACATAAACGTCTATTAATTTCTTAGATAATTAATATTCCATGATTGATTTATGCCGTGGCCGGATAACATTATTTGTAAATTATTACACGCCAAAACATGATATTAAACATTGACCAATGTTGGCACAACTGAATGAGTGTTGTAAGTCGAGCTTTGCGAAAACTTCATTAATGTTCTATGATTATTTATTATGCAGATGTTGTAGGGAGGTTGCTTTTTTTTCTTTTATTATTGGCTTCGCAATCTTGTGCATTTAGCCAGTGTCAAGTAATAATATATTCTAAGAGTATTTCATATTAAAAGCCGTAGTCACAAGTCAAGGTCCAGTCATAGTCAAGTCATGCCCTAGTAAAGTGGTAGAAACGTTACTTTTTTTTTAGAATGACGTCACACAGCTAACCATGCATTGTCATCCAAACTAAACGTGAATACAAAATTTCAGCTCAAACTAATTGATTGAGAGTTGCAAGATTCCCCACAAAAAACATTACATACATTGCAAGTTAAATAAAAGTTTGTAAATAACAGTCGTTACTCTCAATCAATCTATAAACTCATTTCGTCGAGCCAATGGAATTTTCCCCAGGTGTCACATTTTAACTCGAGCAACAGGTAAATGCGATATTAATTTATAATTAGGTATAAATATACCGATAATATACCTGTAATGCAAACAAGGGTCGCCCGGCGGCTGAGTACCGGCTGCCTGGGTATAACAGCGGGTAAAGGCGGCTTCATACTGAAACTAGTGGTCGATGCAATATTTTTGACTTAAAAATAATAATAATATGAAATAGTATCTTTTGTTAACCAGATATAAACAAGTAACACTTAAAAAAAATTTGAAGTGAAAACTTCTTTAGGCGCGTTGAGCACTTTTTGAGTGAATAAAAATCATGGAACTCGCGTCATCGTCACCGAACGTTTTCCTTGAGCTGTATATATAGGTACTGTGTTTATATGAGTACATTTTGGGTGAACAAAAAGTGTGAAACTCGCGTCATCGTCACCGCACGCATGTTTTTTTTAACAGTTATAAATTAAAAAGGGACTAAAAAGTTTAATAACCAGAGAACTTGTCAAGATGAATCAAACGAGCTTAACCTCGATGGCTTATCTTATTTAGTTCAGAAGTTCATATGGCCATCTTCCGTCTCCATTATCAAACCAGCTCCATGTAAGTACATCAAATTTGAGTCCGATCAGACATCGGAAAGTGAGTAATATAATCTAGTAAGAGTTTCGATCGTTTGCGAAAATGTATCGATTTTTCCTACACATTTACTCCCGGCAATGTATAGATAAAAACAAAATGAAATCTAGTTTTTAACCCCAAAAGAAAAAGCTGGACCGATTGTAAGTTTATTTTGAAAGGTGACTCGATCGAAAGTTTTCACCTACGTTTTACGTATTTTAAAAGATTTGATTTCGTTACTTGTTGAATATGAACATAATTCGAACTAGACTAGTTGTGAGACAGCGTGAGTGATGCGACTCGCGAGCCAAAAAGTCGCAACACTTCTCTCGCGACTTCCGCACGCACGCTCCACAAACCTGGACTGCGCCCTAAGCCAGTGCAGCGAATTAAGTCCGCGATTAGCATACGTAATTACAACTCTTATCTGCTCCTTAATTGCGCTGTAATGAATCAACCGGTAGCTATTGACGCGGTATACATTATTGCACTCCGTACTTGTTATTTTAAACTGTTCATTTATCACTGTTTCTCTTTAATACTGCGATCTTTTTACCCACGATTGAACGAAGACGGTACATATGCATTAAGGGTGAGAGGATGTGAGCAAAACAATTGTACCCATTTTTTTTTTCAATCGATAGGCAAGCATTTGACCACTATCTCACCTGATGGAAAGTGATAATGCGGCCGAAGATGTAGCATGCTTGCCTAGAAGATAGAATAGAATAGAATAGAAAATTCTTTATTGTACACCAAATACAGTTAGTTACAGAGGTAATCTTAAAAAACTAAAGTACAATGGGCGGACTTATTGCTAAAAGCGATTTCTTCGAGTCAACCTTTGGATGGAGAGAGGGATAATTTTATATAATGAGGTCGGTGGTGTAAAAACATAATAATAGACATAAATACAACTTACTTAGATACCTGTCTATATACATTAATACATAAAAACATTATATAAACTTACATAAACAACCTATTCACTCTTGATTTGAAGACTCCCAGATTATACCGTTCGGGGAAAAAAGACGCGGACTACGAATTCCACTCCTTCGCAGTACGGATGACAATCGTAGAAGCAGAACGCTTGGAGCGAACCGGAGGTATGTCAGCTGGATGATGTTTGCTAGTTTGTCTTGTTGATAGATGGCATGGGGGAATTAACTCGTGTAATTCCTGCGCATATTCGCCAAAATGTAACCGATAAAATACCGATAGGCTTGCGACTATGTGCTTGCGACCTTATATATCTCGAAAACGGTTTGACCGATTCAGATACGATTTTTTTTACAAGCTTTTATTTAGTTTCCCCTGTCCCGTTATCTGTCGGTCTGTAATCAAATCTTGCAAGCTAAATTAGACCCACTTCCCGATGTTCGATTGGACTCAAATATTGTTTACTTATGTATATTCGGTGACAATAATGATATGGTACCCTGAAGCTAGCCTGATGATGGAGACGGAAGATGGCCACAGCATCTTCTGAATTGAAACCATCGAGTTTAGGCTATTTTAATTTGTCTTGACAAGTTCTCTATAGTTGTATAACTTTTTAGACCTATTTTATTTACAACTGATTTTAAAGTATTACTTGTTTGAAAGGTTACTTCATTGAGAGTGTTTTAAGATATATTGAAATTTGGTACAACGATTTCCAGATAGGTTTTTAAATGTTGATTTAAGATAGATAGATAGATAGATAATACTTTATCGATCCACTTTATAAGATGAGATAAAACAAAGGTAACAAACAAGCTTATACGTAAAGTATCACAACAGGCGGCCTTATCACTAATAGCGATCTCTACCAGGCAGGCTACTTATTAAGTCTGATAATGACGCTTTTTGAAAAGATAATGCATTTTCTTTGTAAGTATTTCTTACCTCATAAAGAAATAAAATTTCCGATACAATTTTTATATATAAGTTTGTTGTTATATGTAAAAATATCATCATTAGGACCGGGAGCTCATTCTATTTTCTTAAAATCTATCAGAGCGCCTGGTTGAGGCGACGCGTGATCAAAACTATTACTTATTTGGCTCAACGTATTAGCATTAGATTTGTTACACAGTTCTGGCAATAAAAATTCTGAATTCTGATTCTGATTCTGATTAGAATTCAGAGAGGCAATGCCGCCAGCATGATAACGCTACCCACTTGGAAGGGAGCTTGAGCACTTGAGTTAACTATAAGCTCGATGCCCCTTAGGTACCATAGATATTTTAATTATTGTTTAAAGATGTATTAAATATAATAACAATGTCAAATAAGATTACAGGAGGGGATTAAAACAAATAGTAGGTACTCTTTGTTAACCGCTTGCCAAAGGAAAAGTGCCCAGAACACGGGCTACGTTTCCACGTTGAATAGCGATGCTAATTATTTGTGCTAAATAAAATTAAAAAAAAAAAATTGTTTAATGTACAATTAATACCTAACCTAGATACTTACATTAGATATATTTAATTAGTACTAACATCCTGTCTAGATAAACAAAGACAGGTAAGTAATTACGTCTTTATTGAGTTTTATACTCTCTTATCTTTTGCATAAGTTGCAGTTACAACGATATAATTGTAATGATAATGCTTTGTATTATTGTTTTATAATTCGCAATATAATGCGGTACTTAAAGGTTTCATAAAAAAAAAATTTGTTTAATTTCAATACAATAAAACATCCTTTTATTGCACACCAAGAAAAATTATCATTAACAATAAAAAAAATATTAAAATATGGCAGTACAATCGGCGGCCCTATCGTTAAGCAGCGATCTATTCCAGGCAACCTTAGGATGGAGAGGATAAAAAAATTTAATAAAAAGTGATCGGTGGTGCGGCAATGATCATTATACATTATTTTTAACTTACATATAATTAATGTAATTAAACAAATCATATACATATAGTTACATATATAAATAATAGATAGATACAAAATATATAAATAACATACAATACATATATAAATATATTTATATATATTATATATAATATATATACATATATATATAATACACATACTTAATGTAACAATAAATAAATATTAGTAATGAAACATGATAATGATTTCATATAAGCTGGGATAATTAATGTTTTTTTACTCTAAATGTTCTTTTTACTTTAAATGCGCTTACTAAGTACTATTTAATGCTAATGTCTAGTATTAAGATGGTGTAGGTACGTCGCTTCTTAATTTATATTTCTCTCTATCTTTTCGAACATGTATTATATTTGCAAATTTGTTAAGCGAAGGCATGGTAGGTATGTTTGTTTCTTTGAAGAAGTCTCGACTTTTCCATCTTCGTGAAGTCCCGCCCCGATGAAAACAACTGCACCAACTTTTACCAAAACAATACCAACAATAATTAAACGCAAGCATAGCTTAAAAAATCCGACTTCAACGCTTATATTTTGGTTTTGTCTGGATCGATTAAATTTATATGGGACCACATCTGAAGTATAATCTACCAAACAAAAAAAACATCAAAATCGATTCATAATTGGCGGAGATTAACATAACCTAACATACATACAAAGAAAAAAAATGTAAAAAAAATACAGTCGAACTGAGAACCTCCTTTTTTGATGACAGGTAGTATTACAGGGAAACATTAATTATTCATCACAATAGCCGCCACGTTTCGTTACACATAGGTTGCGGATCAGAATTTTAAAACCCTTTCATAAAATGTTGCACTTCAAATATACGTTAAATCGATTTATGCCATATTCGTCACGAGGAAGTTCGGCCCATATTTATTATTTATATTGCATCTATTTGTAAGTTACGAAACCGCAGATCAGCACAAACACACACAAAAACATAAAAAAATTAGAACCTTTATTTAGGTTAGGAGTTAAAATAAAACTATCAACAGCATTGCATAATTTAATTTATCTGTCTCACCAAATTCAAACAACGCCAGACAAAAATAAGACCGACCACGCTTCGGTACTCTCCTTATATTTTTATATCCAAATTGATATCACTGATTCACCACTAACTAATTGACATCACGAAATCTGTTAATCTCGATGTGCTTTATTCTATACTAGTAGAGGTGACGTCGTCCCTACTATTTCTAAACTCTATACATTAGTGGCTCTGTGAGCTAAAGACCTAGCGTATGTTTCAAAATGGCTAAAATGTTTTTTTTTACATTTTTAAACGTTTATATGATTTAATAAACGAACCTGCTCACCTGAAAATTTCACGAGAACCGGTTGAGGAATGTCATCTGTAAAAAAAAAATCACAACCAAATCAGAAACACAAATTTTCTTTGAGGAGTAAACTTGTGTTCCCGCCGGGAATCGAACCCGAGGTGATAGATACCCGACACTTAGAAGGCGAACGCTCACCCAACTAAACGGGTAGTTAATTATTTATTCATTTTTTTTTTATTATTTAATTAAACGACTGTATATTATAATGCTGAATGGAACTTGATTGAGTGTCACTTCTTAATAATGATAAATATAGTTCAATCGTGTGGATAAAAATCTATCAAAAATTGGCAACTCCACATTGGTTTGGAAGCCATAAAGCAGCAGATTCGGATGGTAGGATATAAATAGGACATCAGAATAAGCACCGGTGTTATTGTCGAATACGAAAATGTGGTATCTTGCATATGAATACAAAAATGTAGGCACGTAAAATATTCGAGAAACGAGGTATCGTTAAACGGTTGAATGGCAAATAGATTTAGATCTCTTTTGATTTTGATTGAATGGATTTAGATCTCTAAAATCAAAGGTTTGCTCTTAAGGCAATTTTTTTTCGTCAATTTCAGGTCAAGTTAGGCACAGCTACCTAATTAGAAATATTTAAAATGTTAAGTGTATTAAAAATCTTTACTTGTGTCGTTAAAACTGAGATAAGGTAAGTTATTGGATATTATAAATGTCGCGTTTTTACGAATCATAATCCAGCGAAGATATTATTTTGAAAGAGTGTTTTGTGTCAAACTTACGAATAAACACACAAATTTTCTTTCTAATAGGGAATTTGTGTTTCTGGTACTGTTGTGTGTATGTGTGATCTGAATGTTTCGAGCACACCTGTCATCGAAGTTATAGTGGGGCTGCAAGTGTGAAAGCGTTTATCTTTATGTGTGTTTATTTCTTATTTACAATGTAACCACTAGGGATTATAAACAACCACTTTTAATTCCTTAAGTATTTCGGTTGTACAGCTGGTTTTCCTCGCACTTGATCACCAAGCTAGACCAGTTTGGTTGTATAGATGATATGTTTCCTCCAATTTTATAATTCTTGGATATGCCGGTCTCCATACGATTTTCTTCTCTTTTTCTTCTTCTGTTTCTTTAACTTTATCCGCACATACCTTCAGTTCACTCGAAGCGTTTCGCTTCTACGTTTATCATCCGTCCTGCGAAGGAGTGGAACTCATTGCCCTCGTCTTTGTTCCCCAAACGGTAGAGTGAATATGTATCTTCTAGGCTAGCATGCTACATCATCACTTTCCATTATGGTCAAATGCTTGCATATCGGGTATGAAAAAAACATAACTTAACTCATTGGCGTCATTGGTGTGACTGAGTGTGATACAAACCACAAACACAGGGCTTTAAGTCGCGCGAGTTACCGCTTAGCTACGCTCGCTCTGCACGCGTTGCAAATACTGCGTTCCACACCATGACAATCCCGTGCACGGGGCACCGCACACGGCGATTGTAAATACAACCCCGTATAAATTCATTACGCGCGGGGTTAGCCGACGCCATTATGACAACATCGGAAATGCATCTGAAATCGCGACATTGACAACTGTTCTAAGAATTGATTATCGCACTATGAAGCTGGTGATTCGCTGTTTTTGGAAATACGTACAGTTTTAATAATTACTTGAAGCTGACTTGTTCCTACTGTTATTGATTCTGTATTGGCAAGTTTTGCAGCGTAGTAATTCGTTTGTAGGTATATACTTATTTATATTTCTTGATTTCAAAAAATATTATTATGTTAAAGACTATATAATATACAGTAAATTATCTTACACTGTTTTACTTTTTGCTCTGACTATGTTTTGTTTTTAACCGACTGCACAACGCAAAGGAGCTAATATGTGCTAATACATACCTCTCATCATCCTATGATGATAAAAATATAATCATATGTATGCTATTTATTTAATTACTACATTAAAATTATGTGACTACATTTGTGACACCTACAAACCCAAAATGGTTTATCCAGGTGCAGAGCTATTCTGTTTACTATGTATGTTTGTTCCTCTGTGGCACTGTAGAGACGAAACGATTGGACCGATTTTGATGATTCTTATGATTTGATATTCTTATCACTAAAGACATGACAGTAACCAATATTCAATATGGCGACTAAATTTATTGTAAAAAATAAAATTATGAAAGTCGACGAATTATGAGGTAGTGTAATTGATAGGTACTTGAAAATATTTTTTAAGTTTCTCTATATATACACATTTCTGAATCCTTAAAACATTTTCTGTTTTCATTCCCTACTGATAATTAAAATCGTTTTTATGAAATTATTCTTTGATCAATCCTGTATCGGGCAACGAATGGAGCTGACGTTTTTTGGTTTCATACTTAATTATTTACAAAATATTGAAAAAGTATGGACGCTCCGCAAATAGTAGGCAAAGAGAACCGCGCGAGTTGGCGTTCGATTCTTTCTGCAGAACTTTAATTTTAATAAAATTTTATTATACTTTAATGTTCTGCTTCCGTGTATCAGGATGTTTCTTGCAATAAGTAATGTAATTTAATTAGTTTCTTCCTACAAAAAACATGGTTTGGTGCTTCTGATAAGCAGCCGTGAAACTTTTCACGATTGTACTCTCTAAAATCACAAAACAAAACAACCACAATAAATTTCTAACTTATTTGAGTAATAAAATTGCGTTGGATATTCAAAACAGGTATATGATAATTTTGGCTATAGGTAACGTCAGTTTTCGTTTTTTTGCGGGCGGCGGGGCGGCGCGGGAGCGGTAGGATCTTATGCGTAAAATTCGAGGCAGAGGCCTTACGGCAGTTTTGATTGGATAGTGGACGTCGCAGAAAAAACTTCAAAATGGCCTACCTGCATCGAAATAAAGGCTTACGATTGTATTATCACCATACTATAAGAAAGCAAAATATATTGTTTCTGTGACTCTACCAAAAGTTACATATTGGTTTTCGTTGGGAATGTATTTTGTACTTAATTTAAATATTGAACTGCTTGTTTGCTTATTCGGGTGGCGTTCGCCTTCTGCTTAGAAGGCTGATGTATAAGGTTATCGGGTCTGATTTCCGGCGAGAACATAAGTTTTCTCCCCAAGGAAAATTTGTGTTTCTGGTTCTGGTTGTGATTGTGTGTGTGATGTGAATGTTTCCGGCACCCACGACACAAGTCATCGAACTTAATGTGGGGCTGTGAGTGTGAAAGCGTTTATGTAAGATTTAAAATTTGGTATTCGTTAGGAATATAAAAAATATTACGACCATAAACAAATACCACTGGTATATTAGTTTTTGGTATTAGGAATAGGTCGAAATATTACTAAATGTTGTTTCGTTGCCTGGTCGTCTCCAAGAATTAATCACGATCCGGTCAACCGTCCTGGACAATCTGCGGTTCATAGACGCATTTTACTTTGCATCGACTGGAGGGTAATTTTATTGTAATCCAATGATAACCATCCAGCAACAAGAGCTACGAGAATGAGTGAAGCTACCCGGTAAATATGATCGCAGCGCAAATGAATGATAGTTATTTTATTTTTCGATTGTGCTGCGGTTGGACCGGCCGGTCGTCCGTCCAAGAATTAATCACGGCCCGGTCCGCCGTCCGGCCGGCAACCGCGACAATCTGCGCTCTTTTGAGCGCAAAAAACTTTTTTTAATTTTTTCTATTCAGTGCCAATCGTTTTTTGCGGTCGATGACCGTTGCCGTTTTTATGAATACGGCGCTGTTTTTAATAGGCATCTGTTTTGTCTATGATTAGTTGTAAAGAAAGTTTAATAGGGGAAGTTTTTAGAGTTTTGTGAGTGCCAGGAAACTTTTTGACCCGGTACTCTGGCTAAATAATGTTGATGAAATAGGTGGTTTAATTGTTCAGGTGGAGTATTATCCTCTGACCTTGAATCCTCCTTTTGGAATGGGCTGGCAATTGTTTTCTTCTTATTTCTTCTAGCTATTATCTCAATTTACTTGGGTGGACCCACCTAGTACTTCTGCGTCACTAATTGAAAAAATCTTTAATAAACAAACAATGATCACACTCACAGCCACACAATAAGTCCAAAGACTTGTGCCGTGGGTGCCGGAAACATTTAAATCACAAACACAGTCACGGTACAATCTTATTGTCTTCAAGTCTAAAGTGAATAGGTATCTAGACCAGCATATTACACACGGACGAAGCGTTTTGCTCCCACATTCATAATGCGAACCGTAAAGGAGTGGAACTCCTTACCTGATTCTGTGTTTTATGAGATAAGATTGTGGTCATATGCTTGAAAATGAAGATTTGTTTAGTTGACAAAGAAATACTTAAGTTATAGTACCTGCAATTGAGAAGCTGTGGGCTCCAAACTAGGCAAAGCCTGTATCTTGGGAGCTCGATATGGTTATAAATCACAGAAATGCCTGTCTGTATGCTTGCATTTTATTATCTAGCATAAAAAGTCACGCCCAGAACCAGAAATGCAAAGCACAAAATAAATGTCCCATGGGAAGGAAACTTATATTGATGCCAGGAATCGAACCCAGGACCCACGATGCAGCGGGAAAAAACCTGGCCGCTGAGCTAACTAGCTCGTCCAATATCGTAACATTTCCAATGTTACCCCACGCGCGCACTAAACACACTTTCGTGTAAAACTAAATAAACGGTACTGTAAGTGCACTGATTATAATGAATTATTCAAACTGAATATCTGCTACATGCCCAAGACCAGTATTATTTGCGTGGGACTGCCTTATTCAAATTCGCCTTATTAAAGTTATCTTTACTTTTGAATTCATTAAGTCAACTATCGCTAATGAAGGCTTATCAAAACCTATGGAGTGTTGTTTTAGGATCGGGAGGAACAGGCCCAAAGGAAGTTAGGTGCGTGTTGGTGAAGATTTCGACCTCAAAGGGTAGAACTATAAAAAAATTATACGTTTGTAATACTTGACAGAACGAGCATCACGAGCGAAGCGTCTCCGTTTCAGCTTGGGCAAAAATGCTTTCGTATGTCCGGATGTCCGGTTGTTCTCCTTTACAGTTTCTCAACCGATTCCTGTGAAATGTTGTGAGCGGGTTCGATAATTATATGGAATTTTTGTCGATTACGTTTTTCGGATTTTTTCCAAATGTCGGACGGGGGTTCAAAACGTAAAAAAATCATATTTCATATATACTCGTGAACAATTCTCCATCGTGCAATCACAGGCTACTTTTTTTGCGGGGGGAAAATACGCTTCTTTCCCAGGGGTGAAGGAAAGGGATATGTGGCTCGAACTCACTAAAAACCCCTCCATGAGCAGTCTCTCGCCGAGGTGGGGCAAGATAGGGTCGCGCTAGCAGTCACCCCCGTCATCTTGCCCCGGGGGTAGGCCTGGGTGCAAACCGGGCCACTGCACCCATGGAGGGGTGACCTTGTTCACCAAGGCCACCCCCCAGAGATGTTGGGCCGTGCAAGTCAGTGGAGAGCCCCCTGGTTCTCCACCCAAGACCCCACTACAGACTGCCGTATACACGTATTATAGGTTACTGTTTTCACCATAAAATATTTAATATCACATTCTACCTCTGAAGACCTTTTATGTAATACTAACAAGAATACAAAACAGTTTCTCCAGCCATTAATCAACAAGTAAAAATGAAATCAGGGCCAATCCATCAACAAAGCCCTAGTCCGAGAGCTAGAGCTCGGCAGCACGTAGAGATAGGCCGAGGGCTCATTAAAATATGTAAATGTCGCGCAGACATTACGCAGATAGGTGCTTCTGACTTATTGACTGGACCGGTTTGTGCAATATGCCTCTATCTGTATCGAATTAAAAATTATTGATAAAAAGTAGAATCATAAGCAAAATTTTAATCACCCATTACAAAATGACGACCCAATTGGCGCTGTGGGCTAGTCTCTGCCCTCCGTGGGTTCTGGGTTTCATTCCCGGTAGAAGCACAATTTTCCTTCCCAACGGATGATAGTGCTTTTTTATACCTCCAGATTACTCAAAGCGTGGAAGGTGTGGAATTTATTGCCCGCGTCTTTGTTCACTGAATTGTATACTGGGAGTCGTCAAGTCAATCATTTTACATCTTCGGTCACATCATTGCTTTCCATCCGGTAAGATAGTGATTAAATGCCTTTACCTAAAGCATAAAAAAAAATAGAATGAAGATTTATCTCGTCACCCTTATCTAAAGAACTCTTCATCATGATTTTATGGGATCAGCTACAGATACTGTATCAGCTCTAACTAGAAAAAATCAAATAGATATAGCTCAAATAGATTTACAAACGCCGCGCAGTGGATATATAAACAAACACAAAAAAAAAATTGCTATGTATAATTATGGCTATTGATGGAAGTCGGTTATAATATTAAAAAAACACAAAACGTTCTATTAATTTATATATGACTAGCCGTGCCCCACAGCTTCTACCGCATTTATCAAGTTCAAAAGTAGCCAAGTGTTAATCTAGGTAAAAGCTATTTATTTACATTCCAAAATTCATCCAAATCCCTTTAGTCGCTACAGTGTGAAGAGAAACACTTACACACAAACTTTAAGATTTATGAAATTAACAAAACAAACATCAAACAAACGCATTCACACTCACAGCCCCACACTAAGTTCAAATACTTTTATCGTGGGTGCCGGAAACATTCACATCACACACACATTACACCCAGAACCAGAAGCACAAATGTCCCTTGGGAAGGAATTTTTGCTTCTGCCGGGAATCGAACCCAGGACCCACGGCGCAGAGGGCGGACACCTCTCCACTGCGCCAACTGGGTCGTTTTATTAGTGTGATAATAAACGGAGTTATTCATTTACTCTAGCAATGTTCATCAATGCTTGCTGCATAACCTCATCCAAAAGTCGAGTTGTGAACGCATTACTCGTTTGCAGGGCACCTACCGCGCGCAACTATTTAGTATCATTACAAATGTTCCCGTGTCCGCGTGTCTGTCCATCTGTGTGTGTGCTACCGTTTCTTATTAATAAAGTATTGGGTGCTGGGTTAGTGTAGACGCAGCTTTTTATAGAGATCTACGGGCCAATTGCCTTTATTTCTTAAAAATAAACGAAATCTATACAGCGAAGACCCAAGTCACCACAAGACATCGAGCTTATAGATAACTCAAGTGATCAAGCCCACTACCAGTTGGTAGCGTTCTCATCATGCTGGCGGCATTGCATCTCTGAATTGCAATGCTTATACGTTAAATCAAAAAGTACCAGCATTTTTATCACGCGTCGCCTCAATCAGGCGCTCTGATATATTTATGAAAATAGAATGACCGTACGACCGACCGACGTTCCCAGTGTCTTAAAACCAAACTGCCGTGCCGCCGAGTTTTCCATATTTTCACCGTTTGCGCTGCTCTGCCGAAGTTGCCGCGGCGGCGCCAACCCCATTCTGTTTCCCATTGTGTGTTCTTTATGTATTTTTTTATAGATTACAAATGAATATCCTCATTTCTAATCAAATCTATTAATCAAAATGTATTATTCACATGGGCCCCAAAGAGGCACTCATAAATGTTAAAGACTCTACTGCCAGATATGCAAAATTACAGCCTTAATAAGTGTCTCTTACAGGTAGATTAATGTTTAATCATTAAGTCTTTAGTACTAACTATATAGCCATACCCCGCCGCTTCGCCCGCGTTTATCAACTTAAAAGGCAGCTAATGTGTTAATCTAGGTATAAGCTATAACATTTCAATATATATAGCTATCACGTTCTACCCAAATCAGGTGAGCAAGTTATGTTTTAATTAATCAAGCGAAGAGAGATCTTAAAGTTGACTTGGACAATTCAGCACATTGTCCCATCCGTCCGTCTGTCAGAGCAATCTAGCGTCTAAGCCATACACGCGAATGACCAAATTACCATATAATATATGAAACTATAGCCCAAAGCCGGAAATGGCAATTAAAATGATATAAATGAGAATATTAAGGAGGCACCCATACGTGTAAGTGAGAAGCAAACTTTTTTTATCTACCCTAGTAGAGTTGTGTTGAGTGGTATCGTTAAAAACGACTTGAAAAGCAGGGTACGAAACCGGTTTAAAAAAAACTATGTTGGCAAATAACAATTTGGAAGGCCATCAAAGTTACTGTTATTAGATCAGGGTCTATCTCAAAAAAGAACTTGAGAGGTGTCAAGGAGGATGGAACGAAGTTCAATTTCCGTCTAGCCCTCTTTCGCAACGCGCGATAAGGAACTTTCGTTCCAAAATTAAAAGAAACATGCAAAAACCAACATCACGCGGTGTTCCCAGGCGGTCACCCATCCAAGTACTGACCGCGCCCGACGTTGCTTAACTTCGGTGATCGGACGAGAACGTGGTATGGCTTACAACTATAGCAAAAAGTGTCGTTACAACTTTTGGTCTTAATTTTTACCGTCTAGCCCCCTTTCGCAACGCACGATAAGGAACTTTCGTTCCAAAAAAATCTCAGTTCGGCGCGAACGACTAGCAAATAGCGGCTACGCTAGGGTGGATATATTATTATGGATATAAAGATAACATATCCTGTATTTTAGAGATTTTTCTATTATAGGGAAACATTTTA
Organism: Lomographa bimaculata; assembly: GCA_948107665.1. Classification (NCBI taxonomy): domain Eukaryota; kingdom Metazoa; phylum Arthropoda; class Insecta; order Lepidoptera; family Geometridae; genus Lomographa; species Lomographa bimaculata. The sequence goes on from OX403597.1 coordinate 5,126,516, forward strand.
ATTATTCATCAAAGTGTTTACCCGCACCACTTTTCGTCACACAAAAAGGTTGCGGATCAGAATTTCAAATCCCTCCCATAAGAAGTATCACTTCAATACTTCTTTCATATCTCTAATACTTGAGCCCTTTCCGCTCTAACGTAGCAACGCTCGTTACCCCGTCCCGCTGAGGTAAGCAAGTGTTCAGTTGTTTTGTTCCACGGTCCCCGTCATTACGTACCTTTCAGCTCATTACTGGCAACAGATCACTCGCTTAATTTGTGCATTTCCGATCCAAAGATATTCAAATTTCAACCCTAATGACGCACGGGAAATGCTAATAAAATGTTAATAAGGCGAAAGCGGGTATATACCTGGCTATAAGTGACAGATTTGCTTGACAGACGTGGGTTGTTTGTATCGCTGTATGAATAAGTCACGATTTAGTTTTTATACGTTCTATTATAAATGATAGGTTTCAGTTGAGGTACTTTGTATAATAAGTTATGACAAGTGAATACAGAATTTTGAGTGTGGGAACTTCTTTGGTCTTGCGATTCTTCATATTAAAATATATTCGTTTTACGTATGTATTAAGGCGATAGATATAAATACAATGTGTAACAGAAAAGTGTAGGTAATATCAAGCCAAGCATCTGGCTACATGTATGGAGTCTAACAGGAACTTTTGAATTCGCGGCAGCAGCATGAATATTAAGTTGGTCAAGTTTCTAAAAATGTATGTCATTTGCAACCCTATTTCATCAGCTACCATTCTACACCACATAGTCTTTGGACCTAGATGATAGTGGTGGAAATAACAAAGGTCAAGGTCGCCACCAATGCAGCAGTAGGGTTGTCAAAAATATTTGAATAATATAATGAATTCTTGTATAGAAAAAAATATACGGTTCAACTTTCGTTCTCTGGCAGACGATTCCTGGTACGATACACATACACACCACCAAGTATTACTATACCGATTTGCTACAGGTTGTATATATGGTGAAAGACATTTATTTTTCAAGAAAATTGCAGCAATTCACTTACTGAAGAATTATAATAAAAATAAAAAATTGAGTACATGCCATAGCGAAGCTTAAAATTACTGAGAACATACTTCTTATATAAGTTTAATTATTAGTTAATATTATAATTTATATTTTAACGAAAATAATATAAAGTAGATTTTTGCAACAAAAGACCACATATAACATAAACGCTTTCACACTCACAGCCCCAGACTAAGTTCGATGACTTATGTCGTGGGTTCCGGAAACATTCACATCACATACGCAATTACAACCATATATTATATATATATTGTCTTATAGGCGGTTGTTAAATATACTAAGAGTCTCACCTTGGTCTCTGACCTTTTGATATCCAGGGGTCAGAGGTCTTATATAACATAATTTACACAGCTATAAGCCGATGAAAATATTTAGTAATCTAATGATTGATTTCGTAATATAAGTTGATACTTTTAAATAAGAATATTATTACGGTTTATTGATTGCTTTTAGATAAAATCCACGACCCAGTTTGAGCAGTGGGATCGAAGATCCTGCTGAATTAAAGCGTTTATGTTACCTCTGTGAAGTTAGCAACCAAGTTGGGAAAAATTCTGGTTTGCAAAAAACCAGCATTTTTCCCAACTTGGTTGCTAACTTCACAGAGGTGTTTATGTTTATGTTTATAAACCTCAAAAGATTTTCTCTATTAGACAAAATGTAGACGCGAGATCTCAGTACGTATAAGATCGTTAGTGAAATTATGTTAAACACGGGGTATCGTCTGGACTTTTAATGAATGTGTCATGTAGAGCTTAGCTCTACTTACCAAATAACTCTATAACACAAAAACTCAGCACTTTCAAGTTACAGCCTAACATAACTCATTTAACCGAATGCTTACATGAAATTCATTAACAACGCTGGCTAATAACTTCCCCCTACCCCATGTGCAGGGGGTGGGTTGACAAACAGCCCCCTTGTAATGTGCTACTGTTGAATTGCAAAAATCTCATTATGTTCTAACTGTCGTTATAGGAGTAATTAACTACCTGGGCTACAGAAGGTGTGGAGTATTGTTGGAAAAATATATTTTCGAAATTAAAAATTTTTAAGTTTATCAGTATTGTTTGTATTCAAGATAAAAAGCTTTATAGGTAATTTGAATTAAGGAAAACTACTTTTTAGTCAATTTTGCAATTCAGGCATATTGGTTTTTTACCATCTCATCTTGAGGGCAAACAGCTTCCTAGGCAACCTCTTGTTTACCTTTTTTTTTAACGGGGGAGACATATTTTAAAGATACCCGGCTACTTTTTGGGAGCAACCGGGTTATGGGAGATTTTCACGCACTAAAACCCCCTCAGTGGCCAGCCTCAGTGGGTATTGAAGCGCTCCAGGATCTCGCTGAACCCTTCTATCATGCTTTAAAAGCATGATAGAAAGGTTCAGCGAGTTCCTCTGCTCTTTCCGGAGACACTGACAGATAGGTCAGACCCTAACTTGTTGTCGAGAATTCGCCGTTCCGAGCTTAAGAGATGAGCGCAATTACTGCTATCTAGTCACCTGTTTGCACACGGTAACCAGGTAGTAGGAGCCAGAAAAAGGTAGGCAACCTAACTTTTGCATGTAGTATACATTGTATACTTTTCATTGAAGGTTCATTTTTTGGTAAGCAAGTCAGAGAAATTAGAAAAAAAAAATTTAACCTATTATATACCATATTTTTTTAGGCAACCCCATTGGTATGTGTTCAGCAACACATTTTATTCGCTAAAATATATTTTTCATTTGGTAAACAGATGGGTTAAGGTTGATCTTACTTGGGATCCTCTACTATATAGCCAGGTATAAAAAATCTAAAATACTAAAAACAGCTCTATTTGATAAAAAAAGTATGATTTAACACCTTAAAAAAATAGGCAAACTAAACTAGGACGACCCGTGTCGTGGGATTCAGTTTCTCTTCCAAAGGTTTAGTAAATTGTGTAGAATTATAATAACTAAAAGAAGACTTATTATAATTATCCTAATAACTATTTATTCTATATTTCTAAATATAGTCATTCAGATATAAGTAAAATACGTGAACGTTTCCATCTCCATTCATCTTCTGTCCTGCTGGTAATTGTGTTGGGTCATAACGAGTTTTTTGGCGGCGAGCGCGGTCAGCCCGTACTGCATTCGGCGTTTATCTGCTTAGATTTACATTTATTTTTAAAGTAAATACAATAGAATAATAATTTATTCCGACAAACTTAACTTACATAATTGTCACATGTTACAAGACATTAAAAAAATAGTAAACAGTGTAGTCTCAAATATTTGTTTCAATGATAAACTGATTGCGAAGAACGTTATATTCATTCCATAGTTTGCCGGAAAAGGTCTGCAAAGCTCAGCATAATCGACAGAGCCACAGCGCTGATTTTCAGCTCCGACCTGCTTAGGGTGACGTACGGTAAGTCTAAGACATATTATATAAATACAACTATAACATAAAAAATAATTCATACATACACAATAACTATAGAACAATAAGGAAAAACTGTTACTGTTATTTTATTAATGATAAGAGCTTTATATACTTATTATGAAAGATATTAAGTATGAAGAATCAAATTTAAAATAAATAAATAGATAATACATTAAGTGAATATACGTTAAGTTAAATATATGGTATTGAAGAATATTTTGTAAAGTGCTTTGAGACGAAAACATTCTTTGTATACTGTATAGCCTGTATAGATCTGGGTGTCTTCTAGTCTAGAGTATCTCCTAAAAAGTGGTTAATTTTAATCGTATCTTTGCATCAACCTTGATGATGTTGATCTGCAATAAGTTGATTTTATTAACATCGGTATTCTATTTTTATGGAGATAAACCGTGGCTATCTACAGGCCAATTACCTATACTTATTTCCTAAAACTAAACAAAAATTATATATAATACTATAAGAATCTTTGTCTAGATATACCGATTCAATGACTGACTGACTTAGAGACAACTGTTCCGAATATAGCGAAATTGAAAAATAGCGTTTTCGATTTTGTATTGTTTTCCAAAACTTGTGATTCGAGTGTAAATGTATAATAATGATGGGTTATTAATCTTTAATAGTTTATGAACGTGCACGAGTGTAGGCAATAGTCACACATAGTTTAAAAACGTGATTTTCATTTTCGCTTCAAAATTCCAATAGAAGAAAGATACTTAAATACTCATTTATTTATAAACATGAGTTTACACGTCATATTGTAAGGTCTAAAATTAGATATTTCTTAATTAAAAATACAATGATAAAATGAAAAATGTCAAAATGAAAATATACGAAAATAAAATTAAAAATATATATAGGTAATAATTTCCATAAATAACATGTCAATATAATTTATGTCAATGTATAAAATTATTTAATTTTCATAAACTCATCTGTGCTATAAAACGTAAAGTTTCTACTCTATCATTACTAGACGTTTAGTGAAGTTTCATGAACTGCATAATTTAACTTGAAAAATATTTATCACTTGACACTGGCTAATAACATAGTTTGCGGAGGCAAAATTAATAAGTAACTTGTTAAAAACTTTTCAAAGACAAGCTTTTAGAAGTCCGCCATATCGGATTTAAAGTGACATCACTTTACTTTTCGAGTTATTCTCAGCAAGCCGTTTCATTTGATACCCATATTGTAAGAGTGCATTATAAATTACTCGTCCGCCATTTTGGGTGTTCCGCCATGTTGGATTTGGAAAGACGTCACACAGCTAACCATGCATTGTCATCCAAACTAAACGTGAATACAACATTTCAGCTCAATCGGTTGACGATATCTGCTTCAAAATTGAGTTGCAAGATGTCCACCCGGAGAAACATAAATACATAATTATTATACATTGCAAGTTAAGTAAATGCTTGTAAAAAAGAAAAGATCTTAATGGGAAATTATTATACATCCAGGCAAGCTTACTCGAAAAATTATTTCAATTTGGTACTTGGCTTAACAAAATGAGTCCGAACATTAATTATCTATTTTAAGACCAAAGGCATAGGTACTATTCTAGCGACCACCTACCAGCTCCTTCAAAGCAGCGCTACGTTATCTTATCACTGCATTGTCATCTAAGATATAGGTAATGCCTTGAAAGTGCTTAGTAAATGGATTAAAATGTTTAAAGGGACCAGAATTACTTACTCCGTTTCAATATACTCATTGTTTTATTAACAAATCAAATCACTGGTGCATTTGCATGCAACTTATTTATAGAATAGTGCCTATGTAGTTGGGTCCTGAACTTCAAGGGCATCCTCAAATATTTCTGGAACTATCTCATGCTCTGGTAGAAGAGGTTCTACGCTAACCGCACTGCTAGATGAAACTAGACTTGCATTATAGACACAAATACAGCTACAGTAGCCTACCAGTAGCCCTTTCTTAGCTAAATGACTACTATGGCTTATTCTCTCATCCCTACTAAGATCACTCCCGCGCATTTCCTCGCGACATTGACAGCTGTTCAAATGACATTGACATATATATTGAAAATTGTTGTGCGGCCTTTTTGCTACGTCGTCGTAGGCCCTGAGTTGTAGCTTCTGAAAAGCGAAAATGTTTTATTATTTTTATGGTGATGGTTATTTCATGTAGGTTTGTATGTTATAATGCGCTTACGTGTCGTAGTTTATTAGTACGGCTCCGCGTCTTGGCTAACTACGGTTTTGTTTTGTTTTTAGTATTAGGTAACTAAATGTTTCCTTTTAATACAAAATTTTCACTTCCATCGTGTGTCACGACACATCGTGTTATTTTATTTTGAAAAAAATAAATTTATTGATATTTTGTTCTCGGTAAGTAATGTATTGACGGAAACAATCGAATAAAAAAAACAATGCATAAATATGAGGTAAATTTCACCATTAAAATGGATCAGTTTTTTGTCGCCTGCTCAAAATGCTCCAGGCTAGGATCAGGTAACCCTGATTTTTTTAGCATAACTTTTTACACACGACACCCCCAGATAGGTCTCATCTTGGTACTCGATGAGGTAAATTTCACCAAAAAAATGGATCAGTTTTTCGTCGCCTGCACAAAATGCTCCAGGCTAGGAACAGGCAACCCTGATGTTTTTAGCATAACTTTTTACACACGACACCCCCATATAAGTATCATTTTGGTACTCGATGAGGTATGGTTGACGACAACCGGCCCACGGTCTATAAGTAATGTATTGACGGAAACAATCGAATAAAAAAAAACAATGCATATACCAATTATGGACAGGTACAGACAGGTAGATGTGGCAGGTAGTATTGTTACAATGTAATAACGTATTCATTAGATGAGTTGCCAATTAGGCGTAATAATTACAAAATGAAAACTGCAATTGCATAAATAAAGCGTTCATCCCGTTGCTATTAAAAGATTCAGAATCGAATTTAAATTTGAACGAATTTGTCTGATTCGTGTTTCTTTTTTTTATTTATTTAAATGACAGTTTCCTATATTTACTTTACTACTACGTATTTTTAAGCTTATATCTAACATGTTTGATTGGTTGATTATCAACCGACTTCAAAAAAGGAGGTTCTCTATTCGACTTTTTATGTTATTTTTTTTGTATGTATGTTACGCGATAATTCCGCCAATTATGAATCGATTTTGATGTTTTGTTATGCTCGGTAGATTATACTTCACAGGTGGTCCCATATAATTTTTATCAAAATCGATTACGCCAAAACCAAAATATAAGCGGTGAAGTCGGTTTTTAAGCTTTGCTTGCGTTTAAATTATTTTGTATATAAGTAGGTACATCACAAACCAAGTGATACAATTTTTTTTTTAAATATCCATCTTATACCAGTTTTAAATAAAAAAGACTAAAAAGCTAAACAACCAGAGAACTATCAAGACGAATCAAAAGAGCCCAAACTCGATGGGTTTATCTTGTTTAGTTCAAAAATGCCTATCTTACGTCTCCATCATCAGACCAGCTCCATGGTACGAAAATAACAAACCAAAAAAACATGGTGTTAGTATTCAGACTTTGCTGGAAATTGGCAAATTTGCAGCAAATCTTTTAAAACAAAATGTTCGCAGCAAGTTGTTGACAGACAACTATCAAGTTTAACACACACACGGAAGTGAGGAGCAAATTTTTTTTTCTGCGTGTGAGGTATCTTTACTTGGAAAGAGCTATACTTTACTTGGAAAGAGCTTTCCAAGTAAAGTATTCGTACATAACTTAATTAAATAATCTATGTTCCAAAATAACAATTGGCTAGGACATATGTCCTAGAACAAAATAGGTCTAAAATCAGTACGTATATTAATCACTGACTTTAGACCTATTTTGTCCCGAGGTCTATCTCAAAAACGGCTACATATTTAAGGGGCAGGTATACGTCAATGCGAGCATAAAAAAATAAACTGAAGACATCATTCGTCTAGTAAATATACGTATATGAAATAACTTTCACAGTGTTTTAATATAAAATGGCGGAATTGAAATGGTTACAAAAATACAAATTAATGTTATTTGCATGAGATTTGATATTTCTTTCCTTTATATTTATGAACTTTATGAATTGATTTTATTTATATAGCATTAGCCTTGCTAGGCAGAACTATAGTGCTCAGGGCTTGAGTATAGTTCAGGGTTTGATTAGCTCAGCGGTTAGAGCAATAGGGCATGACACCCTATAGCCGCGGGTTCAATCCCCGCCTCAAGCGATTTTTTTTCCTTTCTAAATTTATCAGTATAACTTTATGAATATTCTAAGAAGGAGGCATCATTTATCGTATCGCCCAGATTAAGAGGAATACACATACCACAATTTTTTATTTATCTGGTTTTATTATGAATGTCGAGTATAACGGTTACAAAACACGAGTTTTAGATGATATTCTTATATCGGCACCTTAAGTAACTTGCATATAAGTAAAAACCGTTACATCCTCAAATTAAACAACAAATACAAAAATCAATCAAATATTACTTCTAATAAAGAAGTTATAAGCAACTTACCACAAAAGTTTTTTTTTCTTTTAGGCAATATGTGGGCGTGAAATCTCAGTTCGGGGCGAATGACTATTATTAGTTGAACCAAATATTAAACAAAATTTGCATTTAAATTGTAGCATAAATTTTAATACATCATTTTACTACTATTAAATAATAAATAGGTCTAGGTAAGTTTTTAGACGAAAGAGCTGTAGCCGAAACCACTTCCAATTATATTTCAAACATCGATATCGAACTTAAAATTTGTGTTAAAACGTAACGTTTTATCTGAAGTACTCAGAATGAAGTATAAAATAATTTATACATTAGCAAAGCTTAAAAAAAACCGACTTCACCCCTTTTATTTTAATTTTGGCTCGAACGATTTCGATAAAATTTATAAAGGGACCACCTCTGGTGTATAATGATCTACCAAACAAAAAAATAATTTTGAGAATCGGTCCACAAACGGGGAAGAAATCGGTGAACATACATAAAACAAAGAATTTCTTACTTTGTTAAAGTTTTCGAAAAAATCAGAATTTTTTTTTATGTTGAATAGGCAAGCATTTGACCACTATCTCACCTGATGGAAAGTGATGATGCGGCCGATGAAGATATAGCATGGTTGCCTAGAACATAAATAACTTTTTCTTCTTATTCTTAGAGCTGTAATAGTGCTCCTATACATATACTAGCTTTTGCCCGCGGCTTCGCTCGCGTTAACAAATAACAAAATTTCATCCCCTATATTATCCCCTTGGGGGTAGAATTAATCAAAATCCTTACTTAGCGGATGCCTACGTCATAACATCTATCTGCATGCCAAATTTCAGCCCGATCCGTCCAGTGGTTTGGGCTGTGCGTTGATAGATCACTATGTCAGTCAGTCAGTCACCTTTGAGTTATATATATTTAGATATCTTTTGGTGTCAATAAAGAGTAATTGCATTGTATTGTATTGTATACATCATAATAATATAATTAGAAATTAATATTACATAATTATACACTTGTATTATTTACCTTGCAGTGTTTTTTCCAAAGCTCAAAAGTTATCGTGGAAGGAAATTTCAATTTAGATGATCTGTAAATAAATAAAAAAGTCTCAATTTCAATTTACAGTCATAGCAGCTGCAATATCATGTCAACATCTCCTCTTGAGAGGTGGTAGAGCATTTTGTGAGTTGCTCGCCTGGCTTGCTACCAAAGTAGCTTACCACCATCAAGTTGAAAGTCTGCCACCAAGCCAAATACGGTGTTCCGGCAGTTATCCTTGAGAGCCTGCGTATTCCAGGTCTAGTGTGTTTACCAGCTTCGATCACATCGTCACTTACCATCAGGTGAGATAGTGGTCAAACACTAGCCGTCAAAAATAAAAAATAAAAAATCTCCATCAATTTTAAAATGTATTTAATCATCATCATCATCAGTATCTCAGCGGCAAAAAGTCCATTGCTGGATATAGGCCTCCCACAAATATCTCCAAAAAGATCGGTTGTTAGCGACTTGCATCCAGCGGCAGCGTCATCCTGTGAACTTCATTATGTCGTCCGTCCACCTTGTGGGCGGTCTGAGTATGTATTTAATACCTACTTACACTTTAGCTACTTACCGAAGAAACTTCTCAATTTTTCTTACGACTATCTCGATTCTGAACGTGAAATGCTCAAATATAAGGTCCATGATCTTCCCAGATACTATTTGAGAGACACACGAGCCTAATATTTGAGGTCCCTGAAGCAAAGAATATCATTTTGTAATTCCGTATAAGACGTAAGTACCTTACCTACTTAAATAAATATCTCAAAATAATTATAGAATTATATTAGATTGTGTTATACATACTATTAGTTGATGTGTTATTTATTATAATAAGTGAACTGCTTAGTTGTTGCGTTGGCTTACTTGGGTAGGTACACATTCGGCTTCTAAGCAGGGGTTATCGGATTCGATTCCCGGCGGAAAGACAATTTCTCCGCAAGTATAATTTTTGTTTCTAGGTTCTGAATGTGTGAAAGTTTCCCACATCCATGAGACAAGTCATCGAACTTACTGTGGGGCTGTGCGCGTGAAAACGAAAAAAAAAGGTCTTTTCCGGGAAAAAAAATAACTCTATTCCTTTATGAGGAACGCCGCCGCTCACAGGAATAGTAAGGTCTTTTTTTCTTTTAATTTTAGCTCCGCAATCTAGTGCATTTAGCCAGTGTCAAGTGATAAAGTATTTATGTAAATTTCGTTATATTATGTCCTCCGTCACAAGACATTCAAAGTCAAGTAAAAGAGTCAAGGTCCAGTCATAGTCATGCCCTAATAAAGTGGTAGAAACTTTACTAGAACTTCTATTAGAAGACTACTCCAGTTACTCCGTGATCATCGCGCTTGCAACAGTGCCGAAATATCGGAAACTCAAAACAAACGAAATACATGGTAAATGTCCCGTTATTGATACAAACATTTATAGTGAAAGTGACCATGGTAGCTTGAAAACTTACTTCTATTAGAGTTTTGGAGCGAAAGTGAAAATCGCGTAATTCAACTTAGTGTGATTTGCCTACACTCGTGCACGATCACTATGTATTAACGGTTAATAATCCACCATTACTACTCATTAACACTCGAAGAATCACAAGTTTTAGAAAATAATACAAAATAAACAACGCCATTTTTTCACTTTCGCGGCAAAACTCCGAATAGCAATGGTTAATGGTTATTCGATAGAAAAAGCATTCCTAAATGTTTGGTAAAAATATGTATTACAACGACATCTGACATAGATTAGTTGAACTAAGATAAGGTTAGAAATTACAGAATGCGGGAAGCGACATCTATGTCATTTTATATTAACTATGAGGTTGTTCTAGTAGCCATTAAGAAACGTTTACAAAGACATTTTGCAGATGGCGCAAATAAAAGAAGACTCTAACATTGAAAGAACAGTAATTACAGAATGTACACTGTACAGCTAAGGTTTAATTTTATTACTGACTTCAAAGAAGGAGGTACTATGTTCGACTGTATTTTCACTGATATCTCCCCTATTTGTAGACCGATTCTCAAAATTCTTATATTGTTTGGTAGATTATACTTCAGAGGTGGTCCCATATAAATTTTATCGAAATCGATCAAGCCAAAACCAAATATAAGCGGTGAAGCTGGGTTTTTAAGCTTTGCTTACGTTTAAATTATTAATTTAGCGAACTTCAAAGGCATAGATTACAAAATGTTCTTTCTTTTTTATTTACTTTTAATATTATAACCCCTAACACCATAACAATATTGTATACTAGGCCGACTTGAGGCCGACCTACGCAAGATTGTCGGCCAGGGAGGAGGGTTTAACCAGATTGATTAAATTCGAAATGTCTAAATTATGGCAGGTGGGTTCTAACTCACTACAAATTCCTTCCCAAGGGATATTTGTGCTTCTGGTTTTGGGTGTAATGTGTGTGTTATGTGAATGTTTCCGGCACCCACGATACAAGTCTTTGAACTTAGTGTGGGGCTGTGAGTGTGAAAGCAAAAAAAAAAAAAAAAAACTAAATTTATTATATGATTGATAATTCGGAAATTTTATACATTAGTCTCCAACGTCAAGTGTTTGGCTAATCGTAAATTCGAGGTGGGTAGCCCACCTGCCTAGAACGGGGTGGGTGACCGAGGGCGCCGCGGTGGCCCGCGTCATATCGACACAAAATAACTATTAGTTTGTACGTAATACAGTTCGTTCAAAGCGTTTCGCTTCTACTTTCATCATCCGACGTCATCCATACAGGGGGTAGAGCTCATTACCTGCGTCTATATATTTCCTGGATAGCAGCTGCATAATCTGGTAGTTTTTAAGACTACAGGAATAGTTATCTATGACATCGCTTTCCTTCAGGTGAGACCCAGCATTGAAAAACTGCGGTCCTATGCGAGTCTGTTTATCCAGTTTGTTTTTGGTCCAGAGCTAGACCCAAGAAGTGAGAACCTGGCTACGACATTGTACCTAGTTACGTACGCTCTAATCAAAATCATTGTGATGAGTTCGATTGCATATTATTATCTTTCGCCATCAGATCAGTTCGGCTCGTTTAGCATCAGTTAAATGTATCGTCAACGAAACTTAACACAAAGCAATAACTTCAACTCAGTTGAACAACGAACTGAATTAATACGTTATCAGTGTTGTGCATTTATGTGAATATAGAATCGCGATTTACTTAGGAATATTTTTTTATTTGAGACAGAGTTTATTACTTTTTAAAACAATCACTACGCCAGGTATTACATAAGTTTTTTAAATAAGGAGGTACTTACGTGATGAAGACCTTCTTAACCGTCCAAGAAGGTAGGTTCCTTCCTAGTTCAAATGTAGATAAATGCACTCAAAAGAGCTGAACAATCCCCAATATACCTGCACAAGTATAGTTATAGTTAATTTCCCAGTTGAAATCACAACTATAAGATTTATTTAAAACATTCATTGAAATTCCGAAACACGCGAGTTACGCTTGACCAGTTATTTACAAAACCGTGGATAGTTTCATTGTCGATACCTACTTTTAAATGACCGGATGAGATACGCGCCAAAAGTTATCGGCGACCTTCTTACGTACTACCACAGATTAAATAATAGTACATGGACAACCAATCTGCTAGAGCTGCCATGTGAAAAGTTTAAATTTGCGATATTAAGCAATAAAATCTAAATAAATCCAATGTTATGTAGATAAGTCTATGTACTAGTAACAATTGTTTTAACAATTATTACAAGGTAAGTAATTAAAATATATCTGTTGTCTATTATAAAAATATTATGAATACCAGCGTCGGAGATAAGTGGGCCTTCTTTGATATTATTATATTATGCTGAATTTGGACCATTTCGTGTTGCACATTAATGATTGGGGTAATTTTAAGTCTTTTATTTTCATTATATTTATTCTTCATACAAGTTATTAATGTGACTTATATTTAATTTTTCTATTCTATATATTAGTATCGGCTTTCAATAAATAATATTTTTTAATATCAAGCGATTACAAACAAATAAAACATTTTTACTTGTCAAGTTGTCATGATACATGCATTTCAATAATCAAATTAAAAGTTTATTAACAATCAACGCGGATCAATCAAAGACTAAGTCGCGGTGCTGCATGTTTATTTTAGGTAAAAAACTAGTAAGCCTATAACTTACCTTATTATAGTGTCGGTATTTAGAATGTAATGGCAACTATGTCAGGTAGAGTACCTAAGTGCAAATTAGTTCCTCACGATCAGAAATATAATAAACCAACTTGAATTATGAAATCAATTTAGAGTAGTTACCAATCTCAATGAGTAAATTAAATAAAACATGTATTTTTTCACCGAGCGAACGCGAAGCGTCTCCATTTCAGGTTGGGCAAAAATCCTTTCGTATATCCGGTTCTTCTCATCTACGGGTTATACTATAGGTTAAGAAGAAATCTTACTTTGTTTCAGGGTGGTAAGTTACTTCTGGTTCAAATGACACACACCCGAATACTCCTATGCTTGTTCTAGTTTCCTACCAGGACTTTCATGCACACAAATTAAATACGTTTTACGTTTTGACTTTAGTTTATTTCCAGTTCGGTACACAGGCTATCATAGAGGCAGGTAAAAGGTTACAAGCAGCTCTATCGCGTGAAAGCCGCCACGCACGCATTACGCCAGTACCCCTACACCTTGGATATGGAATTGATTTATTTGAGGATTCCAGTATTATGTTACTGTGAGTGTGAATGTTTTCAAAATGGCAGAGATACAGGGGTTGAAAACGTAAAAAACATATTTCAGCTGTTTCGAAAAATGTCAATAAGGAAAAAGTTATAAACAGTTAACCTCTAAAGTTTTTCTCTATTAGGCAAAATATACGGAGTACATGTTGTTTTACACGTCCTGATACACAGAATATAATAGTAGGCATAATAATTATTATCAGAGGGTTCATTATTATGATAAAGAACAAACAGTTAATTTAATCTGATACCTACAGCGTGTAATGTGGCCATCATAATGACAACCCTGCTACGATTCAAGGAATTCAGTGAAGTGAAACGGAAGTGAAGTCAAAAGCAGCAGAGATTATACTAGAATTTCAATGTTTTAGAGCGAGAGCAAGATTACGTTTTTAACTTTGTATGACTTTGCCTACACTCAATACACATTTTTATGAATTATTAATAGTAAATAATCTACTATTATTACACATTAACAAGCAAAACATCATTAGTTTCAGTAAATATTACAAAATTAACATCGCTATTTTGTCTATTATTATATCTACACACACTTGAGTTATGCCGTGAAAGTGACAAAATGGCGATGTTAATTTTCTGAAACCTAAATATGATTTTTTGCTTGTTAATGTTTAATAATGGTAGATTATAAACTATTAATATATCATAAAAAATATTGTTACTGTTGGCGTTAGTAAAATAAATAACCGTCTGAGATCTTTTATTCTGGTTTTAAATTAGAACAATATACATAAGAAAAATACATTGTAGACCAGACAACGCCTTCATTCCATTGATAAGTTCCTTTTTGACCTATCATTCAAATGTCAGATCAATAGGAACATCTGTATCTGTTTCAGATGGTCCCGCAGCTTCATTAGTCTGTGGTGCCAAGGCATGGATAGTCTGTGATGCCAAGGCTTGGTTGGTCTGTGGTCCCACAGTAGTTTCAACGCGCGTGTCCACAGTTCGCGGTCTTTTCGCCGGACTGGCCGCGGCCACGGTTCTGCGGCGTTTGGCCGGTTCTTTAGACGATGGCAGCTTTAGAGAGTTGATACGAACGGTCTGAAATGTACGATTTTTTTATTATTAAATCTGGGTAATCGCAGAATCCGTCTCTCAGCCCTAGGGCCTAAGCCAAGACGCCTAAAAGAAGAGAATAACTTCTAAGTAGTTGCTTGTACTTATACAAGTTTTTTCTACTGCCAAATTAAAGGTAACGCTTTAACACTCAAAGCCCACACTAAGTTCGACGACTTGTGTCGTGGGTGCCGGACATTTACTTCACACAATCACATCCAGAACCACAAATTTATTTTAGGGAAAACCCGATACTCCTGCTTATAAGGCGAAAACGCACCCGACTAAGCCAAGAAAACTGGTTTTAATTCACAGTTCAACTGACCTACTGGGCCAAATTCTCTATTAGATAATGTATGTGTGGTATTATAGATGCGAATTCGCGCTCGAAAGAGATTTTTGAAGTGAATACGCAATTAACGCGTGATATTTTGGAGGTCTTACCAATGTCTGGTTTCTTCGAGTCAACAGTCGACAGTCATCAATGGTTATAACGGAACGTTTAGCGTGCCTGAAATATTAAACGTATTTAGTAACTGCTTGTGTTTTAACACCGCCCAAAAAGTACCTATTTTACTACCAAAAAAATTCTAAACGGTTACCAAAATGGATAAATGGTCACCAAATTACGTGACCATTTACCAAATTACGTTTCCTAAAATATTATGATATAAATATTTTTTTTCGTATTATGAATATTTTTGTATTAATTATAAAAAAAATAACCTTAACCTACTGTTATCCGATTCGGTTCTGTCACAGGAAATTTTATTTTAGGAAACGTAATTTCGTGGCCATTCATCCATTTTGGTAACCGTTTAGAATTTTTGGTGGCCGTCCATATTATAAGTACCCTTTAGTAACAAGTGTTCAGTCATACATTACATAAACATATCATCACATACATAACATATCATCGATAAAACAGTTAGTTTTTAGGAATAAGCAATAAAAATTTGCCATAGTATCGAGAAGACTCATTCTCAGTCTTCTCGTTCTACATGTTCGTCATAAAACATCTCAGGCGTACGTTAAATAAAATAAACGAATAGGACGATGATTTTCTATTAATCCAAATTAATCCCATAAAAAAATATAAGACGAAGGGTGCCGAAGAACCGATTAAGTACCTCAAAGTAAGTTTATAATTTTAAAAGTATAAAAAAATATTTAAGTTTGTGCGTACTTAGCAAACCTCTCAAGATCATCGGCATAACATGTCATTTTATGAAAAAACACGTCCAACAGCAGATCCATAGCAGGTTTCGTTATATCCAAGCCAAGAAAATGGCAAGCTTCAGTACACACAGACTGCACATCTCGTTGTATTGACGCACGAATTCTCTAGAAAATAAGGATTTAAGTAAATCAATTAAAAAGTAAATAACGCTAGTCATATCATCATCATCATCATCAGCCTGTATCGACCCACTGCAGGGTATAAGCCTCCTCACCCTTGTGCCACTCTCCTCTGTTTTGCGTTGATCGCATCCAGGTCTTTCCTGCGATCATCACAAGAAGCAAAATAAACGTTTTGTTAATCTACCCCCGATGCCCTAACTGGAAAACGGCTGCACGGATATTCGTCAAATCTAGCTAAGAACACTCTCTATCAAGTCGCTTTTCAAACAAAAAAACTAAATCGGGTTTTTGCCGCGAAAGTGAAAAAATGGCGTTGTTGATTTTGTATAATTTTCCAAAACCTTGGATAATTTTCTTCGAGTCCCGATTTTGTATAATTTTCCTCGAGTGTTGCATGTGTAATAATGGTGGATTATTAACCGTTAATGCTTAGTGGACGTGCATAAGTGTGGGCAAATCATACAAAGTTGAAAACGTGATTTTGGCTTTCGTTCAAAACTCCAATAGAAGTTCTAATAAAATTTCTACCACTTTACTAGGGCGTGACTTGACTATGACAAGACCTTAACTCTTGTACTTGACTTTGACTGTGACTTGTGACTGGGATTTTTAACACGAAGTACACTTGAAATATATTATTACTTGACACTGGCTAAATACACAAGATTGCGAAGCCAAAAAAAACTATCTACACCACCGTCTAAGACATTCCAGTTACATTTATGTCCATACTAAGGTTTTTTGCAAAGACTAAATATTATGATTATATTATCTTTGGTTTTTTGGAAGGAATAGCTATATGCCATAAGAACGCCGCCGGATGTATTACCATTAAAAATCTATCCTTCCTTAATATGGTTTAGTTGTAGGTGCTCTCTGTAAACTGGTTATTAAAACATTTTTATACCTAGGTAACAGTTTTCTATTAATCCTATTGTATACGATCCTCTTCCATCTATTTTCGTAACCATCATTAATGATACATTTGATGATCAAACACGAAAAATAATGATCATTTAGTTACTTTTTCGTATCTAGCAAGAAAAATATTAGCCTTTATCAGCTTTACAAAAAATTCTCGACAGCATACACGATACAATACAAAACTCTATTGGTTAATCAGTTTACGAAATGTATAACAAATGTTTACGAAGTGTATAATAAATTGTAGATTTTTAATGATAATACAATCGGCGGCGGTCTTATCGCGTATAGCAATTTCTTCCAGACAACCTTAGTATGGACGTAAATGTAACTGGAGTGTGTTAGGAAAAATAAAATAGAAAGAGTACAAAAACTTACCAAAACAATTACGTACTAAATATACATACATAAAAATATATACGTAATGTGAATATACCTACATAAAATATTCAATATACATAGGGGTACAAAAAAAATGTAACGCAGTAATGTGCTGCAATTTTAACGGTTTTGGGATAAATAGTATTTTTTTACCATAGTCTTAAAAATTTGTAGGGATTTAGCATGTCTGTTATCTAAAGGCATAATACCTTACATCGCATATTTATGTATAGATCGATCAATATGTATTATACCCAATATACCTGAAGTTTATTTTATACCCAGTAGTATAACCAACCTGTTCTTTATCCAACGTATCGAATGTTGTCATTTTAGATGAAAACAATAATGATGCCTTGGTAATATGGTTGGATTTTTCTACGTCGTAGTACCTACCAACTTGTTACCTAGGTAGCTAGTATTACCAGTTAACACAGTTAGGAACACAAAAACTCTCAACTAAAAAATCTCTCAACTTAAATTATTTAAAGTTATTACGTTTTAAACTATGTATAAACACAAATATTATAGCTACTGCGATCACTACTTTTATTTAGATAACTACTCAGACACTTAAAACAAACGTCAATACAATTTACTTTTGTTCGTCATGTACTTTGACATAAATTTCGTTTGTTTTATTTTAGCCGTTAGTGGCATCCTCAATAACAATTGCAAAGACTAAATTATTGTATTTACCAAATTATAACCTCAACCTCACCGATACATCAATCAGCTGATTGTTTTTTTTTTTTAGTTTTGTTACCATAGATACTAAGTCCTCCAGACGGAATTTTAAAAATATTTTTTCTTGGTGACGTGTTTTTCATTGGCGGGAGCTTTAAATTTTTATATACTTTTTATGTAGACGTATGTAACTATTCGCGTAAGTAATAATTTTGCTGGGTCATGTGATCCGTGCATTTCGTGATAATATATACTTTATATATATAATATAATCCAATGTACGTTTTTAACACTTGTTCTAACTGCTTGTGTGTTAAGGTAAATTGTAACTCATAACATATAAATCTAGATTAAGTAAAGCACCATTTCTGTTTATAATATTAAAATAATAAAACCACCACAACGACCGACACCGACCTAGTGCTCATTGTGATGTTGCTTGCAATAGTTGGACAAATAATTAGTTTGTTTTATATTCTATGTAGTAGCATTAAGAGTGTATTTGGGACGCGACGGCTAGCGCTCTACACTCATTCTGATGTCGATCTAGACAACGACAACGAGAAACCATAGAATATTAGAACAACTAATATCATCTGCACGTAAACTAATTCTCGTTTCAACTTGTTTCAAAAGAGTTTTTTATCTTTTAAAATATCGATAAATAAGGGGTTATTATAGCAGACCTTTGTTTGGTAGGAGGTAGTCATAAATAAAACAACTAATATTGTTTACTTGTAATGAGCATTCTGTACAACGTAATGTGTAAAACATCCCATTAGTTGGTTAACAAAAAGCGCGGGAACAGTGATAAACATTCCATAGTGTGCAGGCGGTACCTATAAGTTTTATACGCAGCACCTACAGTTTTTCTTTTGAAATGTCTGCCGCAATTTTCGCTAAACAAACAAAATATTAAAAAAGATACACTAAATTAAATTATTATGATTTCATCCAAATTTAAATGTTATTTATAATGCTTACGTTAAGTAAATGCGGAACATTATTGAAGACTGAAAGAAAAAACTAAAAAACCACATTGATAAAATAAGTTTTGGTACAATCTATTTATTTTAAATGATTAGGACAATACTTAATATTTATTGTATGCTAGCAACACTGTACATTTTAGATGAGTTATTTTTATATGTGACCACACTCAACCAGATAAACAGTAAGAGCATTGCAAAACGTTTTTGTGATCATATCTTCTAATAACTATGTTCTAGCCTTACATATTCTTGGTCCATGTGAGTAAATAAAAGCGGGTTCTGAATACATAATTTTATCTCTATAACATATAAAAGGTATAATTTTTTTAGTGGGATCTATTTGATACTCGATTTTATAGTATACCCACCATATATACAAATATCCAATCAAAATTCGTAGTATGTTGATATTGAATTTTATTTTTATATATATCAATAAGGACCGTAGTTATATCTTAATTTTTAGGGTTTTGGACCCAAAAGGTGCGAACGGGGCTCAATTACTTAGCTAACGTCTGTTCTGTCAGTCCTGACATTTCAAATTCCTAAATAAATTCAGCTTTCAACAAACTGTTATTAATTTGTTTGTAAAGTATCAATAGTGACGCAGACAATGATAATCGAAGATGGTGGGTTTTTTTACGTGAGTGAAAAAATGGCGTTGTTGATTTTGTAAAATTTTCCAAAACCTGTGATTCTTCGAGTGTTAATGTGTAATAATGGTGGATTATTAACCGTTGATACTAAGTGAACGTGCATAAGTGTAGGCAAATCGTACAAAGTTGAAAAACGTGATTTTCGCCTTCGCTCCAAAACTCCAATAGAAGTTCTAGTAAAGTTTCCACCACTTTACTAGGGCATGACTTTACTATGACTGGACCTTGACTCTTTTACTGGACTTTGACTGTGACTTGTGACTAGGACTTATAATATGAAATACACTTGAAATATTATATTATCACTTGACACTGGCTAAATTCACAAGATTGCGAAGCCATAACTAAGAAGAAGATAATCGAAGATAGACCAAAATTATTATATCTGTCTCTCTTTAGAAGAGTAAGGCAAAAGAATTGTATACCTGCCGACCTTTTTAAAAGTAATTTGTATCGACCCCAGTAGTTTAAGCACTTTTTGTAAACTTTTATGTAAGATTTTTCTACATATACTACGGCTAAGAAACCAAATTGAAACCACACCACTAGAAGAAAATACTGTCGAAAGAATCGACCATAATTTGCTATTTCTAAAAACACTCTAGTGCTCTTACTGTTTATATTGGAACACAGTAACTGTTGGATCAGTGGTCACACAAATTTTCACCTCGACACTTTGCGTCTTTTTAAAAATATATATTTTCTATACAGATACTCTTATTTATGAGTATGTCCTGATATAATTCCGATTGATAAAAATATATATTTCTTTGCAGTACGTAGCTAAACCTTCTTAACAATTTGGACGACGTCTTCATCGGCCAAAACATGCTCGATGCCGACTTTCTGTGGCTGATGCTTCACAGAAGATCCCCATACCAATGCGCTGAAACATTAAACCAATATTTAAGTCACGAAGCAACAAATGGCGTCCGGCAGCTGTCCTTGAAAGCTCTTTTTATCTTTGATATACTAGCGCTTGATCACTGTCTCACCTTTTATTTGTTTATATTAGGTATACATTTGACCGCTATCTCACCTGATGGAAAGTATTGGAAAGTGACGATAAGGTCGAAGATGGAGCACGCTTGCCTAGAAGATACCTGTTCACTCTAGATTTAAAGACTCCTAGATAGACTACTAGATACTTATATAGAAACAGACTCAAGCAAACACAACCTTAGCAGTATGTTTTTTCATATTATTTTTTATATGGTGATGATATGACCTCGAATGGAACTTATATCTAAGTGCTTCGAACTAGCTCTTCCAGGCCTTACGTTAGTCGTTTATCATCATAGCGCACGAAGCGTTTTGCTTCCACATTTATTATACGCTCTCTATTTCGCTTCTACGTTTGTCATCCGTACTGCGAAGAAGTGGAAATCATCGCCAGTCTTCGTCGCGATCTCGCGGCGTAAACTCATCCCGAAGAAGAGCATCGTACATGCTCGAAACCTAGGTCGACAATATCGATCAAATGACGTGAGTGATAGCCGTAATTTAATAATATTATAACATTGCCAGCGTCTTTGTTCCCCGAACAGTATAATCTGGAAGTCTTATGTCAAGAGTGAATAGGTATCTAGGGGTAGTGTTCAAATGCTTGCCTATTAAGCATAAAAAAGTTAAAATATTTGAACTGCCCATTCAACTCCTAAGCAATGGAGGTATCGGGTTCGATTCCCGGTGGACTCCCAAGTTTTCTGCCAAAGCGAAATTCAGAAATCAGTGTGGGGCTGTGAGTGTGAAAGCGTTTATGTTAGTGTGGATTCATTACACTCACATTTTAAATTCCTTCACAATCGATCTATGCAGCTTATTACAGAAGTCCTCCACACTCGTTCTGTCGGCGTGGAGGACAACCGGCGAGTTATAATCCGGCAGCTGTCCTTTAGGCTTGGTATATATCCGGATGAGTTTGAGATATTCCCACATCTTTTCTAGTAGATCGTCGAAGTTCCACCGATGATGGGCGGAGATGGGCACGCAGTGGGGTATCTTGTAGATAACATCTAGTTCTTCTATGCTGATTTGGTCTGCAAATGAGATACAAATCAAATTATGAACTGCCCGTTGACTTACATGTGAGCGAGTCCGCCTTCTAAGCAGGGGAACTCAAGTTTTCTCCCCTAGAAAATTTGTGTTTCTGGTTCTAGGTGTGATTGTGTTTGATGTGAATGTTTCCAGCACCTACGACACAAGTCATCGAAATTAGTGTGGGGCTGTGGTTGTAAAAGCGTTAATGTTTATATGTTGACTTTCCAAATAGTAGAAACACGTAATTAGCAACTGCTCTATGTACAGCAGTTAATCCTACAGATGCAGCACTCACACAAACGCATGGAGACAAGCGCTACTAGTACATAGTAGCCATGGCCTTGTATTGTGTATACACTATATACATAGACAAACGAAGCACGAGGACGAGTGCGGGTACAGTAGCTGTGTGCACATGTATACACTACACACAGATGAACGGCGCACTAGGACGAGTGCGGATACGGTAGCTGTGTGCACATGTATACACTACACACAGACGAACGGCGCACGAGGACGAGTGCGGGTACAGTAGCTGTGTGCACATGTATACACTACACACAGACGCACGGCGCACGAGGACGAGTGCGGGTACAGTAGCTGTGTGCACATGTATACACTACACACAGACGCACGGCGCACGAGGACGAGTGCGGGTACAGTAGCTGTGTGCACATGTATACACTACACACAGACGCACGGCGCACGAGGACGAGTGGGGGTACAGTAGCTGTGTGCACATGTATACACTACACACAGACGCACGGCGCACGAGGACGAGTGCGGGTACAGTAGCTGTGTGCACATGTATACACTACACACATACGCACGGCGCACGAGGACGAGTGCGGGTATAGTAGCTGTGTGCACATGTATACACTACACACAGAGACGAACGGCGCACGAGGAGAGTGCGGGTACAGTAGCTCGTGCACATGTATACACTACACACACAGAAGCACAGCTCCCGAGGACGAGTGCGGGTACAGTAGATGTGTGCACATGTATTGTATACACTACACACAAGACGCGGCTACGGGTTATTTAAATGTTTAGTTGCTCACCGATCTTGTTAAGCAGATAAATGCATGGTACGTATATCCTGTTGCCTTCGATAACGTCTATTAGGTCGTCGCTAGTGGCATCATATCGCAACGTAATGTCCGCATTGTGGATCTTGTATTCCGATAGGATAGTCTTCACCGTTTCATTGTCTAGTTCGGATTGTGGGCACTGTAATTATACAAATAGTGTTGTTAATAATAAATTATTGACCTACTAAAACCGCCCGGCGTCACCCGGGTAAAAAAACATACACATAAGCACTTTCACACTCACAGCCACACACAAAATTCAATGACTATGTCGTGGGGCCGTAAACAACACCACACTCACAACATTCACATCACAACCAGAACTATAAACACAAACTTCCCGTGGGGAAAACCTTAAATTGTGTTCCCACCCAGAAACGAACCCACTGCTTTGGAAGGTGAACACCGGCGGGCAGTTCAAAGTTCAAAAATGAGCCGCCCGGCTTCACCCAGGTAGATAGGTAAACATGCTTATAAACGCTTCACACTCACAGACCCACACTAAGTTCAATGAATTGTGTCGAGAGGCCATAAGCCCAAACATACACACAACAATCACATCACACCCAGCACCAGAAACGCAAATGTCCCGGAGAAACCTTGTGTTCCCACCGGGAATCGAACCCGTTTATTTGAAGGCGTACGCGAAACCAGCGAGCAGTACAAAGATAAGTTTGATGTGAATTTTTTTTTTTTACTACTAATTCACTCGCAACTTAAAGACTCCAATATCACGAAACACAAATTCAGGCACTAAACACACCTGTAACATTTATCATATTAGTGAGATTATATTTTAATAATATGTACAACTTACAGTGGTGTTTAAATTAATCCCTCCCTTATCTTTTTTCCTAAAGTTAATGTTTGGTGGCTGCTTGTTTAATCTCAACCCGAAGCCTTCCAACTCGTGTTCCAAAAGTTTCTTGTGTTGCAGTGGCTTGAGAACATCCAGAACTATGAATATGAGACTGCAAGTGCGAGCGACTGCTATCACTTGACGACCTCTGCCCTTGCCGTCTTTGGCACCTTCGATGATTCCGGGCAAATCTAGAAGCTGTAGAGAAGTAATGTATTAAGTTATCTGAATTAAATCTTATTTTGTAGAGTTAATTGGGCCACCGGTGGTTGATTTGCCCATACAAACGTAATACCGAAATTATTTATAATTCAAGCATATTAACACCATACTGTGCTGTTATTCAGATTAAAAACATATTAATCTAGGTTTCTGGATAGTTTTTATCCCATAATAATGACCTAAAACGAAATATAAACCAATTGATTTACACACATTATTACGACGTAAATGTCGTATGTTTAACTTATTCGTTTTGTATTAAAAACTAACACATTTCTTTTGTCATTACAACTGGAACATAGTTTATCATTTCAAGGTACTATTAATGCAAAAAACAATGGCTAAACATTACATTCATTCATAATTTTTGGTATTACGGTATCATAATTTCTAACAAATTTTGTTCGGTCTGTAGTGCTATCGCATCAAGCATGGGCACAGTTTGCCAGTTAAACAAAGACAACCTATATATAGCGACGGAGTTTTGCATTCACAAAGTCCCCGGCCTCTTAAGGATGAAGTAGTAGTAAAAACAAAGAAAAAGTATTGCATGTAGCGTCACAAGACCTCATAAGACATTAACAATAAGGAAAGGATAAGTTTTTCGCTTGAAACAGGGCTTTAGCTCTATGATGCAGGTTCTGGTCAAATTATGTTATTAAATATTCAGAAAAGGAGGTTCTATGTCGACTGTATGTATTTTTTTTTTGTATGTTACGCGATATCTCTGCCAATTCTGAATCGATTTTGATGGTTCATTTTTTGTTTCATAGATTCTTCAGAGGTGGTTCCTTATAAATTTTATAGAAATCGGTCTAGCCAAAACCGAAATATAAGCGATGAAGTCGGTTTTTTAAAGCTTTGCTAGCGTTTCAATTATAATGTTTCAGCTTTAAATGTGCATCAATTGCAAAGCTCTTTTCAAAAATTTCCCGCAAGAGTAGACAAAATCATGAAATATTATTTTGCAACTGTATTCCCAACTGTCGTGTAAGAGTGCCCGCTTAATATTTTCATTTAAATTGTCATTTCTGGTTTTGGGCCATAGCTTTAAATATTCTCTTAGAATTTGATGTTATTATCTTGTATAATATAATATAGATAGATGGATGGACAATTGCGTAATCATCCAAGTTAACTTAAAGATCTCGCTGCTCTCGATCAGCTATTATTTAATCTGTTTGTTGTTGATCAATGCAGAATTCGACACCATTAATTTTCATTAGCTTTTGCAAGAAGTGAAATAGACATATTTAATTTTATTCGTTCTTTCATCCAACTTATGTTCAGGTTAACTGACAACAAAACTACATATTGAAACATAATTGTCACAGGTGTTATCACAATCTGTGACCCTGATAACATTGTCAACAATGGATTAAACTAATTACAAGATATGTAATAAAGTCATAATAATTAATGTAACCATAGGAATTAATATATATTATAATATAGGAGTCTTCAAGTCACGAGTGAATAGGTATCTTCTAGGCAACCTTGTTCCACATTGTTGACCACATCGTTCGAGCTTACCATCAGGTGAAATGGTGGTCAAAAGTTTGATAAACCTTACTGTATTAGTTATGTTTGTTAATTTTATTTATCTACTTTGGCAAAGTGGTCCCTCAGGGACAACACCTTTTTTCATGCAAAAAAATTAAAAATCTATAGAAAACGCATCAGCTTCATGATTATTATAATATATTTATAAAAAAATATTTGATTACCTGTATTTTAGCACCTTTATATTTGATACAGCCGGGCACGGTGGTAAGCGTTGTGAACTCATACGCTGCCACTTCGGAATACACTCCCGCTAAATTGGAGAGTAGTGTAGATTTGCCCACTGATGGGAAGCCCACAAAACCAATACGGGCATCACCAGTTTTGGCAACATCGAAACCTGGAAAATATAATTGGTTATGTCAATCTTATTAACCTCATCTGCCTACATTTGCTGCTCGTCAAACAACAAACACTCATAACAAGGCAAGCATTCAGATAATAGCCTACCTGATGAAAAGCGATAATGCAGCCTAAGATGCTTACCTGTAAGATACCTTTTCACTTAACTAGTATTGTGGATGTATGGAAATTTGCCGCAGAGACACAAATACTCTTTATGGAGTAAATTTGTGCTCCTAAAGAAACTAGGCACTCTCCGTGCAGGAAATGGATGTTATTCATGGATATTTATTGTATGCATCTAACAAGCTTTTAATTTTCAATATTGAGGCCAGAACCGCCCGCACGCCTCCGCGTAGTACATGCCTGACTTTTGTCCAAAACTAGTCGACTACAAAGTAAGTCGAAATTTTCGTATTCGCATTGAAACATACAGTTAATTTTCCATTAAGCAAAAAATAATATAACAGTCAAATCAATTAGAACTAACGGTAGCATTTGCCGTGTGAGTGGTGTTCTTTATTACTGTGATTGAGAGAAGATTTGAAATTGCTGGACCTATGTTAGACCCATTTGTACTCTACAATGGATATGTCATGTCAGATGATTCAGACAACATGTACATTTTTGACACTAGAACTGCGCACTAGTCCATACAACAAGCAAGCGAGCATGTCACTTGATCCACAAGGAGACCTAGCACTTTTTCTTGTGTCAAACTTTACCCTATGTGTTATTTGAAGACACAATTTTTTTTCTCTTATATACTATTGTTGGGTCACTATCTCACCAATATTTTAGCATAATCAGTTCAGTAGTTTATTTAGCATGATTAGGATAGGATGAGGGACTTTAGGTAGTGGGGCATTGTTGATATTTTAATCAACAATTGTTTCAGAAGTCTTCTTCAGAATGAGTGTGCAGTACTCGCCATTGTGCAAGTCAAGCTGATTCACATTTTAATTCTGATTTAATTATTCAAAATACATATTTGAGCCCTATGGTGTTAAGACACTGGGCCCGTGGGGACTGGGAGCTCATTCTATATTAAAAAACTATCAGAGTGCCTTGTTGAGTATTGGCATTGCCATTCAGAGGCAATGCCGCCAGCATGATGAGAATGCTACCCGGTTGTGGGCTTGAGCACTTGAGTTACCTATAAGCTCAATGTCGATGTAGGTAACTGAGGCTTTTGCTGTATATAGTTTTAGTTGAATTTTAGGAAATATCGGCAATTGGCCCTTAGATATACCTAGCTTGATATAATTTATGTATTACTATATAGTTCAAAGTGTGAGTTTTTATAGAATTAACTGTAGGAAGGATAGTAATACCAAATTATCAATATTGATCTGTTTAGACATACTTTCTATCTCAATATTTACTAACAAAGTACCTAATTTAAGTTTATCAGTAAGTACTGTCTATATCATTATAATTATATATCGCTCTGTTCATCCAGGATAACATTATAGCAAAGGCATAAAGCCTTTTTGATTGTAGCTTTTAATCAACAGATGGTACACGATACAAGTGTCACCCTATGAGCTTACCTTCGCCGGTTGCACCGCCGCCACCCTTGGGAGTGATCAGTTCACGTCTCAACTTAGCCAACCGAGCCTTTAGTATTCCTAAGTGAAGGGCAGTTGCCTTGTTTTTTTGCGTTCGTGCCATCTGTAATTCATTTCAATTATTCGCTGCTGAATCACTAAATAATCAGTCTAAAACATGCCATAAGCATCGATAACAGATGAGGATTTAAATATTTGATGTAAGATGACTATGTTTAGCCATATTTCCTGAAAATTCATTCAAATTTGTATCATAACCTCTTCTACCAACCTCCGACTCGATAGCGGCAATTTTCTCCAATATTGTACTCATTTTTGCGGCTTTTTTATTTACACGTTAGTTAATTACTTCTATGTTATTAATTACAAACTATAATAAGTTAGTATTCTTCACATTAATTACAAAAATAGATGTAAAGCGTGTCAATTTTTGACTTCGTCTTCGTTTCGTGCTCAATTTTCCAGAAATTGTACTGTCAAAATTGACCATCTGTCAGTTTTGTTAAGTTATTTAAAATAGCGCTACCTATTGTGGAAACAATCATAAATGTTATTTTCTTGTTTATGGTCAGAAATGTTTGTTAACTGGTAAGATAGATGTCGCTTTTCAAAATTGAAATGTTTGTTATTAGCGTCATCTATCTACACATATTAACTTTCAATGGGTATCAGTTCTTAAAGTTTTTAACAGATGGCGTTATTACACAGATATAAGAAAATGTGCCGGCACGTAGAAAATGGTTTTCCCGCAGGTTTGCGCATCGTTACTACAGAAGGAAAGGAACAGTGGAAAATTGTTTTCAGGCAATGTTTGAAACAGGCGATCTTCAGTAGTACCTTCGGTGTTGGCATAGAGCGGACTGAGCCTCGTGCGTGTCTCCGTTCAACTTTCGTAATTTGAAGTCGGGAAATGTGTGTTATTTCCGTATTTTGTATATAAATTAAAGCTTTGTGATGTACATAAAAAATTACATTTTGTTACATTACATTAAAGGACTATAAAAAAAGTTTGTGTGACTTTTCTAACTTTCACTGATTAGATTTAGTTGGCATTTTATTAAGTTTGCAGTAGGTTTTAGGATATAAGGTAAGTTGACGCAAGATAAAATATGTGTTTAATATAAGATTTAAACTAAAGAGTGGCAATTAAAAGGATTTTAAGGATATAAAACCCGATGTTCGGAACCATTACCAATCCAATCATTATACTTTTATACGAGACGAATTTTTTTTTAAACATGTATTTTTTTAAACAACAAAAATTATCAAATTTGTATAATGTACGCTGGAGATATGCGGTAAAAATAAATGAAAAATCTATTAATTCAGTGAATTTTACGGATTTGCATGTTTCGGTTGGTACGTTTAATTATATTATATAAGCACGGTAAAATTCATGAAATAAAAAAGTAGTTTTATATTTCATTAATTTTATTTTAAAAATTTTATTGTCTGAGTGAAGTAGCTTCCTAACAGTAATAGAAGTTACAATAAATCAAAAGTGAAGAATTTTATAGGGAAACAATATTGAATTTTTAACATTGTGAGGCTTTAAGCTTTCAATAATAACACAATAATTAATTTTATTTAAATAGCATTAGCCATGCTAGGCAGAACTATAGTGATAAATTTAGAAAGGAAAAATTATTATTATTATTTTTCCTTTCTAAATTTATCACTATAACACAATAATTAGTTTAATTTTTCTTTTAATAATTATGACTAATAATATTTTTTTATAATCGAATTGGCTAAACCCGTACTAATTCTAATAAATAATTTAATTTTTAATTGAGGCTATTATTTGCCAATATCAGTCTTCAGATTGTGTTGAAAATCTACAATTTAGTAATTGATCCAATTAAATGATTATTGCCGTTTTTGACACACCTTAGTCTAATTGGGGTAGAAAATCATAAATCAAAAATTAAAAAAATTGGTGAACATGGGTTATTTGCAGATACCCCCGGGGCATTTAATTTTTTTGGACTTTACTGTTTGGTTTACCCAGTTTTAGTGACACAATATAATTTTCCCATCTCCTTTTTATCATCAGACAACCAGACGTAGCTATTCAGCCTAACTTTCTTTATATATATATATATATATATATAATATAATCCTTCTGTACGTGTGTATGTGTCTGAACTCCTCCTAAACGGCTGGACCGATTTTGATTTAATTTTTCGTGTGTGTTTAAGTGGATTCAAGAATGTTTTAATTTCACAATTCGATTCGATAAATATATATATATATTTTTATTAATTAAAGTAACTGTTTCGCTAGTTTACATGTATTTTTGGTATACCTTCTGCACGCACGAAGCTTTTAATTTTAATTCTAATAGTACTTCATGGACTTTTTCAAGTAAAGAGTCATCAGTATCTGGTGAAATATTAATATCTTTGCCTCTTCAAGCCTGTTGCTGATACTACAAGTGACAAAATAAAAATTTTGGTGTAACCCCCGACGATGTTCTAGTTATCTGAAAAACACTCCCGACTAATTCACCTTTCAAACATAAAATATCCACGTCAAAATCGGTTCATCCGTTCTGGAGCTACGATGCTACAGACAGAGACACGCCAAACTCCGTCACTCGTCGTTTTTGCGTCGGGGGTTATAAACTGTATTTAACGTCATAAGTCCTAACATACCAAAGGTAACACTGCAAGATTACCTACCTAGACATACTTAATGACTAGGTAGGTACTTACTTACATTTGTATTACTCTTAAGTCCGTGTAGAGCAAGGATAATAGTGAAAACGTTATGAGGTGTTGTAAGTGAGAGGTGAGTGAGGTGAGGGAGAGAGGTGGCGTGTGAAAGTGTATGTATAATGTATATATTAAATTTTCTGTAGCTACTCAACTGAAACTTTTAGTTCTTTCCCCTAGGAAAATTTGTGTTTTTAGTTCTGGTTGTTATTGTGTGTGTGAAGTAAATGTTTCGGGCACCCACGACACAAATCATCAAACTTAGTGTGGGTGTTGTTGTGTGAAATGTTGTTGTGAGTGTGAATATCCACGAATTTTCAGCTGTTTTAATGTATCATTCCCTTAATGCACGCGTTCTGAATATGATTGATTTGGACACGTGTTATAGCAATCTCTACACTTTCCTCGACTGCGGAAAGTAAAATTAAATGAAGAGTTGACTAAATCAGGATAGAAAAAAGCTGCATTTTAAAAATATGAGGATTATATTAAAAAACTAGCTGCGCCCCGCGGTTTTACCCGTGTACGTCCCGAACTCGCAGATAAAAATAAGCCTTTGAGTTAATACAGGGTGTCAGCTACCTTCATACCAAATTTCATCAAAATTGATACAGCCGTTAGAGCGAAGAACAAGTAACAAACATATAAACACACACTCACAAACGTTGGCCTTCATAATTCATAGTGGGTTTTTCTTCATTGGTTTATTTAAAGCGTATACAGTAAATGATTAAAGCGCATAATAATACAGGGCCGCATTCAGTAATGTAAATACTATAACGGTTACGCAAGGTCGCGCGTGTTCGACGTCCATATTTCGGTTTTTATGGATTATCGCTATTTAGAAAAAAAAGACGCAATGCCAAACTTTGTCTTAACAACAGATGACAAACTATATTTTCTAACTTTTATGTAGGGGACACTCATCTTAGGACGTAATTCCAACCATTGAGACCAACATCTTTCATGGTACAGCTATTACAAATTCTGTTTTATGATTCTTGAAATAAATATTTTATTTATCTCTATTCATTCTGAAGCTAATTATCAACTGGCGTTGGTGTGCTTATTATGAGTTGTTTGATTAAGAAAGTGATAGAACTAACTGAGCTAAAGGTTAAAACAACAATCAGCAGGCCTAGCATGGCGAGTGGACACTTTCTCTAGGGAGTAGATAAAAATATTTTCCCCTCTGTCATTTTTTTCCTCGCTCCGAGCATGGACGCACAGGAGGATATTATCCACTTTACTTTTTTTTAATTCGAGATAGGCAAACTTTTGACCACAATCTCACCTGATGGTAAACGACGATGGAGCACGCTTCCCTAGAAGATGCCTATTCACTCGCGACTTAAAGACTCCCGTATTGTATCTGGAAAGATAGTCTCGGGTAAGGAGTTCCAACTAGTGGTGGCCTGACTGAAAGCATATAAATCAAAGGTACAAAGTCTAATTTTGACTAATTTGTCGATAATTAAACGCAAGCAAAGCTTAAAAAAACCTGCAACGCTTATATTTTGGTTTAAGCTGGATCGATTTCGATAAAATTTAAATGGGAACCTCTGAAGTATAATCTACCAAACAAAAAAAACATCAAAACCGATTAATAATTGATTTTATTTATATAGCATTAGCCATGCTCGGCAGAACTATAGTGATAAATTTAGAAAGGAAAAATTATCGCTTGAGGCGGGATTTGAACTCGCGGCCACAGGGTGTCATGCCCTATTGCTCTAACCGCTGAGCTACTCAAGTCCCGCCTGAAGCGACGAAATTAACCTTTCCTTATTATTAACGTCTTACGGAGACGTGTGACATCATCTACCGAATTAGTTTATAGAAACTACTACGGTCAACGAGTCTAACATTGCAGTTAGCTACACGTTGTGTTGATAACGTCTAGGGCATGACACCCTATGGCCGCGAGTTCAAATCCCGCCTCAAGCGATAATTTTTCCTTTCTAAATTTATCACGATTAATAATTGGCGGAGATATCGCGTAGCATACATACAAAAAAAATACAGTCGAATTGAGAACCTCCTTTTTTGAAGTCGGTTGATTTCGAAAATTTGTCCTTGGACTATACCTGATATTAAAGTACAACAGAAAATTATGTAGCAAGAAAAACTTAAGAGTACAATAATATTAAAACTAAGAATGTATATAACGCTCATTCTTCACGCTTTCTTTACGGGAATTTGTGAAGACGCTGTTATATAATTTAATTTAGAAAAGATTCGTTTTCCTGTAGGAACTGCTATTTTAAATTATTTTTGTCGAATGTTATAGAAGCTTTTACAGAGCTAGCTTTCTACAATAATCATATATTTTTAATTTAATTAACTGATATGTTTTAAGATTAATTCTTTATTTTTTTGTGTAACTAGCCGTGTCCCGCGGCTTCGCCCGCTATTATCAAGTTAAAAAGTAGCCTATGTGTTAATCCTAGGTATAATCTATGTACATTCCAAATCTCATCCAAATCCGTTCAGCCGTTAAAGCGTGGTCAAACGTTTGACAATCTTGAATAAAAAAAAAGTTCATACGACAAGCTTTGTTGCGGCCTTTTTGGCGTTTCGTTGCCGCCATATTGAAATTTTAATTGTAGTCTTAAGAGGGTTTATTTCTTTTGTCTTCTCTCTCGCTCGCACATTTCGATATTTTTAATATATACATTTAGCTACGTGTGTTTTGGAAAATGTTTTCAACCAGCTATATGGAAATTAATACAATGCATAGAAATAATGGGCTTGAGCACTTGAGTTACCTATAGGCTCGATGTCTTGTAGGTAACTTGGTTCTTTGCTGTATATCATTTTAGTTTAGTTTTAGGAAATAAATAGGTAATTAGCCTGTAAATAGTCAATTTCATCGAGTTTCAAATATGTATTAAAAAAAAAATACAATGCATGTTTTAATCTACCTTTCGTTTTTCATATCTTTGAGTCAAACGAAAAAAGCGTGAAAATCACATTGAAATTTGGGAACTCTGTTTTTTCTCATCTTATTGAAGGATATGATAGCAAAAAGAAGTTGAAAGATCCTTGTATTAATGTCTATAAAGTTAGATGAAATATTTTTAAAAACAACTGCACATAATTGTATTTAATAAAAATATCGAATTGTGCGAGCGAGAGAGAAGATAAAAGGAATAAACCCTCTTTACATCATCATTTTTCTACTTCCACTTGCCCTCTATGGCGTGGTGGGTGTAGGCCTTAGTCCTGTGACTGTTGCCTGGGCTGGGCTCTGGGTGCAGCTACATCCAGGGAGCGTTGTGAGCGCGCTGTGCGCGTTCTGGGGAGGTTGTTATGAGTGGCCCATTCTGGACCACTGTGACTATTTGTGGGTTTTTTTTTTTTTTTTTTTTTTTTTTTTTTTTCCCCTTTTCTTTTTCGGCCTGTACCGGGTCGGAGTCACCCCGCGGGGCTCTCACGACCTTTCCTGGGCCTGTGGTTGTCAGTCCGGTGGTTGGCCTCATCTTTTGCCGTCACTCGCCCTCTCGTCGTCATCGTCCTTCGGGACAATGTCGCGAGGGAGCGCACTCCAGGCCGTTACGTCGGGTGGTCGGGCGTGGTGCGGCGCAATGTTTCTTAGGTGGGGGTGTGGTCCGTTGTCAGCGCGGTCATACATCACGCGCGCCAGACGGACCACAAACTCCCCCACCGACTCGATGCGGACGTCCCGTGCTATCACGTCATTGCGTACGTAACGGCCGGCTCCTGTGCACTGCCTCAGGGCGACGTTCTGGACTACTTCTAGCCTTTTCCTCTGCGCGGCGGAGCAAAGTGCGTACCAAGCCGGTGCAGCGTAAGTCAGTCTGGTTCTAATATAGGTTTTGTAGATGTCGACTTTGGTTCTCAGTGGAAGCTGGGAGGCAAGTACCGGTCGGAGCATAACGCGTGCGGCCTTCGCCGTGTGAACGGCGTGGTCGACTTGGGGGCGCATGCTCAACGACCGATCTATGTGGACACCCAGGTACTTTGTTGACGTATCCCACGCGATGTCTTCACCTCTCAGCTTCAGCTGGGGAGGAAGGTTCTTACGCTGCATACCGGTCAGCAGCGCGGCCGTCTTACCCACGTTGACGGCCATCCGCCACTTATCTAGCCACTCTGGCAGTGTGGCTAGGAGCCGCTGCATTCTCCTAGCGGCTATGGTAGCACTTCGCGAAGAGGTTAAATATGCGCTGTCGTCAGCGAATAGGGCAAGTGTGACTCCCCGTTCTCCCGGTAGCCTCTGGTCTTCCTCGAGAGTCGGGATGTCATTTGTGTACACGGCGTAAAGAGCTGGTGAAAGGCAGCTCCCCTGGGGCACCCCCGCGGCGATCGTACGGTGGCCGGATTTTACGTTCTCGACGGCCACGTAGAAGCTTCGCTCGGCGAGGAACGACGCCACCACGCTGATCAGCGCCGGAGGTAACGTCGTCTGTGCCAGCTTAAAGATGAGGCCTTCGTGCCACACCCTGTCGAATGCCTTTTCTACGTCCAAGAATACGGCTACTGTCTTTCTTCCGGCGTTCTTCTCGACTGTCATCTGGTGAAGGACCCGCGTTAGCTGGAGCGTGGTTGAGTGCTGCGTGCGAAAGCCGAACTGCTCCTCACGTGGGGCGAGGTGAGGGCGCAGCCTTCGCAGCAGCAGACGCTCAAACAGCTTGGCAACAGATGACAGGAGGGTAATAGGGCGGTAGCTGGAAGCTTGGCGTCTATCCTTACCTGGTTTTGGTAGAACGATTACTCTGCCAAGCCTCCAGTGGGAGGGGAAGTGGCCAGTGCGAAGGATACCATTAAAGAGCCTGGCCAGGCAGGTCAGGCCCCTTGCCGGCATCCACCTCAGAGCGGCGTTTGATATGCCATCGTCTCCGGGCGCTTTCTTCCTCTGCAGACACCTCGCGGCTCGGGCGACTTCTGCTGGAGAGATGAAGTCGTCTCCACTCAGCGGGGGAGCCGGGGTCTGCAGGAGTTTGGCCACTTTTTCGGCTACCTCCTCGTGGTGTCTACGGATTGCTTGGCCGGCTTCGTTAGGGACAGGGTGTGGCTGGAATTGTCCTTCCAGGTGGTCAGCAAGGATCTCTGCCCTTTCTAAGGCAGAGTAGCGCCGTTTACCCGAATTGTCCAGCAGCGGACACACGGTCGTTTTAGCCTGGGTCAGTTGGCGATTGAGGGCATGCAGGCTGGTCATACTCTCGCTTGCTTGCTGGATGCAAGTATCCCAAGAGGTGCCTCTCCAGGCTCTGACCTCTTCTGAGAGTCTCTGCGTTAGGGCGTTGAGCTCTCTCTTGGCACGGGGGCAGCGGGAGTGGGCCCACTGTTTCCTTAGCCGGCGTTTTCTTAAGCGCATGGCTTGTAGTCTCGGAGGGAGCTCTTCGCGCAGGGCGGTTGGTGGTAGTGGGGTGGAAGCGTTCTCTTTGGCCGTCTTGATGCATTCCGTCAGCGCTATCGAACACGACTCGACATCCGCGGCCGTGGACAGCTGGCTGACGGACATCGACTGTACTTCCCTCTGGTATGTGTTCCAGTCGATGCGCATTTGGGGCGGCCTCGGCATTCTGTAGGACATCGTGCCTCCCAAGGTGATCAGTAGTGGCAGGTGCTGCTCGTCCAGGTCGTAGATAACTTCCATGCTGATCGGCACCTGCATTCGTTGGTGGAGCACGATGTCCAGTACATCGGCGTTGTGCAGAGGGTTGGTGGGTATGTGGGTGGGTGAGTCCGGGCCTATCACCTGATAGTCGCGCCTCTCCGCGTCTTCCAGCAGCTGCCGGCCGATTCGGGTGATTATACGCGAACCCCAGGAGTGGTGCTTGGCGTTCATGTCGGCCGCCAGTAAGGTGGGCGTTCGTCCATCGAAGATGCGCCCTAAGTCGTTCTTGTCTAGTGTGGTGGCGGGAGGGCGGTAGCCGGCCAGTAGGCGGGTTTCTTGGCCGGCCACCATCAGTCTTACCCCCTTGGTCCGGATCTGGGTGAAGTCCAGGTCATCTAGCTCCTCGTGGATGACCCTCTTTAGTAATTGACTTTAATGACACACGCGAGACTAAGACAAATCGATTGACATCGAAGAATCATCAAAATCGGCACACGTTTGATCTTTAGTATTAGACAGCCACAAACGAATAAACATTCTTACATACAAACATACATAAGCTAATATAAGTAAACATTGTTGTAAAGAGAAATCATATTAATTTTAAACGGTGTTGTTCTCACGCAAAACTATGCTTTATATCTTTTTTTTTGTCTACCGACTTCACAAAAAAGGTGGAGGTATATATAATAATTTCGTTTCACGAGAATTGATTTTGAATTTTTGTTTTGTTTGAAATATGTTGGTTTCATATTGTCCCATTTAAATTTGATCAAGATATGATCAGTTCTGAACAGTTGAAATATCATAAATAATGCGTGTTTAGTATCTACTTACATCTAATCTGATCAAAGTTTCGAAGATAAAGCGATTAAGTCGGTTTTTTTTAAGCTTTGCTTGCGTTTAATTATTATAATGTAAGGCGAGTAAACAGCTCGTCCTTTTACGCCTCCGACAAATTTTATTTTCTTTCGTCTTAATGTAAATTTACTATACAACCTGTCATCATTTCACTGTAGCCTACACAGCTCTCAGAGGAAATGGCGTGGGGTAGAAAGTCCGAGTTGATTCAGACTTTGAAGTTGTAAAATGATTCCCGTGGGTGATATGATTTCAATTTTGCTCGCTATTTAATTTATATAACTTTTTCATTTGAATTACCGTTGGGTTAGTTGTAGTCGATGTCTGAAAATAAAACTTAAGGTTTGATTTTTTTTTTCATTATTGACAGATAACGTTATGTATCTATCTACAGGCCAATTGCCTATATTTCCTAAAACTAAACTAAAACTATGTACAGCAAAGAACCAAGTTACCTACAAGATATCGAGCCTATAGATAACTCAATTGCTCAAGCCCACTACCAGTGGGTAGCGTTCCCATCATGCTGGCTGCATTGCCTCTCTGAATTGCAAACAGGGTTTGATGAACAGGGTGTTTTGTAAAATACTAGAAACTTCTTGGGACGTCATTAGAATCATTAAGACAAACGCCTTTCGTAATATTGCTATTGCATATTCTGTTTTCTGATTTTAAAAAAAAAAACTGTATTTTTATTATATTATCTGTTAAGTCTAAGGTGTCAAGTGTCAACTGGCGTTCGCAAGCATATTACGAGGCGTGGTGGCGGCGGTGGGCGCAGCGATGTCGTTCTTTGCGGGATAATTACCGACTTCCCAAAAACGGAGGTGGTACTCAAGTCGACTGTATTTTTTTTTAGTTTAAACAAATATTAAATAGAAATTATATGGAATATATAATTTTAATAATAACGGTAAATAAAACATTCAGAAGAAAGTCGTAGCACTAATAAGGTAAGGGTTAGAACAAGAATCGGGGTCTGAGCGCTTTTTGATATTTTATATATTATCCTGAAGTACCTACACAAATCAGCTGACGAGAACCAAATGGTCTTAAAAACGTAAAGAAAAAAAAAACATTTTACCTCTTTTATTTTACCAAATCCGAGTGACATGTCCATGAGGAAATGTTTTGTTTTGCTTAATTTTTCTCGTGAATCATTATTTATTCTGCTTGAATGTTAACTATCCTTGAACCCAACTGAACACACACAAATAATCATCAAAATCGATCCAACTATTTTGAAAGAGTTCAGTCAGATATACAAGTACATAAGAATTATATATATAAAGATATACAAACATCTTGAACTAATCTAACAAGAATATTTTTCTACCGACTTCACAAAAAAGGAGGAGGTACTCAAGTCAACTGCATTTTTTTTGTGT
Organism: Lomographa bimaculata; assembly: GCA_948107665.1. Taxonomy (NCBI): domain Eukaryota; kingdom Metazoa; phylum Arthropoda; class Insecta; order Lepidoptera; family Geometridae; genus Lomographa; species Lomographa bimaculata. The sequence goes on from OX403597.1 coordinate 5,164,582, forward strand.
GTTACCTCATAACTTCGTTCCACGTGAACCGATTTAGTATATTTATTTGAAAGGTATTGCTTTTCAATTGGTCCCATTTAAATTTGATCAAGATCTGATCAGTAAATCTTGAAATATCTTCAATAATGCTTGATAAGTACATCTAATCTGATCAAAGTTCTTATATTTTAATTTTTGGATAAAACGGTGAAGTCGGTTTTTTTAAAGCTTTGCTAGCGTTTAATTATTAGTTATCATAATTCTGTTGTCACGTCATCCAAAATAATATCTAATTCAGTAACTTTTCTTTTAAAAAGAAATGATATTCTCACGCCTCATCGCAATTCTCTACATTCCCAAGGGATGCGGGGAAAAGGAATTCTGAGTTGATCCACTGATGTTGTTAAAAGATTCCCATGGGCGATATTATTCAACATGTAAAGTAACCTTTAACTTAGAGTTCTTATTTACATATCCACTTTTGAGAATAATAAAGTTATGATTATTTTATTTATACTAAAATTAAAATATATTTTAATAAACCTTACCAATTGCCTACTTAATATTTTAAATCCGAAAGTTTGTGTGAATGTTTGTTCCCTATCCTTGAACAGCTGAACGGATTTAGATACAATTTGGAATGTACATAGATTATACCTAGGATTAACACATATGCTACTTTTTACTTGATAATAGCGGGCGAAGCCGCGGGGCATGTCTAATATATAAATATCTCGTGTCCGGGTGTTTGTGGTCGCTCACCTCCGATACGACTTCACCGATTTTAATGATTTTTTGTATGTTTGGTAGATATGAGAAAGTGTTTTTCACCAACCCACCCCCACTCCCCATTTTTAAATCAGGATTTTAGTATTTTTGTATAAACAATATCCAAAAAGTTTGGATTATGGTGTAACGTACTAGGCAATCATAAACGTGTAAGAGGTAAAGCACTTTTTCTTTACGTGGTATGGCAACGCATGCCGGGTACAGCTAATTATGACAATATCAGACAAAATTTATATTGTTAACAAAATTACGCAGTAATAATATTATCACGTCATCTCCTCATCGCAATTATCTACATTCCCAGAATATGCGGAGAAAATGAATTTTGTATTAATCCACAGTTAAAAGATTCCCATGGACGACATTATTCAACATATAAAGTAGCTTTTAACTTAGCGTGCCTATTTACATATCCACTTGTGAGGTTGAAATTGTAATATGTTTTAGTAAATCATGTCTATTACGTAGGTACATCTTACAAAATTAAGATGAACCGGTTAACCGGGTAATACAGATAAGAAATAAAATAACGGGGAATAAGTTTTGATGAAATGTCTATGGGACCATAGACATTTCAAATCTTTTTCCTCTTCAAAGCATATTAATTTAGCTCGGTCCTGTTCGCGCAGATATAAAAACACTTTTCGGTGTTCTTTATGATAATTTACGAACGATAAAAAAACGGTTTCTAGTAATATTATTGTACGCATAGTTAGTTCATGTTAATAAGAACTTCAAAAGTAAAAGTAAAGTTATTTTTTTTTGTTTATATAAAAAAATATGCGACGAGACAAGCAGGTCACTCGCCTGATGGTAAGCGTCCTGCTCGCCTATTACAGGTTAGTGCCACCCAAAGTTTTAAAATAGAAATAGAAATAGAAAAGTATTTAAAACTGTGTACAAAATAGAAACACAAGACAGAGATAGCATACATTTTAGTGCTGTCAAGCTAGTTTATCAATTAAAATATGAACAGCAGAAGCAGAAAGGCGTGTTTTTAGTCAACACCAATTACATACTCGACTAAGCTTGCATAGACATCTAAGTTTTGACTAACTTGGCAGCACTAAATGTATGCTATCTCTGTCTTGTGTTCTTATTTTGTAAAAGACAGGAATAGTTTAAATTTAATTTAGTATGTGACAACAGAATCGAGGCCAATATCTGGGTACTTTTCCTTCGCCAAGCTTTAATCTTTGAGTGCTACCTATTTGTTTTATTCCCCTTTTGTAATATTATCTGACATTGTTATTATTATTTAATTTTTAAACATACAAACAGATTAAGATCATCCTCCTTATTAAAAAATATTTTTTAATCTTGAACAAATTATCTTTAGGTATATTACAAAAAAAAAAACAGCTCATATGTTAATTTCACTTAATTTACTACCTATCATTACAGTTTCTCCGTCTCCAGGGGACGGATGCGTGAAAAGGATCTTTGGGTTGATCCACTGATGTTAAAAGATTCCCGTGGGCGATATCATTCAACATATACTAACTTTTGACTTAGCATTCCCATTTTCATACCGATTTCAAGCGATGAAATATGAAGTAGGAATAAAACACGTATTGATTGATATATACAAGTAATACTTTAAAAAGTTTGTAAAGTTAAGCTGTATATGCATGCGCTTGCGTGAAATAAGAACAAACAAGGATTTTATTAAAAAATGAATGAAAAAAAATGCGCCGCCGGGTTTCTTGCCAGGTTCTTCTCGAGATGGCTGTAATTTTGCGAATCTGGCAATAGATTAATTAACTTTCATGAGTGCCTCTTTGGAGCCCATGTGAATAAACGATTTTGATTTTGATTTTATTATATTTGATAACTAGTTGTTCACTTCAAACTGAGTTCACGCGCCTACATTTTGCCTAAAAGACAAAAACTATTCAGGTTATATGTAGCCGTTTTTGAGATACACCCCGGGACAAAATAGGTTCAAAAACAGTAACTTTGATGTTCTACCCAATATAACCATTAGAACATGTTTTTTTTTAAACTGTGGTTCTGTACTTGCATTTGAAATTCTTTCCAAAGACACCACACAGGTAGGAAAAAAAATTACTCCCCACTTACGTGTATTGCACTCTTAATATTTTTATTTATATTATTTTAATTGCAATTTTTGGGCTTCTGCCACACATACGTTTTCTCTGAAAATTTCAAGTTATTTGCTTGTATGTTTTTGACGCTAGACGCCTGTGACAGACGGACGGACGGACGGCCAAAGTGCTGGAACTCCCAGTCAACTTAGATATCTCGCTTTGTTCAATCAATAAACACACACATTCTATAAGTTTCGACCGCACGTACTTATAGTAGAATCTCACATCTAAGACCCGAGGGATAAAACGTAAAATAACTCGACAGCTAAGTTGTAAAACACCCTCTCTGGGGTGATATCATTCAATTTGCAACTAACTTTTGTCACAGATTCCATCGGCTGTTTAGGGATTTCCTGATGAAATATGGTTCTAACCCTTTTATTAGATAATGAAAGAGATCTTTAGATAATACTCTAATTCAATGTCTAAATCTGTTTAAACGTAGGTGCAAGTAGAAAAATAATTAAAATAAAATGTAATATGTACTTATGTAATATGTATTTTTACTACCTAGTCCTAGAGTAAGAATTCTACACATCTTTGAGCCGAAGTCCTCGTGTATTTTATGAATTGGCCGTGTTTTTTTTTTAATTTTCCATATTTCTCCCATATCGCCGCCATTTTGAAAAACGAACTTACTTCCAAAATTTCACGAGAATCAGTTGAGAAATGCGACCTGTAGAAGAGAACTACGAAAAATCCGGACATCCGGACATATGCAAGTAATTTTGACCACGCTGAAATGGAGATGCTTCGACGTTAATACGGCTTAAAACTCGTAAAAATGTCGATTTACTTTTTTGTTGACTAGTTTCGGAAAAAAATGTTGTCCTTCATCAGGGTGAGTCAGATGCGCTATACGCGGAGGCGAGCCGCATCAAGCAGTATATAAAATTGATTGAAACATTACCATTACCATTTTTAATACCTACTCCTAGGACACACGTTTATACAGCTTTAGACACTACGGTATTTACAAAGATATATTTATTAGGTTAGTTTTAATTTTCAAATTAGAATTATACGTACCTCATACTGCAAGCTGAACAGAAAAGCACTTAGTTCCTCACCTAACCCAATATTTGTATTGTTGCAGATATTATCAGACCACAAATACTTGTCTAATCAACCCAAAAATGATAGAACCAGTGCCAATCAAAAACCGGTGATCAGAAACTGAAGAATGTCCTCCGAAGTATCATTGGAAGCCAGAGAGAGGCCAGGTTTCTTCCGGCGTACAGCTGCTGCTTGCGCCAGGGCTGCTTGCTCTCAGCTCGGTCTGGTGGTTCTCGTGGTGATATATGTGCTGCTTGGAGCTGTACTTTTTGAGTATTTGGAATCGGGACCTGAGGTACAGAAGCGGTCGGCGATACAGCGGTCGAGGGAGGAGTGCTTGAAGGAACTATGGGCGATAACAGGTTAGTGATTTTAATTTATTCTGTTCAGTGTAATATTCTATAACACATTTGCAATAAAAGTAAACGTAAACGCTTTCACACTCACAGATCTACACTAAGTTCGATGACTTATGTCGTGGGTGCCGGAAACATTCTTATCACACATACACAATCACAAATGAAGAGATGATTTGCAATGAAGAGGCTTTTATTAAAATCCATTGTTAAACAAATAACTGAGAAAGGAAACAATTTTTTAATTACTATAGTAGAAGTGGGGCAGTATTATACATATATTTTTTTATATTATATCGGTTCACATTATTTTATCTCTCTCATTAAAATGTTCACTCTGTTGTTATGCAAAATTTATGAAAACATTTTTGTAAAAATAATTATGAAATACAAAACACACTTTGTATGACTCATGTATAGTTTTCACTTACATCCAAACACTAGCCTAAAAGTTTACACCTGATAATAGAACTGGAAAACATGTTAGCATTTTTTTTATCCATGATTACACAAACTTTTGATCACTATCTCACCTGATGTTTAGTGACGATGCGGTTGACGATTGCGTACATCTCATTTTTGCTTCACAGTTATATTGGTTCGTCATTTTCCGCTCAACAAATCAATTTTCACCGTAGAAACTGCTGTTTTCGCGCCACCCTTGGTATTTAGATTGGCTCCAGCTGCTCAATATTTATGAGATAAGGCAAAAAGTAATTTAACATAGCCCTGTATATAAGGTCGCCTAATGGAACTTAAAGGTCAGGTCAAAAAGATCAAATCAAATCAAAACGTATTTATTTGTAAGAGTATGGTAAGTAATTAATAGTAGGACATAGTATTAGTTTCACATACTCCACCGTTTCCGGTGTACAAATATTTAAATGTAGATATCAAATAAGTAACATTACAAATTATAGTATTAATCTTGTAATATTGGATGAAAATTAGTATATAAGTCAGAATATCATGTCAATAGAGAATATAATATAAAATATCCGGATGACCGAGCTTTGCTCGGTTTTTTGTTTTTTGGTAGAATGTGTTTGAATTTGTAGCCTCAGAAAGCTCCATCTAGTGTCGAGTAGAAACAGTTTTTTACATCGGTCATGGCGTAATAGATGGCGCTGATAGTTTCTAAAACCCGGTTTTTCATATGCAGTTTGGGAACCGAGCATTTCTCGGACCTGGAACGTTAATAAATCGATTCCTTGGGCCGAAAAACCCCTAATCTGTAACTTTCATGAAAATCGTTGGAGCTGTTTCCGAGATCCTGATTACACACACACACATATATATATATACAAGAATTGCTCGTTTAAAGGTATTAGATTATAGTGAGATGTCAAATAAGTAAGTAAAATTACCTAATAATTAAGAATGTCAGTTAAATGTATAAAATTTTAATAGTATATTATCATGTTATTCTAATTTGTCATCCATATGTCATCGCAGACACTATAATAATATATAAGTAAGAAAGAATTCTGTGGCTTTAAAAGTATAAGGAATATTAACGATATTTGCACAAACTTATGTAGCTATGTACAGAATAAACACAAAAATAATCAGAAAAAAACACATTTTAATAAAAATAAATATGCCCGATAGGCAAGCTTTTGACCTCTATCTAACCTAAAATGCGAAAGCGATGATGCGACCGAAGATGTAGCTTGCTTATAGAGGATACATATTATTCACTCTTGACTGAAGTCATAACATTATGATTGATACATAATTCAGGAAAATAATAATAATTTAAAACGGAATTTTGGTAATATTTTGATTCAAAGTAATAGCTTACTAGTGGGATTAAGCGACCTATAGGTATTCTAATCCACAGACTACATTATCTACGCAAAAAGAACTTATAAGCATGTTTATACTATAGTAGTAGTAAATGTATAGTTAGAGTAGTAATTTGCTGCTATAGTAGTACCTACATTAAAATATTTTATGAGTTGTTAAGATAAAAACTAAAGTGATTAATTGGTTCGTTTTTGTTTATTAGGTGGTTTGAGCGAGGATTTTTGTTATGTTTAGTGAAAATCGGTGCGGTCGTTTTCAAGGTATTTTAAAAATCAGAGGTATGTAAATTGCTTAATGTGATAAGGCCGCCCATTGTACAACAATTATTGTTTTTCGGTTATTTATTGTTATTGTTTTTAACTACTTATTGGTGTTCAATAAAGAAATATTGTATTGTATTGTATTGTATATTTAAAAATATTGATTTTGATACTTGAGTACATTTTTTAATCATTATATGAATTGTGCCGACCATACATTCACTAGCTGGAGATGGCTGCGATGCTTAGCTTTATATAGTATATGTACAAAAAAATCGAATAAAGGGGTACCCCTTTATTCGATTTTTTTGTTGTAATGTTGCGGTAGTTTTATGTAGGTAGTTTCACCTTGAAAATTAGATATTTTTGTAATCAAATTGAGGGTAGTTTGTAAGGTGTGCTGCCACCTGTTGTACGTCCGCGCACCAGTCTGCTATCTACCGCGATTCGAAGAGGTCTATACGGCTCTCGATAATTTCACTTGTTAGATTTATTTAAGTTGTGAATACCTACTATTCCGTTAAACTCATATCAAAGACAATGTATGAGAAACGTCAGCGAGCCCACGCGAGGACTACCAAGCGTCTGCTTCTCTCTTTGGTGGGATTATATTTGTTGTTTTGGCACCAACCAGCGTAAAATTAGAGGCAATTTTCCAAGACCTCTCTCCACTCGCGAAGGTGTATCCTACTAATATTATAAATCCGAAAATTTGTGTGTTAGTGTGTAAGTGTGTAAATATGTTTGTTCCCTCTTCACGCTTTAATGGCTGAACGGATTTGGATGAGATTTGGAAAGTACATAGATTATACCTAGGATTAACACATAGGCTACTTTTTAACTTGATAATAGCGGGCGAAGCCGCGGGGCACGGCTAGTACACCATATACCGTAACAGTACCGTGATAACGATACAATTCCTTTAACATCGCTCCTCTATCTACAAATGGATAAAATATATTTATCCGTCTTACCTATTTATAAGACGGTCACCTTTGATCAACAACATGTTATCTACCTGATCTAAAAGTCAAATACAATCTAACCTTGTTCGCAAAGTAAGATTATACTGGAAGAAGTGGTTCAAAGGCCTTTGAACCAGCCCCAACCTAATGCGTACAAAGATCCTAGTTTCTTAATAGAAGAAAAAATCAACTATTGAACCTTAGCAGTCTTTGAACCAAGGAAGAACCTATTCTAGGCAAGAACCATCGAACGTAGACCGGCTGAAGAATTTGATAAAGGATGTCTTCAGACTATCAAGGCGTAATGATCGCGCCGCTACAGGTTTGAGACAGTCTTTTTGACATTACTCTGGAAAAACGTCGTTTTCGAAGCAAGTTATCCATCCCTTTGACAATTCGATCTAGTGAACTTGAGCGTCAGATGTTTCTCTAATTTCCCTTGTGCCCTTAGAATAGGTAAAGCACAATAGAGTTTCGACAAGGGTCGATTTACAACAAAATATGATGACCCTTTGTGACCTGTCCAGGTTTTGTATTACTTAGTTGTTTTTGCTCGGGCTTAGTTACGCTGGCCTAATGTAGTTGGTTTCAGTAAGTATAATAAAGATTTTGAACAATTTGCTCATAATACCTACTTATTAGATCGAGCGAAGCGAGATCTCTAAGTTGCCTTGGGTGCACTTTGTCCACCCGACCGTCCATCCGTCCATCCGTCTGTCAGAGGCATCTAGCGTCTAAACCATATAAGCGAATGATTTCAAATTCTTATAGAATATGTAAAACTACGGCCCAAATATAAATGAAAATATTAAGGGGGATCTCATACATTAAGTGGGGAGCAAAATATATTTTATTTTTTTTACTACCCTTGTTGGGTATCGTTGAAAAGGGCTTGACAAGTATGTTACGAAATCAGTTTTAAGAAAATTCTATGTTGGAAAATAATGTTTTGGTAGGCCCGCATAATTCACTGTTTTTAGACCTATTTTGTCCCGGGCTCTACGTCAAAAACGGCTTCACACTGAACGCCGAAACTTACGTATAATATCCTATATCCTGTACTTGAACAAAAAATACAGAAATCAAACAATTATTATAAAGAAAAAGTTTAAGCAATTAACCTCAAAGTTTTTCTCTATGGGGCAAAATGTAGACGCTAGATCTTAGTTCAGCGCGAACGACTAGATATATATATTACTATATATTAATTACTATTAATGTTATAAATGCAGAAGTAACTCTATTTGTCTGTTACGCTTTTACGCCTAAACCACTGAACCGATTTTGATTGAATTTGGTACAGAGATAGACTAGAGTTTGGGAAAGGACATACGCTACTTTTTACCCCGGAAACCTGCCTTATAATCGAGGTATCGAATCTTACGTCGGATTTGAATTTACAGTAAAGATAACATCGTGATAAAATCTATGCTGGTAGCCAAATTTCACGTTGCATGGTACACTTTACTAAAATCCAGTACAGGTCACCACATTCGAATAGAAAACCCTGTCCTTATAATCACCAAAATGATGTTCTGGCAGCTATCCTAGAGAGCCAGACATTCTAAGTCTAAAGTGTTTACCATACGTGACTATATCATCACCTTACATTATATGATACTAGCCAACGCGGCTTCGCACGCTATTATCAAGTTAAAAAGTAGCCTATGTGTTAATCCTAGGTATAAGCTATGTACATTCAAAATTTCATCAAATCCGAAGAGACGAAGAGGTAACAAACATACTTACACACAAACATTCGGATTTATAATATTAGTAGGATTGTAGCGGTCAAGTGCCGAGATAAAAAAAACATGATTTTATTATTAGATATTGAATGTTGTTACTATCATTTTAGGTCTTATATTCATTGGATGCCGTTATGCCCAACTTTTCAGCCGTACATTGTATCTTTTAGGTTATCATAAATATAATAACCTTAAAGAACTCATTAACGAAGGAGTGGAACTCATTGCCTGCGTCATTGTTCCCTGAGGGGTATAATCTTGGAGTCTCCAAATCAAGAGTGAATAGGTATCTTCTAGGCAAGCATGTCACATCTTCGACCGCATCATCACTTTCCATCAGGTGAGATAGTGGTCAAATGCTTGCCTATTTAGCATAATAAATAAATAATAATAATAAAGATAAAAAAAACTTCATGATCAATATCAAAATATGCTTTGTAGGTAGCTATAGTAAACTTTGGCCTCGATTTCTCTACGAATACCTAAACCGTGAATTTATCCATGAATATTAAAAATCTTTATCATAGCCGAGGAAATTGCTTTGAAAGCGGCCATGACGTTGTCGCGTTACCTAGAAAAAATATAAAAATACCTATGTGGAGATAAGATCGCGGGAAACTAATCTGTCAGGGGCGTGATTAATTTTAACAGCGTGCTTGTGAAAGGACGAAATGACTTCTGACATACAGAGGAGGTAAACAGGAGCTTTCGACGAAGCTTTCGAGGAAGATGTTTTTATTTTGTTGGTATTTAGTTGAAAAAAAACGCTGTGAAGATGTGTTTTGGTAAGTATTAATATCGACCTAGGCTTTTTTAATAAGCAACTCTATCTCCAGTTAACTCTATTAAATATCTTGGTGTAATCATTGACTGTGTTAACGGGTTAAGTTGACATACAGATTGAGTTCTAGGCAAGCATGTCACATCTTCGTCCGCATCATCACTTTCCGTCAGGTAAGATAGTGGTCAAATGCCTGCCTATAATGCATAAAAAAAAACAACGAGCACAAGATAACAGATAGGGTTATGCCACTGCACTCCACGGCTATTGTTGTCAAACGATTGAATGTCCATACTTTGTATCCACTGGGCTCCACCGAACGAAACTTAAAATTGTATTTTTAGTCGACATCGCTCCAAATTTGAGTACTGTTAGCAAAAACTGAAGCGTTCGACGGAAACATTTTTATTTTCTAAGTATTTAGATAGTATATTCAGCTAGCTATTTTGTAATAAAAATTGCTAAGACGTGTTTCGCTTAAAGTTAGCGTTGACTTATTTTTTTTGTTTTCGATGCTTAGGTTTATTCTAGTTAGCTCGATTCAATATCTTGATGGAACTATTTACTGCATGTTTGTGAACGAAATACTTTTTGACATACAGGTGACGTAAAGATGAGCTTTTGTCGACGTGTAACTCACGTTTTGATTCTTGCTTGCTAGCTTGTCGTATAGACTAGTGGGCAGTCCTAATGTCAGGAAGCCGCCTGAAAGCATCCCAGAGATAAATAAGATATAGAAGCATCCGACATGGCTTAATTGTTTTGATTTTTATAAATAGATATAGTAGAAAATTCGATTGTATGTTTTGTCTGTATCTTTAGCAGACTACAACTTTTTCCTCGTCTCTGTTTCTTCACCATGTTTGGCTACTATATTTTCAAGAACCCTCACAGATGGGCCACACTAAGAGAAATGTCTCAATGCTGTTACTAAATCTAGTGCTATATGTAACAACTATAATTATATAGTAACAATCACAAAAGTATTCGGTAACAACTAGCTTATTTTGTAAAAAGAACGTAGTAACTGCAATTTAGACAAAATATATTTCTGTGAACTTAAGTAGTCTAGTTGTCCCAATTTTTTTTCTCCGTGCATCAAACATATATACCGCAAAAATTATAGCTATTATTCTAAACAATTTACGCCGAACTTAACTAAACCAGGTAAAACACCGCAGAATCATTCCCCTGACCCAACACAATTGAAACTTTCCAAACACTTGCGGTCACCACCTGTTGTCTATAATTAATGAGTTTCCCATAATTGTTTCCGATTTGAATCGATTTCGGATTTAATTAAATTAGGACATGACGTTGTCGTATACGTTTTGAGCGATCCGTACCCTAACGCTGAATAATATATTTTTTAATGCCAAAAATTTTAACAATGTAGCCAATATGGCTGCCTTGTTCCAGGTTTGCATATTTACGGCATTAAATAATTTTATAGATATATTAGGCAAATTATATAACATATTTCTCTCCTTTGCAATGCACAGTCGGGCAAAAATAATCTAAAAACGGACAGAAATTGGCTGATGAATTAATATATATAAGTAGATACGGAATACTCAAAGTGCCCATTGTAATTGCACATTTTTTGTTCATTTAATTGTGAAGTTAAACAGGAACAAATAATACAATACAATACAAAACTCTTTATTGTATTACCAGTTTACAAAGTGTACAACTAAACAATTTTTAGAAATTATATATTTTTTAGTGGTAATACAATCGGCGGTCTCATCGCGTATAGCAATTTCTTCCAGACAACCTTAGTATGGACATAAGTGAAACTGGAATGTGTTAGACGGTGGTGTACACTAGTCAAGGAAAAATAAAAAATAAAGTACAAGAACCTATCAAAACAATTACTTACTAAATATACATACATATATACGTAATGTAATATATATATATATAATATCAACTTTATTAAAACTTCCTATTACTAAGACTCCGCTGTCCGTCCGTCTGCCTGTCCTCCTGATCTGTCACCAGGCTGTATCTCATGAACCGTGATCATTAAACAGTTAAAATTTTCACAGATAATGTATTTCTGTTGCCGCTATAACAACTAATACTAAAAAACAGAATAAAATAAATATTTAAGGAGGCTCCAACACAGCAAACGTGATTTTTATGCTCGTTTTTGCTGGATATTTATAACGGCAACAGATAGACGCTTGAAATATTCACAGAATATTTAGTTATATATTCACTTTAAAAATAAATAATTAAATTAAAATAAAACAATTATTTAAGGGGGCTCCTATACAACAAACGTGATTTTTTCCCTTTTTATAGATATTGGTACGAAACCCTTCGTGCGCGAGTCCGACTCGCACTTGGCCGGTTTTGTTCACTTTCGCGGCAAAACTCGTATAGTGCTGTTACTCTGTTTATATTAATTAATAATTCACTCTACAATCCATGTATTTTTGTTACCCTTAAAATTTCACGTGAAAAATGAATTGTGTGATAAAATACTGCTAACAATGGAGTTTTTCGCAGAATATTGATACTGGTAATTTCATCTGATGATTTGTAATATTAATATTTGGGCATCATGTACAGTTAACCTTTTGTAAAAATATTGTTATACAATTTTATATTAAACCCTCTCAGTAAAGCTTCACCAAACACTTTTTTTAATATACATTTTCCGTTAAATTTTTCATAATATGTTTGGGATTTATTTGTTACTTTTAATTTTGTTTTTACTTTATTATTTACATTTTTAAATGGGTTATTTTTTTGCTCAGACGGTGATTATATTGAGTATATACTATTTAAATATACATATACGCTCTAACAACATTTTATTGGAGCGTATTTTTGTATATTTTGAATGTATACAAATGATATCAGTTCGACGCGAACGACTAGTTATTTACAACTGGTAAAGGTTTCATAAAAAAATATATTTAAGTATTTCTTGTAACGGAATAGTTCCAAACAAATCTTTATGCTCGGAAGTAAGAAACTTACGTAGTAACGCTCCAAGTTCTTCAATCCCCTAGCTTCAAAGAAAAAGGCTACACCAATACACCTCCTGATAACTCCTGGTGCTGCATAATTTATTAGGCGCAGCACAATGGAGCCCCGCACAAAACTGTCTATTGTCTCGTTGGGAACGTGCACAAAGGACGTGTTAGTATGTCGTCTTGAAGTGTGTATAGGCTGAAAAAGTTGCTTGCGACTGTTTTAAATAGTTTTTTTTTAATTTAAGATACTCTATGAATAAAGTATCGTTCCTGTTACTAACATTCTAGTGCTATAATATATGACAACTATAATTATTTAGTAACAATCACAAAATTATGTGGTAATAACTACCTTATTTTGTAAAAAGAACCTAGTAACTGTAATTTTGATTAGAAAACATGTCCAAAAATTTTTTTTCTCTGTCTATGATAAGCATAACTTAATATAGGTAACTATTAAGCGACACCACTATAAGTAGACATTCTACAAACGCGTACGAATCGTTTTGCTTCCACATTCATTGTGCAAACTGCAAAGGAATGGAACTCCCTGTCTGAGTCAGTGTTTCCTGATGAGTACAATATGAGAGTCGTAAAGTCCGTACAGCGAAAGAGTGGAACTCGCTGCCCACGTCTTTGTTCCCTGACCAGTATAATCTGGGAGTCTTCAAGTCTAGAGTGAATAGGTATCTTCTAGGTAAGCATGCTAAATCTTCGGCCGCATCATCACTTTCCATCAGCTGAGATAGCGACCAAATGCTAAACTACCTAGCATGAAAAAAAAAGTCGCTAATGAATAGGTATCTTCTAGGCAAGCTTTCTCCATCATCGCTTACCATCAGGTAAGATGGTGGTCAAACGTTTGCCTATCACAAATAAAAAAAAAAAGATGAGCGGTTGAAAACGCTTCACTTTCATCGCCTTAGTCGATAGCTCGTTGTTGGATTCAAAACCGCAACCCGATACCGCTGCGGAATCAAAAAGTAAAATCATCATGGTATATAATAGAGAGAAAACAAGGCTTACAAAAGACATTCTTTCATGGTTAACATTCCTCGGATTCGAACTAAGCGATTCGCCGAACTTCCATTATCCGAACTGCAAAAGAATGGAACACCCTGCCTTCGTTCTTGTTTCACGATAAGAATAATTCAGGTCAAGAATGAACAGGTATCTTCAAGGTAAGCATGTCCCACCGACCGCAACGTTGCTCTCCATCAGGTGTTTGCAGTGAAATGCTTGACTATAGATCATAAAAAAAACAACGGGTTGCACTCCGGGAGTGCCGGCAGAAGTGAAAACTTGAAGATTTTTCGCCGCGCGGTAAAAAGAGAGGGGGATATTACTTCCTCTCCATCGTCTTACGAATTTTCCGTCTTACGAATTTTCGATCAGGTCACGTGTCCTGACGCGAGTTTAACATTTTTTACCGATACCAAAAAAAGTGCAAGTTTTCACAAGCTTCCAGATGCCGCATTTACAACCACTTATTGTCATAAACACGGTGGCATTTTGCAGCGCCGATTGCTTACATTTTTATGATTGCTGCAGTTAGCACATCCATTTGCTAGGTATTATTTCTCGTTCCAGATGTAAAGCGTAATAGAAGATAATAGTTCTATCAGCATGTTTATTTATACCATTTTATAATCAATGGTTAACTGAAGTGATATTAGAAATCATACTCCTTGGATAAGGTAAAAAAAATAAAAATAAATAAAAAGAAAAACAAAAAAAAAACAAATCATGTAAAAATATCACTTTAGCGGGGGAGACCTCTTTTTCTTTCTTCTTTCTAATAAGAATAATAATTATCTCGAGACGAGATTTGCCACGGAAGAACTCGGATTTTAGGGGGGCTTGAACTTCTTAGCTCCACCCTTGAAACCGACACTGTATAGATATATAGGTTAGCTCTCATTATTATATTCTTTTTGAACACTCTCTTCAATTCTGCAAGTACTTCTCTGTAATTTGTCGGTATTTGTTACACACATAAAAAGGTAATGTCTATTGACTATACTTTCAGTTGTAATGGCTCTACGTGGTTGGTTACTTTATGCTTTTGCGAGATTAGGGGAGTAAAACGCGTGAGTTTCATGTTTTTACGATTTCGTGGCGATGGAGGGAAGTAAGACTTTTATTTTAATGTTTATCAATTACTTACTGACTCGCTTGGCCTTACCGGGTGGACTTATACGGCTAAACAATTGACCTACCGACAGCCCGCTCGAAGCATTTCGCGTTTTTCTTGCTCTTCTTTCTCTTATCATCGGTACGGCGAAGAAGTGGAACTCACTGCTCGCGTCTGTGTTTCCTAAACGGTATAACCTAGGAGTCCTAGTGGTTTGTTTGATTTGTTATAAGAAAATCTTGCCTGACGTCTACTCATCTATAAACTATGTTTGACCGAAACCGAAACCTATAGATAACCTATAGAATACTGCTATAGCACCTTAGGAATTGGTCATCCATATATAACTGACATACCTCCAATTCGCTCAAAGCGTTTCGCTTCTACGTTAATCATTCGTACTGCGAAGGAGTGGTGCTCATCGCCCTCGTCTTGTTCCCGAACGGTATAACCTCGGAGTCTTCAATTCAAGAGTGAATAGGTAAATTCTAAGCAAACTCTCTTTCTAAATCTCTCTTTATTTCTGTTGAGATTGTGATACAATTCTAGCCTATCAAGTATAAAAAGACGATTGGCAGAGCGGAGCGTGGAGAGGCCTGTTTTGTCCCTCTTCTCGCGCGTAAGAGGCGCGGTAAAAAGGATTCGGTTGAACTTTAGTATACTAAACAAATTTTAGTAATTTTCAAAATGATTTTATCAATGATTCAGTGACATTTGATTTTATATTCAGAATAAGGTTGTGGTTATATTAATTAAGTATTTCCGTTATATTTAAGTCATGCTATTGCGTGATAGGTACAATTTACAACAAATTAGCTAGTGGGAGTGATGACAATAGTTCTCCATATTCCGCCATTGCAACATGCAAAAATGATGTAATAATGGTGACCAGAGATCACATATAATATATATTATCATACATGATATTATCATGTAATTACATTAGATAATACATATAGAATACACAGTTGGTACTTAAACTGCTGGCTATTCCAATTTTATGTCCCAGGCAGAGGCGGTCTAAGCTTCCTGCCTGGGACGCGTCAACTATATCCACCAATTAGTAATTGCGTCGTTCCCAGTGAAATTTGAAGCTGTAAGCGTTGGTTTTTTTAATCAGCCGAAAAGCATAGCTGCTTCCAGGACTAGTTTCACGTCATAACACCTTAAGAGAGTTGAGAGGATTGCACAATTCTCAGAGACAGCTTCGCAGTCCGACACAAACCTTGTCCTACTAAGTTTCGGGTAACATAGGTACTATGTAGGTTTTGTTGTGGTATTTAAATATTATTAAAAAAAAAGATTAAATTTTGTTGATATAACTGCCCCTTGGCTCAGTTGGGTGAGCGTTCGCCCTCTAAGCAGGGGTATTGGGTTCGATTCCCGGCGAGCAGGCAAGTTTTCTCCCCAAGGAAAATTTGTGTTTCTCGTTCTGGGTGTGATTGTTTGTGTGATGTAAATGATTCCGGCTCCCATGACACAAGTCATCGAACTTAGTGTGGGGCTGTGAGTTTGAAAGCGTTTATGTTTATGTTTTATATATGCGCTCATATAGCGCAGAAGTTAAGCTAAGCCTTTCAGGAATGTAAACAACAATGTTCATAAAAAAAAATTAAAACTTTGTTAGAAATAAGAAGCACTTTACATCAAACTCAACAACATTGTTCAGTAAACGTGATAAACTGATAGAGATTAAATTATTATCAAAGGTGTATTACAACCCTTCAGGGAAGGTACGGACGGGACCAGGATTCTATTACCTTCAAGTAGATATCGTTTTAAAGAAATTCCAAGAAGAAACGAACTCTAAGCTGATGACGTAAAGTTGAAATTTGAGAACAAAACGTTCTCAAATTTCAACTTTAGTGAAGATTATTGAGAAGATTAAGGATTATATTTCAAACGGTTTGTGGAAATATGGGAGGTGAATGATTTAGGTTGTTAGGTGTTAGTGCTTTTCTAAGTGCATGGCGGTTAAGATATTCGTAAATTGAGTGAAATAAATACCAGAACTAGAAGCACAAATATCCCTTGGGAAGGAATTTGTGCTCCTGCCAGGAATCGAACCCAGGACCCACGGCGCAGAGGGCGGACACCTGTCCACTGCGCCAACCGGGTCGTCAATTATGAAGGTATTACGTTATATAGGGTTATTTCTAAAATACCAGACAGCTTTCGGACCCTAATTCTTATTGTAACCCTCATATTTAATTTCTAGATTTTTTTCTGAATGCTAATAGTCTACGTGTTAATCCTAGGTATATTCTACGTATATTCCAAATTTCAACCAAATCCATATAAGCGTTAAGAGGGAAAAAACATAAACAGAAACGCTTACACACTCACAGCCCCACACAGTTCGATGACTTGTGTTGTGTGTGCCGAAAACATTCACGTTTTCGACACCCACGACACAAGTCTGTCAACGCACACACAGAACCTAAGGAGAAAACCTGTTTCCACTGCGAATCGAACCCGAATACCGCTACCTAAAAAGCATACGCGCAATCAACCAAGCACCGGGCAGTTTAATTTGGCGAATGGATTGGTATTGACACTATTATTATTTGTATCTATAATACTGTTGCTGCATCAAACTAATCAAAGCTCTCAACGCTTTAAGTAATGAAACTAATTCATTCACACCATCCATTAAACCCTGGACATAAAGGAGAATGCCCACCTTTATGTTAATGCCAGACCCCGACAAAGGACACTAAATAAATAGCTTCATACGGAAATTGTGCTTGTCTACCTGATTAATATGTGTTTGCGACACAAACCACTTGGTTCCGCCTGTATTTGCGAGGAATGC
Organism: Lomographa bimaculata; assembly: GCA_948107665.1. Taxonomy (NCBI): domain Eukaryota; kingdom Metazoa; phylum Arthropoda; class Insecta; order Lepidoptera; family Geometridae; genus Lomographa; species Lomographa bimaculata. Next base: position 5,182,375 of record OX403597.1, read on the forward strand.
ATAACCGCTTAATACCGGTACTAGCGAGGAATTCTTGCTTAGACATGCTATTTCAGTTCATGCTATTGTGTAATGAAATATATATAATGACGTGTAGTATTCCACTGCATTGATTTGATTCCAACATAAACTATACTATATTAAAGGTACTGAACTATTAACGGTTGAAGCAACGCGTGATTTTTTTTTTTGAAGTTACGGAGTTATATTTTGGGGTAACTCCGTTGACATAAATTCTTGTTTTCTTTTACAAAAAAGGTATCTGCGAGCTATATATAAATTAAGTAGTACTGATACTCTACGTAATGTTTTTTAAATTACTCTTTTCTTACATTAACCGGTATTTATGTAAATGAAATTTGTATGTTTGTCAAGTCAAATGAATGTTTATTTTTTGAAGTTAAATCTAATCGTGCCGAGTCGCTAAAACCTAAATATAAATATAATATATATATACCACAGATTAACAATAGCATGTTTTATAATTCTGCATTTGTGATGGCCATAAAATATATAACAGATTACCATTAGAATTGAAAATGCTACCTAGAATTATATTTAAACGTAAATTAAAAACTTGGCTAATTTCCAAAGTCCACTATAGCCTTAAAGAGTATTTTGATACCGAATCTTAAACTTTTTAAAATCTTATTTAACCTTAGCTTTAAACTTGTCTTTGTATTATCTTTATATATTATTTGTTGCTAATTCTAATACATTAAGATGATACTATTAATATTTTATGAAAATATTGTACGCTCGAAAAGGGCAAGCTGTTGAAACTGTATATATTTTATATAAGATCTTTTGTAACCACAGTCTGACAATAAACGATATTCTGATTCTGATTCTGATCAAAATGCTGGCAATTATTTATTTCAACGTATTAGCATTGCAATTCAGAGAGGCAATGCCGCCAGCAAACGCTACCCACTGGGAGTGTGCTTGAGCTCTTGAGTTACCTATAGGCTCGATGTCTTGTAGGTAACTTGTTTCTTTGCTGTATATAATTTTAGTTTAGTTTAAGGAAATATAGGCAATTGGCGCGTAGGTAGAAGATATTAGTCAAAGTAATGTTATTACTTTGACTAATATCTTGGTACATAAATTGGTTGATATGAATTTTAAGGTATTCAATCGTCAGTAACATTATCACAAATATTGGACACGTATTTTTTATTTTGTCAATTAAACAAAAAAGTGACGAAGATTGTGTGTGAAATAATGAAATAAGTGTTTTTTTTTTGTTGAAATTTCGCGTGACGTCACGCCTTTACACTTTTTACTGAGGTGATGAGGGTCACGAGCCCCTATTCCAGATATTTGACGCTCTTTATCTTTGTCAATTTCTATTGATCTGTTAAATAAAAAAATACATTTCAACTTATTTTGATAATGTAACTGACGGACTTATAAGCTTTTCAAGGAGAAGCCAATGACAACCCTACCTCCTGATCATGAAGTACCACTCTGTCAAGAGTGTCCCACTAAAGATATGATATTTTACAAGCTTTTATCTAGTTTCACCTGTACCTTTATCTGTCGGTTTGTAATCAAAACTTGTAAGCTAAATTAGACCCACTTTCCGATAAAATTTGGTGTATTTATGTATCTTCGGTGACAATACAATGATATGGTACCATAGAGCTGGTACCATATGGAGACGGAAGATGACCATAGGAACTTCTGAACTAAACAAATTGAACTGGTAATTAAACTTCTGGGAACGTCTGTTTCAGCAGTACAATCAACCTCCATTAATTGAACCAATGAGACAAAGAAGTCTCACTAGTACAGTCAATTTAACTGATAATTGTGCTACTGGGAACGGAGGATATAAACCCATCGTTTTTGAGCTCGTTTGATTCGTCTTGACAAGTTCTCTGGTTATATACATTTTTAGTCCTTTTTTATTTACAACTGGTAAACGCTTGATTTTAAAAATATGTTTAATGAGTAAAACGCATAAACATAAACGCTTTCACACTCCCAGCCCCACACTAAGTTCGATGATTTGTGTCGTGGGTGCCGGAAACGTTCACATCACACACAATCACAACCAGAACCAGAAATACAAATTTTCCTTGTGGGGAAAACTTGTTTCCCGACAGGAATCGAACCCGATATCCATGCTTAGAAGGCGAACGCTCTCCCAACTGAGCCAGCGGGCAGTTCAAAATGTAAAGTTTCCGTTGAAAACTCTTGCAAAGTAATAGTACCGTTATTTTTCAACGTGAAACCATCCCGGGTATTTTATGTACAAAAGTTTTGCACCTTCCAGGGCTATTTATCTTCTCCAGAACGTAAATAGGTTGTCTGCACAGCACGCAATGTGTGGCTATTTGAAATGCCATGCCCATTTATAAATCAAGCTGTTGTTTCACTTGCAATGCTGAAAGTATTACAGTTAAGTAAATAAATAAACCTTCGTTCCTGTCGTTTAACTAACAATCCAACCTTGATTCTTTGATCTTGATTTTTTTTCTCTCTACGATCAATCCACAGCTATTTCTTTTTGGCTTGATTGATTTCGATACAATTTATATGGGACCACCTTCGAAGTATAATCTACCAAACAAAAAAAAAAAAACATCGATATCGATTCGTAATTGGCGGAGATATCAAGTAACATACACATAAAAAAAAATTGTGAGAATCGGTCCACAAATAGGGGAGAAATCGGTGAACATAAATAAAAATACATACAGTCGAAAATGTACCTCCTCCTTTTTTGAAGTCGGTAAAAAACCATTAAAATTTAAAATGGTTTCTATTTATAATTTATCATTCGTAGAGTCGGAAAATCAACGATACTATGATCCTAGTCTTAAAATGAGTACCTATAGCAAGTCTAGAACATGTAATAATGTATGTGTACAAACAGTGCGTGGCATACAACCACATATTATAATAGAATAGAGCCGTTATAAAGAGCTTTTTTCACACGCGTCTGCTTCTGAGGTAAAATTATAAAGAAAATTATGGGATTTGCGCGTGTTAGCTATAAATTAACATAAATATTTGTCTTTCTGTGCGTTTTGTGGGTGACAGAATCTTATTACGGTACAGATTGCCTGCAACCGCTACAATTACAGAACAAGATGGCACCGTAACTTACCCAGTTTTTGATATGATTATTATACAGTATGCTTAAATATTGAACTATCTAGGGCCCATTGCATATATAAAGCACTGAGCTTGTAGATCACTCAGGTGCTAAAGCCCTCGACCAGTGGGTTGGACCAGCGTTCCCATCATGCTGGCGTTATTGCCTCTCTTAAGTCCAATATTAATACGTTGAACCAAATAACTAGTCGTTTGCGCTGAACTGAGATCTCGCGCCTACATATTGCCTCATAGAGAAAAAAAATGAGGTTACTTGCTTATAACTTTTTTTCTTTATAATAGCTAATTGTCTGATTTTTGTATTTGTTGTTCATAAAAAATATTTTGCTCCTCACTTACATGTATGGGAGCCCCTTAATATTTTCATTTATATAATATTAAATGTCGTTTCTAGCTTTTGGGCCGTAGTTTTACATGTTCTATGAAAATTTAAAGTCATTAGTTAATATGGTTAAGACGCTAGATGCCTCTGAGAGACGAACGCTGAACGACCCAATTCAACTCGGAGATCTCGCTTCGCTCGATCGATGAATTACATGTTATTTCAAATTCAAAAATATTTTATTCAGACCATTGATTCATAACAAATAGTTAGTAGGTATAAACAATCTTGAGCACTATGTTAGTACACTTAAAATAAAATTACAGTAATTACTGGGACACTAGTTGTAAATGCGGCTGTAGCCTGCACAACCAGTGTCTGATAATGTTGGAACTCATATCTCCATTTACAAGAAGCCAGAAGACTATTGGTTTTTCCACGTATGCGGCTCAACAGGAATGCTGTTCTTTTTCACATAATGGCAAGGAAGTCTTCTACGTGTGCGCCTGAAACACCTCTGATGCGCTACAAAAAAGTGGCAGCCCCAACAGCATCCTGAAATCTTTGTTATATTGAAATTATGGAGAGTTGTAAGATTTCTGAGTGTATTTAGAACACTTTTCTAGCTGCTAAGAAACTTGGCATCCTAACAAAGGTCAGGCAATACTTCAGGACAGTCTCAATTGCCTGCAGCATCTGTTCAGATGACGGTACATTTAGGTATTAGCTTTATGTAGGTGATCATTTAGATGTAATGTCCTGGGATAAGATCCATCATTTGATAAGATGTAAGTAGGTCATGTCTAGGTAACTTTATCAAAATCAAAATCCAACCCCAAGGGGCACTCATGATAGTTAATGACTTACTTACTGCCAGATTCGCAAAATTACAGCCATCTCGAGAAGAACCTGGTAAGAAACACGGCGGCGCATTTTTTTTTTTTAATCATTCCCTAACTCTAAAACAATTATATTAACCTAGGTATTGTTATTTAGTCGCTAGAAAGCGCTTGTGCAGTTTGTCTCCTGTCCTATGCCCTTGTCAATAATTTAGTAATTTAGTATGTATAATTATATTTACGTAGTCATTAATATGGTAATTTAATAAAATATACATTCTTAGTGCAATTTGTTTATATACTAATATATAGTTCTAATATTATTGCCATTGCTTACATTAAGATCTTTATTAACATGAATTCTGGCAAATAAACGACTTAATTGATTTAATTTCATTACGAGTAAATTTTTAACTATTTCCATAAACGAAGAGCTCTAGGAAATTCATAAAACCTAATTTTCCCAGTGGTCTGTAATTGGTTATCTCCAAGCTATAACCAAAATGCAATATAAATATACCTATTCCCGCCACATTGTTCCATTTCGTGTGTAAAATAAAATAAAATGAACAAATGGAAGCGTTTATTTTAATCAAATCTCATTGAAGTGTGCGAGTCGAAACACGCGCGACAGCCCATTGGCACATGTGCGGGGTAATGTAATGAAAATTCTTGGAAAATGCCATAGAAACTGGGTAAATTTGTAGGCATTGATGGCAATTATTGAAGTATTGTTTGTTGTTGATTTTAATAATATTGTAGATAAGGTATGAAGGAAACAATTAATTATAATAGCTTATCAGTATTGATTTTATTATGTAGGTATTGTGACCAAATTAGCCGTCGAGGGCAATTTGAAAAAATCACGATAAATATTGACAAATTATCATTTATAATCCATTCTACCAGCTCGGTCACCACGGCCTTGTGCCAGAATGACACTGGGCCCGTAGGGACCGGCAGCTCATTCTATTTCAAAAATATATCAGAGCGTCTGTTTGAGGTTACGCGTGATAAAAATGTTGCAACTTATTTGGCTCAACGTATTAGCATTGCAATTCAGAGAGGCAATGCCGCCAGCATGATGGGAACGCTACCTACTAGGAGTGTGCTTGAGCACTTGAATTACCTATAAGCTCGGTGCTTGTATGGGTAATTCTTAGGTCTGTTCTATATATATGTATAATTGGCCAGTAGATATAGTAAAGGATATTAAAAATAAAACTGCTAAGACAGCCACTACTGTATCACGCTCGCTTTCGATCGGTGAAACTCTAGACAGCTCCTGGATTTTTCTCAATATTTGATGTTCTTGTTCTTACGTCGAGCTATAATGTACGGAATAATTTTCTTCCTTAAGCAAATTTGTGTTTCCGGGAATGAATGTGTGCGTGATGTGAATGTTAACCGTCACCCAAGTCTTCGTATTTAGTGTGGGGCTAAGAATTCAATTTTCTACAACTCAATTTTATTGATGAAGGCGTCGCGCCCATCGCCAATTATTTCGTCTGGCCGACTTTTCATGCCGCCGCAAAAATGTTAGGGTTACGCAAGGGTACGTACGTTAAATATGTAAAACGTTTGCGGTAATATAAATGTGGCCGACGCTTTGTTTACGTTGTACTCGTTTCCTCGTGTTAAACCCTTTCAAGCAGTGTCAGTGACCTGAATTTTTATACATATTTATAAAACTGAAGCGTTCAAATTGCACGTGCTTGGGACACAGAATATTTTTTTTTTTTTTTTTTTTTTATTTGTGACAGGCTAGTGTTTGACCACTATCTCACCTGATGGTAAGTGACGATGTGATCGAAGCTGGTAAACACACTAGACCTGGAATTTTAGTTTTGCGTGCGTATCCTACTATCCTACTTCCTACTAATATTATAAACGCGAAAGTTTGTAAGAATGTATGGATTTATGTTTGTATGTTTGTTATTCTTTCACGCAAAAACTACTAAATGGATTTTGATGAAACTTTACAATAATATAGCTTACACATCAGAATAACACATAGGCTATTATAATTAATAAAGATATAGTGTAAATTATCCAAAATATGAGGATAAGTGTCAAGTAAGTAGGAAAAAAACCTGCCATCTGCGAGCTATTCTGGCGTGCGCCGCAAAAACCGTTGGAGTTACACTTATATAATGAATAATATTTAAATGTTTATCTTAAATAGTCATACAAATAAGATCGCGACAGCATATATCTACTTTTTTTGTGTAAGCCATTATCGCCAAAATAGTGAACCATAAATACAATTTGTGAACCATAATTTTTAAATGGTTAGATTTGCCTCCATCCTAAATAGCATAGTTAATATAAAAAAATTTTGAAATATTGAAAAATTTACGAAAAAATAGATAGATAGATAGAAAATTCTTTATTGCACAAACAGTATTGTAGGTACATAGGCGAACTTAATGCTACAAAGCATTTTCTTCCAGTTAACCTGGGTGTATCGAGGATATTTTGATATGGTAGTGCACATCTTCGGTAAAAAGTTATTTTTATTTTACAATTAAAACTTTAATTTGTATATAGTAATATATAAAAAATAGTCTAATTTAAGATACCAAAATATACCAAAAAAAAAATATACATATTTATACATACATTTAACTACTCATAGTACTCATATATACATACATAAATTTTCTATATAGACATATATACATAAACATATTTATAAAATATTTTAATTTTAATTGAATATAACTAAATATTGGATTCTGTTGCTCAATTTGGAAGATTATTTTGTAATGCGAAGTAATGGTTGTAAACTTTTGCTTTAAAGGTGTCGATAGATGGAGCTTGACGAATATTTGCGGGTAGACTATTCCAGAGATGAATCGCTGTTATTGTAAAGGAGTCTGAATACGATGCAGTATTATGCTGGGGGATCTTTAATTTAAGATGTTGAGTGGAGCGCTGCAGTCGTCCAGTAGAAGAAAGGAAACTAAACCTTTGTTTGAGGTATTTCGGTGCACGTGGGTCAAAGAGAATATTGGAAAGTAAACAGAGAATATGAGAATTTCGACGGTGTCGTATATTCAGCCATTTCAGCTCTAGGCGAAATTTCGACACGTGGTCGTACTTACGCAAATCGTAAATGTACCGGATACATAGATTTAGTAGGCGATCCAGCTTGTCTAATTGCTCCTCGGTGGCATCAGAGTAGCACACGTCGGCATAATCTAGTATAGGAAGCAATAGTGAGTTAACAAGAGTTACTTTCGCATGCTGAGGTAGAAAATTTTTGAGTCTCCTAAGACTGTGCAAAGAGCCGTACATCCGTTTACTGATTGCTGCAATGTGGCTGTCCCAGGAAAGGTTGTTGGTAATGTTGAGCCCGAGATTTCTGACTTCCTTACAGTAATGAAGAGAGACTCCATTGTATTTGACTTTAGGGATAGTCAAAAGGTCAATTTTATTTAAAAGAAATTTACTGCCAGTCATTAGTACCTGTGTTTTACTAGTATTAATAATAAGTCCAAATTGTTGCGTCCAGGCATATACTGCGTCCAGATCTCTGTTTAGTTGGCCAATGGCCGTATCAATATCTTCAAGAGTAAAGGATAGATATAGTTGGACGTCATCGGCATAAAGATGATAGGAAGAATAATTAAGTTGAGATACTAAAGTGTTTATGAATATAGAAAACAAAAAAGGTGAAAGTACTCCTCCTTGAGGTACGCCAGCGTCCACCTTGCACCAGTCCGAAAAAACATCATCAACTCGTATGCATTGTTTACGTTCACAAAGATATGAAAGAAACCAGTCAGTAGCAGACTGAGACAGATTAAGAGATTGCATGATAGCCAGAAGGATGTCATGGTCGACACAGTTAAATGCATTGGAAAAGTCAAGAAGGATCAGCAGAGTTAGTTTTTTATCATCGATACCTAATCTAATATCGTCAGTGATTTTAACGAGAGCTGAGCAAGTACTGTGTGCAGGTCGAAAACCAGATTGAAATGGCGTGAGAAGGTTATTAGATTGAATAAAAGAAGAGATCTGACGATGAACGATACGTTCGAGCACTTTCGAAAGAAAGGGAAGGATTGAGATTGGGCGATAGTCTTTTAATTCAGTTGAAGCAGATTTTTTGGGAATAGGTATAATGTGAGCGTGTTTCCACAAAGAAGGAAAAGTATTGGTACTTATGGAGAAGTTAATTATATGTGTGATATGTGGTAAAATAATATCTAGGAGAGGAGTAATTAGGTCTCGCCCTATACCATCATGCCCTACTGCCTTACTAGGGATACTAGTAATAATACGTTTCACTTCACTTTCATCCACAGTTTTAAGAGTGAAGCTCTCTTCATCTTTATCATGACGTATTGAATTAAGACGTGCAATGGTGAGCGCTTTAACTGTATCATTGACTTGACAAGGGACTGCTATGAAGTGACGATTTAGGGTATTAACATCTATTGAAAGAGAAGCTACATTTTTATTTTTACCAAAACCAAGTTCCCTGAGAATTTTCCAAATATTATTGGGAGTACTATTATTAATGGCACCAAAGATGTGACGGCGTTTTGCATTTCTGACAGCCTGGTTGCATCGATTTCTGGCTTTTTTGAAATTATTTATATTTTCCTCTGACTTGTCCTTCCGGTATTTACGATACAGATAGTCACGCCTTCTCATTAACCTACGTATCTCTTCCGTTAGCCACGGCGCAGGAGGTCTTTTCATACGCACCGGTTTTTTAGGTGCATGCTTGTCATACAGATTGACAAGAGAAGTATTTAAAATCTGCACTTTTTTGTCGACATCAGAAGCAGAAGACAACTTTTCCCAGTCCAGAGCAACGGCATCTGAGCACAACTTTTCCCTGTCTATGGCAGCAAGATTTCGTTGTAAAATAGTTTTAGGTTTGATTTTAGGAACTCGAATCTTGTATGTTGCATAAATAAGATCATGATGTGAAAATCCCGGCGCTGGATACTGGCCAAAGTCTGAGACTCTACTCGGGTCGCGCGTTATTATAAGATCAAGCTTCGTATGGCTATCATTCATATGGTAAGTCGGGCCTAAGTCAAGAAGTGTAAGATCAAATGATAACACTATATTATGTAACTTTTTCGATCTCCGGTCATCTCTCAATAGACATGTATTAAAGTCTCCCAAAATCATAAAAGTCGTCATATTGTGGTAAAAAAGAATCAAGAAGTCCTTCAAGGGTATTAAAATAATCAACTGTGGGGGGAGAGTAAATAACACCTAACATAAACTTTGCTGTTTTCTTTATAGTAACTTCAAGGAATAAGTGCTCCATAGAGCTTGAGTAAAGAGAAGGGGAACTTGAAATTACTTTATATTTTAATCCAGAACGTAGGTACATTGCAACCCCACCGCCACCTTTACCAGTACGATCGTTTCGTATAAGTTCAAACCCAGGAAGTACAAATGACTTTGAAGGAAGTGTTGGCTTAAGAAAGCTTTCGGATACAAGACAAGCATGTACGTAGTCACTAGTAAAAGTAGCTTGAAGCTCAGAAATGTGAGCAGGTAGACTTTGTGCATTAATGTGACAGACATTAAAATTGTTTTTATGATGTGAAAATGATTGATGGAGACGGTCGCTAAGCGGTTTAATGTCCAAACTATCATCAAGGGCATCAGAGTAACAATCAGAACCAAAAGATAAAAATAAATCAGAAGATATTGAGCAATCCATATAAATACTATAATACTTAACTAATATAATAAATAAAATAAACTTATAAAAAAATAATTAATCAAAGTTAAACAAAATATACTAACACGTTGCAAAAAGCTACATGTTTGTATAGCCACAAACACCATCGGTTAGTTGAAAGAACAAATGCTTAATTAATAATTTTATACCATACTTCCAAAGGATGCATATACACAGAAAACTTACATAAAAAACGACCACAAAAATGAATACATAAATAGCTACCTACTTAGGTAAAACTCTAAACGCATTCTTAGTTCACGCCACTAGTTACGAATACAGGGTAGATAGTTTTGTGTAGAAAAAGGAAAATGTCGCAACTTGTAGGTACTTATATAGGTACTCCATTACCATATTATTATAAACAAGATAATATATGTATATACCCTAGCTTACAATTTCTGCTATATATTGTAGTCGTTTTTTTTTTTTTTTTTTTTTAACTTTAAATATGAAAGTATTGAGATTATCAAAGTGACATCAAATTATTAATTCGGTACAAACATGAAAGTAGTGTGTACCAATTACGTACAAGTAACTGGCACAAAAGTTCCACCGGTACAATAAGTAGTAGCTCATCGCACCTTCTTTTTACTATAACACCAAAACTAAAAAGTGGTTGTGTGAAGAAAGTCGTAATCATAATAAGCATGTTATTAAAGTAATATTATTAAGTATTTACTATACCTTAATTATGCGATGCTAAATTAAATACTATATCTAGACATTTTGCCTTGGCCTGCCAGGTTGCCACTCCCCACAAAAGGATAGCAGAAAAAGGAAAAGAAATGAATTGACATAATTTTGACAGATCGTACTAGACAAATGACAGCTAAGAAATGACAGATATAACAAATACAACAAGTGAATATACCGAAAAAATTACTAAATTCAAATTATTCTTTAATAGGGTAGGATATTTATCTTACCCTATTTTTTACAAGATTATACGAAGCACATACCGCAACAAACACAAGTCATTATCGCTTTTGAGTCGCTGAAGCTTTTGAGCGAGTTTTCGGCACCAGATTTTTCGCTTGCGCCTGAGCCTTGACGACGGGGGGATTTGCCGGAGGATATTTCTGGGCTACTTCCTTCAGCTGCGCTTGGGAAACAATTCGATGTTTGACGCCATCTGACGTTATCAAATATATAGAACAATCTTGTGACCAGCATCTATTCACACCGTAGATTTGACGTGCCTCGTTAAATAAGGCCCTTCTTGGTGTCGTAAGATATTCTGCGACCGAGACATCAGCACCCTTTAGTTCCTTCTTATTGTTCCATATACGTGAACGAACATCTAGGCTTTGGAATCTCACAAGTATTGGTCGTTTACCACCTGTGCTATCTTTGCCGAGACGATAACAGAAACGGATGTGTTTTGGGCAGAAATCTGGAAACTTGAGCTTGTTTTGAATGATGTTAGTCAACAGGCTACACAAATCTTCATTTTTTGACTCTTGGATTCCACGAAACATGAGAAACTTACGTCTGCTTCTGTTCTCTATGTCATCAACTACTGAAATAACCTGAGTTACCTGGGAGCGAATAAGATCCACAGCTAGCTTCATGCACACCTTAAACTGCTTGAAATCAGCTGCCAATTGTTCCAAGGATGGATTTCCTGTGCCAGATGTGCTGCTCAGCCGTGCCTCAAATGATGCTACACATTCCACAAGTTTGCTATCAAGCTGATGAATAGCTGTCAGGGGATCAGTGGAGTAAAGAGTTGGCTTCTGAGACATTGCTGTTGTAGTGAAGAAATGTGAGCTCTGATAGAGATATAATAATGCAAAATATATACTGCGAGTTGAAAGTGGGTGTTTGTGGCCACACTACAAGTGTTGTTTTTCTATATCATACCAGTGTTTGAGGGAGCTGCATTTATATTATTAGCTGTAGCTGGTAATCAATTGTGAATCTTCACTGGATTTAGCACTTGATTTCACTTGTAAGTATTTTTAAAACTTAATTAAACTATTACGGAAATTATGAGATGTTGTTATTGTGACTACCCACAAAAAATATAATATTTTCTATCATCATTATGCAAATTTTTCAACACCACGCGGGTGAAACCGCGGGGTGCAGATAGTATTTACATAATTTAAACGCAGGCATCGGAATACGACTTCACCGCATCGTCTCCGGAACTCATGATCAGACCTTGACAATTGGGACTAACTTGACATCATATACTTTCAACTTAATAAAAGATTCATAAAAATCACTTAACGTAGAAAAATGAGAAACTAGTCCTTTTATGGGAGTTGGTTAAAATAAGGTCAACATTGAGAGTTTAACAAAGTTGGTAAATAGTAGTAAAAAACAATATCAAATGTGCTTTAAAATCTACAAAATACTGTAATAATATTACAACAAGTATGTTTTTTTCTATTTTTATCGATCATTCAAAATGTTTATTTTTTTATTTAGTTTAGTTATTGTAAATATGGTCCAACTGTATTTAGCTGTTAGGTAGTAAAAAAAAATAATGTATAAACTCAGAAATAATATAAATAGGCACAAATATATTACGAAATTAATCTATTTTCAAGTATTTATCTCTAATTACTTTTTATAAATTTTAATAGAATTAATAAAAATAGCCCGTTGGCCTAATTAGGTGCACGTCCGCCTTCTAAGCAGGAATATCGAGTTCGTTTTCCGTTGGGATCACGAGTTTTATCCCCAAGGGAAACTTGAGTTTATGGTTCTGGTTGTTTATTGTGTGATGTGAATTTTACCGGCACTCACGATGCAACTCGCTGAACTTAGAATAGAGCTGTGATTGAGAAAGCGTTGCCGTTTATATATAAATAGCCGTGCCCCGCGGCTCCACCCGCTTTAAGTTAATAAGTAGCCTATGTGTCATTCCGGAACCTAAACTATCTACGTTCTAAATTTCATCAAAATCGGGTTATTCGTAATGGAGATACGTGGTAAGAAACATTCGCACACACACGAACACAAACTTTTGCATTTGTAATATTATAGACGTAAAGACATATATTTATTTGTGGCAAAAATTAAATTGGCAAAAGGGTACAAATAGTTTGTACTAGGTACAAGGTTTCTCCGAGTAAAACCAACTTTGAAGGAGATTAAAACGTTTATTTTATATATTTAACGAAAATTATTACAAGAGAAGTACTTGACAATTGTGTTCAATGCGTAAGATGGACGACAGAGCCGATGCCGGCTTTCTACCAATCAGCGCTCTTTACGCCCCACTACCCCGCGCTTGCCGCTTGCCCCTCTATTAACTTTAATGCTAAATGCCTTTTACGTGTCGCCTACATAGTTTTTATTTTTAATTTTACCACAAACCGTCCTCAACTCAGCTTACTGCTAGTTAAAAAAACCAGCGCTAGTCTTCCGTTTATATTAGTAGGATATATACCTCAAACTATATTTATTTCAAATTAATCCAACAAACAATGTATATTGCTTGTTATATTAATGTTTAATGTAGAAATCAGGTATAACACATCTAATTAATTAAGTAACACAGGATCACAAAGGTGCAAAACATTAAAGCGAGTCGAACAGGAAAATGGCCGGCGAAACACAGCTATTGTCGTCAACGGTTCATTTATACAATTTGATTGTTGTCCCCGAGTTGATTTACATAAAAACAAAGGGAAACTCTGTAAGGGCGCACCGCGAAAATTATTTCCGCTCGTAAAAATGTAAACGGTCGTTTCAGAGTTCCGTCGTCGATCTAATAAACTGAAGGGTAAATAGCGCGCTTCCGCGTCCACAAATTATTGTTTATAAAATAGTAAAAGTGTTATTAGTAGTTGTAGGCCTCTTTTGTAGAGTTCTCCTGGGGTAGTAACACACCATTGCCGAGTTCGTCCACCAGGATCCCCTAGCCCGATCCCCCAGGGGATCTTCAGAGTTCATCAGAATCCCCAGTGGATCTTTGCCAGACTTTCAACCGCCATGCAGTAGCGTGGAAACATACTGTCTTTCGGACTGAACATGTGTCCAGGAAAATTACAGGGCATAGAGTAAATAATTAAACGCAAGCAAATCTTTAAAAAAAACTGACTTCACCGCTTTATCTTCGAAACCTAGATAAGATTTAATGTATTAAAGACGCATTATTGACGATAACTCAAAAACTAGTGATCAGATCTTGATCAAATTTAAATGGGACCAATGGGAAAGCAACAGCTTTCAAACAAAAAAAAATCTAAATCGGTTCACGTGGAAAGAAGTAATGAGGGACACACATAAAAAAAATCAATTGAATACCCCCTTACCGAGTACCTCCTTCTTTTTTGTGAAGTCGGTAGAAAAAAATATCTCAAGGTAATCCTTGCCGCACTGGATTTTTAATCGAAATTCAAGACTCAGGGTGGCACTGCACTGTAATAGGCAAGCGTGACGTGTACCATCTTGACTTGCTGGTTCTATTCTCTCAATCAAACAAATAAAAATAAAATGTACGTAATCTAATACCTTTAAACGAGCAATTCTTGTGTATATGTATATATAATAATCTAAATCTCGAATCGGGTTTTATGAATTTTTTGTTCATTAACTTATTAACTTATGTTTTGTACTCACCATGACTTAAGGTTCCGAAGTATGGATGCTCACAAAGGAGACTACAGAATGAGAGTAGCTCAGAGGTCTATGAAGTGTGTCATGCTTGGCATAAATAAGAACCAAAGTGGGATATTTTTTTTTATATTTTTGTGCGGGGGAAATGCCTTGCTCTGCCCTTCCTTCCCAGGGGTAAAGGAAAGGGGTATGTAGGGCTCGAACCCACTAAAAACCCTCCCGTGAGCCGTCCCTCGTCAAGGTGGGGCAAGATAGGTTCGCGCTAGCAGTCACTATCCCTCCCCGGTTTAAGGCCCGGATGCAAACTTCTCCGGGCCACTGCGGCGTAGAGGGGAGACCTTGCCCACCAAGGCCACCCTCTAGATGTGTGGGGCCGTGCAAGTCAGTGGAGAGGTCCCCTGACTCTCCACCAGTGACCCCACTACAGAGTAGGAGAGAGGAGGCGGGCGAATCGCCTCCTCCTCCCCACTATCCATCTGAAAGTGGGATATAAATCAACATATTGCAAGACGGCTACGTGCAGGATATAAGTCCTTACCACGTGGAAAGGCGAGGAGATGGTAGATAGGGTAGCAGGGAGAAAGCGAGCTGTCTGCAAACCAGCCGCCCGACTGATATGTCGACGACATAGTAGTGATCGCAGGACAGGCCTGGCTGCGTTCATCACAAAATGCAGATGAGTCAAATTAAACTTGTCCAAATATACCTGTTGTTACAAAAAAAGCTCCCTTATGCTATTGTAGAATGCCGACGTCCGATTACTTTGCGTTATTCCTCTCCATCGGTTGTCTGGAAGTCGTCACTCTCGGCGATAAGACTGCCTTTTGTTACACTAAGTATATAATTATTGATTGCTATTGCTTTTTTTAAGGATTTCAATAAAGATTATATCTAGTCTCGCACATTAAATCACAAACTTTTGTGTTCTTAATGTTAGCACTTTTCTCCGCGTTTTTGGAATAACATTGTAATCCTTTAGCCCAATTTAGGAATACTTCGTTTCAAACACAAATCACACTGCCTAGATCTTACATTTCCGAAAATACTTTAGTAAGTTTTTTTATTTGTTTCTCTAAAATAACAATTAATAGATACTTAAATTAAGCTTCAGTAAGAACACGTTGTTATTAATATATAAACAGGAAAATAGAAAAGAAAATATTGATATATAAATAAAAAATGAAGCTTTTTTTTCATATATAAACATTTCAATCGATGTATCTAGTGTTAGCAAATAAAATAAAATATTAATTATAATTTAAACGAAAGAAAGCAAAGATTAAAAAACTGACGTCGACGCATACATTTTGTTTTTTTTTATTTTCTCAAAAAGCGCTTAATCAATTTCGGTAAAATGTATAATATTAGGTCTCATTGAAAAATTATGTACCAAACAAAAAGAAAACATCATAATCGATTCATAATTGGCGGAATTATCGCGTAATATACGTACAAAAGTTAGGTCATCCAGGTACTTAATTTTGAAACGCAGTAATCACACACTTACACACACGAACATACACTTTCGGATTTAAAACACATAAGTAGGTTTTTTTTTTTTTTTATTTGTGACAGGCTAGTGTTTGACCACTATCTTACCGGATGGTAAGTGACGATGTGATCGAAGCTGGTAAACACACTAGACCTGGAATACGCAGGCTCTCAAGGATAACTGCCGGAACACCGTATTTGGCTTGGCGGCAGACTTTCAACTTGATGGTGGTTAGCTACTTTGGTAGCAAGCCAGGCGAGCAACTCACAAAATGCTCTACCACCTCTCAAATGTCACCTGATTAGCACCACCCGGGGACCACGTGTAGGGAGTCAGACTTAAGGGGTATCCTCCTACGGACGTGGGTGACTCAGTATGGTGATGAGGTGTACATATAAACAGTTACATACATAGTAGTAACCTTTTTTTTTATGTAACTTAATACAAAATAAACATACGTAGACAATAACAATAATTGGTTTAGCAATAGGGGTATGCTCATCGCTTTAAGCTTAAACTAAATATAACTTGAGCATGGCTGATTTTCAAAATATCCCTTGCTCGAGAGGACATTTAAAAAAACGGTGAAAAAATTATAAAACGTTTCTATCACTATAATTTCATGTATAATAACCTAAGGGCTAAAATGAAACAGTTTCATCTCAACAATTACATTATTCTTACCTGGCAATTAAGCAGGTGTTTAAGCTCCCACGGTATTTCTTTAACGAAGTTTCCGTATTCCTAATAGACGTTCATATTCAGAATTTTCTTAATAATTAAAACTTGAGGAGTCAAGGCGAAGTTTAATACCTTCATTATTTATGATGATCGTATAACTTCTACGTTTGAATACAGATTTGGTAAGTGGCTACATAAATAACGTCATTAAATAAAAACGTATGATTATTTATAGAACAGCAAAAGAATGGAACGCTTCGCCGTCATCTGTATTTCTCAAAAGGTACAATTTGGTGTGTTCAAAAGTAATGTGAATAGGTATTTACTGAACAAACGTGCTCCACCTTAGACTACATCGTCACTTTCTATCAGTTGTGATTGTAGTCAAACGTTTGCTTTGTCAGTAAAAAAAAACTTTATCAGCGTCAAAACTTCAGCGGTATACCCCTAAAGGCCTAAACCATGCTTATTTTATCAATAAAAATATTTTTTGATAATTCTCATAAATTTTTTTTTTACAAGCTTTTATTTAGTTTCACCTGTCCTGATATCTATTGTGCTGTAATCAAATCTTGCAAGCTAGTCCCACTTCTCGATGTCCGATCGGAGTTAAATTTGGTGTAATTATATATCTTCGGTGTCAATAAAGTGATTTGGTACGATGGAGCTGGGCTGATGATGGAGACGGAAGATGGCCGTAGGAACTTCTGAACTAAACAAGATAAACCTATAGAGTTTGGGCTCGTTTTATTCACCTTGATAAGTTTTCTGGTTTTATGACTTTAGCTATTTTTTAAATAAAACTGGTAAAAGATTTTAAACATTTATTAAAGTATTAATTATTTCATTTATTTACTATGATAGTACTAGATAGTACTAGGCCAAGAGTCGTAGTCTGAAACTGGTCCTCATCATTTCTCATCATGACAATGCATTTTTTTAAATAATTTTAATCAATAACTTACGTTAAAATATTGCCGAAAATAAAAGTTCAATCAAATCAAATCAAAATCGTTTATTTACATGGGCCCCAAAAAGGCACTCATGAAAGTTATTCTATTGCCAGATTCGCAAAATTACAGCCATCTTGAGAAGAACCTGGCAAGAAACTCGGCGGCGGATTTTTTTTTTTACATTCATTCGTTCATCAAAACATTAAGTTTTATATCAATATAAAATGTTGAAAGGTCGGCCATTTTGACGTTCTTTCTGACCCAATAATGGTTGCTGTAAAAGACTTACTTATTTTTTTTAATCATTTTAATTAATTGCTTACGTTACTATATTGCCGAAAATAAAATTTCGTTCATCAAAACATTAAGTTTCATATAAATATAAAATGTTGAAAAGGTCGGCCATTTTGAAGGTCTTTCTGCGACGTCCACGACCCAATCATGGCTGCCGTAAAAGACCTCCACAACTGGCAGGATTATCTACTTTACCTTACACCCTGTTTATACAATACACACACACGCAAAAGTGTATATATACAATATTAGTGTTAAATGTATTAAAATTGGTATGGTGATATAACAATAATTAAACGCAAGCAAAGCTTAAAAAAACCGACTTCACCGCTTTATATTCGGAACGTTGATTCGATTTAATGTATTTGCACATGCATTATTGACAATAACTCAAAAATTCGAAATCAGATCTTGATCAAATTTTACTGGGACCACATGAAAAGCACCAGCTTTCAAATAAAAAATCGAAAATCGAAATATCTTCAAAATCGGCTCACAACGAAAGAAGTTATGAGGTAACTTTTGAAGTCGGGTAAACGAGAACATCGTCAAAGTAGGCGTACAAAATAGGCATTATTGACGATATTTCAAAAACTACTGACCAGATCTTGATCAAATTTAAATGGGACCAATTAGAAAGCAACATCTTTCAAACTATAAAAAAATTTTGAAATCGACTCACGTGGAGAGAAGTTATGAGGTAACACACAGTCGACTTGAGTACCTCCTCCTTTTTTGGGAAGTCGGTAAAAAAATTACCATCAAACTGAAACCCCAAAGCAGCCGCACCGAATTAAAAAGCTCTTCGATTCCAATGTTGTTTAAAAATACATAGATAATATCTCTAAATGTCAAAAGAGGTCCGAAATAGGTAACCTTTTCACTTATCGTCATTACCACAAAGTAATATCCTTATTCCGCCTTTCCGTCCATCTCCGGCTGATCTCATCCACATTAGACCCAGCCGCAGATTACGTAACAGTTTCTAAACATTCAGCGATTATTATCTCGAAGGTCGAAATGTCGGTCTTAGGCGGTCTACGTTTTGCGGTTTGAGGTCTTAGGACATTTTATGATCTAGGGGAACGTAATAGGTGCCTTTGGTCGATTAATACGCTGTAAACGGACCTATATCTATAACTTACATTCATTTTTCAGCTATACCATAGTAGAAATATATAAGTAAGTTGTCTTCATAGAGTGGTACCAAACGCGGCTTGTATGTGTGCACGGCCGAACGCACGTGCCTCAGCACGCACACTATGACAACAAACAGAACGGCGAAGACGACACGAGCCGGGGTCGCCCCCGCGCTCGTCGACGCGGTCGACGACATTTCGCCGTATTCGAGCCATTCGCCACGGGCCGCGCCGCGCAGACGGATGTCGCGTGCCGCGTGCTGAGTTGCGTGCGCGCGTTTATATTTTGTAAACAGATAGGTAAAGTTCATATACCTACTTATAGTGTAACCTACTTTACGTGTTTATTCAATTTATGTAGGTTTTTAAAGTGAAAACTTCTATAGGCGCTATATTTTTTTCAAGATTTTTTTTGACTCTGTCGGCGGCTAATATGCAATTGAAATCGTATCTATTTTACCACCACATTTTATACTATTATATTGTACCTAACTTGTTGGTTTGTTAAAATATACATTTTACCTATAGGTACCTTTAAAAGTCGGAGATAGTAACAACCCTGCGTATTCGGCTAGAGTAGGCATTTGAATCTCCTACGGGCCTCGAGTCATCTTACTTATATATTTCTACTATGGCTATACCCACCATTCATTGCAAAACCACGTTAAGAAGAAAAACATTTTATCTGTTTCACGTTTATGGTTGCCTAGTACTTTACCAAATCCCGAGTGACGTACCTATGTGAAAATGTTATTTTTCATGAATTTAATTCTGCATGAATCTTGTCTATATTATAACCATTCTTGTATCTACCTGAACACACACAAAAAAGTTAATCAAAATCGGTCCAGCCGTCTAGGAGGAATTCAGTCACATGCACACGCACAGAAGAATTATACATATATATATATATATAAAGATGAGGACTGCACGTCATGTTGTGAGAAATAAAAAAAATATATCGATGAACTGTGTTAAGTGCGATATAATTATAATTTAATAGATATTATAGTTATATAGGGATATCATTTAGGTTTCTTTTACCATTTTTTATATCGGATGACCATTTAGGATCCCTTATATACAATTTGGTTAGCAACGCAAGAGCACAATTTTCCTTCCCAAGGGACATTTTGTCCTTCTAGGTGAGATTGTGTGTGACACATGTAAATATTTGCAGGCACCCAAGATACAAGTCAAAGAGAAATAAAAAACAAAACACCTTCCATATAATCAAACATTTTTGTTCTAGCATGGCTAATGCTGCAAGAACTACCTCCATTGACTTTAAACAGAAACTTTACGGATTCCCATTTCCAGTTCAAAATACAACCACCTACACACTCGCGTCAAGAGAATAGACCACCGCACACAATGACAGTATCTCGGTCATACTTCCTGCAGCCTACGTAGCTCGCATAGCTCTCAAAACTACAGTAATGAGACCACGAGAAGTGTTCATTCCTAACGACTCGGGATAAAACAACCCTTAAACACAACAAGCTGTAAACCACCCTAATACAAACACTTAAAGCATATTCTCGCATACGTCTGACACTCATCAAGTCAAATTACCTAAAATCAAAGAGATTCGAGTAGGTATCTTTAAATTAATAGACTTGATGATGCTATGTTCCCTTTGACTTTGTAGGTTAATGAGGGAAGTCGTTTATCAAATTAAGTAACACATTATCACTTAGCTTTGATGGGGGCTGTTAACACTATTTTTCCTAGGGAAAAGTAGTATTGGTTGTTAAGCCTTTGTTGATTATAGATATAGAACCTAACATAAACGCTTTCACACTTACAGCCCCACACATAGTAGACGTGCGTACGGCCGTGCACACATACAGGCCGCGTTTGATACCACTCTATGAAGATAACATACTTATTTGTTTCTACTATGCCCCACACTACGTTCGATGACGTTATCGTAGGTGCCGGAAACATTCACATAACACGCACAATCAAAACCAGAAACACAAATAATGGAACGCCCTGCCGTCTATTGTTTCCCGAAAAATATAATATGGGGTTTGTCAAAAAGAGAGTGAATAAGTAGGTATTTACTGAGCAAGCTTGCTCCATCTTCGAGCGCATCGTCGCTTTCCATCATGTGAGAATGTGGTTAATAGGCATAGTCGCTGGCTTAGTCACAAATAAACAATATAAACGCACACAAAGCTTAAAAAAAACAACTTGACTACTTTATTTTCGTAACCATAGATCAGATTAAATGAATTAAATACGCATTATTGAGGAAAACTCAAAATCTACTGATCAGATCTTGATCAAATTTGGGATTTACCATGTGATCCCATTTAGATTTGATCAATATCTGCACCAGCTTTCGAATAAATAGAATCATCAAATCGGTTCATCTATGAAAAAGAACTGAGGTATAACACTTAAAACAACATAGTCGAATTGAGAACCTTCTCCTTTTACAACTATTCATACATTTCCCGCAAACAATTTTTTTTATCGTTTTGAAGGATTGGTAATGGGTGAAAATTAAAAAAGGTTTTTTGTTTTTTTTTATTGCTGACTAAGAAAACGTTTAAATGAACGAAGCCGCGAAACGCTTCGTGTGAATGAACGGTATTTCTAACTGTATGCTTAGCAACAAGTGACGAAAATAACTTACGTGTATATGTCAGATAAAAACACATATCTCAATATCAAAGAAAATGAAAAGTATGTGTACAAAGTCCGAGCTACCAAAAAATTATAGGTCCGAGTTCATTTGGGTTGTCTGGAAGAGATCGCTTTGAGTGATAAGAGGGCGGTCTTATCACTCAGAGCGATCTCTTTCTGACAACCCAAATAAACTCGAACCTATGATTTTTTGGTAATTTCTTCATATTGACTGGGAAATAAATTCCGGGAATAAATTAACCGGGAAACGCATTCCGAGTAATCGCTAGTAAACAATATAAATCAACTCTCTTACAGCCAATGTTGCTTTATTAGTGGCGGGAACTCACGAATTTCTCCCATTTGTTTATATAATTACGTTAATACAACTACTATGCAATCAGATCGCATGACTGTAGCATATTTACAACACTATAAAAAGGTTATAAAATAAACTAAGTAATTATTTTGGATAATAATGTTTTCTACTTTATGAGGGTTATTAATTTTAACATTTTAAGTTACGGGCAGTTAAATACTTGGATCACAGAAAAAAATACCAGATGATTGCTGGTATATTTTCGCCCTCATGAAAACAACATGCCTTTTGTGGCATCAATTCAGTAGTTATGATTGGTCGTTCCGCAACTGACAAATTTCGCATCGGCCAATCATAAGCACGGGTACTTTTCTAAAGCCTAAATTTACTTGCGCATAATGATATTTAAGCATAATTTTTATAGGCATTTATATTTGTGTTTGCATTTAATAAAATTACTTTTCGTATATAAAAAAATAATAAAGCGGCTTAGGGGTTGCCCAAGGGCCACCACCGCTGCACTCTAACACTATGGTACTCAAGTTATATTTATTAGCCTTTTAATCTTTATGCCTAATAACTACAAGACGAAAAATAATATGCCTTATAACTTTATGCAAATCAAAATTAGGGAAAAAACATTAGCCTAAACTATATTTATGCTTACTGAAATAGTATGCCAAAAAATAAAATGACAAAAAAAAATGCCCAACTTCTTACGTCAAATTAAGATAGGACAAAAAAAAATAGTCGAAAAAAGCAAAGGAATCCCTTACAAACTCTATGCAGTCATGAAAAGTAAGAAACTGAGTCATCACCATTTATAGAGACATAAAGACACAAAGACATATATTTATTTGTGGCAAAAAAATTCAATTGACAATAGGTACAAAAAGTTTTTTTTTTTTTTTTACTTTTTTACCTCAAACCGTCCTCAGCTCAGCATAATGCTGGCTTAAAAAACTAGCGCTGGTCTTCCGTTGAGAACGGCAGGTGACGTCGCACACAAAAAAACAACACTGAACAGCTGTGACAAGAAAACATTTATAATATGATTGAGACAAAACATGAAATTTAAATTTATCCTGATTTCCGCGCACGTATTGAAAAGTCATAACAGTAAAAATAAAACCTTCATCAATGAAAATGTACTCAATAATTCAGAAATACACCACCCCAGTTTCTGCTGAGCCTAAGTTAAAAATTCAATTCATTTAAACTCCGCGACAATGATATGGAGAACAAAAGCGAGGACAGAGTACAGTCATTTAAAAACAAAATCCCGTTGGAAATTGGGGAAGTCATTACGGTGCTCAGTCAGAGAGAGCAATTAGGAATCTGGGGCAGAGCGAGACAGAAAATAATTTGCCATAATTGTGGCAGAATGTGAGAGGATAAAATATGACAGGTCGTGTGTGAAAAGAATTTATGACTACCATTTTCAATAGCATTACCTTGAATTTTGTCGCGAAAGTGGAACAATGGCGTTGTCGATTTTGTGTTACCATCCAAAACTTGTGATTTTTTATGCTAGATAGGCAAGCATTTGACTATCATATAGCACTATCTCACCTGATGGAAAGTGAAGATGCGGCCGAAGATGTAACATATTTACCTAGAAGATACCCTTCAGTATCTTCAGTCTAGACTTGAAGACAGCCAGATTGTACCGTTCGGGAAACAAAGACGCAGGCAATTAGTTCCACTCTCTCGCTGTACGGATGATAAACGTAGAAGCGAAACGCTTCGAGCAAATCGGAGGTATTTCAAACATATAAGGATGACGTTTGACAGTTTGTCTAGTTATCAGATGGTAAGGTCATGGGAGATTTTTTTTATGTAAGTCCTGTGCACACTCTCGAAAATGTAACTGATAGAATACCGATAGGCTTGTGACCTTACGTCGGTGATCGAGACTGCAATTTTGACTCAACTAGCTAGTGATTCTTCGAGTTATGTCTTTGTTTCTTATAATCTGGGTGTCTTCAAGTCAAATGTGAATAGATATCTTCTAGTCAGGCATGCTACATCTTCGGCACGAATCTGTAGGTCTATTCTGGTCGTCAAAATACGATTGTTCGAATTGATGCGACATCGATACGACAGTCAATTGGTTGAAATTTCAGTTGATTCAATGTTCATAACAAAAGAAAATCGTTCGTATTCGACGTCAATGTAAAGATAATTTATGCCCGGAATAGACGCCCAGGTGACATAGTGGTCAAGTGCTTGGCTATCAAACTTTTAAAAAAGTTATCGATTGTATTGTTCGATGTATCCATTCTTAATGTGTAATAATGGTGGATTTACAGTTGATTGTTTGCCAAGCGTGAGTGTAACGTATAAAAAAATATTAAATACATACATTTATTATACAAACTTCTCTGAGCACAGTTATTAGTACATATATATATATATATTTATGGTTTATGTTTTTTAGATATGTATGTATAATCTTAAGTATTTTATATTTATGTACAATACAATACGATATAAATTTCTATTATGTTTATATTTTTTTATCTTACATATATTTTCTTTATCATCCGCAAACCTCATGTCATTTTATTTTCCACCGCTGGATGACTAGAAGATAATATAGTATTCCATATAATATTCCACCGCTGGAAGACTATAAGGTAATAATTATAGTAGAGAATGCTTTTAGCATGAAGTCCTCCTTTTTTACACTTTTTATTGTGCAATAAACTATTAAGATATAATAAATAAATAAACATGAACAATGTGATATTCGGTTTCGCTCCAAAACTCCAATAGAAGTTATAGTTTTCTACTACTTAACTAGAGCATGACTTGATTAACGACTGGACCATGACTCTTGATGTTCTGACTGGTGTATTCAATTTTAGAAAGAAAAAATTGGGTGAATCCTTAATTAATAATCCTTGCACTGCATTACCACGAATTTTGCACCCGACTGTAAGTTTGCGAATTTGGCAGTAGAGTCATTAACTTTCATGAGTGCCTCTTTGGGGCCCATGTGAATAAACGATTTTGATTTTGACTGGCAGAAAAAGCTGTATTAGCAATAAGTCCTCCGTGTATAGCTGCAAAATAATAAATAAATTTAAAAAAAAATCAGAGTGACCTACTGAGCTAACTAAGCCCTGCCTTTACCAACGTAATAATCTTTTCCTTAGAATAAATTCACAAACTTGAAATATTTTTAGTCGCATATAGTTTAAGAAAACTTTAAGAAAATTAAAAAAAAAACAGTTTACCTCATTTGCTTTATAGAACTTTTGATTTCCATTGCAATATAAAGGAACTGGCGTGACTTCTACTTCTAACATTAACTATAAATTATCGTAAGTTACCAATAAGCTCGATGTCTTGTAGGTAACTTAGGTCTTTGCTGTATATAGTTTGGTTTAGTTTTAGGAAATATAGGTAATTGCTCCGTAGGTAGCGACCGAAAAACAACACCGTTGTGCAAGTTTCCAGTTTGTACACTGTGATTTTTAGAAAATATCTCTAAATAATGATTAAATATGAAGTAATACCTAAAAATGTAAATGCATAGAACGAAAATGATTCATGCGTAATAATTTTTTAACCGACATCAAAAAAGGAGGAGGTTCTCATTTCGATTTCGAGTTTTTTTTTTAAGTGTGTACTTCTTTCGTTGTGAGCCGTTTTTTTTTTTTTGAATGCTGATACTTTCCATGTTGTCCATTCAAATTTGATTAAGATCAGTAGTTTTTGATAAATCGTCAATAATGCGTGTCTTATACATTAAATCTGATCAAGGTTCCGAAGATAAAGCGGTGAAGTCGGTTTTCTTTAAGTTTAAGCTTTGCTTGCGTTTAATTATTTCTAACTACTTAGAACGCTTAAGTTTCTAGTAAGTACATAGTAGATAACTTAAGTGCTCGAGCACAGGTCTCAAGCTACTTGTATGTTTTAATTTATATCTAAGCTTTATTATTATGATATTGTGACGTAGAAAATAGTTTTTTATATTTTGTAAGTTTAACTAGAATATTTAAAAAAAAGGCATAGTATGGCACCAAAAGTCGCTAACAAGCTAACCTTTAGGGATGCCTAAAATTTATTTACTTCTTATATAAGCCATTTCTAATAAAAATATAGACGTGCCCCGCGTCTTCGCCCGCGTTTATCAAGTGAAAAAGTAGTTTGTGTTGCAATACAATACAATACAAGAACTATTTATTTACACTAAAAGATTAGTCCAGCTGACAGATAAACTTGCAAAGATAGGTACAATGGGCGGATTTATCGCTGAGTGCGAACTCTTCCAGTAGTAATTCTAGGTATAAGCTGTGTACATTCCAATTCGACCACATCGTCGCTTGTAATATCGCAGGTGAGATTGTGGTCAAAACTTTGCCTATATTGAATAAGAAAAAAAAAAACGTCCAAATTCGTTTGCCGTTACAATGTGAAGTGAAAACAAACATACTTACTCACAAACTTTCGCATGTCTTATATTAGTGTGACAACTTGTA
Organism: Lomographa bimaculata; assembly: GCA_948107665.1. Lineage (NCBI taxonomy): Eukaryota > Metazoa > Arthropoda > Insecta > Lepidoptera > Geometridae > Lomographa > Lomographa bimaculata. Next base: position 5,208,964 of record OX403597.1, read on the forward strand.
TATATATCTTTTTTTTATGCTGAAAAGGCAAGCATTTGACCACTATCTCACCTGATGGAAAGTGACGATGTGGCGAAAGATGGGACATGCTTGCCTAGAAGGTACCTATTCACTCTAGACTGAAGACACCCAGATTGTACCGTTCAGGGAACAAAGACGCAGGCAATGAGTTCCACTCCTTCGCTGTACGGATGATAAACGCAGAAGCAAAACGCTTCGCGCGAACTGGAGGTATGTCAATCATAAATGGATGACGTTTGACAGTTTGTTTTGTTGTTTGATGGTAAAAAGGGCATGGAGGAATTATATCATGTAACTCCTAAGCACACTCTCCTATGCAAGCGATAGAATACCGATAGGCTTGCTACCTTACGTCGGTGGCCGAGACTTTGCAATATGTTTGTTAAACCAAATTATATGTTTTTTATTTAGAGCGTAATTTATTTTATATAAGCGCCTGCTAATGTCCAAACCTTTTTAGTTGCAATAAACCACTCGAGAGTGTACACGTACCGACAGTGTTTTCTTAAGCATCTTCCCGTAAATAAACTCGACCTTATAACAATTACTACAATGTTTACCAATGCGTTTCTGCGCCTAATGTTTCAACTGTTCCAAACCCAAAAAGTTAAAAAAGCACCGTTCCCATAAACACCAAATATTATTCCGTCATTTAGTTGAAATCAAAAAGTTTTACGGTAACATCATCGCCCGTTAAATAAACATAGCCCGGGTCTTCCGTTAAATTCCTTATCATTCGCGAAAGTCGTAAAAAGCCGCATTTGAATAGGTATTTGGAAATTTTCAGCCGTAAAATATTACCTTGGCAACGTGAAATATTTGAAAATACATACTTTTGAGCCGAGGGGAATGTGTTGCAGAAATTCGGATATAATGGCCTCGATTCTGATGTCACACACTAAATTAAATTTAAACTATTTCTGTCTTTTACAAAATAGGAACACAAGACAGAGATAGCATACTGCTGTGCTGTCAAGTTAGTCAGAACTTAGATGTCTATGCAAGCTTAGTCGAGTTTGTTATTGGTATTGACTAAAAACACGCGCCTTTCTGCTGTTAATATTTTAATTGATAAACTAGCGTGACAGCACTAAAATGCATGCTATCTCTGTCTTGTGTTTTATTTTGTAAGAGACAGGGATAGTTTAAATTTAATTTAGTGAGTGTACATCAGAATCGAGGCCAAGCTTTATCTTTTGTAGTTTTTTTATGCTGAACTAGCCGTGCCCCGCGGCTTCACTCGCTTTTATCAAGTTAAAAAGAAGCCTATGGTAATAATCTAATCCTAGGTATTAACTATGTACATTCCAAATTTCATCCAAAACCGTTCAGCCGTTAAAGCGTGAAGAGGGAACAAACATTAAGCTTAAGAATATCTTGTATTAAGATTGTGTGCGTCACTTCTTGATTTATATCGATATTTCTACCGACTTCAAAAAAGGAGGCGCTGGTATGTTCGACTTTATGTATTTTTTTATGTATGTTCGCCGATTTCTCTCCCATTTGTGGACCGATTCTCAAAATTGTTTTTTGTTTTGTAGATTATAAATTCAGAGGTGATCCCATATACATTTTATCGTAATCGATCAAGCCAAATCTAAAATATAACCGGTGAAATCGGTTTTTTAAGTTTTGCTTGCGTAAATTAAACGCAAAAAAGCCTAAAACAACTTAGCTTTAAAAACCGATCATATACCATCTCTGAAGTATAAACTACTACACAAAAAAAAAAGATAAAATAGAAGAAGTAATAGAAGAAGAGAACTTATTTTATATGTATACTATAACTATGAGATGACTTATTTTATATGATACTAGCCGTGCCCCGCGGCTTCACCCGCTATTATTAAGTTAAAAAGTAGCCTATGTGTTAATCCTAAGTATAATCTATGTACATTCCAAATTTCATTCAAATCCGTTCAGCCGTTAAAGCGTGAAGAGGGAACAAACATACTTACAGACAAACTTTCGGATTTATAATATTAGTAGGATATTTTAATTACACTAAAAGATAAGTACAGCTGACACATAAACTTACAAACATATGTACAATTAGCTGAGATATCGCCTAACATACCTACATACAAAAAAAAACATACACTCTAATTAAGAACCTCCTTTATTGAAGTCGGTTGAAAATTATGAAAGTGGTTTTTTACGATACGCACCCAACGACACCTAAAAGCAACACCATGAAGTTGGCTGGTAATTGATATAGGTACTAACTTGATATACGCGAGGGAAACCGCGTGGCGTGGCTAAAGATTTTTACTACGTACGAGACATATAATGACTAAATACACACTCACATACTTTTTCCTTTATAATATTAGTTACAAGTTGTATAATTATAGAAATCAATATTTTAAAACGCATTTTTTTCACATTATCGTTTCATCTTTTCACAAAACAACCCTCATCCGAAAAGGGTAAAACAAACACTCCACCCCTAGGTACCGTTGTCACAAGATTTTTGTAACCACACTGGTTTTGCACTTGACATCAATGCGCAAAAAGGGGATGAAAAACGGAGCCTCATTTGAGAGCGTTAACCAACCCCTTGCGCTGAAATTCAGTATATTTAATTTTTGAAGAAAAATCAGTTTCATTCCTCTTACAGGTTGGAGAGCCTTTGAGGTAGATATCCTTCTATCCTATTATTTATGTATTTTGCTATCTGTACTCGGCTGCAATGCCACGTTTAGAAAAAGTATTTCACCTCTTTCGTGTTTATGGTCTCCTGGTACTTTTATACCATACTGTAAAGTTTTTAGATTTGTTTATACAAAAATAGTAACTAAAATCACGATAAATAATGGGAGGATGTTAGAAGAGTGAAAAATACTTTACGACCTATTCTCATACCATATATAAAGAAAAAACATTGCAATCGGTTAAGCCGTTTCGGAAGAGTTCGACCGAAATTTTTAAATATTAGATTTTCCTTGTTCTTTAAAAAATGCTTTTGACAACTTTGCTTTTATTTATCTAGAAAATATATATTCATCGCGCTTAATATTATAAATCCGAAAGCTTATGTGTAAGTGTGTAAGTATGTTTGTTTTCTCTTCATGCTGTAACGGCTGTACGGAATTGGATGAAATTTAAAGTCCAATATTTTTTGAGCTCTACGAGTGATACATATTGCTCACGGTCGCGGTACAACTTATAATGGTATTTTTAAGTTTACTCAATACCTCACAATTCCATGTATAATATAATAAGTCAATACACAAAAAAATTTAAAAAAACCCGAGTGTGAAAAATGTAAAAATAAAAGTCATAAAAATGTAAATGTATACTGGGTACATATGTGTACTTTTTGGGTTAACAAGAAGCGAGAAACTCGCGCCATCGTCACCGCATGCTTCCCATGAGCTATATGTATATTGAGTATATAGCTATATTATATATAGTTTTCACTTCTATCGGCCGTTCCCAAAGACTGCCCCGCATGTTTTGTTTTCTCTAACATTAAATGACTATCCTAACCTCTTGGTAATTGGGATATAGTCAAAGATGTTTACCATTCTTGACCATGACTATAGCCATATATTGTGCTGAAATGTTGTTGGCGCGAAGAATAATAATAAACTACAAATTTTGAGTCGGAATTTAGTTTCATAACAAGATATACCTTGACCCTTATTTATACGACCTTAGGTGCTAAAAAATGTTATCAAATGTAAAACTCCAAGACAGAATTACTAATTTAATTAATTCCATTAGGTCCCTGAATCTTATTACAGCCTGAATAAAAAGTAATACGAAACGGCTCTAAAAACACTGAGAACAAAAGTGCTCGAAGATAAATAACATTTTCCTAGAAATCGGTTACCTAATATGCATTCGAGCGGATGTGAGGGAAGACAAGGGCCACTTCAATTCTATTTCCAGTTCCGGTCGAGGTTGTGTCTCTGTGATTTCTTTAGAACCTATTTGAAAAAGGGAATGAAGGTTTTGACTAGCTACAAAGATAAATCATTGCTTTATGGTGGCTTGTGATAACAAATTGACGATAAAATGGGTTTTATACTACTAATATTTTGAATCTGAAAGTTTCTGTGTGAGTGTGTAAGTATGTTTGTTTACGCTTTAACGGCAGAACAAATTTGGGTGAAATTTGGAATGGACATAGCTTATACCCAGGGTTAATAAATAGGCTACTTTTTGACTTGATAATAGAGGGCGAAGCCGCAGTGCATGGCTAGTGTATAATCATTTTATACTAACTTATTGTACTCTTAGTATGCGTAGGGAATATAAACATTGTTAATTTTTAAATTGATATGAATGATTACGCTGTTTTTTTGTGTTAAAATAGCTGTACCCTGCATGCGTTGCAATGCCACGTTTAGAAAAAGTGTTTTACCTCCTTTACGTTTATGGTCGCCTAGTATTTTAATACCATACTAAAAACATTTTGGATATTTTTGTTACTAAAATTACGTTAAAAAATGGGGGGGTGAGGGGGTAGGAGGGTTGAACAATACTTTACAACATAATATCATACCTACCTTATAAAGAAAAAAAAACTGTCGAGCCGTTTCGGAGGATTTCGACTACAAACACCGTGACACGAGATTTTTATACATTAAAGAATAAGCATGCATATATATGTCAACTATCTCACCTGAAAGAAAGTGACGATGTGGCCGTAACATTTTTGCCTGGCATATACCTATTCACTCCAGACTAGAAGACTTCCAGAGCATGCCGTCCTAGGAAATATAACACAATGAGATCGTTTAGTCGCGGAATGTCCAATTCGCAAAATGTCAAGTGGTCGCGGAACGTCCAATTCATTAGCACTCCTTCGATTACAGATGACGAACGTAGAAGCGCAACGACGCGACGCAAGAAAACTGTAGTTAGTCATTCATGACGTTTGATAGTAGTCTTGTTCTTAGATGGTAAAAGAGATTTAATATTTTTTTTATGTAACTAATATAGATAATTAACCAAAATTAACGTTTGTTCCAGGTAAATTAGTTAACTGTTTACAGGAACGTTTGAAGAAAAAGCGGTAAGTGCTAATAAAACAAAATCAACTTAAAATCTCGTATTTTATACGAGATAAAACGTACATATTCATAATTGTATTCTACAATCTGTGCAAAAATGTACTGAATCGGTTCAGTCGCTATATGATGCCTCGTGTATTCACAACTCTAAAGGTAAACGAGAACCATAAAGTAAGGTTGCTTAATTCACTATTCTTTTAAGAAGCTTTTATATAACTTGCGATGTATGTAGGTATGTGTCCGGGTGAACTCTAGGAACTCAATTTTGAAGCAGATATCTTCAACCGATTGAGTTGAAATTTTGTATTCACGTTTAGTTTGGATGACAATATGTGGTTACCTGTGTTACGTAATTCAAACTCCAAAATGACGGAACATCCGAAATGGCGGACAAGTAATTTTTAATGCACTCCTACAATATGGCTTGCTGAGAATAACTCGAAAAATAAAGTGACGTCGCTTTAAATCCAAAATGGCGGCCTTCTAAAAGCTTGTCTTTAACAAGAAACTTATTTCATACTGGGTTATTTGTAAAATACCTAAATGCTTTCCGAACCTGATTCTTTTTTTAACCCTTAGCTCATTTTGTTAACCCACTTCATGACATTAGTGTGATGAAATTAGAACGTCTAAGCCTGTGTCGATCCTCATTAAAGGGCCCTCTTTTTAATTTTCCTGTGGCGGCAGTAATGGTACTCGCATAGTGCATGCTACTGAAGCATGTGATATACCTACATATTTATATGTACGTATGCGCAAAGTACAAAGTAAACGTGTTGTTCACTTACACTAGTTGTGGCTGAATTACCATTGTAGTGTATGCAACACTGATGGATTATTAAAGCGTGACTATTATGCGTGCTTGCTAGAAAGTGAGCAGCTAAGAATGTTTCATTCTTTCTTATAAGATTTATTTCATTTTTACACACTTGATGACCCAGTTAGTTCAGCGGGCCGATTTTTGCTCATTGCGCTGTGGGATCTAGGTTCGATTCCCGACACGAACACATTATTTCTTCTCAAGTGATATTAGTGCTTCTGGAACTGGGTGCGGTTGTGTTTGTGATGTAAATGTTTCCGGCACTCAACGATCACACACAACAGTCTTTGAACTTAGTGTGGGGCTGTGAATGTGAATGATATTGTTGTTTAAAATCTTTCATACATACTCGTATTTGAAAACACCCAGTATATTTGAAATGTAAAAAAAATATTGTGAAAATGTATTTGGTTCACTAATTTGCTGAATAAATGAATTTGTCATTATTTTATTTACTCATAATTCACTAATTTATGTTAGTAAAAGTAATTTAAGTGCCTTCAACTGATTTCAATTTGCTAAACCGAGTCTTTTTTCACAAGAAATATGAAAGAATACGATTAGCAATTCAGACCTTTTTATTTTAAGCTCAATGAGAGGTATTTATTATTTAAGTTAGTAAAATTAATTATTTTAATTTTTCCTTTAATATCCAATTCTATAAGAATCGTTGTCGTGACATACAGATTTCATTCTTTTACAGCTCTTTTAATACAAAATGCAAAACCATCATGGGTAAAAAGTAGAAGCGAAACGCTTCGTGCAAATTGTAGCTATTTGAACCATTAGATGATGCCGCATTGCCGTCTGCCTAGAAGTTCATTTCTCACTATAACAACAATAGTTATCAGTACGTTCAATATCTACAATATCACATTTCGTATTGCGACTGTTATCGACGTTCTGTACCAATAAACCAAATCGAATTATATTTCGATCAAGTTTTATCACAGCTTATAGATTTATGTCCGACTGTCGAAGTTTGGTGACAACTTTGTGGGAGGACTATAACTATTTATAACTAGTATTTCGCTCTCTGCTTATTTTGCCATAAATCATAATAAAATATGGTTAGTTAGTAACTAACTTGGGTCATCTTTTGACCTTTATCTTTTAGGGCTGCCGTGGCACGTACTCGTATGGAGAGCTGAATAGTAAAGATGTTTAACGTGTTGTGAAGTTTAAATATATACATTTTATAAGTTATTTTTTTGAGATCTTTCTTTTTTTAGATTTATAATTTCGTATCATGTCTAAAAGCCGATTGGCTACGGATATTCTAAATTATACAATGATTTTTATTATTATAGAGCTCCGGCAGTTAACGATAAAAAATATAAGTTGGGTGATCGTCTATGCTGTAGGCCTACGGATTTCGTAGTACTTCCGGAAACCGCTACGATTGGCTACTTTCAATAAAACCTGATATTCTAAATTGTACATATGTTATTATTGTTGAAAGACTCAGGTAGGTATCGGGTCTAAAAATATGAGTTGGCTGATTGTGCTTGTGCTGTACAGGTCTACAGATTTCGTAGCACGACAACGAGCTGCTAGATTTGGTTATGGATTTTCAATACAAGCTAATATTCAATTGTACAAAGGTTTTTATAATTTGATGTTGATAGTTTCATCTTTTTATTTTAACTCACCGCCTGCGTCTTTGTTTCCCGAACAGTACAATCTGGGTGTCTTCAAGTCTAGAGTGAATAAGTATCTTCTAGGCAAGTATGTCACATCTTCGGCCGCATCTTCGCTTTCCATCAGGACTCAGGTGAGATAGTGGTCAAATGCTTGCCTATCTATGATAAAAAATATTTGACTAATAAACATACAAATTTTGATCAAAATAACAATAAATATACTTACGTACAAATATTGTGAGTAAAACATACCTTGTGAAAAGAATCAGTAACAATGTGCAGCGATAATTACAAAGTGTGTCCGGTCTCTTCAAAGAAAATAATTTCAGCGATGAATGAAATAATTTGTAAGAAAATTTAATTTACTTTTATCCCAACTAAACAGCCGCAAGGCAAATCTGTAATTATTTTCCTCCAACTTTTTATATTTCTCTGCTGCTCTTACACTGTAACTTAGTAAAATATTTACGCAGTTATAACTGCGTGTAATTTTACTCGAAGTTTGCTCAGACTTTGACTGTCATCTGGAACTATCTAGACACATTAATTACGTTTGTTTGAACAATAGAACTCTTTAGAATTTATATGAACAGTAATAATTATTGTTATTATACAAAAAGTTGTGATACTGATACATAAAGGTGTGATACTGTGTACTTTTAAGTTGTTGTCCGAATATTATTAAATGCAAGCAAAGCTTAAAAAAACCGACTTCACAATTTTTTTTATTTACGCTTTATTATTGGAACCTTGATTCACCAGCTTTCAAATAAAAAAAGAATCATCAAAATCGGCTCACAACGAAAGAAGTTGTGAGGTAACTTTTGAAGTCGGGTAAACCAGAACATCGTCAAAGTACGCATTATTCGTCACAAAAATAGACATTATTGACGATATTTCAAGAACTACTGATCAGATCTTGATCAAATTTAAATGGGACCAATTAGAAAGCAACATCTTTCAAACTAAAAAAAATTTTTTGAAATCGGCTCCCGTGGAGAGAAGTTATGAGGAAACACACATATAAAAAAAAAGGCAACTTAATACGCAATCGTAATCGTAATTAAGGTCAATACCTTAAAAGTGATTTATATCAAACTCTATTGATTGAGGAAATTTTGTTAAAAATTACTATGTATGGGACTTGATTTGCAAAGCGCCCGAGGTGCGCAGCTCGGGCGCTGCACTGTGAAGATAAAAAGTATGACGCCTAAGGGACCTTGATATACAAAACAGCCAGGGCGCGCGCCTATTACTTCCATATATAGGACTCGTAGTTTTGCCGGAAATCGAGATAAACCGTTTTTTACCCCTTAAAGCTCTTCCCCTTCCCGATCGCAGATCACCCGTAAATAATTTTTCCTTTCATTTTTATAATATTCTCCTCCTTTTCCAATGGGTTCCTAATGGTTTTTTTTCACTTTTTACAATTTTTAAAGGCTTCAACCCTTTTTTTTTTTTTTTTTTTGTGGGGGGAAAATGCCTTGCACTTCCCTTCCTTCCCAGGGGTGAAGGAAGGCGGTATGTGGGGCTCGAACCCACTAAAAACCCCCCCGTGAGCAGTCCCTCGCCGAGGTGGGGCAAGATAGGGTCGCGCTAGCAGTCACTATCTTGCCCCGGCGGTAGGCCCGAGTACAAACCGGGCCACTGCGCCCATGTAGGGGTGACCTTGCTCACCAAGGCCACCCCTCAGACTTGTGGGGCCGTGCAAGCCAGTGGAGAGCTCCCTGACTCTCCACCGGTGACCCCACTACAGAGGAGAGAGGAGGCGGGCGAACTGCCTCCTCCTCCCCCCCATCCGTCTGCGATGGATCGGGTCAGAAAGTGGATCGACCTCTCTGGCCCGTTCCGCGGCCTCCTTCTGCGCCATCACCGCTTCGCAGTAGGAGACCACCGCCTGCCACAATCTCTCACTGCCGAGCATGGCGTCTACCACGCTCGGCAGGGAGAGATCTCCGCCTATGATCGCTGAAAGCGTGTGCCGCTGCGGGCCCCATGCGACACACACTTCCAGCGTGTGGAGCGCCGTATCCTCCAGCGCCCCACATTCGTGGCAGGCCGGGGTCGGCTCCCGTCTCGCGATTTGGTGCAGGTACTTTCCGAAACATCCATGTCCGGAAAGCACCTGGTCTATTACTACTCTAGACTACATCATCACTAACAAGCAGTTTGGATAGTGAACGAATACTACCCTATTAGAGTTATGTAAAAAACATGTTACCTTGATTAACGCGGGCAATGCCGCTTGCGTAGCTTGTTTCGTAATATTGTAACTGTAAAACTGTTGTGTGGAAAAATAGTTGGTAAATGAGAAGATTATGTCGACGGTGACTAGGAGCCACTACATTATAATGAGCTCAAAATCGGCTTTATTCGTAAAGCTTTCCGTACCTATTTACTTCCAAAGTAAGCCGAAATAATCATATAGTAAAATATATGAAAAGATTTAAGTATCTAAACATTTTTGTACCCTTTTTTTATATAATCTTTACCATACGTATTAAGATGAATAGAGTAGAATATTATTAACCCTACAATCTTTTGTGGTCAACAATCAATACTCAATACTCAATTCTTTATTGCTTCCATAATGTAAATGGGTTCTTAAAATAACATAACATAATAAGTTACATACTGAGATCATTACGGACCCTGTCGGGTACATGCAACATGATATTCATGATGATAGAAGTTATATAAGGGTTTTATAGAGAGGAAGATAAATCAATAAGGCACTTATCCATCCAAAGGTTGTCTGGAATAGATCGCTTTTAGCGATAAGACCGCCAATTGTTACACTTTTTTTTTGTAAATAATAATTTTGTTTTGTTTTTTGTCTTAATTAAGGTGTTCAATAAAGAGTTTATCTATGTATTTATCTTATATCAAGTCTTGGAAGTATTTCTTCTATAGAATAATAACATTTGGATGTTAGTAATCACGTTACTATACACATAGGTAGGTACTGGGAGGAGTAATATATTATCAGCAATAATAATAATAATTAAACATTTAGGCATATAGCTCTGAACTGCCAGTTGGCTAAGTTGTGCGCGTTCTCCTTCTAAGCAGATATCGGGTTCGTTTCCCGGCGAGAACATAAGTTTTCTCCTCAAGGAAAATTTGTGTTTCTGATTTTGGTTGTGATTGTGTTTATTATGTAACCCACGACACAAGTCAACGAGTTCAGTGTGGGGCTGTCAATGTTATATAATATTATGTTATTGTATTAGATATACGACAATTACGGATGGTGTCAAAAAAATCGTATTGGTTTGTGCGTGGCTATATTCCCTTTGAATACATTATATTTCGTTCTGGAAATTGTTAACATGACACTTAGAAATATATATTTTTTTAATTATTATTTTGTTATTAACAAAAAAACTCACGTTTTAAAGTAAACTCACTCAGTAATGCCTTACCTCTCTAGTAGGACCCAAACTATCTTAGTGTTCAAACTCACAATGTTATTGTAAGTGTTATGTTTTTGTCTTTTTGATGTTCCTAAATATTGTAACCGCTCAATTTGTATTGGTAATTTTTTTTTTCTCATTGTTTTGCTTATTCATACCTGTGTGAGTATTGTATGTCTGTGCCGTGACTTCACCAAACGGTGCCAGCTGGTGTACAGCCATTATGCTGAGTTGGAGCCGGTTCGTGACATAAACTGTTCTTCTTCTCTCAAATATATTATTTCTATTTCAATTTCAATATTTGATAGGTATCTGATGAGATTGTTAATCGAATACCTCAATATCTCTTTACCTTTCAATACCGTAATTACAACACGTCATTAACAAGATATCCGGGCGTTACGCGCAGACATTTGTTCAGCGCGGCGACGCACAATTTCCTTCGATAATCGATGCAAGTTATAGGAGTTAGCGATGTTAACTTATATACTCTATGACCTAAAAGTTCACCATAGACTATAACCGCAAACAAACAAAAGCATTCGCAGCCCCACACTAAGTTCAAAAACTTGTATTGTGGGTGCCGGAAACATTTACATCACAGGCATAATCACACTCAGAACCAGCACCAAAAATGCATCTTGATGGAAAATTATGCTCTTGCCAGGAATTGAACCAGAACCCACGGTGCAGAGGGCAGACCTACCCACTGCACCAACTGGGTTGACACTGATGATAAACCATAGTGTGGCCAAATAGTTTTTGCTAGCGTTTGTGAAACTATGGTATATAGACATAAGACGAAGAGTTATGTACAGTCTATTTCAATCTAACAGTTAGTGAGAAGCAGTGTATAATAACAAAAATATTATACTGTACATACCTAGCAAATCACATCAATTTTGAAACAATTTTGTTTATATACGTATTTTTTCTAGATAAAGAATAACTTCAGCTTGTTGTTTTTAAAGCGCATTGTCACTTAATTTGAATAAAAACATGGAAATGACCTTTCGTAACAGCTATCATTTAAGATATGCACCTTTATATGCTACAGTGTAAATTACCTTATATGCTACAGTGTAACTGAAATAATTGGTTTCAGGTAAAAATATGCTCGCATTGATATTTTGCCTTTAAATACGTTGTCAGCGCTCCTCCTAAACACATTTAAAATTAACAGGCCTTTTTTCAAAGGGGAGCTTTTTAGCTACGCTTCGTCAGTGGGCATGTGAACAGCACATAATAATATATTAGGTATTCCCTTACCGCACAACTCTTATTGAATTTGCATTATTGATTTTTTTTGGTGGTTGTCGGTGCGATATAAATGATGAGAATATCCGATACGGAACCATTCGTCTTAGAGCCAGTGTATTCTGAGCGTCTTCTCGACTAGTGAAGTATCACGATTCGTTTTTGGTAAATCAAGAGTATCGTCATGATAATAAATAAGTCTTGTAAAAAAAAGATACCTTCTCGGCATGATATATCTATAGCCGCATGACGCTTCTTCACTTTCCATCAGGTGATATAATTAACGAATGCTATCTGGCATAAAACAGTAGTACTGTGTTAAGGAATCAAGGATGCATGGAGGCAAACTGCACAAGCGCTATTTAGCGACTACATAATATAGTTATACCTAGGTTAATATAATTATGTATTAGTGTTAAAGAACGATTAAAAAGAAATATGAATGAAAAAAATTCCCCGCCGAGTTTCTTACCAGGTTCTTCTAGAGATGGCTGTAATTTCGAATCTGGCAGTAGAATCATTAACTTCCATAAGTGCCTCTTTGGGGCCCATGTGAATAAACGATTTTGATTTGATTTGATTTGAATGATGATAAATTAATAACTACTAAAAGGTAGGATGAAAGTCAAATATCCTTACATGGACCACAAACTCGGATATGACTTTTCTCTGCTCTCATTTGCTAACCAACCGCATAACAGCACTTTGCAAGTAGTAATAGTTCCAAGACGGTCAAAGATTGGTAAAGAAAACAATATTCTCTGATCGCTACTAGCAGCAGCTGCGTTAAAGGACGACATAAAATTGCAGGGTATGAAGAAATACTCGCGAAAACGAGAAAGTTCATTCAAACGAATATTACATTAACCGACTTTCAAATATTACTGTTTAATACCAACTCTATTAAATAAGGTTTTTTATAAGTTCACTGATTATTTAGAACTTTTACTTGACTGCCAAGGAAGGGATATGTTTTCGCGCGTATCTTGTATGTTTGTATGTATGCATATTTGTTAATTTCTTTAGTACCTCATATTTTCCAAACGGCTAAATGCATTTCGACGGTTAAGGTACCGTTGTATTTGTCCGAAAACCCAAGGTGTCCTTAGATAGGTGTTTAAAAATATTCAAAATGTTTGGCGCGACATAGTACTACGTTAAATAAAAAAAAATACCAAACCTATCGAAAGGGTATCAAGAGGAAAAGGGTTACATAAAATAACATAATAGATTCCCACTCATAGTAAGTACCATACTAAGTTCAAAGACTTGTATGGTAGGTGCAGGAAACATTTACATTTCACAAGGAAAATTGTGCTCCTGCCAGGAATCGAACCCATATGCGCACAACAATACAAGAGAAGATTGTTAAAATTTTTCGCAGTCGTTGATCCTTGTTGTCTTTCTACGAGTATATAACAATAATTATTGCCCTGTATTTCAACTTGTATCGAAAATGCTTAATCCCTACTTAAACTGATAAACGCTCAATGGATAAACTTTATCCATTATTTATCAATTTATCGATACGCCGGAAGAGATCTGGCTAACATAAAACTTCTTCTGGTTCTTCGCTAGTTACGAGGTACTGCTAGCTTAATAATAAATTGTTGTAAATGTATAACATTGCACTTATGACAATTTTGAGAAAATTTTCAACCGTGAAAGCTTTAAGATCAGATAAACTCTAAGAGCCTTTTGAACCTCATAATTATGTATGTTTTTATTGGGAATTATATATTTGACTGAGCGAGCGCGTAGCAAGAACAAAGCGTCTTCGTTTCAGTTCGGGCAAAATTACTTCCGTATGTCCGGCGGATTTCCGGTTGTTCTCCTCTACAGGTCGCATTTCTTAACCAATTGTCGTGAAAGTTTGTGAGCAGGTTGTATAATTATAAAGTTTTTTTCGTCCATTTAGATATTGGAATTTTTTCAAAATGGTGGAGATATGGGGATTGGAAAAGTAAAAAAAAACATATTTCAGCCATTAAAAAAAGTTTCAATGCTTCAATGTTGAACTGCCCGTTGGCTTCGCAGTTAGATTCGCCTTCTACGCAGCAGGTTCGATTCCCGGTGGAAACAAGTCTTCTTCTCAAGAGAAAATTGTGTATCTGGTTCTGGGAGTGTGTATATGATGTGAATGTTTCCGGCACCAAACTTAGTGTAAGGCTGTGAAAAAAATTGTGTTAGTGAATGTGTCTATTGTTTCTAACTTAAAAGGGATACGCATAATGTGTCAAATGTTGTTTGCATCAAATAGAGATAGGTCATTTTTACCCTAAGCAATATGAAACTTATTATTAAAGGTACGACTCGATCCTTTTAGATAAAAACTCTTTCAATTTTTGAAGGACAAAATAATATATTAAACTGCCCGTCAGCTTAATTCGGTGGACGTTCGCCTTCTAAGCATTGGTATCGTGTTCGATTGGCTGAAACACGAGTTTTCTTCTCAAGGACTGTTTCCAGCACCCACGGCATAAGTGTACCCACACTTATACACTATGAGTGTGAAAGCGTTTATGTTTATGTTGTGTGTATATAAGACTCTATTTTATATACAAAGTAGTATTATTTCCAAATGTGTCTCAATCGCTATAAATATACTTTTCTTTTTTTTTTTAATTTGTGACAGGCTTGTGTTTGACCACTATCTCACCTGATGGTAAGTGACGATGTGATCGAAGCTGGTAAACACACTAGACCTGGAATACGCAGGCTCTCAAGGATAACTGCCGGAACACCGTATTTGGCTTGGCGGCAGACTTTCAACTTGATGGTGGTAAGCTACTTTGGTAGCAAGCCAGGCGAGCAACTCACAAAATGCTCTACCACCTCTCAAATGTCACCTGATTAGCACCACCCGGGGACCACGTGTAGGGAGTCAGACTTAAGGGGTATCTTCCTACGGACGTGGGTGACTCAGCCCCCAAAAATACTTTACAAAAGTTCAGTTCTAGTTTGGTCAATTAACGATAGCTTCTGGATGTATGATTTATACCTTTATGTATTATGTTTTTATTATGTTTGTCGTCATTCTGAAATGATTTTCATTCTGAGATCTATAATGCGATCTCATAGGAGTACTCCTATAAATCCAGACGCAGGCGCAACAAAGGGTGCGCGTACCGACCGCTCATTCAGACAGTTTGCTGATCAATCCCGCGTCTCGTTTCAATTCGTCTAGTTCTCTTTTTCTTTCTCGTTCTCGTTAATTAAGTTTCTTTGTAATTTGAAAACTCGCGTCTGTCACCGTCTCTGCCTTGTCTTACGTCTCTGTCTGGCTTGCGCCTTAGACCCCCAAGCTGACCTCCCTGCACGCTGCACGTGATGATTTGGCAAAAAAAAAACAATTATTCTTTTCTATCCATTCACATTTTAGAAACTCTCGTAACATAACTTTGATTTCTCCTCTGTGATATATCAACCATGTGATAAAAATAACTTACATCGTAGTCAATGCCTCACACCACACTCCAATGACCCGCCGAGTTCAGGCCTCAATTGAGTAATCCGAGGGCTTGGGACGGTTTCCACTATTCATCATAACTGTCGCTGGATTACTTGATACAGTGAGGATATGACTTCAGTTATTATGTATGTCTTACTAGACAATATGTACGAACTTTTTTAACTCTTCAAGACGTACATTTAAAACGAATAATTGCATTAGACTGTGTGAATCTGTGTTTATAGCGTCATGCCCTATTGCCCTAACGGTTGAGCTATCCAAACCCTAGTTTAAACGATGAAATTGATGACACGCTTTATTTTTCCTTTTTTAATTTACTATCTGTTATGAGTAGCATTGCTAGATGCTATAGAAATTAAACTTATTTTTTTAATTTCAAGTTCTTTTTAAGCGAATAATAACAACACATACATTTTCTAGTTATCAAACTGATATTTTGGGAATACTATTATGCTATGACTGCAACTTATGTACAAATGTTTGGTATAACATGCATATATCTTTACTTTCCATCAGGTGAGATAGTGGTCAAATGCTTCCATGCCTTCAATCCTATCGAGCATAAAAAATATCGGGAATCGACCCGATACTCGCCGCTTAGAAGGCGAACGCGCACCCAATCGAAATTTTCGACGCGTTTCAAGCTCTACACAACATCAATTAATAACATAATGTTTATTTTTTCCGCCAATGGACGCTACCGCATTCGCAAACCGCAGGCTAACGAGACTGGCCGCTAGTTACCATAGTACTGCTCACGTTCGCTTCGTTAGCTTAAATATAAGCTTACATACAATTAACTTACTTATTATTATCATCTCCATGCCGTTTGCTGGTTAAGTAATGTTTTGGATGTCAATATTGGCGCTTGCTCCCTTAAATGCTTAGTTATGAGTTAGCACGGATGTAATCATAGAAACACATTTTGTAATGAGGTTAGCTTTTAATTAATAAACTTGGACGAATATGTGAAAGGGCTCGCTGTGTCTATGACGATTTAAGTTGCAAACATAAACATAAACGAGATATTAAAACAAAACGTAGATAGATAGATATATTATTTATTGAACACCTTAAAATAACAAAGAACACAAATAGGAATGTCAGTAAATAATTATATAAGTGTAACAATAGGCGGTCTTATCGCTGAGTGCGATCTCTTACAGACAACTTTTTGATGGAGAGGAATAATGCAATGTAATAAGACGTCGTTCTACGTTCATAAAAGACCAGAACAGTGATTAAAAACGGACGTACTTGGATGAGTGACCGTTTAGTGGGATTTTAAACTGAGTGTCGCCGTGCTTCAGACGGCAAAAGTAAATATAACATAACATAAACGCTTTCTCACTCACAGCCCTACACACTCAGAACCAGAAACATATATATTCATTGTTTAAAAATCTTGTCTTTCCACTCGACTTTGTGAACTTTGCCCGCGTCTTTGTTTCCCGAACGGTATAATCTGGGAGTCTTCAAGTCTAGAGTAAATAGGTATCTTCTAGGCAAATACGCTTCATCTTCAGCTGCATCTTGACTTTTCATCAGGTGAGATGGTCTATCTAGCATCTAAAAAGAAATACAGTCGACTTGAGTACCTCCTTCCTCCTTTTTTGGGAAGTCGGTAAAAACAGGAATTTCGTATTTCTAGCAGTCACAATTCTCAAAATGCTCTATATTTAGAATTGCAGTGTCCCCCGATTTTATGCTTAGTATGTGTTATCATATTAGCTGTCATGTCACGTAGGTTCATATCCGCGCCAGACCGCTATCATACGCAATCAAATTAATGTCTAACAACCTGCATTAATACCATTAGTAGCACGGAAACGTCAGACATTTCAAATCAAATTAAAATTTGTCGCATGCTCTTTGGACTAACCTGATTTTAACGGTTACCCGGATATTGATTTGTGTGATGGTTATTGATGTTCCGTCTGACGTTATAAGTTTATTTCAATGCTGGTTGATGTTGTTGTAGAGCTAATATAGTTGCTGTAAGCTTATAAATGCATATTATGATCATTTGATCTGCGATATTGAATGGAGTTGGAAAAATAAAAGCTTTTCTCGACGCTGAAGCAAACTGGGGGACTTTAAGAGCGTATTTAAGTAACTTGTATCTAATAGTATAATAATAACGCTTTCACACTCACAGCCCCACACTTAGTTCAATTACATGTGTCGTGGATGCCGGAAACATTCACATCACACAAACAATCGCACCAGAACAACAAACACATTTTTTTCATGGGGAGAAAACTTGTGTTCCCACCGTGAATCGAACCCCGGCTTAGAAAGCAAATGCTCAATCAACAAAGTCAATGGGTCAAAGTAAATGTCAACATCTAATTATGTAAAAATAAAAATTCATAGTAATTAATCTATCAGAGCGCCTGGTTGAGGCGACGCGTGATCAAAATGCTGGTACTTATTTGGCTCAACGTATTAGCATTGCAATTCAGAAAGGCGATGCCGCCAGAATTATGGGAACGCAACCCGTTGGTTAGTTATAAGCTTGGAGTCTTATAGGTAACTTAGGTCTTTGCTGTATATATTTTTGTTAAGTTTTAGGCGATTGACCCGTAGATAGGCCCATAGGCCTCCATTTGTTTAAATTCAAACAGTAGATGCAACAGAGAGAAGTGTCGCCTTTTCCATGCAAATCCAAACATCACATATGCATTCAAAACAACAGATTTAGCTTTCAGCAAGGCCATGTCAAGGTTTTATTGTACCAAGGGCATGCGAGGCCGAGGTAAGAGCACTTCTTGAGGACATGTGAGAAGTTATGACCTAGCCTCTTGGACTAATTCCATGGCTGTTGACTTTCAGAATAGGGTTGGTGGTTAAAGTGGATTTGTCATCGTTTTATCCTGGTTATTCTCTGTTATTCCTATTTGTGAAAGGTGATATAAAGTCATCCTAAAATCGATCGCCTGTGTATGTATATACTACATATGTATGTATATTTGTAAATTTCTTTGTTACCTCGTATCTTCCAAACGGCTGGATGGATTTCGACAGTTAAGGTATCGTTAATTTCATCTCAAAAACACAAACGCCATTAAATAGGTAATAAGTATAAAGGATATTAAAAGAAGATTACATATAAAGTAGGTTCATATTTTGCACGGTTGGATTTTTTAAATTTTTTAGTACATGAACTTGTTGCAGACAATTTTTCTTTTTGTGTACAGTCTGTCTTGATGTAGTAAATATCTCAATTGTATAACAAATAGGCTCTAAAACAATTTAAGAATAGGTCCAGACATAACACTAGTATTCGTTTTAAGCTACAGAGTCTTGGCTATCAACGTGAAGCAAGTCTGTCGATATTCTACCGTATATTGTACCGTATACATTTTCGAGAGTGTGGGAATTATGCGATTTAATTCCCGCCTGCCCGTTCTGCCATATGGCAGCTGGTTAATCTACTTCTGTAAAATACATATTCGTATTTGTAAACGACAGGAATTTGAATCTCTGTAGTCTCGTTAATTGGTAGGGGTAGCACGTGCAGGTGACTTCAGTGGGTGATACCGCCCTTAACACATTGTACCTACCAGTGGCTCTATGAGCTGAGACCTCGCGTATATTTCAAAATGGCTGACATATGATTTTTATTAGTTTTTAACCCCTATATCTCCACTATGAAAAAAAGCACAAAAACTGAATCGACAAATAAATCTATATTGGTAATTATCAAACCTGCTGACAAAGTTTCTCTAGAATCGGCTGAGTAATGCGACTTGTAGAGAAAAACAACCGGAAATCCGGACATACGTAAGCAATTTTGCTCAAGCTGAAATAGAGACGATTCGCTTGCGCTTCGCGCTCGCTCGGTCAACAAAGAAGTTTGTGATTTATTAGTGGTTGAAATCATGTTACTCGAGCTGAATATAATGATATTCAAATGTTTTGTTTCGGCTATTTAAGCTATGTTTCCAACCGCTATGAAAACCAAACCTTTGCAAATATAGGAAACATTTCCCTGTAACTATAAAAATATTTAACGAGTCTATTTTTTTTCTTTGTGTTTCTAATTCATAATATCAAACACTGATAAACGATTAATTCCAAGATATTAAAAATAAACTTTAAAAGAAGAAAATAAATACCATGGAAATTGTGTTCATTTTTAATTAAGTCGCCACTCTAAATGGAAAATAATGCTGAAAGTTTGTGCAAACATAATTAAAAAACCATTTTAAAGGCTTCTCGGCAAGACAATGAAATCTGGCAACTCTAGGTTAACTTCAGAAGTAATATAAAGTTGCCCTGTTTGATTAAATGTATGTAGAAGACCCATCATTAATGCTGTGAGAATGTTTGTCTTAAACTTCGGTGAGTATTTTAAACAATTATAATTAAATTAACGTTTAAAATTTTGGCTATTTAGTAAAATACTTTAACGCTGTATTTTGAATCGCAATCCTAATAAATCGAAACGCAAAATAAAGGCTTATTCCACATGAAAACAGGGTCCATAGGTGTAGCCATGACATAATTAATTACATACTTCTCTCGAATCCACTTGTATGACAGTTCATACAAGTGGATTCGAGAGAAGTATGTAATTAAGTAATTAAGGGCAGTCCCTTTGGCGTAGTTGGGTGCGCGTCTGCCGCCTAAGCAGCGGGTTTCGGTTTCGATGTGGATGCTTCCGGCACCCACGAAATAAGTTATTGAACTTAGTATAAGGTTGTGAGTGTGAAACTGTTTATGTTATGTTTATGTATACACAAATTAGCCTAGGATACTCAATCTCTACAAACCAGCTTCTACAAACCAGTCTTCAAACCAGCAACTTCTTCTTCTAAGTTTTTTCCCAATATCTGGGGTCGGCTTTCCTTGTCTATCTTCATCATGAATTTCTGTTCTGTGTAGTCGCAACATCTATTTCACTTTTCTTTAGGTCCTTTTGGATCGTCGTCAGCCAGGTGAAGGTCTTCCACAGTCCGTATTGTCGTTGGTAACTCTAGGACTACTCGTATTATGTGATCTTCAAACAAACAACAATGTAGGTATTTCACAAGCTTTTATTTAGTTTCACCTGTCCAGTTGTCTATTTGTGGGTCTGTAATCAAATCTTGCAAGCTAAATTAGACCTATTTCCCGATATTCGATTGGGCTCAAATGAGATGTTTCAAAATTGAAGGAGCCTGGGCCAGCACCATGTACCATATACATACATATAGCTTTACAATATAGTAACCGTTTTTGAATGTTTATTTTCTTTACTTTTATTTCTTTTTAATGTACATTTAAAATATCTTGGTACATTGATAGCAACACAACAAAATTACAAATGGCGGATTGCGACAATATTGAACTGTCATTTTGACGTGTCATTTATCATTTATTGTAAACAACCTGAGTAAACAACATATCAATTCTAAAATAGGTATTTAGGATTTGTTTTAATTATAATAGGACTATAGAATATGTCTCGATTGAAACTCAGAACAGAGTGACATTCAGAATCTTCTTAAAATGTTCGTAAAAAAAAAGTTAGGGTACAGCTGTAATCTTCTGCAGATTTATTTATTTGTATATTTAAGAAAATGCAATATTTTTTCCCTATTTTTCTATGTATGGTACATAGTGCAGCCCCAAAATGAAACATCTCCTTTGGTGTACTTATGTATATTTGGTGACAAAACAATGATATTGTAGCACAGAGTTGGTTTGATGATGAAGACGGAAGACGGCCATAGGAACTTCTGAACTAAAAATATAAACCCATCAAGTTTGAGCTCGTTTGATTCGTCTTGTCAAGTTCTCTGGTTATATAGCTTTTTAGTCTATTTACAACTGGTAAAAGCTTCATTTTAAACAACTTTTTAGAGTATTACTTGTTTTTATTTAATTTGAAGCTGTTTAGAGAGTTTGTTTAGAGGTTGTGAGATCTCTCAGTTGGCTTGGGTTGTTCAGCACTTTGTCCTTCCGTCCATCCGTCTATCAGAGGCATCTAGCGTATAAACCATATAAGCAAATGACTTCAAATTCTCATAGAATATGTAAAACTACGGTCCAAAGCCAAAAATGACGTTCAAAATTTTATAAATGCAAATGCAATTTTTTTTTTTTATCTACCCTTTTGGGGTATCGTTGAAAAGGGCTTGACAAGTAGAGTACGAAACTGGTTTAAAAAAAATCTGTGTTGGAAAATAACTATTTGGTAAGCCACCAAAGTTTCTGTTTTTAGACCTATTAACTAAAATCTAGATCAATTCTAGCAGGCTGCAAGTACAACTGCCTGAACTAGATAAAACCACTTTAAACTAAAGTTTTCCAGATAATACCGCAAACGATTGTACCCTTTCGATATTTGAAAAAGCCTCGGTTTCACCGGCTGTTGGCGTGCAGCCAACTCCGAAAGCATAATGTTAGGTATCTACATCTGACATCCACATTTGGGTCATAATAATATTTTATCTGCGAACCGTTTTCAGCGTTTAGACTGTTTGTGAGCGCTCGCACGGACGAAGGACTGGAAATAGCTGGTAATAACCGGTATATTCTGGTAATAACTGGTATGTTCTGGTTATTTTCGGTAATTTTTGCAACTTTCTTGTTTGGGTTTGTAATGAAAGGATTGGATGGTCACGACTATTTTATTGGAAAGAACCTAATTTGGGATATGTCTGGTGGGCGTTTGTAATAGCTAAAAGTGTTATTTTATCTATAGTACGCTTAATAACCTCCAGTCATACAATATGTTTGAAAGTAATACTTTCACTCTTAGTTCGTTAAAGATATAAATCGTGAACATGTTCATTCCAAAGTGTCTGGTTTTAATTCAGTGTAAGCAAACGTTTGACCACTTTATCACCGGTAAGCGACGATGTGGTTGATGATGGAGCACGCTTGCCAGAAGATACACTATTCACTATATTGCATGCTAGGTATTTACCATATAAATGACTATCTCTATAAAACTGGTTTTATTAATTAATTATTAACTACTAACTATTAACCATGAATTTTAATATTCAATTATCCTACTACTATTATAAACGCGGAAGTTTGTAAGAATGTATGTATGTATGGATGTCCTACTAATATTATAAACGCGGAAGTTTGTAAGAATGTATGTATGTATGGATGTATGGATGTATGGATGTATGTTTGTTACTCTTTCACGCAAAAACTACTGGATAGATTCTGATGAAACTTTCCCATAATATAGCTTACACATCAGAATAACACATAGGCTATAATATATAAAGATATAATGTAATTTATCCAAAATATAACGATAAGTGTCAAGTAAGTAGTAGAAAAACCTGCCATCTGCGAGCTATTCTGGCGTGCGCTGCAGAAACCGTAAGACATAGTTGAATACAATGTATAGCAAAAATGTTGGCCTTTATGAGTTTTACAAAAAAGTCCGCGACAGCATATATCTAACATGTATGTATAGCTCAGAAGAAATACTTTTCTTTGTTAAAAATCTGAAAAAAAAGCGGCCTATGTTTAGTTGGCTTTTTAAGACATTCAGTATTAATCCTTATCAAAATAAACTATTTCATTATCTTACGTAGTTCATGTAGATACATTTTGCTTTTTACTGCATATGATTTGGATAAATAGTCTATGAGAAATCGTGAAATTAGTTTCACGGGAGTCCGCCCGTGAACGGGACGGGTCAGAAATGTACCGACACGTACTACGAATTCCTGCACATTAAAAAATAGCGGCTTCTATTTCGTTGGCTTTTTTTAAGTATTTAATATTAATCCTTATCAAAAAAACCTATTTCATCGGCTTACGTAGTTCACGTAGATGCAATTTGCTCTTTACTGCACATAATTTGGACCTATAGTCTAGGAGAAATCGTAAAGTTTATTTGAGGGTGAAAACGGTGGATCACAGAATGGAACAGTTACTGCGTAATCCGGCATACGTCTATGTTTTGAACCGACTAACATAAGAAGGAGGATATAAATTCGACTGTTTTTTTTTGTTTAGTCTTATCTTTGAACTTTGAACTACCCACTAGCGTAGATGAGTGCGCGTTCGTCTTCAAAGTAGCGGATTCGAATCTCGGTGGGAACACAATAACAAAAGTTTTTTCCCCAGGGACAGTTTATGTTTCTGGTTCTGGGTATGACGTGAATGTTGTGTGTGTGGTGTTAATTGTTTACGGTCCCACGACACAACTTATAGTACTTTTACAGTGGGGCTGTGAGTGAGAAAGCGTTTATGTGTAAGCTTTTGTTTACCCGGGCAACGCCGGGCGGGTCAGCTAGTAATATACATAATATAATTGTAATGATTATATAGATTGAATTGAATGTATGATATGAAACATAAATCTTATTATTTGTTAAATCTAAATTTAACAAAAATACTTTATACAAATATTATGTAACATTTTATCTTTTTCAAAAAAAGGGGTGTATCCTCAAAATACTTAACAGGAACCAGCAACACTATACAGCAAAAACAAACACGGTATTACAGTACCTGCAAACCACAGACACCGTATGTAATACCCTAAGGAGTTGTAATACCCAAAGACCCTAGGACCAGTTTCTAACTGATCTCACCATTTGATATTCAAATGAGGACACGCCTTAATCTTTTCATTTAGGAACCTCATATGGACGATGGTCAGTGGTAAAGGTAAAACGGTACCTGAAGTCACATTGACCGAGCGAAGCGAGTTCTTTAAGTTGACTTGGGTGGTTCAGCACTTAGTCCGTCCGTTGGTCTGTCTGTCTGTCTGTCAGAGACATTTAGTGTCTAAACTCTACAAGCGAATAACATCAAATTCTCAGAGAATGTGTAGCCGTGGCAACTGTGGTCAAAAATGACAATTAAAATAATAATTATGAAAATAATAAGGACCTCCACAATATTCTAGTTATTCTTAATATTACAGTCCTTAATATGAGGTGTTTCCTGATGAGGACAATATTCAAGTCGCCTATGAATAGGTATCTTTTAGGCAGCTTGCTCCATTGTCGACCACATCGTTACTTACAATCAGGTGAGATAGTTGCCTTAAGTTAGCTTAACTTGAATTATACTTGAAAAAAAAAACTAGCGACTTAAAATTTCCAATAATTGAAACGTAAGCAACAAAACCGACTTCATCGCTTATATTTTGGTTTTGGCCGATTTCGATAAAAAATTCCTCTCTGACGACTCTGAAGTATACTGTACCAAACAAAAAATAATGAAGTCGGTTGAAAAGAGAATCGACAAAAAAAAAACTAGTTATCAAACCTGCTCACTAAATTTCAAGAGAATCGTTTGAGGAATGCGACCTGTACAGGAGAACAACTGGACATCCGGACATACGAAAGCAACTTTGCCCAAGATAAAACGCTTCGCGCAAAAAAAATGCTATTTCAAGGTATCCAGTCCGTCACTGCAGTACACAGCACCATACGGGCAAGAGCGAAAGATAAGCAACCACCCTTTGAGAATTACACCGGACAGGGGATTACGAACGCCGCGGTGAATGCCCGATGTCTTTGTACATAATTGATAGCGTTTTAGTGAATTACGCAGTCACTGTCCGTACACTTAGTTTTGATAGCGGAACGTTTGAGGTTGATCATCTCTTTTTACAGCTTAAGGCCGCGCCAAGTGTGAAGCAACAGTCTATTTATTTTCACGGTTTTCATTTGTTTTTCGTAGATTATTTTATATCACGATTTTCATTTGTTTTTATCCGAACTTTTGACACTCACAGCCCATACTAAGTTTGAATACTATCGTGGCTGCCGGAAACATTTACATATCACAGCACCCACAAATGTCCCGTTGGGGATAGGGGGGGGGGGGGGGGGGGGGAATTTTGCTCTTGTCGGGAATCGAACCTAAGCCCCACGCTCGTGATTCTAGCGTCTGTAAATGATAGTAATACGTTTGAGAAGTTTAGTTGATAAATAACAACACTTAATTTTTAGGAACTGAAGTTGTAGGCAGTCAAGGTGGTTAGTACCTAGAACTGGATGTAAATATTTTTTGCACGTTTGCGACCAGTGTTTGTTTCAAATTAAACTAATACTTTCGTTATTACAATCCAATTCCCCGATTGCCGTTTTACCATCTATCAACAAGACAGACTGTCAAACGTCATCAATTTATGGTTGACATACCCCCAGTTCGCTCGAAGCGTTTTGCATCTACGTTTATCATCTGCAAAGAAGCCGAGGAGGAGGAAACTCATCGTCCTTTGTTCCCTTAAAGGTACAATCTGGGAGTCTTCAAGTCAGTGTGAATAGGTATCTTTTGGGCATGCTATCTTTAGCCACATAAGTAATTTTCTTCAGTAGATAGTGTTAAAATGCTTACCTATCAAATGTTTAAAAAAATGTACGGCTTAGTACATTGAGTTGGCACGCGTACAAGAAATCAATAAAATTACTTGCTTTCTAATTTTTCTGCTTCACATTAGAAGCCACCTTGAGCAGCCTGTGTCTGTATACTCATTTAGGGCCCGTCTCCACGAGCGAGAGAATTGCGGCGATATTATCGTCATGCCACTTATTTCTATAAACTATCTTAGAACGTATCTACAACGAGTCTACAATGGCAGTGTACAGAAATATACGACGAGACGATAACATCGCCGCGATTATCTCGCTCGTGGAGACGGCCCCTTAGTTGTGATAGCTCAGCGTTTGAGGTTGATTTCCTTTTTACTTCACGGCTTAAGTGATGAGGAACGGAACGGATTTTAATAATATATTGCTTGCTGAACGTAAATAATTAAAATATAAGTCCCTGCTAGACATAATCTATAAAAGGTTTATCAATATAGATTATGCTGGCTTCCACTTCAACTAATAGCAGTAATTTATTTTTCACACACACAGTCCAACACTAAGTTCGATGACTTGTGTCGTGGGTGCCAGAAACGTTTACATCACACACACAATGACAGCCAGAACCAGAAAAACAAATTACATATTCTGGGAATCAAACCCGATAATCCTGCTTAGAAGGCGAACGCGTACCCATCTAAGTCAACGGGCAGTTGCAGTAAGTGATCTGACACTGATAAGCTAGAGCTTGATTGTTATCGTTTGTCATTTAGGTCGAGAATGATAAGCACTAACCACGTCAGTTCAGAGCTGCGTTCAATGCCTACAACTTCGGTTGTTCGGCTATTTTTTATCCACGCGCGAAGGCTCCGAACGGCATAGCACCATGGAGTAATGAATAGTATAGTACTACTTCTACAGTTGGCATTCAATTTTATTCAACAATTTTCATGTTCAACTTTCAATTTGACTTTACGTACAGCTTTTCGCGAAATTTTTCATATAAATTTGACATTGACAGGCGTCAGAGTGTTTTACAACCTTTCTTCAAGGCGGTTATTTGGTAGTCATTA
Organism: Lomographa bimaculata; assembly: GCA_948107665.1. Taxonomy (NCBI): domain Eukaryota; kingdom Metazoa; phylum Arthropoda; class Insecta; order Lepidoptera; family Geometridae; genus Lomographa; species Lomographa bimaculata. The sequence continues at coordinate 5,235,979 of OX403597.1, forward strand.
ACCGAGGCACTGAACGCGTTAGACGTTTCAACTAGCGCTAACCGAACTCTAAAGCTTTGTTCAGACTACGTTAGTAATTTAGTCAAGTAAAGAGTAATTTAGTGACTAACATACTCGCTACTGACCAAAATTCGTTCGCATTACGGTCGAGTATAGTACACAAGTAGTTCATGTTGTATATATTTAGAAAAAAAAATTGAAGTTGTTTTTTCGCTACAGCGTAACGACATTTTGCGGTAGCTATTGAACTCGACTAAAACGATAAGTTCGGACTTGTTTAGCCGATAAACGAGTGAGCAGTGACGCATGGTGAGAGGCACTACTCGCCGAACAAAATAGAACAAAATGGATCGACTTGACTAATAGACTTGCTAATCTACTCGAATAAATGTGTGTTGTTTTTTTATTAAATTACTCGGTACTCGACTAAATTACTTAGTGCGAACCAGGCATAACCGAGCCTCCGAACGGGCTAGTGAGAACAGTAGCAACCAGAGCGTTGGCATTGAACGAAGCCCAGATAATGATCCTATGTTTAGCATTCGTGACTAATAAATCTAACAGACAGAGATACTGGTACTTCTCAATTTTTTTATGTTTCAAATTTACTTTTAACATATTCAGCACAGCACCATATCAAGGTCAGAGGCTTCTAACGTGGGTTACGGAAATAAACAAACCTAACCATAGGAAGGATATTCGATTTACGTACCAAGATTTTTACATTAATTTTTATTTAAATCTAAAATTACTTATACTGTAATTATATTTACCTAGGTAAATATATATTGTTTATTCGCCAGAAAGCGCTTGTGCAGTTTCCCTCCATGCAGCCTTGTCTTTAATGTATACCTAGTGTTTCGTTTTATAATACGATTGCTTAATTAATGCTGCCATACAATATTTATTAGTTTTGCTTAATCTAAATGCGCGCACTTCTATGCTTATATCTAGTATTAAGATTATGAGCGTCGAATTTTGCAACTACCATGAAAGCCAAAAGTTATCAACAACCCAACAATGAATCCGCTGTATTTCGAAGGTTTCCCCAAACGGTAAATTCCCGTACGTTTGGTTCGAAACTTGCGTATTTGGTGGAAACTCCATTTCGGTATGTCGGTGCGAAACTTGTACTGGATTAGCGTTGACACATTTTGGTTCACTTCACATCCGTGATTTGTGCACCTTGACCGGGGGTTAGTGTTTTATTAGATTTGGAAAAGGTTCAAAAGGTTATCAGGTAGATATAGGGCTGTATTTTGTAGCGCGTAGATATCAATTGTATCGTAGGCATACATATGTGAGTGTACAATGGAAAACAAAGGCGATCCGCAGATGGAAAGTAACTGGCCGTTGGCTAAGTTGGGTGAGTCTTCTAAACAGGGGTATCGGATTTGATTCCCGGCGAGAATACAAATTTTCTTACCAAGGAAAAGGAAAAGTTGTGTTTCTGGTTATGGTTGTGATTGCGTGTATGACGTGAATTTTTCCGGCACCCGCGATTCAAGTCGTCGAACTCAGGGTGGAGTTGTGAGTGTGAAAGCATTTATGTTTATGTTAGCTAAAATATCTATAGTAAGTTTAGTAGGTTATTTTCTTATTTTATGATTTTTCTACCTTCCTCCTTATTTTTTTTTCTTATCTTTATCTTCGGAACCTTGATCAGATTTAATGTATTAAACAAGCATTATTGACTATAACTCAAAAACTAGAGATCAGATCTTGATCAAATTTCAATGGGACCACATGAAAAGCACCAGCTTTCAAATAAAAAAAAACATCAAAATCGGCTCACAAAGAAAGAAGATTTGAGGTAACTTTTGAAGTCGGGTAAACGAGAACATCGTCAAAGTAGTCCACAAAATAGGCATTATTGACGATATTTCAAGAACTACTGATCAGATCTTGATCAAATTTAAATGGGACCAATTAGAAAGTAACATCTTTAAAACTAAAAAAAAAATCGAAATCGGCTCACGTGGAGAGAATTCGATTAAGCCAAAACTAAAATATAAGCGGTGAAGCCGTTTTTTTAATTATTTTACCGCAAATTTTAGGCCCAATATTAACACAGTAAAGCCTAGGGCCTAAACTTTACTTATGTTAATAATGGTTAAGCATCAAGGTAATTCAGTATAGAATAGATACCTAGTTTACCAACCTTCTATCTATTGAATTTTCATCTCGTAGGTAATGTATCATCCTACACAACGAAGGAAGGGTAGATTAATAGGTTTTCAAGTAAATGAATATATTATAAGGCCTACAATATATTAAAGTAAATATTTTATTGAGGAAGCTGAGAATAGCCTCCCATCGGAGTAATATCAATTTGTTTATGTCGCCGGTTGATTTATTTTATTACCTTATTTTTATATCCTTTGTAGATTTATTTTTGACTGAACGACTTCCTCGTTTTAAGTAGCCAAAACCGTATGTAGGAAAAATAAGCTTATTACAATAAAAAATGTTATTTTTAGGTCATCTGATATTGTATTATTATTATATTCTTCGTGTCAATTAGAGGTACAAGATTAAACATAGTATATGTTTAATTTATTTAGATCAGATTTTATAAAAAATCTTTTATTTCTTTGTTCAAATTTTCATTTAAAGAAGAAGTTGAAGTTCAATCCGTAGACATAGTATTAGTTATAAATAAAAACGAATCAATACATTTTAATTAATGAAGTATCTATACAATGTAGTACAAAATAAACTTTTCATTGCAAGGTGTTTTTTGGAACTATTTTAACTCTTATCTCGAGAGAATCAAACGTATTTACAAAAAGCTGAAGATAGAGAGAGAGAGAGAGAGCAATGTTTTTTAGTCGTGGATTACCTAACATGTTGCATAACATGCGTGACATGTTGCGACTAAATGTATTGAATATTGGATTAGCTGGCCGTCGAAGAACATATACAATTATTTGTGGTAAGTGTAAAATAATGGGGAGTATTGGCGCGATAGTGACAAAATTAAGCTGTTCGATTTTGTATTACTTTCCAAAGGTCCTTCGAGAATTTCCGTGTTATGGTGGATTATTAAAAATCAAAATCAAAATCGTTTATTTACATGGGCCCAAAAAAATCACTCATGAAAGTTAATTCACTCGAATCAACAGATTCGCAAAAAACTGGCAAGAAACTCGGCGGCGCATTCTTTCTTTTATTTTTGAATCAATCTTAAACTCTGAATTATATTAAGCTAAGTACCTATATCTATATTATTATGTAGTCGCTAGAAAGCGCTTGTGCAGTTTGCCTCCATGCATCCTTGTCATCAATGTAGTCAATCGTTTTATAGAAAGCTTTCTTTATTAATGCCCGTTTTATTAAAAATTTTAGGAATTTTATTGTAAAATGTAACCCTATTTGCCATAAAAGATTTATTTGTTTTGATTAATCTAAGTGCGTGCACTGTAATTTTATGCTTAAGAACGAGTATATCTAGTATTGAGATTGTGTGCGTCGCTTCTTAATTTATATTTATCAATATTTTTACAAACATGCATAATATTTTCAAAGATGTAAAGCGAAGGCATGGTATGTATGCCTGTTTCTTTAAAGAATTCCTTAAGAGATTCGCGTGGAACCATATCATAGATGGCACGAACCGTTCTAAGAGGAATAAATGCTGCAGTCTACTTGTTTATTTAAGGACTATTTATTCCTTTTCTGGATCGCCTAAAAAACTTAATTTATTTCATGAGGTTCTTAATTTTGGTCTATGAAAGCTATGTCGTACCATACGAGGTTATTTAAGAGTGTATTTACTAAGCAAACGTACTTAATCTTCGACAGTATCGTTGCTTTTCAAAAGATTTGCATGAATATTATCACTTTACACTAATAGTATAAATCAGAAAGTTTGTGTGTAAGTATGTTTGATTTATTTTCATACTGAACGGCTTAATACTAATTCCTAGGATTGACACATTGGTTATTTTGATAAACGCGGACGAAGGCACGGGGCACGGCTATTAGAGTATAAAATGTTGCTGAAGCTTTCTTCCCGACATATTTTAACAAAGTCTGTAATCAGTTCAAATTCCTAAAAGTGAAACAGTTATAATTTTCTCCGGATGAAAGGGTTCCGACTCACAAATTCATACAATTATTCAAATCGTTTCCAAATTTGATGGAACTTATTTCTTCCTATTTTCGTTGAAAATTTTGAAAGATGAAATGCAATTTTATGATTTCTGGAAATAGAAAGGTAATGTAATAAGTGTCATTCTTTTAAGCTATTGCATAGCTTCTATCGCGGGCCTTGAGCGTGGAGACCGAATCCAGAAATTCCGTAACGAAAATAACCTAACACCCCCCCCCACTCCGACCGGCACAGCGGTGATACTTTTTAGTTTTGCCATCTATTGATGAATAGCAGAACTTTTAATGACTTTTTTGAAATATCACGCTTGTCTCTTTAGTTCAGCAACTCGCCTCTAGGTAGCAGGAAAAAAAATACTGCATAAATAAAATAAATAAATAATTATAATTGTATAAGTTGATAAAAATGCTATGCCATAGCTTTACCGCGGCAGTCCCCGAGTGCCACACGTCTTTTTTTTATACACTTGCGAGACGAGACGAGCACGTCACTCGCCTGATGGTAAGCGTCACGCTTGCTCATTACAGTTCAGTTCCACTCAGGGTATTGAACTTACATAATTCGAACTCCTTGGCGGCAATGCACTGCACTCCTTACCCTGAGATATTTGATTAATAAAAGCAGGGTGAAAATTAAAAAAATAAGCAGCTTACTTACTAGTTTTATTCATTATTATACATTATTATAGTTCTGGTTGTGATTGTTTGTGTGATGTGAATGTTTCCGGCACCCACAACACAAGTCATCGAACTTAGTGTAGGGCTGTGAGTGTGAAAGTGTTTATGTTTTTTATGTTATTTACATTTTCTCTTTAAAATAATAATAATAATGGCTATATATAATTAAGGTTTGATCAGATTGGTGACTGCCTAGACTCTAGAATTTATTTCAACGTCAAAACGAATTGTAATTTATGTATTCTTCTCTGTCTAAAGGTATGTACCTCCATACAAAAATATTTTATTAATTGTTAACTAGAAAGCAAAAAATAAAAGATATATACAAATGTACAACTGGCTTCATTCACTGTCACCAGAGAGTTGAGATGCTATCTCTCTCTCCAGCTAGATATTATTATTTGCCGAAACAATATGAAAATTACACCGCAAATCTCTAGAGAATCTAAATGTTTGAACAAGTCACTTCAACAAGCTCTCTCGAGGCGAGATTGATACAGTGTAACGTAACAGTATGCTAAGTGAATACAGTTGTGAAGCCATAAACATAAAAAATACCATAAACGCTATCATAATCATAGCCCCACACTAAGTTTGATGACTTGTGTCAAATCAAAATAATGTTTTGTCATTACTACAGGTACGATTATATGAAATTTAAAAAATATAGGCTGTTCGCTGCAGCATGCCTATTAGGCGTACAATATTTTTAACATGCATGTAGTATAATTTATTTTCATATTACATACTAGCCGTGCCCAGCGGTTTCGCCCGCTATTATCAAGTCGAAAAGTAGCCTATATGTTAATCCTAGGTAAAAGCTATGTACATTCCAAATTTCATCCAAATCCGTTCAGCCGTTAAAGCGTGAAAAGGAAACAAACATACTTACACACTTACACACAAACTTTCGGATTTATAATATTAGTAGGATTCATATACTTCATTCATATTACGTAATTGTATATACGCTATTTTGACATGTACCTATTAATAATTATTTATTTTATCATCCTTAAATTATTTACTATTTCTATTGACATTTATGAATAATTCATTTTATTTTATTTATTTTTTGACTTTTTAAATATTATTTTGAAATATGATTATTTCTACAATGTTAATGACCTGTAATAATTATTTACCATTAAAATGAATATGAATATTTAAAATTAACCATTCCCATTTTTATTCTTAAGATAAATTAATATTACTAGTATACTAGTGCAATAAGTTGGCTTACTGTGTTCGCACACTTACTAACTGTGGCTCCGGTTAAAAGGAAGGCAGTTTTACAACTGATAACACGCAAGTTAGTTCTGAGGGGCGTTCAGGTACCTACTTATCAGCGCATTACCATCTCCAAACTCTGTTGAGAATTACTGTTCAGAAACTTGTATTTGGTAGGTAATTGTTTGTGATGAATTTAGAGCGGTAATGCCACATTTAGGAATGCCAAGGGACTGTTTTGGATTATAAAGTTACACTTATTTCGACGAGATAGATGCTATAGAATTATAGGGAGAGAGACAAATCTGGGTATGGAAAGGTTTTATATATAAAACCTGATGTATACATCAGGTTGTAGTCTTGATCTTAACGTGCATATTTATATATTTTGCAAACAATGCAAAATTTCTAGCTAAATTTGCGTGCATAGGTAGTAAGTAACACATGATTTTACAAAAAAAAAAAATGCGAATTGTAACTCGTACTTTTTATCAGACGAGGATAGTATTATTAGTCTATTAATAGTAGGCATATTATATTTCAAATACAAATTCATAAAGTTTAGATAATATATATGCTCACAGCCTCACACTAAATTCAACCACCTCTGAAGTATACCTAATCTACCAAACAAAAAAAAAACATCTAATCGATTCATAATTGGCGGAATAATCACGTGACATATATTTAAAAACACAGTCGAATTGAGAACCTCATTTTTTGAAGTCGGTTGAAAATGAAATGTCTCTATGATAGACTATCAACGTACAGCTTAAGACATAGGGAGATATAGGATAGAGATTAGAAACTTTGAGGGCAGTGTAACACTAATAAAATAATTCCAACGTAAGGAAGTCGCGAGCAATTTAAATATGTAAGTATTGTTAATTGATTTGGCGCTCTATAAATAAGAGAATAACCAAGTGAAATTAAAGAAAGTATAATCCAACAAAATATTCAGCAAACTGCATCGAGTTACGATGGATTTATCATTGCAGGTTAGCTGCAATATTGTTAGTAAAATGCTCTGTTTTATCCATAAAAATATTAAAGTCGTTACTTGGATAGCCCTCTAGCGGTGGAAGCGGCAAAGTCAATCGGCAAAGTGGCGGAAAACAGGTCAGCCGACGGAAATAGCGAGAGCGCTCTCGACATGATGACGAAGATGGCATGTGAGAATATCATTTAATTTTTTTTATATTTAAGAGAGATACAAGTCATTTATTCGGTAGTTAGTTTCACGCATGCATCGGGGAGAAGAACAGTGCAGTAGAATCCGGAATCCTACTTATAATATATTATAAATCCGGAAGTTTGTATGTAAATGTGTAAGTATGTTTGTTCCCTCTTCACGCTTTAACGGCTGAATGGATTTGGATGAAATTTTGAATATACATAGCTTATACCTAGGATTAGCAAATAGGCAACTTTGTAACTTGATAATAGCGGGCATAGCCGCGGGGCAAGGCTAGTTTGGAATAAAATATCGAGCGTGTAATATTTGTCACTAGCCGTGCCCCGCGGCGTGGCCCGCTATTGTCAAGTAAGTATGTGTTCGAATCGCGAAAGTTTAAAAGTTCGAACAATCGTGGGTGCCTGAAACATTCACATCACACAAACACAATCACTCCTAGAACCAGAAAATAAGGAGAAAACGTAAAACGTGAACCGGAACCATATTAATGCGTAAGAACTGTATCAATAAAAAAAATGATCAGTTTCTTTTTATTCACAACATCAAATAGCTAAAGAATTTAGTAAAAATATATTTTATAATCTTTAGAGAGTCGGAGAATGTACGCTCGTTGTAGCCAGTTTCGAAGAATAATAAACACATCAAGAATTTATTTACCAATCATATATCTGGTTTTCATTTATTTAGATTATATCATGTAGTATATATTGTCCAAATATTAAAGCTATATTTATTACCGTTACTGAATACGACTAATTTTAGCGGTTATTAATGCATTGAGTCCTAACGGCTTTTCTAAAGTCTTTTATTTTCTAATAATACCATAAATAAATCTAACAATCTATAATAGAAATCTATCCTACTACTCCTACTTATATTATAAATCCGAAAGTTTGTGTGTAAGTGTGTAAGTAGGTATGTTTGTTCCTTGACGCTTTAACGGCTGAACGGATTTAAATTTGGAATGTACATCCTAGGATTAACACATAGGCTAATTTTAAACTTGATAATAGCGGGTGAAGCCGCGGGGCACGGCTCGTAAGTATATACAGTGAAGCAACTATATATAAAGTATCTCATCTTAATATAATTGTTATTGTAGATTAATATGGGTTTGATACTCTACCCTTATCGACTCGATGTCTATTAAAAATAACCTTGAATCAATCAGACTACGGATCCTTCAAGCGTCTAAAGTGTCAAATACGTTACTTGTTAAAACTTTTTTAAAGACAAGTTTTTAGAAGTCCGCCATATTGAATTTAAAGAGACGTGACTTTATTTTTACCGACTTCCCAAAAAAGGAGGAGGTACTCAAGTCACCTGTATTTTTATTTTTTGTACTTTTTTTTATGTGTGTTACCTCATTACTTCTCGCCACGTGAGCCGATTTCGAAATTTTTTTTTTAGTTTGAATGGTGTTGCTTTCTAATTGGTCCCAGTTAAATTTGATCAAGATCTGATCAGTAGTTCTTGAAATATCGTCAATACTGTCTATTTTATGACGAATAATGCGTACTTTGACGATGTTCTTACTTACCTGACTTCAAAAGTTACCTCACAACTTCTTTTGTTGTGAGCCGATTTTGGTGATTATTTTATATTTGAAAGCTGGGGGATCAAGGTTCCCATGATAAAGCGCAGAGGGCGGTTTTTTAAGCTTTGCTTGCGTTTAATTATTCGGGTTATACTTAACAAGCCCTTTGATTTGATACCCATATTGTAGGAGTGCATTAAAAATTACTTGTACGCCATTTTGGGTGTTCCGCCATGTTGGACTTAGAATGACGTCACACAGCTAACCATGCATTGTCATCCAAACCAAACGTGAATACAACATTTTAGCTCAATCGGTTGAAGATATCTGCTTCAAAATAGAGATGCAAGATTCCACCCGGACAAACATACATACATTGCAAGTTAAATAAAAGCTTGTAAATAATGGTGATTGACGAGGAATTGAGGCGGTGTTGTGGCCGGGATGAAAAGGAAACTAAATAGAAGTAATCTTATGTGATGAAGGTGCTTATCGGAGTATATTTGTATAGCAACCTACCGGAGATAATAAACGATGATGTAAGATGCAGGGTTGTGTTGTTTTTAATATCTATGTAATTTTGCTCCTTTGTAGGTACATAGAGACCAATTACGTGAGCTAATTATGAAGATTCTTACGTCAATCGATTTGACTTAATCTTGCGAGTGCCAATAAACATAAACATAAACGCTTTCACACTCACAGCCCCACATTAAGTTCGATGACTTGTGTCGTGGGTGCCGGAAACATTCACATCACACACACACAGACAACCAGAACCAGAAACGCAAATTTTCGTTGGGGAGAAAACTTGTGTTCCCGCCGGGAATCGAACCCGATACCGATAAAGACATTAACATTAAATATGGCGACAACGACAAGCCATATCAAAAAAAATAAAGTCGACGAACTGTATTAAGTGGTATCACTGAATAGGTTATATTTGAAAACCATCTTTAGATTACTTTAACATTTTCAATTTTGAATGACCTTTTAGAATCTAAAACGATTGAAAATTCTTTAGCACTTATTCTCATTTAAATATTTGATATTTATAATAGATGTGATAAAGTGTTTATATAATTGCATGATATATTAATTCAAAACATGTTTTATGAAACATGCTCATTTCATTTCATAACATGTTTTATGAAACATGCTCATTTAATTTCATAACATGTTTTATGAAACATGCTATGAAATGAGCTCCGGCGTTCAATTGGTACTGTTTATTTTTAAAGACTACACACACTGCGTCCATCCATAAATTTTATTTTGGTCGCAGTCCGAAACGCATCAATGAATCTATTCATTCCAAATTTCCTGGAAAATATATTTTTCAATAACGCTTGTAAATACCGTTTCTTTATCCAACCAATTAAGTTGAATAATGTTTTTGTAGGATCCAATCGAAGGTCATCGGAATACCGAAATCCGCTACCCTTAAATCGTAGGAAGCATCGACATTTTATATAATGTGTATTACTACCCTCTGATTTTACTGTAACATACGCTTACACTCGACACGGGACTTTGAATCTTATTTCTCTTGTAAAGAGATTCACTTTTCTCTGCTCGATCTTGCTACTAACTGCCTTATGGTTTTAGCGGTGTAAGTTCCTGAACATATTAGGTCTTTAGGTCTCTAGTAATATTGGGATATAAATATAAAGAGACGCGCTATTACGAAATCTTTTGTGAGCTAATCATCTTAGGGTTTGACAGAATTCAGATATTATATTAATGTATATATTCACGTTAATATTATACATCTGATGGTTTCAAAATAATTGACCGAGCGGGCACGAGACGCAAGCGATGCTTCTCCGTTGCAGCTTGGGCAAAATTGCTTTTGTATGTCCGGATGTCCGGTTGTTCTCCTCTACAGGTTTCTCTTACAGGTTACGCATTTCTCAAACGATTCTTCTAAAATTCAGTGAGCAGGTTTGATACATTTTTTTTTTGTTGATTCAGTTTATGGTTTTTATTTTAAATGGCGAAGATAGGTTCGAAAACGTAAAAAAAACATATTTCAGCCATTTGGAAAAATATGCGATTTTTTCAGCTCTCTGAGTCACTAGTAATAATAATAATATGTTTGAAACGTGTAATTCAGACAAGGCTGCGCTACAAAACACGCTCTTACCCGAACGAATGAAATGCGGGGTCGCGGCCGCGGTCGCCTCCCGTATAGCGTTGTCCTCGTGTCATGTATGGTGCATAACGGCTAGCTAAATTAATTTTGCTTAAATTTACTATATAGATAGATAAACTCGCATTGAAACTCTTAGGTATTTCATCAATCAAGCAAGAGTATCAAGAATGTATGGATTTGGTATTTTATTTAAGGCAAACAATTAACGCTTTATCTTCGGAGTCTTGATCAGATTAAATGTATTAAACACGCATTTTTACGAAAACTCATAAACTACTGGTCAGATCATGATCAAATTTAAATGGGACCAGTGTAAGTACAAGCTTTCAAATAAAATAAAAAAAATAAATTCGTGAAAAAGTATCATATAAATAGTAAAACCTTAAAAAAGTTTTTATGTAACACGTATAAAAAAATACAGTCGAATTGAAAAACCTCCACCTTTTTTTGAAGTCGGTTAAAAGTAAGTTTAATTAAAAACCTTAAACATAAGCTTACTCGAAGCAAATTATAACCTTACCAAATTTGCTTTCATAGACCTACATCGCATAAAAGGCTCCAATTCCTCCAACATAAGTTACTGTCAAGTTAGGGTTCTTAATTAATGACAGACAACTTTAAGTTACCGAAGCCCAGATGTGTTGTGACGTCATTGATTGATTCCCCGGAGGGTCTGGTGTTACATTAATCATGTTGGATCTAGGTAACAATAGGTTACAATGGATATTAAGGCTCAATATACTTTATTTACTTACTTTATTATAATATTTTGTATATCTGTATGTATATTACAAACATAATATGTATTTATTAGTATTGCCTTATAGAATTTATTTAGTTTAAGTTTTTATATTCATAGTATCCTATATATATATATATATATATATATATATATACCTATACCTTACTATATGATATTTTTTATAAAAAAATATCATTTATATAGTAAGGTGAAAATACATTTCATTTTTTATTTATATTCTCTATATTTTTTTCTATTCTTCTATTTCTCTGTTTAACCGATTTTTAAAAATCTTCTCTATCTAAAGGCTTTTAGTGATAAGACCGCCTTTTGTACAATTTAATAAAAAAAATATTTTGGCTCTGAAAACTCGGTATATGCATTTAACCAGTGCCAAGTAGTAATATATTTCAAGTGTTATTTTTTTTTTATCACCGACCGATGAAGTGATGATGCGGCCGAAGATGCAGTATTTCTACTCACTAGTCAAAGTCTAATTAGCAAAAGTCCAGTCATAATCAAGTCTAGCCCGAGTAAATTCACATTTTTCATCTTTGTAAGATTCGCCTGCACTCGTTCATGTTCACTTACATTAACAATAATTAATAATCCATTACTACACTTTGATACTCGAAGAATAAGTGTTTTAGACAAGTTCTATTAAATTGTGCAAAATAGAAAACGCATTTTTTTAACTTTCGCGTCGAAAACCCGATTGAATTCTCCTGAAAATAAAACAACATTTGTTTTTTTCGGACACTCGATATCAAATCATAAAGAAAAAATATTTTATTTGGGACCACCTCTGAAGTATACTCTACCAAACAAAAAAAAAAATTAATAATTGGCGGAGATATCGCGTAACATAAAAATATACAATCGATTTGAGAACCTCCTTTTTTGAAGTCGTGTGTAATCTAACACTCCATTTTGACTCTCTCAGTGCTCGCTGAAATAATTGCAAACCGAACTAACCATCTGTTAGTCTAAAACGATTGATCTTCGAGGTTCAAATCGAGCTATCCGTGACAGCCAGTTAGGTACCTACATTTTAGACTTGATTACCAAACTCGACCACATCACACTCTCAAACTAATGTCAGATAAAACAATCGTAAAAATAGCTAAAAGAAAATCTTAAATAATGTTATTATACCCTCAGTGTAACAGTATCATAATTAAATTAAATCCAATCTCTTGTCAATTATGTTATAATGGCCCATGTTGATACATGATTGAAATGTCGGTGAGGATAGTTTGATAGTAAATTTGGTAACGGATTTCGTGATTGAACAGTTTAATAATTTAGCAGGGTTACGTCGTTCAACTAAACTATGAATTGACGATAATCTCAGGTAGAGTTTGTAGATAATTACACATTGCATAATCGTCAGAAACTATAGAATATATAATTAAAAATAACTGTAGATATTCATGACACTATAACTGCACTATGACTTTACTATTACTTCAATTATACTATACTATTACTACACTATTACTAGTAGCTTTCAGAGCTGAAAACCTCTTGAGTCTACCTTTGCATAATTAATAGAATAGAATATAAATTTTTATTTCCATTTTATTGCTAAATATTTAAAATAATCACTCTTATGGTACACAAAACAAAATACATGCAAGAAATAATTGGCAATTGGAATATGTTCAGCGCTATGACTGAATAATAATAACAATATATTAATATTATTATTTATTTATATTAATATATCCCCCACATCACATTTTTTTAAATTTCTTTAACTAAATCGACAAATTATTAGTAATTATAGCAATTGAACCTGCTCACAACATTTTACGTGAATCGGTTGAGAAATAAAAAAAAGAAAAAAAAAAGAACAGCCAAAAATCCGCCAGATATACGAAAGCATTTTTGCCCAGCTGAAATGGAGAATCGTCGTTCTCGCTTTTCGCTCGCTCGGTCAATAATTCGTTAATTTTGTGTGTAGTAAAAATGTTTGCTATCTCTTTATAGTGTGAAATAGCTGAATTTTTACGTATTTGTAGGTATTTAACGCCGCCCTTAGTCAAAATAATGATATTTGGAAAATCTTAAAGCTTGTTTTTAAAAAGTGAATGAAGACCCGGTTTTTTTAACCGACTTAAAATAAGATACTTTTTAAAAACAAGCTTTAAGAAGTTCACCATATTGGATTTAGAGTGCCGTCAGTTTTATTTTCGATTAATTCTTAGCAAGCCCTTTTATTTAATACCCATGTTGTAGGAATGCATTAAAAATAACTTGTCCGCCATTTTGGGTGTTCCGCCATGTTGGATATAGAATGACGTCACACAACTAGGCATTGTCATCCAAACTAAACGTGAAGAATACAAAATGTCTGCTCAATCGGTCCAACAGAAGATATCTGCTTCAAAATTGAGTTGCAAGATTCCACCCGAACAATCATAGTTTACTAATAATAATTAATAGTTAACATTGCAAGTTAAATAAAAACTTATAGAATAGAGAAAGTTCTTAATCCCACTGTATTTTATTATGTGTGCTACCTCAAAACTTTGTTCTAGGTGAAAAGATTTTTATGATTCTTTTATTTGAAAGGATATGGTGTCAAGTTGGTCCCATATATAAATTGACAAGATCTGATCAAGGGTTCCGGAGATACTGCGTTAAAGTCAGCATTTTTTAAGGTTTGCTTGCGTTTTAATTATTCACAAAACATGATTGCAGTTCGCGAACGTTTAAAAAATATCAAAGATGCGCCCTAAATAGATTATACGGATAAAGTCGTGGGCAAAAAACAGTATTGTTATAAATTACATCGACCCAAATATGAATCCGCCCAAGCATCCTTACAAAGTAAACGGCACAAGAAAAATAGATGCGGCTAATTAGGGTTCGCTGAATTAAATTAACCTAAGGGTCGTGCCCCGCTGAGTTACAGGACAAATTAAACATAATAAACATAAACATGCTAAATAAACAAGCATACTAAACAATTACATAAACACGCTTTCACACTCACAGCCCCAAATTAAGTTAGATGACTCGTGTTGTGACATGTAATTTTGTGTGTGATGTGAATGTTTCCGAAACCGTCGACCAGGAACACAAATTTCACCACTGGGAATCGAACCCGAAACCCGCTGCTTTGAAGGCGAACATTCGCCTTAGCCAATGGAGCAGTTAAATATTGGCTGGAATATTGCTTTTTTTATAATAAATAATAATACACATTACATTACATTCGTTTACATTTTAAAGAGTGTGCGCATGCGCATTATATGAGTCAATTCCCCTATTTCCCGTTTACCATCTAACGCAGCAGGACAAATCCTCAAACGTCATTCATTTATGGTTAAAATCCAGTTCGCTCGAAGCGATTTGCTTTAAGTTTATTATCCTTAGGCGAAGGAGTGGGAGTCATTGCCCGCGTCTTAGTTTCCTGATTGGTATAATCTGGGAGTCTTCATGTCTGAACGCGCCAAAATACTCATCTTTCGTTGTTTTGGAATACAACTAATTCAAAAAATTTGCAAAGCACCTTTGAGTAACTTTGTAAGTCGCGAATAAGCATCTTCTAGGCAAACGTGCACTCCATCGTCGCTAACCATCCAGGTGACATAGCGGTCAAACGTTTGCCTATCTGGAATAAAAAAAAAATTGCTTTATAGGAGATAATTTATAATAATAAAATATAGATAGTTAAAACAAAATTATTTATGACTAAGCCAAAGTTTGACCACAATCTCACCCGATGGAAAGCGACGTTGTGGTCGAAGATGGAGTACGCTTGCTTAGTAAATACCTCCTTTGTTCTTCAAGGTCTCGGACAGCCACCAGCCCGGTCCTTTTAAACCGTGGTCTCATTTTTGATCCACTTGCTAAGAAAACATTTACCCATGTCGCCCGTTTTAATTTACAGCAAAGGCTAGCAGGTCCTCCTAAGCAAACGTAATTTACTTTTAATAAGTCCCTTCATTTATTTTTGACGTTTTCGTTTTTAAGGGTATTTACTTAAAGCTAATAAATTACAAGAAGGTTGAGCCATGTGAAGTATTTTAGGTAAACGTTTTAAATATTTTGCGCAGGCATTTATTAATTGATAAAAAAAGATAAGATTAAATGTAGTTAGATAACCCTTCCCATACAAAAAATATGGACAAAGTGTAATAATTAAACGCAAGCAAAGCTTGAAAATAACCGACTTCACCGCTTTATCTTCGGAACCTTGATCAAATTGAATGTATTAAACACGCATTATTGACGATAACTCAAAAACTACTGATCAGATCTTGATCAAATTTAAATGGGACCAATGGAAAAGCAACAACTTAAAAAAAAATCAAAATCGGTCACGTGGAAAGAAGTTATGAGGAAATAACACATAAAAAAAACAGGCGAATTGAGTACCTCCTCCTTTTTTGTGAAGTCGGTAGAAAATTCACTCTCATTATAATTTCCAAACGCACCAAAAGAGTATAACTCCAAAAACATAGTTCTTAAAAAGCAAAAGTAAGTTACATAAAACAAATAAATACACAATAAAGTAAACCCGTCAAGTTTTACGCCAACAACGACAAAGAAACTGAAACTAAAACCTTTAGCGTCTAAGTACACACAGCTTTAGCTCCAGACTGTTTTCTCGATATAGCCATTGCTTAGTATTCAAATAGCTTTCGGGACACATTGAACAAAACGTCTCTTTTCTCTTTCCAAATGTTGACTTTCCCAACTCAATTGTCAATTTCTTCGCAAATGCCTCGAAGGAGCTATATTCGGACCTTTCCTCAAATGAAAAGATCTAATCTTGAGTTTTTATTCAATTCTATAACAATTGGTCTCCGCTTAAAAGGGCAATGCTTTAGAACAGGGTATCTTAACTGACGGGCTGCTGGATATTTTATTGCGACCCGAAGTACGAAATGCAGTTATAAAATGTTTATTTCACGGGGTTTTAATCAAAATACACGTAATTTGTTCTAAATAAACTCGAAACTTAGGCAGACTTATATGGGCCGTGGTATCGAGCAATTCAACAATAATTTCCACAAAATTATTAGTAGGAATAATAATTCTAAATTATTAATAATGTAACATTAAAATGTTATGCAGAATACGTAAAACGTATGTGAAAGTATGAGTAACATCTCAAATTTTATAAAATGTAAACACTATTCAAATACACCTTCGGAATTATTATTATTCACGTCAACATCATTCCAGATTCCAATATTAGCCTGTTACAATTTTTTTCTTGAAAATTCTTAGTTTTAATGGGCATAATAGAAGTATTCTTTAAAGTATTTTTCCTAACTCTAATCCATTTCATATTTAATAAAAATAAACGAAAATTAGTTAAAATTTTAGACTCACGGCCCGCTTACTTAGGAAGCAACGTTAACATAAATAAATAATGCGCCTTGAGAACGGATGCTCTAAGAGTAAATAAATACTCATTTAGTTGGAACTTAGTACAGAGTGACACAAGATTTAAAGCGCATTTAGGTTTAACGGACGACCTCCGTCCTTCGCGTGATTCATGCCGACTCGATGTGAATTGTGGACTCATATTTTTGGCCTATTACAGGTACGTAATTTATTGAGAAAGGTATGCCTTTGAATAGAAAGTCATACTCGTACGTCGATAAATTGTTTTTATCAGATTTTGTGCCAAAGAAAGTGAGCTTTGTGGAGAATGACGGCTATTAAATTAAAATTGGTCTCCATTATGTACCTATATTCTGAGTTGCAATTTTAGCATTGATTTTGATAGTCGTTGTTTTATCGAGGTATTTTATCGGGTAAGGTTTACAGTTGAAAGGACCATACTTTTATGTAGATACATAGTAGTTATCAGATTCTGTGCCAAAGAAAGTGAGCTTTCTGGAGAATTAATGCTATTTAGTTAAAATTGGTCTCCATTTTCTACCTATATTCTGAGTTGCAATTTTAGCGTAGATTTTGATAGTCGTTGTTTTATCGAGGTATTTTATCGAGTACGGTTTACAGTTGAAAGGACCATACTTTTATGTAGATACATAGTTGATATCAGATTTGTGCCAAAGAAAGTGAGCTTTGTGGAGAATTAAGGATATTAAATTAAAATGGGTCTCCATTTTATACCTATATTCTGAGTTGCAATTTTAGCATTGATTTTGATAGTCGTTGTTTTATCGAGGTATTTTATCGGGTAAGGTTTACAGTTGAAAGGAACATACTTTTATGTAGATACATAGTAGTTATCAGATTCTGTGCCAAAGAAAGTGAGCTTTCTGGAGAATTAATGCTATTTAGTTAAAATTGGTCTCCATTTTCTACCTATATTCTGAGTTGCAATTTTAGCGTAGATTTTGATAGTCGTTGTTTTATCGAGGTATTTTATCGAGTACGGTTTACAGTTGAAAGGAACATACTTTTATGTAGATACATAGTTGATATCAGATTTGTGCCAAAGAAAGTGAGCTTTGTGGAGAATTAAGGATATTAAATTAAAATGGGTCTCCATTTTATACCTATATTCTGAGTTGCAATTTTAGCATTGATTTTGATAGTCGTTGTTTTATCGAGGTATTTTATCGGG
Organism: Lomographa bimaculata; assembly: GCA_948107665.1. Taxonomy (NCBI): domain Eukaryota; kingdom Metazoa; phylum Arthropoda; class Insecta; order Lepidoptera; family Geometridae; genus Lomographa; species Lomographa bimaculata. The sequence continues at coordinate 5,254,188 of OX403597.1, forward strand.
TAAGGTTTACAGTTGAAAGGAACATACTTTTATGTAGATACATAGTAGTTATCAGATTCTGTGCCAAAGAAAGTGAGCTTTCTGGAGAATTAATGCTATTTAGTTAAAATTGGTCTCCATTTTCTACCTATATTCTGAGTTGCAATTTTAGCGTAGATTTTGATAGTCGTTGTTTTATCGAGGTATTTTATCGAGTACGGTTTACAGTTGAAAGGAACATACTTTTATGTAGATACATAGTTGATATCAGATTTGTGCCAAAGAAAGTGAGCTTTGTGGAGAATTAAGGATATTAAATTAAAATGGGTCTCCATTTTATACCTATATTCTGAGTTGCAATTTTAGCATTGATTTTGATAGTCGTTGTTTTATCGAGATATTTTATCGGGTAAGGTTAACAGTTGAAAGGAACATACTTTTATGTAGATACATAGTAGTTATCAGATTTGTGCCAAAGAAAGTGAGCTTTGTGGAGAATTAAGGATATTAAATTAAAATGGGTCTCCATTTTATACCTATATTCTGAGTTGCAATTTTAGCGTTGATTTTGATAGTCGTTGTTTTTTCGAGGTATTTTTTCGAGTACCTAAGGTTTACAGTTGAAAGAAACTCATACTTTTACGTAAGATAAATAGTTGTTATCAGATTTTGTGCCAAAGAAAGCGAGTTTTGTAGAGAATAAAGGCTATTTAATTTGAATGGGTATATAATTAAGTTTATATTTGTTTTTGATAGCCGTTATTCTATCAAGGTAATTAATTGAGAAAGCAATGTATTCTGTACGTCAAAATCAAAAACAATATTGTACATATGCAGCATAGGAGTGTACCAATAGGGCTGACATAGTCACAAGGTGACTAAAAGCCCTTACAAAATTTGGATTAAAAAAATGCTTTTCCATATAAAGTCATAAGAGTATGATAAGTTGTTTTAATTAAAATTAATTGTAGTAACTGTTGTGTCAAATGAAAATAGTTTTATATTATACCTATCAGTTGAAATTTCTTATTTTAGTGGTAGTTGTTTTATCGAGGTAATTTATTGAGGAAACTATGACTTTGAATAGAAATTCATGCTTGTACGTCGATAAATAATGATTTTGTGTCAAGGATTTCGTAAGTATACAAATTTATGCATGCATACCCCGTAAATGAATAAGCTTCTGAACATTTTTTGGGTATATTCGCGCAAACAAATCCTTTAAAAAAATTTGAGATATAAAAAAAATTAAGGGGTCAATAAATCAAATTTCAAAGATAAGTATGTGATTTTTTTTTGATTTCTTTTTCTTCCAATTTCCATTTTTTTCATTTTCGTTTTTGTTTTCCAACTATTATTTTATTTGTGTATGTTGTCCCACCAATATAATTTAGGACTAAGACTGGCATCTTGTCGCCCTTGTCCGAAAATTTACATTAGGGCTACTCATACCAAACGTCTTGGAAGTGATAAAACGAAATGATATCCAATAACATAATATAAATTGTGTAAATAATTGTCTTTCCTATCGAATACATAGTGAATATTCCCAATAACATACTAGCTGGAGTAATGACATCCAGCTCGCTTCATTTCATCACACAGATCGAGATGCGAATCGAAACGAACCTATTAACCTGCTTCCATTTGCGGGAAATTACTTTTTCTGCGATGTACGGTTCACGGACGACGTCAAATCTTTGTCGATTTACCTTTTATAGTTTTGGGTATTTCGGAACAATTTAAGCGTTTTAACAAGCTTTCATCTAGTTTCACCTGTCCCGTTGTCTGTCTGTCGGTCTGTAATCAAATCTTGCAAGCTAAATTAGGCCCACTTCCCCACTTACGGCCCACGGACGACGTCAAGTCTTTGTCCATTTACCTTTAATAGTTTTGGCTATTTCAGAACAATTTAAGCGTTTTAACAAGATTTTATTTAGTTTCACCTGTATCGTTGTCTGTCTGTCGGTCTGTAATTAAATCTTGCAAGCTAAATTAGACCCACTTCCCGATGTCTGATTGGACTCGAATTTGATGTAATTATGTTTTTTAAATGTAAGCTTGATTACTTGATTATTGCCTAATTAAAATGTATATACCTCATCACCACAACGAGATACTTATACGATCTAAGCATGCTTAAATATGCATTTCCTTAGACATTTTTTATTTATTTTTCATACTGTCTTTCGGGACGCATGCATTTAATGTATCGTCGCGCGTCGCATGCCTCAGGTTGAGGCATGACGAATCATGCGCGACGCTCTCTGTACGCGGCCTTTCAAAATGGGTACCATTTCTTTTAATTTGAATCAGCGTTCGCCAAGACTATCGCGGCTCATAAATGCGTAATGACTAATATTCCGCTCGAGTAAGTTCCTTTTGAGTGCTCAGTAAGATGGAATTTCCGGAAAATTCCATAATGGAACATAAATATTATGATTGCTTTGTACACAAAAGGAAAAGGTACAGACACGGTCCAGAAGCTAAATGTCATCATCTTCTTCTTGTCCTCATCCCACTGAGTAGGGTCGGTATAATAGAAAGAAAGAAAATATTACAACTAGTTAGCAAGGTAATGGTAAATATACCTAATATAACTTAATTATGCATAAACAAGAGAGAGAGATAGGGAGAGAGAGTGCCGAAAATGTTGCAACTCAGCTTATTGCCGAGTGTTGTATCAACACTTGATGTGATTTTTAGTCCGGAAGCAAGCGAATACTGAAAAAATAAATTAATATCTGAGTAATAGTAGTATTATTTAAAAAAAACTCACTTGTGAATACATGTCGAAAAAAATTGCATAAGATTTTCAGACAAATTTTACCAATTCTTGACGAGTCACTGACAATTTAACGGCTGGACTGAAAAAAGAATTTACCAAATCGGCCAGCTATTTTCGAGTAATCAAGCAACATGTATAAAATATTTTCGAATTGAGAACCCCTATTTTTGAAGACAGTTAAACAATGTTGTTGTAATAGTTAAATTATTTTTAAAAATAAATATAATCATACGGCTTTTATTCTTTTAATTTCGTTACACATTACTTACTTTTTTTCTACCGACTTTACAAAAAGGAGGAGGTACTCAAGTCGACGCGTATATATATATATATATATTTTATGTATGATCACGCATAAATTTTTACAGAGTAGTCCGATTTTGATAATTAGTTTTTGTTTGGTCGATTATACTTTAGAGTTGGTTGCATATAAATTTTATCGAAATTGATCAAGCCAAAACCAACACATAAACGGTGAAGTCGGTTTTTTAAGCCTTGCTTCCGTTAAATATATTAAGAATATCATTATCATCAAAATCTCATCACAAACAAAATCTAATATAATCCCACAAACGCAAAATAATACGTCATTAAATAAAACCGCGCTGCGTAATAAAATCCTTTTCCTCAATTAAATACGGCGTTTTCCCGTCTTGTCTAATTTTTCATGTGTCACCTTTGAAAGTCGGCCCAAATCTGTCAAACTGCAGTTACGTCAACATGTAACACAGTAGTGGAACTTTGAACGAACTTCTATCTTTATCTATATATACAGTCAAACTGCAGTTACGTCAACGTCAAAAGATAGAAGTTCGTTCAAAGTTCCACTACTGTGTTACATACACAGTAGTGGAACTTTGAACGAACTTCTATCTTTATCTATATATACCATTTAGCTACAACATCCTTGATATATACATATAATTAATTGACGTTTGTCAGTCTCACAAAAACTCGAGAACGGCTGAACCGATTTGTTTAATTATGGTTTTGAAATTTTTGTAGAAGTCTAAGGAAGGTTTAAAAGTTGAGAACATAACAAAGAAATGGCAAGCAAAGTAGTAAAAACAACTATTTTATTTTCCCATACAAACTGTTCGTACCTCATCAAATATCAAAGATTATGCACAAAATCAATTTCTGAACGCACTATAAATATTTGAATCCAGAAAAATGTGACATAATAATATAATATAATATAATATAATTATTATGTTTGTTGTCATAGTTTAGAAAACGTTTTTTGGCGGTACGAAGTCCGCCAGATCAGCTAGTATTTAGTTTTTATATATTTTTTTACTTGCACATAGTTAATTTACTACTAGAAGCCCGCTATTATAAAGTTAAAAAGTAGCCTATGTGTTAATCCTAGGTATAATCTATGTACATTCCAAATTTCATCCAAATCCGTTCAGCCGTTAAAGCGTGAAGAGGGAACAAACACACTTTTTTTTTATTCCCGATAGGCAAGCATTTGATCACATCTCACATCTCTCAAAAATAAAAATTACAATTGCGCCCTGTTACATAAGATGTAACAGGGCGCAATTGTAATGTTTATTTTTGTAAGCCTAATAAGGGCGAGAATGCACATGGGAACCAGTATTGTTTTATTCAACATCTTGTGTTGTTTTATCAATGTACACATGCATTCAGAAAAACAAATGATTTGATTTTGAAAATGACCCAAAACAATAACACCTGACTTTTGCCAACAATAGCAGAAAAGCAATTAAACTGATGGTGTTGAGTGTGTTTGAATGTTTCCGTCATCTACGATACAAGTCATCGGACTAAGTGTTGACTGTAAGCGTGAAAGCATAATGTTTAAGTTCTACTATGTCAAACTTTCCGTACTCTTCCAGCATCTAGCGGTCATGTCCCAACTAGACGGCACGGTTAAATTAATGACGTCACGCCACACAGATATGATTCAGTAGTGTGACGTCACGACCAGTCGGATTTATGAGACTGATATGTCCTTATTACAAAAGGAAATGATACGTTAGATTAGATACGCTTACGCCGACCGTATTCGTGTTTGTGATTTTTTAGAAGGGTACCCTATTTTTCTTGGTCTTTGTATGGGTGGCCTGAATAGGAGGCAGAGTTGACTTATTGGTTTTGCGGTTGGAAAGGATTTTTTTACGTATGTAGGAAGTATTCTGTGTTATTTTTATGATGGTAATAATACATCTGTCAACAGTGGTGGAAACTGTTTGTAGAATCGTGAATATCTTGTCTATCCTGTTTGCTTTTTGTTTACGAGTAACGTTTGTTTAGAAAAATGATCATTTTTACATGCTTTCATTAAGTTTCATCTGTCCCGTTGTCTGTCTGTTACATGTCTGTAATCAAATCTTGTAAGCTAAATTAGATCCACTTCCCGATGACTAATTGGAAAATTAAGTATTTGTGAATCTTTGATGACAATCAATGATATGGTACTATGGAGCTGGTCTTCATGATATGAAATTCTGAACTAAACAAGATGAACCCATCGAGTTTGGGTTCGTTTATAAACATAAACCCTTTCACACTCACAACCCCAGGCTAAGTTCGATGACTTATGTCGTGGGTGCCGGAAACATAAACATAAACATAAACGCTTTCACACACACAGCCCCACACTAAGTTCAATGACTTGTGTCGTGGGTGCCGGAAACATACACATCACACACACAATCACAACCAGAACCAGAAACACAAATTTTCCTTGTTGAGAAAACTTGTGTTCCCGCCGGGAATCGAACCCGATACCCCTGCTTAGAAGGCAAACGCCACCCAACTTAGCCAACGGGCAGTTCACATCAAAACATTCACATAACACACAATTACAGCTTGCCTGATTCGTCTTCACAAGTTCTCTGGTTTTATAACTTTTTAGTCTTTTTCTTTTATAACTGGTAAAAGCTTGATTTTTTTAACCTTTTTAAATTATTACTTGATCTTATATTTACCGACTACAATTTGACTTTCAATTTGTCATCATTGTCTCTTTCCACTTGTACTTTAACATTTCTGAGAGTGACCGTAAGAATTATATGTATTATTTTTCCTATATTCGTTTTATCTTCTAACAACAGGACAGACTGACAAACATCATCCATTTATGGTTAACATACCTCCAGTTCGCTTCTGCGTTTACCATATGTACTCAGGAAAGGTGAACGTCATTGCCCTCGTATTTATTCCCTGAACGTTATAATCTGGGAGTCTTCAAGTCAAGAGTGAATAGGTATCTTTTAGGCAAGTATCATCACTTTCCATCAAGTGAGATATTAGTCAAATGCTTGCCTATGGAACACAAACAAAATCTATTCAAGAGCTAAGAATACGTTCTTCACTCAACGCATGAAACTAGGTACTCATCGAACCAAGTCCTCCATTCTAGATTATTCCAGATTTCAAAACAAACACATTACCTATTATTAAAAACACGACCCCTAAATTCTCCTATCAAAATTACGACAATACTTCACAATACGCTTACCGTGAATACTTCATTCACCGAACAATAACGTATTTCATGACGACCTTTTTATCGCCTGTACATTGTTTACCTTCGGCTGACAATACAAATGGCCCTCGTGGATTAATGGTGTTGCCCTGTACAGGACAAATGTGCAGAATTTGTTCGGCCGCACCTACAATAATGTATAGAAAATGTCTTCATTGTAGGTATGGAGGTAGATGTTAAACGATTGGATTTTTTGTGACGTATATCATTCTAAATCGTAACGTTTAGATAGTCGGTTGATATTTCTATAGCATTACGAATAGTTACGAAGATGGTGATAGAAACCGGCTAGGTGCAAAGATAGGAGGTAGTAGCAAATAACAGAGACAAGTACCTATGTACTATATGATTTTCTGTTTATTGCTCAAAACTATAACAAATTATGTAGTACATGAAATAAAATCAAGCAGTTTTCTTTGGATAACTTGGTTTATGCTGTGCTTCATTTTCAGGCGGTATCCTGGTCACCAGGTGTACAGTGTCGTCAATCATCATCCTGTTTACCAGGTGACATACTGTGTCATCTGATGATGGCATCTGGTTCACAAGGCCACATACTGTCCTATAATGTTGAGCGGCGCCTGGTCTCCAAAATCTATACTGTCTATAGCACAGAATAAATTTTACTAAAGGCGGTATTCTAATCTGCATTCCGCATACGGTGCTTTGCGATCAGATAGCATCCTTATTCTCAAGCGCATGATTAATGTATTTTCTGCAATACTACTCTTTACTGCAATACGACTCAACCTACTTAGGTTGAGTCAAATAAGTACAACCGCTTTTGTGATCATGCGTTGTCTTAACCAGGCACTATTGTTTTTTTTCGCTAATACAATCAACTTCCCCGTCCTCATCCCTTTTACCAACAAATAGTCTCTAATATCTAACAGCTACAACTTGGACGGAACTCTTGTTGCCGCGGCAATAGCCCCATTCTGATGAGATGTGAAGGGACTATCTAATACTTGGCATAAAACAATCTTCGAATTATAATTATGTATCATAACAAATTTTATAACTACAGTAGGCACACTTTAAAAACACACGGTGTTTTTATTTGTGCATGTCGTCGTTATGTGCCTGTATCTACGATATATCAAATATAAAGCTTTCATAAAAAAAATTATCTCTGAAGGCATTGGTTTTAAACTCTTGGAAATAACTACGTGTCAGTTCTCGGAAGTAATTGAAATTTTAATGATAAAATTTAATGCACATCTAAGATCGGAATATTCCGATCTGTCCCCCTGCTCTGTCCAAATGGGGTGACAGAACGAACAAAAAAGTATGATCTGTCCCCCTGTTCTACATGCTTGTGTCTTTTTCTGGATGTGTGCACCACGGTCATCAAACATTTTTGTGCTGTACACATAAAGAGAAACAGGCACGTTCTAATTTAGACACGTGGGACCTTTTTTAAATTGAAATGGAGGATGTCAGTACCTACAATTTTGTGCCTCAATGTACCAATTGAAAAGACTTGTAATTTGCAGCCAGCCACGTCCAAAAGGTACAAAATAATAACTCAGACGGACGTACTGACCGACCCGACGAAATTGGTTTCTCTTAAAGGCTTTCCATTCGATCCCAACAAATATTCTAACTGAAAAAAAAGCACCTTTGGAACTATTCAGAGTTGACCTTTTTAAATTGAAAGATGTTATCTTGCTTATTTAACCTGGGTACCAACATGTATTGTGATAGCTGACTCTTTATGGAATCTAATCGACTGAGTACGAACGTATATAACCCTACAAATGGAGTCTGTGCGAACGTTTCGATTAAAGTCGAAGGTGGTAAGTATTTTCGGGTACGGATTTCTTCAGAACTTACGGTAAGTGAAGTTGCGAACGAGTTTTTAATCTATTTTGAATTGGCTTTTAGAGGTCGATTTCAGTTTATCGTAGTGGGTGAATCCGAGAGCTGGAGATCCCAGTTTACTTTAGTTGAATTGTCTGGCATTGTCTGGCTTTGAATTGGCTCATAGGTCAATAACGAAACGGCATTCCTGATGCTGAGTAGTTAATAGTTTAGGTGGAAGAGAATTAGGTCTGTTTTTTACTTGGTCGGATTCTGAATCCGTCAGTTGTTTAGATTTGTATCTGAATTAGGTTCAGATACTCTGCACCTTTTAAATTTGTATTCTGCCCATGTTAGATAATAAACGTAATTATGACTGAGTGAAAGCCAACTTTTGCATAATGCATAACTTTGTAATATAGACAATTACTGTAATAATCTCACAACATTAGCTTGAATCAAAATACAGACCAAATTCCGTGTTACTGCAAGAGATAACTGTTTCAAAGGCTTGAGATAAACGCCCGCAGCCATAAAAGATGGTGTTCAAAACAGGTTATTTATGTTTGTGTAAACGCTTTGAATTAAAATGCCCCTTACTTTTAGATCGTGTATAATTTATCCGTCGGCCGGAATGTGGGTGAACGTGAGAGCGTAGTGTACGTATTCTACAGATTGTGAAAGTTGGCAAATATAAACCAGGTTTTTATTTATATCCGACGGCTATCTGCTATAAATGAAATGACCATATGAATACGCCAATTTTACCGGTTATATTAACTCACCTGTTGATAGTATTGACTATGGTACGCAAGAATAATAACTATATACGGGATGCCTCTTACTGCGGAGCGTGGAACTTACTGTAGCAGCGCCAGTGAGTTTCCTGCTGTGGTTGTACCCAAATATCGTATTGCAAATTATGAATTTGATGCATATCAAGAACATTCATTTAGTTCAAATCAATAAATGTGTAATATTCCATATTTTCACCGAATGCTCCATTCTGTGGTTCAGGAAGATATGACGGAGCTAAATTATCGACACAACTGACACCCCATACTAAAGGCCGACCTATCTTCCAAGGAATTAGAGTCATGCTAGGTCTTTTACCATCGTCATGCATCAGACCATTCGGTTCGAGAATAGCTGCGAACATTGACGCTGGTAAAAGCCGGATAATATTGATATTTTATGCAATCAGATAAATTAGATGATTAGATGATAATTTCACATGTTTATGCGAGGTATTATGATTTAGTTTTTTGTGCAAATATTGAAATCCAAAATTAACGCGAATAATTTGCCTAAATAACAGGGATATTCTGGTACCTTCACCACCCCCCCAATTTTAATAAATCTAATGAAAATTAGGGCCTCACTTCAAACTTTCATGTATCTACAATCGTTATGCCTATTTAAAACTTAATCAATTAACGATCCAAAAGTTTAAGAAAATTCTCCAAGTCCTACAAGCACCGTTTAAAAGAAAATCCAATAGGAGTAAAGTGGGCATGCCATTCCATCTCGGCGAACACGCACTTACGCCACGTATAAAAACTCAAAGAAAATTAGGGCGGCCCATGGAGATCTGCGAATCGAGGGTCGTTATGTCCAAACGAGCGATTCACTCCCAGGAGTGGGCAATAAAATCACGAGGAAATCTCGTCAGTCTTATTAAAGGACCCCTCTTGGTCATTACACTGTTTTGGCGGAAAATTAAACGGGTCTGATATCTTTTGTACACGCTGTTAGTAGTGACACGTATGTCCAGTATGACAGATACGATTTCGGCTCAATTGGTCTAATTTACCTATACATTCCTTCACGTTTATGTTTTCTCTGTTACCGAGAAATAAGGTTATATGGGCAATGTAGTTCCACCATTATTTTCTTGTTTCAAAATTCAGAAACCGATTTGTCCGAAAAACTTAATATTATTTTCATATGACTAAATGGACACTCATAACGCAGTGACTATTTACTTCAAATTGAACTAATCTCTTGCAATTTTGAAGTTAGCTTGAAATAGGCATAGAATTTTAAAAAAATATGTCTCATTTAAACAAGTAATGCTTTAATTTAATGCAATAGTTTTCAAACAATACAAGTCAGATGAAAGTATATATTGTTATTATACATATCTTTCTATTTAAAAATGATGTATTGGGTTAATTGTATTGAGCTCTGTTGCTGTATAAATGTAGATGTATAGTTTAATTATAAATAAGTATAGGTAATTGGCTCTAGAAACTAATGAGAGTAGGCCTATAGATATTAGATTTTTTCTTATCTTTACTACAATGATGTGACTCTTGACACTTACAAGCTTATAAACTAGTGACAAATGTATAGCGGGTTGACTTCCAGTCAATCTTTGGATGGAGAGAGGACTATTTTGAAATAATCGGGTTGGTGGTGCAAAACGCAATCAAACACATAAATACAACTTACATACATTAATACCAATATAGGTACAAACGACGAAACTTACATAAACAATATTTTACTTAAACTTACTTAAATATAATAAATAATACCAAGTTTATCATTAATGATACAAGTTTTATTTTAACATTGGTTTAGAATTATTGTTAAAAATATATTATTAGATGGATTTAATACATGTTAGTATTTAGATTTATCTTTGAGGACTCGATATTTTGGTACCGTTACAAGCGCCATCTTGTAGCGCTGAAATACGTGTCAAGATAAACCACTACCATAAAACCTCGTCCAAAATCGCCATCAATAAAACTGTCCACTGTCTACTAACACGCACTTAAACCTAGAGTGCCGTATAAAACGACACGTTTCTCCATATAGCTCTATAGCCATAGTGCTCTTACTGTTAACACTGTGTCTGTTTTATGACAACAGCTGCATGGTTTGATAAAGCCCGTCTCATGCTTTCTTTCTGATTAAATTCTTTGCGGATTGGATGAGAGATACTGGAGGTCTGTACAGCGTATTGCGGTTTTAAGACTAATTGACTTCTAGCTAATTACTGCAGCATTTTTCTGCGCAACGCGATGATGTCACTAAAAGTGAGAAGATTCTGAATACCTCCGGATATGGACTGGAATTAGGTGCAACGCACTCAATTTACCACAGCTACGATCGGACGAGCATTTCTGCACGTATAGTGCTTGCGTTACTTTTTTGTACATTTATTATTTATTCAATTAATTTAAACAATATACACTAATTGCAATAATTGATATAATAAGATCAAATCGCCAATATTTAAATAAGTGTCAATCACTCATCCATCAGTCTGACAAAACTTCAAGCATTTGATCAATAGACATCAGCAACAATAGTATAATATTATTAAAATACGGCTATCACTCACGTCATTTGATTGATATAACAACAATAGTATCATTCTATGTCTTTACAACACAAAATACTTTAGTATACATGTAGTTTACGCTAAACGTTTATATATTGGCCTTTAGTGTGGGATGCAACTTGTGTCGATACTTTAGCTCCGTCACATCTTCCTGAAATACATAATGGGATTGGATGGCGTCGCGGCAACTTCAGCAGAGCAACGCAAACGGCGAATATGGAAACCTCGGCAGTGGTTACATATTTGAGCCGTTTGGTGTTGAGACACTGGACCCGTGGGGCGGTCCCCAATTCATTCAATTACAAAAATCTATCAGAGCGCCTGGTTGATGCGACGCATGATCAAAATGCTGGCACTTTTTGGCTCAACGTATTAGCATTGCAATTCAGAGAGGTAATGCCGCCAGCATGATGGGAGCGCTACCCACTGGTAGTGGGCTTGAGCACTTGAGTTACCTATAATCTCGATGTCTTGTAGGTAACTTAGTTCTTTGCTGTATATAGTTTTAGGAAATATATGCAATTGGTCCGTAGAACCAAAACCTTGTATCAATTAGGTTTTTGGATATTGGCACGTAGTTGATCTCTTTCCTTCCAATTTAGAGACAAAGGAGCCGTAGCTCTTAACTATGGTTTGACCAAATGTCTAAACAGCTGGATACGAAAATCTCCGAAGCATTACAACGTTCCAATGACCGTCACAAATGGCGGGAAATAGTTTTGTGGTAGTAGAACAAGTTTGGTCGGGAACATCACGACGCTCGGCAATTAGTCAATGGCTAAAGGAGGCCCCTAGTTTGATTTGTATGTTATGGAATAAAAAAGTTAAAAGTTTCCCTTAGTAGTTACATTTAGTCTAGTTTTGTTTACTTGATGTTAGAGCGTACCGTATCTTCTCACTATTAATAAAGTCATAGGCGTAAAAAAAAAAAAAACTAATTTTGAAAACGTAATAAGTATAAAATAATTATTTTGGATTTCGTAGGATTTAATTACTTTGCACGAAACGCTAATTATTTTTCTAAAATAAAAGAAGTCCAAGTTTCTTCTTATCAAGTTTTTGTTTAATTCTGGTTAGGCATTTGACTACTATTTCACCTGATGGACAGTGACAGTTCTATGTATGTGCATTATATACTATTTGGGTTTTAGTGGATAATTTTCCCATGCCCGTTTTACCATCGAACAACAAGACAAACTGTCAATCGTCATACATATATCTATGGCTGACATACCTTCAGGTCGCTTGAAGCGTTTCGCTTCTACGTTTGTCATCCGTACTGCGAAGGCATGGAACTCACTGCCCACGTCTTTCACAAACAGTATATTCTGGGAGTCTTCAAGTCAAGATTTAATAAATACCTGCTAGGCAGGCATGCTGACATCTTTGGCCGCATCATTACTGTCAGGTGAGATTGTGGTCAAATGCTTGCCTATCGGGCATAAAAAAATCCATTTAGTAAAAAGCTGTTATTTTGATATTTACAAACAGACACTTAAATTGTATTTATTTGTATAGATGGCTTCAAGGTTTTAATATCTATGTAGCATTATAATATCTATATATCTATAGTAATAAGCAAGTAACAGGTGCTACTTGCTTATTACTGCCATTGTTTATTCTGTGACAGCCGAGCCTCAATTAGAGGATCAATCATGCCCTTTCTTGTTTAATTAATTGCGTAAACGCATTACATCGTTGAGTGATTGATTAGTGCCAACGTAATCAAATACTTGATTGATATAGAAGAGGTTTTCATTTTCCTTTCTTCTATTTGTTTTTTGTTTGTATCATACATCTGCGTGACCACTTTAAGCAGATGGTTTGATGGTGAAGTGTCGTGTTGAGTGTATCTTCTAGCGAGGAGATTTCATCTGTCAGATTCATCTGTCGCCTATCTACTGCTTTTTGTCGCCTAGGGTTTATTTGCGCTTCAATTGTAGTTTTTTTATTCGGTATTGTCGTACGTTTGACCACTATCACACGCGACGGCAAGCGAAGATGGGGTGACGATGGTGCACGCTTTGAAGATACTTATACACTCGCGACTTGAGGATCCTATATAATACTTATAAGGAAATACCCGACTCAAGCAGGGAGTTCCATTCTTTTGCGGTTTGCACAATAAATGTAGAAGCAAAACGCTTTTTCCTCATTTGTGAAATATTTGCCATATACCAGTGCCGCTTAGCTCGATGAACAGAGAACAGAGCCGCTTAGTCGATGAACGAACGAGCGGCTAACAAACTAGCCTGCACTTGTAGCCAGTCAGTTAGGCAGTTAAGGTGTTCGGGTGTTTTTTAAGTGCTAAACTCGTGCTAAGTCTCGCTCGCATTCTTTATTTTTTCTTCGATGGTACTCATCTCTATTCTATTTGTATTAGCTGTAAGTTTGAAAGCGTTTATGTTTATGCTATGTTTATAACACTTCTCTTTTTCGTTGGGATTTAACAAAAGCGAAGTTACAGAATATTACACCAATGTTTTGCTGACAACACCCAAACCGAAACCGTTCAAAAATTCAAAAAGCTCTTCAAATATGTGAAAGGGCAAACACCTTTTCCACGAGCTTTATAAAAGCCTCCGGAAATTGTAGCCGCTTTACTGAAGCACCGAGAAAAACCCTCGGAATCGAGATCTGTTACCTACGGCTACCTACTATATTATATTTCAACCGAAATAGACACTGTAGACTCATTGCCCCCGTAAGTTTGCTGGAATGTAATAAAATGGAGTTAAAAACTGTTTTAGTGTCTAAGACTCTTTTTCAGAGTCCGCCAGGGACAGTACCACAACATTGCCAGACATTCAACCGCCACGTAGTTTGCAAACGTTACTGTGTTACGGATTGAGGGGCAATACATCCAGTGAAATTCCAGGGCTTTTTTTAACATCTAATATCTCAGGGTGGCGGAGCGCAGTGCTTTACTGCGCTGGATTTTGATCTAGGTTAAAAAATCCCTGGGTTAACTGAACTGTAATAAGCAAGCGGGACGCTTACCTGGCGAGTGACTTGCTCGTTTCGTCTCTCAATAATTAAAAATAAATTAACAAACAAATGGGGGTGGGTTGTATTTGGGGCAGAGGATAAGCCTTGCTATACAGCGTGGTAATGCAGCAAGCATTTTGGGAACTTTGTCGAACATTAAAGATCGTCTAAAACATCTTTAACCTATTTTATTTTTTATAACTTAAATATTTATAATTGTAAAACTAGGTTTCGGAATAAATAAACTATTTATAAAAGACAAATAAATCCAGAATTCGATTTAGTCCTATAAGAATAAAATCGAGCTTATAAACTGAGTATATAAACCCAAAAAATAATTCCTTCTTGAATTGACTGCCCGTTGACTTAGTTGAGTGCGCGTACCTTCTAGGTAGCGGGTTTGATGCCCGCTGAAAATGCAATTGTTCTTACCAAAGGAAATTTGTGTTTCTGGTTCTGGGTGTGATGTGAATGTATCCGGCACCCGCGACACAATTCATTCAACTTGTATGAGTGTAAGAACCTTTTTTGATATTTTTATTAATGTATTCATTTGTATTATTCGATTGTCTTTTGTTTACCGCAATATTTATTTGTTTCCCCATTTGGGACTATTCAGAAAACAGTAAGTATATGAATAAAACATTACATGTATAATTTTATGATTGATGGTGAAACGGCGACGTCCCTAGTACGAGCTTTAACATTAATGATAAACCATAATGATAAAACTGGTTCAATTCGGCTTCTAACAAACTACAAACAGTAAACCACCATAACATAAAATCATCGGAAATAATCTTCACGTTCGCTGCTGGAGCTGTGAAAATAGCCTGTTGGAGCGAACCATTTCAACGTAATATTCGATTTCATTTTACCAATTGCTTCCTACTGCAAAATGTGAAGCCAGTCTAGCTTAAGTTCGAAACAATTATTCTCCGTGATCGTTACGCCTGTCCAAAAATAATTAATAATCATAGCTCATCGTGCATGTGTGCAAATATTGTTAAAGAGTGTCTCACTAGTAATAAAATTTAAGTGTATGTAACTGTATGAAACCTATCTCTCATTTTCACTGGAAGAATGTATATGTGATTTGGTTTATTATATATTTCAGACCATTGAAATGCACTTGCTATAATTTATCCAGATAAATACAGTCAAAGCCGCAGGGTGAGACAATATTATTACTGATCTATCGAGATGTACAAAAAGCCTTTAAAAACTGTACGAAATAATATCAGAATCAGAAATAAATGTACTTCATATAACAAAATGGTTATACAAATTTAGTGTTATAAAAGTATCAACAGTACCAGAAAATACTCATTTCGGACGTACAATAATATTCAGAAGAACCTCTTTTTTCCAACGAATGTTCTATTATTTATAATTAAGTACTTTGTTCCTCAAACAGTATAATCTGGAAATATTCAAGTCAAGAGTGAATAGGTATCTTTTAGATAATGTAACACAGTTCTTTACATATTTTTCTGTCAGTCTTGTTCTAATCTATCTGACCACACCTATCATCTCGTGATCATAACAATTGAGTCACATCTCGTAAATGAATATTAGGTATTATACTTACATATAGATAAACTATGGGTCCATCCATCACTTGAACCATACGACCAACTAGTGAAAACGAGCAAATAGGTGCTATAGAAGTGTTTTCATGATTAATAATTTAGACTGACTGCGGTCTTGGCTATTTACTCCTGACCACAAACCTCGGATAATATTAGCTCAATCTAATAGTTTTTCTAATAATTTAAACGTAAGCAAAGCTTAAAAAAACCGACTTCAACGCTTATATTTTAGTTTTGGATAGATCGATTTCGATAAAATTTATATGGGACCACCTCTGAAGTATTTCTACCTAACAAAAAAGAATTTTGAGAATCGGTCCACAAATTGGGGAGAAATTGGTGAACATACGTAAATAAAATACATACAGTCAAACATAGTACCTCCTTCTTTTTGAAGTCGGTAAATAGATTAGATCCTGACTGTAGCTGTGCAACAAAAAGTCTATAAAAACAGTAGCTACAGACTTGTCTAAAGACGCTAGACGATTTTGTCTCTTGAATTGCTTGGATATCCACGGGTAAATCCATATATCTCCCAATAACACCAGCCCAACAAAACTAATTTATCATTGCTGGTTCACAAGCTTCTGGTGCTGAACAACGAGAAAAAGCTTCTTGTGTCTTCGTAGCAATTTACTAAATAAGCCCGCTGTATCAAACACTCGCCAGTCGAGATAAAACTGAGAGATACCAAGATTTCATTACGATTCCGCATTTTTAGCACAATCTTATTAGAAAGAAACAGTATGGTGAGACTAGTGATAAAGTTTTAAAAAAAGAACTAGCTATACCCGGCACGCTTTGCAAAGCCACGCGCAGAAAAAAGTTTTTTCTTCTTTCACGTTTATGGTTGCCTAGTATCTACTTTACCAAATCCGAGTGATGTAG
Source organism: Lomographa bimaculata (assembly GCA_948107665.1). Taxonomy (NCBI): domain Eukaryota; kingdom Metazoa; phylum Arthropoda; class Insecta; order Lepidoptera; family Geometridae; genus Lomographa; species Lomographa bimaculata. Next base: position 5,271,101 of record OX403597.1, read on the forward strand.
GTATTTTGTCCATAAGAAAATGTTTCTTATGCATATAAACATAAACATAAACGCTTTCACACTCACAGCCCCACACTAAGTTCAAAGACTTATATCGTTGGTGCCGGAAACATTCACATCACACACACATTACACCCAGAACCAGAAGCACAAATATCCCTTGGGAAGGAATTTCTGCTTCTGCCGGGAATCGAACCCAGGACCCATGGCGCAAAGGGCGGGCACCTGCCCTCTGCGCCAACTGGGTCGCCAAAATATGTATGTCAAAATATATTTTTTTCTTGAATTAATATTTATTCAAGTTTGGCAAACGTCTCACTACTATCTTACCTGATGGTAATAAAATGCTGTCGACGATGGCGCAAGCGGGAACAATGTTCTTTTTATTCAAGACAGGCAAACTTTTGACCACCATCTTACCGGATAAAAACCGATGATTTGGTCAACGAAGGAGCAAGCTTCCTTAGAAAATACCTATTTACTTGCGACTTGACGACTCCCAAATTGTATTCATCAAGAAACACCGACTCAGGCAAGTAGTTCCATTTTTTTTTGCACTATGAATGTTTTAGCAAAACGCTTCGTTCGCATTTGTGGAATGTCTACCGTATGCTAAGCAACAATAAGCAGTTTCCGATGATAGAATGGGGATGGGGGAGTTCCCTCATCTCCGTGCCATGGAACTACACGATCTAGTTAGATCGTGTAGTTCCTTCCACTCTCTAAAATGTATTCGATAAAAAACCGAGAGGCTAACTACCTACCTTTAGCTTAGGGATAGCGGTATATTTGAGGGTACATAGATCTGTATTTCTAAAATATACCCTGAGAAAAATGTCTCGTTGTTGTTACTAATATTCTAGTGCTATATGTGACAGCTATAATTATTTAGTAACGATCACAACATTATTTGGTAATAACTAGCTTATTTTGTTAAGAGAACGTATTAATTGTAATTTTGACTAGAACATATGTTTCTGGGAACTTTAGTAGCCTGGTTGTCGCTACAATGCGATTAAAATAAGAATAGGACCGGCCTAGCGCCATGTAGTGACATCACTACGGGAACTTGGTATAGTGTGCAAAAAAAGCAATGTTAAAAAATATTGGCTTGTTTTATATTGTAATAGCACGTATTTTTTAATCTGATAGGTAGAGAAAAATTAGTTTAAAAACGAATTGTACGTAGTTGTGTCCGTGTAGCTAACCAGGTGACCATGAACTTATAACACAAATATAAACCTTTGCTACTGTTTATACTGTGCGATATTTTTTACCTCTAGGTAGCAGATGTAATCTGTTCCTTAACTTTTTGGGGACTTGTCAGAAGTTCGCTAAATTCTTTAAACTGTTTGCTAAAGTTCCTTTGGGCGGCGTAGTTTGCTAGAGTTGATGGTAAATGACCCGTGTAATGATATTTTGTTAGTAGTTAAAGAGATCGGTAAAATTTTATGTTATGATGCTAGTTTTACTGAAACTTTTGCGTAGTTTATAGAAACAACCGCTTCGAAGTTTTATGTTTCAAGTTACTTAAACTTTTCTAGATAACTATGGCATCGCATTAAGGTTATTGAAGAGTAACATCCAGTAAAAACTTAATTTGTATGTTATACGTTGTTATCATTCACTCTAGAGAGAAAAAGCAAGTTTTTGTTTTGTGTTTACGATTTATGATCTGTTTTTACGAGTGAAAAACTCTTATTAATTTTCCTTTGTATTTTATTGCAAAGCGTAACCTTTATTTATTTATTTAATAGTTTAGCACAAAACAGTGTACAAGGAATAACTTAATGCTATGAAGCATTATCTACCAGTTTTTCTGGGCGTGTAAGAAAAGTGTTTGGGCGTGCAGCTAAAAGATACGCGTAAATAAAATAAATTAAAAAATGAGATTTTAGAATAAATAAACTAGATCAAATAATTTGAAAAATGAATAATTAATTTAAAAAAATATATATATTTAAACAAATACAATATACTACTTACATATTGAGTATGTATAACTAACACATAATCAGAATACCTATATAAGATACAAAAAAAAATAGAGTTAAATATTGCTATTCTTGAACTTGTTCAGGATAAATATTCTTTAAGTAATGTCTTTCTATATATATATTTTTAGGTATTTTAATGTTTGAACCGGATGTGTGTGCAATGTTTCATGACTATAGATTGTTTAAACCTGTCAGTTCAGTATAATATAGTCTACGTAATCAAATAGTCTATTAAGTTTTATTTTCATGATTATTAACGCGAATGCAGCTAGTTAGCAACAAAAAACCATTTATGATAAATTTTTTTATTTAAATATTAATTAAATGATTGTTTGAGAAAAAAATCCTACTTAGAAAATATCTATCCCCTCTTGACTTGAAGAGGCCTAAATTATACCCTGTATCGAAAAGTTCCGGCTATCGTTGAATTTCACTCATTCTAGCATCTTATCCATCCTTGACCACATACTTATAGACGTGTGATAGTGGTCAAAAGCTAACCTATCAAAAAACGTAGATATATCTCTATTACGATATTCCCCACACGAAAAAGTCAGTCATCAACCTCGTACATTATTCAACAAAATGCCCACAACCCGTTAATTAATAATATGGATTCCTAACTACGAGAGCACATTCCAAATTGAATGCCGCTGACCGTTCAATATTACAGAGAGCAATCATGCAAGATTAATAGCGCAAAATGTTTGTGCAGTTCGGTAAATCAACGCGCCAGTTTCTCTGACGGCTTACAAATGCGTTCAGAACTCATGTTGAGCTTAGGGCTCATAAAATAACGTTTTGTTTGAACTGGGTGACTTATCGATGGCAGTAAGATAAATGTGTAAATAAGATAATACTGAACGATATTATCGCTTGGGGCGGACTTGAACATAGCACGGTGTTAACGATGACTGTTATTTATTCCTACACGTCATCGTTAACGGGATGTAGTCAGACGTTCCATTTATTCAGCCGCTTGACTTCTTTTAATATCAATCTTGTAAACTTTTTTTAGTATCAAAATCAAAATCGTTTATTCACATGGGCCCCAAAGAGTCACTCATGAAAGTTAATGACTTAAACCCGGCAAGAAACTCGGCGGCGCATTTTTTTTCATTGATTATTTTTATCAATTTATTCCTTAACACTAATACAATATTAACCTAGGTATCTATATTATGTAGTCGCTAAAAAACGCTTGTGCAGTTTGCCTCCATGCATCCTTGTCATGAATGTAGTCAATCATGGCTTATAATGTCTTCTATTGGGCGCCATATTTAATTTAACGTTACGTCACAGTCTATAAACAACTGACAATCAGGGCGCTCCCAACGATACCTTATTTGACAAATTATAAGTAGTCTAGAAGTTATTAGGAAACATTATTAAGAACAGATACATACATACCGGTTAAAATCATCTTTCTCCTCTTTGCCGTGGTCGGGTAAAAAACCTGCCTGGTCTGATATCTAGAATAATTCTTTTATTAAACTCTATTGTTTCATTAATTATACAAAGCTTTGTTATCGGTAATTATTAGTTATTGCGAAATTATCGACACATGTTACAGTCGGTGATTTTATGCATAACTCAGAATAATTTGATTACTATCGGTAATGGATCACTAAGTAATAATTATGTGTATTTGAATCTACAGCCCGTATTATGTCAAAGCTTTGGAGTACAAACTCATACTATATAGTCTATATTATATAGTACCTATTACGCTGAAACTAGTCAATCTATGAAGCAAGAAAAGAAAAAAAACGTGTGGCACTCGGGGACTGCCGCGGTAAAGCTATTGCATAGCATTTTTTATCAACTTGCAATTATAATTATTTATTTATTTTATTTATGCAGTATTTTTTTCCTGCCACCTAGAGGCGAGTTGCTGAACTAAAGAGACAAGCGTGATATTTCAAAAAAAGTCATCAAAAGTTCTGCTATTCATCGATAGATGGCAAAATTAAAAAGTATCACCGCTGTGCCGGTCGGAGGGGGTGTTAGGTTATTTTCGTTACGGAATTTCTGGATTCGGTCTCCACGCTCAAGGCCCGCGATAGAGGCTATGCAATAGCTTAATAAAGAAAGAAAAATAATTTATTTCGACACGAAGCAAAAACATAACAATACCATTAAAATACTTATGAACTAATAATTAATTATCATAATGCATAATGGGTTTGCCTCAGCACAAAAGTCAAGCACGAAACTCGACGCTGATTTTCAGGCAATCCTGCGGGTGATATATAAATGTGAGTAAACTTATTTACAAATATTTATCCAATAATAAATCTAAATAAATAAAAAAAAAGATAATACCTATAACATATAATATACTTACATAAAAAATAACTATAATATATACAGGAATACTTATTATATATACACATTTATAAAAACTAGCTTTTGCCCGCGGCTTCGCTCGCGTTAAGAAGTATTATTTTAAAATTGACAAAGTTTCATACAAACTTTCATCCCCTATTTTTTCCCCTTGGGGGTAAAATCAATCAAAATCCTTTCTTAGCGGATGCCTACGTCATAACATCTACCTGCATGCCAAATTTCAGCCCGATCCGTCCAGTGGTTTCGGCTGTGCGTTGATAGATCACTACGTCAGTCAGTCAGTCACCTTTGAGTTATATATATGTATATAGACTAGATAGATAACGCCTATAACGCTAAACGTTATGTATTACGAGTCTTTGTTTCCATAACACCAATTCTACTGAAATTATAATCAAAAGAGATATATATATATATATATATATATATATATCTCTTTTGATTATAATCTCTTCTCTTTTGATAATTATACTTATTTGAACAGCCCGCTTGCGTATTTTGGTGCGCGTCTGTCTTCTAAGTGGGAAATATAATAATAATATAATATAATAGTGGTCAAATGTTTGCCTATCACAGTAAAAAAAAAAAAAAAAACGGATTTCATTCCCTGCGGGAACGCAAGTGTTCTCATCATGGGCAATTTGTGTTTCTGAGTCTGCGTATGATTGTTTCCTTGATAAGAATGTTTTGGCAACCATGATACAAGTCTTTGAATTTAGTGGGGGCTGTGAATTTTGTAACGTTTGTTTTTCATATCTTTTTTATTCTTTTACGACAAAACATAGCTAAAAACATATTTTTAAGTTTTAATAATGTAACGAATCGGTCCCAATTATGCCTTATGCCATGGAGGCATAATGTTAGCTGATCTTCCAATGCAGGCATCAATTACTAATAACATAATAATCCACACTAAAAACTTACAACACAAAAACTTACAAAACAAATGAAAAAGTTTTTTTTTTTTAACATTATGTTTTTACTAACTTTTCAATTACCTTTTTTATGCCCGATAGGCAAGCATTTGACCACAATCTCACCTGATGGAATGTGATGATGCGGCCGAAGAACTTGCAATGCATAATAATATAGCTATGTTTGTTCAGATGAAATCTTGCAACTCAAATTGAATTTTTAAGAATTTTGTATTCACTTTTAGTTTGGATGAGAATGCATGGTAAGCTATGTGACGTCATTCTAAATCTAACATGGCGGAACACCCAAAATGGCGGACATACTATTTTTAATGCACTCCTACAATATGGGTATCAAATGAAAGGCCTTGCTGAGAATAACTCGAAAAATAAAATGACGTCACTCTAAATCCAATATGGCGGACTTGTAAACACATGTTATAAAATAGTTTTTTAAAGTCAATCTTATTATGTAAACCTCAAGAATAATATAAAAGTAAACGTTTTTGTTTAATTTGAGGACTGGACAGTCCTAGTAGATTAGAACCATTTTAAATGTGAACGCGCCTCCACGAATTTTGTCAAACCATTGAGTGTAAAATGCATGATTTTACACTTAATGGTACGGTGTACGTGGCGGCTGTACTCATTATGACACTTTCTCATATGGCATATGGCATAAGGACTCCGTTTCATTGGGAATGCAACCATAGTCTATGTCGCCGATATTGTCTTCTATTCTCAACAGGAAAAGTATGATTATTATTATGCTTGTTTTTTATGCGTCTGTTCTCGTCATATGAGATAAAATAAATCGTATTTATTACAGAGCTGAGAGTATAAAAGCAATAATTGTGTGGAAATGTTATTGCTGGTACATAAACGTACCGCCCCATCAACCTTTTATGTTCATGTCTCTATCAAGAACTATTCTATCACGGAACTTAATAAGTTGTTTTGCACTAGTTAATTTATCTTAGGACTAATTGTTCAATCCTTAGATAAGTCACTTGGCTACTAAACCAATAAATGAATCTATCTAATTTAGTTTCGAATTAATATATTCAGTTTCTCAATAGTTTGTTAATGATAAAATAGTTATCTGTATTTTTTTGTTACTATTATCACTTTTCTCGAGGGAATGAGCCGCGTTTATACAAAGTTGCCGATGTTAGAGAGAGGGAGGGACAGAGAGAGATAGAGAGATAGACAATGATGATTTTTAGACATTTGATGTTGGTTTAGAACTTTAGACCAAGATTTTGTAGCTAAAGTAATAGCGACATGTGTTACATATTGCGACGAAATCTATTAGATATCGGCTAATCTGGCCTTTTAAGAAACAAATAAAGTGATTCGTCCATAGTAATCGTCGTCTTATTAGTCAAACAAAATCGATCTGGTTATTGAAATATGATTATTTACTATTAGGGAAATAAATGCTGCCCTTACTCAATAAACCACTTGGTTTATTAAGTGAGTACTTACTAAGGGCATGTAATTATTTGACATATAAGAAAGATATCCCATTGGAAACTATCAACAAACCATTCCAAAATGCGGCACCGTAAGAGCCTTGATAAACCCAAAGCAAAATAACATGGTATTTTTTATCATAAGTCTCAAGCTGACTTTCTACCTCTTATCTCCTGAAATGTATTACAGCAGCTGTATGAACCACAAAGGGGACAGTTGGTGTAAAAAGATTTCAACGATAAAAGCTCAACTTTATAAATGGTAGACTACAAAGGCAACCGGCGGTCAGTTGTCATATAAACTGGACCGAGAGCCTTTATGCGTGGCGATTTTATAGAACTCAGTCTCTTTTAAACGTTCTTTGTGTATTTGTTTTCCCCGATACTCATTTGTTTTGTCGATGTTCAATGGTTGTTACTGATCACTTGTATTTACCGATTGACATTTGTTTTTTTAGCCGTTACTTTTTAAAGTTTTACGTTTTTATTTCACGTTTTTACTGACAATAGCCGTCTATTACCAGCAGTAGCTTTAAGAGAAGTTAACGACTCTTTGCATCTATATCTAAAATATATTCTATTCTTTTATAATTATTTATTTAACACTAACTTCAGACAGACTCATTCTAATCCTAATGTATTTACCTTCCTCGACAAAATCCTCACTTGACATCAAGTGAGGTAGTGGTCAAACGCTAGCCTATTAGAAAAGATAAAAAACTTAATCATTGTTTTAACTTCAAGTAAAAAAGAGGTGAAAGTTCTTTAGGAATTTACTCATGGGTCACCAGATAAGAAAATCGAATTACATGTCGCAGATAATGTTTATGATTTATATTTATTTGTTTAAAGCATATAATTATTCTGACATTAAATAATTTTAACAAATTAATGCAAAATATAACTATGTAATATACTATCATTATTCATAATGATAAAAATATTTTATACAGACTGTGGCGTCTTTCTAAAACTCTTAATTATTATTTAAAGGATAAACTTCAATACATGAAAATTCAATAAATAATAAGCTTGGAAGTTTAACATTTTTATTGACATTTTAAATATATTTACAGTTATTATTTCTGTTAGAATATAATAGCTGTACATATAGCTGGAACACAATGACCACAAATTCTTATTACATATTATTGACCCACATTTATGTTACAAATAGTCACTTTGTGTAAGGCCGCTAAGCCAAGTATCCGGGATATGTTTAAACCGTAAAAAACTACAGGAAATCGTGGAGATGATATTTTCGCTTAGCTTATGACGTGAAGTGGTGCTTCCTCTATAAAGTGGGATGAGCGGGAGGAAAAATGTTGTTTTGGTATATAATGTAACATCCAGAAATAAGGATTTAACGATTTTACTCACGTTTGTGTTCTGGCATTGTTACGAGACTAGTTTCAGTACACGCCGAGACGCCGGACAGTCTACGCGCGTACACAAATGATGAAGGAGTACCGACTGTTCCGAAACTAGTCCAGCAATGCGTAAGAATGAAAGAAAACAACAATGAATGAAGTCGTGAAATCCTCAAAATGTGTACCTAATACTTACAAATTTTTCAATCAAACAATCCGGTATTAATTTTACTTTAAGATAAACTATGTATAGCTTAGTATTATACTATTAATACTCCTACTTCCGTCTTCTCCGTCCGGCCGGCCTATGCGCGTTCTCGACATAAGAAAGAGCACCGACTGCTCCGAAACTAGTCTCGCAAAGCTAACAGTGAGTGAAAATGTTTGAGGTTGAAGATCATTTTATTTCTCATAATGAGTTACATTCACTTAAATGAGAATAATTTACATTACAAAACATTTATAAACAAAACTAGTAGATTTTTTATTTATATTATAGTTGAAGATAGTTTTGCATACAAACCAACAATATTGGTTCGCCGCGAAACATGACATGTTTAGATCCTAAATAAGTACAGCATAGTATTAATAAAACTAATATCAATTCTAACCAAGTTTTTCTCAAAAATGGCTACACATTTAAAGCTAAAACTAACGAATTATATCCGGTGTATCCTGTACTTGAACAAAAAATACAAATTATTATTTAAATATAAAAATTATGAGCACTTCATCTCAAAAGTTATTATGTATCAAGCAAAATGAAGGCACAAGGTTTCAGTTCGGAGCGAACTACTGGTTTGTCTAAAGTTAGTTGGCTTCTAAGTTACGGGCATGCGAGCACACAAAGGCAAATAGAATTACTAGAGGGTATTGCTAGTTCAGGATGTGATTGTATTCAAAGTACAATTTGGTACTCACGTTACCATGGCAATCTTTGAAGCTTCAAAACAATTGCATGTGGTTAGTGTTAGTTTTCCGATTAATGTTTGTTTCTCATATCAACTGTATCACAGGGAATTTTACAAAATATGGCTTTTCTACCAAAAAACGAGGAGGTACTCAAGACGACTGTATTTTTATGTGTCCCTCATAACTTCTTTCCACGTGAACCGATATAGTTTTTTTTTTGTTTGATAGGTGTTGGTTTCCAAATGGTCACATTTAAATTTGATCAAGATCTGATCAGTAGTTCTTGAAATTTCGAATTGAAAGATAAAGCGGTGAAGTCGGTATTTTTAAGCTTTACTTCCGTTTAATTATTTAAACCGCAAAACAACTGATTTGTTTAAAAAGATGACTATCTCAATTGTTTGATAGATAGAGAAAAACTGCGTGTATGGGTTAAAAAGCTCAACAATTTATAGAAGTTCTAGTAAAGTTTTTACCACTATATTAGCATTATTTAACTATGATAGACCTTGACTGTTTTTCGTGACTTTAACTGTAACTTGTAGTGTTTTACGTGACTGTAACTAGTATACGTAAATACAATCGAATTATTTTATTACTTGACGCTGGCAAAATGCACTAGATTGCTGAGCCAGTATTATAAAAGGTACTGCCAAAACTAATCCAAATGCTTAGCAACGAAATACATAAAACCGTAGGTTTGTTTCCTATTTTGCTGTACATTGTACATGTTTTTGAAGCTGTCACTATCTTGACAACCAACTGGCGATTACTCGTGGGCTATCACAACAGTGGCTCCAAATTACGGGTCTTGTAATTACACACCCGACATGTGGTATCGACCGCTCCGTCAGCTTTGCCTTTGATTTGGAACTGCTTAGGTAGGAATAATTGGAGAGAAACTGTCTGTATTCTAACTTGTACTATTACTTCAATAGCTCAGTTAATCGATTCATCGCTTCAGATATGCTTTATAATTGACGTTGAGACGTTTTTAGGAGATTGTTGAAGATAAGTCAAGGCATTTAGAGTCTAATACAAACAAGTAAGTAACTTTCAGTTAACTAAGTGAATAATTCTCAGAAAATATGTATAACTGTGACCCAAAGCCAGTAAAGGCAATTAAAATAATATAAATGAAATTGGTGGGGTCTATTTTTAAAATAGATACACAATCAAAGCTGAAATTTGCGTATAATATCCTGTTCATGAACAAAACATTCAAAATTAAACAGTAATTTTAATGAAAAATTTATTAGCAATAAAATTCAAAACTTTTGCTCTACTAGGCAAAATGTAGGCGCGAGGTCACAGTTCGGGGCGAACTACTTGTTATTCTTTGCATAATATATTGACCAATGAGGTTAATATTGTTTAGTGCTTTAATCACTAAACATCGACTTTGATACACACATACATGCAAAATTAGTAAATATATTCATACCCACCGGGTTCAAAAACATGTACATGAATAGAATAGAGCCGGAATATGGTAAACATATTTATTTAGATACCTTTTTTTAAAGTGAAAACTTCTTTAGCGGCTTTGTGCACTTTTTAGGATGGGTAAAAAATGTTACATCGAAAATTCGTAAGACGGAGGGAGAGTAGACCGCCGGAGCGGCGTTAGATAGGAAGTAATATCCCCCTCTCTTTCTACCACGCGGCGAAAATGTATGCCTGCTCCTGCTGTTTACAACGTCAATATTCAAGTATTCACTTCTGCCGGCACTCCCGGAGTGCAACCCGTTGTTTTTTTTATCGACTTTCCAAAAAAGGAGGAGGTACTTAAAAGTCGACTGAATTTTTATTTTTTTGATTTGTGTTACCTCATAACTTTAATCCACGTGAACCGATTTTGAATTTTTTTTTCGTTTGAAAGAATTTTCTTTTTAATTGGTCCTATTTAAATTTGATCAAGATCTGACTAGTAGTTTTTGAATTATCCTCCATAATGAGTATTCTGTGGACTATATTGACGATGTCCTCGTTTTTAACCGACTTCAAAAGTTACTTCAACTTCCCTTCTTTGTGCGCCAAATTTTGATGATTATTTTTGTATTTGAAAGCTGGTGCTTTCCATGTAGTCCCATTTACATTTGCTCAAGATCTGATCTCTAGTTTTTGAGTTATAGTGTATAATGCGTGTTTAATACGTTAAATCTGATCAAGGTTCCGAAGATAAAGCGGTGAAGTCGGTTTTTTTAAGCTTTGCATGCGTTTAATTATTTTACTTTTAATCTCATTGAGTACAACTGGGAAATAGATAAGCAATACAAAAACCGAATATGCACGAACAAACATATCTCGCGTATAGCTTCAATTGTACTAGCCTCGGTCTCAAAGAAAAATATCATCCTGCAATTGCGAGAACCAGTGAGAGCATACAATCTGCGATTCGCGTGTAGACATTCCGCGCACAAAATGTGTTCTTTGTGTAAAACTTGGAAGATAACAAGTGAAAAACAAGAAAGAAAAACCGACAAGTTTTAAAATAAGTTTAGCAAGATAAAACAACCATTTTAAAATAAGTTTACATAATACTTGAAAAGGGTTAAAACCGAGCTTACCGATTGTACTTACAATTACTATGATTTTATGTACTATTTTTAAATATTGTTGAATCGTTGATTAAATAATTAAAATATACAGGGTTATTTGTAAAATACCAAGCATCTCCTAGGACATCATTCCAACCAATGGCTTTCGTGGTACGGCTATAGCAAGTTCTGTTTTTAACTGACTTCAAAATGAGGTTCTCAATTGGTCTGTATATGTTTTTTTTGTATGCATGTTACGGGATATCTCCGCCAATTATGAATCGATTTTGATGATTTTTTTGTTAGGTAGAGTATACTTCAAAGGTGTTCCCGTACAAATTTTATCGAAATCGGTCAAGCCAAAACCGAAATATAAACGATGAAGTCGATTTTGTAAGCTTTGATTGCGTTTCAATTATTTGATTATTCAAATACATTTTAAAAGATATTATTTATCTTATCTGTTAAATCTATAAGTGTCAAGTGTCTCCTGGTTGTGGCGTTCTTCGTGGTATAGTGTAGTATAAATAAATATTAATGAGATTGAACATAATATGTCATCCTAATCATTACGGAAAATATACCATTCAAAACAAAGTCGTACAATAAATGAGCTAAGGGTTAGATCAAAAATCAAGGCCTGAGAGCTTTCTGGTATATTAAAAATAAACCTGTCACATAGAGGTCAAATATAGGACTATCAGAGATAATTTTTAGCCAAAATTGTTTTACATACACATAGAGGCTTGCCAGAGATAATTTTGAGCCAAAATCTGGTTTTACACACATATAGAGGCCTATCAGAGATAGTTTTGAGCCAAAATCTTGTTTTACACACACATAGAGGCCTGTCAGAGATAATTTTGAGTTAAAATCTGGTTTTACACACATATAGAAGCCTATCAAAGATAATTATGAGCCAACATCTTGTTTTACACACACATAGAGGCCTGTCAGAGATAACTTTGAGCCAAAATCTTGTTTTACACACATATAGAGGCCTATCAGAGATAATTATGAGCCAAAATCTTGTTTTACACACACATAGAGGCCTATCAGAGATAACTTTGAGCCAAAATCTTGTTTTACACACACATAGAGGCCTATCAGAGATAATGTTGAGCCAAAATCTTGTTTTACACACACATAGAGGCCTATCAGAGATAACTTTGAGCCTAAATCTTGTTTTACACATACATAGAGGCCTATCAGAGATAATGATGAGCCAACAGCTGCTTTTACACACATAGAGGTCTATCAGAGATAGCTTGGAACCAAAATCTTTTGTTCAATTTACTATATCTGCAATTTATCTTGCTACTTCGAAGTAACAAATCCAAGATCAACTTGAAGGAAAACAGAAACTTAATATAAGTATGCGTCCACAGTGGAAGAACAACGTCTGTCTCATTATATTCTTTTGAGAGACAAGCGAAAAACAAGATAGTTGTTTTCTCTGTGCATTCTGTGGGAAAATTAAAGTGAATAATAAACTACCAATCTATTTTATGATTGTTCTATACAGAATAGAATAGAATATTGTTATATTGCGTTATGCCATTTATATGCCGATATTACCATATTGATTTTTGAATTGCCAGTTGGCTTAGTTGGGTACGCGTTCGCCTTCTAAGGAATGGTATCGGGTTCTATTCCCGGCAGGAACACAAGTTTTCTCCCTAAGGAAAAATTGAATTTCTAGTTCTGGTTGTGATTCTGTGTATGATATGCATGATTCGGGCACCCATGTTTTCGAACTTAGTGTGTGGCTTTGAGTGTGAAAGCGTTTATTTAATTTAAATCAATAGAATCCATCGACTATGCTCCTACTACTGCTACCGAATATACTACCTATTGGTACCTATTGGACCCGAAATCTATGTATTTATGGGTTACGGGTCCCTGCTCAAATAGTGAGAACATAGGCGACAAAACAAAGTATAAGCGATAATCTCGCCTAACTGGAAACTTCGCAAGATGAAAATAATGCGCCTGTTGTCGATCAAAGCTGCGTACGCTGATAAATTGTAGCATACAATAAAAAGCTAATAGATATTAAGCTTTACATATAATTTTACATGCGGAAAAATTGTTTTATCCAAATAATGTATAATGGTTTGACTACAAACTCTACCTCTTGCCTCTACCGGTTGCGAGCTGGCTAACCAATTGATATTTCAAGAGTATTATGTGAGCTACTGCAAGACCTTAGTACCATACTGTAAATCGATGAGGTAAATGAGCCACCTGATCTGACCCATAAAAACGTTTGAACTGCGGTACCTTACAAGACAAACCCAGTTAGCAGACATGGTTTTCTAGGCTTTGTTACTTAGATAGACTCTTAGACCAAAAGATGTCATTCTGTAACCAGATGAGGTAAAATGCTCCAAAATGCTCTAAAATGGACCCTATATCCTCACTGCCAGGCAGAGCTCCGGCAGACCAATTTTTTTTACTTCTTAAGATTTTTTTTTCGTTATCTTTATCTGTAACTCTATAGTTAAATACTCATGCAGTTGAAGCCCGGACAATAACGTTAAACTCAATAAAAAAAAATACAATTCCAGCTTTATTAAAAACGCAGATATTCGACCGAATCTGGCTCAATTTTCACAAACTGTTCGGAAACTGCTGACGCTCGTCATACAATTATATCTGTACAATACATCCGAACTAGCGATCGTCTCTAATTCGAAACACGCAATTTTCGATGGCAGCGCGCAGTCGTCATTTTTACCAACTTCCCAAAAAAAGAGGAGGTACTCAAGTCGAATGTTTTTTTTTAATGTATTTTACCACGTGTGCCGATTTCGAATTCTTTTTTTTTAGTTTGATAGATGCTGCTTTCTAATTGGTCCTGATTGGTATTGAGGATAAATCAAAAACTACTGGTCAGATCTTGATCACATTTAGGTAAATGGGACCACACGAGAAGCACCAGCTTTCAAATACAAAAAAAAAAAACATGAAAATCGGTACACCTAGAAAAAAGTTATGAGGTAACACACATAAAAAAATACAGTCGAATTGAGAACCTCCTCCTTTTTTTATGAAGTCAGTTAAAAATATTCTGATCACAATTGAGTATAAATTATTCGCTCTCGGGTCCCAATAATTACATATGTTCATTCAACTGACAAAATACAAGTATTTATATTTGTATTCCTACAATATTTAAACAAATACTCCAAACTATTCCAGTGATTGACGCATAATATTAATTTGAAATGCGTCATTGTGAACACAATAACACCGTAGGTATTTTGAAATTAATTACAAGCATCTAAGAACAATAAGAGAAGTATTGTTTGATATTTTAGCGTTTGATTTGTAATGAACAAACGTGCTTTTGATTAATACGGCAGCTTCTTTTGTTATCGTTTTGGAACAAAAAATACTTACGCAGTGAATTAATTTTATTTATTGGCGTGTTTAAGGGGAGGAGTTGATTTCATTACCCATGTACACCCGCCTCCTTCCCCGAGCGGTATGTTCTAAAAGACCTGTATAGTGAAATGCAAATCTAATATAGAAATCGATGTTTGTTTGTTTGTTCGTATTTAAAGCCGTATCTTACCGTTCCTAACGGATCATAGTATCAGATTTTCACATTAACCTGCATAATTGTTGGTCCCATCTGATCTTATGATCCGATGAGAAAACATGTATAAATTTTAGTTCCAATGGATGTTATGATCAGTTGTTGCTAATAATATATAATTTATTTTAATTGCAACTGATCTTGAGATCCGATGGGATCAACATTTATTATCGGTTAATATGAAAATCTGATACAATGATCCGTTGAGAAGCACCCAATTTTTCGTACGTTAACATTGGGAGAGAGAGTTTAAACAAAATTAACGATATTCTATAGGGTATCGATGAATTTGTTTTGTTTGTTATAATCGGTTTATTATAATATTATTAAAATACGGCTATCAATCACGTCATTTGATCGATATTGTCGACCTAGGTTTCGAGCATGTACGATGCTATTTTAATAATATTCTAATGATTAATTAAATTAATTAAGCTTAGTTAAATTTTTAACTATCTACGTGCTAATTGATACAGGGCACCAAATAATGTAGATTGAATTATCTAACTTGCTAAAAATAATCATTAGTTAGTTTGGACGCTGTGAGTGAACAAACGAACATACAAACATCAACTTTAAGTTCTTCTCTCCAATTCCCTGTTGCTAAGGTCATCGGAAACCTTTCGTCTCAAAATGCCAGCGTGCGGCACGAGCTTCTTCGAATCTTCTTTTACTATAGAAGCCGTGCGGCTCTGGAATGATCTGCCTGTGCATGTCAAACGCGCGCAAACTCAAGAGTCATTTAACACTCAAGTCAAAAACTTTTATTTGTCCAATCTTTAAACGTTACTATATGTGAATTTTATATGTTAAATAATATGTATTATAGGTTCTTATATGTAATTATTTATTTATTTTATGTAAGTATATTTTGATATTATTATTGGTATGTATTGTTTATGTAGTTTAAACAATGTATTTCTATTATTTTAAATTAAAATACAGCCGACTTGAGTACCTCCTCCTTTTTTGGGAAGTCGGTAATAATATCGATTATCATACTTTTGGGTGTAGAATTATAAAGCTAAATTAATTTCGCCGTTTCAGAATATTGATATAATAATATCTCTAATTACAATAATTTTGATAAATATTTTTTGTTACAGGTAAAATCGAGTTCATCAGAGGTTATTAACCTAATTATTGGTAAGCAAAACATTACAAGTACATGGTGAAAAAATTTATCACTATAGTTCTGCCTAGCATGGCTAATGCTATATAAATAAAATCAATTGATTTGGGTAGACGTTATTAACACAACGTGTAGCTAACTGCAATGTTAGACTCGTTGGCCGTAGTAGTTTCTATAAACTGTTTCGGTAGATGACGTCACACGTCCCCGTAAGACGTTAATAATAAGGAAAGGTTAATTTCGTCGCTTCAGGCGGGGCTTGAGTAGCTCAGCGGTTAGAGCAATAGGGCATGAGACCCTATGGCCGCGAGTTCAAATCCCGCCTCAAGCGATAATTTTTCCTTTCTAAATTTATCACTCAAGTACATGGTGTATTCTTACATTCATAGAATCTCCTTAGATTATACCTACCATTATTAAATACTATAAAGCAACCACCTTGTTTCAGATTACAGCGTATAAGTTTGTAAATTTGTTAGCGGCATCAATATTCCTCCCCTTTATTTTTAGATCAATTTTATCAAAATGTGCGTCAATTCTTTCTGTCTTTAATCAGTCAAAAAGGGTCGGAAAGTTTCTTTCCAAAAATAACAATAGAGAAGCACGCACCACGAACTCACACTACTATTGTAGTGGTGTTACTATACAGGGGTATTACAGTAAGGATACTTACATTATTGAGACTGTTGGTCTTATATGTGCTGTTTTCTTAATTAAAAGATAGTAACAAAAAATATTTGTAGGCCTGTCTCATGGAGAGGATCGGGTACTTCCCAACGGATCATAGTATCAGATTTTCAGATGAGAGTACAGAACTGTTTAAAAAAAAATTATGTAGGAAAATAATAAATTTATAAGACAGCAAAGCAACTGTTTTTAGATCTAATTTGTACTAAATCCCGCATATTAATATTAAATTAGTTATTAATTATGTATTAAAGGTCAATAATTAAAAATAATATTAAAAAGTAAAAAAACGTTTCTCAATCTTCACATTTAATGCTGAAACTTACGTATAATATCCGTTATATCATGTACTATTCTCTAATAGGTAAACTATAGGCGCAAGGTGTCAAGCATGGTGGTTCGGGGCAAACTACTATATTTTTTTTATCAAATAATAATTATGATTTTAATTTTGGATACTTGCCCATACTGTCTGAATAATATCAGCACGTAAACAGAAGCACAGAATATGCAATAGTACAGCGGCAGAAGTGAAAAATCCTTTAGCAAAATGTCGCCCTTGAATCGAATAAACACTCCAACTGTACTTGGAATAAATTGGATAGGAAACGGAAATGCTCGTGTGTGTGACTATCGGATCTTCCCGCCACTATTTACGTGACTAAAGATATGTTAGAGGTTTGTATTCGGATAGTAAATGGTGTTTGAAGTGTCGTTTTAGAAAATAATTTGATAGCGCTATCTGTTACTATTGAAATACTCAACTCGGTAAATTGTAATTGAGAAGTTTAGGCATTATATTTTCAGTAAGGCCATAATTTATTCGATGTGCTATCCTTTGCGTTTTGGAGAGTGTGCGCACACTGAGAAAAATATGTCGTTGCTGCTATTAAGGTTCTACTTTGTATGATATGTGACTCTTGAATAAGATCAAGAAAAGCAATATTTAAATCTATTTATTTATCTTATATATTCTGATTATGTGTTAGTTATACATAAATATTTTTGTAAATTGTATATATTTTAATATGTATATTATTTGTTCTAGTTTGTTCTAAAATCTTATTTTTATTTTTATATTACTCGTCTATTTTAGGTGCACGCCCTAAACACGCCTAGGAAAGCTGGTAGATAATGCTTTATAGCACCAAGCTTATTCCTTGCACACTGCTGTTCCTTGCAAATATCATCCATTTAAGGCTAAGATACCTCCAGTTCGCTTCAAGCGTTTTTCTTCTATCTTCATTCATACAGCGAAGGAGTGGAACTCATTGACTGCGTCATTGTTCCCCGTAGGTATATTCTAGGCAAGCATGTCACATCTTCGGCCGAATCATCACCTTCCATCCGGTGATATAGTGGTAAAATGCTTGCTAATACATCATATAAAAAAAATATGAAATATAATTATAAAAGTCCATAATAATATGACAAGAAAATTTTAAATACAAGTTTCATACATATTTAAATTTTTCATACAATAGAAGTTAGCAGTAGGTATATTTATATAGTTACGTATTTTAAAGACTTTCTTAAATCATCTGTGTACATTGCTTTTTATATGCCTGCGTATTCCAGGTCTAGTGTGTTTACCAGCTTCGATCACATCGTCACTTACCATCAGGTGAGATAGTGGTCAAACACTAGCCTGTCACAAATAAAAAAAATCAAATAAAATTCAACCGACTTTAAAAAAGGAGGTTCTCAATTTAACTGAATGTTTTTTTTGTTTGGAGAGTATCACTTCTGAGGTGGTCCCATATATATTTTATCGAAATCCGTCAAGCCAAAACCGAAATATAAGCGATGAAGTCGGTTTTTTTAAGCTTTGATTGCGTTTAATTATTTCTGGGTATGATAACTCCTAACAATATTGTCTAACTCGATCAAATGTAGAGGTGCAACACTGGTGTAATGCCTAAAAGGATACCTATTGAAGGTTTCCAGAGAATTTACAGGGCTTAAAGAGATTTAACATCTAATATCTCAGGGTGACGAGCGCAGTACTTCGCCGCGCAAGATTTTGACCTACATAAGTTCAAAAATCTCTGGGTGGCACTGAACTGTAATAGGCAAACGTGATGCTTACCATCATGCGAGCTACTTGCTTGTCTCGTCTCTCAACTATATAAAAAAAACTTGAGAGGTGTCAAGGGACACCCGGATGGAACGAAGTTCAATTTCCGTCTAGCCCCCTTTCGCAATGCGCGATAAGGAACTTTCGTTCCAAAATTAAAAGAAACATGCAAAAACCAACATCACGCGGTGTTCCCAGGCGGTCACCCATCCAAGTACTGACCGCGTCCGACGTTGCTTAACTTCGGTGATCGGACGAGAACGTGGTATGGCTTACAACTACAGCAAAAAGTGTCGTTACAAGTTTTGGTCTTAATTTTTTCCGTCTAGCCCCTTTCGCAACGCGCGATAAGGAACTTTCGTTCCAAAAAAATTACGTTTTGCCTTGGAAAAATTAATTATGTTATCTTTAGGATAAAAGGAACGTCAGTTGATCGTTTGTTATTCAGTAAATTATATTACCGTAAAAGTTTGGTGTTGAGACACTGGGCCCGTCGAGACCGAGAGCTCATTCTATTTTCAAAAATCTATCAGAGCGCCTGGTTGAGGCGACGCGAGATCAAAATGCTAGCACTTATTTCGCTCAACGTATTAGCATTGCAATTCAGAGAGGCAAAGCCGCCTGCATGATGGGAACGCTACCCACTGGTAGTGGGCTTGAGCACTTGAGTTACCTATAAGCTCTATATCTTGTAGGTAACTTAACTCTTTGCTGTATATAGTTTTAGTTTACTTTTAGGAAATATATGCATTGGCCCGTAGATATTAGTATCAGGGGATAACTGTTATATAAAAAAAATAACTAAATAAAATACACAATCAGTTATTTCCTGTGGACCAAATTTCACAGTAAATAAACTCTCTACCAACTTTCTCGAAGATAAACGACTAAAATACTAACCAAAAAAAACACAACTGTCGCTAACGAACATTCACTTATCACCAACTTCCGAGCTTTGACCAAAACTAGAGCAGAATCCATTTATTATTCATTAAGTTAGAAGGAAAACCCCCCGGATAGATATCTATATTTTCCTTCCCTACGTGGGATGGTAGACCAATTTTTTATTTATTTAGGGTGGTCCCTCCGTGACGTCTGCTTAAACTGACACCCAAAGTTGTTAATAGTACGGTCTACGGATAAAATGTTAGTGGTCCCTTAAAGCTTATGAAACATTTGGAAAAGGTTTAATATTTCAGTGAAAAAATAACGGTTAGTTTATATATTTTTGAATATTCATTTGGTTTATCTTAAGGGATAATCAAAAGGCGTTTATTTATAATAGTTTTTGGGAATCTTTTTTAAGTTTATTATGAATTGGATAATGGATCTAATCTTTTGTACCATATATATATATATATATATATATATATATATATATATATATATATACGATATACACCTACGAGTTAAAAACCTAACAAACCGTCTTCATTTTTTTATGCTTGATAGGCAAGCATTTGACCTAGTGGGCAAATGCTTGCTTGTGAGATAGTTCTCATCTGATGTAAAGTGACGATGCGGCCGAAGATGGAATATCCTTGCTTAGAAGGTATTCAATCTAGACTTGAAGACACCCAGATTGTACCGTTCAAGGAACAAAGATGCAGG
The DNA here is from genome assembly GCA_948107665.1 of Lomographa bimaculata. Lineage (NCBI taxonomy): Eukaryota > Metazoa > Arthropoda > Insecta > Lepidoptera > Geometridae > Lomographa > Lomographa bimaculata. The sequence continues at coordinate 5,291,769 of OX403597.1, forward strand.
CAAAGGATTCCACATTCTACTCCTTCGCTGTACGAATGATAAACGTAGAAGTGATACGCTTCGAACGAACTGGAGGTAAGTCAACCATAAATGTATGACGCTTGACAGTTTGTTTTGTTGTTTGATGGTAAAAAGGGCATGGAGGAATTATATAATGTAACTCAATTGCAAATAACACAAAAAATCTTCATCATATCTTAATCAAATTATAATAGGACCATCTAGGAAATTAAAACATAAGAGCGCGTTTAGCAAAGTAAATATATGGCAGTTTTGTAAGGTCACGTGTGTCATTTTTTATTGTATAATTTTGAAATTCAGTCTTTCGTGACCACAGCCGATTTATACGTCTGTCAAAAAATCTCAGCATCTGAGGCAGCATTGCTTCTTGTAGATATATAAGCAATCATTAGTATAAGCTTATGCTAATGATTGCCTATATATCTACATAATATTATGCACATACAACAGAAAGCTCTCTGTTGTAGGTTTATCATATTTTGGTTAGGTTATTATGGGACTGAGTTGCCTTGGTAAATGTACCCAAATTAATATTGATGAAAAAAAAGAAATAATACAAATCGATTAATACTGACATAATTATTTAATTTCGCGGCAAGGCCCAAAAAATACTTATGTTATTCCAATTAGGTTATTAGGTTCCCATCATAAGATGCGAACTTTATAACAGCTTATTAAAGTACTAACTACATCAAAGATTCTCGTCAAACACTCTTTGGTACGATGTTAGCTTCAGCACAGAGAGCCTCATTAGGAGCTGTTGATTTGCCAAATGAAAATAAACTCTATCAGGTGCTATCGTGTGTATAAGTGCAAAGATTCCCGCCAAGTTTATTTTAAGCAGGAGAAGCCTTTTTACTGAGTTATTTCACAGATACTCTCATGTTTCGTAAATTTTCGAAACTACACTTTAACGCCCAAGCTAAGTAATTTCAGACGAAACTATGCATACGATAACGCCTCGATTGAAGTGCTAAGCGTAAAAGACATATACGCGTATAACCCTGTTTTCAAGAAGAAAAAACCTTTTTGCAAAGTTATCTCAACATGCTCGTCACATGCTTCGTATAATTTCAAAGCTGCACTTTAAACTTTAACGCGCAAGCTAAGTAATTTCCAGACGAAGCTATGCATACGATAACGCCTAGATCAAAGTGCGAAGCGTGTAAAAGACATATAAGCGTTAATTATTTTTTATTATTACGTTTTCGAAAAGAAGACACCACTTTACAAAATTATCTTTACGATAGTGCTCGTTACATGTTTCATAATTTCTCAAAACTGCACTATAGCGCGCTAGCTAAGTAAATTCAGACGAAGCTATGCACACGATAACGCTTAGATTAAAGTGTCGATAGATATAAGACATACACGTGATAATATTCCTGTTTTCAAGAAGAAGAAACGTTTTTGCTAACTTTTTATATATTTTTTTCAAGAAAAATAAACTTTTATATCCATCGCACCTGATGGTAAGCGATGATGGAGCAAGATTTCCTAGAAGATACCTATTCAATCATGACTTAAAGACTCCCATATTGTACTTATCAGGAAACACTGACTCAGGCAAGGAGTTCCATTCTTTTGCGGTTCGCATTATGCAAAACGCTTCGTCCGCATTTGTGGAATGTCTAACATATGAAAATGAAAAATCTTTTTATTTGGACAAAAACTTAACTAATTTGTTACACTCCATGTACTTATAACTAGCTATAGTAATAGTAGGAACACTATTGTGTGTCAACACAGCATGTTATATTATAACTTAGCTCATACAGTTGGTTCATAAATAAACTAAGCTGATCAGGTTTTATTGTGTACATACTACCATGTTACGTATCTTAAAGATAATTTTATGTTTCTTAAAATTTACATTAATTTAACGCACAAGCTAAGTAATTTCAAACGATGCATACGATAACGCCTAGATTAAAGTGCCAAGCGTGTAAAAGACATACACGCGCTAATAACCATGTTCCGTCAAAGGATTCGCAATCAAACGTCTGCTGCATCCTGTGTAGCCGGATCTGTCTTTACCGTGTTGGTCTTTTTACCTACAGTGATGAGAAAACGGCTCGTGTTTGAAACGTGTTGCTGAAACTGTAAAAGATTGGTAATGGTACTGTAATAGGAATAAGTAATAGAAATAAGAGAAAGCTGAAGTTGTACGGATGCATCTATCATGTGCAGTTATGTAAGATATATAGGTAGATAAGATGATTTATTTATAAAAAAATATAAAAATTTTTAAACTTAACTAAGTTACAGTCCACATAGGTCTACTAAGGCCTACAAAAAAGTAGGGAAAGTAGGTAGGTACACTGATCTTTGGTGCCCGTGCTAGTTCATCCTGTACAACCACCAATCTCCTTTCACAGTGCACATAGGTGTTACAATTAGGTAAATATTATTATACTATATCTTTAACATACTTTATTTAATTTATGTTCGATTTCAAAAATGTTAACTCGATATATTATAACTTGTATTCAAGAGCTTTGTCACAAGTAACTATTTTATGTATTAGATAATATCATCGACCGCATCGTCAATTAACATCCAATGAGATAGTGATCAAAATAAAGCCTGTCATGGACTAAAAAAGTTATAATTAATACTTCTTCCTAAGCCAAGCAATTCATTGATGCAATAATACGGAAACTACAGGTATCTATAGTAATATATATCTTCTTTCTTATATATAAAAATTAATTGCTGTTCGTTAGTCTCGCTAAAACTCGAGAATGGCTGGACCGATTTGGCTAATTTTGATCTTGAAATATTTGTGGAAATTCAGGGAAGGTTTAAATAATATAAAGAAATTGCAAAAATAAGTAAAAAGTAGTATTTTATTTTCCCATACAAACTGTTCGTACCTGTCAAACAGGAGATGTTTCTGAATATTTGACCACAGACAATTAACGGTATGAAGTTCGCCGGGTCAACTAGTATATATATATATATATTAAATTCAATGTATTTATCATTAATGTAAAAAGTTGCCTCTATTATTTTTTACTTTTTATTTATTAATAAAATTCAAAGCCCTTAATTTCTTCTCCAAGTACAAAGAACGTTAAAGTGTCGTTGTAATCCCCAAACTTTTGACAAAACTGTCGACAAATCTGAAAAAGGAAAATGTGTTATCCAACCCACTCACATATTCAGAATGTTAAATGTACCCTACCTGGCGTAATGTAGTACGTAATGTACACGTAACATTACGTACTAATGCATACGATACAAATGTGAGAGTGCTTTCGATTCTGTGGAATACTTAATAGAATAATTGGGGTTTTACATTTTAAAGTATTCGTTGGTTTTTTGTCGCGAAGGTGAAAAAATGGCGTTGTTGAATTTTGTATAATTTTCCAAAACCTGTGTTTCTTTGAGTGTTAATGTGTTACCGTTTTGACGACCCAGTTGGCGCAGTGGACATGTGTCCGCCCTCTGCGCTGTGGGTCCTGGGTTCGATTCCCGGCAGGAGCACAAATTCCTTCCCAACGATACCACCCACGATACAAGTCTTTGAACTTAGTGCGGGGCTGTGAGTGTGAAAGCGTTTATTTTGTTTGTTGTTGTTGTTACAATTGTAAATTATTAACCGTTAATACATAGTAAACGTGCAAATCATACAAAGTTGAAAAATGACATTTTCGCCTTCGCTCCAAAACTCCAATAAATGTTCTAGTTAAGTTTTTACCACTTTACTAGGGCATGACGTGACTTGTGACTAGGACTTTCAATATTGAATACACTTGAAATATATAATTACTTGACATTAACTAAATGCACAAGATTGCGAAGCCAAAATTAAAAGTAAAAAAAAGGCCTCGGGCCAGCATTGCGTCTAAAGCTAAAATCCGACTGCTTATTAATGTAGTACCCAGAAAATGGGCTCTTTTAATTAAAACAAACAATCTTCTTAGTATATATTTAAAAGGTTCTGTTATGTGTGTTACGTGAATGTTTCCAGCACCTAAAAAATAAAACACATAACTTAGAGTGGAGCTGTGAGTGTAAAAGTGTAACACAAAAGTTCTTGATTAAAACTTAACTAAGAACATAAAAACGTAGAGTCAGTATAAAATACGTATCAAACAACTTTTAAACATAGTTTCAGGTTACTTAGAGGAAAAGACTACAAACTGTTCATTTGGGTTGTCATTTTGTTGTTCAGCTTACATAATAGTTTTATTATTAAAAATACCCAATAGTTGACATTGATAATACGACTATTATTCAGGTTATTGACAGCCCAGTTGGAGCAGTGGACAGGTGTCCGCCCTCTGCGCCGTGGGTCCTGGGTTCGATTCCCGGCAGGAGCACAAATTCTTTTCCAAGGGATATTTGTGCTTCTGGTTCTGGGTGTAATGTGTGTGATGTGAATGTTTCCGGCACCCACGATACAAGCATTTCAACTTAGTGTGGGGCTGTGAGTGTGAATGCGTTTGTTTGTTTGTTTTGTATAAAATTTTACTCATTCATTAGATGGCAAACGAAAAAACTCTAACAAACCGACTAGCTGTACCCGGCATGCGTTACAATGCCATATTTAGAAAAAAAGTGTTTCACATTTATGGTTACCTAGTACATTAATACATTACATAAATTTTTTGTATATTTTTCATACAAAAATATTAACTAAAATCATGATAAAAAATGGGGGGTAAGAGGGTGAAAAATACTTTACGACCCATTCTCATATCTACCAAATATACAAAGGAAAATAATTAAAATCGGTCTAGCCGTTTCGGAGGAGTTCGACCGGTAACACCGTGACACGAGAGATTCTTATATATTAGATTGTCTCACCTGTAAATAGCATTATCAGTAGTACCGTATCAGTTTCATCCTAAATCTCAGACAAAATTGTATTTTTTTAGTCCATTCAGATGAATCTTTCTATAAATAATTGTTACAATAACATCGGTGCTTTGTTACACTATTGTTTTATCGTTGTATTTTTTTATAATTTCATATCAATTACGGTAGGTACATCAATTGAATTACGATCTAGCCTTAAGACGATTAAGCAATTTAAATTTGACCTAAACTGTTAAATAGAGTAGAATGTGTCCCATAACACTTTTATTAATGCGTCTATTAAAGGGAAGACATTCATTGTTTTTGTTTCTTTATTAATATATTACAATATCACTTCATACACCAACTCGAAAGGTTTAGTCTTCTTGAGTCTTCTCACTAAGTCTGTCTTGTCGAGGAGCTGGATTGCCTCAACGTTCACATGGTGTTGAAGTCTATGGTCAGGAGCTTCGGCGAGTCTTTTTATAAAAAAAAAACTATTAAATCCTGATAAAGATCTAAGTATTTATAATATTACAAACTTAACTTTTCTAGTAAAAAGTATATCATAAACTATAATAACCTAACAACGCTTTGACTTGAATTTATGAATTAATTGTTGAACTTCTGTGCAATCCAGTATAATTATAGATGATTGTTCTTCTCGCTCCAGCATAAATATCTGAAAGTGTCCAGTCAGACTATCTCGATAATTAAATCAACGATTCATAGTATCCGATACTCATGAAATATGCAACGTGGCAATTTGCAGAAGAGTCCCTGGGTATATTACTTGTTCCTTATATAGACAGTACTCAAGGTTTCTTTTTCTTACACCATCACTTTTTTGCCAATCAGCCATGCCCCGCGGCTTCACCCGCTATTATCAAGTTAAAAAGCAGCCTATGTGTTAATCCTAGGTATATTCTATGTACATTCCAAATTTCGTCCAAAGCCGTTCAGCCATTAAAGCGTGAAGAGGGTACAAACATACTTACACTATTACACATTTACACACACATTCGGATTTTTCGGACAAACTTTCGGATTTATAATATTAGTAGGATACGAAAGGATTTCACCACAATCTTACTTGATGGAAAGCAATGATGTAGTCTTGCTTGCCTTAGCCAGTATACAGTACTGTATTTTGGATTAAAGGGCAATGTTTCAAAGAGATTTAACATCTAATATCTCACGGCAACTTCGGCAGAGCAGCGTAAACGGCGCAAATATGGAAACCTTGGCAGTGGTTACATATTTGAGCCGTTTGGTGTTGAGACACTGGGTCCGTGGGGACCGGGAGCTCATTCTATTTTCAAAATTCTATCAGAGCGCCTGGTTGAAGCGACGCGTGATCAAAATGCTGGCACTTATTTGGCTCAACGTATTAGCATTGCAATTCAGAGAGGCAATGCCGCCAGCATGATGGGAACGCTACCCACTGGTAGTGGGCTTGATCACTTAAGTTACCTATAAGCTCGATGTCTTGTGGGTAACTTTAGTTCTTTGCTGTACATAGTTTTAGTTTAGTTTTAGGAAATATAGGCAATTGGCCCGTAGTTAGTACAGGATATCTCAGGGTGACGAACGCAGTGCTTTGCCGGGCAGGGTAGCTTTGCTCTGGGTGGCACTAAGCTGTAATGGGCTAGCTTCTAACCCCAATCTTAGACACTGTTTTCTACAATCAGAAGGCGGATAATTCCTGACTTTTTACCGACGCCTCGCCTCAGCATTACACTAATGTCCTCGAGTTATTTCCTCGTAATCCCGAGGCATTTGAATTGAATGAGAATGGTGCCAAAGCGGTAAGTGTGAATAAATTATATGGCTTATTCTTATGACGATTAAATTAAGCCATATTGTTATATACTAGCCCTGCCCCGCGGCTTCAGCCACGTTAAATTAGTTAAAAAGTAGCCTATGTGTTAATCCGGAACCTAAACTATTAACATTATTTTTTTTATCTAAATCGGTTTATTCGTTACGGAGATACGTGGTAACAAACATTTACACACAAACACACACCAAAACATACACATTTACAATATTAGTAGGAAGTAGGATTATTCGATACAAAAATCACGCGTTTAATAGCCGGTTAGTACCTACCTAACACAAATATATTATTATAAATATAAAAGAATTTAAGTGCTAAGTAGTCTTAAATTTTAATTTATGATCGATTGACACAGGGTTCAGATACGTCAAGTTAATACTTATTGCTTCAAGTGTACTGAAATAATTATAATTTACTTACAAAAAAACTATGGAGCTGAAAAGTGGGACGAAAGAAGATTTTTGAAATAAAATTTATTTTGGGCTGAATACGGCATACAATGCGGGACGAAAACAGATTTTTTTATATGGGCCGAACTTTCTCGGGACGAATACGGCATAAATCGATTTAGACGGCAATTTTAGTGTTTAAGAAAATTTCAACTAACTTTATATATGTTACTAATATATACGTGAACATCAATTGTATACTTGAAATTTTTATTTATTTAACGTGAACATATAACTATCTATATACAAACTTAACTAACCTAATTATCTAATGCAATTAATAATATACCTATTTCAAAGTATAGGTACGCAAAACGTTTTGATGATATAATTTTACCCGCGATGGAACGGAGATGGTGAATGCGTTTTGAGAGGTTGTTTGTGTTTCCCAATAATTTTCCTAACAGTTTGATTGTGCACATAAGTACGTTATCATTTCAAACAAACAAACGCAATTAATAGTCAGAAAAAGGGCTCGTAGAGCGAAGTCTACTATTTCGTGGAGCGCAGTGGCATAACCCATTTACACTCAGAAATTTGTTTTTAGACAGGTCAACGGTGGTATTTTCTACATTTTAATTTTGACCACTTGTTCAAGACCAGATCCTGAGATGATAGTGGCGAACTCAGTTATAATTATAAAGAAATCAAATAACCGAAAGAAATTTTTTAATTGCAATAAAATTAATAGGAATATATATTTTCTTTATTCTAGGTATAAATATAACTTAAATATGAAACTCATCACACTAATATCATTAATCCGAAAGTTTGTGTAATAAAATGTGTAAGTAGGTATGTTTGTTCTCTTCACGCTATAACGGCTGAACCGATTCAGAAGCAATTTGAAGAAGCGCGGCGAAACCGCGAGTCACTGGTTATGAAATACGAACCTCAACGATAATACTGCAGATGTTCGACTGAGCAAACTACATTAATTAAGAACAAGTATCAAAACAGTTCGCCTAGTTGGCTATCCCGACTCGAGTTAAACTTGGCGGAATCTTGATACTTGCAGCGCCACAATTATTACTTGCAAACTAGAGATATCGTGTATATATGATGACGAGAAGCTTTCTTGGTGCATTTAAGAAATATACCATTCTCGGAACAATTCCAAGTCAATCTGCTATATAAACAATAAAAAAAATTCGCTTGTATGATAAAAAGACTTGAGCATGGCAATTGGCTGTTTTTTTTACTGTGTTTCATGCCAGGACAATGAAAACAATTAAAAACAATGTGTTTTTTTGCATGCAGACAACCGCACTTGGTGAAGCTTATTTTGAAATAAGATAAATATAATTTTATATATAGCTTATACATATGTAGGTTTTTAAAAAGTTTTCACACTAACTGTCCCACACTAAGTTCAATGACCTGTGTTGTGGGTTCCGGAATCTTTCACATCATACACACAATCACAACCAGAACCAGAAACACAAATTTTTCTTGGGGACAAACTTGTGTTTACGCCGGAAATCGAACCCGATACCCCTGCATAGAAGGGGATTGTGAACCCAAATAAATTAAAACAAAAAAAAAATGCGTCATTCATGCTATTTTCAACTAGCAATGGAGACGCGAGGTGTTACTTCGAGATGAATGACTAGTAAGCTCAATATCCTCCAATTATCTCAAACAATAGGTTATATATATATATATATATATATATATATATATATATATATATATATATATGTATCTAATAAGAATCCTTGTCCTGACATACTGACTGAATGACTTAAACAGACAACGCAGAGCTTAAACCGCTGGTCGTAGAGAATTTTAAATTTGGAGGGTACATTTGTCTTATGTAGAGGTGTATTAAGAAAGGATTTTTGGAAGTCCTAAAGTTATTTGTTTATTAACTAATAGTTATGTAAATGGGTATTTGAGTAGTTGATAATTTATTTTGTATTAATAATAAAAAATAAATTATCAAAATTTTTTTGCCAGGGGTGCATTAAGTTGGTGCAATGGGGAATCAAAGTTCATGTCGAAAGTTCTTTATTTCACACTGATGGAAATTGGCATTTGAGTTGTTCATTTAAAATAAAATAATTTTTTATCAATATTTTTTGGCAGGTATGAAAAGTTTTTAATTAATGAAGTTAAAGTGATGTAAATTGTATCTGAGTAGTAAAATGAAAACTAATTTTATTATTAAGACATTACAATAAAATAGAAATAACTACAGTAACGCGTAGTTAACTATATTATAATCACACTTACATTAGAAATCCAAAAATTTGTGTATAAATGTGTTAGTGTGTAAGAATGTTTTATTATCTTCACGCTGTAACGGATAAACAGATTTGGCTGAAATTTCTAATGTACATAGCTTATACTCAGGATAAGACAGAGGCTACTTTGAACTTAATATACGCTGGTGAAGCCGCGGGTCACAGCTAGTACACTATAAATTATTTTTCTTTGGGTACATACTTTGGCCAGGTGTAATAGCGTTACATGACTTTTTTTACTCTCATACCCCACACTAAGTTCAAAGACATGTATCGTGGGTGCCGGCAACATTCCCATCACACACACACATTACACCCAGAACCAGAAGCACAAATATCCCTTGAATGTGTGCTCTTGCCGGGAATCGAACCCAGGATCCACGGCGCAGAGGGCGGACACCTGTTCACTGCGCCAAATGGGTCGTCAAAAAAGACTTTGATACTGATACCTAGTAAGTTGGCATCAAAAACTTGCTTAACTTTGAATCTCCTTACATTGGTAAGTTTTCCTTATTAAGTGTAGCCATGCTAAGCATCTTAATTAGAAGTCATATGCAATTTGTAACTATCAAGTATCTAGAACTTGCACGAAGTCTAATCTAAACTTGCTATAAGTTCGGTATCTCTTGAAGCTGATAAAATCTAATTAAGCGCTTTAGAAGCTGAGATACAGCGTGGTATTAGCTGTGATATGCATTGAACAGCTCATTTTAGTGTGCAGTGTAACTTGTAAACAAGTCTTACTTTTTTACAATTAAAGTTTTCGTGAGTTTGACACCAAGCGCGCCCCTCACGAAGTCGACCGTTTCATTTATATAAAGTATTACTTTAAAAATATTTTTTAAATCAAGATTGAACAAGTTGTAAATAAAGAGGACTAAAAGTTATATAACCGGAGAACTTGTCAAGACAAATCAAACGAGCCGAAACTCGATGGGGTTGCGTCGTTTCATTACAGAGTTCCTATGACCAGCTTCCAGCTCCATCATCAGACCCTGGTTACCATTGAAAGACCAACTACTCGTCAAGACGATTCAAATGAGCCCAAACTCGATGAGGTTGTGTCGTTTCATTGCAAAGTTCCTTTGGCTACCTTCCAGCTCCATCATCACATTAGCACCATGTCATCATAATATTACATTGACACGCGATTTACACACGTATGCAAAATTTTAGCTCAATCGGTTACCGGGAAGTGGATCAAATTTAATGTGGAAGATTTGATGACAAACATCGGGACAGGTGAAGCTAAATAAAAGCTTGTAAAAATAGTAAAAACCTGAGATATCGGCCGAAAATTAGATAGACAACGGAACTTAGAAGCTTGTAATAAAAATACGTTAGGTACAGCCTGAAGTCTGCGAGAACCTATGATTGGTAGATTAAAGCAATTGAGAGAAAAACAACCTGTACTAAAGTCTGTTCTAAATTCAAAATTCTGTTTCATGACTGTTGAAACTACGAAAGACGTTGAATAATGACTTACAAAGCGGTTATTATGTAAATTCAGACGCCTTCGATTAAGTTATTCACGTAAATTATACTCGTTGTTAATAACAGCAATTGAGCTATTATTAAACCGTTATTTTAAACACAGCGTTATTTAAATCTCAGCGCTGTAAATGTTTGTTGAAAGCTATAATTTAAATGCGATTGTGATGAAGAATGCAATTCGATATGGCGTGTGCAAAGCTTATAAATTGCCTGAGCTTAATTAGAAAATACTTATTAACAATTATTATTTCTATATAAATATTTGAAATGTAATGACACAGACGGATTATGCCACTGCGCTCCACGGCTATAAAGAAAATAAATGTAATGGTCTAATGAATGTATGAGTTCAGACTCACAACTTCGTGGTAAGAAGACTTGTATCGCAGATGTCAAAAATATTCACATCAGACACCGTGTCCTGAAGTGAAAACATCTGTGGGGAGAAAAATAAAATCTGAACCCTCAGATGATCTCTGATATTGGACCTTGAGTCAGATTTTTATCCGCTCAAAGACAAGTTTGCTTTCCCTAGAAGTAATTAAATTGTAACATAGTCGTTAACATAGATTTTGTATGAGGAGAAACCATCTTTTCTGATCCATCAGATGAATTCTGATATTAGAGACCTGAAGTAAATTTTTTATCCGCTCAAAGAAATATTTATTATCCTTAGGAGTAATTATGAACAACCCTGCATATGTTTTTTATAAATTATTTTATAATAAGCATCTGAAAGGATACACTAGAATTGGTCTCGTATAATAGACAAAATCATTAGTTGACGACCCAGTTGGCACAGTGGACAGGTGTCCGCCCTCTGCGCCGTGGGTCCTGGGTTCGATTCCCGGCAGGAGCACTAATTCCTTCCCAAGGGAAATTTGTGCTTCTGGTTCTGGGTGTAATGTGTGTGTGATGTGAATGTTTCCGGCACCCACGATACAAGTCTTTGAACTTAGTGTGGGGCTGTGAGTGTGAATGCGTTTGTTTTTAACTCTACTTTTGACCTAACTACTATTATCAAAATCACTAGTGACTGTTTATCGGTTAAATGTTTATACTTTAAATTAATATAATAAAAAAATACTAACATAATTTGATCAAAACTGACAACCCAGGTTTTGAGCATGTACGATCCTCTTTTAATGTATGATTCTCACGAAAAAAGAATTATTAAAACAAAACACATTTCTATTTTTTTGCAGAGATTTGCAGACTATAGTAAAATAAAAAAGAGCGTAGTTTTATTGCTTGCAAATTGTAACTGCGCTGCAAAATCGTAGAGCGTTAGACGCGCCAATCAAACTCTTTCATTTCTGGTATCAATAGGTTTGACGCGCGTTTGTGACAAAATCAGAGCATAGCCGGGGGGGCTCGGGCGTCCCCGCGGTCTCCGGTTTTGATTTCCCACTGATGGGTCGTTTGATACTGTATGCCACTGAGTCAGTAATTAGCGCTTTGTCCCACTTCCGTCTTCTTACCTTCACTCCCCCCCAAAAATGAAAGTTAAAAAGAACAGTAAGGCATTTAAACAACGGAAGCACGTCCTCGCTCTTCATGTGCACCTTTGTAATATAAGAGGTTTGCACAGCAACATCAACCCGGTCCACCACCATCTTGAAACCGCAAAACCTCACCTACTGTTCCTTACGGAGACGCAGATCAGATGTCCAGCTGACGCGGCGTATCTTGCTTACCCGGGCTATAACCTTGAACATAAGTTCAAGCAGCGCTCGGGAGTTTGCATGTACGCTCGTGATGACATCTGCTATCGGCGTCTCCGTAATCTTGAAGACCCCAGCCTCTCAACTATCTGGGTTCTGGTGGATACAGGCATGGAGAAAATTCTCTATGCCTGTGTTTACCGTGCGCACTCTGGAGACGTGGAGACAAATAGGCTCATGACACACCTCAGTGAGGCGGCCGACGTGGCACATCAGAGGTATCCTTCTGCTGAATTAGTGGTTCTGGGGGATTTCAATGCTCACCATCAGGAGTGGCTATTCCCATACCAGAACACTGACCATGCTGGGAGAGAGATGCGTAAGTTAGCTTTGACGCTCAACCTCACCCAACTGGTCCAAGAGGCAACGAGGATACCGGATGTTGATGGCCACACAGCCAATTGCTTAGACCTTCTGCTGACAACAGACCCAGACCGCTATTCTGTGTCGGTTTCATCACCGCTTGGTAGCTCCGACCACTGTCTGGTGAAATCTGTGTCTGTCCATTCTCCGCCTGATCTCAGCCCAAAAGGCACTCGGCGGGTTTGGAGATACAAGTCAGCAGATTGGGATGAGATGCGTTCCTTTTATGCATCTTATCCTTGGCGGCAAGTTTGCTTCTCTTCGAGCGATCCCTCTGCTTGCGCGAATGCTGTGGTAGATGTGATGCGTTTAGGCATGGAGTATTTCATTCCATTCTCTGACGCACCTCTATCCAGTAAAGCTCGCCCCTGGTTTGGGGCCGAATGTGGACACGCGGAAGCGTTAAAACATGAAGCCTACACCGCTTGGGCTGAAGCTCGAATTCGCAAGGCTAGGAATATACGTGAAAAGAAGAGAGCCTTTAACAAAGCTGCCAAGTCTTGCAAGAAGGTTCTTAAGAAGGCACGCTTTGACCATATTAGCCGGATTGGGGCCAAACTTGCTTCGTATCCCTCAGGGAGTAAAGCGTTTTGGTCCCTGGCTAAGTCGGTTGAAGCGAACTTCTGCCGTTCCTCACTGCCTCCAATGCTGAAGCCTGATGGGACACTGGCTCACACCGCTGAAGAGAAAGCTAATTTGTTTGCTTCACTCTTTGCGGAATCTTCACATCTAGATGCTGGTAGCGCTGTACCTCCGAGTTTACCTGTCTGCGAGTCGACCATGACGGAAATCCGCATTCGACAGGTCGATGTACGTAAAGCGCTGCGCAATCTGGATGTGAACAAGGCCTGTGGCCCTGATGGCATACCAGCCATAGTTCTGAGGACATGTGCGCCTGAATTGTCTCCGATACTGACACGCCTCTTTCGCCTCTCTATGGAGACTGGTCAAGTGCCGAAAGCATGGAAGTCCGCCAACGTGCAGCCTGTGCCCAAAAAAGGAAGTCGCGCCGACCCTGTCAACTACAGGCCGATCTCAGTCACGTCCATTCTCTGTAAGACAATGGAACGTGTACTGAACAAGAAACTCCTAGGCTATCTAGAAGCAAATGACCTTCTGAGTGACCGGCAATATGGGTTTCGCCAGAACCGGTCAACAGGAGACCTTCTAGCATATGCCACTCACATATGGAGTGAGGCCTTGGAAAAACACGGCGAAGCGATTGCGGTATCGCTTGATATTTCCAAGGCCTTTGACAGGGTATGGCACGATAGCCTTATTGGCAAGCTTCCAGCTTATGGTTTACCTCCCGGTTTATGTGCTTGGATCTCAGACTTCTTGAGGGAACGATCGATTCGAGTTGTCGTTGACGGCTGCTCGTCCGATCTAATGGCAATTAATGCCGGGGTACCTCAAGGGTCAGTTCTTTCGGCAACTTTGTTTTTGGTACACATTAACGATCTGCTTAGGCCCGGTATCTTTGGGTACGCAGACGATAGCACCGTTGTCGAGAGATTTATATCTAATGCACGAGCCGGTAAGGTACAAGTCCAGTCTTTAAGAGAGGCAATGATTGGGCGTTTGAATTCGAACTTGTTGGCGGTGTCCGATTGGGGCGATGCTAACTTAGTTCGATTTAATGCGTCCAAAACACAGGCGTGTCTCTTCTCCGCCAAACGGAGTCCGTTTGACCTATCTCCAACCTTCCAAGATGTACCAATACCGATAGCAAACAAACTCGAGCTTCTTGGCGTTACCTTATCGTCAAATCTTAACTTTGGCACCTACATTGAAGCCAGAGCTCAACTGGCCGCTAAGAAGTTGGGTATCCTCGCCAAGGTCCGGCAGTACTTCACACCTCGCCAGCTTCTTAACTTATATCAAGCGCAAGTCCGATCGAGTATGGAGTACTGTGGCCATCTCTGGGATGGATCCGCTAAGTACCAGCTTGAAGGTCTTGAGGCTATTGACCGACGGGCAAAAAGACTTATTGGCGATAGTAAGCTGATTGAGTCCAGATTGCACAGCCTTGGTCACAGGCGTATGGTCGCAAGTCTATCGGTATTCTATCGTTTGCATTTTGGAGAGTGTGCGCAGGAATTACATGAGTTAATTCCACCATGCCCATTTTACCATCTAACAACCAGACAAACTGACAAACGTCATCCATTTATGGTTGACATACCTCCAGTTCGCTCGAAGCGGTTTGCTTCTACGTTCATCATCCGTACAGCGAAGGAGTGGAACTCATTGCCTGCGTCATTGTTCCCTGAGGGGTATAATCTGGGAGTCTTCAAATCGAGAGTGAATAGGTATCTTCTAGGCAAGCATGTCACATCTTCGACCGCATCATCACTTTCCATCAGGTGAGATAGTGGTCAAATGCTTGCCTATTCTGCATAAAAAAAAAAAAAAAAAAAAAAAAAATAGCCAAAATATGAGTTCATTTTGTTTCACCATAGAAATCGGTTAAAATCTCTGCCACGCAAACATTCAAATGTGCAACGGAATTACACAACCTAATTCCCCCATCCCCATTCTATCATCGGACATCGAGACAGACTCCTAAGCGACACCGCTATATGGTTGATATTCCACAAATGCGAACGAAACGTTTTGCCTCCACATTCATTATGCGAACTGCAAAAGAATGGAATTCCTTACCTGAGTCTGTGTTCCCTGATAAATACAATATGGGAGTCTAAGTCGCGAGTGAATAGGCATCTTCTAGGCAAACGTGATCAATCGTCGACCGCATCGTCACTTACCATCAGGTGAGATGGCGGTCAAACGCTTGCCTATCTTAAATAAAATAAAAAAAAAACATTTTTTTTCCATAGACGTATGTTTTCTCTGTTTGTAAAAACAAAAATGTATAAGAATAAAATAATTTAATAATGTAACTGTATTGGTTTTTTTATTTTTTTTATTTAAGATAGGAAAACGTTTGACCACTATCTCACCTGATGGTAAGTGACGATGCGGTTGACGAAGGAGCACGTTTGCCCAGAAAATGCCTATTCACTCGTGACTTAAACACTCCCATATTGTATTTATCAGGGAACACAGACTCAGGTAAGGAATTCCATTCTTTTGCAGTTCGCATAATGAATGTATGTGGAGATACTTTTGTTAGCATATTTTATTCGATTTTATTTTCTTTGTAGATGTTTTTTTCGCATACTATCCCGATGGTTTTTTTTGACATTGCCTATATCATTTGCATTATTTCCCTGCAGAAAATTATTTTTGCGTTTTTTAACTGGTTGTGATTGTGTGTGTGATGTGAATTTTTCCGTGACCTACGACACAAGTCATCAAACTTAGTGAAAGCGTTAAGGTTACTAAATTGCATTAATTCGCATACACATCCCATATCAGGAGATATACTGCCAAAAGGCTTGACTATCGATCATAAAAAACCAGATTAAATGCCACCAAAGACCTTCATTTTCGATTATATTTAATTTACTTGGAATAAGATAGATATTTGCAATTCTTTTCGTACGATAGATAGCAGATCCTCAGACACTTTTAGCTCGCGATTGCTATTCATATTTGTGGTTCCACACACTGTGTTATTGCAAATACTACTTGCTCTATTTATACTATGGTCAGACGATTCCCAAGCGATAAAATACCCACTACCAGAGCGGGTAACATTACCATTGGCAATTCAGTTTATTATGCAGTTCCCCTTCTGAATTTTAGATTTGTAGCTTCGCAGAGATTTGTGGACCCGTGTCCGAGAAGCTGGTCGGATCTTGTTTGTAGGTTTTATGTATTTCCGTAAGTCAATTTGCTTATGTTTGGTGGATATTGGCATGAAATCGGTTTGTTAAATAAATTTGAATCTTATTTTCTTATAGAGATGATTCGTACTTCCCTACGTACCTCAAAAAAGTGTGAGTGTGTTAATGTGTGTGAATACAGAATAAAGAAATAACCTATATCCATGGATTACAATAAGATTCTACAACACTACTTATACATAGAACATGGAAATTACCTTTCTCACATTGATTCAACTCAGCAGACATACTTTTTCACAATCACAGCCTCGCACTAAATTAGATAATTTATATCCCGGTTGCCAGTAACATCATCGAGTGAAACTCATTGCCAGCGCCTTTGTTTTCCGAATGGTACAATCTGGGTGTCTTAAAGTCTTAAGTGAATAGGTATCTTCTAGGCAAGCATGTTACATCTTCGCCTGCATCTTCACTTACCATCAGGTGAGATAGTGATCAAATGCTTGCCTATCAAAAAAAACAAAATGTGTGAAATTCACACATTCAGATCTAAGTTCTTGCCGGGATTCGAACACAGCACCCGCAGCTTAGAAGTCTGCCTTCTAAGCTGCGATACGTAAGACATGCTACGCCAGCAGGCAGATTTCTTTGACATTCGTTTTGTCACGCGGCTTTAAATCTCATCCGTTCACCATTTTATTACGACATTAACTCTAAAGAACCCTCGAAAAAAGTAAAGAACCTCTAAACACGAAACGTCGGCAAAAAGGCCAAAAAACACTTCCTATTTTCCCTCCGAATTTCTCCCGAAAAGTGTAATTCCCACATAAAATTTTCCTCTCACTAGAAAATTACTGAAAAACGGAATTATAAACCCGTTTTCCCCACGTTATTTTTTGTTACATTTGCATACTGTAGAGTACAATCTAAGCGACAATAAGCCGTCGGTTCTGCATTCATTTAAAAGCTGGGAAAGTGTTGACGTTTCATAGACAATAGCAGGACTCGACGTTCCCATCTCTGCAAACACAATACATCGACGGTTATTCAAAGTGGTGGAAACGTTGGCTGTATCAGTGCGACAATGGTTATTGTGTCGTTCGATTCCAAATGGAAATGGTAACGCCAATCGTTCTAATTCAATAGTGAGTTGTTGGAGTGAAAAAAGTAACGTAGCTGTTCTGTGGAAATAGCTGAGGAATTATAGTAACTGTGTGGATAGAATGCCTAATACGATTTGTTCGTTTTGTTTGTATTTAGTACAGTTTTTGTTAGAGCTGCGTTCAATGCCTACAACTTCGGTTGTTCGTTTGTTTTTAATCCGCTTTTCAAACAACATAGCACCATGGTATAGTACTCTACATATTATTATGACAGTCAATTTCAACCAACAAAAGATTCGCTTAAAAAGATTTAACATCTAATATCTCAGGCAACCTGCGCAGTGCTTTGCCGCGCAGGATTTAGACATACACTTATACAATTTCAAAAATCTCTGGGTGACACTGGACTGTAATGGACAAGCATCACCTTTCAGTTTGACTTCACGTACAGCTTTTCGCGGGAATTCTCATAGAAACCTAACATTGACAACTATCTATGGTTTTACAACCATCTCTCAAGGCAGATGTTTGGTTGTTATTACGATTGACGACCCAGTTGGCGCAGTGGATAGGTGTCCGCCCTCTGCGCCGTGGGTCCTGGGTTCGATTCCCGGCAGGAACACACATTCCTTCCCAAGGGATATTTGTGCTTCTGGTTCTGGATGTAATGTGTGTGTGATGTGAATGTTTCCGGCCACGATTACCCACGATACAAGTCTTTGAACTTAGTGTGGGGCTGTGAGTTTGAATGCGTTTGTTTGTTTGTTTGTATTAATCAAGGCACTGAACGTGCTAGAGCGTTTCAACTTGCACTAACCGAACGCTCAAACGGAGCGTCCGAACGGGCTAGAGTGAAAGGTTGCAAGTAAAGCGTAGGCTTTGAACGTAACCTAGTAGTAGGATCACAGAGCACGGAACTCGCTCGAGCTTCTACTAAAGACTGTCGAGATAGGAAACAAACCTACGGTTGTTAGCTGCAAAATCCTTCCTAAAGACATAACGGCCGTCAATTTGCATAGAATACAAGCGTGTCAGGTAGATGTCATCCTACTAATATTATAAATCCGAAAGTTTGTTTGTAAGTATGTTTGTTCCCTCTTCACGCTTTAACGGCTGAACGGATTTGGATGAAATTTGGAATGTACATAGATTATACCTAGGATTAACACATAGGCTACTTTTTAACTTGATAATAGCGGGCGAAGCCGCGGGGAACGGCTAGTGTATAATATAATTATTATATTCTATGAATGTTTCTAGTTGGTGCGAGGTATAAAGACGATATTTTTTTATCGATAATATTGTAAGTAAAAGCAGAAATCAGACAAAATGATTGATGTATCGACTATATGTGCAAGTAAAAAAAAGTATAATTTATAGTCAATAGTTACACATTTAATATTAATTGGTATACTATAAATATTCCCTACATAGAATATCAAATGTCCAATGCCACTTTTCATCGCAAAATGAGTCATAAGATATAATTAGGTCAACAAATTTATTAATGACCGGTGATTTTGATAATTTATCGCATAATTGAGATAAAACGACGTAGCTCTGATTTATATGTTGATAATGATCTCTTTCTACAGAGAGGCAAGCAAAAAGCATTTCATATCGTATGTCAAACAAAATAGATAAACGCTGGCAAAGATAGCTAGAAATGTCTGTTTATCTACAGCGTCGGATTCACTCGATGTCTCCAAATTCGGAACGTATTCGAAATTTGGAAACGTTCAGTTTCTGTGAGCCTTGTTTCACAAGGCCGACGAAGATTTTAAAAATCAATATTGTTCATTTTCAATTGAAAACTTACATCACTAATACGTAAATTATCTTAACCTTGATTAATTTATATTTTCATTTAACAAAAGGCTTCCTACTTTCGGTAGCCTACGTATACATCACGTAACTAAAAAAATCGGTCAATTGTTAGACTATTACCTTTTCCTCACAAGAACTTTACCCCTTTTATAAATATACGCTAAATAGGTGTATTAATCGTACAATTTTTGTAACTCTCTGTTCCCGATCGTCCAATCACAAGACTAATTATATTACCGGGTAATATACATTACCAGGTCCTCTGCTGCCGTTGGTAAGTTGTATAATGAAGGGAAACAAACCTCATGCACCTTTTAAAATCGTTTATTAAATTTAAGCAGCATATCTATAAAATGTATGCTTTTTTAAATTATCACATCTTGCCACCGATGTACCGATAGATGGATTTCGAGTCCAAGCGCGGACTCGAAATCCATCTATCGACTATATACATAGACTATATACATAAAGGAACATAGGTGATAAAACAAAATATAAGGGACAATTCTGCCTCGCTAAAATTGCGAGAAATTATTGCTACCGTTGTCAGTTGAAATAATGTACGCTGATAATAAGTTGGAAGCAAAAGTAAACTGTGTAGTAAACTAGTAATAGAGATTATCTAATTATGTAAGTATAATATAGGCGTCTTCAAATCGCGAATAGGTATCTCCTAGGCAAGCTTGCTCCATCATCGACCACATTGTCGCTTACTTTCAGGTGAAAAATTGGTCAAAAGAATGCCTATATTAAAAGGCAGTCTTTGGGGACTGCCGATTGTAGTGAAAACTATAATATATATATATTATATATATACACAGTATACAAATAGCTCATGGGAAGCGTGCGGTGACGATGGCGCGAGTTCCATGATTTTTGTTCAACAAAAATGCTCAACGCGCCTAAAGAAGTTTTCACTTCAAAAAAACAGTTTTGTAACAGTAAAATAGTGCTTATTTCGTGTAGTTTGTGCTCCCGGTAGGGAGTAATAGTATTCTGTGAGTTTGTGACCCGAGGTTCATTTGTTTCTAGGCCGATGCTTCTTTAATTTCAAAACGCATTACGTTAAAAACTCAATACCAATTTCCATATTTTCCTCTTTACCGTTGTTGGAGATGCAATCTCGCGGATCGCTGCCGCCGCTGTCACTGACAACTGCATTACGTGGAATTTCGATGCGGGAATTTGCGAGATGCGTAGAAATATATGGACAATGAATATACATCCTATTTCTACTTGTATTTATTGTTTTTACCCTCGTAAGTCCCGGACCAGCGACAATGTGTTATTCCAGGGTGTCAGCTACTTTATAACAAATTTCATCAAAATTAGTCCAGCTGTAACAAACAAACAAACACACTCACAAACTTTCACCTATATAATACTAGCCGTTCCCCATGGCTTCGCCCACTATTATCAAGTAAAAAATTAGCCTACGTGTTAATTCTAGGTATAATCTATGCACATTTAAAATTTCATCCAAATCCGTTCAGCCGTTAAAGCGTGAAAAGGGAACAAACATACTTACACATTTACACACAAACTTTCGGATTTATAATATTAGTAAGATAATGTACAAAACACATACAATGTGATTACTCTAACATATAAAAATAATCCACATAGCTTTACAGACAATCTGGCTGCTCAGTTTTCATTATCACAAGCAACTTTCAAGTGCCCAAGTAATGACAGCTCCACATTAACAAATCTTAGAAGTAATTTCACGAAATGTGCCAACCGCAATTTGTGCGTCTCATCGTCTTAGTAAATATTGATGTTGACTTGGAGAACAATGGCTGATTTAATTATTTTGGTCGTATTTTTGTAGCGACAGAGCGACTTACTTAATTTATAAATATTTATAAAATATACGTTACATTGACATAAATAAATAATTCCAGTGGCACA
This sequence comes from Lomographa bimaculata, assembly GCA_948107665.1. Taxonomy (NCBI): domain Eukaryota; kingdom Metazoa; phylum Arthropoda; class Insecta; order Lepidoptera; family Geometridae; genus Lomographa; species Lomographa bimaculata. Next base: position 5,313,305 of record OX403597.1, read on the forward strand.
ACATAGCTGTACGCAACGACAATTATAGGAACAATGGACGAAACAAAATGTAGTATATTAAGGATTTAAACGACTTTACTTACGATTGCTTGTTACGAGTACAGTCATTGTCAGTACACGCCGAAACGCCGCCGGACGGTCTACCCGTTCTCGACCGTTGAAGGAGCACCGACTGTTCCGAAACTAGTCTCATAACAATGCGAGAAAACGACCATGCGTGGAATCGTTTAAATCCGTAATATGTGTAATACTTACGAATCTTTCAACAAATGAAGTAATTTAGAAATTGTACCTATTTTACTGCCGTGTACAGACTATGCGATGTCTAGAATGAAAGATAATCAAATTTTGTAGGCAATTTTTACTGAATTAAACCTGGACATTAAACACTTAGCAATACTATGCGATATGGGTAGCGTTAAGCCTGCAAGTAGTCGTAAATGCTTAAGTCTGCCCTTCCGCTGGAGCGGGGCGAGTATGCGGAGCGGAGTAGCAAACTGTGTGCATTGCTGCGGAGCGAGGAAGCAAAACGGAGCTAGGGAGTATTCGGAGCGAAGTTGGATACTGTGCGGAGCTAGGCTGGGCGCACAGACAGCGAGGGAACGTATTCGGAGCGAGGTTGGATACTGTGCAGTAGCTCTGCACTGACTAGTGCCGACTAGTCCGGCTACCCGCTTCACTTCCCCGCTTCGCTTCCACGTTCCACTTCTCCGCTCCGCGTTTAAATATATGAATTTTTAATGGAGCGATACCAGAATTTCATCCAAAACGCGTGTTTTTGTAACCGTTTTAAATTTGTGTAATAAGATGAATGATGCCTTCTTCATGGAATATTCATGACGTTCATAAATATAAAGGAAATAAATATCATATCTGATGCAAATAATATCAATTTGTATTTTTGTAACCATTTCGTTCGGCCATTTTATACTAAAACACTGTGAAAGCTATTTCATATACGTATACATACTAGACGAATGATTTCTTCTTTTAATTTTTGTTTGAGGCGTGTTTTCACGAAATTTGAATAAAACCATTAAAAAAATCAAAGCCTGCCACGCGTGACATAGCGTAACCGCCACGATGTAATTTACGCAACATACGCCTTTATTTGCAAATGTGTAAGAGGGATAATTGGCTGTGGTTAAAAAAGGTGCTCGCATTGACGTATACCTGCCCCTTAACTAAGTTGGTATGTTCACTGAAGCGTAGTAGATCGAAGCTTAAATTCGCTTGATTAATTGCACAGCTCTGCTCCTCTACACTCCGCTCTGCTCTATTGGACAAGCAGCCTTACTTGCCGGCTTGTTATTAGTAATGTGGCCTGCAATGGATTATCGAAACTAAACAAAAATCGCCAGGCCTATATTTGGGTAAGACATTTAGGCCCCAATTGAATTTACTCAAAAGCTTCGATGTACTTCAGAGAGCACATTTAAACTGATTTATTACCTTAAGACTATTAACAGCTTGTTCGGTTAGTCTTAAGATAACAGATACTAAGACGGATGCCTAATAAATCTGACATCACTTTCAAATAATCACAGCTTACACTTCTTAGATTTTTGTGTATCTACGCTTTGTTATCTACTTAAAGTAAGTGCACCTCACCAATATACGTGGGTTGCACTCAAATCTCGAAGCGGTCCATCATCATCTTGAGACCTCGAAACCGCACTTGCTTTTTTTGACGGAGACGCAGATTCGCAAACCATCTGACACGGCTTACTTGGACTACCCAGGCTACATCCTGGAGCACCGTTTTGTCCCACGCGCTGGTGTGTGTGTGTATGTGCGAGATGATATTTGCTGTCTGCGTCTTCGTAATATTGAACACCCAAAATTCTCTGTGGCTTGGATACTGGTGGACACTGGCATAGAGAAAATTATCTATGCCTGTGTCTACCGGTCTCATAGTGGAGATTGTGACACGACTCAGTTGGCTGAACATCTCAGTGAAGCTGCAGATTTGGCTCAAATGCGCTATCCTGAGGCTCAGTTGGTGCTTCTGGGGGACTTCAATGCTCACCATCAAGAGTGGTTAGTCCCACACCAGTTCACTGATCACGCGGGAAGAGAGACGCAAAGGCTAGCTTTGACGCTTAATCTCTCCCAGCTCGTCCAAGAGCCTACTCGGGTGCCTGACATTGACAGCCATACTGCCAACTGCCTCGATCTGCTGATGACAACTGAACCAGACCGTTACTCAGTATCAGTATCTTCACCGCTTGGTAGTTCTGATCACTGTCTGGTGAAGTCCGTCTCAGTTTACTCCCCGCCGGATCCCAGCTTTAAAGGTACAAGGCGTGTGTGGAGATATAAATCAGCAGATTGGGACGAGTTGCGGCATTTCTTTTCTTCTTATCCTTGGCGGCAAGTTTGTTTTTCTTCAAAAGACCCTACCAACTGCGCAACTGCTGTTTCTGAGGTCATCAATCAGGGAATGGAGTATTTTATTCCATTCTCTGATAAGTCTCTAAACGGTAAAGCTCGGCCCTGGTTTGGATCCGATTGTTTACGTGCTGAAGTACTTAAACATGAGGCATTTTTGGCCTGGGCTGATGCTCGAAAGCGTAAGTCTCCTGACACTAAGGCATTGAAGCGAAAATTTAACGTTGCTGCCAAGATATGCAAGAAAACATTAAAGAAGGCCCGCTTCGACCACGTCAGCAGTATAGGGACCAAACTGGCTTCTTACCCCGCTGGTAGTAAAGCGTTTTGGTCCTTAGCTAAATCAGTTGAAGCAAACTTCTGCCGCTCCTCACTTCCTCCTCTGCTGAAACCTGATGGTTCGCTAGCTCACACTGCCGATGAGAAGGCAAACTTATTTGCGAACCTTTTCGCAGAAGCTTCACGTCTAGATTGTTCTGGTGAGGTACCTCCAAGCCTGCCTCACTGCGGGGTTTCCATGCCTGAAATTCGCATCCGGCAAAAAGAGGTACTAAAAACACTTCGAGCTCTAGACGTGAACAAAGCTAGTGGTCCTGATGGTATACCAGCAGTTGTGCTTAAAAACTGTGCTCCTGAGTTGTCTCCGATATTGACACGCCTGTTTCGAATTTCTTTTGACGCCGGCCAAGTCCCGTCGTGCTGGAAGCTTGCCAACGTACAACCTGTACCAAAAAAAGGTAGTCGTGCTGAACCTACCAACTATAGGCCCGTATCTATAACCTCCCTGCTTTGCAAAACGATGGAGAGGGTGATTAACAACAGGCTCTTGGCATACCTAGAACAAAATGATCTACTTAGTGACCGACAATACGGGTTTCGCCGAAATCGGTCCACTGGTGATCTTCTAGCGTATGCCACACACATTTTGAGCGAGGCCATTGAAAAGCAGGGTGAGGCTTTAGCTGTGTCATTGGACATCTCAAAAGCTTTCGATCGGGTCTGGCACGACGGCCTTCTTAACAAGCTCCCATCATTTGGATTGCCTGTGGGTTTGTGCACATGGATATCTGATTTCTTGAGGGAACGGTCGATTCGAGTAGTTGTAGATGGATGCTCGTCAGACCAAATGGCCATCAATGCCGGTGTACCTCAAGGATCCGTACTCTCTGCAACACTTTTCCTACTTCATATCAATGATCTGTTGAAACCCGGTACCTTTGGGTATGCAGATGATACGACAGTAGTTGCAAGGTACGTACCTAACGCTCGCGCAAGTAGTGTAGATATCCAGCACCACCGTGAGGATATGGTTGAACAGCTAAACTTGTCCTTAAAGGCTGTGTCCAACTGGGGTGATGCTAATATGGTTAGGTTTAATGCTTCTAAGACTCAGGCGTGTCTATTCTCTGCTAAAAAAAGCCAGTTTCTTTTAGCTCCCATCTTCTGTAATGTGCCCATCCAGATAGGCAATCAACTAGAACTATTGGGTGTCAGTTTGGCATCCAACCTCAACTTTGGTTCGTATATCGAATCTAAGGCCAAAGTAGCTGCTAAAAAACTTGGTATTTTGTCGAAGGTCAGGCGGTACTTCACACCGGGACAGCTTTTAAACTTGTATCAAGCACAGGTCCGGTCGTGTATGGAGTACTGCTGTCACCTGTGGGATGGTTCTGCCAAGTATCAGCTGCGGGCTTTGGATTCGATAGAGAGACGCGCAAAGAGGCTAATTAACAATGACGCTTTAGTTGAAGCCAGATTGCAAAGTCTTGAACATCGGCGTAAAGTTGCAAGCCTATCGGTATTCTATAAAATACATTACGGTGAATGTGCTCAGGAACTACACAACCTTGTTCCCGCTTCACCTTTTTTCCACCTTTCATCTAGAAGAACGGCGTCGCGTCACCCATTTATGGTTGAGATACCGTTCATTCGGACGAAACGTTTCGCGTCTTCGTTCATTTATAGAACAGCAAAAGAATGGAACGCTTTGCCGTCGTCTGTGTTTCCCGAAGGGTACAATTTGGGTGTGTTCAAAAGTAAAGTGAATAGGTATTTACTAAGCAAGCGTGCTCCACCTTAGACTACATCGTCGCTTTCCATCAGGTGTGATTGTGGTCAAACGTTTGCTTGGTCTGTAATAAAAAAAAAAATAAATAAATAATCTCACATTGTTTAAGAGCCATTTCGCAAAATGTGGGCGCTCGCGCCGTAATTTACTGGCGCTTGCATTTACATCGCAATAATAGCAGTTACAAGTGATGATAAATATTATTTTATGAGTAATGTATTTGAATTGATTATTTTTTTAACTTTTGATTAAGATTCAATAAAGACCAAAGTCACATAAACGCATAATGTGACTATTTTAAATAAAAGTGAAGTAAAGTAGGGTTAAAATAGGGTTTTTTATTTGTTTTATTATTAATCAACGTAAATAAAAATTAAGAATTCAATTCATTTTAATCAGTGTATAAAGAGCTTAAATTTTACTCTGTTGTCGTTTTTACTAAAACTAAATTCTGAAGATGGAATATTATAAAATAATTAATGATATTTTAAAAAACCTGTACACTATGTGACAATTCCAAAGATTGATCTTTATTTAACAAATATAAAACCTTATCATATCTTTTCCCAAGATAGTAAATTAGGCGCTCAAAATCTTCGATTATTCACTGAACGTGCGAAATAACTCTTAATTATGAATGAAACCAAAAATGTTCCCTTTAATTTTGTAAACAAATCTAGTAGATATTGCGAGTTGTTTATCATGAGTTAACGCTTGAGTGGTGAAGTAAAATACAGACTTTGGTGCTTCAGTGTAGTGGAAGCTAGCTGTGATATTGCACTCGAGGATTCGTTTACAAACTGCACCTGTATTTATTTTTATATAAAAACTACTAAAGTGTAGAAATGTTTTGGTGGAATAATTTGTTTAAAACGCTACAACTGATTGAGTTGCATTATTTTGTAGAAAATTTACTGTTGTTTGTTAAGTACCAACTAGCTGTATACCGCGGCTATGCATGTCCAATTAAATATTTAGAGAACAATTTCATGGTCAACGGTGACAGGATAAAAGTTCCCTTTTACCCGACTGCGCGACGCAATTAGTTTATCAGCCTATATAATTATGCTCCTTTGTGACATTATAGAGACCAAACACATGGGCCGATTTTGATGATTTTTACGTCAATCTATTTCTTCTGCTTCTTCTTAGTTATGGCTTCGCAATCTTGTGCATTTAGCCAGTGTCAAGTGATAATATAATATTTCAAGTGTATTTCATTTTATAAGTCCTAGTCACAAGTCACAGTCAAAGTCAAGTAAAAGAGTCAAGGTCCAGTCATAGTAAAGTCATGCCCTAGTAAAGTGGTGGAAACTTTACTAGAACTTCTATTGGAGTTTTGGAGCGAAGGCGAAAATCACGTTTTTCAACTTTGTATGATTTGCCTACACTTATGCACGTTCACTTAGTATCAACGGTTAATAATCCACCATTATTACACATTAACACTCGAAGAATCACAGGTTTTGGAAAATTTTACAAAATCAACAACGCCATTTTTTCACTCACGTCAAAACCGTCAATCTATTTGTATTCATTGTACGAGTGTCACTAAAGACATGACAGTAATCAAAATTCAAAAACCGCCAGATGCCATATTATGCAAAACAAAAAAATGAATTTCAACATACTGTGTCAAATTGGGTATCGTTGAATAGGTATTTAAAAATAATTTTAGGTTTTGTTTATTATTTTACATTTCGAATGACCGTTTAGGATCGATAACGATATAAAGTTTTTTAGCAACCATTTTCTCTTAAATTTGCAATACTTTTAATGAAGCTTAAGAAATAAAGTTTTTACTTAATCACAAAATAGGTCCTATTAACGAAATATTACAAAATATTTAAAAAGTACGTTCACAGATTAGCTTTTCTGAATTATCTCATACCTAAAGGGTATGCTAGAAGAAAACACTGTGAAAGACTAAGCTCGCCCTTGTATTATTTTTTCGTAAAAATATTTCCTTTGAGGTGCGTACAATAATTCATATAAGAATAATACATTTTCACGTTATACTACAATTAGTATTTGTTAGAACGCACGAAATAAACGGCCAAAAGCAGAACGATGTAAATCTGGTGGAAAAACCGGTGTTAAGCGCTCTCGGTCTGGCTGTAACATAAGTAGAGCGGAGTTGAAAAAATAAAAAAATTAAATAAAGTTGTAAAAACTGGGACCGTTCATTCGCGTCGCATTATAAGTACATTGACAGCTATAGTCAAATATATAATAGTAGATAAACTTCTCAGTAGACATACAAAATTATTGTTAAATCTGAAATATTAGTTTGGAAAATTATATAAATCTGAACTTTTTGAATTACTTTTTAATTGCCTTCGAGCAAGTAATGTAACATAAGATTTTTGACGTGATAACGTCTTATAAATCGATGAACATCAGCTGCACGCACGAAAAACTGTCACGATCGGCCTAAGCGTTCGTCTTATGACGTTATCACGTAAAATTACCTTTAAAATTAAAAATTATAAAAATTATATCTGTAAAATTATTATAAAAATTATAAAATCCATCCTTCCATCATCACGGCACATATTGCTGCGCAAAGTTGGTAGTGGCTTGATGCGGTACGCTTTGATTTCACACAAAAGTGTCGAGTTATCTTACTATACTTTTACTATGGCTGAACGCAGGAGCTGTGCAGTCACGGTATTGTCCCTTGAAACTAGGTTATGGCGTATAATACAAGTACACTTGTAAAACGTGAATGGAAAAAGTATCTTCTAGACAAGCGTGCCCCATCGTCAACCACATCATCGCTTACTATCAGGTAAGATAGTGGTCAAACGTTTGACTATACTAAATATATGGAAAATATAACATTAGTAAAACATAAACATGAAACGCGTTCACACTCAAATCTTCACACTAAGTTTATGGCTTGTGTAGTGGGTGCCGGAAACATTCACATCACACAATCACAAGATTTAGGTAAGTGACGTCACTTTATTTTTCGAGTAATTCTCAGCAAACTTTCATTCGATACCAATATTGTAGGAGTGCATTGTGTATATTCCGCCATATTAGACTTAGAACGACGTCACACAGATAACCATGCATTGTCATCCAAACTAAACGTGAATACAAAATTTCAGCTTAATCGGTTGAAGATATCTCTTTCAAAATAAATTGCAAGATTATACCCGGACAAACATACATACATTGCAAGTTAAATAAAAGCTTTTAAAAAGGGCATGTACCTACTCTAGGTCTGCGGTGAATTAATTTTTAATACAAAAAACAATATCAGGTAAGGTATTTTTCCGTAAAGCAAGAGTGAGAGGTAGGTATGCGGTGAAAAACGTACGAGTATAAAACGTACGAGTATAGCTTGTACGTTTTTCACCGCATACCTACCTCTCACCGCTTACACTTTTAACTTGTTAGTTAGCTCACTTCACATATTCTTTTTGTAACAATGAAAAAATACAAAGACAAACTAATTTTGTATATTCACCGTATCTTTCATCGCCACAAAAATAATGCAAAAAACAAAACTTTTCCTTTATCTATCCACCCGTCATTCAACTACAAGTTTCTAACTCCACGGGTATCGGAATTTAAGCTGATAGTTAAACTATTTGACTACAAGTAACTACAGAACTTAAATCTAAGTTAGACTAGTTGGAATTCGCACTTGTGTTTATTACACTAACTTGAACGGTTACCACTTGGGGGTAACAATCATGGTTGAATACAAGTACCAGGTCACCCATACATTTACCCCGGACGTAACGTTGATTAATCTTGTCAATTGGTTTCGAGTAGAATACGGGTTGCTTAGGAAACGTTTGTCTATCCCGGTTACATTGTAGAGAATGTTTTCTATGCACAGTATAGATTATGAAATGTTTAACATGGACTTATTTGTTTAATTAACTTTTATCTATTTAATGCGTTTTGCACAAATAATACAAAAGGTGTACTTAATGCTAGGGGCATTCTCTACCAGTCAACCACACAAGGTAGATTAGAAGAAGGGGTAAGCGTGCATCAAAATGGTATAGAGAGGGTGACTAAAGAAAAAGGATGATTACTTAAAATTATCAATAGAAAAAAATATACGTTTATAAAATAAATGAAAATATTCAATAATAATGTAAAATAATAAACTTTCACACTTAATGGACGCTTAATTTGAAAACTTGCATAGCGGATGCCACAAACCTGCAAATCACGAACAAAACCAGATTTTTAAATCATTTAAGCATAAATAAAACATTATTTTAGTAGAATTTATATAACCCACTAAATATAATTATACTATTATAAATAAATTACATTCGAAAAAAGTCAGGTTTTAGCTATAAGTTACATATATAGTCAAAATCAAAATCATTTATTCACATGCCCGGGCCCCAAAGAGGCACTCATGAAAGTTAATGACTCTACTGCTAGATTCGCAAAATTACTGCCATTTACCAATCTCTACTATTACCAATCTCTTTTTATTAAAGGTTGTGAATCTTGTGAATAAATATATATAAATAATTAAAGCAGTAGTATCTGTTAGTTGAGCTAATTGTACTTTTGCCGTTTTAGTTTACTTTTATTTTGAAACAGTAAAATAACCAAAAACAAAGTTCCATCTTGTTATGTTTACCTAATTGAATTACGCCATAACTTCTCTTTACGTCGCGAATGTTATCTTAATTTATTTTCTAATTACCAAAACAGCTTATGCAATATAATTCCAGCAGGTGCTTTAAGCGTAAAACGTACAAAATTATACACTGACGCCAGTAAGTTTACCAAAATGACAACCCAAATCTCAGTTTATTGTTTGGGGGCCATTATTTAAGAGATTAGAGGACTATGGAGCGCTTTGAGATTTCAATTTGCTGGCTATAATATACTCGGCAATTTAGGTGGCCCTTCTGAGATTGTAATCTTTGGAAGGGCTCTTGGTATGTATTATAATGAGGTGGGGTAGTTAGAGGTGGATTACGAAATGTTGAATAGTCCACTATTCATTGGGGAGCAGCAAGCAGCAGCTATTATCTACGAGTTCTATCAGATCAAAGATTATAAAAGCAGTTGATATCTTGAGGCTTATATCAATATAACATAAATGTTTTCACACTCATAGCCCCACACTACACTAGTTCGATGATTTGTGTTGTGGGTTCACGGAAACACATCACACATACAATCATACCCAGAACCAGAAACACAATTTCCCATTGGATATTATTTTATCATCAGCGGGGAAAGAGGACGAGGTAAGCATATAGTTGTGATTGGTTGATGTGACAGTTGTCAGCGTCAGTTGAAGTCAGCAGAACGACCAATCATAACTCTTGAATTGATGCTTCAAAAGGCATGTTGTTTTTGCAACGGGGTAAAATATACTAGCAACTAGTTTTTTGTTTGTGTTTCAGACAATTTAAAGTTTACTGGTAACATGGTATGATGCATTGTGCATTTTATTAAAACTGACGGCATCAGATCGATGTATGGTTGACCTAGGACCGTGTTCATTCTCCTACGTTTATTTTCTATCTAAGTGTTTGTTACATGGGTCTTATTCTAAGTATAAGGCATAGCAAATTATTATACCTATTATCCCGTTTATTGAACTGCCTGTTGGCTAAGTTGGGTGAGCGTTTGTCTTCTGAGCAGGGGGGTATCGGGTTCGATTCCCGGCGGGAACACAAGCTTTCTCCTCAAGAAAAACTTGTGTTTCTGGTTCTGGTTGTTATTGTGTGTGTGTGATGTAAATGTTTCCGGCCCCCACAACACAAGTCACCGAACTAAGTGTGGGGCTGTAAGTGTGAAAGCGTTTATGTTTATGTTATGTTTATTATCATTACATACAGAGACGTTTTTTTACTAATTTAAATTACTCTATGTATCATTATATAATAGTTGGTGTTGAGATATTCGTTTATTGTATAAAAAGATTTTTCATAAGGAATTTTTTGAGCTTGGTTCCAAAAGAAACAATTTTTTTTTGTTTCTTAATATCCTGTGGTACCTAACGTATTGAATACTTTGAGTTGTTCTCTAACAACTCAAAGTATTCAATACGTTAGGTGATGTTACTCTCTAGTAACATCAGCATTTTTTCCTAAAAATGAGCTAAAACATGATATTGTTTGTATATCTACACCTGTCTTTTTAGTATCTGTATAATTGTGTATTTCTACCCGTCTATTACGATAAATTAATGGTTCTTGTTTATTCGCCTATCATAAAGGAAAGTCTGTCTATTGTGATTGACATCAAAGACATGCCCAATACTAATTGAAAATCTAATTATAATCCATCAAATAAACAGCCTCGACTTCGTAACTTGGAAGACTTTCCACGAACAATAAACATTAATATAAACGCGGAAATTTGATATGTCTGTTTGTTGCCTTTTTACTGCTGAATCACTTTAGAGAACTAGTTTGTTTAAATATTGTTAGATATTTAATTTTATTTCGTTCTATATATATATATATGATGCGTAGACAGGAACGCTAATGTCATTTTAGTGGTGGCACTAGTGTGCATATTATTATTTTCTTTGGTCGCTCTATACGAATGCTATGTGTCCTAATGTGTAATCTTTTTATAGTAAATAAAGCGTGTTCCAGAGATCTAACTTAGTGTTTATGTTGATAAAAGACGCCCCGAATAAATATATATTTAAACGCTTTTACACTCGCAGCCATACACTAAGTTCAACAACTTGTGTCGTGGGTGCCGTGGTACCAGATTTATTTTATAGAATTTAATTACTTAAGTCATAGGTGCTGGAAACATTCCCATTACACACACTCACCATCATAACCAGAAACACAAATTTCCCTTAAAGAGAAAACTTGTGGTTCCCCCGGGATCGAACTCAAATATAACCACATACTTTAATTAAAACTAACCGGTCGCAACTACTCACTGTAATCTTATATGGTTACCGTAGCCTCGCGGCTCATTTCCTGACAATTACGATCACTGTGAAAAAACAAGTAATATAGAAAAAAAATTAAAAGTATTTTTAAAGCTTTTATAAGTTGTAAATAAAAATGTGACTAAAAAGTTATTGAAGTTCTCTAGAACATGTCAAGACGAATCAAACGAGCACACACTTGATGGGTTTATGTTGTTTGGTTCAGAAGTTCCCATGGCCATCTTCCGTCTCCATCATCAGACCACCTCCATTATACCATATCATTGCATTGTCACCAACATTATTGTCACCAAAGATACATAATTACACCAAATTTTACCATTTTTCGATGGTCTAATTGGCCATCGGGAAGTGGATATAATTTAGCTTGCAAGATTTGATTACAGATGTGGCAGGTAAAAAATAAAAATCGTTTATTCAGATGGGCCCCAAAGAGGCACTCACGGAGGTTAATGATTCTACTGCCAGATTTGCAAAATTACAGCCATATCGAGAAGAATCTCGAAAAACATCTGTCAAACCGTTCGCAGGTTAATCTGTCATACATGATTACAATAGTTTTTTTTTAAATAAGATAGATAGGTAAATTAATAATTCAAAACATTGCTATTTCTGAACTTAAATTATAACTGTCGACTACACCGACCTTCGAGCAAACATTCGATAAAATAGGTAAATACAACTAAATCTATTTTGCATCGACGATACCGCTTCAATATTTGCCATTTGAATGGTGAGCTACTCTGAAACGTAAAATGGTGTCGCGTATGTCAATATTATTCTAAGATATATACATAGTCTCGACTGAAAGTGGCATAACCCACATAACTTTAATATTAAAAGTTATATCTGAATAACTATTTATTTCAAATAATTATTTGATATTGACCCCCGTTTTCACTTAGGTGTCGCCTAATTGAGATGCCTAAGCATGGGACTGGTATATGCCGTTGACCTTGCTCGAATGGGCGTCACCTATGAAAATGCCCCCTCACCGACCCCGCACCTCCTGAACATAATGACGAGCAGCGCGTATATTATTACGTATACCGCGCGGCGTTCGCTGCTCTCTAAAATAGTATAAGTAGAAGTTATTCTTATTTCCTGCTGGTTCCAATGACATTTGTGTTTCTGGTTTTGGGTGTGTTTGTTTATGACGATACAAGCCTTTGAACTTAGTGTGGGGCTGTAAGTGTGAATATGTTTGTTTATTTATTATTTCAACATTTTTGAGAAAATGTTTTTGTAATCATAAGTAAAGATAGCGTGGCGGTTTCTGCATAGGGTTCCGTAGTATTTTACAAATTTTCTTCCGTAAAACGAACAATTTATGTCATTACATTAAACACACTATTATAAATCCAAAAGTAAAATAGCAATATTACAAAGGTCCTTGTTGGATTACTAGATGTAATTAAATAGGTATTTTTACAAGCTTTATATAACTTGCAATGTATGTTACTATGTTTGTTCGTGTGGAATATTGCGATTCAATTTTGAGGCTAATATCTTCAAACGATTAACCTGCAATTTTGTATTCACGTTTAGTTGGGATGACAATTCATGGTCAGTTATGTGACGTCATTCTAAATCCAACATGGCGAACAACCAAAATGGCGGACAAGTTATTTTTGATGCACTCCTACAATATGGATATTAAATGAAAAGGCTTGCTGAGAATAACTCGAAAAATAAAGTGACGTCACTCTAAATTCAATATAGGACAACTAGAAACTTGTTTTTAAAGTAGCTTGTTTAGCTAAAACCCGATTTCATCTCCAATATGTTATAAGAAACACTTAATTTAATTGTTGTGGGATCGATAATATTGGAAAGTGAAGAAGCGGTTGACAACAGAGCACGTTCCACTCCTTAGTGGTACACATGAGGAATGTATAATATAAAAAAATATATATTTCATAATGGAAGTCCTAGACACAAGTCACAGTCGAAGTCAAGTTTATTATTGCCCTTCATTACGTATTAATTTCTTTTCCTCCTTTGAAAATATTCTTGAAAATCTTCTACCCTCTCACAGTCACACCATCATTATGGGCGACTTCAATACTTGTCTCTTTAAAAATGACTATCGCTCTTCTCACTTAAAATCCATTGTAAACTCAAGCAACATGCACATACTTCCTCTCAACTCTACCCACAACTTTCCAAATGCGACCCCATCCCTTCTTGATTTAATGATAGTTTCATCTTTGGTGCATGTTGCTAAGCACGGCCAGTTATCTGCTGATGCTTTTTCTTATCACAACTTAATATTTTTGTCCTATAAAGTTCGTCCTCCTAAACCTTAACCTACTATTATTCTGCAGCGCAACTTTAACGGCATGAATTTGCAGGCCTTTATCGCTGATGCTAAGGAAATTGATTGGACGCCTGTTGTGGAGGCGGAATCAACTGATGAGCAAGTGTCAAGTTTTAATACAATTATAACCCGACTTTATGATGTCCATGCTCCTTTTCATCGTATTAAAATAAAACACCTGCTCGTACCCTGGCTCAATGATGACATAAAACTGCTGTTGCATAAAACATCTGTGGCGAAATCTAAGTACAAACTTCGTCCTACTGATTCAAATAAGGAAAAATATAATCAGTCTCGAAATCGCTGCAATAGGGTGTGTAGGGATGCTTTAAGACGCCACATCCATAAAGCAGTTGACAACGAAGACCAAGCTAAGGTTTGGACTTTTCTTCGGTCACTTGGTATTGGCAAATCCCGTCAGGATTCAATACCCAAAGATTTGGATACTGATTCATTAAACTTAAATTTTTCCTCTTCATCTAATATTAAAGACGCCGATAAACTCACAAATTTACAAACTCTTTCTTCTATATCCACTTTTGACCATCCTTCTCTTCTCTTTAGTTCTTTCACCGTTTGTGATGTTAAGCAGAGCATTCTTTCTCTTTCAAATGCAGTAGGAATCGAAGGTATCAGCCGAAACATGATAATTCCGATCCTTGACATAATACTTCCTATCCTTTGCCTAATCTTTAACCACTCTATATCAAAATGGGACGTTCCCATTGATGTGGAAAAAAGCGCAAATCATTCCCCTTCCCAATAAACTCAATCCTCAGTCATTTTCTGAGTACCGACCCATATCTATCCTTCCATTCCTCTCCAAAGTCCTAGAACGCCTTGTCCACAAACAAATTCATTCTTTCCTCGTCTCCAACAATCTCTTGAATCCTCTCCAATCAGGGTTTCGGCCTGGCCATGGCACAATAACTGCCTTAGTTAAAATCACCGATGATATCCGATTCGGAATGGAAAATGGCCAGCTAACTGTATTAACACTGCTTGATTTCAGCAACGCGTTTAATACAGTGGATTTTGATATTCTCCTTGCACTACTCCGCTCGCTTAACATATCTCCAACGGTGATCGACTGGTTTCATAGCAATCTCTTCGGTCACCGTCAGCGAGTTCGCTCAGGAGAGTCTCACTCTTCGTAGTGTAACACGACTGCCGGTGTACCGCAAGGCGGCGTCCTTTCTCCTTTACTCTTCGCATTATTTATTAATTCTATATCTCAAAATCTTTCTTCTTCTTACCACCTTTATGCGGACGATCTTCAAATATGTTCACAAGCTCCTCTTAATAACCTTTATAAAGCCGTTGACTCCATTAATACTAACCTTGAAACAATATGCGCTTGGAGTGATGCTTTTGGCTTGAAAATTAATCCACTGAAAACACAAGTTTTAATTTTTTTTTTTTTATTTGTGACAGGCTAGTGTTTGACCACTATCTCACCTGATGGTAAGTGACGATGTGATCAAAGCTGGTAAACACACTAGACCTGGAATTGTTGGCAGCTCTAGGACTATATGTAAGATTGATTGGTAGGCGTTGCCACACGTAGTTTTTGATGGAGTCAACATTCCATACAGTCTAACTGTAAAAAATCTCGGGGTTATTTTTGATCAGTGTCTAACGTGGGGCCCTCAACAAGAGGCTCTTAGCCGTAAAATGTATGCTGCCGCTGGATCGTTAAAACGACTCTGGATTTTTTTACCTACAGCTACTAAAGTTGCACTTGCACAGTCTTTTCTTCATCCTATCATTGACTATGCTGACGCCTGCTATTTAGACCTTACCGA
The DNA here is from genome assembly GCA_948107665.1 of Lomographa bimaculata. NCBI lineage: Eukaryota > Metazoa > Arthropoda > Insecta > Lepidoptera > Geometridae > Lomographa > Lomographa bimaculata. Next base: position 5,328,808 of record OX403597.1, read on the forward strand.
AGAACAGCTTAATAAACTTGAATGATTCCAAAATTTTTCAATCAGGTTCATATTTGGATTGCGTAAATATGACCACGTATCAGAATTTCGCTCAAAGCTCAAGTGGCTTCCCATCCGAGCTCGCCGGAATGCTCATATTCTGTCCCTTCTCTACAATATTCTTTTTAATCCTACTTCTCCCCGTTACCTAAAGGAACGTTTTCATTTTTTCACCCCATCTAACTCTCTAGCACTGAGGTCATCAGAGAACCTGAAGTTAAAGATTCCTCTACACGGTAGCTCTTTTTATGACAGTTCGTTCACTGTCGAAGCTGTTCGGCTGTGGAATGCTCTTCCAGTAGAAATAAGAAGGGCAAAGTCACTTAATATTTTTAAAAATAATGTCAAGGCTTGCTATATTTCTTCATAAATCTTCTTGTTCCTTTTTGTTAGGTTTAGTGTTAGTGTTGCCCAAATTCGTTCCTTTTTATTTTGCTTTTTTTTTCTCCATATTAAATAGACATAATTTTATTATATGTATATGCATGTATTGTATATTTAAAAATATTTAGTATTTTATAATTATATAGTATCTGTTTACGTGTATGTAAATTTATTATTTATATATCCTCTGTTTTAAATCACTGTTCTTCTATCTAATCTTTTATGAACGTAGAACGACGTCCTACATTATATTGCGATATTCCAAAGGTTGTCTAGAAGAGATCGCTGTCAGCGATAAGACCGCCTATTGTTACACTTATATTATGTTTTACTGTCATTCCTATTTGTGTTCTTTGTTATTTTAAGGTGTTCCATAAAGAATATATCTATCTAATAGTATAGCACTAGAAATTTACAATGATTAACAAAATAATATAACCACTATAATTTAATCATATTATGCCCTTTCCAAACTCATTAGTTACCTGTGTTTTTCACAATTTTCAGTTTGATTTTGTTTTTATAGAGAATATACATTGTTATCAATAGCCAACGATGACTTATTAGCAGTGGCGCTGAAAATATGCAACAACAATTATTATTATAATATAATATGACTATAAATAATGACTTAATATTTTATGGTGAATGACTTTCAAAATAAGAAATCATTTGCATCTAAACATTCGTTTTGAGCTATGTATTACATTTCCCAGCGTACTTACTTTCGACCATATTACATACCAAATGAGATGGTGGCGTTTCATTGACAGCGAAGCAGAGATAATTACTAGTTGACAAAATTCTAAAACAACATGATGGCCAGAAGATCGTATATCGATGTAATGTGCTATAAAATGACTTGATAAAACTATAATGGGTTTAATTTTTTATATCACCCAACGGTTACGGATCCCTAAAAACAACAAGGCCGGCAACGTTTTTAGACGTAATTTGCTATAATATGACTTGTTGAAACTATAATGGGTTCAATTTTAGATGTCATTCGGTTACGGAACCCTAAAAAATGACGAAGCCAGCAGAAAGTTCGTAGACGGAAAGTACCCTGATATAATTAGTAGATAAAATTCTAAAGGGTTCGTTTCTAGATAGGTATCGGGTAACTTGGTTACGGAACCCTAAAAAAATACGAAACTATCAGAAGAATCGTGGAGAGAATGTGCTTTAAAAAAACTACAATAGTATGAAGGGTTCCATTTTAGAGGTCATTGGGTAAGGAACCCTAACAAATTACGTCGTCTGCAGAACGCTCACAGATGGGAAAGTTCCATAATTTATTTAGGATACCTTTGCACACTAAACATTTCATGGCTCTGGACTAAGTTCAAATCTGCGCTATCTAGAACCGTAACCGAGATGCCATCGCATCGCCATCCAGGTAGTCAGATTTCACTTGCACTATAGTTTTGACGTCTCGCTCGATTTACATATATATATACGACCTACTTACTAACCTATACAACATAATACATACCAATACAAATATAAAATGAAAAAAACGTTTTGTTAATGATGCAATATAACACAAATATATCCTTCTGGCGCTTAATTATAAAATATCTTTTGGGTACTATTTACAAAGAACGAGCTTAGGAGATTTTGCCGCGAAAAGTTGCACAGGTCCACTCAGCACGGCGGCTCGTCCCGCACTGATTAAATGGGCGACCGAGGGGATACCATAGCGCTACGCATACCCGTGTGACGTTTAAATTGAATAAAAAAAATAAAAAACAATATTTGCAAAATATAGCGCCATGGTGTCATTAATGATGTATTCTACTATTTTTTTAAAATAATAAAAAAATCTTGTGATTAATACTTTTGGAGAAAAATGGTTATAAGTTTTAAAATAGAGGTGACTTTGACATTTTTTATTTTACATTTAATAAAAGTTTTATTAAATTTTGAGACCACAGTGTCATGCTTCACATGATGAAAAATGACATACATTTTTTTTGGAGTTTTCACTATTACGGTTTCAGAGTAAAACGGTTATAAAAACACGCGATTTAGATATATCGCCGCCTTGAGCTACCTAGCACAAAAATACGTTTCATCAACCTTAGGTGTTACTTAACAACCTTAGGAGCTACCTTACTTTAGAACACCGATTCACCGGTGCTTATGGTTTTAGGTAATTCCTAAACAGCTGTCATTTTTTGTATGGGCTTCGTAAGTAAGTTGACAGAACTTTATTTAAATACGTTTCACCAACCTTTAGGAGATGCCTAACGACCTTAAGACCTACCTAAACTTAGGACACCGATTGGCAGTGCGTAAAGCTGAATCTCTTAAATATATATAGCTTATAAATAACACATACAGTTATGAAGCCTAATATAAAGTAAATATTTTTTTGTTGTTAAACTATAAGAAGCCTTTTTATACTAGTACAAACGGCTAGTATCTAGTCCTTGTTGCTTTCCAATTTGTTTTAGTTCAAAAACTAAAACCTAACTATGGGATTAATTTTTGGACTTTTGTTTCTGACTTTTTTTTCTTTTGGACTTTTGTTCTGTTTGTTTGTTATACAATAACACTTATACACCTTCATGAATTTTGTTACAATTTGACAGCGAAATTGAAATTATGTATAAACTTATGTTCTAATGTAAATTATCACATTGCATTAGCAATAAAATGCAAGTGTATCAATAACAAGAATAATTGAAATTAGTTATATAAAGAAAAATAGAGTGTGTCGTAAAGGCACGTTAGAAGTGAAACTTTTGTATCACAAAAAAACATTTTAATTATTATTCATCACTAAAGGCCCGTACCCAAGGATGTTGTAGCTCACGTAGGTTTGTTTCCTATCTCGATGCCCGCACCACATTGCGTCACACAAAAAGGTTGCAGATCTAAATGTCAAAACCCTCCGATAAAAAGTTTCATTTCAAAAAGTTTTGATATATTTTTTAGGGTTAATTTTCGATATCAAACATTTATAAGTCTACTCTAGTCGTGCCCCAAGGCTTCGTCCGCGTTAATTAAGTAAAAAAAGTGGCCTATGTGTTATTCCGGAACCTAAACTATCTACATTTTTCAACTTCATCAAAATAGGTTTATTCGTTACGGAGGTTGATAGAGATTGTCTAAGCTGAAATGACGCGCCCCACCTTCGCATTTTATTTTGGTCGGATTTATCACCCGACTAGTCGACCGTCTTGTACACGTGCAGATCCATTGTTCACTGAACAATCGACGCTCCCATACAGATGAAGTGTCGTCATTAATATTTGCACTCACACATCTATATAAACTAATTAAGTAGTGGGGCGCGTCATTTCAGCTTGGACGAGCTCTAACAAACATTCACTCACACAAACTTTCACATTTATAATATTAGTAGCAGTAGGATATATTTTATTGATCGCTGTTTTCCCTGAAACATAAAACCTTAAAGGCTTGATCCTGACACTGATATTGTCAGAGAAACAAAGCGCTGTAAATCCCAACATTTTAATTAGGACAGCTGAAACGAAGATTCCAATTTCCTTTTTGGTCGACAGTTTTCGATTTGTTTAGGTAACAATACTTTAAGTGGTTTGATTTTCTGAGTCGTATTGATTTACCATAACTTAATTACGAATGTATAATCACTTTTATTTACTACATAAATTTACTGTGTGGTTATGGATTTTTGAAAAGCCTAATTAATTTTTTTTTAATGTAGATTTTTTTTTTTGCGCTGAAATAAGGCATTGTCATTCAACTTGGCAATGCAGCTAGCATCTCCAACTCGATGTATAATTGAAGTTAATTAACTTTTTATTTATTATACTTAGTTACTCTTATTTTTTAAAATTGTTAATGAAATGTTTTTTCATCTGAAACTAAAATATTACTAAGTAATGAAATCTCTTAGCGATAAGACCGCCCATTGTACCTATCTTTATAAGTTTATCTGTAAGTTGTATTTATCTTTTGGTATCAATAAAGAGTTTTTGTATTGTATTGTATTGTACCTACTTCTATAACTATATTGTATATATTTTTAATGTACAATTCATCCATAAAATGGTTCTATATTCCACGCATTATGGCTTTCAGCATTTAAAATAGAAAAGAATATTGACCAAAAGCAAAAATAACTTTGAACTGCACGTTAGCTTAGTTCAATGAGCGTTCGCCTACGAAGCAATCGCACTATCGGGTTCGATTCCCGGCGGAAACACAAGTTTTCAACCAAGGAAAATGTGCGTTTCTGGTTGAGGTTGTAATTGTGTGTGTGATGTGAATGTTTCCGGCACCCACGACTCAAAACTTAGAATTTAGTGTGTGGCTGTGAGTGTGAAGGCGTTTATATTTTATGTTTATAAATACGATTAGATGATTTAATCTCAAAATTAGAACAGGTTCATTAGAATAAAATAAAAATTGTGTAATGTCTTTTTTTTATTCTGGATAGGCAAGCATTTGACCACCATCTCACAGATGGAAAGTGACGATGCGGCCGAAGATGCTTGCCTAGAAGGTACCTATTCACTCTAGTACCTATTCTCCAATCGACAGATTATTATTTTAATAAAGTAAGTGATACATAAGATCAACAATAAAATATCTGATGTTATAATGCGTTTTATTAACCTCTACAGGTTTAGTGGAAATAATATTGGCTTACCAGACCAGACTCTCACAACTCTCACAGCTTATGGTTTGGTGATGTAACAAAGCGTTTTTTTTAATACGTTGATTTGCAACATATAGTGTCCGGTGTGTAATATTGGACAAGCAATGATATTAGAATGTGTTAATAATTAAAATTTCTAGGTTTTACGACGAAAAAAGCCATTTCGAATACGTTATTCAATGCACGCAACCCTTGACTATCTTATTCGGCCTTCGTTCTATTCTACTAATATTTGATGATATAGCCATTCTCTACCACCTTATATTTTATGAGGTTAGCTCCTGCGGACATGCAACTTGGCCAAAATGTCGAGGTACATAGAAATAGTTTTTTAGCGCGATTAAGTCCCGAGATATTACCTAAACTATGTGTTCGAATCGCGAAAGTTTAAAAGTTACAACATGCACCAAGGGCTCTAGCCGATATCCAATAAGAAGATTGCAATACTTAGGCTTATAGAGTTCTATTCTGATGACTATTTTAAATACGACTAAATAGGGAAGGTATACTAGGTATAAGATATACATTTAGGGTGAGAGGGTTCCAAAACGGTAAGTATGATTTAGATCGTACGGCACAAAATTGCATATATTACGTAATTTTTAACCAAAAGGGCGGATGTCGCCGATTCGTACATTATTTTTATTGTATGTATGTAGGTAACCTGGTTTCTCGAAAATTGCTGAACCTTTTACGAAAAATCTTTAATTTTTTTAAAGGGTAGGTATGTCAAATTAGTCCCATATAGAAATATCAAGATCTAACTTTGGAACTTGAACCCAAAAGTTCCGGATTAAGTCATCCAGAATGTTTTTAGTTATGTTTGATGAAAATCAGTGCAGTCTTTTTATAGTTTAACGTTTTAAGTCTTTTTATAAGTTTAAATTTACGATTTCGGGTCCTTGTAATTCGACTCTAGAGATGGACTGATTAACTCGAAAAAAGAAGAAATAGAAGGCAAGTAGATTTTGACGTTTTTAGAATCTGACTTTCTTGGAATCTGCCATTATTAGACTCATCTGGCATTATCAGAATCTGACATTTGTCGACTAAACCAAGCTAAAGTAGGGTTATGATTTTGATGTAAGAGTAACTCTGTTGTTATTGTAAAAGAAACTTAAAAATGATTTTTAAATACCTATCCAACCCCACTCGACACAGTTTGTGAATTATTTTTCACAATATGGCGTTTGGTTGTCGCCATATTGAATTTTGCTTACTGTCATGTCTTCAGTGACACTTCCAAGATTCAGATAAATCAATTGACGTAAGGATCATCAAAATCGGCCCAAGCGGGTGGTCTCTGGGAAGCCACAAAAGAACAAACATACATACGACTCGTACACAGACTAATAAACACATTACTCTATCTTGCGTCGCAGCCCGGGAAGCACTGTGTGTTTTTTATTTGTTTTCGCTTGTTCCCTCACGCACGTGTGTGTTTATAAATATGCCGGAGTTATATAAAAGATAAAAGTTATTTATTTAGGAAGAACAGTGTTTGTTACATTTTGATTCAGGATACAATATTTATGTGTATAATAATTACGATAATATGTACCTATCTTTGTGATTCTCTGTCCCCAGCACTAGGTCTCCTAAGAGCCTGTATAGCTAGGTAACAGAGACCCTCTCCGGTAACACATAATATAGCTTATTGTTAGGTATCCTTTACAGTAATTGTAGTTTTAATTTTTTTATCTACGTATAATAGTTATTTTAATTAGTAATTAATCTTATGGTAATAATTTTCTATATCTAAAGTCAGGTTTATTGCCATTTTTCTGTGTAGGTAATGGTGTGCAGCAGTGTAGTAAAATATATATTGCAAGTTTCTGGGTACATATTAATAACTGTAAAGTGTTTTTGTATAAAGATATATTCAGGTAATTTCCGTGAGCATGTGTGTGCGTAAGGGATATCTTGAAAATATACATATATAAAATATATTTTGTAGTTCCTTCCATCGCGCAACTAACAATGTGAAGATAGATACTAGTTACTATATACCACAATCGATTTTTTTTAAATTGCCTTACTTATTTTTCCGAACAAAGTCATATCATCCCCGTGCATCGAAAAGGCTGTGAAAAAGACCGCCATTATTTTGCGGGGCAATAAAAATGCCATGGTACCAGCTCAATATTTTTTATTAAGCCGTATGCTGGGTTATTCTGAAGCTTTTGGTGGAATTTGGTCGTTACATTAAAAATATTTAAAAAACAGGGTGTGTCGTAAAGACAGACGGTAGAAGTGAAACTTTTGCATTTCAGGGAAACATTCTAATTATTCATCATAATGTTTACCCCTACCACTTTTCATCACACAAAAAGGTAGAGGATCAGAATTAATTATAAACGTAAACAAAAACCATGTCCTCTAACATGGTTGCTGGGTTTGGTAGTAAATTTTTTTTAATGTGATAAATTGACGTTTTTATTGTTTATGGTTCGGGTTATTGCTTGCCTGCATATTCACAATACAATATAATTAAATACAATAATAAAATGTAATAATCATGGAATAAAAAATAAAATCAAAAATAAAACAGTGCTCAGCTCTTTGGGGGTAGTAACTGTACAATAGGCGGTCTTATCGGTCTAAGACTCTAAGCGATTCCTGCCCGAAAGTTAACGTAGCTTATGTACCTATATTAATTATGTGTGAATTTTATTGTAGATTTGTATTTTTTAAACAAACAAACAAACGCATTCACACTCACAGCCCCACACTAAGTTCAAAGACTTGTATTGTGGGTGCCGGAAACATTTACATCACACACACAAATACACCCAGAACCAGAAGCACAAATATCCCTTGGAAAGGAATTTGTGCTCCTGCCGGGAATCGAACCCAGGACCCACGGCGCAGAGGGCGGACACCTGTCCACTGCGCCAACTGGGTTGTCATTTATTGTAATTTATGGATTATGTCTGAAATAAATGGATTGATAATAATAATAACTTAGGCGTCTTGTTAGGTAAATAGAGATAGTTTGTGAGACGCTTTCGAAGCGTTCTCAATCTGAGTTTTCCTTTTATGTGTTTTGCAATAAGCCCGCCGACGTACTCCGTATATTTATAGCCTTCACATACGGTTTCGACCCTGTTCAGATACTTCGTACTGGCCTTGTTTAAAACCCTACCTGTAAGCCGCGGTCGAGGTATTTTGTAATTTAGATTCTTTGGGAAACAAAATGTGGAAGCGATATTGTATCGGACCTACTTTAGATTGAGTGTTTTATGCACTATGATTCGATCTGCTTGCTCGTTGGATTAGTTGGGTGCGCGTTCGCCTTCCTAGCAGCTGGTATCGCGTTCGATTCCCGGGGAAACACTAGTTTTCTCCTCAAGATAAATTTGTTTCTGGTTCTGGGAGTGATTTTGTGTGTGATGTGAATGTTTTTTTTTTTTTTTTTTTGAGACTAAGCTAGCTTTTGACCACAGTCTCACCTGATGGAAAGCGACGATGCGGTCGAAGATGGAGCACGCTTGCTCAGTAAAAACCTATTCACTCTCTTATTGAACAACCCCATATTATACTTTTCGGGAAACACAGTAGACGGCAAGGCGTTCCACTCCTTGGCAGTTCTCATAATGAAAGTGGAAGCGAAACGCTTCGTGCGAATGGTCGGTATTTTTACCATTAGCGGATGTTTCCGGTACCCACGACACATTTCATCAAACATGGCGTGAAAACGTTTATGTTTTTGCTTTAACAAAATTATGTCGTTAATGCAATTTAACAAAGACTTCACCGCTTTACACCCGAGACATCTTTTGACAGTTTAATTACTTTTTCTCTTATTAACACTTACAACCCCACACTAAGTTCAAAGAAATATCGTGGGTGTTGGAAACATTTACATATCACACACACAGTCATACCCAGAACCAGAAGCACAAGTGACCCTTGGGAAGTAAAATTGTGCTACTGCCGCGAATCGAACCCAGAACCCAGAGGTCTGAGAATTGCCAACTGGGTATTCAACTGAGCATATGCCTACCATTTTTAGCGTTGTGAAATTTTTGTACATTAATCACGATACATCAATAAATATATTTCAGACTAAACACAACACGAGTAAAACCATCTATATAAAAAAAACTTAACTGAACATAGATTTATGTTAATTAATATGTCTATTATTGTTTAATTTTAATTAGAATATGATAATTTAATAAAAGTTTACGATATAAGTTCGTAATTTTAACTTCTTAAATTTATTTTTGCAAACAACAAAAAATGCAATATGTACAGTTAATTAAGATGCTATCTATAATTTAATTATTATCAGTTACAGTAATTTTATACGTAAATCTGCGTATAATATAAGTACTGTGATTATATCTCTATGATATTCAAAAAGAAAATCTACCTGTCATCATCATCATTATCTCAGCCGCAAAAAGTACACAAGCCTCCCCGAAAGATTTCTAAACAAAAATTGTAACTTCTACTGTAAAGTAAGTTGATTAAAACTAGATGACTCAAAACTACTTTGCTACAACCTATTTGAGAACCATCTGATAAATATACGAATCCTATCAATATGTTATTTACCGACTTCCCAAAAATGGAGGAGGTACTCAATGTGCCTGTATTTATCTCTACGCAAGCCGATTTCTAAAATTTTTTTAGTTTGAAAGATGTTGCTTTCTTATTGGTCCCATTTAAATTTGATCAAGATCTAATCAGTAGTTCTTGAAATATCGCCAATAATGTCTATTTTGTGACGAATAATGCATACTTTGACGAAGTTCTCGTTTACCCGACTTCAAAAGTTACCTCATAACTTCTTTCGTTGTGAGCCGATTTTGATGATTCTTTTTTTATTTGAAAGCTGGTGCTTTTCATGTGGTCTCAATGAAATTTGATCTAGGTTTAATATCTAGTTTTTGAGTTATAGTCAATATTGCGTGTTTGTTGACGACCCAGTTGGCGCAGTGGACAGGTGTCCGCCCCCTGCGCCGTGGGTCCTGGGTTCGATTCCCGGCAGGAGCATAAATTCCTTCCCAAGGGATATTTGTGCTTCTGGTTCTGTGTGTAATGTGTGTGTGATGTGAATATTTCCGGCACCCACGATACAAGTCTTTGAACTTGGTGTGGGGCTGTGAGTGTGAATGCGTTTGTTTGTACAGTAAATCTGATCAAGGTTCCGATGATAAAGCAGTGAAGTCGGTTTTTTTTAAGCTTTGCTTGCGTTTAATTATTTTAGTTAAAATACTGTTCTATATGTTTTAATATTTGTTATAAGAACTATGAAAAATTCCTAAAAATGAATTAATAGGCATGCCTAAGCTAGCGTGCTTAGATGTCGTCCTCACTATCTTTAACCGGTCAAAAGCAACCTTGTTGCTATTGCATTATAAACTAGTCCACTGACTATATATTTGAAGCGGCCTTGTTTCAGCAAATCACCAATTTCACATAAGTGGAAATTTTGCCGAGGGTACTATATTGTATGGTCTTAAGACTTAGTGTCCTGTGAAACCAAGTGTTTATGTATAGATAAGAAAGGGCTTTTTGGGTGGTGCTGTGTTGATAGTTTAATATTGGGTTTGGGCAAGGTACTAATAAAACCTCAAGAGACTTACTAAGTTATGATTGTTCAGCTTAATAAAGCATATTGTTATTTGACGGATACAAAAAAGTAAATGTAAGAATTATTTTTTGATACGCTAGCATATTTTCCTAGCATCTGGTAAAAAACTATTAAAGGTTCTTATTTTTTTAGGAAGAAAGTTTTGACGGTGACTTTGGAATATATATATATTATATTATATATACTAGTGATTCGCCCCGGCTTCTAGCAGTTACACGTACAGTAGAATTATATACAATATAAAGATTTCGCAAATGGCCGCAATTAAACTTTGCTTTTAGATAGTTATGATTAAAAGGTAGTTAGTATAGTAGTTTTTTATAGATGAATTTGTGTTGTTAAATATGTAGAACGAAATAAGTTTATATGATATATATTCTATACTGTACCTTGAGTAAATTTACGTATGAAGTGATTATTGATTTAGAAGAGTGAAGTTTGATGACCCAGTTGGCACAGCGGACAGGTGTCCGCCCTCTGCGCCGCGGGTCCTGGGTTCGATTCCCGGCAGGAGCACAAATTCCTTCCCAAGGGACATTTGTGCTTCTGGTTTGGGTGTAATATGTCTGTGATGTGAATGTTTCCGGCACCCACGATACAAGTCTTTGAACTTAGTGTGGGGCTGTGAGTGTGAATGCGTCTGTTAAAAAAAAAAGTTACAAGGTTTAAAGAGATTTAACTTATAATATCTCAGAGTGACGAACGCAGTACTTTGTCGAGCAGGATTTTAATTTAAGTTAATTATGGGAGCCACTGACCTGTAATGGGCAAGCGTGACGCTTACCATCATGCCCGTTTCGTCGCTCAATAACCGTAAAAAAATCATATTCTTGAGCATAGAGTAAAACGAATCTATATCAAGTTATTTTTAATTTGTACAAAATCTATAAACTATTATAAAGTGTAAACTTTGTTATCCTTCGTCTAATGACGATATTAAATATTCATCGACGTTTGCCTATATGTAATAAAACGCTCGTTATAACGAGCTTTCATAATAACAATAATATTATTATGTTGCTTGGTAACGTAACGAAACTATGCTGTAGCAAGGTCTACGCCGTAGAGAAGCCTACGTCGTAGTATGTCTACGCGGTAGTACCATAACGCGATTTAAGTGTTATTTTATAACAATTTATTATTGTTAATTAAGCTTCATACTCAATTAAAAATTCGTCAAACAAATGAACATAATTTTTCGCGTTAACAAATTGATATAACCGAATGTAATCTTACTTCATCATCACTATCATCGTATCACGTAACCATAACGAACATCCAATCGTTGAAATCAGCGCTTGTAATTGGATTCTGGTAAACACATGCAATTCGTTCAATTTCATTCATCGTTGACCTCCCATTACTTACACAATTTATGTTCATATATAGCCTTTTTTTGCAAAAAATAAAAAGTATATGTGTATACTACTCGTATAATATACTACGTTAATACTACACTGCATTAAAGAAAACAGAGCGTGTTTTGAAGGCACACGATAGAAACGAAACTTTTGCATTTCAGGGAAATATTTTAATTATTCGTCACAGTGTTTTCCCCCACTACTTTTTGTCACACTAAAAGGTTGCAGATGAGAGTTTCAAAGCCCTCCCTTCAAGTTTCACTTCAAAAAAAATTTTTTGAACGTTTGTTTTAAAAGGCTAAAAAGTTAGTTACGCTGTTATATATGCAGCGCACCGTCCCTGCAAGGTCAGTCAATAAACCATTGTCAAACGGAACGGTTGTTTGCTTTCTACGGATACTCCATCTGACGACGAGGTAACTAAAACATAAACATAAACGCTTTCACACTCACATCCCCACACTAAGTTCAATGACTTGTGTCGTGGGTGCCGGAAATATTCACATCACACACACAATCACAACCAGAACCAGAAACACACATTTTCCTTGGGGAGAAAACTTGTGTTCCCGCCGGGAATCGAACCCGATAGCTTAGAAGGCGAACGCTCATCCAACTTAGCCAACGGGCAGTTCAACTACCGATGAGTGCAAATTAAAATTACAAATGGCGAATTTTATTGGCAATTTCTGTTCTTCTGTTCTTGACTGTTCTATCTGTTCTTGACCAAAGTAGAGATTGACTTAGTTCCGATTGTACTCACGCCTGGCGCGTACTCTCTCTCTCTCGTTGCCGCTACAGCACTTGCTCCAGAGGATGAGCGCCTATATCGTTCGAATACCGGTCGAGTTTCTCGATTAAATTGAACAGTACCCGAATGACCGAGCTTTGCTCGGTTTTTTTTATGGTAAATGACGTTGTCTAAGAATGAAACCTAGCTAGATCAATTTATCGCCCCCGAAATCCCCTGCTTACTAAATTTCATGAAAATCGTTAGAGCCGTTTCCGAGATCCTGATTACACACATATATACATATATATATACATATATATATATATATATATATATATATATATATATATAAAATACAATTCAATTACTCTTTATTGACACTTTAAAAGAATTGGTACATAAAAAATACAATTTTACATGAAAGGCTACAATGGGCGGTCTTATCGCTTAAAGCGATCTCTTCCAGATAACCTTTGGATAGATAAGATGCAGATAGAAGGAGTAGTAGTAGTGTATATATATATATATATATATATATACGAGAATTGCTCGTTTAAAGGTATTAGATAACGTGAGTACAACCGGAACTAAATCAATATGAATACAACTCACATTAGTTTTGATAATAATATTATTAATATATATAAGATTGAACGCATTGTATGCCATGGGCCAGCTAGTCAGTCAATACCATTTGAACATTCTTATCATACATCAAATTGTATTAAAACGCAACATGTTTACACTTACATCATCCGCCATATTCATACAGACATAATGAACAGCCGACGGGTTTCAATTAATGTTATTGATCACACGCAGGCCGAGTGTGAAACGGTTTGGTCTTTTGTGTTCATGATTAACAATTTTATTGAGTGGAGTGACCGGAAAATGTATAAATTTGGATTAAGTAATGGTTATTTTAAGCTCTCAAATGCAGGATTTGCGGCATATTTACTACCCTTTGTGCTGTGGGCCTTAAGTTCGATTTCTGGCAGGAGCACAACTTTCCTTTTCAAGGAATATTTGGGCTTCTGGGAGTGTGATTGTGTGTGTGATTTGTAAATTTGTTTCCGGCCATGATACAAGTCTTTGAACTTAGTGAGGGGCGGCGAGTGTGAATGTTTTTGTTTGTTTATACTTCTGATTCCTATTATCACGTTTACCGGAGTAAGTTAAAAAAAACGTCTTTTTTACTGATTATATCATATAGTTTATGCTAGATTAGTTTTGATCGAAAAGGTAAATTAGTAGAATTGAAATAGCTATCATATATTTTCATTGGTACTGCTTTTTACTGTTGTTTTGCTGTCTTTCTCTAATACGCAACATAAAAATACTTTATCTATAGCCACCCATATAAAATACTAACATTCAGGTATGGTCTGGAAGAGTCGCTCTTAACAATAAGACCGCCTTTTTATATATTTATTAGCCCATTGATACATTTATATATTTTATAGAATTATTCAAGTTTTTAATCTACGGGTAATTGCCTATATTTTCTAAAACACAAAACACTTTATTGTATACCAATAAATATAAACAATACACACAAAATATTACAATCATCGTGGTAGTACAATGGGTGGTCTTATCGCTTAAAGCGATATCTCCCAGACAACCTTTGGATGGACAGTAACAGAAGAATGAATTGACGGTGGTGTACAATATAAAAAAATAGTATTCACACCTACTAATACATAAATAAAAAGAAAAGTCTTTTGTAAGAAACAAAGAACTTTCATACAAAACTCGTCTCTTTATTTAACCCTGGCAGTGGTAGAATTTCCAAAAAACCATTCTTAGCACACCTCTACGTATTAAGACAAATTTATCCTCAGAATTTCAAGTATTTACGCCTTAGGTTGTGCGCTGTCTCTTAGTCAGTCAGTCAGTCAGTGAATCAGTATGTCAGGACAAAGATTCTCTAGATGAAGTAAACATGCCGTTAAATTTTTCCCCTATCAGGCGGTAATACCATAGTAGAAATATATTTCTACTATGGTAATACAGCGTACACATAGTACATACCGCGCATATGCAAAGAGACGCCTGTAAACAATATGACTACAAGTATAATAAATTGATTTTAAGCCTTATCAAAAAAGCCGCAGGGGACAATTAATAATCCATATAATTTAAAATTTATAGCAGCCTCAAAGAATGGCCAGCCAGAATTGGTCTGATTTATTTTCCAAATTGATACGTTTTCGGTCACTCCACATTATTAAAATTGAGTAACAAATAAAGACTATGAACCGTTCTCCAGTCTGCATATTATTATGATCAATGTTAAAATCTGTCAGATTTGAATTTTTATTTCAGTTTCATTTGGTTCGTTAATTTATATTTTGGAAAGGCTTTGCATAAAAGAGTATAACGCGTTAGATAATTTTAGGCTTGTTGCCATATTTGAACACTTATTGGGATCAGAGACAAATTACGTTCATCGACAGTGCAAACTAACGTGAGACGTATGTATATTGATAAGTACCGGTTGTACTCACGTGTTATGATTACGAGTCGTTCGCCCCGAACTGAGATCTTGCGCCTAAATTTTGCCTAATAGAGAAAACTTCTGAAGTTAATTGCTTTTAACTTTTTTCTTAACAATAATTTGAGTTATATATTTGTTGTTGAATTAGAAGATATGACGGATATTATATGCAAGTTTCAGCTTTGAATGTGTAGGCGTTTATGAGATAGTCCCCCGGGACATAATAAGTCTAGAATCGGGAGCATTGATATCCTAATATACATACATAGATTAAAAAAACAGTTTCATACTTTGCTTGCAAAGTTAAGCCAAACCAAAGACTATACCTTCGTGTCGATTCGTCGATTTTCGAAAGAGAGACGCTTACGTCAATAATTTACTTACATTCAGTGGCCAAAGGCTACATTTTTCACTGACGCCTATTCTACTATTTAATTTGTAACAAGTTGGAGTTATGTCATTGGAAGTGCTTGGAAACACCAAACAACATTTATTATTTTTACCGAAAAAAGGAGGAGGTACTCAAGTCGACTGTATTCTTTTTTATGTGTGTTACCTCATATCTTCGTTCCACGTGAAACAATTTTAAAATTTGGTCAAGATTCGATCATTAGTTTTGGAGTTATTGTCAATAATGCGTGTTCAATATGTTGAATCTGATCAAGGTTCCGAAGATAAAGCGGTGAAGTCGGTTTTTTAAAGCTTTGCTTGCGTTTAATTATACATTTTTAAGCAATACCTAGACTAATGTAAGATCGATTCATTTAACTCGATTAATGTAATGACTAAAGAAACAATCTTTTAGTTGTAAGATAATAAGTTTTTTTTTTACTAATAGTAAAATAAGTTAAGAGTGGTTATAACAAACAGACAAAATTAATGTTGCCCTAAAAGGCAAATATAAAATCAAACTTTCAACAAAACTGACGCACGTCACATAATGCGACTTTAATCGTTGATAACAGGTTTATAAACGGTTAACTTTGTTTTCTAACTTTTGAACGGAAATGTATCGCAGAAAAATGTGGCATTGTTTGGGCGCAGCGTAGATAGATTTAGGTTAGGGGCAAGATTGATTTTAACGTTCTGAAGAGGACGGGGAGTCTGTGAAACGATCTATAGGCTGTCTCTGTTTAACTGGCAAACTGTGCCCATGCTTCATGCGATAACACTACCGACCGAACAAATTATGATAGGTGCCGTTATACCAAAACTGTAATGTTTAGCCATTGTTTTTTGCATAAATAGTACCTTGTAATGATAATTTATGTTCCTGTTGTAATTACAAAATAAATGTGTTAGTTTTTAATACAAAACGAATAAGTTAAACATGCGACATTTACGTCGTAATAATGTGTGAAAATCAATTGGCTTATTTTTCGTTTTAGGTAATTATTTTGGAATAAAAACTATCCAGGAACCTAGATTAATACGTTTTTAATCTGAATACCAGCACAGTATGGTGGTAATATGCTTGAATTATAAATCATTTCGGTATCACGATTGTATGGGCAAATCAACCTCCGCAGGCCCCTATATTTAACTTTGTTTAGCTTATTTGGAGTAGTTGTATAAGTAAAACATATTTAATTTTCCAATGCCGATACTAGCTGAGTTATAAGTAAAATGACACGGCAAATATAAGAAAAATAAATGACTAACAGAATGCATGTTTTCAATAGTTTGCAAGTTGCCGATGGGAGCAGTTTTTCAAATTTTGCTTAACAATTGACAATACATTTTTTATAGAATCACTTTAGAGGTTAATCGCTTCTAACTTTTTTCTGTATATCAATTGTTTGATTTTTATATTTGTTGCCTAAGAGTCTCAGATCAGCACTCGCTCAATTTTAAGATCTTGCCACTGATAATAATCAGTGGTGTTAAAATTTAAGAGTAATTCATAAAATTTCAAAAAGTAGTGCATAATAACTGAAATAAAAATATAGACTCAAAGAAAATTCTGCATTTTTTTGTTTGCTATGAACGAATCTATTCTTATTTTTTGTTGTGATTCCTTAATTACATTTTATTTTTAAAACATGATAAATGAAGTGTACACTTCAATCCGAACCCTTCATATTCCAACTTAAAAAAATATCATTAAGATACTAACAAAATAATATTTTTTTTTATTGAATCCTTTGCCCCTGAAAAAAATCCTTAATACTTTCTCTGTATAATTCACGATAAAACGCCTGCACGTTAATCATATTTGAGCACGCTTGGCTCAGTCATTTTGTACTTGTGTGTACTTGCTGAGCATTTTGACCTGGTTGAGAATGGATTTCAGAGCTTTGTAACCTGGAAGTGGCAATAATTTTGTAATGAACACTGTTCTACGTAATAATTGTTGTATAAAAAACTAGCTGTGCCCCGCGCCTTTGCCTGCGCCAATGGTTAATATGCCTATGTTCTATTTTATGCATTTTGGTCTATACTATCTACGAGTACATTCCAAATCAATGCAGTCGTTACAGTGATATCTCGTCTCAAACATATTCATGCAATCACACTCACATCTACTCACGTGCATGTGATTGTGAATTAAAAAAACTTTCAAATAAAAACAACTATCAGATTAATATTAATGTTCTCCGCCAAACGGAAACCAATCCATCTATCTCCGACCTTCCATGATGTACTAATACCGATGGCGAACAAGCTTGAGATTCTTGGCGATACCTTATCGTCGAATGTTATTTTTGTCACATACTTCGAAAGAGCTCAACTAGCCGGTAAGAAACTGGGTATTCTCGCTAAGGTCAGGCAGTACTTCACTCCGGGGCAGCTTTTTAACCTATATCAAGCTCAAGTCCGATCGTGTATGGAGTACTGCAGTCACCTCTGGGATGGATCCGCAAAGTACCAGTAAAAACCTATTGAATCTAATGACCAGCCAACCAAAAGACTCATAGGCGACAGTAACCTAATCGAGCCCAGGTTGCAAAGTCTCGGTCACCGACGTAAGCTTATCGGTATTCTATCGCTTACATTTAGGAGAGTGTGCATGGAATGAAATGAGCTAATTCTCCCATGCCCTTTTTACCATCTATCAACAAGACAAACTATCAAACGTCATCCATTTATGGTCGACATACCTCCAGTTCGGTCAAAGCGTTTCGCTTCTACGTTTATCATCCGTATAGCGAAGAAGTGCCTCTTTGTTCCCTGAACGGTATAATTTAGGAGTCTTTAAGTCTCGAGTGAATAGGTATCAGCTAGGCAAGCATTTCACATCTTCGGCCGCATCATCACTTTCCATCAGGTGATATAGTGGTCAAATGCTTGCCTATTTCGCATAAAAAATATGTGAGAAGCTAAAAGTGTGAAGCAAGTGAAACTTAATGTTAATTCGGGATTGGCATAATATGTGGCAATCTTTTCTCCCCAAGGGAAATTTGTTTTTCTAGTTCTGGGTGTGATTAATATGAATGTTACCGGTACCCACGACACAAGTCATTGAACTTAGTGTGGGGCTGTGAGTGTGAAACACTTATTTAACTTGGTTTACTAGCTGATATCATGTGGCCGAAAATAAAAAAAGAATGTGTCAAAGTCAGAGGTTAAACATTCCCAGTGTTGAGAATCTATACCACCATGTTTATAAATTTTGACGTTCCTACAAGCGGGAGCGATGGCTATTTGTGAACTTTTTAACGCTTCGTTAAAATCTCCGACTATATGGAAATCCATCTAAGTACTAAATCGAATTGATGCGACGCGACGTCGATACGACAGTCGATCGGTTGAAAGTTCAGTCGGTTCGATGGTTCATAATAATAAAACAAAATCGTTAAATTTTGACGTCGATGTAAAGATAATAATCGATGCCCGGAATAAACACCCCAGACCAGATAATCATTTGCTATTTTTTCATGAACAGACTACATTCAGTAATGACTTACTGAATTATAAAACAACTGTAGTAGGTATTCCTTAGTAAAAATTGTTGATCAACATTGTAATGATAAGATAACCCATTTTAATTCATGTACCAAAATAGACATACAAAACACATTCATATTAGAAAACAAAAGTAGTGACACAACACGTAATCGTTTTATGTTTAACCTTAATGATAGTTTGAAATAACAGAACTTTTGCCGTTATGTTTTACCCTAAAAGTATCTATTTTTAGAGGAAGTATCTATGTTTTAATAACTTAGAAATTACTGACACGACAAGCTGATATAAGTTATTGAACAAAAACGACGTAAATGCGTTGTTTTGTATAAGGAATAAATGATAAGTCTTTCCGTAGTTATTATTTTTAATTTTGTATTCAAACAAATTTGATTGTTTCATTTAGGTTACTGCTTCCATTCATTTTCTTTGTTATAGATAACGAACCGGTAAGATTACACAGTTACAATCAAAAAGGACAAAAAATTCAGTTTATTTGAGAACATTGATTTTTTTTTAAGTTAGTTAGAAGTATCTCTAATCAAGAGCAAAATCTTCTCAAAAACATTTAGTTGGATGACATGATGTTGGATGGTGACTATTTTGAAAATCACAATTTAAACGCAAGTAAAGCTTAAAAAAACCGATAACATATAAATTCGTAATTGGCGGAATTATCGCAGAACATACTAAAAAAACATTCAGTCGCATTGAAAATCTCCTTTTTTGAAGTCAGTTGAAAATATAGTTGAGCTATATGACATACAAGTGAAATCAACAGAAAGTCAAAACAAGTCTTAAAACAAAATGACCTAGTAGCAAAACGTCTGGAATGCTATTTGTCCTTGAATTAGACTATATCTAATTAGCCTGAACTCAAATTATTTGGATGACAAAGAATGGCATTTGAATGGGAATGGGTTAGTAAAAGTTTAGCGAAAACATCTGATAATATTAATACTCTTATGTTAAAACCACTGTCTATGCTTAGAGCGTAACACCATAGCCCAAGTAATTAGGAAAAATTACCGAATCTGGCACCGTAAAATGGGTAAATCTCAAGTCCGAGTTCTAAGAATAGTATAGTATCTAACATTCTCGTAACTAACGAACAGCTGTGACCTCTCGTGATCTCTCGTCACATGTTAGTTCAATGATTTCGTAGCACTTAGCACTCGTAGCTGTCATAAGCTATTATTTTAGCAGCTGTTTAAGAGTTGCCAGAGTTTACTTGACAGTTACTACTAAATTGTCTGCGCCACAATTTACTTAACATTAAGGGGAAATAAATTGTGAGTTGAAATAACAAAAAAAAACTTTTTTCTTTTTATTCTGCTCAGTTGTCGATTCTAAACAGGATAGTTCACTACTTACCCATTATGGTATATATTATGATGCTAAAATTTCATCGGAAACCTCCTCATTATCAAAACAAAACAAAGGACATGTATTTATTTAAACTCCGAGAACAACGAAGGTAACTCGAAGCGGACGGACTCAAAGCAATTATTATGTCACATCCATTTTTATATATCCCCAGCAAACAATGTGGCCTCCATGATATTGCCTCAAAGCGAAGTTGAGCTCAGAACTTTGATGCGTTTGTTTGCTCGCGGTCAACGCAACTGCTATTTCGTATTACCTTTATTCATTGTTTGTCGTACAACTTTTAATATATAAAGTTAGCATTATGATACATTTGTTGGCTGTATTATAGACTATAAACGTACTATTTACTATGAATCACTCTTATATTAAATGCTTTCACAATCGCAGCACAAACTAAGTTATAAAACCAGAGAACTTGTCAAGACAAATCAAAGGAGGCCAGGCCAAACTCAACCAAACTCGGTGGGGTTATGCTGTTTTATCACAGAGATGCCGTGGCCACCTTCCAGCTCCATCATCAGACACTGAATATCTGAGGAAAGTGCTCCTTAAGGCGAATAAATCGAGCACAAACTCGATGGGTTTAGCTTGCAAGATTAAATTACAGACCAACAAATAGACGGACAAAAGCTTGTAAAAAGAATCTATAATTTAATGTTGATATTTAAGTATTTGTGAATGTCTTCAAAAAAAGGAGGTTCTCAATTCGACTGTATGTTTTTTTATGTATGTTACGCGATATCTTCTCCAATTATGAATCTATTTTGATATTTTTTTGTTTAGTGGAGTATACTTCAGAGATGGTCCCATATAAATGAGTGACTGTCCTATACTTATCCAGACAAAAAAATTCTATATCTAAATTATCATTTTTTTTTCTTTTCTGTTCATTATTTCGTCGCTTATATTTTATTTTATTTGTATATTTATTTTTATTATATATAATCATTTGGTATGCATTATATATTTTATTAAATTATAAGTACCGATATATATATATATATATATATGTATATAATCATTTATATATATTTATCATCTATAATTATTAATTAAACATCTAACTTTCTTTCGTCTCTCGCCCTCTCTATACCATTTTGATGCACGCCTACACCCCTCTTCTCGTCTACCATGTGTGGTTGACTGGTAGAGAATGCCCCTAGCATTAAGTCCACCTTTTGTACTTTTTGTGTAATAAAGAATTAAATAAATAAATAAATTTTATCGAAATATAAGTGATGAAGTCGGTTTTTTTAAAAGCTCAAAAAAAAAAACGACAAGCAAAGCTGCTTGCGTTTCAGTTATTTCATCTTAATAAGCGTGAAGTTAATCTAGAATTTGATGATAAATAAAGTTGCTGTGATATCTGGAAGTTACAAAACATGCATGCAAACTACAACATAAAGACATACCTTCTATTTTGTTCAATAACTTAAATCACAGATATCCAGTTAACCCCAACACGACCCACGAACTTGCGGTCCCTGGACCTGTGCCAACTAATTAATCATGTAAATGGAATACGACTTGGTAAATACACACTGTTTGGTGTTTGGATATAAGATCTAGAGAGAAGGTGTGTCCAGTTATAAGGTATCTAACTAAAGTATTATCATATAATTTGGATAACTAAGCCAAGTAAAAGCAACAGTAAGTTGTTAGAGAAGATTATATATATATTTTTTTTTATTTATGACAGGCTAGTGTTTGACCACTATCTCACCTGATGGTAAGTGACGATGTGATCGAAGCTGGTAAACACACTAGACCTGGAATACGCAGGCTCTCAAGGATGACTGCCGGAACACCGTATTTGGCTTGGCGGCAGACTTTCAACTTGATGGTGGTAAGCTACTTTGGTAGCAAGCCATATATATATATAGATTATTGTTTATGCTTTAGAACAGTGTAGTTAGTTTGATTTAACACTTTTCACTTTTATTAGGTATATTTATTTTTATATTCATTTTCATTAATTATATATATATAAAGCTACATGTTTATGGTAATACATACTATACATTTTTATACCTACTCTTATAAATTTATAAGAGTAGGTATAAAAATGATTACCTTTATACATTGCAGAAAATAAAATTTAACTTTTATAAACATTACTTATATTTTAAACAAAATAAATATCATAAAAGCGAGTACGAGCATTTTTTACCGCGGCCATTTTGACGTTCTTTCAGTGACATCCACAATTCAATCACGGCTACCGTAAAAGAAAGTTGACCAATCATTCAAATCAAGAATGGGTAAACTGAAGTCACGACACAATTTAGCCAATAGCGTGCTGTTAGCTGTTTTGAATTTGCCATGCATTTATTTTACTTTTTAACAGACTTCAATAAAGGAGGTTCTCTATTCGATTTTATATGTTTTTTTTTGTATATATGGTACGTGATAATTCCGCCAATTATAAATCGATTTTGATGATTTTTTTTTTGTTTGGTAGATTGTACTTCAGAGGTGGTTCAATTTCAATATACATTTTATCGAAATCGATCAAGCCAAAACCAAAATATAAGCGGTGAAGTTTTTATAAGCTTTGCTTGCGTTTCAATTATTATTCATTAAAATTTACAATGATAAAGCGTTTAAGTTAGCTAATAATGTAATAAGCGTAGTACAATAGTAACAAAAATAAAAATAAAAATTATTGAACCTATGTTCAAATTTCATACATATTTCCTGAATCACTTTTTTGCCTGTGGATTAGATACAAAGGCACAGATAACCAAATAAATTTTATCTAACGAACCATATTGACTAGGTACATGCTCAATTATTTGATGAGCCTATAGATAACAATTTTATTTCTTTTTATGGGAGGAGAAGGCGCAATGTTTGATGTGGGTGCATCGATATTCTTTTTATAATTGCAATTGCATTAAGATCATCATTTAATTTTTCTTTTTACGTTCGAGGCTTTATCTTCAATATTTAAGCCTCGACGTAGATACATAATTAACCGTTAAAACTTAGTAAATGTACATTAGTGTAGGCAAATCATACAAAGTTGAAAAACGTGATTTTCTCCTTCGCTCCAAAACTCCAATAGAAGTTCTTGTAAAGCTTCTACCATTTTACTAGGGCATGACTTAACTATGACTACAATATGACTACACTATGGCTCTTTTAGGTACTTGATTTTGACCGTGACCTGTGACTAGAACGTTTAACATGACATACACTTGAAATATATTATTACTTGATGGCTAGATGCACAAGATTGCGAAGCCAAAATTAAGAGTAAAATAATTTATGTATTGTATCCTTCACCGCCATTACAGTGATTTCTATAAAATGCTAGCGATCCGCCCCGGCTTCGCCCAGGTGTGATAAATGAAGAACCGCTCAACCGATTTTGTGACTGTGAGATTTAACTTCACATAAACCATCTACTAAATAGTCCGAACAAAGCCTAAACATTTGGTTTGGATAGGTGAGCCCGTTCTTGAGTTATAAAATAATAACGAAAAGTGGCATTGATTTTTATATATATATATATAGATAGATGTAACTTGAGTCCATAACTGCGGTATATTTTTTTTTTTTTACATTTTTCCTTCTCAATCACACTAACATTATAAAGGCAAAGTTGTGAGTGTGTTTCTAAGTTTGTTTCTTCTTCACGCTCAAACGGCTGGACCAACTTTGATGACTTTTCGTATGGATGTAGATCACAACCTGGATTAACACAAAGCCTTTTTTTTATCACCAAAATTCCCACGGGTCTGGGACTTACGTGGGTAAAACTGCGTGGCGCAGCTAGTTTAAAATAAATAACTGAATTATTCAACACAATCGCTCCTATCATAAATTTAATTGTTAACCCCTGCACTGCCCTCAAACATACCGGTCTTGGACATTCGCTAACTAATTAGTCATGTAAATGGAAACACTGTTTGGTGACCGTCCAATGATCTATTAGAGCCCTTAATTTCTAATTTCTACCGGGGACGCAAAGGATGGTTTTGATTTAGACAGTTTTTTTTTGTATAAGCCATTTGCCGTTGGATAGCATGTGAAAAAAATTGTGTTTTTTTTATTAACCCCTGATGCTAACCCCTCTTTTAGCGTTATACATTTAACGGGTGAATCTCTATGTCTGTCTGTGGCATTATACCTGTTAAGTCACCATTTAAACAAAAAAATATCAGTCCGGTTGGACCGATTTAGATATTTTTAAATGTCTTGATTGAAAATGTTCTGAGCTATCTTTGGTGCAAATCCGTGCAGGCGTTTCCAGATAGAGCGGCGGAAGTATTTTCAAAATTTTGATTTTAACACGTGTACAGCCATATTCCTTATTAAGTTATCTTCTAATCTATCTTTAAGTTATCTTAACCGGCAGTTTGGTGATGTCGGACCTTAAACTTTAAAAGAATTCTAGTTTTATTTTATTCTATATAGGCAAATATTTGACCACTATCTCACTTGATGGTAAGCTATGATGCGGTCGACGATGGAGCACGTTTGCCTAGAAGATGCCTATTCCCTCGCGACTTAAAGACTTCCATATTGTATTTATCAAGAAAACACAGACTCAGGTAAGGAGTTTTAACAAAAGTACTAACAACGTTTGACAAATTGTATAATTAGCCTATGTACCCAACTATATGTAGTTAGGCATCAACACATTGTTATTATAACTTTTCATCTAAAATCTGTAAGTAGTATAAAGGATAACAAGCATGTTTACAACTCATTCAAAGTCAAACAAACAAAATAAAAACCAAGTTTTTTGTCAAGACAATTTTCGTTTGCTAATGAATTTGTCGTAAGCCCAGCAGACTCTTTAATTGGCTGTATAAAACTTGAGCGAACTTTTTATTGCTTGCGGGATGTAATCAAAATTTCAGCACCCAGAGAATTTTATTACGAAAAATCTCATGATTATAACTACAGCTAGTATCAGTAAGGGTGTGGACACGGTGAATATATGAGATACAAATTGACAGCGACATACATGTACTGCCCTTTGAGTTAGTGGGTATTGGGTTTAATTCCCGGTGAGAACACAAGTTTTCACCTCAAGGGTAATTTATGTTCCTAATTCTGGGTGTGATTGTGTGTCTGATATTGTGTATATTTATATTTTTATGCAATTAAAATGAAAAAGATGCAAAAACTGATAGAAAAATCCGATCATCTGAATGTGTTACCGAAATATAAGACATTAAAGAAACAAGCAAGCTTTTTGTAAGTTTTTAAACTACCATGATCACTTTTACTATAAATGTTTATATCAATAACGTGATATTTGCCATGTTTTGAGTTTCCGATATTTTTACATCAATTTTTCTGTAACGGGAAAAAAGATTTGAATTATAATCATATATGACAGCATAGTAGATGCATTTAAAATTTTACAATATATTTATATCTATTTTTCATACCTTACTTAGTTTAAATTAATTATACTTATACAAATTCAAAACTAAAAAAAGGAAATAAAACAAATAGCACTCGAAAAGGTTCTAAACCGCTAGTCGACGGAAAAGTGCCCAGAATACTGACTGAGTTTCTACGCTGTATAGCTATACAATTTTATGTGCTAAGTATGAGAGCCAGCATTCTAATAATTTAAAATGAATTAGTGCTTAACGTGCTCTCCGTGCTTGGGAACACACGTTAAGCTCTCGGTACCGCTTATTAGTCGTAAGATCACAGAACAGTCGTTAAGCCATGTCTGAAGCCTTTGAGCGGAAAAATCCTGAAAAGGACTGCCCACTAGACTGTACAACAAGTGAGTAGTAATTGATTTACTGACGATTAAGTCCTTACTGCGTGTCGTATGTAAGATATCGTTAAGCCTTGTGTCCTTTCAAAAAACTTTGTGATAAAAATTTTAAAGTTTGTCTTTGATCATTGTTCGTGTAATGGTATATAATGGTGACAATGTAAGATGTAATTATATTTTACTGAACGGGTTTTAAAGTTCGCATTAATAATAAGCCTCGTTCAAACAGAAACATATATTCTTGTATGTAGATATTCGTGTTTTTTTAATGTATTTTTTCATTGAGAAACTAGACAAGCAAGTTGCTCGCCTGATGATAAACATCACGCTTGCGCATCACAGTTTGGTGCCACCAGAGTTTTGAACTTCTAATTTTGAACTCCTGCGCGGCTTAGCACTGTGCTGTCGATATCTAAAAGAGTATGTTAAGAATCTAATTGTACTTACTGCCCTTTGGCTAAGTTGGGTGAGCGTTCGCCTTCTAAGCAGGGGTATCGGGTTCGATTCCCGGCGGGAACACAAGTTTTCTCCCCAAGGAAAATTTGTGTTTCTGGTTCTGGTTGTGATTGTGTGTGTGATGTGAATGTTTCCGGCACCCACGACACAAGTCATTGAACTTAGTGTGGGGCTGTGAGTGTGAAAGCGTTTATGTTTTTTTTTTATAATCTATAAAATGAAAATAATATTTAAATAACATGCAAATCCTAAAGACCACTGCCAATAGTTAACAATATTTTTTACTATTTGGCAGCATCGCCCCATTGGATGAATACTGTTGCTTTCCAATTAGTTCCATATAAAAGATATGATCAGTAGTTCTTGGAATATCGTCAATAAAGCGTGTTTAGTACATCTAATCTGATCAAAGTCTCGAAGATAAAGCGGTGAAGTCTGTAATTTTTAAGCTTTGCTTGCGTTGAATTAAGTATATGTTTTAAATTCTTACATAACAATTAACAAAACAAAATTCTAAAACACAATTTAACTGTCTCGGAAACAGTTGGCTGATGATGGCATAAGCGATAGGCACTTTAATGGTATCTAAGATAGTCATGTTTTTTTAATAAATAAAGTTATAAAATTGCATTGATAAAAAGTATTAGAGTAGTTTTACAACAAACAATTATCACTATAGGTAAAGGTATAGGTAATTCCCAGAATGTGACTGAATCCTCCTGAACGGACTAATTTTGATGAATTCCGCCGGAAACAACTAGTATATCTTTACAATTAACTTAAGACACCTACGTAATATCAATGTTTTAAATTATTCTTAATGTATAATATGTGAAATTTGAATATGTATTTTTGGTGGCGATAAATTATTTTTTACCTTAATTATTTATGCTGAATTGAATATAAAATTATGCCTATCTTCCCGATGATGGTAAATAATGCAGGAAATCGTTTATTTCCTGTGATAGTAAATTATAATAACTGACAAAATATAAGGTTAATTCAATACGCTAACGTGATTAAAATTTAATTAACAAAAAGAGTTTCTCTGACGCTTTCAACACTGATTAATTGAAGCACGGAATTATATTGGAAATTCATTTCAAGCGAGAAATAGTACAAAATTGAATGTTCATTTGGTTTTAAAATGTACAGCTGTAGATACTTCAACAGATTATTGTTTAATTACAGTTTAGACGAGCATTATTTGTTGACGGGAGTTAAAAAAAAAAAAATTAAACGCCCGTCCACAACCAAGACCTCGTTTACAATTAAACGCCCGTCAACAACCAAGACCTTCGCCATGGGTACCAAGATCGGTTCCCTACAGCACACCTACCGGGATTCGAATTTGGTAACTAGGGTAATATTTTCCTCCCAAAGGTATTTTGTTCAATGTTTTTTATTCTATGCGCAATTGTGTATGTGTGTGAATACCTTTACAGGTATTAGCAAAAATATTATAGTTTTATGTTTAGGAATATTATAGTATACTACGAATAAACAATTTATATAAGACCGTTTTCTAAAACGTTGATTTCAATGTCTGTAAAGTTTTGAAATCTAAAGTTCTTTGTTCAGAACATTCTCAAACAATATAAAAAATAAAACCTTTGCCAAGCAACTATAAAATCAAAATTTTCTTGAATAACTTAACGCTAGTTTTCAGTAAACAAGTGCCAATTCAGTGAGCATGTTAAATCATGTATAAGCCAAACGATACATTTAAAAAACAAGTCTAAAAGTTCCTAGACAAGGTAATATGAGTACAAAGTGCGCAAAAATCACTTTCAGAAACATTCCCATTTTATCTTCATCTGATATTTGTTGGTCGATGTTTTATTCAGTTGTTGCTATTTACTTTTAATCCTACATACTCGTATTATACTTATATCAAGAAAGTAGCAGAGAATGGCTCATAAATCAAATTAAGTACAGCATATTTGACATTATCCGTGATTTTTAACTCAACTGTAATTTTAGAATTTAAATTATTATGAATGTTGTATATGAGTAATAGAATAACAATCCTTTAATTATTGTAATTAAACATATACCGTTTTATTCAAATTAATAAATGAAACTTAATTTAATGGCCTCGATTCTGATGTCACACACTTAATTAAATTTAAACTGCTCCTGTTTTTTATAAAATAGGAACACAAGACAGAGATAGCATAGATTTAAGTGCTGTCAAGTTAGTCAGAACTTAGATGTCTATGCAAGCTTAGTCGAGTATGTTATTGGTGTTGACTAAAAACATGCGCTTTTCTGCTTCTGCTGTTCATATTTTAATTGATAAACTAGCTTGACAGCACTAAAATGTATGCTATCTCTGTCTTGTGTTTCTATTTTGTAAGTGACAGGGATAGTTTAAATTAAATTAAGTGAGTGTACATCAGAATCGAGGCCAATATCTACGGGCTAAAACTTAATTTAATATCAAACTATATAAATACATCTATACAACAAAGACCTTAGTTACCTACAGGGCATCCAGCTTCTAGGTAAATCAAATGATCAAGATTATTTTTATTCGTTGAATTAATTTATGGATATGTATTTATCAGAAACTTGGTTTTCAGATGACTTTACTCTATAGATATATTTTAAATTATCATTTTGGATATTGTTGCTATGCTTATAATTGACATTAAATGTTTAATTATGACATGCAATTTTTTTGAGATCTTGTGTTCTACATGAAATTAAAACTATGATTGTGTCAACATATTTAGATTTTTTATGATTACCTACCTATGTATTTATTATGTTTTTGTTGCACTGTATACAGTTTCATTTGGACTATAATGTAATTGCCCAGTATCACAACTATGTTATAAGGTTAGTAAACAATTATAACTCAAGCCCACTACCAGTAAGTAGCGTTGTAAACATGCTACATCTTCCATAAGGTGAGATTTTGGTCAAATGCTTGCCCGATAGGGGCATAACAAAAATCTACTCCCCCATTTACTGACATATTATACATACAAATGGGTGTGTCATTTATGCTTATAATATATCGGTATACATTTGAATCAAATTAACACACCCTAACATAACAGTTACGAGGGTAGCTGCTATATTAGTTTACGAGGTTTTCAGATAACTATGCTATTTTAACGTTATAGCTGTTAAAGTAGTGATTGCTATGGTTTGTTCTGAAAGTTGACCGACGCGGGAAAAGGGTTGTGTAAATGAGGATTTTTTTGTTTGTGTATTTTATTCAAACGCTTGATTTTTATGTCAATAGTAACTTTAACATACCAATTATATTCAATTATTTTAATCCTACTAATATTATAAATCCGAAAGTTTGTGTGTATGTTTGTTCCCTCTTCACGCTTTAACGGCTGAACGTATTTGGATGAAATTTGGAATGTAGGTATACGGTATACATAGATTATACCTAGGATTAACACATAGGCTACTTTTTAACTTGATAATAGTGGGCGAAGCCGCGGGACAAAGCTAGTAAGTAATTAATCGTCAAGTTTTTTAGGCCTTAACAAACAATACAGTGTCGTTCGCGCGGAACTGAGATCTCGCGCCTTCATTTTGCCTAATAGAGAAAAACTTTGAGGTTTATTGCTTATAACTTTTTTATATATGCTTATATTTTTTAATTTTATTTATACCCAAAATGTTATCTTTATACTATATAAAGAAGACCAATAGGTCTATTATAAGAAAAGTCCGTTAGGCCTTTTTTTGTATTGATCTTATTTAGGCCATAAAATTACACCTATAAAATTTTCTTATTTAAATGCTTTTTAATCAAGAGTTTAACGAATAAGAAATGATAAAAATGCATGAGAAATTCAAAATAGCAAAACCCACGCTATGTGCTAAACTAATTCGTGAGCGTTCCTTCACGGCAGCTATTTAGTCGTGGATTGTGACGTAAATTGCAAAAAGTCAATGTAGCCACGTTTGAAATTTGCCGAACCTGAAAACATTTTAAAATATTTATTTTGATATGAAATGCTACGAATAAATTGACTTATAATTAATTCGTAGATGAAATTATAGATTTTTATACTTATTTTGGTTTTTTACAAACTATGTTTACGTTGTGTGTTTTAACGTAACACAATAGACTACAGACATAGAACGTAGTACTTTCACAACGGAACTTGAACTATTTAAATTCAAAACTATATGTGGTACTGAAATGTATTGGTCAAGGTGACGCATACCATCAGACAAGCGACAGCTTGTCACAACATGTAACATTGTAACATTTTTCCTAATAAAATAGGCAAAACTGATAGGAATAGTGTTAAAATAAAATGTTTTACCATGTCTGTCATATCTACGAACAGTTTTTATCACCATACCTAGATATCCAACGACCGTGGGGATGGAAATAGGTACCTACCGCCATCATTAAAACTATGAATTGGTATGTTAATTTTGTTATATTAATACGTACCAACGCATAAGCGTATAACTTTACACACGTAATAAAAATGAGATAGTAATTGTGTAGGTGTCTTAGTAGTTAAACTGTATAAATCAGCTTAATTATATTCAATTTGAATTTGTTCAGTACTCGGCTGAAAATGACACATATCGACTTCCTTACTTATTTAACGACCTTGTATGGCGTTTGTTTGTTTTTGGTTTGTATTACTTAAGGCGGTATTGTTGTGCAATTCGTCATTTTTTATGCTAGATAGGCAAGCATTTGACCGCTATCTCACCTGATGGAATGTGACGATGCGGCCGAAGATGCAACATGCTTGCCTAGAAGGCACCTACTGTCAAATTTTAAAGTGCAGTTGTACCTTTATTAGAAGTATACGCCATAAAAGTATGATTTAAAGGTTTAAAAGAATTATCCCGTGATTCGCAAAGACAAAAAGCCGTCGTAGTTACGATTGACACTTTTTATAGAAAATATCAAAGATTATCATTGTTGACACTGAATTAATCTTTAATCAGTACTTCTATGAAAATTCACAGGATTTAAAAACTGGTTTTTTACCTAAGAGCACATGGTAGGTATACCTATTATTTAAACCGTTTCTGTCTTAACAGATTTGCGTTTTGTTCTTAACTCTTCTGTAAATATGGGCAGTGTTCGTGCAACCATTATATTATGTTTGCTCCACTAAATGCACTTTAACGGTAACATAAACGTAGTGATCAAATACAATAACAAACGTGCCTGTATTGCGGAGAAGAGAGTTCTAACATACATTCAATCCATTCTAGTCGTTCAATGACCTATATAATATTAGGTAATAATATAAGCCATGTCGGATGGCTTCTTAAATTGTATTGCCCGCTGGCTTATTGAGCAACAATGGTCTACGATGCGGACCGAGTTCAATTCCCAAAGGAAGCAAGGGAATTTAGAATGTTCTCTGATTGTAATTGTGTAAGTGATTTTAATATTTCAGCACCAGCAATGCAAGTGTTTGAACTTGTACTGTGAGAGTAAGCACCAGTGAATCGGCGTTCTAAACTTAGGTGGCTCTTAAGGTTGTTAGTTGACGCCTAAAGTTGATGAAACTCGCGTGAATAAGTGTCTTCTAGGCAAGCATATCACACCTTCGGCCGAATCATTACTTTCCATCTGTGATATCATTGTGATAGTGGTCAAATGCTGCCTTACTCTGCAAAAAAAATCTTTTTTTCGTGGTAGGTGATTTCTAAATGCTTAAGCGTCTCATTTAGGCGACGAGGTTGGAGAAAATGGCTGTAAAAGCATTAATTGATTGATTAGTTTTATATATTGAAACTTACCTATTTACAATATCTCTGATTAACTATTATTATTATCGTCTATAGTAATAGAGATTAACATGAACATTTTGTAATTTGAACAAGTAATTACTCATTCGGAATTAAATGAGCATGTTTATTTATTATAAGCTCAACTAATCCTTCACTGTTATGCATACAAAATGCTAACATGTTTTATTATAATTACGTTTTGCTGAACAAATTCAATGGCTTTAAAAATACTAGTTTAACAGTTTGTATATCAATATCAATATAACACTACAATACCTACACATGTAATACCTATACAAAACATATTACAGGTACTTTTGTCTCTTAATAGTTGTGCCCCGCGGTTTTGTTGTTGAAATGTTAATACTTAAGAATAACTGAAAGAGACTGAAAGAGTCGACACGTGACCAAAATTCTCGACTGTAGTTTGCTCAGCAATTAATTCTCGCTGTACAATGAAGTAACACAGCCATCACTTTGGGCACACTGCCGACCAATGACTTTTTGTATTAGGTAAGTTTTATTAGTTTAATTTGTAAATTGATTAGTTATATTGTACTAGCCGTGCCCCGCGGCTTCGCCCGCTATTATCAAGTTAAAAAGTAGCCTATGTGTTAATCATAGGTATAATCTATGTACATTCCAAATTTCATCCAAATCCGTTCAGCCATTAAAGCGTGAAGAGGGAACAAACATACTTACACACAAACTTTCGGATTTATAATATTAGTAGGATATAAATATTACAAATTCTACCTAATTACTGCTTTACATAAATTAGACAGTCTTAGAATAACTATCCTACTAATATTATTTTTAACATAGAAGAAAAATAACTGGGCATAACGATAAACCCATCTGGCTTACATGATTTCTACTTTCGTTAGCGAAAATATGAAAAATATTCAGAAGAATTAAGACTTATCTAAATAAGTGCTACATTCAGTTAAACTAGACAAGTCCGGTCATTTATGAGCTCGGTAGAGTCGCGCGCGACGTCGGTCGGCAAAAAGATGGTATGACGCTGATTATGTGGACGAATTTTGGTTTTAGACACCCTTTCGCTCGTCCATCTTTAAGGGATAAAGAGAAGATGTGGCGGCAAAACCGGCAGAAAACCTTAAATGACGTAATATGCCTTTTGGAGTGAAGACGCTGGGATCATTTAAAATTGAAAAATTATCACTCGAAGCGGGTATCGAACCCGGAGCCATAGAGTGCAACGCCCTGTTGCTCTAACTGCAGAGCTACTCAAGCCCTGCCTGAAGTGATGAAATTATCGTTTCCTTATTATTAACGTCTTACAGGGGCGTGTGACGTCATCTACCGAAACAGTTTTTTTTGGTATTTTGTAGACCTTTTTAAATAATATTTTCGTCGGCATTGTTTACAGCCTTGTTGTCATATCGCACGACACATCTTCAATAAGGGCCATGTTTTCATAATCTGATAAAATAAAATAAAACACTGGCCAAAGAAAACTAAGCTAATTTCGTGTAATCAGGCAAACAAATGAATGTTTGCTTTGAAATAATGTACGGTGTATTTTTAACAATTTATCATAACTTTTTTTATTTGTTTTCTTTTGTAGCAAACCTTTTTGATATTATAGCTGAGATATAACAAGAATAGCTTTGCTTGCAGTTTTACATGA
This sequence comes from Lomographa bimaculata, assembly GCA_948107665.1. NCBI lineage: Eukaryota > Metazoa > Arthropoda > Insecta > Lepidoptera > Geometridae > Lomographa > Lomographa bimaculata. Next base: position 5,362,989 of record OX403597.1, read on the forward strand.
GCTAATCGGACTAAAATGAAGATATGAACTGACAATGAACTCATTACAGTATGCATAACTATAAAAAAACGTGATGTTATTTGATGTATGAAGCGATATAGGCTACAGATAAACTATATTTTATAATAACAGGTTTCCCATTCTAGGGCCTTGTTATATACAACTACTATGTATATCCTTATATTATTATTTATTAGGGATACCTTTCATTCAAATCCGTCTAGCTGTTACAGAAAAACCATATTTTAAACTTCTCTCTCCCTCTCTCTCTTAGGTTTCTAACACACACATACTTTTGTTAGTGCAATGGTGTCATTTTATTTGTCATTGGTGCTATGCACAGAGAGTTTATAGTCTTTGGTGCTATGTAATGAAATATATCGGTAAAAAATTTAAATAAATGATCGTATTCACACCTTTAAACTTTTGCGATTCGGACACAGTTTAGGTAATGTTTAGGGACTTAATCAACCTAAAACCTATCTTTATTTACTTGCATTTCAATGCAACTTGACCGAAATATCGAAGTATGGTCTGTAAAGTCGTCACTCGTCAATAAGTCTTATAAACTACAAGATAGTAAATGCTTGCTGATGCCTTAAAATACCTATACCTAACTCGAGTTATTGACTGAAATAAAAAATACCTTAAAATGCTACTCAGTTTGAACAGTGAAATGTACTTAATGGATCTGAATATTTGAAGATATGAAAGCTAACAAATAAACGTGTTTAACAGTCAGACAGTTCAGGGCAACTTTGTTCCATTCCATTATTTGGGTGTTATATATACCTACCTACATCGAAGTTTGTTTGAAATCGGATAACTTTGTCGACATTCTAATTGCATGATTTATGAGAAGCGTGTTTATAATTTAATAGTATATTATTATACTATTAAAACTGCTCATTGACATGGCTCCCTTCGCCTTCTAAGCAGCGGGTAACGGGTTCGATTTCCGGTGGAAACACAAGTTAGGGAAAGTTGTGATTCTGGTTCTGGATGTAATTTTATTTGTGATGTGAATGTTTCCGGCAACCACGAGACAAGTCTTCTACAAAGTTCATTTATTATATTTAGTGTTAATCCCGATAAGTTTGCTAGGCTTCAAGCAGGATGCACCCGCCCGCCTGCTCGCCGCGAAAGTTAGTGTTATAGGGGTGCTATAGTGCTAGGGGTGCGTTAGTGTTAGTATCGTGGCATATCCGCCGAAGCCTCTGCTCTCGCCGAACCCTGTTCGACACGTGTTTCGCCTCTACACAAGGCATCCTCAGGAGCTGTTGAAGCCTGGGGCGCCGAACGCTAGAACGAGATTTCTCGTTCTAGCGTTCGAATAGGTTCCGAAAAGAAACGCCTAATTCAATTTTTATTTAAAAAGTCTTCTAACTTAGTAAAGGGATGCGAGTGTGAAAACGCTTATGTTCATTATAATATAATTAAAATACGGCTATCACTCAGGTCATTTGATCGATATTATCGACCTAGGTTTCAAGCATGCACGATGCTCTTCTTCGGGATGAATTTACGCCGCGAGATCGCGACGAGGACTGTCTTCGTCGCGTCGTTATATCGTCTAATTCTGACGGAAACTTTAATAGTTTATGTTCATGTTTATAATACATACTATGAGTATATAGAGCGCATGATGGACATACCTGGTAATGGGTAGAACTATTTAATTCTCACGATTTTGATTTAAGTCAGTATAGATACTTCCGTAAAATAAATACTAAAATTAACTAAATAACCAAAATATATCGTAACAGATCGGCAATGTTCCCTAAATACTGGCGTTGCCCCGCAGTATATAGCAATTTGGACAAACAAACCAGCAAGCTGGTCATATAATATCTTTGTAAATATTGAAGGCAATCCATGGGCCCAGTTTCCATCCCAAAAATATGATGCCTCTATCGAGGTTTGAATATTTTCGTCGTTTATTCATAATTAGATTATATCTTTCTGGTACTTAGATCTACCAATAAAGAAATTAATACTGAATAAGTCGTGCCCCGTATACCTTATATAAGTAAGTCCTTTTTATATTATTTCGGGGGCAATGGACCAGTTTGACTAATACGACTGCCCAATAACTATAGAACAGAGATAGAGAACTTGAAATTGAGTACGACTTATTACGTGTTTAATATTCTTGACCACATAGATGACGTCAGAGATTAAGAAAACTAGCGGGTATACATACCCAAATTTAGGTTAGGGTCTACACTTGCTTGAACGTGTTCATACGAGCGAAGCCACGGATCATACCAAGTAAATTAAATTATTTTATTTATTTATTCTTTATTGCACAACAAAAATAATGTACAAATGGAGGACATAATTCTAGGAGCATTTTCGACCAGTCATCCAGCATTGGTAGGTACATAAGTAAAGCTTAACATAAATATAAACAGGTATTACAGGATAATTATAATTCATCCATGCCCGTTTAGCCATCTAACAACAAGACAAACTGACAAACGTTATCTATTTATAAACGCATAAACGCATTCACACTCACAGCCCACACTAAGTTCAAAGACTTGTATCGTGGGTGCCGGAAACATTCACATCACACACACATTACACCCAGAACCAGAAGCACAATTTGTCTTGGGAAGGAATTAGTGCTCCTGCCGGGAATCGAACCCAGGACCCACGGCGCCGAGGGCGGTCACCTGTCCACTGCGGCAACTGATCGTTATGGTTGACATATACGCAAGCATTTCACCACTATATCACCTGATGGAAAGTGACGATGCGGCCGACGATAGGACAAACTTGCCTAGAAGATGTTGTATGGTCTTGCCTAGAAGGTACAACCTATTCACACACGAGACTTGGGACTCTAGAATTATATGAGACTAGCTGCGCCCCGCAATTTTACCCGCGTAAGTCTCGGACAAGCGGGAATTCCGGGATAAAAAGTATGTCATAGGCTAGGATAATCATCTAGGGTGTAAGCTACTTCCATGTCAAATTTCATAAAAATTTGATTTAACCGTTTGACCGTGAAGAAGTAACAAATATACAAACACACTCACAAACTTTCGCCTTAATAATATTAGCGTGAATAGGTATAAAATATTACGAATTAAAGGGATTAAGTGAATATTATTCACTTTATATTCACTGGGCAGGTAATGATGTCGAAGGTGGTAAGAACTCTCAAAGGAACTGGCTCATAAGAATAACGGACTCCAAAATAACCACATTGGCTAGTCAAAAATCAACAATAGCAATTTCAACGCTTGTTAAAAATTTTGAGGACATGTTTTGCTATTTATCTTTTTTTGCGACCAAAATAAAATACGAGTGAACGCGTGGTACTGATATCAAAGCAGTTATTTTTAAATTTTACCCTTTTTTCATGCTTCCGAATAGATAATAAGGGTTTTTATGACCCCGGAACGTTTGTACGAACAACATAATATACATAAATGTGTCGAGTAAGCTAGATTGATAATTAAAGAGTATTAATGAGTAATAATAAGAAAATATGGAATTTTCCGGCACTTTAACCGGTGAAGCCATTCCTGGGGAGTAAGGTCGGAATTGCTTCTTCACTTCCGATTTCCTCTACTTCACTCGGGAGTCGTTACATATTGGAGACGTTTATTGTTGACTCACTGGACCCGTGGGGACCGGCAGCTCATTTTATTTTCAAAAATCTATAATCAGAGCGCCTGGTTGAGGCGACCCGTGATTCTAGCTCATCAAAACACTGCCTTATTTAAAACATAAAAAAACAGTGTATTAACTTCCGAGTTACGACTGCCTGCAAACTGTAACTAAAACATTGACGGTGGGCGCCACCATCGTCATCCAAAATGACAAATCGAACAAAGGAGCTGCCAGAGTGTGATAGTTTTTGAAAAGAGAAGATACCCCTCCCTACCCTTTTACAGGCAGAACGTAGCATGGATATTGTTAAAGAAAGTATTGTAATGTCTATTGTTTTGTATGATCTATTCTTGAAATTATAATAAAAAAGAACTTACACTCACAGTCCCACACTAACAAGTTCAATGACTTGTGTCGTGGGTGCCGGAAACATTCACACCACACACACAATCACAAACATATAATCGTGATCAAATGTGAGTATTTCCCTGTTTTATTAATTCCATCGAAATTCGAATTCCTAGTTGAAGCATTATATTTGAATTACATAACGTTGGGAATAAGCTCGAATTGCTAAAAAAAAATTTTTATTTATTTTTCAATGTCCGAGATACAAGCATAAGCTTAGTGCGGTTTATAAGTACGAACGCGTTTGTTTCCATGCGAATATCTCGGAAACAACATAACTTAGCCGTCAGAATTCGTTAGCCAATGCTAAACAACTGACCTCAGGCGGGGGCCAGTTCTATTAAAAAAGCTAGAGCTATTCCGTATGTCAAACTTTTAATTGAACAGGGGAACAACCCTGCGTTTGATGTATGCTAGTTTTATATTTTTAGCTCTCTTATACTTTCTACTCTTGTTATGTTTCCGATTCCTCTTATCGAATGGTTTTTGTAAGCCCCTTGGTTAGATCCAAGTAGAATAATGTTGAGATTTGACGTAAGTTTTAGAAGAGTTCCGGTGATAATTTATAATTCACGAGTGAAGAAAAGTAAGATAAAAATGATTCATTTTTATTTATACTACTATATTTATGCTTCTCTATCGTTGTTTATATTGATATGAAAATAAAGTATAAGACTTTGAATATCTTTCCATGAGAGGACCGCTCACACTTGAAGAATACTCATGTGTCCCGTAATCTAAATTATAGTTGTCAAAAATTTATTCATGTGACATTTCTAGTTAGATATGACAGCAGGCCAATCGGTATTCAATCACTTACATTTTTGAGAGTGTGCACAGGAATTACATGAGTTGATTCCCCCATGCTCTTATTACCATCTAACAACAATGCAAACTATCAAACGTCATTAATTTATGGTTGACATACCTCCAGTTCGCTGGAAGCATTTCGATTCCAAGTTTATCATTCGTACAGCAAAAGAGTGGAACTCGTTGAATGCGTCTTTGGTGCCCGAACGGTACAATCTGGGTGTCTTCAAGTCTAGATTAAAGAGGTTTCTTCTAGGCAAGCATGGTCCACCTCAGCCGCATCTTCACTTTCCTTCACCTGAAGGAAAGTGAAGATGCGGCTGAGGTGGACCATTATCTCACCTGAGATAATGGTCCAATGCTGCCATATCTAATAAAAAAAGATATTTGGTACAATTTCCATGTATATAGTCGCATCCTTTGTGTTGCCTGTACCTATCAGACTAAATAAAAATGGAGTATAGCATTCTGCAGAGCTATAACTAAAATCCCTAATTTAACAAACTTCGGTCTCAGTATCGTTTTGTGTGACTGTAGACTATCTCGTGCAAGTTTTTACCTCATTATTTGGTGCAGAAAGACGACGTGAAATTTTCTTCGCAAACGACAAAGGATGATCGAGCGGGGTTTCGCGTGATCGTCAAATTGTAGGGCATTATTCTAGCAAAATGCACAATATTTTCTTTTTCAATTGGCTCGTAACTTTTTAAGTAACCAGTCCTTGCTTGTGATTTATATCAGGCTAATTTATATTATAGTGATGAAATTAGAAAGGAAAAATTATCGCTTGAGGCTAAGTTTGAACCCGCGGCCATAGTGTCATGCCCTATTGCCCTAACCGCTGAGCTATTTAGGCCTTGACTTTATTATTTACGTCTTAAGGGGACGTGTGTATAGTTCTCAGAGCATGGCTAATGCTATATAATCAAAATCCATAATGTATGTATACTAATTCGTCAGTCATAAGTACTAATTACGGTATACTTTTTTCCGTCATTGAGGCTAAAATTTGCTACTTAAACATGTTTTTTAAAATAACAGAAAGTTCTCAGTCTCTGATTCTTGTTATAACCCTTAGCTCATTTAGTTCTACGGCTTTTATCTGAAAGCTTTATATTCCGTAATGTATATAAAAATAAAATTAAAATGATGTTTTTTTTTAAAACAACCTATAACAGATAGTTGTTTAAACTTTAAACTACATTATCTTGCAAAAAACGGCATCGCCGCGCCGAGTCTCGTGATATACACGCCAACGCATTGACATTGGACACTTAAATAACATATTATACAAATTTATGAATAAAATTATTGAACAGAATTTGCAACAGTCGTATCACATAAGACGTTGGTCTCATGGTTGAAATAATGTCCCTAGAGGTTTTTGGTATTTACATAACTATAACCCTGTACCTATTTGATTTTAAACTAACATGGGCTGAATTTTAAAAACGAAATATCATGTGTGTAATGTCAATGTATCCGGCACCCGCGGAACAAGTCTTCTGAACTTGGTGTGGGGCTTTGAGTGTGGATGCGAAAGTTGGTTCTCAACATTAAGGTAAAAAACGATAAAGACACTATACAAAATATGTAGGGAAATTCAGTGAGGATGTAAAAAAAAATCGTTTTTTCCAAAAAATTCAAAGCTGATCTTCTTTTAGAAAAAGCGTACCGATTTGTGATGCGAGATCCTAAACAATTTTATGTCTAAGATACATTTTTGATAAAGGTCAGTCCGTATCAAAACTTTTAGAAGGCAAGGCGATCAATCTTTATTTATAGAAACCGAACCCAATTTTACTTCTAAATAAGTTGTGTGCGATTTAGCGTAACTTGTCTAGACACAGTTTTTTTTTATTTTGTAAGTTGAGTTGGTAAAAAAACTGTTTTCTTTTTTGGAAATACCATGCGTGTATTGGGGATTCAACGTCAAAATGACGTTAAATTTGACTTCTAAATAAGTTGTCTGCGATTTAGCGTAACTGTTTAGACACAGCTTTATTTTTTTATTCAGTAAGTTGAGTTGGTCAGAAAAACGTTTTCTTTTTCTAGAATTAATATGCGTGTATTGGGGAATCCACGTCAAAATGGCGTTTCGAATTGTTTGACCGGTCTCGTAGTTTTTGTGTGTCTTCTAACTTTTTTTTTATTTAAACAAACCTTAAAAAATACTTTATAACTAAATACGTATCCATCGTACGCCGAGCACGCGCCAGTAGGTACACAAAAACCGCCAGTGAAAGAATTTCCCGTAAAAACAGCGGGATTTTTAAAATCGGCAGATCCTCCCGTTGTTTTTCATGCAATCGGTAGATTCGTCGGTATCCGATGGTGCACCGATATATGCAAGTTATATTCTCGATTCGAGATTTATACCCGTGATTTTACCAGCGATTTTACTCGTGATTTTTATTTTCGATTCACTCGGCCGTGAAGCGGAGATAGTTACCGGGATTTATTTTTAAATACAGTAACTGCCAATGCTGTGAACTTAATATCATTAAAATTTGGTGCAGTAAAATTGTGAATGATATTACGCGAATGTTTTACAGGAGAAGGATAATTATAGTAATAACACGGTATATGTGTCATTACAATAATTATCTTTCCCCTTTACTGACACTGACGGTCTTTCTATCTATATATATGGTAATGTGAATTTTGCGACTGGGACCGTGGGGTAAGCCCGACTCAATGAAATAAGAGGACCTAAAACGCTTTCACACTTACAGCCATACACTTAGTTCGATGACTTTGTCGTGGTTGCCGGAAACATTCTCATCACACAGTACCAGAAACACAGATTTAATTTAATTTCCTCGCATATATAAATGTGTGACGAGAGGGTGTGTGTATGTGTGTACATATACACACACTCTCTCGTCACACATTTATATTCGTTATTTGTTACCAATTTATAGCCTAAGGATAAGTTTAACGGCGAGTGCAAATATAACTCCTAACATTTAACTTCAACGAAGACATAAATAGGGATGAGACAAATCAATATCTTGAACTGTTATTTTATTAGGTACCTATTGAATAACAACAAACAAATGCTTTCACCCCCACAGCACCGCACTAAATTCGACTAGTTCGAAGTAGACTTGTATCGTGGTTGCTGGAAACACATTCCAGGAAACCAGCTATCCAACAACTAGCCAACAAAGCAGTTCTATATTATATTTAAATAAGTAATATACCTACAAAATACTAACTCCTTTAGTTCAGCCGTTTGTACCGCAGTTACAAAATATATTATTGATCAAACGAAGCGGGATCTCTTATTTGAATTGGATGGTTCAGCAGTTTGTCCGTCCGGCCGTCCGTCTGCTCGTCCGTCGGTTCGTCTGTCAGAGGAAATAAGCGTCTAAACCATACAAGTTAATAACTTCAAATTCTCAGAGTAAAGCTACAGCCAAAGCCAGAAATGCCGATTAAAATGATATATATATAAAAAAAATATTAACTACGAATAAAAAATATCTATGTAGAAAAAAACAATTTGATAGGCCACCAAAGTCACTGTTTTAGATCTGTTCTGTCCCAAAGTATTGTATTTTGTACAAAGGTTTTATAAGTACACAGGTTAACTTATTGGATTTTTTTTTTTTGCTTTTAGGTACAAATAGTCAGTAACAATAATTAATGTACGCATAAGTTGATAACAGTTAAGTTATCTGATACCTTACCAGGAATAAGTATTCAAATTTAAAATATCGGAGAATGCCCACATCCCTAATATTTTAGAGTTTATGGGCGATTCGTACTCTTCGCATTCACGATCCAAGTAATTTAGAATATCCAAATGTATACGACGGTATCTCAAAACTGGAGTTAAAAGGTCGAGGCCCCCGCCTTTGTGTTTGATGTTTCGCGTGTGAATTTTATTGCCCTACTTTGAAACATTAGATACCTACGTAAAGATATTTAGGGTATGTCTGTGAATCTTCGAGATGTGGGGCTGATGTGTGCTATGTTAGCAAAGGGGAATCTTTCTTAATTTTGATTTACTGTAAATTCAGTGATTGTTTTGGTTGCAGATTTCACAGATAACCTAATCTACTACCAACCAAAATACAATTTTCGTTTCCAGGCTGAACACACGTTTTTCCCCAAGAAAAAAATGTGTTTCTAGTTCTGGTTGTGATTTTGTTTATGATGTGAATGTTTATGGCACTCACAATCAGTCATCGAACTTAGTGTGGGTTGGAAGTGTGAAAGTGTTGTATGATTATTTTAAAATTAGATAAATATAACGGTAGATGAAGGAAATCTTAACAACTAACTCGTTTATGATCTCACAAAAAAGTACTATAATAGAAAATATTTTCCTATAAGGTCCTATATTTTCAGCCTCATCATTCCTCAAGCAGTTTAACCCCGAACGAAACATATCTCAATCTGTAAACCGTTCTTAGGCACACAAATTTCAAACCCCTCTAGTTCGTGATCATGCATCCACTTCAATATATTAACCGTATGAAACCTGAGAGCGAGCTTTCTTGGAAAATTATTATGTAGAGGTGCGTGACGAGCCGAGGAATTCTTTTTAATCGAGACCATATCGATGCCAAACAGCCAAAAAAGGATAACCGTCACTTTAGAAACTTTACAGAAGAGTGGTTTTAAGTTAAAAAAAAATGAAAAAAAATAATATAAATTTTTCCACAACTTCCAGAAACTCAAAAATTTAGGTATTTAGCTTTTAATTATTTCTCTACTAAATGGGATTATTAACTGAACATAAATCATCCTGCTAGCACCGTTTACTGCCGCTTACGCCCAAATGGTCCTACTTTTACTAACAGGAAGAACGTCTTAAATGAAAATCACTAATTTATTTACTTCCAGCCTAAATCATTTAACAACGCTTTTAGTTTTATTTAGATTAAAGAAAAATGTCGTAACTGAGTTTTTTGTATGTATCAAATAGGTGAAAGATGACATAACCGTTTATTAGGTAATGACTGAAGGACAAAGAAATTGGTATAAGTCAACATTTTTTTAAAAAAACATTCAGCATTTAGGAAAACGACGAAACAACGCAATGTTTCACCGTTCTAAACGTATACTAATTGAACTTTTTAAAGGAACTTATCTCGTTAGGATTAAAATATTGATTTAGCTAAATCAGTCTTTATTTAAAATTATAATGGTATAAATTCACAGCCCATAATTAAACTTATCCAAACTTCTTAACAGTAATACATAAGAGTATAAATTGAAAGATTGAATTGAACGTGGCCACTTAGACACTAACATGTGTACTGTCATTAGGTTTCAGCTAAAACTAAGGTTTTTCACCGAAGTAATGTAAGGTTTACGTGATGCCAATTGTATCTAAAAACATAATGTGCTTCTTTCAACAAATTGAACTCACCTCAAGTTCACATATATTTTAAACCCGTACATTATGAAAAATATAAATTTATAAATACAAAATATTATTTAAAAAATCCAAAAAGGCACATCAGTTACAACTTTAGAGCAATCACATATTCAAATATAGCTTATTTACTTACAATATCTAACTATACTTCTTTAGAGATCAATTTAAGTCTTATACAAAATTTATGATAAGTACTTTAAATGCAGTCTTTAGATGAACATCCTTATCACTATGTACTAGTATACACATAAAAATCTAAATCAACAATTAATAATTTTATTTATCACAATTCGTAATCTTTCTGATACATTTCTGACAAATAATGAAAATTAAATCATCACTTTCCATTGAAAGGAATAATAAACATTTAAAACTAAAGTGATTGTTGCCCAGGTCAAAATAGAAATCGTATAATCATGGCAATGTTACACACAACTTTGCAAACATGCAATAATATTGAAGCGATCCAAATAAATTTTTTGCTAACTGGGCACACCAACATGCCAGTAGATTCAGTTCATGCCGTAATAGAAAGAAATTTAAAAAAATCATTATTCACGCACCTTCTCAATGGTATACAGTGTTTACTGCGGCAAGGCAAGAACCAGAACCATAAGAAGTGAAGTTATTGCATTTTAAAGACTTCAACAGATGGGATGCAATCAGCGAAAAGTATTTCAGGGGAAACTTGACTGGAAAATTAGTAAAATGCGTGTTCTAACATTAAAAAAGAACAAAGATTCAGAAATTGCTGTCAAAAACTCCATGAATGAGAATGCAAAACTTTATTCTATCGACCTTCAATCAAAAATCAAAATGAATCCCACAGCGTGTTATAAGTCTCAACTACCTATATCTAAAGCAAAACGCGATGATTTACTGAAGTTTTGTCGAGATAAGGTTATTCCTCAAATGTTTCATAGTGAATATTATCTTACAACAGCTAACAATGTCAAGATGGTTTTTTGTATGTTTTTTTAGTTTCAAATGTTTATTTCCTCATCAGAATTAGATGAATCTGTCGTAGGTTTGTACGTATCTGAATCGATAGCATCTCCAAAAATAGTTGTATTGATCAAAATTAAGTTTTCTTCGAGTACTGAAGTTTATGTTGAAATTATGCAATGCTTTGCCGATATCATCGGCAAAGCATTGCGCCATAATGGTGTCCTGAAACATTAAAATAAATTATTTGTAAAGTTATACCTATAGATGCCTTACCATAAGAACGTTACCAGTCCATTATTGTTCATATAAAATATGCAGGCGCGATTTAGTACCCAGTCCTAAAAACCTTTAAGAATCGAGGATACGAATTGGATCATGAAGAGTTTATGACAATCAAAACTTTAGAATCTATGTAAGCGTTCCCTTTAACAATCAAGAAACTCTGCATAAATTATAGTTACCTACTTAAATTAAGTACAATAGATCTTACCTTTTATGTAGCAGAGGCAAACGAACATTGCGCGCTAAAATGGCTCGCGTGAACTCGTGGCGTTTCTGCCGCAGTCGCCTGAGCACTCCATGTTCGCTGCGCGAGCATGACCCCGTTTGATTCGAATGAATGAAAGAGATTACCGACGTTTTTAGTTTTTGTTGCACAAGATAAACGACAAATGCCATAACATTGAATTGGCTTAAATATACGTTTTAGTTTTAACTGTTTTTCTAAGCGCCATATTCGTTTGAATATCGGGAGATAAAAAAAGGATAAACGACTATTGTTATTTAAAACTATTTAGGGAAATTTGTGATCTAAGCGCCAAACAAAGTCTCGGCAATTCTGCCAAAATAACATAAATGACAATTATATTTTTTAAACAAAATGGCACAAAGTCCTAACCGGAGTTTTAAGTGGGAGAACAATCAAGCAAAATGTGATAAATACATATTTATTCATAAATTATTTCCAGCCAAAACCGATTAACGTCGAAGCAAGAAAATGTAAAAAAAAGCCCTAATAACGTAAGTGTCAATTTCAAAATAGCATATTTAATCTAAGGACCAAAATACAAAAAAACAACAAAATACATGTCGTTTACGACGAATAAATTAGGTTAAAGAGCTTAATTTACAAACCGCCTAAGCGACTAAAAGTATGTCGTAGAGTCATGGGACTTAGATCTAAAGACGCAGAAAAAAAAGGCGAATTCATCCATATATATAAGTCAATTTCGCAAAAAATGGCGTTTATCCCTTTTTGGCTGTTAAGCATCGATATAAAGCATTTTTTTCATGACTTTAAAAATTTGTAGGTTTTAAGTTAGGAAGTTGCAGTACGATGCCGACTAAGATTTTGACATTGAACATTCTAAGTGGTTGAACTGTAATGATTGCTTGTCGTATGGACTATTCAACTCTAATACGCAAGTGATAGGCTCATCAGCAGGCGAGCAATCTGCTCGTCTTGTTAGACAATAAAATCAAAAATATCAAGCGGCTTCATATTCTTGTTATTACTTTGACTGACCCTTTTCCGATCAAATTCAATGCAAATCATAAAATGTATCGCCTAGTCACAGTTTATTCATAAATACTCATTCATAATAACCCACATTAATTCCATACTACGTTTACCCCAACCATTGAATCTAATTTGAGCCACACGTTCAGTTATCTATAGAAATTGTACAATTTGCCAACAGTTTTTTAAGCGTTGAAGCACCAAACGGCCACCTAATATTTCTTATATTTATTTATTTAAAAACTTCATGCACATATACTATGTACATAAGAGGACTTAATGCTACAGCATTTTCTGCCTTTGTATACGTTTAATGTATGTATATATGTTTGTAACCAACTCCTTTGGGCTTGATTTTGACCCACTTCAAACCGTAGGATTTTATTTAAACTTTGTAGACTTATTGAGGACCGATGACAATATAAAAATATGTATTTTTTATTTATATATAAACCGTGTTTTTTAGTTTTTTTTTAACTATTATATTTATTATTATACGTTCGTATCAGTACAAGTATTACTATCAGATTATATTTTATGGATTGGTGGTATTTTTGACACTATTACCCAACCTCACCACCAAAATCTCTGGAACTCTACCTTCTCAAAAGAAATTATTTAAAAAAAACAATTAAGATCTATTTTTTACCCATCTGCGCAGAAGAAAAGCTTAGTTTTTTAATTAATCTATATATAATGGATGCGTCATACTATTGTTTTTTTTTCTATTATCTCCCTGTCATTCTAAATGTTACTGCACAGTCCAACTGTACAGTTGTAACCAAAATTTAACTGAATGTGTAAGGCACGCGTAATTCAAAGGTTCTGATTTATGAAACGATTCGTTATTTATTCATTACGATATTTCCCGATGAAATCATTCAATTACACAATAGGAAATTGATTTGATATTGAAGATTTACATTATGCCCATTGTTGTGTGATATCGATATATGAGATAAATTAGGGGAAGCTGATAGGTATTTTGTTTCCTTTCTTGTAGCGGTTGGTTTTCTATTTCCTGCTGTTATTATTTGTATAAATATTGATAGATACATTCTTTATTTGCACACCAAAAAAAAACTCACTAAGAAATCTTAAATTTAACATTTTCTTCCAGACAACCAAAATTGATATCAGTTATTTATGCTAGTTGTACCCGACATGCGTTGCAATTTCATATAAAAAATAAAGTGTTACCTCTTTTATGTTTATAGTTGCCTAGTACTTTAATATACCATACTAAAACATAATTTCAAGTTTATGTTTGACTAGTAGTTTACCAAGTCCGAGTCAATATGTTTGTTTTTGAGATGTTTTAATAGTTTTTCTGCTATTTGGAGCGGAGAGATGAAAGGATAGGCGAGAGCTTCAATAATAATACCAAAGCGGACTCCTTTTTACCGACTTCCCAAAAAAGGAGGAGGTACTCAAGTCAACTGTATTTTTTTTTTATGTTTGGTTAACACATTTACTACTCTCCACGTGAGCCGATTTCAAAATTTTTTTTAGTTTGAATGATGTTGCTTTCTAATTGGTTCCATTTAAATTTGATCAATATCTGATCAGTAAGTAGTTCTTGAAATATCGTCAATGTCTATTTTGTGACGAATAATGCGTACTTTGACGATGTTCTCGTTTACCCGACTTCAAAAGTTACCTCATAACTTTTTTCGTTGTGACCCGATTTTGATGATTATTTTTTATTTGAAAGCTGGTGCTTTGTATGTAGTCCTATTGAAATTTGATCAAGGTCTGATCTCTAGTTTTTGAGTTATTGTCAATAATGCGTGTTTACCTATACATTAAATCTGATCAAGGTTCAGCTGATAAAGCAGTGAAGTCGTTTTTTTGAAGCTTTGCTTGCGTTTAATTATTTACTCAGTTTGCTTGAGTGAAACGGACCCCGCTTCGCCGGTAGTTGAAGGCGACCTTTGGAATACGGTTTATTAAAAAAAAAAATAAAGCCCTAATACAAAATACAAATGAGGAATTACGTAACGAAGCACTCAGCGGTTACACGAAACATCTACATCTGCTGCTAATATCCTGGTTTCCATATGCCTGTTCTAAGGGTACCCGCTAGATGAGACGGATGATCCTATTATACAGGGTGATTTGTAAAATATCAGAAAGCTCTCAGACCTTGAATCTTATTCTAACCCTAAGCTCATTTTGGTTCTACGACTTTTCTCTAAGTGCTGTATTTACCGTGATAATTAAGATGATGTATTTTATACAATCTATAATTAATAGTTGTTTATACTGTCCCGGTAATAACGCCTTGTAATATGTCAGTTCCATTGTCAGCTGATATATGATAAGTCTAAAGACTTTGAATACAAAGAAGTTAAATACTATTTCATAATTATTTAAAAAATCCTAAAACGGATTATGCTGTGAGGTATTCCGTTCTTAACCCGCAGTTTAACCTACGAGTATTTTTTTGTTTTCGACCTAACATGTATGCCGTTTTCTACCTGTCGAAAAATAATTTAATAAATATTCCGTTTTTAACCTACGAAAGCTTCCGTTTTCTACCTACAACGTATTGTAGCCGCACCTCGAATGACGTTGGTCTCAATGTATTGGAACGATGTTTTAAGAGGTTTCTGGTATTTTACATATAATTTTAATTATTATAAAATGGTCTGATTAAATATTATTTAGTTGTGTTATTAACTTAAATGTAAAGACATTATGGTCTTTTAAATATGTTGCAAGCCATGGTAAATATGTTGGTCTTTAATATTTTTAGACATCTTTGTATACCATATTTTTGCAATATATAATTGTATCATTACAAATAACCCTGTATAAAAACGAGAGCGACTGAATTTTTATGTAGTCGCAAATGATGGGCCCAATGGTTTTGTCAAGCAATTCTTGTTAAAATGATTAATGAAAAAATATGAACAGCTTGACGGAAACAACCAAATCGTTTGCAAGTATAGAATAAAGGGATAGGTCCATACAAAACAATCGACTAAAAAATATTTGATGTCGGTTTGAAGGAGCGACTCAATTGATTAATTTTAATTTAGTTTTTAGTTTAATGTAATATATGTTGTTGATTATACTAGGAATAAACATTATTTACGGTTATATTTGCAAAACAATCGACCTTTTACTGATGAATACTCATTCCTGAGTCTGATAGGTTTCCTCCAGCGAAAGAAAGCGAACAGCGAACGAAAATAAAATTCAATCAACATAACACCTGTAGTAATTGTACCTTCAGAATAATCAAGAGGATTTTTAATTAAGATTTGTTACACTGGCCACGTATAAAAGACTGAGGAATGAACAGGATTTAATTAAACAAAATAATATCCAGCTGCCATTTTGAGACAATGCTGTCTGGGGATGCTCCTGCTTTCCATTCCTTGTATAGAAATTGTTGTTTGTGAATAAGTATATACTTGAATACGGAAAAGTAATAGGAAGGTTATAATTATATAAAATAAAACAATACAATTAAAAATGCAAGTGTTTTATTTTGAAAACCATCCCGATTGCTTATCATTGTGGTACTACCTGCCTATTAATAGCTTGATTTTTGTGTCGAATAATAACTCTGACCAGTTTCGAGCGTATAACGCTCTTCATCTGGAAGTAAGACGGTATCAAGAATTACCTAACAAGACAAACTGATTACAAGAATTTAGTTATCTCTAATTATGTATGAGGTATACCTTAAAATAGTGGACTAAAAAATTTCCTCGTCTAACCAAGTTTATCAATTAATGGAATGAGTGTCAAATATATTACAGTTTAGTATTCGTTCGGAAGATCTCTCCATGCTTAATATTTCGATGACACTGTTTTTAACTTGTTTCAGAGCGCCTTAACGTCCTCTACGAGAGGAACTGGACCAGGCTGGTTCACGAGCAGCTGAGGAAGTTCGAGACTTCAATAGTGGCTGCAGCGAGACAGTCTGAAGCTCAGGCTTCAGAACTAGCGCTCGACTCTAAGTGGACTTTCTCTGGGGCGCTAGTTTACTGTATCACGCTTATCACTACAATAGGCAAGTATTGAACACGGTTGAGAGATTTTTTTTCAGCTGTTTCTCCACTGAGATGTCGTTAAAGACTTTTTTCAATTGCACACTAAAGCAAGCATATCTTTACAAAAACATTAACACTTTTACACGCTCACTCAGTTGTACTTGTGTCGTGGGTGCCGGAAACAATCATATCATCCTCATAATCACACTCCGAACTAGAAAAAAAAAATTACCCTTGTGGAGAAAACTTGTGTTTCAGCCGGGAATCAAACCCAATACCTCTTCCTGAAAGGCAAACGCGCACCCAACTAAGCCAACAGGTAGTTCAATTAGTTATATAATTACTACATCTAATTAACATTAAGGGACATGATATACAAAACGCCCGATGCGCGCGCCCTGGGCTCTGTGAAGATAAAATGTATGGCGCTTAAGGGACCTTGATATACAAAGCGTCCGAGGCGCGAGGCCGAGCGGCGGCGATTGCGCGCCCGCGACTCCTCCGTGCTGCCGTTTTGTATACTGCTGTCATAATGAAAAAAGACGTAACTGCATTTTTTGTTAAATACATTATCTGAATCAGGAGAAACAGACGCATCTACTATTATTTTAAAATTTTGAACCTATTAAATCTTACTTTTAAAATAGATGCATCTGCTACAAGTCATAACATATACTAATTAGTAAAGACATTTCTGATGTATGTAACTCAATTTTGCCAAAAATATACTTACTTGTTTTCCTTTCTTATGATAGCAGGACAGGGCGCGCGCCCAGGGCGCTTTCATGTCCCTTATGGGATTAGTTGAGCACAGTTTCAAGCTAATTGCAATTGTGTATAGATCTTGTTTAACATTGTTCGCCAATGCCTGTTATCACATTGCCTGTATCTGGCTCCTATTTGAAACTGAATAATGATTTAGAGTATGTTCCTATCGTAATATAACAAGCTAAATAATATACGAAACTTCTAACTGAACTATTTTGTAGTTTGTTCATAAAGGTGAAATATTTCGTTATTTCGGTAACTTAAATGTATTTTAAATTGATATGTAACACTAGCTATACCCGGCAAGCGATGCAAGGCCACGTTTTAAAAAAAAATACCTCTTTCACGTTTATGGTCGCCAAGTCCTTTAATACCGTACTAAAAAACTGTATTGATAGAAGGGTGAAAAATACTATATACGACCTTTTTTCATACCTAAAAAATATACAAAAAAAAAACATTCAAATCGGTCGAACCGTTTCGGAGGAGACCACAAACACCGTGACACGATATTTTTATATATTAGAAAAAAAATTAAAATACTTCATGTATTTATTTGTTATTGTATTTATATATATATTTATCAGAATAATTTTTCATTCTATATTGTTTTTCTTGTTATGCTGGATGGATTAGCATTTATCACTATCTCTCCTGTTGGAGTGTGACTTCTATGTATCTATTTTACTGTTTTTAGTTCCACCACTTATAGGTGTGACTGAAAATCAGAGCGTAGTGTTACTCTTGGAAAAATGAATTACGACCAATATGGTCACTTTCTGGTTTACATATATCCCCTACATATAAACCCAATGGGAATTAAAAATGTTGAAATAAATACTTCATCCCTGTGCTTGTCTGTGCTGAGTGGAATCCATCGAATCCCTCAAAACAAAGAACACCGACATAAAGTACCTACTTTTATTTGCTCAAAGGATTCACCAAGCGCAATAATTTAACGAGTCGCTCCTTCAAACCGACATCAAATATTTAAATTAATAATTTCAGTTTATATTGTTTTACTTAAGGTATTTACAAATTCAGATTACAGAGTTCGGTAATGAAAGGTTGACAGTTGTGTTGGCAGGTGAAGCAAGAGCGGACAAATAATGTATTGAAATGAAGGAATAACACAAGTTTCATTTTAGCAGGAAATTTAGAATTAGTAGCAGATATTATTTGAAATGAATGAATAGGAAAATAAATTACCAGAAAGTAGTTATATTGTTTTAGAATGATTACGCTTATATGTATTGTTATTGTTCGTAACGGTTTGAAATTTATATTCATTAATTTAAGAAATATACTGTTAATATTTAGTTTAATACATATTTTGTTAATTCAAAGTACATAAGTACCTACTTATATGATTAACAATAATACAAGCTAAATGGGAAGACATCGCGAGGCCAAAATAAAATATGGGCAACTAAAACTCTTACACTATATATTTCAATGTATTTTATACAACTCCCTTATGTGAGTGTGAAAGCGTTTTATTTTTCTTTTGTTAAGAATAACATTGTTCAATGAATTTGATGATGACAATGTAACTTGGGCTTACTAACAGAAAACTTATTTTCTAGGTTATGGAAACGTATCACCACGTACAGCAGCTGGTCGAGCCGCGACAGTAGTCTACGCAGCAGCAGGAGTCCCACTGACTCTGGCATGCTTAGCAGGCCTAGGAGCGTCTCTGGCTAGGTTAGCCAGACTGGCTTGGTTAAAAGCTACGAAGAGAAAAGTGCCTAATACTTGGAGGAAAGATGGCGAAGTGAGTTCAAATGGATTATTATGATTATATTTGCAGTGCAATTCATATTATATCATTCAAAGTAGTAAAAATCTCGTGTGTTCAAATATCTTTAGTAGGATACTACAGCCACGGTAGTCTTCAAAAACAATTCTGCAATAATTTTGAGATCGCAAAGGTGACAGGACTTTTCTTTTTACTTTAAAAAGCCAAATTGGAAACATAACAAAAGACTGTGAGATATTAAAGCTCCATTAATTTTTGTTAGGACCAGTGAAAAGTTCTTTACCCATTACTTCCTTGTTCTATTATGAGTCTACTACACAAACTAAACTACATCTGTAAGTACCTTAGTGAAGTGATCCTAACATTGAAATACTCTTTTTCACAGCATGAGAATCATCTCCAGCTACACGAGCAGCAGCGTCTGCTCCCCCAGCCAATGGAACACAACCAGTACACGTCTTTCCCACCACGGCACCGGCCAGGGACCGTGCGGGCCCGTGCTGGCGATAGAGGTCAATACTCGCAAGTATTCGAGCGGGCCCCAGTGAGCCCGCGCGCGGCGACGCTCGGACGCGTCAAGCGCAGTGCCTTGGCTGATGGTGAGGTTTTATACCTTGCTGTTTTTTTTTCCTTCTTCTAACATTTTCTTTAAGAAAACGTTGTTTCTTACAAGTTTTTGAGTGGAACCTTGTGAGCCTGTAATGATCGGAATTGTTAGTGCTGAATCTGATGATAAGGTTCCATACTACTCTACTGTTTTATTAATATAGAAATAAAGATCCCGAAATTGATTTTGTTGAATTTGTTTTTCTGAACTAATTAATGCTTTGTTGCTGACAGAAATAGTATTTTTGACGTTAAATAGCATTTTATCTTCTTCAAAGCTCTTTTTGTTTCCCAGAACCTCACTCGTCATCGTCTCTTCAAACCCAAACGCTAGACAGGAAGAAGACGGTCGCCACCAAATGTCTGGCAACAGTCCACGGTCCAACTCGCGGAAGAGGTAGAGGAGTCATACAGCGGCCACGAGGAGCTATTATAGAACAGCTGATTGCTGAGGAGTGTGGGGAGCTGCCGAGTAGGAGTCAAGAAGACTTGGATGATTCTGAAGATCCAGATGAAGCGTAAGTATTCAAAAGATTTGAAATTAATAAAAATACATTTGCTTTAAAGCAAAGTTACTACATCACGTTTTAAACGTTATAACTCTTGGACGAATTTGGAATGTAGACAGTCATAACTCTGGAATAGAACATGTTATTTAAACAAATCAATGTGGGCAAAGCCATGGAGCACAGACACAAAGACAACAGTCAATTATGTTGAATTTAGCACAAAAAACTCAATTACTAATTATGCCCAAAAGATCCTGCATGTTTAAAGCTTATATAAAAATGATAAACCGCAATGAGTTAGAAAGAATTGAAGTAATTGAAGCGTATTTTTAAGGTTCTAACTGTAAAATTACAGAATTTACTACGAAACTGTTTTTACAGAATATGTCCTCACGACACACCATCACGAGTGCCTTTGATCTGGAACGAAGAAAGCCACAAGAGCAAGAGCTGCGCAGTCCCCAGCAGCAGTGCCTCTACCAGCGCCACACAACACATCCATCACGGCATCGAGCACTGCCACATCCCAGTCAGCATCATACTGTTCCTCCTTTTGGCTTACATTTGCGTAGGAGCAGCTATATTCTCCGCTTGGGAGAACTGGAGTTTCCTTGATGCAGCTTACTTCTGTTTCATTGCCCTAGCAACAATAGGATTTGGAGACTTTGTACCAACTAGCTTCTTAACTTCAAAGCATAATACGGAAAGCTCGAAAAGCGAATATGTGCAGATGATCGCATGCTGTGCATATTTAGTCTTTGGGCTTATTCTAATAGCTATGTCATTCACGTTACTCCAAGATGAGGTTGTAAGCAGGTGCTCGCAGTTAGCCAACAGTCTGGGACTGTCACGACAATGACAGTACGAGAAGAGCGATTGTAGCTCCACCGAAAACAATCTAAGGATGTTATGATCGTTATTGTAAGTAACAAAATAAAGATCCGTATATACTTCTTCCAAGGATCTCCTTTCTATTTATTGTTTTTAAACAATGTATTCGACATAATCAAGTAAAAATTGTATGATGTAAAATTATTTTCTCATGTCTACAAACGTAACATAGTTTTTAAACGGCAAAATTTGAAACTTTTTACTGAATTTGTACTCGAAAGTAAATTAAAGTTTGTGATGTAAATATTGTATAAAACTATTTTTAAAAGCAAGGCTGAAATTGTAATGATACAATAAAATTGTGTTGAATGGAATGGCTTTAATTTCAATTTCTTGGATGAATGTGGCGGTATTTCTGGCAGGTAATGTTTCCAAAGGCTTTTAGAGGATAAAAATAATCCTTTCGTATAACATGGATGAACAATTTCCTGGTTCCCATGCTTGTTAAATCCGCACAGGGATTACGTGCGGACCAGCAAGGCCACTGCCCTTGAATTACACGCCTTTAACGGGCCCGTACTATTGGATCAAGAAATTAAGCTAAAAAAATTTTAATCATCAGATTCTACGGGTAGAGTCATAGAGCACGAACTGTTAACACAAGATTTCTTCCAAGGGTAATTTGTGTTTCTAGAAGTAAGTGAAAATCTAGATCTAGAAAAACAAATTACCGTTAGAATATACTTAAAACATAAATATAGACCTAAGAAAGAATAAAAGCAATATGCTGGTCGTTAGTTCTGGCAGATGCTAAAGTACCTATATATCGAAATGAAAAAAATGTCTTTCTTAAACTGTTTGCAGTACTTTCAAATATCTGAATCCAAACCAGCTGCAGATTGGCTCACAATTGTTTCTCAATTATGACTCCATTTACGAGAAAAATATATTGTTTCGAGTGGCAGAACCGTCGTAGTCGTATTGCTCGGCCTTAAGTTGCAGATAAAAATGTAGTCGTAAGCTACAGAACATCATAGTAGGGTCTGCACTAAGTATCCGTTGCTACACGGCCGTTAAACACGCATGTTGCTTTGCTTTTACGACTCACGAATCCCTGAGTGGAGACACAAAATGACAAAACGCAAAGTGAACTCCAAAATTATCGTAAAATTACGATGGCAGCCTCAGGGTAAGTTAGCCCAAAAATATTTTCAGGCATCCTCCTGGTAAGCGTGCCTGTCATTTACATTGTATATTACATACCCAGCGTTAAGATAACTATTCCATTTGTAACGTTAAAACAGACTAAGTAGCTTAGATTCTTCGTTCTAGTTGTTTTTTTATTATGGTAGGAATTTCCAACGTTGGTTTATTTTTAACCGACTTATTTTGAGACAATACACATGAAAAAACAGTTTTTTTTATGTGTGCTAAGTGTCGAATTGTTCTCAATTCGACTGTTTTTTTTTAATGTAATTTTATAACTTTTTTTATTGGAAACCTGGAGCTTTTCATGTAATCTCATTTTAATTTGATCAAGATCTGACCATTAGGTTTTGAGTTATCCTCAATAATCCGTATTTAATTCATGTAATGTGATCAAGGGTTCCGTAGATAAAGCGGTGAAGTCGGTTTTATTTAGCTTTGCTAGCGTGTAAATTATTATTAGAAAATCTGTTGTCAAACATTTTAGATTATTTGGTGAGTAACTGGTCAAACACAAGCTTGACAAAGATATGAAAAAAACCAATACAGATGCAACAGGCATGCCTACATGCATCTAGAGTAGAAGTTACGTAGGATCAAAATGTATCCCATTTTATCTCTATATAAAATAGTTTAGGGTTTGACCAGAGTACACACAATAGGATTCGAATGAGACAGGCTCTTGAGGACAGCTGTCGGAACACCACTTAGAGACTCGACATACATCGCCTTGTTTTAAATTATTTACGCAAGCAACGCCTAAAAACCTACTTCACCGCGTTATATTCGGATACCTTGATCAGATTAATGCTTTATTGAGGATAATTAAAAAACCGACTAAGATCTTGATTAAATTTAAATGAGACCACATAGGAAGCACCAGCTTTTTAGAAAGCTTAGGTGCTTCCTAAATCATATTTCCTTACGACGCCCGTAACATTAGGAAATAAATCTCTAATCGTGTCTACCGTGTAAGATGAAATGCCCGTTGGCTTAGTTGGGTGAACGATCGCCTCCTAAGCAGGGATATCGGGTTCGATTCCCGGCGGGAACACAAGATTTTTTTCGCAAGGAAAATTTGTGTTTCTGGTTTGTGATTGTGTGTATGATGTGAATGTTTCCGGCACCCAAGATACAAGTCTTTGAATTTAGTGTGAGGCTGTGAGTGTGCAAGCGTTTATGTCTATGTTTATGGAAAGCGGCAATACGAACGAAGAGTTAAAAAGCTAGTTATGCTTTGCTAGAAGATATGTATTCACTTGAAGATTATAACGACTAGGCAACAAAGACGCAGGCAATGAGTTCCAGACTTTCGCTGTACGGAAAATGAACATAGAAACAATATGCTTTAATCAACTGAAGATTTATCAACCATAAATGAATGACGTTTGACAGTTTGTCTTGTTTTTTGCTGGTAAAAAGGGCAAGGGGGATATTAACTCGTTTACTTCCTACGAATACTCTCCAAAACGATAGATAACATTTGGCTACTTGTGTGTAAAGGTAAGAAAGAGTAGTAAATTTAGAAAGGAAAAATTATCTTTTGAGGCAGGGATTTAACCCCCGGCCATAGGTTGTCATGCTCCATTGCTCTAACCACTGAGCTACTCAAGCCCTGCCTGAAGCAATGAAATTAGTCATCCTTTTTCAATCCTTATCCATATCGATCCTTTCCTTATTATAAATCATAAGAAAGAGCATTGAAATATTATCTATATTTTTTTTCTCAATCAAATGAATCAAAGATAAAACAATTTGTAAACTTATAAATACAGAAGTATTAGAATGTTACCTACTAAATTATTATTCCCAACATACATTATCTTGATTTTCAAACGACTATTTCTGAATATTCACGTTGTGCATCCGTCCAAAGCTCAAATTGAGGCGACAGAACCTCAAAGTTACAGTAATTTCAGCTCAAAGGTTATTCAAACTAGTTCTCAGATTCCGACCCCACCTGTTCACTGCGTAATAAAACTTTTCTATGCTGCCATCAGAAGTTCTACTTGTACGTAACTAGAGGGGAGAATAAGGTTGACATAATAGAATAAATAATCACACTAAAACTATAAGTTTGTGACTACGTGCGTGTTTAATTTCTCTTTTTCTTTTAATTTTCGTTTCGCAATTTTGTGCATTTAGCCAGTGTCAAGTAATAATATATTTCAAGTGTATTTCATTTTAAAAGTCCTAGTAACAAATCACAGTTAAAGTCAAGTAAAAGAGTCAAGGTCTAGTCATAGTCAAGTCATGCCCTAGTAAAGTGTTAGAAACGTTACTAGAACTTCTATTGGAGTTTTGGAGCGTAAGCGAAAATCACGTTTTACAACTTGGTATCATTTGCCTGCACGTTTACTAAGTATTAACGGTTAATAATCCACCATTATTACGCTCGAAGAATCACAGGTTTTGGAAAATTATACAAAATCAACAACGCCATTTTTTCACTTTCGCGGCAAAACTCTGCGTATTTGTTAGTAGGTATGTTTATAACTCCTTCACTTTTAAACAGCTGGAAGAATATGTATGAAAGTTGGAATGGGATCTATATATTTTGAATAAAAATTATCTATAATGATGCGGCCGAAGATGTAGCTTTGCCTAAGATGCTACCGGATCACTCTATTGTAGACTCATGTCTTTACTATTTAGTAGGTACATGTTATTAACTCACCTACTTACTTATCTGGCAAATGATTAAACTCAAGCAAAGCTTAAAAAAATCGACTTCACCGCTTTATCTTCGGATTTTGAACAGATTAGATGCACCAAACACCCATTACTGACGATATTTCAAGAACTACTGATCAGATCTTGATCAAATGGGACCAATTGTAAAGCAACATCGTTTAAACAAAACCAAATTCAAAATCGTTTTACGTGGAAAGAAGATATGAGGTAACACACATAAATAAAAAAATAATAATACAGTTGACTTGAGTACCTCCTCCTTTTTTGTGAAGTCGGTAGAAAATGACAAAAGTTGACAGTGTGTCCAAAATACTAGTTGCATTTTTTTGCTAGATAGGCAAGTATTTGACCACTATCTCACCTGATGGAAAGTGAAAATACGGTTGAAGATGTAACATGCTTGCCTAGCCGAAGATGTAAGATAGCTTTTCACTCTAGACTTAAGACCACACCAGATTGTACCGTTAATTGCATTACCTACCTCGTTGTTCAGCGAGACTTATATATACTCTTTACCTACTGAACACCTTAAAACAACGAAAATTACAAGTAGGAATATACTATTGTAAAGGACTAACAAATAAGAATAATATCATAAATGTGAAAGTTTGTGTGTGTATATGTGTGTGTGTGGGAATGTTTGTTACCACGTATCTGCGTAACGAATAAACTGATTTTGATGAAACTGAGAGAGATGAACTGAGTTTACAATGTAGATAGTTTAGGTTTCGGATTATTACGTTAATTAAGTTAAAAATAGCCTCAGTGTTATCACAGAGTGCAACTTTTTAACTTAATTAAAGCGAAACCGCGGGGAATGGCTAGTGTAACAAAGGTCGCTTTCAGCAACAAGACTTAATTGCTAACCAAATTACAATCCAGCATTTTGGTCATATGTCTTTATTTGTGACTTTCTTATTCTATTTATTCTTAAAGCCAATCTTTCTAATAGTCTAGTTCAAGATTAATAACCATACGTAGAAAAAAACGTTGTATCCATACACTACATCCAAACAGGTGTTTCTGCGAGTTTCATCGATCACAGTTTTTACCGACGACGTCGCTCAAGACAAATGGTTATTCGAGCTATCTGTCTCGACATCTGAGTTGGGGTTGAACGAAACAATTTGCTGTCCACGCTCCTTTTGGTTAATGGCGGTGCTTAAATGAATGTGATTTATTTGATGTTACCGTAAGATCAATTCTAACGATTGTTTGCTTTAATGGTTTCTCGATCCTTTATATATTACCAGCTATACTCGGCATGCGTTGCAATGCCGCATAAAGAGCATAAGCATATTACCTCTTTCACGGTCATGGTTGCCTAGTACTTTAATACCATACTAAAACTTAGTGACTAAATTATTACCCCCTTCATGTTTATGTTTGCCTAGTACTTTACCAAATCCGAGTGACGTATTCCTGTCCATCAGAAAATGTTTATAAATTTTTTTTCGTGTATATTTTTAATCTGGTACTAGTAAAATGTTTTTTTTTTTTCTAACTATTAAGTTTATAAACTGCTATGAAATAAATTAACATCCATCTAAGGCTCGAAGTAAATATCGTGATAAAGTTTTCTGAAACTTTCAAATTTTTTAAATTTATCTTTCCGTAAAAACATTCTAAACATCTTAGAAACTAAAAAAAAGGTTGAATGAAAACGGTAAAGTCGTTCTTAATCAAACTTTAGACTCGTCGTTACTCGTTTAGCCGTAGTAGTTTCAAACTATTTTGGTAGATGGCGTCGCATGTCCCCATAGGAAGTTAATAATAAGAAAAGGATAATTTCATCCCTTAAAGCAGGATTTGAGTAGCTAAGCAGTTAAAGCACTAAAATGTACCTTATCTACAACTAAATATTTTTATATTTTATTCATATTAATTAAAAGTTGTTTTATTGCCTGTAAACCTAGCTTTAGTTTATCTAGACTATTCTAGACAGTAAGTTCTCACCATTAGCGCTATTATATGCGATATAATAATAAAAATACATACTAATAAAATTATAATAATCAGTACTACTTAAAAGTAATAAGTATCCGTTACACTAGTATTCAAAAACAACTGAGTTGCATGAAGTTGCATCGCAGATGCATGCCGAGCTCCCTGACGTAAGAAGTAGTCAGGCGAGTTAACAACTTGAATTTGCGATAAAGGATGCTTCTTTTATGGGTTCAGATGCTTGATAAAGTACTATTTTAAAATACATAATGTTTTTACGTGCTAATAGCACGTAAAAACATTATGTATTGTTGTATTGTTTCTTTGGGTAATTTATTAATTAGTTTTAGAATTAGATACTGTGAAGTTCTTTTACCATGTTTATTTAGGTATAACAAGACAAGAAGTTAACTAAATGAGAAATAAAATATATTATTTTAAAATCACTACTACTTACTATCATGTGAAAGGATAGAGGAGCGCAGTGGTTCTGAAATATTCTAAAATAAGCGGATCAACTAGATTGAATCTTATTGTATTAGAGTCTTGGGATTGAAGATTTTATTATTCACAATTTTGTATAATAAACAACTGTAAATATTCAATGATACTAATATAGAAATAAGATAAGAAAAGTGCCAATGGCTACATTCTTAGTAACCGATGAGTCTAGAAATCTAAGTTAAACTAAAATAACTTATTAGCCAAATACAGTCTAGATTGTAATTAAAATAGGAATTCTGCTTATGTATCCTCCGAGGTGAAAAAAA
Organism: Lomographa bimaculata; assembly: GCA_948107665.1. NCBI lineage: Eukaryota > Metazoa > Arthropoda > Insecta > Lepidoptera > Geometridae > Lomographa > Lomographa bimaculata. The sequence continues at coordinate 5,390,787 of OX403597.1, forward strand.
AACTATAAGCAGAGGCCTAGCAGAGGGATATCAATCCATCTTCGACCACATTATCTTTTGCTATTAGAAGAAATAGTGATCGCTGGTCTATAAAAATGGTATAAATATTAGTTTAGTATAAATTATTTAGTATTAATTTTATTTTTTTAGTCATTAGTCAGGTATTTTAAAAGTCTTGTAAAAAGCGTGTTATTTTTAAACGTTAGGCAACTGTGCAAGTTAAAAATCAATATTAAAACCTTAATATTTGTTGGAGTAAATGTAGCTTTGCACCTTTGCTATTGGATGTACTAGTTAGTACTTGGGAATTAGATTTAAGTAATCTTTTTTTGTTATTTTTTGGTATTCCTGCTGTGACCTAGCTACGTATTTCAAGTCGAGCGATCTTTGACGTGATGACTAAGGATAATATATAAATCATATTACTAAGTTTGTTTGTCTCTTTTGCCACTGCCGTTTTATCAATATGATATTTTTATTGATGATATCAATAAAAACAGTCAATATCATCATAAAAATATAAAAAATACATAAATTATTACTATATATTTGACGATCCTGCCGGGAATCGAACCCAACTGGTTCGATTCCCGGCAGGAGCACAAATTCCTTCCCATGGGATATTTGTGCTTCTGGTTCTGGGTGTAATGTGTGTGTGATGTAAATGTTTTCGGCACCCACGATACAAGTCTTTAAACTTAGTGTGAGGCTGTGAGTGTGAATGCGTTTGTTGTTGTTAGTTTGTTTGTTATATATTATTATATTTCAGAATATTTCAGAACCACTGCGCTCCTCAACCCTTTCACATGATAGTAAGTAGTAGTGATTTTAAAACATTATATTTTATTGCTGTTTTAGTTAACTTCTTGTCTTGTTATTTTTACTACTGTTACTTTCAACGATAAAAAGAAACAGAGAAAGACGTGCTCCTTGCGTGAGCTCCAAACCACCTCGTGGCAGGAAGTTGCATAGGGCAGAAAAAAATGGCGTCTTCTGGTGTCGGAGGCCAAGACTCATTTTGGGTCTCTGCGCCCCGATAAGTAAGTAATGTTAGACTTTAAAAATTCACTAGACTATAAGAGTATAGTATATTAAGTAATATAAGTCACGCAAAATATCAGGTATATTATCCACAAAATTCGCTCATAAACACAAAATGATTAATTAACGAAAAATTCGCTCCCCTTCTCGCAAAAAAAAATAACTCCTAAGTTACCATTGTCTGCTCTCCCAAGAGTATACTAATGAATTCCATTGTCAAAGCACAAACACCAGCTCATTTTCAATTCCCACTTCGACAGCCCTAACGCTTCCCGCGCTCACAGCCTACAGAAATAACGTTGAAAATTTTCTATTCTGTTTTTGAGTTGCTGCAATTTTTCGGACAGTATGCTTACTCTGTGTTGTTTTAACAGGGATGCTGTGACATTTTAGAAGACCTTGTTAAGAGCGTGTCTTTTGTAATTTCGCTAAAAGGGGCCGGCTTGGGTCGAGTGGGGCATCTATATGTTAATTGTGATTTTGTACACCTTCGCCCATGATGATAGCGGCACACATGTACGGAATTAACCATGAAGGGACGGCAATAGTCGTTGCTGTTTTAACAAGTGTGTTTTTTCGACGTGGCGTTTGGTATTCAATTCGGGTTGTCCCGACTTAATGAAAATACCTGGGGGCGGTAGTGGAGGTTGTGGAACAAAGTGTTTATTTGAAAGCTTCTAGCTGAAGACTCGAAGGCGATTACTTGAGTATACTGTTTATTTTTCTTGTCAATGTATATTTTGTTAGACTTAGTTGTCATTGTATGTTTTATTTTAATATTAAGAATGTTATATATCTATACTTATATTCTTATTACTTATATAATATAATATATAATCTATATATATAAAAGAAAGTCGTGTTAGTTACACTATTTATAACTCAAGATCGGCTGAACCGATTTGGCTGAAAATTAGTGGAGAGGTAGCTTAGAACGACATAGGATACTTTTTAGGAACGTCAATTTTATTTGGGGATTTTGATGATATTTTGCAACTTAACGCGGGCGAAGCCGCGGCGCACAACTAGTATAATATATAATAATATTATAAAGAGGAAAGATTTGTATTTTTATGTATAACTAATAAACTTAAAAAATACTGGACCGATTTTAATAATTCTTTTGCCGTTAGAAAGTTACATTATCACTTAGTAACATCGGCTATATTTATTACTAGAAATTTATTTGAGATCCTTAGAAATCACTACTAAAACCAAAGCAAAGTGTAAAAAAAAAGCCATAAAATGTCTTTCATCGCATGCGATGCGGAAAGTATTGATGATAGAACAAAAAATTTTCTACAATATTTCAAAACACTACAAAAAACTTTGCGAGACCATCCCCCCGATTACCTATCTTTGTTGCAAACGGTTTCAATACTAAATTGACAAAACTCCTAAGAAATAAGGTTCATTTTTGCTTAATTTGAATTGAAACCGCGTGCAACAAAGATACGTAATAGAGGGTCTGATGTCCAACTATTGTAGTTATGTCACTATAACTACTTTTTTACATTTTAAAAGTTGATAGAAATGCCGATGAAAATCAGACTATGTTTTTATATTATAAATCCGAAAGTTTGTGTGTATGTTTGTTTTCTCTTCACGCTGCAACGGCTAAACGGCTTTGGATGAAATATGAAATGTACATAGCTTATACCTAGGATTATCTAACTAAAGGATTCTTTTTATCTTGATAAATGCGGGTAAAGCCGCGATGTACGGCTTGTATTAAATAAACAAGTGGCAAACTAACATATTGAAAATACCCCCTCTCTGTCTGGAAAACGGCTGACCCGATTTTCACAATACATAGCTACTTATACATTTTCGATCAAGACACCTTTCAAACAAAAACAAATGAAATCCAAATTGGTGCAGCCGTTTGGGAGCTCCATTGCAACAAACAGACACTTAGATTCACACGGTAAATTTATAACTCCTTGCTTTTTGCATCGGGGTTTAAAAATATTCAATAGATGGTTCCGTCGGCACAAAGAAAAATCTTTGCTTTATACTTGTGCGGTGTGGTTAACCACGTGCCGAAGACCAATAAAAAGGTAAGTAATGCACTTAGGTATTATTATGATCGAACTTATTTAAAAGTCATGTTATTGATGCCGTGTCGCCGTCTTTTAGAGACCTTCTCCTAATCAGAGTAAAACCAGGAGGTTTTAAATCCTTCAACGCGAAAAAGAAGAGCTGGTGTATGGTAATATGATGCTGTATATTAATTATATAGGTACATTTATATAATACTAGCCGTTGCCCGCGACTTCGCCCGCATTAATTAAGTTAATTAATCAGCTATTCCTAAGTTATTGTAATTCCTTATTAATAAAATTACCTTTTATTGTACTACTCACATACAATTTATATCACTTTAACTGAACCTCTTAAACTTCCCATATGAAATTTCATTCCCAATCGCACCACCTTTTTAAATAAATACATCTTTTTATTTTAAATGAACTACTCAAATACTAATTTCCTCTAGTATAACTTCATAAATAAAGAACTTTCGACATGAACTTTCATCTTCCATTGCACCACCTTAAAGCACTCCTGAAATACCAATTTTCATAGCTATAAGTTCAAAAACAAAGAACTTAAATACAAACGTTTTCACCATTAACCCTCTTAGGAGCAGAATTTCCAAAAATCATTGCTTAGTACACTTTTACGTGCTAAGATAAATGTACCCTCCAAATTTAAGTTTCTACGACCAGCGGTCGTGCCTGCTCGTGACTCGCTGACAGCGTCGTACACAACGCTGTGCGTTGTTTCTAAGTCAGTCGGTCAGTCAGTGAATCAGTATGTCAGAACAAAGATTATTATAGTATTAGATAATAATGAAATCCTTGGTGGCAGGTCATCTTACCATCCTCGACAACCTTATCGATTACCATCAAGGAAGATAACGCTCAAACGCTGGTCTATCATAGATTTAAAAAAAAAATTATCATAAGATGCCTCCCAAATTTTGCCACCTTTTGGTAATATGCAATTACCTGATTCCATAGTTTGAAACTGCCAGCTGATTTAAAACTACCCTCAAGCGCTTGTCAAATTAAAAAACTAAACTACTAATGTGTGAAATATAAACTATTTTGTCAATTAATAAAAAAAAAATTACATCATAATACACACAAAGCTAAAACTTTAAGCCAGCAGAACCACCCAGTTGTGTTTTATGTTCTATGTGTAATTTAGGCAGTAAATACTTTTTTGATTTTTATTTAACTCGTCTTTTCCAGTGGCACTTGTCCTGTGTGTAAGCAAAGTATGGTCGAACAAATACCTTTTGATAAGAGAACACGTCTTAAATCTACCCTCAAAGTGTCAGAATGTATAAATCATTTTTTTAATGCACCTGCAAGGCGCCAAAATACTACTAAATACCGACATTTTACCTATATAAGTTAAGGTTATTCTTTTTAAGAGAAATAAAACCGGAAAACATACGTTTAATCGTAAGATACCGAACTTATATCTAGCAAAATTTGCCACCATATTACCTAATTCCATAGTTTGAAACTGCCAGTAGATTTAAAACTCGCACCCGCATCTGGCAAAGGCAAAAGCCATTAGTATTAATAAAGCAAACGTTTGGACTCATTAAAGTTGGCACTAGAGGATCTAAATTAATGGAAGTGCCTAGAAACTTTCCTAACATCGGGTATAACTTTCGTTGTCGTACCAAAATGGTATTTCTATCACACTGGCAACATCTGTGACATCGATCACTCAAATGCTATATACTAGAACGAGTATTTTGGACCTTACGATTAAGTTATACGCCTGAATGTGTTAGAAATTTCTGCTCAAAATTTTGTACTAATTTTTTTATATTTTTTGGTGTTGAATATAACCATAGCTACAAGCCAATTCAGCTTTACATTTTTTTTAATTATTAATAAATTTGGGTAACTTCAAATTTTCAGAAAATATGTAAAGCTAAACTGGCCCAAAACCAAAAACGGCAATTTAAATGATATAAATGAATACATATAGAGGACCCCCATTTACGTAAGTAGGCAAAATGTAGGGCTGAGGTTTCAGTTCAGGGTGAACTACTAATATGATATTATTGTGTGTGTAATATGTGATTATTTACCCAAGTTACAAGTCTTTGAACTTTGTATAGGGCTGTGAGTGTAAATTAGAAAAAATTAAAATATGAGTCCAAAATTGCCAACGATTAAATGGATTTATTCTGCGGCAAATACCCCGACGTTTTCATCCACAGATAAAAGTCACAGATGACACTTCCATAGTTACCTAAGTCTGCGTTTTTAACCCTCTCGACGTCCGTCGGCCATTCATAGCTGCCTCTAATGCCCAGTATTGATATTGCTTTATATATTTCATGCTTTACTTTGATAAACAGCTCTTTGTAATGTAAAATATGGGAAAAATGTATCATTAGATATAATGTTTCTTATCTTACACGGTGTTACAATATTGAACAGCTATATTAGTCCAGGGTCGATAATTTTTAAAACCAAAAAAAATCATAATAGGATGAAACCCATTAGAAAAGGAGGGAAATATGATAAAAATGAAAGGAAAAATAATTTACGGGCGATCTGAGGTTGGGAAGGGGATGGGGGTGAGTTTTTAAGGGTAAAAAACGGTTTTTCTCGATTTCCGGCAAAACTAAAAGTCCTATCGAAAAAAGTCAAATGGAAAAGTTGTAGATAATAAAAAGATCTAAAACTTTTGTATTAACACTTTTTTCACATAACCTCAAAATTTATGTGAAAAATTCAAAAAACCATGTTTTTGGTTTTTTATTTTTATCTTTTACAAAATTTTTTTTTTTTTAACGAAATTTTGTGAATACTTACCTTTTTATGTCCCAAATACGCTGTAATTTATTTGATTAATAATATTTATTTTTTCACCTTATTTTGAATTAATATCGAAAAAACACCCTAATTTTCAATCGAAAATTCACCCGTCAAAATATCAGCTTTTTTCAAAAAGTTGGTGTGGTTTCTGTTCGTTGAAATCTCTACTTTCCGATGGAGAAGTGGGGAACGGGCTAGGCGGGTCTGGGTCTTACTACATACATACCTACTATTATATACTATATATTTCGTAGCATTTTCTTTATTTTATACTTCATTTAGTTTGCATTTTCTGAGAAGATTTACCATAGTAACATATATTTTTTTTTCACCATCGGAAAGTAGAGATTTCAACGAACAGAAACCACACCAACTTTTTGAAAAAAGCTGATATTTTGACGGGTGAATTTTCGATTGAAAATTAGGGTGTTTTTTCGATATTAATTCAAAATAAGGTGAAAAAATAAATATTATTAATCAAATAAATTACAGCGTATTTGGGACATAAAAAGGTAAGTATTCACAAAATTTCGTTAAAAAAAAAAAAATTTTGTAAAAGATAAAAATAAAAAACCAAAAACATGGTTTTTTGAATTTTTCACATAAATTTTGAGGTTATGTGAAAAAAGTGTTAATACAAAAGTTTTAGATCTTTTTATTATCTACAACTTTTCCATTTGACTTTTTTCGATAGGACTTTTAGTTTTGCCGGAAATCGAGAAAAACCGTTTTTTACCCTTAAAAACTCACCCCCATCCCCTTCCCAACCTCAGATCGCCCGTAAATTATTTTTCCTTTCATTTTTATCATATTTCCCTCCTTTTCTAATGGGTTTCATTCTATTATAATTTTTTTTCACTTTTCATTATTTTTAAAGGCTTCTACCCTGGTCTATATAGAATATAGGATGGAATGTTTGAAATTATTACATACATATAATTGTAAACAATTTCACACTAAAAAAAATAAAAGCCCCACATTAAGTTCAAAGACTTCAATCGTACGTGCCAAAAACATTCACACAATTACACCCACAAATTATCACACCCAAAACCATAAACACAAATTTATCTTGGGGAGAAAACTAGTGTTTCCACCGGGATTTGAACTCGTCCCTCGCTGCTTGGTAGACAGATGCGCAACCCACTACGCCAGTGGCAAAAACCTGCATAGCCACCGCCATAGCTCGTGTTTAAGGTGGCGATACCAGAATTTCATCTTAAACGCATGTTTTCGTGACCGTTTTACTCGACATTCATAATAAAACCTATAAATTAAAAAAAAATCGTATCTGTGTGATACGATAAATTAATCTTCTTAGAATATTCATAAAGTCCATAAATATAAAGAAAAAATATCAAATCTCATGCAAAAAACATTAATTTGTATTTTTGTAACCATTTTGTTCCACCATTTTATATCAAAACACTGTGAAAGCTTATTTTTTTAAGGCCCGTTTTAACCAAATTTGAATAAAACCATAAAAAATCAAAGATTGCCATGCGTGACCGCCACGATGTTATTCACACAATATACACCTTTATGTGCAACAGTGTAAGAGGGATAATTGGCTGTGGTTAAAAAAGGTGCTCGCATTGACGTATACCTGCTCCTTAACGTTTGTTACTAATTTCGTATTTATTGTGTTAACAAGCTGTAATTAAACGCAAGCAAAGTTTAAAAAACCGACTTCACCGCTATATCATCGGAACTTTGATCAGATTTAATGTATAAACACGCATTATTGACTATAACTCAAATACTAGATATCAGACCTTGATCAAATTTCAATGGGACTACATAAAAAACACCAGTTTTCAAATAAAAAAATAATCATCAAAATGGCTCACAACGAAAGAAGTTATGAGGTAACTTTTGAAGTCGGGTAAACGAAAACATCGTCAAAGTACGCATTATTCGTCACAAAATAGACATTATTGACGATATTTCAATAACTACTGATCAGATCTTGATCTTTAAATGGGACCAATTAGAAAGCAACATCTTTCAAACTGAAAAAAAAATTTCGAAATCGGCTCACGTGGAGAGAAGTTATGAGGTAACACACAAAAAAAATATATATATACAGTCGACTTGAGTACCTCCTCCTTTTTTGGGAAGTCGAAAAACATTAGTATAAAAGACTATGTAGAAACAATTCGTACCGTTGGGAACAATGATCGACCTTTTCCCAATAATTGCAAATGAAGTAGTTGTTCGTTAGGCCTAAATTGTTCGTTACTCGCTCCTGAGGGATTCTGCTCGGATGTGCGTAATTACTAAGAAATAGTATTTGGGAATAAGAAATGTTTAACATGAAATTGATTGGGTATATGTTATGGAGTAGTCGGGCGAATGGAGCGACGAAATTCTAAGCGTTTTACTTCTACGTTTATCTTCCGTACTGCGAAGGAGTGGAACTCATTGCCCTCGTCTTTGTTCCCCGAACGGTATAATCTGGGAGTCTTCAAGCCAATCCGCATCATCACTATCCATCGGGTGAGATTGTGGTCAAATGCTTGCCAAACAGGTATAAAAACACATCAAAAAGGAACCGCGGTCCCATTTGCCCGATCAATTTATTTTATTATATTTATTCGAGTGATTAAAACCTACAAAATTTTTGCTAAAAATGCTTTGTTTATTCCTTACTCTAGTAGTTACAGGAAACAGTGTTCAAATAAAAAGCAAATTTGTCACTTAACTATTTACTGCTGAGCATAAAATTGGAATAAGTATGTGTCATACTTGTTATACTTAGAAACAACTTACGCAGACTGATGTGTAATGTGTGGGAGTATTTTAAATAACTTAAAACTCGTGCCAAAGTGAGACCACGCACCTACTTATTCCTAGTAAAAAAACTTTTGTTAATTGCTTATAACTTTTTCCCTAATTATATCTGTATTATATATTGGCTAGGAGAGCCAATTTTGATAGAATAAAGACGAAACGTGTTTTTTGGCTGTTTGTTTTTTTTGTTTATGTACATGTAATAACTGATGTTATAGGTTTTTTTAATGCTATCTCCGGGCCAATTGCCTATACTTCGTAAAACTAAACTAAAACTATCTACAGCAAAGAACTAGGTTACCTACAAGACATCGAGCTTATAGGTAACTCAAGTGCTCAAGCCATCATGCTGGCGGCGAATAGGTTAGTATCAACTATATATGTATAGCCGTTTTTTAAAAATCCTGTGGAGGAAATAGGTCTATGAAAACTTTGTGGTGCCACTAAATTGTATTATATATTAAATTTCTAACTGTTAAATTTTTCTTATGTATTATTTGTATCACAAATTGATAAAAGCATAAAAAAATATGCAAATTTCTTATTCTCATAATGTCTCTATTATTAGATTAATTGTTTCTCCTTATTTAATGTATTGTCGAATATGTTTTATTAATTTGTGATATACCTATAGTTTTTATTTTTTTTAAAAGCTAGTAAATAAATAAAAAATATCCCCAAGCATAAGTAGATAGAGAAATAGATATATGTGTAAAATTTATAAATTCATATGTAGGTATGAGTAACATTTGTATGAGTAATAGATACTCTACATTTCACACCCATACAAGTCACAGTTACTACGTATTTTTCCAAGCTGAGTTCAATGGTACAAAGTTTTCCTGGAGAAAACGGTTCTGGGAAACTTTCTAAAGGGGTGTAAAATACTTTTAAAGCGGTGTTTAAACTTTATACTACCAGACTGTAGTTTGAAAACGTTTGTTAGAAAAGTACGTAATCATGTTATTATCTTGTAGTTTTGCTAATCACGTCTGAGTACGTACTGTAAATGTTTCTCGAATTCTATTTTATATGTCATAGTTGATTTTATTGGTTTGTGTGAACGTTAAATTAACTAAAATATTAAATGACAGACAAACAAACAAACAAACGAATTCACACTCACAGCCTCACGCTAAGTTCAAATACTTGTATCGTGGATGCCGGAAAGATTCAGATCACACACACATTACACCCAGAACCAGAAGCACAAATATCCCTTGGGAATCAATTTGTGTTCCTGTCGGGAATCGATCCCAGGACTCACGTCGCAAAGGGCGACACCTGTCCACTGCGCCAACTGGGTCGTCAAAACAATGATTTAATTAATGATTTATTTATCATTATGTGTAATTTGTAAGATATCAGAATGCTCTAAGTGTCTGATAAGCTAATGTAGCTCTACGATTTTCTTTCTGAATGCTCTATTTTCTACCGACTTCACAAAAAGAAAGGAGCTACTCAAGTCGACTAGATTTTTTTTATGTGTTGTTGCTTTCTTTTCACGTGAACTGATTTTGAAATATTTTTATTGTTTGAAAGATGTTGCTTTCCAATTGTTCCCATTTAAATTTGATCAAGATCTGATCAGTGGTTCTTGAAATATCGTCAATAATGCGTGTTTAATACATTGATCAAGGTTCCGAAGATAAGGCGTGAAGTCGGGTTTATCTAAAGTTTTGCTTGCGTTTAATTGTACAATCTATTTACTTTCTAATGCTCTGTATTCCGATAAAAAAAAACATTCAAAGTGTTTCCAACTTCCAAAACAATTTTTTTGAACTTACCCTTGGCTGGGTGAGCGTTTGCCTTTGAAGCATCGGGTTAGATTCCCGGCGGTGACACAAGTCTCCCCAAAGAAAATTTGGGTTTCTGGTTCTGCTTGTGATTGTGTGTGTGATGTGAATGTTTCCGGCACCTACGAAACAAGTCACCAAATTGAGCGTGGGGCTGTGAGTGCGAAAGCGTTTATGTTTACGTTTTTAATATCTAAAGTCGTTTCACGAATCCATTTGACAATGGATTAACATGCGAACTTCCTGTAGGTAGCATTAAAATACGACAGACTATTTAGCTGCAACATCGTTGTTTGCAAAATGGCCTACATAAATTCTACGTAAATCCTACTTCATAAATCCTGTCCTCTTGTCACATAAGCACAACATGTGTATTGTGACACCATATGTCGCTGCGTCTTTCTGTTGATATATGACAATAAAGACTATTAACCAGCTACACTGACCCGCGCAGCGTTGTACATCTTAGTGTAGCACTTTGGGGACAACAATCAATAATTTGTTGGGATTTGGGTGTGGATTTCGGTTCGCTTACCTAAGTCCTTGGTGTTGGCACTTCGTTTGGGTTCTCCTTTATCTGCTCTCCTATCTGTTGAGTAAATACACGCCGATGATACTAATGTACCTTTACGCCATCAGAGACGGATCTGTGACAGGATGATTCTGGAAAGAACCCGATCAACACTCCTTGTTGGTATGTAAGTAAGTAAGGAACAACTTAGGACACCTTACGTTCTATACTAATCCGGGAGAAGCTATGAGTCCAGTGATAGTATGTCAGTCAAGTTATTCACCAAAGAATCTTAAGCAGTCCGCGGGTACCCATGCACCAATATATTGACTTCGCCTCTGAAGCAATATCAGATCCATACCCCCTCTTCCACCCCCTCTTCAACCCCCTCTTCCACCCCCTCTTCATCAGATCCATACCCCCTCTTCCACCCCCTCTTCAACCCCCTCTTCATCAGATCCATACCCCCTCTTCCACCCCCTCTTCAACCCCCTCTTCCACCCCCTCTTCATCAGATCCATACCCCCTCTTCCACCCCCTCTTCAACCCCCTCTTCAACCCCCTCTTCCACCCCCTCTTCCACCCCCTCAATGTTACCAAGCTCGTCCACGCTTTCGCATGGACGACGTACAACGGGCTGGCTCAAGATAAGAGATCAGAAAAGTAATACTATGTCAAAGGGAGTCAATGTGGATCTTCATACACTAAACCTATTCTCAGGTAATTGTGACCAATTAGGGACAAATTATATACATCAGAGAACCAACTAACTATCGGTTAACTTTATACACCCCAATCCATTTGGAATCTCACACTCAACGAGGCACTAATTATAGATCTCGGGGACATAACCAGTAACTACCCTCAACACAGTAAGTCTAGATCATTTGGGACAATTATCAATAATCGTTCTCTGATATTATAGGACCTGATTGGCAACGCTATATCAAGTAAGAATTAATATTTACACAATCTTTACACAAAGGGGTAAACAGTATAGACATAATAAAAATCATCAAGCTTAGACTAGGCACTTAGCTTTCCTCCTTTCAGCACTGAGACTCCTCCTGCACATCCTTGGCACCACAATCCAAACATAGTCATATGTTAACCATTAGATAGAAACTTTGCTAAACAAGTATTAATAATAATAGTAGAACACTGCACTCTTCGAAAGCTACTAGTAAAATGAGCCTTTTTGATATCCAATATGGCGGCCCTCCCTTTTCCGCTTCAGTGCTGCCATCTAGTAGATCCGGTAATATTGTTATAAGCTTACCTTAGATTAAAAATGGAGGGCTTCAGTGTCGTCCTCTGTGGTTGATATCGCGAAAGTCGCGACACACCCGAACGGCAGAATTTAGAAGAGTGTGACCAAGTTATGCGTCCACTCTCGGATTTTCTTGAGAGCTCTAGTGGCCGCTTCCCGTACTGGTCTTGATTGCTTAACTGGATTCTCGGCAAAGGTTGGATTCTCAGTGTTAGATGGAATCTCAGTGTTAGGTGGACTCTCAGTGTTAGATGGACTCTCAGTGTTAGATGAACTCTCAGTGTAAGACGGACTCTTGATGTTAGCTGAGCTCCCAGTGGGCTCTGGCAGACCATCCCTATTTCTACAGACTTCAGTTTCAATTTGAATGCTATCATCCAAATCAATATCTTCATGGTAGTTAGTCGTCTCCATCTCTACATCCTCAAGTTCTTCTATAGTGTTCGCATCTTCAGTATGTGCAGGCACTTCCAAGGGTCCAGAAACATTGCAAGAATTGGGAGGATTGACATTAGTTGTTGAATTACTTGGTTTACCTTCCTCGATCTCAAGTGGGTACAGTTGGGCTATTGATCTTGTGAATTCTCTATTAGCGACTTTAACTTTAGCTATTCTACAAAGTCCGTCCTTTCCCTGGATAAGTGAAACAATCCTTCCAACTTTCCATCCTTCACGGTTGTTGTTGTCTCCTTTTATCTGCACTATTTGTCCCTGCATCGGTACCAAATGTGATTTGATTCTAGGCTCTTTATGAGAATGATGGTACCTTTCGCGCAAACTTGGCAGGTAGCGGTTGGAGAACATTTCTTTGAATTCATTCAAAATTGTTTGTGCTCTCTTCCAACTTAGAATCAAATCTATCTTCGTGTTAGTGCCTTCTAAAGGGATATTTTCATATGACGTTTCCGTGGTAATGCATTTACCCATAGTAAGAAAATCGCCAGGTGTAAGGATGTGTTCTAATTCTGAATCAACACAAGTAAGTGGTCTTGTGTTTAAAACAGCTTCGATCTCTTTCAAAATAGTAAGTAGTTGGCTGTCATCAAGCAAGTGTTTCTGTAATGTTCTTTTCAAACAGTGTTTCACCAATCCTACTAATCTTTCATAAAATCCCCCAAACCATGGAGCTAATTGTGGTATAAATTTGTATTTTATTTTGTTCTGAATGCAATAAGGTTTTGCCAGGATTTCAGCTATCAACTTGTAATGTAACGCGTTATCAGAAGTTAGTAGTGCTGGGACACCCCTCATAGACATAAACCTCCTCAGTGCAAGTAATCCTTCTTCAGCTGATAAATTTTTAACCATATCGAGGCTAATAGCTCTAACAGCTAGGCATGTATATAAGCAAATCCATCTCTTCTCTGTCCCGTTGTTCGTTTTGACAAGTAGTGGTCCGAGATAGTCCATGCCCGTGAATGTGAATGGGGAACTGTAATTAACTCTCTCGGCTGGCAGGGCTGGAGGTGGTGGCAGCCGGTAAGGTCCTCCTCCATGTTTGATACAACTAGAACAACGTTGAACAATTTTCTTCACTTGGCTTTTGCCCTGTGGAATCCAGTAATGTTTACGGATGATACTCAGTGTATGATTCGCTCCAACATGATAATTTTCTTTATGTGTTGTCATGATCAACTTATTTGTATAATCACAGTCCCTAGGTATCAGTATGGGATATTTCATGTCATATGCCCATTCTGTATTTTCGAATCTTCCTTTACATCTGAGTATCCCTTCATGATCTATAAATAGTTTGAGATTTCTGCTCAGCGATGTCTCTTTGTGCTCTATCTCATCTGGGAAGTATGCTGTTTGTAACTTCTTAATTTCTTCAATGTCTTTTTCCTTGGTACCTTCTGTTGCCCCATGTTCCTGCCTCGGTATTAATTTCATTACTATTTTTTGGCAATCATCTGTCGACGACAGACCCTCCCGACTAAGGAAATTAAGTTCTCTGTTTATTGTATTTGTAGGCCATAATGTAGGTTTATGCAGTAGAAAGTCAGGTCCTTCGAGCCAATAGGATTTTTCTTCAGGGGTCTTGTCTGGTCGTGTTGCCACATCGGCCGGATTCAAATTTGTGGGAATATATCTCATAGTTAGATTTCCGGTTTTCTTCATCTCCTCAACTCTTCGTGAGACAAATGGTGTCAGAAGTTTGTTGGAGTTATACCAGTCAATGACTATTTGACTATCTGTCCATAGAAATTGCTGGTTTGTCTTCACTTGAAGTGATCTTTCTACATACTTGAGGAGTCTGCAACCAATAAGTGCTCCCAATAGTTCCAAACGAGGAATTTTTAAGTTATCTTGGTCCTTGATTGGTACTAATCGAGATTTGCCAATAATAAATCCCTTCCCGTTTTTGTTGACTATATAGACTACAGCTGCATAAGCCTTTGTTGAGGAATCTGTGAAACAATGTAGTTGGTTCTCAATAATATCCATTTCTGGGGTATAGCATCGAGGTATATTCACCTGTATTTTAACGAGCTCTTGATGAACTAGTTCCCATTTCTCTGCCTTATCTTTAGTCAAATTGGTATCCCATTTTATCCCTTCTTTCCAGAGTTCTTGTAGAAATAATTTTGGAGCTAGCAACGATGGTACAGCATATCCACAAGGATCATATATAGAAGCAATGGCCTTCAATATTCCTCTCTTGGTTGTTATTGGATCACCAATTTTAAGTCTCAACTGTAGTGTGTCCATTTTTGTGTTCCAATCTAATCCAAGAATTTTTATTACTTGGTCATTGCAACAGTCTGATATATTTTGCACAAACTCTTCCTTGTTTGAACTCCATTCTCTAAGATTCATTGAAATACTTTTAAATTCCGTTTTTAAGTTGTTATACAGTTCCACTGCCTCTTGTACAGTTGCTGTGCCCGTCACAAGATTGTCCACATAAATGTCACTAGCTACTCTCCGTACTTCTTTATGTTGGGATTTCCTCAGGTGGTTTTTAATGGTTGCATTCAGAAGGAATGGGCTTGATATTATGCCAAATGGGACTCTACAAAAACGAAGATGTAATATATTGTCATTGGTTGCAGCCTGGGTGATATCTTTAATCCATAGGAATCTCGTTACATCTCTACTGTTCTCCTGTAAGCTAAGTTGTAAGAAAGCCTTTTCAACATCAGCAGAAATGGCAACCTTATGAGTTCTAAATCGTATTATAAGTCCAGTTAAATCTTCTAGTAACATAGGTCCCGTATGAAGGCATTCATTAAGGCTTTTGTGATTCTTTACTTTACCCGATCCATCATATACAATCCTTGTGGGTTTCCCAGGTGATTTCACCCCATGGTGGGCTAGGTAATGTATTGGAAATTCACTTACCAATTTCTTGTCGTCAGGAACAACCTCAATTACACCACATTGCAGTTGCTCTTGAATCGTGGCATCATAAGCGATTAAAGAATGTTTATCCAAACGTCGTAGTAAATGTATCAATCGTCCAATAGCGAGTCCTTCATTGGTAGGCAGGTCATGAGGAGGATATTCTTTCCATGGCCAGGATACCACATACCTATTATCAGCATATGTTGTAGTTTCATTGAAATTGTTCATTGCTTCCTCTTCCTTGGTAGTATTGGGAGAATCCGTGATTCCGATGGACTCCAAATCCCATAGATTTTTTAGTTTTGTTTCATCGAATGGTAAATCAGGTTTAATTAGTTTAACTTCAGCGGTTGACTGACAGTAAGTCACAACAGACAAGTCATGCTCTTGTTTGAGCTCCTGTGTGGTAGGCACTTTGCCAGTTAAAATCCAGCCCAAATCAGAATTTACTAAGAAAAGATTTTCTGCTAGTTGTTGTTTATCCGTCGACATAAACGAGAAATAGTAGTCGTTACCAATAAGTATGTCGATTTGATCATTCAATGAACCATCATCGGCAAGTATCGTGTCATCCCTCCACACCTTTAAGTCCTTTAAGGGATATGGAACTCCCTGCGAGATCCTAGGAACAACATTGACATACAATAACTTTTCTTTGTCAGTGAGGCTCATCAGACGAAGTTTGACTAGAGGGCTATCATATTCCTGTGGCACATCTGCTCCAAATGTGAAGACAGCCAACCGATGCTCCTCCTCAACTGGCAATTTCAAGTTATCAACAACTCGCTGTGTCACATAACTCCTTTGACTCCCGGAATCCATCAAAAGTCTGCAACGCATATTCCTGGACTTATCTTCTGTCAGTGCTTCTACTACAGCAGTTTGAAGAATGGTCATAGAAGACCAAGTTGTGTTGGTCAGCATAGTCTGAGTATCAGCAGTTGATGTAGGGTATTTAGCTAGGGGGCATAAAGATCTGTGATGATGGCCAAACTTCTTGCAGTAAATACAGGTTCTCTTTAAGTGACAATTCTTGGCTATATGCCCCTGAAGTAGGCAGATAAAGCATTTGTTCTTTAATTTATACTTTCTTGCTGAAATTGTGGCAAATTGTTGACATTGGTCACTAAAATGTGGCTCTCTGCAATAAATACAAGATGGTTTATTTATCTTCGGAGGAGGTGCTTCATGATTTGAATTATTTCCAAAATTAATATTCCTCCCTTGGTGATAGCTCGGTGGTCGCTGCTTCCCCCTAAAGTTGTCGTTTTCGTTAGGGTAATTAGATTTATAATGATTATTATACTTCTCGTGATTAGCATTACTTTTGTTGTTGAAATAATTCTTGTACTGATTTTTTCCGTTGTTCACATCATTGTTTCTGCTATCCTTGGAGGAGAAAGAAATGCCCTGAGTTGTATGTAATGTCTCTACTGTATATTGCTCATTCTTTGAGGTTTTTCCCAGTGATATACGATTGGCATCTTCTCGAGCCGTGATTATTACTTGCAGACATTTTCTCATCTCCTCTATGGAATCCAATTTAGCCATAATTCTCATCTCGTAAATAATGTCTTCAGGAAATTTTTCTAGAATTAAGAATCTCAGGTGGTTGTGATTTATGTCTTCTCCCAAAGACTTGAGAATTCTCAGGTGTCTTTCTATCTCATTGAGAGTACGTCTGGCATCCACAGCAGTTTTTTGAGAGGGCTTTATTCTGTATAATGCAGTGTAATGGGCATCAATAATCTGGTTTTCTTTCCCATATCTTTCTTTCAGCAAAGACATAGCGATCTCATAATTTTTATTAGTAACTTCCAATCCATCAATGGCATTCTTGGCGTCTCCCAACAGGGATGCCTTTAGGTAGAGCAGTTTGTCTACTTCCGCCAAATTTCTATTCCCAATGTTGGAGTCGAATTGATCGAGGAACTGATGCCATTCCAGAATGTTTCCATCAAATTGAGCCAAGTTTAATTTTGGTAACTTGCTGGAAATTGTTCTAGAAGTTTCTTTATCCTTGGAACCTTCATGCATCAATGTTATTTTACATTTAAGTTCAGTAAAAACTGCTTCGCCTTTTAGTTGAAGAGAACTGAAGTTAGAGATATCATCGACGGAAGGTTCAGCTACCAATCTAAAATAACTATTCAATTCTTTGATGAATCGTTCATTAAATGATTCAAATTTTTTGCACAGACCTTCTGAGTCATCTCTGTTTGCTTCTGTTAAATCTGAGAGTCTTTCCTGAGCCTGTTCCGTAGCAGTCTGTATCCACTGAATTATCTCACCTAAACGGGTAAGCAAAATAGATTCCATTTTCTTGTCCCAGTTATCCTGAAATTGGAATTAATCCACATGAGGACACTGAGAGTAATGAAGAAATGTTATAAAAGAAAACATGTAAAACTGTAAAATAAATAACACATTGTTCAAAATTACATTTCTTTTACATATTTATTGAAATGGGTAAACCAAGGTTACACCTCTAAATAATATAATCCTCCTCCCCTTGTAATATAATCAGCTTGAATAATTTAACACTAGAACCATATTTTAATAAATAAATCCTCCGTCCACAATTGTTCGTCTATGAATTCACTTTGGCAGCAAGTAACATTCCAGTGCAAAAATAGCTACCTATATGAGGATTCAATCAATACACTCATCACATGGTTTAAGCACAACACAGAAGTTATTGTCAGGATCATTAACTTCCTTATGGACCCTTGGCCCCCCCTATGTTTTATTAAACTCATTGAATAATTCAAACGAACTGTATAATAACCCCATCGCTCAAGGATATGCGGATGGTAAGATTCTCTGATATACTCGGGATATGCAAGATAACTCTATAATACGGTTTCTCAACCTTATCGCCCGCCCGACAGTGACCAAACCATGAGGGCGGGGGCACTTCTTTTACCTCCTACGATGTAGCAAGTGCCCAGCCACCCAAAGCGGCCAGGGTGTGCGGCTGACTTGCGCTCCGTACGCTTCATATCTCAAGTTTTCAAACCATTCAATCTGTCTCAAATATCTTAAAGAAAGAAAAAAAAAAAAAAAGAAGAAGAAGAATATCTTTTACTTTTACCGCCTTACTGGATAATCCCTTTCAATCCGAGGCAAATATGTACCGAGAATGACAGCAAATTCGCGAACACGCCTCGATATGCCTCAGGATGGGCCACTATATGTATTTTCAATAAACATGTGCCACATGGTCGGTCAACAAGCACGTTTGTTTCCTTCACGCTATAAAATTAAACACTTACCGTTCATCCAGCAGGAGATAGGGAGCTCACACTTTAAAACAATACAAAACTTCAATCCTTAGCGCAAAAAATGACTTTAAATTTTATGGAGCCACGAGATTCTCCTCACCTATTAGAGTATCGAAAGGAAAGAAAAGTGACGGACTGTAGTCAAAGACAATGAAGTAATTACCAAAGATAATGCAATCACTCTGACCACTGTGCTTTAACCACAGACGTATTGCCATGTCACACTATCGCTTTCTCTCTTCACACAGATAATATATATAGATCAAGATGACCAAGGTGCTACCGAACTCAATAGCTATCCATGTTGTTATATCGAGATTTCACACTTCCAATCTTAGTAATGGGTTCAATAAATGAATAACCATTCTGGATAGATCAGGTGTGGAGGTTCGCGTAATTTAATAAAGCCGGTGAAGTTTCAAAGAATATTTTTATTACTTTGACCAAAACCTTTCCTGGGATTCTCGGACATAATTGAATGACCCCACATGAAAAATGGTACATTTATAATGGTGTTTCGTTCATACTACGACCTAATCGTAGTTACCTACTTTCCTTCTAGTCTCGATGACGTGTTACTTGCTACGATTGTTTCGTTCGATGATTACGTATACATGTGCAACTAACAACTGCCGCAGTTGCTAATGTTTATCCACAAGTTGCGATATATCCTCGCTATAAAAGCACGATTAAGCAATTTGCGGTTGCGAAATGAGATCTGAATTCCATAGACAACTATAAAAACGCGGTAAACCATCACTCAAACGGTTTTATCTCGAAACATCCTCATAGTAGCCTAATTGGCATATGTTTTGACAATTCGTACGCGGTTTGTACCATGAGTGAGTGTACTCGGACCGAGCTAAATAGCGTAGTATAGTATCATCCTTAACAGTCATGGTTTCATGACAATAGTGCGTCATAATACAGGTAAATATATAAAAATCTATAAACCTACCTAAGGTACGAAGTCTGTGCCGTAACACCTTTGGGATATTACGATGAACTAAACGTCCAATAATTCAAGAAATAATTCCTAACACATACTCTCAATAATCGAACAACTGACATCGCGAACCGAACCACACACCCGAAGAAAAGGTACTCTAAACAAATATAGCATTTTATTAGGCGAATATGTTGTAGGTTATAAATTTCATGGATGGTTAATTAATATGAACAAACTTTTAATTTAATAAAATTAAAATTTATTCACCCAACACCACTAGAGGCTGGTGCTAGTACTATTGAGATTTGTTGAATAATTGGAAAACTATTCCGACCTAGTTCTCAGATCCCAGCATCTCCACCATGTCGCTGCGTCTTTCTGTTGATATATGACAATAAAGACTATTAACCAGCTACACTGACCCGCGCAGCGTTGTACATCTTAGTGTAGCACTTTGGGGACAACAATCAATAATTTGTTGGGATTTGGGTGTGGATTTCGGTTCGCTTACCTAAGTCCTTGGTGTTGGCACTTCGTTTGGGTTCTCCTTTATCTGCTCTCCTATCTGTTGAGTAAATACACGCCGATGATACTAATGTACCTTTACGCCATCAGAGACGGATCTGTGACAGGATGATTCTGGAAAGAACCCGATCAACACTCCTTGTTGGTATGTAAGTAAGTAAGGAACAACTTAGGACACCTTACGTTCTATACTAATCCGGGAGAAGCTATGAGTCCAGTGATAGTATGTCAGTCAAGTTATTCACCAAAGAATCTTAAGCAGTCCGCGGGTACCCATGCACCAATATATTGACTTCGCCTCTGAAGCAATATCAGATCCATACCCCCTCTTCCACCCCCTCTTCAACCCCCTCTTCCACCCCCTCTTCATCAGATCCATACCCCCTCTTCCACCCCCTCTTCAACCCCCTCTTCATCAGATCCATACCCCCTCTTCCACCCCCTCTTCAACCCCCTCTTCCACCCCCTCTTCATCAGATCCATACCCCCTCTTCCACCCCCTCTTCAACCCCCTCTTCAACCCCCTCTTCCACCCCCTCTTCCACCCCCTCAATGTTACCAAGCTCGTCCACGCTTTCGCATGGACGACGTACAACGGGCTGGCTCAAGATAAGAGATCAGAAAAGTAATACTATGTCAAAGGGAGTCAATGTGGATCTTCATACACTAAACCTATTCTCAGGTAATTGTGACCAATTAGGGACAAATTATATACATCAGAGAACCAACTAACTATCGGTTAACTTTATACACCCCAATCCATTTGGAATCTCACACTCAACGAGGCACTAATTATAGATCTCGGGGACATAACCAGTAACTACCCTCAACACAGTAAGTCTAGATCATTTGGGACAATTATCAATAATCGTTCTCTGATATTATAGGACCTGATTGGCAACGCTATATCAAGTAAGAATTAATATTTACACAATCTTTACACAAAGGGGTAAACAGTATAGACATAATAAAAATCATCAAGCTTAGACTAGGCACTTAGCTTTCCTCCTTTCAGCACTGAGACTCCTCCTGCACATCCTTGGCACCACAATCCAAACATAGTCATATGTTAACCATTAGATAGAAACTTTGCTAAACAAGTATTAATAATAATAGTAGAACACTGCACTCTTCGAAAGCTACTAGTAAAATGAGCCTTTTTGATATCCAATATGGCGGCCCTCCCTTTTCCGCTTCAGTGCTGCCATCTAGTAGATCCGGTAATATTGTTATAAGCTTACCTTAGATTAAAAATGGAGGGCTTCAGTGTCGTCCTCTGTGGTTGATATCGCGAAAGTCGCGACACCATATGTCTGTGACGCAAACTAAACCTCTTCATCACAATAACTCAATAAGTTATTGTTCGTCCGACTCAAAATGAAGGTAAATAGGGTAAAAGAGATAATTACGGACAGACTACGCACGAGACAGGTAACATGCGAACGCATCAATCACCCATTCATTCTACTAAACTGACGAGTCATCTTTGCAAAGGTATACAAGTTTCCCACATACACACGAAAATAAACCTTACAGCAGGAGTGTATGATACATTTCTGAAGGAGAAAAGGAATATGTCGGGGATGGGAAAACTGTTTAGAAACTTTTTGGGTTTGATGAGAAAGGAGTTTGGTAAATATTGCTTGTGAGTGGGAATGAATTGGACAAATAGTTCTTTGAGAGATTTTTATTTATAGGACTACTCTAAAGTAATCCGGTTACAAAATTTGCAATTCACGCAATTTGTGTGTTCAATGTATCTATACATTTGTTTATATCCGGTCGCATTTTTGAAGTGGAATTTCTTAGGAGAGGGCTTTGGAATTCTGCTTCGCAACCTTTTTGTGTGACATAAAGTGGTGGGGGTAAACACTGAGGTGAATAATTAAAATGTTTCCCTGTAATACAAAAGCTTTACTTCTATCGTATATACGACTCTCTGTTTTTTATACATAGTAGAGATGTACCTAAATATGTCTTATCTGTATTGTCAATTGAAATGATAATCACCAAAACTTCAGAACAAAATTTAAAAAGGATGACAAAAAACAAGCAGTATATCTTTAAAATCTGCGATACTTCATTTAAGTTATAATTAATGAATACATTTATTTATGTAATTTAATACAGATTCAGTTATTAATCAAAAACACAAAGTTTCGGGATTATTGCTGCAATTTTCCAAAACAATTAAAATTTAACATTTAAGAGAATATAAATGATTTTCGCGTGGTGGTAAATTTCACGCCAAACATATTAAAAAACAATTCAATTCCCAGTGAAAATACAAGTTTTCTCCCCAATGAAAATATGAGTTTCCGGTTCTAGTTGTGATTGTGCACTTAGAAAAAAATTGGGACAACTAGACCACTCAAGTTCTCAGTAACATTTTTTCTAATCAATATTACAGTTACTACGTTCTTCTTAGAAAATATTTATTACCAAATATTTTGTAACTGTAACTAAATAATTATAGGTATCATATATAGCACTAGAATGTTAGTAACAGCATCGAGACATTTTTCTCAGTGTATGTGTGATGTGAAAAATCCCGGCACCTACGACACAAGTCATCAAACTTAGTTTGGGGCTGTAAGTGTGAAAGCGTTAATATGTATATTTAATAGTTATTCTAAAATACAACCGACCAGCCGACTAAGGGCATAACGACGGAAATGACGCAAAATCGCCAAGAATGGCGTAAAAGTATCAGAAGGGCTGAAATCCTAGCTCCCAAACAGGGAACAAGCCAAAAGTTGATTGAATTGATTGAGATTGAATTCATTAGAAATATGAAATGGCATTCTGAACTATGTTGTAGCATTCCAATTGTATAAAAAATATCATATTCCCAAAAAGCATGATGCTCATTCTCCTGAAGACCCCAACTTTATCAAAAAACCCATAAGCAAATAGCACAAAACGCTTGATAAATAGCATCACAAAGGTATCGCCATTTCACACACGTTTCTCGCTAAAAGGGAAAAACGTGTGGAATGCAGGGCAAAGGGATTGTGTCCTTCGATACCACTCGAGCGGATTGTGTGGATGTCACGCTGAGGGATGGTAAAGGGATGGTTTTGGGACTATTGATGTTGGTGGTAAACTGATGTTATGTAATGAGTTTTGCTATATGACAACTTTTGTTATAATTTTCTCCTTTTGAAGTAAAACTTTTTATGTGAGAGCTTTGAAATTCTGATCTGCAAGCTTTATGTGTGACGAAAATTGGTAAGAGTAAACACTGTGATGAAAATTAAAATGTTTCCCTGTAATGTAGAAGTTTCAGTTCTATCGTGTCTTTACAACACACACGCTGATTTTTTACCGACTTCCCAAAAAAGGAGGAGGTACTCAAGTCGACTGTATTTTTTTTTATGTGCTACCTCATAACTTCTCTCCACGCGAGCCGATTTCGAAGATTTTTTTTAGCTTGAAAGATGTTGCTTTCTAATTGGTCCCATTAAAATTTGATCAAGATCTGATCAGTAGTTATTGAAATATCGTCAATAATGCCTATTTTGTGACGAATAAAGCGTACTTTGACGATGTTCTCGTTTACCCAATTTCAAAAGTTACCTCATAACTTCTTTCGTTATGAACCGATTTTGATGATTCTTTTTTTATTTGAAAGCTGCTGCTTTTCATGTGGTCCCATTGAAATTTGATCAAGGTCTGTCTATCTCTAGTTTTTGAGTTATAGTCAATAATGCGTGTTTATACATTAAATCTGATAAAAAATCCGAAGATAAAGCGTGAAGACGGTTTTTTTAAGCTTTGCTTGCGTTTAATTATTATTTAATTTAGTTTTATTTTAAAATACAAATATCGTTAGTACACATGATGATTCAATGTTGCCCTGAAATGTAACTGCCCGTTAACTTAGTTGGGCATTGGCCTTCTAAGCAGGAGTATTGGGTTCGATTAGTTAGTTGTCCTTCACGCGAGCGACGCGCCCTCGCGTCTGTCTCAACAGGATGAAGGCCAACTAATTTGTCCGAAACGAGTCGACGGTAAAGTAAGACAACATGCTCGTTAATCTAAATCTTCATTCACCTACACTATTCCAGTTACTCTGTGATCATGGCGCTTGCAACAGTGCTGAAAAATTGGAAATTCAAAACAAAATTCATGGCAAATATCCCATTAGGTACTAACACAAACAGGAAACGCGGATATCAAATAGAAGTATTTTTTGTACTAGAAAATGACCCAACATAATTTGCGCCTTACTGCTTACCGATTGCGCCTTGAACAAAGGAGACTGTGAAAACGGCATCAAAAAAATTTCAAATGCGACGTTTACATTACACGGAATATTAATTCCAGTCACTGAATAGATAAGGTTGACTTTTGTTTGTAACACATTGCTAATAATATAATAATTCATTTATTTCACTCAAGTTTCGATCATACAAATTAGAAAAGTTCAATTAAATATTTAAAAAAAAATTACTCTAATTATATAAATTACAACATTAAAAATTCAAATTCACTATACTATAATACTCCTTTAACCATTTCTCTATTAATCAGTACATGAACCATACAACAATGGTTTATGTACTGACACTCAAACCTGTTTGCAAATTCACTTAGGATCTTGTTACTAAAGAAAGAAATAAATGGAACTGAATATAGACATTTATAGGTCTTTCCAGGTTTGAATAAAAACAAACGTTTGTCTTCAAGCGCCTGCATCCTATAGCATGCATCTCAACACAATATCATCTATCGTGTTTACCTAAGCTCAGAATACCTTCCTATATTCCCAGTATTTTCCACTATCGATGCTCCATTTCACCACGTCTCGTCCGGTTTTCTCTTGCTATACTAATGCTCCCGGTTTCCTTGTTTTATAGATTTGTGTAAAACTATTTGTTTGGAATAGAAAAGGCTGCATTTGTGTTTCTGGTTCTGGTTGTGATTGTGTTTAGTATATGTAAACATAACATAAACGCTTTCACACTCATAGCCCCTCACTAAGTTTTTTTTTTTTATGTTGAATAGCCAAGCATTTCCACTATCTCACCTGATGGAAAGTGATGATGCGGCCGAAGGTGTGACATGCTGACAAGTTTGATGACTTGTGTTGTAGGTGGCAGAAACATTCACATCACACACACAATCACAACCAGAACCAGAAACACAAATTTTCCTTGGGAAGAAAACTTGTGTTCCCGCCGGGAATCGAAAACGACACCCCTGCTTATAAGGCGAACGCGCACCCAACTTAGCCAACGGGCAGTACATATAGCATGACAAACGGACAAATATTTTTTATTTGATGTGTAGAAACAGTTTCAGTGTATACCGGCACGTCCGCTTTGCGTTCGTTGCATACTCAATGGCATATTTTATTCGAGACATGGTAGGACCGATTTTCTGGGATTGTCACTGTTATCTATTTTGTGTATGTGTAAAGTGTTATATTTTTAACCGACTTCAAGAAAGGAGGTTCTCAATTCGACTGCATGTTTTTTTTGTATGTTTGTTACGCGATATCTCCGTCAATTGTGAATCGATTTTGATGATTTTTTTACTGACTTCAAAAATGAAGGAGGCACTATGTTCGAGTGTGTGTATTTTTTTATGTATGTTCACCGATTTCTCCCCCATTTGTGGACCGATTCTCAATTTTTTTTTGTTTGGTAGATAGAGGTGGTCCCATATAAATTTTATCGAAATCAATCCAGCCAAAACCAAAATATAGGCGTTGCAGTTGGTTTTTTTAAGGTTATTCTCAGCAAACCCTTTTATTTTGTAAAAGTGCATTAAACATTACCTGTCCGCCATTTTGAGTGTTCCTCCATGTTGGATTTAGAATGACGTCAAACAACTAACCATGCATTGCCATCCAAATTAAACGTGAATACAAAATTTCAGCTAAATCGGTTGAAGATATCTGCTTCAAAATTAAGTTGCAAGATTCCACCCGAACAAACATACATGCATACAGTGCAAGCTAAATAAAAGCTTCTACAAACAAATACAATTTCACCGAAACTAAAATATCCAATCAACATTTTGAATGCCTAACTAGCAAATTAACCACATCATTATAATTATGCATCAAGTGAGATCGTGATCAAATGCATAAAAAAATCAACATAAAAACAAATTAACAAATAATATTTCCACAATTATTGCAACTGTGACAGCAACGCGTCGCTCGAATAACAGTTGATTTATACAAAATCAACATATCAAAATAAAATAACTATTAAAATGAGCATCTAATACCGGCTTTATTAATTTTTATTTGTAATATAATGAACTGGTTCTATGTTACAAAATGTATGGAAGAATTTGGCAAAATGTAACTTATAAAACACTTAAAGTGAAAAGTTGATAGTGATAACGGTCCTCTTGAATTATAGAATCAGATAAGTAACTTTATCAAGTTGGTACTATATATTAACCTATATCACGCTATCTATTGAAAATAACCCGTAGAAATATATAAGTAAGTTATCTTCATAGAGTGGTACCAAACGCGGCTTGTATATGTACGCACGTGTCTCAGCACGTTCTATGGTGGCAATTACCTTACAAAAATATGTATACTTCTATACTAATACTAGCCGTGCCCCGTGCTTCGCCCGCTATTATCAAGTAGCCTATGTGTTAATCCTAGGTATGATCTATGTACATTCCAAATTTTATCCAAATCCGTTCAGCCGTTAAAGCGTGAAGAGGGAACAAACATACTTACACACAATCTTTCGGATTTATGATATTAGTATATAGGATCATAAAGAGGAAAAGTTTGTGAGGTTGTAGGGGGTAATCTCTGGATCTACAGAACCGATTTTGAAAATTCTTTTACTAATAGAAAGCCACGTTATTTGTGATTGATATAGGCTATGTTTTTTTACCCCGGCGACGCGACGCCGGGCCCCTCATCTAGTTCACTGTATATAGACTGATACCAAATTTTCTGTTTGTTTAAACATTAATGTGTTAAGACTTATAAAGAAAAATAAGAAATTCAAACTTATCTATATTTTTTTTTAGCTTTTACGAAACTTTTATTTTTTGGTCCCTTTGGTGATTTTCATCATATATGATCTAAATAGAAGATATTAATCCAGTTCTGTTTGAAATACAGCACTGAACATAAAACCGTCAAATTATATTCATCAAAATACAACACGTATATTTCTAATTTTCCGCACCCTCGTCTGAAAGTTTGTTAATTTTATTAGACAAACTTTGACAAAGTTTGCGGAAAAATAAAGTTTTGTATTAATATTGTGCGGGATTTCTCCGTACGCTTCAAAGTCGAGTTTGACTCTTGACAGATTTTCGTATCGCTATTTATTATACGTAAATACACCCAAAGTTTTCTATACCTGCAAAAGGTTAATTTTATTGAATATAATTTCAAAACCAATGTTAAAAATTAGTAAATTTAAACATTTAAGCATTTGGTTTGCGCGGACAGCGCGGCGTGCAGAAACACGAACGCGAGCATCGCTGCACGACCGTACTCGCGTCAAATATTTACATATTTTTTAATAAATAACACTTTATTTTTCTAAGTAACAAATTAAATGACTATTAATAACAAGGATTTATGAAGGCAATGCACAAGTGCTTTTTGGCAACTACTTTCATAAAAATACAAAATTCGCCGCTGAGTTTCTTGCCGGTCCTTCTCGAAATCGTTGTAATTTTGCGAACCTGGCAGTATAGACATTAACTTTAATGTCTGTCTCTTTAGGACCCATGTGAATAAATGATTATGATTTAATTGATTGATTTGAGTTTGTGCCATAAGCTTCACAATCATTAAAAATTACCAAGACCAAACACCATCACAGCGTTTAAGCTATTTGTTGCCAAATACTAAACAAAACAATAATCTTTCTTTACCCCCATTAATTTTTAACAGAAAGCTAACAGCAAATCGAAAACATCTCACACAATGGCTGTTTGCAGACCGAACCGGTGAAATATTAAACAGCACGATCTCAGGCGAACTGAATGAGTTTCCGAATCGCTATCATTATAAATTAAAGATCCAAGTTTCTTCGAGACCTTAGGCTTTTTTATTCATGAGAAAGTTGGAGCCCTCGCTTGTTCTGCTTTAAGGAAACCAAAGGCGAACTTACAGGTTTGGTTTGTTTTCTTTATTTATTAAAACGATGACGGCGCAGTGGTTAACAGAGTTGGCTTCTGATCGTGTCAAAGTTTTACATATTATCACGGACTTGAGTTTTCCGTGAAGGTAACATCATGAATCTATCCTGTACAACAAGTAGCAAAATAAAATAAAAATATACTTTCTATCTGGAAAACAGCTGCACCGATTTTCACCAAACATAAAGGATACTCACGATCAAGTCACTTTTGAAACAAAAATAAACCCTTTTTTGCTGTCGGTTAAAAATAAAATGGAATGTAATCGTTGACGTCATCGAAGTTGTGGTGGAATATCTACAGTGGTTCATTCGTGATTTAATCGCAATAGAACAGCTGGCTGAAAGGTTACATTATAGACCTTCCCGTTCGCTACAAATCTCATAGTAAAAGATTTTTTTTTTATATTGGAAAGCGCAGCATTTGACCGCTATCTCACCTGATGGAAAGTAAAATGATAATGCGGCCGATGATGGAACATGCTTGCCTAGAAGGACCTATTCACTCTAGACTTAAGACACCCAGATTATACCGATCAGGAAATAAAGACGCAGGCAATGAGTTCCACTCCTTCGCTGTACGGATGATAACCGTAGAAGCGAAACGCTACTCTGGAGATATGTCAACCATAAATGGATGATGTTTGACAGTTTGTCTTGTTGATTGTAAAAAGGGCATGGAGGAATTATATCATGTAATTCTTGAGCACACACTCCAAAATGTAAGCGATAGAATAGTTAACAGAACAGCAATTTAACTATGTCAACTTGTTGACTTGCGATATCGCGGCTGAATAGATAAGACTTAAGGCCTAGCAGGCCTAGCAGGCCTAGCACGGCGGGTAGACACTTTTCCCTGGACTGACCTGGATGCAGATAAAAATCTTTTCCCCTCTGTCATTCTTTTCTCCGCACCGAGCATGGACGCAAAGGTATATTATCCACGGTGGATAAGGAGGGAAACGCCTACGAACGAGGATAATTTATCTCTACCAAATGTCGAACAGATCAGTTTTATCCACTTTTCGTTGCGCCCATGTTATGAAGGGAGAAATATATATGTCTACTCCAAATGTCAAACAGGGAGAGTCTACTTTCCCTTTGCCATGCTGTGTATAGTGGAGAGGCTAATCTTGTCCCTTGTCAGTAGATTAAAACAGGGGGTACAATTTATATCCTTACGCCATGCTAAGGCTGCAGGTTGACTGCGTAACACGTTTTGCTATATTCAATACAAAAAACGTGCTACAACTCTAAGTGTTAAAACATTATTTCTCATACAATAATTATAACATCCAGAGTATAAACTAAGTCCGTAAAGTACAGTGGAAATTTGTAGGTATGGTTATGCACGTATTAATGCTGAAATTATTCATGTGCGTATAATTTTGCTAATTATAAACATGGTTTTATTACTTTCCTTTATTGTTGTCCAAAGTGCGCCATAAAACTGGTGTTACAGTTAAATGTAAATTAACTTACCTTTTACTCTATCGCTGATAAAATATAACAAGTTATAAAACATGACATTGCTTAAAACAAGTTATAAAATTTATAAGTATACTGTCTATTACGTAATTTTAATAGTATTGCTCTTCTGCTGATTGAGAATCTCCTGGTCCCGAGTTGTTAACTCGACCGCAAAATATTCGACCGCGTGGTCCATTTGATGAACGTATCTCATTTGTTGATGAGTGATTATTGTAGGTACTCGAGGGTAGTAGTAATTATACCAGACCTAGAATGTTACTGGCTCTCAATGATAGCCGCCGGACACTACTTATAAAGTGGCGACATTTTTTAAGAAAAGGTTAAAAATATGCTTCTAAACGATTGTTTATGTTAATATAAATTAAAAAAAACATTCATAAAAACATTACATTTCATATCGAATTAAATTTTTAATAATTAAAAAGCAAACAGAGCTTAAAAAAACGACTTCGATGCTTATATTTTGGGTTTGGCTTGATCGAATATATATGGGATCACCTCTGGAATATAATCTACCAAACAAAAATAAATATCAAAATCGAGTCATAATTGGCGGAATTATCGCTTAAATACACACAAAAAACATGCCGTCGAATTGAGAACCTCATTTTTTGAAGTCGGTTAAAAATGTGAATGGTCCGACCAATTGTAAACGCGGCTATTTTGACGTTCTTTATATGACATCCACAATCCAATCACTTATAAATCATTGATTAAAAGAAATACATTTAAATATTATTCAATTAATACACTATTTGATCCTTCAAATTGGTTCAAGTTATTATGAATATATAATTAACTTATTTGCACGTAGGTAGGTAATAGAAACAGGAAAATTTTAGGATAACCTGAGTTCCAGTCCTCATCGGATTAAACTGTCAGCTGATAACTACATCGCTGTTCACGTCACTGGCACTAACCGGTTTCGGCGACTGCCAAAATCATTACTTACCTTGTAGCTGTGCTAAATTGCAGTATTTAGTATTTGACTGAAATATAGTTCGTTTTGTAGGGAGATAAATTAAGGTGTTTGTTACCATGTCGTATTGATATTGCCAGGTGTAAAAGTAAAGTATTATTTACAACCAGAGGCTCTGTGAATCTAAAGACCCACCTTTCTAAATGGCTGAAATATGATTATTATTACAACACGATCATATCTGCGCCATTTTGAAAAAAAATCCAAAAAATGTCTATATAATTATCGAACCTGCTCACAAAATCGACACGAGAATATTAAGACGCTTTTCTCGGTCAATTTAATTAAATTTCAGCTTCATAATAATGGTCTTATGAAAGCTTTATTAACTTAGAATAAAATTAAAGGAAGCTTAATGATTATTAAACTATTTGATAGTTTAAGAAATTTCGTGAAAAAGTGTATTTTACTTTCTTATAAATAAATAGATATACCTAAACTAAATATTGGTATTGCCTTATATTTTTTTATTTATATTTAATACTAACCGCGCTTCGCCCGCTATTATCAAATTAAAAAGTAGCCTAAGTATAAGCTATGTACAAAAAAAATCATCCAAATCCGTTCAGCCTTTAAAGCGTAAAGAGGGAACAAACATACTTACACGCTTACACACAAACTTTTGGATTTATAATATTAGTTGGAAAAATTACCATTTACATATTAATAAAATGTAGATGCCTTGTGTTAATCACACCACAGAATAAATAACAGAAGAAGTGATCATATAAGCATCTAAAAGTATTTAACCAAATTAATTAATTATACAAATTATACACTCATAATAATTTCACTTATTTGTAGGACGGATGCTTATTTTTAGACTAGACAAAGCATAATTAAATAAAAGTTCTCATCAAGGATTTTATGTAAATTTTTACAAACAAACGCATCCACACTCACAGCCCCACATTGAGTTCAAAGACTTGTATCGTGGGTGCCGGAAACATTCAAAACACACACATAATCACACCCAGAGCCAAATTCACAAATGCCCAAGGAGAAAAATTGTGTTTCTGTCGGGAAACAAACCCAGAAGCCACGGCGCAGAGGGAAGAGACTTGCCAACTGCGCTAACTGGGTCGTCGAGAATTTAATTACAACCAAAGATTTCCAGTAGGTACTTTATTCCCAGAATCTTTAATCACATTAAGAAACAGATCAGTATTAACGCACGTCGAAATCACTCCAATAAACACCGACATAAAATTTCCCGAGTAATCGATATCCAAAACAAAAACACACTTTGCTTGTCTAAAAATACGAATTTTCGTCTTTATCCTTCGAAGCTTAACGGGGGTACAATAATCCTTTAATCGAAGGGTGGAATGAAAGAAAAACGACTTCGAATTTAAGGGATGGCTGGATAATCGACACTTTTAAATCGGTTTTCTTTTAATAGGTGCGTTTAGTTTAAAAATGGCTCAATTAAAAATCTGCGTAGCAAAATGTAAATACTTAGGGCTCCGTTACTGTTTACAGAAAACTGGGTTAAGTTAAACTGAAAAACTTATTGAGTAACGTATCAAAATATAGTAATAACAGTACCTAGATGACCAAGCTTTGCTCGGTATTTTTTTTTTTTGTAAAAAAATAAATTATTTGAATAAAAGTATCATCTGGACTCGAACCGGGGACTTCTGGTTTCGGGACCGCCCGATTTTACACCCGAGCTTATCATAACCTTGTAGATAGTGGCGAAATGTACCTTCGTATTCTAATGATATTGTAGCAGTTTTTTATTGCCTGAAAACACGGATAAAACGACGTTTTCTAAAAATGAGACCTTGCTAGATCGATTTATCGCCCCCGAATCGCGTCTGCATACTAAATTTCATAAAAATTGTTGAAGCCGTTTCCGAGATTCAGATTATATATATACATATATACAAGATTTGCTCGTTTAAAGGTATTCGATAGATTAGATAATATAATGCAAAATGCAACTTGTAAGTAGCAGTACTAAGTTTACGAAACGGGATACAAATATTGATAGTGAAAGTGACCATGGTAGCTTAAAAACATGTACATAAATGTAATGTAGTCGCCTTGTAAACATTCTTGATAGGTTTTGTAGTTAGCTTTTGACTTTATATTTAACAAAGTATGGCGAAAGAAAAATGAGTATCGTGATTTATTATTAACATACAAACACATTCACACAGCAACACACTAAGTTCAAATACTTGTGCCGTGTAAAATTATGCTCCTGTCGGGAATAGAAACCATAACCCTCGCCGCAGAGGACCAAGACTTGCCTAACGAACTTTACAATCAATTTGTTAAACAGATATGTAGCATGCAGTCGTTTAGAAATAACCTCAAATAATAATTGTCAATGCTGAAAATGACACATCATTAAAATTATTTTCATATTTGATAGATAGATCACTCAAACAAATCAAATACCGCTGACGAATCCAATCCTAGACCGGTAGCTATTGAATCCTTCAATCTGCCGGCAATAATAGTACGTCAATGATTGAGGATATCCCATTATTTCTACGCTCTACTGACTCCATTATTAAACATCCATGACGGCAATGTTTCGAAATGCGATTGTCATAGAACCGTTCAGATAGATTGCTGCCTATTTCTCATATACTACTATTTGATGGTAGGAAAATGAGAAGGGTTAGTGTTACGGGCCTGAATAAAATGCATCAACAAATCACTATTTGTCACACCAATCCCACTAATATTATAAAGGCGAAAGTTTTGAGAAGAGTGTGTTTTTAGTGATAAATTTAGAAAGGAAAAATTATCGCTTGAGGCGGGATTTGAACCCGCGAATAATTTTTCCTTTCTAAATGTATCACTATAGTTCTGCCTAGCATGGCTAATGCTATATAAATAAAATCAAAAGTGTGTTTGTATGTTTGTTACGTCTTCACACTCAAACGGCTGGACCAATGTTGATGAAATTTGGTATGGAAGTAGCTTACACCCTAGATAACACATAGGCTACCGGAATCCCCACGGGTCCGGGACTTACGTGGGTAAAACCGCGAGACGCAGCCAGTAAATTATATATAGGAGGTTTTTCAAATAAGTGTGTGACTATCTAAGGGTGTTTTCAACCGACTTCCAAAAAAAAGAAGGATTTCAGTTTGACTGTTACATTTATTTGTTTTTTTTTTCCGGGTAAATCACTTCATAACCGCGCCGTACGTTATGGATGATTCTTTTTTTTTCAGTTTCTAGTTGGCCCAATAAAACTATTTAAACAAGAATGAGGGAAAGTTTGTAAAAATATTGTTCTCTCTCCACGTCTCAACTACTGAACAGTTTGCTTGCGGTTTTTAATTACCTGCAATTACAAGCAATTAAAATGACTTCGTATTAAAAATATTCGTAAATTCTTATTTCTTTAATACTTTTGTAACAATTGACTGAGACCCTAACATATCCGACGATTAACCCCCGAGCACCCTCCATCGCCTCGGACATGAAAAGACGGGGCCAATCAAGGAGCATCGGACCGTACCCCGAGTGCAGATAAATGGACTAATGCCGACATCGCCGACATGTGGGGATCCCCTTACCACAAATACGTATATCTATGTAATCATAGGTACTTACCTACTTGCCTTAACTGAGATATAAAGGTGAGATACCGCAATATATCCTCGTGATGATATAGGGAGAGATCGTCTAACTAAACTCCACTCCAACATGCTTATACTCAAATGGGAGTACACAAAAAAATATAGTCCTAATTAGTCGCATTGACGACCTTGCTACACTGATGCTACCAAAGAGCAACTTAATAAGCTGGATCGCTTTCTAAACATGTGCATTCCCTACATATACGGCCTGCGCAAGTATGACCATGTGTCTAAGTTTCGATTTGAAATAAAATGGCTTAATATCGCCAAAATGCGCACATTCTATGTGCTTTGTACAAAATAATGTTTGACCTTCTTTCTCCGAAATATCTGAAAGAACGGTACATCTTTATCTCTTCTCAAGGGCAACCACAGCGTTGGTCTCAAGAGTTCCGATTGATGATCCTCAAAAATATAGCAGCATCTTACTCGGATTATTTCACAGTAACAGCTATTCACTTATGGAATAGTCCCCTATCCTACCTATTGACACTTTTAAAGCAAAGGTGAACAACCACTACCTTTGCCTACAGAATAATTAAGTTGAGCAACAAATCTTTCCATATTTTACTAACGTTTAATAATGTTTATGTATACATAATGCTATATATATAAGTATATTTATGTATGTAATATGATGTATGTATTTTTTTTATTCAAGATAGTCAAACTTTTATCCACAATCTCTCCTGATGGTAATTATATTATATGTAGTTCATGTGCTTTGTACGAAAGGATTTGGATGAAATTTGGAATGTACATAGCTTATACCTAGGATTAACATAAAGGCTACTTTTATCCCGGAATTCCCACGGGTCTGGGACTTAAACGGTTAAAACCGCGGGGCACAGCTAGTTATTATGTAAAAAAAATAGTCTTGTTAATTGGTAAGAACGTAATAATAGTAATTTTGACTACAAAATAGGTTTGAGAGAACTCTCTGGTATTCCAGTTGTCACATTTTTTCAAGTCTACATACTATCAGTGCCTTCCTTTGTTTTTCATATCACATATGAAAAAAGTTCTACATATAAAGAAAATTCATAACGAAATTCAGTGACAACAAGCGTGTTCATTGTCGGAAAAAACTTGGAAACAAGTTACAGACAAGTTCGTATTGCTCGGTTGTTGTGTAGAACTTTTATTAGCGCGTGGTGTGACTTGACTACGAAAATTGTAGTAAAAGACCAGATTTACTCAGTTTATTCAAGTAAAAGTATGAAATTAGTTGGCTTTTATTCTGTATTTGATTTTATCGAGTGTGGTCAGGCCTTTGGAAGATTGGTTAACGTGATTAGTGGAGATATAAGTTGCGTCCTTCAGAAATCTAATATATTAGAGAGCTGAAATACTTTTGACCCATTTGAAAACAAAACATTTTCAAGGTCAACATTAAACATGAAACATATAACTGAACTGCCTGTTGGCTTAGTTGGTAGAGCGTTCGCCTTCTAAGCAGGGGGTTCAATTCCCGACGGGATGACAAGTTTTCTCCCCAAGAAAACTTTGTGTTTCTGTTCTGGTTGTGATTGTAATTGTGTGTGTGATGTGTAGTTTCCGGCACCTACGACACAAGTCATCGAACTTAGTGTGGGGCTGTGAGTGTGATAGCGTTAATTTATTATAAATATAAACGCTTTCACACTCACAGCCCCACACTAAGTTCAATAGCTTGTCTCGTGGGTACCGGAAACATTAACATCACATACACAATCACAACCAGAACCAGAAACACAAACTTGCCTTAGGGAGATACTTACTTGTGTTTTTGAACTCAATACCCAATAGAAGTGGAACCCACCTAAGCCAACGTTAAAAAACTTCTTAAATTACAAACACAAAATAAAACCACAAAATAATTATGTTTAATTGCGTTGAACATGGAATATGCAAATATAGGTAATATATATATAATAAATATAGGTTAACTATTATTTTAAATCTTTATACATCAATTTTTTTTTATATAAACAGTTTTCAATTAGGATTTTTAATTAATAGGACGTGATAAAAATTTGTGGGAAATTAAAATTAGCAAAATGCACGCTAATGACTGATTGGAGAGGTTAGTGTCCGCCTTTTGGATGTGTTTAAAATAGCCGGAAATTAAAAGTATTTTCCGACATTTATTTTTAACTTTGGTTAGTTGTTCTGTGAATGCAAATGTTCCTTGATAAAAAAAAATCGTGTATTTTATGTTTTTTTTTTTAATTTTTGTTTCGAAAAATTACTAGGCAAACATAAACTTGAAAGAGGTACATTTTTTTTTATTTAGGTAGGTACGTGGCATTGCAACCTTTGCCGGGCATAGCTAGTAATTATTATAATTTGATGAGTGCGACGTAAAGCCCAATAATTTAGAACTCGAAAACACGTGTTGAAATTATTTATAACCTTTTTATTATACTTATTGTTTGAAAAGCCCATAAGTTCATTAAAATTTTGTGACAACCATTTTCTTAATAATGCAAAATTCTTTAAAAACTTTACCTAACAAAAAAAAAGCAATGTTTATTATTTTACACTAGAAACCTTTCCACATTTTTAAAGAAATATTGACGCTCGTCTCTTAACGTCAGTCAAAAATAGAAAAAAATGTATTGAAGTAAAGAAGGTTTATAAAAATAAAAACTTTCTCTGCACTACCATTAATTTAGTATTAATACGAAAACGGCGAGCACATCAATAACACATAGCTCGAACTGAGCCGAGAAATTAGATTCTACCTGAAGCATTATCTTCAAGGGGCTACTACAAAACTACTATATACCATCGGTACTACGAGTATTATTGGTCGAGCAACCGCAAAGCGCGACCGAAGCATCTCCGTTTCAGCTTGAAAAAAATTGTTTTCTATGTCCGGATGTCCAGATTTCCGGTTGTTCTCCTCAAAAGGTCGCATTCCTCAACCGATTCTCCTAAAAGTTTTTGAGCACTACACTAACTCAGTTACCGTACGATTCGGTTAGTTATTGTACGATAAAATTATTTTTAAAGAGAAAGATATCCAATCGTATCGATTCGGTAAGTTACCGAAACGTTCTGAATCAGGGGGCAGGTGAGATAGTGGTCCAACCGTAGTATATCAGAGATTAAAAAAACAACGGGTTGCACTCCGGGAGTGCCAGTGAAAACTTGAAAATTAACATTGTAAACAGGAGCAGGCAAACATTTTCACCATGCGGTAGAAAGAGAGGGGGATATTACTTTCTCTCCTTACGTCTACGTTTTACAAATTTTCGATCAGGTCACGTGTCCCGACGCGAGTTTAATTTTTTTTTACTATCCCAAAAAGTGCACAACGCCGCTTAAGAAGTTTTCACTTTAAAAATAAATATGATGATGTAATGTTTATAATAATTTCACTAAAATAGTTTGTAAGATTGTAATTATTTTGTTACTTATATAGTATCTCTATGTATGAAGTCCGAAATAAAATATTTTTATTTTATCATCATATTATTATTATAGACATCAGTTTAGCTCAGAGTAGACCCTTAGATAGGTCTAGCTCTTATAAACGAAAGGCTTAATGTAAGGGAATGGACTATTGTTAAGGGTATTACGATCCCTTCATTCCATCCCATTTCAAACGAAGCTTGATTAATCGCGAAGATAGCCGCACAATTGAAATGTAATGAATAGGTAGGCAGGATAAACTAAGTCTTTGAACTTAGGTTTTGGAATATTTGAAATTCGTCGTGGTTTGTGATAAAATTACGACAATACAGGGCAAGAAATTCAGGTCTTTGTTTAATAGTTACACAGTTTCGTTATGATACGTTGGCTTAGTTGGGTGGGCGTACGCCTTCTAAGCAAGGGTATCAGGTTCGATTCCTGGCGGGAACACATGTTTTCTCCCTAAGGACAATTTATGTTTCTGTTTTTAGTTATGTTTATTTTGTGTGTCATGTGAATGTTTCCGGCAACCACGACTAAGCCATCGAACTTAGTGTGGGGCTGTGAGTGTGGAAGCGTTATGTATGATAATTAAATTCTTAGCTGACGAAACTAAATATTTTACTGCACATATTGACCTTTATTTGCTCCAAGTACACATACTTTAAAGAAGCTAACACCTGAAGGCTAGATAAGTAACGATTCGTTTCAGAATGCCGAATCAACAAATTTAGGTGTGAGCCATTTAGAAGTTTGGAACAAAACTTTAGCGCTGGACACCAAACTGAATTGCTTAACTTCTCTCGTTAGTGTGCTGATAATTTTGATGAGAAATCATTTGTAGAAGTAAAGTTACAATAGACGGCATTTACAATGAAACATTTTTTTGTATCAGAATATTCTTATATAGAGATTTATTTGAGAAATAGTAAATTGAACTAAAAAATAAACAATAATAATTGAACGCATGCAAAAGTAAAAAAAAAACTGACTTCACCGCTTTACCTTCGGCACTTTGATCAGATTAGATGTACTAATCACGCATTATTGAAGATATTTCAAGAACTATTGATCAGATCTTGATTAAATTTATATGGGACCAATTGGAAAGCAACATCTTTCGAACAAAAAAAATATTCAAAATCAGTTCAAAGCGAACGTGACGGTAGCGGCCGGCGAAGCCAGAAAAAACAATATTATTCGCGAAGTATAAAAGGCTTATATCCTTTATCCTTATTATAATATCACAATCCTACTAATATTATAAATTCGAAAGTTTATGTAAGTATGTTTTTCCCTATTCACGCTTTAACAGCTAAACGGATTTGGATGAAATTTGGAATGTTCATAGCTTATACCTAGGACTAACACAAAGGCTACTTTTTAACTTTATAGTAGCGGGCAAAGCCGCGGGGCACGGCTAGTTTAACTACCTATAAGGATAACCAAATATTCGTACAAAATATCGTGCATTTTTTTTGTGTCTTTTTAATAGTCCTGCCCACTATGCCTAATTATTTCTGGTTTTATAAGAAATTAATGATTTTAATAGTCCAGTGACATACAGGAGTGGCATAGAAATAAAGTAAAAAAATGCATAAAAACAAAAACAAACGCATTCACACTCACAACCCCACGCTAAGTTCAAAGACTTGTATTGTGGGTGCCGGAAACATTCACATCACACACACAAACATTACACCTAGAACCAGTAGCACAAATATCCCTTGGGAAGGAATTTGTTGCTCCTGCCGGGAATCGAACCCAGGACCCACGGCGCAGAGGGCGGCCACCTGTCCACTGCGCCAACTGGGTCGTAAAAAATATAAAGAAACAAAAGGTTATAATATTTGCGAGACAAATCTGCAAACTAACTTCTTACACTTACGAAACCCCGTCCAGCGTCCAGCAGCATTGTAATTTACATTCATCCACAGCAAACATTCTCGCCAACTCGACCGACAGTTTGTGCAGACTGTATACACTTGTACACAATTTGTATACAGTTTGAGTACAATTGCATGCAGCTGGTACAGGCCAGTTCGTTATCTACACAAGTTGTCGCCACTTCCTACCTGGAACGGAATAGATTACGCTGCTCTTGTATTCAAAGCAAAGTTGGGAAAGTTGCCCGGAGTAATGTATAATTGGACTGTTGTAGAATATGGAATTGGATGGAAGTTAAACGCCAACAAAAGACAAGCCACGGCTTTAATATATCTGATTACTAGCTGTGCCACACACACACATACACACAAACTTTCGGATTTATAATATTAGTAGGACTAGCCATGCCCCGCGGCTTCGCCCGCTATTATCAAGTTAAAAAGTAGCCTATGTGTTAATCCTAGGTATAATCTATGTACATTCCAAATTTGATCCAAATCCGTTCAGCTAGTTAAGCGTGACGAGGGAACAAACATACTTACACACACACTTACAAACAAACTTTCGGATTTATAATATTAGTAGGATGACGAAATAAGAACAAGAGCATGTTTGTGTGTATAACAACGGCAACATGTTTACCACTGTTGTATTGCTTATTGTTGAATTGCAAGGACAATGTGTGTTTCTAGCATCCACGACACAAGTCATCTAATATAGTTCGGAGTTGTGAGTGTAAAAGCGTTTATGTTTATGTTGTGTAAAACTGCTTAAACTGGACGCTCTCCACCAAAAGTATTATTATATATTTGTGTTAATTTCTAGAGAAAATGTCAAACGTCATCCATTTATGGTTGACGTACCTCCAGTTCACTCGAAGCAGTTTGCTTTTACGTTCATCATCCGTTCAGCGAAGAATTGGAAATCGTTGCTAGCATGTCACATCTTCGGCCGCATCATCATCAGATAATGGTCAAATGCTTGCCATTTTAGCATTAAAAAAAAACTTGATCTAAAATATTATTTGATAAAAAATCTAGTCTAAATTCAAGTATTTAATTTTGACTTGAAATTTGCTGCTTTTAATTAAGTTTTTCCGGTGAACTGATATGTAACATAATATCCAGAACTCAGTTGCTTAGTTAATGTAGCTGGTAGCAGACTGCTGTGCAGTAAACTGACATTAAACTTTACAAATCGACTCTCGGTCTCGGCTGTATTTGGGTACTGTGAAGATAATATGTACAAACGGTGCATATGAGACCTGTCTTCAATATAAAGTGACTGAGGTGCTTACCTAAATCAATATTAAATCAACACCGTAAAATGTAGGTAACTTATAATATTATTATCAGAAGAAAATGCGCTGACTATGTTTCAGAAATATCATCGTACCATAATAACATAAACGCTTTCATACTCACAGCCCCACACCAAGTTCGATGACTTGTATTATGTTGTGGGTGCTGGAAACCTTCACAACACACACACAACCAGAACCAGAAACACAAATTTTCCTTGGGGTGAAAACTTGTGCTTCAGTCGGGAATCAAACCCGATACCCCTGCTTAGAAAGCCAACGCCACCCAACTGAGCTAAAGAGCAGTTCATCAGAGCATACTCAAAAATGCTATGGACGCTATTGGACGCTGTGAAAGAACAAACGAACGTAATTATATATATACATGTATACTATTTCATAATTATATACAGTCCTTAATATAAAACCCTCCTTTTTTATGCTGGATAGGCAAGCATGGAAAGTGACGATGCGGCCGAAGATAGAACACAAGCTTGCCTAGAAGGTACCTATTCACCCTAGATTTGCAGAAACCAAGATTGTACCGTTCAGGGAACAAAAACGCAGGCAATGAATTCCACTCCTTCGTTGTACGGATGATAAACGAAGAAGCGAAACGCTTCGAGCGAACTGGAAGTATTTCAACCATATATGGATGACATTTGACAGTTTGTCTTATTGGTTGATGATAAAAGGGCATGGAGCAAGTTATATCATGTTTTTTATTATACTGTTGTTTTTTATAATAACAGACGGAGACAAATCATACCTTTTTCTATATACCTTTTTCAGATTCTGTAGTTTTGCTTTGGTAAGTAAAACAACAACAACAAAACTTATCTTAACTTATCCCCTAAACTTATCGACGAAATGGGTTTGACGATCTCATGTCGATACAAGCAAGTACTATGTGGTATAGATGCCCTAATTTTCTTTCGATCGTTCTCTTTTTTTACCTACGACACTAAACGAGACGGCCCTTCTCAAGGGAACGGCAGGAAGAGCCGGTCTCAGGTCACTTCACATCTAAGCACATAACTCACAGTATGTATAACGTTAATGTATACAATGAAGAGGTGACTACATAATTCAGGCTGTTTTATTTGTCTCGTAAATAAACAAAATATTTTTTAGTGCTCTTTGTTACTCGATTATACCAAAATAAGGACATGCTTTAGTGTTAGGCTGTTCAACATAATATTTAACATTTTGACAGATTACCGATTTCCATCAATACCTTATTTTTAACCGACTTAAAAACAATAAGAGGTTCTAAAATAGTAGTTCGTTAAAAGAAGATCTTTAAAAGAAATTTGATCACGATATGACTAGTAATTTTTGAGTTATCCTCAATAATGCGTATTGAACCGACGTTCAATACGCATTATTGCTTTTAACCGACTTCAAAAGTTACCTCATAATTTCTTTTGTTGTGAGCCAATTCTGATGATATTATTTTTTATTTGAGAGCTGGTGCTTTCCATGTGATCAGATCACTAGTTTTTGAGTCATCGTCAATAATGCGTGCTCAATACATTAAATCTGATCAAGGTTCCGAAGATAAAGCGGTGAAGTCGGTTTCTTTAAGCTTTGCTTGCATTTCATTATGTTTAATACAATATTCTTATTGTAATAAAATCATAAAGGTATAGATGCGAAAACGTTGTAGAAATGTACAACGTACCTATGTATGTTGTACATAGCAGCCAACTGCATAAAACAAATTTACTTATTACTAGGATAAAAGCTACGATTGTTTTATTTATTCTTAACTAGCCTGACATCATCACACTATCACACCTATATGATAAAGGTTTGTGAGTGTCTTGTATGTTTGTTACTTCTTCACGCACAAACGGCTGAAAACGCGGGTAAACCGCGGGGCGCAGCTAGTTTTGTATATTTACTCACGCACTCACATGTGTATCTACGTATTAATGAAAACACAATGTCGTCTCTAGAAAATGTATAGAGCTTCAAGCATTGTGCTATTCCTATCTATACTTAGGGTGGAGGCCGCGGTCCGAAAGAACTTAATGAT
Source organism: Lomographa bimaculata (assembly GCA_948107665.1). NCBI lineage: Eukaryota > Metazoa > Arthropoda > Insecta > Lepidoptera > Geometridae > Lomographa > Lomographa bimaculata. Next base: position 5,434,006 of record OX403597.1, read on the forward strand.
CTGTGAACTATCGGCTAATCGACGATGGTAGTGTAAAGGGGTTCGGGGGTAAGTCTGTGGGTCAAGAAATATTATCACGTGAAGATAGCTGTATTTATTTATTTTTTAAGACGTGGACTTTAGGCAGGCCTCAAATCAAGGAAAATTGGTGCAAATAATATTATTTTGACCCGGCTCAGAAGAAAAGGATCTGTTAATAAACTGTTTGGTAAGTAAGTAACGATGTGGTCGAAAACGACATGCATTTATGCACTACGAGTAAGACGTAGGACTTTCATTCTTACCAATGATATAAACTAAATTAGACATCCCTGATAGGGAATTTATACTCACTTTCACAATCTAATATATAAAATTCTCGTGTCACAGTTTTCGTTGCCATACTCCTCCGAAACGGCTTGACCGATTTTGATGAAATTTTTTGTGCTTATCCGGTATCTATGAGAATCGGCCAACATCTATTTTTCATCATCATCATCATCATCATCACTTTTCATCATTATCAACGCGGGTGAAACCGCGGGGCGCAGCTAGTATTTTATAAAATAATTTAGCAAATTATTTTAAAACAACAATAATTAAAATCAATGTTACCTTTTGTGGACCACTTTTTCAATTACAGCTGATATATTTACGCATTTTTTTTCTCGTTAACGGCTTCCGAGCATCACATTTTTTCACTAATCAAAATTTAATCAACGCTCAGCACTTTCTGAAGTATCAATATTTTCCTTATACGAAGTAAGTAATAACAACGATGTAACGGTATCAGCGACTCAGCATTGTTTGCAAGATTGCAAGCGCTTGGCAAAAACGCGCCGTAAGCTGTGTATACGCCTGATTAGATTTTAATCAGGGTTTATTGGTGGAAACGGTCGGAGCACTTCATAGATAGAGCATTCTTTGTTTTACTATGGGGAAATCTTGTTTGCACTTGAAGAGTTGAAGGAATTTGATGATGCTCTTGGGAGGAAAGTATTCTTCTTGGGAGAACTATAGGTAGCAAATTGCACTAAATAACTCAAAATTTACACATACAAGGTAAAAACTTGTTAGATATACACATACAGACTCATATTATATACGACTTCACACCCACACTAAGTTCAATTACTTGTATCTTGGGTGCCGGAAAATTCACACACACAATCACATCCAGAACCAGAAACACAAATTTTCCTTGTATAAAACTTGTTTCCACCGGGAATCGAACCCGATACCTGCTGCTTAGAAGGTGAACTCACACCCAACTAAGCCAACAGGCGATTTGCTTCCAAATTGAAGCTGAAACTCTCTATAAATCTACACTCTCTATAATCTCTCTATAAATTCTACGGTGGTATTTATAGAGTACCTACTGGCTAACAAAGTATGACACAAAAAAAAATTCCAACAGTAAAAAAAATTGCGACAAACGCAAAAGCATGCAAGCAGTATAACAGGCAAGCGTAGAGGTTTGCCTGTTCTACTGTTAAAGTAGCCGTATTCAAATTGCCGTTTCTGACGTATCTAGTATAAAAAATAGGTAGGTAGGTATGTAGGTAGGTAAGTAGGTAGGTATAAAAAATGTAGCTGTATTCCCATTGCCGTTTCTGACTGAACTCGTATAAAAAGCTGTAAACTCGGGTGATCCTGTTATAGCGACGAGTCAGCGCAATGGGCGTGTAGGCAAAAGAAAAAATATAAGCAATAATTTATCAACCACATAATTGCTCCAAACATTTCCATTAATTGCTTTAAATTAACCTATAGATTTTTTTACGAGCCTCTTTTCCTGTACCTAACTTACTATCGTATAGATTACTGGGCAGTCTTATTTTCAGGATTTTTTAGGCCGCCTGAAGGCATCCGACATGACTTAACGACTGTTGTACTACGACTAACAACCGGGACTGATAGATTATCGTGACCTCCGAAGCATCGTGATGCTCAGTGGAAAATCCCATCGGTCCCATCTACCCTATTCATACGTTGGTCTGACTTAACATTGCAATCAATTGCGATGTTCCAGGCTGACCGTGCTATCCCCGAGGTTACATGCCAGTCGGCGTGTGAGGAAGTTTTGATGTCCGATTAATGGATCAGGTCCGACATCATAACTTCCTCCAGACGAACCTTAACCACTGTGCCAGTGCACAAGACCTGCATATGCAGACCCTAGCACAGTGGCAAATAGACGTGGCGGTCGCGGCGGAGCCGTACTATGTTCCCCCTGATTCCTGCTGGGCTGGGGACCTGGACGGCTCCGTTGCCATTGTAAAACGGGTAGATAGCGGTCCTCCCCTCTCAGTTGAAGAGAGGGGTTCGGGGTACGTGGTGGGCAAGTGGGGAGAATACGCTGTCGTCGGCACGTACTTCTCCCCCAACAAATCTGTTGCGGAGCTGGAGGCCTTCCTAGACCTTTTAGCCGCGGCAGTAGGCAGGCAGGTGGCGCGGCAGATCCTCCTCTTGGGTGACTTAAACGCCAAGGCCCGGGATTGGGGCAACCCCTCCACTGACTCTCGGGGTTCAATTGTCAGGGAATGGGCGGTTGCCACAGGACTGACCCTGCTTAATAGAGGGTCGGTCCATACGTGCGTGCGGTGGAACGGAGGGTCCGTGGTGGATGTATCATTCGCCACCCCGTCAGCCGCAGCACGTATCCGGGCCTGGAGGGTAATGTCGGAGGTGGAGACTCTCTCAGACCACAAGTATGTAAGGTTCGAGATCTCCACCTCCCATAGTCAAGGAGGGTCCCAGCGCATGGTACAGGCGGATTTCCCTCGCTGGACTCTTAGTCGCCTCGACGCCGAACTGGCAAAAGAGGCGGCAATTGTTCAGTTGTGGCTTGCCACTCCCACACACCTAGATGTGGACGTCGCGGCGGGCCGTTTCCGCGAAGCGGTGACGTCTGTCTGTGACACGGCCATGCCGAGGTCCCGGCGCCGTCCCGACCACCGGGAAGTGTACTGGTGGAGCTCGGAGATTGCCGATCTTCGAGCCGTCTGCTCGAGGGCTCGGCGGCCTTACACCCGCTGCCGGAAGCGACGTCGGGGCCGAACTGACGAGCAGATGTCGGCTGAAGAGCTAACTGCTGAGCTCCGACTTTACGGTGTATACCGTGAGGCAAAGCGGGAACTGCAGCTGGCTATCGGCCGGGCCAAGTCCCAGGCTTGGGACGAAGCCTTGGTGGGACTAGACAGGGACCCTTGGGGGCGTCCGTACAGGGCTGCCCGGAAAAAGTTCCGGGGTCGTACGCCCCCTATCGCGGAGTCTCTGGAGCCACAATTTCTAAGCGGGGTGCTGGGTGGGCTCTTCCCAGGAAGCAGCCCTCACCATGTGCCCCCGATGATGGTGGCGCCTTCCCCCCCAGAAGAGTTGGACCTGGCCTCTATCCCGCCATTGTCAGAGGCGGAGATGCAGATTGCGGTCGATCGTTTGCGGGGGAAAAGGACGGCGCCGGGCCCGGACGGGATTCCGGGGCGGGCCCTTGGGATCGCTCTGGGGGTGATGAGCGACCGGCTTCGGGAACTGTTCGACGCATGCCTCACGTCAGGACGGTTCCCGAAGCTGTGGAAAAACGGGCGACTGTGCCTGCTCCGGAAGGAGGGCCCTATTGTTCCATGGGCCTCGTGGGGGACCCCCTCCAGGAACGCGGATCGATCTGGATGGGGTCTCAGTTCGGGTGGGGACCCAGATGAAATATCTGGGTCTCATTCTGGACGGGAGGTGGGCTTTCGGGGCCCACTTTACCCAGCTTGCCCCGAGAGTCGTGGGTGCTGCGGCCGCCTTGGGAAGGCTGCTGCCCAACGTGGGCGGCCCAAACGCAACCTGCCGTCGGCTTTACTCCGGAGTAATCCGGAGTATGGCTCTATATGGAGCACCGGTCTGGGTGGACGCCCTCAACCGCGGAAACAAGACTCTGCTGCGACGTCCGCAGCGGGTCATTGCAACGAGGGCGATACGCGGGTACCGGACAGTGTCCTGGACGGCAGCGTGCGTGCTTGCGGGTGATCCCCCCTGGGAGCTCCAAGCGGAGATCCTCGCCGAAGTTTACCACTTTGTGGCGGCGAGGAGGGCTCGAGGAGACCCCCCAGCGTGGGAAGAGGTCACCCGCATGCGGTGGCGAGCGCGGGCTGCCCTGTTGCGGCGGTGGACGGAGGACCTGGCTCCACCGGGCCCTGGGCTGTGGACGGTGGAGGCCATCCGCCCGGTCCTTTGGAGGTGGGTGCGGCGGCGTTTTGGGTCGCTTACCTTCCGATTAGTGCAGGTGCTCTCCGGACATGGATGTTTCGGAAAGTACCTGCACCAAATCGCGAGACGGGAGCCGACCCCGGCCTGCCACGAATGTGGGGCGCTGGAGGATACGGCGCTCCACACGCTGGAAGTGTGTGCCGCATGGGGCCCGCAGCGGCACACGCTTTCAGCGATCATAGGCGGTGATCTCTCCCTGCCGAGCGTGGTAGACGCCATGCTCGGCAGTGAGAGATTGTGGCAGGCGGTGGTCTCCTTCTGCGAAGCGGTAATGGCGCAGAAGGAGGCGGCGGAGCGGGCCAGAGAGGTCGATCCCCTTTCTGACCCGATCCGTCGCAGACGGATGGGGGGGAGGAGGAGGCAGTTCGCCCGCCTCCTCTCTCCTCCTCTGTAGTGGGGTCACCGGTGGAGAGTCAGGGAGCTCTCCACTGGCTTGCACGGCCCCACAAGTCTGAGGGGTGGCCTTGGTGAGCAAGGTCACCCCTACATGGGCGCAGTGGCCCGGTTTGTACTCGGGCCTACCGCCGGGGCAAGATAGTGACTGCTAGCGCGACCCTATCTTGCCCTACCTCGGCGAGGGACTGCTCACGGGGGGGTTTTTAGTGGGTTCGAGCCCCACATACCCCCTTCCTTCACCCCTGGGAAGGAAGGGAAGTGCAAGGCATTTTCCCCCCCACAAAAAAAAAAAAAAAAAAAAGGCTGACCGTGCTATGAGTGTCTATTAGCTTCATTAATAGGTAGTCTTCCTAATTAAGCTTCAATTAGTACTAATGTAGGTACTACGAGGCTCTAACTTACTTTTAATCAAAGATGTTCACTGACTCCCTCCTCAAAATCTTACCGTAAATTTTGTTTCAAGCAGAATATTCACAATTTCTTGTATCTACTTGTATTAAATTTGCTAATAATTAGAATAAATGATAGCAATAACTTGTTAATTTCCTAAAACACCAATCTTGAAATTCAATTCAGCGTCAGGAATTTAATCACAAATTCCGAATCTTCTCACAATTTCCTTTCTCAATTAGATATGTAATGAGTATCCGGACAGTTTACCTACTATTGTTCCTTTACGGTAAGAAAATATTCATCATCGTTATAGGAAACTATTCATATCATCCTCAAAACCCCTATTATTTAAGCGTAAGCAAAGCTTAAAAAAACCGACTTTACCGCTTATAATTTGGTTTTGGCTTGATCGATTTCGATAAAATTTATATGGGACCACCTCTAAACTATAATCTACCAAAAAAGAATCTTGAGAATCGGTCACAAATGGGGGAGAAATCAGTGAACATACATAAAAAAAACATACAGTCGAACATAGAACCTGCTCCTTTTTTGAAGTCGGTTAAAACTTGGCTCAATTTACTTGTTTTCAGTCAAGTCTAAACCGTGACAGATTAAGGAATGGCAATAAAATATTTTTAAGAGTAGGCATTAAATATTTAGGTACTTTTGGTAATTGTAACGAATATCTCCAATTTGTTGTCATTCATCAATTAAACACTTTCCAAATTCTAATTTTTTACTTTTAGCTTTCGTCTGCGAGGAAACAATGTTAAGATAAACTTAGTTAGATAATAACCATTTTCTGTTCTAATGGTGATTTTTTGATCGAAATCTTTTCTGTACGATATGATACAATGTTACAATATTAATCAATTATTGAAAATGGTAAATGATCTAAATTGATATGCTATTTTCCGTGTTGAAAAAAAAAATGTTAACGTGAAGGCGGTTTAGTCACAATAGACTAAGCCCTCATCACGTTCATAATTGTTTTTTATAAATGAGATTTATAACGTAATTCTTACAGGCAGGTACAAAAGGTACAAAACGACTACAAAAACAGCACCAAACGCACACATAGCAGCTTTCATTTATATTTTGCCGGATGGTGCTACAACATAACACTTTTATCCGGCTAAATTTTCCGCCTAAACAACGCCCGCCAATCTCAATTCAAAATTCAAATGCAGTCTAATTAAGGGCAGCTTAAAGGCTATAAAATTGTTAATTCCCAAATCGTTTCAAAACTTTGTAGGCACCAAATGTGGCCTTTTAACTCCGTTAATTAATTTTTAATCAGAATCTATAGACGACGAGGCCGAGGCGAGATTGAGTTTGTTCCACGTTTTATGAAACTTCATCGAGACGCCGCTATTGAAGCTTTGATCGATGTTTTACAACATTATCAAGGGGTTGAGGGAAATTTGTTGGAAAGGAAATAATGAGAAGGATTTTTGCCGTGTCTTTCATGCTGTCGGGAATCGGAATACAGGAAATTCTACTAAAATACATATTTATACAATTCGAAGAATTAGGATGTCTGTCAAGCTGTATTAAGATCGTGTGGTAGATTAAGTTTAAACTACACGTGGATAATATATTATGTGTTCGCATATCAACGGCTGACTGGCTCTGTGGATGAATTTGAATATTGAAGACTTTGCAAATTGTCGAAATGGCTGAAATTTTGATTTTGTTACGTTTTTAAACTCCTTTATCTCCGCCATTTTGAAAAAATTCTAAAACTGCACCGAATAACTCAAAATTTACACATATAAGGTAAAAACTTGTTGAATATACACATATATACTCATATTATACAAGACTTCACACTCACACTAAGTTCGATGACTTGTGTCGTGAGTACCGGAAACATTCACATCACATACACAATCACATCCAGAACAAGAAACATACATTTTCCTTGGAGAAAACTTGTTTCCAACGGGAGCCACCTGAATCGTAAAAAAAACTTCATAATTGTTAACAAACCGGCTTACAAAATTTCACGATCGGTTGAGAAATGCGACCTGTAGAGGAGAACAACCGGAAATCCGCCGGACATACGGAAGCAATTTTGCTGGAACAGAGACGCTTCGCTCGATCTGCTTGCTCAGTCAATCAAAAAAACAAAGTATTGTTTTAATACTCACATTTCAAACACTTTGCATTGTTTGTGGTCACAAAATATAGGTACACGATGTGTGGAAATAAAATGAATATTTCTAAAATTAAGGAAATTAAAAGGGGAATACAAAAGAGTATGTAAATTTTACTATGCAGTCGAATTCTTTTACATTGATTTTTTGTTAATCATAATCATTTTTATTGATAACCATAAAATTTACACGTCATTAACTTATATCTAAATACTTTTGGATACACTACTACAATTTAAGTAGGAAAAATATAAAATATACCTAACAATTTAATAATAATATTAAAATCATATAAGTCAATACTAATATTAAAATGCCTATAAAATAAATGTCAGTAAAAATAATAATTGTCAAGTTATGAAATAAATATAATAATATGATTACAATTTGTAATTAATAAATTCGTCAAAGCTGTAGAACGTCTGCTGGATAAGCCAGTATTTTAGGCGATATTTAAAAGAAGTTATTTTATTTGGTACTGACCGTAGACGAAAAAATTATTGTGTTCCGACCGGGCATCGAACCCTGTGCTTAAAAATCAAAAGCACACCTAACTACGTCAGCAACACAGTCTATACGACAGTTCAAAGATAAGGTATAACCGGTATAGCAAAAAAAAGGAGTAGAATTTATGACCACCTTCTTATGTAAGTCAGTTCAAAACGTAGAGTATGCCGGATTACGCAGTAACTTTACTTACTTTGTGATCCATAACTTTTATCCTCAAATAAATTTAACGATTTCTCCTAGACTATTTGTCTACATGAAGTACGTCAGACGATGAAATAGTTTATTATTATAAGGATTAATATTAAATGACTCAAAAAGCCAACAAAACAACAGCCACTATTTGTTCAGATTTTTTACAAAGAAAAGTATTTTTTGTGTGCTGTGTATGATAGATATATGCCGTTGTAGTTTTATCTAACTGTTTATTCAACGTACGCCGATAAAGCAGCCAGTTAGCAAATCTTTCTCCGACTTGTCTTACGAATATTGAGCTAAAAACTGACTTTAATCGCATTAAAACATAGACTATGACACTCAGCGATAGTATAGCTATCAATTAGTGAAACAAAAATCCAGAATCGGATCAGTAGTTTCAAAGATTACCTTTTACAAACAAACAAACTTTGCCACAAGCTTTATAATATTAGTATAGATTATCGTTGCGAATCCCAAAGCCACTTGTAACTAGTTTACTGATTTTCTGATACGAAATACCTACAAATTTATCGATTTAATACAATAATCACTGTAATATTATAAAAATCCAGAAGTTTGTTTTCGTTTTAAGCGATTAGACCGCCTAATGTACTAGCCTAAGTAAATTTTAGTAGATATTTGAGTAATTCTCACGCAAGAACAGTTTTTAGGTATTTATCGCTTTACCAAGAATATAAAACGTGGCTCTGAACTACGTCTTTTTTTAATGTACGGTGAGTAAATATCTCGTCCGGTTGTTTACACCTCCGGCTTAAATAAATTTGTAAGTCGTCTTAATAAAACGTTCCCCTGCAAGCTACTCATAAGGCTCACATTCTCAGCACCGTTGTAAAATATAATTTTATTGTTACGATCCACTTCAACTATATACTGTCCCCTTTATACACGCAAAGAGACTTTATTACAGTCCTTAATTAACTAAATTAGTTAATTTAGTTCAAAAATGGGTACACCTTTGTAAATTACCTCGTTAGTAGTTTCGTTGAGGTATTTGATGAGGATAGTTTGTTGAAACCTTATAACGGTATTTAATTAGTAGCTAAAATAAATTAAAAGGCTACCTACATCCAGGTAAAGCAAAAACGTGTCGAAAAGCAACACGTTCAAATATTCAAGTGAATTTTAGGTGTTCTGGACCAGCCAATGTAGACCAGATCCTAATACTTATAGGTGTTACAATTGGTTATAATGAGACTTAAGCGAATATGAACCTTATTTCTTAAAAGTTTTGGCGTGTTCTAATTGAAACCGATCGCAATAGAGTGAGGAGGTCAGACCCCGTATTACCTATCTCTGTTGCAAACAAATCTCCTAAGAAATAAGGTTCATTTTTGCTTAATTCAAATAGAAACCGCGTGCAACAAAGATACGTAATAGGGTGGCAGGTTCCGTACATCAAAAGAAACCATAAAATATTGATGATTTTTTATTTTATTTATAAGGTCACCAACATAGCGCCATCAACACATTAACAAGATATTATAATGTATTAAGTTCATAATAATTATTAAATTTTTATTTCCATAATTTCATAACCGAATGCACAAAATACATAATGTCATATGATGTAAACACGAAATATTATGACATAAAATATATATCTAACAAGACACATATAACAGTAAATATAAATTTAACAGCAAAAATAATGGTAAGAAATCATAATATTCGGATAATCTAAGTTTAAAATGTATATTTTAACTCTAAAATACTCTAAATACATAATGAAAATTAAAAATATAAAGCTTATTTTTTAATTTTATATATATTATTTAATCTAAATGCAATTTGTAGGGATAGTATTAAGATCCGAGCAAAGTCATTTATAAGTTTTAAAAAAAAGTGTCTTTGTTCCCGGAACGGTATAATCTGGGAGACTTCAAGTCTCGAGTGAATAGGTATCTTCTAGGCAAGCATGTCACATATGCGGCCGCATAATCACTTTCCATCAGGTGAGATAGTCGTCAAAAGATATTCTGCATAAAAAAAAATATAGTTAATAATATGACTTAAATTAATTTAAAGACGGCAATCAATTGTTATGTTCAGATAGTTGAAATAGCAGAATATAATGATTGGAAACGCACAAATACTACAGTAAATCTGAAAAATAAAAACCTTTATTAATATTTTTAATTTTAAATCAGGAAGTCCACGTTCAGAAACCTTTTGAACAAACATTGTCCACAAATAACAACAACAAACGCATTCACACTCACAGCCCCACACTAAGTTCAGAGACCTGTATTGTGGGCGCCGGAAACATTTACATATGACAATCACACCCAGAACCAGAAGCACAAATGTCCCTTGGGAAGGAAAAGTGTGCTCCTGCCGGGAATCGAACCAAGGACCCACGGCGCAGAGTGTAGACGCTTGTCCACCGCGCCAACTAGGTCGTCAAAGCCTATGATGATGACACTTATGTCCGCGATCTTTACTCATTGTACCTATTGGCTTCACTAAAAATACTGGTCCAATATTTGAGAGCTGTCTACAAGTTTAACAATATTCTAGAGACTTGGTGAAACCGTAATCAACGTCAGGGCTGCCAAACGCACGTTGTGAGCGAGGGTTGGCGCATGCCGCGAGTGTTTGTACTTGTTGTTGAGTTGTAGGTACAATTATATAGTTGATGTTAGTGTGAATGATGTAATTGGCTGATTAGATAGGTATAGGGCTGATAGATAGATAGATTGATAAATAGATAGATAATACTATATTGATCCACTTTACAAGATGAGATAAAACAAAGGTAACAAACAAGCTTACACGTAAAGTATCACAACAGGCGGCCTTATCACTAATAGCGATCTCTACCAGGCTGATATTGATTTTTATTAAAATTTTGATTATATGCTGGAAGGACATTTTGTATTACTCGTATGGATCTAGCTATATTATTCTTCCCAAACAGAGTACTGTGTATATGTGTGATATGAATTATATATCAAGTAAAAAAAATTTTTTTTCAAACATCTATCAGAGCGCCTGGTTGAGGCGATGCGTGATCAAAATGCTGGTACTTATTTGGTCCAACGTATTAGTAGCAATTCAGAGAGGCAATTCCGCCAGCATGGTGGGAACGCTACCCACTGGTAGCGGGCTTGAGCACTTGAGTTACCTATAAGCTCGATGTCTTGTAGGTAACTTAGGTCTTTGCTGTATATCGTTTTAGGAAATATAGGCAGTTGGCCCGTAGGTTGAGCCATCAGATACATTTTTATTACATAAAAAAATCAACTACAACACAACAAACGGTGTTTTATCAGCGATTATCCTTGAAAAGATTGTGAGGTGGTAGTGTTTTTCTCAATCTACTGATTTAGTCCCTTTCCAACAAAAAAAAAACATAGAAATTAGTCAACAAACAATATTTAAAAGAATTGAGAAGATCCACTTTTTTGGATTTTGGTATAAAACGTCGATGTTGCATTGATACCAAAAAAGAATACCTATAAGACAAACTAAATTAGACCTTTTTTTTATTAGGTAAGTTTAGGCAAACATTTGTATACTATCTATTGGTGAAAAATGATGATGCGATCGAAGAAAGAGTATATTAGCCTAGAAGACACCTGTTTATTTGTGACTTGAATACTCCCGGATTATACTTATGACATGGAAAAACGGTCGAATACGTTATATTCCCAAGGGATAGTTGTTTCTAGTTCTGGGTGTATGTTTACGGCACCCACGACTTAAGTTACCGAATTTAGTGCGGGGATGTGTGTGTAAAAGCGTTTACGTACATATAAAAATACTAAAACAAACAGTTTCCAAATTATCTCTCTGTGGTAGGTATAAATATTTCGTCCTCACGCGATCCCAAAATACGGGGCAAATTTCCCAATATTTGGGGAAAAAATATTTAAGCTCGTTTATCTTCATCAAAAATTAGATGTTGCTCGCGTCAGATTATATTTTCCCGCCCTTGGCAGTAAAAAATAATCTGCAGCGTGATTAATTGAAGAGAATCAATTGGACGATGCGATTAGTGGAGCTACATAATATCACTCTGATATTATAAATCCGAAAGTTTGTGTGTAAGTATGTTTGTTCCCTTTTTATGCTTTGAGGGCTGAACAAACCTGGATGAAATTGGGAACGTACGTAGCTTATACCTAGATTTAACACATAAGCTACTTTTTAACTTGATAATAGCGGGCAAAGCCGCGGGGCATGCCTGGTTTTATCATATAAGCTATGTACATTTCAAATTTTATCCAAATCCGTTCAACCGTTACAGCGTGAAGAGGGAACAAACATACTTACACACAAACTTTCGGATTTATAATATAGATATTTAGTGATAGGTATTTTCTAAGCAAGCATGTTATATCTTGGTCGCAACTTCACTTTCCATCAGGTGAGATAGTAACCAAATGCTTACGTATTTGTCATAAAATAATTAAACGCAAGCAAAGCTTAATAAACCGACTTCAACGCTTATATTTTGGTTTTGACTGGATCGATTTCGATAAAATTTATATGGGACCACCTCTGAAGTATAATCTATCATTGTAATAAAAACACCGTCTCTTTGTGCCGTGAGTCCTGAGTTCGATTCCCAACAAGAGCACAATTTTTGTTCTTTCGTCTTTTCACATTTATGCTTCTGGTTCTGGTTGTGTTTGTGATATGTAAATGTTTCCAGCACCCACAATACAAGTCTTTGAACTAAGTGTGGAGCTGTGAGTGTGAATGCGTTTGTTTTAAAAAATACTAGGCATAGCCCGTACTTATCTTGGGCGCCCGAGGTTCGTAAAAATTTAACATTTATAAGCTGAACGTAATCCGCATCAGTAATTAACAAGATTCTTGGTCATACAATAATATTTGCTTGTTCTTTGACATCGTGAAAGCAATGTTTATACTGCCCCATGGCTTAGTTGGTTAAGTGTCTGCTTACTATACTGCGGGTATCGGGTTCGATTCCCCTTGGGAACACAAGTTTTCTCCCCACGGATAATTTGTGTTTATGGTTCTGGATGTAATTATGTGTGTGATGTGAATGTTTGACGACCCAGTTGGCGCAGTGGACAGGTCTCCGCCCTCTGCGCCGTGGGTTCTGGGTTCGATTCCCAGCAGAACCACAAATTCCTTCCCAAAGGATATTTGTGCCTCTGGTTCTGGGTGTAATGTGTGTGTGATGTGAATGTTTCCGGCACCCACGATACAAGTCTTCGAATTTAGTGTTGGGCTAAAAGTGTGACAGCGTTTAAGTTTAAAGCGTTTTTAATATTATAAACAAAGCTGTAATTAAAAACTGAAAGTACAATACACCGTTTGAAACGCATACAATCTCATTACGGCTGCATAGAAGTAGGTCCGCAACAACATTGCGTTTAAACATAATTAAAGTTGGTACCTACTCTTTTAGTGCAGCGACATGTTACTGAATCTGCTAGTTTTTTTATATGATATTTTTTTCATCGTATTAATATATGGTCCTTCAATGATAAGGTCTTCTAAGTCACAATGACACGTTATTTAATGCATCTTCTATTAGAAAGGAATTTCGAGGAATTTCTGAAGAACCCATTCATCTTTAGAAATTTGCGTAAATATTTTAAGACGTCAGTTAGAACCATTTTATAAATCGAAATCGAAACATCGAGATATTATACTTATCGTATTAAATTGTATTTTAATAATTTTAAAGCCATGCATCGAATGTGTTTCTTTCCATGTTGTCACATTTAAATTTGACCAAGATCTGATCACTAGTTTTTGAGTTATCGTCAAAAATGCGTGTTTAATACATTCAATCCGATCAAGGTTCCAAAGATAAAGCGGTTAAGTCGGTTTTTTTAAGCTTTGCTTGCGTTTCATTATGCATTAATCTATATATATATAGGGTAATTTGTAACAACTATCAATCGAGCGCCAAGGCTAATATGATTATTAAAAAAAGAGTTTCTTTTGAATGTTTTCAATTTTTTCGTAGGTGTCAACGTGAGATATAAGATGTTAAATCTCTATAAGCCCTGTAATTTTACTAGCAACATTGCTCTTCAATCCGAACTTAGTAAAGTTTTTTAAAACTACTTCTTGGCGGTTGAATGTCTATGGCAATGGTCTGCCCCAGGCGGACTTTGCAAAAAGAGTCCTACCAGTAAATAAAGTAATGAATCAAGTTTGATACATTTTCCCATCACTACTTCATAAGCGCAGGCGGCCGCAGTCGCCGGGCTCTATTGTACGCCATGTATTGTTGATATAATATAATTGTTACTGCTTCTCTTGGTTTTTCACTTAACTCCTACTTATAGGTATAAGCCGTATTATCTCGTTATAACGTATTTTTGCAAACCATACATAAGCTAGCATTTGATCGCGATGTCACCAGAGATCCGACAGTGCAAAAATAAATAAATTAACGATTTCACACGCGCAGCCCCACTCTAAGTTTAAAGACTTGTGTTGCGGGTGCCGGAAACATTTACATAACACACTCAATCACACTACCAAGACCCACGGCGCAAAGGGCAGAAGTGGCAGAAACTATCCCAATACGCTAACTGGGTCCTCAAACTATAAAGATTAAAAAAAAATACATGGAATTTTACGCATATTCTCTATTTGTCATGAACCACTCATATTCAGGCTACCCTTGATGGCCAGTAGTTGTTGCAGGCCTATGGCTACATCATTTTTCGTCATTACCATCTTTGAGTATATTCATCATGCCAACGGGCGAGATAGTTGCCTAGGTTGCCTATGTGTTATAAAACAAAAAATACACACAGTCAAACATAGTACCTCCTCCTTTTTTGAAGTCGGTAAAAGTACACTTTTTTTTAAGTAAGCTCTGCAAACTATGTGCCATGTGAAAAAATCAGTGTTATTCAAGTAAGTTAAGTGTTACAAAAAACCACACAATCCTAGTCACAGTCAAAATCAATACAAGTAACTGAGTCACGGTCCAATCATAGTCAAGTGATACCCTAGTAAAGTGCAATCACTTTTTGCAATAAAAATTTTAGTTTCTAATATCTCAATAGATATTACTTAAACTTATATTGCTGTTTTGGAACGAAAACAAAAATATCATTTTTAAACCCTGTACCATTTGCTTAGACTATTAATAGTTAAAAATCCATTATTACACTCGAAGGCACACAAGATTAGAAAAAAAAATCGACAACGCCATTGTTTTAATTTCGCGGCTCACTCACAACAGTACTCATTACTATACAACAATGTCATTTATATTTCCAACTACATAATCTGTGCTTAAACAATGCGTCATATTAATTAAAAAGTTACCAGTTAAACGTTCCACCTCCAAGTATATTTGCGAAACTTATAGTGAACCTTATCCTAAGCGTATAAGGGTGAATTTTGCGAATAGGACGGGCTAAAGCAATAGGGGTCCAATTAGCAGGGATGCTGGTTCGCGAGGTGTTAATTGTAATGCTACTCTAAATGTGTATTCCTCAACTGAGATTCACAACTTTTGTGGCCTGAAAGGAGATCACGGTCCCGTATGTGTTTATCTATCTATTTTTATAATTGTAAGCTGGCTATAAAAAATATACGGTACACAAGAAAAACTAATTCACTTCTCATTCAGAGGATCAGAATTTGTCGTTCAACTGCTAAAGACGTGACAATTATTAAACTTTTATATAATATGGCGACCGCCAGACGCTTTATTGCGAAAATAGAAAAATTTAATGTGATTCAATGTTCTGCATTAGAATTTATTTGACTTGTTTTATTGCAAGGTTTTTCTATTCATACATTTATCACACCTTAAGCTTTATACTGTTATTAATAAAAATACAAAATTTTTCGTGTTTCAGATGTCCAGATGCTAGGGCATCTGAACTACGTCTTCCATATAAGCATAATAATATTATATACAAAGCATTCAGAAAAATCTTTCGATTTATAATATCTTAATGTAGCAGAATCATATAATTTGTTGGCAGAAGATAAAGGGTAATAGCAGCAGAGCACCTTATAAATGTTAATGTTATCAAACACATCTAAATTGCTCATTTCATTTACAGCTCCTTCGCATTATAGGTAGGTACCTATCAAAGATTGGTCTCTAAAATTCTGGATTATCAAACGCATGTGTGCCTTACTAGCTTTTGAATATGGATTTATGCAAATTCCTCAGAGAATTATTTAAATATAAAGGTATCCTACCCTATTATCGTTTTACATCTTGGAAAATATAAAGCAATTCGCAAATATGTTGCTTAATGAAAAATTACGCCGCCGAATTTCTTGCCAGGTTCTTCTCAAGGTGGATGTAATTTTGCAGATCTGGCAGTAGAGTCATTAACATTAACGTTCGATTCTGCGACATTGCACTTCAAATTTCAGGGATGCATTTTGATACGCGGCATCGAAATGCTGGAATAACATTCCACCTCCCATAAGAAAAGTATATACTTTAAATTTATTCAGAACCAAACTTAAAACTTATCTTATTAACGAACAGAGGCTCCATGGAATCATCAACGTCGACAAGTCCTTTATTTAACTTTATATATTTTCCATCATCACTTACCAACAATTGAGATAGTAATCAAAATTTTAGTTTGTCAAAAATCGTAGCTTTAATATTAACTAACATTAAGAGGATTTTAATTCAGCCCACACCAAGACTTATGTCATGGTTACCGGATAGTGGCACCGGTTACCGGAACGAATAGTGGTCAAATGATCGCCTATCCTGGATAAAAATATATCACACACACAACAAGGCCTTGAACCAAAAACACAAATTTCACTTGGAGAGAAAACTTGTATTCCTACCGGGAATCGAATACCTACTACTTAGTAGGCATCAACTACACGGCCAAGTCGTTCATACAGTTTCTTTATTAAAATAGAAAACAAGAAGACACCGCCATACAGAGACGACAAAAGATCAGTCCAAAGAAACTCTCTCAAGGATATCTCAAAGAAAAGAAATTAATCGGCTTTCACTAAGTCGCTGCGCTAATTAAGATGAATCTCTTCAGTCTTACCTTTTATATTTCTTGCATCCATTGTTTATGTTCTAGATTATTTTGTAATGGAAGTTATTATGTCACAAATTGTCGATCTAACCTATACATTTTTTTTTGTTTGGATCAAATATTAAAATACTTGTATTATAGAATACACACAGACGCTGAACATACTTAATTTTATAAATGCTATACATATGACGCATTTGGTTCGATCGAATAGAATGCGGGGACGCGGGCGCGGTTGTCTCATGTGCAGGAGTGTCCATACCGCGTCTCCACACGCCCTTCCACTCGAACCAAATGCGTTGTGTTTCTGGTTCTGGTTGTGATTGTGTGTGTGATGTGAATGTTTTCGGCACCCATGACACAAGTCATCGAACTTGTGGGGCTGTGAGTGTGAAAGCGTTTATTTTTATGCTGTGTTACTCGCAAAAATGTTTCCGGCGCCTAAGATACAGTCTTTGAACTTTTAATAGTGGAATGCGTTTGTTATATTTGTTATTCACTGAAAAATTTTATATTTTATTATATTCACTCACTCACTCATTATTTGTGGAAGAATTAGGAAGCTTTTTAAGACTGAATTCAACAAAATAGACGAGTAAAGTCAGACAGAAAGCAAAATGCAAAGAAAAAAGCCGTCAGTGGATTTACACTTCGTAATACGTATCTTGCAAAAGATCTTTAAACAGATAAAACTTAGTGAGAAAAAGCTGCAGGATTTCATGAAAGAAAAGATTTGATGCTACACAAAAAATATCTTTTATGCATAAGATTCATGTTTTTGATATATCTTCAAATATGATCATAAGTGTTACGGTATGTTTCAGGGCGCCGATTCACTTAAGTGTGGAGCAAAATTTTATTCCGCCGTAGTCGGTTAAAAGCATTTTAGAAAGTGCAACTTTTCTAAAACCCCGGACAACGAGAAAATGGCTTGGTATCAACTGGACACACAGATCTGGATACCCGTGTGTCCAATTGGTATACACAAGGACAACAACAAAATTACATATCATGTTATTCTTGGCCCAGCAAATTATACTACCGTTGTTTATTGAAGCAAGCAGGAGGTTCTTTCTCAAAGAAAGGAAAGATGACGATAGGAAAAAGAGAATATTAAAATAAAATCTCTAAGTTCGGTCAATGATCGAAACGGTAGATTTCAACTTGTTGTAATTAGAAACACTTCAGGGGATGAAACGGTTTCACTTAAAAAAAAATACAAAATTATAGAGATGTAAGTAATTGGCATCGAAACTACGGTTTCATCACCAGTCAAAGGGAACTTATAAGAAAATAAGACTGAGGAGTCATTTTTGACCAAGCAAAGCGTGGTATATGAATTGATTTGGGTGGTTCAGCATTTGGTTCGTCCTTTCGTCTGTCAAAGTTATTTAACGTCTAAACTATACATGTAAACAACTTCAATTCTCAAAAAATATGCAAAGCTGTGTCCCAAAGGCGAAAATGGCAATTGAAACTAGTGGTTCGCTTCGAACTAAGATCTCGCACCTACATTTCCTCACAAAGAAAAACATTTTAAGGCTACTTACTTTTATCTTTTTTTCTTAATGACAATCGTTATTAGCTGATTGATTTTTGAATTTATTATTTATATTTAAGAACAGAATTTAACAAATATTAAACGTAAATTTTAAAATAGACGCCGGGAAAAAAGTCTTAAATCAGTGACTGGTGTTTATTAAATTATTATTTTCCAATATAGTAGTTTTTTTAATGGTTTCCTAATCTACTTGCGAAGTTCTTTTCATTGATACCTAATACAGGGAAACTTTTTAATTATTCATCAAAATGAACTTTTCGTCACACAAAAAGGTTGCGAGTTAGCAAAGCCCTCATATAAAAAAATTCACTTCAACAAATTGTTTGCTTACATGTATGGACACCCATAATAATATTTCTATAGTTATTGTAATTGCTAGATCTACAAAATTATAGCCATTTCGACGTCTTACCTTTCATACCGACACGCACACTATCGTTATAAAACACTAGTGTTTTATGATGGTGTGCGTTTACGTAGTACGATATTGCTAGCAATATCGTACTACGTAAACGCACACCATTGAAAAAATCAGTAACAGCGTCTTACCTACACGAACACTATCGAAAAATCTGTAGCAGCATCTTATCGACTCGCACTTTTACGAAAAAATCAGTAACAACTCAGTCGTCAACACGTACACTATCGAAGAAACCAGTAGCAGTATTTTACCGAAACGCACACTTTCGAACTAAATAGTAGCAGCGTCTTACCGATACGCACACTATTAAAAACTTAGTAACAGCCTCTTACCGACTCGCACTCTATCGTAAAAACCAGTAGCAGCATCTTACCTAAACGCACAATGTCAAAAAAAATTGTAACAGTCTTACCGACACGCACACTATCGAAAAAATCAGTAGCAGCATCTTACCGACTCGTATTCTATCGAAAAAACCAGTAGCAGCATCTTACCGACTTGCACTCTATCGAAAAAATCAGTAGCAGCATCTTACCGACTTGCGCTCTATCGAAAAAATCAGAAGCAGCATCTTACCGACTTGCACTCTATCGAAAAAATCAGAAGCAGCATCTTACCGACTTGCACTCTATCGAAAAAATCAGAAGCAGCATCTTACCGACTTGCACTCTATCGAAAAAATCAGTAGCAGTATTTTACCGACTTGCACTCTATCGAAAAAATCAGAAGCAGCATCTTACCGACTTGCACTCTATCGAAAAAATCAGTAGCAGTATTTTACCGACACGCACAATAACGAAAATAATCACTGGCATTATCTCCGAAATCTACTTCAAGGAAAACTCGATATGAAATGAATGCCGTTTGCGCGCTGCGGTTTGAACATCATAATGAAGTGCCCCACAAAGAAGCTCAATTAGTTTTTCAATGAGCCCCAGTGGGGAAAGAATCATTTTTTATTTTTATTTTTAATTGGTTTTTGAGAACGCGGCCGTTCGCCTCTTATACTATTTACTGAGTAAATGAGCCGAATTAGGTCAATTAAGTATCACTGGTTGAGCTTAGCCTACTAAATTCTTTTGTTTACTTATACAATGTAGTGGCTTAAATGATATTGCAATTTTTGTTTGAAGTGCTATCATTAATTGAATACCGTAACATAAGATCCTATAATGTTGATATTTCTTATATCTCCCTTATTAAACACGTCTTGTTACGTACATATTATATTATTAAAAAAATAAAGCTTTCACACTCACAGCTCTAAACTAAGTACAATGACTTGTGTTGTGGGTGCCGAAATATTCACATCACACACACGCAATCACTACCAGAACCAGAAACACAAATTTTCCTTGAGAAGAAAAGACCCACCGGAAATCTAGTATATTTTTATATTATGATAAATATCTCGTTGATGATATAATTTACAAACAAGCGCGGTCATCGTTTGCTAATCTATTTTCTTCTGTAGTTATCAAAAAAATATTTTTTGACCTCAATTTATTTAAAAAAAAATATGTTTACGGGAATCATTGAATAATATAAATATTGAAATCAAAATCACTCAAAAACTACACACAATCGGGAAATCACAAGATCTAAAAACTTAAACTGCAAAAAAGATTCTTCGTATTAATCTTTTCTACACTTTCAAACACCGAAAAGCTAGGTACCATAATACCTTCCCTAGACACCATTATCCGAAGTCAATATGCATTACATAAGAAGATAGTAAATAAAAACCGAACTGAAAATGCGAAACACAGTTGCGAGTGCTGAAATTCAGGCTTTGTGGTGAGCTCTCTCTACCTTACGCGAGTCTGTGTGGGTATATTACGGAGTCGTTCGATAAAAGAATTCGATAAAAAACTATCGGGCATTTTCTTGATCTCGATTCCCGAATGTGATATTATTTAACTTAAACGCTTTCACACTCACAGCCAAACACTAAGTTTGATGACACCCAGAACCAAAAACACAAATTTTGCTTATGGAGAAACCATTCCAGGAATACATTCCTACCGAGACTCTCGAACCTGATGAAGGCGAAAGCGCACCGTTGCCGATGTCGTTCTTTGCCGGGTTACTTGTAGTCTTAACAACTATTATTACAAATTGCTTGGAATACATCTTAATTATTACGGAACATAATGCATTCAGATGTAAATCGTAGAACTAAATGAACTAAGGGTTTAAACAAAAATCAGACTCTGAGAGTATTCTGGTATTTAATAAATTTACGCAAAAAT
Source organism: Lomographa bimaculata (assembly GCA_948107665.1). Taxonomy (NCBI): domain Eukaryota; kingdom Metazoa; phylum Arthropoda; class Insecta; order Lepidoptera; family Geometridae; genus Lomographa; species Lomographa bimaculata. The sequence continues at coordinate 5,455,134 of OX403597.1, forward strand.
CAATCACCGCATGTAGAAATAAACTACGATAACATGACACGCCCCTCCATAATGCAAAACATTTGAATGTATTTGTGTTTACAAAGCGCCACCTTAGCGCCACCAAGACTTGCAAAGACGTAACGCAAGTGCGTGCTGAAATAGCTGTCAAACAAACACAAATAAAAGGACTTATTGCTCGTCTAGTAACGTAGTTTATTTCTATGAAATATGATAACTTAGGAACGGCGGCGCGTTGTGACTGATTTGGCTGTTTTTTTTTTTTTTAGGTGGTCATCAGGTGTTTGTATGAATAACAGCGAAGGGCGCAGCTTGTAAATATAGAAATAAGCAAGTTTAATAAAATGTTGTATAAGTCATATTTTTTATACACTAGCATATTATTAGTTAATCAAATCTTTAGCCAGTTAAATAAAAAAAATTATTAATCTAAAGTAAATTGCTTAAAATCACATCACACTTTTACACTAATGAAATAAATCCGAATGTTTGTGTGCGAGTGTGTAAGTGGATAAGTGTGCCAGTATGTTTGTTTTTTTAACGGATTTAATTTAGAATGTACATAGATTATACCCAGGATTAAACACATAAGTTAATTTTTAACTTGATAAACGCGGCTTCACCCGCGTTTATCAAGTTAAAATGCTGCGTGGCACGGCTAGTTAGTAACAAAGTAGTCATAATTTTCATAATGTCGTGCAGGTTTGAGAATACACCGCCACGTTGTTAAACTTTTTTGCTCAGAACTGTACAGAAAGGCACAAAGAGGGTATTTTAGGAATGATGAATGGGAGCAGAGAGATTAGCGGGACGGTCCGTTAAAAATGTCTTGGCTGCTGTTGTATTGTATGCTATTAACGTTTTTGGAGCTTTTTAGTTTGTGCTAGTGAGATTAAAACTGGAATGTGCTATGATAGCATACACCGAGAAGAGAGGGGAAATGTTTAGTACTATATGGGTATGTAGCAATCTAGCTGTTCTAATCTTGAATATAGTCTACTAGTCTCTAGTGTGTGGGGTTGTATTATACTTTCACATGTAGGTATTATCTCCCCTAGCATAAAATGCAATTACCAAATTTTGTATGCTGATGACCTCCAACTTCATCATGCGACTCCTATCAAAGACCTCTACTCTGCTATTTCAGCTTTAAATTCTAATCTTCTGCGTCTTCAAAACTGGTCGAAAAGCTATGGCATCTCTGTTTACCCAATCAAATGTTAAGCTATCATAGTCGGAAGTTCGCGACAGCTTGTAAAAAATGATGTTTCTATTCTTTCCTCTCTCTCATACAATGGTATTATATAATTGGCCTTTCACAATCTGACAAAAATTTAGGTGTCATAATAAATTGACACCAAACTTAGTTAGGTGAATCATATGAAATAATTATCTCGATAATTATTCTCCTCTTTCCACTCTATTATTAGGCTCAAAATGTTTCTTCCAACTAAAACTAAAATTTGTCTCGTTAGTTCTCTCCTTCTCCCCATTCTAGATTATGCTGACGTTTGTGTTTTATTGACCTCAAAGCAGAATATTTAAATAAGCTGGATAAACAAAACAAACGCATTCACACTCACAGCCCCACACTAAGTTTAAATACTTGTATCGTGGGTACCGGAAACATTCACATCACATACACATCACACCCATAACCAGAAGCACAAATATCCCTTGGGAAGGAATTTGTGCTCCGGCCGGGAATCGAACCCAGGACCCACGGCGCAGAGGGCGGACACCTGTCCACTGCGCCAACTGGGTCGTCAAATAATGCTATTCTAGCTTAAGTCCTCCTTGTACTTTTTATTGTGCAAAAGTATTAAACAAGAATAAAATAAACAAACTCTCAACTAAAAATATTGGACAAACCTATTCGCATGTATGCCATAGAAGGATCCGGATAAAAAAAAATTGTATCCGGATCCTTCTATGCTGCTAATGAATGGAAAATAATCTTAAATTTAATCCATTACTGTATTAATAAATTTTTACAAAACTATTATGGGATTGTTAAAAACTATAGGAATAATATTAATAAAAATATAGACCAGATTTAAGGAAATTATAAGTGTCGAGAATCAAATAGGCACATGAGTTTACGAATATGAAAAGTAAAAAAGTATGAAATCGCAGTTGACCAACTTTTCGAATCGGCAAATAGGGGAATTTCTCGATTGAAAGAAATTACCGGCGAGCGATTTATAATTCCTTGCAAATATCGAACACTCTCAAAGTCACCGAGAGAAGCGAGCAGCCAGCGTTGCCACAGTGGACTCCCATCGACTATTATTCAAAACTTGCTAGTTTGTTGACATAGATATAAGTTCATGCTGGAAGGTGCAAAGATTTTTTTTTTTCATATTAAAAGTTCTAGCATCTACGAGCCATTTGCCCATATTTCCTAAAGTATGGGATTCGTTGTACATATAATTGTCGAAAAACGAAACTTCGTAAAACGAAATCCCATACTCGATGTAAGTATAAAAAAAAACGAAGAACTGGTAGTTCGCTCCAAACTGAGGCCTCACACATAATTTAGACAAAAGAAAATGCTTCTAATTGTTTGATTTTGTTTTTCATCTACAAGATATAAGGAATATCATACGTAGGTAAGTAATATATTATATTTTATTACAATATTATTAATCCGTTGTTCAAATTTTTAGAAGGCAAAAGTTTTCGCTATGGAATTATTTTTCAAACTTTGGTCTTTTGAATTTTGAATAAAGTTTTTACACGGCTCTAGGGAAGGTCAACATTTTATTTTCACTATATATTATGTATTTTTTTGACAATTGAAAAAAATAACAACATAGAACCCATTTTTATTACAAATTTTGATGGTGGCTATAGTTTTAACCAAGCTTATAAGACGTGACACTGATCTGTATATTTATCTCTTTCTGAAGTATGGAGAGTAGTCCGATTTTTTACACTTCTTCAAACTAAAATAAATGTGTGTATCGTCTAATTAAATTAAAGTACCATATCCAGTTCCTCTTACATCGTAACTACAACGAAGAAGCTGATCTATAGAACTCATTGAAGTAATAAGATGTCAGTGGTCAGTGGAACCGCTGTCGGCTATTCTGAACACCAATTAAACATCGTCAATTTTGATTAAAAAACTTTTGGCTCAAAGAGAAACTGATAGGGCCCATGAAGTTTGAATTATAGTTTTATTGGAGTTTATAATATCATGTTGGATTTCTAAATACCCTTACATAAGCGTTTGGTTTTTTTTTACCACTATCTCACCTGATGGAAAGTGATGATGCGGTCGAAGATGTGACATGCTTGCCTAGAAGATACCTTTTCACTCTTGATTTGAAAACTCCCAGATTATACCCCTCAGGGAACAATCACGCAGGCAATGAGTTCCACTCCTTCGCTGTACGGATGATGAAAGTAGAAGCAGACCGCTTCGAGCGAACTGGAGGTATGTCAACCATAAATGGATGACGTTAGACAGTTTGTCTGGTTATAAGATGGTATAAAATGGGCATGGTTTGGTAAAGTTAGTACAAATTATTTAAAAAAAAAAGTATCCACTTCCAAAAAAAGGAGGTTCTGCATTCGACTGTATTTCTATAATGTCTTCAATTTTTATGTGTGAAAAAATTACGGAGATATAGTGCATTAAAATTCCGTGTGACCTCACGCCTCAGTATACTTTTACTGAGACGTGACGTCACGAGCCTCCACTCCCGAACTTTAAAGCTCTTTATGATTGTCAATTTCTATTGTTTCGTATAAAAAAAAAATTTGCTATATTTTTTAATAATCTAATTGACGGATTAATTAGATATTTTTACCCAGGCATCATTCCTATTTAATTGTAAGACCTGTGTTGGGGTGCCGGAAAATCACAGTCACAATCACACACATTAAAACAACGTTCAGTTTAAGCGTAGACAATCCTATCATGATCCTAAAGCTTGAAAAATTCAATATGAACAGAAGAAAAACGTTATCAACCTTTGTTTGTGTAAATGGATCAGGCTTTTACTCGAATGGAATATAGTTTTTGTCAGACAACAATAAGATTTTGTTGAAATAAAAATGGAAAATACGAATTGTAATGATGGAATACTTATTTATAGCCTGGAGATACTTTAAAGAGCGAATGGTGCTAATTCTGTTGAGCACCGAACTAACTTAAACTAAACTAAAAATAAACTAATTTTAGTCAAAGAATACCTAAACGCTATTCTGATTTTACGTTGAACTTAATTTAAAAGTTAAAATGACAGGACTAAAATTGATTTTGACAGCAACCAAATTGAATTGTATTCACAAGAGCCGCAATCATATATTCCTCCATTATAGACTTTGTATTTGCTTCATTAATTGCACGTGTTATTCTTTCAAGTATAAGATCACATTAAAAATAATCCAGACCTTTTTCATACAGACTAATTTGAGTTTTAAATTTATATTTTTAGTCTTAATTTGACGTAAAACATGTACATCAGAATAAGAATTTGGTCATTTTCACTAAATAGAGTAACTAAACTAACTTAGTCCTGTCAAACTTAATTTTAGTCTAATCTTGCATTTTCTGAATAGGTTTTGGACTAAAGCAGGACTAAAACTAATTTTAGGCTAGTTTAGTCTAATTCTGGACAACAGAATCGGCACCACTAGCTTTTTTTTTATCTCCAATAGGCTAAATCTGATGGTAAATTATGATGTGATTGAAGGTTTTTTTTATGCTAATCGAGTGACGACACGAGCAAGACGCTCACCTGATGGTTAGCCTCCCACATGCCCCTTACAGTTCAGTGCCACCAAGAGTATTGAACTTACGTAAAAATCCTACTTAGCAAAGCACTGCGTTCGTCATCATAAGATATTAGTATCTTACCATCAGGCGAGCAACTTCTAGTGTTCCAGTGAAATCTGAGATTTAATATCTAAATATTAAACATCAATATTATTAGTTATTCTATTTTCTAAATTCTATCAGAGCGCCTGGTTAAAGCAACGCGTGATCAAAATGATGGCACTTATTTGGCTCAACGTATTAGCATTGCAATTCAGAGAGGCAAAGCCGCCAGCATGATGGGAACGCTACCCACTGGTAGTGGGCTTGAGCACTTGAGTTACCTATAAGCTTGACGTCTTATAGGTAACTTAGTACTTTGCTGTACACAGTTTTAGTTTAGTTTTAAATATTTGATTTCACTGGAACCACATTCACCTTCAATCCGAAATAAAGTAATGTTTGCACACTTACATAGAAGCACAAATATCCGAATCCGAATTTGTGCTCCTGCCAGGAATCGAACCCAGGACCGCGGCGCAGAGGGCGGAGAACTGTCCACTGCGCAAACATACACAGAAACTTTCGGATTATATAGATATATATTAGTGTGGGTGTGCTCTAAATCGAATGGATGATGAAAATGGTTCAAAGTAATTGCTTTAAGTAACAACTTAATTTTGGACTATAGTTAACACCCAGATTGCAGTCTAGCTTACCAGGCATCACGAGGTAATCCAGGGAGAACGGTGACGGGCACGGACGGGACGTTACAATAGATTAATACAAACCCTGTATATTCCCACTTTAATAGGAACTACATTTTCGTTCCTGTGAAATGTGTAAGTACTACGCTGTTATATACACGGTGGAGCAAAAGTATTGCTATAATATGAATTGGCTATGAATTTTCTTAGAAACTAGTGACACGCACTGGCTTCGCACCGTTATACTTTAGAAAGAAAATAGATGCAATGGTGATGTTACTGCCTGTGATTATAGGATTTCTTTATATACAACAATAAATATTGATAATATGAACAATAAAGTTGATTCCCCCTTGCCTATTCTATAATCGGACCACAAGACGAACAAACCAACGTCATCCATATATGGTTGACATACTCGTACCTCATATCCGCTCGAAGCGTTTTGCTTGTACATTTATTATCCGTACAGCGAAGAAGTGGAACTCACTGCCCGCGTCCTTGTTCCCCGAACGGTATATTTGGGAGTCTTCAAGTCTAGAGTGAATAGGTATCTTCTAGATAGGCATGGTTCATTTTCGGCCGCATCGACACTTTTCATCTGATAAGAAAGCGACCAAATGGTTACCTATTCGTCATAAAAAATAGCGACGCAAGTAACACAATGGCACGAAATGGTTACCGTGAGTCAACCATAACAGATAGAGTAATGCCATCGCAGAGTTTTATCAGGATTTTAGAAGGACTACAATTCTAAAGTACATCATTTTAACGTATCTTTTAATTCTGGTGTGATATTTAATCTGAATAGTGAGTTTACTGTTAGTAAGTTTATTGTGTAGCAGTAGAACCCTTTTTTAGAGTCCGCATGGGGCAGTACCACACCATTGCCAGTATGACGACCCAGTTGGCGCAGTGGACAGGTGTCCGCCCTCTGCGCCGTGGGTCCTGGGTTCAATTCCCGGCAGGAGCACAAATTCCTTCCCAAGTGATATTTGTGCTTCTGGTTCTGGGTGTAATGTGTGTGTGATGTGAATGTTTCCGGCACCCACGATACAAGTATTTGAACTTACTGTGAGTGTGAAAGCGTTTGTTTGTTTTTTTGTTTGTTTGTTTAGTGAAATCTCTGATTTCACTGGAACCACATTCACCTTCATCCGAAATAAAGTAATGTTTGCACACTTACCACCAAACAGTATACTGCTTGACGGTTGATTGACAATCAATGGTGTGGTACTGCCCCATGCGGACTCTACAAAAAGAGTCCTACTGCTACACAGTAAAAAGTCTATTTAGGTTAAATATCACACCATAGTTTCATATAATGTGATATTGAGCCAACTAAACATAAACGCTTTCATACTTACTGCCCCAAACTTCGATGACTTGTGTCCTGAGTGTCGGAAACATTCACAACGTACACACAACATACCCAGAACCAGAATCACAAATTTCTCTTTGGGAGAAAACACGTGTTTCTACTGGGAATCGAAACCGATACCCGCTGCTTAAAAAGAGAATGCGCACCCAATTAGCCGGTGGACAGTTCTAACGCATTCATATTATATTAAGCTAAATATCATTGTCACGTATATTCTTGAGTATCACCATAGTAGAAATATATTCGCACGATTTCGGTCTTCGCGGAAAGACCCGTGGCCACAGATTAATTAGCCAGGGTATATAGTCTTTGCCCGTGGCGAATGACGCGAACACGGCAAAACGTCGACGACAAGCGCGTGGGCGGCCCCGGCTCGTGTTGGCTTCGCCGGTCTGTAAGTTATCATAGTGTGCGTGCTGAGGCACGTGCGTACGGCCGTGCACACATACAAGCTTCGTTTTGTACCACTCTATGAAGACAACTTACTTATATATTTCTACTATGGTATCACTGACCGAGCGAGAGCGAGCGTCTACGTTACATCTTGGGCAAAAATGCTTTTCTATGTCCGGCTGTTCTCCTCTACGGATCGCATTCTCTGCCAATTCTTGTAAAATTTTGTGAGCAGGTTCGATAATTACAACGTTTTTTTTTTGCCGATTCAGTATTTAGGAATTTTTCTAAATGGTGAAGATACGGGGGTTAAAAACGTACAATTATTATAATTCAGCCATTTTGATAAAATACGCGAGGTCAGAGGAATACGAGTAGTTTAAAAGTAGGATTTGTAAAAGTTGAAATTAATCAAGGCACTCCATCCCTTAACTGGATAGTTCTATATATTATAATCACAGGTAAACCATTCTCCCGAGTGAAGAGTAAAACATATTTACACCTAGAATACGAGAGGGCATTATTTCCTTTAAATTGGACGCCGTACCAACTCCCCACAGTCCCTGTTTGTCTTGTAAAGTAAACACCCATCTGTTGCGTTTGTAGCATGAGCTACGTTCACTTAGCGAGGACATTTCCAGCCAAAATGTGAGTATTTTTGTTAAACTTTATCAAAAAGCTTATGTTATAGAAAGTGAATCGCTCAGCGGTTTATGTGACGTTAAAAATGAATCCCGGTCGTCCTCGTATCATTAAATGCAGTTGGTATAGTTGGATGCGCGTTCGCCTTCTGAGCAGGGGTATAGGGTTCGATCCCCAACAAGAACACACGTTTTCTGCCCAAGGAAAACTTATGTTTTTGGTTCTGGTTGTGATTGTGTGTGTTATTTGAATGTTTCCAGCGCCTACGACACAAGTCATCGAACTAAGTGTTGCCAAAAATAAATTTGCGTGGCTTACGTAGGCCTTAAGAGATACGTATAAATGATGTATTATAGAATTGTAGTCCTTCTAATTATATATATACATATATACAAGAATTGCTCTTGTTGATTAAAGAAATTCAATAATCACAGGCAATAACATCACCTTTTTTCTTAATTATAACCGTGCAAGTCAGTGCGTGTCACTAGTTTCTAAAAAAATTCATAGCCTATTCATACAATAACAATACTTTTGCTCCACCTTGTATATAACAGCGTAGTACTTACACATTTCAGAGGAACGAAAATGTAGTTCCTATTAAAATGGGAATATACAGGGATTGTATTAATCTATTGTAACGTCCCGTCCGTGCCCGTCACTGTTCTTGCAGGATTACCTCGTGATGCCTGGTAAGCTAGACTGCAATCTGGGTGTTAACTATAGTCCAAAATTCAGTTATTACTTAAAGCAATTACTTTGAACCATTTTCATCATCCATTCGATTTAGGGTGCACTCACACTAATCCTTACTAATATTATAGATGCGAAAGTAACTCTGTCTGTCTGTCTGTTACGCTTTCACGCTTAAACTACTGAACCGATTTAAACGAAATTTGGTACACAGATAGTCTAGAGCCTGAGAAAGGACATAGGCCACTTTTTAACCCCGAATTCTGGCTGGTCCGGGACTTAGCGCAGCTAGTATATATATAATCCAAAAGTTTCTGTGTATGTTTGTTTTTACTTCATAGATTTGGATAAAATTTGGAATATAGAAAGAAAAGAAGAAATTGAGATATATGAGCATCTCTAGGACATGGAAATAAACCGAAAAAAGGACTAAACGATTCTGAAATAAGGAATTAATTTTTTTTTACTGCCCATTTGGCTTAATTGGGTCTGCGTTCGCCTTCTAATCAAGAGTATCGGGTTCAATTCCAGGCAGGGAAACAACTTTCTCCCCAAAGAAAAATTGTGTTTCTGGTTGTGACTATGTGTGTGATGTGAATATTTCCGGCACCGAACACAAAGTTGAACATGTGGGGGCTGTGAGAGGGCTTTAAAAAATTTAACGGAAATGGTAAATGATAGTTTGATAAACTTGCTAGAAGTGGGTACAGCTATACAATAGCACAACTATACTACAGTGATGACCTTGCAGGCACGAATAAAAAATTACCTATCACTTTGAATTTCAGAATGATTTGAAACCGCGAACGCCAGACTGTAGGCCGTCTACATTACGAATAAGTTATCATCTCTTAAAATTCCTCCTTCACTTGAAACTTAAACAAAACACTTTATTTACATGAAGTACTTCACCGTTTAAACAAAGAAATTTCATAGCGAAATTTTTGTTTTAAAGGCTAAACAATAGCTTTACATATTCGCTGATAATTTGAAGTTATTGGTTTGTATGGTTTAGACGCTAAATACCTCAGACAGGTGGATGGACGGCCGGTCAAAACAACCAAGACAACTTAGAGATCTCGCAACGATCTTTCAAATCGTTACGAGAAAAATTCTTAAAATATGCTAAAAATACCTAGAGAAAATAATTACTACGAAAGAATAACGTTAGCATACCTAATTCCCAACATAATTATTAGCTTGCCCCAAAAATTAAAGCACGATATAAATACTATGAATTACAAAAGAATGTATAAGAAGCATTACTATACTAATCTAAAACACAGACAGCTCCCACAATATATACTATTTTTTTAGACAAGTATAAATAGACATACAAGTTATGTTTAAGTATTTCATATAATATTATGCACATTATGATATACTTATTATTCTACTCACATAATATAAGTAATCTACTTTTAAATTAATATATATTATGTTAACTATATTAATATTAATATTAATAATACTAAAATATATTAGACAATAGGTTTAAAATATACACCAACAGGATTAAACTAAAAAAAAAACAGCGTCATCTACTGCTGTTACTAAACAAATCCACGAATAATTAACGAAATAAATGATGTCCAAAAATTCTCCTTATTAAAATAAATAAAAATTATTGGTCAAAAATCCGTCAGTACTCATAAAATGTTTATTTCTGCACTTTCATTCATTATTCCCACTACAACATGAAAGCTCGGATAAGTTCGGTTGAAGTAGAAATGAGAAATGACATATTATTAAATGGCAATAAAATTGAACATCATAATTTAATTTGTGAAGAGGCGCCGCATGCGCGGGCTGGTTGCAGAATCCGTTTGAGCTCCGAGCCCGTGAACAGTGCAGCGTCTATAGAAATAGGTGCTTGCTGATGTTATACGTCATTATTATATACCAGTGGTTTTTTGATACAAGTGTATTGTCAAATGTTGTTAAATTGTCAAAAATAAATGAACACAAAACAAAAAAGTACTAACCACGTTTCGGCTAAGTTAAAAATGGTTTTGACAAAACTGGAGAATGCGTCAGAGCATCAGACAGTGCGATATTGGCCTCGATTCTGATGTCACACACTAAATTAAATTTAAACTATTCCTGTCTTTTACAAAATAGGAACACAAGACAGAGATAGCATACTGCTGTGCTGTCAAGTTAGTCAGAACTTAGATGTCTATACAAGCTTAGTCGAGTATGTGTTGTATTGGTGTTAACTAAAAACAAGCGCCTTTCTGCTTCTGCTGTTCATATTTTAATTGATAAACTAGCTTGACAGCACTAAAATATATGCTATTTCTGTCTTGTGTTTCTATTTTGTAAATGTACCGCACCATTTTCCTACGCTCCTGAAAAGAGCTACTAAACCTGACCACAATGCTCTAATATAAACACATTACTCAAAGATCAACTTAGCATTGATACGATAGTTCTAGTACGCGAGTTCTAGAAGCAGTTACGAGTTGTTCGGTTATTCGAAGTAGAACAGGAGTTGAATTACGTACTTCAAATTGTAAACATTCTGTACTACTAGTGGAATGAAGTTTAAATTGAATCTTGAGAAGGTATTAGGAAACGGTACAAAAATCTGTACATACTTAGCACCCTCCGTCTTAGATAACTGTTTTTTATTCAAGATTGCCAAACGTTTGAAAGCTATCTCACCTGATGGTAAGTGATGATGCCGTTGACGATGGAGCACGTTTACCTCGAAGACGCCTATTCACTTGCGACTTAATTTTTCCCATAATTATTTATCGGGAAACACAGACTACGTGCCCTGTGTAACGTTTACATGATTGATTTAAAATTTGATGGAAATAATCATATTTTGGTTTACACTTTTTCCTCCGACTGTACTTTGTATAAGTGTTCGAGATGCCTATTATAAAATTAAAGGTGCCAACTCGATCACGTGGTCGAATATTTAGCGGTCGAGATGACTAGGTACTCTGCTCTACGGCTAAACACGCTTATGACTAAAACTAGCGAAAGTTGTTTGATTGTACATGTAAGCGTCACCACCGAGTTAATTTGTAAGTTACCAAAGCTATAGTAACTTACACATTAACATAGTGTTGACACACACAGCTGTGCAGCGCGGCATTGCCAATACACAGACAATGAAAATAATTATGAATCAGGATCAAAAGTGACCTCTGAATTTTCTCAATACATGGCTAATTGTAAAATTTTCAAATCTAAATTATTTTTACCCGGCTACGGCGAACCGAAAAGATAAAGTTATGATTTTAGCACCGAATGTTCGTTTGTTTCCTCACAGCGTCATAACATATAGGGAATAGTTGATTTTGTCTTAATTTTGCGGGTGTCATACGCTAGGTTTTTTATAATAATTAAAGCTAGCAAAGCTTAAAAAATCCACTTCACCGCTTTATCTTCAGAACTTTCATCAGATTACATGTACTAAATACACATTATTGACGATATTTTAAGAACTACTGATCAGGTCTTGATTAAATTTAAAGGGGTCCAATTGGAAAGCAACATCATTCAAATAAAATAAAAAAATCAAAATCGGTTCACGTGAAAGAAGTTATAAGGTAACACACACAAAAAATAAAAAAAACAGTCGACCGTCGTACCTCCTCCTTTTTTGTGAAGTTGGTAGAAAATACAAAATGGCGTCCGTGATTCTCCATAAAGTAATAACTCACTCACTCAACTTATATGCCTTATACATCTATTTCAGACGGTTTAATCAGTGTCTGGATTAGGTACGAGATAAGCACTTGCGTTGGTGGCTAGCAAGGCCAGCGCGGGAGCGGCATGCGCGGCCGCACTTTTTTTTTTTTTTATTACAGACCAAGCAAACGTTTGACCACAATCACACCTGATGGAAAGTGACGATGTAGTCTAAGGTGGAGCACGCTTGCTTAGTAAATACCTATTCACTTTACTTTTGAACACACCCAAATTGTACCTTTCGGGAAACACAGACGACGGCAAAGCGTTCCATTCTTTTGCTGTTCTATAAATGAACGAAGACGCGAAACGTTTCGTCCGAATGAACGGTATCTCAACCATAAATGGGTGACGCGACGCCGTTCTTCTAGATGAAAGACTTGGTGCAAAGATGTACAGAGACAGAAGGATTGCCGATACTAGCATGTTTTGATGCACGTATTCCAGGTCTAGTGTGTTTACCAGCTTCGATCACATCGTCACTTACCATCAGGTGAGATAGTGGTCAAAAATTAGACTATCACAAAAAAAAAAAAAAACGTTTTTGGGCGAGAATATCAAACCACGCTTGGTTGTGGTACTGTTGACCTTCTTTTACCCTTTTCTCCCATCGTGTTTCTTCTGGGCAAGTTCCTCCCTCTCGTCGTGCCCGATGTTAAATGAGGTCATATCTCGCTTAGCGCAGTCCTTGAAGCGAAGCATTGGCCTTCCTGTATCCCTTTTTGCATCGTTATCTTATATTTTTGTTATTTCATTGTTTGTTTTCTCAGAATACCCTATGACCTAACTAATAAAATCGATGTAATAATGTTTCATACATGACCTTACAGATGTTTCCAAAATATTGTATCAACTGTCACCATAGAAAAGTTATTTCGGTGATTAGAACTGCTCGTTGGCTTAGTTGGGTGGCGTTCGCCTTCTAAGCTGAGGTGTCAGGTTCGATTCCCGGCGGGAACACAAGTTTTCTCCCAAGGAAAATTTGTTTCTGGTTCTGGTTGTGTTTGTGTGTGATGTGAATTTTTCTGGCACCCACGATACAAGTCATCGAACTTGGGCTGTGAGTGTGAAAGCGTTTTAGCGTTTATTTCGGTGATTACCAAATCTTCATGTGTAATTAAATAAAGTGTATGGTAAATATATCCTCATTGAAAACAAATATCTGTATTGTTAGAAGGAGTCGTAATACCTCATTTCAATTCCATTTTAAAATGAAATGGCGTTTTTACAGCTTCATGAAAGAACTTAATTAATATCTTGAAAGAAAAGTTGGAACTAAGTTTCCTCGTTTGTTTCCTACTGTCAGAAGTTTAATTACACAGACAAAAATATAACCAGACTGCTAGTAACTAGCAGTAATATAATGTTACTTGAATGAGCAAGCGTGACGCTTACCATCAGGCAAGCAATTTGCTCGTCGCGTCTCTCAAGACATACTTTTCCCACCTTACGAAAACTATATGTCCTTTGATGCATATATTAATTTTATCGAATGCCCGATAGGCAAGCATTTGACCACGATCTCACCTAATGGAAAGTGATGATGCGGCCGAAAATGTAACATGCTTGCCTAGAAGCTACCTATTCACTCTTGACTTGAAGACTCCCTGATAATGTTTAGTAGTAAATTTAGAAAGGAAAAACCTATAGTTCATCATAGTATGGCTAATGAATGCTATAATAATTAAACGCAAGCAAAGCTTAAAAAAACCGACTTCACGCTTTATCTTCGGAACCTTGATCAGATTTAATGTATAAACACGCATTATTGACTATAACTCAAAAACTAGAGATCAGACCTTGATCAAATTTCAATGGGACTACATGAAAAGCACCCACTTTCAAATAAAAAAAGAATCATCAAAATCGGTTCTCAAAGAAAGAAGTTATGAGGTAACTTTTGAAGTCGAGTAAACGAGAACATCGTCAAAGTACGCATTATTCGTCACAAAATAGGCATTATTGATGGAACCAATTAGAAAGCAACATCTTTCAAACTAAAAAAAAAAATTCGAAATCGGCTCACGTGGAGAGAAGTTATGAGGTAACTAACACATATAAAAAAAAAATACAGTCGACTTGAGTACTACCCCAAAAAAGGAGGAGGTATCCTCATTTTTTGGGAAGTCGGTAAAAACAAAATTAATGATAAGAAGTTCAACAGCTGACGCTGACAATTGCCAGACGTCATACACATACATTTAATTTTATTAATTTACGTCGTCCTCTCCCCACACTGGTGAATTTTGTTAAGAAGGAAAATTAGCCTCATGTTTTATCAACTGGTCGCATAATCTTTGTCTAATTACCAGAAGACGATGTAAAGTTAATGGTGGACCATTAACCGTTAATAGTTTCTGAACTTGCATTTGTGTTGGCAAATGGTATAAAGTTGAAAAACCAAATTTTCGCTTTTGCTCCAAAACCAATAGAAGTTCTAGTAAAGTTTCTACCGCAGCAAGACTCTGCTACTGGACCATAACTCTTTCAATTGACTTTAACTGTGACTTATTATACTTTTGGAAACGTGAACTAAACAATTTAAACGCAAGCAAGGCTTAAAAAAACGAAATTCACCGCTTTATCTTCGGCACCCTTGATCAGCTTTCAAATAAAAAAAGAATTATATTTAACCCAGAAATCACCCATGAAGACGTTATGAGGTAAGACACATAAAAAAATAGTCGGTTACAAAATTAAAATATTTTATTACTCGACGCTGGCTAAATGCACATAGATTGCGAAGCCAAATATAAAAGACAAAAACATCACACGTGAGGTAGTATTCACATACCTAGTTATAGTAAAAACAGACTAGCCAAGTCAAACGTACGAGTAAGTCAGACATTTACTAAATTGAGTTTAATGGGCTCGCTTTACAAGATACAGTAACACGCGTTCGGGTTGCTTGAATAAGCTTGTTTGGATAAAAACTACATTTATATGCTGTCTAGACCTGTAAATAGAAAAAAATCGAGCCAATCTATTCACTTACAGGCGGCAGAGCTGTGAGATCTTATAAAGCTTTTACATTTTATTCATTTTTTACCTACAAAGCAAAAATACGGGTATTTTTATTCAAAATAGAAAAACGTATGTCCATTATATCATCTGCTGGTAAGTGATAATACGGTTGACGATAAAGCACGTTTGCCTTCAATATACATGTTTACTATTGACTTTAAAAAATCCCGGGCTATACTTATCGGGAACACAGATAATGTAGAAGCAAGGTATATGATGATGCAGTAGTTCTTCTGATTAATTGATATTATAATGTTGAAGTATTTATCTGTCTGTGGCGCCATATCTACAGAATGAATGGGCTGTTTTTACCCGAACGCAAAAGAGGTTTATCTACCTTTTTTATGTTTATTCCTTTGTCGCGTTTTAAAAACCAAACGCGTGGGCCGATTTTTAGGATTCTTACGTCAATCGATTTGTCTTGCGAGTGTCACTCGAGCCAGTAATCAAAATTGAATATCGCGACAATCCGACGCCATATTGTGAAAAATAAAAAAATTGAAGTCGATAAGCAATATATTATATACCTATATACATAAATAGGTACATTTGAATATTTTTTTGCTAATAACCGTTTAGCATCAATAACTCTCAGTGTCGTGGGTGCCGGAAACATTCACAATTCACATCACACTCACAACAACACCCAGACCCGCGAGAAAACTTGAGTTCCTAACGGGAATCGAACCCGATAGCCGCTGCGGATGCGCACTCAGCTAAGCCAAATCTCGTGATAGTCTAGCGTTTGGCCATTATCTCAATAAGTGATGATGTAGTCGAAGGTGGTAAACACGCTTTGCCTAGAATGACTGACTCTCAAGGATAGGTTATTTTCTTGTGATTAAACAAAACTAACAAAACATCAAGAATAATTCCCTAAAAAGCTTTAGTACTCGTCTTAAATCAGCATAATCAGACAACATTTTGTGGTACTGTCACAGATTACCCAATAGTAACTTATGTTAGAACAACTTGAACAAATAACTCATAACATTTGTAAACGGTAACGTTTATTAAATTTCATGAAATATAATACAAAGCTTTCATTACATGTCAGGTGTTGTTTAGAAGTACGTAGCGCATTTCCTCCTAGTGTTGTAATACCGCTAAAGTTAAGGGGGATCATATTTTATAAGTATTATCATTACATATATTTAGAGATAAGATTCCAGTTAAATGCTTGCCTATTCACGATACAAAATGTCATCCGTGTAGGTCTGGCTTGTTCCCATCTCGGAATATACGTTTTTTTAACAAGGCTATTTACGGGCCTATTGCCTAAGAAAAAACCAAATAGTTACATCTAAACAGCAAAGACCTAAATTACCTACAAGGCAACGAGCTTATAGTTACTCAAGTGCTCAAGCCTACTAGTGAGTAGCGTTCTCATCATGCTGGCATCATTACTTCTCTGAATTGCAACGTTGAGTCAAATAAGTACCAACATTTTGATCACACCTCGCCCACCATGCACTCTGATTGAATTTTGAAAATAGAATGAGCACCCGGGCTCCTAATAAGTAAATACTTAGATTATTTATATAAATGCAAGCAAAGCTTAAAAAACCAACTTCAACGCTTATATTTTGGTTTTGGCTGGATCGATTTCGATAAAATATGGGACCACCTCGGAAGTATAATCTACCAAACAAAAAAAAATCATCAAAATCGATTCATAATTGGCGGAGATATCACGTAACACACATACAAAAAAAAGCATTCAGTCGAATTGAGAACCTCCTTTTTTTAAGCCGGTTGAAAATGACATGATACGACCGACACGCATTTACCTACAAGCAGCGTAATAAAAAAAATTCAAACGAGCATCTCTTATATGAGCTCATACCGCGAGAAATTTACGCGGTGGTTACGTAATATTTCACGTTTTGTTGTGGTTTCGGTTGTTTTCTATAATGTATCATTAGGAAACGATATACAAGACGACCGACGCGATTTACAAATGTGACGTGGTAAGGACAGCGCACACTTGCAACGAAATCATGAGTAAACAAAAAATACTATCAGGTACTACCTATTCTCTTCTCATGAAACTATTATATGTTTTTATGCGACCGACGCGACGAGAAAATAACGCGGTGGTAACGCAATTTTTCACTTATGGTTTATCTAATGTTTCATATAATATGTAAAAAAACATGGCTTTAAAAAGTTTTTAAATTCTTGCTTTTACCAGTTGTAAATATAAAAGGACCAAAAAGTTATATAACCTGAGAACTTATCAATAAAACGAACCCAAACTCGATGGCTTTATCTTTAGATCAGAAGTTCCTTCCGGCTCCATCATCAGACCAGCTGGTACCATATCATTGTATTCTCACCGAGGATACATAAGTACACCAAAATTGAGTTCAATAGGACATCAGGTAGTGGGTCTAATTTAGCTTGCAAGATTTGATTACAGACCGACAGATAGACAACGGGACAGATGACCGACGCGCATCTACAAATTAGACGTACTAAGGACAGAGCACACTGGTAACAAAATCACGACCAAATAAAAATACTATGTATCTGAAAACTTCCCGTCACACTATTATGAGCTCATGGCGCGAAGATTTTTAACAGTGGAAACGTAAAATTTCACTTGTAGTTTATGTAAAGCTTCATATTATAGTGCGTAACTAAAAAAAGATACTCAACACAAACAACGCGCATCTACAAATAAGACGTTATAAGGACAGAGCACACTCGCAACAAGATCACGAGTAAATAGAAATATACTTAGGGTATTCCCTTCTCATGACACTATTATAAGCTCATGCCGCGAGGAATTTACGCGGCGGTGACGCAATATTTCACATATTATGCTTTATGAAATGTTTCCTATAATTCGTAACCATAAAAATACACTCAACTCGACCAACGCGCCTCTACAAATAAGGCGTTCTTAGGACAGAGCACACTGGCAACAAAATCACGAGCAGACTAAGTAAAAAATTTACAATCGGGCATTCCCCTGTCACGACACTGTTACGAGCTCATGCCGCGAGGAATTTACGCGGCGGTAACGCAATATTTCACATAATTATGCTTAGCGCCTGGTTGAAGCGAAGCGTGATCAAAATGCTGGCACTTATTTGGCTCAACGTATTAGCATTGCAATTCAGAGAGACAATGCCGCCAGCATGATGGGAACGCTACCCACTGGTAGTGGGCTTGAGCACTTGAGTTACCTATAGGCTAGATGTCTTGTAGGTAACTTGGTTCTTTGCTGTATATCATTTTAGGCAATTGGCCCATAGAAGAATTATGCTTTATGTAATGTTTCCTATCAAAAAGACACTCAACATGACCAACACGCCTCTACAAATAAGACGTTCTAAGGACAGAGCACACTGGCAACAAAATCACGAGTACCTAAATAAAAAATGTACAATCGGGCATTCCCTTGTCACGACACTGTTACGAGCTCATGCCGCGAGGAATTTACGCGGCGGTAACGCAATATTTCACGTTTCGTTGCGGTTTCGGTAACATTTCGACCGCCGCCAGTTTAGGACGGTCTCAGGGGACCTGTGTAGTGTATTTATGGTTTTACTTCCGTTACTGACTGGGTACGCGTAGCATTGTTTTATGTATTGGCTGGCATGTTTTGTGTTTGAAAAATGTTTTCTGAAATCGGTTTGTTTGAAATATTTACGTTTTGAAGGGGAAACATTATATGTAAGTTGCACGTCAACTTAGTTGTGTGCGTATGTGCCTTCTAAGCAGCGGGTATTGGGTTTGATTCCAGATTGTATTAGGAATTTTCTTCTCCCCAAGGGAAATTTGTGTTTCTCGTTCTGGGTGCGATCATGTATGTAATCTGAATGTTTCCAGCACCCACGTCGCGTCAAAGCGATGATGCGGCCGAAGATGTACCATGCATGCACTTGTCATACCTAAAGTTCCACTCCTTCACAGTACGGATGATAGTAAAAGCGAAACGCTTTGAGCGAACTGGAGATATGTTTACCATATATGGATAACGTTTGACAATTAGTCTTGTTGTTGAATGGTAAAATGGGCATAAGATAATTAATTCGTGTAATTCCTGTGTCAATTAAAAAAATATTTTATCTGAAACACGTTTCTTTTTTCTAATTTTGTTGAAAGAGATCGCTCAGCGATTATAGCTGTGTCTAAATGCCTAAGTTCGATGACTTATGTCGTGGGTGCTGGAAACGTTTACATCACACACACAATCACAACCAGCACCAGAAACACAAATTGTCCTTGCCTATTTTATAAATTATCTTTTGTTATTTATTTTTATGTCAATTAAGAGCTTTTTGTATTATTTTGAAACTTTACAAAAACTGATACAAAACTTAGTAAGATTAAGTTTTACATTTTGCTTTAAATGGTTTCATTGGAATAAAAAATATCAATGTTTTTTATAAAGGCAAACAAACTACATAAAGTTTGTTTCACAAGTTTCTAATGCTTGGTTTGTTTATTTATATTTGTTCTAAAGCATTTCCCTTTAAAATTCCATGTTATATCAGTGCTGTAATAAAAATATTTCACTTCATAACGCCGTTGTGAATAGAAGCAAAAAAAGCATTTGAAAAAGCGAACTAAATTACTTGCTCGATCTTTATGCGGAAAATGTTTCAACTGTAGCCTATACGTGCGTTCCCTAGCTCGCAATACATTTCAGAAAGTAATCATGCTAAGAAGCCCCAAACTGAGATCTCGCGACACCATTTTGCCTAATAATAATATTATTAGAAAAAAGTTATAAGGCAAATAACCTCAAAGGTTTATAATATAAACCTTTTTATTTGCCTTATAACTTTTTTCTTTATAATTATTGTTTGATTTTTGTTTTTGTGGTTAATTCGAGGATATAACGCAAGTTTTAAATATATTGCCGTTTTTGACATCGATAAAAAAGGTCTAAAATCAATGACTTTGATACCTACCAAATGGTTATTTTTAAACATACTTTTCACTTTGGATATTTTAAAAAGCTTTCGTTAATTCTCTTATAAAGTACTTTTCAACGGGCAGAAATAAAGTTGCCTCTACTTACGTAGATCGATGTTCCTAAATATTTTCTTATTATAATCTTTATATTTTTTTTATTTTATTGCATCATAAAAGCGAATTCTGGCTTTGAGCCATAGCTTTGCATATTCTCTGAGAATTTAAAGTTATTTGCTTATATGGTTTAAATGCTAAATGTCTCTGACAGACGGATGGCAGACTGACTCTGACTCCTTTAATTGACTTTGACTGCTAAAATTGTATTTCTTGTCAACAATAACTGTCAAAGTCGATTAAAAGAGTCATAGTGAATTAATACTTTATTAAAGTGGTAATAACTTCTACTGAAGTATTGGAGCGAAATTCACGCTTTTCAACTTTGTATGATGATTTATCGACATTTTGACACAAACTATTAACGTTTTATAATCCACCATTATTATAATATCACTTCAAGAATCACAAGTTTTGCAAAATAATACAAAATTGACCGGGTGTTTTTTTCACTTGCGAGAAAAAACTCCGTATTTCGAAAGACTTTCAAAGCTTGTGCACTGTTTCTAAATGAACTGTACACTGCAAGCTTTTCAAACTAGTCTGCAACTGCAATCAACAAGGATTGAGATTCGATATTAAGTAGAAATAAAAATAAACGAAGGGTTGAAATCATAGGCCTTTGGTCGGCGTGAAAGAGCAGCAAAAAGGCGTGAAAGAGTACCCTATATTTTGAACGGGCATTGCATTTTCGCCATCCATAGACGTACCACTAGCTTTACTCATAGCAAGTTTGTTGATATTTTGCGTCAGGTAGCCTCTCTTTGCAATACATGTCGCCAGGAACGGGGGAAGATGGCGGGACATCAGTCAAAGGAGGGAGTAAGGAGATCACCTACCTCAGACGTGAGGAACGCTCGGGAAAGAGACTTTGTTTCACCCGTTACGAAGTAAAACGTAGGTTTATGATTTTAGCACCGTATGTGTGTATCTTTTTATGTTCGTTTGTTCTATCATAGCGTCGTAATTATTAAATCGATGGTAACATATTAGGGTTTGTTGAAATTGTCTCTACTTTCCAGGAGTCATAGGCATTTTTTTATAAATAATCAAAATAGTGTCCATGGTACCATAGCGGCCATAAAATGAACAAATACCGACAAGATGGTTATCAAATGCAAATGCTTTATTACATAATTTAATAATGCTTATATCATAAATATATGTATAGATATAGATTTGATGATAGTACATATTAAAACTATTTTTTTGGTTTTAATGTCGACTGCTGACCAAGTCCTAACAATTTATTCAATTAAATGTTGTTTTTAATAGAAACGTTATATCAAACATCACATCTAAATCTTAAAGGTAAGAGGTAATTTTGATGACTTGCCCTATTTACTACATCACAAATCTCTTTTAAAACCACGTACTTCAGCTACGGTAAGAAGACACGTACGCAACCCTAAACTACGGTTACTTCACGAAACATTGTACCCTCGACAAGTGGGTAGGTGGAACTGCACTAATGTCGTCAAACACTGCAGCTCGCAAACTGCGCCGGGCTCGGAGCTCTCGAACTGAGATTGAGTACGACCCGCCACAAAGCATCCCAGGCGGTTTGTAACGTAACTTTAGGATGTGTTACACTGAGGTTTTTATATCAAATAATTTAAACGCAAGCAAAACTTAAAAAACTTCACCGCTTTATCTTCGGAACCCTTGATCAGGTAAAATTAATTAAATACACATTATTGAGGATAACTCAAAAACTACTGGTCAGTTTAAAATCAAATTTAAGTCTTGATCAAATTTAAATGGTAGGTACTACATTTTTGAAAGCACCAGTTTTTAAATAAAAATAGAATCATCAAAATTGGTTGACCTAGAAATAAATTCTAAGGTACCGTAAAAAATAAAATCGAATTGTAAACCTCCTCCTTTTTTTAAAAGTCGGTAAAAATATCAGAAGTGTTTTGGTGGTAAAACTTCTCTCCAATTCGCTTTGCTGCCAACCCTTCATCCAAACTTATGTATGTGGCTATATTTAAAACGAGAAGCCCATATTGACTGGGCGGATTGAAATGATAAATGCAATGCCATGCAGTACATAAAATCTAGGCCTTGGGCTACTTATTCAACAAAACAACCAAAAAAAAACTTTCATACAATATAATATAAAAAAAACTGTTGCTGTTTATCCTGAAACTTTCTAGCTTACTTCGAGTCAAACATAAAAAGAGAGCCGTGTGCTTACAAATTTTGAAAATATACCCACGATCTGTCAACAGCTGACCGATATTTTAGTGAAAACAAACGCAACTAAAACACTCTACATTAAATTACCTTATCAATTAGAAAAATCTTATTCAATTCGGTACAACCATTTTGGAAATAAATAGAAGCATTCGTTTTGCACACAACCTCTCTCCGCGTCGTGGGTAAAAATAATAAGAAATATATTTTTATTACAGGTTAGTTTACACAGGTTAGTTAGCGCACCCAAAACGGGACTAATTGGGTACGCTAAAACAAACCATATTTAGCGGGATTGTAAAACATCACAAATGATTTTTTTTTGTGCCTACTGTGCTCACAACTTTACAATGTTTCGCAACGAACACTTACACCTTTGTCTTGTAGAATTTAATCTTGTGATATGGTTGTTAAAATACTCATAAGACGAGAGAGTTGTATGCTGCAATGAGAAAATACAGGTGTAATACGTACATACTTGTTTAAATGAAGAAATTAGATTATAATTAACCTTTTTGTATGCTTAGTAATGAACAATGACGACTTCCCATACATTATAGCCCAACCTTTTTGGCAACTGCAAGCTACGTTCATTTGAGATACTTTTAGTCAATGATTACATATGCTATAAGAATTAATATACAAATATTATCTTTGTCAGAAGTTGGTAGAAAATAATTGATAAAGGTTATATTGTGTATCTACTTATATAACCTATGATATATATATATGACAATATGTGGAGATGTCGGACTTGTGAAGCATTCTTGTTCTAAGAACTGTTTATAATTGCAGCATCGAATTTTTTTTTTCATGCACCATAATTCTGCCAATATCACGTTTAGGTAGGAGAACAGTTTAAACAATTTAAACATTATTTAAAAATATTGTAGAGTAGCACGATGACAAGTGACGTGACCGTCGCGACATAGAGTGATTGATTACCTACGTTATCTTTGGCGACACCGTAGACGGAGAAAAGAAGAAGACAACGTTGCTTTTCAATTAAATATGTACCTGGGTTTATTCTCCTGCGCTCCACGATAAATTATTAAGTACAGACAGCAAGTAAAGCTCAAAATTTTTTGGATATATATGTGGTCCCACGTTGCACCGTTTACATTTTAATTTAAATGTAGCATGTGCCCAATGATACGCCTTTTTTTAACACCCTGCTATTATTAATCTATCTGTTATAACCACTCAATTGCAAACGTTACATAAAGGTTACACAACAACAAAACTAATTACCAGTGGGCCTATTTTCGTTATGTCTCATTGGTGTAATAAGTTTAAAATGCTTTCCGTGTCATATGTAATTTTCTCATAAAGATAATGTTCGAGCTGAAAGCACCCCGAGCCACGAGAAAGCAGCATTAGAAACGGGGTAATTTATACCCTAGATTTACTGATAGTTTACGCTAAGCAATAGGGTTACAATCTTACTTGCATGAATAAGTGTATGTTTTGTATTTATAAAACGTTTAATTTGCCAAATTGCAATAAAAACAAACAAAACAAACAAACGCATTCACACTCACAGCCCCACACTAAGTTCAAATACTTGTATCGTGGGTGCCGGAAACATTCACATCACACACACATTACACCCAGAATCAGAAGCACAAATATCCCTTGGAAAGGAATTTGTGCTCCTGCCGGGAATCGAACCTAGGACCCACGGCACAGAGGGCGGACACCTATCCACTGCGCTAATTGGGTCGTCAATGCAATTTCTACCATTTAGCGTTCATAAAAAAAGAGTATACAATTCTTATGTACATGACAATATTCATACTAAGTTCCATGACTAATACTCATTTACTCTTAAAGATCAAGGATCGATTGTTTGTTTACTCCTTTATCCAATCTATCTCATCCGTCAAGAAAATATAGAAACGTTTACCTTTTTTTTAGGCTGATCTGCTGGCTGATCGGCTGAATTAATTGGGTATTTTACAAATTACCCTGAACTTATCTAATACTCTAAGAATCTTTATCCTGACATACTGATTCACTGACTGACTGACTGAGAGAATACCCACAGCCTAAACCGCTGGTCGTAGGTACTTGAAATTTAGAGGTTCATTTGTCATAGTACGTAGAGGATTTTTGGAAATTCTACCCCTAAGAAGGCTAAATGGGGCGAAAACATTTGAATTAATTTTTGAAGTTCTTTGTTTTTTAAGTTATAGCGATAAAAATTGGTATATAAGTAGTTGATTAATTATAAATAAATACGTTTATTATATTTTTTGCCGCAGGTGTATAAAAGTGGTGCAATAGGGGGTGAATATTCATGTCGAAAGGTCATACTGATGGAAATTAGTATTTGAGTAGTTCACTTAAAAAAAAAATGAGATGTTATTAATATTTTTGGCCAGGGGTGCATTACAATACTAGGGGAATTAAAGTTCATATGGGAAGTTTTAGTGTTGCAGTTCAAGTGATGCAAATTGTATCTGAGCAGTAAAATAGCTAACTAATTAACTTAACTAACGCGGGCGAAGCCGCGGGGCATGGCTAGTAAAATGAATGGAAAAAAAATGCGTCGCCGAGTTTCTTGCCAGGTTCTTCTCGAGATGGCTGTAATTTTGCGAATCTGTCAATAGAATCATTAACTTTCATGAGTACCTCTTTGGGGCCCATTTGAATAAACGATTTTAATTTTGAGGTACATATATACAATCACTATTTACAGGCACTAATCCAGATAATCTGCCAAGTCTGGCAAAGTAAACGAAAATGTTCTCATAGGGAAAAAACATTGCTCATTTATTAATCAGCACTAATGCTGCAACCTAATTAAGAAAATGTAACGAGCTTTCACAGAATAATCATTCCTTTCAGAATTACCCACTAGTAGCATACTAGTAGGTGTAGATATGAAGCATGACAAAGACCCGATGAGATTGGCCATAGCGGTTGGTATTCTAGTAATGGTAAAAGCATATAGTGAACAAACACACACACACGCACATCAATATAGAGATTTTATACCAAAGGACAGATAACCATAGGAGTACAGAGGACTTTACTTAATTTTATTTTTTCCCAAAACTGAATCGACAAAACGATCTATATAATTATCGATCCAGAGAGTCTATTCCGAGCATCGATTATATTTACATCGACGTCGAAATCGAACGATTTTCTTTTCTAATGAACCATCGAATCGACTGAACTTTCAACCGATCGACTGTCGTATCAAATAGAACCTAGAATGTAGGTATATTCTGGTTGTCAAACTACGATTGTTCGAATTGATGCGACATCGATAAGACAGTCGATCGGTTGAAAGTTCAGGCGATTTGATGGTTTATAGAAAAAGAAAGTATTTCTATTTCGACGTCGATGTAAAGATAGGTAATTAATCGATGCCCGGAATAGACCCTCGCTCACAAAATTTCACGAGAATCGATTGAGAAATGCGGCCTGTAGTAGAGAACAACCGGAATCCCGGGCATACGAAAGCAATTTTGTCCAAGCTGAAATGGGAACGCTTCGCTCGCGCTTCGCGCTCGCTCGGTCAAATATATTTATGATTAAATAAAACCTTTAGATGATAAATAACATCTCATTTATTTTATTTTCAAAGATACAAATGGAATATTCTAGAAAGGATAATGTTAATTATCCTTTCTAGAATATGTAATATTTTAACAAATAAATTAAATAGGTTCCTATGATTGTAAATTAGAACACAAATGATTATTAACAAATAATCTTATGATTAAACTAAATTAATATTAAAAATACTAGCCTTTTTGCAATTTCTCAGCTAACCGTTCCATTTGATAACCATATCATGGGCGTGCACAAAAAAAAAACTAGTCCGCCATCTTGGGTCAACCGCCATATTGGATTTAGAATGACTTCACTTGGCTAACCATGCATTGTTATCCAAACTAACAATGTATGCAAAATTTCATCTCAACATACGTACAAACATTGCTAGTAAATAACAGCTTGTAAAAATAAAAACACAATCCTACATGTGACCGTCATTTCGTAATTTCATAGCCGTTTTGTATATATCGCGTTTTATATCAGGATAACCATCCAGGAGGTCCTGCCAAGCATTCAGCTTAAGGTATACTAGATCGACCACCTGTAACAATTAAGAGGCATATAGATATACGTCACTGCGAGCCCCTTTTTTAACCACAGACAATTATGGCCCTTACACTTTCGCACAAAAAGGTGCATACTGCGTAAATTAAATAGTGGCAGTTACGCAAGGTCACGCGTGGCTATCTTTGATTTTTTATGGATTTATTCGTGAAAACGCGCGTCAAAAAGAAAACAAACTGAGAAAGTAATTAGTCTAGTAAATATACGTAGATATATGAAATACCTTTCACAATGTTTTCATATAATATGGCGGGATAAAATGGTTACAAAAAAAATATGTTATTTGCATGAGATTTGTTTTTTTCCCTTTATATTTTTGAACGTTATGAATATTCTACGAAGAAGGCATCATTTATCATATCATACAGATTCCGAACAATATTTTTTTTTATCTGGTTTCATTAAGAATGTCAAGTAGAACGGTTACAAAGTCACGCGTTTTAGGAAACATTTTGATATCCCCCTCTTAAGCCAAAAAACTAAACTAAAAACTCGACTGCATAAAAAGTGAACTTACACTATTTCGTTTTTGATCATGCAACTCAGTTGTTTTTAAATATGTACTAGTAGAATGGCTCCGTTACAATTTCTTTGATTATTATTATTTTATTATTATGTATTGTTATTATTATATCGTATGGAATAGCTAACGGCAAGAACTTATTGTCTAGACAAACTTAAGCTAGGTTTACAGACAATATAAAACAACTTGTATTTTATTAAATTAATAAATGTATATGAATATCTTTATAAGTAACCTATTCATATTTTGTGATTATGTAAGAACTTTATCACTGCTTCATTATAAGTATAGAAAATTTAAGTGAGAATGGTTGCTACCAACTTTAAACTTATTTTTCGTATCCCAATTAGCCATCGGTATGACGAGATAAGCTTTAATAATTTGCTTCGATCATGACATAAACGCCTTCACACTTACAGCCCCACACTAAGTTTGATGACTTGCGTCGTGGGTGCTAGAAACATTCCCATCTCTCACATTATCACAACCGATAGAAGACGAATGCCCACCTAACTAAGCCAAAGGGCAGTTTGATCAAATTACTAACTTTGGGAAATTTCTTTCTACTTTTGAAACCTACCGAGGTCGACAAATAATAGCCTTTTAAATAGTGTTGTTGTAATGTTGTTAGGTCCCGAAAAATTTATAAAATCACTCAGAACCTACCCACTATTTTTAAACCAACTTCAAAAAAAATAAGACGCTTCTCAATTCTACTATATAAATATAATTATGTTATTGTGTATGTTACATCAGAACTTTTGTTCCAAGTGAACCGATTTTGATGATTTATTTTTTATCTGACAACTGGTTTAACGATTGCCAGCGTATGCCGTATATTAAGACCGTATTCCGTAGCACATAAAATCGTATTTAGCGGCGTAAAAATATGGCGCTTACGTAAGATCGCGTATGTCATACTTAGATTTTCAAAGTTTTTCGTACAGTTTCCGAAACGTAAAAATATTGGCATAAGCCAGTTTTACGAAAAAAAATACATAATATACTGAAATGGAATTTTTGACAAAAAATCTATCGTGTGTAACTCTAAAATCTTAAAACTGCATAAATGGAGTATAGAAAAGTCTGAAAAAACAGTTTAGGTGCTTTTTTGTACCGTCACCCTCCTACATCCCCCCCCCCTGTCCATATTTTTATCGTTTTTTAGTATTTAAGTGAAAAAAATATATACATATATTGAGATTACACATTGACATGATGTGTGATCTATTCAGAATATCGTTGCAAATTTCATATTTTTTTCGGGGCTTTGCTCTTAACTTACGGTGCGTGTTATGTATGAGAACTGATATGGAGAATTTGAGAACAATCCTGGAATTACTCCGAAGTATGAACTGGTGCCCAACATTGACATCATTTTGTATTCACCCCTGAAACAATTAAACATAGTTAATCAAAGTGAATTGGTCAAGTGATTCACTAAGTACTAAATAATATACAACCTGGAACAAAAAGGTGTATAGTAATACTTGGTGATGTGTATATCTATCGTGCCAGGAATCGTCTGCCAGAGAACGAAATTCGAAATCGAAGATAATTTTTTCCATACAAAAATCCAAATATGATTTAAAAATATCATATCTATGTCATAATAGATATGATATTTTTCGAATAATTTTGACAACCTTACGGCTACATCTGTGGCGCGTGAACGTGACCTTTGTTTTGACCACCACTGTCAGAAGTCTAGGTCCAAAGATTATAGAGATGTAGAACGGTAGCTGATGAAATAGGGTTGCATATAACATAATTTTCAGAAACTTTAATTTATGGTAACTCAATAATCATGCTGCTGCCGCGAATTTGAAAGTTCCCGTTAGACTCCATACATGTAGCTAAATGCGTGGCTTGAGTATTACTACACCTTTCTCGTTATACCGTGTATAATAATTAGATTTCGTACGACCAGCAAAAAAAAATCCATCGAGAATCCAGTTTTGCGTGTGACAAAACCTTAACAGAAAAATAAACAATAATGTGTACAACAAATATATACAAATATGAACATCATCACTTACCATCTGGTGATACAGTAATCTTTTAAATGCTTGCTTATCAGAATAAAAAGAGGGACGGTAATTCAGTAAAATGGTTCGTCTCGAGAAAGCTATAATTTTGCGAATCCGGTAATCTAATATATAAAATTCTCGTGTCACAGTTTTCGTTGCCATACTCCTCCGAAACGGCTTGACCGATTTTGATGAAATTTTTTGTGCTTATCCGGTATCTATGAGAATCGGCCAACATCTATTTTTCATCATCATCATCATCATCACTTTTCATCATTATCAACGCGGGGGAAACCGCGGGGCGCAGCTAGTTATTAATAGAATCATTTTGACAGTCAGTCAACTTTCATGAGTGAGCATTTTGGGCACATTTTGCCGAAAATTAAAGATCGTCTAAACCATCTTGTAAATTTTTTGACACTTAATTTTCTATTTTATCTTATTAATAAATAAATGGCAATATAACCCACGTTTTGTCATAGCATCCCTTTTCAACATCACCTTGGTGTATGAAAAACATAGTTGGATATACATCTCCTTCTTTGATAATACATTTACCTGTGACAATAATAAACACACAGTAACCAACAGTAAAACAAAACATAAATACATTCTTTCACATGTAGTGATGGCTGGGATAGATGACCGTTGTGAGATTTACATGATTTTTTACCCGAGTTGAATTCGTCTCAATTCTACAACTCACCAGGATATGCAACAAATCTTCGCATCCTGGTAGCACACTAATTTCGATGACTTGTATCGTGGGTGCCGGAAACATTCACATCACACACTACATTCACAACTAGAACCAGAAATCAAGAGTGAATAGGTATTTTCTAGGCAAGCATGCTCCATCTTCGGTCGCATCATCACTTTCAATCAGGTGAGATAGTGGTCAAATGCTTGCCTATCGAGTATATACAAAAATATATATCTTTTCCTTGCGGAGACCACTTTGAATGACCACCGGGAATCGAACCCGTATCGGGAACGTACGAACTTGAGTTTTAAAGTTGTATCCGACTGGGGTGACGCCAATTTAGTCAAGTTCAATGGGTCTAAAACTCTGGGGTCTATTTGCCGCTGAACGGTGGCCTTTCTATCTAGCCCCGTCGTTTCGAAATATTCAGCTACCTATTTAATTACTTACCATCTCGAGCTGCTTGGCGTCACTCTGACATCTAACCTTAACTTCCGCCCAAACGTTGAATGTAGAGCAAAACTAGCTGCTAAGAAACTTGTAATCCTAGCATAGGTCAGGCAGTACTATACACCTGGACTGCTTCTTAATTTTAAATCTCATATAGGTAGGCATTCCGCTATCTCACCTGATGGATAGTGAAGATGCGGCCGAAGATGAAGCATGTTTACCTAGAAGATACCTATTCACTGTAGACTTGAAAACTCCCAGGTTATACTGTTCGGGGAACAAGGACGTGGACAGTGTGTTCCACTGTTGTTTTGATAACTGTAATCAATGCTTAAAACATACCTGGAAACACAACAAATCTTCGCATCCTGGCACCAACTAGCCGTATAAAGTAAGTTAAATTAGCATCTAACTTGTTATAAATACTGTCAATAGGACTAATATTTACCTGGAAAAACAACAAATCTTCGCATCCTGGCGGCAACTTGCCTTTTGAAGTAACTTGGCATGTCCCGCAATACGGGCGTGTTGTCCAGATGATGCATATAAAGTGCGGAGAATATATCTTCCCGAAGAACCATCGGTGCCTGGATTGCTAGTTCTGGTAACCAATTACCTTGAAAATATGATGAAATACAAATACATTTTACTATAGACAAAACAGGCACTCACGCATAATTGCAAGAAGAAAGTGCTCCGATCAGATTTCCTTTTTCTCCTGAAGGAACCAGAAATGAAACGTAACTTTTATATGAAACTAGCTGTACCCGGCATGCGTTGCAATGCCACGTTTAGATAAAGTGTTATTACTCTTTCAAGTTTATGGTCGCCTAGTACTTTAGTACTATAATAAAAACTTATTAGATATTGTTCATACAAAAATACTGAAATCGCGAAAAACAAAATAGGGTGAAAAATACTTTACGGCCAATTCTCATACCTACCAAATATAAAAAAAGACATTAAAATCCGTCGAGCCATTTCGGAGGAGTGCGGCCACAAACACCGTGACACTAGATTTTTATATATTAGAAGAAGATCACAGTATCACACTAATATTATAAATGTGAATAATGTTTATTTTCCCATTACTTCGCAACGGCTGCTCATTGTTTGTTCCAAATTGCATTTGAGAATGAAATTTGGAACAAATAATGCTAGTTAACAAATAATGAGGATTAGAAGTCCTTGCCTGAGTCAGCATTTCCTGATCAGTATCTACAATATTGGAGTCTTCAAGTCGCAAGTGAATATATATCTTCTTGGCGAGCGTGCTCCATCGTCGCTTGAGATACTGGTCAAACGCTTTCCATACATTCCATAAAAAAAGGCTAACTTACATTGACGATCACGTACTTATTTAACATAAGGCAAGATAATTAAGCATTTGTATCTATCTACGTTATCAATAAGTGTGTACTCCAATTATAAGCGATACTCACCTCTCTGTCTAGTCCATAATTCGCTTGTATATTTTCTTATTTGTGTAAAAAGCCCCGGGGACAGGCCGCTGTGGCCCAGATAATCTATCAGATTGCTAACATTATATTCATACTGGTACATTTCACGAAATTTCGCGTACACCACGCTGATGGCCACGCTTGCTATCCAGATATCGACCATCACAATGACGAATGTCGTGAACACGTGATAGTATACTTGGATGTCTGTTAATGGAACCAACTAGGAAAAAAAATATTTAATTGAACTTATTTACTGTTGAGTCTCGGTTAGAGTATCTAAGTTATTATTTATTCTTTTGCACAATATAGCTGTACACTGAGGACTTAATGCTAATACAGCATTTTCTGCCAGTCATCCGAGAAGGTGCAGGAATATTTGTGATACCACTGAAGGAGCACAAAAGACTATTAACTACTATGTAAATTTATGTCTTAAAATATACCTACATATATACATAACAGCTCATACTACAAATAAACCAAATATAAATATATTATATTATCATACATAAATTTGAAATTGTACTAGACATAGTAAATATCTTATGACGACTACATTGTAAACGAACTAAACATAAACATGATATTATTATATGATGATGATAATACCATTACGAGTGGAACTTTTTAAAGAAATGGATTTGAGTTAGTCGCTTAAAGGTAACTCTAGTCGTAGCCTTTTATATATCAACTGGCAATTCATTCCAGAGTCTGACAGCAACAACAAGAAAGGAACTAGAATGTTGGGGAACAGCAAGAGGTAAGTTAGAGGCAGACCGAAGCATCCGCAAGCATCTGTTGGGTAGATGGGGAGGTTTGGGTCGTTAAGGACCGAGTATAACATGCAGAGGATCCTAACGTTCCTCCGCTCTCAAATTGTGTGAAGCCTCTTTAATTTTCTCTGATATTCCGAAATATTATCGTACTTCCGAGGACCAAAAATAAACCTTATACAATTATTGAGAAGGCAATCCAGTTTATTAAGAAGATCAACATTAAGATCATACATACATCTGCGTAGATTAGAATGGTTTATTTTAATCAGCTTTCGCGAACTACCAACGATTATTGCCTGACATTTATTTGGGTTAACAGAAATACCATAGCTGTTATACCATGATAAGAGACGTGAAAGATCAGAATTAAGGGAAGAAATAGCAGTACTGAGATCTTCAGCTGGTGACGCGCAGTATAATTGAAGGTTGTCAGCGTACATATGGTAATTATGTTGGAGGAAAGAAGGTCAATGAATAGAGAAAACAAGAGGTCAAAGGATGCCACCTTGAGGCACACCAGCTTTAACAGTAAGCCAGTCAGAAAAAAAACACCAGACCAAATAGCAAGTAAGTTGACTTGGTTCAGCACTTTATCTATCCGTCCATCCGTCTGTATGTAAGAGATATCTATCGTTGAAACTATACAAACGAATAACTTCAATATCTCAAAGAATATGTAACACCGTGACTCAAAGTCAAAAATGGCAATTAAAATTACATCAATAATAAATCAGTATCCCTACTAAAATTTAAAAAAACCCGACTGCGTAAAATGTGTACCTATTTTTTATGTAATCCCATTTTAAATTCCTTCATTTTGATACCCTACTCGAAAGGTTTAGTAACCGCCATTTTGTTTTTTTTTCCAAACATCTATCTAAGGACACTTGGGTTTTTAAGACGATTATAATGATACCATAACTGTCGAGATCCGTCCAGCCGTTTGGAGGTAATAAAGAAATTTACATATACACAAACCTACATACATACATAAAACTATACATAAAACTAATAGCGATACGCGCGAATAACGTTTCCTTGGCAGCCTGGTAAAAATATAAAAAAGGGGGCACAATAAATAAAAACATAAAAGGTGCACAAGTATAGGTTCAAACTTACAGTCTGTATGGGGGTACGAATTTGAATGCATATAATGTTGTTTAACGCCAGAATATAATCTAACCACCATGAGGCCGACATGACGAATGCTGATTTTCCATACTTATCGAGGACCCGAGAGGTAGTACAAAGAGGTATGGGACATCCTGAAATAGTGTGTACAACCGTACTTTAGTAGCTATAAAATGACATAAATCCAGATACGTAAAATATATCAAATATATTTTGTCTAAAGTGCTCGTTGGCTTAGTTAGGTGGCGTTAACCTTCTAAGCATCAAGGGTATCGGGTTCGATTCCCGATGGGAACACAGGTTTTCTCCCCCAGGAAAATTAGTGTTTCTGGTTTTGGTTGTGATTGTGTGATGTGAATGTTTCCGGCACCCACGACACAAGTCATCGAACTTTGTGAGGGGCTGAAAGTTTGAATGCGTTTAAAGCGTTTATATATAATTTACAGGAAAGTCTTTTGGAATCTACAATAAGGAGCTAATTGCTAGAGACATTTATATAATATATATTATACTTAAACATACGTATTATTTTATTATTACGTATTCCTAGTATATTTTTCAAATACATGCTAGGCAAACGTTTGACTACTGTCTCACCTGAAGTTAGGTGACGATGCGGTCGACGATGGAGTACGCTTGTCTAGAAAACATCTATTCACTCTCGACTTGAACACACTAAGGTTGTATTTATCTGGGAGAGCAGACTCAGGTGAAGAGTTCCACTCCTCTTTACACTGGTCCAAAAAGGGAACCGAGTTTGCCCCACATTTATTATAGATTGTTTCAGGCAACTAGTACAGTGAACGTATAAAACAGTGAAGTATTTTTTCAAAGAAGTACCACGTGACGAAAGTTCGAAAACTAAAACCTGAGTACTAGTACGAAACGGCTTCTTATTCTTTTATTTTCTTAATCTTACGAACTGCCCGTTGGCTTAGTTGCATGAGCGCTCGGCTTCTAAGCATGCTCCCTAAGGAAAATTTGTGTTTCTGGTTCTAGTTGTGATTATGTTTGTGATGTGAATTTTTCACTGCTCACATGACACAAGTCATCGAACTTAGTGTGGGGCTGTGACTGTGAGAGCGTTTAGAGTTTAAAAGATAAATGCCTATCTTACCCCAATAATTCCATACTGATCCTCTTTGGTCAGGACTTAATAATCTCCATGCTGTCCAGTCAACTGATTGATTGAGTTGCGCAGAGAAAGGTTCTGTACTGAATTCGAAGTCTTTACCTGAAATACAAAATGTTTGTCAAGTAGAAAAGGTAAAATTAATATCGGTATTCTATCGCTAATATTTTGGAATGTGTATACATTGAGCTAATTCCCTCGTGGCCTTTTTACCATCTAGCTACAAGACAAACTGTCTAACGTCACTTTCCATCAGGTGAGATAGTGGTCAGATGCATGCCTAATGTAAAATTAAATTAAATATGGTTATTAAGCACTATAAACAAAACATAACATAAGTAGAAATAACAAATACAACTTACAAAGAAACAATTAAAATAACTAAACAAAGCAAAAATCGTCGTGACTGAGCATTATTGCTAAGTGGAACTTGGTGCTGATATTCAGTAAAAAAAATCAACTGCCAAAGATTTTTTTTCGCTATATATCAATCAAATGTTTCATTGCTATGAGTGCTAATTACTACAGTCATTGAATTAACATGTAAAGAGAGGTCACACTGTACAGTTGTCCTGGAAAACGAGTGATAGCACACTAGACGGGCGGCGCTGCGAATATTGGAACGCATTATCGCAAATATGACAGGTCAGCATCGGCGCGACAGACGTCAATCAGAAGAAAAAGATGACGACGGACGGGAAATTGTGGTGGTGTTGTGGTCGAGATGAAAAGGAAACTAAATAGAAGTAATCTAATGTGATGAAGGTGATTATCGGAGTATATTTGTATAGCAACCTACCGGAGATAATAAACGACGATTAAGATGAAGGGTTGTGTTGATTTTACAATAATGATAGGTAAATACTGATTCCAAACCAACTCTAGCAATATTATACACTATACCAATTCCTGCCTCTTAATATATACTCATATATTATACATTTAGCCATATTGGTATTTATATAAAAGAAACATTATCATACTAACCTCTGCATCCAATAAGCAAATGGCAACAAGCCATGCTGTGCCACAAAAGGCCTACCGAAAAGATTTTCAGCAGGAATGGCCCATAGACACTCTAAAAAGTAATGTAATATATTTATTAGTTAACACTTTAATGCACAATAATAGTGTACAAAAGGAGGACTTAATGCAAAGTGCATTCTCTGCCAGTCATCAAGCTGTGGAAATAGGAGTGAGGCGTGCATCAATAAAGGATTAATAAAATGTACACAAACGCTTTCAAACTCACTGCCCCACTAAGTTCGAAGACTTGTGTAGTGGGTGTCGGAAAGGGCCTCTTAGCGTTGGCTACGGCTCCGCTAATGCCTATTAAAGATACGGGCATAGACCCGAGAGTTCAAATGAATACGTTGTTAATAATAATACTACACCGTTTTTTTTAATCACGGTAGGTAAACGTTTGACCGCCATCTCATGATGCACGTTTATTATTTATATGAAGATTTTTATATCCTAATAGGGTTTACTTTAGTATTCGTATATATATATATATATGTATATATATATATATATATACCGCCATAGGTAAGTAGTGCACAATACTGTAGGGGGTGGTTTGGGATCGATAACTGAGCAAATAAAAAAAAAAAAATTTTTTTTTTCAATTTTTCATCGTCTCACCTGCAGGCAGTTCAGTAGTAATTGTCAAGTAAAGTATGGTCCTCCGTAGACAGCCGCTACAACAATAGCTTTCAGAGTAGGTGACTGCAACGAGTGCTACGGGGTCATTGAACTAACATGTGACGAGAGGTCACATTTTAGTGTGACCTCTCGGCGGTTCAGGAATTAATTACCTCATAATAACTAGGACCGACTAAATAAATAACGATTATCATAACTGAAACAGAAGCTTTTTTATGCTAAATAATAATAATAATAATAATTTGCCATTCTCTTAACAAGTTGGTTGGTTCTCGTAATTCCTGAACCGCCTTTCAGTGTGACCTCTCGTCACATGTTAGTTCAATGACCCCATAGCACTCGTAGCACTCACCTACTCTGGAAGCTATTGTTGTAGCGGCTGTCTACGGAAGGCCATACTTTACTTGACAATTACTACTGAACTGCATGCAGGTCAGTAGATTAAAAATTGAAAAAAAAAATTTTTTTTTTTAATTTTTTTAATTTGCTCAGTTGTCGATTCCAAACCACCCCCTGCAGTATTGTGCACTACTTACCCATGGCGGTATATATATAAGCATAGTCTTAAGTAAACAATTTAATGTGCCTTACACAAATTGAATGTAGCTCAATTACAGAAATGAAGAAATAAAAAGTGGACATAACTATATATATTTACTCGCTATAGATCAGTGTCACGTTTCATTATTTCGGTTAAGCGATACATCCTTAAAACTTATGAAAAGTATCCTACTAATATTATAAATCCGAAAGTTTGTGTGTAAGTGTGCAAATGTGTAAGTATGTTTGTTCCCTCTTCACGCTTTAACGGCTGAACGTATTAGGATTAATTTGGAATGTACATAGCTTATACCTAGGATTAACACATAGGCTAACTTGATAATAGCGGGCGAAGCCGTAGGGCACGGCTAGTGACTTATAAGTGACAGTTTCAATATATTTACCATTCAACATTTGAAAGCCTGTAAAAGCTTTTTGTAACTTGCGATGTTTTTAAAATACATTACTTGCCGTCGCGTCTCACTTCGCACTCACGCTCCGCACTAAGAAGGTTTCCGAAAAAAAGCCGAAACAATTGTCGGTCTAGACATCGACGAAACTTCAAGCAAGCCAATTCCCGTTCTGATTTAAGTGAAATATTTAAAAACATGAGCGAGTTTTTATCAAATTATTACCTTAAAGCTAGTACAGAAATATTGGTGGAAGCTGAACAAGCGCCTCAGTCGCAGCACTCTTATAACTTGGTAGTAGGTGTTGTAATCCATTCCGTAAGTCAAATATGGCGTGAACAAAGTGACAGCATCAAGGTAAAAATCCAGGCGGGTAAATATCTTGTTCTTGACAACATTATTAATGCATTGCTTGTTTACGACGATCAACTCCACCTGAAAAATGTTTAATAAAATAATCAAGGAATTGAATTAGACGTAACTTTTCGGAAATCCATAACCAGAAAGTAAATGTATTTAATTTAGTATTAATCCTGATTAGTTTGTTAGGCTTCAAGCAGGATGAACCACCCGCACGTCCGCACGCCGTGTTATGGGGGTGCGAAAGTTAGTATTGTGGGAACTGGAACCGCCGAAGCCCCTGCTCTAGCCGAACCCCGTTCGTAACATATTTCGCCTCTACACGAGGCATCCCCAGGAGCTGTTGACTATCGTCCTCTCGTTCTAGCATACGGCGAGGCAAGTCAAGACTCAAGTTTTCTCTCCTCTCATTAGCCCTATTTTAATTCCAGATTTATACGTAGGGCTCTCTCCTAACTTCATAGGGTTGTCGCTGCTTTATCCACTTTTATCCCAAATACTATAAATCTAGAACCTAACCTAAATTCCTTTTATGGTGGATAGTCCTCCGATTCGAACCAAGCGATTCACCACAACTTTTATTATTCGAACTGCAGAGGAATAGAACACCCTGCCTTTAACACCTTCCCTTTCTTCGGCCGCATCATCACTTTCTATCAGGTGAGATGTGGTCAAATGCTTGCCTATCCGACATAAAAAAAATCATTCTTGTTTCCCGATAAGTATAATTTAAGTCTCTTCAAGTCAAGAGTGTACAGGTATCTGCTATGCAAGAAAATAACTTGGTAAAAAGTACTTACATTGTAGTATTCGAAGATCATATTTATGACAAATATAAAGTCCAACACGAAAAAGGCAATCATTACATAAAATTGTTTAGTTTCTCTCAAGGTCAAAAGCGCGAAAAAGAAGAAAGTAGATAACACCGGTTCCAGCAGCCAAGCCACGTAGAGCCAAAGTAAGTACCCGCTATGCAATTCAGCTGCCATTATCTTCTTCATCCACTGAAATAAATCAAGATATCAGTCATGTATTGATAGTCTAGCTATGTTGAACACGCGTACAAATGGATACGTGTACAAAACTCGTACGAGTAGAGACGCGCTGGCGACTGCCTATGGATGGTCGCCAGTCTGGGGATCTACCATCAAAATATAGGAATATTATTGTCGAGCGAAGCGAGATCTCTACGTACGAAACCGAGTTAAAAATAATCTATGTTGCAAAATAACACTTTGGTAGGCCATCAAAATCACTGTTTTCAGACCTATTTTGTCCCGGGATCTATTTCAAAAACACAATTACAGCTTAAACTTACGTACAATAGCCATTATATTCTTGTTTTGAACATGTCATTATGTACTTGAACAACAAATACAGAAATCAAACAATTATCACGAAGAAACAAAATTAAGGAATTAACCTCAAAAGTTTGTCTCTATTAGCAAAATGTAGGCGCGAGAAATCTCAGTTCGGCGCGATAGACTAGTATTTCTATATGATGTACCACAATTTACCGAAATACAAAAGTTTGGCTCCTTTTGACCCGAAGTTTCGTATTTTAAACGCAGTGTTAATTGAAGTAAATAATTTATCGATTTTAGTCATTGATTAAATTTAGCCAAAATTGTCATGCATATCAGAAAATTCCCAATTATAATGTCATCTTAAGGGTCATACTTTGACAAACGGACAGTTATAACCAATAAATTTATCTATACAATTCGAACAAACTTTTAAAATTTTACAACGCTTTGTTAGCAATTAGACAGAATTCCCTCTCAATTCAAATCAAATCAAAATCGATTATTCACATGGGCTCCAAGGAGGCACTCATAAAAGTTAATGACTACTGCCAGATTCGCAAAATGACAGGTTCTACTGTTAAATATGTACTTACTGGCAGCTTCAACTGTTTAACTCCTCGTATAATGTATTGAATAGTATTATATGGGTCTTCTGCAAAACAATTCTCAGTAGCCATGTAGTCATTGTTAGCTTGAATATTTTGGGATATTAAAGCACGTACCTGTAAGTTTTGTTGAAAAAAAAGTTAAGTTGAAAAAAAAAATTAAAAAAAGAATATTAAATATGGATTTTTTGTATACCAGGTCCAAACGCCTGCTCCTAAATTCGACAATTTTTATTTTTTACAATCACCTTCGCTAACTTCTCAGCTCGAGTACATGGGTATATTGAAAAACAGCGTAGCGTGTACATATTTAGCATGTGCACGTGAACAATTCTATGTAAAGAGTATTTCTATTGCTACGAAATCTCAATGTTTTAAAGTATAATGTATATGTGAAATAGTTCACGTAGGAGTATTTCTGTTGCTATGAAATCTCAATGTTTTAAAGTATAATGTATATGTGAAATCGTTCACGTAGGAGTATTTCTGTTGCTACCAAATCTCAATTTATTTAAGTATAATGTATATGTGAAATCGTTCACGTAGGAGTATTTCTGTTGCTACCAAATCTCAATGTTTTAAAGTATAATGTATATGGGTGAAATTGTTCACGTAGAAGTATTTTTGTTGCTATGAAATCCCAATGTTTTTAAGTATAATGTATAATATGTGAAATTGTTCACGTAGCTTAAGCTGAATGTACATTCAGCATGCGAACTCTACTATGGCATGACTTGACTATGACTGGACCATGACTTTCACTTGACTATACTTGTAGGTGACTGGGGCTGGTTTTATAAAATACCTAGGTAATTTGAAAAATATTCGTTACTTGACAATATTCAGTTTGTTTGCGGAGCTAAAACTAAAAAAAAAGTGCCTTACACTATCGTCAATATGCTCTTGAAACTGGTTGACAGTTATTTGAAGTAGATCTGCGTGGCCGTCAGCTTTAGCTGATATTTTAGATGGACGAGGTAGTGTACCGACCAATTGTCCAAATATTGATCCCTGAAAATCAACAAATAATTTACTGAATGCAGATACACTTAAAACATATTATTTGTTGATGGTATTTCCAGTGCAGTGGGCCACTATTATTTTATAACATTATTCTTTAGATAGCTAAATACAATAGGGCACAGTATGTTAGTCGAACAATTCATGTTGTAAATAATGCCCACACATATCAAGGTTGGGTTACAGCTTTCATTTCTCGACAATAATCACATAATTATGGACCCAAACCAAGACCAAAATAAAACAGCAGTAACTGCTTACCAAACGATCGTTCTAACATTTATGTTTTAGCCGACTTCAAAAAGAGGAGGATTGTATGTTTTTTTTTTATGTATGTTCACCGATTTCTCCCCCACTTGTGGACAGATTATCCAAATTCTTATTTGTCTAGTAGATCATACTTCAGAGGTGTTCCCATATACATTTTATCGAAATCGATCAAGCCAAAAGTAAAACATAAGCAGTGAAGTCGGTTTTCTTTAGCTTTGCTTACATTTAATTATTTGCTTGTTCACAATAACACTGTAGTATGAACTTGTAATTATGATAAAGCTACATTTAATAGTATGTAACTTGATTGGTGATCGGTGATCGATCATTTATTAAGTGATTAGTATATAGATTACACAATAGCACGACATAAATAATAAGAACACAACATTAAAAACAAGGGAAAGTTATTTTTACACCCAGTCTCACTTTAAGTCCAAAGACTTGTATCGTGGATGCCGCAAACATTTTCATATCACACACAACTCCTAAAATCAAAAGTTTCTTTTTACCATGCCCGTTGGCAATGAAAATTATACTACTGCCGGGAATAAGTCACAACCACACTGTGCTCCTACTATTGGGTTATTCATGTACGTTTTAAAATTGCTGAATATAAGTACTTACATTTGCAAAAAAATATTTTGATTTGGAATGTAGATTTTTACTTATGAAC
Organism: Lomographa bimaculata; assembly: GCA_948107665.1. Taxonomy (NCBI): domain Eukaryota; kingdom Metazoa; phylum Arthropoda; class Insecta; order Lepidoptera; family Geometridae; genus Lomographa; species Lomographa bimaculata. Next base: position 5,496,890 of record OX403597.1, read on the forward strand.
ATTTATTTTCGCCAATATATAACATAAACAATCGATTTGAAGGATAAAAACAAACTGTATGTACTGTATTACAAAAACCTTTTTTGAATTGTTTGAAATACCTTTCCAAGGCTGTTAATGTTCTCTCCATTCTGTTGTATGAGTACCTTCCCTCTATGGACCACGTATACAAAATGACAAAGGTCCATCTCCCTGATGATTTTCTCGCCAGGTAAAACATAAACTTGCCTGCTAGCGCTGGCTAGCTTACGTCCTAAAACACTGCCGCCTTGTATCAAGGTGTTGAGTGCTGCGAACGTTCTGAAATTATTTTATTCCATAAGGAGGCGATAGGAATAGGAATCATTTTTTTACCGACTTCCCAAAATGGAGGAGGTACTCAAATCGACTGTATTTTTTTTTATAACTTTTTTCTACGTGAACCAATTAATATATATATTTTTTAATGATGTTGCTTTTCAATTGGTCCCGTTTAAATTTGATCAAGATCTGATCAGTAGTTCTTGAAATATCGTCAATAATGCGTATTCTGTGGACTACATTGACAATGTTGTCGTTTTTAACCGACGTTTTACCTCATAACTTCTTTTGTCGTGAGCTGATTTTGATGATTATTTTTTTATTTGAAAGCTGGTGCTTTTCATGTGGTCCTATTTAAATTTGGTCAAGATTTGATTACTTGTTTTTTATTTATTGTCAATAATGCTCAATACGTTAAATCTAATCAAGGTTCCCAAGATAAAGCGGTGAAGTCGGTTTTTTTAAGCTTGCGTTTAATTATATTGTATATGTACGTACAATATATAATGTAATAAAATTATTACAAGCCAATACTAAATCTACCTACATATATAAAATTATAACATAATATATTTATTACGATACAAACATCACATGAATTTTTTAAAAATATGTATAAAAATGTATAATAAAAATATTAAAAAAATTTCAAATTTTTAATATTAAAAATCAGGAGTGTACCGATAGATAGTTTTGCAGAACAGTTATAAAAGGAACAATAATTGCAAATATATTTTATGCCAATAAATAAAGTTATCGTAAAATACCAGTACCTATGTCTCCTATAATGGGTACAACTACTGGACATTGAATTAATTTCTCTTACTTATTGAGCAATCAAGTCATTACACTTTATATAAATGAAACGGCTTGACTCACGATTTAAGGTCGACTCTTGCGACTCGAGCGTGCTTGCGTCCACATTGAGAGCCGTGACCTCCGTCGTGAACTCGCCTGATGATGGGGATCGGACATCCCCGAAATCTAGGTCGCAAGAGTCGACCTTAAATCGTCAGTCAAGTCGTTTTATTTATGTAAAGTATAATGTGTCAAACTCACGAAAACTTTAATAGTACAATCAAGTAATATTAACTAACGCCAAATATCTATACCTAAGTATGTGTATACACCTACTTTAGTATACCAAAACAGCTTACTGTCTAAAGAAGAAGTAACTAAGATCTTGGCCAAAAACGACTCCAAGGCGTTCATTAGTCATATGTCCAATATTTATACCATTTGTTCTGAAATAAAATATACAGGTTAATATATAAATAACGCACGGACATAAATAAAAATACGGACGCAATGCCGCACACAAAACGTTTGAAACACCTTAGATTCTACAAGTTTCGTATCATAACGCAAGTTACACTCACGCAAATATAATCGGCGCCAATTCACCTAGTCTTCGATCATATACTCGTATATCTTAGATACACGATCAAAATGGCACCTTAAAAACAAGGCATAAAACAACGAAATGCCTCGTTTCGACGTTCCTCTTAGACGCCGATAGTCGCTCTTTGAGCGCGTCGTTCGTCACAATGCCTAAGTTTATTTATTATTGCGTATTGAGCTATGGGCTTTGTGACACGAGCCCATAGCTCAATACGCAATAATTATTTTAAAACTAAACCTAATGCTGCTAAAACTGCAATGAGATGGTAATTATTTAAAAATGTACTTTAGTGTTGCAATATTATATCTATAATAATAGATAGGAAGGTATCATAGTAAACTCTGGCCATTTTTTGTGCTTTGCGTTTAGAATTCATATAATGTATATTAAAGTAGTCCATAAATGCAAATTCCCTATTCTAGGTGCATCCGAAAGAAGAACAAATTTTACATAATTACCTCCTCCACCAGTAAGTGAAATGAGAGACCGCTCTGGTGATCACAGTTTTGTCAACCCTCTCATTCTCAAGAAAACCCTTAAGTTGTTTCACTCCATGCTTGAAGAGGGTGTTGCCTCGAGAACTCAGCACCAGCAATGTAACAGAATATATCAAAACAAACCTATAGACACAGAATAATTAGTAACAACTACGCCAGCAGAGGCAGTTATGGATGTCCCCAAAGTAACGCTTTAGTCGATAAGTAAAAATTAATGTTTTTTAAAAGTTTTTATTTAGTTTTATTTAGTTTCGGTCTGTAATCAAATCTTGCAAGCTTTTGTTTTTTTTTTTTATTCAATTTAGAAGCTAAATTAGACCCACTTTCTGATGTCAGACTAGACTCAAATTTGGTATACTTGAATATCTTTGGTGACCATGCAATGACATGGAACCTTGGAGCTAGTATGATGATGGAGACGGAAGATGGCTATAGGCATCAAACAAGATAAAACCATCGAGTTTCTGCTCGTTTGCATTCCTTAACAAGTTCTCTAGTTATTATAGATCTTTTTAGTATGTAAAAGCTTGATGTTAAAAAGATTTTAAATTAGGTACTTATTACTTGATGTACATTTTTGAACTTACCAATAAAACAATAAAAGTAGAGACAGTATCACTGAAATGGTGACTTGTTCGCTGTGAATTTGAAATCTGCCGTGATTTATACCTAAAAGACCGCATTGTGCTAAGTTAATGCTTTCCGCATAAATCTGAAATTAACAAAAAAATATTATTTCGATTATAAATCGGGCTTGAGCTTCCTGTTTTTGTTTTGGAATTCATGGTGGCAGTACATCCATGTTCGCTTGGCTAGTTACCGTATATCGAAACAGACATAGTTTACACACAACCTTTCAGTAGAAAAATGTATCGCCAAAACACTTCATTTCATATCAAAACAGTTAATTGAAAACGAATTCAGGTTCCAGAAATTCAAAAAACGGAGCCATTTTAACTTTCTTTTTTGTGATGTCCACGACCCAATTATAGCTGCCGTAAAGGAAAATTGACCAATCACTGACACGAATTAGTATAAGCAATAGCGTATAGTTTTGCTATATTTTACTTTCCATCCATTTTTATCACTTTACATTTTTATTAAAAATCACACTAACTTCTCTTTGGTCTTGTTCTTGGGTGATATTTAGAATGTACATAGCTTATACTTAGGAATAACACATATTTTATTACTTGATAAACGCGGGTGAAACCGCGGATGGTAGTTAGTATTTTATAAGCGTGAGTCTATATCTGTAAAGATACTTGACCTACATTTAAATATCATATAATATATTATCCCTAGATTACTGTTCATAAGAATAATAAAATTAAACGCAAGCAAAGCTTAAAGAATCTGACTTCATCGCTTTATCTTCGGAACCTTGACAACAGCTCTCATACAAAAAAATTAAAATCGGTTTACGTGGAAAGAAGTCACGAGGTAAGTAACACACAAAGAAATATCTTAAGAATAGTACCTCCTCCTTTTTTGTGAAGTCGTTAGAAAAGTAATAGTAACGAGTTTCATAAATGGTTAAATCATTAAATATTTTTTAATACGCTACTTACAAGACGTATTCGCTTCGATGTAAGTTCCTCTTCTTGAGCAAAATACAGCGGCAACCAACACTGCTCCAAAAGGGTTCGATTTAACATGTTGTTATCTTCGTCGAAATTGAAATTCAAACAGAAGACCATCAGGAAGTTGCTCGTTGTGAACATTACTAGCAACGAAACTATCTGCCATTTCAATATCTGTCGTAAATACAATTCACATTATAGAAATACAAAATAACTTTATTGACATAATTAGTAAGTACATCGTTAATGTTGAATCCATAGGCTCCTGAACTAGTTAAAAACTGTATATCTGGAGCCAGTGGCTTCTCCCATAACTATGTTTTAAATTTGATTATGACATTATAACAGCTTCACTTAGCATTAGTTTATCTTGGCTGATTTTCTTTTATTGCTAAGCAAAATATTTTTTGACGAACAGAAAGGTGTTAGGATAAGTACTTATACAATCTTGCAGAGGAATTGCAAACTGGTGGCAAAAAAAATATAAAAAATATATATGAAAAAAAAAAGTTTGGCGAGGAGAGTTTAGGAGTAACTATCAAGTAAACTATTGCACCTCATAAGTGACTACTACAATAATTGCTAAAATAGTATGCCGCTCCCGCACCCCAGTGCACGAGTCAGGAACCAACGGCATTGGAGTCCATTTATACTTGGATTCATAGTTGGCCATTAAGAGGCTGGGGAGTCTGTGAAACGATCTATAGGCTGTCTCTGTTTTACTGGCAAACTGTGCCCATGCTTGATGCGATAGCACTACCGACCGAACAAAATTATGATAGGTGCCGTAATACCAAAAAATATGAATGAAAATGTAATGTTTAGCCATTGTTTTTTGCATCAATAGTACCTTGAAATGATAATCTATGTTCCTGTTGTAATGCCAAAATAAATGTGTTAGTTTTTAATACAAAACGAATAAGTTAAAGACATTTACGTCGTAATAATGTGTGAAAATCAATTGGTTTTTATTTCGTTTTAGGTAATTATTTTGGAATAAAACTATCCAGGAACCTAGATTAATATGTTTTTAATCTGAATAACAGCACAGTATGGTGGTAATATGCTTGAATTATAAATAATTTGGGTATTACAATTGTATGGGCAAATCAACCTTCGCAGGCCAGGTAATAATTGGAGCCAAGCTTGGACCCAATGCACCCAAATATACCATACATTACACCCACGTGTGGCCGCGGAATTTTAGTGCTGCAAAACATTATAAGGCCATACTTGAATTCATTATAACTGCTTGAACATTTTGCTCACCTTTAAATATACGGTATATATCGAAGGCTTGTCACAAATGTAATTGAAGTATCCGATGACAATATAAACATGTGAAAATTTGCATACGCTTTGGAATATCAAACCAAATTGTTTTGTAACTTTCTGGGATAGTAATGGCCTATAAGAGAAATAAGCAAATAAAGTAATTTGTATCTACTATGTAAGAAATCCGTTATAGAAAACATACCGACCAAATTATTTATTGATGTCAGAAGAAAATGGAGCATTTGGACGGATGACTGTTGGTTTAGTAGTGTGCGCGTTCGCCTTCTAAGCAAGGACATAGGGAAGTGTAGTATATTCGATTCCCGGCGAAAGCAGAAGTATTCTTGTCAAGGAAAATTTGTGTTTCTGGTTCTGGTTGTGATGTAAATGCTTCAGGCACCCACGACGCGATTCATCGAACTTAGTGTGGGGAAAGTAAAAGATTATTCATATATCAATTAAGTTAAAAAGTAGCCTATGTGTTATTCCGGAACCTAAACTATATACAGTCTAAATTTCATCAAAATCGGTTTATTAGTTACGGAGATACGTGGTATCAAACATTCACATACACAATCATACGAACACAAATATATTTACTTATTACCTACTAAAAGTACCAACGTAACAACGTATGTATCCAAAACCAAGTCCAACTATTTCTTAGTTGTTACGTTGGTACTTCTTCTTGGAGCTACGATTACCTGCATCATACAAACCCCAGGTACCGGATACCCAGAGACCCAGATGTACAAAAAAAGGAGAAAACTTGTGTTTTCACCGGGAATCGAACTCGACACCCGCTGCTTAGACGCACTACTATCAACGCCAATTCAAGTTCATTGTTCGTACTAATTCGTGTGACTATACATGGTCACGCGGATATAGTAAACTTACCGTATGATGTTTTACCAGGGAAATGCCCCTAATATGTCCGTCCAGAACGTCCTAGAAAGCAATGCATAATGCATGCACATTTACCGTAAATTGTACGTGTGACTATGGCCACGTGGACTCCATAATAAACTAACCGTATGATGTCATATCAGGGAAATACCCCTAATATGTCCACCCAGAACGTTCTAGAACGCAATGCATAATGCATGCACGTTTACCGTAAATTATACGTGTGATTAGTGTCACGTAGACTCTATTATAAACTTACCGTAATGTCATACCAGGGAAATGCCCCTAATATGTCGACTCGAAAAGTTCTAGAAAGGTAATGCATGATGCATGCACGTTTACAGAAATTATACTTGTGACTATGTCACGTGGAGTGCATATAAACTTACAGTAAGATGCCATACCAGGGAAATGCCCCTAATATGTCCACCCAGAAAGTTCTAGAAAGGTAATGCATGATACATGCACGTTTACCATAAATTAGGAGACCTCGTTTGTTGTAGTGAGCAAACTGAAAACAAAGATTTTTTTTATTATTTGAGACGTAGTTTATAGCTGTTAAACTCGTATTTACTATTTTTTTAATAAATATGTGGCGGCAACATTTTCTCATGTAAGTACATGTAATTAGTTTTGCCGCGAAGGTGAAAAAATGGCGTTGTTGATTTTGTGTAATTTTCCAAAACCTGTGATTCTTCGAGTGTTAATGTGTAATAATAGTGGATTATTAACCGTTAATACTTAGAAAATGTGCATAAGTGTAGGCAAGTCATACAAAGTTGTAAAACGTGATTTTCGCCTTCGCTCCAAAACTCTAATAGAAGTTCTAGTAAAGTTTCATCCACTTTACTAGGGCATGACTTGACTTTGACTGACTACTTGACTTTGACTGTGACTTGTGACTGAGATTTTTATTATGAAGAATAGAAATTGTTAATATTTGTTTAATATTTCGACTGAAGGACTATGCATCCATGGTCATGAAATAAATAAAAAAAAATTAAGTACATGTAAAGGTACATACTAGCTATTTAGTCACTTATTAACAACACAATCTAGAGAATATGGGTACAATTTATGTGTGGGTTAAGATTTCTTTTTAATCTTTATAGCTGTAGAATTACACCTATAATATTATTATCGTATTTAAAATCTTTTTAAAAGAGTAATAAATAAATAGTGATAAAAATGCATGGAAAATTCAATATAGAAAAAAGCTCGCTATTTCCTAAACTTATTCGTGTCGTCAGTTCACACATTATTGATGTTAATAATTAGTCAACTTTCTTTAATGTCTGTGATTAGATCTTGGATCTCACAGAAAGGACATCAAAATGTCCGCGTATAAAATTGCTTAAATCTGCTCGCATTTTTAAATCTATTTTTACCGACTTCACAAAAAGGAGGAGGTACTTAATTCGCCTGTATTTTTTTATATTTTCTTAATAAATTCTTTCCACGTGAGCCGATTTTAATTCTTTTTTTATTTGACAGCTGGTGCTTTCCAATTGGTCCTATTTAAATTTGATCAAGATTGGTCACTAGTTTTTGAGTTATAGTCAATAATGCGTGTTTATTACATTAAATCTGATTAAGGTTCCGAAGACAAAACGGTGAAGTAGGTATTTTTTAAGCTTTGCTTGAGTTAAATAACTATCATAAATATGTTTTGATACTAGCATAATATCTAGTATAATGTTTTTACTAATGAAATTTTATTTTTGGTAATGGATTATCGTAAACAATGCAAATATGCATTCTTTTTATGTAAATGTGCATGTAGTTGCCCATATATATGCCATACATAGCCCATATACAGCCAGATCGTTCGAAACAATCGATTAAAAGCACAAAAATAATGCAAATATGCACTGTTTTTGTGTAAATGTGCATGTAGGTGCTCACATATATGCCATATACACCCAGATCGTTCAATTGGACAATAAATTATACAAAATTTTTCAACTTACAAATAATTTTACTATGATGTCAACCCACGCCATACAATCGCAAAAAGCTAACGCCATTCGAAGAATCCAAGAATAGGACGAACCCGTTCCACCTACAAGTAACAACATAAACGCCATCACACACATCACCAAATAAATCAAAGATTTGTGTCGCCGTGGGTGCCGGAAACAATTGCCTCACCCAGAACATGTGACCCGTTCATTCGCATAATTTTATTATATGTCATTATATGCCATAAAATTAATCTTTTGTTTAATATTTGATTATATATCAAATATTAAACAAAAGATGCCGAATAATTTAATTTACGTAAACAAAAACTTTCACACTCAAAGCCCCACACTAAGTTCCATGACTTGTGTCGCGATTGCCGGAAATATTCACATCACACACACAAAGATTATAACAATATGTATTAAGTTCTGCGTGTACAGCCTAATTATGAAATAGAAAAAAAAAACGGGTTGCACTCCGAGAGTGCCGGCAGAAGTGAAAACTTGAACATTATCGTTGTAAACAGCAAGAGCAGGCATACATTTTCGCCGCGCCGTAGAGAAGGGGATATTACTTCCTCTCCTACGCCGCGCCGGTGGTCTACTATCCCTCCGTCTTACAAATTTCCGTCTTACGAATTTTCGATCAGGTCACGTGTCCTGACGCGAGTTTATATTTCTTTACCCATCCCAAAAGTGCACAACGCCGCTAAAGAAGTTTTGACTTCAATAAAATAAAAACATGCGACAAAAATAAGGCTATCAAAATTAGGGCTACGATATTATGCAAATAAATAGGGAACCCCCAGAACCAGGCTGCTGTTGGTGAGAAAACTTGTTTTTCCACAGGGAATCGGACCTGAATGGGAAAGGACAGACGTATAACCGACTACGCATACGAACATTTCATACACATATATACTCATAATAAATATTAATTAGAACATAATAATACAAAACAATGCAATAGCTCTTTATAAATATAGGTACAATGGGCGGTATTATCGTTAAAAGCGATCTCTCCCAGACAACCTTTGGTTGGAAATATAAACGAAAAGTGAAAGTAGAGATGGTGGTGCGATAATTAAATGAAAAAGATTTGAAAAAAAAATACTATCATTTTTTAACTACATAAACAATACATACCATAAACAATAACAGAATATTTAATGAAATAAACTTACATAAAATAAATAAATAATTACATTTAAGTACCTATATAAAAGTAATGTTTAGAGATTGGTTTTATTTTTTACTTGATCTTTAAATGAATCTTGGGTTTGAGAACGTTTGATATTCATAATCACTAAGTTTAAGTACCTTTTATTGAAGCAAAGATTATAGACCCAATGACTGTTATCATCCTGAAGAACAACCAGTATTTAACAAACCTGGAAATATACAAAATACATTTTAGCCTATTTAAAAAATATAAATGTTTTACATATTTTTTGGTCTTTTTTTTATTACATGATCCTTCTTTGTTTTCTTAAGTTACAATATTTATTTTTATTATTTAAAACTGCTTAGAAAGCGAATGCGCACATTTAGGTAATGGGGAGTTCAATTGGTGTGCGTCCGCCTTCTTAAGGATTCGATTACCGATGAAACACAAGTTTTCTCCCCAAGGGAAATATGTGTTTCCGGTTCTGGGTCTGATTGGATGAATAATTGGCCGATGTGAATGTTTCCGGTACCCACGACATAATTCATTGAACGTAGTGTGAGGCTGTGAGTGTCTTATCTCCGATACTGAGTAAGTAAATTTACAATTTACATGTGACATAATTGTCCGAGCCAGCGCGAAGCGTCGCCGTTTCAGCTTGGGCAAAATTGCTATCGTAGGTACATCCGGATTTCCGGTTGTTCTCCACTACAGGTCACATTTCTCAACCGATTCTCGTAAAATTTTGTGAATTGGTTCATAATATAATTAGACTTTGGATAACCAAACGCAAAACGTAAAAAAACATATTTCAGCCATTTCGAGCTCACAGAGCCACTAATAGTAATAATGTTAATAATACGAGTACAAACTCAGAGTCAGGGTCAGTCCAGATGTCATGATCGAACGCCATTGTTGGTCCAGACTCAACGTCCTGTGTAATCGATGTTTTTACTGCTACAGTAGACTTCCTGGAGTGAAATATGCTACGCCGCAATTTCTTTTGGTACTGTATAACATTCAAAAAGTTTAATGTGTATATCCGCGTACAGACATTGCGACGCTCGCCAACAATGCGTCGCGAATAGTTCGCCACGCATGCCTCAACCCGAGGCATACGAAGACTCATATATTCACGCATGCTTCACGAACTACACGTCTTCAAGCTGAGCACGCAAACAACCACACACGGTGTCCGTCAGTACAAAAATGCCTCCGACAAGGCGAGACGTGCTGATTTCAGCTGCGGCCTATATAGTGATAATTCAATATAAAAAAAGAGAAAAAAATAAATATTTTCTTATTTTCATAAAGTTGGACAAGTTTACGCAATGATTTGGTATCGGTTACCATGTGCGTGCGCACAACGCAAAAAAAATCCCGTCTGTCCACACGTAGCGCACAGCCTGAGGCATGCGTGACGAACCATTCGCGATGGACGCCTCGCGATGTTTTCACGCGGCTTTATGTTTGTTTATCGACGTTCTCGCTCAGCAACCCTATATAGCCAGGTTGCAAGTTCTACGCAATCGTCATTGGGTTCCACATACTGGACGCATATCGTTCGAAAAGATTGACATGTCAGGACAGAGTCGCGAGCACCGCAAGAGAGACGACCGCCGGAGTGCCCTTGTACGCTGTCTATTAAGAAGGTAGCCTGTTAGGAATTTGAAATATGTATTTAACTATTATTGCCATCGCTACCTCCAATCTGCCACCGTAGAGTGTGTTAGGAAGAGCTGCAGTTCAGACAACTATACCTACAAAAAGCTTGACGAGATCGACGTTTCGTATTCCCTTATTTTTCCTTCAAAAATGAGCCGTTTCATTAATTTGTTTGGCATATTTTTTATTAAAAAGATGTCTAGAGCTCTTATCATTTTCCATAGATAATTTTATTTTAAATGTCCTTAAGTAGTGTACTGATCAAGTCTGTATAAACGGGTCATTTTTGAGAATTTTGGAAGGTCATTCTCTTTAGTAATCAGTCATTTAAATAAATGAAATAATAGGGGCATGACTAAGCCAGACCTAGATTGAATAATTATTGCTCTAGAAGCGAATGCGTCTAGACAGCAATTATTAGACAATGATTAGATTATTAGACTAATTATTAGATTATTAACCTGAATAGAAAGAAAAAAGGGGAATTCATTTTAATGGAGAATCGCAGGCCCTCTTTTTTCTTAATTACATCGTGATAGCATACATTAGAAATTCTGTACATCGTAATAGCCTATACTTCCTATATAACGTACACAATTTCTAACATTGAAATACAGAATTAAAGGCATGACCTGTGGCAAAATCAACATTTGAAAATACCCCCGACGCTCTATCAGGAAAACGGCACCTATTGACAAATACTAAGGTACGATGAAGTCACTTTTCAAACAAAAATAAACCGCAATAAACCCGTTCCCCGTTTCAAAGCTACGGTGTCACAGACAAACACATATAGCGGTCAAATTTATAAGATCTTTTTACGTCGGAGGGTAAAATTATGTAAAATATACGCGATAAAATGCGTTGAAAGTTGTTTAATTCAATAAATAACTAGCAATTGCCTAAAACTTAAAGATTACCATGAAATAAATCAACTCACGGCTTTATTTTCTACCATATAAGCTTCAAACATCTCATCAAATACAGGACGAAATTCTGTGACACATTTTTGTAGGTGCAACCATTCTGTCGTGTGTCTTTTATATATGTTATAAAATTCTGAATATTTCAAGTACATTATCTGTAAATACAATATTTGTATAAAAATTTAGCGTTTCCACTGGGTTCATCATCAAAAGCGAGTTTTCAACCGACTTCAAAATAGGAGGTTCTCAATTCGACTGTATTTTTTTTTGTATGTATGTTACGCGATATCTCCGCCATTAATGAATCGATTTTTGTGTTTTTTTTTGTTTTTTAAAGTATACTTTAGAGGTGGTCCCATATAAATGTTATCAAAACCGGGCATGCCAAAACCGAAATATAACCGATGAAGTCGGTATTTAAGCTTTGCTTGCGTTTTAATTATAGGACAGGGTTCTCTTACACGTCGGTTTTATTTCAGCCCTTATAATAAACAATAAAGTGTCACGCTTATAAAAACTGCCATGACCGTTCTTTCTCATACAAAAATAATGAAACAAATTCACAAAGCACAATTTTTTTCCTTCCCAAGCGACATTTGTGCTTCTGGTTCTGGGTGTGATTGTAATCTCGAATTTACCGTGGGAATGTGAATGTTTTTATTTGATTATTAGTCTGTCAGATACGTAATCAGTTTACACAGAATAAATATAAAAACGGTCATCTCATATTTTTTTCAAAATATGACTCTTATGACAGATTCGCTTATTTACAGCCATTTAGAAAACAAACTTGGCAAGAAACTCGGCGGTGCCATACTTTACATTATTTTCGTGTATACAAGCATACATCTTCTAATACGATTTTAAGTGACCAGAAAGTGCATACACCAAATGCTTACCTATCTAGAAGAAAAAAAATATTCTTTGCTTATCATTAACATAATCATTGATTTTATATTAAGCTTTCCTTATCAACACATTTTTTACTTTCTATTTAAACTTTGACACTTAATCCTTACTTCCTTACTAATATTATAAATGCGAAAGTATCTCTGTCTGTCTGTCTGTTACGCTTTCACGCTAAAACTACTGAACCGATTTAAACGAAATTTGGTACACAGATAGTCTAGAGCCTGAGAAAGGACATAAGCTACTTTTTAACCCCTGGCTGGTCCGGGATTACGCGGGCAAAGCCGCGGGGCGCAGCTAGTGAACTTTAAAACGATAAAGGGCAATTTTATTTTTCATATTTATGCTCAATTTATAGAATCCCAAAACAAAATTGGGCTACGTTTCCGACTCACGTTTCAAGTAATATGTTACTCATAATCTTAGTACTTGAGACATGCGAGACGTTTCGTACATGATTTTGCATAGCTAAATGCGGTCCTAATTATTATAATAATCAAGCCTAATTATCGACTGCGGTATCAAATGTTCGCATCAAACATCAAAAGCGCTGTATCTTGAATGTGATCTCATTTTTAAAACTGTGGCTAATGACTGAGTTATGTTTCACCACCCACATAACAAGTCATCGTAATTGACGTAGCACTGTGTATGTAAAAACTATATAATAAAACTAGGTGCGCCCCTTAATCACACTAACATTATGAATTCGAAAGTTTGTGTATGTGCAGGTATGTGAGGTGTGTATGTATGTGGCGAGGATGAGATAATGTATTATAAGGTGTGTCTAAAGACAATGTAGCAATCGTGAAACAAATTGTTTTGGAGTAAAACTATTGTGAGTATTACACAATAACGTATCAATGTATCGATTACAATATGATGAATTATTGTGTACATTTCGAGCTCTACTAACAAAATAAATTGCTTAAGTAAATCTCACTTTTCACATCAGTTTTTATTTTATTACTCGAGCCATATCAGTCTAACAACAAACAATAATAGACATTTAGTTACGGGAGAAGCGAATAATTGATTAGGTTCCCTGTGACGTCAGCAGGCCTCTCCCCGCACTCTACTACCGCAGGAATCTACAAAGTAGTGCGCTACTCCTGTAAAACCTACTTCGATATCGGAGCTCGCAGAGTAAGTCCGAAAAGATTCTTTTCTGAGGAAAACAGTGCTTGAAGAAATCAATTTTCCAGGTCCAAGGAACCTATACATATTTTCACCTTGTTCATTGAGGTATTCGCACTTAACTTGCCCCTGAAATATAAAATTGTATCAAAATTAATGAGGAATAATTGATTTCGAATCTCTAATAATCTTCTTTAATTACTTATAAGTTGATATAATTGTAACATTTAGTTACACTAAAAGGTCTTAATGTAAGTAGGCGCCTATTTTGTAAAATAAATGACAATAAAGTTGAAACAACTAATAACATCGCAAGTTTTGAATGCCGAAGTTGAAGAAGAAATCACAAATTTAGAGACCGATGTTTAACAAACAAACGCGTTTACATTTACAGCTCCACACTTAGTTCAAACACATGTGTCATGGATGCCCAAAGCATTTACATATAACACACAATCACATCCAGAACCAGAATGCACAAATGTCCCTTGGAAAGGAAAATTGTGCTCCTGCCGAGAATCGAACGCAGGACCCAAGGCGCAGAGGGCAGAGACTTGCCCCCTGCGTCAACTTGGTAGTCAACTAGTGGTTTTGCGAGCAACAATCAAAATTCCGAGTCGAACAATCAAAAACGAGCACAAATGTGCATCAAATTAGGTGAACATATGGACGATAAAAAAAATTCAACTTTATGTCATGAATTTACACATTCTAATAAAGTTCACGCAGTTTTTAGCCACCACGTACAATCGTACGTGCAAAGAGATAACTGTGGTGAAGAGTTTTGATAACAAGGTTGGTAAGAACTGACTTTTCATTTAAGCATAGCCCATTATTATTCTTCTTCTTCTAGTGCCGTCCATTATTCTAGCTAGTCCATTTATTGAAAGTTGGCAGTCAGCTTTTTAAACTTTTCTTTGTCCAGAGCTAGTCTGAACAGCTGCTCAACAATTATTATTAATCTCAACAAATTGTGACTTCACTTTAACCTCACCTTTTTATATATAATTATTATTTACAAGCCCATAAGGTTATCAAAATATAAATGTTTTTTAGAGTAACCAAAACGACTCTTTCGGATCAGTTTAAATATTTCTACAACTATTAAATTCATACTAATAATTTATGTACCGTATTATTTGGAACAAAAAGGACAATAAATACGCAGTGCTCACCTGTACAATCCACGAAACATTGCAACATTCAACGCCAAAGAGTAACAATGTGGAGGTTCTTGGTAATATAAGAAATTTTGCAGCAAGCGCCAAGTCCCTTATAAGGTTGCGATCAGCCAAATGGAACAGAGGTGATTCCCCAATTATTCTTTCCGCTACTTCACCTTGGGCCCTCCAATATACGTCAAAAACTTCATTCTTTACAACATTCGGGTGCATAACATCTGCTCCATTGAAATACCGCCAATGGCAATTCAAATACACGTCCAAACGTTTCAGTAAATTTTGGTGAATACTGTAGTACATAAAATATTTTTTCAAGTTCGTTACAAAACATTGGAAGCTTGTTGATTCACAAAAGTTTAGGTATAGCGCTGAGATCAATGTAGTCTTACAATACAATGAAATGATATAACTAATTAAGCTACAGCAAATCGCGATGTAGATATCCTTTAAATTTTTAGGTAATATGTCACTATAGAATAATCTGGACGTAGTCCATGCCAAAGCAATACCCAGCACGTGGATTTCTCCAGGATCGCAATTGTATTCTATTGTATCATTTTCATTGCGTAGACAATATCTTTGTCCAAAAAAATATGTTGTATTCACATCAGTCATATTCCTAGCCAGTGCGTAGACAATATAAGCGCTGATATAAAATTTACAGAATTGAAGAAGGCACACTTTATAAAATATACGTATTAACGGAAACTCTTTCACGTTCCAGTGTATGTACTTCCCTTCAAAGAGCATATATATTTTTATGAGCCTGTTGAACTTGATTATGTTATAAAGGCTAGGCATTCCAATAATCAGGACAAAATACTCTATCCAAATAGTAGCTATCAAATCTAGATTAAATTTCAAAGTTTTGCATTGTGAAAACATAATAGAAGCAAAGTTCTCTTGATACGCCGTGACTTGTTGCTTCGCTGTAAGAATAGATACACATATGTCAGCAGCGTATATTATATCTGTCCAAATTTGAAAAGCTGTGAACCAATCTGGCACTACCGGCTTTGTAATGCTTGGAGGATATACAACCAATACTTGAAAAACCGTTATCAAAACTATTTTATACCAAATAGTAATAAATGAAGAATAAGGTAGAAGAATCCAAGGAAATGTTACTGCTGCAAACATTGACTTGGTTGTCAACTGGGATTCTGTTGCTAGAATCATTTGGCCTATATATTTTGAACAGTGATAATCGGTTTCCTCGGGAGGAAATTGGCATTTGGCCTTGTTCTTCTTGTATATTTTTTTCCAAGTTGCCATCGCGTTGAACATTTGCCACCAGCGCCTACTAAACCAAGATAATTCTTCGTCATCAGCTCTGTTCAGCATCTTCTTTGAAAGCTGTTTACGAGCAAACAAACTTTTCGCGTGTTTCAATCTATCATTTGTTAACTGTAAAATAAGACGTCGGTCTTTCGGAAATTTATGCAATGCTAATATGTAATCCTTCCTTGATAGATACATGATTTCGCAAAACGTGAGGCATTTTAACTCAATTGAAGGTTGAATATGGGGTGCTAAGAAATTACTGTCTCCGATCAATGTCCCATTTGAAATAGATAAAACAGGAGTAATGCCATCGTCTGAAGAAAGAAACTGTATGACACCCGATTGTACATAATAAAGGTGTGTGTACGATTGCGGTCCAGTAAAAAAACTTTCTCCAGCTAATTTGCATTCGTGTACAACGCATTCGCTTACCCATTGCATAAAAGAGTGTGACGTTTTCCTTAAAACTGGGCTGTGATAAAAGAGAGGCCAAACCAAGTCCGTTTTTAATTCCACTTGCAAATATCTAGGCATTTCTCCTAGTATCGGTGGCAGACTGTAAACACCACCGCGTTCCATCCACATCGTGTTGAAAAAGTGTTCCACGGTCTTTATCGCTGTTTTCGATGGATTACGACTCATTGTGTCTGATCTAAGCTTTTTTATGTGATGATAAGCAATGCATACTCTCTTTATACGTAATGAAGACTCAGCGAAAAGCTTTGGCGAAACAAACGCTATCACTATTATATAACCAAAATACAGCACAAACCACATAGCAAAATATTCCGACAATACGTTTCCTCCGATTTCATCCAAAAACTGAGCAGAAAAATATGACCATATCCATACCAATCCATACACATACAAGGTGTACGATTTACCAGCTTCATCCAGCTGTTACAACATGAAACAAAGTAAATTATGCATCACATTAAAATGTTTATCAGACTATGTATTTATGTTTGTGTGTCCTTTACTGGCGGTCTAGAGATCAAACGCATATGCTGATTTATATTAATCTTACGTTAATTAATTTGTTTTAATCTTGGGAGTATCATGAAAGCCATGACAGTTATCATAATTGAAACGCAAGCAAAGCTTAAAAACCGACTTCATCGCTTATATTTCGGTTTTGGCTTGACCGATTTTGATAAAATTTATATGGGACCACCTCTGAAGTATATTCTACCAAATAAAAAAAATCATCAAAATCGATTCATAATTGGAGACATGGCGTAACATACAAAATATTTAGGTTAGCAAATAGAAGTGTATCAACAATGAACTTGTGTCTTTACTCCAAGGTGCTGATGCCGACCATTCCGGTGACAAATAGAGATGGATACAAGTATGGATAATATCCGTACAATTTCTTGTAGAGATATCGAGCAAATTTTCGTTGAATACTTTATATCATGATTTTGTATTTATACTCGTGTGGGTCAACTAAAGAATTGTATTCCAGTTTGCTTCTCACAAATGCGTAGAAAAGGGAAACAAATGCATTTCTATCCTGATATCGAGAAGTTTGTTGCATGATGAAGCCAAGAGATGTGTATGCAGTTTTAGAAATATTTATTAAATATACGTGTAGCTAGATGCGTAATTCAAGTATAACTACACCTTTCTGTTAGACATTGTATAAGCAATTGAAGATGATACATACACATTTTAGTGTAGGGCTGGGAGTGTGAAGATGATACATGGTATGTTAATGGGCTGGAATTAGTTAGGTTTTATTCTTCTTCTTGCTAGATTCCTTACCTTTTCCCCAAAGTTCTTCTGCCAATCAATTACATTTGGTGCTACGCAAGACTCACAAAGGCCGTTAAAAGTAAGAAGTAGCCAGAAGCAAGTCAAGCAATTGATAACGCAAATCAAAAGTAACAGGAACCCAAATAATAAATTTGGATACGAATGACTTGATGATAGTTCATAGTATTGAGGCACTCTGTATATTCTGAAATGAAACGGATTATAATTAAACGTAAGCAAAGCTTAAAAAACCGACTTCACCGCTTATATATTGGTTTTGGCTGAACCGATTTCGATTAAATTTATATGGGACCACCTCTGAAGTATAATATACCAATAATATCTGATCTGTAGAATGATTCTCCAGCTACGGATAATTTTATATTTTGTCTTTGTTTTTTATGATATTAGGTAGGTACCTACGTATAAATATTTGCCATGCTTGTAAAAGGCGGCTAAGTTTAAGTTCTCATTACATATAATAAGACCCATGTAACACTTAGTTTGCAAATAAACGTATGAGTATGAGTACCAAACAAAAAAACATCAAAATCGATTCATAATTGGCGGCGATATTGCGTAACATACACACAAAAAAAAACAGTCATATTGAGCACCTCCTTTTTTGAAGTTGGTTGAAAAACAGTTGATTCTCATAATATAAGGGAAGTAAAACGAACTAACGAAGTAGAACGCATTTATAGAAAAACACGCGTTCAAAGCGTTTGAACTGCCCATTGACTTTATTGGATGAGCGTTCGCCTTCTAAGCAGGGGTATCGGGTTCGATTCCCGGCGGGAACATATCTAAGTTGACTTGGGTCGTTCAGCACTTTGTCCGTCCGTCCGTCCGTCCGTCCGTCTGTCAGAGGCATCTAGCGTCTAAACCATATAACTACGATCCAAAGCCAGAAATGACATTTAAAATATTAAGGGCCATACATGTAAATGGGGAGCAAAATATATATAAGTCTTGTCCCCAAGGAAAATTTATGTTTCTGGTTCTGGTTGTATTTGTATGTGTGATGTGAATGTTTCCGGCACCCATGAAACAAGTCATCGAATCTGGTGTTAGGCTGCTATTGTGAAAGCTTTTTAAAATCATAAAAAATAAAATTAAAGTAGCATTGTGTATTGCAAATGAATGGAACTTCTTGCCAGGGTCTGTTGTTTCCTAATAAGTGATATACTTATAGTTATTACTAGCTGCGCCCCGCGGTTTCACCCGCGTTGATAATGATGAAAAGTGATGATGATGATGATGATGAAAAATAGATGTTGGCCGATTCTCATAGATACCGGATAAGCACAAAAAATTTCATCAAAATCGGTCAAGCCGTTTCGGAGGAGTATGGCAACGAAAACTGTGACACGAGAATTTTATATATTAGATAATCTTAGGAGTCTTCAAGATGCAAGTGAATTATATTTAGTTATTATATGCAATTTATCGGCGATCTTACAGTCGCTTAATATAAAGTAAGAAACTAAAAACAACAACTTACACAAGAAATTCGGAAAAGGCTAAGATATTTGGCCATAAATGCGGGTGTGGGCAATCAGTCGATATAGTTATCTTGAAGAACGGAATCAGAGCCAGAAAATCAAGGAGGAGCAGACCCGCTGATTTTGGCAGGAATTCTCTTTTCATAGCCTTATCTGTCACTTGCCTGTAGAAACAGAAAATTGTTGAAACCAGAAGTAGTTTAGAAGTGGACTCTTTTGCAGACTATTACCAGACATTAAACCGCCAAGCAGTAGGGTGCAAAAAGTGCTGTATTTCTATTGTACATTGCCCATGTGAAATTACAAGGCAAAGAGATATGCCTATATCTGATTCTATACATGTCTGATTGAACATCCAATATTTTAGAGTGACGGGTGCATTGCTGCTGGCACCCACAACACAAGTCATCGAACTTAGTGTGGGGCTGTGAAAGCGTTTATGTTATGGTATGATTATTTTTCAATCAGTTATTGCCAACTGTTTGGGCAGTACTGTTTTTGGTGTTAATCTTGCATCAGAACTTGCTAAACATTTTCAATGGTAAACCGCTGTTAAAAAATGATGACCCCCCCCTTTCCTCTATATCTACCTCTCTATTGATTTCTTTTTCACTACAAATAGCTTTACATATTAATTGTTTACTCACCTGTGCACAATGTGTAAAAATGTGTCAATTCCATATATCATATCGCAAACATAGAGATAGAAGCTTTTTATGTACGATAAATATTTATCTTCGTCCATATTCTGCCAACAGTGCACGACTGGATACACAGATTGTATGGGACCCTGAAATTATTATTATTATTTTTATTCAAGGACGGCAAACTTTTGACCACTATATCACCTGATGTAGTCTACTATGGAGGAAACTTGCCTTAGAAATACCTATTCACTCGCGACTTGAAGACTCCCATATTGTACTTATCAGAAATCACCGACTCAGGTAAGGAGTTCCATTCCTTTGAGATTTGCACTATGAATGTGGAAGCAAAACGTTTCGTCCGCATTTGTGGAATGTGTACCATGTAGCGATTTCGTTTAGCAGTTTCTCTGCTTTTCCGATGATAAAACAGGGAAAGAGGAACTAGATCTTCTAATTTCTTGGCACATTCTCCGAAATGCTAGGTTCTTACATTTTGAGAACACTACTTTCTTTTTATTAAAAATAGACAAACGTAATGTAATCACATCGTTTAAACTCGTACCAAAATCAAATTAGTCACTTTAAACGTGGGGAGAATGAATTCAGTTCATATCGTGTTCATTTTATAACTCAAACATTTTAAGACGGACTTACGTATATCCTGTATTATATCTACAGGCCAGTTGCCTATACTTCCTAAAACTAAATACATGGCATACGATAAATGTTGGTTTTCTCTGGTTGCAACATTTACCAACCTATAGATTTTCTACAAAGATTGCAATGTTGGTGGGAAAATTGCAACCTATAACCTTAATAATTTATTTAACTTAGCATATAAGCTAAAAGTACCTTGATGACCGATTTTTTATTGTTATAAAAATAAAATACAAAAATAATTTGAAATAAAAATCATCTGGACTCGAACAGGGGTCTTTTGGTATCGGGACCGCCCGATTTCGGGAACCTGAGCTATTATAACCTTGCAGATAGTGGCGAAATTTACCTTCGTATTCTAATGATATTGTAGCAGTTTTTTATTGCCTGAAAACACGGATATATTTACGTTTTCTAAAAATGAAACCTAGCTAGATCGATTTAGCCCCTCTGCATACTAAATTACATGAAAATCGTTGGAGCCGTTTCCAATATTCGGATTATATTATATACCTACATATATATACAAGAAAGGTATAAGATATCTTACCATAATACATTTTATAATAACGCACACCAACACCACTCTTTGGAAGATCGAATTGAAAGGCACAAAGATCAGATTACTCCATTCTATATGGGTCTCAGGAGGAATGTCATCGTCCTCAGCGACGGGCTCTTGGGTTTCCTTACTGGCCATAGAAAAGGCCTTCAAAACAATAAGAACACAAATGGATTCTAGAATTGTATAGTTTTACTATTCAATTCTAAAACTATTAGAGTAGAAATACGCTAATACGTAATAAAATTTTATTTATTTTGTTGATTGACAGATATAACATTAGAATCTGTCAATCAGAATCAAAATCATAGAATACTATTACTCCCTACATCAAAGTTCAGTGATGGCAAAGGAAACAGATTTACATAGGAATAGAAAATATGTACTCTACTATGTATCTCACATAGAGTTAAAGCGATAGGACCGAAGCGGTAGGAATACATTTACATTACTATCTTTAGATTTTGCAGCTACAATAATTACTTTAGGAATTAAAAGCTATTGTATTCGACGACCCCGTTGGCGCAGTGGACAGGTGTCCGCCCTCTGCGCCGTGGGTCCTGGGTTCGATTCCCGGCAGGAGCACAAATTCCTTCCCAAGGGATATTTGTGCTTCTGGTTCTGGGTGTAATGTGTGTGTGATGTAAATGTTTCCGGCACCCACGATACAAGTCTTTGAACTTAGTGTGGGGCTGTGAGTGTAAATGCGTTTGTTAAAATGCGTTTGTATTAATATTATTGATCGAGCGAAGCGAGATCTCTAAGTTGACTTGGGTCGTTCAGCACTTTGTCCGTCCGTCTGTCAAAGGCATTTAGCGTCTAAACCATAATAAAACTACGATCCAAAGCCAGAAATGACATTTAAAATATTAAGGGCTATACATGTAAATGGGGAGCAAGATATTTATATTTTTTTATCTACCCTTATGGGTTATTGTTGAAAAGGGCTTGACAAGAAGAGTACAAAATTGGTTAAAAAAATCTATGTTAGAAAATAACGATTTGGTAGGCCACCAACGTCACTGTTTTTAGACCTATACACCGGGGTCTATCTCAAAAACGGCTCTACACTGAACGCTGAAACTTACGTATAATATCCGTAATAATCTGTACTTGAACAACAAATACAGAAATGAAACAATTATTTTACGGAAAAAAGTTATTAGCAAGTAGCCTACGCTATATTCACGGAAAATATCCTTCAGCAGTGCAATGGCGTGCGTGGAATATTTGTTTGTTATCAGCTCGCTAAAGAGTCTAGACGAACTATATCTCGATTACTTGAAAATCATCTGCGCCGACGACAGCACATACCTACCTTTAATCTTCTTTCTGAAGGGCTTACAATCTCCGGGCAGAATACTGCGGCGTCTAAACATTATCTTTGCTGCTAAAATCCTAGAGATCCTAGTTAGGTAAATGGCGCATGGCTTTCAATATGGGAAAGATGGAATATAAGAAACCTTACACCAATAACCGACCTGTAGGATGATTGTCTCCATCTCTCTCTCGATCCTGCTATTCGCCTGTTTAACTCACTTGTAGCTCCCAGACAGAACCCCAATATTGTGGTCTGGTTATGTGCACAGTTATTTTATTTGGCTCCTATCCTGATAAGCTTTATCAACATGCGGGCGCATCCCCCTTTAAAAAATTACTCGTTGCTGTTACTAAAACTTTTAGTGATGTATGTGTATTATAATGATTTAGTAACAATCAAAAAAAAATTAGGTAATAACTAGCTTATTTTGTAAAAAGAACGTAGGTCACGGAACGTCACTGTAACTTTGCTTGAACATTTATGCTTCGAAATTGAGTACTCTAGTTGTCCCAAATTTTTTTCTTCGTGCTATCCGCTTCCTGGATATTACGGCCTCTAGAGAACCAGGCTATTCCGGGACACTTAGTAGGTGTGCACTTGAATTTGTTTATTTAGCATTAGCTATTCTAGGCAGAACTATAGTGATAAATTTAGAAAGGAAAAAATATCGCTTGAGGTGGGATATTAGAGTAATGGGGCATGATACCCTATGGCCGCGGGTTCAATCCCCGCCTCAAGCGATAATTTTTCCTTCGTAAATTTATCACTAAAGGTGTAAACTTTAGTATCTTCTAACGACGTAGATATCACACTCGAAAATACAATTACGTTCCCTTATACTTAAGTCTTTATGGGCACCATTCAAAATATTTATCACATGAGGGTTGATAAAACAGCGATAATAGCACAATATTATTTGGATAAGATATTCAATGGGGAATTATCTCAAATTGTTTCAGAAGCAGGGTGTAAGGAAACGTAGAGGTCGAATCTAAAATAACAGACAGTAACCAAGATTAGACATGTGTGAATCGAATGAAAAAGCGTTAAAGCGTTTGTTTTCAGTTGTTTATTTAGCAGTTCCTTAATTACTAAACCGTTACATTGTTTTATTTTTGTATTAATATAAAACAATATTTTATACAGCAATTATAAAAAATTCTGAAAGCCTGGCCTTGTAGCTATCATTTCAAATACTAAATTTATAGTAAAAAAAAACATTTTTTAAATTAAACTTTTATGAAGCAACCTTGAGTACAGTTGTCACGTCGTGGTGACGCTTAGAATGAGTTATCATAATTGAACGTGTATTATTAATATCTGTGTTGCTAACCATTGAGAAGTTCTCCTAATCTGAACCCAACCCTGAGTGCAGCAACCATGTCATGGTAAAACTTAAAACCGGCTATCAAAATTTAATGCGTACACAAAATTTCGTATCTGTGATGTTAATTGTTGAACAGTTTGTTTATTCGGACCTAATACTAGATGTCAATTAAGGTTAACTTACCATAAAAATGCATCGTGATCGTAATTGAACCAACATGTAAGAATTAAACTCCGTATGATAAGTGGAAGTGGTTGCAATTCACTTTGCAAGATTTGACTTACACAAACTGACATTTGTAATAATAAAAGTGCCTGTTACAACTATGCCTTAATACGCTATATTAAATCAAAACTATCTCCCCTATATGCTTTAAAAATGTTATGCGTATTGGTGCGAACAATAAAGTATAGATCATACTATTAAGACACATTCGCTAGTGTATAAATATAACACTGTATTCCGTTTAGAGTGGTTTTAAATCCTAACCGAGTTAGGAACGTACGCAGACAAGCTTTTAGCAAGGCAATATTATAAAAGAATTTTCAACTAATATCCAAGAAATAATATTGTGTTTTTTGCTAGGCAATGTTATAACATATTTTTGTAATAGCGTGCAGTCTATTTTTTGTTTATAAGATCAGCCACCTCTGGCTTGCGACTAAAAACCAGCGCGCAGTGTATTCAACATTTGATAATAATGCTGAGTCACGACCCTTTTGGTACTTCACTTTTATGTTGTAATTCTCTTTCTTTTGTTTCTTTGTAAGCTGTTTTCCTTTAAGTTTTATATGTTTTGTTTATAGTGCCAAATAAACGTATTATTCATTCAGACGTATTTCAGTTGAGTCACTGTGTTTTCTTACCCTGGAAACGAAGAATTTAATTTCATAGAATTGCAAAAACTCTCGAAAGCCCCTAAGTTAACGATATTCAGTACGGTTGGCCGTTCAGGTGGAAACTAATTGTGTCGGGGGAATATTTTTGCGGATATCGGGCGAAGATCTTGTTATCCGGTTTTTAAGGACTCTTCGCTTATTCGTGAAATATCTTATTAGCATTGTAAAATAAAATGTTATTTCGCACAATTTCCTTCACAACATTGCAATTTTTGGGCCAATAATGCTTACGGTACCTATTATACTACCTTAATGGGCTCATAAAATCACAAAGTCAGTGAATATGCGTTCACTGCATAATTTCTTTATTTCCAATACCTTTACTTCATCGCCTTGTCAATCTTTTAATGAGTAGAGTCGCCACGACATGTATTCTTTGAGTGAAATCACATACAGTATATAGTTTAAAGAACTTTATTTCTCATAAGAATTACAGACTGTTCACTTATAATGACATACAAGAATAAGTAATTATACATATTGTATAATTACTTATTCCAATTTAACAAAACCCTAATAACACCATTATATTTTATGTTCTATACTAGAACAGAAAAATTAAGTGGGTTTTCTACAAAAAATACCGCTAGTGAAAATCATAAATAAAAATCGAAATTAAAAAATAAAGTTTTACATTTAATTAATATAGAAAATCAAACACCAATTCTGTATAATAACCACCTTTTTATATTATTTTTACATACATAATCCAGCACCCAAAGATTACATATTTTATAAATAAACTAATTAACAAAACCGACGAGTATGAAGCAAACTGTACCCCTGTAAGTAATCTATTCACTTTTAACGTCCAGCCATAATTCATGTATTTGCACATTATCTGGAGTATCCAAAATATTGACCACTGTTGCAGCTAAATCTTTTATCACTTCTTTATCAATCTGAGATATTGTATCGTTATTAGACTTCACAATATCAACATATGTTGTTTTTATATTGGCATTCAAATACCGAAATTCATGCCTTAAAATTTCATTGACTGATGATACTGCCGACTTAGTCACCTCAAAAAGATTTTCATCCAATTTACTTTGGTTTTGGTCATCGCTTATAGTCATAATATGCCCACGAATTTGTTTTTGAATCATTAATCCTGCAACTTTTCTGACACCGGCAGTAACGGCTGTAATATTCATATCGACTAACTTTTTAAAATCTTCAAATGTATTTTGAGAAAAGGAACAACTAGTATCACTACTGATTATGCTTATCAGGACATCAACACTTCCATGAATACTGACAATATTTTCAAATACAGTATCTATTTCTGCAATATCACTTGTTTTTAATTGTTGTAGGCTCACATTTTCGGTTACTTTATTCAAATGCTTAAGTTTGTCCAAAAGGTGCATTAATTCATCATCGGTTCTGCACAAACCAATTACCTTCATTCCAGCTTTTTCAAGCTTATCAATAATTTGTATTCCAATTTCGTTCCCACTGTTTGTTATAACAGCAACTTTGTTAGCCCACTGTTCCATGACTATGCAAGACGTTGAACTGACCATTGAAGTTAAACAATACGATTCCTCTTTTTATTATATTTTTGTGATCAATATCAAAGTTGATTTAGCAAGTATACATAAGTGTTATTGTGTTCAAAATAATGTGATGAGATTTTAATGACAAACGTTTGTGCCAGAGCTTGGTGTTGTGGGACATAAATTACAAAGATTACTCGATTAGCAACTCACAAGAACAAGGATTACATGGCAGTTCTCCGTTTAAGTTTAGGACGCACTTAACTGGTTTTCAAATGTTAAAAACGTGTTTCGGAATATTATTCATGCTTACTAGTAAATTTCATGTAAGGCATGAAATATAACATCTTTTACAAGGATATTATGAGGTGTTCTTAGTATCATTAAAACAATATTAGAAACGTCTTTTGAAGTCAAGTGGGGATTTTTCTCGAAAAAGTCGTTGTTTATAAAATTAATATTAGAATTAATAAATAAATTTGTTTTAACTATTCCAGGTGAAATACTGGTCACCCTTATCTTTAGATTTGCCGACTGATATTCATTTTGTAAAGCTTTATTGAAAGAAGTCATTGCTTTTTTCGAAGCAATGTACATATTTGTTTTGGGTTCGGCAAAAGCTGGCATATAATGACCGCAAATACTGTTTACATTTATTATTAGGCCGTCGCCAGACTTCCTAATCATTGAATCAATAGCTAGACGAGTGCAGGCCATCATTCCATAAATGTTTACATTTATTACATCTTTCATGTTATTAATGTCGCCTGTACTTATCAAACCCTCTCTTCCAATGGCAGCGTTATTTACTAGAAGATCAACACCTCCGTAAGCATTAACTATGCCTTCAAAAGCATGTATTAAATCTTTTTCGTTAGAAATATCACATATACAAGGTATGAACATTCCATCTACTTTGCCCCAACTTCTGACATTGCTAAGCATTTGATCCAATTTGCCTTCATACGGTTCAAATCCGATGACATTCATGCCATGTTTTACCAGATCTTCAGTAATTTGTGCTCCAATGCCTTCACCAGCTCCAGTTACTACGGCAACTTTGTTTTTCCATTCTTCCATTGTTCAGACGGTTTGTTAAACTGTTTATTTACAAACTTGCAAACTATTCAGTTTTATAGCAATGTTTTTTGAGTTACGTAATTCTTAAACTGTTTTTAATACTTTTCAGATTGAAGATTTGCGTGAGATAAAAATGGCAACAAAAATACAATGACGTTTTTATCTCAATCGTTTCCTTGGGATCTCAAAGTGGTTGCAATTACGTAAATCATTTGAATATTTACGTTAGTATCGCAACATAAAAACTATTAAAGGTTTCGGGTTTAGTTTCTATATGTTTTTAATTGAAC
Organism: Lomographa bimaculata; assembly: GCA_948107665.1. Classification (NCBI taxonomy): domain Eukaryota; kingdom Metazoa; phylum Arthropoda; class Insecta; order Lepidoptera; family Geometridae; genus Lomographa; species Lomographa bimaculata. The sequence continues at coordinate 5,524,632 of OX403597.1, forward strand.
GAGTTTAAAATCTTCACATTTTTATAAAATATAATGAGTTAGTCTATTTATTTGTTACCTATTAGCCATTTACCAATATTAATGAAAGTTTGAGAAACATTATATTCATACAGATTTAGCTTCATTCATCTTCATCCTCATAAAACCGAACAAAGAGCAGTTTCATAAAAACTTGTTTTAAACATTGCTAGTTTTGTGATCGTACTTTTATAATAAAATTTGTAGAATGGTAATTCTAGTACTAATATCTACGGGCCAATTGCCTATATTTCCTAAAACTAAACTAAAATTATATACAGCAAAGACCTAAGTTACTTACAAGATTGCTAGTTAATATTTGGTCAATCTTGCAACATAATTTTGAACCCTATAACGCTAATAATCCGATAATGCTAAAATGAAGGGATCCTACCGTGATATCGTAAAATTATCGTAAAATGTTACAATTTGACTCACTAGCAAAATATTATTACAGGTATACGTCAGCACAAAGCGATCATTGTTCATGCTACAATAGCTTTTCAGGATTCAATAGGGGTTAAATAAATCGATATTTTTAGACATTCTCTTTATTATAGAAAATCTTAAACATATAAACTGCTTCTATGAAAAATTACAAGCGATGCGCACATAATGTATGTGTACTTTAAATGTAAAAAAATGCTATAATATTTTTTCTTAATATGTAAAGAATTTCTTTTTCGAAACAAGCATGTCCTTCGCCTGATGGTAAGCGTCACGCTTGCTCATTATAGTTCAGTTTCAGCCATCTATATTCCCTTTAAGCCCTGAAATTTCACTGGAAACATAAAAGTAGATATATAACTAGGTAGGTATCATATTTAGTCAAAATATTAAACAATAATATTTATTATGTGGGATATATTTGCGTAACTGTTGATTCTTGGGGATGAGTCTGATGGCTTTGTAATTTTTAACCGAATTCAAAAAAAGGAGGGGGTTCGACTCTATTTCGACTGTATTGTTTTATGTTTGTTACCTCATATGTGTATAACTTTTTTCGTTGTGAGCCGATTTTGATGATAATTTTTTATTTGAAAGCTGGTGCTTTCCGTGTAGTCCCATTTAACAATTTGATCACAAGTTTTTGAGTTATCGTCAATAATGCAAGTTTAATACTTTAAATCTGATCTAGGTTCTGAGGATAACGCGAAGAAGAAGTTTTTTTAAGCTTTCCTTGCGTTTAATTATTTATCATTGATTCAAATAAGTGAATTCATATATCACCTTAAATATAACTAGACAATGAGTTGTTTTTGAGTAGTGTTTGTAATAATAGACGATGCTCGCAGCATTCGTTAGTTCCCGTCCCTTAAGGTGAAGTAGGCTCCAAATTGGACGATTCATCCTCACGAATATTAAAAATTTGACCTTTAAAAACGGTCGATTAACAGCATTTTTTATGTGTAATAAATTTTTGGATATGTTCAGCGATACACGATTGAATTCATTAGGCTCGATAAAAAAAATTAAAAATGAATCAACTTTATTCTGTTTCTATAAAAGATATTTTTTACAAAAAATGTTGGGTGCAATCCCAACAAACATTCAAACCTCGTTAGAAATTTAAGTTTTTTGTAAAAGAGTAAGATTACTTTAAAAAAATATATATTGCAGACAATTCTACAAGTCTACAGTTTGGCTCCAGTCCGCCAACTCGATAGCAAGTCGCCTTAAGCTGAACATGATACTTCTGTGCATTTTGCACTGGATTAATTCCCAATTTTCAGCTTAGATGCTCTAGATGCGATCACTTGGAATCTTATTAAGGACGTATTATCACGTAATACACCTTGAATTGATGCGCTGTCTAGGTAATAGCGCTATCGCTCACGACTGATTGGCAACGATTTTCTTGGATTTGTTGAGATTGGCCCGGGAAGGAATACAGCGTAAAAAGCGGCGTGAAATGTTTCGGTTTTGAGTTACAAGTAAGATTTCGTTTTATAAACGGAGGTATATCAATCTACATATTTTCTATATATTCGATAATGAATACTTAACGCTTTCACACTCACAGCCCCACACTAAATTAGATCATACAAACACACAATCACAACTAGAACCAGAAATACACATTTTCCTTGGGGAGAAAACTTGTGTTTCCGCTAGAAATCGAGCCTGATACCCTTGCTTAGAAGGCGGACGCCCGAATTAATGTTGGTAAATTTTTTTTGGTAACTAATCTCGTGACCCATTTTGTTTATTTAGAAAAATGCCTATTACACCCAGATAACTGAGACGAATTCAACGACAATTACATCCAGATACTATTGATGCCTTTGCGGAAATTAACAAACTTAGATAGATAAAATCATAACCCTCCTTTTTATTTCGCCGGAGTCGGGTGAAAAGTCATAAATGAAACGATTTATATAAAGTATAATGTGTCAAACTCACGAAAACTTTAATAGTAAAAGTCATAAAAGTAGCTAGGATCTAAAGCCGTTAAAAAATCAAACATATATAATTAAACACAAGCAATGCTTTCAAAAAACCGACTTCACCGCATTATCTTCGGAATCTTGATCAGATTTAATGTACCTATTAAACACGCATTATTGACGATAACTCAAAATCCACTGATCAGATCTTGATCAAATTTAAATGGGACCACTGGAAAAATCATTAAAACAAAAAATTTCAAAATCGTTTCACGTGGAAAAAAGTTATGAGTTAACACAAAAAAAAAACAGTCGATTTGAGTACTAGTGCTCCTTTTTTGTGAAGTCGTTAGAAAGATAAATTAAACATTACCCACTCAGACCCACTGCCATAGTTATACAAAACAAAATAATTAAAAGCCTACCATATAAGAGGTATAGTAAAACCAGTATACAATTGGCTGGTCCCACTTGAATAAGCACCGCACTCATAAACGTAATGCTGAATCAACCACAACAGTAATGAAGTGTGACCGCAGTGGGGTCGGGGGTGACCCCTAGTTTAATTTGAACGGCGGCTGTATAGACCTTTCTGTTATTCACCTTATTAGCTGAGGGTAGGGGAAAAGTACTATAAATGGTAAAACGTACCAGTATTATGTACCTGTTTGCATCTTATTATATAAAACTAGCTGCGCCCCGCGGTTTCACCCGCGTTGATAATGATGAAAAGTGATGATGATGATGATGATGAAAAATAGATGTTGGCCGATTCTCATAGATACCGGATAAGCACAAAAAATTTCATCAAAATCGGTCAAGCCGTTTCGGAGGAGTATGGCAACGAAAACTGTGACACGAGAATTTTATATATTAGATAACTACTTAAGTATTATCCACAGAGCAATTTATCTATAACAGTTATCTCGTTCACGAATTTTTTACCGGTTTTCAGAAAAGAGTTTTTGCCGTCATTTGACTTCTCTAATGAAGCGAGTTTTGCCGCGAGTGATAGTATGTAATATTGGTGGATTATTAACCGTAAATACTTAGAGAACGTGCATATAGCAAATCATACCTAAATAGTTGAAAGACGTGATTTTCGCTTTCACTCCAAAGCTCCAATAGAGTTCTATTAAAGTTACTAATACTTTAAGGGCATGATTTGACTAGACCTTGAATCTTTTACTTGATGACGACTGTGACTTGTGACCCTAAACATTATAAATCATCTATTATAAATTATTATTTATTGACCTAGCGAACCGAGATCTCTAAGTTGAACTTAATCGTTCTGCACTTTGTCCGTCCGTCCGTCTGTCAGTGGCATCTAGCGTCTAAGCCATATAAGCGAATGACTTTAAATTCTCATTGAATATGTAAAACTACGGCCCTAAGCTAGAAATGACATTTAAAATTATATAAACGAAAATATTAAGGGGGTTCCTATACAAAGTGGGGAGCAAGATATTTTTTATTTTTTTAATCTACCATTGTGGGGTAACTTTGAAAAGGCTTGATAAGAAAAGTACGAAACCGGTTTAAAAAAAATCTATGTTGGTAGGCCACCAAAGTCACTGTTACCTTTTTTATCCCGGGGTCTATCTCCAAAACGGCGTCACACTGAACGCTGAAGATTTCGTATAATATTGGTAATATCTTGTACTAGAACAACAAATTATTATATAGGAAAACAGTTATAAGCAATTAACTTCAAAAGTTTTCTCTATGAGGTAAATGTAGACGCGAGATCTCATCTCAGTTCGGCGTGAACGACTAGTGTAATATACGCTTGAAATATGTTATAACTTAACAATGGCTAAATACGCAAAAACTGAAGGACCAAAATTAAAAAAAAAGTCAAATGAAAATTACAAAAAAAAATGAATATTGGTGTTCGGGTTCCGTAACAGGGTGCAAACTTTGTTAGTCTATTAGTCTCACTAATTTCGTTTTAAAACGTAAACACTAGGCCTATTTTGGTGGATATATCACGATACTCGTACTACCTACAATTACCAAAAACTCAAAGCCGTTGTAGGATTCGAAACGCGACCGACCAAGTGGGAGGCGTGCTTATTACATTGACACTATCACTTTTTAATGGAATAAGACTGTAACACTACATGTAGATAGCACAATCATAGGTATGACAGAGGGTTCCCAACCAGTCACACCAATCGAGTCACACTGACAACACTTGAACCGCCCGTTAGCTGAAGTAGGTGCGTGTCCGTCTTCTATGCAGCGGGTTCGACTTCCTGTGGGAATACAAGAATCTCTAAGTAAATTGGTGTTTTAGTTTTAGATGCGATTGTGTATGTGATGTGAAAGTTTCCGGCACTCACGACACAAGTTACCGAACTTAGTGGGGCTGTAAGTGTGAAAAATTGGTGATTTTGTCTGTTTTTTTTTTTCTTCGCAAATTGGTAATTTCGGCTTCGTAATCTTGTGCATTTAGCCAGCGTCAAGTAATAATATATTTCAAGTGTTATTTATATTTAAAGTCCTAGTCACAAGTCACAGTCAAAGTCTGTAATATAAGTCTATCATTAACGAAGATTCGCATAGCAGATAACAAGAAAAATAACAACAAATCAACCTAATAGTACAATCTACGGGCCAATTGCCTATATTTCCTAAAACTAAACTAAAACTATATACAGCAAAGAGCCAAGTTACCTACAAGCCATCGAGCCTTTAGGTAACTCAAGTGCTCAAGCCCACTACCAGTGGGTAGCGTTCCCATCATGCTGGCTGCATTGCCTCTCTGAATTGCAATGCTAATACGTTGAGCCAAATAAGTGCCAGCATTTTGGTCACGCGTCGCCTCAACCAGGCGCTCTGATAGAATTTTGAAAATAGAATGCTTTTAATTCTGTTGATAGAGGCACCCTTCTGACCCAGGTGAAAGATAAAATTCCAGAGTTATATAATTTTATTTGGCAATGCTATGGTAAACCATCAAAATTAATTTACAAAAACGATGTTCTTTTGTCTTCCGTTGGATGTCACCAGGGTGACCCGTGCGGCCCAGCAATTTTTTCTTTAGCTGTCAATCCGATAATTCAACGTCTCCAATCCAAACTAAATGTTTGGTATTTGGATGACGGAACTCTGGGAGGTGATGTGAATACTGTCTTAAGTGATCTAAAATTACTAATAGATGAATTTAAAATGATTGGGCTTGAACTAAATTTTTCAAAATGCGAACTTTTTGTTTGCGATAACTGTTCAGACAAATTATCGGTTTTACAAAAATTTAACTCATTGGCTTACAATATAAAACTAGTCGACAAGTGTTCACTTCGCCTTTTAGGTTCGCCGATATTAGATGAATCAATTTCACCTTTTGTAGAAGAAAAAATTCAAAATTTTAAAAATTCTTCCGACCGATTGCTCAAAATTAACACTCATATGGCTTTTACAATTATTAGATTTTGCCTTTTTGTCCCAAAATTTACGTATTCTTTAAGATGTTGTCCGCTATGGAAACATGGCGCGCTCCTCGAGAGCATGGACAATATCGTAAAGAATACTCTTGTATCGGTTTTGAATATTGACATAGATGATAGGGCTTGGTCGCAAGCTTCTTTACCTGTAAGACTAGGAGGCTTAGGTATTCGTAAAATTTCTAGTGTTGCGTTACCGGCTTTCTTGTCCTCAGTTCATGGTACTTCTAAATTAGTCGAAAAAATACTTTCACATAGTTTGGGTTCTTTAGAAATTTCAAACCAGACTGAGGCCACAAGCGCCTGGGAGATGGCATGCCCAAATACCGGGCTCCCAGTGAGGCTATCCTCACAGAGACTGTGGGATCGGCCGCTCTGTGAACTAGCACGGAAACATCTTTTAGATACGTGTCCTAGCGTCACAGAGCGTGCTAGACTTCTAGCAGTTTCTGTATGGGAGTCAGGGCTTTGGTTGCAGGCCATTCCCTCGCTTAATACTGGTACTCTTATGGATCCATCTGCTTTCCGTCTCGCTATATGCTTACGTTTGGGTGCAAGGTGCTATGTTGCCCATAGCTGTCAGTGTGGTACTGCTGTTGATCAGCTCGGTCACCACGGCCTCTCGTGCCAGAAAAGTGCTGGCCGAATTTCCCGCCACGCCAGCCTCAACGATATCATCCGCCGGGCTTTTACCAGTGCCAACGTTCCAGCCATTCTCGAACCGAATGGTCTGATGCGTGACGATGGTAAAAGACCTGACGGCATGACTTTAATTCCATGGAAGATGGGACGGCCTTTAGTGTGGGATGCAACTTGTGTCGATACTTTAGCTCCGTCACATCTTCCTGAATCACAGAATGGGGTTGGCGTCGCGGCAACTTCGGCAGAGCAGCGCAAACGGTGAAAATATGGAAACCTCGGCAGTGGTTACATATTTGAGCCGTTTGGTGTTGAGACACTGGGTCCGTGGGGACCGGGAGCTCATTCTATTTTCAAAATTCTATCAGAGCGCCTGGTTGAGGCGACGCGTGACCAAAATGCTGGCACTTATCAACCTAATTAACCAGATAACCTTTCCCCTGATACGGTCCTTCACCTTCTCCGTTCACATTAGAATAAGCCAGGCTGACGTGAACGTACGATGTTCGAATATGTGCAATAAATCAGGTCTTCCAAACCCGACCGTCGTCTCTTGTATCCCAGACGTTCCCTAATCAAACGGCGGGCTTGCTGCAGGTACAAGTGGTTTATGATATTGTGTGTGAGCTTAGCGCATGTCAACATTTCTAAACCGTTTAAGGTTTAAGGGCTTTTACGTATTTCATCAGTGCAGTAACATGCCCCTATTGGTCGAGCTGGCTGCGTCTGTTCTAAATTATTTTTAAAAGAAATAACTAAAATCGAAGTGTAATGTCAAAATAACAGTATTTTTTAAATGCATATGAAAGTATATACGGTACTCATAAAAACTATTTTTTAAGTGAACTTTTAATGAGTTTTTAAAATTCTGAAATGCAACTTTTTTGTGGGATGAAAAGTGATGATACTGCGGATGATATGACATGCTTGCCTAGAAGATACTTATTCACTCTTGACTTGAAGACTCCCAGATTATACGCCTCGGGGAACAATGACACAGGCAATGAATTCCACTCCTTCGCTGTACGGATGATGAACGTAGAAGCAAAACGCATCGAGCGAACTGGCTTTACGACACACCTTTTTTTAGTTTTTGGCTGTCTGTCTAATAATAATTGTTCAGGCCAATCTGAATCTAATTGATTTTGACGGGACCTTCACTGGCAGATATACCTGATGTTATAAGTATTGGATAAGCAGTTTCACATTTATTAAGTAACTTAGGCTACATTTATTTTAGGAAAAGATAAATATTTAGGGATCCACACTAAAACCCATTAAAATAAATATATGTGTACACTATTTTTATCATACATTTAACAAAGCTTAGTCTTAAAACTATGTAAGTAAGTACACCTATATAACCATCATTATTTGGTCCTATCTTTATATGTATACGTAATTCTTCTGTACATGTGCAAGTGACTGAACTCCTCCTAAACGGCTGGACCGATTTGGAAATTATTATATGATCGGAATACATATTGATTCACGTATAACAAATATGCAAAAAAACGTTTTCTCAACGACAGGAATATATAAGTGACTCAGATTTGATAAAGTAGGTTGGTACTAGATAACCATAAAAATGAAACAGATTAAACAAACAAACAAAACAAAACAAACAAAACAACGCATTTCGTATACAACTATTATTACTTATATTATATAATTAATTGGACCTCTTCCACTCTCCTAAATAGTCTTAACAATTTCAATTTGCTTTTCAATGATTAGGTAGGTAATTAAAATTAACCGAAACGTCCAGATTTGAACAAACTAATTTGACTATCGCATCCCAAATCCCTGGTCACGGAACTAATTACGATCGTCAAACATTGACACTATTTGTCCAGTTTTAATACCCATTGTTATATAAAATTATTATTGTTATCATAATAATCACAATTTCATAAAATATTCGGAAGTGAGTGTGGGCGTGTGAGCGTTTTTATACATAAGAGTGAATATACAATATATTATAATATACAAACTACGGGCCAGCTGCCTATATTTCCTAAAAGTTAACTTAAACTTTATACATCGAAGACCTCAGTTATATTATAATGTATAATATATTTTTACCGCCTTCATAAAAGGAGGAGGTACTATGTTCGACTGTATGTATAATTTTTTATGTATATTCACCGATTTCTCCCCGTATGTGGATCGATTCTCAAAATTATTTTTTTGTTTGGTAGAGATTATACTTCAGAAGTGGTCCCATGTCATAAATTATATCAAAATAGTCAAACCAAAACCAAAATATAAGCGGCGAAGTCGGTTTTTTAAGCTTTGCTTGCGTTTCAATTATTTTACACAAAAATTAAAATTAAAACGTATTTAAATAAGATAATAATTTAATATGTATTTATAGTGTAAAGATTAAAAAAACTGAGCTATAGATAACTTACGTCGTTTGCTGTATCATCTATACATATAAGTATATCTTATATATAAAATTCTCGTGTCACAATGTTAGTTACCTTACTCCTCCGAAACGGCTTTACTGATTTTTACCAAATTTTATATGCATATTCAGTAGGTCTGAGGATCGGCTACTATCTATTTTTCATACCCCTAAGTAATAAGGGTTGTTCACCCTTAACATTTTTTTTAATTTTTGGACAATTTTTTTTGTTTTTATTTTATTATGATTCAGAGTTGAAAAATACATACAACCCTTAATTTTCACCCTTCTACAATTAACCCTTATTTTTTTATGGAACTAAAAAATATTTCCTAGAAATAATGTATATGGCAAAACAACGTTTGCCGGGTAAGCTAGTATTATATAAGTTTTTATTTACTTTTACAAAATATGTATGTGGAGTAATTATAAAAATATCATATAATGTCATTGTATATGTGTGTATAATAAGCTTTATTATTCCAAAAGAGTAACACAGCCACACCTCAATAAAACTAACGAAACACCCGAAAATTTTGACAATTCAGACACCGTACGGCCTCTTCATTGCTGTAATAATTAGTCTTGAACTAGGTAGAGGGAATTAAACAAGTTTAGGTTATGCCGTGGACGCAGTTTGGCGTAGTTTAACGCTGATTATCCTTGCGGTGCGAAGACCTCGCGGTCGAACCGGCCCCTGGGTCGTCCGGGGCCGTTCTGGGGCGTCCCGGCCCGTCCGGTTTAATTGCGTTCAACGTAGGTATTCTCGTTGTGGGTCGTGCGTTTCACCTCTATATAGTGAGATAGATGTGTGAATTTATATAGTTGGAACAAGTTATACTTTTTTTTTTTAAATCAAGCTGGTTATTTGATGTAGAACGTTAGAAACTGGTAGTGGGCTTGATCACTTAAATTACCTATAAGCTCGATGTCTTGTAGGTAACTTAGGTCTTTAGTTTAGTTGTAGGAAATATAGAACTATAAAAGAACTAAAAAGTTATACAAGATAATGTATCAAGACGTATCAAACGAGCCCTGAGTTTATCTTGTTTAGTTCAGAAGTTCCTATGGCCATCTTCTGAATCGATTTTGATGATTTTTTGTTTGGTGGAGTATACTTCAGAGGTGGTCGGTCCCATATACATTTTATCGAAATCGGTCCAGCCAAAACCGAAATATAAGCGAAGTCGGTTTTTTTAAGCTTTGCTTGCGTTTCAATTATTATGTCAATCAAAGCGCACAAAGTCGATGAACACAGCTGATATCAAACACTAAAGTACTTAGATGTCTAATGCTCTTATATTAAAGTAAAACATGCCACAAGCGCAGCGAGTCTGTTTACACGGACCGCGAGTGGACACTGTAAACAACCACCGGGGCCATGTTGCGTCGTACACTTTAATGGCACGACCACCTATGTTTACTTTTAACGTTTATTGACACCACTGGAAGTGAACACTGTATAGCGGAGTTTGCTTTGAAACAGGCAGGGAAAGATTATAGAGATTACTCCAAAAGTTATTCAAAGACTAGTCAGCAGATCTACCGATTTTTCCGATGAGATTAGCCACTGTAACTCTACAATAACGATCTTTAACAAAGCCTTATTCCTCCGACTGTATTTTGCTTAAAAATTAAAGGTGGCAACTCGAACACGTTGAATATTTCGCGGTCGAGATAACTACCAACACTTTTGTCCCTGTTTTCTCCTTATAGGATTCACATTTTTAAAAGATATTCATAGTATTTACCAACGATTTATTAAGAACTTCCGTGCAAAGAGTATCCTGTTAGAAACTAGATCCAGTTTTATATTATACGGAGCGTTGTATGTCAGTCATTGCGTTATTTTTAGGTAGATGATTAATCGCAAAATATGAGCACTTGACTTATCTTGGTAGCTTTTTTCCTAGAAAGATGTATGGTTTTCAGTTGTTTCATAAAATATTATTAATATGTACAATTGGATCGTAGAATAGAAGGTTCCTTTCGACGGAGATATGTATTATTCTATCTATTGATAAAACACGTGTCGTCTTAGATACTGTGTTAAAGCTAAATTCACATATTGATGCGTTGAAACCAAAGAATGACTATGAAATATCTTCGAGTCTGACTACTTATTTTTATTACGATGGTGGTATAACCCTGTGAACCATTAAGATAATACCGCGCCGCTACGACTGATTCTTATCTATGTGTTTACTCGTGTACTAATTTCGCATAATATTTTTTATTTCTCCTTCCTAAATGTTTATAGTGGTACGCACATCTCCACCAATGTTACAGCTACATCTTCGCATTACTTAGTTTCATTTGTCTGAGGTGGGCACTCACTCTTGATTTGTTATTTAAAGGTTTTGTGTAATTAACATACTGATGCAAAGGGTGCAACTTACGCGAGCGATGCCGTATTCAACTATCGAAAGCCACTTTGTAACTAGTTCACATCTTGGCTACAGAGAAATTAACCAATATTTTAAAAAAATACTCTCTTTATAAGATACGCTCATGTTACGTTAGAAACGAAATGTTTATCAAAAAAATATATTCTCGGTAGCTCTTTTCGCATAAAAGGAATTCCTTGCTGTCTTTGAAAACATGCTGAACATCGCTTTTACAATTATGTAAAACATGGTCGCATAAGATGCAAGCCTCAAAACCAAATGTCAAGCATATTTGTAAGTCTTTATGCTTTGAAAAGTACAAATATTTTGTCTAACATCTAGCGGCTCATATTTTACTTGCTACGTTGAAAATAGTGTAGTTTGCTTGCCCTGTCGGCGGCTACAAGTACCTATGATAGAAGTATGAGTAGGTAGGTATATACGTTTCAGTGCGCTTGATATTGTCTAGTGTTTCAAATACCTTTGTGGATTCTTTTTTATAAAAATAAGCTCTCGGTTGTCTTATGATTCTGGAAACAAATGTGAGAATTGTGGGTATTACAAATATACATTCTCAATACATGATATCAAAGATAAAGGTCGGGCTCATCGAATAATAAGGATTGTTTATGGTTGCTGAAGATCCAAACTCCAGTTTTAATAATTAGATACTTACCTGGGATTTAACTGCAAATGTGCAAAAATGGTTTTGACAATTTGACAATATTATTTAGTTAAGTTTGTGATTTTTCAAGTATCAATGTGTAGTAGGCATTCAATAAAAATGGTGGATTATTATTAATGAATAGTTCGTGCACTTGAATGAAACAAGAACCTAGAAATCTAGGTTACACACGCGTGATATTCTATTTTATACCTCTCTAGATTTTTTTCTGATGAACAATGAAAAGTATATTATTACCTATATTCTATCCGAGACGTTGCACATATAACCATGTAAAATATTTTTCAGCTTTTTATAATTTTTTAGCTAATTCATAAAGTTAATTCTAGTCACTTATCACTAGATACAGTCAAAGTCAAGCCATGCTCTAGTCATAGTAAAATACTCTAGTCAATTTAGAAGCTACCATTAAAGTTTTTGAACGTTATTCACGTTTTTAACTTTGATTTTCTTATACATACACGTGCACGAACTATTAAAAGTTAATAAGCCACATTTTATTTAAGTATGTGCATTTTGACATTCGAAAAATCACAAGTTTTGCTAAGTAATACTAAACGACAAAAGCATTTTTTTTTATTATTATAACTGTAGTTTGGATCTTCAGCAACTATAAACAATCTCTATTCTTCAGATGAGGTAAATAAATTATTATAAAGCTCTACCTATTTTACTTAGAATATTAAACGAGCGACTAGTTAATCTCCAGACGGTGATTCTATTGCAGAAAATTAATTTGTTAATGCCCAATTCAAGCTAGTTGGACCCCTATTAGTTATCTGTAAGGCTGTTGTTCCACGAGGAAGCGACTTATGATTGACTACATATATAGATTCACGAAATCTCGCAAACTCTGTACTAGCAAAGCTGAAATTTGTTTGGTTTGTGGGAGGTAGATAATGGGGTAAGAACATCAGATATGAAAGGAGTTTAACTATTCATAATAATACTCACATTTATGGTGTGACATAGCGGGTCGATACGGGACATACCAGCCAAATACCTACTGTCACATCGCGGGTCGCTGTTATAAGTACTAGTACCTAGATGACCGAGACTTGCTCGATTTTTTTTGTAAATGACGTTTTCTAAAAATGAAACCTAGCTAGATCGATTTATCGCCCCCAAAACCCCCTGCATCTAAATTTCATGAAAATCGTTGGAGCCGTTTCCGAGATTTCGATTTTATACATAAATATATGAAAGAATTGCTTGCTTCAAGGTATTAGATAGATAATAGCTGCGACCCGCGATGTTAGCGGTGGTTGAATATTTTTTAGGGATAAAACGTGCCCTAATAGCGTATACTTCAAAGATTGTAAAGGAACCTGCTAATAGTCAACTGATTGTATATGTAAACACAAATATACAATCAGTAGACTGGTATTAGGTTCTTTTATAATATTTGAAGTATAAGCTATCTTCATCATGTTAGATGATTTACATCAAGCACATTAAATTTGAATGTTGGTTTTATGTTAATACCGCCGATGCTTTAGTATTACTCTAATAGTTTGTAACATTCAGTATAACATAAGCAATAAATATTTTGAATTGTACCTTCGTTCCCACAAATAGCAATTAATCTAGAAAATTCTTGGTTTGTCTCAAAGAGAAAACTCAAGCAGCAACACTTCTAAGCGGTAAGGGCCTGTGCGAGTGCGACATATAGAGAGTTATTTGTAAAAGTGTGTCGCTACCTATCTAACTTTAAGATTTTTTGTCTTGACATACTGATTCACTGACTGACTGACTGACATAGAGACAACGCACAGCCTAAACCGCTGGTCGTAAAGACTTGAGAATTGGAGGGTACTTTTGTCTTAGTAAGTAGAGGTGTACTAAGAAAGGATTTTACAGTAAATTAGAAATAACTACTGTAACGCGTAGTTAACTCTATTAAATTATAATCACACTAATATAAACCCGAAAGTTCGTGTGTATGTTTTTTTCGCTTCACGATATAAAAGCTAAATAGATTTTGCTGAAATTTATAATGAACATAGCTTATACTATACAACTTATACTTATACTAACACATAAACTACTTTTTAACATAATTAACGCGGGAATGCCGCGGGACACGGCTAGTCCCACATATAGAGATTGGAATCGGTGGGTATATGTGTTATATAATATGTAAAATTTTGTAAGTCATTATTTTCTGTTCTGTTTTGTCACAATTATGGTGTTCGTTACAATTTGGTCGCTCTATCAAAATTTCGCCTCTCATCGACGGTGAGACGAAGGACTAAGGTTACATTAAACGTTCCTTTGATCCTTTATATTAACTTTTAACCGTCGTCCATTTTGTAAGAATTAATATGTAATTTGCATGTTAATCGGCTATTCGGTGTAAAATCGTAATTTTCGTTAAGATGAACTCTCTTATGTTGATAATGAAATTTTGCATAAGGTCAAAATAGTCCCTGATTCTGAGTGTATAAGTAAGTGGAGTTTAGTAGCTCTTTTGAAAAGGCAATTTTGCTTAATTATACGAGATACCTCTTTAAAGCATACACTTAAACGAATTATAATAATAATTTCAGAAAGCTTACTTACTCACAGGTAAGTAGGTACAAGTATATTAATTAAATTTTATCCAAATCCAATGATGTCTCTAAGTGGGAGGATACGGTTTGTTCCAATATTAAGTAAACAAAATCTGGAGCAGACGCATCTAATAAACAATTAATCAACAATCTAATAAACAAATTTTATACAATAACATTTGTGATTTTTCTTGTTATTTGTAGATCTTGGAAAAGCATAGAACAGGATTATTTTTGCTTACTTACAAAAAATCGCATGCATTTTTTGTGTGATACGAACGCCAGTCGGGTTGTGACTAAAGCAAATTGTGTTCGTTGCTTACAATACTATAAATAGAATTGGCAAGGTGGATAGTACCTTGTTGTTAGGTAACAACAAACAAACAATCGTATTCACACTCACAGACCCACACTAAGTTCAAATACTTGTATTGTGGGTGCCGGAAACATTCACATCACACACACATTACAGAACCAGAAGCACAAATATCCCTAGGGAAGGAATGTTGGCTCCTGCCGGGAATCGAACCCAGGACCTACGGCGCAGAGGGCGGAGACCTGTCCACTGCGCCAACTGAGTCGTCTAGGTGTGTTCAATGTTCAATATTTTTTATCCTTTATGTTTGTTACCCCAGAACTCCGGCATTTATAAACCTATTTAGATCTTAACTTATTTGGATCTAACTTATCGAGACAAATTGGATTTTTTTTTCTTGATAAGTTTTGCATAAGAAACATTCGCTTTTATGAATAATATAATAATAAATAATAATATGTTTATTTCCAAAAATAAAAATTACATTCAATAATGGAGTGTTCAATAATAGTGGATACAAACTATACATTTGTAGGAAAAATGCAATTCTTTAACAACAACATTATGTAAGCCTCAGACACCCACACTAGGCAAAGCCTGTTCTGCAGGTACCTGTGCTCCCCCAAACTGATGTCTTATATATTTAGGATATTTTGTCCTAGATGGTTTGTACAATAATTAACAATATTAAATAATTATATTATATTGGTTTAGAATAGGTATAGGGATATAAAATAAACATACAATTTCGAATGTCTACTTTAAGTGTGATCAGTATGTTGATTAAAAATATTATGGAAAAATATTTCCACGTAATATTTGCATAAGATGAAAAAAGTTTGTGATACCAAAGTCGATGCTTCTTAAGTTAGGGCTGCTATAAAATTATCATCTCTTGAACTTTTCAACTTAGATTGGCTTCTTATAAAAGTTTTTGTAACTTTTAAATTAATCCAAAGGAATTTGTTGTCATCTATTAGATAGCCTGATCTTTCAGCCTTGAAATTTAGTCGGAAAATAAGAAATCTTTGTAGCTTTTAAGTGAGCACTAAGATCAGATTCTTATAAATTAATTCGCTAAAGAAGTTAAAATTGGGGATGAAAGTTTGTAGATACGGAAGTTCGTCAATACATTCCAGTGCCGAGGTGAAGATAGGAAATCTCATTGGAAGCTTGGCTTGGAGATAGTTTGATAAGATGTAATATATTGACAAGGTTTTTTGAACAAAGAACTTCTAAATAACTACTCAATCATACCTATCAGCTGATTATTATATGAACCAAATGAAATGCTACTTTCAGAGAAGAATTAATAACGCGAAACAGTTTTGCAAACAAACATACATATTCACTTCAAATATTTACCAGTTTTGGTATGTCGTGTGGGTTAAAAACAATGAAGGTTATTACCGACGTTCAAATTTTGCGTGGACCCGGCGGCGCGGCGCGGCGATCAAATAATACCTCTTATCCCGCGGGTATCCTCAGAGAGCCGGCAAAGGGAAGCTAGGATATATTATGTGCAGTAGAAAGTCAAACGTAGAGGCATGCCTACCTACCTGGTACGCGGTGGTAACGTAGAATACCTTCTTTATTACGTAAATAAAACTTAATAATTGTATTTAGTGATAGAGCCAGATTGGAGAGGCTTTTGCTAATGATAATCTGGCTAAATACTTACCGCCTTATTTACTATTATTACAGTTGTAGGTTTCGGTGGTGTTTAAGAACAAAGAAAAATAAGACAAATAGCGACGTCTGTAACATATGGTCATGCATGTCATATTATGTTAATAATGTAACGAACAAAGCCATAAAAATAATATGAAACAATTTCCATCACAAAATAAAATGAAAAGATGAAGGAACCGAGCATGACATCAATTTGTGAACAATGCGCTTACCAAATAACGACTTTCTGAGCATCAATTGTGCGGGAAATTCGGAACATTGTTGACGAGATTTCGACTGGGGAAATCATTTACTTTGTTACATTCAAATTTGTATTTCATCTTACAAAACTTGTATATCTTGGCGGATTTTCAACATATCATATACGTAACTTGCAATTATTACTGCTTTGTAGTATTAATAGACGAATGTAAATATTGGTACCTAGTTGATACGACATATATCGTGTTGTGCTCTCGTCAAACGATGTGGTATGATCACCTTCGTGGAATATCGACATTTGTTTGAACGGAGAAAGAGCTCGGTTTGCTAACAAACGTTTCATAGGAATCTGGAGAAATCAATAGCTGCTCGTAGGTGAGGAGGTAGGTACAGCGCTGAGTCTTCTACGAACCGCAAAGGAATGGAACCCCTTACCTCGGTGTTTCCTGATTAGTACAATATAGGAGTATTTAAGTCGCGAGTTAATAGATTTCTTCTAGGTAAACTTGCTCCATCACTCACCATTAATAAAAAAAACAGGCCAAGTGCGATAAAAAAAGAGGCGAGCACAAAGGGTTCCTTATCATTATCTATAAAAAATCACGTTTGTTGTATAAATTTAATTATTTATTTTTAAAGTGAATATATAAGTAAATATTCTGTAAATATTTCAAGTGTCTACCTGTTGTCGTTATCAATATCGAGCAAAAACGAGCAAAAAAGTCACGTTTGTTGTGTGGGAGCACCTTTAAATATTTAATTTATTCTGTTTTTTAGTATTTGCTGAACGGCAACAGAAATACATCATACGGTTCATGAGATACAGCCTGGTGACAGACGGACAGACAGACGGACGGACAGCGGAGTCTTAGTTATAGGGTCCCGTTTTACCCTCTAGGTACGGAACCCTAAAAAAACTAGCATATGATTGTTTAAGGTAGATATCTCTATAACGAATGATTTATTGTCTATTCCTTTTTGCTAATTTATATAGCCACTCCTAAGACTTGTAGGTATCTGGAATAACACAGTCGAAGCCGCGAAGCAACGTCTGATAGGTATCTAGGCATATAGAGAGGAAGCTAAACGAGACATGCCTCAGGTGCACATCGGTTTCGCTTGTTACTGTGATGTTGTACATGTGATTTTGCTAAGAATGGATAAAAAGTTCGTTTACTATGTTGTCGTCATAAGATACTTGCTAAGTATATACAATTTTATGTTTATGTATGTGTATTGTACTTTTTATCTTATATTTTATTTTTGTACGATAATATTATATACTTATATTTCGGTATATTTGTTGTATGTTATGTGTATATATGTTGGTATATTTTAAATCATAAATTATAGATATTAATCCCTTATACTGCACTACCACGAATTTTTCTGCACCTTTTCGGTTGACCGGCAGAAAATGCTGTATTAGCATTAAGTCCTCCGTGTACATATGTATTGTGCAAAAGAATAAATAAATAAATAAAAGTGTATTTCTATTTCTATCTTATAGATCTCTATAGTATGGTTATATGTTATGCTTTCAAGTATTTGTTAATTATGTGTTTATGGTAATACATTGACAAAATAAAATGTCAATCCTAAAACATTATCTATTTTTAATATTTTTTTAATGCGGTTATGTTCGATTTTAAACGCGGCCATTTTGTCGTTCAAAATTGCTACATCCACATCTCGCATACACTATTCCGCATTATTTTGTAGCCATTGCACATTAAAATTTCTAATTAAGTAATGAGCATTTTAATATGATCAAGCATAATGTTGTAGGTGTAAATCTATAGCAATACAGAGTATAAAAAAAAACTTAAAATAGATTTCAACTTTATATTAACTGAATAGTACATTCAGTTTTGTATATATAATATATTCTAGGTATGTTTTTGGTTAGTTTTAATTAAATTTATATTTCAATTAATTAATTAGTTCAGTAGTCATTAATCACACCTACATCTAAACAAAAACTATTTTCATGATTTTCACTACCTATAAAAAATACACAAATGCAACCTTCGATATAAGTTCGAACCAAGAATTACTGATTTCGTCATGCTTAAACTCCGTGGATAGCTTGCTTTATTTGTTGTGTAATACTAAACGATGGCGCATAAAAATAATCACCAGCTATTCTAATAAATTGGTGCTAACTTTGTAAAGGTTGCTAGACAGTTCATTTTATTAGAAGCTTGATGTTTTCAAATTGAAACTTTCATTGGCCTTTATTACATTATTATTATATTTAAGTAGTTTATATAGTAAGGAGATCCATCGATTTTATGTTAAATTATGTAGTAAGAGCTTTTCCAATTTCCAATAGCACTCAGAGTCAAATAAATAACATAGATACAAAGTGACGTTGTAGGTACCAATAACACGGAAAAAGAAATGGGATAACTAGACTAGGTAGGACTAGGTATACAACAAAGTTATCTGAAATAGATATTTGATTAAAATTACATTTATTGCGTTCTATTTATAAAATATGCTAGTTAGTACTATATAACAAGACTTTTCTTTTACAAAACAATAAGTTCCAACTTCACGTAATAAGTCAATGTACCACAATATTATGTAATCGATATACATACCTAGTTAAATCACCAATATAAGTTGTATAGATAGATAGATAGATAAATTCTTTATTTGTACACCAAAATAAATAACACTTACAAAGAAATCTTAAATATAACATAGGAGCACAGAGGGTGGTCTTATCGCTCAAAGCGATTTCTTCCAGAGTTGTATAATACTACCAGAACTAGTAATAACAAGAATTTATGATACTTACCTCTTTTTCTGGTTGGATTTACAAAATTCCCCTATTTTACTTAATTTTGATTGCTACTAGATTATTATAGTTGTTGATTATTATAATTTTAGTAACAGAAACGAGCATTTTTCTCAAGGTATGATTCCGATCTCCGCAGCACGCAGCAGTGCTGCCGCAGAAGTTCAGCCAATGTGGTGCTGCACAGCAGTGCTGCCTGCCGCGCTAAATCCGAGCAAGGCGGCGATGTTGTGCTGTTCGTGGTCAAAAATAATCTTGTTTTCAATAAAAGAAGAATGCTTTCTACGGACCAATTGCCTATACTTATCCTTTTTGAAAAATAAATTTAAACTAATGTAAATAAAGGAAAACCCTGAAAAATTTATAATTATTTATAATTAAAAAAAATTGAGATCGCACAATATTTTTCTTTTTCCATTTTTTTATATACTATTAAAAACACATTTCCAAAGTTTATAAAAAGATACTAAACTAACTACTACTAAAACTACAACTACAAGTGCTCAAGCCCACTACCATGATGGGAATGCTACCCATTCCCATCATGCTGGCGGCATTGTCTCTCTGAATTGCAATGCTAATACGTTGAGCCAAATAAGGGCCAGTATTTTAATCACGCGTCGCCTCAATCTGATAGATTTTTTTAAAATAGAATGAGCTTATTGATGCCGCGGCATTGCTGCGTATAGATAATATATGGGGACCAGTAGTACTGCGGCAGCAATGCTGCGTGCATCGGAGTAAAGAATCATACCTTCAGTAAAACAGCTTCGCAGTTGTCGGCTTAGCAAAAAGTAGAGACCTAAACTTCACCTTGAACACACCAATGTCGGAGGTATTAAAACTAGACTAGTGGTTTTTGTACAACAAATGTGTGTTCTGATAAAGGTTTCTGTACCATCGCACAATAACGTGTTGGATTCGCACTTAACTAGTTTTGTATTTTTTTGTTATAGTTTTTGAAATAGTTTATTATTAATTTGTGGTTTTATACTGTGGTAAACTGTATATTTTATATACCACAGTATAATCACCACAAATTGATAATCTGTATGTCATAAAGACATGAATCCTGCAATTCCTGATTGGAACATAAAATGTTTGCGGTATTATATCCACATGTTTTACGAGCAGAACGTCTGAAAGGTAGTAAAGTTTCACAGGTGCACCTCCAAAAGGCCCTGAAGAGGCTGTATGGAAACATCTTGAAAAACTTTTTATGACATTCTGATATTTTACCTTTTACTACACAGTTTTTAAGTCTTTAGTCATAGCATGTTTAAAGACATGATTGTAAAAAGAAAGCCTTAAGTACTTTACTAAATTACTTTTTTTAGGTACTAGGGCAAATTGTTTTTTAAAAGGTTTTATCTTTTACACCTTCCTGATAAGAACAATATGTAAGTTTTCAAATCGCGAGTGAATAGGTATCTTCTAGGCAAGCTTGCACCTTCGTCGACTTTATTGTCGCTTAACATCGGGTGAGATGATGGTCAAAAGTTTGTCTATCTTGAATAAAAAATAAAAAAAACTTTAAATACAACCAGTATATTACTGGTAAAATTATTCATAGAAATATAAATCACAATATAAAAATATAAATACTGATTCCTTTTAATAAAATAAGTGAAATAACTATTTTATCAAAAGAAATAATCAAGCAAAGATTGTACTATTAACTTTAATCAAATTAATCATATGTTCAATCAAACACGAGTATGCTTTATACTACAGTGTATAATCAAACATTTTATTAATAGAAATAAACAAGCAAAGTGTTACCCAATAACTTTAATCAAATTAATCATAAGTTTATTATTCAAACAGTGTAGGTACTTATTTTATTAAGAGAAAGAATATAAGTTTTATTAATCAATGCACATGTGGAGCATTAGGTCCGTACTCCTCACAAAGCTTGGCGACGCGATGCGCCGCGACGGCAGCGCGGCGCGGCAAAGTTGCCACGTCATCTCCAGTCGCGGGACGCACGTTGAAAGCTTGTAATCTGCATGTACCCGCTACCATCCTGCCTATCACTCTACAACAGAACGATACAGGTCCAGCCCCCTAGCCAAAAACCAAAACACTTCGTCTCTGTTCTATCAAAACGACAAACAGACTTTTAAACTTGTGTACAAATGTTTCAAATTGCTTGTCTGTAACTTTGGTTCGGTGAGCGCTAAAAAACAAGTCAAGATATTTTAAACCTTATGTAAACAAGTTTTAAGACCTGTTACATTAGAATAGAGACGAAGCGTTTTGATTTTTGGTTACATAAGCTTAGAAGGAGATCACTAGCCAATGCTTAGCCACAAAAAGGGTATGTTGCAATTTCCATACCAGTAACAAACACAAAGAGAGCGCTCTAGCGTTATGTTCTCCATTAGAATCAAAGATAAAGATGAGTTGTTAATGTGACGTGGTGGTGGTAGTAAGTCATAATAGGTGGTCATGATCCATATCATGATCATGATGTGAATCATGACTCATCTGATCATGGCAGAGATCTATGGATCATGGCTGATCATGATCATGATCATAGTCATGATCACTGACCTAAAAATTGTAGTTAATATCTCTATTCACTGACCTATTAAAAAAATTACCAATGTATCTGTACATAGACCTCCGTCTCAAGAGTGCGTGTAAAAATTTAGAGCAGTATTGAGTTTTAAATTGGTCCATTCCACTATGATCACCTGGGTAATATAGGCGACTCTTTAGTATTCGTTGATCTACTATAGACTATCTTAACAGATTATGTAATGGGACATAATAAAGGAGAAGTACCTGGTAAAACCTAGAAAAAGATTTTTTATCAATTGTCTGATCAATTTGGAAGATTAAAGAAAATGTCGATGAAATTGTATGAGAGATGCTAATTATGATTGCAAGCAAATTCAAAACTAGGGAAGAAGAGAACAAACAAGAGAAAATTTGACTAAACACTACTATTAATTTATACGGACAGCTGAGTTGATTAAAAACATTGGACGGCTACGCTATCTTTTCAGATCTTTTGTTGCACCAGACATCGAAAATGCGATAGCAAAGTCTAAATCTTTCCAAACTAAAATATTTCCCTCCGTATTGCTTTTATTAACTTGACTTCGGTCTAGTATAATAAAATGCTTCACAAAACAAAACTACAAAGAGTTGGCAACGAATAGACCAATGTTTATCACTCTGAAAGTTGTGCAAATGTCATCTCAGTTCCAAACGAAATGAACAAACGCATTGATACCCACAGCCCCACACTAAGTTCGGAGACTTGCATCATGGGTGCTGGAAACATTTACATATCACAGACAATCACACCCAGAACAGATCTCACTTGAAAAGGAAATTGTTCTCCAGCCTGGAATCGAACCCAGAACCCACAGTGCAGAGAACAGAGGCGTGCCCACTTGATTATTTGATAGCCAATTCCCATTCAAGGCCCAATGTGATTATCACTTCTGAACAAACCACATATCAACAGGTCACATAATGATCAAACGACATAAGACAGGGTAGTAAAATATATTCGGTAATATACCTATCAAGGAAGACTTTACCTGATAGTGCAAGGAGGCTTCAACTCTGGCAGAAGGAAGTCAATTTCGTAGTAAACGACTTGCATCGCTGGTCCATTATCGTCTCTTATCACCAAATTCTTGGAGCAAGACTTACCCGGTTGAACACTCACACATTTCGCTGAAATGTTTTAATCAAAATTGAAAAAATAACAAAGCATGTCGCAATTATCGTACATACGGCAACAATGACGGCTTAGTAGACATATTTAGCTAGTGTCAAGTATAATTTTCAAGTAATTTCACAAAACGATGTCATTTAGAAGTTCTTGTCACAATTCACTACTCGTGACCCAGCTATACCCCAGTAAAATGACTGATGTATATGCCAGTGGCATCGTAACATCTGAGCGGATTGATTTTTTCATGTCGTCCCATTTTTTTGATTTGATTTAATCAATTGATCAAGATCTCACTTGTAGTTTTTGAGTTATCGTCAATAATGCGTGTTTATTACATTAAATCTGGTTCCCAAGATAAAGCGGTAAGTAGCTTTCTTTAAAAATCTTTGCTTGCGTTTAAATTATTTGTTTGGTAGATTATACTTTAGAGGTGTTCCCATATAAATGTTATCGAAATCGATCAAGCCAAAATCAAAATACTAGCGATGACGGTTTTTTAAGCATTGCTTACATTTAAATTATTATATACATACATATATATAGGGTTATTTGTAACATACCAGAAAGCTCTTAAACCCTGATTTGTATCATAACCGTTAGCTCATTTAATTCTACGCCTTTCTTCCTATTCTTATTTTCTATAATAATTAATATGATTTATTTTACAC
Source organism: Lomographa bimaculata (assembly GCA_948107665.1). NCBI lineage: Eukaryota > Metazoa > Arthropoda > Insecta > Lepidoptera > Geometridae > Lomographa > Lomographa bimaculata. The sequence goes on from OX403597.1 coordinate 5,548,542, forward strand.
AATATACAATTAATAGTTGTTAAAACTACACTAATCCTTAAAAACGGCATAGCTGAGCCGCGCCTCTTAATATGATCGCTAACGCCGATTCAGACGTAACACCGATAAAAAAATATTTAAAAAATCATAAAGCTGAACTTGCAATAGCCGTATGAAGAAATGCATTGATCACTGTGGTTGAATTATTGGTATTTCACAAACTACCCTTTATAACGTAAAATAATAATTCCAACATAATTATAGAAAACACAACTTATGTAAACATACTGTTAAAATCGAGGATAGCTATTAATATTTTCATATAGTTCTTTAATTGCCCTAATAAGCAGAAGAAAAAATTTACAATTAGATACTTTAGATCTTACCAACAATCTCATAAAAAACCAATATGCCAATGTCCTGTAAAGACTTGTGCCATTTTAGCACTTTCTCGACAGGGCCGGAAAATGCTCTCGGTCCACTTTTGTGAAGTGCCTGAAAGAAAGTGCCACTTAACAATACTGCTACAAAAATATTGATACATTTAAATATCTATTTAGACTTATTTTAATCCATATCTATAATATAAAAATGAATCGCAAAATGTGTTGGTAAGCGCATAACTCAACAACGCCTGGACCAATTTGGCCAAATCTTTTTTTAAAATGTTCGTTGAAGTTCAAGGATGGTTTTTACGGCGAGAAAAATTAGAATTATTGCTGGAAAAACCCTAAAAATAGCCCTTTTCTTTTTCCCATACAAATGCACCCGGGCGAAGCCGGGACGGATCGCTAGTTGCGAATAAATGTCATGTAGGTATTGTAATATGAATACTCGGAACAACGGCACACAGTCACAACTGGTTGAAGTTCTATAAAAAGATGACATACCTAAATAGTTGAGGCAACCAAAACGGTCCGTCTTACTCGATTTAACGCAACACTCACGCCTCAAAAAGGTATACTAGCCGTGCCTCGCGGCTTCGCCTGCTATTATCAAATTAAAAAGTTACCATGTGTTAATCCTAGGTATAAGCTATTTACATTCCAAATTTCATCTAAATCCGTTCAGCCGTCAAAGCGCGAAGAAAGAACAAACATACTTACTTATAGAGCTACACACAAACGTTCGCATTTATATAATTAGTAGGATGATCTTTAATATCTTCTCTTATTTTATGAGTAAGTCCGTGTTTTTTCAGAATAGGGCCTCGCAAGCAAAGCACTATACAGTATCTTATTTAAATAGTACTAGCTATACCCGGCATGTGTTGCAATGCCACGTGACAAAATAATATTACCTATTCGAGTGACGTATGAGAAAATGGCTATGATTCAAACAGAATAATATTTGTTCTGTTTGAATCTTAGCCATTCTAGCATCTACCTGAACACACATAAAAGTAATCATCATGTTTGTGAATGTAGGTATGTTAGTAAGTTTGTTAATAAAATGATCAATATAATTAAAATTTTAGATAACAATTGTAAAGATTTGAGGAAGCAGAATCTACTGTTAGGTCAGGTAAACGCTAAAGTTTGCCTTTACCTGCGTTAGAAGCTTATGGAACAATAACTTTGTACTTAGGTACTAAGTCAGCTTAGTGCAACTTAACTGCAAAACTAACATGCAAGCCTGTTGCTCTATAGACCAGTAAGCTAGTTCAAAGTAGGCTAAGTATGTAAGTTTGGTAATATACAAAAGTTCTAAATATAGGTCAAGTATTGTTTTTTCGAATTTCTAACTAGAGAAGTATACCTATACTATTATTCTTCTAAATCATATTTAAATGATTTTGAACTATGAATTGTTATGAAGAAATAGTGATCAAATTCATCGGAAATTCATAATAGGAAATTTTAAAATACTAAAGCAATTTGAATGATAATAATATTTTATTTCAACAATAAGATCTTAAATGAAATATTTAATCTTACGTATAATTAATGATTAAACGAACTAACGTGTACGTGAAGTTCTATTAGATCACAATTATACGAGCGCCGAATCCGAAGAGATGAATACTAAGTAAGGCAATAATAACCTACTTACTTATAATGAACTCAAAATAACGATATATTAATAAACAAAAATACGCCTAAATTATTAATGTATTAATAAAACAAATGTTCAATTAAGCCAAAATTGTTGATCAACCTGAACATGCGCGTGTTTTACTATCAATTAAAAAGGTACGTTTCAGTTTTTGCACTTACACTGTTTTAAGTTTGGCTCAAGCTCAGCTTATCAAGTCAACAGTTGGTTATATTACTCAAGCTAAAGCGTAATAAAGCTATTGAAAAGCTGCAAGCGCTTTATAGCCAATTGCCAACTCAATCTTGATGTTGAGATCATAAAAGTTTTAAAGGGGATTGTTCTGAATTCACGGCGATTTTAACTCGACTTTGTTTGCTGCTGAAGTTGGATAATAATTTGATAGCTTTTTATTAGTTATCTATTGATATAGCTATTAAATTATTGGTCACCACATTTGAGCGGAAAGGAGGTGGTATAACGGCTCTCTTGCTCAGGGCATCCCAACGAACGAATTAATAAATAAGGCTCCGGTGACCAAATACGATCATGCTGTCAATCAGGCGGCCAATCATACAATCATGCCAACTTATGTTGAGTCTACGAGTTATGAAAAATCCATTGTACACTCTCTAAATACAGTAGGTACTTTGTTTTATATTAGCATGATCTTTTCTTAATGATATACCTATTTCAGTATGTACTCTATTGTTATAATTGTAATAATAATAATTATTATCGATGTCTTCAATTTATCCTCTAACTATTATGATGAAATGTACATACCTAAATATATTTTTTTTATCTAATTTTAAGCTTAATGTGTAAATTAAGATATTATTGTACGCCCGAAATGGGAAGACTATTGATTCACAATTAATAATATAATATAAGAAGTACATTGTACACAGTTTTATACAATAAACGTATATTCTATTCTATTCTATTGGAATTACGATCTAGCTTTAAGACTTATAATTAATTTAATGTTGACCTAAACTGATAAGTAGAGTAGTATCTATACTAAGAATTGGAATAAAATTAAATTATATTTATTTATAAGAATATTACTCCAGGTTTTAGATATATTAGCGTTTCCGATGTATAAACATTATGTAATCAGTTCAGAACAACGAAATCTCAAAATTGAATCAGTCTACCGAAATCCGATGATTTCGGTAGACTGAATAAATTTCATGATCCGATGATTTTCATCATCTCTTCTCGGTGGAAAAGATGATGAAAATATATAACACTACAATTTTTAAAAGTTATCACGGCATGATTCATTATCGATTTGTAAAAGCTGGAATTCGAATTCAGATAAGGGAGATATTTTAGTTTTAGAAATCATGTGTATAAACGCCCGTATTTTGGCTCCTTAAAAGCTGTCGAATATCTGCGATGTTTGAATAGTAATATGGAAGTGTTTATGAAGAATCGAACATGACTCGATTCTAAATAACTTTTGAGACCTCTCATAAAACTGTAATTCCGTTTTCGCAAATAAGTGCTCATTGCGGGAAGTGCCGACAGACGCCCGATGCAATATCCGCCTTTATCTTGGAAAATTCTCTGATCGAACTATTCTTTTTCGCTTTGTTCATTCATTTTGTTCTAGTTTCCTACCGAGTTTTTCAGCAGAGTAATTAGATGGTAGATTTTATAGGGATTTTTCACAAAAACATGCCCGTTGCTTTAATGCAACAGTAGGCGTCGCATGCTGTGCATAAGCGGCTGTTCCTTCTCGATAGATGAGATGAATGTCAACCAAAACTAAACAAATAGTATATTATGTCATGTCAATAGTAGTAACAAACTGTGCCCAACAGATTTGCACGCGTTCATGTTGATGGTGGATCATTGTAATGTACATATGTCCTCATGAACAAATTGAGTACATAATAATATATACTCCATGTACAGTATAGATATCGGTATATCAGGAAAAATATCGAATGAAGCGGGGTTTCAATTAATTTAACTAAATTAAATACACATATTTCAGTTGTTTTAACATATTCACAATATTATAGTCGTAAGTATTATTAAAACGGCGCACTGTAGCTCTAACCGCTGAGCTACCCAAGCTCTATGACAAGAGACGAAACTATACTTTCCCTCATGGACGTGGCTAGCTTTTATTTATCTCCGTGAAGCCGGGGCTAGGTATTTTTTAAATCAGATTCATAGCCTGGCCCTTCACAATATTTATGCCAAATGTTTTATCCAGATACTGTTAGCAAACCGCAACATTACCAGTAATACCACATCAAAGAACAATTACATTGATATATGTTCACATCAATTTTGTTTATCATTGTTTTTGCAGACCCGATTTAGCTTTAGCTCAAAAGTGATTTACAGTCTCATGCATAAAGGTACCTGGTACAGTGTACGTGTATACTTGTATAGGTATAATAGGGACTTTATGGAATCGTAAACAGTGCACTTTAGAGCCCAGCCATTGTCGAATGGTAATGATATGTACTTTATTTACGACAGGGAGGCGTAAAAGTCTGAAAATAGAAGGGCACTTTTAGGTTTACAGCAGTTTAAATTTACATATGTACGTACGTAAAACATACTTTTTATGGAGTCAATGTCTACATGTTTACTGAATGTTTTTCTATGAGAAATAGCTGAGCTATAACAAAATTAAAAGCTTTAACAAGAACCATTTATTAACATAATACGGGGAGAAAAACGAAAATCTGATATTGTAGTACACACAAGTTTTACAACTTAAAAAAAGGAGGTGATTCTTAATTAGGTTTTTTGTTTTATGTATGTTACTATTTTAGTACTCGGTCATTTATAAACTGATGAGGAATATTCTGTTTTTAGTATTTCAGTTTCTATAGAAATTTCTTAACAATCGGTGTGGTTTAACTTTTAAATCAAAATAACTGGAAAAAATATGCAATTTAACGAATTTTTTCACTTATTGTATATTTTTAAGTAGATTGATTTATTTAAATTTTTTTTATTTTTTATTTATAGTATATTATTTTACATAATGGTGCCGATTCTGTTGTCCAGAATTAGACTTCACTAGCCTAAAATTAGTATTAGTCCTGCTTTAGTCCAAAACCTATTCATAAAATGCGAGATTAGACTAAAATTAAGTTTGACAGGACTAAGTTAGTTTAGTTACTCTATTTAGTAAAAATGACCAAATTCTTATTCTGGTGTACATGTTTTACGTCAAATTAAGACTAAAAATAGAAATTTTAAACTCAAATTAGTCTGTATGAAAAAGGTCTGGATTATTTTTAATGTGATCTTATACTTGAAAGAACAACACGTGCAATGAATGAAGCAAATACTGACCTACAAAGTCTATAATGGAGGAATATGTGATTGCGGCTCTTGTGAATACAATTCAATTTGGTTGCTGTCAAAATAAATTTTAGTCTATCATTTCAACTTTTAAATTAAGTTTAACGTAAAATCAGAATAGCGTTTAGGTATTCTTTGACTAAAATTAGTTTATTTTTAGTTTAGTTTAGGTTAGTTCGGTGCTCAACAGAATTAGCACCAATGTGTATAAAAAAGTCTAATCTAATTTAAAAAATATCGCAATTGTACACGAATGGTCATTTCATTTTGTAGTTAACATTCTCATATTTCACCGCACCTGAATTTTAGTCTCATCTCATTTTTCGTGAATATTTTTACTCCACGGTAAAACTACTAGGTGATGTTAATAAAACGTAGATTACGAAACTGTCCAATAAAATATTGTATTAATAAGAGAGGAATGAAGCTAGGGTTACCTAACACAAGAATTTGGCCAGATATATAAAGTCATCATTGTCAGCAAGCATCATGACTTAGGCAATGTCCTTTATTGCCAGATAACATAATTATACAAAAAATAAACAAAACAAGGCTAAAATACCTATACAATTACTTCGATTTTTTTTAAACCAATATCCTGTATATATTACTAGCCGTGCCCCGCGGCTTCGCCCGCTATTATCAAGTTAAAAAGTAGCCCTATGTGTTAATCCTAGGTATAACCTATGTACATTCCAAATTTCATCCAAATCCGTTCAGCCGTTAAAGCGTGAAGAGGAAACAAACATATTTACACACAAACTTTCGGATTTATAATATTAGTAAGATTATTTCCGAAACCCTACTATGAAAAAGTACTCGATATGTGACTAGCTTTTCATTGGACCAGTGAGACACTTCTTCAAACAACAAATCCTTATCTCACAACGTTTGCAAGATATATTATGTAGTACCCACGAAATAAAAGCACACAGGGAAGCATAATAAGCAATTCTTTTGCTTGGATGACATATTTTTTCAGATATTTTGATTTGAAATACTAAACTAATTTTGAAAACAAAAACTGATTTGATTTTGATGAAATGCCGATGGGACTAATTTAAAAGAATATTCTTTCATACGTTAAAAAATCTTTTAAAAATTTGTTTATAAATAACTGAGTAATTATGAGGTAATAACATAAATAATACACACAATATTGAGATTTTCCTCCTTTCAATGAAGTTCGTTAAAGAAGTAAAAAACAGGAATCCTACTAAAATTAAATCCGAAAGTTTGTATGTAAGTGTGTAAGTAAGTATGTTTGTTCCCTCTTCACGCTTTAACGGCTGAACGGATTTGGATGAAATTTTGGAATATACGTATATTATACCTAGGAATAACAAGGTTACTTTTTAACTTGATAATAGTGGGCGAAGCCGCGTGAAACGGCTAGTTGTATATAATATACAATTTGGCAAATTTTGAATATAGACTATTCAATAATTAATCAGGCTTCCTATCGAGACTCTTTTGGGTATGTGACAACCCTAAATACTGCTGAATAAGCTCGCAAGATGAGAGCCGTTTCTACATGATTTATAGTGATTTGGTTCTGTTATGATCTGATAAGAATGAGTTCTGCTGAACAAAGGGCTTCAGCTTTCATCTCGTAAGAAAATTATACTTCTTAATTGCTTCAGGCGGGTAATATTTTGGATTTTAATTTTAATCAGGTTCTAGTTGAGCAAATTGTAGCAGTGAGAAGTATTAATTTGAAATAACGTAGCACTTACGAATTAATTGGTTATTGAAATATTTTCTTGAAAACTATGGCCGTTACTATGTAGATAGTTTTTTTTATGCTAGGTAGGCAAACATTTGATCGCTATCTCACCTGATGGAAAGAACGATGCAGCCGAAGATGGAACATGCTTGCCTAGAAGGTACCTATTCACTCTAGTCTTGAAGACACCCAGATTGTACCGTTCAGAGAACAAAAACGCTGGCAATGAGTTCCACTTCTTCACTGTACGGATGATATATGAATACGAGCGAACTGGAGGTATGTCAACCATATATGGATGACGTTTGACAGTTTGTCTTGTCGTTAGATGGTAAAACGGGAATGAGGGAATTAACTCCTGTAATGTCTGCGCACACTCTCCAAAATGTAAGCGATAGGAGTAGAACTCATTGCCTTCGTCTTAGTTACCCGAATGGTAGGTATAATCTGAGAGTCTTCACTTTCAATCAGGTAAATAGTGGTGAAATGCTTGTCTATCGAGCATGAACAAAAATATAAGCTCTGATTTGAATAATAGACTTGATTAAGGATTTTTTTGTGCATGAACAATAATAATAATGATGATGAGTAAGTATTTGGCAGCTGTACTATCTCACCGGAAAGCGATGATGTGGCCGAAGATGTAGCATGACTTCCCCAAATCTAGAAAGTCATGCTACATCTTCAGCTGCATTATCATTCTCAAGTCGGAATTCTCAATAGAATTCTGGCTTGAGAATCCTAGATTATTGTTGTTGTTATTTTTCGAGTCATTTATTAGGGATTTAAATAAATTGAACATTGCTTGATTTAGTTTATATTTTTGTATTTTCATTTTTTATGACTATAAATGAGACTTCGCTTATAATTTAATTTTGTTTAAAAAAATTTACAAATAAATATCACACTAATATTACAAATGCGAAAGTTTTAGTATAAGTGTGTAAATTCGGCTTAAAACACGAAAATTTCGACTTGTAGTCGACTAGTTTCGGACAAATTAGTTGTCCTTCATCAGGATGAGTCAAGCGCGCGATACGCGGAGGCGAGCGACTCGGGCCTCGGCGCGTGACTTTCGTGTTTTAAGCCGAATATAACATTGAAACATAATGTGTAATAGGTACTCACGATAGTTTTAACATTAAAAGTGTGTAAATGCCTAAGTAAGTTTATGTTCTCTTCAAGCTGTAACACTGAACGGATTTGGATGTCATTTGGAATTTAAATAGATTATACCTAGCTACCTAGCTACCTATCAATATAACTAGCATAATATAAGTAATGATACAATTAGACATAACATTCTAATACCAAAGACATGTCTTTGTGTTGAAAAATGCTATGGCATGCCATATTTCAACCGACTTCAAAGAAGAAAAGGGGGCTGAGTCACCCACGTCCGTAGGAGGATACCCCTTAAGTCCGACTCCCTACACGTGGTCCCCGGGTGGTGCTAATCAGGTGACATTTGAGAGGTGGTAGAGCATTTTGTAAGTTGCTCGCCTGGCTTGCTACCAAAGTAGCTTACCACCATCAAGTTGAAAGTCTACCGCCAAGTCAAATACGGTGTTCCGGCAGTTATCCTTGAGAGCCTGGTCTAGTGTGTTTACCAGCTTCAATCACATCGTCACTTACTATCAGGTGAGATAGTGGTCAAACACTAGCCTGTCACAAATAAAAAAAAAAAATAAGGTTCTCAATTCGACGGTATGTTTTTTTTTCTCCGCCAATTATGAATCGATTTTGATGATTTTTTGTTTGGTGGAGTATACTTCAGAGGTGGTCCCATATAATCGGTCAAGCCGCAACCGAAATATAAGCGATGAAGTTGGTTTTTTTAAGCTTTGCTTGCGTTTCAATCATTTCTAATACAACAAAACCGTACTGCAAAACTGTATAAAACTCATAGGTCTATTAGCTCCAACATTAGGTCTAATTTTAGAAAATAAGTCTTTCTACCTTAAGTTTATCAGCTCGGGTCGCAATTTGATTCTGGATTTCGTTCCGCGGCAAATCCAATCCATTTGGTTTATTCGGCAGAGGCACTGTAGCAAAATTAAATATTCTTCAATTTACATTTTCAATGACCTCACAACTTAAGTGGAGTGAATTGAGACGAGCCCTAATGGATAGGTCTTGATAAATCAAATCAGTCTAGTTCAATCGATTGTTACGCTGTTTATAAGAAAGTAAATGGAATAAATACTCCTAGAACTTAATTGTAGTTTTAATAGAAATAATTAAGAGCGTTTATTCGATTTGGCTTCTCTCTCGCTCGCACAATTCTATATGTTTAATAAATACAATTATCTACGTGTGTTTTGACGTGATAACGTCTTATAAATCGATGAAAACCGGCTGCACGCACGAAAAAGTGTCACGTTCCGTCTGAGCCTGAGCGTGCAAGCCAGAGCGCGGAACATGCCATAGAGAGGCATGATCTGCCTAAGCGTTCGTCTTATGACGTTATTACGTAAAACTAACGTGCGTAAACCGACTTTACAGACAAACAATTTTTTTGAAAATGTTTTCAATTAACTATATGGGCATTATATATTCTGAAAATACGTTTATTTTTGTTAAGTTCTATTTATATTCCTTGATAATTGGTCTAAGGACTAATATGTATGTATGTAATACGCAGTCAATGATAGTGCGTGTCATCAATACACATAAGTTAGTACATCTTTTATATGCTGGGTAGGCAATAATTTGACCTTTATCTCATTTGATGGGCAAAAGATGCACCCGAAGATGAAACAGAATTGCCTAGAAGATGATAAGGCATGATAAGGCATGAGCCTCATACTTAATCTTATAATAATATAAAATTTTGGTTTATTTTAATAACTGAATTGTCAATTAATCTTGTTTCTTACTGTAAAAGTTAAATGAACCTTAGAATCAACTACAGTAAACAGCAAAACAGCATTGAGAGAGAGAAAAATTAGAATAACGACAGTCCACACGGTTTATACAAAGCAGCGTTCCTATAATAATATTATATTAGGTAATACAATGCAGCAACACCAGAGACATAACTCATAAACTTGCAAAATGCAGATTGCATTATAATAAACTGGAGAGAAAATGCAAAATAGCAGAGTTTTTTCATAAAACGAAACTTTGGTCTCTAACCTCGTCTTGTTTGTTAGTAGTTGGTGAGTGTTTATTAAAAAGGATATTCTACCGTTAATTAAAACAGAAAATTATTTCAAAGCTACACAAATGTCACTCATCTTTTTTTATAAGTAGGTACCAAACTCTAAGATTCAATTTTGTTTTTTTACACACGCACCAAATATTCATATCTGCTTTGCAGAAATTCTTTAACCATATATCTGGTAGAAATTGCTATTAGTGATAAGGCCAATACAATATAAGCTTGTTTGTTACCTTTGTTTTACCTCATCTTATAAAGTGGATCAATAAAGTATTATCCATCTATTATATAAATTAAATTAAAACATAGCTTTTTATACTCGATAGGCAAGCATTTGACCACTATCTCTAAGTATTACTAATGACTTTACATTTTAGTACCTTTTTATGCTCTATAGGCAAGCATTGTTCCACTATCTCACCTGAAGGAAAGTGTAGATGCGGCCGAAGATGTAGCATGCTTGCCTAGAAGATACCTATTCACTCTTGACTTGAAGACTCCCAGATTATACCGTTCGGGGAACATAGACGCGGGTAATGAGTACCACTCCTTCGCAGTACGGATGATAAACGTAGAAGAACTTTGCCCTGCGGGTTCGTGTGTCCTATTTCAGGTTCTATCTACATACCAAACCTCATCCGAATCGTTCCAGCCATTACAATTGGTGCCTAGTTTCTAATAGGTATATTTACAGATACAACAGCTCGGATTTGTAGGTATATTAAACGTCCTAGTCCTTAAAATCATACTATCGGTATATTTTTATTTCTAGAAAACATATATTATAATACGTCTTGCATTTATATCCAATACCTCCTAGTCCTACGCATATGCATTATTTATTAAGAAATCTGGTCCTAAATATAATTTAAAAAGCGATCTTTGTATATGCGTGATCTGATCCTTAAAATAAGATACCTAAAATCATACAACTGCTAGATTTTTGTTACTAAAAACTTAGGCCAACTTTCATTTTTCAATTTTCGCATCGTCACTTTCCATCAGGTGAGATAGCGGTCAAATGCTTGCCTATCTAGTGTAAATAAAAAGCCAAATTAGGCAAAACGGCAAAACTAAAGTACCTATTTTGAAAGAAACAAAATTGCTTTGATCTGTACTTGAACATGAGGCTATCGTTACCACCGATTCCGGACTACTAAAAGGTCTATTATATAATAACAGGATTATATTATTGTGTTACAAGTCGTTACCCGCGGTATCACCCGCGTAAATTAAAAAAAACATTATTTATCGCATCTAATTGTGAATCTAAACCATTCTTGAATCCACCTAAACACACACAAATTCATCAGTATCATCAAACTCGGTCCAGCCGTTTAGGAGGACTTCAGCCACATAACACGTACAGAAGAATTAACATAAAGATGGGCGTTCTTATGTTTATTTCTAAACATCTTATACAGTTCTTTTTTTTAGTTTTGGGGGGGAGGGGGAATGCCTTGCACTTGCCTTCCTTCCCAGGGGTGAACTATCGTGCCCCGGCATCTTATACAGTTCTAAATTAACCATTGTTAATTCTTTAGTGAGACATCTTATTACAATGAGAAAACCGGGACATTTTGCGCTTTTATTTTCAAAATAGCATTATTTTGACTAACCTCGACGTTTAGGCAGGGTCACGAGAGACTGATAAACATGGTTGAAGTTCGCGAAGGTTTAACATTTTTGTCTTATTACAATATTGAATTTTCTTCGGACTTAAACTTTTATATTATTTGAAGTTGTACGAAATACCTACTTTCCCATTTTAATACAGGCCACCTAAATAATAATAATGGTTTATTAGACATAAAAACTTAAGGCTAGTCTATGATTTACACAATATCTTAAACTATTTTTATTTATACATTTATTAACATTTTTCTCATAGACATAGGTAGATGATCCCTGAATGCCACACTAGGGTTGCCTGTGTTGTGGAATTCAGTGTCTTCCTCCCTAAATATGATGAAATCTGTTCATGTCGTTGATGTATATAGATGCTTAATTAGTTAATTAATATAGATATCCCAGGTAACCCCAAACATATCTAATGTGATGTGTGTTAGTGTGTGTGTCTATGTACGAGTGATTTATAAAGGTTACTGTTTGAGTATATGTGTTGTGAGTAAAATTTTGGAGTTAACTGAGTGCAGTCATGTAAGTAAATAAATAAGTAGGTTAGTATGTAAGTAAATAACTAAGGGGTCTGATTCCCTAACCTCCAATAAAAAACTAGCTTTCATTAGTATTCGCCTAAAGTCTCAACAACTTTGTTGTTACACGCAATGGACACAACTCCTTATTTGTTTCACTTTTCTCTAAAAGCAAAAGTGACACGAGACAATTAGGTTAACAAGTTGACATCACGTCTTGACAATGATAGCCATACTTTTGAACTCATAACCCATTTGGGGCTACTTCAACCCACACAAGTATCACAAAGTTTGCCTCGGAAACTAAGTTCCCTCGAAAATACAGGGTAATGAGCTTGTTAGACCGAGTTAAGGGGCTTTGCCTCGCAAGGCGCCGCGACGGTGGAATACTTTCGCGTTTGACAAAACGGAAAATTGGAAGATTTCTTCGCATTATTTTAAAACTTTTCGGTTTATTATTCGGTGCTTTGTTTTCGAGTTTTACTTTATGAGTTGGTGTTGAAGTAAAATGCGGTAGGCTATAATTCGATTTGTATTAAAGAAAAAGATTTGTCTTGTATATTATCAAATTCATTTATTTACCAGCACTGGGAATTGAAACCTATTTTTATTTTAGTACAGACAAACATTGTACCACTATCTTACCTGATGGTAAGTGATGATGTGATCGACAACGGAAAGTCGTCATGTTTGCCCAGAAGATGACTCGTGAAGACTCCCGGATTATACCTACTATTAAACCACTTCACTGCTTTATCTTCGGAACTTTGATCAGATTAAATGTACTAAACACGCATTATTGACGATATTTCAAGAACAACTGATCAGATCTTGATCAAATTTAAATGGGACCAATTGGAAAGCAACATCTTTCATACAAAACACTATTGTGGTATCATCTACACAGGTACATAAAAAAGATAGGTACAAGTACTTACTCAAATAAGAGTTAAAGTTTAACCCTTCTTTATAATAAGACTTCAAGTAGTAAAAGTCAAATCAAACTTCCAAGTTTTACAAACTTTCAATTGTTCCACTAAAACTAGTGGAAAACTTCTATTGACTCAAGAGAGAAGACATTTTCATCTCAACTTCGGTACCTTCATTCAAGTTTTTCTATGAAACCATATTATACGTCGGCAATCAAAAGAAATCTCGAAGTGGAGAGGAGGTTTTCTATACCTATCGTATTATTACAATATATATAGGTTTTCACATATCTTCTCTTTTTACTATCTTCCTTTTCAGGCATGTTGACGACCCAGTTGATGCAGTGGGCAAGTTTCTGCCACATGTGTCCTAGGTTCGATTCCCGGCACGAGCACAAGTTTCCTTCGAAAGGGACGTTTGTCTGGTTCTGGGTGTAATTGTGTATGAGTTGATAATGACTTAGCGTGGGGCTGTAAGCGTGAATGCGTTTATTTGTTTATTTCATTTTTGACCGCATTTTCGCTTTTTCTACAGACTTCACAAAAAAGGAGGAGGTACTTAAGTGGACTGTTTTTTTTTTAATGTTTGTTTTTATACTTCGTTTCACGTGAACCGATTTTGAATTTGTTTTGATTTTTTCCAATTGGACCCATTTAAATTTGATCAAGATCTGATCAGCAGTTTTTGAGTTATCGTCAATAATGCGTGTTACATTGAACTTGATCAAGGTTCCGAAGATAAAGCGGTGAAGTTGGTTTTATTAAATCTTGCTTGCATTTAATTATTTTATGCTAGATAGACATTTGTCCACTATCTCACCTGATGGGAAGTGAATATTCGGTCGAAGATGTTACATGCCTGTCTAGAAGATACCTATTCACTCTAGACTTAAGACACCGTGTGATGTAAATGTTACGGCTCCCACTATACAAGTCTTGGAACTTAGTGAAGAACTGTCATTTGCTTTAATGCACTAAACTGTTTTTATATTTAAGGTTATATGACGGTACTGAATTGCGCTGAAAACTATCCTTGTGTAGTACGTTATTATTATTCTAGACTAAATATTTATTTCAATTCTCGAGTCTATACCCGACCTTTGATAGGCATTACAGGAGCCACAGTCAACGCATGCAAAAAAGTATACTTATATGTTATCCAGGTAACTTACTCGTATTTGTCTGTTGGTGGTTTTGTAAGTATTTATCATCTTGAATGCCAATTTTGGGAACATTGGGTTTCGGCATCGCTTGGTGCATTCTCGGCGAATCTAGCAAAAAATAGTTTGGATTGGTATTAGGCAACTTATTGAAACTTTAAATTATGTACTATTTATTTTTGCGATTTCTGCGAGGTCAGTGATCTCCTCATGAAATCGATTATGCAGCAGAAGATGTAGCATGCTATATTGTCATGTTAATGTTTAATTATAGTAAAAATGGGGTTGGCGCCGCGGCAACTTCGGCAGAGCACCGCAAACGGCGAAAATATAGAAACCTCGGCAGTGGTCACATATTTGAGCCATTTGGTGTTGAGACACTAGGCCCGTGGAGACCGGGAGCTCATTCTATTTTCAAAAATGTATCAGAGCGCCTGGTTGAGGCAACGCGTGATCAAAATACTGCTACTTATTTGGCTCAACGTATTAGCATTGCAATTCAGAGAGGCAATGCCGCCAGCATGATGGAAACGCAACCCACTGGTAGTGGGTTAGGTTGGGAGCACTTAGGAGAGTTACCTATAAGTTTGATGTCTCGTAAATTAGATGCTTTTTTCTTTACGTGGCATTGGAACAAATTCCGGGTATAACTAGTAAATCTAAATTTCCATCTACCCGCATTACTCCAGTCACACCGGACTACGGCGGCGCGGCGCTTGCAACAGTGCCGAAATATCGGAATCTCGATATGAAATACATGATAAATATCCCGTTACGAATACACATATAGTGAGAGTGACCATGGTAGCTTAGGAACTTACATCAAGCTATATTTTAATACCGATGGCGAACAAGCTTGAGATTCTTGGCGTTACCCTATCGTCGAACCTTAATTTTGGCACATACATAGAAGCTAGAGCACAACTGGCCGCTAAGAAACTGGGTATCCTCGCTAAGGTCAGGCAGTACTTTACTCCGGGACAGCTTCTTAACCTTTATCAAGCTCAAGTCCGATCGTGTATGGAGTACTGCGGTCACCTCTGGGATGGATCCGCCAAGTACCAGTTAGAGGCTCTTGAATCTATTGACCGGCGAGCCAAAAGACTAATTGGCGACAGTAAGCTAATCGAGTCCAGGTTGCAAAGTCTCGGTCACCGACGTAAGGTGGCAAGCTTATCGGTATTCTATCGATTACATTTTGGAGAGTGTGCACAGGAATTACATGACTTAATTCCCCCATGCCCTTTTTACCATATAACAACAAGACAAACTATTAAGCGTCATCCATTTATGGTCGACATACCTCCAGTTCGCTCAAAGCGTTTTGCTTCTACATTCATCATCCGTACAGCGAAGGAGTGGAACTCATTGCCTGCGTCTTTGTTCCCCGAACGGTATAATCTGGGAGTCTTCAAGTCTCGAGTGAATAGGTATCTTCTAGGCAAGCATGTCACACCTTCGGCCGCATCTTCACTTTCCATCAGGTGAGATAGTGGTCAAATGCTTGCCTATCCAACATAAAAAAAAAAAAAAAAAAAAAAAATTTAGAACTATAGTTAGCTATAAGTTATCCATACTCACCGATAGAAACAGGTTGCTGTGCAAAACTCTTATGTTTATTTCTATCTATTCCACTGAAGCTGCGGTTTTGATACTCGCTTCCGATAGAATTAATTGGAGTATTCCTTTGTGTTTGCTGACCTGGAAATACCAATCTGGTGATATTTCTGTATGTGATTGGATTGCTCGTGCACCTGCATTTTATGTTATTAAAACGGCTTTATATGCTTTTATTGTAGTCATTTGCAATAGAGATAGTCTTATCTTATAAGAATGATACTAGAGATATAAAGTAGTGGCACTATTTTTTTATAGTACCATTAATGGTACTATCCAATGGTACTAGATCACTAGTATCATTGGATAGAAGTACCATTATAGTTTGAATATTATACATATTATAGTTTGAATTATGGACAATACACTGTTCTGACGCACGCTTTACTTTTGTTCCTACCATTGCTGGATGACTGGTAGAAAATGCTGTTAGCATTAATTCCTCCAATTGTACAGTTTTGTTGTGAAATTAGGTATAAATAAATAAATAATAAAGGCGATTATTTCTCTATCTATCCTTGACCTCTGAACGTTGCGACATACAGTAAAACATTTTTTTTTGTGCTTGAAATGGCTTTTATCAACCGTATGTGTGTGTAATGCGGATATATAATTATATAATATTATACAATTTCGTACGTAAATTTACTTAGTGTGCGGCTGTGAGTGTGTAAGCGTTTATTATCTGGCTGCAGGAGATAAAGAACGATATTGTGTTTATCAGCCTATGTACCTATGTATGCTCCTTTGTAGCATTCTAGAGACTAAACGCGCTGACGTCAGAGTCATCATAATCAATATGATGACTCTTACGTCAATCGATTTATCTTCATCGTTTGAGTGTCACATAAGATATGGCAGTTTTTTTTAATGCTGGATAGGCAAGCATTTGACCACTATCTTACCTTATGAAAAGTGACGATGCGGCCGAAAATGGGACATGCTTGCCTAGAATTTAATTAACTCTTTGTTATATACTAAAATTGCCATATTGTATTACAATAGTTGTTAGTCTTCCTACAAAATTAATAAAATAAAATGAAATAAAATAGAAGGTACGTTCGCTCTAGACTTGAAGACACCCAGATTGTACCGTTGAAGGAACAAAGACGCAGGCAATGAGTTCCACACCTTCGCTGTACGGATGATAAACGTAGAAGCGAAACGCTTTGAGCGAACTAAAGGTATTTCAACCATAAATGGATGACGTTTGACAGTTTGTCTTGTTGTTTGATGGTAAAAAGAGCATGGAGGAATTATAACATGTAACTCTTGAGCACACATTAGTTACAACATTCAAAATTGTTACCACCAGACTCCATATTGTTCGAAATAAAATTGTGTCTAATGGGCATAATTGAAACGGTGTTCGAAAATTATCCTTACTTCATCCATTATTAGGTTTCTTTTAACAATTTTCATTTAGAATGAACATTTAGGATCTATAACGATTCAAAGTTGGTTAGAAACCATTCTCACTTGAATTTTTAGTATAAACTTATAATAAAGCTGTGTTAAAGTTCTTATACATACGCATAATAGCAAAAGAAGTTCACTTTTTACTGGTTCCGGTTTTCTTAAAAAAAATTGTGAATTAACTTCTTTTTATGTAAATCCACCCCTAAAAAATTTATTGTACTCAGTTTGTCGGTCTTGTAGCTGTACTACGGTGGGTGCTACGGGTTTCGTAGCACACTCTAAATCGAGAGCAACCGCCACGGTAGAGATCTTACAGACTAAAATTAAACCATCAAATATTTCAATCTCAGACGTTTAAAGGTCAATTTTGGCGTTCAATTTGAGATTAGACGATCACTCACACCAGTATTTTAGATATATTTATAAATTAATATCAGATGTTACGTCGTTTAAATTTTAGGGATATTTTCTAACCGTTTCCAATTAAAATACCCATCCGACTTCGGAAACCGGTTGACGCAGTATGCAATTTGCAATGGTTCGTTAGTATTTTTTTATGTTATGGTTTTTATCATTTTGTTATGTATTTCAACTTTTGTATACTTTGTTCCGTGTCATCACTGGTAGGCTCCAACGGAAGACCAGCGCTGCTTGTACAGCAGCATTATACTGAGCTTGAGCCAATTTGTAACATTTTTAACTTTTCTTAATTACCTTTGTTATTTTAAGTATTCTTGTGTTTAGTTATTGGTTCAAATAAATATACCTTTCCTTCTTTCAATGAATATTGAATTTCATCATGCGCACAGCAAAATGCCAAAGAGAGTAATCTACTAGGAAATTGTACACAACAGCAAGGACATAGTAAAAAAACTCACCAATGATAAACTGAGCGCTGTTATCAGCGTACCCAGCTAAATACCTAGGATCGATCCCAGAAGCGTGACCTTGTCCGGCCTGCGGGAACATAAATCGTTATCCTTTTGGTACATAAACAGCAATATTGCTCACAGCCGTGAACCGAAGAGCCGCTATAAATCCGTTGTAAACGGGCTTGATTGCCTATTTGATATGTTTTACTAATACAGTTTTCGTGAGAATCAGACATTATCATGTTTAACCTACTGCAAAAAAGCAGGAGGTTCTCAATTCGACTGTATTTTTTTTTTATGTGTGTTACCTCAAACTTCTGTTGTTGTGAGCCGATTTTGATGATATTTTTTTTATTTGAAAGCTGGTTTCCATGTAGTCCCATTTAAATTTGACCAAGATCTGACTAGTAGATTTAGAGTTATCCTCAATAATGCGTATTCTGTGGACTACATTGATGATGTTCTCGTATTTAACCGACTTCAAAAGTTACCTCATAACTTCTTTCGTTTTTAGCCGATTTTGATGATTATTTTTTTATTGGTAAGCTTGTGCTTTCCATGTGATCCCATTTAAATTTGATCAAGTTCTGATCCCTAGATTTTGAGTTATCGTCAATAATGCGTGTTTAATACATTAAATCTGATCAAGCTTCCGAAGATAAAACGGTGAAGTCGGTTTTTTTTAAGCTTTGCTTGCGTTTAATTATTATTATTAAAATACGGCTATCACTCATCTCATTTGTCGATATTGTCGACCTAGGTTTCGAGCATGTACGATGCTCTTCTTTAGGATGAGTGTGGACAAGCCCCCGTCGACGCAGGCGCCGCGACGCTCGGAGAGAGCGGAACTGTGGAGCGGAACGAGCCCACACAAACTTCGTCGCGATCTCGCGCCGTAAACTCACCCCGAAGAAGATCGTACATACTCGAAACCTAGGTCGACAATATCGACAAATGACGTCAGTGATAGCCGTATTTTAATAATAACAATTATAATATTTGATATATTGTAATTGTTTTCTGTTATAAAAACTTGGATTGTAATTAATGTATGTAGTAATAATGTGTGAAAATCAATTCGTTTATTGTGTAGGTAAGTAATTAACCGACTTCAAAAAGGAGGAGTTTATTAATTCGAAAGTATTTTATTCTTATATGTGTGTTCCTTGTAACCTCTAGGTGAACCGATTTTAATCATTACTTTTTATTTGAATCCTAGGGCTTCCCATGTGGTCCCATTTTAATTTGATCAGATCTGACCTGTAGTTTTTAGTTATCCTCAATAATGAGTATTTAATTCATTTAATCTGATCAGGGGTTCCGAAGATAAATTCAATTCAATTTATTTATTTCAGATAATTAATCCATATTTTAAAAGAATTCTATTACAAATATATAATAATAACAATTTATAGTAACACATTAATTAAATGTCAAATAAAAAATAAAATAATAATAATAATTGATTGAATATTAAAAAACATGCAAAATTAAATATAAATGTCAAATAAAATATATTAAAAATTAAATGTCAAATAAAATAAAGCACCGAAGTCGGATATTTTATGCTTCGCTTGCGTTAAAATAATTTTTGATTTTCTATAGATAACTGGTACCAAATGTATGTACTACTAAATACCATGTGTGTTAATATTTCGGTTCATCGATTATATTTCGGTTTTGGCTGGACCGATTTCGATAAAATTTATATGGACCACCTCAAAAGTATACTCTACCAAACAAAAAAAGAAACATCAAAATCGATTCATAGTTGGTGGAGATATCGCGTAACATACATACAAAAAAAAACATACAGTCGAATTGAGAACCTGCTTTTTGAAGTCGGTTGATAATATTATAAGAAAATAAGCCTTCCGGACTCAACGCACAACTACTATGCTCAACTGGTTGTGCCGTGGCTACTTTTGATTTATGTTTGTTTGCTAAAAAGATTTATTAAATTAAATGTTTAAATAATCTTGGCAAACTTACCGCGTTCGGTCCAAGACCCTGTTGTGCCGTTTGAAGGTTCATGTTATGTTGACCGTTCATATTATGTTGGCCGTTCACGTTATGCTGGCCATTGACATTAGGCTGGCCGTTAAAATTAAGCTGTCTGATCATATTTTCCTGGCCATTCATGATATGCTGTCCGTTAGTATGATGCTGGACTTCCATATTTCGCTGTCCGTTCATATTTTGCTGTCCGTTAGTATGATGTTGAACTTCCATATTTCGCTGTCCGTTCATATTTTGCTGCCTGTTCATTATATGCTGGCCGTTCATGCTTTGCTGAACGTTCATATGCTGATAGTTTATGGAACTCATTACATTCGAAACGGGTTGATTGACTAACGGAATATTGGTTACTTCCGGACCAAAGGGCCCGCTGAAGTAAATAGTTTCAGGCCTGATAAAAAAAGAAAATTGTTTTATATATATATTATTATCATCAGACGATTTCGTTCCCATTGCGGGGATTCAAGCTTCTGATTTACAGGGAGAGAAGTCCGAAGCATAAACCACCACGAGTTGGTGGGCGACACACGTCCTCGAATTTTTAACTGCTTTTTCTCAACGTGGTTTTTATGACGTTGTTTACCTTCACTGTTATTAGTGAAGGTAAACAACGTAGAGCGAGTGCCAATCCCAATAACTTGAGAAAGTCTTAATGTTGCACGAACTACCGCTTAGCCACAATCGCTCTTTATAAAACCTTTAACGGAGTTCTGCCGCGAAAGTGAAAAAATAGCGTTGTTGATTTTGTATTTTTTTTCATAACCTGTGTTTCTTCGAGTGTTAATGTGTATTAATGGCGTACTATTAACCGTTATTACTTAGCAAACGTGCATAAGTGTAGGCAATCATATAAAGTTGAAAAACGTGATCGCTTTCGCTCCAAAACTACAATAGAAGTTCTTGTAAAGTTTCTACCACTTTTCTAGGGCATGACTTGACTATGACCTTGACTCTTTTACTTGACTCTGACTGTGACTTGTGACTAGGACTTTTAATATGAAATACACTTGAAATATGTACTTGACACTAGCTAAATGTACACGATTGCGAAGCCAAAATTCAAAGAAAAAAAAACCTTTAACAAAGACACTTACCATCAAGCGAGCGACACGCTTGTCTCGTCTCTCTGACATAAAACAAAACCTGCCACTGTTTTTACCGCGTTGTATACCAGGCTTGGCTCAATCAAATAAAAAAAAACCGAATCTTTAGGTACATAATGAACTGTTTTTTTGGTCGATAAATAAACGTTTTCCTTTTTGTCATTCCTGGTTCTTACTCCCTTACCCATAATAATAATTAAACTGTGTGTTCATGTATGTAACTACTTACATATAATTAGGTACGTATAATGATATAAAGGCAATAAATACGTCGATCAGTTGCGTTAGCTATTTCAAAAACTTATTAGTTTGTGAAAAAGTATGTGCTCTTATATTCATATAGTGATTTAGCTACATCGTTTTATATACTAATTTCAAAGGACACTGCGCAAGTATCTTAGCCATGAAAACGGTTGTTATTCATTGTTAGATTTAATTTCTGATAACTTTTTAAAGGTTCTCAAGCCAACAACACTCATAAAAATCTCTTTCAGTTCTTATGACAACGCTATAAATATTTGATTATACTTACATCATGTTACTTCCACCAGCGTTCGCAGAAAATGCTATCATTTGATTTCCCTGAGGATATTCTGAAAAAATATTTAGCTTCAGAATAAACTCTGGTACCTACGAATGGTTTGTCTCATTTTGTAATCTTTACATCATACCCGCACCAACTCTCGGCTCTCTTACAATAAACCTTTCCATTTTTACCGGACTTATTATTGTGTATTTTATGATAATTAAATGCAAGGTGAAATAATATAATATCAAATGTTCAAATTGGTTAACAACCATAAGCTGCTTTCTTTTGTTTTTTTAATTTTCCCGCCACTCATTATTACTTTTTTTTTCTGACCAGACCCCCTATTACGTATCTTTGTTGCACGCGGTTTCAATTAAAATTAAGCAAAAATGAACCTTATGTCTTTGGAGTTTTGTCAATTTAGTATTGAAACCGTTTGCAACAAAGATAGGTAATCGGGGGGCTGGACACAATAAGATTGAAATCCTTTGTAACTCATTGCCGGACTCTATGGTCTTCGTGTAAAGTATTAAAATAATATTGTTGTTTATTATTTTATATACTATGGTTTTTTATAATGTTGGCTCCGCAAGCTATGAGCATAACATATCAAGAGTCGAGTCATAAATATATATTTCCAAGTTTACATAAGCAGTTCATAAAACTATTCATCCGTCAAAGTCAAGTATAAGAGCTATGATTCAATCATAGTCTAGTGGTAGAGACTTTCAATAGTAGTTTTAGATAGTAAAAGAAAATTAGGTTTGTGATATTTGTATAATTTAATTTTGCACTCGTGCACATTCACAAACTATAAGACCTTGAACTGGATGTTCAATCAAATTGAAACCGATCGCAACATGGATAAGTAATAGTAAGACATGAAAGTTACTGAATAGTAATAATGATCTGAGGCGTAAATGACACTATCAAATAAAATATTTGACAGATGACACTTGACTTTGACTCCGTCATATAATTCCTTCAAATGTTGAGTCAGCTTCGATCGAAAATTTTGTAAACAAACTAAACTTTTTAAAATAAAATAAGTAATTAAATCCTTAAAATGGAACTTCAAGATACTTATTATAATAAATCGGAATACGTAGAAACAGTACGTCTTAATACCTTGTAAATATACTAAATATGGGTCGTTTATTAAATTTTAACATTAACATGTTACTCCTCCTCAGGCTTCGGGTAATAAAGTAAGCAGACAGACAGTGCTTTGCGGCTCCCAGAACATTGTGTTACACGGCAAAGTAATCGTTCAAAGCGATGCCATTATACGAGGCGACTTGGCTAACGTTAAAACCGGAAGATTTTGTATCATCAGCAAGGGATCTGTTATAAGACCTCCGTTTAAAAAGTTTAGCAAAGGGTACGTAAAAAGTGTTGTATTAGTAAGGAAATAGCTTCACCCTTCAGACGCATCTAATTTTATCACACATAATTTCTCACCAATTTAATTCTATACTTTTAATTTCATCAAATTGTATTTTTTTTACACTATAAATACAAACATTTGACTACCATCTCACCTAATGGAAAATGAAGATGCGGCCGAAGATGTAGCATGCTTAACTAGAAGACCTCTAGACTTGATGATTCCCTTTGATGATTTCAGGAAAAAAGACATGGGCCATTAGTTCCACTACTCCATATTAATGATAAACATAGAAGCGAAGTGCTTCGAGTGAACTGGAGGTTTGTCTACCTGCATATTAGTATATCTGATAATGTTAACATACCTCCAGTTCGCTTGAAGGTATTTTAGAAGAAATCTTCCAAACTTGGTGGAGAAGCGTTCAGTTTTATTCTGGAGGATGTCTCAACTCTCCACAAAATAGTTTAATTATTTATGTTTTCTTAAAAGTATATTAATTTTCGTTTTAGTGTGGCTTTCTTCCCTCTTCAAATGGGTGACCATGTCTTTGTTGGTGAAAACACAGTTGTCAATGCGGCTGTGGTAGGCTCCTATGTGTACATTGGGAAGAATGTTGTCATAGTAAGTATAGAATCCTACTAATGTAGTAAAAGAAGGTTTTCTTTATACCATATAGATAGGCACTACCTCACAGATGCAACTGAAGATATAGAAGATAAAGATAAAGTACCAAAAAATGGTATGCCCCTCCAAATTCCATTGTACTACCAGGAACATCTAGGCAGACGGCAATGCGGCATCCTCTAATGGTAAAAATACTGACCAATCACACAAAGCGTTTTGCTTCTACTTTCATTATGAGAACTGCAAAAGAGTGGAATGCCCTGCCGTCTACTGTTTCTAGAAGAGAGTGAATAGGTATTTAGTGAGCAAGCGTGCTTCATCTTCGACTGCATTGTAGCTTTCCATCAGATGAGATTGTGGTCAAATGCTAGCTTAGTCTCTTATAAAAAAAAACTGTTTCAATGTATGCAGTGACATTCTTATGAAAGCATTTGTTGCGAGTCTTGGTGATGCTTTATAAACACTATCACCAATACATTCAAATGTTATGCATTTTGGACGCACCATCTTATCGTAGTTATCTCCACCTTTTCACTGAATACTTGAAGACTTTCAGATAATACCACTCGGGAAACAATGCAATGAGTTCCCCTCCAGTAAAAAAACTGAGTAGGAGTGAAGGTATTCTTTGCCACTTGTGAACCTATATCCATTACCGTTATATCGTAAATAAGGAGCATGAGTTATGACCAGCTGCTTGCCTGATGTTACATAAGTTAAGTCCCCCAAGCCCTTTTCACCATCTAACTACAAGAAAAAGTGTAAACGTCATCCATTTATGGTTGACATACCTCTAGTTCGCTCGAAGCACTTCTATATTTATCATCCATACAGGCATGTTTGTTCTCCAAAAGGTTCAATCTAGGTGTCTTCAAGTTGACTATAAATAGGTATCTTCCAGGCAAGCAAGTTACATGTTTGGCCTCATCTTCACTTTCTATCAGTTGATATAGTGTTCAAATGCTTGCCGCTTTATCATAAATTAAAAAAAAATGTTAACTTCCTCTCCCTCCTTAGGAAAGTTAAGAGATGCTTGATGCTTCCTTTGAAGTTGACTTAATAATGGAATGAAACAACTTTTAATAAATTTTTTAGCATATATTTGAGTTGATTGGTTTAAAGCACTCTCAAGCCACTGACATCGTGAGGGGATCCTAATTTCTAGTGGCACAATGGTGAGGGAAACTTGGTGATTAAAATAGCATTGTTTAAGATTCACAAAACTCAAAGATATGTTTTTAATTATTCGTCAGCAATTGTCACCATGGATTATGTATGGTTCCCTGTGCGAGTATAAGCCTATGATGATGATATTATTTTGTTGTACCTTGATGAGTTCTGACAATTTTTTTAGTCTCATGACAAATGCCACATTTGACTTTTAAATCACCATGCTGTTAGTAATTGATCCGGGTGGTAAACCACTATTCCAAGTGTCATAACTTCATATAAAATCCACGAGAACATGTGGTCCGACAGCTTAGGCTTGATTGAACAAAGTCAATTTTTAATAATATTAAAATCTATCCAGAAATCCCCATGAAATTAGTAAGAATTTATATGTTTAAAGTTTTTTTTAAACTCGACTACCATCATACTCTCTCATATTTTGAAGTTAATTAAATTCTAACACCTTTTTATTTTTACTTTCTAGGGTCGGAGGTGTGTGCTCAAAGACTGCTGCATGATTGAAGACAACTCAGTCCTCCCAGCCGAGACAGTTGTTCCATCATTCGCTAGATACTCCGGGAGCCCTGCTCGTCTCATCACCTCTTTACCTGAAGCCACACCTGACCTCATGACCGAGTTCACCAAGAGCTACTATCAACACTTTTTACCAACTACCGTTAATTAAATTAGCTTAAGTTCAAATATTGTTTATTTATTAACTTGATATATTATTATGCTTTTGCTTAAATGAGTTTAATTATTTTTCGAATCTGTATACACTCAGCTAAATAGCTCAAATTCACATTATATATAATTGATTTATACTTCATTAAATGAATTGCCCGTTGGCTTGGTTGGGTGGTTGTTCACCTTCTAAGCAGGAGTATCAGGTTCGATTCCCGGCGGGAACACAAGTTTTCTGCCCATGGAAAATTTGTGTCTCAGGTTCTGGTTGTGATTGTGTGAAAAGAATGTTTCCGGCACCCATGACACAAGTCATCAAACTAAGTGTGGGGCTGTGAAGAAGTGATTTTAAATTCATAGGAAGAGGGACACGGAGGGATATAAGATTACTGAATAAGGAAGTACGGTCAATTTTAGGGTATGAAAAGAAAATGTGGTCCAGCTCCATAATCGTGACCACATTCACACTGAGTTCGGGAGTATTCGAAACCTCGCAAGGTGAGGTGTTGTATGTCCTATGCGCGCTCTTTTATCTAAATAGATGTTACAATTTTACTTTATGTCATGGTAGAAAACCATGGCTTATTACGAATTTTTGGCTGTATGTCGAAGTAATGTTTTCCTTTGAACTGACTACTGCAGGCCCAGACTCTGTCCCAACATTCTTGGAGATAAAATCCAGGAAGTGCAGCCAAATCATGGGGGTAATTTTTAAATTGATGTTTATCTCCACATATCACGGCCTCTTTTGCAAGTTTAACGGCTCTTTCATTTCCTTTAATACCACAATGACTTGGAACCCAAACAAAATAAATCGAAAAGCCTTTCAAAACGCATTGATAACATTTATGTCGAGCTTCTACAATAAGCGGGAAATGTGGTTGGGATCTAAAATGATATCTAATTAAAGCTTGTAATGCACTCATTGTATAACTTACAATTAAAGTGTTTTTAAGTTTGAATAATAAAACATATTGATAGCTTTGACGATGCCTAAACATTCTCCCGTGAACACGGACATCTCAGAATGATAAATACCAACGCCTACAAAGTCCTCTGGCGAAAGTTTAGAGGCATCTGTATAAACATGATGGTGCCAATTTGGCCAATTTTCTTGTACAGTCGATAAGAGCTATAATTATTAGATCATTACGTTGCTGAAAAGTTACAGAAGAAGTAGAAAGAATATAAATAGAAACAACACAAACTTTTAAGCTATTGCATAGCTTCTATCGCGGGCCTTGAGCGTGGAGACCGAATCCAGAAATTCCGCAACGAAAATACCCTAACACCCCCCCCCCTCCGACCGGCACAGGCGGTGATACTTTTTAGTTTTGCCATCTATCGATGAATAGCAGAACTATTAATAACTTTTTTGAAATATCACGCTTGTCTCTTTAGTTCAGCAACTCGCCTCTAGGTGGCAGGAAAAAATACTGCATAAATAAAATTAATAAATAATTATAATTGCATAAATTGATAAAAAATGCTATGCAATAGCTTTACCGCGGCTGTCCCCGAGTGCCACACGCCTTTTTTTTTTTAATTATTTCATGACCATGGATACATTGTCCTTCAGTCGAAATATGAAACAAATATTAACTATTTATATTTTTCATAATAAAAGTCTTAGTCACACTCAAAGTCAAGTAGTCAAGTCATGCCCTAGTAAAGTGGTAGAATCATTACTAGAACTTCTATTGGAGTTTTGGAGCGAAGGCGGAAATCACGTTTTTCAACTTTTTATGACTTGCCTACTCTTATGCATATTTTTTAAGTATTAGCGCTTAATAATCCACCATTATTGATAAAACTACGGGCCAATTGCCTATATCCTGAAACTAAACTAAAACTATGTACCTATAGCAAAGAACTAAGTTACCTACAAGACATCGAGCTTAATAGGTAACTCAAGTGCTCAAGCCCACTACCAGTGGGTAGCGTTCCCATCATGCTGGCGGCATTGCCTCTCTGAATTGCAATGCTAATACGTTGAGCCAAATAAGTGCCAGCATTTTGATCACGCGTCGCTTCAACCAGGCGCTCTGATAGAATTTTGAAAATAGAATGAGCTCCCGGTCCCCACGGACCCAATGTCTCAACACCAAACGGCTCAAACATGTAACCACTGCCAAGGTTTCTATATTTTCGCCGTTTGCGCTGCTCTGCCGAAGTTGCCGCGCCAACCCCATTCTGTGTTTCAGGAAGATGTGACGGAGATAAAGTATCGACACAAGTTGGATCCCATACTAACATTATTACACTTTAACACTCGAAGAATCACAGGTTTTGGAAAATTATACAAAATCAACAACGCCATTTTTTCACTTTCGCGGCATAACTCCAACACAAACGTTATTAATTTGTGCTGCTACTACAGAAAAATCATTATACACGGTCAGAGGTAAAGAAGAGAAAGAAATGGTATTCCTAATAAGTAAAGCGCGGCGCCCGCCATACCCATCATCTCTCAAACAAGAAAATCTTGGTATTTTGATAAATTTAAAATGGAGCTTGGTTTTGACCAAGTCTCAGAGAGCGCCAATAAACAAGCTTTATACTAAGTTTATGATTGAGATATTTATAATATCGCTTTAATTTTATTTATTTATTTATTTAATAGTTTAGCACAAAACAGTGTACAAGGAATAGCTTAATGCTATGAAGCATTATCTACCAGCTTTCCTGGGCGTGTAAGAAAAGTGTTTGGGCGTGCAGCTAAAAGATACGCGTACATAAAATAAATAAAAAATGAGATTTTAGAATAAATAAACTAGATCAAATAATTTTAAAAATGAATAATTAATAAAAAAAATATATATATTTAAACAAATACAATATACTACTTACATATGTATGTTTAACTAACACATAATCAGAATACTTATATAAGATACAAATAAATAGAAATTGTTATTCTTGAACTTGTTTTTATTAGAAACTGCGCTTCTGCAGTTCGGAACTGTATTATTTTGTTGAGGACTGCCATTTTTAATGGCTTTAAGGCCTTTAAATAGGTGCCGTAATTAATCGTACAATGCGAAAAGACTTTTTCCCCAACCTAATATACAACGAATTCCCTACAAGTTACTACGACGTTAAAGCTTTTAAGCAGAGCGGTAAACGCGGTTGTGATAAACGTAGAGTTTGGATCGCGTAGATAGCGGTGAAAAATACTACGCAAGCTGCGGAGTATTTAATACTAGCCGTGCCCCGCGGCTTCGCCCGTTATTATCAAGTTAAAAAGTAGCCTATTTGTTAATCCTAGGTATAATCTATGCACATTCCAAATTATATCCAAATCCGTTCAGCCGTTAAAGCGTGAAGAGGGAACAAACATACTTACACACTTACAAACAAACTTTCGGATTTATAATATTAGTAGGATTAACCTCGAAAAATGCCTATGAGGCTTGCAGCTAAACCGCATTTGACGCTTCGCCTAGACAGCGAAATACATTTAGCTCTGCGTTCACCGAAACCGGGTGTTCCGCTCTGCAAAGTGTGTTACGCCAAGTGCAGTTGAAATGTGAGCATGGAAATAGGAAGTACTACCATAGTGAAAACATATCTATGGTATTACCACGGTACTACGTACAAATTGAAGAATTTTTAGGTTCCAAATATAAGAGCTTGAAAAATAAATTAATCATTTTTTAATTAGACAAGGAGGAAAAACAAAATTATCGAGATGCCTTCTCTTTCTAATCGCGGTTTTTGATAAATAAAAACTGCAAATAGCCATGAGGGTTTGAGTTTTGCCGCAAGAGTGTTAATGTGTAATAATGGTGGATTATTAATCGTTAATACTTAGTAAACGTGCATAAGTGTAGGCAAGTCGAACAAAGTTGAAAATCGTGATATTCGCCTTCGCTCCAAAACTCCAATTGAAGTTTTAGTAAAGTTTCTACAGCTTTACTAGGGCATGACTTGATTCTGACTGTACCTTGACTCTTTTATTTGTGTTTGACTGTGACTAGGACTTTTAATATGAAATACACTTGAAATATGAGACATCCGGAGATACAGTGCGACAAGGATATTATGGCAATTGACTGTCAGTTGTTTTTTTTATTATTCATTTTGGCTTCGCAATCTTGTGCATATAGCCAGTGTGAAGTAGTAATATATTTCAAGTGTATTTCATATTAAAAGTCCTAGTCACAAGTCAAAGTCAAGAAAAAGAGTCAAGGTCCAGTCATAGTCAAGTCATGTCCTAGTAAAGTGGTAAAAACTTTACTAGAACTTCTATTGGAGTTTTGGAGAACAACCTCTTTGTATGAGGATTGAGGAAACAACGACTCTGTCCGAGGCAACAACAACGCCTGAGAGTTTTGCCGCGAAAGTGAAAACTTGACTATGACTGGACCTGATTCTTTTACTTGACTTTGACTGTGACTTGTTACTTGGACTTTTCACAAGAAATACAAGTGAAATATATTATTATTTAACACAAAATCCATGCAAAGCCAAAATTAAAAAAAGAAAATAAGATGTTGTTGCTTAAAAGGGGTCTCTATATTGTACGACCAATAATGCACGGCCTGATAATGTACGGCCAATAATTCGCAACCAGTATTCCACGACATGGCTTCCAATTATTTGGTTGTGCAATACGGGCCGTACATTATTGGATGTGAAATAACAACACGGACCGATTTTGTACAGCCAATAATACGCAGCCAGTAAAACGCAACGAATATTTGAATTCAATGTACACGAAATATCAGGTCGTGCAATACTGGCCGTACAATACAGGTCGGAAAATATTAGCACGGGCTGATAATGTACAGCCATTAATGCACGGCCGATAATTCATGTACAAACAAATGACAAAGTCAAAGCCTTGTTTGGATGATCCAGTAATTTCCATAGATTATTAAAAAGATAGAAATCCTCAAACATACTTAGAGGGTTTAGTATAATTATGTAGTTTGTGGCAAAGTAAAAAAAAAAATAACAAACAAAGACAGTAGTCACTCAAACATGTAGAAAATGGGCGAGAAGGTTTCTAATTTTAATAAAAACGGGTTAATCAACAGATACGTATATTCTTTAAACAAGGGGATTAGTCTGTGAGTTGTATTTCTAAATCAATTGCCTGCCTAGTTGAGGTGTGTTGAAGTGGAACCTACAGTAACTTACTCATACAGTAAAATGGACGGACCATGTTGTATTTCTGATGAATTCATAAAAAAGGTAATGGTGGCGCGAGTAAAATCGCTGGCGTGTAAATAGCCCACCATTTACGTATTAATATTTTTAATGATAGCGGTAAATTATTTTGAACATTGGCAAAAATCAGTAGGGATACACGATTCAATTTACAGTGTTTATTTAAGCCCACGTACCTTAGACTGCTTCGAAACCGCCTCCGGAGCTCCCCAAGAAAGGAACTACAGCAAACTGTATGTATGCCTAAGCGCACACACACAACTCCACGTCGCGCCGGCCGGCGAGTTTGAATCTGAAAACATCCGTAAATATACGAGGCACTGATCACTAATCCATATCGGAGATGAAGCGGTCGATCACAATAGACACGATGAAGTTTTAATTGTAAGTCCTGGTTAATTAGATGATAATTATTTAATTAGTTTTCTACGTCACAAAATTCAATAGCGGAGCGCTTTTTGTCAACCACACAGACAAGACACACACGATCAAGTCGCGAGCGCAAAAAATGTCACTCGATACAACTGCAAGTAGCGCCATCTCTGGGATTTCCTTTGAACGATCTCTAACAGTGGTCAGCAGAGAGCCTAATACACTGCAAATGTACACAAATATCCAAAGATTCTTGCCAATATGAATATTAGGTATATAAAGTGAAGTATTTATTCACAGATGTATAATTTATATTTATTTTTTATATTATAAAAGGCAAAGACGCTTCACCATGCACCCCGCCTTGGAAGAGCGCAAGATCTTTCAAAAGAAACAGTAAGAGTTATTAGATTCTACTCGTTTATATTATGAAATAATCTAAAAGATCAATGAACTTTATGTCTGATCAGGCGTGAATGTTAATTATTAAGTAATTGTAACGTAATCCTAATAATGCGGAATACTTATATAAGCGCGCGTAGATATATAAATAATAAATAACAATAAATATTTTACGAATATACATTTATTGTGTCGGAATGGGATATAGTTTGACGATAGGGCGTTTGAAACTACCTGAACTGGTCTTGACCGTGGCAACACGAACAATACCGTCGGTGCCTTTATAAACTTCGGTAATAACCCCTAAAGGCCAGTTTAGAGGAGCTAAATTATCCTGCCCAACGAGTACTACAGTCCCGATTTCAACCGGTTTATCCGGAGTAGCCCACTTTTGCCTTACTTGCAACGTATGCAAATACTCTAAGCGCCATTTTTTCCAAAAGGATTGGACCATACTGTCCAAAAGTTCTTTGCGTTGTACAAGACTGATGCGCTGATCAGAAAGATCGGCAGTGGGTAAGTATTGCAGGGGAGACGACATTAAAAAATGGGCGGGAGTTATCACCTCTGGGTGTGGATCGGAAGATACGACATTCAGAGGGCGCGAATTAAGAATACACTCTATTTGCGTCAATACGGTTTGTAATCTATACTAATATTATAAAGAGGTAAAGTATGTTTGTTTGTTTGTTTGTTTGTTTGTTTGTTTGTTTGTTTGTTTGTTTGTTTGTTTGTTTGTTTGTTTGTTTGTATGTAAAAGGTAATCTCTGAAACTACTGATCCGATTCTGAAAATTCTTTCACCAATAGATAGCTACACTATCACTGAGTGTCATAGGCTATGTTTTGTTGGGATAGAAGTTGGTTATCAGTTCGAAATAATAATATTCGTAAGACAAGTCGGAGAAAAATTTGCTAACCTTCCGCTTTATCGGCGTACGCTGACTAAACGGTAAGACATAGTTGAATACAATGTATGGCAAAAATGTTGGCCTTCATGAGTTTTACAAAAAAGTCCGCGACAGCATATATCTAACATGTATGTATAGCTCAGAAAAAATACTTTTCTTTGTTAAAAATCTGAAAAAAAAGCGGCCTATGTTTAGTTGGCTTTTTGAGACATTCAGTATTAATCCTTATCAAAATAAACTATTTCATCGTCTTACGTAGTTCATGTAGATACATTTTGCTTTTTACTGCATATGATTTGGATAAATAGTCTATGAGAAATCGTGAAATTAGTTTCACGGGAGCCCGCCCGTGAACGGGACGGGTCAGAAATGTACCGCCACGTACTACGAATTCCTGTACATTAAAAAATAGCGGCTTCTATTTCGTTGGCTTTTTTTAAGTATTTAATATTAATCCTTATCAAAAAAACCTATTTCATCGGCTTACGTAGTTCAGGTAGATGTAATTTGCTCTTTACTGCACATAATTTGGACCTATAGTCTAGGAGAAATCGTTAAGTTTATTTGAGGGTGAAAACGGTGGATCACAGAATGGAACAGTTACTGCGTAATCCGGCATACGTCTATGTTTTGAACCGACTAACATAAGAAGGAGGATATAAATTCGACTGTTTTTTTTTGTTTAGTCTTATCATGAAACTTTGAACTGCCCGCTAGCGTAGTTAGGTGCGTTTGCCTTTAAAGCACCGGGTTTGATGCCCGGTGGGAACACAGGTGTTTTCCCACGGGAATTTGTGTTTCTGGTTTTGAGTATGTTGTGAATGTTGTGTGAATCTTGGATGTTTACTGCCCCTTGATACAAGTCATTGAACTTAGTGTGGGGTTGTGAATGTGAAAGCGTTTATGGGTATGTTTTTTAATATTTACTACCCGGCCGACGCCGGGCGGGTTGTTCCTGAACTTTGAATTGCTCGCTGGCGTAGATGGGTGCGCGTTCGCCTTCAAAGCAGCGGGTTCGATTACCGGTGGTAATTTACCTAGAAAATTTCTCTCCACGAGAAATTTGTGTTCCTGGTTTTGAGTATGTTGTGAATACTTTGTTAATCTTGGATGTTTACGGCCCCCGATACAAGTCATTGAACTAAGGGTGGGGCTGTGAATGTGGAAGTGTGTTTCTTTGCATATTTTTTAACCGGGCGACGCCGGGCGGGTCATCTTTTGAACTATCTACTCGCGTAAATGGGTACGCGTTTGCCTTCAAAGCAGCGGGATCGATTCGCGGTGGTAACAGAAGTTTTCTCCCTACGGGAAATTTGTGTTCCTGGTTTTTAATATGTTGTGAATCTTGGATGTTTACGGCCCCACGCTACAAGTCACTGAACTTGGTGTGGGGCTGTGAATGTGGAAGTGTTTATGTGTAGATTTTTTAACCGGGCGACGCAGAGTGGGGAATCTTTCAACTTTGAACTACCCACTGGCGTAGATGAGTGCGCGTTCGTCTTTAAAGCAGCGGGTTCGAATCTCGGTGGGAACACAATAACAAAAGTTTATTCCCCACGGGCAGTTTATATTTCTGGTTCTGGGTATGACATGAATGTTGTGTGTGTGTGGTGTTAATTGTTTACGGCCCCACGACACAACTTATAGTACTTTTACAGTGAGGCTGTGAGTGAGAAAGCGTTTATATGTAAGCTTTTGTTTACCCGGGCAACGCCGGGCGGGTCAGCTAGTTCTTCATATGTTAGAAGCTGACTACCTATCACCCTGTACATATGAGTTTACAAACTCTTAATGTTCGATTCCCACATTGCTCCGAAATGAGGAGCTCTAGGAGGAATCATTTTCCAGTCAATGCGTCGGGTCATCAACTCCTCTGAGAGTGCCGAATTGAAACTAGAGTTCAATAAAAAAGTATATAGCTCATCCAATTGAGCTTTAGCACCAACGAAAGTGGTGGAATTATCAGAGTAAAGACAGGATACTGGTCCGCGGCGGGAAATAAAGCGTTTAAAGGCGTCTATAAAAGCCGAAGAATTTAATGAAGTTACCAACTCGTATTATATTTACGAAATTGAGACCTGACGACAGTTCTGGCATCTAATATCCAGAAACGCTGTCGTAAAATCGACATGAGAAGTCCAGGGCCAGTATGACAGTTCACGACATGGTAATGTCGTATGATAAGATCAACGATATGATCGCGTTTAGGAAGTAGGACTGGGTACTTGGCATCAAATGGAAGATTTGACTTAGAAAGTCTTCCGCCAACCCGCAAAATATCCTCTTCATCTAAGAAGACAGCCAAGCGTTGCAGCTTCATGGATGGCATTTTTTTATTTTTAATGCACTTTATGTCATCTGCAAAATGAACTGATTGCACGGCGCGGACCATAGCACGTTCCGCGGCTGTCAATGCCTGAACAGACCGTGGCACGATGTTATTTTTCGGTCGTGCGAATCTCAGGATGTATGAGATGACACGCAGCAATTTGTCCCAAGACGAAATGCGTTGCGCCAACTCAAACAAAAAATGTCACTCGATACAACTGCAAGTAGCGCCATCTCTGGGATTTCCTTTGAACGATCTCTAACAGTGGTCAGCAGAGAGCCTAATACACTGCAAATGTACACAAATATCCAAAGATTCTTGCCAATATGAATATTAGGTATATAAAGTGAAGTATTTATTCACAGATGTATAATTTATATTTATTTTTTATATTATAAAAGGCAAAGACGCTTCACCAGGTAAGTTACTGTACTCTGCTACTGTAGAGGTAACTCAAATTGTAGTCATTGAATGCCCATCGCTTCGATATAAATCATTTTTGTGATATTTTACAAAAATGATTTACAAAACGATTTAAGTTATTACGAGATAAATCAAGTTTCGACTGTTTTTTTCATGATGTTCCGTTACTGAAGAACACATTGAATTTAAATTCTAACCAGGCAATATAACTATGGTTCAGTGTTTTAGAAAATATGACTATTTCATTACATGGTAGCCGACGGACGACTTAAGATCGTGGTAGATTTAATCACGTTGTTATGTACCATCTCAAGTAGTTCAAGCCCATGATGGGGGTTTGATACTGAGACCACCCTTACTGGGGCTGAATAATAATGATTATTATTGTAACTATCAGTTTTAAGCTAATGCATGTCTACTTTTGAGCATTTTTAAACATTTAATTTTGTTGGCCAAATGCTTACCAATCTGGTATAATAAAAGAATTCTACTTTTTTAATTATTCACTGAGGGAACCTTATATTACTTATTGCCTCATTGGTAGTTTTATTATTTTTCAGTATTTGTCTTCCACATGGAAAATCATCAAGAAAGTTGCAGTATCTATCAACATGCTCATACCTGGCAATAAATAAAATTGATAAAGAATATTTATTGTAGTTGTGTAAGGGAGGAAATTCATATGGGAAGAAATACTTAGAAGAAATTATTCTCTATTATAACATTATAAAGAGGTAAAGTGTGTTTGTTTGTATAAGGTAATATATCATAATAATTATAAACAGTTAGTGTTCATTGAAAAAGCGGCCAAGTAATTAATTTTTACTAACTTTTTTACAAATATTTCAAAAATGTTGACCTTCATTAATTTTAGAAAAAAGTCTGTGACAGCATATATCTAGAAAGTGTATTTATCCCAGATAATTTTTTACACTCACAACACACACTATGTTCAATGACTTGTGTCATGGGTGCCGGAAACATTCACATCACACATTCAATCACAACCAGAACCAGAAACAAATTTTCCTTAGAGTAAATTTCTTCTGTCGAATCGAACCCGATTCGTCAACACCAATACATATACTCTATTTTGTGAGAAATATTCTTATTTCATTTCAGATTGCAGAGATATTATTCATTGTAACTGGACTAGTGAAATCAACAGCTGTAAACAAGACCACTACAATCATTCATGAAGAAGCAATGGACTTACTACTCGCTGCTAACAAAATATTTCAAATTTCTGAAGGCAGAGGAGAAGGCACAACCGCTAAGTTCATCAACGGTAGTCCAGCTATAATACATGTGCTCAGAAGACCCACCTCAAAATCAAAAGTAGTAGTGGGATGTCACAAGATACTACGAATACATTCAGACGAGTTTAATGTAGTGGTAAAATGGATCAAATGCCACAGTGCATATTCAAAGAACACTATGGCAGATATACTAGCTAAAGAAGGAGCAAGACAGCCGGTAACTGACAGCATAGTGCATTTGGACTGCAAGTATACAAAAGCTGCCTTTCTGTCTCTTAACAGGAAACTTAGAAATGATTTGTAAAAGGTACAATGGCAATCGTCATTTGATGGAAGGCCTTATAACAGGTCGCCTAGTAGTAACCTCAACTACTACACAAAATAAGTGACACAGAGCCCTGTGTATGGGATGTTTGGAGGAAAATAAAACTATAAAACGATAGCTCAGTGCGTTTTCACTGAAGAAATTAAAGCCACCACTGAAATGCCTGAGCAACATTCACAAAACCTAAAGATTCACAGCTATGTAATGTGAAAGATTCACCTCTGGATGAGATATGTCAGCACTGACTTATTATCAGGTGAGATGGTGGTCAATCGCAAGTTTTTATTTTAGATAGGCAAACTTTTCACCACCATCTCATCTGCAGGTAAGCGACGATGTGGTTGACGATGGAATAAGCTTGTCTATACCTATTCACTTGCGACTTGAAGACTTCCATATTGACTCATTAGGAAACGCCAACTCAGGCAAGACGTTCCATTCCTTTGCGGTTCGCATAATAAATGTGGAAGCCAAACACTTCGTGCGCATTTGCAGAATATATAGCGGTGTAGCTTAGCAGTTTGTCTGCTTGTGCGATGATAGAATGGGGAAAAGTCTAAAGAAATAAAAGTGACAGGAGTGCACAGCAGTACACTGAGACAAGAAAAGGTCTGACATTCAAAGAAAGTAAAAATAAATGCTTCAAGTGGAATATAATATTCAAGCAAGGGCTATGACTATATATTATGGTCCATCAACTTACTTAGTTTTTTCTGTTCAAACATAATTATTAAAGTTTGTTAAAAATGCGTTAGAGTTGAACTTCCCGACCTGCTGTAAGTCCGCTTTACTATGACTGAACCTTGACTCTTTTATTTATTTGACATTGACTGTGACTTGTGATAAGGACATTCAATATGGAACACACTTGAAATATATTATTACGTGACACTTGCTAAATGCATAAGATTGCGAAGCCAACATTGAAAGAAATAAAATAAAATAACAAGTCATAAATCATTGTAACGAAATCAAAAAAACAATTGTTAAATTTTTTTTATCCTATATAAACCGCCATTGGTTAGTAGTGTGACTTGGGTCGTTCAGCACTTTGTCTGTCCATCCGTCCGTCCGTCTGTCAGAGGCATCTAGCGTCTAAACCATATTATACAATAATAGTTTGTAATTACCGAAAGAAATAAAATGGGCTATGTAGAATATGTAAGACAACGTAAAGGTACAGTAAATTTTTATTTTTACGCCATTATGCCAAATCTATTAAATTTATTATTTTTCAGAAATCCTGCCTAAAATTATGGACACTGTGAACAAAAATACTATTGAAACGTAACATACCAGTCATCAATGAAAGTGCGTTAGTGTTATCTCTTTCGCACAGACATGCATTTAAGATTTCAAACTTACCACCCGCCAGCTGAGAATGTTTGAGTTTCTTGAACTTTTGAGATTAAGTAGTTACGAACGGTACAATCTAATCACTTCACCAAAAGCGTCTATTATGCGCTGTTTTAACATTTCTACTGTGTCCGGTTCACTAAAATAAACACGCCGTTTTATCTCACTCCACAAAAACAAATCACAGGAAGTGAGATCAGGAGAGCGTGCCGGCCAAGCTACTGGCCCACCACGGCCTATCCAGTGATCTCCGAAGTGTGAATTTAGGAATTCGCGCACAATTCGATGATAATGCGGTGGCGTGGCGCTCCATCTTGCTGGAACCACAAGCCAGATAGGTATGGTAATGGAACGTCATCTAACATAGACGACACCATCGTTTGGAGCATCACTAAATAACTTTTTCCCGTGAGACGTTTTCTCCAGCCATGAAGTACACACGAAGCATTAAAGTGTATTCGCGGATGTAAACGGATACGCCATCGCCATCGCGACAAAAAGGGGCGACGCGCGCGAAATTCAAATGCACGGATAACCACAACACGCGGCGCTGCGTTTGCGACTAAGGATGAAGGAATTTATTGTTTTTGTTTCTTTCCGGCATGCCCCAACCTCGGAAGGCCGTCCCGATCACTTCCGATGATTAGCCGAGCTTCCGGGAATAATGAATGAAAATGCGACTTTTGTTTCTTTCCTTCTAGCTAGGCGGCGACACTCGAACGTCGATATAGCGATCGAGTTTTGCCAAGCTAACCCGAGCTCAGTGGGAATAATGAATGAAAGTGCGGAAATAAACGTTTTATGAGTACGGCCGGATTTTTGACCAATAATTACCTATTTTTTGGGATATTTTTTCGACAAAATTTATTTCGTAAGTTTTTTGTGGATGTGTGTCAGTAACGGCAGTAGATGATGTTGGTAATTTTTTTTTGGTAATTACAAACTAGTGTTGTATAACTGTATCGGCAGTTCTTCAAACCTCGCCACTAAGTACCAGCTTGGTCAGAGTTTATTGACCGACGAACAGAAAAACTCATTGGCGATGATACGCTAATCGAGTCCAGATTGCAGAGCCTCGGTCACAGACGTGTGGTCGCAAGTCTCTCGGTATTCTATCTTTTGCATACGAAATATCATTTAAAATCATGCAATTTTATTGACACCATAGAGAAGCAAAAGTTTTTAATGTTCGTAGGTTAGAACTTTTTTGTAGTCTGTGCCATCTCTTTCTGGCGACTCGCCTAAACAAACGAGGCATCGCATTAGAGAGCATATGTTTGTCTATGGTTGGCTTCCAATTATTGGCTGTGCAATACTGGCCGTACAATATCGTCACGGCCTGATTTTACACAGCCAGTATTGCACGCACAGTATTGCACATCCTCATATTTGGAAGCCATGTACATGAATTATTGGCTGTACATTTTTGGCCGTACATTATCAATACGGACCGATTTTGTACAGGCAATAATTGGCAAACCGGGAATGCACGGCCTGATATTTCAAATCCATGTATATGAATTATCAGGGTGTGCATTATTGGCTGTACAAAATCGGGCTGTGAAATATCGGGTCGTACATTATTGTCTCCCCTTTAAAGTCGCCAGCTAATAAAATCTCCCTTTATGGGAATACAAGTGTACAATCTTGTGAGTTTTGACTAGTTTTGCAGGCGGAATGGAAAATTGGGAATGGGAAACTACAACACCTGCAACTTTGTCAAGGATTACCCCTAGATATCGAAGTGATTCTATTATCTCTTGAATATAGTAATCACACATATTTCTGGCATAATATTAATTAGTTGTGTCTATAACAATGGATATTTATCGCATTTTAAGGTGTAATTTGGATTTCTTGGTCAAAGAGAAATGAATCTTCAGCAGAATTAGCCTCAATTTCGCTTTCCATCGGGTGAGATGGTGGTCAAATGCTCACTTATATATCATAAAAAAAACTGTCGTGTAGAAGTCGAGCGAGTTCCCTGTAATGTGGTACGAAATGAACATTTCTAGTACGAGTTTGATTCATTCTGTATTATATTATATGACTATAGTGATGACTAGGCTAGGCTTAGACAATAGGTTCGATTGTCTAGGTGTTTGACCGTCTCAGGGGCACTTTATCTCAAGGCAACGGATACTGGTTTGCTAGCGTTCTGAGTAAATCGGAACGTAATGTATGTTTGATGACAAGACGCAAGTACCGCAAAATCAAGCTTCGTTTTCCAACAGAGCTGTACATTTTTGGAATCTGCTCTATTTTAATGAACATAAGAGTGAATTTTAACCAAAACATCACACTGTGCATGCTTTTATTATCCGTGTCTATATTTCGAACAAACAGTTCATTTGATTTGTCGTCGTAGCGTAGTAGGATTTTATCTGTTTCGTTTATTGTTATAAATCAATATTAAATTTGTTTATTTATTGGTTTCGATGTAGCAGTAGTGTTAAATGCCTTAAAATATATTGATTGTGCTGTTTTTAGTTATGGAGTATTATTCAGATCTCGGTTTGCCGAATGATCCTATCATGTCGGGTGGGTAATATGTTTCGGAAGTGAAGGAATCGATATTTTAACTTTTTACTTGTTGCTTGGACCTTTCTTCTTTCACCCTGGATCGTTATGATTGTGTTTGATAATATTGTGTGCTTATTTACGTGCGACGGACTGAATCATTATATCTTATCACCAAAACTTTTTCTTAACTTTCGATTTTCTTTACATACTAACTTACATATTTAAATTTCGCACGTTTTAGTCGTTTTATTAGGAAGTTATGAGTTGAAATAAATGTTGTATTTATTCAAAATGTAGTCCTTTTATTAAATCCGTCAGATTACAGACTATTGTATTATAAGCCTATGTTGTTCAATTCTTTTCTTATTTAAAATTTCATCAAACTTCTACTCATTTTGGTTCTTAAATTAATATTTTTCTTTAGTTACAAGTGCCACTACAAATCTGTCTGCACTTCATTAATGTTAAATACACTATACTTATAGTGTGGTCCATATATAGCGGTTTGCACTATTGGCACTAATCATAAAACACTTGAATAACACTATTTAGAAGACATCTGATAGTGCAGCATGTGTACATTAATTAATTTCGATATAACAGTTGGTTTAGTAGGTCATCTAACATTGCAGAGAGTACAAGTATTTTATGCAACTGAAATGGGTGGCTTTAACAGCATTCTGGCCGAGGCTTTGTTGGACGCGGCCAGAATGCTTTACAAATAAGTTAAGAGATAATATAGTTGCTTATGTTAAATTTCAATTTATTGTAAATGGTACCAGGGCGGCATATCCATTGAGATGAAAATTAGATAAATATTGATAAAAAAAAGTATTTTAAATTTAATTGAACTGCAGTAGGGTGCACGTCTAGCTTTTGAAGCAGCTGGTACCAGCCTTGATTCTTGGTGGGAACATAAGTTTCTCCCCATGGGTAATTGTCTGTTAGTTTGATGTGAATGTTTCCAGTACCCACTACAAGTCTTTAAACTTTGTGTGGGGCTGTGAGTGTAAGTGGTTATTTTTATATTCCCTACTGATTGCGATTTATTATAGAGTACAGCAAGTTAATATTAGAGTTAGTTGAGTTTGCCGGAGAAGGAGGAAAATGGCTTCGTGTAGTTGACACTTTGGTGACTAATTCAAATTAAATTGATTGCCAAAACAACAAATATAAATTGTTAACCTAAGTTATAACATATAATATTTTATAACTATATGTAATTATAATTATATTTTCCGATATTGGGTATTAGGTAGATATGGTAAGCAACAATGTGGGAGACAACGATGAATGTTTGCCTAGAATGTTATGTTTCCACGATTTATCCATTTATTTTGTTATCATCATCATTCCTTGACCATAGTCCGTCACTATGACCTAGTTAGAGTTGTTGTATGTAACATCTTGAATGATCAAGAATCAGAACATGTTGCTTATAATATTATTAAATTCTCATGAAAACTTTAATTTGTTGCTTATATGAGAGTAATTATTTTTAATGTTAGCTCTATATCCCACAGAGTTTCCATCACAATTTTTGATACCAAGCCATCCAGCGGAATATGAAATGAGGAGTAGCATCCTTGTTGATGGGGGAGACAGATTCGGGGTCTCGTCTGTGGTGTTTGACAAATACGAGGAACTCATTTGGATGGGAAATCAAGGAGTGAGTAAGAAAATATGTTATTTAAACACAAGCTAAGGTTCAAAATATCAACTTCACTGCATTATCTCCAGAACCCTTGACAACTTCACCCGAAGC
The DNA here is from genome assembly GCA_948107665.1 of Lomographa bimaculata. NCBI lineage: Eukaryota > Metazoa > Arthropoda > Insecta > Lepidoptera > Geometridae > Lomographa > Lomographa bimaculata. Next base: position 5,591,294 of record OX403597.1, read on the forward strand.
GAACAACTTTTACACTAAAGACATAATTTTTTTTTTATGCCTGATAGGCAAGCATTTAACCACAATCTCAACCTGATGGATAGTGATGATGCGGCCGAAGATGTAGCATGTAGCATTATACCGCTCGGAGAACAAAGACGAGGGCAATGAATTCCACTCCTTCGCAGTACGGATAATTAACGTAGAAGCAAAACGCTTCGAGCGAACTGGAGGTATGTCAGCCATATATGGATGACGTTTGACAGTTTGTCTTGTTGTTAGATGGTAAAATGGACAAGGTGGAATTAACTCGTATAATTCCTGCGCACACTCTCCAAAATGTATACGATAGAATACCCACTACATCAGGACTATTAAAAAACAGTGTAATGAAATGTAGCAGGAATATTTTGATAAGAAGTCAAAAGAAAAAGGAATCTGGTATAAAATGATTCGACCTCAAATTATGACATATCCGCGGATTGACCAAAGTTTTACTTGCAGTGTATTGACTATAGCTCTTAGGCTGCATACTGGTCACATTCCAACAAATGTTTTTGGTTTCTTGATGAAGAAAGTAACATCTCCAAATTGTGAAATGTGCGGGACAGTAGAAGACATACAGCATGAATTGTTGGAATGTGTCCGGAATGCCAGTGATAGAAGATCATTGTTTGATGTCAGGCAAATGTATGATATTGGCAAGTGCAACAGTATCTTGGCAACCCCTCTGTCAAAAGAGGCGCAGATATTATATAGTTAAGTAAGTGTTGAGATAGGAGCTGGTTGTTGTTAATTTGATAACCGAAGTTTTTGTTTTGTTGTTATGTTTATGTTTTTATTTCTGATTGGGCGATGTGGTCACTCAACGACAAAGCCCTTTTCCATGCAATCAAATAAAAAAAAATTCAAAAAATCCTCTCTTATTGACTGGACTTGTACCTCACCAACTTGTGCATTGGATACTCGACAACAGTGCTACCATCTGCATACCCAAAGATACCGGGCTTGAGCAGATCATTAATGTGAAGCAAAAAGAGTGTTGCCGAAAGAACAGACCCTTGAGGTACCCCATCATTAATTGCCATTAGATCAGACTAGCAGCCTTCAACAACAACACGAATCGGTCGTTATCTCAAGAAGTCAGATACTCACTACATGACAGTAATCAAATTTCAATGTTGCGACCACCAGAAAAAAATAATTTGATGAACTGTGCCCAGAGGGGCATTATAATTCTAATTCTACCTGGGGGCAATAAGGCCTGCACTGACGTCTCACTGGGGGTGTATTGTGCATTTCCCATTGCCAGCAGTTAGCCCAGTCACCCCATCTCCTTTATATATCGGAGTGCAGCTTTGGGTGCTGGCACAATTGTTCCAGTGTTAAAAATTTCGACTCTATTGCCTTGGAATGTACATGTATCCCAATCCCAGTGGGGTATTATTAAATGGGTGTTTGAAATTCATATTATATTTTTCTTATCATTTTTCATTTTTTAATTACTAGTATAACGATTTAAAGTTAAGTCATAAAGTTTGACTTAACTTTAAATCGTTATACTCACTCAACAATTCTCACAAAAAAAAAAAAAATTATAAAAAAGCTATAATAAAGTTATGAGCTCTAACTCATATAATTATTTTATATTATGAAATTTTTGTGAGATATTTATGAAAATTTATTCATTTAACAGAGTCTGAGTCAGGTTATAGGAGTTCATCTTGTGCTGAAAGGCAAAGTTTATTCTTTGCTCCTTTTCTCCTTATTTTGGTTCACATCTAGAAGGATAATTTATTTATTTATGATTCATCTGCATTCAGCCATCGTGCTTTATCCAAATTTTTGTTTGCTCTTGGCGTTGTGTGAAAGATATAATATGATGCTTTTCATATCAATGTTTTTCATGTTAAGTCATTGTATGCAGTTTTGCGGTTGTATAGAAATAAATAGTAATAAGAATGCAAAGGAAGGTACCAAGTTTCAACTGATGATGGATGTAGCAGAAGAAGTGACAATCCTTCCTTCTTATTGTTATAAGGTCAAATAGTCATCAACTAGGCAAATCGACCATTCCCTCAAAGGTGTCACTAAATACTCATTTAGCCTTGTACAATTGTTATTTTCTTCTTTCACAAGCTTTTATATAATTTCACCTTTCCTTTATTTGTCCGTCTGTAATCAAATCTTGCAAGCTAAATTAGATCCACTTCCCGATGTCGGATTGGACTGAAATTTGGTGTACTTATGTATCTTCGGTGACACTACAATATTAATGGTTAAGTGGTCTGATGATGGAGAATATGAACGATAAATCCATCGAGTTTGGGCTCGTTTGATTCGCCTTGACAAGTTCTATGGTTATATAACTTTTTAGTTCTTTTTTATATACAACTGGCAAAAGAGTGATTAAAAAAAACTTTTTATAGTATTACTTGTTTCTTCTTATTGGTATCGCTCTTGACAGAGCGGTCGTGCTAGTTATAATACTATTGTTATTTGCTGCCGATAATGCTTGTCGTAAGATGTCTGGCTATTCATCTCTGTTGTTCGTCAATCTGGTGCAATCATGCAAGCGGCCGCCCAACGCTAATTTAATCTGAGATTGGTACATCCGAGTTCATCGCGTCCGAAGGTCATCCCTTCCACTCGGTTATGCACAACTAAGCGTTTTTTAGAGTTATTTTCTGGGCTAGAGACGTGACCAAATAACTTAAATATGCGAGCCTGTAAGGGTGGATATACGCAGTTTAATGTCGAGTTCTTGGGGTAGAGAAATTGGTGCGAATTTTCCAAACTTCCTCTTAGGCGGGGTGGGGAAAATTTAAAGATTGCCCCGTATATGAAAGTTTGTCTGTCTTCCTGAAGCTAAATCTATGCTTCTTTAATTTTTCTGAAGGTTTCTATCTAAGACAGTGCGTCTGTTTCTTGGTTAATATTCCACCTATTTTTCGTCAGATAGGAGCAGTGGAGTACGTTTCACCGTTATTTTTTCAATTTTGGCCAGAATCAAGTAATTCATATTTTTCGAGAATAATTGAGTATTTCATAAATACCTATAGTCCGAGTCACAACCACAAGTCACAGTCAAGTAAAAGAGTCATGGTCCAGTTATTGTGAAGTCATGCCTCAGTATAGTGGAGGAGACTTCGAAAATCCTAGCCTACACTCATGCACATTCACAAACTATTAACGGTTAATAGTTATTACACATTAACACTCAAAGAAATACAAGTGTTTGAAAATAATATAAAATCGACATTTCACTTTCGCGCCAAAACCCGACTCAACATAGCTCACTACTAATTTTCTATGTTTCATTTTCTATGTTTATTTTTCTATTTGATCACTTTCGTGACAATATACGACAAAAAAAATTAAAAGGAATCACCCTTAGTCCCTTACAGCCTGTTTTATTTTATAGGCCAGCGCATGTCTATTCACTTTTTGGTGAGTGATGATATGATGTCATTCATGACGATAACCATGGTAGGTCTAGAAATCGACCATGAGTATTCTAGATGAGAAAATAGCGACTACTACAGTAGAGTAGTAGCAAGGAAATGTTAGAAAATTCCTTTCACTTCAATGCTTAACCACTAAACTCTAGTGTTCTTCAACCTGTCTGGTTCCGTACCCAAAGGGTTAAACGGGACCCTACTACTAAGACTCTGCTGTCCGTCCTTCAGTCTCCAGGACGTACCTATCTCATGAGCCGTGATAGTTAGACAGTTGAAATTTTCACAGATGATGTATTTTTGTTGCCGCTATAACAGCAAATACTAAAAAACAATAAAATAAATATTTAAGGGGGTTTATGGCTAAAAAAACGTGTTTTTTTGCTGTTTTTATAGATAATGGTACGGAACCCTTAGTGCGCGAGTCCGACTCGCATTTGACCGGTTTTATTTTTAGTCACTGGAAGACGAGACGAGCAAGTCGCCTGAAGGTAATAAGTTAGTAATGTCGCGCTTGCTCTTTACATTTCAGTGCCAGAGTTTAATTAAAACTTATATAATTCGAACTCCTGCAAAGTACTGCGCTCTTCACCCTGATATATAAGATGTTAAATATCTTTAAGCCCTGTAATTTCAATGGAAACATTGCCATTCAACCTGTACTACAGTAATGTTTGCACTTTTTTTTTATGCATAATAGTCAAGCATTTGACCACTATCTCACCTGATGGAAAGTGACGATGCGGCCTAAGATGTAACATGCTTGCCTAGAAGATACCTATTCACTCTTGACTTGAAGACTCCCAGATTATACCCCTCGGGGAACAATGACGCAGGCAATGTATTCCACTCCTTCGCTGTACGGATGACGAACGTAGAAGCAAAATGCTTCGAGCGAACTGGAGGTATGTCAACCATAAATGCTCTCACTCAACTGCTTGGCGGTTGAATGTCTGGCAATGGTGTGGTACTGCCCTAGGGAGACTGCAAAATAATCCTTACCACTACTTATTATAATAAATGGTCACATTTTTACCGAATTTATTTATTTTTAAGGGTCACGTAACTTCCTACTACGGCCCAGGGATGCAGAAGTACACATCTTTCCAAGTCCACGCTACTGAAGAAATAAGGGATATCATCGCACATGAAGAGGCTCTATTTATTCTGACAAAGTCAATGCTGCGGAAGCAGATACGAAGGGGATTGCCCAAGCACACATATAAGTAAGCTTTGTCTAGTCAAAGACCGTCTTATCTTGAACTGAACGTCCCACCACTAAAGTCTAGGGATTGAGTGTCAAATATTATTATATGAAGAATTTGGTGATGGTTCAGTTTTAGTTTGGATGATCTCTACTACTATTTATATCTTTATATCTATATCTATACTTAATATTATAAAGAGACAAAGTTTGTTTGTTTGTTTAAATGTAAAAGGTAATCTCTGAAACTACTGATCCGATTCTAAAAATTCTTTCACTAATAGATAGCTACACTATCAGTGAGTGTCATAGGCTATGTTTTGTTGAGATATAAGTTAGTTATCAGTTCGAAATAATAATATTCGTAAGACAAGTCGGAGAAAAATTAGCTAACTTTCCGCTTTATCGGCGTACACTATACAGTTAGACATAGGTGAATACAATGTATGACAAAAATTTTGGCCTTCATGAGTTCTACAAAAAAGTCCGCGACAGCATATATCTAACACGTATAGCTCAGAAAAAATACTTTTCTTTGTTAAAAATCTGAAAAAAAAAGCGGCCTATGTTTAGTTGGCTTTTTGAGACATTCAGTATTAATCCTTATCAAAATAAACTATTTCAACGTCTTACGTAGTTCACGTAGATACAATTTGCTTTTTACTGCATATGATTTGGATAAATAGTCTATGAGAAATCGTGAAATTAGTTTCACGGGAGTCCTCCCGTGAACGGGACGGGTCAGAAATTTATCGATACGTACTACGAATTCCTGCACATTAAAAATAGCGGCTTCTATTTCGTTGGCTTTTTTTAAGTATTTAATATTAATCCTTATCAAAAAAACCTATTTCATCGGCTTACGTAGTTCACGTAGATGCAATTTGCTATTTACTGCATATAATTTGGAACTATAGTCTAGGAGAAATCGTTAAGTTTATTTGAGGGTAAAAACGGTGGATCACCGAATGTAACAGTAACTGCGTAATCCGGTATACTTCTTTGTTTTGAACCGACTTACATAAGAAGGAGGATATAAATTCGACTGTGTTTTTTTGTTTAGTCGGTTATAACTTATCATTGAACTTTGAACTGCCCGCTGGCGTAGATAGGTGGGCGTTTGCCTTTAAAGCACCGGGTTTGATTCCCGGTGGGAACACAGGTGTTTTCCCACGGGAATTCGTGTTTCTGGTTTTGAGTATGTTGTAAATGTTGTGTGAATCTTGGATGTTTACAGCCACACGATACAAGTCATTGAATTTAGTGTGGGGTTGTGAATGTGAAAGCATTTATGGGTATGTATTTTAATATTTACTACCGGCCGACGCCGGGCGGGTCGTTCCTGAACTTTGAACTGCTCGCTGGCGTAGGTGGGTGCGCGTTCGCCTTCAAAGCAGCGGGTTCGATTCCCGGTGGTAATTTACCTAGAGGATTTCTCTCCACGGGAAATTTGTGTTCCTGGTTTTGAGTATGTTGTGAATGCTTTGTGAATCTTGGATGTTTACGGCCCCCCGATACAAGTCATTGAACTTAGTGTGGGGCTGTGAATGTGGAAGTTTTTATTTGTATATTTTTTAACCGGACTATGCCGGGCGGGTCATCTTTTGAACTTTGAACTATCTACTCGGGTAAATGAGTGCGCATTTGCCATTAAAGCAGCGGGATCGACTCGCGGTAGTAACAGAAGTTTTCTCCCTACGGAAAATTTGTGTTCCTGGTTTTTAATATGTTGTGAATCTTGGATGTTTACGGCCCCACGCTACAAGTCACTGAACTTAGTTTGGGGCTGTGAATGTGGAAGCCGGTGTTAACCGGGCAACGCAGGGTGGGGAATCTTTAAACTTTGAACTACCCACTGGCGTAGATGAGTGCGCGTTAGTCTTCAAAGGAGCTGCTTCGAATCTCGGTGGGAACACAATAACAAAAGTTTTTTCCCCACGGGAAGTTTATGTTTCTGGTTCTGGGTATGACGTGAATGTTGTGTCTGTGGTGTTAATTGTTTACGGCCCCACGACACAACTTATAGTACTTTTAGAGTGGGGCTGTGAGTGTGAAAGCGTTTATGTGTAAGCTTTTGTTTACCCGGGCGACGCCGGGCGGGTCAGCTAGTGTATATATAATTTTATTTTATTGACGCCCCAGTTGGCGCAGTGGACGGGTGTACGCCCTCTGCGCCGTGGGTCCTGGGTTCGATTCCCGGCAGGAGCACAAAATTCCTTCCTTCTGGGTGTAATGTTTGTGTGATGTGAATGTTTCCGGCACCCACCGTACAAGTCTTTGAACTTAGTGTGGGGCTGTGAGTGTGAATGCGTTTGTTTGTTTTTTGTTTGTATAATTATTCTTTACTTGTGTATGTGACTAAAATCCTAAACGGCTGGACCGATTCTGATGAAATTTTGCTGGGTATGTTCAGGTGACTTCAAGAATGGTTTATATTCACAATTAGATCCAATAAATAATGTCATTTAATTACATAAAAATATATTATTAATTAAATTGTTGTAAATACTGAACTCTATGTTGTCTAAAAGATATTAGTCTTGGCCTCCTATTGTTACGCTTATTTTATTGTAATTTTTTATTATTGTCTGTATGTATTTGCTGTATAGTAAAGTGTTCATTACTATTATTTTTCTCTTTATTTATTATTTTTTCTTTAGCTAAGGTTTTTTTTACAATACATATTTTTATAAAACTAATAAATAATACAATATTACAAAATAAAGAAAACTGTAAAAAAAACCTAAACCTAGTATGCCACCAGCAACGGGGCAGGTAGCCGGGTATTTAAGGTGAAAAGTTCTATGGGAACCTTGCAAATTTTCAACAAAGGAAGCCGCTTCGCACAGACGTACCTAGTGGTCATCTGAGCTAATTTAGCCCTGTACCCACGTGGTACCGCTCTGCAGGGGGGCGGGGGAGGGGGTGGAAATTCGCATCTACCGCGCTGCACTATGACATCGATATCTGCATATATTGAGCAAATAGGTCGTGTTTGGTATCGTTTTCGTATAAACCAAGGACGAGGAATTCATTTCTGGAACAACATTTTTACTCGTTCATAGAAAAATAAAGAGTTATGCGCAAAAATATAAAAATAAAAATATTTTTTTTTTTACAAAATCTATGTTTACTAGTAAACCACAAGGTAATTCTCAATAAAAAAAATATATTTATATAGCCCTGTTTATCTAGAATATAAAAATATAAACTTTCTGGATAGATTAAACATGAAAATGTATTTCAAAAAAATAAATTGTGTCGCGCGGGAGCGCTTTGTTCGGGGATTTGGCACTTATACCGTTAGTTCATAGGCGCAACGGTATCTATGTAGATAGTAAAACAAATAATTAATCGAGCAAAGCGGGATCTCTAAGTTGACTTGAGAGGTTCAGCACTTTGTCCGTCTGTCTGTCCGTCTGTCAGAGGCATCTAGCGTCTAAACCATACAAGCGAACGACTTCAAAATTCTCAGAGAATATGTAAAACAATATGTGGGGACAAGGGTAGATTTTCTTCTTCGTGCCCCTTATTTTCCAGTTCATTTGGTGTCGGGCCTCCTCGTAACTCAGCGCCAGGATGCGCGATCTTGGTTAGTCAATGGTTGGCATTGATCTGTGGTAAGGCTCTTCAACTCTTTCTCCAAACTTGACCACCACGTGGCTGGCGGTCTGTCTCTTCCCCTGGGCTTACTAGGCATGTTGATGACTTTATTTACGGTATAGCTGTCGTCCCACCTCGTAGTATGTCCATACCATCTAAGACTTGATTCTTTAAGTTTTTCCGTTATTGATGTAATTTTAAACGATCCTCGTGTGAATTAATTTGGGATTCTGTCCAATCGAGTGACCCCTCCAGCCCATCTTAACATATTCATCTCAGCGACGTGTAATTGCTATTCATGTGTTATTTTTACGTTCCAGCACTCCGATCCATACATCAGGGCTGGTCTCACTACCGGCTTATAGACTTTTCCTTTTGTTTTTACGGGCATTCATGGATCACAGAGTACTCTCGTTAATGATTTGAGCCATGCGGTATTTACTGGATGCCTGACGTCTTCATCTACTTACGTGTAAGTGGGCGTCAGTTGTAAGTACAGATCCAAGATATTTAAAACGAGACACTTTAGGTAGGGGTTTGTTGTTTATATGGATCATCATCATCATCTCAGCCGCAAGAAGTCCACTGCTGGATATAGGCTTCCCCTAAATATCTCCAAAAAGAACGGTTGTTAGCGGCCTGCATCCAACGTCTTCCTGCGACCTTCACTATGTCGTCCGTCCACCTTGTAGGCGGTCTTCCGACACTGCGCTTGCCAGTCCGTGGCCACCATTCTAGAACCTTTCGGCCCCATCGGCCATCCGTTCTACGTACTATGTGCCCTGCCCATTGCCACTTCAACTTGCTAACTCGTCGGGGTATGTCGGTGACTTTCGTTCGTCTACGGATCTCCTCATTCCTCGATCTCGTAGAGAAACCCCGAGCATAGCCCTTTACATAGCTCGTTGTGTGACTTTGAGCTTATTTATAAGGCCCACAGTAAGAGGTCAAGTTTCAGTACCATATGTCATCATCACTGGTCAAAGACTTTCGTCTTGAGGCATTTAGGTATATTGGACGAAAAGACGTTTCGAAGTTTCCCGAACGCTGCCCAGCCTTTTTGGATTCGACGATTGACCTCTTTCACCTCTTTCTAGAAGTTGGACCGTTTGTCCTAGGTAAACGTAATTGTCAACAACTTCGAGCATCGAGTTCCCAAGTGATACTGGAGTACATGGACGTTCGATATAATCTTCGTTTTGTCCATGTTCATGTTAAGGTCCACCTGTTGGGGAATTTGATTGAGGCTTTCGAGCATTGTGCTGAGATCTTCCATCGATTCTGCCATTACCACGATATTCACCGTTGATATTGCCGAGCCCTTTCCACTCCAGAAATTTGAAGGCATCTTTCAATGCGGCAGTAAACAGTTTCGGAGAAATGACGTCTCCCTGGCTCACGCCTCTTTGTAATGATATCGCCCTCGACCTCTGTTTCTGTACTCGGACCGACATAGTGGCGTTATTGTACACCGTTCAGCACTTCGATATACCGATAGTCAATATGGCATCGCTGGAGAGACTCAAGCACCGCCCTCGTTTCGATCGAATCAAAGGCTTTCTCATAGTCCACAAACGCTAAGCATAGTGGCAAGATATACTCCTCAGTCTTCTGTATAACTTGCCGCACGTACGTATGCGGTCTATGGTACTACAGTCTTTTGGGAAACCGGCTTGTTCGGGAGGCTCAAAGTCATCAAACCTACGACTGAGACGGTTCGTGATGACCCTCGAAAACAGCTTATAAACATGGCTCAGAAGCGTGATGGGTATGTAGTTCTTCAGCAAAGTATTATCACCTTTCTTTAAGATCAACACCATCACGCCTCTGTTCCATGCTTCTGGCGTAGTACCCCCGAGTAAAGCGGAATAAAAGAGCTTTTGGAGGACTTTGAGTACCGGTGTTTCACCCGCGCTCAAAAGCTCAGATGTGTTTCCATCATCACCCGGCGCCTTGTTGTCTTTTAGCTGTTTCAGGGCGATCCTAATCTCATATATGCTGATGTCCGGGATATCTTCGGTATTGTGTCTGGTCAGCTTGGCTCTTTGGCCTAGCTGGTAGCGGGTTTAGTGACAGAAGTGTAAAGCTGTCCATAGAAACTCTCAACCTCCCTCAACACCTCTGGTCTGGTCGACGCTACACTGCCATTTTCTCTCTTCAGCTTTGTCAACCGGCTTTGCCCAATAGACATATCTCTTGAGAACACTTTGGAGCCTAGATTCCGCTCTATCGTCTCCCTAATACTTTTGGTATTAAAGGAGCGGATGACGTGCCGCATGGACTTCGAGATCTGTTTATTGAACTGCCCATATGACTTAGAATCATCGGAAGGCTGCAATGATAATGAGCGTCGTTTTTCCATGAGGTGCAAAGTTAGGCTAGAGAGTAGAAATTCTGGCTTTGTTTATTTGGATATCGCACCCAATTTCTTCGTTTCCACCATAATCACATTCCATTAACTCTGTTTTTACTCGGCTAATTCGTAGACCACGGCCTTTGAGCTTTTCCACTCACGTTTTGAGGGGCTCCTACAGTTCAGGGTCGATTCTGGTGATTAGTGCAATATCATCCGCGTACAGAAGAACCACGTACCATAGAGTTGGTGCTTGGATTTTGCATGTACTGTAATCCATTGAAAAATTAAATAGCAGTGGGCTAAGAGCTGACCCTTGATGAACTCCCACTCCTAATTGGTAAAAAAGGTTCACTCATTCCAGCAGGGCTTTTTATCTGCGTGGTGATTTCCTTGTACATATCCTGGATGACATTGACATAGCCCTCTTGGATGAATTAGGCTCTCAGAGACTGTCACACCAATTTTCTACAGCATCCCTCCTGCAGAAAAGCTTTTTCCAGGTAAATAAAGATGAATGACATACAGATTTTCTGATTTTCCTGAAGTTAATCCGAATTTGTTTTCAGTTAGACTTGACAATTTGGTGATTTGCGTCCCTATAACTCGCTCCCAGAGCCTAAAAATATATTGCCTATATAATTTTAATTGCCATTTCTGGCTTTGGGCCATTGCTTTACATATTCTCTGAGAATTTGAAATCATTCGCTTGTATGGTTTAGACGCTAGATGCCTCTGACAGACGGACAGACGGACGGACAAAGTGCTGAACCTCTCAAGTCAACTTAGAGATCCCGCTTTGCTTGATTAATTATTTGTTTTACTATCTACATAGATACCGTTGCGCCTATGAACTAACGGTATAAGTGCCAAATCCCCGAACAAAGCGCTCCCGCGCGACACAATTTATTTTTTTGAAATACATTTTCATGTTTAATCTATCCAGAAAGTTTATATTTTTATATTCTAGATAAACAGGGCTATATAAATATATTTTTTTATTGAGAATTACCTTGTGGTTTACTAGTAAACATAGATTTTGTAAAAAAAAATATTTTTATTTTTATATTTTTGCGCATAACTCTTTATTTTTCTATGAACGAGTAAAAATGTTGTTCCAGAAATGAATTCCTCGTCCTTGGTTTATACGAAAACGATACCAAACACGACCTATTTGCTCAATATATGCAGATATCGATGTCATAGTGCAGCGCGGTAGATGCGAATTTCCACCCCCTCCCCCGCCCCCCTGCAGAGCGGTACCACGTGGGTACAGGGCTAAATTAGCTCAGATGACCACTAGGTACGTCTGTGCGAAGCGGCTTCCTTTGTTGAAATTTTGCAAGGTGAATCACCTTAAATACCCGGCTAAGGGCCCAAGCTACCGGTAGGTCAGTGCTGTAGAGTGAGGAACCTCCTGACAATACGTGCCGTGTCCAACAGTTATTATTTTTATTATTATTATTTTTATTGAGCTACCTTTCTTAGTCCAGACTACTTATGTGTCATCTTGATGTCATTGGGGTCGCGTGATAACCCGGTGCCAGTGTGTTTGTGATTAAAATGTGTCTAGCTCCTTACAACTGGTTGTGATTGTGTGTGTGTGATGTGAATGTTTTCGGCACCCACGACACAAGTCATCGAACTTAGTGTGGGGCTGTGAGTTGAAAGCGTTTATATTTAAAACTAGCTTCGCCCTGCGATTTTACTCGCGTAAATCCCGGACACGTCGGAATTCCGGGATGAAAAGTAGCCTATGTGCTAATCCAGCTACCTCCTTACCAAATTTAATCAAAATTTGTCCAGCCGTTTGAGGGTGGAGAAGTAACAAAAATAGGAATAAACTCACAAACTTTTGCCTTTATAATATTACTTACTAGTTGAGCCCCGCGGCTTCGCTCGTTGATGATGATGATTAAAGTAGCTTATGTTCTAATCCAGAGTATAAGCTACCTACATTCAAAATTTCATTAAAATCGGTTAAGTAGATACGAAGATACGTGGTAACAAACATTCATACACACACAAACTTTCGCATTTATAATATTAGTAGGATTAGTGTGAACTGTGATGTCATTCATTTAGAAATCCGAAAAACACTGCAGTTTTCCTTTAGCTATTTGTATCCATTGTTTCCCGCTAAAACTAAAAATAAATTTGTTTGCAGGTCTCCCAACATGACAGATATGCAATGTCTGTTCCAAGAGAGCCCCACTAAACTGCTCATGGGTGGTCATCAAGATAAACTTCTGGAACTAGATATCACCGTGATGGCCGAGACTGTCATTGTAAGTTACACTTTCCTATTAATAATTTAAATGTATGCAAAGATTAAAATAATTAAACGCAAGCAAAGCTTAAAAAAACCGACTTCACCGCTTTACCTTCGGAACCTTGATCAGATTTAATGTATTGAACACGTATTTTTGACGATAACCCAAAAACTAGAGATCAGAGCTTGATCAAATTTCAATAGGACCACATGAAAAGCACCAGCATAAAAAAATAATCACCAAAATCGACTTCTACAGTCGACTCGAGTACCTCCTCCTTTTTTGTGAAGTCGGTAAAATACCGACTTCACCGACCGACACACTTTTTATTTTCTTTTGTTTTGATAAAATTAATATGAGACCACATCTGAATCTACAAAACAAAAAAAAAACATCAAAATCGATGAATAATTGGCGGAGATATCGAGTAACATACATATAAAAAAAAATACAGTTGAATTGAGAACCTTCTTTTCGAAGTCGGTTGAAAAATAACAACGATAAGATCGAGATTTCTGTACCGAGGCCTCTGTAAAAACTTATGTGTTCGCACCAAGTACCAAGTATTTAAACAATTTACGTTGTTTCTAACCAGCCGATACAAGAAGAAGGCTGCGCCGTGCTCCGAAGTGGAGGTGGTTCGCTCGTGGCCTGTGGCAGTGCCAGTGGCAATGTCACCCTTCAAGACGTGAGGACTAATTCAGCTGAACATACGTTCAAAGCGCACACAGCATGCCTGTCTGACTTAGATATGCAAGGGGATCTGCTGATCACGTGCGGATTTACTCAAGCGTAAGTAGTCTTTAGAGTCTAAATTTTCCTTTTCGGCAGCCGTGATTGGGTCGTCACGGCGTCACAGAAAGAACGTCAAAATGGCCTCGCATGTAATTGCCCGATCCACCGTTCTCTAATATTTATTTTGATAAGTAATTGTTCCAAAATGACCCTTTCCCAAAATGTTTTAAAATGTCCCCTGTCTAGGAAATCCCAAATGTATCAGATATCCATTGTCAACCACATCTTCACTTAACATCAGGTGACAGACACTTGTGATTAGGACTTCTATTGGAAATTATGTTATAATTTAAATATTTGGTCTAGCGAAGCGATATCTCTAAGTTGATTTAGCACTTTGTCCGTCCGTCCGTCCGGCCGTCCGTCTTTCAAAGGCATCTAGCGTCTTCACCACCTCTTAACAGAGTATATGTAAAAGTATGGCCCAAAGCCAGAAATGACAATTAAAATAACATATATACATAAACAAAAATATTAAGGTGCAACCCATACACGTAAGCGGAGAGCAAAATATTTTTTATTTTTTGATCTACCCTTGTGGGGGGTGTCGTTAAAACGAGTCCTGCGAGGAGAGTACGAAACCGGTTTAATAAAATCTATGTAGAAAAATAACTTGGTAGGCCACCAAAGTCACTATTTTTGGACCTATTTTGTCCCGGGGTCTGTCTCAAAAACGGCTTGATTATAAAGCTGAATCTTACGTATATTATCCGATATACCCTGTACTTGAACAACAAATATAGAAATCAAATAATTATTTTAAAGAAAAAAATGTATAATGAATGAACGTCAAAATATTTTCTCTATTAAACAAAATGCAGGCGCGGGATCTCAGTTCGGTGCGGACAGTCGTTCGAACTAGTCAGTTTGTAACTTGACACTATATCCAAAAAGACAGACGTTGTAACGCTAATGACAATCTATTTTAAGATTATTTTCCCTTATACACAGTTATTCATTAAACATTTTTCTATTGTATTCTTGCAGCGGATCCGGCGCAGTAGCCGAGTCATACGTGGTAGTATGGGACATCCGTTATCTCCGCAACAACAAAGCTAGTACAAACGGTACGAGCGGTGCTTGGTCGGTGCCCACGGCTTCGCCGCCGTTGTTGCTACACTTCCTACCGGCGTTTTCCGGAAGAGCCGTCGTTTCCGCGGGAGATGGTCACGTGGCATTGCTGAATGTCAATAATGCGACGGAGGAGCAGTCTGTCTTTCAGGTGAAATTAGTTTCAGTTAGTGAAATGTATATGCATTCAATTTAAATATAGTTTACAGATTAGACTAATAAAATTTACAGATTAGACAAATAAAAGCTTTTGACTTGAGTTTTAAATGACTCTCGAGTTTGTGAGCGTTTGACATTTACAGGCAGAGCATTCCAGAGACGCAAAGCTTCTAATCAATCCTTTTGTCTAAAAATTTAAATAAATAGCAGGTAAACGTGACTTCTTGATTGCAATATAATATTTCCCATTGCAGGTGGACACACGAAGCACTCTCTGCACAGTGATGGATGTGTCAGCATCGAGTCAAGCTTTAGTATTCGGCGACCAATCCGGACATCTGAGCCTGTACTCGCCACAACACAATAATGAACCTGTGTTCAATACTTTTTCAAGGTAATTAAAAATCAAAATCAAAGGCCCCAAAGAGGCACTCAAAAAAGTTTATGACTTTACTACCAGATTCGCAAAATTACAATTGGGTCCATTCATAAATTACGTCACACGTTAAGGGGAGGGAGGGGGTTGACGAAGTATGACGTTGTGTGACAAGCTGGGGGAGGGTCCCAAATTATGTGACATCACATTTTTTTTTAAATATAATATAATATATCTAAGTATCACAACAATAAATTTAAACTACATACCTACTAAATAACATAATAATAATTACTTCATTATATTATCTTACTAATATTATAAATCCGAAAGTTTGTGTGTAAGTGTGTAAGTATGTTTGTTCCCTCTTCACGCTTTAACGGCTGAACGGATTTGGATGAAATATGGAATGTACTTAGATTATACATATATTATTAGATTTTTGTTACAAATATTGATTTTATATATATATATATTGTATAATATAATTTAAACGCAAGCAAAGCTTAAAAAAACCTACTTCACCGCTAATATTTTGTTTTTTATTGATTTTCGCAAATAGCGGTAAATCGATTTCGAAATTCCTCTATAAAATGATCTGCCAAACATAAAAATAATCATCAAAATCGATTCATAATTAGGGGAATGATCGCGTCACATACATACAAAAAAAACAACGGGTTGCACTCCAGGAGTGCCGGCAGAAGTGAAAACTAGAACATTTTTCGCCGCGCGGCCGAAAGAGAGGGGGATATTACTTCCTCTCCTTCGTCTTACGAATTTTCCTCTTACGAATTTTCGATCAGGTCACGTGTCCTGACGCGAGTTTAACATTTTTTACCCACGCCAAAAAACTGCACAATGCCCTTAAAGAAGTTTTCACTCCAAAAAATCATGCAGTCGAATTGAGAACCTCCTTCTTTTTTGAAGTAGTTTAAAAATAAGGTTTGTGTTTAATTTTTGATAATCTATTTTGCAGGCCAACAGAATTCGCTCATCCAGTAGATCTCCCACATGCGAGCCTCAATGACGCCTCTTTCCATTTCTCTTCCATTCCACTACCCCCGCTAGCGTCGGGCAGTCGCTGGTTCAACGAACTGCCTAGCTCTTTCTACTGGTCGGGCTATAGGTGAGTTCTCATTAAACATACACGAACGCTTTCACACTCACAGCCCCACACTAAGTTCGATTACTTGTGTCGTGGATGCCGGAAACATTCGCATCACACATAATCACAACCAGAACCAGAACCAGAAACACACATTTTCCTTGGAGAATAAATCTGTGTTTCAATCGGGAATCGAACCTGATACTTGCTTAGAAGACGAACGTGCACCCGACTAAGCTAATGGGCAGTTTCATTACATCATCGTCTCTTCTTTATGTCTGTATATTGTTTGTATGTAAATGTATGTAAACTTTATGCCCGGCAGCGTGATGTAAACCCTCGTTGTGAATAATCCTTTCAAATCAAAAGTTCTTGCAAAATATGCATAAATGCATAATAATAAAAATGCATAATAATCTGAAAACCCGACCGACCGCGATAAACGCAAACATCCTTTTTTCACCGATTTTAAAAATCCGACGGATATCATCCAAGCTGGCGTGACGAGGAAAACGACCTGCACTCTAGATGCAGGATAGTCCGTGGTAATTAACTAAATTGCTTGTGTTTGTTACAGGAAACCGAAACCGATTGACCCGGAAGTGCTAAGAACCATGAAGATGCAGGGGCCTATAGGATACGCTCCCAACCCAAAAACGTGCCGAAGAAATCAGGTGTTTCATCCATGCCATAAATATCTAACATGCAATAAATATATTTCGTTTCATTTCATGCCGAAAGTAATTTTACGCTTTTACCATAGTAAATACAAAACTTTGCTTTTACTATGCTTTTACACTGCCCACGCTAAGTTTCTGAATTGAGTGGCGTTCGCCTTCTAAACAGGGGTATCGAGTTCGATTCCCGGCTGGAACACAAGTTTTCTCCCCAAGGAAAATTTGTGTTCTGGTTCTGGTTGTATTTGAGTGTGTGATGTGAATGTTTCCGTCACCTACGACACACGTCATCGAACTTAGTGTGGGGATGTGAGTGTGAAAGCGTTTTATGTTTATTTTAGGTTTTTCTTTTAACATGCGACTGGATGAAGTTCCCTTAGCACTGACGTTCCCGGCAAATAACAATCTCACAGATTGTTCGTTTGCCTACATTATAATGTAGAAAATGCTCCCACGGTAGTTTTGGCTCCGCTATCAAGTGCATTGAGCCACTGTGAAGTAATAAATATTTTATTAATTGGTATTTCGTAAAACCAGTCAAAGTCAAGTAAAAGAGTCATAGTCCAGTCATAGTCAAGTCATGCCCTAATAAAGTGGTAGAAACATTTACTAGTACTTCTTTTGGAGGTTTTGGAGCGGATGCGAAAATAACGCTTTACAACTTGGTATCGTTTGCCTACACTCATTCACGTTTAAGAAATATGTGTTTGGGTAAATCTTGCCAACAACTACTATTCGCGTGTATAGTTTATTTTTCTGCGCGTACCTTAAGTTGTTGGTTACTTTCAGATACCATATGTGGAAGACAAACTGGAAGACTTGAACTTGAAGTGTCACGAGCACAGGCATATTGTACAACCGATTCCGAAACACTATCTTCGGGTAAGTTTAACTAGTGAAAAACAAGGATATATTTTCGCGTGGCGTGCGATTAAAATGTATACATTATTATTGCGAACCATGTTCAAATAATTCCTTGTACGACTACGAGTAACTAGAGACTTTATTATTATCAAAACTATCATGAGTCGTATTCATGTTGATTTAGTTCCGGTTGTACTAACGTTATGTTTAATTTAATCTATAAACTCGACGATACCGGCGTGAGCCAGTATCATCTGAAGATAGCACGCCCTCGTGGCAGTCGATCATGCAGGCATCGGCGAATAATGTATCTGAAAATGTCTGAGCTTAGAGCTCAGCGCTTAGGTTAGCGGCGGGGCGAGACGAGGTGTGGATCAATTGTATGGCGAACAAATGTTGAAAAACTTTAGAATTAATTTACATCGAAAGTGTGGCTACGACAGGCCTGTGGTCATCCTTAATGCAATGCGTACTCCTCGTGTCTTTTATCATATGCTTTAAGTTGCATGTGATTAGAATGCGATCGATCTGATGTTTACCTCCTTTATTATTATTAGTCCAAGTGAATTTGTTCTCATCGGAGTTTGCTCACCGAACGAACCGGGGATACACGGATTGTTTACACAGTTCCAGAAGTAAGCTGCCGTTGTAATTCCTTTCTTCCATAGCGTGAGTACCCATATTCAGTTCGTAGCCACTGTTCTGTTAAAGTCACCTATGATAAAAATACCGTCGTCGGGTTTATGTTTTCTGGTTGCTTCCTCAATAATGTGGTTTATTTGTTAGTAGAAAAGTTCGAATTCTGGTCTTCCGGGCTTATTTTTAGGCTCGGTTGGAGCGTAAACTTATATAATTGTAATTTTGCAACTGCCAATCTGGAACGTGGCTCTTAATAGTCTCTCACTGGCTCCCAACTAATCTGGCTTTCGGCGTGCTTCTTCGCTTAACAGGAACGCCACTCCATATTGACCATTTCCATGATGATAGCCGTTGTAGAGTAAAGTGAAGTAAAGGCCTTCCACATGAATACTCCTTTTACCATTACCGTCCCCAATGCGACGCCACATCGTCTCAGACAGCTCTAACACTTCCAAGTCAGAATCAATCATATGTAAAGCGTTTTTGGTTAGCAATTCGTCTGAATTCTTCATTTTGCTACCGTTCATAGCACAAACGTTTACACAATCGAAACGCATTGAATTATTACTGCCCATTTTATTATACTTATCCATTGCACAAAGAATACTATTCAATTTTATACACAGCCGAATGGCTGTAAGCATCTTGTTGAGACGCGAGGTTGTCAATAATTTCCCTCAGGACTGGCGGCGCATATTGTTGTGTCCCAGCGTATTGTCGGAGAACCCCGTTTGCCTCTATACGAGACATTCTCAGGTGCTTCAGCGTCACTGAATGGGATAATTCACGCTGGTGGAAACCGCTATTTTATACACTCGCTACGCTGCCGCCATCTGTCGATGGTAATGGATACCTTCCGAAAAAAATACGTAACACCGAAGATGAAATCAGATCAGTTTGTTCATTCAATAGTATAAATATGTCATTTAATGTTTTTGGGCCAATTGCCTATATTTCCTAAAACTAAACTAAAACTATATACGGCAAAGACCTAAGTTACCTACAAAACATGCAGCTTCTATTAGGTAACTCAAGTGCTCAAGCCCATTACCAATGGGTAGCGTTCCGATCATGCTGGCGGCATTGCCTCTCTGAATTTTATGTTTTTATATATCGAAGTGACCATTGAAGCGATGTTAAACGCTGGACTATTTTTGCCTTGTTAATATCGTAGGCTTGAAACAAATATATAGCATTTCCATAGTACAGAACGGAACCCAAGTATAGAGTTAGCCTTTCATGAAAGGCTGCCCCGCCATCTGACGAAAAATTCCAAGAGTGTGAGTGCGTATAAATCAGTCAAATCGATCGACCCGTTCTCAAATGGTGATGTTTCATACATGCGGCAATAGATTTTTTATATAATTATATGGTATAGTTTTCACGCAACACGAGTTTTTATTATTATTCTCTTACTTAAAATAGTCGTTTAGACTATGTTTAGACGCAGAATGTCCAATTCGCAAAATGTCCAGTGGAGGCCAATATTTATATTTTTATGTTTATCTCTTCATACAAAGGCATGTAACCAGCACTTCTAGCTAGCATATATTTGATATTCATAATCTTGCATTGCAGAACAACTTCCGCTTCATAAAACACGGCACGAACGAAGAGCTACAAGCACAGAACAGAACCGGCTTGCCGGCCATTGAGGTCACTCTCCCCAATTCGTACTGCAACGTCATGTTGCAGGTAAGTGATTTCACTATTGTATAGCCGCACGGGAGGATGTGGAGGGATAGTATTTCAATGAGACAGTTTTCGAAATTTAACTAGTATCAGGCAGTGAGATTTTCCACCAAAACAAACGTCAAATTTATTTTTAAATCATAAATTAACATGGCGAGATATGTCTACTTAACTCGTCTTTCAAGGTTGGAATGGGTGTTCTCTCGTTCTTATAAGTGCCTTAGTGGCAATACGGCAGGTGTTAAGTTGTAAATTTAGAGTAGTCTATTTTAATAGGATTTACATTACTTACAAAAATAACATTGAGCTGCCTATAAGTCAGCGAGTGCACCTTTCAAGAATCAAGACGACATTTTCTAATTTTAAAAGTTGCGTATATGCATGGTACGTCGCGCTTCGTTGCCGGATGGGGTGCGACTACGTTGACTCCTGACAGCTGTTAGGTATTCTCAGCCCTTTTCAGAGCGGGAAACAAATGTCTACCTCAGTTTATATACAATATCGTTGGTAGGAGGATGGAAAGGACTAAGTTTCGGTAAATGAATTTCCCCAATGATACTGTTAATCGTTTTATGGGTCCTGAAATTCCTAGTCCGAGATTTCTATCGAAATCGAGAAAAAAAATCCGAACATGCATGATTTAGTCATAAAGAGCCAAGGCACTTGAAATACAGTTATTCAACTAGATCAGGTGCCGAAGGGCTTCCCTAAATAAAGTTATTCCATAGAATATATACAGACTAAGTTGATTTTACTAAGTATTGTAATAAAAGATATATGGTATTCCTTCTTACAAAAAATACATTCACTTGCAAAATTATATTTTGAGGCAATCTAATTAATATAGTCAAAAATTATTTTAGAAATACAATTAAATAGTCGTTATTGAATAATTAAAACTAATTATTTTGTATTATATTGTTGCATAATTATTTTTAAGTAGGTATGTCTTATGATATCTCTATCTTATACGACTTATAATATATTTTAGAGAAATAGTATTCTTCTGTTTTATCATACGAAATGTAAAACGATGAAAGATGACATGATTAAAGAAAGTGCATGTGGATATGACAGCTAACGGAAGGGATTTGAAGAAGAAAAAATCACGTGCTGTAATGTGTGTAACTTTTCCTTTAACGAAGCTGATTGAAGTAGAATTTAAGTATCAAGTGATTTTACATATTCCATAGCCAATATCTTAACATTCATTAGCCTGAACCTGGCCACTTCATGTGCATGCAAGAGTCAGCAAATGTCATACAACACATCCTATATAATGGCATTTACACAAGGCTACATAATTACTACTACTTTTGACGACAGGGCAATATTAAGCCAGATGGTGTCGATTTTTCAGCGCGCATCATATAACGCTATAGACTTTTATATATTCAAGATGGGCAAATGATTTACTTTTTCTCACTTGATGATACGAGATAATGCGGTTCATGTTGGAGCACGCTTGCCTAGGTTATTTTCAATTCTCAAGGAGTTTAATTCCTTTGCGTTTCGCACGATGAATGTGGAAGAAAAACGCTTCGACCGCCGTTTGGTTTAGCGGTGTCGTTTTCAAGTTTGTCTGCTTTCCTTCTTAGAATGGGGGTAGGGGAACTAGATCTCGTAATTCCCTGTATCCAATAAAATACTGACAGAGTAGCTACCTAGCGACAGAGTATTTATATTTACAGACGGCAGAGTATTTATATTTTCTTTGTGCTTAATTCAATACTATATTATAAAAAAGCAGGGCTGACATTTTGGTAAACTTTGATTTGACATTGCATTGTTCATTTCTTGGCCTAAATATTGTGTAAATTAAATGGGTAGAAAATCAGCAATATATGGAATTTTAGACTCAAGTTTTCGTGTAATTTTACGCAAACATTTATTGATATTAAAGTGTAATTTTTAACAAGTTTTGTAGCACTTTGACTAGTTTAATCGAATTTTAACACATTCAACCCTTTCCATTCTTTGATGACTGCACGGTGATTTCTGAACTGATTTCTATGATCATATTTTTTATTGTCTTTTCGGAAGCGATCGCACCCCGCTCCTATAATGACAAGGGTCACGACTGAATGAAAATTGAAATGAATTCGATAGTGCCACACATAACTGAATAAGAAGGTACTGCGCTGTGCGTTGTTACTATCATAATGTCCAGTTCATCTTCAAACCCGGAACCAGTGCTGCTATGTGACTGTTCTGCGATGATACAACCATAAGCATATGCAACAAAGTCCTACCACCTTGTACAAATAGCTGTTTGGCGCATCTTATAAAAAACCTCACAAAGACACTAAATAATTTCGTGAAATCCAAAGTTTTGACTACATTTGCAATCTCATGTGGCATTAAACAAATTATAAAGTAGATTTTTTCAAATACATCCTTTGATAAATAACGGACTTTCTAAAACTGAAAAGTAGTAACAATAAGTAACAATACGTATTTAGCAGGTTCGATTCCTGCTCCAAACTAAAACCTAATCAAAACATGATACGAATTTTGCTGTTAAAGCAAACCATTGGCTTTTACTGTCCGTTTATCTCCTATGCCTTCACAATCCGTCCCAAATCTGTGTTGTCTAAAACATTGGCGTGGAGATCGAGCGTCGTCTTTCACTATGAAAGTCTGGCAAATTTTTCAGGTCCTATATTACACACCTCCAGTAAAAGCCACACTTTTGGCACATACGTGCGCCAAAGAGTTCTGTCTCAGCTGTGAACTAGGTACGTATGTCATGCTTTAATTTCACTGTGACTTCTAGTAGCCGACAATCTTTATGACCGCTTTGAATGGGCGCCGCGGTTTTTACGCTGTGTTGGCTGGGTGTTCTGTACAGACGTAAAACACACACAGACGAACGGCGCGCGAGGACGAGAGTGAGACTGACCAGTATGAACTTCTCCATTCCTTTGTATCTTCCTTGATCTAGGTGGCTTTACTTTGTGCGCGGCGACCTCTTTTAAGCAACTCGGCTATAAAGATTGCCGGATACTATACTGCTAATTCATTGTACGTTGAAACTGTGTCATATCCAACACCGCTTTACATCTAAAGGTAGTTGTTGCTATGACTGGTCTCAACTTGTTCTATCGCAAATTTTGTATCTAAATATGACTTTTATCACAGCTATACGTGACTGTACAAGTAGGTATTTGGTATTTCAAACTGGTGACTTTTTTTGTTGGAACAGCTTGTGGTTCTGGTTCTGGGTTTGGTTGTGTGTGTGATGTAAATGTTTCCAGCGCCCGCTTCTCAACTCTTCAAACTTACCGCGGGGTGTAAGTTAAAGCGTTTATGTTTATTTTAGCTTGGCAACCTTTGGCCGGAAGTTCTTGGATGCTCAGGTTGTCCGGTAACATATAATGTATTGAATTACAATTAATTAGAAATAATAGCCATAATGGATACGGAAGTTTGTAAAAAAGACTTAGAAGTTGCAAGTATTTAGGCTAAAGGTAGCAAATGCTGAAATCGAGAACAGCTCGTTTCAAAATGCCTGCATGCAAAAGGGTTAACATCCGTATACTATAAAATATTTGCGTCGTAAAGATATTACTTCATGGCACTGAGGCATTATGCGCGATCGCAGATCCTGTTATAACTAATTTCGTAATTTTGGTAATTTAACATATTCAAAACTCAACGCTTACTTACTCGTGAACTACAACTCTGCTTTTAAAACTCACGTTCTAATCAAAACTAAATGTCTTAACATTCCAGGATTCCTATTTAGAATGCTCGATTCTTCAGGCGGGGCGCCTTGTAACGCTACGAATTTTCTTCGGGCGTTTAGAACAGTGCCCGAGGCAGCAGCGTTAGGGCTTATATTGCCCGACAGAACAGCCGACCCGAGAGTAGATTTAGTTGCACTTATACAGGTATGTTTAAATGTCGTATCATAATTTTAATTAAATAAACCGGGAATTTTTAAATAGCGGGATGCGGAATATCTTACATGTATCATTCTCACCATTCTATGAACATAATCATGCTGTAAATCATTCTCACTAGACTTAGTGGCCAGATCCATAATGGATCTTTTTTATCTCTGATAAGCAGCATTTTACGCTGTGTTGTAGGAAAACTGAAAGGTACTACAAAAAAATACCTCGTCTGTACTAGATCCTATCGTTCTATACTAGATATGTATATTCATTGCAATCTATTATTGATCAGTACAGTTCTTTATAGACTCCAGCAAACATTAGAAGGGAGAGGATTGCTAGGTTTTTAGATAGGCGAGGGCAGGGGTCGGCAACCTTTTAAGTCGGAAGAGCCAAAAATTACAATTTACAAAACTCTCATGTATGACCATCGTCTTAAATAATGGAAAGTGATTATGCGGCCGAAGATGTTGTATGATTCCCTAGAAGATACCTATGTACCCTTGACTTGAAATCTCCCAGTCATGATGCTCGTTGTTATAATTAAATGATGCGGGGGACTCTGCAGAGGCGGTATAACATCCACCCAAGCCGACCTTACAGTCACGTGGTCGATGTACGAATGAGACTACAGTGACTTACAACAAGCATTCCCAAGGAGCGTTATGCCTGGCAGGCGACCGTGCACATAGAGCAGCATAAAAGCAATATCATTTACCTACTTTGTGAGCGTAAAAAATCCATTATTTACTCTTAATCTTCCTCCGTAAAGAGTACATGTTGTGCAGTACTTAGAACAAAAGCGAGGGAAGACAAGGATATGGAGATTATAGACATATTATATTTATTAGTAATGTATGTTTTACTGAACGACTGTATTGGTCATCTTATAAAATATAAATGTTAAATAATAATAATAATGTCATTGCAATATTAGTTGAGTATAATACAAAAATTAAAGCGATTAAATACTTTTAAGCACAAAAACTCTTGATATGAGTAAAAGGCCTGCGCTATAAGCCATTTTTTTTATTTTGTTTTTTATGACCCTAAGCTTGGAGCTTCTGTTATGGTTTTAGGAAGTCTATTATAAATATCAGGTACCATCACTTGGAGTGTTTTTGCGTTTTTTTTTTGTCATATATTGATTATAATAGTATGTTGGACAGTAAATTTATTCTCAAATCTGATTATATAATATATAAATCATAAAAGTGGGGTACATAACGAGTTTCTATCGAGTTAATTTAAGTCTCAAAAAAGGCAGTATGACTTTCTACAAATGGTATTCTCTCCTATTTAACATCATTGAAACCTAAGTCTGATATGATTTGAACGTCAGAATCATGTATTTATCACAGTTTTAACTTTTATTCACGAAACGTCTGTAATAGAAAAGAAAAATCGTATATAAGACTAAATATAAGCTAAATTAAATCTTACTGATAATGTAAAACTACAGTAACGTTTTATAAAACTTAATCTTATATACGAGGGCAAGCTAGAAAAGTGTTCAAAAAGATGGTAACACCGCCATTCAACGTAGCTATCAAATTTTTCATGTCCCCAATGTTCAACTTAATAAATTATTTATTTCAGAGTTGGAACCGTTTCATCCTCCACCAAATGCACTACGAAATATTGGAAACACGTAAGAAAGAGAAAGAACTACATATCATAGCGAACAGTCCTCCAAAAAGCTCTCTCTCCTCTCGGGTCGGCGTTAATAATTTAAGGAGTAGCATACCCACGCCCCATATAAACGGGACTTGTAGCGACGAGTATATATACACTAAGTTAGAGTTTATTGGACCAGCGGAAGATGGACAGGAGGAGTTGAAAGAAAATGGCTGGATCAGCCGGGAAGAAGGTATGTATTGTAAAAAAATTATATCTTTTTTTATAACCGTCCTTGTAAAAGTAGTTATATAGTATACAACAAGCGAGCAAAGTCAATGTTTTGCTTAATTTGTATTCTAGGCGCGAGATGTAAATAACTTTGCTCGCGCGTAGAACATGCAATGTTTCACTTCCACAGTGAGGAACATTTAAGGTCCAAGAAAAAACCAATTTATATATCACTAGACGTTTATTTACATGTTTATATACTCATAAAATCTATAGTGTCCTATCTCTATGTTTGAGTGATTGGACATACGATGTAGAATATACCTACACTCTAGTTTGTAGTGCTATGTTCTAAACCAGTCCACGTAAATGTGAATTGGTAGGTATAGCTGCGTAGATGGTCGTTGTTTATAATTTTCCTTAACCATTTAATATATAGGCAAGCATTTGAACATTGCACTTTCTAACTTGATCGAAAGTGAAATTTGTTACACTGTAGAACGGACTCTATTGTCGGAGTCCTTAATGAGCGCCAACTTCCCCTTTTAGTTCAACGTCCTGCCGTCATAATATAATTTCTTTTCAAGACGAACTTCTTACCATTTATGTGCAATAGGGCAATGTGTTGCCGAGAGGTGAACTTGAGATGCATTTGGGATATGCGAACTACGAAACAACGAAACACGAACAGCAAATTTGAAGGAGCTTCACACAATTTGTATGACAAGCTGACTATGAAACAACCGACATCATTATGGTAGTGTACCTATATGTGTAATGTATTCGTACCTTCCTATGAACTTATCTAATAGATATCTGAAGAAGGTATATATAGCTAAAATGTTATTCATAAGTTAAATAAACATCGTATACGTCTTAGAGGAAAATTTTGAGGAGAAGTCTGGTATTGTTTGTTTAACCAAATATATTTTGATAGATAATTCAATAAAGGTAAATACAACGTATTTTTATTATTTAGTCTACGTAACGTGTGACGGCACGTGCAAATAAGCGTCCGTGCGTGTGGAAACGCTTGACGGGTCTTGACCCGACTGATTTATTCTATTAAGTACACCAGACTGTAGGACATTATCGTGGAATTGAGGGTAAACGCAGCGGCAGTTTTCGTTCTATACATTATTTTTACTACGCCTTAACATTATATGCTTTGGAAATGTATCATAGTCATTATTTGATTTTTTTGAGTATTGTTATTTTTATAAGGGTTACCTTACGCCTAGAAAATGTTGTTCATATTATTCAGTTGCATGGTGTCACTTCATTAATGATTATTGTACAATCTTATGCGAAAGAAATAAATTAGTATGATCGTAGAGTATTTGTTATTTAAGAACAATTCTTCATTAATTTATATTCCATGAATACCTTTATGGCAGTAGTTGCATAACTTGAGAAACCTTTGACGAAGATAAAAACTAATGTTGCTACAAAGTTTGACAAGCTTGTATGTAATGACCGTTGGCTAGGGATTAGAGACAAATAAATAAGATAAAGTCCTAAAGAAGAAAGTAGTAGTTTTATGTTTCGTACTAAGATTTGGGCAAGAGAACAGTTAATGGAACCAGATAACTAGTTCTTTTTCTGTATCAAAATTACGCAAACTGAAACGGAAGAAATAACTTTTAATCACGCGAAGGCAAAATTTAATTTTGCTCTTAAATTAAAGCAGTATTCCGCGCTGGTGAGGTGCAACCTAATTTTGTAAGTAGATCTTATCCATTTCCAGATTGACTCCTTTTCATACTCACGTAAGTCTAGTGGTAAATATTTCGTTTATCTATATCTCAAAACTAATCTTACATTGGCTTTCTTTGATATTCATATAATAGAACAGCTATTTATTCCGACAAGCTGTTGGCAATAAACTTCTTACATGCATAATACAATTATTAAACGTTACAACAACAATCATTCACATTTTTTTAACAGTATTGTTTCGAGTTTTTTCTGTGATAAATTGTTTGCGAAGACCGTCACTGATACTACAGTATTTGGCGAAAAAGATCTGCAAGCTCAGCATAATGCTGACTGAGGACTGAGCCTCATTCAACATATAAAAAAAACGAAAAAAGATAGTGCTATAGCCTATAGGCACTAATAAACAGGAAGTATCACATTTTTATGCGGTCTGACCTGGCATCAGGTTTACTAGACCATATGATCTAGTGAGCAGACCTGATATCAGGTCAGGCCGTATGAGAAGCATAAATATATATCAATATATTTTAAATGAGAAAGTTTGCAAGTGTGTGTTTGTTCGTCCTTCACACTAAAACGGCTGGACGGTTATAAATTAAATGTTTAATGAAAGTAACTTACATCCTCAATTAACACACTGGCTACTTAAACTGCGCATAAAATCTCGGTGCACGGCTAATAAGTTCATAACAAAACTACCCACATTTCGTTATCATTGAGTTAGTGTTGGGATATTGAACAATACATTTTGGCTATTCATATTTTAGTGTTCTGTTTCATGCAGTTCTATATGGGACGTCTGAAGTCGGAGGTATGTCAATCACAAGTTCTGTGTAGATATCCTTTACTTGAAAGATCCCTGGTTCTTATTCCGTGACCGAGCTTTTCGAGAAGGTTCGAATTGTACGAACTGTGTTGTTATTGTTGTACGAAGTTAAGATGTGTCAGGATCAATATATTCAAGCAGGTTCTTTTTTAAGGTAGTGTTCATACATGCAGTCGTAATTTTTAGACTGTGGGTGTATCATTGAATTCATATCTCGACCCACGGGTGTGCGAGAAACAAACGTGCCCAATGAATCGTTGTTACAATAATGATTGTCATAATTATAAATAATACATGTCTGTGTTTTCGATTGCGTTTTAAAAAGATGACTACGAACAGTCGGTTAACTATAGCAAATTTAAAATCTGGATATAAGCGTAAGGGAGTTACAAAACTTTTTAATTTCATGTTAGACACGAGAGCCCTCTATAGGAAGATATGACATAAAGCCTTAAGTCCCAATATAACCGCATGAGTAAAGAAACGACCTGAAAATGATGAAAACTGATATTATATATTTTCTCTTACACAAGCTATTAATAGCACAGTGGAAGTGAAATGTCATCTTTTTTCAATTCTTTCTTTATTGACGCGGGTAACACCAAAACTTGTTGTAGATTTTTTCAACCACTATCCGACCTCTTGGTAAGTGATGGCGTCGATGTTGCGAAACCTAGAATACGATTGGTTTTCATAGATATCTGTCATATCCTAATCGAGTACATAACTTGAATTTCCCATGTAACACTGGACGTCCAATGCAACAGAACATCTACTATTAATACGCAACAAAAAATGTCTCAGAACTTTAGTCGATTAAAATGTTTTATTTTTCCTTTCGTATATATACGTAAAATACTTAACTCATTTAGTTTTTCAACTCTCTTAAACACTAATGGCGACATTAATATAAACGAGTGCTAATATTTATTACAAACAATATTTCAGTTACCAACGACAATGACACTGTATATAACCACCAAAATCACGAAAATCACGAATTGAACCACCAACAGAGCGAGAGGGAAGAGTCCGACATATCACAACTGTTCGCGATCGGCAGACACCAGCTCAATAGGTGTCTGAAGTGTAACAAAGAGGTAAGAATATTCTAATATAAGTACTGATACATTCGATATCAGAATGTCTCTATACTGGTTCATAAGCTCACCTTCACTTAGGGACTTCATATAGAAAACGCCCCAAGCGTGCGGTCAGGGCGCTGTGAAGATAAAATATATGGCGCCTAACGCACGAAATATAATTGGCGTGGCGCGCCTGCGACGCTTCCCCTGCACTGCCGACGTTTTTGTATAGGCTTTAGTGAAACAAAATATACTGAGCGGACAAGACGCACGTATTTGTACAGAGACAAAGTTCGACACGGAAAAATAGACTAGGAAGCAGCGGCCGGGCGCGCGCCCTGGCCGCTTTGTATGTCAAGTCCCTTTCAGCGTAATCAAGCAAGTGATGGGTCTATATTTCTTCACTTCCATGGTTCAAAACCACACTTATAGAGCAAGAAGGTGACGTCAGTTGTTAGATCCGTCTTTGATAATTTTTTTTTATCTTTGATAGCATGAACGCGCGAGCGATGGTCTATTAGAACGACGTCTGTGTTCAAGACGTCCAAGCAGGTTTAGTAAAAGAAAGCCTTTTGTCTTATCGATTCCTTTCGTCAATAGGAAGGTCGCGAATCGGTAGTGCTAGCTTGCGCTCTCCAGTACCCATCGACGCCACCTCGAGACAGTAACGAGTGCCGAGGGACTTTCATAGACCTTATAAAAGCATCGTTATCGTCAAGAAGAAGTACGCCCGCTTGGTGCGAGCATTGCGGGAAGTTTACACCCACCACACAGAGAGGGAGGCTTGTCAGGTGAGATTGGACTTCAATAATGTGATCTAGGGTTGTTTGAAACTCGTGTTAAATTTTATTAACATGAACTTATTCGGTGGAGGAAGTGCAAGAAAAAATACTAGTTAATAATTACCACAAACTATGATCAGTGGCTTTTCCAAAACCTGGAATACAGGATCAAAAGTAGCCTGTTTCCTATTCCAGGGTCTACCTGTATAGGTATAATACAACCCTTAACTATACACCGTGCAATTGGAATCAGTATTTTCCCGAAATGTATGTATCAATCAGAGCATGCTTTAGAATGGATCTCTGGCACTGAATATTAATAGTACATAAATAATTAAAGATATTATTGGGCATTATTAAGCTTTCCGAAATTCAAACTCGTTACAATATCTCTACGACATAATAAATCAATAGTAATACCGGTTATACTTGTTCGTTGTGCGACCGCAATTATCAAGTGTAAATCAATAATAAACGAGAGTATGCGCATTAGATCCGCCCTATTCTTTTGTTTAGTAGTCGAGCCGCGTCCGCGCACCTCTAGAGCATAAAATAAACTAGGTCAAGATTACACGGTTAAAAGCTTTCGCAGGAGCAACACGTAGCGCTTGAGCAGTGTTCCCAAACATAAGTTACGCGCTTTGCTTCTAAACTGGAGTCGCGTGTTCGTAATAACTATATAAATCGTGAGTGGTATGATCTGGTGTGCTATAATGCGGTATGTATGTGAATATACCATAGCGCAAGCTAGGCGAATGTCCGCCTTGCTGGATTACAAAGACTTGTTTACAGTAAAGAAGCACGTAGTTAAAATATTAAAAATATTGCGCGCTTAATAGTCGTAGAAAAATTGTGCGCGCTATAATAAAGTGAAAAGAGACACTTTCTTTTATTGAAAGAAAATTTACAAAAACGCGGAAGACTGTGTATTGAAGTGAACGGATAACATTTTGAACAGTTGCTTTAGAACCGGTACTTAGGTTAGTTGTCCTCTATTTTAATCACTGTAAATAAGACTGGATTTTTTTTAATACGCCTCGACATTTTTGGTTATGGCCAAATGATTTTCAACATTTATTTAATAAAATAATTAAACGTACAGATCGATTCAAAAACATGGTCTTAGTGCATATGTTTCGGTTAAATACTGACTTTAATTGCATGGTGTATATCTACCTAACTCGGTGAGACCATACAGCGATACCTCGTTTAAAAGATGCACACTTTCACACACAAATACAATTAACTAAATGATTTAATTATTTACATAGTCTGACAAACAATTAAATATTTCAAAACTTTTACTCATTAAATAGAAAAATGCTTTCACACTTACAGCATTCATAATGTTAGTTAAGTAACTAAAAAAAGCGTATAAAGTTGTAAAAAACTCTTTCAAGGCATGTAGCCGACATCAACAGTCGGCTACGGCTGACAGACCGTGTTTCAGTTTAGATTTCGATTTAATATATGTCTATTTTAAAACGAACAAAATACTTACATTTCGTTCCACACTTCTAAAATATTAATACTAAACTGTATTGTAGTTTGATTACGTTCGCAGATTGCCTCATATTCTAGCGATCAACTGCGGTGGAGTTACCGTCAGAGAAAAAGCGTATTGGACGAAAGGAGCGCAAAAGGATATGGTAAATGTAATAAACCTAAACATTACATAAACATAAACGCTTGCACACTCACAGCCCCACACTAAGTTTGATGACTTGTGTCGTGGATGCCTGAAACATTCACATCACACACATAATCAAAACCAGAACCTGAAACACAAACTTGGGGAGAAAACTTGTGTTTCCGCTGGGAATCGAACCCGATACGCCACCCAACTGAGCCAACGGGCAGTTCAATAAAATCAAAATCGTTTATGACTCTTTTCTTTAATGACTACTGCTAGATTCAAAATAACAGCCATCTCGAGAAGAACCTGGCAAGAAACTCGACGGCGTATTTTTTTTTCATTATTATTTTTTAATAATTCTTAATCATATATAACTACTAGCCGTGCCCCGCGGCTTCGCCCGCTATTATCAAGTCAAAAAGTAGCCTATGTGTTAATCCTAAGTATAATCTATGAACATTTCAAATTTTATCCAAATCCGTTCAGCCGTTAAAGCGTGAAGAGGGAACAAACATACTTACACACACACTTACAAACTTTCGGATTTATAATATTAGTAGGATATTAACCTAGGATGTTTTGAATTAACATATAAACCTAACTATTCCAGCCAATCATAGGACTTCTTGTAGTCAATCCAGGCATGGAAGAGGGGAAGCTCCTCTCAAAAAGGAGGTTCTCAATTCGACTATATTTTTTTATTTCTTTTGTTTTTGTATGTATGTTACGCGATATCTTCGTCAATTAGGAATCGATATTGTTTTTTTTTTGTTTGGTAGAGTACACTTGAGAGGTGGACCCATATACATTTTATCGAAATTGGTCAAGCCAAAACCGAAATAAAAGCAATGAAGTCGTTTTTTTTTTAAGCTTTGCTTGCGTTTCGAAGTTTAAAATAATGTGTTATGTCATGTTATTTATGATTGTTTCAGTCGGATTCTAAAAGAGGTGCGAGCAACAAACCCTGTAGATACGGATTACATTGCGCACGGCCTGGGTGTCACTTCAAGCATCCGGATAGGTAAGAAATATATTATATTATTTGACGACCCAGTTGGCGCAGTGGACAGGTGTCCGCCCTCTGCGCCGTGGGTCCTGGGTTCGATTCCCGGCAGGAGCACAAATTCCTTCCCAAGGGATATTTGTGCTTCTGGTTCTGGGTGTAATGTGAATGTTTCCGGCACCCACGATACAAGTCTTTGAACTTAGTGTGGGGCTGTGAGTGTGAAAGCGTTTGTTTGTTTGTATTCACTAGCAGATTCCCGCGGCTTCGCCCACGTTAATCAAGTTCAAAAGTGGCACATATTGGCTATTCCCTTTCTATAATCACTGACCAACGTCATCCATTTACGGTTGACATACCTCATGTCCGCTCGAAGCGTTTTGCTTCTATATTTATCATCCGTACAGCGAAGGAGTGGAATTCACTGCCCGTGTATGATACACACACAGTCTCGGGGGAGAGTTTTCTTCTAGTGGACTGTATGAGGTGCGCAAATGGACAGGTAAGAGGTATATCGATCCTAACAATCATAAAAGGGGAAAAATGCACTCCACCAACCTTTAGATCCACCCCCACCGAGGGCAGCAAGATCAGCGTAGTCAAATAAACACCGTGGCTTCCTGGTGTAGTCTCCTTTTGTAAAAAGCACGTACGACGCACAATAGAAGGATTGATAGGTCCTCAGGATCCAAATGCTGGATTTCCGCCGTAATCGAGCAGGTCAGCACAACGTGTGCTGAGCTCGGATCATCTCGCAGAACTGAACTACCCTAACGGTAGCAGATACTAAAAATTGATGGAGTTTTGCAACTACCCTCAATCTGAATTGCAAAGATCGAACATACCCCTCACCGAATTCATCATGAATGAATTCCCTAACTCTTTTAATGCATAGAGTCTGAAGAATATACAGTCCAAAAGTTGCAAAAATATAAGATATATAATGAACTTACGAAGCTCATTAGAGAGGTAAACCTTTGTCTAGAATTTAGGTAAAATAAATAATAATAACGAGGTAAAATAAAAATAATAAAGAGGTTACTATATATATTTAAGATCAATAAATATGCTATATTTTATGATAATTAATTAGCGTAAGGTAATGGGCAAATTTTGTTTACAGGTCTTTTAATTAGACCATTTTTGGTTCTCAAAGTGACAACGCGAACTACCTTATCAACGCCTTCGTGTGTCATTTCAATTCTACCAAGCGGCCATTGAAGTGGTCGAGTCAAGTTAGACTTTAATAAAACCAAATCACCTACTTTTACGTTAGGAGGTGAAGAAAACCACTTCGCTCTCTGTTGGAGAGTGTGAAGATAGTCATCTGACCATCTCTTCCAGAATATTTGTGAAATCTTCTGAACTGATTGCCAACGAGACAATCTATTCTGTGGAACATCCTCATAATCATATTCTGGCACAGCCACTAAACTTTGACCTATCAGAAAATGACCAGCGGTTAAAACGTCAAACTCATTTGGATTATCAGAAAGCGTGCACAAAGGGCGCGAGTTTAAAACTGCCTCCACTCTGCAAAACACGGTTGACAACTCTTCAAATGTAAGAGACCTTTCACCGACAGCGTTATAGAGTAACTTCTTGCAGGATTTGATGCCTGCTTCCCAAAGTCCACCCATTGACGGGGCACCTGGCGGATTTGTTCGCCATTCTACTCGGCGCGCTGTCAAGCCTATGAGAATCTCTTCTTGATTTCTTTTATTATTAACAAAGTTAGTTACTTCTTTGAGGTGTTTAGCTGCAGCTACAAAATTAGTTCCGCAGTCAGAATACATTTGTAGATTTGACGCAAATCCACGCCTAGCTACAAACCGATCAAATGCAGCTAAAAAACTTTCACATGATAAATTACTTAAAATCTCACAATTAACTGCCTTAGTTGAAAAGCATACAAATAGGCATAGGTAAGCCTTGTTCACCTTCGCGTTACGACGTAAACTTTCTTTTACGAAAAATGGACCTCCTAGATCGCAACCGACGCTGCTGAAAACTTTACCGGGTTGTAATCGCGGTGCAGGTAACGTACCCATTCGTGGTTGTATCGCGGTAGGTCGGCATTTGAAACATATTTTACATTTCGATAAAACAGATCGAATGATGCTACGAGCACCAACGAGCCAATAATTCTTACACAGTATTCCTTGTAACGTACGCGGACCTACGTGTAAATATATCCTATGCAGATAATCAATTAATAATTTACTCGTATGACATTTTGGAAGCAACACCGGGTGCTTCGTGTTGTATGGAAGGTCGGCTTGTAAAATGCGACCCCCCACCCTGATATACCCCTGGTCTACGAAGGGTGACAACTTACGTAAAGAGGCAACGTATTTACCTTTCTGTAACGCTTGTAATTCTGAATTATAATGATTCATTTGAACAACGCGAATTATTGTGTTATGAGCTTGTTTCAGCTCAGAGGTTCTAAGTGGTCCTACAGACCGATCTGAAGGTTTGCATTGCAGGTTTTTTACAAACCTGTGACACCACGAGAGTACTCGCTGTAATCTATTGAATGAGGAAAACTTTTCAAAGTTCTCTTCAAGATCGTTGAGTAATACATTTTTATCATCCACGGAATTAAATGCAAAAGTTGCACTATTCGCTTTAAGTTCGGGAACCTTTAACTTGTCCTTTACATAAAATGCCTCAATTGGCCATTTTTCTTGGTCTTCATACAGCCACGCGGGGCCGTTATACC
Source organism: Lomographa bimaculata (assembly GCA_948107665.1). Lineage (NCBI taxonomy): Eukaryota > Metazoa > Arthropoda > Insecta > Lepidoptera > Geometridae > Lomographa > Lomographa bimaculata. The sequence continues at coordinate 5,627,068 of OX403597.1, forward strand.
ACTCCGCGGCGACCTCTACGAACCGAGCAGGTAAAACTCCACGCGAGCATATATCCGCCGCGTTATCTTCGCTTCGAACGTGGTGCCAACAGCTAGGCGGTACTACTTCGGTAATTCGACTAACACGGTTAGCTACGAATGTCTTAAGCATGTAAGGCTGTGTCTGAATCCAAGCTAAAACGTTCTTTGAGTCGCTGAGGGCGACAATCGATAACTGTAAATTATCTATGTTTTGTACGACAAAACTTACGAGTTTGGTTAGCAGCACGGCTGCTTCGAGTTCAAGTTTAGGTATCGACAAGAGAGGACTTAACGGCGCGACTTTTGTTTTACTAGCCAACAACCTAACCTTCACTTCGCCCTTATCATTTACACTACGAATGTAAACACAAGTTGCAAAACCGCGGGAAGATGCATCGCAAAACGCTATCAGCTGCGCCCCTTGACAGTTAGGTATGAGCACGTGACGCTCAAAACGCAACTCGGATAAAAGCGGTAGATCAGACAGAAATTGATTCCACCGTGAGCACGGCTCTGGCGGTAATTCTGAATCCCATCCGAATCCTGATCCTAACTTCCACAGATCCTGCATAATGCACTTCGCGACAAATGTGCAAGGAGATATAAAACCTACCGGGTCAAATATACTCGCGAGCAGTTTTAAAACGGATCGTTTAGTTTGTTTTGTGTCGGTCATGTTGTAGGTAAAAGCGAAACTATCACAGGCGGGTAACCACGTCAAACCTAAAACCTTAATGGAAGATGACAAAGTGTCATCTTGAAAGTCGATTGTTAAAACTTGGTCCGTTTGCATCCTATCCAGTAATTCAGGACAGTTACTCGCCCATTTTCTCAAATCAAATCCACCACTTTTAAGAAGTGAAACTAATTCATCTTGCAACGTGCAAGCCATTTCCTGTGATGGACATGACCACAAGAGGTCATCAACATAAAAACCTTGAGTGAGAACCCTTGCTGCTTCGGAACAAGGTCGCACGGCGAGCTCGTCCTTGGCTAGCTGATGCAACGTGCGAACAGCTATGAATGGAGCGCTCCGAAGCCCGTAGGTATTTGTATTGAGAACATAGGTGCGTAACTGTTCCGATGGGTTTTCGCGCCAAAGTATGTGTTGGTATTTTCTATCCGAGGGATCCATCAAAATAGCCCTACACATTTTAGACACGTCAGCAGTAAAACACACTTCATGCAATCGAAAATTTGTAATAATTTTAAGCAAATCTTGGTGTAGTTTTTTACCTGTCAAAAGAGCGTCATTAATAGAAATTCCATTCTTTGGCTGCGCGGAACCATCGTAAACAACGCGCAGGGGCGTACTAAGGGACGACGGCCTCAGAACGCAGTGATGCGGGACAAAAAATGATGTGGGTTCGGTACCTTCATATAACTGCATGTGCCCTAGGGATTCATATTCCCTCATGAACTCAACATAGGCCTTACGAAGGTCTGGAGATCGAGTGAGTCGGCGCTCGACCTGGTTGAGTCGCTTCAATGCTACATCATAAGAATCGCCTATAGGAGCATGTTCCGGGTTTAATAAAATCGGCGAAACATATCTACCGGTTTCATCGCGATAATGTTTTTCGACATATATTTTTTCAGCTAACTCGTCTAACGGATCCATGGGAACTTCGCACGGCAAAGATTCTAACTCCCAAAACCGCTTGAGAGTTTCATTTAAATTATTATTTTCGATAGTGTACGACACTAAGGAAGTTGTACACGGTACAACACTATTGCTAGAGGAAGTCATCTCTAATCTTCCGGTTATAACGTAACCAAATACACTGCCTAACGCAACTGGTACATCACTACTTATGACGAACTTCTTGCCGTTATAAATGTACGGAAACACGTCACCAGATAAAATTAAATCAATAGGTGATTTTTTATCAAAATACGGATCTGCTAAATACAATCCTTTGTATTCATTTACCACATTTTCCGGAATGGGTACCGTCGGTAATTCGGAAGTAATTTTTGGCAATACTACAGCGTCTATACTAAATGTCGGCGTTGAGCAATGACGAGGTTTTACGTTACACGACACCATTCCGTAGTTTTTTACGTATTCGCCACCAAGACCAAAAATATTATACGGGCATTTATTTGTAGACAACCCTAGCCGTTGATAACATTCCATCGATAAGAAATTAGACTGAGCAGCAGAATCAATTAAAGCGCGGCACGGTTGATACTCACCGAACGCATCTAAAACCTGTACTACGGCCGTCCCTAATATAGTTGCATAGTTATACGTATGCGACGAGGTTACATGGCAAGTATTATTGTCAACAGCTGTTGACTGCGGCGTAGGTATTGTCTGTGCTGTGCACGGCACAGGAGTAACTGTGGTTTGACTTGAAACCGGTTTCTTATCAATAATGTTATTTCTCGCTTCGCGATGCAACAAGACGTGGTGCGATAATTGACAGATTAAGCATTTAAAATTACTTCTACATGTCTTTGCGGTATGATTCGTTTTGAGACAATTGTGGCACAGCTTTAATTCGTTAGCACGGCTAAAACGTTGTTCGACGGACAACTTACGAAATTGATCGCATCGAAAAATCATATGGATTTCACCACAATGTACACAACTAAGCTGCGAACTCGTAGAAGATGCATGCGTGTATTTTTTCACGTTGGTATTTTGTTGCTGAGGGTCATTCTGTACACGTTTATTTAATTGCGTATTCGAAGCACTGTATGACGTAGAATGATCTAGAACCTTAATTTGGTTGTGAACAAATGACATGAGTTCATTGAAGGTAGGTATGCAATTTTGATCTAACTTTTGTTCAAAAGATTTACGTGTTTGCGGGTCTAATGATCTCAATGCAATATGACACATGACGTAACTGTTTAGGTCCTGAATATTGAGTGCCTGAATAGCCTTATATGAATGTTCGAAATTTTCGATAAACATGTTCAAGTGAGTAGAAGACTCTTTCTGCAACGGGGAAAAGTTCAACATTTTATCTAAATACCTACCGACCAACAATCTGTTATCTTGGTATTTATCAATTAAACCTTGCCAGACTAAATCGTAATTGTTGGCGGATATCGGAACGCTTTTTACAATATTTAACGCACTACCCTTTGTGCACGATAATAAATAATGGAATTTGTCTATTTTTGGAATATGAGGTTGATTGTGAACCAAAGAACAAAATGTCTCATAAAATGTATTGAAATTTTCAATGTTTGAATCAAAAACAAACAGTTCCAACTTAGGTAACCTAGGTCGTGACTCCACAGAGCGCGAAGGATTCTCGCTCTTAACTTCTTCAACGATCGGTTTATTATTGGATGCACATAATTTGACTCGAAAATAAAGATCATCAAAGCTTTTCAGTTCTTGACTTCGCAAAGTCGACTTGGGATCTATTTCGAGCTCGAAATCAAATATTTCAAAAATTATACGTTCATATAAACTACGTAAATCACTGACTTCGGCCGATTGCAATAAAAACAATTGTTTTGTTTCGGGATTTGATAAATCACGAGACATATCATAAACTTCTTGCAATTGTTGGAATAATCGTTGTTTACGGTGAATTAACACGGTTAATTCTTTCGGCATTGTTTCTGGTTCACTAGTACATTTAACTTGCGATCGCGCCATCTTGTAAAATGACACACGACGGGGCGAATGACTAAATTAAATGTGAATATTTTCAATGAATCTCGTAAGATTAAATTAAAATTAATTACACAATACACAGCATATATATTGTACGACAATAATAAATGAGTACTATGTAAAAATATATATAATCCAGTCTAAAATATGAACATTTAAAGAGGTATGTATAGAACGTCTATACTAGTAATAACGTCGCAACGAAAATTACTATGTAGGTAGAAAAACTATAGGTACAGAACGTCTGCACTATATTGAAGCCTATGAATTACGAATTCAAGGGGAGGTGACCAATAAAAGACTGGTATCTGGGGTCGAAGTGACCAAAAAAAGACTGTATGATACACACACAGTCTCGGGGGAGAGTTTTCTTCTAGTGGACTGTATGAGGTGCGCAAATGGACAGGTAAGAGGTATATCGATCCTAACAATCATAAAAGGGGAAAAATGCACTCCACCAACCTTTAGATCCACCCCCGCCGAGGGCAGCAAGATCAGCGTAGTCAAATAAACACCGTGGCTTCCTGGTGTAGTCTCCTTTTGTAAAAAGCACGTACGACGCACAATAGAAGGATTGATAGGTCCTCAGGATCCAAATGCTGGATTTCCGCCGTAATCGAGCAGGTCAGCACAACGTGTGCTGAGCTCGGATCATCTCGCAGAACTGAACTACCCTAACGGTAGCAGATACTAAAAATTGATGGAGTTTTGCAACTACCCTCAATCTGAATTGCAAAGATCGAACAGCCCGTGTCTTTGTTTCCTGAGCAGTATATCTAGGTAAGCATGCTACATCTTCGGCCGCGTCATCACTTTCCATCAGATGAGATATCGGCCAAATGCTCACCTATCAAAAGTGTAACTTATTTTTTGTTTTTAAGGCCTAATTCATCGCCTGGGAACACCGCGAAGGTTCCTCTGCAAGATTCGAACTGTGTGCTTCCACTACAACTCGTTATAAGGCTACATTCGGACGGAGACGTCGTTGTTAATGATAAGGTAACAAATAGTTCTAGAAAGTTCTTCTTTCTTTTGCATACCGCATCTAGCATACCTGAACTAAACTCTTTGTTCCCCCTTTACCAGATTCTCAAAATATCAGATTCCTATTATACTGGTTTTTCAAATATTAATATTAACTGTTGTTTTTTTATAACTGGCAATGTATTAACGTTAACAATGTTCTGAAAGTAGGAAATAAATGCTTATTACCGACTTCAAAAAAGGAGGAGGTACTATGTTCGACTGTTTGTAAGGTTTCAAAATAGGTTCACCTAAAAAAGTTACGAGGTAAAACACATAAAAAAATACAGCCAAATTGAAAACCTACTTTTATTCAAAATCAAAATCGTTTATTCACATGGGCCCCAAAGAGGCACTCATGAAAGTTAATGAATCTATTGCCAGATTCGGAAAATTACAGCCATCTCGAGAAGAACCTGGCAAGAAACTCGGCGGCGCATTTTTTATCATTCATTTTTTTTTTAAAACAGTCTTAAATTCTAATACATAATTTTCTTAACCTAGGTGTTATTATGGTAGTCGCTAGAAAGAGCCTGTGCAGTTTGCCTCCATGCATCCTTGTCATTAATATAGTCTGTAGTCTTATAATAAGCTTTCTTAATTAATGCCCGTTTTATTACGAAGTCGGTTAAAATATCTATTTCTAATGCGATCTTTTTTTTTTCTTTCAACGTTCCCAGTTCGATCAATCACCGACGGACCCGCCAACGCCTAATCATAGGCCGGATCTGAAGCATAAAAAGAAGCACGTGACGACACAATCCGAGGAGGAATACACACTGTCGGCGGCAGTCGTGTGTGTAGAGGACAACCCTAAACATCTTGTCGCGTATGTAAGAGCCGGGAAAGAATCCGACCAGCATTGGTATATGTTTAACGATTTGTGGTGAGTAAAAGGTTTTTTAAAGAAAGAAAGAAAATAGATTTATTCGGGACAACACGCGACGTTACATTATGTACATAAAACAACAAGACAAAACACATAAAAAAATACAAAAAACAAACAATATAACGCCGCGTGATGTCACGAATGAGGTCCCGACTCAGCATATAACTAGGTAAGTAGGTGGGCATCCTACCTACCCAGTAACTGGTTTTCAGGCGGAACCCATGCATGACATCACGCGCATCAGGACAGAGTTAGACACGAACTTAAAAAATAAAATAAAATAACAATTACACTTTACACTATAGATTATATATATATATATATATATATATATATATAAATTTAAAAATATTAAAAAAATACAAAAACAAAAATAGCACTAACATAATACATTAACATAACTACATATATAAATAAACAAAGATTTTTAATTACGTACCAATTACGTTTAGTACACCATTGGAATTACAGTCTAGCCTTAAGACTAATAATTAATGTAACTTTGACCTAAACTGCTAAGTAGAGTAGTATACTAAGAATGTGTCCAATAACACTTTTCCTACTGTCATTAAAGGGAAGACACTTTTTTCTTGTGTTCTTTATTTAAAGTACTCACTATATTACACTGTCGCATCACTACACTAACTCAAAAGGTTTAGGTTTAGTTTTGAACTGCCCGTTGGCTTAGTTGGGTGGCGTTGGCCATCTAAGCAACTTGTGTTCCCGCCGAGAATCAAACCCTGCTTAGAAGGCGAACATTCACCCAACTTTTTACCCAACCCAACCTTTCTTCTTGCGTAATTTAAAAATTCTGGGTCTACGGGAAGTATAATATTCTTAATCTTATAAAATTATCAGTAAAATCCGCCCCGGCTTCGCCCGGGTGTGATAAATGAAGAATCGCTCGACCGATTTTGTGCAAACTTCACATAAACCATCTACTAAATAGTCCGAACAAAGCCTAAACATTTGGTTTGGATAGGTGAGTCCGTGCTTGAGTTATAAAATAACAACGAAAAGTGGCATTGATTTATATATATATATATATATATATAGATGTAAAAGTATGCTCAAACATATTGTATGTTTATATGTGAGAGAGACTGTGTGTGTGTGTGTTTGTGAAAAGTAATACAGTGGTCATAATAATATAGCAAACTATAAACAGAAATATAGTGGGATATATGGGATAATGATCAAGGATAAGGCATAGTAAAGAGAAATAACCAGTGCAGGCTACATTGAATACAATTCGTCCAAATATGAAAGCTTTTATACTGAATAAGACTAGGTCTAAAAAAACATGCGGGGCAGTCTTTGGGGACTGCTGATAGTGAAAACTAAGTATAATATATATACACAGTATACATATAGCTCATGGGAAGCGTGCGGTGACGATGACGCGAGTTTCACGCTTTTTGTACACCCAAAAAGTACACATATACACGAAGTATACATAATATAGCTCATGGAAAGCGGTCAGTGAGTTTCACGCTTTTTGTTCACCCAAAAAGTGCTCAACGCGCCTAAAGAAGTTTTCACTTTAAAAACGGGTATAATTTAGAAGGCCACCAAAAATTCTAAACGCTTACCAAAATGGATAAATGGTAACCAAATTACGTTTCCTAAAATAAAATTTCCTGTGACAGAACCGAATCGGAAAACAGTAGGTTAAGGTTATTAATGAATACAAAAATATTTATGATACGAAAAAAATGATTTTTCTCATAATATTTTAGAAAACGGGTTTTGGTGACCATTTATCCAACGAAATTTGGTGACCATTTATCCATTTTGGTAACCGTTTAAATAGGTACTTTTTTATAAAAAAAAAAAACATAACATAAACGCTTTCACACTCACAGCCCCACACTAAGTTCGATGACTTGTGTCGTGGGTGCCGGAAACATTCATATCACACACACAATCACAACCAGAACCAGAAACACAAATTTTCCATGGGGGGAAAAATTGTGTTCCCGTCGGGAATCGAACCCTAAAAATTGCACAGCGTCTCAATTCTTTTAGCGTATAAGGTGCTGCATATAATGTGTCAAACTCACGAAAACTTCACAATAAAATTCCAGTATAGTTCCAGTGAATGTAGAAGAGGTGGTCCACTTCAGCGCGTGGTGGAAGACTCCGTGCGTGTTATTCTACAGTGCGGCGCGACCGCGGCTCGACCACGCCTCATAGCCGACGCTTTTGTATGGGCTCAAGAGCGAATTGTAAGTATAAATTACTCTTTTTAACCGACTTCAATAAAAGAAGGAGGTTCTCAATTCGACTGTATTTTTTTTTGTGTGCATAATCTTCTAGGTGAACTGATTTGTTATTTGAAAGCTGGTTCATGGCTGCTGGCTTCCCATGTGGTGTCCATTTGGTGACCATTTAAGTGGTGGCCATTTAAATTTGATCAAGACTGTTTTTGGATTATCCTCAATAATGTATGTTTGATTCACTCAATTTGATCAATGGTACTAAAGATAAGTTGAGTGGTCCTATCTAAGTGTTTCCGGCACCCTCGATACAAGTCTTTGAATGTAGTTTGGGGCTGTGAGTGTGAATGCGTTTGTTTGTTGTTTGAAGATAAAGCGGCGAAGACAGATTTTTAAGCTTTGCTTGCGTTTGAATTATTATTGAAAACACTTAGATAGGACTCTTGTGCAGAGTCCGCCTGGGACAGTATCATACTATTGCCTGACATTCAACCGCCAAGCACTAGTGTGCAAACATTACTGTCCTCCGGATTGAAGGGCAATATTTCCAGCATAATTATAGCTAAGAGATTTAACATCTAATATCTCTGACGGGCGCAGTCCTTTGCCGCGCAGAATTTTTGCCCATATAAGATCAAAACTTGGACTGGCACTGAACTGGAATGGGTAAGAATGACGCTTACCATCAGAAAAGCTAATTGTTCGTCTCGTCTCTCAATTACATGGAGAAAACAAGACGACGAAGAAAAAAAGGGTCATTTTATAGGGGCGGAGACGGATGCGATAAGTACCAGCTTGAAGCTCTTAAATTCATTGATAGATGAACGAAGACTCATTTGTAAGATAGTTGAGTCCAAATTGCAGTCTTGGTTACCGACGCGCGACGTAAGATCAAAGCCCAGCAAATTCAATTTAAATTTTTATCGTTACATTTTTGAGAGTGTTTGCAGCTATGACACGTAAAAAAATATGGTGCGTAAAAATTAGCCTTAACGAGATTATGGGATAGGGAACCACAAAAATTGTAATAGCGAAACCCTATGAGCGAACTCCAGGTGTGTCAGAAAGAGGTGTGTCAGAAAGATAGCGGTCGCTAATTTGTTCTTTTTTTATATTTCCAGCGCTCCGAGCCCATACGTTGAATACTACCCGCTGACCCCAGAGGTACAGTACAGTTACTTCTCCTAATTCCCATTAATTTTAGGCTCAAAAGTTCCATTTTTTAAGGCACAAAATGCATTATTGAATTGTTGAAGTATTTGATAGGATAAGATTGAAAATAGACCAATGTGGAAGCGGCCAATCAGCGGACACCGGTTGCTCATTGGCCGGTGAAAGTGTGACGAAGCTTCCGCATTGGTAGTCTAAATGTGCGATTGTGATTGTGTGAAATTATACGTCCATGGTTTTGTGATGAGGGTAGATGTGAAGCTAGCACCACACCACAATTTTATACATTTTTTGTTTCGGAACATAATTCGCGTCCGTGCTCAAAAGTGTCTATGGAACATAGGCGACAAAACGAAATACAAGCGATAATCTCGCCTCGCTAAAAACATCGTGCGCGTCTCAGTCAAAGCTGCAGATTGTTGCTATCAAAATTAATTTGTGTTACAATGGCCTCGATTCTGATATACACTCACTAAATTAAATTTAAGCTATCCCTGTCTCTTACAAAATAGAAACACCAGACAGAGATAGCATACATTTTAGAGCTGTCAAGCTAGTTTATCATTTAGAATATTAACAGCAGAAAGGCGCGTGGTTTTAGTTAACACCAATAACATACTCGACGAAGCTTGCATAGACATCTAAGTTCTGACTTACTTGACAGCACAGCAGTATGCTATCTCTGTCTTGTGTTCCTATTTTGTAAAAGACAGGAATAGTTTAAATTTAATTTAGTGTGTGATATCAGAATCGAGGCCATTGTAGATATAAATGAACTTATTTGAGCATATTAAGGATTTTAACGACTTCACTCACGGTTATTTGCTCGCATTGCTACGAGACTACGGAACATTCGGTGTTCCTTAATCAGTCGAGTACGCGCGTAGACCGTCCGGCGTCTCAGCGTGTACTGTTTTTTTAGTATGTTTATATACATGTTTGCACGTTTGTATAGGTATTAATGACTCATGTGTTTTAATACCAGTTATAAAGCATACACAACTTTATCTAAACACAGTATTAAAGACGAGCGAATTTACTAGCGACATGATAAAGCCTGTCAATGTTTCTTGGAATGTTTAGTGAGGTAGTTATTAATGATATTTATTTTTCTCAAAGATTCTTTTATTTTTTATTTAATAAGTTACATTTATTGTATTTCATAACAGTAATTTTATAATACAGTCTAACATGTCAAAATAAAAATATTTTTATCAGTCAATGAATAATACATCCAATATTTATTTTATGAGATTTAATCTATTTATTTAAAACCTGTTGCTTTTATGTTTTTTTGTTGCGTTTCATACAATGAAATGTATTTATTAGTGGTGTGGTGGGCTTATGGCATTTTTTCTCTTCCGCCTAAACTACTTTCGCCTTCGCTTTAAATATTACATTTTAATTGAAATTGTAGCTTTAAGTCGAAGGTGGAAATCTTATATTGTAATGGTTATTCAGTTGTGCAACGAGTTAACTAAAACTATACATAATTATATACTTTTCTACGTGCAAGATAAATGTGATTTTCAGTGAAAATGTTCTTAATTTCCTTTAGTATTTTGGACGATCATTCAAATTTGCAAACACGATTGCCGAATCACATACATTTTTGTATAACCTGCGCAGATAAATAATAGTTCTGGCGACAGCTGACATGGCATCTCACTCCCACAAGCGATTACCGGCAATAGTGGGAGTGAAATAGCATGAAACTGTCGTCAATCACTGATGTTTTCTTTATTCTTAATTACCCGTTTAAGGGTTATAGTAGTTATAAAGTGAAACTTCTTACGGGAGGGCTTAGAAATTCTGATCCGCAACTTTTTTATGTGACGTAAATGGTGGGGAATAATTAAAATGTTTCCTAAAGTTTCACTTCTATCGAGTGTTTTTACGACACAACCTTTTATTGTTATCTCTTTCAGACTCTGATAAAAAATAGTAGTGTTAAATTGTTGCATAACTAATAAAGAGATCGATGTGAAAGTATTTTAATGTAGATCAAACTTGGATGTAATGTAAAACATACTCATACGGTATTAATAAAAATCACACGCAAATAAACTCGCCAATGAACTGACAAAATATAGGTTTATTAAATTAATTTGTAAATATTAAATCAGAATAAAATTAAAGACTATTGAATTAATTAGGTGCGGGAAACATTCCGTATAAGCCTTGTGCCTGAACCGTGACAGATGCAGAATGTTAATAATTGTTATTATTATAAAGGGGGAATAGAAACTACTCGATGCGAACCTTTTTAAACTGACTTATTTATAGTGTCGTAAGGTTTACTTTTAGAACTAAGGAATGGCTGACGTTGTTTATATTGGAATTAAAGATTTGAAAACTTGTAATTATTCTTCTTTTAAACTATAGTACAAGTCTATATTATTATTAAAACTACCGTGAGTCGTATTCATATTGACTTAGTTCCGGTTGTACTCACGTTATGTTTAATTTAATCGAGACATCACTTGGTATTACGCGCGCTGGAAGACAGTACGCGCCAGGTTATCGTTGCAGTTACAGCGCATACTCCAGAACTTGAGCGTCTATATCGCTCGAACACCGAGTTTCCCGATTAAGTTAAACAAAACGTGAGTACAACCGGAACTAAATCAATATGAATACGATTCACGATAGTTTTAATAATAATATAGAGTACATCATTTTAATTATTACGGAAACTATAGCATTCAGTAGAAAGTCGTTGAACTAAAAGAGCAAATGACCCTGTATTACTTTTGCTGTTTTACATTGTATAGAAATATACCATGTAATTATTTAAAAAAGTTATTGTTGTATAACTACTATATTAAACACTGTATGAGCCCCGCGGCTTCGCCCGCTGATGATGATAATGATGATTAAAGTAGCCTATGTCCTAATCTATAGTATAAACTTCCCTTCAGTCCAAATTCCATTAATATTGATTAAGCAGTAACGGAGATACGTGGTAACAAACATTCACACACACACACACAAACTTATTATATAGTAAAAAACTTAATATATTAGTAGGACAACAGGCTCTCACAGCCGGCACATTTACTCTTAATAAAATCATCGAAATGCGAACATTCCCCAATAAACATTTGTAATTTTTTCCGTTCGCATCAAGACGTTTCTATTTAACTTCCTTACTCATTTTATATGTGACAAATGCAAAGCAATAAGAAAATATGTTGCCTTCTCGAGCATCAATTTTAAACCGAATATTTATAGTGAAATGAACGCGAGATATTTTTCTATAGTAATATAGGTTAAGAAGATTTATTTATATTTTGGTTGTGATGACGTCTTCGAATCGATGAGTTTTAACACTGGAACTGTTTTATACTTCATAATTATATTGTGAAATGTGAAGATAATAACGATTTGTATAATTTCTGTGTACATTTTATTTTCATACTATTTTTGAAGAGGTTTCCTTACTTATAAAACAGGACTAATTTGATTGATTTCAAACTAGGTTTCAACAACTTTCACACTAGGTGGACCTATGTTGAAGTAGAAATAGAAATCATTTATTGCGTAAACTGTGTGTCTAAAAACTAAGTACAACGTAATTTAAAAAGTAAAAAATAACACAGTTTTTTGGGCTATCAACAGTTTCTAACTTTTTGTAGAAGGTATCATAGTCAGAACATAAGAATTCTAATTTAAAAAAGTCCGTATACAACTTGGTATATCAATGGAATGGTTATAGTGATATGTATTACTAATATTTATATTTTTTGGCCAGATAGTTAAGCATTTTCCGCTATCTCACCTGATGGAAAGTGATGATGCGGCCAAAGATGTAGCATGCTTATCTATAAGATACCTATTCACTCCAGACAAAGACTCCCAGATTATAATAAATAGTAGGACGGCATATCACCCATAGTGCGCGAAAGAAATCGTATATGTTACATAAAAGAGCATTATCAGATAATGTTTAACATAAAGAACGCTGTCACATGTGCTGCAAGTTAAGGTATGCTTCAGAATGTGCTATTTGTTAAACATTTATCTATAAGATATCACTTCAGTTACCTTGTTATTTCTTGACAGTTTAACCGTTGTACGCGTTGGTTATATTCAGTTACTGTGAAACCCAACCAGATTCACCTAAAATTAAAACAGTTTAGTAAAGGATTTTCCACGCATATGTACTAATAGCTGATATATTTGATGCTCGCATACATGCAGTACGCGAGCAGAGAAATTTATCATAAGAAATGTAATGAACCTGGTTGGTTTAGACCTGGAATTACTCATTATAATTTCTACGTGAATGGCGCGACTTAAACACAAAAATCATAAAGTCGAGACCTGAACTGACAAGTCCAGGCCTTGGATTATTTCGTCGTAGTGGTGTGCGCAAGAAAGGCGACATTAAATATGACGATGCGTTTATTGGTTAATTCGTTCCAGCAAACAGCTTATATTCGTAACATGAACATTTTGGAACCTCATATTTAAAATGCGTCAAAAGCTTAATTTTTACGTAAAAATGTGTACCTTTGTTAATTGTTGAATAAACAAAACTTTCCTGAAGTATTTGTTCACAGAAATTGATACAAATCGTTAATTTTTTTACGAGATTTTAATGTTTTAGAAATGAAAACGTAGCCGTCGAAGAACGGTTGTCTTTGCTTCTGTTAACCAAAGTCTCGACCAGTTACTGTAGACGTATTAATTTGACGTAAGCGCACTCTGATGAATGTTTTACAAAAGCCGAACAAATATTGAATTTAAATTGATTTGATTTTAGAATCCCCTATCAAATGTGGTCAAAGTTACAAAGCACAGCGTCTGACATCTGGCAACATACAGAGATCTCAAAGTCCACTAAATTTGGACAATGTGCTCATTCTAGCGGAATTTCACTACATAATCGCGTTGCCAAATGCCTAGAGCCAAATATGTTAAGGCAATGTTTCCAGTCAAAGTAAACGGCATAAAGAGATTTAACATCTAGTATCTTAGGTTGAAGAGCGCTGTGCTTTGCCGCGTAGGATTTTGAACTATTTAAATTTAAGTTCAAAAGTCTTAGAAGAACAACTTGCTCGTCTCTTCACCAATTACATAAAAAATTAACAACTTAATAGGAGGAATCTAAGCGTAGTGTTCAAGTTATAAGCTTTCTGTCATACATTCTGGTCGTGATTTTGGTCGACTCTAGTGCGACGTTAAAGAGCAATTAATAGACTGCTTGTTATAAATCTTTCATACGAAAGGTTATTTATATTTTATTATAAAAATAAATTAAAAAAAATAAAGTGAAATATATCTGTAAAACGAAAGTCCCGTGTCCATATTGAGCGAATCTCAGAAAACGGAACACATTTCGAACAAGGAAGAAATATATGGCTGTTCTCTTGAATATGGATAAGGGATTTTAGTTCTTGAATGTCTAATGAGAAGACCCATTTCTCAATCGAACGAATAATTATTTGATCTCTAAATTATACTGCTTAGACTGGTGGCTGGTTCAAATAAACTAAATATTTTAAATTCGTGTTTTATTACAACGTACTTTAAACTTAAAACCTTACCTCTTAGAAATTAACTTAATTTTAATTCTACTTATTCATGCCATTACAATGACAATAAATTATTTATCGCAAAGCAAGAAACTTTGTTAAAAAATATTTGATTGTAAGTATACTGCTACACCTGTTCCTAATGCTGTTAATGATGACGTATAAAACATGGTGACTACATATCTACATCTTGCCACCAAAGACAGGTGTAGCGATATTATATACATTACCTAGAAGTGCCGACACTATATTGCTCTGAATTAGTTTCAATAGCTATATCACTAAATCCTTTCCGATTATGTTCATCTGCCATCTGCAGCTCAGCTTTATGATGCTCATCCTGAACGCAGGTCCTTTCGTATCTGCTTATTGCTACCTTCTTGATACCATCGTAGACAGTTGGGTAGCAAGCTATAGAGCTATTGAAGTCTTCTTTACCCAGTCTAAATAGCTCGCAGTTTGTGACTGCGACGGCTGAAGCAGTTCGGACTGAACGTTTCATGACTAGAGCTATTTCTCCAAAGTAGTCGCCATCTTCTAGATGGCATATTTCACAGCCAGACTCGGAGTATATGGCCACTGTTCCTTTGTCAATGAAGTACAGGCATTCTCCTGGAAGTTTCAGTAGTAACAGGATTAAGTTGTCAGTATTTTTTTATCTTTGATAGCATAGACTTAGACCACTATCTACCGAAATGACTGAATCTCGAGGATAACTGGTGGGAGGATAATTCTGTTGAGTTGGCGGACGATTAGTTTAGTAAAGTATGACTATTTCGGTACAGTGCAGAAAGCTAGTCGAGCAGAAGGACCATGGATTTCATCACGATGTTAGATATATTATTATAAAATATAATAGTTTTCCGTTTTCCTATCCGACTCAGGCTATATAACATTATTGTGGTCAGAAGACTTTGATCCGTTCTATTACGATTGCAAAACAAATGTACCCGTTGTATTGATCTTGTAAATAATATCTCCAGCTATATAAATAACAATCTGCAGTTTCAGTCCCATCTGCAGCAGCAGCTCCCGGGGCAGTTGCTTTAAGAACTCCAATTCTCTCACCAGCTGTCTGCCTGTGTGCATGAGGATGTCTCCACGAAGTTGTCCCGTTACAGAAGTCAGCATTTTTGCTTCCTGGATGTGGAACCAGGAATAAAATATGATTTTTGCTACACGGATGCAATGAAATCGGGGTGTAGATGTTCAACCTGACTTAGTAAAAAAAAGTTCTGGTATTGACAGCAGCTGACATGACATCTCACTCTCTTTATTGTCGTAAATCGCTTGTGGGAGTGAGATAACATATGTGAGCTGTCGTCAAGATCAAAACACTTTTTTTATTGAGTCAGATTACATCAATTCAGATTATAGTTTGCGTAAACTGAAATTCCATTGGTTTCCTACATTCTCACACCAATGAATGGAAAATGAAATGAAACAAAAGTTTTGCATACGATGAGACTAGCACTACACAAATTCTCAAAAAAAGTTAAAAAACGACGACGACGCAAAGTACTTTCTTGCCTTATACACCAAGAAATTTTAATGCAAGATTGGCCTCAAAATTTATTTCGAGAAAAGACCACGGAATGTATAGTAACTGTCAACCCTTAATAATCCGAACGGCAAGTGGGCATTGACCGCTCAAACTTGAGTCTGTTGGATTTAGTGGGGAGTCTTAAGTCATAGAGTGAATATGTATAATCTTAGCTAGCAAGATACATTTTCGGCTGCGTCGTCACTTTCACATGAGATAGTGGTCATATGCTTGCCTATCTAGCATTAAATAGTTATTAAAATCATATTGGACCAAATTCAGTATATTCAGTCCAGTCTGTAACCTAAGCTTTTCTACTTTAGATACAAGATTGTTCCTACTTTCCTCCAATATCAGATCAAGAGGATTAGATCCCCTGTACATCTGCAGAAAAATGCATGTCACTTACACTTATGTTACCATCAGTGGTCAAATGCCTGCCTATCATGCATAAATGTCATATGAATAAACTAGTCGTTCACGCCGAACTGAGATCTTGCGTCTACATTTTGCCCCATAGAGAAAAACTTTTTGAGGTAAATTGCTTATAACTTTTTTCAATATAACCTAATAATGCATTTGTTGTTCAAGTACTGGATATAACGGATATTATACGTAAGTTTCAGCGTTCAGTGTGAAGCCGTTTTTGAGATAGACCCCGGGACGAAATAGATCTAAAAACGTGTCTAAAAGTGACTTTGGTGGCATACCAAATCTTTTTTTTTAAACCGATTCCATACTACTTTTAAACATAAACGCTCTCACACTCACAGCCCCACACTAAGTTCGATGACTTGTGTTGTGGGTGCCGGAAACATTCACATCACACACACAATCACAACCAGAACCAGAAACACAAGTTTTCCTTGAGGAGAAAACTTGCGTTCCCGCCGGGAATCGAACCCGATACCCCTTCTTAGAAGGCGAACGCACGCCCAACTTAGCCAACGTGCAGTTCAACTCTTGTCAAGTACATCTAATTTTTAATGTCATTTCTGGCTTCGGGCCGTAGTTTTACGTACTCTATGAAAATTTGAAGTTATTCTCTCATATGGTGTAGACGATGCCTCTGACAGACGGACGGACGGACGGACAAAGTGCTAAACGACCCAAGTCAATGTGGGCGATAGCACTGAATCTTTGCAAATACAAATAATCATAGTAACTCAGTGATGTTTAAATCAAGACCTTACTCTTGATATTGCAGTTCCATAGAACCGCTGTACCAACTAACCGCAAAATAATTAGACTGAAATCGGATTGCATAAAACTTGAGTATCTTCTCTTTAATTCTCGGCGGGAATTTTCTCTGTTTCATCAATATCTCCACCTGCTTGGTCATTATGAAGAATTTGGATTTTGCCGACTCCCTTCCAAAGAGAGTGACGATATACTTCAATAAGCAGTGGTATATCAAGATCTGGGAAAAGAGACCTAATATTATTGCCAATATTATTATATAATTTATTGATGTATAAATTCTCAAAATAAAGTGCACCAATCAATACTGAAAGAGACTGAATCCCACGACACAGGACTTATCCTAGTGTGGCTCAATAACTATAACATTATGTTTTGTAAATGAAATAAATTATTAAATTATTATTATATGGTTTAGAGTTTGGATTTTATCGCATGGTACCTACCATGTTTATACAATTATATTTTGGACTCCCGACAATTATTAATTTTACTAAGCGTAATATAATCTGAGTAACGAGAAAATACTTACGAGATACGAGTAGGTACCAAAATTTTTTATGCCAGATAGGCAATCGTTAAGCTGCTATCTCACCTGATGGAAAGCGATGATAAACATAACTTAAACGCTTTCACACTCGCACGCTAAGCTTAAGACTTGTGTCGTGATAACCGGAAACATTCACATCACTCGTACAATCACAGAACTTGTCCTTGGAAAAATTTGTGCTTCTGCCAAGAATTCGAACCCGATACCCCTGATTAGTAGGCGAACGCTCACCCAACTAAGCCAACGGGCAGTTCATAATGCGACCGAAGATGTAGCATGCGTACCGAAAGATGGTAAATTGTGTCACATAAAGTAACAATATAAATAGTGATAAAATAATTTCGCAACGTAACAGACAACCATATTAAATTAGATGTACCTTAGCGATAATCCAAGCCGCGACAAAGAAATTTTCAAAACACCCATTTTCTTCAAGAAAATTTATATTTGAATTTTTCCTTAGCATTCCGACTAGAAAAAAAAACGTATCTAGGATCATGCATATAAAAAATCATCATTCCTTATGTCTGTATAAAATGTATCTAAATAGTAGAGATTATGTACATTTTGTACAGACATCAGGAAAAAAGGGTAGGTACGAATCTGAATGGAGCTGATGAGGACAATGAGAGAAGCAGTGATAGCAGGTAGTGAACAGTTATTATGGAATGGTGGCCCAGACTGGGTCTGAGATGTCTTAAACTGACCACTGAGCTAGTCAATCCCTGCCTCAAGTTACGAAATTATGTTTTTTTAGTACTAATAATAACTAATTAGTACTAATTTCGCTTGAGTTTACCTGCGGCCATAAGGTCTCATGGCTTGTTGCTCTAACCACTGAGTAGTTCAAGAGCTATGGTGACTCGCAGTACTGTTTTGTCGCACAATTTTTTAACCGCACATCCATTTGTCCATCTCAAATCGTAGGTACCTACACTCTATAGGTACTTACATCAAGAAGAGCCGAAGACCGGGTTCAGTTTCGCTTCTACGTTCATCATCCATAGGTACAGCGAAGCAGAACATATAGCCCGCGTCTTTGTTCCCCGAACGGTATAATCTGGTACTCTTCAAGTTTAGAGTGAATGGGTGTTTTCTAGGCAAGCATGACACATCTTCGGCTGCTTCGTCACTATCCATCAGGTGGCCAAATATTTGACTATCTTGTATAAAAAAAATTGAGAAAGCTGCCTCTCTAGAAGTTCACGTTCAAGTTCACAGGGGTGATTTATCAGTGATTTATTATATTAATCATGGTACAGAACAAAAGAACTTACCAGCTCTATCAAACGCGAATGTAAACCTCATAGTGGTACTGCTGTTCCATAAATGTGCTGTAGTTATCCACGAACAGTTCTTAGGGTTCGGAGGGTTAAATTGCCCCTCCCTCATGTACTCCACGGTGAATTGGAAGAAAATATTCCAGATGAGGTAGTTCATGTTCAAAACGAATATCTCTATCAACGTGCTCTTGAACAACTGTTGGATAACATTGCTTAACCAGGAAATAATAAGAAAAAGAGGGTATATTGATGAATATAATAATATAACTTCTTAGTATGATACTAACAAGACCTAAAGGAGGAATATATAGGTATACCATAATAATAAATGCGAATGTATATAAGTGTGCGTGTGTACGATACGAGACATCTCAGTGGCTAAATCAATTTAAATAAAAGTTAAATCGCAATTAACTTTACTTTGTTTCTTTTTACAAGCTTTTATTTCACCTGTCCCGTTGTCAATCTGCCGGTCTGTAATCAAATCTTGCAAGCTAAATTAGACCCACTTCCCTATGTCCGATTGGATTCAAATTTGTTGTACCTACGTATGTATCTTCGGTGACAATTCATTACAATGATATGGTACTATGGAGCTGGTCTGATGATGGAGACGGATGATCATAGGAACTTCTAAACTAAAGTTTAGCCTTTTCCAAAGGGCTTGTTTCAGTCTGTCAAGATGTTGAACTTCGAGCGATCTAAATTCTTTCAACAGGCGGCTGAGCTATCTATATAAGTATGAACCATGATGAGTCTAGGTATTCAAAGAAGTGGCTGCGACATAATGTGTAACTGTTCTACATCAGTCATGGTGGATTCAGGATTGTCCTTTGGGAGAGGACCCAGCCGAGGGTAGATTTTGCTGTAGCTGCAGCTATAATTATCACGAGACAAGATTTGTCATGGAAGCACTCAGATATTTTTGAGGGCTCGAGCCTTTACCCTCCCTTTAAAACACTGAGTAGTTAGACTTGTGGTAGCAGATCCAAACCCTGCCTCAATCGATATTTTTCATTTTAATACTAAGTACTTTGGCATAAACATGGTACTCACCTCTGCTCTCGTGACAGTCAACAAATTTTTAAGGTAACCGAGTAGAACTGGCAACCTTAGCAGTTTTACAGACAGCATTATCAAATGCGGAAAAACATCTTTGGTGTGATTGATTCCTGGCAATAAGTAAAATGTAGACACGATATCTAAACTGAGCCAAGTTTTAGCATAATTTACGGCGATCATTTTCTTGTCTAAAACTACGCGCTGGCAGGTATTCCCTTCAACGTAGCCAGTGAAGAAGTTGAGAACTATATTTGTTAGATATATCAAGTCGAACGCGTACATTTGAAACATATGGAAGTCCTGAAAATAGTAACAGGTGAATAAAAAAATCATGATCATAATTTATGATCGCCCAAATGCGCATCTTTGCTTTAAGTAAGCACCTACATACTCTGTGGCCACTTATTGTATGTAGTTACTTACTTCTTGGAACTAACATAGGTAAATTGTGTTCCATAATTATATAAACAAAATGCTGTGCGATAAGCCATCACGGTAATGTTCTGTTGGTACTTACCACAGAGCAGGGAGTTCGCGCTGTTCTCTGTGCGAGCGAGCAACCAGCGCGAGTTCCCTGCTCTGTGGCACTTATTATAAAATATCTAATATTGTATCAAATAAAGAAAGAAAACGATATTTTACGCAAATCCTTTTTATGAACAGTAAGTGTAACTACGAGTGTCTATGATTCTGAGATAGGGCGTACTAAGCAGCGACTATCGGGTCGATTCCCGGTAGATACTCAAAATAGCCTTTAGAAATGTGTGTTTATGATTTTAGATGTGATTGGTGTCTGATATGAATGTTACGTTTTGAGTGTGCGGCTGTGAGTGTGAAACGTTTAATTAATAAGGATATTACGTTATTTTCGGGGGATCTTTCGCTAACATGAATGGCGATTTGCGTGTTATTTATCAGCAGTCCAATGCAGATTATCGCTTCGATCCAAACTCTCAGTTTACTGTAGGGATGTAGGGAGAATGGGTAATACTTGTACTGGCGATACTTCTCTGCACATAGAGCTGCGTACGATCTACGAATATACAAGAAGGTTGTATTAGTTAAACAGCATACCTTTAATTTTTTACTAGCTGTATATACCTGGCATGCCATGCAATGCCACTTAGTTAAAGATAAAAGTGTTTTATACCTCTTTCATGTATGGTTGCCTAATACTTTGTTTAGTGAACAAACGTTAAATTGTCAGCGTTAAAAAAATGTTTTCTGTTCATTTGTAGGTTGTGGTAGGACTCTTTTGTAGCCAGCCTGGGGCACTACCACACCAGTGCCAGACGTTCAGCCGCAAAGCATTATGTGCAAACATTAAGTAGGTCCTTGATTGAAGGGGCTATGTTTCCAGTGGAATTACAGGACTTATAGAGATTTAGCATCCTATATATATATTTTTTATTAATTATAGATAAACATTTGACCACTATCTCACCTGATGGAAAGTGATGATGCGGCCGAAGATGTGAGATATTTATATATAATCATATATGTTTATATATTATCTCAAAGTGGCAAGCGCAGTGCTTTGCCGCACTGGATTTTGACCCATAGTTCAAAAAATCTCTGGGTGACATTGAACTGTAATAGGCAAGCGTGACGCTTACCATCGGGCGAGCGACTTGCTCGTTTCGTGTCCCAATAATATTAAAAAAAACTCTCACCTATACATAGTTTTCGCTCGAATATCTCCCATGTGAACGGTTGACAGATTCAGAAAACACATTCTCAAACCGCTGCACCTTATCCTATAAGAATTTAGCTTATCAGGGGAAAGTAGACATTGGTGTGAGGCAAAGTATTCATGTGTAGGCGGATCTTTTTTTGCCTTGGATTTGGCTCTGCGAAAAAGTAAGTTGTGTTCGGATTTGTGTGGCCGAGTAATGGTGTTTGATTTCTGTTCCATTTCTATAGTTTTTACACATTTATATAAGAAAATATGATTAAATATCAGTTTTGTTGAATGAAGTAAAATCAAAGATAATTTAAGCCATAGATCAATGAGAGATATTTAAGATATATACCTATATTTAGGATAAGATCGTAGACGGAGTAGGATAGATACCTAGGATTTAATCACTCTGTTTACGTAAAGTCACAGAATCGTAAAATAAACAAAGATAATGTAAAATGGAGTGATTACATTATCTTCGATGATAATGTACACTCTGTGGTCGTAGAGAATAATCGTAGAATAACAAAGAGAGTACAATACTTACGTAGGAGGAATTTTAATGTAGGAGAATAACAAAGTTTATAAGCCCAAGGTTTTGTTTTCTATCTCGATGTAACGAAAGTATTACAATACGTAAGAGAACAAAATAATAAATAAAAAGAAAGTGTAATCACTTCGTTTTAAATAAAATATTTTAATAATTATATTATCTTTGATTGAGAAGCTAAAAGTATGATTCCAACCTCGGCTGCACGCAGCAATGCTGCCGCAGCACTAGTGGGGAACGACCATATATTCTTTATAGGTTTATATCAGGGTTTATATGGAGGGTAGATTCTGAGCTACGCAGCAATGCCGCGGCAGCAATGCAGCAGCAGCACTGCTGCGCGGCAGTGTCGCCCCGTCGTCGCGTCGCCGCGACACGACAGACCAGTAATGACGCGTCCGCCGCCCATAGCGATAGAACACGTGAATGTTGACAAGTCATCATGGTGGCATCCAAAAAACTTGTTAGGGTGGCGATACCAGAATTTCATCTAAAATGCGTGTTTATGTAACCGTTTTAATCAGCACTCATAATAAAACCAGATAAATAAAAATATTTGTCATAATTTGTGTGATACGATAAATGATGCCTTCTTCTTAGAATATTCATAACATTTATAGATATAAAGAAAAACAATATCAAATCTCATGCAAATAACATCAATTTGTATTTTTGTAACCATTTCGTTCTGCCATTTTATATCAAAACACTGTAAATATTATTTTATATACGCATATTTTCTAGACAAATAATGTCTTCAACTTTATTTTTTTTATTTGAGGTGCATTTTCACGAAATCTGAATAAAACCATTAAAAATCAAAGAATGCCACGCATGACCAATATACACCTTTACGCAATATACACCTTTACGTGCAAAAGAGTAAGGGGGATAATTGGCTGTGGTTAAAAAAGGTGCTCGCATTGACATACACCAGCCTCTTAAGGTCAGACAGAACATCTCACCGGGGCAGCTTTTAAATCTATACCAAGCACAAGTCTGATCTTGCATGGAGTATTGTAGCTACCTATGGGATGGCTCTGCCAAGTAGGTACCAACTTCCTGGAATCCATTGATCGTCGAGCCAAAAGACTCATTGTCGATAGTAAGCTGGTCGAGTCTAAACTGTTGAGTCTTGGTCAACAACGAAAGGTAGCGAGCATATCGATTTTTCGGATTTCGATTCCTGAAGTCCTGAGTATAAGCTACGTGCATTCCAAATTTCTTAGAAATCCGTTCAGCACACTCAGAACGAATATAAATCCGAAAGTTTGTGAGTGTGATCTGAACGTTTTGGATTTAATTTGGAATGTACATAGCTTATGCCCAGGACTAACACAGATATGCTACTCTTAACCTCAAACAACACTTAACTTGATTAACGCGGGAGATATGGGTATAACCAGTACATAGATATCTAATATAATAATAAACCTGTAGATACCTAATATAATTGGGCGAATATAATAATATATTTATTTAATAATGTTTTCAGTGATTAAAATTAATTAAATTTCTTTTACAAGGCTTCAAGAGATTTAACATCTAATATCTCAGGGTTCTTTGCCGAGTAGGATTTTTACCTTTTATAAGTTAATAAACCTGGGTAGCACTGAACTGTAAATGGCAATCGTGACGCTTACCATCAGGCAAGCGACTTGCTAGTCTAGTCACTGAATAACAAAATAAAATCACTAGCCAACACGATTATAAAATAATTAAACGCAAGCAAAGCTTAAAAAAACCGACTTCACCGCTTTATCATCGGAACCTTGATCAGATTTAATGTATAAATACGCATTATTGACTATAACTCAAAAACAAGAGATCAGAGCTTGATCAAATTTCAATGGGACTACATAAAAAGCACCAGCTTTCAAATAAAAAAAGAATCATCATAATCGGCTCACAACGAAAGAAGTTATGAGGCAACTTTTGAAGTCTGGTAAACGAGAACATCGTCAAAGTACGCATTATTCCTCACAAAATAAGCATTATTGACGATATTTCAAGAACTACTGATCAGATCTTGATCAAATTTAAATGAGACCAATTAGGAAGCAAAATCTTTCAAACTAAAAAATAATTTCGAAATCGGTTTACGTGGGGAGAAGTAATGAGGAAGCACAAATAAAAAAAAAAACTCCAGGAGATGTTATATTTGTTGTACTAATATTGAAACGTTCAGTTAATAAATATTATAGGCACTACTCGACTGAAGACCACGGCACTGTCGTCATGCTTCCCGTCTTCCATGTATCAGCACAGCACTTCGAGCAGAACGCTGCACTCAATATCACTTCTTGGATGCTGTCTATGAGTAAAAGTTTTCTGAAAATGTCAAAATAAATGGTAAATATGGGTCATTCCCGGTCGGTAACACCCTGGTGTCAACACTGTGATTATCTGGATAAAGAATTTTGCGTTCGTTCACAGTATTGTCGAACCTAAGTAGTAAATTAGATACCATAATCTAGTACCTATAAGTAAAATTTGGAATAATATAATTGAATAAAAGATGACACGGATTTTTAAATGATAAATTACGACTTTCAAAGAAAAATCAAGGTGTCAAAATGTCTGACAATAATAGATAAAAAAAATGGTTAGTTATTATACGTAAATTAAAGTGCGGTAAAGTTCTGAGAGTCAAAATAAGTTAATTTTAAAATACGTTAATTGCTTATTACTTAAGTTTTTTATGTAAACGTCTAAACCCTCATTAGCATTTTTTTTCATTGTAAGGAACATTCATATTAATATTTTTGAATATTCTTTTATCATTCTTCATTGTGAATGACCATT
Organism: Lomographa bimaculata; assembly: GCA_948107665.1. Classification (NCBI taxonomy): domain Eukaryota; kingdom Metazoa; phylum Arthropoda; class Insecta; order Lepidoptera; family Geometridae; genus Lomographa; species Lomographa bimaculata. The sequence goes on from OX403597.1 coordinate 5,652,247, forward strand.
TATATATAATATTTTTTATATATCATAATTTTATTTCAGGTTCAGGATAATAATCATAATTATATAATTATCTAAGGAACTAATGGGAGTTACTATATACGAGATAAATATGAAAAGGTTATCACTAATCAACATACCCAATAATAAATTCATAGTGAACATAATCAAATACAGGCTTCTTGCATGTTGCGTTCTCACACTTTGAAACAGGTCCATTGACTAAATCTTCTTTCACAAAACTTGGTAGAAAATTAATATGCTCTTCTACAACATCTCCAGGAACATAATAGTCTTTCGTTTCTTTGTTAGGAACATCGGTGCTATTGTTTTTGATATTGAAACTATCGAAATTGTTCTGCAAGTGAGATATATTATTGTTTTCAGTGTTGTATCTATAATTCCTTCCATCAGAATATAGGCTAAAGTATCTTGTGGATAACCTCTTGGCAACATTGCTGATTCTTTCGTAGATTGTTCTTTTAGATAGTTCAAATAAACTTGCTGGGTTGTTGTGGCCAGGTTCAAGTACATTGGTGTATTGTGGTGGACAGTCGACGTCAAATTCCCATTCTCTTGAGTCTTGACTTAGTTTGAGTCTACATCTTCGACCCCTTGTTGTACGAGTGTTGGATAAGTTTAAGCATCTGAAATTGTGAATGGGTAAGTTTCAAATTATTGCACGTAAATTAAAGAGAATTCTAATGAATTAAAAAAAATATAAGCGAAGAAGAATATAAATTCTTTGCTGTACCTATCTAATATTAAAAAAAATCGTTGATTTCCAGATAGAAAAAAATTTCTTTCAATAGACTTCATGTCGCGTAAGTAACAAAATCATTGTTGAATTAAAACTTCTTTAGGCGCGTTGAGCACTTTTTGGGTGAACAAAAATCATGGAACTCGCGTCATCGTCACTTTCTCGCATCTCGACGATACAATTAACAAGTTACTTAGTTTTCACTTCTATCGGCAGTCCCCAATTGTAGCCAAATGCTTGCCTATCGAGCATAAAAAAAAACTTTCGTATATTACTTCCGTATCCTCCTATCAATATCCTCCACAGCTAAAGTTCACCCAAATTCCTTATAAGTATCTAAATAACTCTCGTTAAACTTCGCCACACGAACCAACTTGGGGAATCCCAATTTACCTAAATCTGTAGTTACCTAGGTAGGCGCCGCTTATTACTTTAGTTATTCGCATGTAGTTTCAGAAAACGTTGTGGAACTGCTTGACAGTTATTTATCACACGCGTTTGATCAACATGTCTAAAAATACAAACACAAAATATGTATTTCAGTAAACTTAATCTAAGTTACATTTCATGGGTTTGGGACCCTCTTTTAAGTATGGAGATACCTGTGTTAGAGGGTCTCGCTCTTCCGTACTATAGATTGATTTGATTTAGTCAAAACACTACTTCTATATTAGAAAAATTACAAACTTAAAATTTTGAATACTTTGGAAATAATAGAAATAGATGGAAAATGAAATAGGAAAATTAATTAAACTGTTTTTTAAACTGGCCCTGTTTTTTAATCCTCTGATAAAAAGACAGACAGCATTTATTCCTCTAACGAAAAAATCTGTGAGCCAGACAGATTATTTGACTGAATAAGTAAACTACAGACGAATAACTTTATCTGTTCTTTCGACGGCCAGATGATCAAAAAAACTGCATCTGATAGATATCAGAGCATTTAAAAGTTTAAAAATTTTGTGCCTCCTTTTAATAGTTCTAGTATTGCCAAGAATAATGAGAGATCTCGTCCACCACGTGAATGCAAACCTTCATTTGTAATAATATAAACTTGCTTTCATACCCGACCCCACACTAAGTTCAATGACTTGTGTCGTGGGAACCGAATATGATTACATCACTTAGAACCAGAAACGCTAATTTCCGTTGGGGATAAAACTTTCATTCCCACTGGGAATCGCGCACCAAACTAGGCCAACGGGCAGTTCAAAATAGTTGACGAATTAGTAAAAACTGACACAAGACGCCGCGCCGCAGACGATATTAGTAGAAGTCACGAATGATTAGGCATCTTTTAGCCAAACATAAACACTTTCACACTCACAGCCCCACACTAAGTTCGATGATTAGTATAGTGGGTGCCGGAAACATGCACATCACACACACAATCACAACCAGAACCAGAAAAACAAATTTTCGTTGGAGAGAAAACTTGTGTTCCCGCCGGGAATCGAACCCGATACGCTTAGAAGGCGAACGCCAAAGTTCAAAGTAGCTTCATGCCTCCGCTTCGTCGCTTATCAGGTTAGTGAATGGTAAAAAGTTTGCCTATCTTTAATAAAAAAATACTGATCCAATTTTGTGCCAATCTCCGAAACTGTTCTACATTTGCACTGTGTTGTTAAGTATCGTTATAACTTACGCAATATTGAGACTTCTAGTTTGCTGGTTCCTGAACATATGGTACCAGAGGGAGTACGGCAGGCTCTTCAATTGCGGGTTTCTCCAGAACCTCAGCTCACAATGATGGTAGTTGTGGACAGGCCGCTGCGGCAGCCATTTTAACTTGTTGTCTGAAAGTTTTGGAACGTGTTGTCCTTTATGTCACTATCAGCAGGTAATTCCGATAGAATGATTGTCAAATGCTTAATCAGGAATCTAATTAAACAAATGTTTAGCTAAATTAGATTATACCAATCTTCTTTTCCCTAGAACTGTCTACAGAAAAACATAAATGGGACTACCACTACAAATAGGAAATGAAATAAAGAGTGCTGTATTGATTGCCTATATGTAGGTATATGAATAAAATCCTGATTTTGCAGATTTTTTTTATCGCCTTTTAGCACAGTGGACAAGTCTTTGCTTTCTACGCCACGGGCATTACGTTAGATTTTCATGGGATATTTATGGTTCTAGTTCTGGCTGCGTGTAATGTTTCCGGCACCCTCAATACAAGCTTTGATATTATTGTGAAGTTGTGAGTGTGAATGAATTTATGCTGTTGTTTATTTTACATCTAAATCTTGAGTGTCTACCAACCTTGATGCATCTGAACATATTATAAGTATATAACAAACAAACAAACAAACAAACGGATTCACACTCACAGCCCCACAATTAGTTCAAAGACTTGTATAGTGGGTGCCGGAAACATTCACATATATCACACAATCACAGTCTGAACCAGAAGCACAAATCTCCCTTAGGAAGGAAAATTGTGCTTATGCCAGGAATCGAACCCAGGACCTACGGCACAGAGGGTAGAGACTTGCCCACTGCGCCAACTGGTTAATACCAGAAACCTCATGAATATGATTTCAACCATTTAGACTAACATCTGGTACGGCTATTGCAAATTCTGTTGTATGGATTTTCAAATAAATTTTAAAATACTTGAGTTACCTATAAGCTCGATGTCTTGTAGGTAACTTTAGTTCTTTGCTGTACATAGTTTTAGTTTAGTTTTAGGAAATATAGGCAATTGGCCCGTAGTTAGTACAAAAAAAATACGTATATTATTTATCATCTGTAGCCAAAGGTGTGAAGTGTCAACTGGCGTTGGCTCGCATATCATACGGCATTCTTTGCGGGACAGTGTAGTTTTAACAACCCAAAAAGTTTGACGACCCAGTTGGCGCAGTGCACAAGTCTCTGCCCTCCGCGCCGTGGGTCCTGGGTTCGATTCCCGGCAGGAGCACAAATTCCTTCACAAGGGATATTTGTGCTTCTTGTTCTGGGTGTATTTGTGTGTGTGATGTAAATGTTTCCGGCACCCGCGATACAAGTCTTTGAACTTAGTGTGGGGCTGTGAGTGTGAATGCGTAAAAACTACCTTCTGTGAGATAATAAATGTATTCTAAGGATTCATAACGGAAGACAAAGCAATTAAGGATCCCAAAATTGCGTATTCCGAAAGTTTAAACAGTTGTAACCGGTGGTTAGAATAACAACTCTGGCGGTTTACTTATATGCTCATACGCTCCAGTTAGCGATCGTAAAGTTAAAGACAGACACAGATTAGGTAACACTATTCACGAGGGAGACTTCAGACATTTCAATAATCAGTTTAATGTCGCCGCTTTATCGAATCGAGCGGAGGATAATAATATTACATATTAAAATAAATTACATATAATTGAACTGCTCGTTAGCTTAGTTGGGTGTGTGTTCGCCTTCTAAGCTGGGGTATCGGGTTCGATTCCCGGCGGGAACACAAGTTTTCTCCCCAAGGAAAATTTGTGTTTCTGGTTCTGGTTGTAATTGTGTGTGTGATGTGAATGTTTCCGGCACCCACGACACAAGTCATCGAACTTAGTGTGGGGCTGTGATTGTGAAAGCGTTTATGTTTATGTTTAATCAATAACTTATGTATTATATGTAATATTATTATGTAATCACCTTTATTTTTTTCATTTTTATACCCTACTCGATAGGTTTGATCATTCATGGTTGAGGTACCTTCAGCTCGCTCGAAGTGTTTCGCTTCTACGTTTATCATCCGTACTGCGAGGGAGTGGAACTCATTGCCTGCGTCTTTGTTTCCTGAGCGGCATACTCTGGCAGTCTTCAAGTCAAGAGTGAATAGGTATCTTCTAGGCAGGCATGCTACATCTTCGGCCGCATCATCGCTTTCCATCAGGTATATAGGATAGTGGTCAAATGCTTGCCTATCAAACATAAAAAAAGGTTTGTTGTTTTTTTTTTTACTTACATTAATTACTATTTCGCGCCAAAAATCCGCCATTAAACTTTTTTTTAACACCTGAAGACACTTGGATTTTTATGATGAATATAACGGTACCTTCACTGTAAAAATCCGTTCAGCCGTTTGAAAGATACGAGTTTATATAGAAATTTACAATTATACATATCTACATATAAGATACGCGCGAAAAACATAACCCTTTCTAAGCAGTCGGTATAGTATTTTAGTTTTAGTCAAATTTCAACCAAAAAGGTAAAACATTTTACCAACAAATTACGCAATCGAATCAGACAACCGATATGTTTCTATCATAATTTCATAAGACATAATATACGCTAGTCATAAATCACGTTCTCCGCTGGTATAACGCACCGTGTAAAAGCTCCCTTAGCTCCGATAACAAACTAGTGAGTATAAATCAACATCGCTTCCTCATTGATCGCCCCGACCCAATTCGGGTTACGGTAACTAATCTATAATTAGATGGATTGATTTTATGCGCATTATCTACTGGGTGCGGTGTTTTGCAAATAGAATCGACGTCCTATACTCTGTTCCACCGATTTTTACTTTTACCTGACTGCTGAGGAGGGGTTATATTTTTTACGCGTATATTGTACCTATGTATATTTGTAAATTTAAGATAGGCTGGATGGATTTCGAGAGTCAGGCTATCGTTATATTCATTCTTATTAAAACACCAAATGTCCTTGGAAAAAAAAATCGTCTAAGTCGGACCAGCCGTCTCAGTCACATACACACGAACAGAAGAATTTTTAATTGTATATTATTTAAGTAAGTAAGTTGGTCCGTGAGATAGGGCGTCGGATAAGGGAAACCAACGGTGACTCCCGCTCCGGCTCGTAACTGGTGCAAAGGCTGGCCATTGGTATCCAGCGTGGAAATACTGCCAGCGTCATGGGCACCTTTGCACCGGGTACAGTCAGGGGTAGGTTATTTAATTCACTTTTTTAACTGTATACGCATACTTTTAGGATCACCATTAAAGTACTTGGATTTAAAATAAAGGTAATTAAAAAAACCTTTAGTATACTTATTTAAGCTTTTTTTAACTGGCGATGAAGCTGTTTGATTTTCTACCTCCATGTGTAAACCGTTATTTAAGATTATTGGCTCTATTCCATTTCAGAGGAAGAGGAAATATCCAATTCCGGAAAAAGTTTTCTTTGAATCAATTTGGCCACACGTGACAATATCCGCATTAGAAGTGCATTAATATTTCAAAACAATAAAATTCTAACTAAATTTGTTCACTTCATACCGATTCTTCTAAAAGCTTTCACGTGTAAGTTTCAAGTCACTGAATTGAATTTTTCGATGTAATATTTTTCGGCTTTGTCCCCGAATTGTTATAACCTACTCCAGTTTTATTGGCCATAACTTGATAAGTGGCTCGAAAAGCCTTTACAACTGTAATTTCGTTATGTACAGCCAAACCAGCCAACGATATATCCTGACAATCCAATAAAGTTCTTATTGCATTTTTATAAGGTTCGTTTCATGTTATGTACAAATGACGAGAAAACGTGGGTAGTTACCGATTAGTAGGATACTGTTTTCTACCAATTTATCTCGAAGTAAAGTTTAGTTGTCGAATGGACTTGTGGGCAGTCCTACCTATTGTCTGTTTTGTTTTGGTATAGCTCGTGACGTATTATTTTATATTCAGTACAATCTGTTCAGATAAACCGGAAATAGATAGCCAAGTTACAAGAACATTGCAGGTATCGTAATGAAAGAGCATGAAAACGTGATGCACTATATAATACAATTTCGTCATTTGAATTGTCACTACCATAGTAGTAAATGAGGAATAATATTACCGCTTGAGACGGGGATTGAAGCCGCGTCCATAGGGAGTCATGCCCTATTGCACTAACCACTGAGCTACTTAGACTTGAGAGCGATACGGTTAGAGTAATAGGGCATGACATCCCATGGCCGCGGGTTCAATCCCCGCCTCAAGCGATAATTTTTCCTATCATAATTTACTATTATAGTTCTGCCCAACATTGCTAATGCTATAAGTATAAACAAACAAAATAAAAACCATCAAAATCGATTCATAAAATTGGCGAAGATATCGCGTAACATACATACAAAAAAAAACATACAGTCGAATTAAGAATCTACTTTTTTGAATTCTTAAAAAAAAACGCTCAATAGAAGTAAGCTGTGCAAAAAACCCAAAGTAAACGTAAACGCATTAACACTCACAGCCTTACATTAATTTTGATAATTTGTATACTGGGTGCCGGAAACATTAAAATCTAGCACACTTTTGAGACACAATTTCCCTTGGGGAGAAAACTTGTGTTTCCATCGGGCATCGAACCTGATACCCACTGCTAAGACCGCGAACCTAACTAAACCAACAAGCAGCTCTCATATTTGGAAAATTTAAAATGAAACTTCTGTCTGTATATCAACAAACAATTATAAATGTACTCGTAAACAATGAAACGAAACCCATTTGGCGCACTTTAGTACAATTTCTTACGTAAACAGCATTTAGTCTGAAAGCAAAAAGTCCTAATGTCCAAAACACAGGTCTCTTCTCCACCAACGGAGAACTCAACTGGCTGCTAAGAAGCTGGGTATTCTTGCTAAGTTCAGGCAGTACTTTACACCGCGGCCGCTTCTCATTTTATATCAGGCTCAAGTCCGATCGTGTATGGAGTACTGCGGCCACCTTTGGGATGGATCCGCTAAGTACCAGCTAGAAGCTCTTGAGTCTATTAACCCGCGAGCCAAAAGACTCAAAGACGAAAGTAAGCTAGTTGAGTCAAAACTGCAAAGTCTTGGTCACCGAAGGTAGCAAGCCTATCGGTATACTATCGCTTACATTTTGGAGAGTGTGCTCAGGAATTACATGATATAATTCCTCCATGCTTTTTACCATCAAACAACAAGACAATATGTCAAACGTCATCCATTTATGGTTGACATACCTTCAGTTCGCTCGAAGCGTTTTGCTTCCGTACAGCGAAATAGTGGAACCACAGATCACAGAAACTAAGTGGAACTCATTGCCTGCGTCTTTGTTCTCTGGGTACGGTACAATCTGGGTGTCTTCAAGTCTAGAGTGAATCTTCTAGGCAAGCATGTTCCATCTTCGGCCGCATCGTCACTTTCCATCAGGTGAGATAGCGGTTAAATGCTTACCAAAAACAAAACACTCACAGCCCCGCACCAAGTTCAATGACTAAAATAATTAAATAACTAAAAGAACCAGAAAACAATCCTTGGGGAGAAAATTTGTGTTGCCGTCGGGAATCGAACCCTGCTTAGAAGGCGAACGCGCACCTGTCTAAGCTAACGGGCAGTTCCGATAAAGAAAACTTGGGCACAATATTCATAAACGTTTGCTAAACCTCGCACAGTTCAAATATTATGTTGTTTCTTATTTCGACGCTTAATACGAGCATTTTACATTAATCGGAATATAATAAAACAGTTTTTTACCATGGGAGATATTTTTGAGAAGGTTCATCTTTGATAGAAATTATAGTAGAGAATGTCTAAGCTGAAATGACGCGCCCCACCTTCGCATTTCCGCATTTTATTTTGGTCGGATTTATCACCCGACTAGTCGACCGTCTTGTACACGTGCAGATCCATTGTTCACTGAACAATCTACGCTCCCATACAGATGAAGTGTCGTCATTAATATTTGCACTCACACATCTAAATAAACTAATTAAGTAGTGGGGCGCGTCATTTCAGCTTGGACGAGCTCTAATAAGTTGAATAACTAAATAGATTTCTTTTGTCTGTCAGCTATTTTTTTTAATCTGTAAGAACAAGCTCTGCGAATGGTTTCTATGTTTAGAAAAGAGGCCAAGGCAATTGCTAAATTAGTGTTAGTGACCATGAAAAATAAACACGTGTAAAAAATAGATTAGGTATTATATATTCAATGCTCACACAACTGAAAGGGTTTCGTTGTACAAACTCTTACTATTATATTTTTAATTCTTATGGAAAGTTATGTAAAACAGACACAAACTCGCTGAAAATTCCAGCGAGCGTGACTTCAGATTTAGTAACAGTACTCTTGTTTACTAACTTATTTCTTGTAGTACTTCAAGGCCATACTTTTTAATACCAGAAAGAAGTAAAACAGAACGGGGTATTTTTCTACTCATAAGTATTAAGTACTTCTATTTGATCTGTAGTAGCATGGCAAAATGAAAAGAAAACTCACACTTTTGTTTATAACTATAAGCAAACGTTTGACCACTATCTCACTAGATGTTAAACAACGATGCAGTCGCTGATGGAGCACGTTTGTCTAGAAAATCTCGCGACTTCAACACGATTCTAAAAAGGAATTTAAAAAGGAAAAGGAAACTAGCTTGGCTTTGCAAACAAGAATTAGAATAAAAACATGGTTAGGTTAAAACAAATGAAAGTCGTTAAAAATAAATGCAGATCAGTAAAAACAAATCATTGATGGAGAAAAGTGCTTCTGGAAATCGTGTGGTAAAAAGAGCATTTAGCTTTAGTATATTTATAGATAAAACCATCCATTGTTATTAATAAATTTAATAATTAATAAAAACTTCAACCAGACTAGCAATTCTGATAAATATAACAAACAAAATTACCACAAACCGATAGATACCGTAGAAACCTCAGCTCTGCCAATCTCAATGGAAGTTCAGTCAGTTCATTTTCATCCAAGATCAAGAACTTCAGATTTCTGACTTCACCAATTTCATTGGGGATTTTTTTCAATCTATTCCCACTAATATCCAAACACTTCAAATGTTTCAAGTTCGATATTTCTTTGGGTAACTCAGATATGTCATTGCCACTAATGTATAGACTTTCCAGATGTATGAGGAGTCCGATATCATTCGGTAGTTTCGATATTAAGTTTTCCTTTAGGTAGATATCTGTTATCTCTGATTCTTCTCCTTGGAGCTGCTGTATTGGGAATTCCGTTAATCCTCTGTAGTTCCAGTGAAGAACTGAGCTAGGTAAAATTTCATCGTAGTTCATTATGGTTATTTAGATTCTCTTTGTCAAATTGTTTGTTCGTTTTTCATCTACTATTGTTGTACCATCATTTGCATTTATCCGTGTTATCCTTATTTACCCGACTGCCAACGAAGGGTTATTTTTTGTGCGTATCTTGTATCTATGTATATTTGGAAATTTCGTATCTTCCAAATGGTTGGATGGATTATTCGTCTTAATAACTCAAGTCTCCTTAGATAGGAGTTTGAAAAATTAAAAATGGAAGATTTTCGGCGCGAAATTGTAATACATTAAAAAAAAAATCACCAAACCTATCGAGTTGGGTATTAAAATGGAGAAAATTAAAAGGGTTACATTAAAAGTAGGTTCACATTTTAAGCAGTTGGGTTTTTATTTTAGTATATTCACTTGTTTAGGTTTGCCAACTAAATTATTGTTTATTACACTCTTATTACATTATGTTTATAAAATTATCACTACCGAAATTTCGCAGTACATGCACTGTCACTATATTTAGTATACACAAAACATGTAGGTTTGTTTTTGTCTGTTCACTATACAAGCTCCCTTTAACCACGTTTAGCGCAGACTGCATCTTACGTCGCCATCCCGAACTGAGATATTTTTAAAGCTATAACAAGGTTAGCTATAATTTCTTTCGTTGAAATCACTCCGATCGCGCATTAGATAAAAGCTTTTTAAAATAATAAAAGGGTTTACTTTGCTGTATAATCATTGCACCTATTATCTTTTGGTTAAGAATATTTTTTATAATTTTAGTAGCAAATTTAAAAGAATGTTCGTAAAGTTCAAGTTGCTTTGTTTTTTACTATTGGCTTCGCAATCTTGAGCACATTTAGCCAGTTTCAAGTAATAATTAATGTCAAGTGTATTTCATATTAAAAGTCCTACTCACAAGTCACAGTCAAAGTCAAGTAAAAGAGTCAAGGTTCAGTCATAGTTAAGTCATGCCCTAGTAAAGTGGTAGAAACTTTACTAGAACTTCTATTGAAGGTTTGAAGCGAAGGAATATTCGCGTTTTTTAACTTTTACTAAGCACTTATGCACGTTTACTAAGTATCAACGGCTCAATAATCCACCATTATTACACATGAACACTCGAAGAATCACAGGTTTTTGAAAATTATGTTTAATCAACAAAGCCATTTTTTCACTTTGGACTCAAATTTGGTGTACATATGTTTCTTCGGAGCAATACAATGATGTGGTACCATGGAGCTGGTCTGATGATGGAGACGAAAAACAATACTTTTTAGTCTTTTTTTTTCAACTGGTAAAAGGTCGATTTAAAAAATAGTTTTTAATGTATTACGTATTATAAATCCTTAATTTAGCTGTACTTAAATAATCTATTTAATCGTAATATTCAAAAACCAGACAGACCGCTAATATTTTAGATGTTAATCACACATAATAATCATATTTTTCGCTATATATAATATTATACGCTTCGAGCGAACTGGAGGTATACCAACCATATGATGTGGATGACGTCTGACAGTAAGGTTTTTTAGTTTGATTGTGGTACCTAGATAATTTAGCTAGACTCTAGGATAGAACGTAGGCTTTTTAGCCAATTTAAGGCGGGTGAAACCACGGGGCACATCTAGTAGGCAAGTTATAAAAAATGCACATAGAAAATAAACAATGACTCTTATTTTTCGTCCAATTCTGTATATTGGCTGAATCCAATAAAGCGACTGATATCTTCAATATTGTGGTTGAGTGTTTGGCGCGAGTCCAATACTCGCTTGAGCTATGTCAGGTCGAGGACGTTATCGCTCTTTGATGAACATGTGTTTCGTCACCGGGTTCGGTCGTACTTTGTTTATAAATGCCATCTTTTAGAAATAAGTACGCAAAAAAAAACAAAGGCACCAAAAATGCTGATTTTACGAATGTGGTTTAAAGTAGCAAATTTAGAAAGGAATTATTATCGCTTGTGGCGGGGATTGAACCCGCGGCCATAGGGCTGAGCTAGTAAAGCCTGCCTATTGTTACACTTACATAATTATTTACTGTTGTTCAAATACTCATTTATTGATAAACATTGTTTACACGTCTTATAGTAAAGATGAAATAAGGCTATCTACGGACCAATTCGCTATATTTTCTAAAAGTAAACTAACATTTTATACATCTATACAGCAAAGACCCAAGTTACCTACAAGTCATCGAGCTTATAAATATACGATGCGGTCGACGATGGAGCACGTTTGCCTAGAAGATGCCTTTGTATATCACTAAAGTGCTCAAGCCCACTACCAGTGGGTAGCGTTCCCATCATGCTGGCGGCATTACCTCTATGAATTGCAATTAAGTAGATACATGAATTGCAATGTTAATACGTTGAGCCAAATAAGTAGATACCAGCATTTAGATCACGCGTCGTGCCAACCAGGCGCTCTGATACATTTTTGAAAGTAGGATGAGCTCCCGTTCCCCACGGACCCAGTGTCTCAACACCAAACGGCTCAAATATGTAACCACTGCCAATATTTAAGATTGAACATTAAAATCCTTACTAATATTATAAATGCGAAAGTAACTCTGTCTGTCTGTCTGTTACGCTTTCACGCCAAAACTACTGAACCGATTTGAATGAAATTTGGTACACAGATAGTCCAGAGCTTGGGAAAGAACATAGGCTTCTTTTTATCCCGGAATTCCCGCGGTTCCGGAACTTACGCGGGTGAAACCGCGGGGCGCAGCTAGTGTTGAATAAACGTTGTTATGTATACACAGTACGTTGTAATTTACATAAAAATTTTAGTGGATATTAATTGTAACAATAAATTATGACTTGGCCAGTGCAACAATCTTTTTTATAAGGCGAATAAATAATTCAATTCTAAAAAAAAAACTATTCTACTCAGTAATAACAAAAAAGTCAATAACGAAAAATATTCTTTGTTATTTTAAGGTATTCAATAAAGAGTATATCTATCTCACTCAGATTTATTCAAAATAACAAAGGAAATCTACCCCAGACTAGGAATATTGTTTGTCCAAAGCTTCTAAAACATCAAAGTATTAAAATAATTGTTATTCTATGTGTGGGCGGGTTTACAAACGCCCTTCCTCATGATTTTAATACAATGTTTTCACATAAATTAGCAATGAAGCTGAGAGCAATGTTATTAGAAGAGTAAGTGTTTTCAAGTGTTAAGTCGATTCCCGACTGAAACACAAGTTTTCTCCCCAAGGAAAATTTGTGTTTCTGATTCTGGTTGTGATTGTGCATGTGATGTGAATGTTTCAGGTACCACATCGTTTGTGTTTCAAAGAAACATTTCAAAGATATTAATTATATCTATTGCAAATGCCAACAACACAGGATATCCTATTGTGAAACGAGAGAGCTTGGTTTGTTCAACAGCATATCATCTTATATTCTTATGTAACTATATACCTATTATGTTAAAAAAAAAAATGCATTGCAAGGATTATTTATAGTAGTGTATTTGGTATATAATTTTAAATATTTAATACAAAATTGACATGGAAATAGGTTTTCACACTGTAAATAGAATTTTAAGTAAGTAATTAATGCCGCAACACGACAAAATGTATCAAGCTACTAACCATATCATCTATATTACTAACTTGCCGTGCCCCGCGGCTTCGCCCGTTATTATCAAGATAAAAAGTAGCCTATGTATTAATCCCAGGTAAAATCTATGTACATTCAAATTTCACCTAAATCCGTTCAGCGTTTGAAGCGTGAAGAGGGAAACACACAAACTTACACACTTATACATAAACTTTCGGATTTATAATATTATAGTAGGATTTAAAGCAAATAATTGATTCAGGCGAATTTCCTGTAGGCTTGGTTGTTCGCTCGATCGTTCTCTAAGCATCAGGTATCGGGTTCGAATCCCGGTGGGAACACAAGCTATCTCCCTATGGAAACTTTGTGTTTCTGGTTCTAGGCGTAATTATGTGTGTGATATGTAAATGTTTCTAGCACTCACGATGCAAATCTTTGTGCTAATTGTAAGATGTGGGTGTGAATGCGTTTGTCGTTTGTTTGTATAAAAAAAAAAATGAAAAATATGTAAAAAGTAAAGGATTTCATAGCGTAGGCTACGGCTCTTCTAATGCCTAATAAAGGTCCGAGTATAACCCAATATTTTAAACGAATAAATGAAACAAAATATACAGTAGACATATTTAATTTACTAAAGGAGTTCCGTAATATGATAATTGCAATATATTTATACAAAAGGTGCTCTAAATAGGAAGGTATACAAACATTAATCATAATGATAAATTTTATAAATATAGATATATATAATATTCCTATCTACTGTAAATAACTATAGATAAAACAGAGTCAGACTTTTGAGATAGTTTGATCGAAATGTTTTAGAATTATCTTATTTATTAAAATACAAAATTTTATGTAAATTTCAAGCATATTTGTAAATAATTAAATTCTGCGGGATTCATGTTTTAAACATTAGTATTTTTAAATGCAATGATAGGTACTTAGAGCCATTTAATTTTTATTCTATGGGAACACTACCTATTTACCAAATATTATTTGATTTTGAAACATTAACGTCCTATAGGTCTAACATACAAACATTATTACCTGGTATAAAAAAAAAATTAAGTACTTTTTGAGAAGTACTTATTGATTAAATATAACTATGGCTAAGAGATCAAATATTTTTTTATTAAATTACAACAAACAATTCGCAATACCAAAGCTTATCGTAAAGTAAACAACCAAACCATACATTTATCTTAGAAATACTATGTTATAACATTTGCCAAGCATTCTACCCTTCTTTCCAGTCATATCGCTCATTAGATTAATGCTGCTTCTTTACAACAACCCCACAATTTGTTATTAGATTAATTAAAACATTCGCTTTAAATATCCAATACTCATAAAAATAAACGTTACCCAATGCTCCCATTTCACTATTTTATTTTTATATTATTTAGTTTTTTCCAGTTATTAAACTCGTTATTTTAGCATTAGCATTATTAATATTTCATGACCATAGATGCATAGTACTTTAGTCAAAATTTTAAACATAATATAACCAATTCTATATTCCATAATAGAATTTCTAGTCGCAAGTCACAGCCAAACAAAGTTCAGCCGTAGTCAAGTCATGTCCTAGTAAAGTAGTAGACTTTAATTGAACTTCTATTGAAGTTTTGGAGCGGAAACGAAAATTACGTTTTTCAACTTTCTATGATTTCCCTACACTTATTCACGTTTACTAAGTATTAAAGGTTAATAATTCACCATAATTACACATTAACATTCGAATAATTAAAGGTTTCGGAAAATTATACAAAATCAACAACGCTATTTTTTTACTTTCGCAGCAAAACAGCATTGATTATCTATTTGTGTTACCATAACGTCCCACAGCGCACCATTATGTTTGTTGAGTATAAAACAATATAACAAATATATCAGTATATATGGTTTCATACGCGACCCAAAATCATCAAGAAAATTAAACCCTCACTGATAATAGCAGTAATAATGTAGTAAACGCAAACTTGGCGTACTACACTTCTAAACCTTTTTTAAAAAAATTAATAGGTAGGTATACATATCCAACATAAAAATCCAACACCCCTACAAATTTTGCAAGAACATAAGAATCATAAACAAAATTCACAGATTATATAATTGTTTAGGTACTATGTCATTGTTTTATGTGAAATACATACACCTACCTACACACTTCGACCAAAATAAAATGAATTGATAGGCCTTACAACTCAATAAAAACGATTAAAAGAATAGTGCGTTCACTTCATATGCAACTATATTTATATAATTTTTGCAAAAAGGAGGTAGGTAGTGCACATAATAACTGTTACACTTCCTACAGCTATAAGGAGTCCACAGACGAATAATTGAGATGAATTGAGCGCCGGCGCTTATTTTATAGTCTTCAATAATCTACACGCTATACAATTTCATTCCTTTTATTTTGGTCAGAGCTTACAAGGCTACAATATAGGTAAGTAAAATATCTCTGTTGACAAAGGACTTGTATGAACGACGCGCTGTTGTTGCAGATATAAGCACCGGCCTCCTGTATGTTTGAAGATCAATTTAGAATAAAATGAGCCATGAAAGCAAATAGTGGCACTATAAAAACTGCCGCCGATGTGAAAGTGGCACAACCAAACACAACTTTTCAATATCTCCTGATGATTCTAACACGTCTTCCCTTGCCGTCGCCCTCGTCATCACTGTCGAAAGAAGCCTGTTTGTGACCCAGCATCAGCGCTTGAACCTCAGGGTTGAGAGGGAGTACGGGGAACGAAGAGCGACGCACCATGGGAGAGGGGCGTGCACCTGAGAGAACAGAAATAAAACAGAACCTGTTAGTATCTGAATTGGTTATTATAAACTCATGGACAACTATCTATATTTTTCAGATTGCTTATATTCTCTTTGTATTTTCTAAAAAAAGGTAAACTATAATATCATACGTAATGGTGATATGCAGAATCTCAACATTTTAATATATTTTTATAGTTCTCGACCGACGTTAATATATTGTTTTTTTTATGTTATAAATCTCGATGGATCTTATTCGAACAATAGTGATCACAATATATTAAGTTATGTAATAGTGATGTGGCCTAGGTAAAAAAAATCTAATTAGGCCATCAGTTAGATTATGAAAAAATATTAGACACGTATTTTTTCTTTTACACTCACAGCCCCACATTAAGTTCGATGACTTGTATCGTCGGTGCCGGACACATTTAGAATCAGAAACAAAAATTTTCCTTGGGAGAAAACTTGTGTTCCCATCGGGAATCGAACTCGATACCCCTGCTTAGAAGGCAAACGCTCTCCCAACTAAGCCAACGGCCAGTTCAATACTCATGGTACATAATAATTAACGCTTTCACACTCTCAGCCCCACTTTTAGTGCTGTGGGTACCGGAAAAAATCACATCACACCCAGAACCAGAAACACAAACATCCCATGAGCAAAAAACTGATGTTCCCCCAGGAACCGAACCCGACATTCGCTACTTAGAAAGCGAACGTGGACCCAACTGAGTTACTGAGCAGTTCAAAACCAATTGGGTGATTGCCATTGATTTCGCGAAGGGAAAGAAGGGCTATGATGACTTACCACTCCTGACTCCAGATTGTTCTTGTTCTTCAGCTCAATCGACATGAGAAATTCAATAAATCATCGCATCAGATATCAATGAAAGATTGTTTCGACTAACTGATAAAGTGTACGTAATTAAAGTGGTACGCAAGAGCACGATTTCCATGCAAAAATCAACGGACGAACATGAAGTTTGTGAAGTGTAAAATTGCGTGAATTCAGGTCATAAAATAAGTTTCGGTAGGGGAGCGAGGGGCTTGTTGTAGCAGGGGAAGTAGTAACAGGCTCTTTTCACTAGGATCTTAAACCTTATTAGCGTATTTCTTTGACTCGATTTGACCTACAAACCGCGCCGCATCATGTTGCCATAGCCAGTGCCCCGCCAGCCGGCGCAGTGAGCGGAAGTGTGCACGCGCTTCATTTTTGCCAGGTAATATAAAATTGTACTGTCGTAAAATTTTGGTTTGCGTCATAAGTATCGACTAATTTCAAACTTCCTTTATCTTATTTACATTCAAATTTATCTATCTCTGATAATGTGTAACAGTTTTTAAGATTGCTAAATAGTTTAAATAATTATCTTGATAAATGTTAAAAATCATACCATGGGGTTAGTTGTAACAAAATTCCGGGGCTTGTTGTAACGTGTTACAACATGCCCCAAGTTATGATGTAGATACCAACTTTTTTTTTCTTTTCTTCTAGAATGATGAAGAAAAAGCAGAAAAAAGATGTCAAAATTAAAGGAAAAGGTAAAGGCAAAGGTAAATTTACAAAAAATAAAACCGGAGTAGACAGAGCTAAAAATAAGATTTTATGTTCAGATTCAGAATCTGAATCAGAAGAGTGGTATTGTCTGGTATGTGGTGAAGCTTACACAGATTCAAATAAAGAAGATTGGGTCGAGTGTATTATTTGTAAGATGTGGGCACATGTAGGATGTGTTACAGGAGACACTATATCTTTTATTTGTATTAATTGTAGCTCAGATGAAGACTGAATATAATTATAATGAAACCCACCAAATGTTGATTATTATATAAGTGCAATACATTGTTAGATAGATATTTAAAAGAGATAATTACAAAGCATACCTTAGATATAAATAATTTAATTACTTACTGTGATTTAAAAGTGCCATGATGATTATAAGTAGTGTTTAACTAAATAAAACTGTTAATTACTTAATTTTTAGGTGTTGATTACTTAAAAAGTGTATTCAAGTTGATTTTTTATAAGAATGACATAATACCTATTTTAGAAAGATGTCAATTTGCTAAAAATAAACAAAGAATAAATGATTAGAGGTATTATTGTTGTTTTTTTTTTGTCGTTACTACTTGCCCCGGTAGACGTTACAACTTGCCCCAAGCCCGAGGTAAGTTGTAACACCGCACTCCTTCTAGAAAATAATTGATTGTAAAATATTGTCCAATAGTTATGGTATTATTTTTACTTGATTTGGTAGACGAAGAGTTACAGCATCCATCCATCTTTATTTAGTAGCAATTTAATCAATGGATCTCAAGATATATTCGTTTTCATGAAAACTGTTACAACAAGCCCCTCGCTCCCCTATAGGTACGTGCGCAAAATATACAAAATGCGTAATTAAAAGAAACAACGAAAAAAGCTACTACTAAAAATTTTTTTTTTTTTTTTTTTTACACTCACAGCCCCACACTAAGTTCATAGACTTGTATCGTGGGTGCCGGAAACATTCACATCACACACACATTACACCCAGAACCAGAAGCACAAATATCCCTTGGGAAGGAATTTGTGTTCCTGCCGGGAATCGAACCCAGGACCCACGGCGCAGAGGGCGGACACCTGTCCACTGCGCCAACTTTTCATGGTCGATAGGCAAGCTTGACCTCTATCTCACCTGATAGAAATTGAAGATGCCGAAAATGTAGCATGCTTGCCTAGAAGATTATTTCACTTTTGACTCGGAGACTCCCAGATTATACCGATCGGGGAACAAAGACGCGGTCAATGAGTTCTATTCCTTCGCAGTACGGATGATAAACGTAAGCAAAACGCTTCGAGCGAACTGGAGGTATGTCAACCATAATCGGACGACTTTTAGCAGATCTTACATTATACCTTGAATTTACCTTAAATTAAACCTTTTATTGACCTTCTTGTATTATATAATATTGAACCACAGCTTTTATATGGGAAGGGTATAATCTGAACAAAACAGACCTTAATGTTAACAATGGCAAAATTATTGTGCGCAATCTGCGTTTTTTGAGTTAATAATCATTGAATTGTACGTAATCCGATTACCGAATCACAAACATCCCTTTGTTTGGGGCTCTGTATCAATTGAAGTCACAGTTTAATGAGCCCGATTACGGCTCAAATGGTTGATCAAAGTACAATGTACGGTCGCGTCTGTGGATTTGTGAACGGATTAACATTATTTGACAGTGACATGTTAGCCATACTTCAGAGGTAAATGGCAAACGTTATCATTTTTGTATCGTGTTGATCGTTTTTATGTTTTTTTCTCTGAATACAGAAAGAACCAGAAGCCGCTTTAAGCTGTGATTGCAAGCCGCGCGCTGTGTCCAAAACACAAAACCCGCGTCCCGCGCCCGTCTCACCTCCACCCGCGTAATGTATCTAGCTTACACATTACTTAACCGTTTTTGGGGTAAATGTTTTAGGTCAAATACTATTGACACACACTTTTAATGAAATCAATATACTGATCGGAATGACATAAAAACAAATGTTATTGTCGTAGTAAAAAAAATCGGTTGCCCCATACAAAAAGTTCACCGATATCCGACAAAATGTATGGGACAGTAGATTTTTCCTCTTTGCGAATTTTCAAAAGAAGCAGAACAAAAGTTGTTTTTTTATGTACAGACAGACACATGCCCCTAAAAGCACGCTGACTTAATGTACCAGTAACAATTTATAACTATTTAAGTAGATTTTTTAAAGTTAATTATTTAATATAAAACTACAACTAATAAAAGTTTTTATTCTAGGGAAAATTGCAACTCGATATTTGGCACACCAACAAAATGGAGGTGTCACTATAGACGACAATAATAATTAATGACATAACAATTTATTACATTATAAAATAACACAACATCTATATGCGCTACTTACGTATGAAATGTGATCCCATCTATTTTTTTTTTTAGTCTAGCTGAATTTTTACACGTAGGGACGGCACAGGAAGGCATAATTCAATT
Source organism: Lomographa bimaculata (assembly GCA_948107665.1). Classification (NCBI taxonomy): domain Eukaryota; kingdom Metazoa; phylum Arthropoda; class Insecta; order Lepidoptera; family Geometridae; genus Lomographa; species Lomographa bimaculata. The sequence goes on from OX403597.1 coordinate 5,672,305, forward strand.
TAATTTGCAGCGGTTAAACACGTCACGCGCGCTGACGGTGACGGAGTAACTAATCGCGTCAGTGTAAAACTACTCTCAAAAAAAGTAGCTTTTGACGCTTCAGTATTGGGCGCGGTCGCGGCTTCTGGCTCTTTCTGTGTTCTTTCTGTATTCTGAAGTTTTTTTCATATACTTCAAACAACATATTATTACTATATATTTTCAAAACACAAACATTTTATTTTAGAACTATGATAGTAGTCGAATTGTTACTTTTTCAGACAAACTACCCGGTTATTTCAACACAAGTTTTCTCTCCAAGGAAAAATTGTGCTTCTGGGTGTAATTGTGTTAAGTGATGTGAATGTTTCCGGCACCCACGACACAATTCATTGAACTTAGTTTGAGGCTGTGAGTGTAAAAGCATTACATTTATGTGTATAATGCAAGAAAGACAACATGCAAATATCACAGTCAAATGCATAGATAACTTTGAGGCTATTTTTAAAAAAGACACAATATTAAAAAAAAAGCTTATACAATATGTAACAGAAAGCTGTAGTAATACTCAAGTCACACATCTAGCTATATGTATGGAGTCTAACAGGATCTTCTGCATTCGCGGCAGCACCACGAATATTGAGTTATGATGAATTAAAGTTTCTAAAAAATTATGTCATTTGCAACCCTATTTCATCAGCTATCGTTCTACACCACATAGCCTTTGGACCTAGACGTCTGACAGTGGTGGCCATAACAAAGGTCAAGGTCACGCGCCACAGAGGCAATCATAGGGTTGGCAAAAAAAATTTTTTTTATTTTTGAAACAAATATCTCCGATTGCCGCACATGTAACTGTAGTGTTGTCAAAAGTATTTGAAAAACATAATTTTTAATTTTTGTACGGCAAAAATTATGTCCGATTTCGACTTTCGTTCTCTGGCAGACGATTCCTGACACGATACACATACACACCACCAAGTATTACTACACCTTCCTGTTACACCTTGTATACAGTATTAAATTACAAAATTAAATGTGAAAGACAATAATTACCTGAAAATCGTTTTCAGTCGTCTGACAGACCTTGTTATGAAACAAAATAGAAAAAACAATGATAGAAGAGATAGCGTTAAGACATTTCATAAACATTCAGATTAAAACACACATATATTTTTAAAACCGTAGAATAGGGATGGTGAAGATGTGATTGAAACACGTGTACTAAAATAAATTATTAATAATGTATATGGAAGTAAAGTTTAAAAAAAACAATATAATGTATATATATCGCGAGTGAATAGGTATCTTCTAGGCAAGCTTGCTCCATCGTCGACCACATCGTCGCTTACCATCAGGTGAGATAGTGGTCAAAAGTTTGCCTATCTTAAATACAAAAAAAAAACAACTTTACCGCTTTTTTCGGAACCCTTGATCAGATTAAATGAATAGAAAATTGTTGAAAAGAAACACTCACTATGAGGACTAGCCGTGCCCCGCGGCTTCGCCTGCTATTATCGGGTTAAAAGTAGCCTATGTGTAAATCCTACGCATAAGCTATGGACAATCCAAATGTCATCCAAATCCGTTCAGCCGTTAATGCGTGAAGAGGGAACAAACATACTTACACACTTACACACAAACTTTCGGATTTATAATATTAGTAGGATAACTCAAAAACTACTGGCCAGATCTTGATCAAATTTAAATAAGACCGCATGGAAAGCACCAGATATCCATGTAGACACATTCTAATAGGTTCACAAAAAAAATTATTATGAGGTAACATGTTACCTCATTCACCAATTCATTATAGAGTGAATTGGTATATATTCGAAGCAAGCAAGCTGCAAAGTCAACCGCGTCATCACTTTCCATCTGGTGGGATATTTAAATATATAATTAACGCAAGTGAAGTTGCGGCGTACGGGTAAATAGCACTTATTATCAAGTGTATTTCTTTTTTATCGGCTCTGGAATACCGAATAACCAATTTCTATTTTTTTCTATGAATATTATGTTTGTATAATGTGAAATTAAAACTACTCGTACCTAGTAAAAGTTATATGCTTGTACCACTATTATAAGTTAATGAAGTTATCAGTTATATAATATTCATACATTTATACGGCTTGCACAGTCTCTTTAGTCAGTTAAGTAGGTGCTTATGCTTAAGGAAATTACCGCCTTGCCGATAAAACGGTATAAATTTGCGGTTCTTTAAAAAATATAAATAAAAATAATAAAAAATAAAATTCTTTTATTTCAGACATGGTACATATACAAAAATTAAAAATAAAAAATAAGTAAAAATGTTAGTCTTACACACCTTACAAAAAACTATGTTAGTAAAAATTACATTTATTACTTCATTACATATAATTATTGTACTTTTTTTAATTGTATTTTCTTAATGTTAGATAGGCAAGCATTTGATCACTATGTCATCTGATCTGAAAGTAATGATGCGGTCGAAGATGTAACATGTTTGCATAGAAGATACCTATATGCTTTCGGCTTAAAGACTCCCAGATTTTACCGTTCGGGAATTTTACCGTTTCTTCTTCATATAGACTTCACATAGATAAACAACTCATTCATATAATGACGCGATAAATAACATATACCCAACATACCTATTCTACGGTCATATAAAAACAGATAGAAGATGTATACATAGATAACTCACAATCATTCATCATTTATTAATTCGTTTGAAATATTTATACAGATCAATCAAATCAAAACAATTATAATTGTGAAAGTACATACCAAAAAGTTTCGCAACTGACTGCCTCTTTACAAGTTTAGGTTCCCCAATATCACCGACCGATGCCGGTGCCGACTCGCCTTTTAACTTCTTCTCACTCAAGTAGGAGTTAGTAGACTCTCCTCTTGTAACAGGTCTGCTTTGACGTCGATTGTTTTTGTTTTCTTCAGGACTGACAAAAGATTCAGCTATTTGAAACAATTGAAGCCCGAACTTGCTCGATTCACGTTTCAACGGCTTCTTGTTAGCAAACTCTGCTAAAGATTGACGTCGTTCGCCATCTGGGTTAAGCTTCCTTCTCTGTCTTTCTTCTTCTTTCACTTTAAGCACGTCCAAAACCGCATTCAAGACGAGGATTATAAGAAAGACAGTGATCCCAATGACTGTAAGGGTGTTGTTATCAGCGCTCATAACTGGCGTTTGATTTTTCTTAGCGTTGGGTATTTTATTTGTGAGAATGTCAACAACGGCGCACGTGTCTTTCGTAAGCACTGGTATCGGTTTATTTACCTCCCTCATTGGCGTTTCTACAGTTTGAGCGATTATTTTTGGTATTTCTGGCAAAGTATTCGCTACGACTGCTTTCTCCGCCAATAGTGTCGCTTCATTTCGTCTCAGGAACCACATCTGAACACTGTAGATGACGTAAATTATGAGGAAGAATATAAAAAGCAGGATCTTACGTTCACTCATGTTTACATCGCAAAAGCACTGGTTTGTTTGGACACGGCACCACGCTTGCGTGCGGTGCTATTCCTGTATCGAACGATATTGTTTTTACGATTTCCGAAGCCCGGGAATGATTTATAATTACTTCTTTGAAGAGAAACGCAATGATTCGTAAGTATTTAGTGTCCGCGTTTGAGTTTGGTCGAGTGTGTTTCTTTCTGTAGGAGTGGTTGGTACTGCGCATGTGCGTATCGGGCTTGGTCGTCAGACGTCGGGGTCGTTATGTGTGTACCTCACCCCTCAGTACTTGATTAAAGCTGAGTGAGCATTCTCACGATGATCACCCAGACGCTGATTTAGCATTTAAGTTATAAACATAGTTTGTCCTGTACTGACAATTAGATTAATTAATTCATTATATTATTAGCCTCCGAATCGGCAACACTTAACTCTTAGTTTAATTTTTAGTTTTTAAAAAGCCATTTCGCCAACCCTGATACTTGACTGGCGCTGAGGACAGGATTTGCTCGTATAAGCTTCGTCCCTACGTTATTACGGGTGTCCAAATTCGCCTGTAGTGGGACACAAGTAGAGTAAATCCACGAACCAAATAAATTTGTCTTAATTCGGGCGCGAGTGTGTGTGCAACAATGGGAGTAGCGGTAGGTTGGTAAGTAAAACTTTTCGCCATCCTTATCCGATATCCCCTTTTTCATTTAAAGTGTCCAATGTGATAAGTCTTCTCTCATTAGCACGTTATCTGGTTACTAGTACTAAGAACTAAGCGATAAGAAATATTGTTTGAAACAAAGAAAGTTACATAGACTAATGACATTTTAGAATTGACTTTTAATTATTAAAATAATCGTTTTAACTAATATTTTATGTGCATCTGAAAAATTATAGAACTCAATCATTTTTGATGGTAAATTGATTGAACAGCGTGAAATAATAAAAAAATTTTTGCAAAAACTATTAAAATTGTATAGTATATAAGTTTTACAAATTTTGATTTTACTGTTACTGCTTTACATTGTTTTGATTGTGTGTTTTGTGCCTTTTACTGTTTTTGTGTATTTTATGTGTTATATTATTATTGTGTATTTGTGTGTCTAAATTTTTATAACTCTGTGCAAAAATGGAAGGTCAAGCGCATATCTTAGCTATACCAAGTGAAATAATTAAATTAATCCCTCTGTTTGGAGGAGACAATAGACAGCTAAATTTATTTTTAAGAAAATGCGAATATGTGATCGAAAGGTACCGTGGCAACGAAGAACAAAATTTATACGTTTACCACGCCGTTACGAGTCGATTGAAAGATAACGCAGCTTCTTTGTTATCAGAACGAGAGGATATTGAAAGTTGGTCTGCACTCAAAGCCTTGTTAGTGCAGCATTTCGGTGACCCTCGTAGTGAGGAATGTATAAATATAGAGTTAGAGAGTATGAAGATTAAATCCAGTGAAACGTATTTAGAGTTTTGCAATCGTATACAAACGGTCCGGTCGATTTTAATATCCAAGGTTAATGCATTGAGTGACTGCGAGATAAAAAGCGCCAAAATTGCAATTTACAATCATACGTCACTGAACGTATTCCTTTACAACTTACCAGAAATCGACGCGAAACTAATGATCGACACCGGAAGTACACGTTCCTTCATTAGCCCTCGAAAGGCGCATGAATATTTCTCTCAGTTTATCAGTTACGAACCATTCAGAGTAGTTAGCACCCATGCCTCCAGTCAACATGACGAAGTCATACAAATACCCCTTTTTCCGACATTTCAAAATGACGAAGAACATAAATTTTACCTTTACGACGTCGACCCACGTTACGATGGACTCATAGGAAACGACTTGCTACAACAACTAGGTGCGATCATAGATTTAAAAAATCTTGTTCTTAAAACTAAAACTACTTCTATTGGCATAGTAAATAATAACCTTGATTATGTTATACGGGTACAACCACGAACCGAACAACGAGTGAAGTTGCCTACTAACCAATATTCTGGCGAAGCTATTCTTGATTATCAAGAACTTTACCCTGGTGTACGGATGCCAGATGCCTTAGTAAATTGTATCAACGGATATGCAGCGACAATTATCCAAAATACAACTGACGACGAAATTACGCTGACAATAACACGACCTTTCTCAGTAAATACCTATGACAGCCCCGAATGCGAAATAAACCACACCAAGGACAATCAGGACATTAAAACTGACATACTGCTCGAAAATAACCTCTTAAACAAACTCAAACTAGACCACACAAATAATGAAGAGAGACAAAGAATTCTGAATCTTTGTAGGGAATACAAAGACATTTTTTATTGTGAAGAATTGCCATTATCATTCTCTAACCAAGTGAAACATAACATCAGAACTAAAAACGAGGACCCAATTTACGTTAGACCTTACAGACAAGCCCCCGCACAAACTGACGAGATTAATAGACAGGTAGAAAAATTACTCATTGACAACGTAATACAGGAGTCTCATTCCCCCTGGAATGCCCCGGTACATTTGGTACCCAAAAAGACTGACGCATCGGGACAACCGAAATTCCGCATGGTTATCGACTATAGACGCTTGAATGACATCACGATTGACGATAAGTACCCTTTACCAAACATGAACGACTTGTTTGACAAACTGGGCAAGAGCTCTTACTTTAGCACTCTTGACCTAGCTAGCGGATACCATCAGATCGAAATAGAGGAACAAGACAGACAAAAGACCGCCTTCAGCACACAACATGGACATTTTGAATTTTTAAGAATGCCCTTCGGATTAAAGACAGCACCAGCTACTTTCCAACGTGCTATGGATAACGTCCTGAGAGGCCTGCAGGGAATACACTGCATGGTCTATCTTGATGACGTCATCATATTTTCAGCCAGCTTAGATGAGCACATAGAAAAACTACGCACGATATTTGACAAATTTCGACAGACAAACCTGAAAATTCAATTGGACAAATCGGAATTCTTAAGGACAGAAGTACTTTACCTCGGACACACTATTACAAAAGATGGTCTGAGACCTAACGACGACAAGATTAAGGCTGTACTTAATTACCCACTTCCAAAAACAACCACAGAAATAAAGAGTTTTCTGGGACTGGTAGGCTACTACCGTCGCTTCATCAAAGATTTTGCAAAAATAACTCAACCACTTACCTCATGTCTCAAAAAGCGTAATAAAATAGTTATTGATCAAAATTACATTGACGCATTTAACAAATGTAAGGAACTCCTTACTAACGCCCCGCTATTACAATACCCAGACCACGAAAAACCATTCATTCTAACAACAGACGCGTCTAACGTTGCCCTTGGTGCAGTTTTGTCCCAAGGCTTAGTCGGTAGTGACAAGCCTGTCGCATACGCAAGCCGTACACTCAGTGATACAGAATCCAGATATAGTACAATTGAGAAAGAGCTTCTAGCTATCATATGGGCCATCAAACATTTCCGGCCTTACCTTTACGGTAAAAAGTTCTTTATATACACCGATCACAGACCTTTAGCCTGGTTAAATTCCCTGAAAGACCCTAACAGTAAACTGACTAGATGGAGACTACGACTACAAGACTATGACTTTGAGATTATTTACAAAAACGGCAAACAGAACACGAACGCTGACGCACTATCTCGAATAAAGGTAAATTCACTTGACTCTGATGATGAAGGACAATCCATGCGAGTTAATGTTGACAACGATTTACAGACAAAACTTGACGACATAGTTAAAGAAATTGAACAGTTTGTGACTAAAAAGAGAAACCGTAATGACTCCTCGACTATTACTATCTCTGATGAAAGTGCCACGGCATCTCCCATAGATATCTCTGATACCCTGTCAGCCACAAGCACAGTAAAGCTTGCCGAATACCCTAATATATCATCCCCTGAATACCCGATTAGGTCACCCTCTGAATCGAATCATTCCCAAACTATTCATTCAACTGCAGATTTAGAACCCACTGGGATACCTATCTTGCATGAAGCAATTGACACGAAACCTAACCAGATACGAGTGTTCTCTTGGTTCAAAAATGAATTACAAGTAAAAAATATATCGACAAAGAAACAAAAAATTTTAGAAGTGTTTATGCCTATAGGTAATGATGAACTCGTTAAACAATTTTTAAAAGAGTACATCACCCCGAAGCTTAAATATTTCATATACTTCGAGGAAAGCGAGCACAGGAGACAGTTTGGCAAGGTAGTAATAGAATTGTTTAAGAAAGACTCGGTTAAACTTTTAGAATGCACACAGCGCGTAATTTATGTAGAGGATGAAAATGAACAAAGAGCCATAATCCTGAAATTTCATGATGGAAAACAATGCCATCGTGGAATAAAGGAGACAATAATTAGACTCCGAAGAAATTATTACTGGGAAAATATGCAAGAAACTGTAACGGCTATAATCAATGCTTGCGAGTCTTGCCAAACTATGAAATATGATCGTAAACCTATTAAACCGATTTTGCAGTTAACACAAACCCAAGATGCTCCCTTCCAAGAACTTTTTATAGACCTTTTTAGCATCGAAGGCAAATACTATTTGACACTCATTGATGCCTTTAGCAAATTAGGACAAGCAATCGAAATATCCAATCGGTCAACCCCTGAGGTTGTTCGAGCGCTAACGAAATACTTTTCTTTTTATGGCACCCCAAAAAGGATAAGTTCCGATCCTGGCACGGAATTCAATAATGAGTTGTTAAAAGAATTCTTAAGTCTGCATAAAATTGACCTTCATATTGGTACCCCGAGAAATCCAAACTCAATGGGACTCATTGAGCGCTTTCACTCAACACTAATAGAAATTTACCGTCTTGCGAAATACGAAAGGAAGTGTACCGATGCTGGATCGGTGATGACTTATTCCATTATCGCATATAATCATTCTGTTCACTCAACTACAGGCCTTACACCCTTTGAGACAGTATTTGGTCACACTGATTCCGATAGCCCCTTTAGCGTAGAATTCGAAAAGAAGTATGTACAACAACTTGTAAGAGACCATGCAAAACGCACTAAATATCTCTATAACCATATAGCCGAAAAGATGTTAAATACTAAAGAAAAGATAAGAAACCAGAGAGGAGGTGAAGCTGAAATTCAGCTTAGTACAGGAGACACAATTTTCGCTAAAGTAGTAAATACAAGAAACAGTAAAGATAAGCCCCGTTATCGAAAAGCTAAAGTAGTTGGCCACACTGATAAAAATATTGTACCCATTCAAGTAGGTGAAAGACAGACCAAGGTACCAATAAAAAATATAAAACGTCCTCCACAGGTGGTGGCTCCTGATGCTAGCCACTCCGTTGCAGGCCCTTCAACTTCGCTCACTTAAAGACAATCCGGGGATTCTGCCGGTAAAGAAAGGAAATGCGTATCTACAAGTTGATAATTGGACCATAATTAAAGTCATTAAACTCGATCCACTTGATACAGATTTAAAGCTCATTACATCTGAATATGATACATTTGCAAAGCTATTGGTAGGAAATAAAACATACCCACAAGAATTCATTGCACTCAAAGCTCATGTAGAATACTTACGTTTCATTACTATAGAAAAATATAGACAGCTTGTTCCGCAACGATTTAGCCGAGGATTAATCAATCCATTAGGATCATTGATTAAAATTGTATCAGGCAATCTAGATCATGATGATGCTCTCAGGTACGATAATCTTACTACACAACTAAGTGATAATCAGATTATTGTGTCCAATAAAATAACATTAATTTCTAAAATGCTAGATAGCGTTATTAATAATACCGAAACCATGAACAGTAACGTTATCACATTAGGTAAAAGAATAGAGAAGGTTGAAATAATGTTTAGAGAACTCGCTGCACAGAAAAATTGGGTTTTTTCTACATATTTACTAGGATTGTTCAACTTATTTATAAGTAACTTTCGGACTGTTTTTATTAAAATAAGTGAGATTGAAACTGCCTTAGCTTTAAGTAAAGTCTCAGTTTTACATCAAAGTATTGTTAACTCTACCGAACTATTGTTTCATTTAAAGTCTATATCAAAATATGGAAATTTGTTATACCTACCTACAGACAGTAGCCTAGTAAAAATTGAAGAATCAATTACTGTTAAATCCTACGTTAAGAAAAACCAGATAACGTTCATAATGGAAATACCTCTTATCACTAATGTAACTTATAACTATTTTAAAATGTACTCCCTACCTATTTACCATGAACGCGAGAACCTTACATTTACCATATTTCCCAAACACCCCTTCCTTTTGGCGAAAGGTATCAGCTACTTACCGATCGCGAAACCATGTCGCGCACTCGCCGCTGGCGATCAGTTCCTATGCACCGAAAATGATCGAGCCTTGTACGCGGAGCCTACATGTATAGAGCAGCTCATGGAGTACGACAATACCTCTAATTGTGTGCAGCAATCGATATTGATGGAAGAAGTTAAGTTACAACAACTTAACAATGCTAACTGGATCATTTACTCCAGATTGAAAACTACACTTGTACAAAAACTCAATGATGACATTACCAGATATCCTATTTTTGGTACATATATGATGACCCTTAATGAGCCCTGCGATGTTGAAGTCAACGGCATCAAAATCCATTATCACAATGCTTATGTGATGCACGAGGACGTGGAACAAATCCCTATCATCAAATTGCCTCCACTACTAATGCGCTCAAGCGCCGAGCTATCCGGTGCACATGCACTGAACATGAAGGAAGTTAACCTGGACGAACTGAAGTACATGGCGTACGCGTTGAAACAAAGTGAATTAGTGAATAGTGCCAAAAGTGATTCGGCTTTTACAAGTGACTGTTTATTTTATGTATCAATATGTGTAGTAATATTAAGCCTTATAATTTCTAGTTTGTTAATTTTAAGAAAAAAATGTACTGTCATCTTTTCGCGAAATCATCGGGATAATTTAAAAATCAATAAACCCGATAATTTCGCTCTTGAGGGGGGAGACGTTATGTGTGTACCTCACCCCTCAGTACTTGATTAAAGCTGAGTGAGCATTCTCACGATGATCACCCAGACGCTGATTTAGCATTTAAGTTATAAACATAGTTTGTCCTGTACTGACAATTAGATTAATTAATTCATTATATTATTAGCCTCCGAATCGGCAACACTTAACTCTTAGTTTAATTTTTAGTTTTTAAAAAGCCATTTCGCCAACCCTGATACTTGACTGGGTCGATTTTGTTTGTGTTGGCGGGAGGTAGGTACACAGATTCCACCACGAGCGTAGGTAGTTAATATGCTTTTTTAATGGAAATGCGTTTATATACGCGTTTTAGGTTTTCCCGAGTTTCTATAAATATCTCTATATATTTTTTCTATGGTATAGGTATATGTAGGTTATATCCCGAATCAAAAAAAAGTTTTTTTCTTCAGATATCCAAGACACATTTACAAAACATATAATAACGAACTTTTTGTTTTAATATCTACGTGCCAATTGCCTATATTTCCTAAAACTGAACTAAAAATATATACATCTATAGAGCAAAGACCTAAGTTTCCTGCAAACATCGAGCGGTAGCAAGTGCTCAAGCCCACTATCAGTGGTTAGCTTTACCAAAACGCTGGAGACATTGCCTCTCTGATTTGCAATTCCATACGTTGACCTAAATAAGTAGGTTCCAGTATTTTGTTCTACTTGCATCCAAAAACTACAATATAAGATATTTTTTAACGACTTCCCAAAAAAGGAGGAGGTACTCAAGTCGATTGTATTATTTTTTTTATTTGTGTTACCTCATAACGTCTCTCCACGTGAGCCAATTTCGAAATTTTTTTTTTAGTTTGAATGATGTTGCATTCTAATTGGTCCCATTTAAATTTGATCAAGATCTGATCAGTGGTTCTTGAAATATCGTCAATAATGTCTACTTTGTAACGAATAATGCGTACTTTGACGATGTTCTCGTTTACCCGACTTCAAAAGTTACCTCATAACTTCTTTCGTTGTGAGCCGATTTTGACGATTTTTTATTTGAAAGCTAGTGCTTTTCATGTGGTCCCATTGAAATTTGATCAAGGTCTGATCTCTGGTTTTTGAGTTATAGTCAATAATGCGTTTTTATACATTAAATCAAGGTTCCGATGATAAAGCGGTGAAGTCGGTTTTCTTAAGCTTTGCTTGCGTTTAATTGTTTATTACTATTATGAATTCCGCTAGCGTACCTATCCACTTACAATTATTCCAATTCAAAAAATGTGTTCCAGCCAAAATAAACAGCTTTTACAAATATTGTGTTTATTCATTATCACAAGTGGTTGCAGCCTCTCGAACGATAAGGCTTTCAATAAATGTGGTTATCTCTTTATCGTACTTACTAAAGTTATTGATATTACGTCAGTTATTTACAAGCTAGCTAATGTCAAATAATAATATTAATTAGATACCTATCATTTTTTGATTTAAGTACCAATTAAGAATAAACAAGTAATCATTTAAAAAGATTTTTAAAATCAAGCTTTTACCACTGATAAATAAAAAATGACTAAAAACTTATATACCTACTTAACTTGTCTACTTACATTCTATAGTTCTCTCCATCCGAAGGTTGCCTTGTAGAGATCGCTATTAGTGATAAGGCCGCCTGTTGTGATACTTTACGTATAAGCTTGTTTGTTATCTTTGTTATATCTCATCTTATAAAGTGGATCAATAAAGTATTATCTCTCTATCTATCTTGTCAAGACGAATCAGACGAGCATAAACTCGATAGGTTTATCTTGTTTAAGAAGATCCTATGGCCATCTTCCGTCACCTTCATCAGACCAGCTCCTTAGTACCAATCATTGTATTGTCACGGAAGATATAAAATAGTTAGATGTAATAGTATAAGTACATCAAATTTGAGTCCAATCGGTCATCGGGAAGTGGGTCATATTTAGCTTGCAAGATTTGATACAGACCGAGAGCTACTTAACGGGACAAGGGAAACTAAATAAAAGCTTGTAAAAAGGATATAAATACATAAGGAATAAAGGCGTTACCGTCATTTTTGTCTAAATTGAGTTATATACACGCGGGAGTTATTTACGCATTGAGTTAATTAAGCGCGTGCGCGCGATTGACTCACAGCCGAGCGCCTCGGGCGCTGTGAAGATAAAATATTTGGTGAATAAGGGACCTTGATATACGAAGCTCCCGAGGCGCGCGGTCGAGCGGCGGGCGCGCGGTCGAGCTGCGGGCGCGCGGCGTCTCTTCTTGACTCTTCCCCCCGCACTGCCGTTTGTATACAAAACGGAAGTAATAAGGAAAAAAGACGTATCGTTCTGGTTTTAATGAGTGTGTGATGTGAATGTTACCAGCATCCACGACACAGGTAATTTAACTTATTGTAGGGGCTTTGAGTGTAAAAGCGTTTATACATTATTTGTTAGGTTATTTCCCAATGTAGCACATATGCAACCAAACAAATTGCATAGTAATGTTAAGCCTAAAATCCTTAAAAAATATACATTGTCCCTTATATATCTGTATCTCAAAGTTTAAACTTAGACTTGTATCGTGGACGCCGGAAACATTAACATATCACACACACAATCATAGCCAAAATCAGAAGCACAAATGTCAAATTAGGATTGTGGATTCTGGCCTCGATGCGGGAATCGAGGTGTCCACGGCCGAATGACGAATCCACGGTGCAGAGGGCCTACCCTCTGTGCCAAGTGGATATTTTTCACATGGTTAACAATTTGTAAGACTATTATTACAGTAATCATTAAGCATATCGGTAAAGGCAGAACTGTATGATCATGTAGGTAAATAAAATAAATTAGTACGATAATATAAAATAGTTCGTAGACAAAACTTAATTACTTGTGCTTTCAATTGTTGTGCAAATAAACGTTTGCTAAAACCAGATGTTTCCAGAATGGTTATGATTTAATTTTATTCGAGAATCGTAGTCGGTATTTGTATTGCATTTTCCACCATCTGTGCTTTTACTTCGTGCTTAAACTGCAAAGTATCTACCTCGTTAAAGTATCTGCTAAAACATTTTAATATCGTTTATCCTACAAAACAACCTTTATGGTACAACCGCACACTGATAAAAATGTCTCGTTGCTGTTACAAACATTATAATGCTATATGTGACAAATATAAATATTTCACACAACAATCACAAAATTATTTGGTTATAACTAGACTAGCCGTGTCCCGCGGCTTCGCCAGCTATTATCAAGTTAAAAAGTAGCCTATGTGTTAATCCTAGGTATAAGCTATGTGTATTTCAAATTTCATCCAAATCCGTTGAGCCGTTAAAGCGTGAAGAGGGAAGAAACATACTTACACACACACATACACACAAACTTTCGGATTTATAATATTAGTAGGATTATTTTGTAATAAGAACGTAGTAACTGTAATTTTTAATCAGAAAATATGGTCCTAAGAACTTTAGTAGTCTAGTTGTCACATTTTTTTTTCCGTGAACCCATTTGGTACAACCATGGTGCTGCTCAACGTGCTAATTTTCTTTATGGAAAACATTGAAACATTGTTTATCTGCCGTATGGCACCTTTTGTGCCATAGGTTTGTTTTCTCGTGACTATTCTTTTTTTTTTAGTTTTGGCTCCGCAAACTATAAATATGTGCATTTAGCCAGGGTCATGTAATAAATAATTAATATTTCATAAAAGCAGTCCTAGTAACCAGCCACAGTCAAACATGGTCAAGTCCTGATCTGAACAGCTTCTTGGCTTTGTTGGCTGAGAGTTCACCTTCTAAGCATCGGGTTCGATTCCCGACTGAAACACAAGTTTTCTCCCCGAGGAAAATTTGTGTTTCTGGTTCTGGTTGTGTATGTGATGGGGATGTTTCCGACACTCACGAGGCAAGTCATCAAACTTAGTGAGGGGCTGTGAGTGTGGAAGCGTATATCTATGTTATACTTTAAGGAAGTGGTAGAAGCTTAATTTGAACTTCTATTGGAGTTTTGGAGCAAAAGCGATAATCAAAGTTTTTCAACTTTTAATGATTTCTTACAATCATGCTCGTTGTCGACGAATCCTATCTTATCCTACTTATATTATGAGAAAGTTTGTATGTATGGTAATGTTTTGTACCACGTAACTTCGTAACGAATAAACCAATTTTGATGAAATTTAGAATGTTGATAGTTCAGACTAGATTTTAACTTAATGAACGCGGACGAAGCCGGGGCACGGCTAGTTATTATAAATTAAATCACCATAACTATACATTAACACTAGAAAAATCACAAGCACTGGAAAATATTTTTTCCTCACGAAATAGGTATATCAATCAGTGTTGATTTTGATATTGTATTTGATGGTTTATTCATAACATTAAAACATATTTGCGTAATAATGTTGGCAGGGCTATACGTCTATTGTTTTTCGATGGTCGTACTTTAAAAGACTTTTTAGCTGGTGCTTTTACACAAAGATTTCAAGTCGGAACTTTGTTCCTAAGACAGCAAAGGCCTAAGTTACCTACAAGACATCGAGCTTATAGGTTATTCAAGTGCTCAAGCCCACTACCAGTGTGTAGCGTTCCCATCATGCTGGTGGCATTGCCTCGGGATTTCAATGGTGCTATAAATTCACATGGAAATTATCTCTCACGCCTACAATTATTCATTATCTATCATATTTAAAAAAACATAATTACAGCGGCAACCTGTAATGCCATTAAAATGTACGCAAATAAAAGCAAAACATTAGCAAACATTTATGAAAACGCGAAACGTGAGCAAAACATTCCGGAATATTCCAGAATATTCTTACTGTATTTTTTTTGCAAAACAGCATTCCAATATCGCTTTACAGTTAGGGAGATGCAATCCAGAAAGATTTCCATTTCTCGCTTCGTCGCATCCGGGTGCACATTAAAATATGCAACTACTAGAGTTTTGCGCGTCGCTTTATTTCATGATTTAGTATGGTTCAAAAGATCGTAAACTTGCTATGTCAGCGTTGTTAGTCTTATGGTTAAATTAGTGATGAAGGTTGATGGCTCCTTCGTTTCTCCGTCACTAAACGATCATTTTTATAGGAAGGACTTAAACTGGTCGTCTCATGCTAGTGTCAGCGTATTACTTAGCCGTTGGGTTGAAAAAACTGTACTGTGTGACACTCGTAGCGCGTATTTTTTCCATAAAGGAAATTTGTGTCTGTAATCATGTGTGTGATGTAAATGTTTCCGACAACCACGATACAGGACTTCGAACTTTGTGTGGGGATTTGAGTGTTAGATCTTTTAATAATATGAAACAACTAATGATATTGTTGCAAGTCCAAGGCCAATCTGTGGTTTTTGATTTTTTCTCGTTGTTTGCATGTTTGGATGTTGGATGCCATTCCCAATTTTCTATTCCGTCAAAATTAGACATAACTCCTTTGATCGTATTGTTGTAAACTTCTTTTATTCTCATAAAGCGAGATTTTTTTAGCTGGCCTTTATACAAAAGCCTCTTTGTTTGAGGCGAGAACCTCTTTGTCTGATGTATCAACTATTGTAAATTTCAGTCAAGTGCCACAAGATCCTTGTCGCACTGCATAACTTGAAAATACATCTTATACGCGGACGTATCAGGTGTATTTTTAAATCAATTATCTCGAATAATCGGTTCATCGAGATAGGAAACAAACCTAAAATTTAAAAGTAAATCTGATTTTTGCCTACAATATAAAGAAGTTTCCATTTTTAAACAGGTTCTTTTCCTGAAGTTCCATTAAGTGCATATGTAGGGATGATTTCGGTAAGATCTCTTTTACATTTTCACATTTCCTCACACGTACGACAGTGCAAGTTTCCATTTTCAAATTAAAATGCGAGGCGTCGCATCTTGAAGCTAAACGTTTTCACTTGAAGCACAGACTAAATAAGTTAGGCGCTTTCTGGAGCTCTAATGCAGAAATCCATTAGCTTCACTATGTGTACTATCGTTCAGTGACAGACGGTCTTTAAATAATAGAACGTATAGGATATATGATATATACATCGGCGAACTTCATACTGCCAATTGTCTGTGGTCAAATATTCAGAAACATCTCCTGTTTGACATGTACGAACAGTTTGTTTGGGAAAATAAAATACTACTTTTTACTAATTTTATTGCAATTTCTTTATATTTTCTCACCTTTTAAACCTTCCCTGAACTTCCACAAATATTTTAAGATCAAAATTAGCCAAATCGGTCCAGCCATTCTCGAGTTTTAGCGAGACTAACGAACAGCAATTCATTTTTATATATAAGAGAAAGAAAGAAGATATATATATATACATATATATAATCAAGATCTCTGAAACGGCTCCAACGATTTTCATGAAATTGCAGGGAGTTTCGGGGGTGATAAATCGAAAGGTTTCAATTTTAGAAAACGTCGTTTTATCCGTGTTTTCAGCCGAGCAAGATCGGTCATCCGGGTACTATATATCTATATAAACAAATGAATTGACTTTGTTAGTCTCACAAAAACTCGAAAACGGCTCAACTCAACTGGCTGACTTTTTTAGTTGTTTGTCATTGTCAGGGCAAGGTTTTTATGTATTTTTTTAATCCACTGGAAATTGCACCCGGGCGAAGTCGGGGCTAATCACTAGTTACTAATATGAATCTTTTTAATATTAGGCCCTGTTTTGGGCAATGCTACTTCAGTGGGTTTATGATAAGTAGGTTATCTTTTTTTGGCAAACATTTGACCGCTATCTCACGATGGAAAATGAAGATGCGGCCGAAGATGAAACATGCTTGCTTAGAAGGTAACTTATCTAAATAAATTGCGTGTGTGAAGGTATAGGTACACACAACGCTTAAGTCACGCATATTCCTGTTAGTTCAAATTGTAAATGAGAATTTATGAACATATTTTTTAACCGACTGCCAAATGGCGGATTTTTGGCGCCAAATAGTAATCCCTACTAATGTTGTAAACGCGAAAGTAACTCTGTCTGTCTAATATTACGCTTTCACACCTAAACCACTGTACCGAAATTTGGTGCAGCGATAGACTAGAGCTTGGAAAAGGACATAGGCTACGTTTTATCCCGGAATTTCTGCGGGTTTTTTGTGAAGTCGGTAGATAAAATACTACTAGATTTTGAGTAGGATTATCTTAAATATTTATAAAAAAGTTTTACAAAACCAAGGGCAAAGCTATGCTCGTTTCTCATTGGCCTTAATATCATCAATGTATTTATCGAAGCAGGGTTTCATCCCATAAATGAGTTCAATAGCCTCGACATTGAATACTCTCCAATTTCCGTATCCTTCAGCGAAACGCTGAATAGCCAATCTTGATGGCGAAAAGTACAGTCGGCTGCAAAGAAAATCTTTTTTCTATGGCAGGTAGCGGTGCTTGCCGCATTTGACCAATATCTCGCCTGAAGGAAAATGAAGGTGCGTCCGAAGATGTAACATGCTTGCCAAGAAGATACCTATTCACTCTAGACTTTAAGGCACCTAGATTGTACCGTTCGGGGAACAAAGACGTAGACAACGAGTTCTACTCTCTCGCTTTACGGATGATAAACGTAGAAGCGAAACGCTTCGAGCGAACGGGAGTTGAGTCAACCATATATAAACAAACAAACGCATTATATATTAGGTGGTTAAAATGCGATTGGGGAATAATAAAATAAAATTAAGAAAAGAATTGTCGCGTCTAGATCACCACACTTACAACTTCATCCTGTGCAACTTTATCGTTTTAGTCCCGGTGGAAGCATACGTTTACTCCTCAAAGGAAATTTGTGTTTCTGGCCCTCATTGTGATTGCGTGTGTGACGTGAATGTTTCTGGCACCTACGACACAAATCATCGAACTTAGTGAGGGGCTGTGGGGGTGAAAGCGTTTACGTTTATGTTATGTTATATATACTAGCTGTGCCAGTATTAAAAAAAGTTAAAAGCAGTCGTATGTGATAATCCAGGGTATACGCTATGTACGTTTCAAATTTAATTAAAATCCAATTGAGTGTTTCGTGGGTGTCAGAAACAGTCGCATCAAACACACACAGTCACACCGAGAACCAAAAACACAAATTTCCCTTACAGAGAAAACAGGTGTTTTCGTCGGGAAACGAACCCAATACCCGCTGCTTAGAAGGCAAACGTGTACCCATTGAAGTAAACGGGCAGTTAGGGAGGGAACGACGGATTAGATAATTAAACGCAAGCAAAGCCTTAAAACCGACTTCAACACATATATTTTGGTTTTGGCTGGATTGTTTTCGATATACTTTATATGGGACCACCTCCGAAGTATAATCAACCAAACAAAAAAAAAACACCGAAATCGATTTATAATTGGCGAAATATCGCGTAACAAACAGTATACGAAAAAAAACTCACAGACAAATTGAGAACCTTCTTCTTTTAAAGTCGGTTGAAAACATTTTTAAAATAAGAAAGTAAGTTATCAACAACTTACAGATGACTGTACTTAATGCCTATATAGTATATAGTCCCTAAGCAGCAACTCCACGGTTTCTTTCCCCATTTGAATTTGAACGCGTTCATAATGAGCTCAATTTTATCCTAAGTAATATTACTTTACTATATTCAAACGGATCTCAATTTCAGTGTTATTGAATCCGAAAGCCGCCATGGGAAGTCAATTTCACTCTACTTACTTATCACACACTTACCTTCCTACTTCAAATAATTGTTACATCAATTCGCCTTTGCAAAGTCTAAATTTGCAAAATTTAGCTTAATCAGAATATGCACAACCTTTTTACCACGAAAGTGAAAAAATGGGTTTTCGATTTTGTATAATTTTTCAAAACCTGTGATTCTTCGAGTGTTAATGTGTAATAATGGTGGATTAGTAAACGTGCATAAGTTTAGGCAAATGATATCAAGTTGAAAAACGTTATGTTCGCTCTAAAACTTCAATACTAATAGTAAAGTTTCTACCACTTTACTAGGGCATGACTTGACTATGACTGGACCTTCAATCTATTATACTTGACTTTGACTGTGACTCGTGACTAAGACTTTTAATATGAAATACACTTGATATATATTATAACATGACACTGGCTAAATGCACAAGATTGCGAAGCTAAAATTAAAAGAAAGAAAAACATTAAATCAAATCAAATCAAATGAAATCAATTTATTTCATACAAAAAAGAGTTTACAATATTAGATGTTAAGGTTTACAGTGTCCGTCTATCCTGTCATATCATGACATATGAAATATAGGGAGTCACATAATTACTGTATTAAAAATTAATTATGTCAATATTTGTTGTAAATGTAAATTACAAACTAAATATTAAATTACATATAAAGTCAATTCCAGTTAAATTCAATATTAATTATTATTATTTACATTTGTCTTGATTCATGCGTTATTGTATTGATTAAGAAATTCATTCAAAGTATAAAAATTGTTTGTTCTTAGCCAACATAATAATTCAGATTTAAATAGTTTCACATCCAGAATCTGCAATTGTTTAGGTAGAGCATTGAAAACTTTAATCCACATGGCGTGGCATTGTTTTTGATAAAGCGCCGTTTTCGGCATTGTATTACGATCATATATTGAGATACGGTTATCAAATATTGAGATACGGTTATCACTCACTCTATTTAATGGTTATTGTAGAACCAAGTTTCGCTTCGGGATGAGTACGCAAGCATATTTTTTATGCTCTTAATTGATTGTTAACGTAAAAACTAATTTCGGTTCTTGTATCGTGGATGTCGAAAACATTTACAACACATATTCAGACCCAGAAATCACATATTTCTCTTTGAAGAGAAAATTTGTGTTTCCACCGGGAATCTATCCCGATACCCGCTGCTTTGAAATCGAAAGTGCCAACAATGCTAACAAGCAGTTCAGTTAATTTATTTCAGTTATTTTTTGTCCAAAAGCATATAATACCAAAACAATATACATTTTTTTTATTATCTTACTAATGCTACCCACTGCTAGTGGGCTTGAGTACTTGAGTTATCTATAAGCTCGATGTCTTGTAGGTAACTTATTTCTTTGCTGTATATAGTTTCAGTTTACTTTTAGGAAATATAGGCAGTTGGTTATACTTACTAATAGTATAGTAGAAATGTATCAGTAAGATAACTCGAGGCCCGTAGGAGATTCAAATGCCTACTCTAGCCAAATACGCAGGGTTGTCACTATCTCCCACTTTTAAAGGTACCTATTTGTTAAATGTATATTATAATAAACCAACAAGTTAGGTACAATAAAATAGTATAAAATGTGGTGGTAAAATAGATACGATTTCATTTGCATGTAAGCTGTAATTTGGCATGAATATACATATTAGCCATGCTGACAAATCAAAATCTTGAAAAAAAAAAATTTGCCTGTGTGAAAAGAAATCACGGTAGTAGTATATAGAAGCCGCGTTTGGTACCACTCTATGAAGATAACTTACTTATATATTTCTACTATGCTAATAGTTAGTATATCTAGATATCAACGTTCCGTGTGAAGCTGAATCTAAATTATCCAAGTTTCAGCGCCTTCCAGAAATAACTTCGCAAAATGTTTGATAAGTTTGCTAATTAAAATGTAAGGCCGAACTATTTTGTCGTCTGAATAACTAAGTTACAGTATAACTGTACCAGGGATATATAGATTTTTCGGCAATCCGTTTATAATAATTAAATGTCAACTAACTACATTACCGAAAGAAAGTTTAACGATGATCTAGTCTAGTCAACAGGACTGCTGTGTGTTCGCCATAACTTTTATTTTACGAACTGCAAAAGACCTTCCTGCCTTCGTTCTTTTATCCTGGTGTTATACTAGTATCTTCAAGTCATGTATGAACAGGTCTTTTCTAGGCAAGCATGCCGTCATAAACTGCTCAAGACGGTTAATTGAACTAAATAACCTAGTTATTAAATAAACTATCGTACTATCTATCTTACTTTCTATCCTTTCGGAGTAGAAACTCTTGGTCCATGGGGACCAGGTGCACTTGAGATTTATAAAGATTTGGCTGGGAGACTGAAAGAGTCGCCACGTGACCAAAATGCCGGTTTGTATTTTGCACAGCAATTAAGTCTCGCTGTGCAACGAGGTAACGCAGCCAGCATTTTGGGCACACTGCCGACCAATAACTTTTTGTATTAGGTAAGTAGTTTAGCTAAATCTGTATTTTGATTAATCCTGAATATTAAACAACTATCGTACTGCATAAGTAAAAAAAATGTGTATTTTTTTAACGTTATTTCTTAATTTGAGTTATTGAGCCTATCAAAAGCGGCCACTATCTCACTCGATGGTAAGTGACGATGTGGTCATAGATGGTAAACATGCAAGAACTAGAATAACCTTTTTTTATGTACGATAGGCAAGCGTTTGACCACAATCTCACCTGATGGAAAGCGATGATGCGGCCGAAGATGTAGCATGCTTGCCTAGAAGGTACCTATTCACTCTTGACTTGAAGACTCCCAGATTATCTGTTTAAAACTAGGATAACTTCCTTAATATAAAGCTTTTATTACTTGAATTTATCACTTTTATCATAATTTTTTTTTTATATGTTACTGTAATATCTGTGACTCAGTCGAAGTCACAGTTTCTATAGAAGGTACGGTCTACAATATACTGGGTACAGCAGCCTTTTCGAAATAAGCTGTAGAGCTCCAGAATCGCGTTTGGAATTTTAATTAGCCAAGTTCTATTTCACACGAAGCAATAAAGACATATTGCTACCAAGAATCAGTTAATACTATAATCTACGTGAGCGCGTCACGTAGAAGGCGAGCTGAATTTGCAATTATATAGAAGGAAACTGGTGTCCTTGCAGTCTGTTTGTTTCGGCACTGGAGTAATATTTGTTAAGAAAAGGAAGTTTTTTAGTCGCCGACTAGCCCGTCTAGTTATAGTCCAGTTGCCCGGACCATCATTAAAATTTCTTGCGGTTATACAGTTTTTTTATTATAGGCAACTGAAAAAAAAAAAACTTAAAACTCTTTGCCTGCGTCTTTGTTTCCTGAACGGTATAATCTAGGTATCTTCAAGTCTAGAGTGAATAGGTACCTTCTAGGCAAGCATGTTCCATCTTTGGCCGCATCGTCACTTTCCATCAGGTGAGATAGCGGTCAAATGCTTGCCAATCTGGTATAAAAAAAAAGGCAAACGATCGACCACTAGCTCACCTGATGGTATGTAAAGATGCGGTCGACGATGAGCACGCTTGCCTAGAAGAACCTATTCACTCGCGACTTGAAGATTCCCATATTGAAATCATCAGGAAATACCTTATAGTTGATACCGGACTTTCGTGAAATAAAGTCTGATCAGCGAACGTAATATGTACTGAAGCAGAAAGTAAAAGTAGTTAAAGTACTGATGAACATTTTCAATGTTCGGAATATTGAAAATATTAAGTAAGAACTAAGTACACAGCCTCAAGTAAAAATACAAAATGAAATGCAACACATACATTTTCTCTTTTAAGTTGCAGCGCCCGACAGGGTGGGTCCATATGAGACATTGTACCTACCTTTTGGAATGTAACACCTTGTACTGTATATATGGAGGCAATAAACTGAATCTGAATCCTATTTTCACTTCATGATCATTAAACAAATTCTGCAAAACTGCTAAGCATAGTTCTACTTTGTGCTGGTTTAAAGATTTTTGTAAAACAAATAAGCTGTCCGTTTCCTGGAGGTATAGTCGGCACATTTGCCTTCCGCGATGCGGGTTAGAATTCGATGCCCGATTGCAATGTTAAACAATTATAAACAAGTTATGGCTTAACAAGTGACAAAATTAAAACTCTACTGAAACACGGCTTCACTGATTTTCACCAAACATAACTAACTAAGAACACTCCCGAATAATTTACCTCTAAAAAAAACTTATAACACGCCGTTGTTTTTGCATCCAGATTGGCGTGTTATAAGTTTTAACCCCAGGGTTAAAAGAGCAATAAAACAAATAGCACTCAAAAATTTTGTAAACCGCTTGCCGAAGCAAAGGTGCCCAGAATACGTTGAATAGCAATTCTTATTATTTGTGCTAAATAAGAGCCAGCATTCTGGTCACTTGTTGCTTCGAACAGACGTAAGGATAAATATTATAAAAAAAATGTGATCACCCTTACGGACCTATTTTCTACCCCAAACGGTACAAACAAATAACCTCTATCGAATTAAACGAAATAGAATATTTTTTTATGTCACTGAGAGATGAAAAGAGCTAGTCGCTCTCTGATGGTAAGCGTCGCGATTGTCCATTACAGTTTAGTGACACCCGGAGTTTTGAACTTATATAGCTGATCTTCTGCGCGGCAAAGCACTGCGCTCATCACCTTGAGTAATAAGATGTTTAATTTCACAAGAAACATTACCTTTCAATCTGAAATACAATAAGGTTTGCTACTGTTTGGCGGGTGAACGTCTGTCTGGTCTAATGGTGTGGTACTGCCCCTGGAAGACTCTGCAAAAGGTGTAAACCAATGCAATGCTTTATTTGCGGCGTTGAGACTTGTAGTCATGTAGTCTCTAGCATCAGTTCCTCAGTTTTCAGACAAGTCCGTGGTTTCTAAAAATATAAACGCTTTCAAACTCGCAACTCTGCACTAAGTTAGATGACATGTGTCGTGGGTGCTAGAAACATTCACATCACACACACAATCACAACCAGAACAAGAAACACAAACTTTCCTTGTGTAGAAAACTTGTGATCCCGCCGGGAATCGAACCCGTTACCCCAGAAGGAGTAAGCTCACCCAACTAATTCGACGGGCAGTTTTTAGCTCTATGCTCTTCTTAGCCCTATATTAAAATAATGATAACTGTGGTATCAAAATCAAAATCGTTTATTCACATGGGCCCCAAAGAGGCACTCATGAAAGTTTATGACTACTGCCAGATTCGCAAAATTACAGCCATCTCGAGAAGAACCTGGCAAGAAACTCGGCGCGGCATTTTTTTTTATTCATTTCTTTTAAAACCCTTCCTTAACACTAATACATACTTATATTAACCTAGGTATATCTATAGTATGTAGTCGCTAGCAAGTGCTTCTTTATTTAATATAGCCTATAAAGGCTTTCTTAATTAATGCCCGTTTTATTACTGCACTAAGCATCCGCGGGATAGCACTAGTACACAACACAAGAGCTCAGCATGAGTTAAGTGTGGAGCCTTCAGACTAATCTTGTTCTCGAAGGCTTGAGCGCGAGCTAAAATTTATCGCCATCATTTTGTGCTATCGATCGTCGATTGAGATACGGGAAGTTCTACTTTGGCCATACTGAGAATGGGTGGCGAATGGTATAAAAAACTGCATTTTTACAAGCTTTATTTAGTTGCACCTGTCCCGATGTTTGTCATCAAATCTTGCAAATTAAATTTGATCCATTTTTCGGTTACCGATTGAGCTGAAATTTTGCATACATGTGTAAATCGCGTGACAATGCAATATTATAATGACATGGTGCTGATCTGATGATGGAGCTGGAAGGTGGCCAAAGGAACTTCGCAATGAAATGACACAATCTCATTGAGTTTGGGCTCATTTGAATCGTCTTGACGAGTAGTTTGTCTTTCAATGGTAACCAGGGTCTGATGATGGAGCTGGAAGGTGGTCATAGAAACTCTGTAATAAAACAACGCAACCCCGTTTCGGCTCGTTTTAATGAATAAAATACGCATTATTTAGGATAACTCAAACTACTGCTCAGATCTTGATACAATTTAAATGAACATAGGAAGCACTAGCTTTCAAATAAAAAAAGAATTATCAAAACCTAGAAAATGATGTAAAACACAAAAAATACAATCGAATTTAAAAACCTTCACATTTGTTTAAGTAGGTTAAAAAACGTAAAGTCGACTCTATGAAATGCATATTCTCATCCTAAGAAAGAGCATCGTATACCTACGCTCAAAACCAATACGTCGACAATTTTTACCAATCTTCTTATATATAAAAATGAATTGCTGTTCGTTAGTCTCGCTAAAACTCGAGAATGGCTGGACCGATTTGGCTAATTTTGATCTTGAAATATTTGTGGAAGTTCAGGGAAGGTTTAAAAGGTGAGAAAATATAAAGAAATTGCAATAAAATTAGTAAAAAGTAGTATTTTATTTTCCCATACAAACTGTTCGTACCTGTCAAACATGAGATGTTTCTGAATATTTGACCACAGACAATTGGCGGTATGAAGTTCGCCGGGTCAACTAGTTTCTCAATAATTTTATAATCATCGTTTTCATTCATAACATAATTAAACACAAACAAAGCCTAAGAAATAACCGACTGCACCGCTTTACCTTCGGAATTTTGATCAGATTAGATGTACTAAACACGAACTATTGACGATATTTCAAGAGCTACTCATCAGATCTTGATCAAATTTAAATGAGATATCAATCGGAAAGCAAAATCCATCAAACAAAAAGAAAATCAAAATCGGTCCACGTGGAAAGAAGTTATGAAGTAGCACACGAAAAAAAATATACAGTCGACTTGAGTACCTCCTCCTTTTTTGTGAAGTCGGTAGAAAATCGTAAAGATGGGGCATTACGATTGCGACTTCCTGACACGACTTTCCCACATATAATATCACTATGCTACACTCATGAAATATGGTCTAATACAGACTTCATGAATTATTCGCTTAATAACAGTGCTCGACGATGGCTGCACATAAATTGTCTCAAGTTACATATGACTTTTTGTGCTTTATAATGGTTTCGCCACACAGGACGCACCTGGCTCGTATGGCGTGCGGGGACGCGGGCGCGCGAGTGCTAAGGGGTTTAGGCCTTTAGCGCATTATTTTCCGGGCGGGGGCGGTCTAATCACACATTGTAATGCTGTCAAGTAATTTAAACGCAAGCAAAACTGCATGTTATTCGCATAATCACGTTACATCGGGTGCTAATCAGGTGACATTTGAGAGGTGGTAGAGCATTTTGTGAGTTGCTCGCCTGGCTTGCTACCAAAGTAGCTTACCACCATCAAGTTGAAAGTCTGCCGCCAAGCCAAATACGGTGTTCCGGCAGTTATCCTTGAGAGCCTGCGTATTCCAGGTCTAGTGTGTTTACCAGCTTCGATCACATCGTCACTTACCATCCGGTGAGATAGTGGTCTAGTAGCCTGTCACAAATAAAAAAAAAAGTAGCCTATTCCAAAGATCACGATGTTAACTCTGCCACGTTTATGGTTGCCTAGTTCGTTGTTAGCATAAAACTAAATTAATTACTTAATTATTACTTTTTCATATATTACATCTTCGGCCGCATCTTTACTTTCCATCAGGTGAGATAGTGGTCGAATGATGGCCTATCTAGCATAATAAAAACTAGTTTAACTGGAGTGAGTATTTATTTATTTAAATAAACAAAACTGCTTGAACATGTCTAATAACCTGCGAACACAGAACACAATAAATGTCTTTCTTATTCTTAGTACTTTACTAAGCTCGACAGAATAAGTATAGGATTATATGAGAAAAAAAACTGTTTAAAAATCTCTGCTGGCCTTTTTTTATTCAAGACAAAAGAATTGTTGGAATCGGTCCAGTAGTTTTTAAGTTTATTCGTTACATACAAAAATATTTTTTTTTCCTCTTTATAATTAACTGCCCATTGGCTTAGTCGAGAGCAATTTCGCCTTATAAGCAGGGGTATCGGGTTCGATTCCCGGCGGGAACACAAGTTTTCTCCCCAAGGAAAATTTGTGTTTCCGGTTCTGGTTGTGATTGTGTATGTGTGATGTGAATGTTTCCGGCACCCACGACACAAGTCATCGAACTTAGTGTGGGGCTGTGAGCGTTTATGTCTATGTTTATGTTATAATATTAGTGTAGATTATTATTCAAGATAGGCAAACTTTTGACCACCACCTCACCTGATGGTAAGCGACGATGTGTTCGACGATAGAGCGAGCTTGGCTAGAAGGTACCTATTCACTCGCGACTTGAAGACTCCCATATTGTACTCATCAGGAAACACCGACTTAGGCAAGGAGTTCCTTTCCTTTGCGGCACGCACAATTGATGTGGAAGCATAAAGCTTCGTGCGCATTTGTGGAATATCTACAATTTATCATCAACTATTGTCGTGCTCGAACTCATAAGTTGTTTGTCGTGCCCCAGTGCCGCACTGTGGCGCAAGTCAACTCGTCCATACCACGTTCCCTCTCCACTCTCAACGCTCTCGTGGCCTCCAATCCTGAATGCGACCTATTTGTGGATGGATGGAAGACGATATTGTCCGAGTGTTTGAAATTTTGTGAAAGATGTACATAAATCTAATAATATTTATATTGATTATTAAAATGTATAATGCATGTTTATTTAACTGTGTGTACTTGACATCATATTTTATTATTATTGACATTTTTAGCTGACATTAATTAATTATATAATGATTGGTATTTCTTTTTTAAATTCTGTGCATATTAGACATTTTTTTTTTTTTTTAATTTTAATTGTGAATAATTAACATTAGGTATCTGATTTTTTATGTATGATTTATGAAATAACAATCCTATAGTTATTGTAATTGGTGTAAGCATGTACCGTTTTAATTAAAGTAAATAAATAAATATAGCGGTGTCGCTTAGCAGTTTGTCTGCTTGTCTGATGATAGAACGTAACTTCTCAGAACAACGCACCAAAGCTTCATCACAATATAGCTAAGGAACAAATAGAGTATGCAAACATACAAAGACACATTCATTTTTAGGGTTCCGTACCCAAAGGGTAAGACGCGACCCTATAACTAAGACTCCGCTGTCCGTCCGTCTGTCTGTCCGTCTGTCACCAGGTTGTATCTCATGAACCGTGATAGACAGATTAGTCAGTTGAAATTTTTACATAAATGATGTATTTTTCTTGCCGCTATAATAACAAATTACCAGAAAACAAAATAAAATAAATATTTAAGGGGGCTCCCATACAACAAACGTGATTATTTTTGCTCGATTTTGCTCGATATTGATAATGGCAACGACGCTTGAAATATTTAGTTATAAATTCATTTTAAAAATAAATAGTTAAATGAAAATAAAACAAATATATAAGGGGGCTCCTATACAACAGACATATTTTTTTTGCCGTTTTTATAGATAATGGTAAGGAACCCTTCGAGCGCGATTCCGACTCGCACTTGGCCGGTCTTATATATATGAAAAAAGATAGTTAATGCAAAACCAATATTCACTTTTGCATCATCATGACCTTCTTTATCTCGTTGACCTCACATTGTTCGGCATGTAGTTTACGAAAATAAGTCCATGACATTAGCCGGTATTATAATGCTCATGTGCTAAGCCTAGCTGTTAACGAAGTGCTGATTTTATTTTATTGTGTCATTAGCTTCTTTGGATCACACATTTAAGACCTGACTCTCACAATTTTATTTTATTTAATTTTTTTTTATGCTGGATAGACAAGCATTTAACCGCAATCTCACCCGATGGAATGTGACGATGCGGCCAAAGATGGAACATGCTTGCCTAGAAGGTACCTATTCACTCTAGACTTTAAGACACCCAGATTAT
Source organism: Lomographa bimaculata (assembly GCA_948107665.1). Classification (NCBI taxonomy): domain Eukaryota; kingdom Metazoa; phylum Arthropoda; class Insecta; order Lepidoptera; family Geometridae; genus Lomographa; species Lomographa bimaculata. Next base: position 5,701,276 of record OX403597.1, read on the forward strand.
ATTGTTCAGGGAACAAAGACGCAGGCAATGAGTTCCACTCCTTCGCTGTACGGATGATGAACGAAGAAGCAAAAATAATAGTAATTTTGTCGACATAACATTCATACTCATAGCACACCTACAACACAGCGCTTTCATAGATAGATAAACTCTTTATTAAACACCTCACCAAAAACAAAACAGAAAATAATTCGTTCCAAAAAAACGTAATAATGGCCGGTCTTATCCAGGCAGCCTTTGGATGGAGAGGAATTACGCAATAAAAATAGAGTTGGACGTCGGTGTTTATATTTTCCTATAGGACAAAACTTGTGTTTCCACCGGGAATCGCACCGATATAATAGTAGGTAGAAACGCAACTAACTAAGCCAGCGGGCGGTTAAAAAATTTATTATTATTTTTCTTGTTATTTTACGTATTAAACGTTTTAGTGGTGAGACTGTTTTTGTAGAGCCCGCCTGGAGCAGTACCACAACATTGCCAGACATTCTACCGCCAAGCAGGTAGTGTGCAAATGTAATTGTATTACAGATTGGCGGGCAAAGTTTCCAGTGAAATTACAGGGCTTAAAGATATTTAATATCTAATATCTCAGGGTGACGAAAGCAGTGAATTGCTGAGCAGGATTTTGAACTAAACTGGGTGGTTCAAAACTGGGTGGCGAACAGTAACGGGTATGCGTGACGCTTACCATCACATTTCGTCACTATTTAAAATAGAGAAAAATATTAATGACGTCATAATACGACATGTGATAGTTCCTATTTGTAAAAAACTAACGTTCTCAGAATTTGACCTCTAGATCATCCTTCTTGTAATTTATCGTGTTCGCCAAAGTGATAAAAACGAAACACTTGTCGTCTTCTAAGAAGAAAAAGTTCTCAATTTCACCAAATAATGTTTATTATTACTGTTTGATTACATTTTTGTTACGTAATATTAATATACCTGTGTGTTTGTTAAAACGAACGAACAAACGAACGCATTCATACTCACAGTGTAGGCTAAGGCTGTATCGTCGGTGCCGGTGCCTTTACACGCCACACATCCAAAACTAACAGCACAAATATCTCTCGAGAAAGAAAGTTATGATCCTGTTAGGATTAGAACCCAGTACCCACGGAGCAAACAGACTTCCGCCAAATGGGTCGCAAGAGGAAAGTGTTTAGTGATGGTCCTATTAAAATAGTTTGATTAGGATGAAAGGCTCCGACAATATAGACGATAAATTCGTTATTTGGTTTATGAAAAAAAAACCTAATTCGTTATTTGCCTTTTTTTTCTTTTTTATTTGTGACAGGCTAGTGTTTGACCACTATCTCACCTGATGGTAAGTGGCGATGTGATCGAAGCTGGTAAACACACTAGACCTGGAATACGCAGGCTAGGTTGGTCACTCAAGATGACACAGTGGCCTTTTCCTATTGTATCACACTGTTACACATTGCAATTTATGTGTTCACAGTACGCAAGCTAGTATAAGAGCTAACGGCCTTCATATTTGAATGGATCTCATAAGAATAAACTGCGGCACGCCCAAACATCTAAAGAAGCTCGCGTTCAGCGGAAGCATTATAAATCACTGTACACAAAAGCGTGGCTTTTCCTAAAAACCCATTGTTTTCTCTGAATGTCATAGCCAAGCCACCGGCGCGCTGTCCTGGAAGTCAGTGATGAAGCTTTGCTGAATACTTAAGTGCAGGTTTTAAACCTGCACTACACTACTCGAGAATTTGTTTGAAGTTAAGCAAATACGATAGTGTAGAAAGGCACTTCGGTTTGCTTCGTGCAACCTCGGCTCGCATCGGGCGTAGGTCTACTTCTAAGAGTACTTCGTTGATGTCTAACTTCGCGAGTAGTGTAGTGCAGGTTTAATGTTGGTTGAACTGCTCGTTGGCTTAGTTGCGTGCGATTTCGCCTTCTAAGCAGGATTCAATTCCCGGCGGGAACACGTTATGTTTTTCCCCAAGGAAATTTTGTGTTTCTGGTTCTGGTTGTGATTGTGTGCGCGTTGTTAATGTTTCCGGCATCCACGACACAAGTGATCAAACTTAGTCATAAACATTAAACTTATTCTCCCAATTATTATTCGCTTTAACACTCACAGCACACTCACATAATAATATTATTATTTTGTATCCGTGCCGGGAGTTCACGTACTGTCTTCATTTCTATCACAGCAAACTCACCGTTTAGACACAATACGGCTTTGTGTATCAAAATGTTTTTCACCGGTTTTATGACTTCGGTTATTTATAGACGTTTATGTAACGGGGAAACGGGGGAATTAATCTTTAGAGGTGATTATGAAGATTCAGCTTTGTGCTGAAAATTGTTTCTTAAGTTGCCCAAGACATTGTGTTCGAATTTCGAAGTTCTTTGGTAATCTTGTATGGTATTTACATTGGTTTATTCCATCTATCGTCGTTGTGCGTGCAAAAGTCGCTATGTGTTTTTTCGTGATATTCGGTTTTGACAAGTGATATTAGGGGCAGTGATATTGTATGTAATGATGATTAGTAGTAACTAATATTAGGAGTCAAATTTTTATGCGATTCAATTTTAGGGCTAAAGATATTAGTCCAATCAATAGGGAACCGATTAAAACTTCATAAAAAACCGAATATCACGAAAAAACACATAGCGACTTTTGCACGCACAACGACGCTATGCTATTGGCGAGTCATTTGATACTTTATCTATACATTGAATGCATTAAAGTATCTATTTGCGACGTACGTAATTCCTATATACCTAATGATCGAATATTCGATTAATAGTTTGTTGGTTGTTATGCACAAACCCACAAATGGTTCTGGCAAAAAAAAAAATCAAACTAAGTCGCAGACAGGTAATATGTTTGTACAAAAAATCGCATATTTTTATCTTCATCATCTAATATTACAAAGAGATAAAGTTTATTTGTTTGTTTGTCTTATCTCCGAAACTAAAAATAAGATTCTAAAAATGATTTCACTAATGTATACCTAGACTATGCCTGAGTGTCGTATGTTATGTTTAATTGTGATTAAATTACATTACATGATTATATTTTTCGATCAATATTTTAATGTAGTACTATCTACGGGCCAATTGCCTATATTTCCTAAAACTATATATACAGCAAAGAACTAAGTTACCTACAAGACATCGAGCTTGTAGGTAAATCAAGTGATCAAGCCCACTACCAGTGGGTTATAAATTAATATAAAGTTTTGTTTTCATTAAGAAATCACTTTATTCGCAAAACAAGTCGGCGGAAAATAAGGTAATTTGCCGCTTCATCGAAATATTCTGACTAAGCAGTTGATATAAATGAGTACAATGTATAGCAAACATGTTGGCCTAAAGCTAATGCTTTACGAAAAAGTACGCGACAACATATACATTACTTTTTTGATGCACTGGTAGAGAATGCCCCTAGCATTAAGTCCACCTTTTGTACTTTTTGTGCAATAAGAAATAAAATAAATAAATATACATCTAACATCTATTCTACAAGTTTATTCGGCAAAATTTTGTCTTAGGTTTTGGGTGTGATTCGAATACTGTGTGTGTGATGTAGGTACATGTTTCCGGCAGCAGAAATTTTGTATTCACGTTCAGTTTGGATGACAATGCATGGTTAGCTATTTCATGTCATTCTAATCCAAATAGAATCATTAACTTTCATGAGTGCCTCTTTGGGGCCCATGTGAATAAACGATTTTGATTTGACTTGGCGGAACACCCAAAATAGCGGACAAGTAATTTTTAATGTACTCCTACAATATGGGTATCAAATGAAAGGGCTTGCTGAGATTAATTGAAAAAATAAAGTGACGTCACTCTAAATCCAAAATGGCGGACTTCTAAAAGCTTGTTTTTTTTAAGTTTTTCAAAGATATTACTTGCAACATTTTATCAGCATACGCAGCTTCGAATGACGGTCGCATTATTTTCACCCTACAAAGTGTATAGCGAGGCGGGATTGTTGATTATATTTCATATTGTCGCCTTTGTTTCGAGGACTTACGAGCGCGGATCCGAACTCCATTGAAAGATTGAAATTACGGGCTTAAAGAGATTTATCATCTAATATCTCAGGGTGATGAGCGCAGTTCTTTGCCGCGCAGGATTTTGAACTATATTACTATATACAAGTAAGTTCATAATTCTGGGTAGCACTAAACTGTAATGAGCAAGCATGATGCTTACCATCAGGCGAGCGACTTAGTAGTCTAGTCACTCTAAACACATTTTTTTTTCATGTTCATTTTCTTTTTTTTTATTTAATGTTATTTATATTTGAACTGCCCGTTGGCTCAGTTGGGTGAGCGTTCGCCTTCTAAGCAGGGGGGTATCGGGTTCGATTCCTGGCGGGAACACAAGTTTTCGCCCCAAGGAAAATTTGTGTTTCTGGTTCTGGTTGTGGTTGTGTGTATGTCATGTGAATGTTTCCGGCATCAGGCCGTTCATCAATCATCGAACTAAGTGTGGGGCTGTGAGTGTGAAGCGTTTAAGTTATGTTTATGTCATGTTATTTTATTTACTTGCACTAGCCAGCATTTTGGGAACATAGCCGTCCTGTTATTTTGATTATTTCTTTTGAAGTTATATGTTTAAAGATTACAATGTTTGTTAATTGTACTTATTACAGTTTATGTTATTAAGTGACTAGACAATACACAAAAAAAAGATCGATGATTACAATGATCTGATTGTGCCATCTTGTATGAAGCAATCGTCAGCTTGAAGTGGTTACGCTGACTACTGGTGTGAAAGGTCACTTATATGTCTTCATTAATCCGCTAACTGTTAATGTATTTTTTTTGCTGCGTGTCTAATAAAACATGTTTTGATGTTTGAAAATTGCAATTCGACCTGACGAAATACTTTTTGCTTCTAGAATTGCCTCAGGCATATGAAGAACTATTGACTAAATGTTCACACCTGACAGTTCGTGGAAAGTTGATTCTACAATATTTAACCGGAAAGGTGTAGTTATACTCAAACCACGCATCTAGCTACATGTTCGGAGTCTACCAGGAACTTCTGAAATTGCGGCAGCAGCATAAATAATGAGTTATGATGAATTAAAGTTTCTAAAAAAATATGTCATTAGCAACCCTATTTCATCAGCTTTACCGTTCTACACCACATATAATTTGGACCTAGGCGTCTGACAGTTGTGGCCATAACAAAGTTCAAGGCCACAGATGTAACCGTAGGGCTGTCAAAAATATAAGAAAAATATAATTTTTAGTTTTTTTCTGGAAATATCTTAGAATGTATTTAAAGGGAAAAATTTATCTCCGATTTCGACTTTCGTTCTTTAGCAGACTATTTGATACGGGTTGTATAACATCAATAGTGCTACTGCGTACTAAAGTTGTGCTCGGAATTATATCATCCCTCTGCCGAACTATGCAGTTCGGCAGAGGGATGATATAATTCCGACACCACTGTAACAAATAAACATTAAGATCAATGCGTAACAACGCCTGGTTCTGGCCGGCGTATGAGACACACAAAACCTCATAAAGTCTACCTAAAGGGAAAGAAGCGCAAATAGCGGTGCCATACCGGACATATTGCATACTGCAGAATGTTATACATTGGAAGCTTAAGCGTAAATGGTAAGCGACCTGCGCTTACTATCATGTTTATTTCCTTGTTCTCTTGTACTTATAAGAAGCAAATATCTATTACTAGCCGTGATTCGCCCGCCTATGTTAAGATGTAGCCTATGTGTTAATCATAGGTATAAGCGATGTACATTCCAAATTTCATCTAAATCCGTTCAGCGTGAACTTTATTTTTTTTATAATCCAACAGCGTTTAAAAATTATATATATAGTAAAAGTAATCTAGAAGTATTGCCAATATATAATAACATATGTTATAATAGCTGTACCCGTCATGCGTTGCAATGCCACGTTTAGAAAAAGTATTTTACCTCTTTCACGTTTATGGTCGCCTAGTACTTTAAAGTTTTAGTTTAGTTATTAAAACTTTTTGGATATTGTTCATACAAAAATATAGGTGACAGATACTTAACGAGCTATTTTCATACCTACCTATAAAAAAACATTAAAATCGGCCCAGCCGTTTCGGAGTAGCTCGATTTCAAACACCGTGACACCAAATTTTTATAAAAAAAAAGATTATGAACATTATGTGTCAGATCTTAACGTAAATATCACAATTGTTTAAAAAAAGTCATAATAGAAGAATATAGAGTATAGAAGAGCATAAGTGAAGAGTAAACAAACATATTTACACACTTACAAATTTACACAGTTACACATTACCACACAAACTTTCGGATTAATAATATTAGTGTGATGATCTTGAATTTTAATATTATGGGTGGTTATTAAATGAATAATATTCGCTCAATGCGGAAATCATTATAAACATCTTGAAATGTTAGTAGATTCAGAGAATGGCATGCGGCCATGACTTTGTGAACTAAGTGTTGTTATTACTATTAGACGATTACAATGTTATAAACGAACCGCTCGTTATATTGGTGCGTGTCCGTCTTACCGTCCGTCTACCCCTATACCCCTTATCGGGTTCGATTCCCGGCGAGAGCACAAGTTGTCTCCCCAAGGGAAATTAGTGTTTCTGGTTCTGGTTGTGATTGTGTGTGTGATGTGAATGTTTCCGGCACCCGCGACACAAGTCATCGAACTTAGTTCGAGGCTGTGAGTGTGAGAGCGTTTATATACATGCGTGCAACGAGCGTTTATAGTCATGCACTAAAGGAAAGGAGCTTTACTAGAAAATCTACTGGAATTTTCGAGTGAAAGCAACAACACGTTTTTCAACTTTGTTTGATTTACATGTCATTATTTGAGAATAATATATATATAGTGAAAAAATGGTGTTGTCCATTTCATATATGAAATCGACAACACATTTTTTTCACTATATCTAGTTATACACGTCACGTCAGTGCTGAAATCCGTCGTCTGGTACGTAATGACTTCCTAATTAAAAAAAAAACAAAAAAAGTAATACGTTTTACTGTACTGCTACATGTGTTACATATTTTATTATTTATTATAATTTTTCTACCGACTTCATAAAAAAGGAGGAGGTGCTCAATTCGACTGTATTTTTTTTTCTATGTGTGTTACCTCATAACTTCTTTCCACGTCAACCGATTTTGAAATTTTTATTTGTTTGAAGGCTGCAGCTTTCCCATTGGTCCCATTTAAATTTGATCAAGATCTGATCAGTAGTTTTAAGTTATCGTCAATAATGCGTGTTTAATACATTTAATTTGATCAAGGTTCCGAAGATAAAGCGGTGAAGCCGGTTTTTTAAGCTTTGCTTGCGTTTAATTATTATTTCAGACAAAGTCCATAACATTATTTCATAGATTCACAATAAATATACTCACTTAATCATGAATATAGATCAGAATTACAGTTTATTTACATAAAAATGAATGAAATTAAAATATATATAATAATTATATTACCTTAAGCCATACTTCGGCTTGGACCCAGAATGATCAACATGCAATCTAGTCCAGTGCTGCATTATTGGGCAATCCAGATCCATCCGTCATTCAAACAGATGCAGGTATGTACATGCTGGAGCTGCCCCGTACGCGGCGAATTAGGGACGCCAGCCGTTTGCGCATAATAACTGCGAATCTATCTATAAATGCGCAGCCCGAGCCGCGAAAACCCCCGATGCACTACAGTACGCGACAGCCCTATCAGCGCCATGAAGGCGTTGTTGTATTGGGTTCGCAGGGTGGTGTATGACTTTTTTGTATGCTTGACCTTTGTTTTTTTGCTGAAAGTGTAAAAAGACTGACAAAACGCTTTAAAAAGCATCCCCTTGTGCAGTACATCGTGCGAACCTACGAGCCAGCATATTATTATCAACCCTGACTGACAATGCTCTGCCATCCCTGTCCATGTCACTATCATCTGCAAGCGTCTCCCAAATGACCTAAATACTTAAATTTTGACACCATTTTTTGATTGTATGTCATGATCATTCCGCCAATTATAAATTGATTTTGATGATTCTTTTTTGGTTTGGTAGATCATAGAGATTCAGAGGAGGTCCCATATAAATTTTATCGAAAATGATTAAGTTTTTTTGAGAAAAAAAAGTCGGTTTTTTAAGCTTTGCTTGCGTTTAAATTATTTTTGACACTACTTTTCGGAGCACCATGTACGCCAAATTATTTAAAAAAAAAAACTTGCCTATGACGCCCATAGATTTAACGATACCTTCTACGTTACAACTGTTAGTTTAAAGCACGTTTGTAGTCTGTGAGGGAAGAAAACGAACACATGAAGATACATAGGTACTTACAACGGTGGTAACACACAAAGATACATACATACAGCGACGTAGAGCAGCGTAGTAGGATAAAAAATGGATATTGATTCACAAGACAATTTAAAAATCAATAATGTATACAAAAGAAGTTCCAGTAATGATATAGTCCAATTACAAAATGAGAAAACAATTCAAACGGTTTTCATTAATTATTCATCAATTCGTTCAGAGATATTAGCTACTTTTAATCCTACCTACCTCGCTTGAAACATAAAAATATTTACACCCATAAGTACACGTTCTCTCTTTCTCTGTCTATCTCTCTCTCTCATTTACATATACAACTGTCTTTCGGATATTGAATATTAATGTGATTATTATACGGGGAATCGAATCTGTGCCGTTGATTTCATAAGCTAAAAACACCACTAGGCCAAGATACCTATTTATCTGGAAGTTTTGGTGCAAACCAGTCTGTAAATGTTAGATGAGTTCAATTAAATCAACAAATTATTGACATTCAAAGGACATTACTTTTTGCAATTCACATTCTTGTTTCCAACATAGTTTTACTACTCGTTTTATTAAATAGTATTCATAAAAAAACAGAAACATGTCTCATAAAAAGGTTGGTATTATCAAAAATATAGTTTATTCAAATTTTGAAAATACTTTATCTACGGGCCAACTACCTATTCCTAAAACTACAATGGGGTCATAGAGGCACTCATGAAAAAGCAAGTGAATGACTCTTAATGCCAGATTCGCAAATTTACACATATTTCGAGAAAATGAAATAGATGAATTTGGCAAGAAACTCGGTGAAGCATCTTTTTACCGACTTCCCAAAAAAGGAGGAGGTACTCAAGTCGACTGTATTATTTTTTTTCTTGTTATTGTGTGTTACCTCATAACTTCTCTCCACGTGAGCCGATTTCGAAAATTTTTTTTAGTTAGAAAGATGTTGCTTTCTACTTGGTCCCATTTAAATTTGATCAAGATCTGATCAGTAGTTCTTGAAATAACGTCAATAATGCCTATATTGACGAATAATGCGTACTTTGACGATGTTCTCGTTTACCCGACTTTAAAAGTTACCTCATAACTTCTTGCGTTGTGGGCCGATTTTGATGATTCTTTTTTTATTTCAAAGCTGGTGCTTTTTATGTAGTCCCATTGAAATTAGGTTCCGATGATAAATCGGTGAGGTCGGTTTTTTTAAGCTTTGCTTGTGTTTAATTGTTTCAAACAGTTCAGACTTATATATTACATAAATCGTAACTAATCTTAACCAAAACAAAAACAACAAATCAAACAATTTATGTTAAAAATTACTACACTTGTCAGAAGGTTTCTTTTAGTATAGTTTTAGGAAATATAGGCAATTGGTAGTTTGGACTATCAAGTATGAATGGACACTTGGGCTTTATCTTAACCTAGGTTAGTCTTTATTTTGGAGTAAAAAGAGCTTGTGCAGTTTGGCTACATTGTGATTAGCGTGTAATCGTTGATTTAGCTTCCTTTTAACACACTTTTTTGAATTGATTTAAACTTTCTAATGGGTAATTTAGTTAGTCTTAGAGATTTCGTTTTTAAATCTAATTCCATTTCCCATAAAGATATTTATTTTGTACATTATATAAATAGGAGAAACTTCTAAACTTTAATCCTCTATTGCCAAATTGTATGTTACTATTTTACAAAAAGTTGAAAGGCGAAGAAGTCTATTTAGGAATCTATTTAACAATATTAGCGTATTTTTTTCTAATTCAGAGTACGCTAACATTTGACCACTATCTTACCTGATAAGTGATGATGCGATCGACAATGGAGCATTTTTCCCACGACTGAACAGGTATCTTACCTCTTCAGTTGTGACTTAAAGACTCCCGCATTACATATATCAGGAAACATACTCATAAGTTGATTCGGATAAGGAATTCCATTCCTTAGCGGAATGAGAGTGTCTTATGCTTAACAACGTTTTAAAGAGTAAAAGAAAATAAAAAGTTTGATATATGTCACGACTTATGGTCGTATTTCAGTACTACCTAGGACAGTTCAGGCATTACCACGTCATTGAAGACCAGCGAAAACAAAAATCACTACAAATGGATAGTCGGGGGTTGTTTTGTTTTTTTAACTCTGAGTTGGAACCCAATCGTTCCGACAGATGGTCTTCGCTAAATTTTAATACATAAATAACCAATTCAAATATATGAAAGCAATTACAGATTCTCTCATAGATCAACTTTTCTAATTTTCCTTTCCCTAAATATCTTATTCTCAGTATTACGAACTTTTTAAATAAAAATCCGGCCAAGTGCGAGTTGGGTACGGAATCCTATAAAACGCCAAATCTTTCCAGAAGTTCAAAAGTTTTTGGCTTATCAACGATTATTACTTTTAATTTTTATTTCTCTATTACGTATGACCACAATCTCGTATAATAATAACTACTCATGTGATTCCTTTGTAGCAGTATCTAGTTTCTACTTATCATCAGGTATGAAAAAAACTGACGTTACAATTATTTTATTTGAAAGCTAATACTGAACTAATGCGACGAATGTAATATCAACTGGAATAATAACATAAACACTTTCTCAGTCAAAGCTCCAAACAAACTTCGTGTCTTGGTTGCCGGGAACATTCACATCACACACAATCGCACCCAGAACCAGGAACTCAAATTTCCCTTGGGGAGAAAACTTGTGTTTTCATCGGGAATTGAACCATATACCCGCTGCTTAGAAGGCGGACGCGCACCCAACTAAGCCGACGAGCATTTTTATTTGATGTTTTTTTAGACAGGTTAGCCAAACACTGAAAAGTGTGTACTTTTCAGTGTTGCTCATATAGTTAACTTAAACTTAACATAAAATGGAACTACGTCGAGTATTTAGTTAAAACTCATCAACAGGGCGATAATTAATTTACTTTAGATTATTATCTTTGGTGACTTATTTCGTGGGTGCCGGAAACATTCACATCACGTACACAATCACAACCAGAACCAGGAACACAAATTTTCCTTGGGGAGAAAACTAGTATTCCCGCTGGGAATCGAACCCGATACCCCTGCTTAGAAGGCGAACGCCACCCGACTAAGCGTGTAGTTCACTGTAACTCAATTGCCTTGTATTTTCTTTAACTAATTTAAAGTACACTCATGCTTTATGCTCTCATCTTCCCTCGTTGTCTTGAATACAAATTATTATATTATTGTAAATATAATGAATAATTATTGCTTGCCAACAATATGTCCTACAACACCTTAAAATACTTGCTCCTTTTTCACAGGTCAAACATCACATTACAGTTGATAAAAAATAATCATAAAACGAGAAATTATCTCATTTCTATTATTGAATTAACATTCAGTTTTAACCAATAAATAACTACTGTTTAAATATATTACTAAACATTCTAGTAGAATATAAATAAGAATAGAAAACTGTTTAAATAGCGTTTAGTAATTGATAAACTCCATTCTGAATTTAAATGTCATGCACAACGTTAACAAGAAGAACAAAACTTGACCTTTTTTTCTTCTATAGTACCACAATCTGTGGTCCTAGGTGTATATATAAGTAACATGAGTCTTAGATCGTCATTACATTGCAATCGTAGACCGTACGAAGACATAATGGTAAGTGTTCATCAAAAAACATTTTAATACAGTGTTAGTGCGTCAAGGTTCTAAGTGTTTACTAAGTATATGAACTTTAAACTCTGGTGTGGTGAAATAGTTGTAACCATGTTGTAATGATTACTGACATAATGTTAGGACTGCAAAGATTGTTCGCTATCTAGATTTTAGGGTCAATGGAGAATTTATTTTTATTGTAATAGGTTGATAACGCAATGTTTGTCGAAATGTTAAATCAACAAAACTATTTAGTGTGAAACTGTGAATGGTGAATCGTAGGAAAATTAATATTCAATGGTCATAAAATTATCTGGCTATTTGGTTATTTAATATAGATTAAGTTATGTTAATATAGATTAAGTTATGTTAATATAGATTAAGTTATTCTAATAGGTTATAAAGATATTTATGATGAGAAGTTTAAATTAAATCAAGAGCTTTATATATTTCACAATCAAAATCAAAATCGTTTATTCACATGGGCCCCAAAGAGGCACAAATGAAAGTTAATGATTCTAATGCCAGATTCGCTAAATTACAGCCATCTCGAGAAGAACCTGGCAAAAAACTAGGCGGCGTATTTTTTTCACTCTTTTTAAAAAAATCTTTCCTTAACGCTTATACATGATTATATTAACCTAGGTTTATCTATATTATGTAGTCGCTAGAAAGCGCTTGTGCAGTTTAAAAACTAGTCGGCGGAAAATAAGGTAATTTGCCGCTTTATCGGAATATTCTGACTATAAATTGCACAGGTAGGCTTATAAATTATGAAGTACTTTTGTCTAAGCCCGTTATTTTTCTAGAAATTCCTTATCGTCGCCCTTTGCGTTGCCTGCGCGGCTGCCAACTCTGTCGAACAGGCAGCTCAAGTCCTCCGCAGCGGCTTCGAGCAGTCGCCAGAAGGAGGTTTCCAATACAACTATGAAACCGATAACGGCATTGTCGGCGAAGCGCATGGGGTTGTGAAGCCCATTGGCAAGGTAAGCTTGGGATAAGGTAGACTATATGAACTACGCTCCGGCGTAGACGGACGGGGGAAGGAGGAGGCGGTTCGCCCGCTTTCTTTCTCCTCCTTTGTAGTGGAGTCACTGGTGGAGAGTCAGAGGACCTCTCCATCGGCTTACACTGTGCCACACATCCAGGGGGTGGCCTTGGTAAGCATGGTCACCCTTCCATGAGTTCAATGGCCCGGTTTTCATCCGGGTCTACCGCCAGAGCAAGATAGTGACTGCTCACGGGGTCACTACTTAGTGGTGTAAAACTACGGTTATGCTACCAGAGAGTGATAGATAGCCGAGCGAGGACGTCACTACACTACAAAATATTACCGTAATGGGAAACTTAGCCGGTTCATAACTCTGTAGTAGGTTACCTAACTATGACCGCTCGATAAGTAGCTAACTTCTAATGTTACCATTGTTTTCATTGCTACATATCTATATAGAGCAATGACTACTACTACAACAAGAAGTACTTCTAACAAGAAAAACCTAGCGATATCATGTATTTTCTCTGATATGATAGAATAGCATTTGACTATGTCACTTGATAGTAGACGATGATATGTTTAAAGATAGTAAGCACGCTGGGTCTGGAATGGTGTCTCTCTAAACACCACTTCACGAGGTTTGCGAAACATTTTTCTACTTAAGACGGTAACGACCATTTTACTTCAGTATATTACTTTAGCAAACCATGCGAGTACGACAAAACACCGCTTTGGAAAAGCTTTATAACTAACTACCTAAAGTCTAAGATTGATTGTGCACCTATCGTTACACGAAGGCAAAAGCGCCGCTAACTCATAATCGAAGTGTAAATTTTTGAACTTACTCTAACATTACAAAATATTTTCTAGGATGAGGTCGCTCTGACTATCGAGGGATCCAACTCCTACAAATCTCCTGAAGGTGAAGTTATCCAACTATCCTACGTCGCCAACGAGGCCGGATACCAGCCTGTGGTAAGTTTCTTAAAAATTAAGTTAGAATTAATCAGACGCATTATCCAGGATAAAGTAAAGATTTTGTAAGCTACCGTGAATGTTGGACATTCTGCAAATTGGACGTTCCGCGTATAGGACATTCCGCGTATTAGACATTTCGCATTTAGTACATTCCACGGATTGGACATTCCACGTATTGGACATTCCAGGAATTGGACATTCCGCTACCATTGGATATTCTGCGACTAAACAAAAGGCATGACTAGAGAAAAATTATAGTACCTGTCTGAGAAAAAAAATGCATTTCTCTTGTAAAATTTAATAAAGCTCTTAAATTTTGATGTTTTTGTTAGCATTTTATATATTAGCTATATGTCTTTTGTGGTACTATTAATTCTGTGATTGTTGTGTCGAAAAGTACTCCTTATCGTCATAATGAATTGCTCGTTAAATTAATTGGGTGGCGTTCGCCCTCTAAGTAGGGATATCGGGTTCGATTTCCGGCGGGAACGCAAGTTTTCCCCAAGGAAAATTTGTGTTTCTGGTTCTGGTTGTAATTGTGTGTGATGTGAGCGTTTCCGGCACCCACAACACAAGTCATCGAACTTAGTGTGGGGCTGTGAGTGTGAAAGCATTTATGTTTATGTTTAAATTTAAGTGTAGAGAACACATTGAGCTAAGCATGTAATGAACTACTTTATTTTTAAATAGAGTTTAACGTTGTTTGGCTAGTTCTTGAAACACAATAAAAATATTTCTGTGTACAGCCTTCAAGATTGTTTTAAATTAGTCTATACTTACATTCGATACGTATACTTTTTTTTTTCTGACTAAGCAAACGTTTGACTACACCTGATAGAAAGTGACGATGTAGTCTAAGGTGGAGCACGCTTGCTCAGTAAATACCTATTCACTTTACTTTTGAACACATCCAAATTGTACCTTTCGTGAAATACAGATGACGGAAAAGCGTTCCATTCTTTATATAATGCCATAAATTGCCTTTTATTATATTTATATTTATTCGCAGGGTTCTCACCTTCCTACTACCCCGGCTCCTCAGCCCATCCCTGACTACATCCTTCGCTCTCTGGAGTACATCAAGGCCCACCCTTGGGTTGAGAAGCCCTAAGGAGAATGAAGCTCAGCCAAAACGATCAAGCTTGTACAGAAATGGCTTTAAGTATTTTATGTTAATATTTTTGAGTTTTGTTTTTTGATTTACGCCAATAAATAATACGAAGACGTGTACTGATAATGATTGTTTGATTTAATTTCAACCATGTCAGGTAAAAGTTTGTAAAAAAAATAGATATGATTTTGGATAGATTAATCATTTGTCCTTAATTAGTAAGGTATCCAATACTACTGCAGTACCAAATAAAATCAAAATCAAATTGTTAATTCACACCCCATGCCTCTATGGCAGGGGCCGGCAACCTGCGGCTCGCGAGCCACATGCGGCTCTTTGGATGTGAAGCTGCGGCTCTTTAAAAACTCAAATATTATTTATTAAAAAAATATATTTAAAAAATGTTCTGAATCGATTAATGAGGATTAGTCACCATTTCTATCGAGCCATTAACAAGCCTCCAAAGGTATCAAAAATGTACATTTGAAACAAGTCAATTATGGAATAATTAGTATAACGTTTTCTATACTATACTCATAGTACAGTAGGTATAACTGTTGGCTGTAAGGATTATTATTGGCAAGAAAAAAAATTGTGGCTCTTTAAAACTTTGAATTTTTGTAAATTGTAATTTTTGACTCTTCCGACTCAAAAGGTTGCCGAGCCCTGCTCATTGGGATCACAAGCTTTCTCTTTGGACTCTGGATCTTTGGACATTTGTGTTTCTGGGTGTAATTGTGTATGATGTGAATGGTACTAGCTACCAATGATACAAGTCATTGAACTTAGTGTGGAGTTTGATAGCGCTTAAACTGTGCGCCCTTGAAATTTGCAAAGATGGCTGGACAATTTCGATGGTGGGTCGACACGTGACCAGAATGCTGGTCTGTATTTTGCATAGCCAATTTTATAAGTATCACTATGCAGCTTTGGTTTTGGTTTTAGTGCCAAGTTAAAAAAAATGTCTATTAGTAATGATGTACATAAATGTATTATAATAATACATCTTAATTCAGAATACCATGTAACGGAATAAGGCTTAATAATCATAATTTAAATAGCCCTACGGGTATAGCCTAGGTCTAATACTTGAATACCTCTCAAGATTGTTTCCACGTAAAATAACAACCATTTATTTATCTAATAATAGTTGAATCAAATAAGGTAAATGTTAAATCTCATAAAGGTCAAGGTTGCTAAATGAGACATTATTGTAGATGTTTCAATACCTATATATTGTTTCTCGTAGATATTAATAAAATAGTAGTTATATGTGTAAAAATTTAACAGCCAGTTGGCTTAGTGGGAGCACGTTCGCATTCTAAAGAGCAGGTATCGGGTTGAAACACAAGTATTTAATTTTCTCTCTTAGATACATTTGTGTTTCTGGTTCTGGGTGTGATTGTGTATGTGATGTGAATGTTTCCGGCATCTACGACACAAGTCGACGAACTTAGTGTGGGGGCTCTGTTTAAGTACCGGTTGTACTCACATTCATTTTTAATTTAATCAAGATTAACATAGAAGCGAAACCAGCAAACTGGAGACATACAATCATACATAAATTAATGACGTTTGACAGATTGTCTTGTTACTGGATGTCAACTTAGGTAGTAAAAATATTAAAGGTATCAGTTTTAAAGTTATTGATAAATTTGATCTTAACATAGACCTTCATTAAGAATTCTCCCGCCGTAGCTTGTAGCCCTCCAAACCCCGCTCACGTCTCTAGAACACGCGGCCGATTGGTTTCAAACAGCTTAATTAGACTTTTAGTACGTTCCCGAATGAAGTCATTCTCTATTTGGAAAACTTTGGGAGCTTTGGCTGAAACTTTTGCCGGCTTTCGAATTTTCCGAAACCGACGAGTTCGATTTTAGTTCAACGTAGAATAAGGTTCAATACCTTAATGTCCTGGTTAACAAATAACAAATGGATAAATAAAACATCTAGTTAAAAAGTATTATCCAGATTAAAGCTGTTCCGCCTGCCTTTGTTGCCCTGTTGAACAAATTATAATAATAATATTTTTATATCCAAAAAAAAAATTACATTTAATAATGAAGTGTTCAATAATAGTGGATACACATACAAATACTAACTGTACATTTGTAGAAAAATGCAACTCTTTGACAACAATATTATGTAAGCCTCAGACACCCACACTTACAGATATTACCACAAACCCACCAATTACAGATAGATAAATTAAACACCAAGTTAAAACGTACTATCCATACAAGCTGTACAGCTTTACCCAAGCGAACCAATTATAAATGGATAAATAAAAACCTAGCTAAAACGTATTATCCAGATACAAGCCAATCCGCCTCGGCTTTACCCTGGTTAACAAATTACAAAATGTATAAATAAAACATCTACTAAAAAGTATTGTCCAGACACAAACAGGGCCGCCTGGCTTTGCCCTGTTGAACAAATGACAGATGGATAAATACAACACCAAGTTAAAACGTATTATCCAGATAGAAGCCGTTCTGCCTCAGCTTTATCCTGGTGAACAAATTACAAATAGATAAGAAAAATACCTGGTTAAAATGTTTAATCCAGATGCAAGCTGTTCCGCCTGGCTTTGCCCTGTTGAACAAATGACAGATGGATAAATACAATACCAAGTTAAAACGTATTAACCAGATAGAAGCCGTTCCGCCTTAGCTTTATCTTGGGGAATAAATTACAAATGGATAAAAAAAAACACCTGGTTAACATGTTTTATCCAGATGCAAGCTGCTGATCCGTCTCGGTTGTGCCCTGGCGAACAAATTATAAATAAAGCACCTAGTTGCAAAGTGTTATCCAGATACAAACTGATCCGCCCGTATTTGCCCTAGTGAACAACGTACAAATGGATTAATAGCTATGCAAAGTACTATACTATACTACTGTTATTTTAAGGTGTTCAATAAAGAATATATCTATCTATCTATCTATCTATCCAGATAAAAACGGATCCGCCACGGTTTTGTCATGATAGGAAAATTACTAATAAATAAAGAAATCAGCTAGTTGCATAGTGTTAACCTTATAAGCTTTTCCGCTGATCCTTAGCTTTACCCTAGTGAGCAAATCGCATGTTTATCATCGTGTGTATCATTTTTGTCTGTGTATCATCTTGTGTTTAATTCTTGTGTATCACCTCATAATTGTAAGCTATACTTATAACAGAACCTTAGCTCAGTATCAACACCAACGTCTTATCCCACATTTGCATTTTTTTTTACATACAAACATAGATGATTAAGTAATTTAGTTCCTTAAACATAAGAAACTTAACCGGATTGATTTATGATAAATATATTCAATTGACCTTTCAAAAAGTAACAGATAATAAATTCTTGTTCAAAAATGTATAAAACTGATGTCATGTATAAAATTTGTAACTTTATATGAGCATTTGACCTCTTAAACATACGCTTGGCACTCAAAGTTAATCAGATAAGTTTTTCAAAATAGCTAAAAAAATATGAAAATGCGTTGTCAAAGCTATGATATAAAGTTAGAAACAAGTAAATTTAGTAAGGATAATTGAAACGCAAACAAAGCTTAAAGTAAAAAAGCTAAGAAAAAAAAACCATTCCAGTCGAATTGAGAAACTCCTTTTTTGAAGACGCTCGCCTAGGATGTAGTAAGCGATGCGTCCGATCATCTGCAGTGCCATTATGTGAGACTCCTTAAGACTTAAAGTGGATGGACTGGTTCCACTTTGTCAGCCAGATGCGCAGTGTCGTTCAACTGATTAGCAATGGTACGATTCTGGTGCCAAGGAAGTAAGCCTTGTTAGCTTACGAAACTTGCGGTCATCAGGAAAAAAAAATCCATCCTACTCTGGTAGGTATTACCAGCAGGCGATCCCTTTTTCACTCACCTGGGGACGCGCAGCCTCTGGGCTATCAGGCTACCTCAAAATTAAAACAGCTGATTCGTAAATGAAACAAAACAGTAACAGTTATATACAATTTATTACTTAGATTAGATCAGTTTTTGTACTTCTATCTAGATCGATCGATTGTTTGATGCTCAGTAGGTTGTTGTTTTAGCTGGGGGGTGAGCTGCGATGTACGCTAGGCCGCGGGCGATATATTCGGGGATCGGAGGAGGGACGGGCAAGTGGCTACCCTATAAAGAAAAAAATGTTTTAATTAAATGAATACATTATTAATTAAACATTGCAGACAATATATGGCCAAACTCATTTTATAGTCTCACAAGTGTGCCACGTGCACCTAATTCGCTACACCAAATTTATCATCTCAGAAAAAAATATACCAATACTAGTTTGTCTTGGATTATATTATTTAATTATAATCTAAGACGAATTCATATTATTATTTACTTTTATATTATTTCCATTCCTTCTCAAATAAAAAAAAAACAGAGGATGAAGATATTATACTTCTTGTTATTTAATACAATACATATTTGATAGATAATAATGGCAAGACTCTCAAACTGGATATTTTAAGTTAGTAGTTTGCTTCGTTGAATAGTAGAAACTAGAAATTTCCTTACTCTTGGTAAATTTTAATGTCCCTAAAGATTTGTGAAATTGTGCTTCGAATAGAACCCAGCACCTGCGGCGTAGAAAGCAAGTACTATTTTTATTTATGTAGCAGCGTTTGAGAGCCAGTCATTCAACGTGTTTACCATCATGGACCACATCATCTCTAATTGCCCACTACACCAACAGTTTCGTCATTAGCCCAAAGAGACCTGAATTTGTTTTTGGGTTAGCAGAAACTTCAAATTATTAAGATTACTTACCTGAGGCTGGTATCCATGCTCGTTAGCAACATAAGAGGTTTCAAAAGGGGTTCCCTCGGGAGAGGTGTACTTGAAAGCTCCCTGTACTTCGATGGCATCATTTTCCTGAGAAATAAAATAATTTGCGGTTTTTTAACTCTGTCGTAGAAAAGGCGTCTTTTAATTGGTCCGGGTGGGTGATCGTAGTTCGATATCGAACTTCGATATCCAACTTCCAGTAATATCGGGATTAAATTCATAGATCGTTTCTATTATGTATCGAAAACAACAACAGTTGTAGTTGTACTACCATGAAGAAAAACCTGTTCGCTGGAAATAGTGTTCCGAATCCTTGAGAGCCGTCATATTTAGAAAAAAATAAAGAAAGAAAATATATTTATTTGTGACAAAAAACACCTAAAAACAATAAAATAGAAAATAAAATAAATGGCCATACATAAATAAATAATTGGTGCCATTGCCACAAATCGGTTCCAACTCAGCATAAATGTTGATCAAAAGATATTTAATTATTTAAAGATATTTAGGCTAAACTTGTTCAAACCAAACAACATGTTTTAAAGCCACTTAGCTTATTTTTTCAAAATATAAATTCATATCCCATAATAATATTTGATATATAAAGTTCATTTTGACATTATATCTGTGACATCAGAGTTCAAGACAGTTCTTTGCCGTGAAGGGATGTCGACAGGGTATTGACATCAAAAATGAGGAAACTGTCATCACGAATCAGTTTATCCAACAGCATGTGTTTTGCTATTTTGAATTTTTCACATTTTCTTTTAACTCCTTATTTATTTAAATGAAGCGATTCAATAATAAATTAATGTTATAAGGTAATAAGAGAAGCTAGAACTAAACCTGTACAAATTTTAATCTAATACATTTTCCCCATTATTAGAAGTAGGTTAATAAAATTTTAAGTTTGTTTCAGATTTATTTTCAGATTTATATTACTTTATTAAGGGTTGTAAAACCCTTAAAGCTTCACAAGTAACTTTTATAAAATGAGGATTAGATAATTATAAGCACTTCACACTAATATAAGTTTGTGAGTGTCTTTGTATGTTTGTTAGTTCTTCACGCTCAAACGGCTTGACCAATTTTGATAAAATTTTGTATGGAGCAAGCGGACGCCACAGATTGAACACATAGGCTACTTTTTATCCCGAAATTTTCGCAGGTCCGGGACTTACGCGAGTAAAACCACGGGCGTAGCGAGTAATAAATACTTACACCCGGAACTTTCTTCAAAGCACCCGAAGCATGGGCATAGATGCCTTTGCTGGTTTCGTAGGCATATTGGTAGGCACCCTCGGGGCTGATGTCATATGAGGACTTGACGACGTGGTCAAGGTGAGACACGTCAGCAGCCACACAGGCCAAGGCAACGGCGAGAACTACGAGGAATTTCTGAAAATACATGTCAATTATTAAAAAAAACGGACAATTAACCGAGCGAGTAGCGCAAGCTGAAACGGAGACGTTTCAGCTTGGGAAAAATACTTTTGTATGTCCAGATGACCGGCGGATGTCCGGCGGATTTCCTCTATTGGTTGCATTTCTCAAACGATTCTCGTGTATTTTTTTGCGCAGGTTCGTTTTTTGTCGAACTCGTGAATCTTATTAATTCTTATTAATGAAAAAGTGTACGACAAAAAAAGTATGTTCACTTGGCTACTAATTACTTAACAAAATTTGACCCTTTACAACAAATGTCCCGTTGTACCGCCATGATCGGAGAACTAGGGAAGTTGACAGACTATAAACGATAAAACTTAAACGCTTTCACACTCACAGCCCCTAAGTTCGATGACTTGTGTCGTGAATGCCGGAAACATACACATCACACGCAATTACATCCAGAACCATAAACTTAAATTTTCCAAGAGAAGAAAACTCGTGTTCCCGCCGGGAATCGAACCCTGCTTAGAAACTAGCTAACGAGCAGTTCATGGTTGAATGTTTTTTAAGTGTTATTTCACAGAAGTTACATTAAACTAATTGCTTACCATAGTGTATGGATGTCCTGTGTGAGTCACAAATGATCTGATGCAACCAATATCCGAATCGCTTTATATATGTGTCCAGAAATGCAAATGTCAAAAATGCCCAGGTATTTTAAATCGTAGATAAAAAAGGTTGTCTGGCTTGACCTATATATCAAGTTCTATGTTTTAATAAGCTTAGAGATCTTCCCATTAAAACGATTTAAGAACAAGTTTCATGCTAGCGGCTTTCGATTCAACTATGTTCTGAAACGTATTTCGCTTTTGAGATAACGTATACCTGATATGTTCTACCTACATTTAAACTCAAAGTGAATTTAACAATATTAGTTCAAAAAAATACCCATTTTAGTTTTTTTTTTTTTTTTTTTGTGACAGGCTAGTGTTTGACCACTATCTCACCTGATGGTAAGTGACGATGTGATCGAAGCTGGTAAATACACTAGACCTGGAATACGCAATTTTTTACCCTCGGAAGACATCCATTTAACTGTCTCACCTGATGAAAAGTGATGATGTGATTTATGGGATACGCTTTCACACTCACAGCCCCACAATAAGTTCGATGACTTGTTTCGTGGGTGCCGGAAACCTTTTCATCGCACACACAATCACAACAACAACCAGAAACAAATTTCCATTGGGTAGACGGAACCGAACCCGATACCCGCTGCTTAGAAGGCCTACCCAACTAAGCTAATGGGCAGTTTAATATCTATATTCACTCTAGACTTATTTTTATTTAACTATTAGCCATGCTCCGCGGCGTATGTCGTTCGCTCGCGTTTTTTTTTTTTAATTTCATCTAAATTGCTTTCACAGCGTGAAGAGGAAACACATACTTACATATAAACTTTCGGATTTATTATATTAGTATGATTATCCGACTGCGCGACGCAAGGGATAGTACGTATTCACGATGTACCCCGCAGTTTTGCCTTAGCTTGTTTCTTCTTACTGCATTTTTTATGCCCGATAGGCAAGCATTTGACCACAATTGCACCAGATGGAAAGTGATTAGAGAAGTTTATTTACTTGTTTGAATTCTGAAATAATTGGCATAACGATGGTACACTTAACTTGAGCACTTGCGTTATCTATAAGCTTTATCTCTTGTAGGTAACTTAGATCTTTGCTGTATCCTTACAAATATCCTTCCTTACTATAAAATTAAATACTATTATACTATTTCTATCCAAGTATTTATTTAATCTCACGGGTCTGTGCCCGGACCTTTGTAAGGCATTAGCGGAGCCGTAGCCAAGCCTAAGAGGCCCTTTGGTATAATTACATTTTAATAATAACATATCAGGCGTGTCCAAACATACGATGGAGATCTCTTGCGTTAGAAATTGACGCCGGTTTATGCTTGCATACTTGATTGTACGCCTTTACAATCATTATATGTATATTACTAATCATGCCCAGCGGCTTCACCCGCTATTATCAGGTTAAAAAGTAGCCTATTTGTTAATCCTAGGTATAATCTATGTACATTCCAAATTACTTGTGAACTAGTGGATGGATGATATTGGGTTGACAATAATTGTGACTCATGCGAGTAAAAACTTACGGTATTGCATTGTATATTTGATTTTATAAAAGATCTGGATTATAGCATCAGACTACGGCACCTGCCAATTCAGCCTCATTTAAAAATATGTAGGCAGGTGATGACTTGCCACCCACTGAACGGGCTCCTCATAAGGGCCGCATGCATTTGCGACAAAAAGAACAATTTTGGCGTAGATAGCTAAAGGGTGTTGAGAGGTGTTGCTGCAGTTTTACTAAACGCTACTCCCGATGTTATGCCCTTTATCCCTTTCGCCCTTGGAGCTTAGAAACTTAGCTCTTGTTCCTCCACTCTCGGCAGGCCAATTAAGGCAAGTCGAGGCTCAAGGGTCTCACTTAGCCCCAGGGAGTGTATTGGGGTACGCGGTGTCGCCACACATCGAGGGTTTACCACAAAACCGCCCCTGCGATTACTATTAATATTATAAAGACGAAAGTTTCTATGTATGGATGTTTGTTACTCTTTCACGCAAAAACTACTGAATGGATTATAATGAAACTTTGCAGTAATATAGCTAATACATCATAATAATAAATAAGCTATAATTAATAGAGATAATTGTGTGAATTTTCCAAAATATAACGATAAGTGTCAAGTAAGTAGAAAAAATATCTGCCATCTGCGAGCTATTCTGGCGTGCGCGGTAAAACCCGTTACCCGAGTTACACGTATTTGACGTATACTCAGATCAAATTTGGTCTGAGGACACGTGTAATGGAAATGTATATCTTAAACAATCCAACGACAGCATCCTTACTATCCTTACTATTCCTAACTATATATATATTATAAATGCTAAAGTAACTCTGTCTGTCTGTCTGTTACGCTTTCACGCCAAAACTACTGAACCGATTTGAATGAAATTTGGTACACAGATAGTCCAGAGCTTGGAAAAGAACATAGGCTTCTTTTTATCCCGGAATTCCCGCGGGTCCGGAACTTACGCGGGTGAAACCGCGGGGCGCAGCTAGTATATCTATCTTTTAAAAATAGATATATGGACAAAGATAGATAGTTATAAATATAGATAGGAACTTGGAGAAGATAAATAAACGCATGCAAAGCTTAAAAAAACCGACTTCACAGCTTATATTTTTAGTTTTGGCATGACCGATTTTAATAAAATTTATATGGGCCACCTCTGAAGATCATCTATCAAACAAAAAAAAACCATCACAATCGATTAATAATTGGCGGAGATATCGCGTAACATACATACGAAGAAAACAAACAGACGAATTGAGAATTTTTTGAAATCGGTTGAAAATAAGCTACTCGAAATACTAATCCTGCGCAGACGAAGTAGCTGGCACCAGCTAGTATATAGTTTTATTTTAGTCTTAGGAAATATAGGCAAGTGGACCGTAGATAGAGGAAGTTTATCATGACCTAAAGATTTCCTACTAATCCTACTAATATCCTATCCTACTAATATTATAAATCCGAAAGTTTGTGTGTAAGTGTGTGTGCAAGTATGTAAGTATGTTTTTTTCCCTCTTCACGCTTTAACCGCTGAACGGATTTGGATGAAATTTGGAATATAACTAGCTTATACCTAAAATTAACACATAGGCTACTTTTTTACTTGATAATAGCGGGCGAAGCCGCGAGGCACGGCTAGTTGTTAATAAGTTGATTTGTCTCTAAGATATTGTAGCTTATAGCCGCGAGTTGGAAACCAGCTTCAAGCGATTCCTTTCAAAATATAGTTTTTTTTGTGCAAAATAGACCATTCCGATGTTAATAGACATGTTTAGAGATTATGACCGACGACCTATTCATCTTGAATCGGATGACTACGACCTTGGAATCTTAATCAGGTCCCGGGTTTTACGTTCACCAACTCGGGCAGCATAATAATAAAATATCACAAAGGTTAATAATATGAGCTATTTCTTTGTAAATGAGTAGGTATATGGGAACGCTACCCACTGGTAGTGGGCTTGAGCACTTGACTTACCAATAAGCTCGATGATTTGTAGGTAACTTGGGTCTTTGCTGTATAGATATAGATAATTTTAGTTTAGTTTTAGTAAATATAGGCAACTAGTCGTGCCCCGCGGCTTCACCCGCTATTATCAAGTTAAAAAGTAGCCTATGTGTTAATCCTAGGTATAATCTATGTACATTCCAAATTACATCCAAATCTTAATTATAATAAATGTTAAAAATAATTGTTAAAGCGTGGAGAGGGAACAAATATACACACTTACACACAAACTTTCGGATTTATAATATTAGTAGGATTCATAATCTACGGGCCAATCCCGGTGTAAGTATGTTTGTTCCCTATTCACGCTTTAACGGCTGAACCTATTTGGATGAAATTTGAAATGTCTATAGCTTATACCTAGGATTAACACATAGACTGCTTCTTAACTTGATAATACTATAGTGATACATTTAGAAAACAAGAATTATCGATTGAGACGGGGATAATTTCGTCGCTTCAGGTAGGGCTTTAATAGCTCAGCGGCATGACACCCTATGGCCGCGGGTTCAATCTCTGCCAAGCGATAATTTTACCTTTCTAAATGTATCACTTTAATCCTTATAATCACCAAAATCGGAGTAATGTGTCATTTACATTTGGTTTTTTTATGTGCCATAGAATGACACAAATCTTATTTGTAACATGATTTCATGACACAAACTAAATTACCTTCTAAGTAGCGGGTACCGGGTTCGATTCCCGGGAGCACGAGTTTTCTTCCGAAGAGAAATTATTTATTTGGTTCTGGTCGTGATTGTGCGTGATGTGAATGTTTCCGGTACCTACTATTCAACTGAAATGTAATCAAACTAACGATGACAACTGTTGCGTCGGCAAGCAAACATTGTCGTCCTCTTCCCATGTAGAAAATTTCGTTGTGATGGAAAATTTGTTACATGTGATATCAACAAGTTTCTTTTTAATCTTTGATTCATGAGTAAGGAAATCAAATTAAATCAAATCGTTTATTTGGTAAACTAAGGTTTTAATGTAAGTATAGTGACAGTCTGCAAGCAACGACAAGCGAGGTGTCAATTATGACTTTTATGTATACTAATAAGTAGGCATACATTTATGTCTACTAATAATAGAAGACATACTTTTATGTCTACTAATAATAGCAGACATAGAAGTAACAATTATAATTACTAGTGGCTTTGTAAGTTGAAGACCTCACGTATTTTTCAAAATGCCTGAAACATATATTTTTTCATTATAATAATGGTAATCAGAAATTTGCCATGATTTAAATTTAGTTTTTTAAGTACAATTAAAAAATTTAAGATTATTTTATATTTGCATTTACATTTAAAATTGTAAGATTTGTACACTTTATGTTCACATTTACATTTATATTTAAAATTATTAGTACGACAACATTTATTATCATGGTAGAAGTTTGTATTATACTTAAATATAATAAAAATATATATTTAAATCCAATATAAGTTTGTGTGTAAATGTGTACTTTGTGTAAGTATATGTTTGTTTTCTCTTGATGCTGTAATGGCTGAACGGATATGGTTGTAACAAAACAATTAAAAATCAAAAACTATCTTGCTCCCAACATACGTGTATGGGTCTTTTCATTTATATAATTTTTATTTACATTGCTGGCGACTTGACATATTTTCTGAGAATTTGAAGTGATTTAAAACAAAACAAAACAAACGCATTCACACTCACAGCCCCACGCTAAGTTCAAAGACTTGTATCGTGGGTGCCGGAAACATTCACATCACACACGCACACATTACACCCAGAACCAGAAGCACAAATATCTATGGGGAAGGAATTTGTGCTCCTGCCGGGAATCGAACCCAGGACCCACGGCGCAGAGGGCGGACACCTGTCCACTGCGCCAACTGGGTCGTCAATTGTATATTTGCTTGTATGGTTTAGATGCTAGATGCCTCTGACAGAAAGACGGACAGACTGACGGACGGTCAAAGTGCTGAACGACCCATGTCAACTTGGAGGTCTCGCTTCGATCGATCAATATTTTTCGCTCGAATATTATTTTTTGTCTGAGACGTTAATGGTATTTAACTATTTAACCGACTTCAAAACAGGAAGGAGGTTCTCAATTCGACTGTATTTATTTAAGTGTGTTACCTCTTAACTTATTTTGTTGAAAGCCGATTTTGATGATTATTTTTTTATTTGAAAGCTGGTGCTTGCCATGTGGTCTCATTTATATTTGATCAAGATCCGATGCTACTAGATTTTGAGTAATCGTCAATAATGCGTGTTTGATACATTAAATCTGATCAAGGTTCCGAAGATAAAGCGGTGAAGTAGGTTTTTTTAAGCTTTGCTTGCGTTTAATTATTTTTTGAAGAAGCATGTTATTGATAATAAGTAGCATAATGCGATACTTTACAGTTGACTCTATTCACATGGGACATAAATTTAAGAGAATTATCAATAGACACTTACAAGTTTAAAGACTGTAAATTACACTTAGCCGCAAATTAGCTTGGTTACCCGTAAGCGTAAAAGCGTAAAGCGTCTCTGTATCGTTTTAATTGTATTTATTTAGTTTTTTTCGTCATCATTATTAACGATATTAGACAACTGACTGATGTAGCGACGGCAAGGCTGGTTTACTTTGCATATGTTCATAGTTTGATGAGTTACGGAATCCTGCTATGGGGATCTGCTGCCGA
The DNA here is from genome assembly GCA_948107665.1 of Lomographa bimaculata. Classification (NCBI taxonomy): domain Eukaryota; kingdom Metazoa; phylum Arthropoda; class Insecta; order Lepidoptera; family Geometridae; genus Lomographa; species Lomographa bimaculata. The sequence continues at coordinate 5,729,329 of OX403597.1, forward strand.
TTTTGAAACTATTTTTATTCTATAAAAGAGAGCGGTTCGTGCAATCTATATTTGTAGATATGGGTTCACGTGAATCTCTCAGGGAATTATTTAAAGAAACAGGCATACTTACCATGCCTTCGCTTTACATCTTTGAAAATATTATGCATGTTCGCAAGAATATTGATAAATATAAATTAGGAAGCGACGCACACAATCTGAATACTAGATATAACCATATAATTACAGTGCGCGGATTTAGATTAAGCAAAACGATTAAATCTTTTTTGGCAAACGGAGTTAGATTTTACAATAGAATTCCTAAAATTGTAACTGAATTTACACTGGGAAAGTTCAAATCTGTAATAAAACAATTAATCAAGAAAGCTTACCTACTATAAAACGATCGACTATATTAATGACAAGGATGCATGGAGGCAAACTGCACTAGCGCTTTCTAGCGACTACATAATATAGATATACCTAGGTTAATACAAAATTATGTATTGGTGTTAAGGATTTTTTTTTACTATTACCTATAATAGTAAAAAAAAAAACCTACAAAAATAGGAAACACACTATCGTGACCTATCACGATAGTGTGTTTCCTATTTTTGTTACAATCAGGCCAAGATAAGGCTAATAAGTAATTTAACTTATCCTGCTAGATTTAAAATATCCAAGAATGTGTCCATTAAAACTTTTCTTATTGTCTCTTTTAAGGGAAAGACACTAGGTTCATGTGTTCTTTTTGAGCAGCACTTATAAAACACTACATTACACTAATACACTAACACTAAACAAGTTCAAACGGTTTTGTTCTTTTGAGTTTTCTCACTATATACGTGTGATCGAGGAGTAAAATAGGAATGATTTAAAAAAAATATATGAAAAAAAATGCGCCGCCGAGTTTCATGCACTTTAATTTTGCGAATCTGACAGTAGAATAAACTTACGAACTAACTTTCATGAATGCCTCTTTGGGGCCCATGTGAATAAGATAGATAGATAAATTCTTTATTTGCACCAAAAAAAATTACACTTACAAAGAAATCTTAAATATAACATAGGAGCACAAAGGGCGGTCTTATCGCTCAAAGCGATTTCTTCCAGACAACCAAGGGGAGATTATAAAAATATTGCAAACAGGGACGGTGGTGTACCTCAACACGTATTTAAATTAATAAATGTACTTACACATACTTATTAATATTAGATACAAAATATACATACAAAAACCTAGTAATAATAATAATATATTATATATTGTATCTTCTAGGCAAGCATGTCACATCTTCGACAGCATCATCACTTTCCATCAGGTGAGATAGTGGTCAAATGCTTGCCTATTTAACATTAAAAAAAAACATACACAAACAAATATATATTATTATTTATACATATACCTAATAAAGGACATTTTTAATATTTTAGTACATTAAATATACGATTTTAATTTTAATTTTGACGATATTTCAAGAACTGATCAGATCTTCATCAAATATTTCAAAAAAAATTTTTAATTTGAATGATGTTGCTTTCTAATGGGTCCCATTTAAATTTGATCAAGATCTGATCAGTAAATCTTGAAATATCGTCAATAATGCCTATTTTGTGACGAATAATGCGTACTTTGACGATATTCTCGTTTACCCGACTTCAAAAGTTACCTCATAACTTCTTTCGTTGTGAGCCGATATTTATGATTCTTTTTTTATTTGAAAGCTGGTGCTTTTCATGTGGTCCCATTGATCAATGTGTGATCTCTAGTTTTTGAGTTATAGTCAATAATGCGTGTTTATACATTAAATATGATCAAGGTTCCGATGATAAAGCGGTGATGTCGGTTTTTAAGCTTTGCTTGCGTTTAATTATTGTGAAGTCGGTAGAAAATTAATTAAACACCTAGTAAAAGTTGAAGGAATAACGAGATTGAATTGTAGTGAAGAAGATATAAGGAAAACATTTATTCGATGTCATATAAGGTGTATAGATCTTAAAAACCACCTTCTCAAAATGTTTGATTTACATACTTACCTATGCATTTAAATTAATTTGAATAATCTTTGACATATAGATCGGATCATCTAGACATAAAAAAACGAACTTCATATTTATTCAGCTCGCGTTTTAGTATAAAAAGGCGACTTCGGCTAATATCATTCAAGTTGCATCTCAGTACTCAACAAAATGGTACGGTTTTCTTATTTATTTTATCATAATTAAAGAAATAATTGTAAAATGTTTAATCAAAAATATTTTGGGGCAAATGTGGAATTATCACGTTACCCAGCCAATTGTTACGAAGTATCGCAATTGTTTTTTTTTATTTATTTGTTTTGTTCATCTGTTAAATTCTAAATTGTACAGACATTTCAAAATATTATTATAATATTTATCAATTAAATTTTAGAGCATATCAATTAAACGAGATTTCTATCAATAAACATTTTTTTGGCACATTTTCAGTATTATTATTTATAAATGATACGGCTTGACTCACGATTTAGGGTTGTTTCTTCGACCTAGGTTTTGGAGATGTCCGATCCCCATCATCAGGCGAGTTCACGGTGAGCGCCGTGATCTCCGTTGTAAACTCGCCTGATGACGGGGATCGGATATCTTCAAAACCTAGGTCGCAAGAGTCGAACCTAAGTCAAGCCGTATCATTAATAAATCGTGATTTGTCAGAATCACGGACATTTTTATAAATATTGTAATCTATCTAACTTAATACAAAGAAAATTTCACGTGCAGCGTATGCGCAAACAAAACAAAAAATCTATAAAAAAAATGTTCTAGTATAATAATAATAATAATAATTTATTGACACAAGATATAACTAATTATGTAACAAGTATGACTAATTAATGTTACAATGTTTCTTTAGAAATTCCTGGTAGTCCTTTCCGTCGCCTTGGCTTGCGTAGCCGCTGACGTCAAGTCCTATGGCGCCGATTACGCTGCCCCCATTCTCAAGTCCGAATATGAGAGCTACCCCGAAGGAAACTTCCAGTATGCCTACGAAACCGGCAATGGCATCGCCGCCCAGGCACAAGGTGTCGTAAAGAACTCCAAGGGTGTAAGTAGATTCATCTTATTCTTACATTATACTAGCTGCGTCCCGCGGTTTTACCCGCGAGAGTAGCGGACCCGCGGGAATTCCTGAAAAAAAATAGCCTATATGTTAATCCAGGATGTCAGCTACCACCATACTACATTTCATCAAAATTGCTCCAACCGTTTGAGCGTGAAGAGTAACAAACACAAACATTCGCATTTATATTATTAGTATGATGATTGACAGGACATTTGTGGTTGTCATGTTCTCGAAGACAGCAGGCTGACTGTGTTTATTATCACTATGTTTAGGGTATCATTGTTTATGTGGGGTGAATGTTTTCAGCTCCTGCGACAGCCTTCAAACTGTATGTGGGGTGCTGTCTGTGTGAATGTTAACGTTTAATATCTTCTTATTGAGTTAATGGTTCACCATTTATTCAATAAAGTCCGCACAGTAATAATTATTGGCCATTAATTGTTTTTCAGAGCTTTCAGCTCTGCGTTCTGCTATTCCCATTTTCTATACTTATATTCACTGTTGCTGACAAAAGAACTTGTTGATAAAATATTAAATATTCTTTTGAAGCTCGTAAGTGTGAGAAAAGGGAGTGAATATTATACTTATAAATAAATTAATTTCTATTCATTTGTTAAAAAACTGGTGATGGGGCTAATTTAAATACAATCGACGTGTCAAATCTCAATGCTCGGAACATTAACAGTCGAGACCAATTAACAACCTAGACCAGCTCAAATCTTTCTGATACTGAATCCCGGATGTATAATCAAATTCGACTACAAAAAACTTACAGACCTTGTTGTTGATAACGTATCTAGTACGGTATCTATAATAGTACCAATATAATGTAGATTGTCGGGTATATATATATATAAATATTAATTTGTCACATAGGTATTTCGTCATGGTTTCACTTTTTACATGCATGAAGTCATATTAAACCAGTTTAAATGAATCCTGTAACCCTTCAAAAAACATATTTAAAATTTTATTTAATGTTTATTATAAATTTTTTTTATTGACGTTAATCGGTCATTTAACTTTAGGGTTAATTGCTACATCGCTGTGACTAAAAGAATCACTAACCTACTAGGAATAAATTATCTTTTGATAAGATCGTAATCTGTAATTATACAACCTGTAACAAAAAGGTGTAGTAATACTTGGTGGAGTGTATATGTATCGTGCCAGGAATCGTCTGCCAGAGAACGAAAATCGAAATCGGACATAATTTTTTCCGTACAAAAACTTAAACTTATATTTTTCAAATACTTTTGACAGCCCTACAGTTACATGTGCGGCAATCGGAGATATTTGTTCCGTACAATTATTTTTTTGCCCTCCCTTCCTTTACATCTGTGGCGCGTGACCTTGACCATTGTTATGGCCACCACTGTCAGATGTCTAGGTCCAAAGGCTATGTGGTAAAGTAGCATATATGTAATTTCAAACATTTTTCGCCACAATCTTTGTCGCTGCAGTGTCATTTGCCCTAGTGGGATTCGCTTCAAAGACTAGCTAAAAGTTTTTCGCCACAACGACCTGTCGCTACAACGTCATTCGAAACTACGTACGGGACCCGTGTAGAACGGTTGCTGATGAAATAGTGTTTACTACACCTTTTTGTTACACATTGTATAATTAGATTGTTTATTGTGTTTACTGTACCGAAATGGACACTGTACAAAAAAAATCACTGGCAAATTTAAAATAATTATTTTATGAATTTATTTAATATGGAACTGCCACATATTAAAATTAAAGGTACAATAAGGGTTTTTTCTGATATGCATGAAAATTTTAGCGTGCCTATCATTTGCCAAATGTACTTAAAAAGCAAGAAAAACTAAGAAATGAAAATAGAAGGAATACTTAATATACTATAATAAGCTTTTAAAACTTGCATTCAATTATAAAAATATTTAAAAAATACAATAGGGAACGCTGTAAGAGACTCTAGGAGTAAAACCTGATCAAAATCAATTTTAAAATTTTCAGGAATACCCCGCCTTGGAAATTACCGGTGGTTACAAGTACGCTGGTCCCGACGGACCCGTAGAATTAACCTACACTGCTGACGAATACGGATTCCACCCCCAGGTAAGCAAAATAACATAAATAAGCGTAATGCGTATTTATTACATTGCAATAGCTGATCCGCCTAGCGTCACCCGGGTAGATAAGTTATACACGGCTAAACAAAATATAAAAATAAGCTGTGTAAGTTGACTTAAAGCATAGACATAAAATCTATATTGCTCGAGTGCCTAATATCGTAGTAACTGTTACTTAATCTGTTCCCGCGTGTTTACCGCACTAAAACACATCTAACTATTTCTATTAGAATCGTTGTACAAATTATACGTGGCAATGGACAAACTGTATACGATGTTAGACGATTAAATTATATGTATAATAAGGAATAATATCAAATGCTTCAAAAAGCCAACAAAACAGAGGCCGCTGAAATTTTTCTGGACTAAATATAATATAGCAAACCTCGTGTTTTGTGAGGAAGTATATCAAAGCTGTAAATTTTTTTCTTTGGTTCAGTATTTTATGAAAAAAACACGTAAGCCACATTGGATTAGAGATAAATATCTACGAATTAATTTATCATCAAAGCGGTCTGATGAGGAAGGCATTGGACAGTGGCTTTAATGGTTTAAATACCTCGAGTTTGAGCTTATTCGAATTGTATTTTCTAATGCGTTACTAATAAATTCAAATTTAAAATTATTTCGATACGTACGAACAATTATAATTCTTAAAGTTGTTACATATAAAAAATTACAAAAATTTAAAATCATTCTTATTAAAATTGAATGCGTCATTAGTACATACGAGGCATCTCTTGCGGTATCATTATCCGTACGAGATACCTCAGTACAGGCGCTTTCGGGTCATCGATTACTTTCAGGATATTGTTGCTACTCCCGCAAATCCTCGTCACCAGCAATGCTACTTTTTTTCTGTTGACAGCATAGAAGCCATAAATATGTGTTTCTTTGTTTTTTTATATATATATTTTTTTATTTTGGCTCCGCAAACTATGTGCACTTAGCCAGTATCAAGTGATAAATATCGTTCAAATTAGTCAAGGATTTCATAAAACCAGTCCTGATGACTGGCTCACAGTCAAAGTCAAATAAAGAGTCATGTTCTAGGAAAGTGATGAAACTTTACTATAATTTTTTAGAGTTTTGGAGCTAAAACAAATTTTTTTTTCGCTTTCGCGCCAAAAGCTTCTTTGTACTTTCTACTGTATCATTATCATTATGTCTCTGACCATAACATAATTTGTTCAACAGGGAAACCATCTGCCTGTCCCTCCTGCGATTCCTGAACTCATCGCCAAGTCCCTGGCTTACATCGCAGCGCACCCTCCCCAGCCCGAGAAGGTTCCATTCCAAGGCTAAGCCAACTGAAATTCCCTGATCTTCCTACTGAGTACCTAAGTAAATAAACTGTAATATAAATAATTCTGTGTTTTATGAAGTAACCTATTATATTTAAGACATATTACACCAAACGCGAGGGCCAATTTGATGATTCTTACATCAATCGAATTTTTTATATTCTTGCGAGTCTCACTAAACACAAGATAGTAATCAAAATTCAATATGGCGACAACCAGACGTCATATTGTAAAAAAAAAACTTGAGAGGTGTCAAGGGACACCCGGATGGAACGAAGTTCAATTTCCCCCCTTTCGCAACGCGCGATAAGGAACTTTCGTTCCAAAAATACGCTAGTTTTTACCGAATTCACAAAAAAATGAGGAGGTACTCAATGCGATTGTATTTTTTTTTTGTTTTTTTTTTTTTTTTTTTTTATTTGTGACAGGCTTGTGTTTGACCACTATCTCACCTGATGGTAAGTGACGATGTGATCGAAGCTGGTAAACACACTAGACCTGGAATACGCAGGCTCTCTGTATGTAAGGATAACTGCCGGAACACCGTATTTGGCTTGGCGGCAGACTTTTAACTTGATGGTGGTAAGCTACTTGAAATAGTAGTTACTAGTTAGTACTTAGTTAGTTAGGTTACTTACTAGTTTGAAATATAGTGCTTTCCCATTGGTCCCATTTAAATTTGATCAATACCTGATCAGTAGTTTTTGAGTAATCATCAATAATGTTTAATACATTCAATCTTTTTTTTATCCTCGTCAGGCAAGAATTTGACCACTATCTCACCTGATGGAAAGTGATGATGCGGTCGAAGATGTAGCATGCTTGCCTAGAAGATACCTATTCACTCTTGAAGATTCTCACTCCTTCGCATTACGGATGATCAAGGTTCCGAAGATAAAGCGGTGAAATCGGTTTTTTTTCTGCTTTGCTTACGTTTAATTATACTATACCAGTAGGCTTATAGTGATATGCTGGGTAATCCAGTATATCCAATTATTAATTTCACACGTGGCCACATATGACATTAATAAGGAAAATATTAGAATGGAAATTTAAATGTTAATAGCATTATTTACAAACGACAACAGATCTTAATTAATTTCGTAGCGATTTTAAAAAATCACATACCTATTGGCTAAGTTTTAGAGGTCATATTACATTGATCTAAAATGACCTCTACTATCTATTTTGAATAAATAAATAAAATATTTTACATACAAAACGGGCATCTAACCAAACACCGTGCCTCTGTTAGAACCGGCCAGTTACTTGTTAATGATTTTAGAACCTTTTTCGTATTGTATTTTTTCAGACTGGAGTAAGGGACTTGATACACAAAGCGCCCGAGACGCGCGTGCCGGGCGCAAAAAAAGATGTATCGGACATTTTTGACAAAATTGAGTTTTATACATCAGAAATATCTTCACTATTTAGTATATGTTATGACTTGTAGCAGATGCGTCTTAATTAAAAGTAAGATGTAGTAGGTAGCGTTTGAATATTTTAGATGCGTCTATTTTTCCTGATTCCGATGACGTATATAACTCAATGTTGACAAAAATACAGATACGTCTTTTTCCCTTAAGACGGGCAGATTTTTTTTATTTTTATTTGTGACAGGCTAGTGTTTGACCACTATCTCACCTAATGGTAAGTGACGATGTGATCGAAGCTGGTAAACACACTAGACCTGGGATACGCAGGCTCTCAAGGATAACTGCCGGAACACCGTATTTGGCTTGGCGGCAAACTTTCAACTTGATGGTGGTAAGCTACTTTGGTAGCAAGCCAGGCGAGCAACTCACAAAATGCTCTACCACTTCTCAAATGTCACCTGATTAGCACCACTCGGGGACCACGTGTAGGGAGTCAGACTTAAGGGGTATCCTCCTACGGACGTGGGTGACTCAGCCCCCAAAACGGCAGCGCGGGGGCAAAAGTAGCGCCGCTCGGTCACGCGCCTCGGGTGCTTTGTATATCATGTCCCTAAAATCAAATCCGATTTTAGGCGCGAAAGTGAAAAAATGCCTTTGTTGATTTTGTATTATTTTACAATACTTGTGATTCTTCAAGTATTCATGTGTAATAATGGTGGATTATATAACGGTTGGATATTATATAATTGTATTAACCGTTTATATAATACAAACATTATAAAAACAAAGCTTATTCAAAATGTAGAATTAAGACTCAAGGTATCCAGTCGTTTGCTTGTGAAGAAGATATATTATAATTATGATGGCCATCCACGGTCCACGGTGAGGCAGCGGTTTGGGTCGCTGACAGAATAGGCGGTGGTCTCCATCTGCGAAGCGGTGATGAAGCAGAAGGAGGCCGCGGACAGAGAGGTAGATCCTCAAACTGACCCGCTCCGGCGCAGACGAACGGAAGGGAGAAGGAAGCAGTTCGCCCTCCTCCTCTCTCCTCCTCTGTAGTGTCACTAGTGGAGAGCCAGGGTGCTCTCCACCGGCTTGCACGGCCCCATACGTCTGGGGGGTGGCCTTGGTGAGCAAAGTCACCCTCCATGGGTGCAGTGGTCCGATTTGTATCCGGGCCTACCGCAGGAGCAGGATAGTGACTACTAGCGTGACCTTATCTTGCCCCACCTCGGCGAGGGATTGCTCACGGAGAGGTTTTTAGTGGGTTTGAGCCCCACATTCCCCTTTCCTTCATCTCTATGAAGAAAAGGAAGTGCTAGGCATTTTCCCCTTCATAAAAAAAGGCACTAGGAAAGGACGGGAGACGATCTGCAAGCAAGCGTTCTTGGGTTGGCCAAGTGACCTGTGGGGCGTCTTAGATACCCCTGAAAGGACGAAACGAAATAGTTCCTACGTTATTTTTTAACCAATTTCACAAAAAGGGGAAGGTCCTCAATTCGTCACTTTTTTATGTGTGTTACCTCATTACTTCTTTCTAGGTGAACCGATTTAGATGTTTTTTTTTATTTAAAAGCTGGTGCTTTCCCATTGGTCTCATTTAAATTTGATAAAGATCCTGGTCAGAACCAGTAGTTTTTCAGTTATCCTAAATAATGCGTATTTAATTTATTTTTCTGATCAGGGGTTCTAAAGATTAAGCGGTGCAGTCAGTTTTTTAAGCTTTACTTGCGTTTAAATTATACAAAATAATTAAACGCAAGCAAAGCTTAAAAAAACCGACTTCACCGCTTTATCTTCTGAATATTGATCAGATTTAACGTATCAAACATGCATTATTGACATTAACTCTAAAACTAGTGATCAGATCTTAACCAAATTTAAATTGGACCACAAGGAAAGCACCAAATTAAAAAAAAAAAAAAACCCGGCGCTCAAAGAAAGAAGTTATGAGGTAACTTTTGAAGTCGGTTAAAAACGAGAACATCGTCAATGTAGTCAAAAAGTAACTCAAATAGTAGGTACTTGTCAAATCTTGATCAAATTTAAATGGGACCAATTGGAAAGCAACATTTATCAAACAAAATAAAAAAAAAACAAAATCGTTCACGTGGAACGAAGTTATAACGCAAATAAAAAAATAAATAGTCTACTTAAGTACCTCCTTTTTTGTGAAGTCGGTAATAAAGTAGTTTTTACAAAATATCTATGTTGTGATTGTAATTAAATAAATATAGTTGTCATATATAGTTATTGAAAGCGACGATATTTTTTTCTCAGTTCATGATTGAGATAAATGGCGGCTTCTGATGGAGGCCAAGACTCATTTTGGGTCACTGCGCCCCGAAAGTAAGTAAGTAATAAGCATAAGTAAGTTACCTAGAAGCTCAATGCCTTATAGGTACCAGAAGTCGTTGCCTTATAGGTACCAGAAGTCGTTGCCTTATAGGTACCAGAAGTCGTTGCCTTATAGGTACCAGAAGTCGTTGCCTTATAGGTACCAGAAGTCGTTGCTTTATAGATGTATATAATTTTTGAAAATATAGGCAATTGGCGCGAAGATACTCTATCAGAATGATTAGCTTAATCTTTATAAAAAAAAAGTTATAAATACATTATATCTAACATTTATACGAAAAAATATTGTTGACCTAAAAATCTGAGAAAGAGCTGTTTATATAGTGCTTCGATGTCATTTAACGTGGTACAAACGGAGTTATCAAACAAACAAAAACAAACGCATTCACACTCACAGCCCCACACTAAGTTCAAAGACTTGTATCGTGGGTGCCGGAAACATTCACATCACACACATTACACCCAGAACCAGAAACACAAATATCCCTTGGGAAGGATTTTGTGCTCCTGCCGGGAATCGAACCCAGGACCCACGGCGCAGAGGGCGGACACCTGTCCACTGCGCCAACTGGGTCATCAATAAATAATTTGTATTTTTTTATTGCAGACTTACAAATCACAGAGAGTACAAACTTATCTGTAAATCATAGTTGAATGATAATTAAAATCAAATGCCATGATCATATTTCAAAGTTTGAGTCATGACCTTTGCCAAAGATTCAAGACGCTTTGTAATTTCTCTAAGCTACGATTATCGCATAACAAAGCCTACAAGCACCTCCGTTGACATTGTCTATTGTTATGCAAACTTCTTATGAAATTATAGTAAAGAGAGGCATCGGTTACTTATTATTGCTACGATGAATTATTGACCAAGCTTTCTACACCTTCAATGAATTTGTAGAATTGAATATAAAAATTCAATTGGCGACGCGACAACTTCGGCAGACCAGCGCAAACGGCGAAAATATGGAAACCTCGGCAGTGGTTACATATTTGAGCCGTTTGGTGTTGAGACACATGGGTTCGTAGGGACCGGGAGCTTATTCTATTTTCAAAAATCTATCAAAGCGCCTGGTTGAGGTGACGCGTGATCAAAATGCTGGCATTTTATTGGCTCAACGTATTAGCATTGCAATTCAGAAAGGCAATGCCGCCGCCAGCATGATGGGAACGCTACCCTACCCACACCCCGAATAAGTACGGGTTTAACCAATTACACTTATTACGAAATGTTATTTGTCGCAGTTATTAAAAGAAAAAAAATATTAAAATATAAAGTCAAGTCACAAAATTATCAAATTAATTAAATTAAAATTTCATAATAGGTCAGACAAATGGAGATGACATTCGTCCACCTGACTATAAATAGGTCCCATTCAAGGGTTGGCTATCAGGACTGCATTGAGATCGCGTATGGAACGGCACAGGGAAGATAGATAGATAGATAGATAATACTTTATTGATCCACTTTATAAGATGAGATAAAACAACGGTAACAAACAAGCTTATACGTAAAGTATCACAACAGGCGGCCTTATCACTAATAGCGATCTCTACCAGGCAACCTTCGGATGGAGAGAACTATAGAATGTAATAGACGGGGTATAATAAATGGCTGTATGGCTGTATGGGAAGATTGATTTAATCATTTAAATGTATTATTTATTGCATTTATCTGTTGTTGTGTAATGACAATTTATAAGGAGTAATGATAATCTAATACCTTTAAACGAGCAATTCTTGTATATATATATATATATATATACATATATAATACCTGAATCTCGGAAACGGTCTCAACGATTTTCGTTTGATGAGATTCGATAAGGTTTTGGAGGCGATAAATCGATCTAGCTAGGTTTCATTTTTGAAAACGTGAAAACGAGCAAAGCTCGATCATTAAGGTACTTATTCATGATATGTCTCATACTCTGTAATTAAGTATTTTTTATTGAATATACTAGACAAATAACAGTAACTATATATTTTTTATATTATTACATTTCTTTATTTGTTATAATTATTTCGATAAATAAAATACACTGATGAATCATGGATAACATAGTCTTATCATAGTAAAAAAAACCTTGAAGTCAGTGGTGTAATTGTGTGTAACGTAGGTTTGTCTTCTCTTGAGCACGTCGCACGACTAATCTAATGAAAATATATGATATGATGCCCTTTGAGGCAAATGAAGATAAAACAAATATAAAAGTAGAATGACTTTAAGTAAATCATGAAGGTAAGTAATACCTTGGTACTCAGTTAGTTTAAAATCATGTAAAGTAAAAACAGTTAAGCACGATTATGAGCACAGTCAGCGAAACAATTATTAATGGAAAAGAAATTCTGTATAATTTAAACTCGCTCACTTGTTAGTAGTTTGAATCTATACATCGTCAGTCATGTCACAACGATGATATAATAATTATAAATAATAAATAAATAACGCTTTCACACTCACAGCCCCAAACTAAGTTCTATGACTTGTGTCGTGGGTGCCGGAAACATTCACATCACAAACACATTCCACACAACCAGAACCAGAAACTCAAATTCTTGGGGAGAAAACTTGTGTTCCCGTCGGGAATCGAACCCTGCTTAGAAGGCGAACGTTCATTTACCTAACCAAGCCAACAATTATGTGCAGATTAGAATCAGTAGAAGGCAGACTAAAAAAATTAATCTCAGAATATAACAATGTCAAATTATTCAGCTTATGTAAAAGTTTAATTGAACTAATTAATATATTTTTACATACAAGCTTATATTTTTAATACCCCAAAAAGAGCTTTGTCTCTCTGCTTTTTACCTTCTCGTAGCTAATTCGACCTTGATGATAATTGTAAAAATAGTTTTATTTATGTACGGAGATTTTTTTTTCTTTGCATCTCGATTCATTATCGTCATCATTTAACAGTTTGGTCATCTTCTTGTCCTTATCGGATCGCGTCAACACATGTGTCCAAGCCTTGGCATAAGCTTAGCATTACACTTTGTATGAACCAGCGTTTTGTTACTCTAGTATGTTAGTCTAGTACTCAATCTAGTATGAAAACAACACAATAATACTTTTTAACCCTAGATCACTAAACTTCGAGTTACACAGTTAGTAGATAAACATTAGTCGTACATTTATTTTCATTCAATTATTTTTTTATTTTTGCTTGTTTGTTGTTAATTTTATACATATGTAAATTTATATATTTATGTATATGTATGTGTGTATTTTATATTATTTAGACTTATTTTATTTATTTATTTATTATATATTTATTATATTTTTATTTATTTATAATAATGTAATATGATGTTATACATATATATTTTTTAAATATTTTTACTGTTTTAGATCCAATAATGCTGAGACACGACCCTTTTGGCACTTTTTTTACTTATGCCTAATTACCTTTATAAGCTGTTTTTTACTGTCTATTTCATGTTTTTGTTGTTTGTTTATCTTATCCTTAGTGCCAAATAAATGTATTTCATTTCATTTATATTTACATACTAACAATTGAGTGAAATTTTAATATTTTCTCTAATTGTAGTTTTTATTGTCAAAGAAGTAAATCATAAAAAAGTATGTATACTATACATTTATTTAACTTTAACTGTAACTGTGTGCCCACCACAAATGGCTTTTCTGCAGTAGTGACAAGCATTTTTATATTATACTAGCTGCGCCCCGCGGTTTCACCCCCGTTGATAATGATGAAAAGTGATGATGATGATGATGATGAAAAATAGATGTTGGCCGATTCTCATAGATACCGGATAAGCACAAAAAATTTCATCAAAATCGGTCAAGCCGTTTCGGAGGAGTATGGCAACGAAAACTGTGACACGAGAATTTTATATATTAGATATAGATAGATATAATTATTGTCATTCTAAGCTTCTGTTACGGAAAACTGCGGAAGTTTTACTTCTGGATAGATGTTCTTGAAAAGTACCTTCTACGTAGTAATTTGTAAAAAAAAATATGAATAACTTGTTAGACAATTCTATAATATTAGTCTGAGAGACTAATATTTTGTAAAATCTCTGTAAATAATATTCATGTGGACGCGACGTATGTACACGGGTCATCAGTGAGCTGAATCAGGGAGGTACTGAGCTGGGCGGACCGGGGGAGTACCAGAAACATACTTAAAACGTATGCGTGAAGGTCATGTAGTCTGTGAGACTGATACTTAGTGATCTAGGATTATTGACCGAGCGAAGCGAGTTCTCTTATGTTGACTTGGGTAAGTAGTTCAGTACTTTGTCCGTCTGCTCGTGCATCCATCCGACTATCAGAGGTATGCCCTGCCCAAAGATAACATTGATAAGTAAAATAATAAAAAAGAAATAATTGAGGGGGCATGCATACACACGTAAGTACGGGCAATTATTTTTTCCTTTCTTTGTGGTTTGGTAATTTAAAAAAATAATTTGCAATATATATTGTTTTTAGACCTATTTGTGCCGGAGTCTATGTAAAATTACAAATAATTTACGAAGAAATTAAAAAACGAATTACCTGACTGCGCGACATAAAAGAGTGCCTATATATAAAGCCACAAAGGAGCATAGGTATATGTTCCTTTGTGGCTTTCTAGAGACCAAGCACTTGGGCCGATTTGATAAATCTTACGTCAACAACTTAACTGTGCAAATATCTTAAAAGACATAACAGTAATTATGAACAGCATAAATTCAATATGACCACTAATTTATTATAAACCAGAGGCCATTAATTTATTATAAATTATTAAAAATAAAAACCGACCAAGTACCATTATCATTATTATTTTATTTGAATTAATTATATTTAAAGAGAACATAAAACTAAATATTCTGTGAATAGTTAAAGCGTCTACCTGTCAACGTTATTAGTATCGAGCAAGAAACGGTAAAAAAATATTAAGTTTGTTGTATGGGAGCCCCCCTTAATTATTTATTTTATATTATTTTTAGTATTTGTTGTTATAGCGGCAATAAAAATACATCATCTGTGAAAATTTCAGCTGTCTAGCTATCAACGTTCTTGAGATACAGCCTGGTTACAGACGGACGGACAGCGAAGTAATAGGGTCCCGTTTTTACCCTTTGGGTACGGAACCCTAAAAATCGACGAACTGTGTCAAGTGGACTATCAATGAATTGGTATTTAAAAACCAACTCTAGGTTTTCCTTATCATTTTGCATTTTGGATGACCGTTACGGATCTACAAAGATGTATAGAGGCTAGCAACCGAATTCTCACTTACATTTTAATAAAGCTGCGATAAAGTTCTTATAGAATCGCATAAGTCTTATTAACGAAAAAGTGTAAAATACTGTGAAAGTGCGTGCAACTATATTATATGAATTATTTTTTGGAGTCGGGTTTTTTTTTTTTAACCGACTTCAAAAAATAAGGTTCTTAATTCACCTGTATTTTTTATGTGTGTTATTTCATAATTTCTTTCTAGGTGAACCGATTTTGATGATATTTTTTTAATTGAAACCTGGTGCTTCCTATTTGATCCCATTTAAATTTGATTAACACCTGACCAGTAGTTTTTGAGTTATCATCAATAATGCGAATTCATTTACTCTGATTAAGGTTTCCAAATATAAAACGGTGAAATCGGTTTTTTAAACTTAAACTTTGCTTGCGGTTAAACTGCTCGTTGTCTTAGTTGGGTTACTTCCCAACGGATCATAGTATCAGATTTTCACATTAACCGATCATACCTAACTGTTATTCCCATCTGATCTCAAGATCAGTTGCAACTAAAATAAATAGTTGGGTGAACATTCGCCTTTGTATGTTCCTTCGTATTCTACCGGGTGCAATTACCGGCGGGAACACAAGTTTTCTGCCCAAAGAAAATTTGCGTTTCTGGCTCAGGTTGTGATTGTGTGTGTTATGTGAATGTTTCCGGCACCCACGACATAAGTCATCGAACTTAGTGTGAAGTTGTGAGTGTAAAAAAAATATGATTGTATGATTTGGCAACACTCGTGCACTCTACGATCTATACATACTTAATCATACACTAACAGAATCACATGTTTTAGAAAATGTACAATCAACCACGCAATTTTTACTTTCGCATTTTCTTCAAATCAGAATAAAATAACTAAAAAGCTTATAATGAGCCTAATGATCCCCTATGATCCACCCGATCGCGTTCACCTTGTAGCCCAGTATCACACAACTTATTTATTACAAAATAATGTAAATGATCCACCATATACGAAGAGCGGCGGTATAAAACGGCCCACGAAAACTTTACGAGTACAGTTTCACGTCGTCTCTTAACTTTGACACACAGCATGGTGAGTCAGGATTATTACAACTGGTTTAAACAACCATCATTTATGTGTTCAACGTTTCATAATTATAGTTTAATAGATTGTGATCTGGTTGTTTTTTAAAATATAAGCGATTTTATTGTTAACCTTCGGCATACAAGGTGAACAAAACTACTTACTATTACAATGTGGGGTTATATAGTAGTAGTATAGGATAGTCTCTATTTTGTGTTTTCATCAAGTACAACAAGTTGAAATGTGTTGCTTTGTTGAAATACAATATAAAGCTTATTAATAAAATACAACATTGTATCAAAATAAACACTTATTTAAAAGAACTTAAAAATCACAGAACTTCTCCTTGAAATCAACAAATTCATTGAATCATTTTTAAAAAATGTTAATTGATTTTTTAAAAATATTACTTTAAAGAAAACAGTTATTTTACTTAATAATTAAAATTAGACATATTTGATTTTATAATACTAGTCAGAATTGTTTTTATATTAGTGCAAAATCATTCGTTATCCAGTTCAGTACTTTTCTACGACATACAGTACAACGTGGGGTTAAAAACGGGAACGACATTGTGCGGCTGCATACTCGATGCTGGCACACTGGTCCAACGCTGTGATTCGACGCGGCAATGTGTGAAAATCGACTAATTTGGTTGCAATTTACTATACAACCCATGCATTGTAAATGTGTTGGGGTTAAAATAACACATGCCGAAAGTTAAAATTAAACATTTCCTTCAGAATGAAGAATGAGATAAATTCATTCTATGTACAACATGTATGAAAAATTACATGTTTTTCGTTAATTTTACGATGTTGTAATAGTTTTTTTTGTTTTAATATTGGCTTCGCAATCTTGTGCATTTAGCCAGTGTCAAGTAATAATATATTTTAAGAGTATTTCATATCAAAAGTCCTAGTCACAAGTCACAGTCAAAGTCAAGGTCCAGTCATAGTCAAGTCATGCCCTAGTAAAGTGGAAGAAACTTTACTAGAAAATCTATTGTAGTTTTGGAGCGACAGCGAAAATTACGTTTTTCAACCTTGTACGATTTGCTTACACTTATGTACGTTTACTAAGTATTCCCGGTTAATAATCCACCATTGTTTCACATTAACACTCGAAGAATCACAGGTTTTGGAAAATTATATAAAATCAACAACGCCATGTTTCACTTTCGCGGCAAAAACTCCGTTGTAATAGTTATTCTGCTATTCGAGGCGGAGACAAAATAATACAACAAATCAAAAACCATGAAAATCGGTGCAGCATTTCTCGGGTTATAAGTGTTGTAACAAGCCTGACTTTGTTTATATTATATAGATATTAAACAAGCATCGATTTCAATTACAATTGAACTTGTATCCAAATTAAGATATACGATACGTTTTAAACTAATATTATCAATACCTACCATATCAACGCAGTAATATAATATTTTAATTGCCAAGTATATATAATTTACCAGTTAATTTGTCAATCTAACATTTTCTTCTTTAGTTTTTCCGTCGCGGATTTCATTCATTAATGTCTTTTAACAAATGATACTGATCATGTACCTTTTTATATATTCCTTGTATATAAATAATAATTGTAAATTGATATTATTACAATAGAAGCAAATGACCGCAATTCCGCAATCCTAAGTATTGGATAGCATGTACCTATTGGCAAGAACTAATCTAGTACCAAGCAGCTTGAAAATAAAGATGTTTTCTATATTTCGATATAAATTACATATAGATACTCGATATAGATTTTATATTTACAGAATTAAAGTAGAACGTTTAAAATGGTTGAATATCGATTGACGTCCCCATAAGATGTTGTTAATAGCAATAACCCTATTGTTGCTATTGACGTCTTATTATATTATGACCTTAAGTGTAGGCTACCAAGGGATATTTTTCCCTTTTAAATTTAATATTATATTATAGCCAATAGCTTGTATTTTCTAAAATTGATAGAGGTATTGGCTCAATAAAAATGTTGACTTTTAATCTATTAGCATTTTGATCCCTCGATGCATTAGCAACTCGGATAAAGAAGATTAAAAATAAAATGAGACTATCTCCACGGGCTCAGAGTTTCAACACCAATAGTATAGTAATGGTAAATATTATGTAACTAAATGTAACCATTACTGATATGAGGTTTTTATGTTTTCGCCACTTGCGCTGTTTGGCGGCGTAACACCAACTCCATTCAAAATTTCAGGAAGACTTACATATTACATAAGCTAAGAAATCGGTTTGTTACTGAGCATCATTCCTTTGCTGTGAAAGCTATCAATGTCATCATATTTAATTGAAGTTAACTTTTAAAAAATAATAATATAATCAATGGGCACGTAGTGCATCTTAAAAAAAAACAAAATAAGTTGAAAAATAATAGTTTTTTATGCTCGATAAACAGGCATTAGACCACTATCTCACCTGATGGAAAGCGATGATGTGGCCGAAGATGTAGCATGCTTGCCTAGAAAATTAGAAGACCTATTCACTCTTGCATTGAAGACTCCCAGATTATACTGTTTTAAACATTTGTTCAAAATATAGAAAGAAGAATTGAGATATATATAGGTCACTCAGGTATTTTGCATTTAGTTTTGAACATATTTTGTAATTGAACATATTGTCATATATTGGCCTATAAACTTGTTTACCAGGTATATGACGTAAAAATGTATGCGTAATAACAATATTTAACATTACAGAAATCCTTCATCGCCGTCCTTGCCCTCGTGGCCGTCGCTGCTGCTGACGTGTCGCATCTGAGACATGTTAATCATGCTTCTGAACAAGACGCTGAAACCCTCAGAAATGAAAATGATGTGTCACATAATGGGTTCAAGTACGCATTTGAGACCAGCAACGGCATCTCAGCGCAACAGAATGGTGTGTTGACGAACCCTGGCAGTGTAAGTTTTATTTGAACTTCTCATAGACATATTAACAAGAAAAGTAATGAAAAATAACGGATATTTATCACAGAAACGGTAACAAGTAAGGCGTGAATAATATTGTATCTCAGTAAGAAATGATTTCAACGCAAGCAAAGCTTAAAAATCAAACCGTAGCAGAAATTAGATACAAACATATCCACAGTCCAATTAAAAGTCGCAATTTGAAATTTATGATATAAACCATAATAAGGGATTTGATATACAAAACGCCCGAGGCGCACGGCTAGGGCACTATAAAGATAAAATGTATATCTAAGGGACCTTCATATACAAAGCGGCCGGGGCGAATGGACGAGCGGCGGGCGCGCTTTTGACGCTTCCTCCGCGCTGCCGACGTTTTGTATAGGCCAGTGGTCGGCAACCTTTTGGGTCGGAAGAGCCAAAAATTACAATTTACAAAATTTCTAAGTTTTATAGAGCCACAATTTTTTTTTTTGGCAACAAAATCCTAAATTTCAGCAATAATACCTACTGTACTACGAGTATCGTATAGAAAACGCTATGCACGCTTTATACCTACCTAATCATACCATAATTTACATGTTTCAACGGTGTAAAAGTATTTCTTTGCTCTCTTTGGAGGCTTGTTAATGGCTCTATAGAAATGGTGCCTAATCCTCGTTAATTGATTCAGAACGTTTTTTAAACGACGCTAATTTAAGTTTGTTTTTAAATGACTTTTTTTTAATAAATTATATTTGCGTATGGAACTAAAGAGCCGCAGCTTCACATTCGAAGAGCCGCATGTGGCTCGCGAGCCGCAGGTTGCCGACGCCTGGTATAGGCTCATATAACAAAATATACAAAGCACCAGAAGCATGCCCTGTACGCGCGCCTCGGGCGCTTTGTATGTCATGTCATAATTTTGGTAATTGTAATCAATAAAAAAAATTAATAAAAACGTCATGGCAGTGACTGACTTACAATCAATGCATAATAAGTTTTATATAATGTTATATCTAAGGTAAGTTAAATATAAGCGATGAAGTCGGTTTTTTAAACTTTGCTTGCGTTTTGATTATTGATTCCGATGATATTTAAAACTCAATTTTGACAAAAATGCAGATACTTCTTTTGTGTCAAAATTAAGTATATCATATCATGTCCCTTTCAGTAATAGTTGCGGGCAAAGCAATAGCTAGTGTTACATAAATCCACACCCTGACCACAAAAATACTTAGTCAAGGCCAAGACAACACTGAAAGGATGAGCAGTTCAAACCAATTAATAATAATCCTCAATGCCAAGATTATTTGACATTTACTCACTAAAGAACGGTAAATTTATGTTAATACATTCATATCGTAAACCTTGATATTTTGTGTAAGGTCAAAAATTTATGTAATAATTGCATTTTAATATATTTTTGGAGTATCTTTTATTTTTATAGCATTACTTGATACTAGGTTGACCTCATCTTAAATACATTGGCTAATAATGGCTAAATAATTTTCCCCATTATTTAAACGCAAGCAAAGCTTAAAATGATGCCGACTTCTACGATTTATCTTCGGAACCAATGATCAGATGTAAATCATGAGAATTTTATATATTAGAAGATGTACAATTATTATGTAATAAACTAAACTTAACAATAAGATACAAGTTATGATCAGATTAAATAAATTTAATTTGCATTATTGAAGATAACTCAAAAACTACTTGTCAGATCTTGATCAAATTTAAATGGAAACACATGGAAAGCTTCAGATTTTAAATAAAAAAGAATCATCCAATTCGGTTCTCTAAGAAAAAAGATAAGATGTAGAAATATTAAAAATACAGCCGAATTAAGAACATCCTCTTTCTTGAAGTCGGTTAAAAATATAGCTAAAATGGTTTAGACGATTTTCCTCTGTCCCAAATACAACCCAGGATTTTGGTCACGTGCCTACCAACTCAAAAAGTCTGTTTCTCGTGGACAAATCTTTGAAAATTTCAAACGCCAGCGGTATATAGACCCATTGTTTCAACGTTTGACAAAAAATCGAAGTAAAATGTCCGGGCCCGGGCGCTGTGAAGATAAAATGTATGGCGCTTCCCCTAAGCGCCTATCTCGCCCTAACTTGATATACAAAGTGGCCATGCGCGCGATCGAGCGGCGGTCGAGCGGCGGGCGGTGGGCTGGTGGTGCCCGCGACGCTTCTTTATATACCGACTTCCCAAAAAGGAGGAGGTACTCAAGTCGACTGTATTTTTTTTTTATTTATTTATGTTACCTCATAACTTCTCTCCACGTGAGCCGATTTCGATTTTTTTTTTTAGTTAGAAAGATGTTGCTTTCTAATTGGTCCCATTTAAATTTGATCAAGATCTGATTAGTAAATCTTGAAATATCGTCAATAATGCCTATTTTGTGACGAATAATGCGTACTTTGACGATGTTCTCGTTTACCCGACTTCAAAAGTTACCTCATAACTTCTTTCGTTGTGAGCCGATTTTGGTGATTCTTTTTTTATTTGAAAGCTGGTGCTTTTTATGTAGTCCCATTGAAATTTGATCAAGGCTTGATTTCTAGTTTTTGAGTTATAGTCAATAATGCGTATTTATACATTAAATCTGATCAAGGTTCCGATGATAAAGCGGTGGAGTCGGTTTTTTTAAGCTTTGCTTGCGTTTAATTATTTTGTATAGGCTCTAGAGTAAAAAATCAGCGGACAAGGCGCGCGTATTTACGCAGTGGCAGCAGCAGCGGCCGAGGCACAACAAGGCGCGCAGCACGCGCGAGCCTCGGACACTTTGTATAACAAGTCCCTAACGTTTAAACTTTAAAATAGAAGAATACATCTGCCGTTTTCGTAATATTATTTCCGTGTGCCTAATTAAGTCAGTAATAAAAGTTTCATGTACATACGAAAAGGTCAATGTTATCTCAATGAATCAACTCAAAGCTGTAATAGGGAAGCGGCAACCGGTTTTATTTGTACGTCATTATTAGAGTTAAATATCTATTAATCTTTGGCATTATCGTATATTACAAACCATTCGCAAATAAAATGCTTGTTGTAAAGTTAAAAATAGTTGATGAGTCACTGCTATCAATCGTACATGATTAAATACTGTAAGGTAATTATCACGGTGCAGATTTGCCAACATCGCATCGTCATTGACCCAGTCTGTGTATATTCATTGATCGAACGAAGCGAGATTTCTGAGATGATTTGGGTGGTTCAGCACTTTGTTCCTTCGTCCGTCTGTCAGAGGCATCTAGCGTCTAAGCCATGCGATTAACTTCAAATTGTAAACTATGGCCCAAAGCCAGAAATTACAATTGAAATTAAAGTAATAAGGGGGCACCTATACATGTAAGCGGGGACCAAACCACTTTTGTTTTTTATCTACTCTTGTGGGGTATCGTTGAAAAGAGCTATGCAAGTAGAGTACGAAACCGGTTTTCTAAAAAAATAATATTGGAATGCAACAATTTAGACCACAAAGTCACTGTTATTAGACCTATTTTGTCCCAGGGTCTATCCCAAAATTGGCTTCACATTTTAAGTTGAAACTTACGTTAACATCTGCTATATCCTGTACTTGAACATCAAATACGAAAATCAAAAAAATATTGTCAAGAGAAAAAGCTATCAGCAATTAACCTCAATAGTTTTTCTACCCAGTTGGCGCAGTGGACGGGTGTCCACCCTCTGCGCCGTGGGTCCTGGGTTCGATTCCCGGCAGGAGCACAAATTCCTTCCCAAGGAATATTTGTGATTCTGGTTCTGGGTGTAATGTGTGTGTGATGTGAATGTGTCCGGCACCCACGATACAAGTCTTTGAACTTAGTGTGGGGCTGAGAGTGTGAAAGCGTTTGTTTGTTTGTTTGTATATTAGGCAAAAATGTAGGCGCGAGATCTCAGCTCGGCTCAAACGACCACTTAAATTTTTTGTAGCGCTGAAACCCAAGTTTTAGCTTCTACGTTTATTATCCGTACAGCGAAGGAGTGGAACTCATTACCTGCGTTTTTGTTTCCTGAACGGTATAATCTGGGAGTCTTCGAGTCTAGAGTGAATAAGTATTTTCTAGTTAAGCAACTTCGGCCGCATTATCGCTTGAGTGTAGATTTTGGCCAAATGCTTGCCTATCGAGCATGTATATTGTATTTATGTAAGAGACCGGTTGAAGAAGAATAATATAATTACTTTAATTTAATATAAAATTCAATTCTAACTTTTAAACTTTCGAGATTTCGCAAGAGTTACGTTCACAGTCTACAACACCTTGACAAAAATTAAACCCAAGCAAAGCTTAAAAAAATCGACTTCACCGCTTTTTCTTCGGAACCTTGATCAGATTTAATGTATTAAACACGTATTATTGACTATAATTCAACAACTAGAGATCAGATCTTAATCAATTTTAATGGGACCACATGAAAAGCACCAGCTTTCAAATAAAAATATAATCATCAAAATCGGCTCACAACGAAAGAAGTTTTGAGGTAACTTTTGAAGTCGGTTAAAAACGAGAACATCGTCAATGTAGTCCACAGAGTACGCATTATTGAGTTATCCTTAGATCTTGATCAAATTTAAATGGGACCAATGGGAAAGCAAAGTCTATCAAACAAAAAGAAAATCAAAATCGTTTCACGTTGAACGAAGTTATGAGGTAGCACATAAAAAAAAATACAGTCGACTTGAGTACCTCCTCCTTTTTTGTGAAGTCCAAAACGCTTCGTCTTCTATCTTATCAAAAGAAACGCGACAGACAGACAAATGTGATAAACCTTAAAACTTGTATACACAAACTGAACTGAACTGCTCTTCGGCTTAGTTGGGTGGTGTTCACCTAAGCAGGGGTTCGATTCCCGACTGTAGCACAAGTTTTCTCCCCAAGGATAATTTGTGTTTCTGGTTCTGGTTGTGATTGTGTGTCTGATGTGAATGTTTCCGGTAGCCACGACACTTAGTGTGGGGCTGTGAGTGTGAAAGCGTTTATGTTTATGTTTACATAAGGTTTAAAATATCTTGACTTGATATTTAGCGCAGAGATTGCAATGTTACAGACAAACAATTTGAAAATTTTGTACACAAGTTTTAAGGTCTGTTACATTTGGAAAGCATTTCTTTTGATAGAATAGAGACGAAGTGTTTTGATTTTTATTTTAGGTTAAAAAAAATTGTGACTGGCCCTTAAGTAATTGTTTTTATACTATTAATTATTACACGATTATGATTACAATATTATTATTACGAAATATAATAAGAAAAATCTTACTTTCTTTCTTTAGAGACAATAACATTTTTTTTATATTTGCACGTCTGCAAGACCTTTTCAACCGACTTCAAAAATGGCTGTATGTTTTTTGTCTGTGTATGTTACGCGATAATTCCGCCATATGAATCGATTTTGATGTTTTTTTTTTGTTTGGTGGATTACCTATACTTTAAAGGTCATATGAATTTTATCAAATCGATTCCGTAAAAGCCAAAATATAATTAATTGGTAAAGTCGGTTTTTTTAAGCTTTGCTTGCGTTTAAGTTATATCTTTTGTTGCTTGTTGATATGTATTCGTGCAAATAAACGTTAGAGTTGAGTTTGAGTTTGAGCATGCGCGATCTAACTTTACATGTGGCGCCATCTAGTTATCGCCATGGAACTAACTAACTTTAACAATTTAAACACCTATGTTTCTATGGTCACCAGGAGAACGCAGCTGTCGCAAGTGAGGGATCTCATTCCTACACCTCCCCTGACGGTCAAGTTATAACACTTCGATTCATCGCTGACGCGAACGGATACCAACCCCAGGTAATTTTATTATTCCGATTTCTTTGAGTATATTGTCAGCTTCTTCTCGGGATGGCCGAATTTGGTATTAGAGTTATTAACTTCCATGGGCCTCTATAGGGCCCATGTGAATAAACAATTTTGAATTTTGAACTGCCCATTGGTTTAGTTAAGCAAGCAGGGATATCGGGTTAGATTCCCGACGGGAACACAAGTTATCTTAGTTCAAAGAAAATTTGTGTTTCTTGTTCTGGTTATGATTGTGCATGTGATGAATGTTTCGGCACCCACGACACAATTCATCGAACTTAGTGTGGAGCTGTGATTTGTGCATTTGTGTTATGTTTATGTAATATAAAATAATTCTTATATATATTTTACTTTTTTTTTAGTTCCTTCTTATGACGACCCAGTTGGCGCAGTGAGACCTGCTCACTGCGCTAACTGGGTCTCTCTCTGCGCCGTGAGTCCTAGGTTCAATTCCCGGCTGGAGCACTATTTCCTTTCCAAGATGCATTTGTGCTACAGGTTCTTGTTGCGAGTGTGTGTGCGATGCAAATATTTCCGTCACCCACGATACAAGGCTTTGAACTTAGTGTGGGGCTGTGAGTGTGTATGCATTTGTTTGTTTTTACATTAAAAGATTGTTTAATATAAAAACGCATAGAGATACTTATTTAATGATAAATAAAAAAAAAATAACTGAAAAAAAGTAATATATATTGTTATTTTCTAATAAAGTCTAAGAGTGTGAAAGAGCCTATGACGTGTATATCGTCCATAACATACAGCGTGTCGTTTAATTCTTGTATATATATATATATATATATATATATATATATATATATATGTATGTGTAATCAGGATCTCGAAAACGGCGCCAACGATTTTCATGAAATTTTGTATGCAGGGGGTTTCGGGGGCGATATATCGATCTAGCTAGGTTTCAATTTTAGAAAACGTTGTGTTATCCGTGTTTTCAGCCGAGCAAAGCTCGGTCATCTGGGTACTATATAATAATAATAATCAAATATAATAACAAACTTTTAACCTGTACCTGTGTGATTTTGGAATGGCTGGCAAACATGAATATATTAACCTTATGTATTATTTGACATAACAAACGAATTGTTACAAAAAACTACCGACTTCAAAAAACACTAATAGTCAATACATTACATGTCTGCTTTTCTTTTTTTTTCGTTTTGGATAAAACATATTTTCCAGTGATTTTGGTTTAAAAACCAAACCAATTAACAGAATTAAATTTAAATAGGACCAATCTAAAAGTACAACCTTTTATATAAAAATGATGAACATAAATATCTAAAATACCACTGAATTGAAAACCTATTCCTTTTTTTAAGTCGGTTACAAAAATATAACATCTTTTCATAAATAATTTAAAAAAAAAATTACTTTGCCAGTAAACACTATGTATTCTAATCTGCACTATTTAAGTTCTTTTTTCTATGCTAAGTGTAGGTGTAGTAGTAGGTATGTATTGATGTGAAAAGTGTGTCGATCTTTTTTCGGGTTGATAAATCTAAGAAAGAAAGAAAGAAAGAAAATAGATTTATTCGGGACAACACGCGACGTTACATTATTTACATAAAACAATAAGAAAACACATAAAAAAATACAAAAAACAAACAATATAACGCCGCGTGATGTCACGAATGAGGTCCCGACTCAGCATATAACTAGGTAAGTAGGTGGGCAGAACCCTCCTACCTACCCAGTAACTGGTTTTCAGGCGGAACCCATGCATGACATCACGCGCATCAGGACAGACTTAGACACGAACTTAAAAAAATACTTAAATTTACACTATAGATTATATATATATATATATATATAATACATTAATATAACTACATATATAAATAAATAAACAAAGATACATTAAACACTAATACTAACACAGTACTCGGTGGCGGAAGGCGACCAAGTTTCAAAGTTTGGCCCCTCAAAAACTGCGACAACTTTAAGTAACTAAAGAACGATGTCAAGTAGTTGAAAATTTGTTCTCCCGCTGTCAGTTGGTTGTGCGTCTGTCTTTTAAGAAGCCAGTATCGGGTTCGATTCCCGGTGACAACAAAAGTGATTTTTCAAAGAAAGTTTGTGTTTCTGGTGCTAGGTGTGATTGTGTGCGTGATTCTTTTGTATATATTGTTTTCTGTACCCACTACACGAGTTTTCGGACTTAGTGGGAGTATTTAAATGTATGTGATTATTATTAATGTACATTTTTGTTTCAGGGTGAGCATTTGCCCACTCCCCCTCCTACTCAGGCCATCCCTGACTACATTCTCAGGTCGATCGCGTACAACGCAGCTCACGCCCCAAAGAATCCCTAAGTCGTTATCTGACTACATCTGCCTATTATTTTAATGTCTAGTCGCAAATTTAAATAAAAGTTTGAGTTGATAAGATTTTTGTTTATTTCGTAACCATATATTTCAGATTAAACACATAAAGGTAAAACCATCGATAAACAAGGGTATTTCTCAACGGATCATTGTATCATATTTTCACATTAACCAATCATAACTGTTGGTCCCATCTGATCTCAAGACCAAGACCCGTTGCAACTAAAATAAATTAGGTATCTACAGGCCAAAGAAAAAAAAAAAAAAAGCAAAAAATAGAATTGCTGTATATAGTTTTAGTTTAGTTTTAGGAAATATAGGCAATTGGCCCGTAGATAGCTAATTAATAAGATTAATATTTTCAAAATTGTTACATAGTAAAACGGGCTTGGGTAAATCTATGCATATAAAAATCTATGCCACTTTTCGTTGTTATTTTATAACTCAAGAACGGGCTCACCTACCCAAACCAAATGTTTAGGCTTTGTTCGGACTATTTAGTAGATGGTTTATGTAAGGTTTACACAAAATCGGTCGAGCGGTTCTTCATTTATCACACCCGCGCGAAGCCGGGGCGGATCGCTAGTAAATTATTTATTATCGTTCTCAACGGATCATAAGATCAGTTGGAATCATAATAAATTATCTATTAAAACGCAAGCAAAGCTCATTCTCACACTCAATTGCCTATAACTCAAAAACTAGAGATCAGTATGCCTAGTGTGAGTTTCGCAAACGAAATACGTTACTATCTCGTTCACGTATTTTAGTGTCATTTGTATGGCAATCTATAACGAGCGAACTATTCAACTAATCATGCGAGTATGAGATTAATTCTAACTTACGTAGTTGCGTTTGGTTTCGTTCGGATACGTAAACTATACAGTTTCAGTAAATTGTGTTAGTAATTATACACTAATCCCGAGTGTGAGTGACACGTTTGACAGTTACTGTAGTATAGAGACGATACTTCAGAGTCATTCACTTGATATTTTGGTAGTGAGAAGCAAATTGTTGTAGTTAAATTATTACTTTTTATAATTTAGGTACAGTAAAGTTGTTTTTTGTGAAATGTCTTCGCGTTACTATTTTGCTTGGAGAATTACAGTAGTTGCAGCAGCCCAAATTGAGCGAAATAAGTTCCAAACTTGGCGATTTGTTTCTCTTTAGCAACTTGGTTACTGTAGCCCAGTGTTGAATTCATTGGACTTACCCTTGAGCATTCCCTGAGAGTTTATTGAGATATCTCGTCTCACTTAAACATTTTGTAAACAAACCATAATAAAACAATTCACTCACAAACACATTATAACCACATATTATTGAAATTATTTCCATTCACTGCTCGTACTCAAATAGGTCACCATCATTTCAAGTTGAGTTACAACTAACATAGTAATATTTCTACTATGCAACTAATCTTATTCATTTTGATTTAATTAAAACAATGAGAAGTTGTTACAGTCGAAAATTGATGACTTCGCGCCATTCTATCGAGGGTCAATTTTCTCTTTTGCACTTAGCGCAACAAAAGGAGAAACCATATATTTTATTTGAGACGATTATAACTCAACCAAATAACGAAGTCGAATCTAGTCAGTTTGTATAGTAATCTCTACGTACTCACGTAAATTAGTCGCATTCGTTTACTATAGCATAGCAAGCCACCAACATTACAAACAAAAATTAACTATCAACTGAGTGAATAAACTGTTTACGGACAGTTGCCAACTATTAAACTTACACTCGCTATCAAAATATAACCAAAATCGTTTTCGTATACTCGATCAACGCCGCAGTTACGTTAACGATATTTTGCTGTAAAACTCACACTAGGGGTACAGTATGCCTAGTGTGAGATTTGCAAACGAAATACGTTACTATCTCGTTTACGTATTTCAGTGTCAATTGTACGGCAATAATAACGAGCGAACTATTCAACTAATCATGCGAGTATGAGATTAACTCTAACTTACGTAGTTGCGTTTGGTTTCGTTCGGATACGTAAACTATACAGTTTCAGTAAATTATGTTAGTAATTAATTATACACTAATCCCCAGTGTGAGTGACACGTTTGACAGTTACTGTAGTATAGAAACGATACTTCAGAGTCATTCACTTGATATTTTGGTAGTGAGAAGCAAATTGTTGTAGTTAAATTATTACTTTTTATAATTTAGGTACGGTAAAGTTGTTTTTTGTGAAATGTGTTCACGATACTATTTTGCTTGGAGAATTACAGCAGCTGCAGCAGCCCAAATTGAGCGAAATAATTTCCGAACTTAGCGATTTGTTTCTCCTAAGCAACTTGGTTACTGTAGCACAGTGTTGAATTCATTGGACTTACCCTTGAGCATTCCCTGAGAGTTTATTGAGATATCTCGTCTCACCTAAACGTTTTGTAAACAAACCATAATAAAACAATTCACTCACAAACACATTATAACCACATTTGAAATTATTTCCACTCACTGCTCGTACTCAAATACGTCACCATTATTTCAAGTTGAGTTACAACTAATCTTTTACATTTTGATTTAATCAAAATAATGAGAAGTTGTTACAATCGAAAATTTATGACTTCGCGCCATTCTTAACCGAGGGTCTCTCTACTCTTTCGCACTTACCGCAACAGAAGGAGAAACCATATATTTTGTTTGAGACAATTATAACTCAACCAAATAACGAAGTCATATCTAGAAGGTTTAAATAGTAATCTCTACGTACTCACGTAAATTAGTCGCATTCGTTTACTATAGCATAGCAAGCCACCAACATTACAAACAAAAATTAACTATCAACAGAGTGAATAAACTGTTTACGGACAGTTGTCAACTATTAAACTTACACTCGCTATCAAAGTATACCTAACCAAAATCGTTTTCGTATACTCGATCAACGCCACAGTTACGTTAACGATATTTTGCTGTAAAACTCACACTAGGGGTACAGGTCTTGATCAAATTTCAATGAGACTACAAAAATAAAAAAAGAATATTGATTATTCTTTTTTTATTTGAAAGCTGGTGCTTTTTATGTAGTCTCATTGAAATTTGATCAAGATCTGATCTCTAGTTTTTGAGTTATAGGCAATTGAGTGTGAGAATCGGCTCACAACGAAAGAAGTTATGAGGTACCTTTTGAAGTCGGGTAAACGAGAACATCGTCAAAGTACGCATTATTCGTCTCAAAATAGGCATTATTGATGATATTTCAAGAACTACTGATCAGATCTTGATCAAATTTAAATGGGACCAATTAAAAAGCAACATCATTCAAACTAAAAAAAAAATTTCGAAATCGGCTCACGAGGAGAGAAGTTATGAGGTAGCACACATAAAAAAAACAGTCGACTTGAGTACCTCCTCCTTTTTTGGGAAGTCGGTAAAAAAGTCGTTAGTCGGCAGCGTGCCCAAAATGCTGGCTGCGTTACCTCGAGACTTTTGTTCATAATATGGCGTGTGGTGCCTGTCATATTGAATTTTGATTACTGCCATGTCTTTAGTGATACTCGCACCATTAAGACAAATGCCACGATTTTAGTGGGTTCCAACCCCACACACTCCTTAACCCCTGTGAAGGAGACAAAGTACAAGGCATTTTCAAAGGAAGCTTTTTGAACTTATAACAATATAGTGATCAATTTAGAAAGGAAAAATTATCGCTTGAGACGGGGTTTGAACCTGCGGCCATAGGGTGTCATGCCCTATTGCTCTAACCGCTGAGCTTCTCAAGCCCTGCCTGAAGCGACGAAATTAACCTCTCCTTATTATTGTCTTACGGGGACGTGTGACGTCATCTACCGAAACAGTTTATAGAAACTACTACGGTCAACAAGTCTAACATTGCAGTTAGCTCAACGTTGTGTCGATACACAAATCAATTGATTTTATTTATATAGTATTAGCCATGCTAGGCAGAACTATAGTGATAAATTTAGAAAGGAAAAATTATCGCTTGAGGCGGGGTTTGAACCCGCGGCCATAGGGTGCCATGCCCTATTGCCCTAACCGCTGAGCTAAAGTCTAAATTTATCACTATAGTTCTGCCTAGCGTGGCTAATGCTATATAAATAAAATCAATTATAACAAAATGTTATGCAATTGAAACTGCTACGGCCTAACATTGCAGTCCAGCAGTTTAGTAAGAAATATAACTATTCAAATTAATTAATATTCTCTAATCAGTTAATAAGGTGAAAGGTAATAAAAGATGTTAACGACTATTGACGAATTATTTGCCGTTCCACCTTCTGACGAGGGCTTTGCGTGTTTTGCTCACTTATCGCCAAAAGTACGTAATATGCATAGAAAAAGTGAAATTAAGTCGTGTAACACGGAGTATTCGAGGCATTCTCTGTTTTTTAATACCATTAGCGGTTCTTTAGTGGCACTTGCATGTACGTAGTGTTAATAGAAACTTTTTTGTGAAATTAAATTTACGGTTGCTTTGCATTTTGTGATACTACATAATGTCCAAAGCTTTAACCCTCTGCGACTAAGGAGCCTCTCATACACCGCAGAACACAAAAAGCGTTGTCAGATCGTAATTTTTTTAGTCCTTATTTGTAGCGGGCGACAAAAGGTGGGGGGGGGATTCAGCGGTCGGTTAAATGTTGTCCCACAACCAATACCTACGCTTTATTAGCAATTAGTAACGTAATTAATTTGACTGCTCGATGAATGAGTGAGCGTTTTGAGAGCGCTACAATGCAGCACATACAGTACGTATGTATTAATGGTACAGTAGGTTTACATATCCAGTAAGTGTTTTAGATGTCTATATAACGTAATATAACGAATTGTTGTATTTATTTCATTGAAAATACACGAAGTCATTACCCGGTGCTTACAGTGTTTAACTAAACAACTATCATAGCCAAATAAGGTATGTTTATGAGTAAGAGATTAATATCATGGTTTTTCTATGTGTATAGTTATTATTGACCGAGCGAAGAAAGGTCTCTAAGTTATCTAAAGTGGTTCAGCACTTTGTCCGTCAGTCTGTCAGAGGCATTTAGCGTCAAAGCCATACCAGCGAATGACTTTAAATCATCAGAAAATATGTAAAGCTTTGGCCAAAAGCCAAAAATGCCAGTGAAAATATTAGAAGATCCGTTAGTAAGTGGGGAGAAAATATTTTTGTATTTATTTTCTGCTCGTGTAGGGTATCTTTTAAAAGAACTTTGCAAGAAGAGTATGAAACCGTATTAAAAATATATATCTAATACTATAAGGGACTTGATATACAAGGAGCTCGAGGCGCGCGTACTGGGCGCGCGGCGGGAGCGCGAAATGTAAAAAGGACGTATGTGATATTTTTGTCAAAATTTAGTTATAAACATCAGAAATGTCTTTACTACGTATATTATGACTGGTAGCAGATGCGTCTATATTAAAAGTATTTTGTAGGTTCCTTAATACTAGTATATGCGTCTATTTTTCCTGATTCCGATGATGTATAAATCGCAATAGGTATTGTCAAAAATGCAGATTTTTCATTTTCGATATGACGGCAGTAAGTATGCAACCAGCAGCGCGGCGGGAAGCGCCGCTCGGCCGCGCGCCTCGGGCACTTTGTATATCATCTCCCTAAGAATCTTTGTCCTGACATACTGATTCACCGAAAGACTGACTGACTTAGAAACAACGCACAGACTAAACTGTAGAGACTTAAAATTTGGAGGGTACATTTGACTTAGTACGTAGAGGTGTACTAAGAAAGGCTTTTTGGAAATTCTACCTTAAGGGTTAAATGGGGTCAAAACGTTTGTATGAAAGTTCCACAGATTTAGATACTATCTAAATCTAAGGCAAGTTCTATTTATATGTATATACAATATGTAACAGAAAGGTGTAGTAATACTTAAGCCACGCATCTGACTACATTTATAGAGTCTAACAGGAACTTTTGAATTCATGGCAGCAACATGAATGTTGAGTTATTATGTATTAAAGATAAAAAAAAATATTATGTCATTTGTATCTATTTCATCGGCTACCGTTCTACACCACATAGTTTTTAGTCCTAGACATCTGGCAGTGGTGGCCATAATAAAGGTCAAGGTCACGCGCCACAGATGTAACCATAGGGTTGTCAAACATATTTGAAAAATATGTTTTTATATTTTTGTATGCAAAAAAATATCTCCGATTTCGGCTTTCGTTCTCTGGCAGACGATTCCTGGCATGATACTCAAACACACCACCAAGTATTACTACACCTTTTTGATACAGGTTGTATAAAATATATATTCATATATTCTTTTTTTTTAAACTTATAGCGATGATAATTGGCATTTGAGTAGTTTTTTTTAACTCACAGCCCCACACTAAGTTCAAAGACTTGTATCGTGGGTGCCGGAAACATTCACATCACACACACATTACACCAGAACCAGAAGCACAAGACAGATTTTCTGGGAAATATTGTAATATAATAATAATAATACAAATCTCCTTATTTGTTTCTTAAATAAATTTTAATTTGTTTAATAACTAACGAATGAAATTAACTGTAGTATTGTTAAGAAATCTGTCAATTCTTACGGTGTAATTATTAATGTATTATAGTATAAGGTTTTATCAGAACCTTTATAAATATAAATTAAGAAGCAACGCACACAATCTTAATACTAGATATAAGCATAAAATTACAGTGCGCGAATTTAGATTAAGCAAAACGAATAAATATTTTATGGAAAATGGGGTTATATTTTACAATAGAATTCCTAAAATCGTAACTGAATTGGGAAAGTTCAAATCTGTAATAAAACTGGCATTAATTAAGAATGCTTACTATAAAACGATCGACTATATTAATGACATGGATGCATGGAAGCAAACTGCACAAGCGCTTTCTAGTGACTACATAATATAGATATACCTAGGTTAATACTATTATGTATTAGAGTTAAGAAATGATTTACAAAAAATTAATGAGAAAATGCGCCGCCGAGTTCTTGCCAGGTTCTTCTCGAGAAGGCTGTAATTTTGCGAATCTGGCAGTAGAATCATTAACTTTCATGAGTGCCTCTAGTAAACATGTAAATAAACGATTTTAATTGGATTTGATTGAATACGAATTCCTAAAACATAATTGCCTACTAAGTTCCTTGTAAGAAGTTTTTGTTTGCCAAAATTACTGCTATTCCAGTCGGTAAAGCAATCATTCTGAAACTTGTTCACAGAATGTACGCAAACTCATTCCCGAATGCAAAACCTTCGGCGAGTCGCGTAATTTCATTAACTGCATTTCGAGTCCCACTCAAAGCGACCGACTTATCGAATTTGGCATTTGTGCCAAATAAACGTAAAGCGGAATTCATCGAGCAGTTGTCGATTACAGGTAGTTGGGGTGAAATTTGTTTTGTTTGGCGTATCGTTAACTATTTGTTTTCAGCCTGTTCATCATTCTGATCCAATACAACTTATAGATCGTGGGCCGATTGTCGTCAACCCTTCCGAATCGATGAGACAAGATGAGGGTGTTGAGTGTAAAAAGTTATGCTCAAAAGGGTTACCTGTATGGCAACAATATGGCTGGGAGTGTACGGGCCAATCTATTAGATAATTAGTTATTATTATAATTATAGCATACTTAGCTATGCCAGTCACAGAAAGATGGAAAGTATTTTTTATTTATCATTAAACAATCTTGTAGCATGTATTAACAAGTTTTATTTTTTTCTTTTTTTTTCATGCCCTACGGGCCAATTGCCTATATTTCCTCAAACTAAACTAAAACTATGTACAGCAAAGAACTAAGTTACCTACAAGACATCGAGCTTATAGGTAACTCAAGTGCTCAAGCCCACTACCAGTGGGTAGCGATCCCATCATGCTGGCGGCATTGCCTCTCTGAATTTGTTTTTGTTCGATTTTTATTTGTTCGGAAATTTTTTTATATTTTTTTACGGCTATAACATTGGGAAATAACATTGGGACGCTTTCTAGATATGTAACCAGTTATTTTCAAAATGTTTTGGCCTATTTCTTCTCACGTGTCAATCTTTTATAAGTCAGTTACTCCACGATGGCGACATTACATTTGCGATCAAAAAACTAATTTCATTTTATTACGGAAAGTTGCTTTCTTCGTGCTCCGAAGCTGGTAAACGTATGTAAATGAGAATTTATTCGCATCCGCCCATCCATTTTCTCAGTATCGAAGGCGTGTTAAGAAATTGTGACGCGAAATAGGGACATATTCATATGTTATGCGGAAGAAGCTGCCTTCATTCTGATAAACTCGGATGTGAATGCCAAATATTTATCAAACCTTCTTTTTGACCGACTTCAAAAAAAAGAGTAGGTAGCTCAATTCGATTGTATTTTTCTTTTTCTCAGGAACCCGTCCGTCAAAGTTGTTCAATTTCGATAACCAGTGTTAAAAGCAGATGATTTACAAAAAATAAACGCTTTCACACTCACAGCCCCACATTAAGTTCGATGACTTGTGTCGCGGGTACCGGAAACATTCACGTAACACACACAATCACACCTAGAACCAAAAACACAAATTTTCCTTGGGTAGATAACTTGTTGTTATAGTATTAGAAGATAAATTGGGTAATTTTGCAGTTGTCGGGTAATTTCACAACTGTCGTCTGATATCCTTGCTTGGGAATACACCTGGGAATAAACGCCGATAAGATCTCTAACTCGTGTGACACTATTGCTGTTGCTGCTATACCACTGGAAAGTTCGATTAATTCTGGTTTCGAATAAGCCGTTTAGCCCGTTTAAGGTGAAGTAGGCTCCAAATTGGACGATTCATCCTCACGAATATTAAAGTTTTGACTTTTACAAACGGTCGATTAACAGAATTTTTTTATGTGTAATAAATGTTCACAAAATATTTTATTCGGATATGTTCAGCGATACACGATTGAATAAATTTGACACGATAGAAAATAAATTTAAACTTTACTAAAAAACACCAAATTTCCCGTTCCCGTCAGAGGAATGAATCAACTTTATTCTGTTTCTATAAAAGATATTTTTTACAAAATATTAATAATTTATTATTAATTAATATTGGGTGTAATCCCAACAAACATACAAACCCTGTTATGAACTAAATTTTTTTGTAAAAGGGTAAGATTAATTTTAAAAATATATGAAAGCGCGCACGCTGCCTATGCAGGCAATAATTCTGCGAGGCTACAGTTTGGCTCCGGTCCGCCACGCCAACTCGATACCAAGTCGCCTTAAGTCAATATTAAAATTTTAACTTGATTTGTTTCTATATTCAATTCAATTCAATTCAAATTTATTCAAAATAACAAGTGGGCACTTACAACAACGTAGACAACTTAAATAATATGACTTATTAGTATAGGTATAAATATATGCTGTTGAACTTATAGGCTCTCTAGTTCCCACGCTAGGATACCCTGTGTTGTGGGCAACCAGTCTCTTCCATGTTCAGGCACTTACAATTAAACTAATAAATGTAAAAAACTGGACCTTATCACATTAATATTATAAGTCCGAAGAACAATAGTAGTAAGTCCCGCGGCTTCGCCCGACAAACGCGGGCAAAGTCGCGAGGCATAGCTGATATAAGACTACTAATAATATACGAACACAAGTATTATTAGCTAACCACTTACATTCATTCTACGAACATGTTCAAGCTTAGGAGGCTAGCTGTATAGCTAACAAAGCAAAAGACGGCCTCTGATAAGGTAATTTTTCTGAGACCCGATATAAAATCAGCCAAGAGGTAGCGATTATGTCCACATCAGTCAATAGACGACTTTTTCTCGTCGATTGATATTTTTTTTAAATTAATATAAATTAATAATAGTGTAAATAAGAAAACAACATTTTATTTAAAAAAAAGCGTGGGGTGCATGGTGTCAATAGTTATAAATATTTTATTGACAGATAAGAGAAGAAGGATCAATAATTTCGATAATATCTTAAAAAGCAACCCACGCTTTTTTTAAACAAAATTTTCTATTCTTATTTACACTATTATTAATTTATATTATTAAATATTTCAACACTATTCTTAATTCTAATTTATTTTCTATTTTTTAGTTTGGTTTTCTATATAAAGCGTGTTTTTAGTTTTTTTTTTAACTATTATTTATTTTTTAGAATTCGTTTATTTATTTATTTATTCATATGCATTACATGTACATTAGGTCATAAGACTAAACTTAGAAACTAAAGACATTCACCCTGTAATGTAGGGTATAAGCAAGTATGTTATCTATATATCTATCTAATATAATATTGGAGTTGAGATCATTTAGAGTTACTTACTTCTAATTTCACATAGTATATACAAGTTATTTATTTTAGGTTTTATTTAGCTATGAGATTGTAACGTTTTATCTTCAAAATATTCATTAACGTTTTAACTTAATTGTAAGCTTCTGGCGTTTGAGAGGACTGCCTGGTCATAAAAGCGTTTTTTTAGTGTATTGCGTCTTGTACTTCTTTGGTCCACCACCAAGTCCCTTTTATTATGATTTACGTATATATGCCCATATGGTGTCAATATCTGAATCCACATCTACTTCCACTTCTACCAGTTGTTCGCAAAAAGTCGAGAATATCTTTTAGATTCCACCATGTTGCGAGTTCTGGATGTTGAATTAACGGGTCCGCTATTTTATATAATTAATAGATAGGTAAGTGAGGGATCGTTAGTGAATTAATTTTACTAAACAAACGCATTCACACTCACAGCCCACACTAAGTTTAAAGACTTGTATCGTGGGTGCCGGAAACATTGACATCTCACACACATTACACCCAGAACTAGAAGCACAAATATCCCTTGGGAAGGAATTTGCGCTCCTGCCGGGAATCGAACCCAGGACCCACGGCGCAGAGGGCGGAGACCTGTCCACTGCGCCAGATGGGTCGTCAAATACGAGTTGCATACAAGCGCTTGTATTTTTATATGGCCGAAATTTAATTATTCGATAAGTTTTAGTTGTTTGATTTTTACCATTAATCTCACGTTATTTGCAATCATGGTATATTTTTAGGAAATCTCTGCTAAGAAGGCTTCTTAAGCTTCTTCTAAAGTAGTCGAAAAAAATTCGGAAGTAACATCACATATTCACAATGTATCATGTTGTTAACCATACATATTTATAATTTACCCCAATGTCACATGTTCTCATAATGAAAACCAGTTTGTTTTGTGGTAGGGGTCCAAATGCAATACGATGTAGCAACGCTAGGGACATTTATATTCAAAATGATAGACTAAACTGTGTGTTGCGAGAATGTAAACAGCTTTTAGCTAAGTGCGTTGTAAACAATTATTAAGACCATGGAAACCTTTTTGACTTGTTCGAGTTAGAATATTAACTCCTGCTTTCTTAGTTCTGCGTTCTGCGTTCTAGTCCCAGTGGGAACAACACACACAACACACGTTTTCTCTACAAAGGGAATTTGTGATTTTTTATGTGCGACAGGCAAACATTGGTTCACTATCTCACCTGATGGAAAGTGAAGATGCGGCTGATGTAGTTAGTACCTGTACCTAGAAGATTCAGTCTTGAATTTATTTTTATTTAGGTGTGATTGTGAGTGTGATGTGAATATTTCCAGCATCAACGATACAAGTCTTTGAACGTAGTACTACTTATTATATACTGTACTGTTTAATCCCTCCTCCCCACGCTATCTCAAAGATCAGTTTGAATTTCTTCATCTTGGACACTCACTCTCATTGAGGTCATCCGAATATTTAGAATTAAGAATGCCAAGCCACAGTTCTACATTTTATGACAAATCTTTTACTGTACAAGCTATTCGCCTCTGGAACAGTTTACCGGTCTCTATACGTCGCTCTCAATCACTCCACACTTTTAAAGAACAAATAAAAAATTGTATCACTCTCAATTAAGTTAAAGCTATGAATGTCCTTTATTACTCATATATATATATATATGTGTATAATAATATATATATTAGTTTGTGTATGTTTATAATATATTATTATTATTTGTGTAGGTTTTTGTATGTATATTATGTATCTAATATTAATAGGTATGTGTAAGTACATTTATTAATTTAAATTGAGTTGAGGTACACCACCGTCCCTGTTTGTAATATTTTTATCATCTCCCTTTGGTTGTCTGGAAGAAATCACTTTGAGCGATAAGACCGCCCTTTGTGCTCCTAAGTTATATTTAAGATTTCTTTGTAAGTGTTATTTTTTGGTGTGCAAATAAAGAATTTATCTATCTATCTATCTATCTTAGATAAATGATAGATATATAAATTAAGATTTTTATATAGGTGTAATTATTCTCAGTATTATGTGAATGTTATGTGTGTGGTCAAGTGTGGTGTTAATGTTTACGGGCCCACGACACAAGTCATAGTACTTTTAGTGTGGGGCGTTGAGTGTGAAAGCATTTATGTGTAAGTGTTATTTTGTCAGGGCGACGCTGGGCTGGTTAGCTAGTAATAAAATATAATCATTATTTCATACCTAGAACAGTGCAAATATTCAACTCTAGATAGAAGCGACACTGGTGCTAATTCTGTTGAGCACCGAACTAAACTAAACTAAAAATAAACTAGTTTTAGTCAAAGAATACCTAAACGCTATTCTGATTTTACGTTGAACTAAATTTAAAAGTTGAAATGACAGGACTAAAATTGATTTTGACAGCAACCAAATTGAATTGTATTCACAAGAACCGCAATCACATATTCCTCCATTATAGACTTTGTAGGTCAGTATTTGCTCCATTAATTGCACGTGTTATTCTTTCAAGTATAAGATTACATTAAAAATAATCCAGACCTTTTTCATACAGACTAATTTGAGTTTAAAATTTCTATTTTTAGTCTTCATTTAGACGTAAAACACGTACATCAGAATAAGAATTTGGTAATTTTCACTAAATAGAGTAACTAAACTAACTTAGTCCTGTCAAACTTAATTTTAGTCTAATCTTGCATTTTCCGAATAGGTTTTGGACTAAAGCAGGACTAAAACAAATTTTAGGCTAGTTTAGTCTAATTCTGGACAACAGAATCGGCACCATTATGTATAGTAACTATTTTTAAGCGTCTTTCGACCTTAAATTTAAAAGATATTATCATAAATTAATAAGGACTTCTCCGTAATTCTTCTAAATTATTCCTTACACTACAATTACGTATTCCCCTAAAAAAGGTAACAGGAATAATGTAAAGGGCTTAGTGATTCTAATTATACGGGGCGCTTAGTGAAGCTCTGACTAACCTGAACGATTTTGTGACTGTTCATTAGAAAACAAAGAAGGCCGTTACCCAAAAAATAACTATAGCGGCCATGTTTGAGAGCGAGTCATTCTAGGGCTGGCTTATGTGCCCTTGACTCACTTAGCATCAGATGTGGTAGTGATCAAATGCAAGCCCAAACAAGTTAAGCTAGATGTCGGTTTTAAAAAACTAACAGAAGCTACTTATTAATAGTGCAACTGAAAATTGAAAACTTATTTTTGATGTGTGCGAGAAAATGGCAATTCATTTTGGTAATGCTGTCAGCAGTTTGAAATTGATGCTTGCTAAAAATTAAGTAAAATTAAACATTATTTAGAAAATGTTTCATTCATAACACACCAAGGTACAATTATTTCTGTTGTACATGTGTAAGTAAGTGGTCTTTAGAATACTTTCTTATATTATTACATTCAAGCAGACATATTTTTTTATTTCAACTAAAAAATAAATTTAATTAAATAAATCTCTTTTAATGAAAAAATAATGTTTTTTTGTTTTATAGATTGACGTTTAATTACTGTTCCACCTGTTGATAATGTTAGCGAAGCCGTTACCACGCTTAGCTTAGAATATAACTAACTGGTGGTAAAGGAGCTTTCTTACCTATTTTGGTACTTAATTAAATGATTTTCTCAAAAAAAAAAAC
Organism: Lomographa bimaculata; assembly: GCA_948107665.1. NCBI lineage: Eukaryota > Metazoa > Arthropoda > Insecta > Lepidoptera > Geometridae > Lomographa > Lomographa bimaculata. The sequence continues at coordinate 5,770,821 of OX403597.1, forward strand.
TTATTAATAAATGTGGCATTCTTACATGTTTTTTAGAGCCGGTGAAGCTATTACGTTTTCCTTCTGCTGCTGTTATGAATTCCTTAAGGTAATCTTATCTATTCTAACAATTCCCGCGGGTTATGAAGGTGAAAATTCAACATTACGCTGGATGCAATGCTAAGTAAACAAAGAAACAAAATATGTACTAAGACTTCCCCTAAAAAAACAATAATATTGGTTCACGTTCCTTAAGATGTGGACAAATATTTAACATCAAAAAATAATACTATCAGTAAACATTTTTGTCGCCATCTAGAAGATGATTCTTTTTTTTTGTGACCTCATTGAAGTTACTTCAACCGTTTAGGTGTGCTCGGAGCTTTAAACGGGGACAATTCCGGCAAAGAAATATTTCGTGCTGGGACATTTTTCTTCATTTTACCTTATTTGAATAACGAAAATGTATTTTACCTGAGCGTGGTTTACAAGTTAATTCTGCGGAAGAAGTTGGGAACAGCCACAATTAAAATTGTGGTATTTTATGGTACGAGGGGCAATTTTTGGGAAGACATTCTCTTGATTTCATATTTAGCGAGAAAATTTCCTAATTTGAATTTTGCTAGCCTTTTTGCGACTTAAAAGAACTCCAGACAGACTTTAATTATATTTTATGATTGACGTGAAACAGTTGAAGATCAAACATATTGTTCTTCAATAACTTTCTAAAGTACCAAATATCGTCGAATCTAAAAACATAATCAATTAAAAAAAAAAATATGTTTTTATGTAATTTACTCTACTTGATGGGTTTGGTTTTTTTTTTTAATAACGTTTTATATCGCGCCAAAAATCTGCCATTTCACAAGCTTTTATTTAGTTTCACCTGTCCCGACGTTTGTCATCAAATCTTGCAAATTAAATTTGATCCACTTCTATTTGATGACATGGTGCTGATCTGATGATGGAGCTGGAAGGTGGCCAAAGGAACTACGCAATGAAACGACACAACCTCATCGAGTTTGGGCTCATTTGAATCGTCTTGACGAGTAGTTTGTCTTTCAATGTTACCAGTTTGTTGGAATTCAATTATGTAATTGCTTTGCTATAATTTTCCAACATCAAAGCGTCTTAAATACACCCAATAACATTTTGGCAGCTATCATTGAGAGTCAGTCATTATCCTTACGTGTTTACCACCCTTGATCACACTATCACGTCCCAAAAGGAGTGGTCAAACTCTACCCTATCAGAGTCAACTTAAATCAAATCAAAATCGTTTATTCACATGGGCCCCAAAGAGGCACTCATGAAAGTTAATAACTCTACTGCCAGATTCGCAAAATTACAGCTATCTCGAGAAGCACCTTGCAGGAAGCAATTCGGCGCAATTTTTAAATTTTTTTTTTTAAACTTTCTTTATCACAAATACATAATTATGTTAACCTAGGTGTATCTATATTATGTAGTCGCTAGAAAGCGCTTGTGCAGTTTGCCTCCATGCATCCTTGTCATTAAGAGATAAAACAAAATCGATCGATTTACAAATAAATCAACGAAACGTCATGTAATAAACCATTAATTTGAACAAAGTTAATAATCAAATGGATATACCTAATTGTTAATATTAATATTTGATAATTTTTGTTACAATTGGTGAGCGGCGTTATATATATATTTTTTTTATTTGTGACAGGCTAGTGTTTGACCACTATCTCACCTGATGGTAAGTGACGATGTGATCGAAGCTAGTAAACACACTAGACCTGGAATACGCAGGCTCTCAAGGATAACTGCCGAAACACCGTATTTGGCTTGGCGGCAGACTTTTTTTTAGAATGAACGATCTCTACCTCCTAACTTTTATTCTCAACGAAGTAAAAGTTCATGAATTATGTACCTTAAGTAATAAAATACTTTATTTTATTGGCAATTCTTTAATTCAAAGTGATGTTATCTTGAGGGTCCATCAACGGGCGGCGTTTTTTACAGATTTAATTAAACTTTGAACATTTCAGACAGTGAGGCAGTTTGTTAGAAAACTTTTGCCGTTAGTCACTTTGTATGATTACGTTCATACGTATACGAAATTATCTTTTTTATGGGAGGTAGTTATGTAGCATTTTATGGACCACCTTTTTTTCGGTAAAAGAAAAATTTATAATTAAAATTTAGAATCGGTAGAGCATTCTATTGTCACCTTATCTACTTCCACCTATATTTATGGTAGTGTTAGTTTGTATAGTTTCGTATTGTATAGTTTATCTTTTACCTTTGGAAATCTTTTTCCTGCAAGAAAATCTGATATTAAGCACACAATAAACGCTGTCATACTTATACAGCTCCACACTAAGTTCGAAAACTTGTATCGCAGATGCCGGAAACATCACAGACAATCCGATCCATCACCGTAAATGTAGCGTACTTGTATGTTGTATAATATAGTGTTTTTATATGTATATATTTTGCACCCACGTTTAGGTAAACGCTGGTGCAAAATATACACACTCGTTTCGGTTTAAAATGTATTTAGGTAGATAGCTTTGTATAAATGCATCCTGCTGAGCTTCCATTTATAAAGCTCAGTAGCAGATAAAAAAAAACCTTGAGCTAATTGAACATAAGAAAACTTTCTCTCGACAAAATAATTTTACCTACCTACCTACAAATGAGATAATAATACTATAATATCTCTTCATACTAATGTTATAAATCCGAAAGTTTGTGTGTAAGTGTATTTGTTTTTTCTTCATGATTTCATGCTATAACGGCTGAATGAAATTTGGAATGTACATAGCTTATACTTATAGGATTAACACATACTTAGGCTACTTTTAACTTGATACACGTGGGCGAAGCCGCGGGGAATGGCTAGTACAATATGAAATTCTGGATGGGTTACATGTTTGTTGCTCAATCACGTCTAAACTACTGTATACGAATTTGGATGAAATTTGGCACACAGATAGTTTATAACTGGGGTTAACACCAAAGATGGAAATTGTTACCTACTACGCGGATGAAGTCGCGGGCAGAAGCTAGTGCTAAATATGTAGTTGATTCCTGCAGTAGGTATATGAAATTTTCGCAAGCATTGCAAGTTTTCCAAGAAATATTTCAACACCAAGATGTAAACAATAAATAATTACTTACCAGAATATAAATGGGGCAACCCAATCCTTGATAAAAAATAATAGTATAAAAACCTTTTTCAACCCCAAGTTTTCAACAATTTTCAAAGAGGTTTATCTTGGTAAGCCAGCTAGATTCATGCGCTTTGAGAAAACTGCCAATACGCATGCGCGATATCCATGGCGTCGAACAAATGACAGTTGTGACAACAAACGCTACGGGAAGGAATGTTTTCCTCTATTTTCTCAAAAAAACATGTTCCCTTCGATCTATTTCTCTACATTCTACTCTAATTTCTTCATTTTTAAATTCATTTAATTGGACTAAAGTTCGTATATCTGTGTAAACCATATTCAAGGTTAGTTTCCTGTGTTTACGGATTCCGTAGTAAATAATGCAAAAGTTTTGGTGCAGTGTGTTTTAAAGTTTCATAATTTAAATACTGTGTTTTGGTGTATTCTTTTCGGCAAGTACTAGGGCACCAGAAGTCGTGAAGCGATAAAAAAAGTGCGTCAATCGAGCTGGCAAGGTATGTGAACACTTCTAATTCATGCTCAATGGAATACCACCTATTCGCAGCAAAGGGTCGTAAGCGGTTCGTCTACTTAAATTGAACCTTATTTGGTTAGCTTAAGATTTGTTGTGATGGTGAGAAATTATGAATAAGTGAAGCCTTTTAAGATTGTATACCTGAATGCTTTTCTGTTTCCCTCTCATCCTTTTGAATAGGTAGAGACGGGCATTTTTCAGCAATGCCTTTCATTATACAATACAAAAGCTGCGGCTTACTTGTACAATTCAAAAGATTTCAATCATTAACATCTCTAGCAACAAAATTATTAATTCTAAAATTAAGTAAACATAAAATAATCTTAATCTTTAGGTACATAACGTAAGTTGCGACGCATAATTAAGATATTATCGCATCTAGATGTAGCTAGTAATTTGTGTGAAAAACCTTTTTTTTTATTTATTGGAAAAAAATATACGAAAAGCTTCACTAATTAAGCCTCTATATATAAACGCTTTCAGCCCCACATTAGGTACGATGACTTGTGTCGTGGGTACCGGAAACATACGTCCTGATTAGTGCGAATACACCTCATTCTGAATAAATCAACCGACACGACCTGGTCTCTTTAGCCACATAATTGTATTGGGAACAACATGCACTCTTTTTCAAAGAAGTTAGAGAATTTAGAATGGACAAACACATAAGAACTCATAATCCTCAGTACAAGATCTACAACGCCGACACCTAAAAATTTATGCACTAAGTTTAATATTGCATATGTTTAGTACCTACCGATATTTTTATGTGAAAAAATGATAAGTGACGTTAGGTATACAGCTGGATTCAAATCTAACATAATATATACTTGCACGATGTATAGCCATATATAAGTACCTACAACATTATATATCATAGTATTTACATCTTTAGTAATAATATCTTGGTAAGAATATTTGTTTACCTATTTTCCTCTAGATAATCCTAAAAGATAGCCTGTTTTACTGAAATCTCTAAAATCTTTGTTTCAAGTGAATTTTAGAACGTGAAGGGTCAAATCTAGTCAGTAAATTAAAGTTTTAGTCGGTGAAACAAGAATTGCGACTTGGGCATGTTACAGCATCACTTGATAAGTTACTGTTAATTTATCTGAGAGATAATACACACAGATTGTGTCCAATTTTTTAATTTATCTATCTCATCAAAACTAAGTTTGCTAAAAAATAACTTGGGTTAGTTTCAGCGCCTTTCGGTGTTTCTGTTAATTAACAGATCAATTGAACTGAAATTAAAAAAAAATGTGATTTGTGTTAAATATATAAAATATGTGTTAAATATATATAACATGTAGTGTCTGCCTTAAAAAGGTTATTTTTACATTGAAACTTAGGCCTGTTATATAGTTTCTTGATAAGTTTCTGTAAGCTTATCTGGGAGGAAATTAAACGCAAATTTGGTCCCTTTTTTAGTTTATCTGGTAGGACATTATTATTAGAACCTGATATATAAAATAAGATGTATATACCAGAAAAAATACCAACCTGTAAGTATATATATATGTATATATATATATACATACAGGTTGGTATTTTGAGATGGGTAATGACGGACAAGTCCGAAACCACGAGAGATAGAGAAAAGTTGTGAAAGAGATGATGCCTTCTTCACTTTTATAAGCAAACAGTAACGGAATAACTTCACTTTCTTAACTTTAAAAAAATAAAGACACCTGTATTATCGAACTAATGACACGCATTTAATTTTTCATTCAAAATAGGCAAATGTTTTACCCCTATCTCACGGATGTTAAGAAATTGTTGTTTTAAATACTGAGTAATAACAGAATTAACTGAAAACTTAATGCAGAATTGCAGATTCTGTTCCATTTTTTAATTTACTTGGTAGATAGATAATATTTATTGATCCACTTTTTAGGATTAGAAAACTTGAGAGGTGTCAAGGGACACCCGGATGGAACGAAGTTCAATTTCCATCCAGCCCCCCTTTGCAACGCGCGATAAGGAACTTTCGTTTCAAAATTAAAAGAAACATGCAAAAACCAACATCACGCGGTGTTCCCAGGAGGTCACCCATCCAAGTACTGACCGCGCCCGACGTTGCTTAACTTCGGTGGTCGGACGAGAACGTGGTATGGCTTACAACTACAGCAAAAAGTGTCGTTACAACTTTTGGTCTTAATTTTTTCCGTCTAACCCCTTTCGCAACGCGCGATAAGGAACTTTCGTTCCAAAAATAGGTAACAAACGTAAAGTGTTACAACATGCGGCCACATCACTAACAGCGATATACCAGCCGTTAGTGAGCGTTGGTAACATGGTGCCTATCGGGACGTTGTGAAACAGGCCTTTAGACTGTCTAGATACTTCCAAAGTTTAGCCTTGAAACTTGAATGAAATACCTCGCCAAGGTATGTACTGAATTTAAACAAAACTTTTCCTTTGATTTGTGTTGTAGGCAAGGTCCGATAAACATATAAGTTTATAGTATAAGATATATGCCTATTAATATAAGTTTATTCGCTAAGTAAGTGTTTAACACAAAATAAGTATAATTACAAAGTAAGTCGAAATTTTCGTGTTTTAAGCCGAAAATAACATTGAAACATAAGTATAATTAAACGCAAGCAAAGCTTAAATAAACTGACTTCATCGCTTATATTTTGGTTTTGGCTTTATCGATTTCGATAAAATTTATATGGGACCACCTCATCTACCAAACGAAAAAAAAACATCAAAATCGATTCATAATTGGCGGAGATATCGCGTAACATACATACGAAAAAAAACAGTCGAATTGAGAACTACCTTTTTTAAAGTCGGTTGAAAAATATAAAAAATAGAAGTGATTTGTTCTTAATTTGAATTTTATGATTTTTAATGCCAGAGCTTGTGTGAATATGGCTAATGGAAGTATATTATGTAAAGGCAGGATTTAGTTTAGGGGGATCGAGCTCTGGACCAAAAACAAACCGAAAAAGTGAATTTTTTACTCGTACACCCAGGCAAAATTTTCTTACAACTTTTGTAAGATGAGCTTCAAGAGCCCTTTTGGGGGTGAGAGGGGTTGAACCCCCAAATCCTCCCCCCTGCCTACGGCCTTGTGTAAGGCATATACGCCTGAGCGTACGTAGTCTTTTTGAGTCTGAAAACTATTGCTGGTTTTATCTATGATTTTATCTCTGACAGGCTAGCGTATTACCGCTACCTCACCTGACTTACTGTTTTCGGCGTGTGTTTTAGTTCTTATTGGATAGCTACTGAGATAATATAACCATTGGATAGCTACTTTGACCTACTTAACAAGGTAGCCTGTTAATACAGGCACGACCACGTCAGCAGTTACTATCAGGCACATCAGAAGATAGTGGTCAAACAATAGCCTATCTGAGATAGGTAAACAAATCTCCAACTCAATCAGCGCACAGCCTAATCCGTGAAAATTACAAGGTAGCTTTGTTTGGTATTGTAGGGGAGCAAGAGAAGTTAAAAAATAAAATATTTTATCTAAGGTACTTTAAGGGGCCCAAAGGGGGTGAAATCGCGGGCCTTAAGCTAGTTTATTATATTATTATTTTGGTTTTTGAATCTTTTCTATAATAATTTAATTATTAAAATTTTTTTGATCCGGCCGCGGCCTCATTTGTTGACAAAAAAATTATACAAATAACATAAAAAAATATTCACACTCACAGCCCCACACCAAGCTTGAAGACTTGTACGGATGCTGTCATAAGTTTGATGTGAAGTTTTCCTGACTGGGTATACAATCACACAAATTCCCTCTGGGGAGAAAATTCGTTCGTCGTTCCAATACCTGGAATCGAACCCGACACCCGTTGTTTAGAAAGTCGCCCAACCAACTACGCCAGCGAGCAGTTACAAAGATGATAATTTATATTTGGTCGATTTATAGAAGAATATTAACTTATATGCAACATTGAACACGTGCAGAACGGCAACTGTTAATATAATTTTCGTTTATTTTTTGTAGCCTATAAAAATGTTATTGGTTGGTTTAGTTTAGTGTCCACTTCCGGCGAATTCTCTTGCCTCTGATTGGACCACAATATTGCTTCATTTATCGTGACACAAAACTTGGAATGTGATTGGCCTAGTAATTGGAAGAGGAAAACTGGGCGCACGGCGGAAGATGAGTCCGTATGATGCGTAGCGATAGGTAATATAAAAAACAAAAACGCTTTCATACTCACAGCCTACACATTAAGTTCGATTACATGTGTCGTGGGTGCCGGAAACATTCACATCACATGCATAATCACAAACAAAACCAGAATATTATTTTTGTGTTGAGAAAACTTGTTTTTCAGCCGGGAATCGAATCGCATACGAAGGCGAACGCGCACCAAACAAAGCCAACGGGCAACTGCCCGTTTACGTTGTAAATTGTAAATGTAATTAATAATCATTGTCACTCAAAGATATTACAACTAGGCTAGTTAAGCAGTTATATGTTTCCAAGAAAAATAGTGTTGGCTCTAACATATGACGCGACATGGTTTGGATAGCGTGCGGGGACGCGGGCGCGGTTGCCTTCCGTACAGTGGTGTCCGCGCTCGGTAACCAGTGCAATGTTTAAAGAAATACTATGATTTATTATAATTATATCGTACTTATATAGAGGCATCGTACCCGGTACGACTAGAAAAACATCCACTGGGATATAAAAATCCCCGGGATATGAGAGGAATGCAGCTCGAATCGGCTCGCATTTTGAACCGACTTCACAATGACATATAACTTTTTGTGAACCGATTTTGATGTTTTTTTTTTGTTTGAAAGCTGGTGCTTTCCAATTGATCCCATTTATATATGATCAAGTTTGACCAGTAGTTTTTGAGTTATTCTCAATAATGCGTATTTTATTCATTTTATCTGATCAAAGTATCGAAGATAAAGCGGCGAAGTCGGTTTTTTAAGCTTTACTTGGGTTTAAATTACCAAATATTTATTTTGATATGAAATGTTTTTATGAATGACATTTTGTTCGGCAATTTATTAACGTAAACAATCGATTGAAAGCCTAAAACAAATTGTGCGTAGGTATTCTGTATTGTCTTTCATTGTTTGGATACCAAAATTTCCACTCATTTAGCAACGGATCGTTTGAACCACAAATAGTTTGAGCGGCACTGCCGCAAATCAGTGTTGTTGACGCAGCAGATTAGCGCGAATTTACCTTATTATATGGATAAAATAAGCGTAAATAGTGCGGTTGAATAATTTCAGTTGTTTCAGTGCGAATCTATAAGTAGGTAAACTTAACATGAGCTGATATGATTACAATTATTCAACAGAGAAAAGTGTTTTGAATGAATGTTAGCTGATAGTGCCTTTCTTCAACCAATGAAATAATATAAAATAATACATGGCAACATTGTGAAATAAATTATTTTATTATTTTTATTTTGTGATTATTAATCACGAAGAAGGATTTAGAAATTGGCTGTCTTAAATATTTTGATACAGCATAGATCTTTAGAATCAAGGACTGTAAATACTAAATTTTTATTTTTATCAGCATCATTGTTAACCAAGAAAAGGCAATAAATACAATTAGCAAATAAATAAATAAAATAATATATAAATCAACGATTAACACGGGGTATACCTGATCTTTAAATTTGGTTGAAACGTGGCTTGATTTGATCTTTTTGTATACTGGAATTTGGTATACTGCTGGAATTTTAATTTAAATTTTAGCAATTTGGAGTAGCACAGACATAACTAGATTAATGCAAGCGAAGCCATGAGGCACAGCCAGTATCACACTAATATTATGAATCCGAAAGTTTGCGTGTATGTTTGTTTTATACTGTAATTTAACACTGTAACGATTATTTTTTCCCGCCTCAAGCGATAATTTTTCCTTTCTAAATTTATCACTAACACTGTAACGTCTGAACGGATTTGGATGAAATTTTGTAATTAGGTTCGATCTTACCAAACCTATCTCGTCTAGGTCAATATTCAAGATTCAGAAAATATTTATTGACAGACTGAGTACATAATATTTCATGCTTGTCGTACTTACAACACACTTGCAATGCATAGTAATGCCAGTCTACCCATATTCAGCCAGTCAACCATATTCATTTGTGTTCATATAAAAGCAAAGTAAGGTCGAAAACATTTTAAAGGAAGGGGGGCAGATTTAAAGTATTCGCAACCTAGAAGCATGTATGAAAAGGCTCATGAATGCAGGAGATGCGGAAGATGTGTGTCAGGATCAAAGAAGGTAGAGAGATCAGTATCTCTCATCTCTGCCTACCCAAATGGGAAAGAGGCGTCACTATAAAATATGTATGTATGTAAATACAGAAATTAATGTAAAATATTAATACGGGTACATACGAAAAGTAACATCCCTAAAGCTCAGGAAACGGGTTCGTGTATCCCCCAAAATCTTGTTTGCGTCTAAAATTTCTTGCCACAATAAATAATTGTGCTTCCCTGAGATGTTTTTGCATGCAGGACGACCGTGTAGGCACGGTCTCATTAATTACACATCATGAATTCAGCTCACAGTGCTTTGGGTAAATACGCTCTAAAATCCTATAACCTCTTCGGGATTTGCAGACGTCGCATGCTCGAAACTTTGTTACGTTATAGAGATTTTCTGGAAAAGCTTTAGCGCCATGTTTTGGAGCTTTTTTCAGGAATCTATCAGAATAAGTAGTCTTAAGCAATTTGAACTTTTACTGAATAAGAAATTAAAATCAACCATTGATATTGAAATATCACCATTGTTTTTGTTTTTAAACCGACTTCAAAAAATGAAGATCAACAATTTTTTTTGGGAATTTCTTTTTTTCTAATAATAGATATAATTTCAGATTGGTTCCATAGAAATTTAATCAAAATCGGTTTAGTAGTTTAGTTTTTAATCATTAAACTGGAAACTTAATTACGACATCCAAATAAACTATTTTATTCACTTGTTCATGTTTTGGTTTTTTGTATTTTGATGTTTGTCTAATATTATTATTATGTTTATAAAACACGCTAGATAAAATAAGTTATCAGCTAACATAGCCTACATTTTATGTTACCTGCATGATAATCATTAAACAAATAAAACGATTAATAATAATCAAATTATTCAAGTGGATTCTAAGCAAAAACGATTTTATTTTATTTTGTTTATTACTAATAGTAGTAAAAAATTGTTAATTGACAAAGTTACATACAAATCGCAAAAAAGAACTGCAAAATAGAATAATAATATTAAATAATCAATAAGCATATTTTTATAGTTTTATTGGGCAATTGTGTAACACTTTTATTCAAGATAGGCAAACTTTTGATGACTATCTCACCTGATGGTAAGCGACGACACGACGATGTGGTCGACGATGGAGCAAGCTTATTAAAAATTAGTTATTACATGTTTATATATATATATATAAATACAAAACCAAATGGACGTAATATTGTCTAGGACTAAACTTAAAGTTTCGAGTGTGTGTGGGTTCAATAGAGCGTAGAAAGTACTTGGCAAAAACGCGCCCCTTGTCTGCCGTGTATAATGGATCTAAAATTATTGTTATGCCCCCGTATATTGCTAAGTATATCTCAGTGGAACCTCTGTTATGAAAAGCCTACGAGTTTCGTGTAAAGCCTTTTTGCTGTGATTGCCTCCCTTTCCAGGCTGTTGATATATGTACTAGTGTTTTATGTGCTTTAATATGGAGCAGGTTATGTAGGTACGTACTTATTTTTCCCGTTTTTACGGTATATTTTTTGCTATTCTAACTTAGTACCCGAAATTGTGTTTCATAGAAAGAATGTTGTTTGATAAATGAATAATAAACGCTTTCACAGTCACAGCTCTACACTAAGCTCATCGTCAGGCCGCATCTTCACTTTCCATCAGGCGGGATAGTGGTCAAATGCTTGCCTATCTATCATAAAAAAAAGGTCCGTGGTTTGTATCGTGGGTACCTGTAACATTCACATTGCACACACAATCATACCACATCCAGAAACACAAATTTTCCTTGGGAAGAAAATTTGTTTTCTCTATACTTCGCCAAATTCTATATAATTATACAAAACAAAGTCGGGTTAGTTACGCCATTTGTAACTCAAGAACGGCTGAACTGAATTTTACTATCTTTGATTTGTTGGATTTGTCTCCGCCCGAATAGCAGATTATTAAAACATAGTAAAAATTTACAACAAAAAAATTACAAATAAATCGTTTACTCAACGGGTTTTTGATAATATTTCTAGAACAGATTGTTCTATAAATTTTCGCGGGCGAAGCCGCAGGTATCAACAAGTATTTTATACAATTAAATGTATCATGTGAACTGAATTTAAATATAAACATAAGTCAAAGGCAAACATAAACATCAACAAAAATTAGTTCCCATTTTAACGCGCAAATAGTTATTTAAATGATGTAGAGTTTGACGCTAGTGCGACATTATTACCATCAGCCTACGCTCTATTGATTTGTAATCCGTGAAATGTGTTCTCAATTATGCAAGCACGGACGCTAGATTAGTATCCATTTGCCGTGAGACAAACCATAGATTGCTTACTACATTACAAGTACATTGTTGACATAATGAAGGCGACCGACTGTATTAATCTGCTAGAAATCAGTACCTACGATTTAGAATATATAGATTTTCTTTAAAACAAACGAATTTACACTCACAGCCCCACACTAAGTTCAAAGACTTGTATCGTGGGTGCTGGAAACATAATCACACACACAATCACACCCAGAACCAGAAGCACAAATGTCCCTTGGGAAGGAAGAAATTTTAATTTTCATTAATATTTATATTATTATAATTTAATTCCAACATATTATTATATATAATTAAAGATTTGTAACATGCTTAAGTTATTCTATTACACACGGGGGAGAGAATATTTTATACAATACAAATGGCAAAATCAATTTTTTTAAATAACCCTGGCGCTCTATCTTGAAAAAAGGCAGCACCAATTTTCACCAAACATATCTTAGATATTTGGTAAAAACCGGTGTAAGTGTGTTTACTCCTAACACTTTCGATCAAATCACTTTTCAAAATACCAAAAGTAAATTAAAATCAGTCCAGTCGTGTGGGAGATACGATGCTACACCACAAACTTGTAATAATAATAATTAAAAATATTTTTTTTGCATCTATACACACATTATAAATAAGAACACATTTATATAATTTAACAAATGATTGACAGTTAGACCGCTTCAGTCAGCTCTATAACACCTCACTTTTTCAATAGGGGTTAAAAACAGTTCTTAGTAACGAAAATATACTTATTTTAATTCTAAGGGCTAGCGTGTGTATGTATAAAATATTTTATAGATTAAGTCTTAGGCCACAACTGTCATAACTGCAGAAGCTCTTAAGGGGCAGATTATCACTTCACCTCCAACCACGCGGCGCGTTTGTCTTACATTATTATGATATAAATGTATGGGCTTGTGGTGGTAAGTATATCCGGTTAACATGGATATACCATTAGCTCTCTACATTATACCTAATTATAGTTTAATTTTCCCGGCCAAATTCAGTGGGAAGGCAGCTAAGTAAAGGGAAGGTTATCTATTTTAATGCAGAAGTGAAAATGTTTGTTATAAAAGAACAGTTTTTTATGGATTTGTATGTTTTACTTAAATAACTCATAATATAATATAATAACCTAATAAAGCCACTGACATAATAAATGCCAAATTATGGACTCCATTACGCTGAAACAACTGAAAGGATTGATTAATAACTAAACGCAAGAAAAGCTTAAAAAAACCGACTTCACCGTTTTATCTTTGGAACTTTCATCAGATTAGATATACTAAACACGCATTATTGACGATATTTCAAGAACTACTGATCAGATCTTGATCAAATTTTAATGGGACCTACAAAGCACATCTTTCAAACAAATAAAAACCAATTCAAAATCGGTTTACGTGGAACAAAGTGATGAGATAACACAAAAAAAAATACAGTCGACTTGAGTGCCTCCTCTTTTTTTGTGAAGTCGGTAGAAAAACGGCTTTAAATCACCATTTGATCAATGCTCTTCTTCGGGATGAGTTTTTTTTTCAAGTGTATTTCATATTATAAGTCCTAGTCACAAGTCACAGTCAAAGTCAAGTAAAAGAGTCAAGCTCTAGTCATAGTAAAGTTATGCCCTAGTAAAGCGGTAAAAACTTTACTAGAACTTCTATTGGAGTTTTGGAGCGAAGGTGAAACTCACGTTTTTCATCTTTGTATGATTTGCCTATACTAATGCATGTTCACTAAGTATTAACGGTTAATAATCCACCATAATTACACATTAACACTCGAAGAATCACAGGTTTTGGAAAATTTTACAAAATCAACAACGCCAGTTTTTCACTTTCGAGGCAAAAACAACATTTCATGTTTACGTAAGGTGTATTATAGCACCTTCACAGAGACAAGCTTTTAGAAGTCCGCCATATTGGATTTAAAGTTTATTTTTCGAGTTATTCTCAGCAAGCACTTTCAATTTGATACCCGTGTTGTAGGAGTGCATTAAAAATTACTTTTCCGCCATTTTGGATGTTCCGCCATATTGGATTTAGAATGACGTCACACAGGTAACCATGCATTGTCATCCAAACTAAAAGTGAATACAAAATTTCAGCCAATCAGTTGAAGATATCAGCTTCAAAATTGAGTTGCAAGATTCCACCCGGACAAACATACATATATTGCAAATTAAAAAATCTTGTAATAGAGTCTCGTTGTTGTTACTAACATTCTAGTGCTATATGTGACAACTACAATTATTTAGTAACAATCTCAAAATAATTTGGTAATAACTAGCTTATTTTGTAAAAAGAACGCAGTAACTGCAATTTTGATTAGAAAATATGTTTCAGAGAACTTTATTATTACTAGTCTAGGTGTCCCAATTTTTTTCTCCGTGTTGTTATTATTTTAGAGTTATCTATCTTTATCCATATTTTTATATAATATTCTCTCACGAATCCGCTCGTGAAGGCTCATATATATCCTAACTTACATAAACGCTTTCAAATCCACAGCCACACACTAAGTACGATGACTATTCGTGTCGTGATACGTATTCGTGGATACCGGAAACATTTACATCACATACACAATTATAACGAGTACTTATAAATAACGAATTGAAAACAATGCCATTTACTCAACATTACACTAGAATACACTACCCTAAATTAAACTACCAAATTAAGCACCTAAAGTAAACACACGCCGCCATTGTAAACATAAAGAGCTCGCTAAATAATTGCGATAAAATGTTGCTGCAATAGTAAAGCAGCCACATCAAGAACACATCACACAAACCATCCCCTATCCAATAATAATATAATAACAAACGTACCGAAAAGGTCAGCAATTCGCGAGAATTGCTCCCCATAACACGTCCAAAGTTTATTATACCGTTTCACTTATTCATCAGGTATGCAAATGAAAAGCAAATAAAGAGAGAAACGACCATCCTCGTATAGCGTACGCATATGTAATGCTATATCGGGGAAATGATCAGACGCGCCGAAGAATGGTTGAGGCGGTGTCTGAGGTTGTATAAATTTGAGGGTACATAAAGAAAATTTCGAAGGTGCTCATTAGGTATCTTGAAAAGCCTTTATGGGAACACGTTTGTGTCTTTTGGCAGATTTTGCGGTGATATGAAATTGCCTAAAGGATTTTATCTATAAAAATAAGAATAAATATTTTTTTATGTGTATACTATGCGTTCCAAAACAATTAATCCAATTGTAATGAAACTTTGGTGAAATTTTTTGTTCTAAAGCTGCGAAGGTTCCTGGCCCAAAATAAATTTAAAATATTTATTTTTTATTTTTTTTAAGCATGAACTTACCTCTTTCGGGCTTGATAAAGTACTAAGTAAACATAAACATGAAAGAAGTATTAATTTTGTCATTAAGTTTATAAATTAGGCCGCTAAGGTTTCTGGCCCAAAACAGATTGAAAAAGTTTTTATTATTATGGATGATTACGTCTTTTAAGTACCTGCTAGGTAAACATAAACATTGAAAAAGTTATAATTTAGTCATTAAGTTATATATAATACAGGCCGCTAAGATTTCTGACCCAAAACAAACATTTTTTTATTATTATCGAGTTGATTACGACTTTAATGTAGGTACTAGGTAAACATGTACACGAAAGAAGTAATAATTTTAGTCCTTAAGTTTATATTATGGTAATAAAGTAAGAGGCTAATAAACGTTGAGATATAAACGTTGAAGAGATCAAGTTCTCGTATTATTTTGCCTTTAATCTGTCTAGTGTTGCTTAGTATTTGGTAAGAAAAAACCTAACATAAAAATGATAAAATACTAAACTTCGTAATTAGGCATTGTAAAAAAATATGAACGTAAAAGTAAAAGGCTGTGATGCCTTAAAATTTTAGTTTTACTAATTAGGTTCTAAGTATAACATTGAATACTGACAAGGTCACTCACTTTAGCATTAAACATAAACATAACATAAACATAAACGCTTTCACACTCACAGCCCCACACTAAGTTCAATGACTTGTGTCGTGGGTGCCGGAAACATTCACATCACACACACAATCACAACCAGAACCAGAAACACAAATTTAACATTAAGAATACATGGTAAAAATACCGTTTCTAAAAGTAACAATTATTATAATACCTCCAAGTATTAAATAAAAAAACGCTTTCACACCCAGAGCCCCACATTAACTTCGTGGGTGCCGGAAACATTCACATCACACACACAATCGTAACCAGAACCAGAAACCGAAGTTTTTCCTTGAAGAGTAAACTTGTGTTTGCCGGAAGTCGAACCCGACACCCCTTACTTACTTAGAAGGCAACGCCACTCAACTAAGCCAACGAGCAGTTAAACTCGTCAAGTTCTCGTGTAAGCTTAAGTACTGTATTACACTGTGAGTTTTTTTGTGAAGTACATTAAAAGCACTTCATGCGAGTTATTTCAAAATATTACAAAGCTGTTACTAAACTCTTTATGGTAACTCGGTTTTATTGACTTAACCTATAACTTTTTAAATTTATATAACTTTTTTTGATGGAGACTCTCCGACCTTGTAAAACCTATTTCATTTACATCTTTCCAAAGGTTTTCACCCTATGGATGTTATTCTATTCGCCGCCTACATACTTCCATTCCTTCCATGGTACACTTCCATTTCGGCACAGAGAACAGCCCCCCCATTACGTATCTTTGTTGCACGCGGTTTCTATTTGAATTAAGCAAAAATGAACCTTATTTCTTAGGAGTTTTGTCAATTTAGTATTGAAACCGTTTGCAACAAAGATAGGTAATAGGGGGGCAGGGGATACCCACACTTCACTGAAATGCGAAGTTTTGAGTTAATCGTACGTTCTGTGCAGTAGGTATCAGTATATAAAAACGAAACTTCGTGAACAGATCGAGTGACGTGTAAACTAATTTCATTAGTACATCTTACAATTGATGATTGAAATGAAATTCATAGACATTCTTTGAGAAACCATATTATGATTTCTTTCACTTTTGTCTTAAACAATTATATTTGTTAAACCTAGATGCTGTTACGCATTGAAATTACATACTTAGAATAACCTGTACCTAAATAAAAAGGTAAATTTATAGTTCATTTTGGTAGTTATCATTTCGTTCAGTGTTGTCTAAGTAATCTGTTTTTTACCGACTTCCCAAAAAAGGAAGGAGGTACTCAAGTCGACGGTTTTTTTTGTTTGTTACCTCATAACTTCGTTCCACGTGAACCGATTTAGATATATTTTTTTTGTTTGATAGATGTTGCTTTCCAATTGGTTCCATTAAAATTTGATCAAGATCTGACTAGTAGTTTTTGAGTTATCCTCAATAATTCGTATTCTGTGGACTACATTGACGATGTTCTCTTTTTAACTGACTTCGAAAGTTACCTCATAACTTCTTTCTTTGTGCGCCGATTTTGATGATTATTTATTTATTTGAAAGCTGGTGCTTTCCATGTGGTCCCATTTAAATTTGATTAAGATCTGATCAGTGGTTTTTGAGTTATTGTCAATAAAGTGTGTTTAATACGTTAAATCTGATCAAGGTTTCGAAGATTAAGCGGTGAAATCGGTTTTTTTAAGTTTTGCTTGCGTTTAATTATAGTCAGTGTTGTCTAATCTGTTTTTTCATACTCTAATCTCTTTTTTCAACACGTAGCGTCGATGTTCCGTCATCTATTTATGTTTGATTAACCACATATCTGCCTGAAGCGTTTTGCTTCTACATTTATCAACCGTACAGCGATGGAATTGAAAACACTGCCCGCGTCTTTATTCCCCGAACAATATAATTTAGGAGACTTTAAGTCTAGAGTGAATCGGTATCTTCTAGCATGTTACATCTTCGGCCGCATCTTCTTATTCCATCAGGTGAGATAGTGGTCAAATACAACCGCTTATATCGCTTCAATCTATCAATTTAAATACAATGTAAGCCTAAGATCACACAACCGAATCAAAACCCACAATTGAATTGAAACAACGCCGAGCCATTACTCAATTCACCATATGAATTATTAAGGCTAATATACATTCAGCGATTCAGTCTGCCGTAATGATACGTCCGTCCTTCTGTTGAATAAATAATATCGGGTATTCACGATACGCCAGCGCCGATTTGCACAAAATACGCCGCCGCTGTAGGTTCGTATTACAGTCGATGTGAACACGGCCTAATTATGAATTTGTCGTTTAAATTAACATTTATGTCATTGATTACGGCATAATCATGGCTAACATTTTTAAGATAACGGCTAAAAATTTTAAAACCGGCAATCATGTTATAAATATAATTATATTATAACATCTTTTAATATGCTTTTATCAGATTCACTTGTGATTACCAAAAAACCTGAACTACCTAGTTGGGCGTTCGCCTTCTAAGCAGGGGTATGGGGTTTTATTCCCGTCAGGAACACTAGTTTTCTGGTTGTGATTGTGTGTGTGATGTAAATGTTTTCACTCACGTTATATGTCTTCGAAAGAGTGAGGCTATGAGTATAAAAGTGCTTATAATTATCATGTTAGTTGTAAGACAATAATCGGTAAGCCAAACGGCCTAAAATTATACTGACACTGGGACTGCGCACTAGTCCATCCTATCTTACTTATTTTATAAATACGAAAGCTTGTGTGTGTGAATGTTTGTTACCGCGTATCTCCGTAACGAATAAACCGATTTTGATGAAATTTAGAATGTAGATAGTTTAGGTTCCGAAATAACACATAGGCTACTTTTTAACTTAATTAATAAAAACGCGGGCAAAGCCGCGGAGCACGGTTTGTTTACTATCATATAAGCAAGTTGAGATAAACACCATTTTGCCATAGAATAAAACATAAAATGTTAATTAGCTAGGAGACCAAATTAAATGTATACATGACTATATATATATGACTACAATATACTATACTATATATATATGACTACAATTTCAATACTATACTATGTATATATGACTACAATTTCAATTAATTATTCTGTAACCGTATAAAACATTCGCAATTCACCCTTTAACTTAGAGATAACTGAATTCAAAATGATCTGCGACAAAGATTATTCATTTAATTTTAAGGCATTATTTAGTTCAGGATACGAATAACTCATCATGATAATATATTGAAATAATGACTAAACACCAATGATGATTTTAGAATTGACAAATGACGTCAGTGTCCCATAATTTCATAAGATGTCTAACTTTATTATTAACCGACTTCAAAAAAGGAGGAGGTTCTATGTTGGACTGTATGTTATTTTTTTATGTATTTTCACCGATTTCTCCCCCATTTGTGGAGCGATTCTCAAAATATTTTTTTGTTTTGTAATTTCAGAGGTGGTCCCATATAAAATTTTATCGAAATCGATCAAGCCAAAACCAAAATAAAAGCGGTGATATGGGTTTTTTTAAGCTTTGCCTCGTTTAAATTATTTGACAGCATCCTTACTTCCTTACTTATTATTATATTATATGATATATATTATATATTTATGTTATATATGCGAAAGTAACTCTGTCTGTCTGTCTATTACGCTTTGACGCTTAAACTACTGAACGAATTTAAACGAAATTTGGTACACAGATAGTCTAGAGCCTGAGAAAGGACATAGGCTACTTTTTAACCCCGAATTCTGGCTGGTCCGGGACTTACGCGGGCAAAGCCGCGGGGCGCAGCTAGTGTATATACCCACTCGTATAAGTATAAGTCAGTTGACGACCCAGTTTTCTTTAGTATGTGACATCAAATCAGTTGACTACCCAGTTGTAAGTAAGAGGACGCGCCGTAGGGGACGGGTTTGAGTGTCACCAGGAGCACAATTTTTCTTCACAAGAATTAACTATTTGCGCTTCTGGTTTTGGGCGTGATTGTGTACTTGTTGATTTAGTTCCGGTTGTACTCACCTTATGTTGTATACTGTGTGTACGGTTTATATAAATGTTTACTCACTTTTTATTTACTTTTTGTCATTTTTTTATAAGCTATGTTTTTTAAAACATAAAAATAGCATATGAAAATTGTAGAATTGAGTCAAATTCAACGATACCCTAAACGTCACAACGGTTTATCATTATGGACACTGTGATGGAACAAACGAACATATATAGATACTTACATTCTTATTTACATACACCACCTTCTTGCTCCGCCGTAGTCGCTTAAAAATTGAACTTATGAATTCAATACTTAATAATAACATGAAGGGTACTGTTGTATAACTAAATTGTGGTTTAGCACTTTAGTTCCATTTAGGGTAGCGTATATGAGATATTAACCATTCCACACAATATTATCTCGGAATCTGATACATGGAGGGTAGCGGGGAGAATAAAATATTGAACGAGGTAGGGAACTACGGTTGAGGTTGGCTTTCTAATTTGGACCAGAGGGAAATTAGGGAAATGAAGTAATAAAATTTCGTCTGGAAATATTTGAGGCGTTTGAAAGAAATGTGTTCGTAAAACCTCCAATATAGATGCCAAGCAAAGATGGTAAACGATAGTTTACCATCTACGGCAAGAAACTTGCTCATCTATTTCAATTATATATAAAAAGTAAATTAAATATTTTAACATGTCGGATGCCTTCAGCCGGCCTGAAACATCCTCACACTAGGACTGCCTACTAGTCTATATGATATGCAAGAAAACAAGCAAAAAAAAAAATGATCAATTGATGAGATTATTTGAAGATAGAACGATCTGATCAGGTTTTTGTGGGTTGTTTATTCAAAGAACAACCCACATTGCCTCTAATATCTACTCTTAATCTAACCATTATTCCAATAAATTTGAATTTGAAATGCCTGTTGGTGTAGTTGAGTGGGTGTTCGCCTTCTAAAGCAGAGGCTTCGGGTTTGATTCCCGGCGGGTATACAAATTTTCTTCCCAAGGAAAATTTGTATTTCTGGTTCTAGTCGTGATTATGTGTATGATGTGAAAGTTTCGGCCCCCACGACACAAGTTTTCGAACTTTTTGTGGGTGAGTGTGATAGTGTTTATGTTATTTTATGTTTATTTTTATTGGACTAACAAGATACACGAAAGTGATACTTTCTGATGCTTGTAAAAAAATATATACAGATAACGTTCGCCGGAACAATTAGGTGTTTTTGAGAGCAGTTCTATTTCTAACTTATGCCATGTAATGAGATAGTGGTCAAACGCCGAAGATTTAAAAAAATTATATAACTAAAATTACATAAAAATATTCCTTTATACAACAATATCCCTCATCCCTCTGGCACTTGTCAAAATGTTAATAATTGAAACGCAAGCAAAGCTTAAACAACCGATCGCTTTTACTGTGGTTTTGGCTTGACCGATTTCGATAAAATTTATATGAGACCACCTCTCAAGTATACTCTTCTAAACAAAAAAAACATTAAAATCCATTCATAATTGGCGGAAATATCGCGTAAGATACATACAAAGAAAAAACATACAGTCGAATTGAGATCCTCTTTTTTTGAAGTCGTTTGAAAAAAGAGTAGGCTGTATGGGGGAATTTTGTTTTAACTACGGCATCGGCTCTGAATGACATTGCCAAAATACGTGGAGCCATCTAAACTGAAAAAAAGGTAAAGTAAATGATACGTAAATTAAAAACTTATTCGTCCTCCTTTTTGAAGTCAGCATTTACGTTAGCATTGTACATTTCGTGTACATCTGGTGTACCAGGTGTCCGTATTCAGAATTTGATTTGCAAAATTCAAGGAGCTCGGACTATGCCGTGTGCATAGTTTGTATAGAAAATTTAATTTCCCTATAGCCTGCGGTACTGGCAGTGTAAAACAGCGATGAAACCTTCGACAGAAAAAAAATACAACTTTTTAATAACAACGTCTCAAAATAATCAGACAAACTTCATCACATAATAATAATAGTACCCGGATGACCGAGCTTTGCTCGGCTGAAAACACGGATAAAACGACGTTTTCTAAAATTGAAACCTAGCTATCGATTTATCGCCCCCGAAACCCCCTGCATACAAAATTTCATGAAAATCGTTGGAGCCGTTTCCGAGATCCTGATTACACATATATATATATATTACAAGAATTGCTCGTTTAAAGGTATTAGATAAACAAACTATTTCACACTCACAGTTTCAGATTACGTTCGATAACTTGTGTCGTGGGTGCTGGAAACATTCACATCACACACACAATAACAACCAGTACCACAAACACAAATTATGAGTGGGGAGAAAAGTTGTGCCGGGAATCGAACCCGATACGCTTGCTCAGAAGGTGGACTAAGCCAAAGGGTAGTATGGAAGTATAGTTTATTTGTTATAAGAAATATAGGTAGGTATAAAAGAAAATTACTTTCACACAGAGTTTCTTGGTGTTTTCTTGTCTAGTTGGTGTAACTTGAAGCACATTTTCTCCAAAGTCATGCGTAATGTTATAATATTATGGTCTTAGTTTTGAAATGAAGCTTTTACTAAAACATAATATTTTAATTAAGCATTCTTTGATTGTCTTGACGAATGTTAATAGTGTTAAGTGTTGAGTATAGCCCGCAAAGGAACTCATTGCTTGCGTCTTTTCCCCGGTACAATTTAGATGTTTTCAAGTCTAGAGTGCTTATTGTATTCTCTAGGCAAGCATGTTTCATCTTCGGCCACATGTTCACTATCCATCATATTGTTAAAAATCTAGTAAAACAATATGTATTATTAAGCGTGCAGTAATTTAATTATTTTTGCTCTATATTTCTTAATAAAATGTTGATTTTGACTCACAATCAGGTTCTAATCCCTCGACAACGACTATTCCAGTTATTTGCAAAATCTGCATTTGCTCAACGGTGACGATAATCAATACCGACATGAGTTTTTGGGGACAATTATGAACTAAAACATTAAATATGAAACTTCAGGCACTGTTCCCCAAAAATACGCTCAGCAGTCCAGCGGTAGTGTCAACAAACGAAATGGATGAAGTTTTTAAGAGCTTTAATGCAATCATAGCGTCGAGTTGCCAGCCCGCCGCGATTCTAAGTGGTCGACTATACACAACACTGATGCATTTATAATAAGTTTGTTAGTGGAGAGGTATTCATTTTGAAAGTTAGTTGGATTTTACGTCTCTGTTGAATATGTACTAGCGAATTTTGAACGCATAATACGTTTGGAAAACTCTGTAATGAGGGTATCGCATTACTAAGCAGGTTCCTGCGGTAGTGGAAGGGTGCGAAGGGGTGCGTGCTGCAAACAATTCACGTGACGTCGGTCACGTGGCTATGCGCTACCCCAGTTAACATTTTGGTTGAACTTTTTTGAAGATTACTGTACTAGATAATATTATTATAGAAAATTTTCATTAGAAAATAATATTTATTCAACCACATGCAGATTTAAATCTCTGATAGGCTAGCATTTGAACGCTACCTCACCTGGCTGGTGATGATGTGGTTGAATTTGAGTTTCGCTTGTTATTTTGTGTCATTATAGAATGATTACTGGCGAAATATCTATTATTTAATTAATAGATAGATAGATAATACTATATTAATCCACTTAATAAGATGAGATAATACAAAGATAACAAGCTTATACGTAAAGTATCACAACAGCGGCCTTATCACTAATAGCGGTTACCAGGCAACCTTCAATTAAACATTTAATCTGGTCTCCATCCTCTCAGGTTAGCTCCGCGACCGTTCTTGATGATTCAAATATAGATATCCTTCTCCATGAGATCATGGAGAAAGGCATCTACAACAAGAAAAAGAATAAATATTTTAAGTATATCCTAACCTTTTAGAAGATCAGTCTGTAGTCTAGAATGAAATGATAACAAACACGCTGAGTTACATCGGCCGTGGTCATCAGAGACTCTTTTTAACCAAGTAAATGTGATTCTGGTTCTTGCTGTGATTGTTTGTGTGATGTGATTTGTTTCAGCACCCGCAACAAAATATTTCTTATTGAGAGCTTTGGTAAACACTGTCACTCAAGTCTTTAAATGAAAACAAGACTAGTGATTAGAGTTCCGATGTCTATTGTTTGCAGAATAGTATTGTTTAGTTGTCTCTTTCATTTTATTGCTGTCCTTAATTTTATGTCGCGTATATTTGCTATTGACTTATAATAAATATTATGTGTTATATTATGTGTATTTATATAACTATATTTATTGTTTTTGTAATCTATTGTTTTTGTAATTTGTAATCAATCTTTTTATTTAATTAATATAATTGTAAAATCGATACAATACGCAATGTACTTATAATATTATTAAAACTATAATAGCAACATTCGTGCTTACTGTATTCACGATAGGGTAGTTAAATCTAACAACAAAAAATTTTGCACTCGGTCTTGTTATATACAATTCATTCAATATGTTTTTAAGTGATAAGCTGAAAGCTTAAAAGTATTATTCAAACTTCATTAGTCATACTATTTATTTAGTTGTATGTTGTACAATTAAATTAATAATTAAAATATGTATAGAACTACTTATTCTCACTTTATATACTCGATCATTTTAGAAAAAATGTTAAATAATTATACTTGCCTTCAGCAAATGGTTCAGAAAATTTTCCAAGTTTGTCAACTACCCTATTAAGTTTTTGTACCTACCTAGTTTTTTTATTTTCCGTCTAACCACTTACAAATCGATGAATGTTGTAAACACCTGTAAAATGTATATGTATCAGAACATATACTATGACATATTATGTCATAGCCTTATAAAATGTTATATTAATTGTAATGTGTAATATGTATACTGTTGGTGTTTCTTAAATAAATAAATAAATAAAAATAAATAAATAAACACTGCTCGCGGGCGGCACTAGCGGGCGACGATGGTTATTGCACAAGCTAGCCACCATTTCACTTCCAGTCCTATTCCGTATGTAGAACACAATCTATTCTAATAAGAGATTGGGTCACACGGGTCCAATATAACTTGGCAGACGAAAATAATAATCTTCATGGAAAAGGGCGAGGTTAAACATATAAGATAATTTCTGAATGTGAATAAATAATTATGATATTCGAGAAAATTTAAAAGATATCTGTAAATACGAAAGAAAATAAAGCGCATTTCCGATTTCGAAGTCAGAAAGCTCATGTTTATAATTTTGAAATTCAATAATAAAAATTAATTGTAATCAACAGGACTCGATCACTGAGTCGGCAAAATGCCTGTACATTTTCGGAGCGAATGGCACGTCATTTCGGAATCGCTATCCGAGAGAGCCAATATGAATTTAAATTGAAATTAAGTTCGGTGGAAAAAGGCGATTAACAATTTTAAAATGTGTTGAGTCAATAGTTATTTTTGATTGCAGTTACTTCGTTATTCAAACTTCAAATATATTTATGAAGGTTATTGGAGTTTAATGGTGAACGGTTAGATATTATTGACTGTACCTACAGTGCCTTTAATCTTCTAACTATGTAAATAATGTTAAATTAATAGATCTGGGACCTTCAAATTGCAATTGTTAAGAAATTACCCATAACCGTGTTTGCCTATATTTACGCATAACCATGTTTGCCTAGAAAATGCCTATTCGCGAATAGACTTAAGTTTTTATTAAACTAATATTATAAGTCCGAAAGTTTGAGTGTTCGCGAATAGACTTAAGTTTTTATTAAACTAATATTATAAGTCCGAAAGTTTGTGTGTAAACGTATAAGTGTGTTTGTTTTCTTTTAACGCTGTAACGGCTGAACGGATTTGAATGAAATTTGAAAAGTTGGTACATAGCTTATAGGATTAACAAATATGTTTTTAATATAGTTATTAACTTAAAAAATTTGAGCGAAGCCATGGGACATGGCTAGTAATGAATAAATAATAACACTAGTAACGAGTAAATAATAACACTGGGATGACTCCCAGATTGTATTTATCAGGAAACAGATTAAGGCAAAGAGTTCCTTTACGAATAATAAACGCATTACACATAACGCTTCAGTTTAGTTCATGAATGTAGACATGTTCATCTTCTCAACTTGCTCATCGTCGTCGCGATAGCAAGAGAACAAAACCCTCTCTTCAAAATCAGCCCAAAAATATTTGCATAAAACTTTCGTCCCAATAAGATATATTTTTTTACTGCCTTACTGGTTTACAACACTGTGGTGCTGTACATAAGCCGAGTGCAGCGATAATGACAGCTTGAGCTGGTAATCCGCCGATATTGGAATGTCTGCACTATTAATTTAGTCGTAGGACTGCGCGATGAAATAAAGATGAAATTTTTAAAATTAAAAAATGATCTGGCTGATTATTCAGCTTATGACGGAAGGATTAAAAGTGAAAGTTTGAGTGTATGGTTAAATGTGAACGTTTGTGTGTTGTTTAAATAAAGACTAGCAATAAGACAAAATAATAGCTTTGTAAATTAAATAGCTCATCCGCACCAGCTTTACCTGGGTAGATATTTTAAAAGGCTAAACGAAAATTCAGTTTTAACTGATTTCTTTTCTGCAAAGTAAGTAATTAATAATTTAATCATTATTTATATTATAGAAAAAGATACATATAGTCTATGATTTAAATACCATTTATTTGAATAAATGAAATCTTTAATTGGTCCTATAAACAAAATAAAACATAGCATAAAACAGACGACAAACTCATCTTACAAAGAAACATAAAAAAGGAAATCAAACGTAACAAAAAAGTGCCAAAAGAGTTTTGAGTCATTTTTGCCAAGTGTAACACTAGGAACTGATATCTGCCCATATATAATCATTTGGTCGTAGTAGTTAGTAAGGACGTTAGGTCTACGTATTTCAAATAATCCGGTATCAAAATAGTCAGCTATATTTAGTGCAATTTAGTCCCAAGCGCTCTCTGCGGTGTGTCGGTGGTTCATAGAATGGACCAAATTATCCAAAACCGAATTGGCTCTTCATTAATGTGCAATTTATAGTAAACATTTCATGGCAAGTTGAAAACGAAAGCGAGCACTGTTACAAAATGCGTGGGATTTGCGTAGAAAGTTGTAATATCGAATATTAAAAAAAGACGTTACACGACCCGGGCGGGACATTGAAAGAGAGTAGGAAAAAAAAACATTTACTCATGACAACAAGCAACATTACTTTATTTACACAAAACAAGACAAAACGCATAAGAAACTAAAAAAATACAACAATGAACAATATAACGTTGTGTGATGCCATTTATGAGGTTCAGACTCGGCATAATAATATAACTAAGTAGGTGGGCAGGTATAGTTAATCATTTTCAGGCGGAACTCATGAGTGACATCATTGGACAAGTCTCTGGTTTGATTACTAGTAGAAACACATTCTTCCTCCTAAGGCACTCGTGCTTTGGTTCTGGATGTGACTGTGCATATCATCCTCTTCTGTTCTAAATTGTTGTGCCTGTAGGGTCTATAATGTACCTACTGTCATTTACATCTAAATAAATATTTAGAGAAAGCAATATAGATTTCAATTTGTGTTTCCAGCACGATACAAGAATTTGTGTGGAACAAGCTTGGTGTAGAGTGTGAAATTGTGTACCTATTGTCTGCTATAAGATAATTAACTCGCGTAGGTAATTCTTACTCACACATTCCAAAATGGGGGAGGACTGGAGACACCGAAAGGCTAGCTATATCTCGTTGATGACCGAGACTTTTAGAATCTAGTCCAGCCTAAAATTCAACTTCGTTACTAACGCCAAGCGTCTTATAGCTCGTTGCATGTCTAAACTTCATAATATCTAAGGTAAATATTTTCTATATTAACAAACAACCAACAACAACACACTCATAGCCCCACACTAAGTTCAAAGATTTGTATCGTGGGTGCCGGAAACATTCACATCACACAAACATTACAACCAGAACCAGAAGCACAAATATCCCTTGGTAAGGTAAATTCGTGCAATATGATTCTATTTTAAGTGCTGACTTAATAAAACTGAAAAGAATCTCTCTCACTGCTACGTCTGCGCGTTCAGCTAATCGCTATTTTGGTAGACACGGTATAAATCTGACAGTTAAGTCCGACTAACTTGGGCATCGGCATAAAAGGCAGCTCTAGGATGGAGCAAACTATTCTTGTCTCTTCCCAGTTGCGGCTTAAATAATCATAGTAATTGAATGCTGCCATTTCCCTGCCTCATAGTATTGTGGAAAATGGGAATGGAGTCCTTTCTTTAGTCGACTTGTGTGGTATCTCTGTAAAGTTTGGCCGGATTTGGATGAAATTGGGTAATTAAATATAAACTCTAGAATAGGACATGATTTTTATCGGATTTACGCGGGAGAATCCACGATCTAGTTATACTATAAATATTACTAATATTATTGGTTATTGCGTTTTCGTGATACTTCCAATCACAATTACTAATACTTAGAATCCGAATGGTTGTTGTCCATCTAAGGTTGCCTGTAAGAAATTACTTAATGTGATGCCCATTGTACAACAATGATTGTTTTTCATTTATTTATTTTTATTGTTTTTATTACTTATTGGTGTTCAATAAAGAAATATTGTATTGTATTGTTTGTTCGTAAGTATGTTTGTTTCCTCTTTAGATAGAAGTTATGAAGTAACAAACATTTAAAAAAATACATACGAATTGAGAATCCCTTAAAAATAACTACGCAAGCGTATTTCTAAAGCTGTAAAGATATAATTTAATACCTTAATTTAATCTCATGGTATATTTCTTGTAAAACACCGAGCGAGCGCGAAGCGTGAGCTAAGCGTCTACGTTTCAGCTTGGGCAAAATTGCTTTCGTATGTCCAGATTTCCGGTTTTTTTCCTCTACAAATCTAATTTCTTAACCGATTTTCGTTTAATTTTGTGAGCAGCCCCCTGATTTAGAACCATACGTTAATTCAGTTGCCGTACGATTCGGTTAGCTATCGTACGATGAAATGTATTTTTAAAGTGACAGTTATCCAATCGTATCAATTCGGTAAGTTATCGAAACGTTGTTCTGAATCAGGGGTAGTAGTGAAAAGGGGGGGGGGGAAGGGTAGATTCGATAATTTATATAATATATTTTTTGTGTATTTAGTTTTTACTATTTACATATTATAAACGTTTACAGGATCATTAGATCCAAAACTAGATAATGATAAATTAAATTTACTATGCATGATGGACTATCTCTCAGCAATGCTTTACATACGATAAGATCTGTAGCTCTATTCTGCGAGTCTATTCGGGGCATCAATTATCTTTACATCGACATCGAAATCGAACGATTTTCTTTTCTCATGACCCATCGAATGGACTAAGCTTTCAACCGATCGACTGTCGTATCGACGTCGCATAAATTAGAACTATCGTAGTTTGACGACCAGAATAGACCTACTGGTCGTCAAAATACGATTGTTCGAATTGATGCAACGTCGATACGACAGTCGATTGGTTGAAATTTCAGTTGATTCATAAGAAGATGATGATGAGATGTTCATAAGAAAAGAAAATCGTTCGTATTCGAAGTCGATGTAAAAGATAATCTATGCTCGAAATAGACCCCTTGAATACTCTCTCATCTGACTAATGACGTTAATAGCAATATGTTGAAACTGTTAGAGGTTACTTCAAAATTCAACGTTCATTATTCGTGATGGTATATTTCATTCGAGTATTTTCTTTTAATTACTATTGCCTTGAAAAAGAAAAAGGTAATTTCATTACGGTGCCCGAAACGAAATACCCTCGAGATGACTCTCTATCCTTAAATCACGACAAATTGGGGACACTTTTCCTCGACTGTTTTTGTTCGCGTAGTTTGTGGCCCGGAAAATTTAGAGAATTTAAATGTGTCCTAGTACATGTATACTTAATTAACGTTTTGTCTCTAGACGATGGTTAGGATGAGCAAAGCTTAAAAAAACCAACTTAATCGCTTATATTTCGGTTTTGGCTTGACCGATTGCGATAAAATTTATATGGGACCAGCTCTGAAGTATAGTCTACCAAAAAAAAATCATCAAAATCTGATCATAATTGGCCGAGATATCGCGTAACTTACATACAAAAAGTAGTCGAATTGAGAACCTCCTTTTTTGAAGTCGGTTGAAGATTAGTTGAAGATGATGTAAATATAAATGTGAAAATCATGAAATTTTAAATGGTGGCTACCGCAGCTCATTGCCTATATTGCCATCAAACGTCTTATTAGTATATTGACATTTAACGTCTTATTGGTCTTAGTGTCATTGCTCTATAACCCTCAGTTAGATTAAGTATAGGTAAAGAACCTCACTTAAAAAAATTAAATAACACGCAGACACTTGGTTCTGATATTTGTGGAGCCCCTCTGAGCCTGTTTGTATCGTGAAAACAATTTTTTTTGTTCCGTCTGCATATCTTAAGAGTTCCAACATTTTTGAGGTCTAGGGGTGATTATCACATGAAATCTCTTCAGAAAACGGAGTAAAAGAATGCATAATATATCCTACTATCCTTCCTACTAATATTATAAATCCCAAAGTTTGTGTGTAAGTGTGTGAGTCTGTAAGTATGTTTGTTCCCTCTTCACGCTTTAACGGCTGAACGGATTTGGATGAAATTTGGTATGTACATAGCTTATACCTAGGATTAACACATAGGCTACTTTTTAACTTGATAATAGCGGGCGAAGCCGCGGGGCACGGCTAGTATTTTATATATTCTTTTGTTTGCCGGAGGAAAATAATATTCTTAAGATAAATTAAACGTAAGAAAAGCTTAAAAAAAACGACTTCACCGCTTATAATTAGGTTTTGGCTTGATCGATTTCGATACAATTTATACTTATATTTCGATACTTATAGTCGAAAATAGTACCTTCCTACTTTTTTGAAGTCGGTAATGAGAATAAACTACGTAAAATTTTGCAATATCAATTCAATGATATCTCGATTTTTAAAAAATGGTTATAATCATTGAATGATAATAAGAGTTATAAACTCTTTCACACTCACATCTCCACACAAAGTTCGATGACTTGTGTTGTGGGTGCCAGAAACATTCACATCACACGCACAATCACAACTAGAACCAGAAACACAAATTTTCCTTGGAGAGAAAACTTATGTTCCCACCGGGAATCGAACCCGTTATGAACGCGAGCACTCACCCAACTAAGCCAATGGGCAATATGTAGTACTAATAGCATCAAAATTTTAATATATTTCGATGTAGTTTATATAGGTGGTGACGGCAATGCTTCGATACAGCGATGCTGCAATTCAATCTATTTAATGGCTTTCAACAAAAACTGCTATATTTTCAAACGTTGTATTCAAAGTTTTCAACCTAGTCTCCTTATTCAGTCCGCTTTTATACATTTGCATCACTCAACAATGCTTAATTATAAAGCCTATAAGTAGTCAGAAGTTAAGTGCATATAACTGCTCCAGTAGCACACACTTTTTTTATCTATTCTAGCATATCGTTTGACCGCTACTTCACCTGATGGTATATGATGATGATGTGGTCAAAGATGCATGTTACAGTTTCACTTATACGCGAATATGCATGAGATTTCAACATAGGTTAAGTTTTTTTTTAAATCTTTAATCTCCTACTTATATTAACATTATTTTCTTATTTAATGTTGCTTTTTTAACTTCATATGCAAAAAGAGGGATATTATAAGTTTAAATAATGTATCTGTGTGTCTGTCTGTGGTATCGTAGGTCCCAAACGGCCAGACCGATTTGAATTTAGTTTTTTTATTTGTATGGTGACTTGATCGAGAGTGTTCTTAGCTATGGTTGGTGAAAGTCAATGCAGCCGTTCTCTTAGAGTGTCGGGGCTATTTTCAAAATGTTGAATTGGTCGCTTGTGTGGTAATATTGTTTATATTATCAGAAATTTTAATAAATTAAAAGAGATAAAAATCCATGGCAAAATCTAAATAGAAAATTGATGAATCGTGGACTTCAAAAAAATAACGTCAAGATGGCCGAGCTTAAAATTGCCAGACCAGCTTTTCAATTTATTTCTATTTTGACATTAAATGCAATGGTTTTAGTAATAAAATGTAAATAATCAATTAAATGCATAAAAATGTATTTTATCTATGCATATATATTGTTCATGCTCAATGTACACAATGTACTTCTTTTATTAGTAACTAGCTGCGCCCCGCGGTTTCACCCGCGTTGATAATGATGAAAAGTGATGATGATGATGATGATGAAAAATAGATGTTGGCCGATTCTCGATAAGCACAAAAAATTTCATCAAAATCGGTCAAGCCGTTTCGGAGGAGTATGGCAACGAAAACTGTGACACGAGAATTTTATATATTAGATGGTTCAGTTTATCCTCGTCCCGACTTTTGATTTCGCATGTGATTTTCATATACCTTTTTAGTTTGATCAATACATTTGTTCTTTGAAACAAGTTTCAGTAGCTTACGCCACGCTAAAGCTTTACAAAATCAACAAGCTATAAAGCCTGCTATATGATCCAACAACGTCCATATTGAGACATTAATGCACCTAATTATCGCCTCCACGTCTACGTCACTGATATAATTACCCAGCGGGGGGCGGCGCACACAGCAGTCTAGTTAGCGAGCGCGTCAAAATGAATTATAGTCCTTCATTAAGCTAAAGTGCTGCCTTAAAGTATCTAAAAAGATTCCATTATGTTACGGGAATAGCCGGCCCGCCTCATTTATTAAGCTTGGCAAACGCTGTTTTTTTCTCTTCTCATCAGATTAAGACGCTAACGGATTTGTGTTTAGCAAGTTTACCAAGTTTATGAAAATGTTTTATCACTTTGTTACTGGGCGATGACTCTGTTTATTACGAAAGTCGATGGTTAAACGAATAGAAAAGTTTTGATTCTCAGATGCTGCCTAAGCAAAGTCAAAGAATTAAGTAATTGTGCACTGAATTGGAGTTTTAACGATTTTATCGCCTAAATTTTACACTATTTGGGGGTGAAGCGAAATCTAAAATGATAAAAACAGTTCTGGCAACTCCGTTACAATTCTTAATAGGATATACTTTGGCATATTATAATGAACACTATTTGAATGAACGTTTTGTAAAAATTGCATATATTTAGGATTTACGGTTGGTTTTTTGCATTGTAGCAAGACTAGTTTCTGAGCAGTCGGTGCTCCTTCTTCAGTCAAGTACGCACAAATTATCATTGTTTATCATATCATTGTTTATACATTAGTGTCTCAGCGGTAACACGTTCAAATCCTAAACACTATAAACTTTGTTGTATTATATTTTCCATGACATAGGATACTTTTTATCCTGTTAAACAAGGGCAAACTAGCGGGCTCTGTGTGTGCGTGAATATGTTGAGCTATTCATTGAATTTGTATGTAACATATGGATATTAATGAATTACGTAAATCAGCATCTACATGTCTTTAAGAAACAACAAGTAATTTTCTTAAGTATAAGCAATGCACACAACTGCTATTTAAGTATAGTCTTATCGAACAATCAGGCGTTGCGAAATACCTACTTACTCCTTAATAATGTTATCCATACTCTATACTCCAATTGTATGCCTTCAATAACGTCTAGCCATCGTGGCAGGTCCTTAAAAGAAAGATAGTTAATACTTCTCCTAAAATATTACAAATCTATTGATTAATTGACAATTAAGCCAAGTTTAATAACACTTACGTGATTTGTATACATATAAATGATTAATTAAAGGTAATATCTAATATATAAAATTCTCGTGTCACAGTTTTCGTTGCTATACTCCTCCGAAACGGCTTGACCGATTTTGATGAAATTTTTTGTGCTTATCCGGTATCTATGAGAATCGGCCAACATCTATTTTTCATCATCATCATCATCATCACTTTTCATCATTATCAACGCGGGTGAAACCGCGGGGCGCAGCTAGTCTATATATATAAAATTCTCGTGTCACAGTTTTCGTTGCCATACTCCTCCGAAACGGCTTGACCGATTTTGATGAAATTTTTTGTGCTTATCCGGTATCTATGAGAATCCGCCAACATCTATTTTTCATCATCATCATCATCATCACTTTTCATCATTATCAACGCGGGTGAAACCGCGGGGCGCAGCTAGTATATTTATAAATTCATCGTAGAATAACAGGTCTTAAGCTTGGCTAACCTGATATATGGTTGACTTTTATCAATGATCATGAGGTACTTTTTTTACCACGAATAGGTAATGAAATATATAAATATGCCTCGCTAATTACAATCATAAGTTATTTTAGTAACGTTAGTTCTTTTAATATTTTTTATAATCACATAAAAAAAAATAATTGAAATGCAAACAAAGCTAAAAAAAACGACTGCATCGCTTATATTTCGGTTTTGGCTTGACCAATTTAGATATAATTTATATATATTTTCACTTCAGAGGGGGTTACATATGGAACCACCTCTGAAATATACTCTACCAAACAATCATCAAAATTGATTCATAATAATTGGCGGAGATATCGCGTAATACATACAAAAAAAACATACAGTCGAATAAAGAACTCCTTTTTTGAAGTCAGTTGAAAATACAAAAGAACTGCCAATACAGTTTGCAAAAACATCTACCTAATTGTACTGTAAGTTGTAATTTTAAATATATATTTGCTTGATAACTGGATATTTTGCAAAACTCTTGTTACAATTACAAAATACAATTCAAAATTAGGGGCTGAATCTATTGGCACATATTTAACACGATTCAGAGCTCACCAGAAATAACGTTATATGTAATGAAATGCTAGTTGTGTTTAAATATTTGAGTATCAATGAAATACATTTATTATTTATTACTTACAAACAATACGCACTTATTGATTCGATTGAAACATTACTTGATTCAAACATTACTTATTTTAGTATCTATTTTATCATTTAATTATCTACGAGCCAATTACCTATATTTCCTTAAACTAAACTAAAATTACATACATTTGTTTAAAGAGACTCATTTTGCTTACAAAAAAAAACACACGCATTTACACTCACAGCCCCCACTAAGACTTGTATTGACTTACGACGTACGACTACGTATTGTGGGTGTCGGAAACATTTACATATCACGCTCACAATCACAGCCACAACTAGAAGCACATTTTTTTTTTAATCAAATATTTATTTGGTGACTTTTATCCACATGGCAAGCCAGTCCCATCGTTACTTTACCAATGTATAACTATAGAACATAAAACTTATGCTAATGATTGCTTAACCATATGTATAAGGAGCGATGCTGCCTCAGATGCTGGTTCACCTAACAATCCAGTAAACACTCCGACATCATTTTTACCTAAACTAAGTGTTTGCATTAATGTTTCTCTTTGATTTTTGTTACGGGCACATCCCATAAGCAAGTGGTGGATATCTTCAACATACACCACACGTTTCACAATTTGGTGACGCTTCTTTTTTCATTAGATATCCAAACTTCTTTGATGGAATGTGTCCGGAACGAATTATGTGAGCCCAAACTATATGTTGTCTGCTAAGTTTATTTTTGACAAACCAAGGTATGTGAAGAGGCAGACTCTGGATGGTTTTATACTAAATTCCTTTTTCCTTGAGAAGCACAAATGTCCCTCGGAAATGAAAAGGGTGCTCCTACCGGGAATCGAACCCAGGACCCACGGCGCAGAGGACAGACACTTGTCCACCGCGCCAACTGGCTTATGTTTATATAACCTGTGAATGAATGGGACTAAGACTGACGACAGTGCATCTCGCTCCCACAAGAGATTAACGGCTCAGTGGGAGTGAAACACCATCCTATATCTGTTGCAGATGGTTTCAATTTGATTTAAGCGACAATGAATCTAATTTCTTAGTGTTGTCCACTTTGAATTGAAACCGATTGCAACAGAGAAAAAAGGAAATAAGGGGTCTTGTCGATCCTAATCATATATAGTCCGTACAGCGAATGAGTGGAATTCGCTGCATGCGTCTTTGTTCCCTGAACGGTATAATCTGGGAGTTTTCAAGTCTCGAGTGAATAGGTATCTTCTAGGTAAGCATGCTACATCTTCGGCCGCTACATCACTTTCCATCAGGCGAGAAAGCTGCCAAATGCTTACCTATCTAGGATAAATTCTCTTCTTGTGCATTTTATTTTACAAATAAGTCTGTATAATATGGCTAAAATACGGCTATCACTCACGCAATTTGTCAATATTGTCGACCTAGGTTTCGAGCATGTGCGATGCTCTTCTTCGGGATGAGTTTAAGCCGCAAGATCGCGACGAAGACGCGGGCGTGGGCTCGTTCCTCTCCTTGAACGAGAGCGGAACAACAAACCGTATTTTAATAATATTACAACGTCTAATTCTCACGGAAACTTTAAAAGTTAAATAAGTCTGTATCTATCCGAGTTCCTGAACCCGAAGATACGGTTCGTCCTAGAAAAATAAACACTTGGACTCCACTAAAGTATTCATTTTGTACCTACCTTACCTGTTTATCTAGTGATAACAGTCGTATCTTACATTTTTACGGCAAAACTCGGTTGAATGTTAAAAAACGCAGTCCCCCGAGTCCTTGTTTAAGACTCATAAAATACTTACCTTAACGAGCATTAGATAACGAAGCGATAAGCCCGCCCCTTGGAGCATAAAAAGTCGTGTTTAATATTTTTTCGATTGCTGTGAACTTGTAAATCTTTGCTTTATGCGTGCCGTTAAATTTATGTTTCGTACTTAGTCAATTGTGATTTAAACCGATGACAGACAGTAATGGAATCTTTATTGAAGCTTTTAAAATAATCAACTTTGTAAGAAACTGATGAATTCCACAAGAATTTTAGAGAGATATGACAAATAACAATTATGTTACTTTTTAAAAACAAGTTTTAAGAAGTCCGCCACATTGGATTTAATTGATGACACTAAAGTGACGCATATATTTTTCTAGTTATTTTCAGCAAGCCCTTTCATTTGATACCCATATTGTAGGAGTGCATTCAAAAATACTTGTCCGCCATTTTGGGTGTTCCACCACATTGGATTTAAAAAGACGTCACACAGCTAACCATGCATTATCATCCAAACAAAACATGAATACAAAATTTCAGTTCAATCCGTTCAAGGTATCTGCTTCAAAATTGAGTTGCAAGATTCCACCCGGACAGACATGCATACATTGCAAGTTAAATAAAAACTTGTAAAAAATATGCTACAGGAAATGAAACTACTATCTGTGCCTTGCAATTTAACTGCATTAATAATAATAATAATAAACAAGACTAAAAAAATAGCTAATTTCATATTTTTATCTTGCTTCAGGTTCCTACCTACCGGTAGCTTGGGCCTTGCCCTGCTGCTGGTGGCATACTAGGTTTAGTTTTTTTTACAGTTTTCTTTATTTATACATATAACTTTTATAAAAATATTGTAAAAAAAACCTTTGCTTAAGAAAAAATAATAAATAAAGAGAATAATAATAATAAACAAGAATAAAAATTTGTTAATTTTATATATTTATCTTGCTTCAGGTTCCTGCCTAAATCTTGATACATTTTAAAAATGCGTTTTCGTATGCGATCACCACCGCTTAGACATAATTTTGTGCTGGTCCTTACAAAACATGGCTTAGCATGAAATAATTCGAATAACAAAACATAAAATCTAAGTATAAGTCTAAATTGTTGAATTTAGAATACTAAAATACTCAGAAAATTCTGTACTTTACGAGTTAAAAAGACTCTATATTCCTATAATCCCGTGCAAATAATTCTCCGATTCGTTCGTATCTCTGACATGTCGATCTCAATGGGGAAGTTCGTGAACAAATTTCAGTCTATCTGGTTGAAGTTAAAAGTTTGCCATAGATATTGCGGATGCCGCGGAGGGAATGCGGTATTTGGAATTGTGGATTATTTTTCAGCTCGGTTGAGTCTCTGGAGTCTGTCTGTGGTCTGATAAAGTGAAATGATATGCAGAAGCTCCAAAAATATTTTTTAGACATGGTTTTGCGATGCAGTGCGTACGCAATATCACTATGTTACTTATTAGATACATAATATACATGGAGTCAGTGGATAACAACTCTCTTGGTTGTATTAATCGATGAAATGTTAAATATTGAAACATATATATATATATATATATTATTACACAATATCTTCTGAAATTATTTTGCTCCCCTGTACCCGCTCAAGTCAAACGTTATCTGGACGAGATTTAGTCGATAGTACCGCCCATTGTTGACGATATTATTCTTGATATTTTAATATATTTATATACCGCTATATGAAAGACATTCCACAAATGCGCACGGAGCGTTTTGCTTCCACATTCATTGTGCTAACCGCAAAGGAATGGAACTTCTTGCCTGAGTCGTTGTTTCCTAATGAATACAATGAAGGCGTCTTCAAGTCGCGAGTGAAGCTTGCTCACATCGTTGTTTACCATCAGTTGAGATGGTCGTCAAAAGTTTGATTATCGTGAATAAAAAAAACCTTTGTTGATGGTGTACAATAAAGAGACTACCTCACCTACCAGATCAAAAACGGAATAATAATCTTCACAATGATTTGAAAAGAGAGTACTGGTGATTCTAGTTCATCATAATCATTAGTGAATTCGGGTAAAACGACCACGAGATTTATAGCAAATATTTTAATATTCTGCAATGTGATGTAGTAGTTCCATTCGAAATTAAATTGGTTGAACCATATCTTGTAGGCCCTAGAGACTTAGAGTTAGAGAGTAAGAGACAAACTGCATCAGTTAGGAACTACTCAGACGTGAGAGTAAAGCTATAAGTCTCGCTGGAAGTCTTTGGGTTCATGTACCTAAGTTGTGTTTCAATATCGTTAAAACTTGCTTTGGTCATTGAAAAGACTTAGAAATGGCGGTAAACGTGCCCCGTTCAAAATTAAACTTTGAGAAAGTTAGTTGGTGCCTTTTGAAATGTTTTGAGCAAATCAGTCGAGCTTCGCTACATCTGAGCAAACCCCGAATTGATTGAGTTTATTTAGTTATGGGGGATATGAATTGTGGTACAATGTAAGTAAAGACAACTTTCATAGATCTGTGATAAGGCTCTTTTATCATAGTTTGAAAAGGAACTATGTTTGTCCGTCTGGCTTTTACCTTTTAATTGACTTAGCCGCAGGACCACAGAACTCTGCGCGCTGGAACAATCAAATTACTTAGCTAGACCTAATGTGAGCCTTATTTTAAAATAATAAGAACCAATTTTTGTTTCTTGTGTTACGTCCATTCAGAAGTCACAACGATACCTTCAAACAGTTATAATCTCACATTACTTATTTTTACTAGAACAAGATTTCCTTATCTAAATTCTTGGATGTCAAAATTACTAAGTTTTTCTTTACTTAGAAGTATTTAAAAACATTAAAAACCTAATTCCCAGCGCTCATTTGGTCAGTTGAACAGTTTGCCAAGTTAGCGTTAGGAAGTCATGAGTCAACTTAGTTGTGCAATCCTCGCATTGCTCTGCGAAGTTACGGACGCAAAACATGGACGTCTCGGTGGTGGCTTTAGATTCTTCCAGTTACTTGTTCTATGTTGTTCCCTTTTGGTTACAGTAGTGTTGATTTTTTCAAGCCTCTCGACCTAATCCCTCAACAAAATACTCCAGAGCTAATTCTGACGAACTACCTGACGCACTACTTTCCTGACGCCTGTGTTTAGCTTTTTTGGACCACGAGAAAGCCTTTGATTCTATCGAGACTTTTCCAGAGGCTTCGATGCCTAGTCGACTGGCGAGACATTAAAGTGTATTCACTTCTGTCTATACGAAGCCGCAACAATGGCCGTCCAAGTCTAGGTGAAGCGACAATATACGTAGGGCTGCTGGTAACGACTGGAAAAAAAGAGCCGTAGATAGGTCTCAGTGGCGTGCTTTGGCCGAGGCCTTTGTCCATCAGTAGACTGAGGTAGGCTGAATATGATGATGATGATGATTCAAATTCAAAATCAAAATTGTTTATTCACATAGGCCCCAAAGAGACACTCATAAAAGTTAATAACTCTTTCTTAAATTACTATTTCTTAAAATTACAGCCATTATTATAATGTGTACAGCAAAGATTTCATATATCTATCTATCTATCAATGTATCTATGTGGTTAACCTAATAAATTTATATTTGTATTAATATAAAATTACGTTCCTACAATTCAAAAAGGTTCGTCGTATCTCGTCCGATTCAATATTTACTTTCAGCCCAATCACACGGAGTTCTAAACTAGCCAGTTACTGGATACTACACTAAATCGATGTCAATGAACTAAAAGTTCATAGCGCACAACTTGTAATGAATGGACCCGTAAACATTGTGTGTTTCCGTTTTGTAACTTCATACCGGGGACCATTCAGTTTATCTTAATTAATTTATTTTAAGATATTCCGTCGTAAAATGGTCCATTTGTCAGATGTAATAAACATATTTTATATATGTGTCTATGTAGAGTTAAAGTTGAATAGTGCACTATCAAGACAAACGTTTTGATCAACTTCAAGAAAAGGAAGAGGTTTTTAATTTGTGCCACCTTTTTTTTATGTTACTCGATTACTCAAAGACGGCTGATCTGACATTGATAGGACACTAATTAATTTATCTTAAAATGTCACGTCGTAAAATTTATCAGTGGAAACAAAACACATTTTAGGAAATCGGAATTTTGTTGCGGATAAAGTAAATAAATATAAAAAAGGGGACTCAAATGTCCAAATAGAAAACGTTTGCATTTTTAACTGAACGCCATAGATTTTACTTTATATAGATCTAAGTTTGCAGTGACAAACGTATTAACGTACCGACTATTTCAATTGTATACCCTAGGGAGCTTTTACCTACCTAATGGGCGTTCCTCAATTCGCCATTAGGGGACCGGTCTCAAGGGAATCAAGCTACCCTCATACAAATAGGAAGATTAAATACAGGAGGACCAGGTGGTTTGAATAAATTATAAGAAAGTATTTTTTATGCTGGATAAGGAAGCATTTGACCTCCACGTCACCCGATAGAAATGATGATGCGGTCGATGGATGTAGCATGCTTGCCTAGAAGTTACCCATATTTCACCTATATAGCAAGCAATGATTTGGTGGAGAGTGTGATTAACCTTCGGCATACAAGGTTAGTGCGGTGTCAGTCGTTATCTAATTCGTACTTTTTACGACTTTTAATACAAGGTGGGGTCGAAAACACTTTACGTGCATGCATACTCGACACTAGTACACGCAGTACTAGTCCAACGCTGTGATTCGATGCGGCAATATTTAACCGCCTGTGCTGACTGTGAAAATCAACTTATTTGGTTGCAATTCAATATACAACCCATGCATTTTAAGAGCTTTGATAAAAACTCACGCATATTTTGAACGATTAAATTACAATAAGTAAACGCAAGCAAAGCTTAAAAAATCCGACTTCACCGC
This sequence comes from Lomographa bimaculata, assembly GCA_948107665.1. Classification (NCBI taxonomy): domain Eukaryota; kingdom Metazoa; phylum Arthropoda; class Insecta; order Lepidoptera; family Geometridae; genus Lomographa; species Lomographa bimaculata. The sequence continues at coordinate 5,812,370 of OX403597.1, forward strand.
TTTATCTTCGGAACCTTGATCAGATTCATCGTATTAAACACGCTTTATTGACAATAACTAAAAAACTAGTGATTAGATTTTGACCTGATTTTAATGGTATTACATGAAAAGCACCAGCTTTCAAAAAAAAAACATCAAAATCGGTGCACAAAGAAAGAAGTTATGAGGTAACTTTTGAAGTCGGTTAAAAACGAGAACATCGTCAATGTAGTCCACAGAATACGCATTATTTAGGAAAACTCAAAAACTGCTTGTCAGATCTTGATGAATTTAAATGGGACCAATTGGAAAGCAACATCTATCAAAAAAAAAACGAAATCGGTTCACGTGGAACGAAGTTATGAGGTAACATAAAAAAAAAGTCGACTTGAGTACCTCCTCCTTTTTTGTGAAGTCGGTAATTAAAACGGAAATTAGCGTGACTTACGTGTTGTCGATGTCGAATCGACAATTGTTTCGGCTGCACTTGGAAGCCTTCTTCACGATGACTGCGGAGCGCTCGCCGTCGCGTCCCACCTTGCACCTCGCACACATATTAAAATGTGTGCGAGGTGCGAGGTGCGTTGGGGTTAAAATAACCCACCTTGTTTGCCGAAGAAGTGACAGTCACTTCTAGGGGATTAGTGTTTCTATTTTAGTATGTAAATAAAGGAGCAGCTGCAGCTTAACTTCATGTTTAGCAGCTGACTAGTTCAAGTTTAACAGTAACTACAAGGGTAAAGAAGATTTTATTTTATCTGTTTGGTCTAGTTTTATAAAAATGTGTCTCTGTGCTTAATGTATTAAGGCAGGTGAAGTGAGCGTGCTAAAAACCACTTAACCCTTGTAATGACGAATGTGGGTGAAGCAAAGGCTGTAAATTGTAATGAACTTCTTACAATATGATGGATACATAGAAGTGTGGCTTGACTGCGTTAAATCGTACACTTCTCACACATACCATTGAAGCAAGTGGAAATTAACATATTGGAAATACCCTGACGCTCTATCTGCGCCGATTTTCACGTAAGAATAATCTCGATGAAGTTACTTTAAAAAAAAACGAAATTAAAAGATAACTACCTAGATAGATACCCATGACGAGTCATAAATAAATAAATTATATATAATTAATTATTATCCAAGTATTTATTTAATCTCACGGGTCTGTGCCCGGACCTTTGTAAGGCATTAGCGGAGTGATAGCCAACGCTAAGAGGCCCTTTGGTATAATTACATTTTAATAATAACATATCAGGCGTGTCCAAACATACGACAGACATCTCTTCGTTAGAAGTTGATGCCGTTTTATGCTTGCACACGCCTTTACAATATAATTATATATTATTAACTATGGATTGGGGGATGGATGATATTGGGTTGACAATAACTGTGACTAATGCGAGTAAAAACTTAAGAGTATTGCATTGTATATTTGATGGTTTATAAAATATCTGGATTATGGCATGAGACTACGGCACCTGCCAATTCCGCCTCATTTAAAAATATGTAGGCAGGTGGTGACTCGCCACCCACTGAACGGGCTCCCCATAAGGGCCGCCTGCACTGGCGACATAAGGAGCAACGTTGGTGTGGATAGCTAAAGGGTGTTGCGAGGTGTTGCCGCAGTTTCACTAAACGCTACTCCCGACGTTATGCCCTTTATCACTTCCACCCTTGGAGCTTAGAAACTTAGCTCTTGCGCCTCCACCCTCGGACGGCCAATTAAGGCAAGCCGAGGGTCATGAGTCTCACTTAGCCCCAGGGAGTGTCTCGGGGTACGCGGTGTCGCCACACACCGACGGTTCGCCACAAAACCGCCCCTGCGTTATAATAATAATAATAATCAAACAATAATAATAATTAATTATATATAATTAATAATAATTATTAATTATTTTAATCATTATTTGCAATTGTTTGATTTCTCTATTTGTTGTTAAATTACACTGTATATATGACGACCCAGTTGGCGCAGTGATATTTGTAATTCTGGTTCTGGGTGTAATGTGTGTGTGATGTGAATGTTTCCGGCACCCACGATACAAGTCTTTGAACTTAGTGTGGGGCTGTGAGTGTGAATGCGTTTGCGTTTGTTTAGTACTTAAATTGAGCTTTTTTTCTTAGCCAATAACCTAAATATCATTAACAAGAGTCGTACAAAATAGACAGCAAGGAGTCAACTAGTAACTAGACAAGTCATAACAAGGTAATGGTTGCGAAACACGAACATTCAAAGTGCACGGAGGACTGTTTGAAGTCACCGCAATCGTCTTACAAGTAATTATACTGTTGAGTAGCTTTTGCGCTTTGTATGTGCGAGTTAGTACAGTCAAAAGATGTTTTTTATGTATCTACTAGCCGTACCCCGCGGCTTTACCCGCTATTATCAAGTTAAAAAGTAGGGTAAGGTATGACAAGACTTAGTCCTATTTACAAAATATAATGCACCCAAATCGGTGAAGTCACTTTTTTATGTCTTTAAGAGATGAAAGGAGCAAGTCGCTCGCCTGATGGTAAGCGTAAGGATTGCCCATTACAGTACACCCAGTGTACAGTACCACCCAAAGTTTGGAACTTATACAGTTTAAAACACCTCGCGGCAAGGCACTGCGCTGGTCACCCTGAGATATCAGATGTTAAATCTCTTTTGTAATTCCACTGGAAACATTGCCCTCTAATCCAAATTACAGTGATGTTGGCACACTACTATTTGCCTATCGAGCAAAAAAAACTACTGCTTGGCGGTTAAATATCTGGCAATGGTGAGGTATTGCCTCAGGCAGACTTCGCAAAAGATTCCTACAACTACTATATAGATGACCAGGTAAACTTCGTTCTACTTAAAATTGATTGGGTTTTTTCTAGTCTTCTTTTTTCCTAAACCGCTACTATGCTACTAACTATGAGTCAAGCAAACAATATTCAAATTGGTAGAGTCGTTTTCGAGTTTTTCCGAGACTAATAGAGAGGTAGGTAATTGATTTTTGTAATACATACGTATACCCAAAATAAAAAAGCTTTATATATGTGGGTATATTATGGGCTGTATAAGTCTCATAAATTTGACAAAAATTTCTAATTTCTAACAGCATCTATGTAAACAATAAAACACGCTCAGCTCAATGTCATCTCAAGGTCGCGAGGTATCTCCGTGAAAAAATACCTTACAACAAACAGATCCATTTAATCCTAGGTTCGCGAAAATGCGCAACAACACATGAGGTATATTTATATATATTATTCTATATTTATATATATATATATGTATATTTTATTCTGCGTCATGTGGCGTGTTGTAGTGATAACTAAAGCTTTATGGGTTTGTGAGGCTTATTGAAGGCTTTTGATTCTGCGAACTAAGGGTTTATCTCGTGAGATATGATGTCAGATCCAACGGAAAATATGTTTTGTTTAAGCAAATTTATTGGGAATTGAATTATACTAACTGAACGCCCTGGTTTCGCCCAGTTGGAAGTATAATATTCAGGAATGAATTTGTAGTTGAAATACTGAAACTATTAACATACTTTGTGTAACCTTTTTAAAGGAATCAAGCAATATTTTTGTCATACAGAATATAATTTTCGACCGACTTCAAAAAAGGAGATTTTCTATTCGACTGTATGTTTTTTTTTGTTTGTAGGTATGTTACGCGATATCTCCGCCATTTTGATGTTTTTTTATTGTTTTGTAGAGTATACTTCAGAGGTGGTCCCATAAAATTTTTTTCGAAATCGGTCAATCCACAACCAAAATATAAGCGAAGAAGTCGGTATTTTTAAACTTTGCTTGCGTTTTAATTATATTGAGAAACGATAATCTACATATAAAACAAAGTCGGGTTAGTTACACCATTTATATTTCAAGAACGGATGGACAGATTTTTATGAACCATGTAAAAAATTACGAAAACGATATTTATATAACATATTTATTTTCTCATAGATTTTGTATGGAAAGACTTTTTATAATTTTATTTTGTATATGTATTACTTTTGTCGGACTTGGTGAAATATTAGGCAAACATCAACATGAAAGAAGTAAAACTTTTTTTATTATAGACAAACTTTTGACCACAATCTCACCTGATGGAAAGCGACGATCTGGTAGACGATGGAGCAAGCTTGCCTTGAAGATACATATTCACTCGCGACTTGAAGACTCTCATATTGTACTCATCAGGAAACACCGACTCAGATAAGGAGTTCCATTCCTTTGCAATTAGCACACTGAATGTGGAAACAAAACGCTTCGTGCGCATTTGAGGAATGTCTACCATATAGCGGTGTCACTTAGCAGTTTGTTTGCCTGTCCGATGATAGAACGGGGATGGGGGAACTAGATCGTGTAGTTCCTTGGCACACTCTGCAAAATGTATCCGATAAAAAACCGACAGACTACTACCTACCATGCAGCGATAAACCAAGCTCTGAATTTGTCAGCTGCTCGCAACCAATGAGTCTCTTGGCTTTACGCTCATTGGAGTCAAGAGCCTCAAGCTGAACCATCCTAAAGATGAGAACAGTCCATACATGAACATACTTGTACTTGATACAAATTGAGTAACTGTCCAAGACTGTGAAGACTGTGAAGTACCATCTCACCTTAGCAAGGATTCCCAGCTTTTTTGCAGCTAGTTGGGTTTTTGGCTTGATGAAAGTTCCAAAACACTTTTTCCTTACACGTAAGGCAAGCGTCGCAATGCCGTGGCATTGCAACGGTGTCTTTAAAACTATTACTTATTCTGTGACGCCACCCCCACACTCACCAGAAGCGCGCCTATGCTCTCTCACCGAGCCTCACCGTTGTAAACTCACCTGATGATGAGGATGAGACATCCTCGGAATCACAAAAGTCGAATTTTAATGGTGATTGATATTTGTACACATAATCACACTATCACATTATACTAATATTATAAAGGTGAAAGTTTGTGTGTGTGTTTGTATGTTTATTTCTTCACTCTCAAACGCCTGTACCAATTTTGCTGATATTTGGTATGAATGTAGCTGACACCCTGGCTTAACACTTTATCCCGGAATTCCCGAAGTTCCGGAATTTACGCGGGTAAAACAGCGGAGCGCAGCTAGTTTAATCTATAATGTCTAAAATTCACGAAACCTTGACACATTCGCAATATGACTAATTCTGAAAATGCCCTATTTTAAGTACCCTAATAAGCCAACTGACTAACGCAACGTAGGTACCGTATTATTATGCTTTAATCCGTTTAACCTTTTGGAAGCGTTCACTTAGACTCTGAATGAATATTTGATAGGCCCGCTGAATAATGTCAGAGCGTAGGTGGTAAACATTGTAACTGTAACTGTTCGGATATTATTCTTGCTTACGAAGCTTTTAAAATTGCCCGCAGACTTAGTTGTCTGCTTTCTACGCTACGGATGCTGGGTTTGCAAATTTTCTGTCCAAATGATTTTTTTTATGCTAAATTATGTTTATTGTTCTCTGTTGTGTTGTGATGTGAATGTTTACGGCATCCGTGATACAATTATTCGAACTTGGCGCGGGGCTGTAAGTGTTTGTTTATTTCCGGGGCATTGAGGTAGTGTTGCAGATAGATGTAGTCAATTTAATTTAAATTATGATCCATAAGGATCAGCTGCCGGAACAAGTGTTAGTGTGTAACTCTTCTACTTCACAAAAAGGAGGAGGTATTCAAGACGTTTTTTTTTATATGTGTGTTACCTCATAACTTCGTTCCACGTGAACCGATTTAGATTTTTTTCTTGTTTGGACGATGTTGCTTTCCAATTGGTCCCATTTAAATTTGATCAAGATCTGATCAGTAGTTCTTGAAATATCGTCAATAATGCGTGTTTAGTACGCCTAATCTGATGTGAATAAACGATTTTGATTTTGAAAGTTCCGAAGATATAGCGGTGAAGTCGGTTTTTTAAGCTCCGTTTGCGTTTAATTATTTTTCTACTTCTACTTGGATGATCAATTACTAGCTTACTAGTTATTTTGATTATGGTTTAGCCCAAAACTACAACAAACGTGTTCACACTCACAGCTCATACTAAGTTTAAAGACAGATACATCGTTGATGTCGAATTTGCATCAAAAACGCAATATATTTTAAATTTTTCACTATTTTGGAACAGAGCTCCTTATCACAAGTTTCACTCCGGACACTTGCCAAATAAGATATACGCCAATTAACCGTTACGACACATATTATTATGCTTATATTGTCTTGTTCTTGATGGATTCGGCGATTTAAAATAAGCTATAATCTGGCCCAGTCTTAGAACGTTTGCCCTTATACCTATATAAGCCAAGAGATGTTGGTTCAAACCCAAACTATTGAAAAGATTTATGAGTAAATTTATAATTTTCGAAGTTAACACTGTAGGTTTAGAACGGCTGGCTCTCAAGGACAGCTATTGGAACTTATTTTTGTACAATTTAAGTGTTTTATTTCTCAAACTGACTGTATTTTCGTACAGCGTTGAAAGGCAGACAAGCGTGAGAAAATGCTCTTCCACCATGGATTTTATCACGATGTTTCCTTCACGTAGATAAACTCTTGTGCCCGAATCCAGCATCAATAAATTGTTACTGCTAGTCAAGGAATTCTAAGAAATATTTACACAAAAGAGATGATGAAAAAAAAATTAATGCTAGACAGACAAGCATTTGAACACTATCTCACTTGATAGAAAGTGAAGATGCGACTGAAGATGTAGTATGCTTGCCTAAAAGATACCTATTCACTCTAGACTTGAAGTCTCCCAGATTAAAACAAAGACAACGAGAAACAAAGACGCGGTCGATGAATTCCACTCCTTTGCCGTACGTATGATAAACGTAAAAGCGAATGGCCTCGAGCGAACTGGAGAGATGACAACCATAAATGCATAGCGTTTGAAAGTTTGTCTTCTTGTTACATGGTAAAACGGGCATAGGGGTATTAAGTCTATTAATGTTATTCATACGTATACTCTTTAAAGTCCTTGCTGATAATAAAGAAGATTCAGAACAAACATCCGGAACAAGAATAGGGAATTGAGTTTCGTAATGCACACATTTAAAAAAACATTTGTAATAATTATTAAGGATTCTGCCACAATGAGTTACTAACTGTTTAAAACATTATCGGTCTGTAATCAAATCTTACAAGCTATAGTAGACCAACTTCCCGATTTTGATTGGACTCAAATTTGGTGTATTAATGTAACTATCTTCCGTGATAATTCATGGAGCTGACCTGATGATGGAGATCGGAGGATGGTCTTTGGAATTTCTGAACTAAACAAAATAACCCCTAAGAGTTTGGGATCGTTTGATTCGTCTTTACAAGTTCTCTAGTTATATAACTTTGTAGTCCTTTTTTAATAACAACTTGTAAAAGCTTGATTTTAAAAAACTTTTGCATTATAATAGTCTTCTTCATTATTATAGCTATACATTGCCTCACCGTTGCTTTACAGATGGGTTATTTTGTAAAGGCCGTTCGGGCAAAAGGTTAACGAAATAACGAATGGCCTAAGTTGTTTCATAATAGCATGTTTTTGCGTTTTAGTGGAGTGTTAACTAAATTCAATTTGTAGGCACAGTTTTTACAGGAGGTTAAAACTGCTTTTTAGGCAAATTCTGTCGTATTTTGATATCAAATAAATAGGAAAACAGCTAAAATTAATGATCATTTACAAAAATATACATATCAAAACGACATTTACTGATTTACTGAACCACCATGAAATCTTGAAAACCAGTTGTCAGTTAAAGCTAAAACTTAGCAGGTAGGCAGTGTTTTTATGCCGTATAGGCAAGCATTTTATCACTATCTCACCTCATGGTAAGCGACGATGATTAATGATGGGACGACTGATGGAGCACGCTTGCTAAGAAGATACCTATTTACTCGCTTTAAGACTCCCATATTGTACTTACCAGAAAATACCGACTCAGGTAAGGAGTTCCATTCCTTTGCGGTTCACGTAATGTATGTGGAAGCAAAACCTTTTGTTCGCATTTAATTTTGTGGAATATCTACCAAATACTAGTGTGGCTTAGCGGTTTGTCTGCTTGTCCGATGATATAATGGTTATGGGGGAACAAGATCGTGTAATTCCTTGGCACGCTCTCCGAAATGTATCCGATAAAATACCGAGAGACTTTCGTTCGACTAAGTATCTCTGAAAATTTGCATCAGTTAACTGCTCGCTGTCAATGAGTCTCATGGCTAAAATCATACCCTTAACCCTACCTTTCTGCTTCGCCGTAACCGGGTAAAAATAGTAGATCAAATTGTTGCAACAAATTAAGATCAATTCAACTCAAAGACCACTTGAATCAATTTATTAACAGCAAAATGACAATACAATGGAGTTACTATGAACAGATTGTACAATGAGATGCAGTAATTGATTCAATATAACAGTGTGTATGATTAATTCAAACGTTCTGAATTTGTTGGGTAATTAATATTCATTTGGTTAACTGTGTAAATGTTGAACTTACATATTACTGTGTATTTAAAGTTGAAATGTAAATTGAAGATCTGCCAATATCAACCTTATTATGCTTTGGAATATATTTTTACGCGACTGCGCGATGCAAAAAAGTATATGTATCAGCTATTAGAGCTATTATGTTTGTTCCTTTGTGCGTTATAGTGACGAAACGCGTAGGCCGATTTAGATTACTCTATGTCAATCGATGTGTGTCACTAAAGACATGACAATAATCAAAATGAAATATGGCGATAACCAGTATTAGTGAGATGAATTTGGCATGCTTTTGCTTTTTATAAATTTCACTACGATTATTAAAATATACTTGGTATGTTTTTGTAAAAATACAAATTTCTCTAATCAGATGCAAGCCAGAGGAAGCACGTTACATATTTTGAATAGTGGCGTACCAAAATTATGCTTTGTTAAAAACCCTAATGCATCTCTTTTGTATAATAAAAACTCGCTTAATGTCAACTGAATTATCCCATAGTATGAGACCATAGCTAAGTATGGATGACACATATCCATGGTAAATGCAGCCTCCATAGAAACGGTCTGCCTAATTATTTTCAATACAAATACATATCTGACTAGTTTCTTACATATTTGGTCAACATGCGATTGATTCCAATGAAAGTGTTTATCAATAATACCAAAAAAATTACCGTGTCAACATCTTCGACTTTTTCATTTTTATAACTTATGTCAAATTTTGTGTTCGTGTTATATGGATGAATTTATTTTAAAATTATTATTTTCCATTAAACAAACTACATCTGTAAGGGCTTTGCTAACCGATACCTGTGATTATTGTTTTTCGTCACATTTAACCATTATAGTCGTATCATCAGCAAAAAGTATACATTTATGTAGAGTCGCTTCAGGATCGTTTATATATACTAAAAAAAGCAATTGGCCAAGGATATTCCCCTGTGGCACGCCAACTTTACTAACGATTGGTTATATACACTTAAATATCAATACATATAACAAAGCTGTGTTCTTATATGGAACTGCTCGTTGGCTTAGTTGGGTGAGTGTTCGCCTTCTAAGTAGGGGTATCGGGTTCGATTCCCGGCGGGAACACAAGTTTTCTCCCCAAGGAAAATATGTGTTTCTGGTTCTGGTTGCGTTTGTGTGTGTGATGTGAATGTTTCTCGCCCCTACGACACAAGTCATCGAACTTATTGTGGGGCTGTGAGTGTGAAAGCGTTTATTTATTTATTTATTATTATTATTTATTTAATCGCATAATAGGCTCTAATAACAAAAAAAGTAAAGTAAAAAGTATTTTCACCCTTTCCGCAGTCGGGTTTTAGGTTTAAAGTATACTGACTTGGTCGTAATAATAAAATAACTATATAATTAAGAAATCAAGGGTAAAATCAATATCAAATACGTAAGTTATCCTAGTAATATTATAAATCCGAAGTTTGTGTGTATGTTTGTTCCCTCTTCACGCTTCAAAGGCTGAGCGGATTTGGATGTAATTTGGAATGTACATAGCTTGTACCTAGGATTAACTCAAAGACTACTTTTTAACTTGATAATAGCGGGCGAAGCCGCGGGGCACGGCTAGTACTCAATATATAAGAGAACTCCAAGAAACTCTATCAGAAGGTAATTTGCTTTTTTTTTATTGTTATATTGTTTATTGCCAACTTATAAATTATAAAATAAATAATTAAATACGGAGTCGTGAAATATGATATGTAATACTTCAGGATTATTCTCAAGGACTACTGTCTCTGAAAATAAGAACTCAAATATCATAAATTACTAAAAATAGAATTGACCTTTAACAAGGAACACTTGAATGTTGTAAAAGTGATGATGCTTGTATATTTGAAATAATTTGTATGGTGTGCAAAGATAACGTAACTGACGAACTCGTTAAATGTATCCCTTGCACGTTTTTATTTCATATTTATAAAAACGGCTTTTGCGAAAAATCTTCTTCTATATAATATTCTCTCAAAGCCGAACTGCCTGTTGGTTTTAGATTTAGTTCGGTCCACCTTCTAAGCAGGGATATCGGGTCCGATTCGGGTTCAAACACAAGTTTTCTCCCCAAGGGAAATTTGTGTTTCTGGTTCTGGGCATGATTCACCTACGACACAAGATGATACAACACAACAGAGTGTGAAAGCGTTTATGTTTAAATACACAAATCATAAAATTTTTATTCAGAAAGAAAGTTCTAATCAAATAACCCTAATTTTTTACCGACTTCCCAAAAAAGGAGGAGGTACTCATGTCGACTGAATATTTTTTTTTGTTTGTGTCACGTGAGCCGATTTCGAATTTTTTTTTTGTTTTTAAGATGTTGCTTTCTAATTGTTCCCATTTAAATTTGATCAAGATCTGATCAGTAGTTCTTGTAATATCGTCAATAATGTCTATTTCGTATAATGCGTACTTTGACGATGTTCTCGTTTACCCGACTTCAAAAGTTATCTCATAACTTCTTCGTTGTGAGCCGATTTTGATGTTTATTTTTTTATTTGAAAGCTGGTGCTTTTTATGTAGTCCCATTGAAATTTGATCAAAGTCTGATCTGTAGTGTTTGAGTTATAGTCAATAATGAGTGTTTATAACATTAAATCTGATCAAGGTTCAGATGATAAAGCGGTGAAATCGGTTTTATTAAGATTTGCTTGCGTTTAATTATTTTTGAAGTTTCAGTTCGGGGCGAACGACTAGTTACAAGGGCTTGGTCAACTAACTATTGCTAGTATAAAAGAACAAGGACTGTTACATATAACAAACAAACAAAACAACAAACGCATTCACACTCACAGCCCTGCACTAAGTTCAAAGATTTGTATCGTGGGTGCCGAAAACATTCACATCACACACACATTACACCCAGAACCAGAAGCACAAATATCCCTTGGGAAGGAATTTGTGCTCCTGCCGGAAATTGAAGCCAGGACCCACACCGCAGAGGGCGGACACCTGTCCACTGCACCAACTGGGTCGTTATGTTTTGTCAAAATACAATAACTTTTTTTGGTATAAACTTATTATAGTATGTTTTAGTTTTTTTTTTTTTTTTTGTTTTTATTTGTGACAGGCTAGTGTTTGACCAATATCTCACCTGATGGTAAGTGACGATGTGATCGATGCTGGTAAACACACTAGACCTGGAATACGCAGGCTCTCAAGGATAACTGCCGGAACACCGTATTTAGCTTGGCGGCAGACTTTCAACTTGATGGTGGTAAGCTACTTTGGTAGCAAGCCAGGCGAGCAATTCACAAAATGCTCTATCACCTCTCAAATGTCACCTGATTAGCACCACCCGGGGACCACGTGTAGGGAGTCAGACTTAAGGGGTATCCTCCTACGGACGTGGGTGACTCAGCCCCCAAAAATTTTCCTGTTAACCCGCATCAGATTTAAAAATCATAGTGAACTATGTATCCTACTATCTGATACAATGTAACGAACGAGCGGCCCTCATATTTTAAATTTTTCAAAGCGTTTTTGCATTGATAACACACGGTGACAGTAATGAAGCTGTATACGCTTTTACTTTTCACTTAATTTGCCATGCGGGTCGTTTTATGGTATACATATTATACATTATGCAACTGGAAACCTTTTTAAGTCACGCCTTATTATTTGAATGTGCTTACGCCTTCTAATACACCCGTATCGGGTTCGATTCCCGGCGGAAACACAAGTTAACTCTCCAAGGAAAATTTGTTTCTGGTTCTGGTTGTGATTGTTCGTGAGGTGTGAATGTTTTCGGCAACCACAAACTAAATCATCCAACTTAGTGTGGGGCTATGAGTGTGACAACGATTTGTTTTTTTCATAGCGTGGAGGCTAAATTACGATGTGCCTTTATGTCGAGTAACCACTTCATAACTGTTTTTTTTTAATTTCATGCACTAATACTATGTACATTGGAGGACTTAATGCTACAGCATTTTTTGCCAGTCATCCTGCTATTTCAGGAGATATAATCGGCGTGCAATTAATGAAGCAAAACAATAAGGAGGTTAGGAAACCTAAAATTAATTATAAAAATATATATAATATGTGTATATAAAAATGAACAATATAAAACATTTGTATGCAAAAACTTTTAGAATGCACTACATAAACATATATACAACAGATCATATGATAAATAAATATTAATATAAAACATATATTTTATATACATCACATACCAATATTATTATAAGTATAAATATAAATATATTTTTTTTGCTGTCCCATTGCTTCAGATAAACATAATATCCCAGCCAGTTCGTAACTGGGTCAAGCGCTCTCTGTGTGGATTCGGATTACCTGCTTTCCTATCATTTTTATATGCACATTTTCATAAAATGCTCAGGTATTTCGACGGATGATTCATAAACGAGATGGAATGAACATTAAAGTGATAAAGGAATTCAGGCATGGAAAGTATATAGAATATATCACATATAACATGATTTTTTAGACAGAGACAATGGTGGCAGCATGAGTGTGTAATACAAAATGTTTCCGGCACCCACAATAGAACTTAGTGTGGGGCTGTCTGTACGTGTGAATACGGGTAGACAAAATATACTGCTTATTTGAATTTTTATTTTTAATATGAAATAGAATAGAAAAGTGAAGTAGACGGTGGTAAGAACTTGAAGTGTAATGTAATTTCTTCTGAAGGATAGCTGAATCTTATAACTGCTGCTTCTGGATTACCATAAAATGCTTGGCGACTTGATTTGAATTATATAGCATTAGCCATGCTAGGCAGAACTATGCTGATAAATTTAGAACGAAAAAATTATCACTTGAGGCGGGGTTTGAATCCGCGGCCATAGGGTGTCATGCCCTATTGCTCTAACCGCTGAGCTACTCAAGCCCCGCCTGAAGCAACGAAATGATCCTTTCCTCATTTTTAACGTCCTACGGGGGCGTATGACGTCATCTACCGACAACATAACAGTTTATAGAAACTACTACGGCCGTCGAGTCTATAACATTGCAGTTAGCTCCACGTTGTGTTGATAACGTCTACCCAAATCAATTGATTTGATTTATATAGCATAAGCCATGCTAGGCAGAACTAAAGTGATAAATTTAGAAAGGAAAAATTATCGCGTGAGTCTGGGATTGAACCCGCGGCCATAGAGTGTCATGCCCTATTGATCTAACCGCTGAGCTACTACGTCCCCGTATGACGTTAATAATAAGGAAAGGATAATTTCGTTCCTTCAGGCGGGGCTTGAGTAGCTTGGCAACTTGTTCTTATAGACGTAAAAAATCGATGTACACCTAGAGGAACATGTCTGGGACTGACCACAATGCTCTACAAACTTTGTATTTCATGACTGTTACCTTGAAATTCAAACCCATCCCAGGATATGCAACTACGGCCGCCTTATCGTGTGACATTTATGCTATGACTGAGCTATCGCTTTAAATTAAATCTTCTAATATAATGTTGGTGAGGAAAATCGTTTAAGACCCAAAACCTATTCAAATTTTACCCAAAATTATGCTCCGCACTGCCCATAAAAAACACACGAAAACACCTATTCCCTAATCGTACATTATCGTCCCTAATATCCCTTTGTTTGAAGGTCAGGGACATAAAGATCGTAGGCCTTCGAAAGTGACACACCACTGCAAATGACTTAGTTTAGAAATAGACAGTTGTTCACCTTTGTATAGTATTATGTTAAAGATACTATTTTCTTACAAATTTGTAGTTAAAAGAAAGAAAGTTTAGTATTTATATTGCGACGTGCGAGTCCAACATTAGTTTTTTTCAGGTTTTATTTCATAATCCATTGTTTTTATATTTATGAAAAGTTGTCAGCAAAGAAAAAAATCTAAATACTGGCTCCACAACTGTACGTTGAGTACTTGTAGTTAATAGTATAAGTACTCAACGAAAAAAAGGGAATACTGTATTTTAGAAATAATAATGGCCCTAAAATTGATCCCTGGATGACTCCTATTGTCCACAGAAAAACGCTTTTCATTGACATCAACTTTTTGGATTCCGTTTTTAGATTATTGATTGTATTTATACGGTCCAAGGCGTTACCTGTTAAACCGTAGAAATCCAAATAAGAAATAAATGTTTCAAAGTTTACACAATTATTGAAGGCTTGAGATAAGTCGGAATAAAATATCAATAGGACTATCACTAGCCTAATCGCACCTTTGTCCACGTTGGAAAGGAGTTAAATGCAGACTATGTCCTTACCAATGTAGACTATTGTAACGTAACGTATGTAGGTGTGTTGGTTACAGAGATAAATATATTCAAACTTGTTCATACAAACACACTAAACTTCGTATTTATGTGTCAAGAACATTTTCATTGGGATCTCTAGAAGCATGCAATGAGATATTTTTTATATATATATAAATTAATTGACGTTTGTTAGTCTCACAAAAACTCAAGATCGGCTTAACCGTTTTGCCTGATTTTGATCTCAAAATATTTGTAGCAGTCCATGGAAGGTTTAAAATTTGACAACATATAAAGAAATTGCAAAGAAAGTAGTAAAAACAACAATTTTATTATCCCATACCAACTGTTCGTACCTCACCGTCAAAGATTAGACAAAATTAATTTCTGAACGCTCTATAAACATTTGACCACAGACAAATATGACATAGGTATATATCTGACGTACGCGGTAATTTTTTTATATAAGTCAAGGAGAAGACTACTTTTGAAGCTTTCCGTATTTCTTTTTTTATTAATGTGGATAAAATCAGACAACTTTAGGAGGTACGAAGTTCACTGATTCAGCTAGTAGTAGATAATCATGTTGCTGGTTTTTATGCAAAGCTTTATTAAATTACTGTCAAAATTGTGTGTATGTACCACATTGGCTTCATATTCTAGAGTGAAGGCCACAAGAGCGCATTGAGAGACAAAGTAGAGCGTTGTATCATTTTAGTACTTTATTTTTACAAATTACTTACCTTGGTGCTAGTGGATCTTGACTTCTGATACTAGTGCTAGTGGCCCCTGCAATGTCCAGCTTCTTGCCATTGAAACATTTGTAGCACACGTAGGTTTTCACAACCTGGATGTCGGTTGAATTGAATTACATTAACTTATTATTGATTTTTATTTCAATAGAAGTAGCCATGCTAAGCAGATATAATAATGATCGCTTGGAGCTGGATTATACACCGCGTTCTAAGGTCCTTATGCCCTGCAGCTTTGACCGATAAGAAACGCTTGGGTATTCAGTGGTTAGACCAATGGGGCATGACACCCTTTAACTGCGGGTTCATATCCCGCCTCAAGCGTTAGTTATACTTTCCGTATTAGGTACCTGCCTAATACTTTAAATGACTTAGATAAGCAACTGTGTATGTATTAAACTGGGTCGCAGCCTTTGAAAAGAGACGCACCCCCGTAAATGACTACGGTGCCAATGAGACAATTGAGCCCTTGATTTAGAGGGTCGCACTCGATAACCTGCAGGAAACAATAATGGACGAACCCCGATGTAGTTTCGTGGAAAATTTAGATGGCATTTAGGAATTGGGTCGAACTTCTTTTGAGTTTATCTGATGCAACGACAACCTTTAGTTTAGCTACATTCATTGGGAGTTAACCTCTTTGCGTGCTTACGAAGATATTACGACTTTTTTCGTCTACTTTTAATAATAAGTTACTTGATTGAATTTATGTTTCCTAGTTTGAACATTCCGATGTAATTGTTTCGAATCATAAAATAGATTTGTAAATTACCGAGTTCAAGGATATCATTATTATTGTGAAGTAAGTGTAATTTACTTGTTACATAGTAAATAAATAGGATATAAATAAATAGTGTATAATAGATATCACTGTAAAAAGATGCAGAATCATGATCAAAAAGCTATAATTGAAATAACACAGAGAACAAATTTAATCAACTTAGGCCCAAAAAGGTCTACACCGAGTTTTTGATGGGCACTTCACCAAAACAAAAGCGTGCAAATTGCTCGAACGTTACTCCACTTTTTCCACAGACACCTCTATAAAATTTCATTACCAGTTCGAATATAACGCGATTGCTTTCTGAATAATTTATTTGTGTTATTCATTGCCTTCGCAATGGCAACCCTTTTCGAACAAGTGCAAACTTCTTCGAAAACTTTTATTGTTTACAACGCTCTTTGAAAACTCTGCAATTGTGTATTTGTCCTTTTCGCTCATACTGGTTAAGACCTTTCAATATCTTTTGTTTCAGTCGGACCTGTTATTGCTTACTCAGCGGCTGCTTCCTTCCTGCTTTTTATTGGATTGATATCAGATTGTTTTTTTTTTCGTTTCGGGAAATTGGCACTCGGTATTATTTTTGTAGATGATTTTTCGTTTGAAACGTGGCTGTCTATATGATCAAGGTCGTCTTTATTTGATGGAATCGTAGCAACGATGCGATTTCTTTTCTTTGACTGGGACACGGGACTGCAATGCGCTTCTCTCTCTGAGACTTAAAGTGTTACATCTCATAAGTCTGGTCCTAATAATTTTACTAAAAGCTCGCTCTTTCATCTAAGACCAGTCCTGCTATTTGGCACATGGGTAGTACCGTTTTTAGGCTTACTTGCAAGGAGTTTCTACTACTTCGTTAGTTGACAGAGTTTTATCTTTCTGTTCTGAAGTTATATTTCTTTTGGCGCATTTTGAAAAAAAATATGATAATGAATTTTTACGATGCGCACGCACACCGACACCTAAAAGCGACACCATGAAGTTGATTGGTAAAATAATTGTCTCTCAAGTTTTCGTGAAAACTGATAACTATTTTGTTTCCTTAAAAAAGGCTACGTCATGATTTACATCACCGACATACGCTTACTTGTTGTTTCTAGTTCGGAGAAGCAAACATGTTGAGATGAGAGTTTGATTTTCTATATGAATGTTAAACGTAAAAGCAAAACGCTTCGATAAAATTCGAGGTGTGTCAATTAAAACTGGACGACGATAGACAGTTTATTTTGTGTTAAGACGGTAAAAAGAACAAGCAAAAATCTTGACTATTTTGTTTGTGGCGTGTGTGTGAGTGTGTGTGTGATATGTGTAAAAATTTTGTAAATCCCGCTAAAAACCACCGCCATTATTTTAATATGGGACAGGAATTCGGTCCATACACTAAATTCAAAAGTATAATATCGTTGTTTGTTTAGGACAGGCCAAAAGTATCTCTATGACCAACAGTAACTATATGAGTGTGTATTCTGGTCAAATAGCCGCCTTTTTTACCCTAGAACTTTGTTTTTTAAATATTTACACTGGCCTAAATTCTATTGCTCTCATATCTTTAGCTTTACATATCGACGTTTCGATAACATTTTATATTGAAATTCACACACGAACAGTCAGCTGCAATAACAAGTTGGTACCTAAATATTTCCAAATTTAAATATAATTAGGTACAGCAGGATAGCCATCATATATATAATTAATGTATAGTTAATAAACACAAAGAGGGAGACACTGTATTTTGGACGACAGCTCACGCATTTCAAGAGCTTCAGTAGAGTTGTGATATTTTAAATGGTTCAAAATAGTCAAATTGACGATTTAATTAATTATAGAATTTCCACTTGCATATAAATTCTAATCTTTAATTGTTGCATTAGTGCATGTTAGCTAAACTCAACGTCTCTATTTTTTTAAAATTCATGATAGGCAAACTTTTTACCACCATCTCACCTGAAGGTAAGCGACCATGTGGTCGACGATGGAGCAAGCTTGCCTAGAAGATACCTATTCACTCGCGACTTGAAGACTCCCATATTGTACTTATCAGGAAACACCGACTCAGGTAAGGAGTTCCATTCCTTTGCG
This sequence comes from Lomographa bimaculata, assembly GCA_948107665.1. Lineage (NCBI taxonomy): Eukaryota > Metazoa > Arthropoda > Insecta > Lepidoptera > Geometridae > Lomographa > Lomographa bimaculata. Next base: position 5,830,652 of record OX403597.1, read on the forward strand.
GTTCGCACAATGAATGTGGAGCGGAGCCATACAGCGGTGTCGCTCAGCAGTTTGTCTGCTTGTTCGATGATAGAACGGGGCTGGGCCTCTTAACAATGAAAGCATAATTTTGAATTCAAGTTAATGTACGATTTCTATATAGATTTAGAAGTCAAGTAAGGCAAATATGTGTTTAGACATCATTTCTGCTGACTGTACACAAAATCCTCTTTTATTTATTGTAAAAAAACTTGTGCTATTTTCCGCACGATAAACTTGCGTGGACTTGATGGTGATAAAGAATTTTTATTGGTATTGTATTGAAAAACGGCGCAGTAAATATACGACCTTATGCAGATTATTGTTGTTGAAAACATTTATTTATTTGCAAAATTTACAGCTATTGAACCAGCACATGTGACGAGTATGTTAAATTGAGTAACCATAAATTCAATAAGAGATTTATTTGCGTGCTTTTCATTTTATTTATTAAATCAAGAGACAAAGACGTATATTATATAATTACCTTTATCTAATTACAAATTAAAAACAAATTAAGCAGAAGTCAAATTACTTTTTTTTTTTATTTGTGACAGGCTAGTGTTAGACCACTATCTCACCGGATGGTAAGTGACGATGTGATCGAAGCTGGTAAACACACTAGACCTGGAATACTAGGTCTTAAGATCAATTATTACTATTATTATTTTATTATTTATTACTTAAGATTTATCGTCTTTGTTCCCTGAACGGTACCATCTGGGTATCTTCAAGGCTCGAGTGAATAGGTACCTGATAGGCAAGCATGTCCCATCTTCGGCCGCATCGTCACTTTCCATAAGGTGAGATAGTGATCAAATGCTTGCCTATCCAGCATAAAATAAAGGTACAAATTTATGTACACTAATTACAAAAAAAAACATTAAAATCCTAAAATAAATAAATTTGATAATCTATTCATCCTACCTACTTATCATATTCCTGTGTATAGTGTGCAGTCGACAGCAATGCTTTACTACGCAGGATTTTGAACTTAAGCTTAAAAAATCTAAGTGGTACTGGACTTTAATGCTTGTCTATCAATTACACAAAAAAATCTCGTTACTATAATATTTTCTACAGACTTCAAAAAAGGAGGAGGTACTATGTTCGACTGTATGTATTTTTTTATGTATGTTCACCGATATCTCGCCCATTTGTGGACCGATTCTCAAAATTCTTTGCGTTTGATAGATTTTTCTTTTTTTTTGGTAGATTACTTCAGAGGTGGTCCCATATAAATTTTATCAAAATCGATCATGCCAAAACCAAAATAAAAGCGGTGAAGTAGATTTTTTTAAGCTTTGCTTACGTTTAAATTATTTTATTTATACTGACAGCCCTATATTTAGTTTAAGGGCTTGTGACGTGGATGGCGTATAGATTCTTCAGGCACACAATCACACCCAAAACTAGAAACACAATTGTCCCTTTGGCAGAAATCTCTTGTTCCCCCGGGAATCAATTCCGATACAGGCTGCAAACAAGGCGCAACTAACTACATATGCCGACAAATCTTAGCTAAAATAGTAGTAAGACGTCATTATCGAAATATATAACTATATTATTATGTAGCGTTGAACTCAAGACTACTCAGGTTGTGGCAATTGGAGTAACCTTTTTTTATTGAACTAGTTTTTTGTTTAAAGTTCACTTTCTGCAGTTGGGTTTTTGATTATTTAATATACTTCTTATCATCATCATCATAATCCTCAGACCTTTGATTCCACTGCTGGGTATAGACTTCTCTCATGGTCTGCCATTCGTCTCAGACCTGTGCTAGTCTTGTCCAGGTTCGTCCCGCAATTTCGTCTTTCGTCTTCGTTTTCGTCAAAAAATTTCGTCCCGCGTTCGTTAGCAATATTGTCAACCCATCTTGGCACTGGACGTCCAACGCTGCGTTTGCCTTGTCTTGGCCACCACAGTGTTAACACCTTGCTCCACCTGTCGTCAACTCGCCTAGGCATACTTCTTAATTACATTATTTATTTTACACTTTTTCATTAACAAGATCAATTATGCGATTTTAAAAAAAGGAGGTGGAGCATTACACAAATACTTGAAGTTCGGCTATAAATTTAAAATTTGTTTGGACAATAACGCCTATTAAACTTACGTTTTACATATATAAATATTTTTTTGATTGTGTCATATTGAATATATAAATGAATTTTAAAAACATCTAAATTAGTTCACTTGAATACCAATACAAAACAATATTCAAAAGCTTTTCCTGTGATGTTTGTGTGTGTGTGATTTATTTTCTACCAACTTCACAAAAAAGGAGGTGGTACTCAAGTAGACTGTAATTTTATTTAAGTTTTTGGATTTTATTGAAAAATCTAAATATGTTCTTCAGCCATTAACTAAAGAGCTGAAGTATTTGATATTGCCTAATTGTTTTGTCAGTCGCGTTTTGTAACGAAGGGTTTACGATATCTTCTTGCCAAATTACACCTCAATTCGTTTAGTTGTTCTGACGCGAAGGAAAACAAGCAACTGACAAATAGACAACATAATTTGTCCCTCAGCTAGCTTTTCCCTTGGTTTTGCCCGGTAACCGACAATTTAGCTTTTGTTGGTCTTCAACCGTGAAGGTCTTTATGATTCAACGTTTTTATATATCTAACAAACAAATCTTCAAACTTATGGATTGTTTTAATAGGAATCTATAAACTCCATAGTTTATCATATATAACTCAAAGAACATCCATATGTTCTTTGAACGTTGACTTAGTTCGTGCGCGACCGTCTTCTAAGCAGCTAGCATCGGGTTCGATTCCCGGTGGAATTATAAGTTTTCTTAGTTACTTTGTGTGTCTGCTCCCAGAATCAGACACACTTGAATGCAATGCATGTTAACTTGCGTGAGTGTACACACTCAACAAGGGTACACCCTTAGTTGGCTTCTAGTTCGTTTTTAAAGCAGTATTGATCAGCTTTACTCTGTTTATTCCAACGTTCGATCACAAAATGATCAAAGATTCCAGCTCACTGGATGGTATACTATTAATGCAAACGACAAACCGGCCTTACTAGAATGCAAACGATAATAGTTCTCCACGTCCCTACAGATTGCATCGCCTGACCGCATCGTTTGGATACACTATCAGCTCGTGGCAAGTTCATTACCATCACGTGTTCTATAAATGGAACTTGACCGATTTATTGGGTTTTCTTCGATTAAAATGTCATCATCAGATAGAAGAAACAACTTTTAGAAAATATAGAAATATTAGGCATATAAAAACTAGAAAGCACTCGGTTAAACAGTGGTTGTTTTTTTATTTCAAAATCAGGCCCTCACATCAAGGCCTTTTTTTATTTGAAAACAAAATAAAAGTCTGTTGGGGTTTCATATGAAGAAAAGTTTCTCTTTCTGAAAGTTAACGCTTTCACACTCACAGTCCTATACTAAGCAGTAACTTGTGTCGTGGGTGTTGGAATCGTTCACATCACACACTCAATCACAAGAAGAAGAGAAGACTTGTGTGAATTTCGATTCCCGGTCTTTCACAAGTCTTTCTTGGGTTCGCCCAAAGCACCAGCTTAGCAGTCGTCGCGTCCGCTTTCTAAGCAGGTGTGTTAGGTCTACCCAACAAGCACTGCATAGTCTAAGCCAGAGGTGATATAAAAGTATAATTTTCAGGGTAACTTCCCTTGGTATATTGTAGAGCAGGTCTAAGAAAGAACTGCAGCGCGGATAAAGTCGCGAGCAACAGCTAGTGTCAAATCAATGGGATATAAAATCAATCATTGATATCAAGCGCGATGTTGATTATAGTTTGTATGGATTGAAAATAATGCATGGGTAACCATATCTAGTTTACCGATGCGTTGTGGTTGAATTAATTTAGTTCAAGAACCATAATGCTATTATGCTACTACATAAGTTACTTGTTAAAAAATTAAATTGCAAGATTCCGTTGCAAGGTTCAAGAATAACTTATTCTCGGGATTTACCTTATCGAATCGGGAAAGTAGTTAAAATTGGTTATTCACATGGGCCCCAAAGCTGCACTCAAATTATTATTCTGATTTAGAGTAGGGGCGATAATTCCTGGCACTGATATTCCGCTATGGGGTGTACTGTGCATTTCCTCCATCCAGCTCTTACCCGAGCCATCCCAACTTCTCTTTTATATAACGGAGTATGGCATTGGGATGACATAGCTGTCCCAGTCTGAGGAGTGGTGTAGACAAAGAGACACATAACTCTAATTGCTAGATTCGTAAACTTACAGCCACCTCGAAAAACCTGGTAAGGAATATCAAATATGTAAGTATCGCGGAGCGCGCCTTCTATCAAAAATCTAATCTTATTTTATTTCAGATAACAATAATCCATTATGTTAGTATTAATATAAAAAAATGTTATCTATCTCGATGCTCTTTATTATAATAAATAATGTATCCTAGTAATATTATAAATCCGAAATTTTGTGTGTAAGTATGTATGTTCCCTCTACACGCTTTAACGGCTGCACGGATTTGAATGAAATTTGGAATGTACATAGCTTATATAGGCTTAACACATAGGCTACTTTTTAACTAGATAATAGCGGGCGAAGCCGCGGGCTAGTATTATTATATTTAATAAACACTTTCACACCCACAGCCCCTCATTTCGATGACTTGTGTTGTACCGAAAATACTTGTGTTCCCGCAGGGAATCTAATCCGATAGACTTAGAAGGCGAACGCTGACATAACTTAGCCAACTGTTCAGTATATCATATGGTTGTATATCCAATGGCGTACCTTTATTAAGATTTCATCCTGCGGTTAATATACTTCTCGGTTAAGTAATTTACTAAGTGTTGGCAATGAACCAGTTTGCCACTGACAGTATATCTAAGCGATGCGGTTAGGCAGCGCAATCAGTGATAGTGGTCGGAGCATCTTTATTCCGAGAATACCGCATTTACGGTGTTGTTAATTGAAAACGTTGGTGTGATGTGATTTGTGTATTTATGTTTACATACATGTGTATTTAATGTTGGTATTTTAATGGAATATGAATATGACATGCGTTAATTAAAGTTACAAACGTTATTGAGTGCTTTAGGGTCAAATGTGCATAAACACTGTTGATAGATAGATAATACTTTATTGATCCACTTTATAAGATGAGATAAAACAAAGGTAACAAACATGCTTATACGTAAAGTATCACAACAGGCGGCCTTATCACTAATAGCGACCTCTACCAGGCAACCTTCGGTTGATTTTATTTTGATGCATTCATACGTAGAGTTAATTCACAGTAGATATAATATTAGGTAGCGCAGTCCATGCTGAGCCTCCCGTTCCAAAACAAGAGCCAACAACTAGTGGAATATAAATAAATGTTTTTTTAATACTGTCTCGTATTTTCCCTCGACTATCCGACCTGCCCCCTGATTCAGAACGTTTTGGTAACTTACCGAATCGATACGATTGGAACTTTGTACTTAAAAATACATTTTTTATATAATATTACTTGAATTGAAATATATAATAATAATATGTATATATATACATATTATATATAAAAACTAACCGAATCGTACGGTAACAGAGTTATCGTGTGGCTCTGAATCAGGGGGAGAATTTTCTTCCAACAATAATTCGTCAGTGAGTGCCACTTTATATAATAATAATAATATGCTTTAAATCTTTTCCGCTTATAAATATTGAACGTAAAGGTCTCAGTATAATGCAATCATGTTCCAATAAGTCCATTCAATCATCAATTGGTAAAACTAATAGTATTCGTTTCACCAGTTTATATTGATGATTCAATCGGCTATGGTTTACTTGTGTCGTTATTGGAATCAAATACGTGTGGCATCAATCTAATTAATTCGTTTAGACAGAACTATCAATTTCATACTATTGTTGTTACTAAATTTTGTTAATAAATCGTAGTTTTACATCTTTAAAATTGTTTGGTGTGAAATTGCATCATATCTATCTCCATATCTTGATATAAATTAAAATCCTACTAATATTATAAATCCGAAAGTTTGTGTGTAAGTGTGTAAGTATGTTTGTTCCCTCTTCACGCTTTAACGGCTGAACGGATTTGGATGAAATTTGGTATGTACATAGATTATACCTAGGATTAACATATAGGCTACTTTTTAACTTGATAATAGCGGGCGAAGCCGCGGGGCACGGCTAGTGTTACTATACTTTTGAAATCTATATAGTATGTTATTAAGTATGTTTGTTCCCTCTTCAAGTTTTAACGGCTGAACGGATTTGGATTAAATTTTGAATGTACATAGATTATACCTAAAATGTGTTTAACTTGATAATAGCGGGCGAAGCCGCGGAGCACAGCTAGTGTCAAAATATGTGAAAAATATTATAAGACGCAAAGATACCCTTAAAAATGTTCACCATAACTTCGCCTAACATAAATAAACTTAACGAGCAATAATAAAAATTCTGATGCATTTGTACACCACAAAACGCATTAGTGAGATTCCAACTGGCACTGATAAGAAAAGTTGCTGATACCAAGCAAAATGCTTTACTTAGACTCGGTGACTTATAACCGACAATTTTTTATATTTTGAACCCTATCTTTGAGGTCATAGGTTCGAGTTCTTATAAAAACTTAAATCACAATTACAGTGATTTTTTAACTGGATGCAGTGATAACATTCCCCGGAATAAAAGAAAGATAGCGTTCATTTTCGACTGAATTTATATGACGAAGGAGATAGATAAATGTAGACCAAATTATTCAATATACCGTCGTTGGTAAGTAGTGCACAATCCTGCAGGTTTAGAATCAACATCTGAGGAAAATAAAAAAAAAATCAAATAAGATTTTTTTTTTCAACTCAGGTTTTTTTTTCCACCAACCATGACTCGTCCGCCTAAATCTCTTAAAATACGACACCGTCATCATTGCTTTAAAAAATATTTACTTATTATCAAACTATGCTCTATTTCCTCAGCAATAAATGATATACCAATATATATCATATATTTATGTTATTATATCATCCTATTATTTCTTCAAGTCGAGAGTGAACAGATATTTTCTAGGCAAGCGTGCTCCATCGACCGCATCGTCACTTAATATCAAGTGATATAGTGGTCAAATGTTTACCTATCACAGATAAAAAAAATTAAGTGAATATTACCATCACCAATCGTTTGACACAGGTATAAGCCATAATTATGTCGTAAGCCTACATTGTATAAATTACATATCATTATTATACTGAGATTAGACCAATTATTACGTCTGAGGAGTCTTCCCTAGACTATGACCTCACTAAACAGATTTTCTTAGTGTAGGGGACAGATGAGTATTTAACTAAGGTTAATTAATCAATTGTTTATATCTCATTGCCCTAAATATTGTAATTGTATCCACATGTATATGTACCTACATATTATGCGGTAAAAATTACATATTATTATAGGTATAATCCTTTGTGTGTGTCTATAATTTTATTAAGTAGGTACCTATAATTAATAAATGTTTTTCATCATCATCATACTCAGCCTATCTCAGTCCACTATTGGACATATGCCTCTCCCAAGGCGCGCCACTGAGCCCGATCTTCGGCTCTTCTTCTCCAGTCGTTACCAGCAGCCCTACGTATATTGTCGCTCCACCTAGTCACAGGACGTCCGCTACGCTTACCGATTCGTGGTCTCCACTCCAGAACTCGTCTACTCCAACGGTTGTCAGTTCTGCGGCATATGTGACCAGCCCACTGCCACTTCAGCTTGCTAATCCTTTGAGCTATGTCGATGACTTTCGTTCTCTGGCGAATTACTTCGTTCCGGATTCGATCCCTTAGAGATACACCGATCATAGCTCTTTCCATAGCTCGCTAAGCAACTTTGAATTGCTGGAAGTTTTTGTCAAACTAATATTATAAATTAGAAAGTATATATTATGTGTAAGTATATTATTATAATTATGTTTTCTCTTCACGCTGTAACGGCTAGAAGGATTTGGATGAAATTTGGAATATAGGTAGCTTATACAAGGTTATCACATAATGATGAAGCAGAAGGAGGCCGCGGAGCGGGCCAGAGAGGTTGATCCCTGATCTGACCCGCTCCGGCGCAGACGGCCGCGGCCGGGGGAGGAGGAGGAGGCAGTTCGCTCGCCTCCTCTCTCCTCCTCTGTAGTGGGGTCACTAGTGGAGAGTCAGGGCTCCTCTCCATTGGCTTGCACGGCCCCACACGTCTGGGGGATGGCCTTGGTGAGCAAGGTTGTATTCGGGCCTATCGCCGGGGCAAGATAGTGACAGCTAGCGCGACCCTATCTTGTCCCACCTCGGCGAGAAACTACTCACGGGGGGTTCTTAGTAGGTTCGAGCCCCACATACCCCTTACCTTCACCCCTAGGAAGGAAAGGAAGTGGCAGGCATTTTCTCCCCCACAAAAAAACAAAAAAACATAGGTTATTTTAATTTGATTAACGCGGGCGAAGCTGCGGGGCAATGCTAGCTTATTATATGAATCAAAATATTTGCTAACTGAACATACTAATGTTGATAAATTGAACAATGGACACACATTTGCGTAGACTGATAAATGATTATGACTATGTGCATGTTCGTTACACTTTGGTTTCATATCTCATTTGTAATGATAAGATAGCGTATGTGACATAATTGTATGCTATTGGTTCATTTGGCTTTGATTTCATTTCTGTTCAAGAGGGCGATACCAGAATTTCTCTTCAATCGCATGTTTCTATAACCTTTTACTCGGCATTCATAATAAAACAAAATAAATAAAAATATTATTATGTGTGCTTTAATAAATAATGCCTTCTTTTTAGAATAATTTGATAAAAACTCACGCACATTTTGAACTATTAAATTAAAATTAAAACGGGAATTAGCGTGATTTACGCATTGTCGATGTCTAAGATTATTCATAACGTTTATAAAAAATATCTAATCCAATGCAAATAACATCAATTTGTTTTTTTAACCATTTTGTTTCGCCATTTTATATCAGAACACCAAAACTTATTTCATTTTACTAGACGAATGATTCTTCAGCTGGTTTTTTTTTTTTGAGGCGCGTTTTCCCGAAATTTATAATACCTTGCGTAACCGCCACGATGTTATTTACGCAATAAAGAAGGAGGTTCACAATGCGGCTGTATTTTTTTATGTGTGTTACCTCATAACCTCTTTCTTGGTGAACCGATTTTGATTTTCTTTTTATTTGAAAGGTGGTGCTTCTCATGTGGTCCTATTTAAATTTCAACAAGATCTGATCAGTCATTTTTGAGTTATCCTCAATAATGCGTATTTAATTTGTTGAATCTGTTCAAGGGTTCCGAAAATAAAGCGGCGAGGTCGGTTTTATTTAAGCTTTAAAAAGCGTTAAAATAATAATTTTATCAATTTTACAAATTTCGTTTAGTTTAACTTGTCCCATTGTCTATTTGTCGGTCTGTGATCAAATCTTGCAATTTAAATAAGACCAACTTTCCGGTGTCTAATTGGACTCAAATTTGGTGTACTTATTTGTCTTCGGTGACATGATTATACTATCTTTGTCGGTGACAATTCAATGATATGGTACCATGGAGATGGCCTGATGATGGAGACGGAAGATAGCCATAGGAACTTCTTAACTTAACAAATCGAGTTTGGACTCGTTTGATTCGTTCGTAGACTTGATACGTTTCGTCGACTTGATAATTTCTCTGGCTATATAACTTTTCACTTCATTAAGAAACAATAATATTATAAACATAAATATGTACATACGTACGGCTGATTTAAACACATTACCCTCCTTTGCGTCTCACAGTCGGGTAAAAAAGTACATGAAACAAATCTTAAGTAAACCATTTTTAATGAAAAAAAACATGATACTTTACTAGTTATATATACATTGTAATTAATATCTGAAATTATAATCATTAAAAATTATGTAACATTATTTGATTACATCATTTGAAATGAACAATGTATTGTAACTTCTGCGATAGTTAATCATCAAGTCGTTTATGAAAAATAAAACGATAAAAAAATTACTCGGTCTTCGACTTTAATGGAATGGAACAAATGAATTTGTGATTACTGATTATTCTCTAAGTAATCCTTACTAATTACTTACTTTTGAAAACTTGAGTTTTATAAGAAAATTAATTAATAATAATTTTAATCGTTTCTGTTAAGTTTCTTTGTTTTCTATTTAGTATCTTGATCATTTATCATAAAATTAAAAGCAAGCATTGCTAAAAAAACGACTTTACCGCTTTATCTTCGGAACCTTGATCAAATTCAATGTATTAAACACGCATTATTGAAGATACCGCAAAAACTACTGGTCAGATCTTGATCAAATTTAAATGGGGAAAATAGGAAAGCAACAGCTTTCAAACTTTTTTTATTTAAATCGTTTCACGTGGAGAGTACATATGAGGTAACACACAAAAACCGTCAAATGGAGTACCTCCTCGTTTTTTGTGATGTCGGTAGAAAATAAATTATCATATAAATAATACATTTTTGTATATTCTGTTTCCCTCTTAATGGCACTTGGAGAGTCCGGAAGAACATGGAAATAGAAGATCTGGTGGCCGAGCCAAACATCATTGGCGAAACAAAAGGGCATAGACTTCGTTGGCTTGGACATTTAGAACGGATGGGAGAGGATCGTGCAGCAAAGCGAGCGTACCTGGGACGGCCAACCGGACGGCGACCTGTAGGGCGTCCCAGATACCGCTGGAAGGACGAAACAGAGAAGGACTTGCATGAACTCCAAACCACCACGTGGCAGGAAGTTGCACAAGACAGAGAGAAATGGCGTCTTCTGGTGTCGGAGGCCATGACTCATTTTGGGTCACTGCGCCCCGATAAGTAAGTAAGTAAGTATATTCTGTTTCAAGTATGGCCAGAATAAGAATCAAGCCACTGGAACACTGTTGCATCACGTAGTGAGATATTTTCGTATTTGGAGGTAGTAAACTGCAATATGTTATGTTCATGCCTGGCAACAGAATATAATATAATAGTAGCCCGGCGATAAAAACAATATAAAATTCGGCACCACCATGGAAATGGGTTGTAAAAACTTACTCGTTATTTTACATAGAAATAGCTCACCTTGATTTATCATGCGCTAGCAAAATCACACCAATATTTTAAACGCGAAAGTTGTGTGCTATTGTATAAGTAGTTTTTTTTTTATTACTGTCTAAGCAAACGTTTGACCACAATCCACTTTACTTTTGAACATATCCAAATTGTAGGTTTGTTTTCTCTTTAAGCTGTAACGTCTGAATGGCTTTGGATAAAATTTGGAATGGTTATAGTTACATAGTTTATACCTAGGATGAACAGAAAGTACTTTTTATCTTGACTAACGTGGACAAAACCGCGGGGCACCGCTAGTCAGTAATATTTTGTATCAAATAGATAAATAAGAATATATATAATTACTATCTCAACAAGACGAACTGTCAAACGTAATCTATTTATGGTTGACATACCTCCACTTCGCTCGAAGCGTTTCGCTTCTACGTTTATCATCCGTACAGCGAAGGAGCGGAACTCATTGCCTGCGTCTTTGTTCCCTAACGGTACAATCTGAGTGTCTTTAAGTCTAGAGTGAATAGGTCCCTTCTAGGCAAGCATGTTCCATCTTCGGCCGCATCGTCACTTTCCATTAGGTGAGATAGCGATAAGATCTGTGTGTGTTTCTAATAAATACTCATGTAGGTAGACATCTTCCAAAGTAACACTGCAAACACTTAAGCACCAAATATATTAAAATTTTGTTGCTAGAAAGGCGTTTATTTTTAATCAAGAATCATTATAATACCTCCTTTGACAACGTAAGTATAAACGCTTTATAAGATTCAGTTAGCACTTTGGTACTCATAAAAATAATAAAAAATCGTGAAGCTCTGACATTCTAATGTGATTTAATAAAACAAGTAAAATAATCACGATTCTTTAATTACGAAAAAAAAAGTAATCACCTTTCATTTTATCAATTAAAACTCAACTAGCAAAATTACTTAATTGCAGTCGAGTGCCTTTGTATTCGTAAGAACAACAAACCAACCGCAATCAATGCACTAAAGATCACAGATAAGACAACGAAACAATCGAAAAATCAAGTGGCTCTCAAGTTTTCCTCCGCATTTTTTTATCTATCCACGAACGGAAGTCGCGTGATGCGCGCTTCTATGCCGCATCCCGTTTCTCGCGTCCTCCAATCGCCTCCGACCTTCGGTCGTCAGACCTCCTCGGTCCTCAGTACTCCCTCAGTCTTACTCCGCGCGTCGTAGAGCACGGACGTACGCCTCCGCTGCGAAATATCCTGACTCGCGAGCTTTCGATTTACCTGTGGATTGTCAGTGATAAGTGTCTCCCAATTTTTTTGATTCTGTGGTTTTTTGCTGGATTGACACCGATAATAATACTTCCGGGAAAACAGCGAATACACCTCAAGGTCGGTACTTTATGCTTTGCGAATAATAATGAGAATGGATGCATTCGGAATGTCGCATGTCCAGTATTTATTAGCATTTAAGGACTGTTCAAGTGAAGGTTTTTATGCCGCGTATTGAAGTTCGTTGACGTTAGACGCCTGCTTGTTTTTGTAGTTGTTTATTTTTATTAGATCAGAGTGCGTAGCGAGGAAGCAGTGAGTTCATGCGGTTGAATCACAAGTGCTGTATGACCATAATTTGAGGATATTTCAAGACGTTCGGATGCAATTGAATAACTATTATTCAATTCAGTGTTACCATTGTCTACTGTTAAATATTTTTTTATAGTAACATTAGTTGCTGATTTAGATCTACATTGATAAATACTTCGGTTTCCAAATAGTTTATCAGTTTTGATTACATGCCGCGTTTAAAAGCCTGATAATTTGTTGTATTATCTGATAATAATCGGTATTATTATATTAAAACGATTTAAAATAAGTATATTTAGCTTTGCATATCTTTATACTTAGTTATACACTGTTATTCTGTAACTACGTGTATATGTGATTGAACTGGGAATCGTTTTGATTTAGAATTCCATCCTATAAATAATGTTTTTTAAATTAATTAATTTAATCAATGGGTGAGCTAGTTTTAGTATAAAAAACGCTAGGCATTCACCCATCTACCTACTATTGGTAGTCTCTACACACTACACTCGTATTAACTTAACTATGTATTTGAGCACACAATCAGGCTTCTACACCCTTTATTTTAAATTAAGTATATGACAGTTGACTGTTTTTATATAAGTTGGTACCTCGATAAGGTAAGACCACCATACCTACACTTTTTGTCATTGATTTGAAAGAGACAATATTAGGTAGCGTAATGCTATAAGTAACTGATCTAGGTAAGCCAACAATTACTAGCTAATGAGTTATTTTGACGTTTGTAACCTTCCGGCATATAATAAATCATAGAACACAACTTGTTGGAACGAAAGTTCCTTATCGCGCGTTGCGAAAGGGGGCTAGACGGAAAAAATTAAGACCACAAGTTGTAACGACACTTTTTGCTATAGTTGTAAGCCATACCACGTTCTCGTCCGATCACCGAAGTTAAGCAACGTCGGGCGCGGTCAGTACTTCGTTGGTTGACCGCCTGGGAACACCGCGTGATGTTGGTTTTTGCATGTTTCTTTTAATTTTGGAACGAAAGTTCCTTATCGCGTGTTGCTAAAGAGGACTAAACGGAAATTGAACTTCGTTCCATCCGGGTGTCCCTTGACACCTCTCAAGTTTTTTTTCTTAATTTTTTTAAATTGTACACATCTACAAAGAGGGGTGTTAAAAGACAAATTAAAAAAGCCCATGTCTGTTAACAAATGCTTTCAAATGGATGCATCTATGAAAACATTTTTTTATCCTTATTTAATTAGAATGAATTCTTAATTAAGTTAGAATAATGTTTGGGGATGGTTTTGTTATGAATTGAATATATTATATTGTGTTAAACTAACTGGATGCTTTTAAAGTACATTTAAAATATATACACATAATGAATATTATCCCAATTTTCCTGGTTTGTAATGTAATTCTGGTTTACGGGTTACCTATATTTGTAGGTACCTACAATATTAATTTATAATGAATGATGCGCAAATACCGCAAATTTTATTCGTAATTGACCGGTTTATTTTTTGTTTTACCAACTACAATTTTCCTTTTATATTCTTAAACTCTGTAAGTACCTAAGAAAGTATTAATAATTATTATTAGTAAGTATTTTCCTTGTATTATATAATTGTGGCATATATATAAGTAGGTAGTAGGTAGCCTTCGCGGCAGTGAAAAAATGACATTGTTTATTTTGTATAATTTTTCAAAACCTGTGATTCTTCAAGTGTGATTGTATATGTAATAATGGTGGATTAATAACCGTTAATACTTAGTAAACGTGTGTGTAACTTAGTAACGTGTGTATAAAGTGTAGGCAAATCATACAAAGTTTAAAAACGTGATTTTCGCCTTCGCTCCAAAACTCCAATAGAAGTTCTAGTGAAGTTTCTACCACTTTCCTAGGGCATGACTTGACTATGACTAGATCTGACTCTTTTACTTAGCTTTGACTGTGACTTGTGACTAGGACGTTTAATATGAAATACACTTGAAATATAATTATTATTACTTGATACTGGCTAAATGCACAAGATTGCGAAGCAAAAAAAAAGTAGGTAGGTACATTAGTCATACAATGCCTAAATTCAATGAACTAAACAAAAATAAGTGAAAATATATAAAAAAATATTAAGACAATTGCGTAAATAATAAAATATCTGCATAATTGTTTGGCATAATTTATCTTAATTTTGGAATAAAATCTAATATACTTCCTTATCTAATAACTTAAAAATAAAAAAAAAATGTTAATAAGTAATTGTAACTTTGACTCTACTTACTTATCTTTTCGACATTCATCGACAAACATTGGATGGAGAGGAGATAGCAAAAAAATTTGGGACTCAGGTGTACCACATAGTTATACGAACTTTATAATAGTGCATTTAGTGCATCAAGACCAAACGAAATATAATTTACTATTACTATACTCAGATAAATGAGTATATACATTCGATTCAATATTGACATCTCTATTAGGATATAGATATTATTCAGCTATGGCTGAATCTCTACTCTTCACATTATACTTTTACAATTATATCACATTATTCTCTATTTATTATCTACCAACGTATCATATTTGTTCATACCTATTTCATGCTTGATGTCATACATATAGGTATTCATACAACAATGAGTTGTTTCCGAGGCTAAATACGCCTTAGGAAAGAACTACGCCATTTGGAGGCCAACATTTTTAGGTTATAGCTATACCCGGCAGAGCAGCAATGCCACGAAAAGAAAAAAAGCATTTTACCTCTTTCACGCTTATGGTTGCCTAGTACTTTATCAAATCTGTATATTTTTTTCGTGAATTAATATTTATTCTGCTTTAATATAAACCACCTAAACAGACAAAAAAAACATCAGAATCGGTCCAGCCGTTTAGCAGTTAGTACAGAAGAATTATATATATATATATATATATATACAGTGGAACCTGGTTAATTGGGATCTCAAGGGACCAAGAATGTTGTACCATTTATTGAGTGTTTCCATTAATCCAGTTTTCCAATTAGGCAGGTTTAAAATTATAGTTGTCTCATTTACAGAGGCTCCTGCTTATAGAGGTTGAAATGTACGGCTATTTCATTTTTAGAGGGAGAGGTGGAAATGTTAATAAAAATGCGTATTTTTGGTGTAATATCTAATATATTATGTAGGTATGAATGTACAAACATTATGTATAACGTGGAAATATTTTTTTTTTTTCATCAAGTTTGATATTTACGTTTGGGCATTTTGTACACTTTTACTCCCTTGTTTTTAGGTCAAAACTTGAGATAGTACTGACAAACAAAGCGTATGCGAAAGACATTCTAATGTGTAAACAAAAGTGTTAAAACCTGTCGCAACCTGTTAATTTGTCTCATTTATAGAGGGAATTGAGTTACAGAGTCCCAATTATAAAGGTAAACATCGATTAAATCCTAGAAATCAGATCTCATTTAACCAGGTTCGAAAAGTCCCATTAATAGAGGTTATTCAATGAAAAAGTACCGGGACCTCATTGTAACTCTCAATAATAGAGGTTTCTCATTTATCCAGGTCCCATTTAACCAAGTTTCACTGTATATATATATATATATAATATTATCGCACAGATGTTATAAATTTAAAATTGAAAGCGTGTAAGTGTGCACTTATACACATATTATTATGTGTTTGACAACAGTTTGAAAGACAGAAATCTCGTGCCTATTAAGTATATACCAATTTAATTGGAATTATAATTAAGCTGTAATTGATATTGTTTGACATTTTACCGGTAAAACATAATATCCTTACTTAGCTTTGACATTTACATCCGACGCATACATAGTTATAGTATCATAATAACTACTTCAGTTACTTACGAACTGCCCGTTGGCTTAGTTGGGTGAGTGTTCGCTTTGGAAGCAGGAATATCGGGTTCAATTCCCGGCGGGAACACAGGTTTTCTCCCCAAGTAAAATTTGTCTTTGTGTGTGTGATGTGAATGTTTCCGACACCCTCAACACAAGTCAATCGAACTTAGTGTGAAGCTGTGAGTGTAAAAGCGTTTATGTTTATATGTATTTTTCATAACTACTATATTAATTAAATAGTATATTACATAGGTTTTTATATTTTAATCCGATGCTTATGTACGTCATGACATTGTATTGTTTGTTAGTGTTAAAATACTGACACACAATACACTAGAGATCTGTAAGTGCAGGTTATATTTTCGTTTGAAAATGTGATTTATTTATCAATACATTTATTGCTAAGTACGAGTAAGAAATTTTTAAAGTAAATCACTGGCTTGTAAGAATTTCAATATAAAAAGCGACTACTAAGTAATCAAATCACTTATACTTGGAAAGGCAAAGGTAACGATTTCCCTAGAAACGGTAGACTCGGAAAGAACAAAGAATTTGAATCCGAATCCGAATGTTTCATCTCGAATACCGTCTTTATAATATATAATATGTTAGTATCTATGGAAACTCAGCAGAAGCTGAAGGGATAGGTACTAGTTGAT
Source organism: Lomographa bimaculata (assembly GCA_948107665.1). Taxonomy (NCBI): domain Eukaryota; kingdom Metazoa; phylum Arthropoda; class Insecta; order Lepidoptera; family Geometridae; genus Lomographa; species Lomographa bimaculata. The sequence goes on from OX403597.1 coordinate 5,847,791, forward strand.
CAAAAAACTGCCAACTGCCTTTGCTTCGTTGGTGTACGTTCGCCTTCTAAGCAGGGGTATCGGGTTCAATTCCCGGTGAGAACACAAGTTTTCTCCCCAGGGAAAATGTGTGTTCGTGGTTCTGGTTGTGATTGTGTGTGTGATGTGAATGTTTCCGGCACGCGCGACACAGGTCATTGAACTTAGTGTGAGGCTGTGGGTGTGAAAGCGTTAAATACAGTTTTTTTTAAATAACCAAGTGATAGATACCTTTTCCTTGTTGATCACATGAATGATATAGAAAATACCCGTTCTATGAGAGTCTTTACTTTGTTATCACCATCCTTGACTACATCACCACTTAACATTAGGTGAGATAACAAAAGCTGGCCCATTAGAAATCAAAAAAAATTTAAAGCAAAAGGAAAGAGAGCAATCTTTTGGAGGAGAAGTATTAAATAATTATATAAAGAATGGCGATAATAACAAGCATTTATTTAACTTGCAATGTATGTATGTTTGTCCGGGTGGAATCTTGCAACTCAATTTTGAAGCAAATATCTTCCAGCGTTTGAGCTGAAATTTTGTATTCACGTTTATTTTGGATGACAATGCATGGTTAGCTGTGTGACGTCATTTCAAATCTAACATGACAAAACACTCAAAATGGCGGACAAGTAATTTTTTATGCACTCCTACAATATGGGTATCAAATGAAAGGGCTTGCTAAGAATAACTCGAAAAATCAAGCGACGTCACTTTAAATTCCATATGGCAGACTTCTAAAAGCTTGTCTTTAAAAAAGTTTTTAACTAGTAACTTATTATTATAATATTGTAAGTAAACGTTACGTGTAAAAAATATTGGTTCCTTACAACTACTTCCATAATCTTCCTATTCATCCATAATTTTTCACCCTTATCTCTTTTGAAGTATAAAAGAAAATATATATTTTTTCCTTGGATACATGTGTGCTACTGATTCTGGGTGCGACTGTGTGTGATATGTAGGTAAGTGTTTCTGGTATCAACGTTACAAGTCTTTGAACTTGTGAGACTGCACGTGTGAAGGCAAAATATATAAATATACTAGCGATCCACCCCACCCCGGGTGTGTTAAAATAAGAACCGCTCGACCAATTTTGTACAAACTTCACATAAACCATCTACTAAATAGTCCGAACAAAGTCTAAACATTTGGTTTGGATGGTGAGCCCGTTCTTGAGTTATAAAATTACAACGAATAGTGGCATTGATTTTTATATATAAAGATAGATATAATATATATCTACCACCAGGAAGACATTCCAAATCACCGCTGGAAATTTAGGCAACGAATAGTTCTGTTAAGCGAACTTGCTGAAACCGAAATATCTTCGAAGCTAATTAGTGAGGTGAGTGAGCCCGACGACCAAAGACGTTCAGATTCGTGTCAATGGGTTTTCCTTCGAACCCCGGACGCCGTAAAATTACGGAAGTAATTTACGGTTAAGCCGCTAATTTACGAGGATGGCGGCCGGTGGTAAAACTGCGATCTCTAATAATAGTTCCAGAGAAAATCTTGCAGCGAATACGGTATAAAAATATACTATTTATCAAACACGAACTATCAAACATTTCGATCTTATGAAACTTTTGAATTGCTGGGAAACATTTTCATATTATATTCATCAAAATGTTTACCCCCACCATTTTCGTCACATAAAAAGGTTGCGGATCAGAATTTTGAAGCCCTCCTATAAGAAGATTCCCTTCATAAAGAAACAAGGTTAGGCCGTTTGCCGATTGTCATTAATTACATTGAAATTGTAATAAGATAAAAAGAATACCTACGTATATTAGGGATAGGCATCTCAAAATGCAGGTACCTGAGGCTTTGACCTGGTATTCGTCCATCCGGATTTCATCAAGTTGAAGTCTCGTTTTACCAGTTTTGGAGGCCAGTTTTCGTGGATAAATACAAGAAACATGGTCAATGGCCTCGATTTAAGAAATAATAACGACTCTCTATGGATTTCTTAGACACAATTAGCATCTAATGCTAATTGACTACAGATAACGGGACAAAATTTAAATTTTATAACAAGACAAAATACAATTGCTTTTAGATAACACGTATATACAAAATAATACTGAAAAATATTCAAGTTAAAAGTTCAAAAAATAAAGTCAAAGGTAGTCAAGACTTTTCACAATCCCAATGTTATTTTAAAACTTGAACCGCTGACTCTATTATTGCTCGGCTATCGACTAAGCTTTTATATCTCCCCGGAGTAAAACCGAGCTAAGTCCCATATTGCTGAGCACCAAGCTATACAGGAGAACAATATGCGGCTTTATACTAAAACGCTTTGTTTTAGAGCCAATCAAAATTATGCACGGTGGGTTCTATACTTGTGTGACGTCGGTTTAGGTAACGATCTTTCCCCTCCCCATTCAAGTACCTACTGCCGCAATTTCAGCAGCCCTGAGATCCAGTGGAACTGCTTTAAACAATAGTCATAAATTCCACGCGAGACGTCGGGCTGCTTAATTTATATAAAGACTTGCCTGTGCTTGTAAAGTAAGAACGAGGCGTGAGAGAAACGAATCTAAAACTTACGGAAGCTTACAATGTTCAGGTTTCAGATTCGCCACTAGATAAGAATTCAACTTTGACATGAGAAGCAATGATTTGTGAATCACACCCTAAATTATAAAAGCAGGTGTAAGTCGAACCGTCGTACGTATAGAGTGTACCGTACCACACAATTACAATAATATTTTTTTTTCACATGAATATTACAGTTTCAATTTTCAATAAATATGAGCACAAAGTAAATGTTCACAACTAATGTAATAAATGATTTTTAAAATAAACGAGCCCCAGACTTCAACGCTAGACCAGAGCCTGCGTTGCAGAGATCGGTTTCCCCTCAAGAATATAACTAAGCTTATTATTATTACCGATAATGTTGCATATATTAATAAACATTGTGCGCTATTTTAATCATTGAAGGAAGTGTTACAGTACCTGTCTTATATGCTATAATTACGTAGAACATCGAAAAACATTATGGTATGAATCCGACGATGCTCGATGATGCACGATGGAATACGTTAGGGCTTATTCTATACAACTGAAAGTTAGAAATTTGTACGTATTAGCAATAATAATTATGAGATAGGGTTAAAATACCGTTGATGTAATTGTAAATGAACATGTTTGTAATAAGAAAAATAAGACTCCCAAGATTTTAGGGTATTTTCCAAAACAACAATAATTGTGTAAATTTTTGGCAGCTAGGTATTACCTACTATGGTAAAAGTTAGAGCAAGTAAATAGACGCCATAGTCTTCGTAATACGTTCATATTTACAACAACTGAGTTCTTACGGAATCCATAAAACGATAGAAATAAATCCAACTCAAACAAAGCTGGCCTTCACAAAGTTAAACAAAATAAAACTCGCTTTGTCATCACCTGTAGATTATTTGAACCAATCAAAGTTCCTGAAATTGACTTAAATGAAGCAAGTGACGCAACGACTTTTCTCTAGACGCGACGAGACGTCGGTTACGATGAGTAATTACACCTAACTCGGCTTCCGCCCCTCGATGCGGAACGAGAATCAGCCCCGTGAGAATCTATAGGTACTCGTATATCTACCGGAGACAATTTTGAAACACCTCCAAAATCTGAACCTAATCCTACAAGACTTAAGGTGTAAACTTAAGTGAAATAGGATAGAATCTTTAACCAGTCATTAGCCAGTTTGCAATTATGGAAATCCGATAATGATGAAGGGGAAATATTGAATAGCAAACATCAGGTTGTAGCTAAGAGCTTAAGATGCTTGAACAGAGGTAATCGTTAAGTTTTGATAATTTGGAAGTTTGAGGAGAGCTACTATGTTAAATTAACCTCAAGTCAATCTTGTCTATGTATTCTTATTTTTTTTTTTGTAGAGGAATTGTGCCCGTCCTATATTGATTAGAAGCGTTTAAGGTAATTGCCGTGTCCGCTACCAGCCTTGCACTTTTAGTGCGACAATAGGTCGGCGCAATTTTTATTTTAGCAAAATATTTATGTGTTCGAAGCCTTTCCATGTCTATTCTTTATGCTCTGAACAAACTAAACTGGCACTGTGAGAGACAAGAACAATGTATCATACCACGCCTAAGTATTGTCTATTTATTGAAAATGAAAAAAAATTACGTTTGAATTAGGTGACTGATTGTCACCATGACGCGGGTGAGCGAGATGAAGAGATCGTCATATGTGAGAGAGTGAAAGAGAACGCAGCGTAATGCATACAAACATGAGGAAGGTATGTAGGTTTCCAATTCGTTTTTAAAGCAGTGTTGTTCGGAAATATTACAAATGATTAATGGATTAATATTACAAATGGAACCTTATTAACATCGACGTATGAGGAGGTAAGCACCTTTTAAAAAAATATCCACAGCGTAAAGTTGTAAGTGTTACTCATACCTGCAGGAGTTCTAGGAACAACTCAATAAAAGGAAATTTACAGTGATTTTCTGAACTACAGATGAAATCACAGGTTGGTTAAATCGAATAATCATTTGTCTTTAAACTGTATATTTATGGATATGGCGCAGGTCAATTGTCGAAGATGTTGAAATCGTCTCAATATCTTTACCCTAACTTGGTATTTTTTTCACATGGGCCCCAAAGAGGGGACAAAGTTAATTACTCTTTTTTTTATACGCTTTCACACTCACAGTCCCATTAGATTAGATGACAGTATATACCTATCTTTTATGTGTAGGTAAGCCATTAACGCCAAAACAGTGAACCATAATACAATAATTTCATGATTTTTAGTTTGTTGGATTTGTCTTCGTCCCGAATATGAGAATAATATAAAAACATTGAAAATTTTACGAAAATATAAAATACTTTCTTTCATCATTTTCACAATTATCCATCACCACGCGGGTGAAACCGCGGGGCGCAGCTAGTGTTTTATATACGAAAATGACCCTGCGGATTGAAATCTTATAAATAGCTAGCATATAGTTATATCAATTTGGTGAAATATATATGTACTTAGATCATCGCCAAATTATTGGCCGAAATCGTATATTTTATTGTCATCGTCTTCAAATTAGTCGAACCTACAATTTTTGAAGTGAAATTTTATGGTAGTGCTTTAAAACCCGCAAACCGTATTTTAATATAATTAAAAAACTTGATAGGTGTCGAGGGATGGAACGATGTTCAATTCCCGTCTAGCCCCCTTTCGCATCACGCGATAAGGAACTTTCGTTACAAAATTAAAAGAAACATGCATAAATCAACATCATGCGGTGTTCCCAGGCGGTCACCCATCCAAGTACTGACCGCGCCCGACGTTGCTTAACTTTGGTGATGGGACGAGAACGTGGTATGGCTTACAAAGCAAAAAGTGTCGTTACAACTTTTGGTCTTAATTTTTTCCGTCTGGCCCCCCTTCGCAACGCGCGATAAGGAACTTTCGTTCCAAAAATTACACAACAAATTGAGCGTATTTGAGATGTGGTGCTGCAAACGCATGTTAAGAATACCATGGGCTGCCATGAGAAGAAACGAATCTATACTCCAGAAACTCCACATCACTAAACGACTTTCCATTGCATGAGAACGTCAGCTTAGCTTTTTCGGACATATAATTCGAACTCAAAAGCATGACCTAGAACAGCAACTGATAGTGGGACATATGCAGGGGAAGCGATCCAGGGGACGAATACCAGCGCGATGTTCGAGTAGCATAATAGAGACAACAGGAGCAACGCTACAACGAAGTATTGTACTGACACAAGACCGAGAAAAGTGGAGATTATTTACATATGGTCACGATGTTCATCAGAGAGGGACCGACAAAGAAGATATTATTATCTGATATACGGAAAAGCGTATCACGACGCATAGCAATCAACACGATTGTCAATCAAGTTTGTGCTTGCGGTCACTCAGAAACTTGAATTAAAGACAGGTTCCGTAGAAACTGTCTATCTTGTTTTCTCGTGGCTGCGGTTTAAGTTTCGCTAATTCTGTGGTGAATCGATTGGATAGTTGTGAACGTCGATTGTATGGTTTTTTAAATCTTTTATCACATTAACCGCCAATATTACGATTTCTAAAGCTAATTTCCTTAATGGTAATATTTTCACACACAGTTTCTTATATTCGTTTGCGATAAAATTTTCGATGTTCACTTTACTTAATTTGTTTTGAATTTGTGTATTTAGCTCTGATATATGCCCTGACTCCACAAGAATGTGTTATATGTTTATGGTGTTTTTTTTTCTCTATGCGACTTAAAGTAAGTATGGTCTGGAGACTATATAGACACAGTGTTACAAATTATTTGATTTTTAGTATGCATTGTTCCTTTCATTATTTAAGACGCTACAGCCTTTTAATTTTGCTGTCTTCTCTCTTCCATCGGTGTTTACGTCTACTCTATAATAATGTGCACTACATATGGCCATTTTTAAATAATAATCTTTGTATATAGGTTTAGTTTAGTTTTACGAAATATAGACAATTGGCCCGCAGTTATCTAATCTAAAGCTAATATATATCAGATAAAATTATGAATTGATACAATGAGTTTTGTTATATCGAAATATTAACATAAAAATACACAAAAACTGATGATTTTTTTATGCCAAAAAACTCTGCTATTTGACATTTCGATGTTTATATTAAATTAATAAAAGAAAAAAATATTATTGAATTTTCTCGAATATGTATATTATACCTAATTGAACATTTTTGAACTACTATTATGTCGATTACTGTACATGTAGTAGAATTTGTGCTTGTACAAGGATCAAACCGCAATTGCGCTATAATGCCTGAAATTAATATTCCTTTCGAGTCCCTTGAATTGTTTGTTTAATAAGCAGGTAAAGGAATTAAAAAATCAAATACAAAGAAAAAAAAACTTGGCTAATATAGTTAAATGCTTTACAAAAAATAGGCTACCGATAGAAATGTTTTCTAATTAATTATACATGTACATGTTTTCTTAAATAAATTGTAGGTATTGAGTTACCGAAAGTTGTTGAAAACGAGTATGTAAATTTGGTTAATTATTGCAAATCGATGAAATAATTTCTGTGCCGTATAGGTTCATTTGCCTAATTCTATGGTGTATTAAAGTTTACATTTAAGTGAAATTTATCGTTATTATCCACAATAAATTACAAATCTTAAACGAATCTAATAATATTTGTTATTTTTTACAATATGGCGTTTGTTTGTCGTCATATTGAATTCTGATAACTGTCCAACCAGTGTAAAAAAGTGTAACCAACTATTTGCCAAGCAAGTATCACAATATATTTAATTATAACATCTCCGAAACGACTATACCAATTTTTTTAAGCAAAGTAAAAATAAGCTCAATAAAACTAGCAAAAAAATAAAATTTCAGCCGGTCCGAACACACGTGTTTAGTTATTGAAATTACAATATAAAAAAACAGTGTAGGAGTTTTTGTACATTGTCTCTTTATTTTTTTTAGATCCGCTGGGTCTAAAAGAGTTTAAGCACTCTAGATTCAATTAGTCTCGGCGAGTGTAATTACACTAAAAACATATTTTATATAACTTATATCCTTTGTATTTTCTCATGTAAGTTTTTAACTAGTCAATGCACCGACTTTATGGCAAACAGAAAGGAACGTAAATTTGTTTCGTTTGAAATACTTCATTGTACTTTGAGGCAGCATCTTTAAAACATCGTCAATGTTTACGATGCTTTTAAAACGGCGGATCTTTGCGCTTCAATGCTAACTAACATTCCTTCATTCCTTACTTACCGGAACGATCCTTTTATCTTTCTGTCTGGGAGGCTTAAAACAACTTAAAGGCGTCCCTTTCAGAGTAATTATGACGAGGTCGGCGCGAAATGTGAAAAGTGAAACGAAAAATATTGCGATTGGAGATCGAAAGTTATGGTTTTCAATGTGTGCCGTGGTAAATAGTTGGAAGCGAGGTTGTTAAAATGTTAAAGAGCAGATTTTTTTTTTATGTTAGATTGTTAGCATTTGTTTGCTATCTCACCTGATGGAAAGTGATAATGCGGCTGAAGACGAAGCATGATAATTTTATTAATAAAAAAATACTATGCTTTGAATTGTTTATACTTACTATTTAAAAGTATACAATATATTATTACTTGAGACTAAATGCACAAGATGTGAAGCCAAAATAAAAAACAAGATCTACTCCATAAATAGCTACTTTAATAACATACTCGTACAAAGCGAGTCGCTTAATTATACGACGACAAAAACGACACCGTGAGACTGGCTTCGATAAACGTAGAATGTGTGTTATTACGTCTTGTAATCAAAGGTTGATCGGTAAGCCATAAAATTATTCCCGATATCGTTACCTGTGCGGGTTTGTCGTTACTTTACTTGTTATACCTGTACTGGAAGATGTTGCTGGAAGCTACTTCTGTTAACGTTTAATGCTGGAAGCTACTTCTATTAACGTTTTTTGTGGGATGTTTAATATATATACATATCTAGGGGCGAATTGCCTATATTTCCTAAAACTAAAGTAAAACTTTATATTGATTTTATTTATATAGCATTAGCCATGCTAGGCAGAACTATAGTGATAAATTTAGAAAAGAAAAATTATCGCTTGAGGCGGGTTTTGAACCCGCGGCCATAGGGTCTCATGCCCTATTGCCCTAACCGCTGAGCTACTCATGGACATGGCATGAGACCCTATGGCCGCGGGTTCAAATCCCGCCTCAAGCCATAATTTTTCCTTTCTAAATTTATCACTATAAAACTTTATACTATAAGCTCGATGACTTGTAGGTTACTTATGTTTAATTAGTTCACATGTCACCCTCTGCGCCGTCCTGGTCCCTGTCCTGGGTTCAATTACCGGCAGGAGCACAAATTCCTTCCCAAGGGATATTTGTGCTTCTGGTTCTGGTGTTTTTGTGTGTAGTTTAAATGTTTCCGGCAACCACAACCACGATACCTACAAGTCTTTGAACTTAGTGAGGGGCTGTGGCTGTGAATGCGTTTGTTGTTTGTTTGTCTATGGAATTTGTATGATTTTTTTGTTTGTAACTAAGCCGTTTGACCACAATCTCACCTGATGGAAAGGGACGATGCGGTCGGAGATGGAGCAAACAACATACGATTATCGGCGATGATTTGGCGGACTCGATAGTACAAGACTGGTAGCGATCATGGCAATTACCCTCAACGCTTTTAGTTATGATGGGGGCACAGCTCATCTACATGCGAAACATCTTAAGTCGCGACTATGAGTATTGTCGCAGAATAAACGAATGACTTTGTGAGCCGAAGACCTCGCGTGTTTTTCGAAATGGCTTAAATCTTCGCCATTTTGAATATTTTCCAAAAACCGGTTCACAAAATTTCACGAGAATCGGATGAGAAATGTGACCTGTAGAGGAGAACAACCAGAAATCCGGACATACGAAAGCAATTTTGCCCAAGCTGAAACGGAGACGCTTCGCTCGCGCATGGCGGCGCTCGATCAATAATATATTGTATAGCTACCGCTCTCGCCTCGTTATTCGCTGTATGTCATGGAGCAGCCTAATAGATGATATTATCATGCAAGCTAATATACTTATTATGTTAATTTCATTTCAATCGGATTCATTTAATTAATTTATTCATAACGAAAACATCTAATAATATACAACCAATAACTTGAAACGTAATTTTGACCTTACTGTTTTATATGTAGTTATTCAGAATACAAATCACGGTATTTAAATATTAAACCAGTTTTTTACAAAAAAAAATATTTGGACTTTATTCGTTGTAACTTTGACAGTATGTTTACGTTTCTATTCATATTTTGTACAAAATAGAACCTTTTATCTCTGATAAAAGTGACTATTACCTTTAGAGTTTATTTTGCCGGCGTGTATGATGCGCGTCGTCGTCATTAAAACGCCCGGGGCTATCGAGGCATTGCTCTCGGGAAATGAGAGCTTTACTAAGAGCATGAACTCGTTTCTGGCCGTAGCCAGGCATCGGTGATAGTCAAGACTAGCGTAGTGCGACTTATTCTATGGCGAAACAGCTAATTGGAGTTGAACGGAATAGCTTAGAAATGAAAAAAAAATACCCTTCTAGAGGAAAAGTTTATAATTCGTTATACAAAACATGCGTTGTTTGTCAAAACCATGTTACCATCTCTTTAACCCATCTCCATATAATTTGGTAGCCTACCCGTAACTGAAGTTTAAAAATATGTTCACACGATGACTTTATTGGCGCTGTAGACAAACGTTTATACTGTGCCGTAGGTCCTGGGTTGGGTTGGGTCCAATGGTTCGCTCCGAATCAGAAGGTATATAAGGGAAAATGTCATTGTTTGCAGAACGTCCATATGTTAAAACGTCTATTAGATGACAATGTCTAGAGCGGCAAAACGACTTGCAAGTAAAACGTCCAAAATGTAAAATCCGTAGAAGCACAATTTTTTCCTTGTTGAGGGACATTTAAACTTCTTATTTTGGATGTAATATGTAAATCTTTCTAGCACCCATGATACAAGTCTTTGAACTATGACGCTGTGAGTATGAATGCGTTCGTAATTGGAATATGTTTAGCGCTAAAACTGCACAATATAAAGGTTTATCAGGAACCGATCATAAACTGGAGTTTTGAGGAGAGTAAGATGACTAAGTACTTAGTTGAAACAAATCGTAGGTTTTAGCCTCGTACCTACATACACATTGTTACTGAATGCGTACTTGCACATTGTTATTGTGTGAGTATTAAGCTCTATAAGAAGTTTCTACCGAAGCTATATCGAATAATAACAGAGAGGCATAACAATGTGGATGGTGCCACTCGATGCCTCCGGTCAAGTGTGTCCACTTAACCGCTTCTGGCTGTTGACTATTGCCACTGGAACTAGATGGCAGGTCCCATCATCTGCTTTTTTGCACCTTTTATGCTCATGTACATTTTCAGTCAGTAAAGATAATACCTTATATCAAAGAAATTTTTCAGTACTAACTGTAAGGTTTTGTCGTAACATACATCGACGTTTTTCGACACAAATATCGCTCAGGAATCAATTCGTAAAAAATGGCGGTAGTGAGAAACTTGATCTAAAAAAAAAGACGTTTTGAAAAAAGATTTTGAAATTAAAGGAATTTTGTTCCAACTAAGAAAAAGAGTTGGTATAATAAAGAACCCTAAATATATAAAGATAAATATCAACCTAAAATATTAGTTTTATTTTATGACGATGACGTCATTACAACATATTAAAAAGCGTTTCCCCTTTCCTGCAATCCGTACCCTATTTATCACACTAATATTATAAATACGAAAGTTTTTATGGTGTGAAAGAATGTTTCATTTCTCTTTACATTGTAATAGAAGAACAGATTTGGCTGAAATTTTGAATATGCATAGGTTATAATCACGAATAACACAGAATGTGGTTGGCGCCCCGGCAACTTCGTCAGAGGACCGCAAACGGCAAAAATATAGAAACCTCGGCAGTGGTTAAATTTTTGAGCCGTTTGGTGTTGAGACACTCGGCCCCTGGGGACTGGGAGTTCATTCTATTTTAAAAAAAATTCCAGAGCGTTTGGTTGAGGTGACGCGTGATCAAAATGCTGGTACTTATTTTGCTCAACGTATTAGCATTCCAATTCAGAAAGGCAATGCCGCCAGCATGATGGGAACGCTACCCACTGGTAGTGGGCTTAAGCATTTGAGTTACATATAAGCTCGATGACTTGTAGGTAACTCGGGTCTTTGCTGTATTGATGTATGTTAATTTAGTTTAGTTTTAGGAAATATAGGCAGTTAGCCCGTAGATAGTCATAAGCCCAAAAAATTAAATATTATCTAGAATAACACATAAGCTACTTTTATCTTTATCAACACGGGCCACACATGGAACAGCTATTTACAACATATAAATCTTAGTAATAGTACTTTTAAATTAAAAATTATATCAAGTATTATTTCGGTATTTTTATCTCTGATACGCCAGCGTTTGACGACTATCTCACCGACGATGCGATGGTAAGTTATGATTTGGTTGGCGATGGAGTAAGTTTGCCTAGAATATGCCGATTCACTCACGTCTTATAGTCCCATAGTATTTCTATCAGGAAACACAGACAAGGAGTTCCATTCCTGTTCGCATAATTAATGTGGAAGAAAAACGCTTCGTCTAGTTTTTCGGTATTGTCATTGTCAATGATCTGATGATAATAAATTTCTTCTCAAGTGTTTTAGCTTGCTAAACGTAACTGCATACATTGATCTGAAATCACTAACAGTTAACTCAATAATCAAGATTACGATCACAGTTAGTTGAAGTAAGTTAAAGTTGATCCATATGTGATCAATGATATGTTTGCTCGAAGCTGTGCCAGATCGTTAGATTGAGGCGTGATTTATGTATGTGAGTGTACTTCCTAAATTAGTTTTGGATTAGAAATTGATGACAGGTTTGGAGTATATTAACTAAGTTAGAGCCGTTAGAAGATAGTAAAAGGAATCTAACAAAAAATAATACATAGCAATTTATTATAACGTTTATCTCGAAACATTTTTAACGCTAAAAGGTAACATAGGAAATAAATTCAGTGTACATATATTGGACTGCCAGTTGGCTCAGTTGCGTGCGTGTTTGCCTTTTAAGCAGCGGATATCGGGTTCGATTTCCGTAAGCACAAGTTTCCTCCCCAAGGGATTTTTTGTTCTGGTTCTGGGTGTGATTGATACAAGATATCAAATTTAGTGTAGAGCTGTGAGTATAAATTCGTTTATGTTTATGTCTGTCTCTATTCCAATCATCCATATCAGCGTGTAGGATTAAATAAGAAGCTACATGCTTACCTACACAAAAACGCACACACTGCCAACGTTTCGCATTTATAATATTAGTGTGATATGAGAGGATTTAGTTTGTTTGTATAAAATCCTGTTTCTACATCTCTGCATTTATGCTTATGTTTTTAACTAAACCCAACAGATTCTCAATAAGTCTTTCCACTCCACCTCGTTATTTGACAGAGTTTTATCTCCCTAAGGGTGGGAGGAAAATTAGACACAAGGGTTTATTTTTCTGCACCCTAAGAGAGTGGCTTAGTATCAACTGGATACGTGCATATACACGTGTATTTAGTATATTAAACTTTTCTTTATTTTAATATTTGCTCGTCATTTTGTCGAACACTAAGAATTTTGAGCGTGTCCACATTATGAAACTTTCACCTCACAACATTCTCACCACTAAGGATAGAAAAATCACTCTTTTCTTTTTCAGTCTTGCACACCGTCACCTGACGATGTGGCCTCTAGAGAATCATCCTAGCTCAACTCAAAAATACTATTATATATAAGAAGAACAACACGCATCTATCTCTAGCATCTAGATACACAAATTATAACCTTTCATTCGATTCAGTTAAATTCGCAACAGCTGTTAAGCGGTCATTGTTTCATGACATCATTGTTGTTACGCGAGACAATTGAAGAAGCATAACACATATCATTCATTATTACTAAGGAGATTTGTTTCAATGGCAACGCTTTTTATGCTGTTTAGCGGACCAAGAGTTCTACATCAACGAAATGTCAATATCATGTTGCAGGTTCAAATCCAAAATGATGGTTTCTAGACAACCTTTGGATGGATAAAAAATGTGCAGGATGATTTGGGTTTTGAAGCATTAATTTAGTACTTTGATTGGTCGTTCCGCAACTGACGCTGACAACTATCGCGTCGACCAATCACAAGAATGGATCGGAAAATCACAAGCACGTATGGACCAATACAAGCATACATTAATTTTAAGGGAAGTCTTTTAAGAAACAGGCATACTAACCATGCCTTCGCTTTACATCTTTGAAAATATTATGCATGTTCGCAAAAATATAAATTTAGAAGCGACGCACACAATCGTAATAATAGATATAAGCATAAAATTACAGTGGGCGCATTTAGTTTCAGCAAAACGAATAAATCTTTTATGGCAAATTGAGTTAGATTTTACATTAAAATTCCTAAAATTGTAACTGAATTACCACTGGGAAAGTTTAAATCAGTAATAAAACGGGCATTAATGAAAAAAGCCTATTATAAAACTATTGACTACATTAATGAGAAGTATGCAAAGAGGCAACTGCACAGGCGCTTTCTAGCGACTTCATAATATAGATTCACCTAGGTTAATATACTTATGTATTAGTGATAAAGTATGATAAAAAAAAATATGAAAAAAAAATGCGTTGCCGAGTTTCTTGCCAGGTTCTTCTCGAGATGGCTGTAATTTTGCGAATCTGGCAGTAGAGTCATTAACTTTCATGAGTGCCTCTTTGGGGCCTATGTGAATGAACGAATTTGATTTTGATTTTGTCATTTACCACGTTCTCTTCCCACGCTGATGAATTTAGTTATGTAAAAATTGGCCTCATTCGCTATTTATATATGGTTTTATAATCTTTGGTCGGGACAAATAGAGCCTATGTACCTACTCAATTATTATTATTAGTAGTTATTAGTTAACCTTGTACAACATAATAACTTAGTTGAGGTTGTGGACGATAGCTGTGCAATTTGGATGTTACGAACAAATTTCATCTTTCGCGATTTCTACCGTTCAGTTATTTCATATTTTTACAGCTTTTCATCTCGCTATTTCATGAATTTCGTAAACATAATCCAATTATTTCCCATTTCAAAACCGGCAAACCTAGCTTGTACGATACCTTATCGGCCAATCAATACGTGTGCAACAACAATAATACTGGTTCTTATCAGCTTGTACAACTGTAACCATGGACCAGAGTTGTATTCGGTTTTCGCTGAAATATCAAAGGTTTTTACTATTAAAGTTCGATTTTTTTTATCAAACAAAAGTTAGGTAGATAAGCGATGGTAATTTTATTTTAGCTTCACAACGTATTCGTTGTTTGGCACAAATAATAAATGATGATTTTCTGTAAAGAGGTATTTAAAAAGGAAATCCTTTGAGAAAACATCTTCATAACATTGGAATTTAATTAAAATTAAAAACCTCAAAGAACTTTATACAATAGAATTAAAACAAGAAACAATCAAGATTTCAAAATTGTTCTCGTAATTTTGATCTTGAACTGTTTCTCTCTGTTCTCTGAATACTGTTATTAATCAATTTTTTTTTTAATTTATTTAATTTTAGTTTTGTTTTGTGGTCTGCTATATTTCAATAATTTGTGTTTGTTTATGTTATAGTTTTCCGCAACTGAAATCATGATTATTTAATGAGAAAACTATGTTTTTAATATGTTTGTATTAAAAATCCGATCTAATGGCTATTAATGCCGGGGTACCTCAAGGGTCTGTTCTTTCGGCAACGCTCTTTTTGCTCCATATAAACGATCTGCTAAAGCCCGGTATCTTTGGGTACGCAGACGACAGCACTGTTGTCGAAAGATACATATCCAATGCACGAGCTGATGAGATACAAGTCCAGTTACAAAGAGAGGAAATGATCGGACGATTGAACTCAAGTCTGATGGCCGTGTCCGATTGGGGCGATGCCAATTTAGTTCAATTCAATGCGTCAAAAACACAGGCGTGTCTTTTCTCCGCAAAACGGAGACCATTCCATCTATCTCCGACCTTCCAAGATGTAGCAATACCGATGGCGAACAAGCTTGAGATTCTTGGCGTTACCCTATCGTCGAACCTTAATTTTGGCACATACATAGAAGCTAGAGCACAACTGGCCGCTAAGAAACTGGGTATCCTCGCTAAGGTCAGGCAGTACTTTACTCCGGGACAGCTTCTTAACCTTTATCAAGCTCAAGTCCGATCGTGTATGGAGTACTGCGGTCACCTCTGGGATGGATCCGCCAAGTACCAGTTGGAGGCTCTTGAATCTATTGACCGGCGAGCCAAAAGACTAATTGGCGACAGTAAGCTAATCGAGTCCAGGTTGCAAAGTCTCGGTCACCGACGTAAGGTGGCAAGCTTATCGGTATTCTATCGATTACATTTTGGAGAGTGTGCACAGGAATTACATGACTTAATTCCCCCATGCCCTTTTTACCATCTACCAACAAGACAAACTATTAAGCGTCATCCATTTATGGTCGACATACCTCCAGTTCGCTCAAAGCGTTTTGCTTCTACATTCATCATCCGTACAGCGAAGGAGTGGAACTCATTGCCTGCGTCTTTGTTCCCCGAACGGTATAATCTGGGAGTCTTCAAGTCTCGAGTGAATAGGTATCTTCTAGGCAAGCATGTCACACCTTCGGCCGCATCTTCACTTTCCATCAGGTGAGATAGTGGTCAAATGCTTGCCTATCCAACATAAAAAAAAAAAAACATAAAAAAAAAAAAAAAAAAAAAAAATTAAGTTAAAATCCTTTCGCGCTATGATTAGTGTATAATTCGCGCTATGAATATGGTGTTATTAGTTTTTATGAGAAAACTATGTTCTTAATAAATAGTTTTTCTCATAAAAACTAATTATATTATATTTGTAGCGCGAATTATACACTAAATGTGGCGCTAAGTGTGGACGCGAAAGGACTTTAACTTATTTATTTTTCATAAAAACTAATTATATCATCATCATATACCTGGCCTTTTTCTACTGTTGGACATGGGCCTTGCTCAAAGCGCGCCTTTTGCCCACATCTTTGGCTATTATTTTACAGTCGATCAGTACTAGCAGCCCTACAAATATCTTCGTTGCATAGTTCACACGTTTTCATAGTTTTTCAATGTAATACAAATAAAATTGATTTATTTTTTAATAAACGCTAAGAACGCAACGTGACATTCTAGTTTATTTTGATTAATATTCAATTATGTTTTAATATTATAATAATAATAATTATTATTTCGATTTCATGCTATGGTACTGCCATGTTATTATAAGGAAATACCATAGCAATCAATCTTAATTCTAATTTTATAAATAATTCTTCCAAATTTTTCTTTATAATTCTCGAATAGAGTGGTAAGATTAAGTGACAAGTGCCGAAAATAAATGCAATTAGAGCTTTACTAAAAAGTTGAGTTTATGGACACATACATTCAACTACGTAACAACGCAACGTAGCATAATATTTATACATTTTGGCGAGCCCTGGATAAGGACGTATACCTAAGAAAACAACTTATTATTTTCACTTAATACGATATAAATGTATCGTAAGCATTGTACACGTTATTATGGTATACTCTATGTCTATTGTGCCTTAGGGCACAGTCTGCTAGTTTTGCAAATTACGATATGTTGCCGCGCTGATTGCCGCAACTCTGTCAATGAGTGAAAAAGTGAACTGTCTGCTTATTTTGCCCTAAGGCAAAACATACAAATTGATTTATAGTAACATATTTGGATGAAACTTTTAAATAAAATGCGAGGACATATTTGGTGTATGCGTGGCCTTTTTGAGTAGTTCAGCGATTATTCTGAAGATACTTGCCTTTTTTGGTTAACAGACTTTACGTTTATTGGTGATAATTTCATATTAAAATGGGGATTAAATTCTGGTACCTAAGTACTTACGATTTTTTTGGCGATATATTTCATTATATCTGGTGATTGCTTAAACCTAAGCCTACCTAAATTACGTGTACATGTTTAGGATCCATTTATATTTATTAAGTGAAACTTGTTGACATGTTTTGCACGACGATTCTGATAAAAACTGTTGCTACGTACTCTACGTACCGTAATATTAAAAGATCTTGGAACTATCCCTATTCGTACTGTGTGGTAGTAGACAGGTTTCCCACTAACTGTTTTTTAAATTTTTATGTTGAAGTTAAAATCATTGTTATTAATGTTAATAATTTACCGACTTCCCAAAAAAGGAGGAAATACTCAAGTAGACTGTATTTTTTTTTATTCGTGTTACCTCATAACTTCTCTCCACGTGAGCCGATTTAGATTTTTTTTTTTAATTTGAAAGATGTTGCTTTTTAATTGGTCCCATATAAATTTGATCGAGATCTGATCAGTAGTTCTTAAAATATCGTCAATAATGGCGATTTTGTCGACTACTTTGACAATGTTCTCGTTTACCCGACTTTAAAAGTTACCTTATAACTTCTTTTGTTGTGAGCCGATTTTGATTCATTATTTAAAATTATTTTTTTATTTAAAAGCTGGTGCTTTTCATGTGGTCCCATTGAAATCAGATCAAAATCTGATCTCTTGTTTTTGAGTTACAGTCAATAATGCGTGTTTAATACATTAAATCTGATAAAGGTTCCGAAGATAAAGCGGTGAAGTCGGATTTTTTAAGCTTTGTTGCTTAGCTTGCGTTTAATTATTTTTTTTGATATAATTCTATTATTGTAATACAACGGGATAATTACACGCACAGCTTATTAATACCTACACTGTGCAGTATTGAGTTCATTCGCATAACATAAATCAAATAGTAACTGTGACTAATTTTAGACACATTGATTTCAAATGTCACATTGACGTAATTAAACTCTTAACCTTGATTATATGTTTAAATTCTTTGCTTCTGTTTTCTAAATCTATGGACTCCTTCGTTGAATAAGGATTGGTTTAGTAACGTACGCGTAATAGATGATAAATATTAAGAACGTGGTACTAACTGCGCCCCGCTTTGTAGGCTTATGAACTAAACAGTAGAGAATCATTTTGTACCCGATAATAAACGATAGGCTTACAATAAAACCATTTAATATAGCGATTAATATATCCGATTACATAAATCACACGGTAATTCTCCTGGTAATCAATTTGCCATGATCGTTCTGCCATTACGTTTAGTCGTTACTTTGGCTATTTATTATGATTACCCAGTATTGTTATGTGCAATATTACCATGTTTTTACAAGCTATTATTTAGTTTCACCTGTCCGACCTGTCCTGACGAACATCAAAGCAAATAAAATTTGATCCACTTCCCGGTTACCGATTGAGCTGAAATTTTGCATACATGTGTAAATCGCGTGACAATGCAATATTATGATGACATGGTGCTGATCTGATGATGGAGCTGGAAGGTGGCCAAAGGAACTTCGCAATGAAACGACACAACCTCATCGAGTTTCAGCTCGTTTGATTCGTCTTGACAAGTCCTCTGGTTGTATAACTTTTAGTCCTCGTTATTTACAACTTGTAAAAGCATTATTTTAAAAAACTTTTTAAAGTATGACTTGTTTAATAAATTATACCATAATTTAAACGCAAGCAAAGCTTAAAAATACCGATATACCGCTTTTTTTTAATAACAACATTAAGATTAACAATATGGTTCTAATAAACAAACAAGCGCATTTACACTCACAGCTCCACACTAAGTTCAAAAACTTGTATTGTGGGTGCTAGAAACATTTACATCACACACACAATTACACCCAGAACCAGAAGCACACATGTCCAAAATAAAATAAAACCATTTAATTCGGCTATAACATAATACATTGGTTACTTAAATCAAATCCGTAAATCGTGGTAAATCAATTTGCCAGGATCTATCAACCATTATGATTATGATTACGATTGGCTATTACTCTGGCTATTTATGATAATAACTCAATATTATTATGTGTAGGTTTAGAACTAACTGGAGTGTTAGTGATACCAATATAAGATTTATGTGAATGTTTGTTACCACATGTCTTCGTAACGAATAAACCTATTTTGATGAAATTTAAAGTGAAGATCGTTTAGGTTCTAGAATAACACATAGGCTACTTTTAACAGCTTGTATTATAATATAACTAGCTATACCCAGCATGCGTTGCAATACCACGTAAAGTAAAAAAGCCTTTTACCTCTTTCACCTTTATGGTTGCCTAGTACTTTAATACCATACTAACGACTTATTGACTAAATAATGACCTCCTTCATGTTTATGTTTGCCTAGTACTTTTAAACATCTGAGTAAAGTATTCTTGTCTGTTAGAAAATGTTTTATTTGCCAATTTCTTTTCGTGAATTAATATTTATTCTGCTTGAATCTTAACCGTTCTTGAATCCACCTGAAGACACGAAAAATTTCATCTAATGAGGCCGTTTAGGAGGAGTTCAGTCACGAATCTAATACTACCTATAAGACTCTTTGTTCTGACATACTGATTCACTGACTACTGACTGACTGACTTGAGACAACGCACAGCCTAAACTGCTAGTAAGGCTTTCAACGATGGCATGTAATTTGTCGAATAATACATACGATTACATAAATCAAATCGGTAATTCTACCGGTAATCAATTTGCCATGATCGTTCTGCCATTACGTTTAGCCGTTACTCTGGCTATTTATGATGATGACCCAGTATTGTGTTACGCGTGGCATTAGCATGCTATTTCAATACTATTGTTTGGATTGGATAGTGAAATGTGTTGAACCTGTTTTTACCCGACTGCGTCAGAAGAAGGAGGCTATTTTTTTCCGCCCGCATGCATTTCTTTTGCACGTCCTGCAGCTCAAGAGGCTGGACGGATTTTTGACATATTATGAGGTGTCGTTGAATTCGTCAGAATTGTGGTAATGACATAGGCGATATAAATTTTGAAAATCGCCCGCATATGAAAAAAAAGGGTGGAAGTATTCTTACCATAGCAATATGGGTATCAAATGAAAGCTAATAAAAGGCCATTTCAAAAATATAATGTATCATCATATCACGTTTATATTACTGTTTTAACACAAATTGTGAATAAGCGTTCCTATCGGGACGCCCGAACTATCATTTTCTAGCATCATATTTTTCGCATTTTAAAATTTAAGTACAATGCCTTGTAATTAGGGTATTCCTGTCTGATCTAATAAATAGCTCCAGTAGTGGATCAAATTTATTTAACTAATATTTTATTATTATGTAGTTGTTGTCTGACTCCTTTCAAGCGGTCATTATCTTTTTAAATTAGTAACATATTATTAATTTATTGTTCTGACCACACACTATGTTTTTGTGTCGGTATATGTGACGTTGTGAGTGTGTGTTTTAGAGATTAATTTGATTAATAACTCACACTTATTAAAAACTGACAAATCTTGTGTGTGTATTTTTGATGCATGCATGCTTAGGCATGTTATTGCAACAAAATATTTTAGGATCAGAAGGAATACAAGGCATACATTATTTATATACCTTAAATATTTTTAGCGTAAAATAAAAAAGACTTATCTATGTTAAAAACATAAGTGGCCGCATTATATCAAATTTATTATATCATATAAAAGATCATCATTTGAAAACGGCTTAACGTAATTGGCTGTTTTTTTTTTGGTGTCTCCGTTATTGCCTGGTCTGTATATAAAAAAAACTTAATTTTTCACTCCTACGAATCTGTGGGGCAACTAGATATGATATAAAAGTAGGTGACTTAGTATATATAATCAAGAATATCATCAAATATATAGCAACATCTATGAATTATTATAGTATATTATAATATTAAGCTGAGTGTCATCATCGGCTGGGTGTTTTGAAAATCAGAAAGGCTAAGTAACTTTATCGATCACATAATCCAGGCAAATTGCAAAATATTTACCTGAGAATTGCGTAAAATATTATTACATGTAATGTTCAATATTAGGTGTTAAATATCAAGACGTAAGATGTTTTTACTTCACTTGTATACAATAGTGACAGTCGTAGGTGACGTCACCTTTCAAACGTTCAATATTATGAGTTAGGCGAACTCTTAATACATTCATAATGTTCCGATGGTTTTATTAGGTACTAGCTGTGGTCTGGGTGTTGCAATTCCCAGCAAAGACAAACATGTTTTACCTCATTCACGTTTA
Source organism: Lomographa bimaculata (assembly GCA_948107665.1). Lineage (NCBI taxonomy): Eukaryota > Metazoa > Arthropoda > Insecta > Lepidoptera > Geometridae > Lomographa > Lomographa bimaculata. Next base: position 5,869,563 of record OX403597.1, read on the forward strand.
TGGTTGCCTATTTCTTTATTGCCATATAAAAATATTAATGTTTATGTTTGCCTAGTACTTTACCAATTCAAAAAAACTTAATCCTGTTCAAAATAAAAAAAACAAATTTACCTGGTGTTCATCACATTGAGAGGATCGGTTTAGCAAGCAAAAATTCAAAATCGTTTATTCACATCACACACAGGGCCCGAAAGTGGCACTCATGAAAGTTAATGACTCTACTGCCAGATTCGCAAAATTACAGCCAAACGCATAGAGGACAAACATACCAACATACTTTTTTTTTAAATTTCTACCTACTGGCCAATTGCCTATATTTTCTTAAAATAAACTAAAATTATATACCTACTGAAAAAACATTGATTTTGACATTAATTTTCGTATAAATCGTAGGTATCCGGATATCATTTTAATCTGTGGTAGTGTATTGTTAGAAAACTATCTCACCTCTCTCATATTGCTGAGTATAGATTTACGCTAATATTATAAATCCATAAGTTTGTATGTGTTTACCTGTGTTTGTATGAATGTGTGTTTATATTAAAACGAGGTACACAAAAACCTCGTTGTAAAATGTTTGATTGTTGATTCCCTTTCAGTTATAATGAAATCAAATTTAAATCGTTTCTTTTTATCCTAATAATCTCATGGTATATCTGCTTCGGTTTTACTTTCATTAATCAACGAATCAGTGGAACTCATTGCCCGCTCCTTTTCTTCAATAAGAACAATTTGAGAGTTATCAAATCTAGCGTAAATAGGCTAGATTTGAAAACTCCTTAACTATCTTCTAGACAAGCATGCTACATCCTCGACTATATCGTTACTTATCATCAGTTGAGATAGTGTTCAAATGTTTGATTCTTTGCCGGAGAAACGAAACTGGGTACAGCTTTTAGTGTGTGTTACTTCTCTATTCCAAAGCTCTTATCAAATTGCGTTTGCATTGACAGCTCTCGCAATCAATTACGCTAAATGTTTAGTTCGAATGTTGCAGTAGCTTATAAAGTTACAACCGCGCAAATTGCTCACTATTTTCATAACATCGATAATTGTTTTATTCCGACGCAGATGTTGTAAAAACAATTGATTATTATGACTGGCAAGCTTAACAGGAAGCTTTTACATAGTTTTAACTGTTACTGCACTCTCTGAGCAAGACTATTTGATCTGTTTTATGATTAATTACGTTGGTATTTTTTTGTAGATGTAATGAGATTTTTCCAATTAACCCGGGAGCGGTTGCGCGATCTACCAATGGTAGACCAGAAGTGTAAAATGGTCACTTTTTTTTTCATTTTACAATTTCCACAGAAAATTCTTAAGTAAAGCAAAACTTTAAACACCACGTACTTTCAAGGACATTTTAGGACATTGTTAATAGTAAAACTCATGTCTATTGTAATTGCTGGTTCCAAACGCTTATTCTGAAGATTCTAATAAATTCCAAAAATGCCAACAACTCCTAAAGGATTAAGTGTGCTCTATTTCATTGCTCATAATAAAATTAAGCGAAACTTTTTTATTAATCTAGACTGAAAAAGGTTTATTTATTTTTTTGTATATTTTATTATGTTTGTTAATGTTTTATACTTTGTAGATAATGACTATTTTTTTTGATGAAAATAGACAATATTCCGGGAGATACGTTGAGCTTTCAATGGTAAGATTATACACAATTACAGCGATGGAACAAACATTTGTATGATGTGCTCAGTATAATAATAAACATCATTTATTTTGACTAACTGTGCTTCGCGGAATGCACTTGTTAGTCGTGACCCGGCTACTAGTCAGGACCTGGTCACTTTTATATGAAAAATTTTATATATAATAGCGTGGCAACTAACTAAGTCTATTAATATTTCTAGCCTTTATTCCCAAGCATTCACATTAACGATTGTGTGAGCGCCAAAATTTCAAACCCCCTAGAACAATAAGCCCACTTTGTGAATGTTTGTGGGAAATTAATATATTGTCAGACCACAAGACAGCGCCTTGTATTGCAAACTTGCAAATAAAAACTTATGTGTATTGTGATTGTTTATGGTGTAACAATTGGATTAAGCTAAGTTGGGATATTTAGACTCAAACTGTTTACATAGCCGTGACTATTGTGAGCATTTCAAGAAAATTAAACTCGCGTTGAAATCGTTTCGGATAATGCTAAGTTACTTTTAACTTTCTCTTATTTAACTTCAATGTTAATTAAGTTAAATTTAGTGTTTATATGTTATGCTTCAAGCAGGTTGCATTTCTCGCACGCCCGCATCTTCATTTTTCATATTATTATTATTTTTAATCTTGCATAATATTAGCAGGTCCTGTGTTCTTTTCTATTACTTATACTAGAATTATTTTATATTAGTTTTAATACCTATAAAGCAATTCCCGCATGCGTATTTATATTTCCTAAAGTAATGCCTAATTCAATTAATGTTCTCTTGGTTTTACACTGAGTATCTGCATGTGGATGGTTTTTGTGGATATGTACTTGTACTTGGATATGTACTGTGTACTTGTCCCTTATCACACTCTACACTAATACTACTTCTTTTAGTGGCTAAAAATAGACCGTCGATTTTGTTTGTATATGTATTAGTTACTCTAATCAGAACATTAATAATTTTGCTAACTACTTTATTTTTAATGAGACAGTCGTCTAAACGTTATTATGATATAATTATTGTGTCTGATATAATTATTTATATCCACTTCTGGACCGACTTTAAAGAAGAGAACTTTTGTTTTTGTATGTTTGTTACGCGATTACTCGAAGACTGCCAGACCTGTATGAATTTTTTTTTTTTATTTGAAATGTTAAGGTATCACGTTGGTCTCATATAAAATTGTCAAGATCATTAAAATTTGAAGCGCGTTGCTTGCGTTTTCATTATGTTTAGTTCATTTCTAAGTTGGAACATGCATTATTTAGTAATAAAATATATTTTTACTTGGTTACAGGTATGAACGTCATTATTTACAGCCGGATTGCGTGAGTAAAGATGTATTAGTAGTTATTACCGAATTCATAAGTGTTAGGTACTTATTTCGAATATTAAATTACTGGTTCTATATAATTGTTACGTCATGCTTCCTACACATTTTAATGTTTCGGTTTTTTAAATCAACTATGTTTTTTTAGCTACTGAGAAAAGACGCATGTTAGCCACATAACATTTTGAGATTCATCAGATAAAAATTCTGCGCCACACTCGTCACGTTGGGATGGTATTATAAATGTTGAATCTCTTTATGCCTTGTCTCTTATACAATCGCCTTTGATCCTAAATACAAAACCATTTGCACGTTACATCTTGGTATAATTGAATGTATTTCAAAGGCGTGTAGAAGAGAAGAGAAATAAACCACTACACAAATTATATCGCGGCAATTTTATTGCACGGTTACTTCATTTTTAATTAATCGTTAGCAATCCTAGACGAAACTAAAGCAATCAAAGTAAATGACGTCTCAAAGGCAACATACTTCTAAAATTAATAACAATCACGTTTATGTAAAATACGTCTTTAGAATATTACTCACCCAAACTTACTTAGAAATATCCATAATTAAGCTCGGCTTAGACATTCAAATGAGACTCAATGGTCCGTTATAAGACGTGCGCACTAATACCAAACTGTGCTTAGCAGAACTTGACAATATAACTTGGTAACAAACGCTCTTTGGGCCCAATGTTACCCGGGAGTCAGTGCGACGGGATTTCGGGACCAATTACGAAACGCGTTTACGTCACGTTAGGATACGACCGCAGTCCCTCGACTTTGTTGAAATATTGACCCTAAAAGCCCATTACTGTCCTATAGCCCCTGTTGATAAGTCGAAATTGAACGATTAAGGCACGGGATGGAGCTCGGAAAGCTTGGAAGGTGGAACGTTATTTGTAATGGATAGGATAATGCGAAACATTTGGACTGGCTCTTCCTTGAAACATGTGACGTTTGTATTCGATGATAACGGAGGCCTAAACTGAATATCTAACTAATGATTGAGATTTACTTAACCACCAATATTTTTTTATAAACAATTCAAATAAACACTTAAAATACTGAACTGTCTACAAGATAAATATTTTCTTTTATGTTTTACAGTTTACTTTGCATGCGTTCATGATTTGTAAAATTCACCCTCTTTCATCGCGCGAGTTCTAAAAATGTTTCTAAAAAAGGCAAAACAAAACGAAAACTGAAGGACAGTACTGGCAGCTAAAAGAGAGGCGTCTAGAGACGAACTCGCTACCTAGCAAGTCATTTGCCACTTAACTCCTTTTAATATATCAGTAGTCAGAGAATTTTCCAATATGTACTCGCTTAGCCAGTGGTTGCCTATGGCATAGTCAACATATATAAGTTATCCTTAAAAATCAGTTTCTATTCTAAGCTTAAGGTAGCCGAAGCCGAATTCTCTATAATTCGTGATAGTAGTCAAACATGTCATACATATAAAAATATGTAAGTACCTACTACTATTTCACATTGCCTGACGCAAATTTCGTTAAAATTCCTTTTCAATTCAAGTCCAGCACGAGTGAAAGTGTTTATGCAAATAGACGTTTAATTTTTACGCACATTTTGAAGATTTGCTTCTATGGACGTAACTAGTTACTAGTCGTGTTTTAACATCGCTTAACATATGAAAACAATTTCCACGGAAAAGCGTACACAATAAATGTTTTAACGTTCCGTAAAAAATGTTGAGTGGGTTTTTTCTTAACACCTCAAGGATTTCAACACTTTTAGACGTTACTTTTAAGAGGCAGAACGCTTCGTTTAACATTACTTACACATTGAAAAGCCGCTAAAATTTCTGAAAATTGCGACATTTTGGACACAAGTCAAGTAAAAATCACTAAAATTACCAGCAATTTTGATTCAAAGGTGAAGATTCGATTTTATTCAAACTAATCGTCGAAACTTTCATCTGTCGTGTTCACTTTCAAATATTTTTGTGATCAGTTCACACGGAAGTTCAAAGGTCATGTTGCGTCTCCTTTCGCTTCTGCAAGGAACATGTCGTCATTATTCATTGTTTGGAGTTGTCTCTCCAAGCTATCTCCATTGTTCCCCTACGTGTTGTCAAAGATCGTGTTTGGATATAATGACTCATTTCATTCAACTCGTTGCAAAATGTTACGTTGGTTGATTCATTTACAGGTCATTGATTTCTTTGTATTTCAATTATTATAGTACATTCTTGCAAGATGCAAGAAAAAGAATCCTCGAAATCCATAAATTTCAACCAAATTGATGTTTTGGGTTCTAAAACATTTTATTCTTATTGTAAAAACAATTTCAATTTATGACTGAAAATTAATAAATAGGTCATCGTTGCCCTTATTTACTGAATAGAAGGATTTATTTGAGAATCATATATTCTTTTTATTATTTACTAGCTGCGCTCCGCGGTTTTACCCGAACAACCCCCGTCAGTCCCGAACCCATGGGAATTCTGGGATAAAAATTAGTTTTTTTGTTAATCCAGCTACCTTTATGCCAAATTTGATCAAAATTGGTCCAGCCATTTGAGCTTAACAAAGTAACAAACACACTCACAAACTTTCGTCTTTATAATATTAGTGTGTTAAGCGATATAAAGCATAACCTGAAAAAAACTCTCTTATTAAACGTTTTCGTAATGCACCAAATTCAACATGCATCGGTGAACTGTTTGCCACCGTTCTCGTAATTCGCACCGCATACAAGAATATTTAATGGACGAACGGTAAACTAGGGCGGTGAACCGAGCTAGGTTTTGGTTTCTGGAATAGTAATGAATCTTTAATTTAATTGTTCTTTGCATTATGACTAGGTAGAAAAAACAGAGGAAGAGTCAGGTTTAGGTCAACATTCAACATAGTCATTAGTCAACATTTAGGTCAATAATATTGACGTTCCGCTTGCATAAAATGGTAGTCATATGGAAGTAACTTTATACGTGATATAATTAATCTAGGAAAAATAAAGTCAAAAGTTTACTCACACTGTACCAAATTTTGCCACATATTTTTTACAGGCCGCAATAAAAAGTGAAAATCTGGCAATTGAAGTCATAATCTTTAATGATTGCCTATTAATTTTATTAGCTGCTTTAATATTGTGTTTATATATTATATTTATTTTTATATTATTCAAGAGCGAACAGGTATCTTCTAGATAAACATGTCACATCTTCGGCCGCATCATCACTTTCCATCAGGTGAGTTAGAGGTCAAATGTTTGTATATATTTCAATAAAAAAAAAAACTATATCTTATAATGGCAGTGATATGAAAAAACTTAAATCAATTCATGTTGAATTATCAAAACAAACGCAAAGACATTCGAGTTTATACCTTCAATCAATTTTACCATCTACAACAGTAATACGACCGCATTTACCACAATGTCCTCATAGATTTTAGTTGATGGCTCGTTTATTCGTTCATTCATATCCTTTATCACCTTCTATTTGACGGCACGCCCGGAGACGGGGTCATTCTTCGTGACACAATGTCTTTACGTATTAGGAACATCTTATTGTGTCTGTCCGACGCCTACAATTGATAAATGGCCCTGGAGTGCTCGCTCGCACATTCTCCGTGATTCGATAAGATTTACCCGCTTATTGTAGGCTTTGAGTGCCGATTCGATGATAATGGTTTTTACTTGTCCTTCTTCAACATTCTCTATCAAAAAATGTTTTCCGTGCGTAGGACGTTTATCATTACCGATAACTTGATAATAATAGATTCTATTTTTTATCCTTTCTTGGAAACTGACAAAGAATTGTATTGCTGATTGGCTCCTATAGTATTTTGTTGTTTTACTTTGTGTGGAAAGATATAGATTATGTGATTGTGAAATAATAAACGTAGTTATTTGTTGAGATTCTATAAATCGCGAGTCAAATAACAATTTAGACTCTTATCACACCACACGCTATCGCAAACACTAATCCTTATTTCCGTTGGAATTATTATCTTCCATTTGTTATCTTATAATGCTATATGTTCTGAGAATGAATTATGGAGATGGCCATCTGAGGTTCGTTTTGAAATGGATTTATAATGATTGTTTAGTTCTAACGTTGGAAAGTTATCGGTTCATACGAGTGTGTATAATACGAATAACAAAAAGAAACGTACCGTTACAGACTCGTGTATGGAGTCTTAGTCACAGCTAATGTTTTAGTTACTACGTTCTCTGCTTTGACCGTGGAGCATGGGTCGTACCGTTAGCGCGATTGACCATTCATATAGTATTGTTCTTACTTGGATTGTATTCTTGTATCGTATGCTGCAAACGGAAATTGGTGAATGGAATACGCGTATTTAGGTAAGAAGTTCTCCGACCTCAATAATTGGTAATTCCGAACGAAAATACATTTACAAGTTTAAAAGTGCCATAAGGACATCTATCTGGTTTGCGAGGTACGTAATTCAATCCTCAATAATTCTAAAAACTTTTGTTAATGTTTATTAAACCAACTTATTAAAATATATCTAATATCCTAATGTTTTTTATTAGCTCCTTCAGACTGAGTATATTTAAAAAACAAATTATTATGACACACACTTACAAAAATAACCTCCACATCTTCCTAACGGAACCAAAATACATAGAACCAGCTTCAATAAACATAATAAGATTACGGGAGTCAATAGTTTATTTTATACGGGTTTATTTGTAGACCTATTATTGAAGATTGACTATTATTGACAATTATTTACCTTTAGCAACATTTTGAGAAGTTGTTTAAGAGCTAAGTTGTCGAGGTGTTGAAGAGTAAATCCGTTTAATAATAATATTATGTGTACCTATTTCGTAATTGTTTTTTTGCATTGCAATCCATGTAAACGAATACAATATCCGAATTCTAGCAAAATTTCGTTTCAATGTTTTGGCTCCTTAACAAAATGTGCATCGAAGTATTCGTCATCACTTTTGATCAATAAAATTTACCTACTTGTTAAATACCGACAATATACCTTGTTTTACGCTAATTTATATCTTTTCCATTCATCGCAATATATCCATACCTACAAATTTAATTTGAAACTAATTACCCTTTTTGTGATTTTACGAATTCTCTTTTATTACGTGGGTCCTGTTGTTTTAGGACTTCCTTTTATACCAAATTCTCTGCACTTATTTTTTTTTGGATTATTTTGTTTTAATTTTCTGTTATATTTGCTTTAAATATATTATTCATTAATTATCTTAAAGAAATAATTTATTCGTGTCCTTCAGTTCACTTGAATCGTTTCATTTTTTCATTTATCACCAATTCAGCGGGATGTTATTTAGAGGAACTAATAAAATAAAATTAGCATGAACTAGCATTTTTCTTGGCGTTAAATAAACTAAACCGATTAATTGTAATAGAATAAATAGTCTAGTATACTCATTACAATGCTTCGTCGAGCATAACAATTTGTTGCATTAGAATGTTATCTAAGTGCTAGATATAAGCTGGAATTTTAGTAACTGCAATAATAAAAGTTTACCTTTTCACTTACCTCACTTCTTTCTAATATTGATTGTTTAACGAGTATATTATTATGTCTACAACATCATTGCTCCATTGTCACAGCCATACAGTACTATGCCAGGCTTACTGGTTTACACGTATCAAGTATATCTAATAAATTAAATTTGTTACAATTCTTGCTATTGATTTTCTTACAATTTGGTATTTACACCGCACTTGCATTTTGATATTCATGTATGGAGTAAAAAGTTAAAAACATTGACGATCAGAGCAATGAGCGAAATAGAAGCAAGATATGTGGTGCTGGTGGCTCTTGCTCCGAATTCCATGGAGAGCCATTCGTAGAAATGTGTCAATCCTGGCCGAGCTGCGTATTAAAGACCGTATGTGTACTATCTACCGACGACGCCGTATTTTAAGTCATTTGGCATACTGTTAAAACTCCATCTGGAAAAACTGATAATTTGCGCGAATTTGTAATTTTAAAATCCTCAATTCGATGGTCAGAACAGTTAAATGAAAGAAATACGTTTAAATTTATGACTTTAGTTCGAATCAATTCAGAAATAAACCGAAAGAGGTGATCTTACATCTGCACTAGTAATAATGATCGAGATCTACAGTCATGATGGATGAGAACGAAAGACTTTTGCAACTACCAATGTATTTGTTTCTAAGAACTGGATTTTTTATATTTAAATAAATAAAGGTGACCCCTGGTTAAGTTACTTTAACCATTATTACAGCGTCCCTCATGGACTCGTTTTATTATCAACGCACTCACACACATCAAATACAAATCAAAACGCTCCCGTTGCATTTCATAACAGAAATCAACTCGTCTAATCCAATTTCCCTAAATATAAAAGCCAACGGCCGGAAATTGAATGGCATTCCGGCCGCGGGCTGAATGACATAATTACGTTGCTTATCTATCGTAATTCGTAACACAGGTCCTAGAATGACGGCCAAGGCCGCTGACAATGACCGCTGGACCAACGTTCTCATTAATAAAGATTGTACATTCATTGCGCGCTGCAACCGGTCCTTCAAGGGATTGAGTGTTGCGAGAAATACTGGTAATTTGTTTGATAGACGCTTGAGATAGTAGTAGATTATTAAATCTATTGATATGTTTACTTGGAATGTTGCGTTAACCTAGCATTGATTCTTCGAGATACCTTCATTCACTTAATCATTTAAAACAGTTTAAACAACTAGCTGGCATGATACAATTACCAAGTAGAATAGAAATCTCTTTAGATCTACTTGACTGCCTAACCAAGTTTCATTAACTTTTGTTAAACTGTGAAAGATATGCGTTATGCTTGTCAAACATCTAAAAATAACATACTCAAATACTTTAAGAACGCATGGTTACTATAACATACTTTCGCGTTTATAATATTGAAATTAATATAATAAGGAAAAAACAGTCAAAACAGCAATGGAATTTAACCAAATGTCTTTTCTAATTTTGATTATACAGAAAGCTGTTAATAGATTGTTTATGAGACATTTTATGTACTTTAACATGGATTTTATCTTTTCTTACAGTCTCTACATTTATTTTATTACAAAGATTAGATCTCTATCCATTAAAGAATTGGTTCCAAGCGGCGGCCTTAAGGTACGAGTATTTCCGGAACTGCGGCAGACGGTTCTATGAATGTCAAATTAGTATTTTTATTTTACTTTATCGTCTTCCAAGCAAAGGAGGTAGAATCAGATAACACATTTATGTGAGCTGCACCATTGGAGACTGATTTATCGGAAATTAAAGTGTCTGTAGCTAGTCTATTGAAAGCGTTATTATCATAGTGTTCCGAGATAGGTTTGAAGATTCTTATATGTTTTTGTTATTTAGTTACATTATAATGATCTTACACATACATACACTCACGCTATCTAATTTTTAATATTGTTATTTTTTGTGTGTAATGCAAGTGTGATTGTTACTCACATTTTTAATCTGATATCCTAGCGTCTGCATCTGTTAGCAACTGGTACTAGTCAGTTTGCTTATTTGTTCTTGGATATTTGTTCTTGGTTGGTAAGGATTGTGTTTGGTGATGATAAACAGGTTACACTTAGAATGAAACTGCCTCTCAACGATAGCTGTCGGACAGTATTAATATATTACTTTCCCAACATATACAGGCTATCCCTAATTTAGGGTCCATTGGTACTGATATTACATTTACTATGTATTCCTTTTTGATTAAATAAATACCATTCATTAAAACATATATTACAGTTATAAATACTAAGGTGTTTATTGACCTAGTACTGCTTAAAATCAACGATAATGATCTATGTTATAAATCTATGTTTCCTTTGTGTCGATTGACTTAGAAATTCACCTTCGTAGCTCCTACGCAATTTCATGCTTAAATACGTCAATTAGCAACATATACAAAACGTGTCTGATCCCGTCGTTTCACAAGACTTAATCGAGTCATCTTTAGAAATCACCGTTTGTTCAGCGAACACGTTGCATGATCCAACACTAATTATAGCACACCATGCAAAATACACCAATAGAAGTTTACCAACTCTAATATCAGTGATAGTTCACTTAAGCTAAATTAGCTAATTAATAGGCCCTATTATTCGTTTACAGGCTAGTGTTAGCTTAAGGTACATAATGCGCTATGTGTTCATTCTGGGCAGCATGCTGGCATAAATGGATGGTCAATGTTTTTTTCCCAAATAAAATGTTTCGTATTAAGCCGGAATTCAATCAAGGTAACTGTTCAGATACTGTTCTGTTGCCGTGGATGCTAGTACTTTTCAGTTTAATTCGCCATTTATTTCTCCAAAATGGAATGGAGACATTTTTGACTTCACCTTTTTGTGTATCGAATGGTTTGCGTACGCGTAGCAATTTATACCAAGATTGGAAGCGATTGCCCGTATGAATATCGTTCGGAATGTATTTTATGGTATATTTTATTAAAATTGATACGGTTGAATTATTACGATGTATAATATAATTTGAAAAAAAATGTTATTGTGTATACAATCGTTTGTATTTATTTATTTGAAAGAAGTAATTCTTATCATATATTCTAAAATAATTTGTTTTTTAATCGCTGCCCAATGTTTTAATTCATTAATCCGGTAATAATGACTATTTCATAGTTATTTATCTTCTTCATCATCCACCTTAGATTTCATCTCTAGCGAGTTGTGTGTTCGATGACACACCAATTCAATACCTATCTTCAATAGTCGCCTAATGAATTGACCAGTTTCTTTCAATGTGTTGACACCTTACTAGGGAACTTGCTAAACCACAGTACAGCTAGAGCTGAGTCATGATGATTTTACTACGGTGTTTTATTAAAGTAGAATATGTTTGAAAAATGACTCGTAAAACATTTTGATCTATATTATAAAATGTGGATTAAATTTATCTAGTTTTAAGAAGTATTAATACAATTTGTGCGTTAAAATTTCTTAAATTTAGGGAATATAATAATAATCAACATTTTTGGAATTCACCGTCACCGTCAATTCAACGGTTTTGTGATACTTTTCAATTTAACGGTAGGTAATAGTAATGATATATTTTAAGATTTTATAGGGACTTATTCGAAGCGTATTATAAATGCGAAAATTTGTGTGTGTGAATGTTTGTAACTTCGTATCTCCGTAACGAGTTCAACCGATTTTGATTAAATTACGAATGTAGATAGTTTAGGTTCGGGAATAACACATAGGCTACTTTTTAACTTAATTAAGAAGGTCGAAGCCGCGGGGCACGGCTAGTATTTTATAAAATTATTATTTTTACCAAGTTGCATCGACCATGTTTGACAAAAGAGCAAAAAGGGTTTATAATTTTTAAATCCGTTTTTTATTTAAAACTTAGTGTATCAGGATTGTTAAAAATTATTACAGCCTGCAATGTTTAATAAAAAATTATTACAGCCGTTGTTCACATTCGACGCATCAGTATCTAGTATTTACAGAAATTAATGCATGGCACATATTTATCTCTTTAGTGTCTGCATAGTTGGACATAGCAAAGTTATTTGTATTCAAACAGCACTACAATATGTACGAGGTCGTAAAAAAAAATCGACTTCCCCGACGTCGTCGGTACAGTTCCGTGCTAAAATACAGTCGTTACACCCATCTCTAAACTTGATTGGATTAGAATCCCCGGCCATTGACTTGTTTTGACTCCTCAACGAAACTGTTCCGCTAGGTCTACCAATCTTCCAACATTTTTTATCCAACGTACCATATTATAACTTGTTCCATCGCCATTAGATTAAAATTTAATTGGCGTTGCGGTGAACTTTATTTCTCTTTCGAAAGCGAGTTTACCTTTTCGAGTTGTATAAAATATGCAACTCATTGTTCAATCTATTGTTTATGACTATTACGTTAAGGGATACTATTGTTGTAAAGTTATAGTCAATTTTGCAATAGTCGTAAAATTTACCGATTATTTTTGTAAAACAATACCTTGTATGTTTATTGGATTTAATATTATTAACGCTTGTTTTATAAAATATGTTTTGCTCGGATTGTTATCTTATATTGCATTTTTGACTTTTTTGTATTAATAATAATTTCATTTTAATGTACTTCCCTATTTATTTTGATGAGAATTGTTTTCGTTGGAATATACACTTACATTTCGGAGAGTGTGCATTCAAATTGCACCAGTTGATTCTCCCGTGCTCTTTCTATCATTGGACCTCAAGACGAACTGACGAACGTCATCCATTTACGGTTGATATAACTCATCCGCTCGAAGCGTTTCGCTTCTACATTTATCATCCCTACAGCGAATGGAACACACTGCCCGCTTCTTTGTTCCCCGAACAGTATAACCTGGGAGTCTTGATGAGTAGGTATCTTCTAGGTAAGTATGCTTAATCTTTGGCCAAATCATCACTTTCCCTCAGTTGAGATAGTGGCCAAATGCTTGTCTATCTGGTATAAAATGAAATAAATAATGTCACCTGGCTTATCGACTGAACCATTAGCTTTATCAAATCGTGATTTGACTGCGTTTGTAACATTTATATTAACATCAGAATGCTTGATTGAATTATCTAGTTGCCCAACGCGAACCAATTGAGTATTCGCAACGGCCGGGATGTTTTCATTGAAGGTAAATTATGATGAATGCATTCATTGTGGTGTGTGCACTTATTACGTTCGACCTTTTGTTTGGCAAAATTGTTATGTTGCGTAATAAAACCATTGTTGTAAATGTTTATAGCAACGATTGCGATTGACGATTCCTGAAAAATTGCCGCCTTTTTGTTAGTTTAGTTCAATGGTCACATGTGTTTTTTATCTAGTTTGATGATCGTGCTTGATGTTCATCATTATTTCGTAGGTTTCAATTGATTTTATTTGGAGATTTACATTACAAACGCACTTACTCTCACAGCCCCAAGTTCAAAGACTTGCGTTGAGGGTGCCGAAACATTTACATCACACTTATAATTAACACACAGAACCAGAAGCACAAATATCACTTGGGATGGCATTTGTGCTCCTGGCGGGAATCGAACCCACGGAGCAGAGGGCGAAGACCTGTCCATTGTGCCAACTGAATCGTCAATTTATTGTCATTATGTGTGTACATATCGTAAAGTAAGTCTTCAAGTCACGAGTGACTAGGTATTTTCTAGGCAAACTGCTCCTCGTCGATAGTATCTTCACTTTCCATCAGGTGAGATAGCGGTCACACTAATATTATAAAGGCGAAAGTTTGTAAGAGTGTTTGTATATTTGCTACTTTTCACGCTCAAAAGGCTGAACCAATTTTTATGTAATTGGATATGTAGGTAACAGACATCCTCGATTGACACACTGGCTACTTTTTATCCCGGGATTCCTGTGGGTTCGGGATTAACGCAGGTGAAACCGCGGGGCGTAGCTAGTGTTTGAATAAATGTTACATAGTGAAAATGCACATTATGGTTAATATATGTGATGTGTGCAGTCGCCGAAGGCCTGTCCCATGACCTTTTGAACTTGCCCTTCGATCTTTTATAGCCAGCCCTAGCTTTCTAGAAGAAAATTACAATTTAGGTACATTATTATTCGTGTGTGTATTTGAATTCGAATGTTAAGTCAATTGATTAATTATTTTACATGTGAACTTGTTTTATGCAATATCAAATTACGTAAATTGGCGATCTTAATTGGATTTTCTGATTAAGAACTTTTAGATCAAGTTATTTTAATAAAACGCTAGGTTTTTTTACCTTGACTACATCATCCTTACTACCATCAGGTGAGATAGTGATCAAAATTTAGCATGTCAGTGATAAACGATTTTTATATTAATTATATTTATGAATGTCCATAATTGAATAAATCGAATTTGAATAAAAGGGTTTAAATATAAGCAAACTTAAACACATAAAACAGGCTTTAAATATACAATCCAATTGTATTCTACCACATCCATCACAATTATTCGTATTAACAGTATAGTATTATTAAAATCAATATTCATCAGTGACATTATCACACTAATATTATAAACTCGAAAGTTTGTTTGTAGGTGTGTAAATGTGTTAGTATGTTTGTTTTTTCTTCACGCTGTAACGACTGAAAGGATTTGGGTGAAATTTGGAATATACTTAACTTAAACCTAAGATTAACACACAGACTACTTTTAAATTTGATAAACGCTGGTGAAGCCATGGGACACGGCTAGTCTACCGTCATTAGTCAACGACGCGTTCAATTATTTAACCCTATGACTATTTAAAGAAAATTGAATATAGCTTTTGCCGTTGAAATTTGAACTTTTTTTTAATGGTCGATACTTTGAACTGTTTATATTTAGTTTGAAACGCCGCGCTAAGCATCCGAATTGTAATACCGTTAGTTGACGATTGACAATGATTGATTGAACATCTCGAGACGAAAGGAATGCCTTACGTAGAATTTTGTTGTACAAAATGTCTGAAACTTTTGCGAAGTGACTTTGAATCACTATCCTAATGAGAAAACTCTTTGACTTCAACAGGATTTTAATAACTACCTGTGCCCCACGTTTCATTTGTTTCGCGTTTATCAAGTTAAAAGACAGCCTATGTGTTAATCTTAGGTAAAAGCTATGTGTATTCCAAATTTCATCCAAATCCGTTCAGCCGTCGCTGCGTGAAGAGAAAACAAACATACTTACACCTTTGCCCACAAACTGTCAGATTTATAACATCAGTGTGATTTAAATCAAAGGATAAATGATATGTGATCATTTCATCATTATTATCAGCCTTTAGTATCCTACTACGAGTAATCGTAAGTACTCGTAATATAAATCCGAAAGTTTGTGTGTAAGTGTAATAGTATGTTTGTTCCCTCTTCACGCTTTAACGGCTGAACGGATTTGGATGAAATTTGAAATGTACATAGATTATACCTAGAATTAACACATAGGCTACTTTTTAACTTGATAATAGCGGGCGAAGCTGCAGGCCATGGCTAGTAAGTATATAAATATAATCAGACATTTAATTATATTCCGGTTCCATCCGAGCATCGTGACCACGAAAACGGATTTTCGTTAAATATCGGTGTTAAATATGCTGTTTCTAACAATAATAGTAATGTTCGTACTACTGGACCTGTTGGTAGTAACAGAGGAAGATTTAATTTCCCGTGTTACTACTGGTAGTAAGACTGGTAGTAACACGGGCAATATAGTAATGTGAAGACTATCACTATCATCATCCACAGTCTATTTGATCCCACTGCTGGGTATAGGGCTCTCTCATACCCTGCCATACACCTCGGACTTATGCTAGTCTTGTCCAGGTTCGACCCGCAATGCTAACAATATCGTCAACCCATATTGCCACTGGACGTCCGACGCTGCGTCTTGCCTTGTCTTGGCCTTCGCTCTGTTAAAACCACTCTGTGAAGACTATGTCAGTTTAAAATCTTTATATATGTATTAAAAACAATCGCTGTGCGTTAGTATCGCTAAAACTCAAAAATAGCTCGGTGATTTGACTCTTTTTTTGTCGTGTTCGTAATATTCAACGACTGACCATGTATGTTAACTATGTTAGTATTTTTTTATAAATAGACCTTATATTGCTTTAGCGCAAAGCCTGGGCTGATCGCTAGTCTCACATAAAAAGGTACTCGTAGTTGTCAAACGCTTACCAATTCTTCATACTAATATTATAAATACGAAAGTTTTTGTGTAAGTAAGTAAATATGTTTTTCTGTTCACGCTATAACGGCAGAACGGATTTAGATTAGATAGGCTACCTTTTAACTTGATAAACGCGGTCGAAGCCGCGGGACACGGTTAGTCAGAGATAAAAAAAGTCGTATGCTTACTAATCAAACTGGTAGAGATGGTCGTACACTGACATCAGCGATCGAATGGACGCGGAAAGGTTACCGCTTCCCGGTGTGCTGCGAAAGGCTGTTCTAAGAAACTGGTTTTATTACAGTTTGTGCTCGGTTGATTTATCTTTTACTAAGCTGAGTTGGAAATCAAGTTTTAATAAGCTATATCCGTTTTATCAATATTAATATTTTATACTAGTGATCCGCCACGGCTTCGCGCGGGTGCAATTTTCTGTGGATAAAAACATACGATCCAGTTGGCGCAGTGGACAGGTGTCCACCCTCTGCGCCGTGGGTCCTGGGTTCGATTCCCGGCAGGAGCACAAATTCTTTCCCAAGGGATATTTGTGCTTCTGGTTCTGGGTGTAATGTGTGTGTGATGTGAATGTTTCCGGCACCCACGATACAAGTCTTTGAACTTAGTGTGGGGCTGTGAGTGTGAATGCGTTTGTTTGTTTGTTTGTTTGTTTTTTTGCTCTGACAATTACAAACACAACAAAAAAAGAATCAGTGAAATCGTTTTTGTGAGAACAACAAACTTCAATTGATAAATATGTATACATGTATATATATAGATTTCAACTACCCATTGGTTTAGTTGAGTGCGCATTCGCATTGTAAGCAAATGTATCGGGTTCGATTCCCGGCGGGAACGTAAGTTTTCTCCCAAGTTAAATGTTTCATTCCGGTTCCGGTTGTGATTGTGTGAGTGATCTGAATGTTTCCGGCATTCACGACGCCTAGTCATCTAAAAGTGTGGGGCTGTGAGTGTGAAAACGTGTATTTAATAACAACTCTTATCTATGCTACATTGCGCAATTTTAATACAGTGTGACGCCTTTCAATGACTATGAGATTTTGTCATTGAAAGAAAAAAGTCCGCGAAAATATAATTTCCAATTTTTACCCGCTTTTGTGCCGACACTTTCCATGACATTAAGCTGGGAACACAATAACCCGGCGATCGGTCTAGCGAAAGCCTCATACACTTTCACCGCAACCTTTCGACCTTTGGCAGACGGGATCCTCTCTACCCTGTCTCTACCTTATCGATCGGATCTAGCAACTCACGCGGTTTACCGTTTGTGTGCACCATACTTAATGTTTAGTCATTGGATGTAATGAATTGACACAGGTGTGGAGGTGAAATTACTATTTCTCAGATTTATATTTGGTTTGGAAAGCAAGTAATCATTGTAAAGTGGTAATTTGAAAAGTTATGTTGAATGAATATGCCAGTTGCAAACTAAGCAAAATCGCGCGGGCAATATATTATTATGTGCGTTACATATTTTGCGCGGCTTTGAAACGATGATATCTACACCGTATGTTTCCCAATTAAAAGGTTGTAGCGTCTAGCGATAGCCTTATTTAATTTTAATTACTATCTGTAGTGACACTTACACAATTAAGACATATCAATTGACGTAAGAATCATCAAAATCGGCTCATGTGTTTGGTCTTTTGAGAGCAGCAAAAGAATAAAACATGAACACGTAGGCTGATGAACACGTTACCCATCTCTACGTCGCGCAGACGGGTAAAAATTGACGTCGTTTCTTACCACCCTTTAATTATGTCGAATATTCTGTCACCTAGTTTGAAAACGGTGTTTCGGCAGCTTTTTTGAGAGCCAGACGTAATGACTAGCGTTAACGATACAGTTGGCGCAGTGGACAGGTGGATCCTGGGTTCGAATCCCGGCAGGAGCACAAATTTCTTCCCAAGGGATATTTGTGCTTCTGGTTCTGGGTGTAATGTGTGTGTGATGTGAATGTTTCCGGCGCCCACGATACAAGTCTTTGAACTTGGTGTGGGTCTGTGAGTGTGAATGCGTTAGTTTGTTTGTTTGTCGTATGTACCAATCCCCATCAAAATATCACGTATCGACAGGTGAGATAGTCGTCAATCGCTTATCTGTCAGATAATAAAAACCATTTTTAATAGAGTAAGTAATGACTCGATTAGCTAAGTTGTAATAATTACCGTAACACTCATTATGATTACATCTAAAACGTTCACGAACGCTCTGAATTATAATAACGTATTCCCTTTGCGTTTCACAAAGTTGGTTCCTTTAATATATTTGAAATGAATATAACACAGCCTTACGAAGGGCTGAATGCCTCTTGTATTTTGCCTTTTTTTATGCCAGATAGGTAAGAATTTGGCCGCTCTCTCACCTGATGGAAAATTATGATGCGGCCGAAGATGTAGCATGATATAGCTTTTTTTTGGACACATTTTTTTAACATGCTAGTACAAAATTGAAACCCAAACAAAGCTCCAAAAAACTTCACCGCTTTATCTCGAAACATGGGCCCCAAAGAGGCACCCATGAAATTTAATGACTCAATCTGTCAGATATGCAAAATTACAGCCATCTAAAAAAGGTTCTTGAAAATAATCTGGCAAGAAAATCGGTGGCACATTTTCTCATTCGTTTATTTTCTTTGAACTATCTTACATGACTAATACATGAATTATCTTATTATCCTTGTCATAGAAGTGTCCATGTCCATTAATGTAGCCATTAGTTTTATTATAAACTTTGAGAACCTCTTAATTTTTTTGAAGTTGGTTAAAAAGGAGGCAAACTATGCTTGCTTGATGGTAAGCGTCACCCTCACAGCGCCACCTGGAACTTCAAATTACTGTTTCGAGTGGGATTGGAATGCGTTGTTACATTTACATAATTATGACGCAACTACAATATTATTATGGATATTATAAAAGAATCATCATATAAGAATATAAATATAAGTATGTATTTTTTATTGCTAGATAAAGCTTTACTACCATCTCACCTGATGGAAAGTGAAGATACGGCTGAAGATGTAGCATGCTTGCTTGGAAGATACCTATTCCTCTAGACTTGAAGACTCCCAGATTATACAGTACAGGAGACAAAGACGCGGGCAATGAGTTCCACTCTTTCGCCGTACGGTTTTTTTTTTAAATTCAATATAGACAAGCGTTTGACCACTATCTCACCTGATGGTAAGCGATGATGTGGTCAACGATGGAGCAAACTTGCCTAGAAGATACCTATTCACTCGCGACTTGAAGACTCCCGTATTGTACCCATCAGGAAACACCGACTCAGGCAAGGTGTTCCATTCCTTTGCGGTACGCATAATAAATGTAGAAGCAAAACGCTGTGCTCGCATTTGTGGAATATCTACCATATACCGGTGTCGATGAGCAGTTTGCCTGCTTGTTCTATGATAGAATGGGGATGGGGGAATTAGATCGTGTAAATTGGAAGCGAATTGCTTCGAGGTGGTATGTGAACCACAAATGAATGGCGTTTGACAGTGTGTCTTGTTGTTAGATGGTAAAATGAGCATATTTAACTTATTAGCAACGGTGAATATTTAAATTAAGAACAACTTTTATTTTTCAATGATGATCCCACCTCCTTCATTCTGTACTCACGTATTACATTCCTTATGTTCATAATTACTTCCTTTTGTTTCAGGTCGGTATTAACTCCTCGCGCACACGGATCGCGTTACGCGTGTAAACAAAACTCAAAGTAAGACGACACTCTCGTTGTTCTGGTAACTCTATTATCCAATCATCTTCGTGTTTCGGCCACCATTTGTCAAACTCTATACTGTTTTTTTTTTATTTTGGCTCCTCAGTCTTGTGCATTTAGCCAGAGTCAAGTTATAAAGTATTTCAAGTAATGTTTCATAATATAAGTCCAAAGTCCAAGGTCCTGTCATAGTTATGCCGTAATATAATGGTAGAAACTTTACTAGAACTTCTATTGTAGTTTTTGAACGAAGGCGATAATCGCGTTTTTCAAGTATGATTTGCCTACACTTGTGCACGTTCGCTATTAAAGGTTAACTACAATTACTACACATGAACACTCGAAGAATCACAAGGTATAGAAAGTAATCCAAAATCAACAGTACAAAAAAGCGCAATTTTTTTCACTTTCGCGACCAAACTCAAAACTATACTTGTACTGTATACACGTTGCAGCCAGAATGTGTTGAATTATCATTAAGACTCCTTTTAGCAACTGACTAGTAAATGGCATCATCAGATAATACGCTTTGCGGTCGTCTGTATTTCCCGAAAGGCACAATTTGGGTGTGTTCAAAAGTAAAGTGAATAGGTATTTACTGAGCAAGCGTGCTTCAACTTAGCCTACATCGTCACTTTCCATCTGGTGTGATTGTGGACAAACGTTTGCTTAGTCAGTAAAAAAAAAGATTTCTGACTAATAACGCTTAATTTGGTAAAACTGTATTTTGTATGGCACTTCGAATTTTCAATCACTTGCCTACAGCAATTTTTTTTTAAATTCTCGATAGGCAAGCATTTTACCATTATCTCACCTGATGGAAAGTGACGATGTGGTCGAAGATGGAGCATGCATTCCTAGAAGATACCTGTTCACCTGTAATTTAAGATTTATCGTATTATATCGTAAAAACACAAAATGCATTCCAGTTTAAATTGAAGCAGTTTCTGTTGAAAAGGGTTCTGTTATTATACAGTAACGGATTATCAAATTTAATTAAAATCTGTGAATACAGACTTTATTTGACATTCAGATAATTTGTTGTGACACTTAGTTTTTACTAGAGTGAATTGATACTTTCTAAGCATGCATGGTCCATCTTCGGCCGCATCGTCGCTTTATATCAGGTGAGATAGCGGTCAAATGCTTGCCTATCCAGCATAAATAAAATAAAACTTTACGTATAAGCTTGTTTGTTACCAACCGACTTTTCAAAAAAATAGGAGGTTCTCAATTCGACTGTATTTTTTATTTTATTTTTATTGCCTCTTAACTTTTTTTAGGTGAACGATTTTGATGATTTTTGTTTGATAGCGGTACTCCCCATTTAGTACCATCTAAATTTGATCAAGATCTGACCAGTAGTTTTTTAGTTATTCTCAATAAATAATGCGTATTTAATTAATTTAATTTGATCAAGGGTTCCGAAAATAAAGCGGTGAAGTCGGATTTTTTAAGCTTTGTTGGCATTTAAATTATTTTTTCTCGTGTGAATCCTACTAATATTATAAATCCGAAAGTTTGTGTGTAAGTGTGTAAGTATGTTTGTTCCCTCTTCACGCTTTAACGGCTGAACGGATTTGGATGAAATTTGGAATGTACATAGCTTATACCTAGGATTTACACATAGGCTACTTTTTAACTTGATAATAGCGGGCGAAGCCGCGGGGCACGGCTAGTATGATAATAAAGTATTATCTATCTATCTATCAAGACTGGAGTACAATTTGGTGAAACGCGTTGCGGCCTTATGTTTCATGTTATAAGGGCGTGTGTTCTGTGTAAACAATTTTGTAATTACTGGCTCGAATTAATTTGATCTTGGAGATCTCATCTTTTAAAGGGCTATGTTCTTATTTGCAAAGTGATTCTTGTATGTATTTAATTATATTGTTCTTTTTCATCTTTCATAAATGTACAAAGCAGTCGACGCGTCGACGCGTCGTTTATATTTTTAACGTGCGTATTTTTAAAATGATAAACTCCTTTGTTTTGTTTTTTGCAAAAATTATTAAAGAAATCAAGATTGTGAAGTATTTTTCACTTGATCTACGTGCTTCATAAATATACAATACAATACAAAACACTTTATTGCATCAAATAAAATGACATAAAAAACAATCATAATATATATATTGCCCTCGTGGAAATAGCCCTTCCTAGTAGCTATAACAAATTAATAAACTTCGTTAAAACTTGTTCAGCCGTTTTGGTGTGATTGAGTTTTTTGTTTCATATACTTATATCTATGACAAAGTCAATTAAGTTAATATTATTAAATCAATTTTTGCATGTCACTATTATGACCAAGTGTGTGAAATTGATACACTTAACCCTACATCTGTTTATACCTACACTTGAAGCGAAAAAAAATAATTTCATTTCATTTTAATGCATTTCATTTTATTATTTTATTAACCTTCATGCGTTAAATACGGATTATTCTTATTTTACCATCAATTTACCACCCTCGACCACGTGATCACTTTACATTAGGTGAGATCAAAGCTAGCATGTCTGAAATATAAATACAAAATATTTATCCGTTTCCGACTTCCAAGATACAGGCCTAGCTGAGTTTGGATCCCTCATGAAAATAGTTAGTACATATGAGTGCTTATGTTTTGACACAATGTAGGTACCTTTTTCTAAGAGTTTTCTTAAATTAATAGATATATATTACATTATTGCTCGCTGGCTTAGTTGGGTGGCGTTCGCCTTCTAAGCAGGGGTATCGGGTTCGATTCCAGGCTGGAACACAAGTTTTCTCCCCACGGAAATATTTGTGTTTCTGGTTGTGGTTGTGTTTGTGTGTGTGATGTGAATGTTTCCGGCACCCACGACACAATTCATCGAACTTTATGTGGGGCTGTGAGTGTGATAGCGTTTTTTTATTATTATTGTGATTGTGTGTTTAATATGCAAATGTGTCCGGAACCCACGTAAGAAGTATTTGAACTTACGTTTGTTTCATTGAATGTAAAAATATAATAATATCGTAGTATTGTTAATATTATCGATTCATTTTTGATTCCACGAAATATTTTGTTTTCAGCTCCATAAAATAAATATGAATAATGTAAATGCCATGAGATATGAAATAATAAATTATGTATTGCTCGTTGTACGTGCCGGTTATTTCAACGCGATCGAAATATATTCGACGCCGTTTATAAACCGCATGTTGGTTAAACTTAAACTAATTAATAATTTAATATAAAGTCTATAATATTTATGTGTCATTTACGAAGCTGCATTGTGTGGTACGCTGTACAGTAACTTTAGCCCAGCATTGGAAAGGTAGTTTTTCAACCGACTTCAAAAAAGAGGTTCTCAATTCGACTGTTTTTTTTAAATGTGTATGTTACGCGTTGTCTCCGCCAATTATGAATCGATTTTAATGATTTTTTGTTTGGTAGAGTATTTTTCAGAGGTGGTACCATGTACATTTTATCGAAATCGGTCTAGCCAAAACCGAAATATAAGCGATGGTGTCGGTTTTTTTAAGCTTTGCTTGCGTTTCAATGTTTAAATACCATAAAAAAGGTTTTTCCATTTTTAAGTTTCAACTTCTGAATACCGACCATCAAGTTTTGTCACAAACAATACGAGACGCCAGTTTTATGCATTTTTTTAAAACTTTTTAATGTTATTGATTGACGAAAAACGACCAAGTCGCTTGTGGTGGTAAGCGCCACACTAGCCCATTACGTTATTCTGAGATATTAGTTGATCTTTTTAAGCCCAGTAATTTCACTGGAAACATTGCCTTTAAATTCGAAATACAGTAATGTTTGCACACTACTGATTGGCGGTTGAATATCTGGCAAAGACTGTACCAGGTGGACGCAAAAAAAGTCCTACCACTACCAGTTTTTCTACTAGTTCCACCATCCACAAATGCGGACGAAGCGTTTTTCCTCCACATTCATTATGCAGACTGCAAAGCAGTTGAATTCCTTGCCTGAGTCTATGTTTCCTGATAAATACAATATGGGAGTCTTAAAGTCACGAGTGAATAGGCATCTTCTAGGCAAACGTGCTCCATCGTACTGCATCGTCACTTACCATTAGGTGAGATGGCGGTCAAACGTTTGCCTAACTAGAATAAAAAAAAAATTGGAGTTTTCTACATTTGGATGAATAATTTTGGATTTTGGATGAATTATTAATATTATTTACCTTAAGTCACAATATCTTCTGAACAGCGTAAAAAGGTCTATCTGGTTTACCGGTTGCGAAGTGTACTCCCTAAAATAAGTATTCTAAGGTGCAATGGACGGGTCAGATTGATGATAATTTTTCATTATGTTAGTCCAATTATTATTCACAAAGAAAACAAAAACGGTATTCTTATTTTCAAAGAGAAACTGCAAACTAATGACGATTAATGGATACGCAATGAACCTCTGATAAACTTTATGCAGATCAGTTGTGCCTTTTTAGTAAGCTATTTGCATTCTAGTCTGTTTTCGTAAATATCGCCCGTTACTCCTTAAGGTAGTAAAATAGCCCTTACTAACTACAATTTCGGTGATATGAAACACCGTTGACAAATGAAGTGGTAAGATTTCATGCAAGCGCCTCCAGTTTGCTGTGAGCGTTTCGCTTCTACGTTTATCATCCATACAGCAAAGGGATTGAACTCATTGCCTGCAGCTTTGTTCCCCGAACAGTTATAATCTGGGAGACATCCAAGTCAACAGAGAATAGGCATCTTCTAGGCAAGCATGCTACATCTTCGGCCTCATCATCACTTTCCTTCAGATGACGTGGTGGTAAAATGCATGCATCGAGCATGAAAAAAGGTAAAAAAAAGTGCGCTTGGCTCCACCCTTTTGCCGAATAGCTCTAAGAGAATTCTGCAAGCAGGACTGGGCCCGGCTAAAATGTCGAATCACCAGCATAGGGCATTAAGAGTTATAACACTTCGAATTTTTTTGGTGAGGAGTCAAATTTATAAGAGAGCGTGGTGCCTACGGGTAAAGTATTATATTTATTGAAAATGTTCCATTTGAACTTAAATAGTTCATAAGAACGTCCTTATAACAATATTTATGAAAGGAAGACGTTTGCAAATTCCATCACGTGTCTGTCACTCTACGTTTCCAATAAACCTTAGAAAGTTATGGACCCTCTCGAAAAAGAAATAACCTTTATTGCAAGGCTAAAAGTGCACACTTTAGCAGTAACAAAATTTTTACCTCTTTACGATAGTCATGAAAGGAAATTTTCCTCAATAGGAACGTGTTTTTATTATTAACATGACACGAAGGGGGTGAATTTTATGGATGTTGAGCGTTTTAGTCCAAGGTGAAATACTCAACCTACTTTGAATAAGTAGGTACAGCTGATTAATAAAAAATGCGGTATTAATTTATTGTTACATAATAATTTTGTATTGTTTTATTTTGACATAACTTACGTTATTTAAAACGATTCGACGAGAAATAATGCATGTTATTACTGCTTTTATCGTATTGATATATGGCTAAGTAAATCAGTCTTACGTAGTATCCATTGTAAAAATATCAATGAGGGGTAATTCCTTGTGAACGTTGTTTTACTACTAAGCATACAGCTAGCGGTGTCACACTCACTATTCAAGATAAGCAGGGTTATGACACTGCGCTCCACGGCTATTGTTCTCAAAAGATTGAATGTCCATACTTTGTATTCACTGGGCTACACCAAAAAAAATTAAAATTGTATTTTCAGTTGACAGCGCACCATGGAAATTTGAGTACTGCTAGCAAAAGAATTGACGAAAATAGAGTATGCCGCTGCCGTCTCATTTCGTATAACTATATAAACTACCACACCACAGTCTGCATACTTCATAATAATATGCTATGATAATTAAGAAACAAGTCTTCACTATGTATTAAAATACATATCAACGACAGCCTATTAGATATAAAAATATTGGCTAGCAGTATACAGAACTACTTCGTTTAATATATAAGTACTCACAAGCACATCTTAAATCCACCCCCCATCCCCCGTTTCAAAACACACACACTTTTGGGTCTATAATGATTATCTTAGTTTCAGCCTTATTGCTCAGTTTATGTAATCCTAAAACAAATTTTATAAAAGAATATTAATTTTTTCGGTTATAAATAGTTCGGTAAGTAAGATTACTGAGATCATACGGATATTATTGTACACTGGCCGACAAATTGTATTAGTGGCAAAATAGGCTCTGGCTGACACTTCGGGGGCTTCTTCACGCCAGAAAGTTTTAGTAATTCGATAGTATTCATCATGGAGTTAAGTCAGTATTAATTAAGTAGAGTATACGGGTCGATTTTGGTAGAACTTAAGTACGTATATTGTAGACTGTAGTGCCCCGACCGCGACGTGCGTTACCAATTCGGAAGCGCCATCGCGAGCTCTCGAACGCCCTGCAACAGAAAAGCACACATTAGAACAAATTTCTTAGAAAACACCCAAAAACTTTCCAAATTTGCATTTTTAAACTTCAATAATTTATTAAAATTTCAGTTTTAGTCTCAGGACAATTTCAATTGCACAGCGAGGTTCGCTGCGCGGGCGCGCGTCGATCGCCACCCCGAAAACGCCCAAATTCGACAAAAAATTTGCCCACCCGTCCCACCCAGTACCTGTGACAATAAGAATTTGAAGTTTTCCATAAGACTCCAAAATACTTAAAATTTTAATTACTTCAAATTCAACCTACATTTTGTAGAGTGCATCTTTCCGCACCTGGGACGGTTCTTGACATGCTTCAAAGCTATATAGGAATAGACTAGTTTGACATATGTATTTATGTACAATATTAACTTATTTATAAATTTGAAGACTTTTGTCTTTCGATTTACATTTACAGGAGACTTGTGTTTATATTATATATTAGCTGGAACCATAATAGAATAGATTAGGAAAATTTATACAAGTGACTTAGTATTATAATTATACATAAATCTTAACTCTACAAATATTTACAACTTATACAAATATATATTTTAAAAAATTTTAGTCGTTATTATTAGAATAGATTAGGAAAAATTTATAATAAGTGACTTACAACTATTTACAACTTTTACAAATTTACATTTAAAAATTTTTAATCGTCTAAATTGACCAAAACCAAGATGGTTTTTGGCATACGTACCCCAGCCCAGATGAGAACAAAGGCTGGCAGTAGCGACATAGAATCACGAGTATCCCCGGTCCGACCCGAAACCGTCAACAAGACGATAACTATTGAACCTTCCGGAACCCCTGAAGCAAGTGGGAGCTCAAATGTTAGACGCAGTATCGACGAGTGGGAGTTTGGAAAGACCGAAACGCGAGCGAAAGTGCTCCGTACCCCCCCACAGAAGCCTTCAACCAACAGAAGGCCGTCGGTAGAGCAAGAACCGCAGAAGACAAAACCCAAAAAGCTCCCACTTGACACCAAGCTGAAGGAAAAAGCCGGAAATTCCCCCCAGAAATACTTGGACAGATTGACAGAAGCTAGAGCCTGTGTAATTAAAGCAAAGATGAACCTCGACAAATCCCGTAATACTAAAACGGAGATTAAGGCGGAGGTCATCCTAGCGGTAGACAGGCTCTACCAGTTAGTCAAAGAGTCGATCAGTATAAAGGGACAAGGGAAAATACAAGGCATGGAACCGGAAGAGAAATCAAAGAAAGAAGAAGAACAAAAGAAGGAAACAAGGACTCAAGAAAATGACTTAATAAAAAAGATGGCAGAACATGCCAGACTTATAGAGGTAAATAACGCAAAGATGGATAAGTTAAAAGAGTCCTTAGACAAAAACCAGGAGGGACTGACATATGCAAGTGTGGCGGCCAGTCAGCCAAGTAGGCAGCCTGGCGGGCAAGCCGCTTTGCACTCGATGGTGGTCTCCTCCAAGGACGAGAACGAAACCGGGGAAGAAGTTCTAAACCGGATCAGAGAGGCTGTTAACGCGAAGGAAGGGGGAATAAAGGTCGACAGAGTACGAAAGGCGAAGGACAGGAAGGTCATTGTGGGCTGTAGGACTGAAGAGGAGAGGCAGAAAGTAAAAGTTAGACTACAGAAGGTAGAATCGCACCTCAGAGTTGAGGAGGTAAAAAACAAGGATCCTCTTCTGATTCTAAGGGACGTTCTGAGTTACAACAGAGACGAAGACGTCCTGAGCGCCCTTAGAAAACAGAATGGAGGCCTGTTAAAAGACCTCAACGAAGAGGAAAACAGAGCTGAGGTGCGATATAGAAGGAAGACCAGGAACCCACAAACATGCCACATCGTACTCAGAGTCTCCCCTAAGATGTGGATGCAACTAACCGATGCAGGCGAAGTACACATTGACCTGCAAAGGATAAGAGTGGCCGACCAGTCTCCACTAGTGCAGTGCTCGCTCTGCCTGGGCTACGGCCACGGCAGGCGGTTCTGCAAGGAGACGGTGACAAAGTGCAGCCATTGTGGAGGTCCCCACATGAAGTCCGACTGTGCCGATTGGCTTTCAGGGGGGACCCCTTCTTGCTGCAACTGCAAACACGCTAAGCTGAATGAGCACGACCACAATGCGTTCAGCTCAGAGTGTGCAGTAAGAAGGAAGTGGGATGCACTGGCTCGAGCCACTGTTGCGTATTGCTGAGGGCGACACGGGCAGCTTTACAGTAACTAACGCAGGTACCCCTACCGGAGTGACGCAGTACCTTGTGACTACCGCTGAAAGACACTCCAACGCCAAGGACTGCAGGTGGGGTTGCCTAAAAGCAGACCACAGGGGAGACGATAAGTCGACCGCCTCTGAGGAGATGAACTTGCAGGTTCCCGGCAACGAAGACGCTAGAAACGTGAATAAAACGGCCTGCACCGCGGACAACATCGACAAGCTGAAGCTAACGGAAAACTGCAAGGTTAGAGACGAAATATCAGGCTCGGACCAAAACGGCGACATGTCCACTAAGAATGTTAATCGGAGCGAATTTCGTGAGAAACTCGCCCGATTAAAAATAGTAAGAAATCCACTCACCTCGCCGTGTTGGTCCAAACAATTCGCTCACCTGAATGTGAAAATCACCACCGTAAACTGTGGAGTCCGATGTGCAGAGCCGGTCCGTCAAGCCGAAGACGTTGTAGAGTACCTGCAAGAGAAAGAGGTTCAAGATATTTTTGCTTTCTATCCGGAAGACGGGGAGAAGGACAGTAAGGATCACCATAGAATAGGAAAAGCCGACCAAGTAAACGGTCGGAAGCATGATACGGATCATGATCCACCGTTTACCCCTGACGAGGTAAAGTTTACGGTGAATGCACCTAACCCTTTTCTTTCTACGGAAAAAAGAGACATCAAGCTGAACAATTACATGAATGAATTTCGAAATCAAACAAAATTTTGTAGACCTTTAAAAACACGTACAGATATATGCGAATAGTTTTGCTGAGTATATATTTTATAAGAAAATATGACAACAGCAAGCAATTTATGTATAAAATCTAAGATGTTGAAATAGAGTCGATAAAATATTTTGTGTAGGAAAATTGTATGAATTAGTTTAAAATTGAAAGTAAAAATGTAAGAAAAATTAGTAAAATCGTTAACGTAACCCTCCAATTTAAAATTCAGATGTAATAAAATAAAGAACACCAAAGACTCTGATCATGTTAGAGGTAGCCGCTACATAGTGCCATTTCGAGATGGTATAAAAAAAAAAAAAAAAAAAAAAGTAGAGTATACGTACTATGAGGTATTCTATGAGCTATTGATGGTTTTATTGTCAGGACTAATCAAAACAAGAAACTTAACCACCTTTTTATAAAAAGATAAACGTTCTATGAACTTTCCATTCAAATGTTATTTTGGTGAGTATATATATTTTTTTAATTTTGCTCCACGATCTTTGTGCATTTAGCCAGTGCTCAGTGATGAATATTTTTCAAGTATAATTAAGTATTTCATAATTAATATACTTCTAGTCACAAGTCACAGTCTAAGCCTACTAAAAGAGTTATGGTCCAGACATAATCAAGTCTTGCCATAGTAAAGTTGTAATAGTATGACTAGAAGTATTATATATTATTGAAGTTGTTTTAACATTTTTTAACTCAAATTGAATAATCACAAGTTTTGGAAAATAATAATACAAAATCGACAACGCTATATTTTTCTTACGCGGCAAAACTCATGGCCGCGTTGAAATTTGTCCGAACCTGAAATGTATTTTTTTTTACGGACAATGTCCTAAAATTAAAAACGTAAAAAATCGACTTAAAAATATGAATATTCCCTTTTGAAGAAAAATACAATTTCCAACATTAAGAAGTTATGCACGTACAATTTTGGTAATCAAATACCCATTCATAAGGGAAAATTGTAAGTCAAATTATTGTGATCAATTGAAAATATAACTTCGCCTATATTGAAACGTCAAGACAAACAACCCTTCAACCTCGTTCCGTATTCCCCTTGTTGTTTTCTAATTATCTTCCTCCGATCGCATTTACAATCAAACAGAGACAGATTCAGAGACGTATAAATGTATTTGACATACAAATACTTAATTCACAAGCGTGTGGGCTAAACTAGCGAAATCAAGCGAACGGACGAGGCAGATAGGTTACATAGTAAGCCTGCCCGTCCTCTATAATAAGAAAAGGATAATTTCGTCATTTCAGGTAGGGCTTGAATAGCTCAGCACAGTTAGAGCAATTGTGCATGACATCCTATGGTCGCGGGTTCAATCCCCGCCTCAAGCCAAATGTTTCTTTTATAAATTTATCACTATAGTACTGGCTAGCATGGCTAATGCTATTATATAAATATAAACTATTATACAAAAGTATCCAATCCCGCTCCGCATGCTCCCTCGCTCTGCTCTGCATACTCGCTCCGCGTCAATTGACAAACACAATTCGCAACTCCGCTCCGCATTACTCCCTCGCTCCGCTTACTCGCTGTGCTCCAGTGGACTGGCAGCCTAATGTAAGTACGACGACATCTAGATGAACCTCGTAACTTCCAGAGTCAGCTGTAAATGCTGTAATCTTATAACCAACATTGCCGTCTCTGTTATTTACTACCACAGCATCTGTTATCACGCCGAAGGTAGGCCTAGGTTTTAAAGAGAAGGCTATGAATGCAAAACTTAGCTATGTGATTTTTCGGACCCTTTTTCTTTCTAGGAAAGATTCGCGAGTGAACGATTGTTACACTACAGTAATTTTCTTCGACAATGGAGACGTTTTGAATTGATTTTGAAAAGTAAATTACTTAAAGCTTTGTGTCCAAAACGAACACTAACAAAAAAAAATGAAAAATCGAAATGAGATTCGTGCGTTCTTTGCCGTCATATTATATTAATATACTGTACCTATGTGCATATGCACCCCAATGAATACTGGGGTTACAAAACGCCTCGCACCAAAGTGCGGTCGATCACAGAAATCTTTGAGCTCTGTCATTAGTTTGGATATGTAAGTGAATGCAATTGCGTAAGTCAAATGGACGCAGATTTCATCGTTCGTTCAAACACTCATATATGTGTGTTCAAACTCCAATATGTACTGTTCTCCAGCATTAAAGGCATAAGCAAATACGTGCAGACTTTACGCGAACAAACTCGAGTTTAATACCTCAGATTGAAAGTTAATTACGTTTTCAAATTCACGAGGCGGGGCGTGCCAATTGGACTCGAAATTAACATGAACAGAGGTTTCGAGGGAAATAATACCATTACCAGCGGTTTGTTCGTGTATTTTTTGTTGTAATTGAGTATTTACTTTTATTTTAAATCGACATTTTGTATGGTATGACTTTTGCGAGTAGTAATCTGATATGTTATCTGTTGGTTAACTCTCGGCACAATACTTAATCCCATGGCTAAATAATATAAAATGTGCTATTCATCAGCAGCCCCTTCTTGAACTGCCCGTGGGCTTAGTTAGGTGCGAGTCCGCCTTCTAAACAGGGGGTCTATCCTCGCTAGCTAGCTATCTGGTCGATTCCAGGTAGAAACACAAGCATTCTTCCCAAGGAAAATGTTTTTGGTTCGGGGTTTGATTGTGTGTGTGTGTGTGTGTGTGATGTGAATGTTACCGGCACCACACAAGTCATTGAACCTTGTGTGGGGCTGTGGGTCTTTAAGCGTTTTATTTGACTTCCCAGTAGTGGACTCGCTGTTTTCTTTCACAGAGAGATAATAGACATAATCCACTAAGCTGATCTAGTGCGGGATGGTGGATCAAACATATTTTATTTAACTTACGTTACGGATAAGTACTCCATAAGTGCCATCGTAGACCACATAACTAAACATCAGATGAGCTTGCGGTCAAACGTTTGCCTATCCTGAATAAAAAAATCTTTTCCTTTTTATGAAATAGGATTAAAACAGACAGCAATGGCAATACGAACAGGATAAAAATTAAACGAAATATTTATGGCTCAATCAGCTGCAGGCCTACACGATCATGTCCACTGATCCATTATTTACTATCATGCAAACCTGTCACATAAATCCGTGACTGCATTTGATTTATTAATCCAGTACATTGGTTTATCATATACACTCTATGACCTTGTATGATTATTATGTGACATTCGTTGGACATTTCTGAGTTATAGTTGAATCAACCACTAGAATGGGATGCAAGCATTTCCTGCTAAGTGTTTTGTTAAAACAAAAGAACTTATAACAATCCAAACCTCTTTTTGAGCTGCCTACTAATTATGCTTATAACTTCATAATAAAATGTATGTATGTGTAGTGTAGTTTGGGTACAACTGTAATTGATCTGGGTTATCTTCTGGCGTCAGAGTAATATCTACAGAGAGGAATAAGGTTTTTACAAACTATGGGCCTATCACCAGGTGCGCCTGGCTTTCTCACAAGCCCAAGCTCCCTACCGAGTGAGGTCAACGATTGACCTGTTGGAGGCCCAGTAAAGCCAATTCTCCTTGCATCATCTTGGTCACGTCTTGGGCAGCTTCTTCTTCCTTGTCTTGTGGGACGAGGTCTCTGGAGTATATATATCTTCGATTTTATGTGTGCAATAGGCTGTGAGAGAACCAACTTACATATCTTCGGGCCGGTATTCCGAAGAAGCGGTTACCGTATCCCGCTCCAAGCAATTTTTTTTCTTTCCATATTCCCGAACTTCGCGTCGCCGAATGCTTTAAAAACGAAAATCTATAAAATAATATGGTTATTATTATACTTAGTTACGAGGGTTATGAGCGCAGCGTTAATAAACTATTTAAGAAACAAATATGTGTTAAGATAATTGGCGTGTAGATTCACCCAAAAATCCTTTTGCAATAAGATGTGCGTGACAATAGTTTCATACAATTCAACAAAGGCATAGAAGAACTCTTATCCAATAGCAATAAGACTGAATTCGCCGTAAAAACGTCTTATGATTCATCTATACGCAATCAGATGGCTTTGGTGCGAGCTTCCATAATTGCCCAAGCACTCGGCGTCGAAATCGGTAAGCCGCAATGTGCAATTAAATTTAAATAAGCAATTACGTGGCATTTTGCAGACGAACAGGGGTCGAGGTAAAATGAGGATCGTGTGGGAGTAAAAGAGAGGCATTTCAAAAACTCCATTCAATTTATAATAAAGACTTTCGTTGATCAATAGCTGGAGAAGCGAAGATGTATTGTAGGTATATTGTGGTTGAAACAATTCTATAGTTAAGAAATATATCCCATATATCACTGACGACCCTGTTAGCGTAGTTGGCAAGTACCTACTTACAACCTGGGGCTTACGGTATTGAAACATCTGGTCCTGGGTTGGATTCAAGGCGTCATCATAAAAATTATTAAACAGAAACATAATACGCACTCACATCAAACATTAGTTTATCTTTGTTCTTATTGCTCTTCCATTTTATATTTTTTTATTTCCCTAGCACAACACCATACAAATATACTACATACAAATATATTACATCATACTGTTAATATACGATTTAAAAATAGAATCCTTTATATTTATGTATCTCTCCACGTACCCATATTACGAATAAATTCAAACAACACTAGACTTGAAGATGAGAATGCATGATCGTAAC
The DNA here is from genome assembly GCA_948107665.1 of Lomographa bimaculata. Lineage (NCBI taxonomy): Eukaryota > Metazoa > Arthropoda > Insecta > Lepidoptera > Geometridae > Lomographa > Lomographa bimaculata. The sequence continues at coordinate 5,903,987 of OX403597.1, forward strand.
TCGTTGCATAGAGTAAAATATTTTTCAGAAACAGCACGAGATTGTAACAAAGCAAAGGTTATAGAATATTTAAACGTAATGCATATGATATTACTGGAAATACTATCACCAGATATTGTTTACGTTGAATATATAAAATGGAACAATTTGCACAAACAGCTTTTGTTTTTTAACAGCAATTTATTTACTTACATAATATCTACGTGATATTTTTTTGTGAGACTATATCAGAATTAAAACAATTCTGCCTAGTTAGTGTAAAATTGACAACTGGGCTTGATTAAAATAATAAAACGTCCTTTTTATTTTATTCCGCCCAATTGTCAATTCTAAACCACTCCTTGCAGGATTGTACACTACTTACCAATGACGGTGTAATTATAAATGAGTTTATTAAGGAAAATAATGTCTAACTATGAATATTTACTTTTACAATATTTAACACATATTATGATGTAAATTCTTGCCTGAACCACTACCTTATACCTAGTTAAGGTTAGCTGTAAGATTTGAATGATTTAAAACATTTGTTTGTTACCGTTGCTGTGCCCTTCCATACATGTCAATATTTATAATTTATCAGATTGTAATTTTTGATGGTGCAATAAATAAATAACTGAAACATGCTCAAGCTCATTAAATTGGATTATATTCTTATTCTAAATGAAAAGCGGTAAGGACTGTACTGACTATGTGTACTCTTAGGGAATACATGAGCCATCCTAACACCATTTTGTATAAGACATTAAAACTTCAGGTTGCTGGAATAGCTGTTCAAGTGTTACTGTGGTATTAGGAGGTTGTGATGAGCATTAATTTAATGGTGTGGCCGAAGCTATTTAGTGTAATGTTAAAGTTAATAATTTCGATGATCATGATCTTGCCTTGTGGCTAAACGTCGAACCTGAACGTATGCTTTGTGCTCCCACTTTTTGGAATAAAACTTTTTTCATTAAAGTCCTGAAAGACTGTCCCAATTATCAATTCTAAACCACCTGACTATAATAGTGTAGATACGGTCGACAGTGGAACACGTTTAAAGGTTTTTTTTTCTAGAAGATACAAGTTGACAAGATTGTAGCCAACGAGAAACAGAAGCTACAGCTAGCCAGCCAGCAAGAACAAGGAGTTACAATCCTTTGCGGTGCGCATAGTAGATATTATATTGACGGTTCTAGCCACGTTTATTCTTATTTTAAGCTTTCTTCTAGAACACCAATGTTGGTGTTTTACAGTAGGTTCTTTCACATCAAATCTACAACTGTACACTACAGTATATTGAAACCTATTCAGACTAACATAAGAATATGTTCCTTCTCCATGGACATACCTGGTGCCATCTAATAAGATAACAACCTGTTCTTTTCTCTGTGTTCTATGTCTAACGCGTTTTCATGTTCGGCATACAATCACCTAGTACAGAATACATAGTTACCATTTTCCTGGTACTATATAGTACCAAATCATCACCTTTTGTCAGAATTACACGCGTAAGAGAAAAATGTTTTTTTGGTTTTACTTGTCATTGACAACGTCATTAATAATTATATTATTCTCAAAAACAATAGGAATTTACTTTGATTTATCAACCACTGTTCTAAGAAAATACAACAGATCGAAATCTTGGAATAAAATTTTCAGTAATATTGTACGACACATTATTGTAATCTATATTAATGAGACGATTATGAACTATTGTTAAGTCAGCTGTGCAAGTTTTACGAATTCTCAGTTAATCATTTTGTATAATATTTTATGTGCGTGATTTTTATAATTCAACCAGTAGCTAGATAGAAAACCAAAGATATGTATTATGCGTTTTATTATGTAATTTTTTTTTACCGTCTGGACACTCGCGTTTACGCAATACCAAACTTTATATACTTCTAGTTTTACAAAACTGACACACGTGTTTCCAGATTAGCGTGTTCAGTTGAAAGTATCAGCTGTCTAATGGACCTTTTAACGAAGTTTTCTAATTGTTTGTCTATGTAAGGCGACCGCAGAGTAAATAAGTTCGATTCGCTTGAAACTTACTCATAGCAAGGCATACGACCAGAATCTTTTATACGATGATGCAGCTAAAATTGCTCCCTTCCTAAAAAACTGTCTTTGAATTTCACTGCTAGACTTAGGTAGGTCAGTCATTGTGGCCAGCACCTAGAATCACGTAGGCAAGCAACGATCTATGAGATTATATGTTACTTGCCGCAATCTGTCAGTGTTAACTTTGAAGTGAAGTATGTTATTACTTGTTTGCATCGATATATCACACAAATATTGTAAATGTTAAAGTATGTATGTAAATGTGAAGTGTATGTATATAGGTTTTCTATTCATGTCGTAATTGCTGGATTTGGATGAATTGGAATGTGTATTCATTGTTCTCAGGATTAACACATAAGCTTTTTGACTTAATTTACGCGGGACAAGCCGCGAGGCATATAGTATGTTACTATTTTTATCTCAATGCTCGTATGCCACAACGTAGTATGCAGTACTATAAATTACAAATTTCCCTGAGACACTGCATTTCGTTCTGGGCTCTGGAGCCTCGTCTATTCTTTATCATACGCCAGTAATAACGAAATAGGGAGAAATGAAAATCTCACAGAGAAATCTCGTAAGTATATACGAGTAACAGTAGGTGGTTATATGTAACTACTGCGGATAATTTGCTTTGAAAAGGGAAGGGGGTATCAAGTGGCGCTTCCATTCGCTTCTGTCGTGGTAAGCCGACCTCTCTTGGTAGTGAAAGTACTTAGAGTATTAGGTGATGTAAGACAATAGAGATGAAGTATTATGAGCGGTTATCTAGAGTATCTGATGAATATAGTCTATATGTATAGTTTCTTAGGACAGAAATGCAATTTCCCACGACAATTAGCACGCTTCATAGATTTCTGGTCCGGGAAATGTTGTTCGGAAATGAGAATTCATCAAAATAATTTATTTCCTTGTCTCTCAATCAACCAACATTGCTATAGTAATAAAGTACGTCAATAAAACAGTAATAACAGATGTGAAAACAAATTGAATACAAACGAAAATCGGCCAAGGACGTGTTTGGGCTCGAGCACAAATCGCAACAAGTTAACTTGGTGATTCTGCACTTACTCCGTACGTCCGTCACTAAGAGGCATTTAGCGCCTAAACCATACGAGGATTTAACTTCAAATTCTCAGAGAATATGTAAAGCGAGTCCAAAGCTAAAAATGACAAATAAAATAATCTACCTAATACCTACAATAATTGTACCTTTTTCAAAAAAAAGCTTTTAGAAGGCCGCCATATTGGATTAAGAGTGACGTCACTTTATTTTTCGTTTTATTCTCAGCCCTTTCATTTGATACCCGTATTGTAGGAGTACATTAAAAATAATTTGTCCGCCATTTTGTATGCTCCGCCATGTTGGATATAGAATAACGTCACACAGCTTACCATGCATTGTCGTCCAAAATAGGCGTGTATACCAAATTTCAGCGTAATCGGTTAAAGATAACTGATTTGAAATTCAGTTGCAAGATTCCACCCGGACAAACATAATAATATACATTCATTGCAAGTTAAATAAAAGCTTGTAATTAAATGCGATATTAATGATATTAATTATTTTAGGGCAGATGGACGGGCGTAGTTTTTATAAAGAGTCCAATTTGCACTCTTGGTGATATTAAATTCTGTATTAGTTTATGTCGATACTTTTCATTCATTTTCAAACGACTTCAAAAAAGGAAGTTTGATTCGACTGTATGTTTTTTTTGTATGTATGTTACGCGATATCTCCGCCAATTATGAATCGATTTAGATGTTTTTTGTTGTTTGGTTGATGATACTATACTAAATATTATTAATATTTAGAAGTGGTTCCATATTAATTATATCGAAATCGGATTAGCCAAAACTAAAATATAAGCGGTGAAGTGGGTTTTTTTAAGCTTTGCTTGCGTTTAATTATGATGAATGTAAAACCTCTAGTCAGATTTCATCAGAAAAGTACTAAAGCCTTTCGCTTTTATAATATCAGAGCTTAAACCACAGATTGCACAAAAATATGCAAATTTTACGGAATACGCGTTAGGAATACTTAAATTACATACTCTTAATACACCGGTTAAATACTGTAGAAATCCTACCATTTTCTGTCCTCGCTCAAAAACTGGAATAGGAACGTAATAAAACCTTTGAAATTAGATTTGCGCCCGCCACACGTATGAGCGAGGGAAATTTAATTAACGAATGGGTTTTGTAGGTGCGTGTGTTTGTGTGTCAAAATTTCATTTGGCATGTGAGTGTTTGAATCGACTATTTGATATACTGCGACAACGTGTTAGGATCGTTTAGAATTCACTTTGCTATAGTGTTGATTTTGCGTTTGAATTCCCTGTGCCGTGTTTATACGCTTAGTGTTGTCAATATCGATGGTTCTGTGTTGACACAAGTGATAAGTTATGTTTGTGGTTGATCAGTTTGTATCATAATTAGGTGATTAAAGCGAGAAACATCATTAGAGAATATGCATGAGATTTACATATAGGTTAAGTATTATTATCATTTATGTTTTTGAAACTGTTAGAACATCAGGGGTGTCAGACATACAACATTATGATTTTAATTTCTTTTAATTGTGCATATTCTTGAATTTTATTCATTAAAATTCCAAGTGATAAAATGCGTGGGAAATTTAAAACAGCAAAACGCGTGCTATTGACTCAACTGATTCGTGACGTCAGCTCACATTTTTTATGTCAATGATTGGTCAACTTTTCTTTACGACAGCCGTGGTTGGATTGTGGATGTCACAGAGAGAACGCCAAAGGTGTCGCATTTAAAATATTTGTTCTATATGAAATGTTATTTTATATTTTACTTTCGGAAATGTTTTAACGTAAACTATCGATTTGAAGCATAAACAATATATGTATATTCCCAGTTAAAAATAATCAATGGCAATTAGGTTCATTTATATTTATTTATGGAACGCTACCCACTGGTCACTACCGGTAACTCAAGCGCACTTGAGTTCTTCTTTGTAATCGTTCAGTTGTGTTAGAAATTGATCCTGAACGGCCATGCAAATTAAGTAGGCCATACAATTTATTCCACATTGCTTTTTATTTGCGTTTGGGAAATCAATGAGCGTGGATCTTTAGCTTTGACGGTACCTACCTCTTAACAAGTCTACAAAAAATTCCGCGGTCTCAAAAATTCAAAATTCAACATTCAAAATCGTTTATTCACATCAGCTCCAAAGAGGCACTCATGAAAGCTAATGACTCTCTACGCTACTGCCAGATTCGCAAAATTACAGCCAACTCTCAATTAAACTTACCTTTAATGTATTTCAAATAAACATTGACAATAATTAAAGATGATATTCACATGCACCTGCTTACGTTAAATAATTTTCTTGTGAAGCGAAGTGGAATAAATGTATATGCTTATATTATTTTAATGAATAGTCAGAAAAACTGCTCGTGGAGCGATGTCTACTATGTCGTGGAGCAAATTGGCAGAACCCTAAATACTGTCTGTTTTCTGTGAAAAACACTTTCGTTGATAACCGGGACGAGAGCGTCAAAAGAGACCTAATCATGGTCTCCGTTTTTTTTCGTTTTCGTTGTTCCGCTTTTATCTTCTGACAAAACTGAGAGATTTTCACATATTCTTTTTTATACAGTTTTTTATTTTTATTTAGGTTGTCTCTATTAACGATTCGCCTTTATCAAACTATTCAATACAGTTTTAACAATTTCTCAAGATCGACATGTCTCTGTTATGACAGATAGCTTCACATACATACTAGCCCATTTTAAACTGTTAATACGTTAAAGGTTTTATTAAATGACAGTCATACAACTCATACAGGAAATTCCTTTTGCATTATATAAACGAAAGCCTGTTATTGACGTCATGAGGTCTTTTATGTATGTATATACGTATATTGTTTACGTTGTAATAATCTACCACAATATGGATTACTTGTGTTTCTTTATTGACAACATGACAAGGACTGTAATTCTCTTTCTTGTCTGGTATTAATTTATAGAACGTACTTAGGTCCTGAGTGTATTGCTTGTAATTTGTCTATACTATCTATACTAATATTATAAAGAGGTAAAGTTTGTTTGTTTGTTTGTTTGTTTGTTTGTTTGTTTGATTGTATGTAAAAGGTAATCTCTGAAACTACTGATCCGATTCCGAAAATTCTTTCACTGATAGATAGCTACACTATCACTGAGTGTCATAGGCTATGTTTTATTGGGATAGAAGTTAGTTATCAGTTCGAAATAATAATATTCGTAAGACAAGACGGAGAAAAATTTGCTAACTTTCCGCTTTATCGGCGTACGCTGACTAAACAGTTAGACATAGGTGAATACAATGTACAGCAAAAATGTTGGCCTTCATGAGTTTTACAAAAAAGTCCGCGACAGCATATATCTAACATGTATGTATAGCTCAGAAAAAATACTTTTCTTTGTTAAAAATCTGAAAAAAACGCGGCCTATGTTTAGTTGGCTTTTTGTTTCACGGGAGTCCTCCCGTGAACGGGACGGGTCAGAAATTTATCGACACGTACTACGCGTACACGTAAAAATAGCGGCTTCTATTTCGTTGCCTTTTTTTAAGTATTTAATATTAATCCTTATCAAAAAAACCTATTTCATCGGCTTACGTAGTTTACGTAGATGCAATTTGCTCTTCACTGCATATAATTTGGACCTATAGTCTAGGAGAAATCGTTAAGTTTATTTGAGGGTGGAAACGGCGGATCACAGAATGTAACAGTTACTGCGTAATCCGGCATACTTCTATGTTTTGAACCGACTTACATAAGAAGGAGGATATAAATTCGACTGTTTTTTTGTTTAGTCGGTTATAACTTATCATTGAACTTTGAACTGTCCGCTGGAGTAGTTAGGAGGGCGTTTGCCTTTAAAGCACCGGGTTTGATTCCCGGTGGGAACACAGGTGTTTTCCCACGGGAATTTGTGTTTAAGGTTTTGAGTATTTTGTCAATGTTGTGTGAATCTTGGATGTTTACAGCCCCACAATACAAGTCATTGAACTTAGTGTGGGGTTGTGAATGTGAAAGCGTTTATGGGTATGTTTTTTAATATTTACTATCCGGCCGACGCCGGGCGGTACGTTCCTGAACTTTGAACCGCTCGCTGGCGTAGATGGGTGCGCGTTCGCCTTCAAAGCAGCGGGTTCGATTACCGGTGGTAATTTACCTAGAAGATTTATCTCCACGGGAAATTTGTGTTTACGGCCCCTCGATACAAGTCATTTAACTTAGTGTGGGGCTGTGAATGTGGAAGTGTTTATTTGTATATTTTTTAACCGGGCGACGCCGGGCGGATCATCTTTTGAACTTTAAACTATCTACTTGCGTAAATGGGTGCGCGTTTGCCTTCAAAGCAGCGGGATCGATTCGCGGTGGTAACAGAAGTTTTCTCCCTACGGGAAATTTTTGTTTTTAATATGTTTTGAATCTTGGATGTTTACGGCCCCACGCTACAAGTCACTGAACTTAGTGTGGGGCTGTGAACGTGGAAGTGTTTATGTGTAATTTTTTTAACCGGGCGACGCAGGGTAGGGAATCTTTGAACTTTGAACTGCCCACTGGGTAGATGAGTGCGCGTTCGTCTTCAAAGCAGCGGATTCGAATCTCGGTGGGAACACAATAACAAAAGTTTTTTCCCCACGGGAAGTTTATGTTTCTGGTTCTGGGTATGACGTGAATGTTGTGTGTGTGGTGTTAATTGTTTATGGCCCCACGACACAACTTATAGTACTTTTAGAGTGGGGCTGTGAGTGTGAAAGCGTTTATGTGTAAGCTTTTGTTTACCCGGGCAACGCCGGGCGGGTCAGCTAGTATACTATAAAGTAGGTTTTTCTGAATTAGGGCTATCAATTTCGTACACTAGTGTACAGTTGTTGATATACGATTTTTTATGTTCGTTAGGCAACTATCTCACCTGATGGAAGGTACCTATTCATTCTAGACTTGAAGACACCCAGATTGTACTGTTCGGGGAACAAAGACGCAGGCAATGAGTTCCAATCCTTGACGGATGATGAATGTAAAAACGAAACGCTTCGAGCGAACTGGAGGTATGTCAACCATACATGGATGACGTTTGACAGTTCGTCGTTTTTGATGGTACAAAAGGCATGGACGAATAAAATCATGTAGTTCCTGAGCACAATCTCCAAAATGTAAGCGATATAATACCGATAGGCTTGCTACCTTACGTCGGAGACCGAGACTTTGCAATTTGGACTCAACTAGCTTACTATCACCAATGAGTATTTTCACTTGTCGGTCAATTCAAGAACTAATACTATTTCCCTCATACATCTTGATCTTAGTTATATTATTATTAGTTTGAAGTAAAAAATAACATAAAGTCACATATCTACAGATATTTATCGGCTTTTCTTTTCAATCAAAGATAATGTAATCACTTTTTACGTTTTATGATACGGGAGTTGGATAATAGTTTGAGTGATATTAATAAAATCGCGCAACTGATTTCATAAGCAATATAAAACAATAGATGTTGAAAAATGTAACAGCAGATATTATTCGTCACTATTTTTAGGTATTCTATTGTAATACTTTTTCTTATTACACATTATTATATAGGTGTATAGGAAAACCGCCATAAAAATTAAGAATTATAATTATAAAATTAACATATTCCCACTCACAGCCCCATTCTAAGTTCAAATACACATATCGTGGGTGCAGGATATATTTTCACACTTACAAACATTTACATTACATACACATTCACACTCACATCCAAGTACAAACAAAAGTCCTTTGGAAAGGAATGTTTTTATTCTGCTGGAAGTGAATCCAAGACAGCAAAGGGTAAAGATTTGTCCACTGCGCCAACTGTGTCGTCAAGTAATAATATAACATCCTGATGATAAAAGTATTATCTACTAAATTAAACCTCCTTGACAACACAGACTTAGTGGGAAGACTCAAAAGAACTAATCCTTTTGAGATAGTATATTGATTTGTTTGTAATAAAGTAAGTGCTATTAGCAAATAACTCAAGATAATGTCTTCCCTTTAATAGAACTAGTAAGAAAAGTGTTATTACCTAGTTCAGGTCAAAATGAAGTAATAAGTCTTTCTACTAGACTAGATCATAATCCTAATGGTGTACTAAGATTAGAAAGATTTTTTTAATTCTCAATAGGCAAGCATTTGACCACTATCTCAGCCGAAGAAAAGTGACGTTGACCTTTTCACTCGAGATTTAAAGACTCCTAGGTTGTACTTATCGGGAAACACAGACTCGGGGCAAAAAATTCCATTCCTTAAAAGTACTTATAATAAATGTGGAAGTAAAACGCTTCGTATGCACCCTTGGAATATCAACCATAAACCAATGTCGCGTGGCTGATTGTCCGATGGTAAAAGGGGGATGGGGGTATTAGATCATGCAATTCCGTGGCACTCCATAAAACGAAGGCATAGTCGTAGATACTCTTAAAATTCAAATTTTTAATGCATTCTCTAAATGTAGATGTAGGTAGTAGAAATAAATATCGACATTAGAAACCGTTGTCCGTGTTGGGCACAAAAATTATGGTACTGTTACGATTGTACTGTACGTAAAAATGTAAATCATATCCTCACTAGCTGCTCCCTGCAGCTTCGCCCGTATGAATCATGTTAAAATATAGCCTGTGTATTATTTCAGATAATCCGTGTAAATTCTCAATTTCAGCTAAATCAATCATTAAGTTACGGCGTGACACAACCTCCTCTATTAACAAACCTCCATAAAAACATCAAAACATTCGCTATTGTAGTTGGATGTGATGGAAGTCGAAACGCAATAGCCGGATAATACACTGTTTGAGAGATAAGTCTCCATTAAAACGTTATAAGGGCCGTTTATTTATAGTTTTATTTCAGTACAGAGTGCTGGAATTAGCTATACGAATGAGTAATCTACATTTAATTTCAATTGGCCGCGAGAGGCTTTGCACAACCACTTGTGTAACTCAGTCATGACTTGAGATGCGCACTCAAAACTTTTTGCACTTACTTGTGACTTTCTAAATAAACATCTTGGATATGACATGTTACGATGACTAACAGATGTATGAACAGATGTATGAGGGATGTGATTAAGTTATTAATAGCGAAGTATGCAGTAAAAGCATGAACAAATATAACTTGAGGCGAGGTAGCCATAGTGGCGTTGTTCTAATCGAGGAGCGACTCGAGCCCTGCCTCAAATGACGAAATTATCTTTTTCGTAATATTAAAGTCATTATTAAAATGTATTAATTGTTAATATACGGAAAAAATATCATACATTTTAGAGAAATCTGCATTACAAAAATGTTAAAATGAAGTCGTGAATGACACACCAAAAGCGTGAAGATGATTGCTATCAAAAATCTCACGAAACTGTCTTGCAAGATATTAATTCGTCTGTCTGAATATTTATACTATGTCCGATGGGCTTTTTAATGATTATTATCAGCCACGCTGTCAAATTAAATTTTAATCTGTTTGAGTATCATAGGTATATCTATTAGGTATATTAAACGCTTTCACACTCACAGCCCCACACAAATTTCGATGACTTATGTCGTGGTTGCCGGAAACAAACGCATCATACACACAATTACACCCAGAACCAGAAAACACGAATTTCCCTTGGGGAGAAAACTTGTGTTTCCACCGGGAAACAAACCCGATACCCACTGCTTAGAAGACGAACGCGCACCGAATTAAGCCAACAAGCAGTTCGACATAAATAATATTCATTGTAATTACTTATACATATAGTGATGATATTTTAGAAAACGGTTGCAACGATTTTCACCAAACATAGCAAAGAACACCGATCAAGTCACCTCTCAAAAAAATACGAAATATACATAGATACACAGTACAAACTTATAAGTTCGTATGTGTACACCGAGGGATATTCGTCGGGGGTTAAAATTTAAACAGATTATATTAGGTTTCAATTAATAATATAAATATAAATACTTCCTGTTAGCGCAGTGGTAGTGTCCATAGTACTACACCTCAGACCTTGTGTTTCATTCTCGCCTAGGCAGAATTAAAGTAGGAACAATATCGTTTGAGGCGGAGACTGAACCCGCGGTCATAGGATCTCAGGTCATATTGCTCTAACCGCTCAGCTACTCAAGCCCTGTCCTGTGTCAAGCGACGAAATCATATTCTTTATTATTTAAGTTTTATGGGATGTAGGACTAAAGGTTAAATTGACATAGAAACTACAAATTCTGTTTTTTTTTTTAAGATATTGCCTTTGTTTACTTGGTTGTACATTTAACTAGTTTTAAATTTACGAGATGTACCTTCGATTCGAACGTTGTACCAAGTCAACCGAAATAAAAACACGTGATTTCTATAATTACCTGAAATGAAAGCAAATAATACATGTAATTTTACTACAGCCCCTGAAATTATATCTTTTAATTTATTAAGTAGGACACAACTCACATTACATAATTAAAGAATAATTATGAAGTTTCATCGACGTAATTTTTTATAATCAGGTACTTTTGTTCAGTAGTTTCATCATTAAATATTATTTTTTTAATTCTAACAGAAACTGATAATCTGATTTTGATCATCGTATATACGAAATTATATTAGTACTAGCTTTTGCCTGCGGCTTCGCTCGCGTTAAGAAGTATTATTTCAAAATGGACAAAGTTTCATACAAACTTTCATCCCCTATTTTATCCCCTTGGGGGTAGAATTAATCAAAATCCTTTCTTAGCGGATGCCTACGTCATAACATCAACATAATTTCAGCCCGATCCGTCCAGTGGTTTGGGCTGTGCTTTGATAGATCACTATGTCAGTCAGTCAGTCAGTCACCAGCTGTCCCGGCGACCTTCGTTCCGCCTAACAGTCAATGAATGTGCATATTTAGGAAGCCATATCCGGCATGCGTTACAATGTCACGTGACTATATTATTACACAATACACTATATTATTACATATTATTACACAACCTTCATGTTTATGTTTGCCTAGTACTTTACCAAATCCGAGTGACGTATGAGAAAATGGAAAGCATGTCGAAATGTAAAAAAAATATTTAAAGAAATGTACGTTCTTAAAAAGTATCCTATGTCCTTCTCCTGGCTCTAAACTACCTCCCTGCCAATTTTCAGCTAAATCGGTTCAGCCGTTCTTGAGTTATAAGTGGAGTAACTAACACGACTTTCTTTTATATATATAGAAGATATAAGAAATAATAAAGTACTGTAAGGTAATAGTAGAGTTAATCGTTTTTTTTTATTTGCGTTCATAATAAACATTTTGACAATTTGTCTGTTAATTGCTTTTTAATCTCATACAAGAAATTAATGAGTCGGTCAGAATTCACAAGAAAATTGACAATCACGGATAAATTAAAGCATAATTTGAATAAAATTTCGCTTAGTTAAATTATGATGTAATTGGCAAGAAATTTTAGTCATCTTTACAAATGACGGGATGGAAGCAACGATGAGCAAAGGAATATGAGCGAAGTGAATATGAGTTCTATGTTATGTACACATGCTGTTGATAACATTTTGTTAACCGAGCGTGCTCGCTCATCATTTTGTATCATTGGTATATGCTTTTATAATAATTACCCCTAGTCATAAACTACGAGTTTCATAACGATCTCACCCGGATGTGAAAATGAGCGAACAACATAATCTTCAAATCTGCCACAGACTTTTGTGAGACTTTAAAATTCCAAGCAGATCTTTGTCATCCATTGTAAGTAAAGGTCAGCGAGTACCTACAAGTATCTGTCTGAGATAATGTTATATAATACTGGACTCAAATTGTATTGAAATATGACGTAAATTAAAAAAAAAATACAAAATAATATATATAATATAGATATACATAATAAGATACAAGTTATAAAAAGAAAGGTTAAAGATGGTTTAGACGATCTTTAATGTTCGGCAAAGTTCCCAAAATGCTTGCTGCATTACTACGTTGTATAGCAAGGCTTATCCTCTGCCCAAATATCAAATGATTTTGTGTACTTCTCGTCAATGAGAATATGAAAAATGTCGTGTGTAACCTCATTGAAACTTAAAACGAAAGTCTTTTTTTAAACATAAAACCTGACTTCATAATATAACATTGTCTCAGTCTAGTTTGTATTTGATCAACTTAACAATAACTGCATATAATAAAGTAGCGATATGGGATGAGTGAGTTGGTATAACGACAGTGTGTTGACTGTGTTTTTTTTTATTTATTCGAAAGTTTAAGATGTTTCTTACTCAATAACGCCTGATCTATAGGTCTGATTAAGCTGAAACATAGGTACGATAGTAAGTACCTATTTTACTACCAAAAAAATTCTAAACGGTTACCAAAATGGATAAATGGTCACCAAATCACGTTTCCTAAAATATTATAAAATAATAAATGAATTTTTTCGTATTATAAATATTTTTGTATTAATTATAAAAAAAAATAACCTTAACCTACTGTTATTCGATTCGGTTCTGTCACAGGAAATTTTATTTTAGGAAACGTAATTTGGTGACCATTTATCCATTTTGGTAACCGTTTAGAATTTTTGGTGGGTGTCTAAATTATACCCAATTTTAATTACAATACACTGAGAAAAATGTCTTGTTGCTGTTACTAACATTCTATTGCTTTATATGAAAACAACAATTCCGATGACTTGTGTAACATTATTTGGTAATAAATAGCTTGTTTTGTAAAAACTGTAATTTTGACTAGAAAATATGTTTCTGAGAACTTTAATAGTCTAAATGTTCAAAATGTTTTTCTCCGTGATCTTTTTATCATCACAACGCGATTGAAACCCGAACACGACTCGGCTAGTCCCAAAGTTTGTGTTTGTGTTTATGTAAATGTTCTCGCCTTATCATCATGTATCAATGGCTTAACTTATGTGGATGAAATTTGGAATGGCTAGAGCTTATACTACTAGCTTATACTTAGGATTAACACATATTATGCTTTCTATTTCTGATTTATTACGGTCATCGTAAACGTCGCTAAGCTGCAAGACGTGGCTGCAAGGCACAAATAGCTACAAAATAGTATGAAGTCGTCTTAGAGCTTAAGACAATTTTCTGCAGCATTACTAATACAGAGAACATGTTTCATACTTGACGACTCAATTGGCACAGTGGGAAAATATCTGCCCTCTTCGCTTTTAGTTCGATTCCTGGCAGGAGCACAATTTCCCTTCCCAAAGAACATTTGTGCTGCTTGTTCTCGGTGCGATTGTGTGTGTGGTCAATGTTTCCGTTACCCACAATCCAAGTATTTAAATTTAGTGCAACAAAAATGTGCCTATTGGTTGAGGTGGGTGCGCGTTTGCCTTTTAAGCAGTGGTCGGGGTTGCTTCCCGGTATAAGCACAAGTTTTCTTTCCAAGGGAATTTTGTGTTTCTGGTTCTGGATAGGATTGTGTGTGTGTGATGTAAATGTTTCCGGCAACAACGATACAAGTCATCGGAATTAGTGTGGGCTGTGCGTGAAAAACGTTTATATTTATAACAATTGTCACTTGATATATCACCACTAGATGCGCTAGTGTTCCGTTATATAAATCAGAGGGCCATACAACCGAACATGACAACTAGTAATCCTATAAAGCACACGATCGCTCCGACCGGACGGTTTCGTCGTATATCATCTCATAGACAAGTGTGTTTCGCAAGTGAACTTCATGCGGTATTGTCGAGAGATTTATTGGCTGGTGTCGATGAGAACGTATGAAATTAATGGATGAATACGTTTTGTAATGAATGTACAGGTTTATTTGGATCTTGTTGTTGAATAACCTTTTTAATTTGACGTTGGAAAGAACCGATAATGAGTGACGATGTAATGTATACTTATATGCTTTCACACTCACAGCTCCTCACTAGGCTCGATGACTTGTGTCGTGGGTGCCAGACACATTCACATCACACACACAATAACAACCAGAACCAGAAACACAAATTTTGATTGTGGAGAAAACTTATGTTCCCGCCGGGAATCGAACCCGTCACCCCTGCTTAGCAAGCGAACGCCCACCTACAAAGCTTATGGGCAGTTGTAGCATGTTTACAAAGAGACACCTGTTTATTTTTGCAGAGAAATCCATTGCGTGGCTTTTATCGCTATATACTATATAACTCTAGAGGAGAAAGTCGGTCTATATATATATCTAAATAGATATTCATTACAATAAGATCTTGCTTAAGCTTCATGCGGCCTGAAAAATCCTAAATCAGGACTGCAAATTAGTCCATACGGCAAGCAAACAGTATGCTTAATAGAATCAATGTATAATGAAAGAACTATTTTATGGAATTAATAGATATGTGTTGATTACATAGATTAAGTCATCTGAAGGATGTAAAGGAATGTTTTAAGACGTATAAACGATTAGTTCCGGTTGGAGTCCGTTCGTGATCGGATGTAATCATAAACATAGACATCGTATAATGGAGAATGCCTTGAGTGGGCTTATGTTACATCGTACATAGACAGGTACTCTTGTTATGTGTCATGGACGATTACTGTGGTTTGCAAATGGTATAATATTTATCAGTTATAGTGATGGAATATACTATAAAACAATTAGTCAAAATTGATAGTGATCATAATTGCTGCTAATGATCTATGTCTGATTGTAATAAAGTTATCTAATATCTTTAAACGAGCAATTCTTGTATTTATACCTATATATAGGTAAATATATATGTGTATGTAATCAGAATCTCGGAAACGGCTCCAACGATCTTCATGAAAGTTACAGATTAGGGGTTTTTCGGCCCAAGGAATCGATTTATCAACGTTCCAGGTCCGAGAAATGCTCGGTTTCCAAACTGCATTTGAAAAACCGGGTTTATGAAACTATCAGCGCCATCTATTACGCCATGACCGATGTTAAATACTGTTTCTACTCGACACTAGATGGCGCTTTCTGAGGCTACAAATTCAAACACATTCTATACAAAAAACCGAGGAAAGCTCGGTCATCCGGATATTAACAATTTATTCGACTACGGCGAGGAAAAATGAGTTCTTAGCAACGTATTATGTCAAATTAAAATTCAAAATCGTTTATTCACATGGGTCCCAAAGAAGCACTCATGAAAGTTAATGACTCTACTGCCAGATTCGCATAATTAAAACCATCTCGAGGAGAACCTGGCAAGAAACTCGGCTGCGCATTTTTTTTTTTTTTTTTTAAACACTTAGATACTAATGGAGGAGTTATTTTAACCTAGGTATATCTATAGTATGTATAGTAGCCAGAAATCGCTTGTGCAGTTTGTCTCTATGTATCCTTGTCGTTAATGTTGTCATTCGTTTTATGATAAGCTTTCTTAATGAATGTGTATTCGTTTGTTCTCTCACAGCGTCCAAACTATTGAACCGATAGTAACGTATCGGGTGCCATTAAATTCTTTTCAACTCTGCGGGTGTCATAGGTTAGGATTTTTTCATAAAAAAACCCAAATTGCGTCGTAATGTAGTGAAAAAATAATAATAGACGAAACCATCGTTATGGGTACAAATGAAAGAGCTGTAAAATACCATTTCCAAAATATACAGGTAACATTTATAGGTATAATGTATATAAGTTGAATATTTTCAACCGACTTCAAAAAGGAAGGTTCTCAATTCGAATTTATGTTTCTTTTATGTATATTACGCGATATCTCTACCAATTATGAATCGATTTTGATGATTTTTTTGTTTGGTAGAGACTTTAGAGGTTGTCCCATATAAATTTTATTGAATTCGGTCAAGCTAAAATTCTATCATGTTTTATGAGAAAACCGGGTGGGTCTTTTTGCCCTTTTATTTTCAAAATAACATTATTTTGAAAGTGAAAGCGCTGTTAGATCCGGTTTTCTCATAAACACGAAATTAGAAGCTGATATGTAAAGGAGCGTTCACATATTGATTATATATTTATGCGATTAGTATAATGCATTAGCTGGGTTTGATCATGTTGAACATCCCCGATGCGACCTCGTCTAGGCAATTAGGGTTGTCAGTTGTCGATATAAACCGAGCCTGTTTAAAAAAAATTCTTGTCTTCAGGTAAACGCCCCACTACCTTATTGGCACTTATCATCTTGTTACATAAAAATATGTAGCATATTTTGCTAAAAATCTAATGGTTTTCAATGTCAAATATAGTAATGGCCATAGAGTACTTTACATCTGTAATCAAGTTGATTTGTAAAGAAACAGTTTTCAGCAACAACATGTTAAAAATATATAATTTTTTTACATATAAATAACCCCCAAAAACCAATTACAAAATACCAAATTTCTTATTAATTTTTAAACTACGTTCCTACTTTTAGTCGTGAAAAAGGTAAACAACTAAACAGGCACACAGGAGTGCAGCTCTAGAGCTACTTTCAGATTTATAATATTACTAGCAAACCCAACCTTTGTGGGCAATTTTACAGTATCCCATGAAAGTACCGGTAGGTGCCGGGTTTTTTACTACGACCAATATTTTTTTGACTTTTTTCTATTAATCGCACTATCTTAATAATTTACAACAAATAATAAGAACAATACATATATTGTCATACATAATACATAGGTATATTGTCGGAAATGATTCATCGTGACCGTGTTAGGGTAGAGTTTGACACCCGAATTGCGTGATTTTATTCGGTGGGACATAAACTTAGTATTTTCCCCGTATTCTGGCGGAAAATCTATAAATTCCGAATGAAAATTAGCCCATTCGAAGCTCGTGAAACTTAGCAATCTTTGTACAAAATTTCACCAAAAATGGATCAGCCGTTTTGACGCAAAAAAATTACAAATTAACAAACATAAATGTGTTTTATAGATGACATACAACGTCGATCGCCAAAACTCAAATGCGGGAGATATTTTTTTTAGGACAACCCTACTAGGACTTGCGGTAGGTGATGGTTGTAGAGGCACCTACCTATATACAGCGGGAGGGGAAAGGTCAGCTGGTTTCCTCACAGGTATGCCAGATGCTATGCGATCATCGTGAACTATAAAATATGCGACGACCTATGCCTATTTCGTTGTTTTGTTGGTTGCGACACTAAGATAATGAGTTAGGTATAATTTGAACCTGCACCTGCCAGCGTTGAAGTTTTACTTTACTGTGAACCCACGTCATCAAAGTGGCTTGTATTGTTTCAGAGCCTATAAGCTATTTAACTCCCGTTAGATTAGTAGAGTGCGCGTTAAAGCAGCGGGTTCGAAACACATGTTTACTACCCTAGGTAGTTTTCTAAATTTGTAATTTCAGGTTCTGGGTGCAATCGAGTGTGTATGATGTAAATTTTTCCTACACCCACGACTTAAGTCTTAACGTCGAACTTAGTGTGGAGCTGTGAGTGTGAAAGCTTTATGTTTAATTATCGGATTTATAATAAAACTAGCTGTCTCCAGCGGCTTTGTCCATATTAATGAAGGTTAAAGGTACCGTACTTATATGTTATTCCAGCTATCTACCTACGATCTAAATCAGTGTAGTAGTTTTGGCGTGATTAGGCGTGATTTAGCAAAGATCCACACAAATATCCGAGCTATTGATTTTTTAATTTGTACTAACTTCGTACAGTAATGTGTTATAGGGTTAACTATAGTTCAACTCTATGAAAATATTTTTGTCAGTAAATTTAGACATAATGTGTGAATTCTAAAGTATAACAACAATAATAATAATAGCAAAAACGACCAAGTTCGATTCAGACTCTTACCCTATTGTAGTGGTACAAAACTACGAAAAATGTGTGTGATTTTGACTCGTGCTTGGCCGGCTTTATTCAAGAAGCTTACAACATTATGTAAATAGGTGTGAGTATATTATTATAAAATAAAAATTTTAATGTACTTTAGTTTTTTAAGATTATCCCTGTAACTAACTGTATTTGGTGTACAATAAAGAATTTTCTATTCTATTCTATGTATTTCATAACTTACTTCTATTTGTACAACACACACTTTATGGCTATTATAATAAAATTTAGTTTTAATTAAATTTATACTTGCTTATTTAACAAGCTTTAACTAAATTATACATTACTCGGCCTTAAAAAGAAAAACAAAAGGGTAAAAAGCCTTAGGCATCTTTTTAATAACATTTTTTACAAAAGAGAACTGTTTGTTTAATCATGCTTCTAGCTAAATTATGCGAAAAGGAGTGGTCAACATTCAACACTGCTAAATTTAATGAAGCAGAGAGAGTCCTACTAAAAGAGCGTTCTTAGAAGTGATAGTGTAGAGGGAGGTACAGCTTTTATTAGCCTTTTTAATTAAACATCTATACTATAAGAAGTAAATATTATCCGACCCGTGCTCTCTATGGTAGTGAGATGTGGCCCATATTACAGCGTCATATCCGTCAGCTTCACGCCACTGAAATGAAGAAGTTGCGGTGGATGTGCAACGTTACGCGTATGGATCGTATACGTAACGAGCACATCCGCGGTAGCCTTGGAGTTCGTGACGTAGCGGTCAAGCCGACAGAAAGTCGTCTGCGGTGCACGTTTTAAGAAAGCCGGTGGAGTATGTTGGTAAGCAATGCTTAGACTTTGTGGTGTCAGGCGCTAGACCCATCGGCCGGCATTTTCGACGATGGCTTGACCTTGTTAAGGATGACATGAGAGCCAACGGTCTAAATACCGAAGATGCAACCGTGCGAAGTGGATGCAACTTAGTCGGAAAGGGGAGCCTGGCACAAGCCGGGACAAACGCTAAGCAGAAGCAAACTAAGAAGTTAAACATCGCGCATTCGTCACAACGATTCTGAGTTTCCTAATAAGTGTATCTGGGAGTTTTTAAATCTCGAGTGAACAGGTAGCGTGCTCCATCTTCTACCACATCGTCACTTTCCATCAGGTGAGATAGTGGTCAAATGCTCGCCAATCGAGAATAAAAAAAAAATTAAAATCTGATTACGATATTTTAATAGTAGTATGTCATATCTTAAGAAGCCATCAAAGATGTAGCATGCTCAGCAGAACGTCAGTAGCCGAGAGTCTGCAGCTCTCCAACCAAGACTGTTAATTAGTCCACACGAAACAAACAAGGATTATTTAGAAAGTAAATAATAAGTTAACTCATATTTTGTTGCTATTATTTTATAAGCTTAAATGGGTTGTTTTCATTCTGGCATCATGTTTGCTGATCAAAACAAGTCCTGGTACCTAAACAAGTTGAAATAATTCAAGCGTGTACCTAATTTCTCCTTTGTTTCGTAACCTAGTTTAGTGAATGTCTGAGCCATGATTAAGGTCTCGAAAATTCTCTGTTCAATAAGGCCGTGAAATAAGGGCTTTGAGCTTGGAGGAGAAGCCTGAAGATAGAATAGAGTTCTTAAAATAACCTTGTTACTTAGAACTCGGTCCGCTTTATTTATGCGTGATAGGCAAGCATTTGACCTGATGGAAAGTGACGATGCAACATGCTTGCTAGTTTATCTTGTTGTTAGGTGGTTAAAAGGGCATTGAGGATTAACTAGTGTGATTCCTGTGCACAGTTCTCCAATATGTAAGCGATAGTTTACCGCAACTTGGCTGTATCTTGGCTTTTTTGCGTTGAAAATAATCTCGTAATGGTTGTAGAGGATTAGGTAAACACTGTTTAGTAAATAACCATATTTTTGTACATCTCCCGAATCTTTGTTGATGAGGTTGGTATAAATATTTTGTTGTCCTGCCAATTTAGATAATTTAAAAAAAAGATATTTTAATGTAAAGTATTCCAATATTTTTCTCCAAGTATTATTATCATATTATTGTTATAAATAATATATCTTTTAATGAATAATTCCAATATTATGGAGAAAGGTCAAACACATTAGGTAGAATCTCACATCTAACCTTTCACTTTCAACATTGACATAACCGAAGTTATGATTATTTTAGACAATTGTAAATCTTACGCTTCTTACGTATAAAGGTGTTATTTGCACTAATGTTCATTTCTATCAAATTACTCTTAATAATCCGACATCGTATAAAACGGTACATTAAATCGCCGAATGCAGTTCACGGTACGTTGGTGCTGAATTTTGTTCGTCAAATGTTCGCAATCTTCAGAGAAATTTATGTAGTGCTCAAAAATGGGGAAACTTTTACTGTCTTTTAAAACACTTCGCCGAGTAGAAGCAATGAATTTGTTAAATAAATTATCATCTCGTTAATTTTCTTTTCTATGTGTCGGAACGTTACTAATGGAAGCTGAAACATCATATTTTAACTGACTTGAAACCAAGAAGGAGGATCTATTGAGCTTATTTTATTTTTAGTATGTTTCCCTTTTTATTTAGTGATTGACCGTATCAATTGTAAATAGGTGTGTTATTATGTAAACAGTTTAAGATGATATTATTACAAAAGAAAAGTAAGAATGGCTCTCGTAAAGACGAATTTTATCTTTTTCAATACCTTCATCATGTTGGATATCATTTAACGGGTGTTCGTAAGTTAGGTTGAAGTTTCTCCAACAGATTTTTATTAAAGTGAACGCTTTGCGTGAAATATGTGTTAGCTTTGAAAGTCAAACTTAATGAGCCCTCTCTATCATCTCAAACTTTATAAAAATCAATAGAAAATAATAACAATAGCTCATTATTTCTAAGTACTCTCAATAAAAATTATTCCAGACACTGTTCCCTTTGACCAGATATTAAATTAAAACCTTTAAAATGGGTCATTAAGTCGACAATTTTTTCGCTTTCTTCATCATGTTATGTAGCTTTTATGATGTCTTCCGGATGTGTTATTATTAGCTATGGAACCCTATAGTAAGTAGGCGAGTCCTATCGATACGCTCTTAGGTAATTTATATTTCTCTTCAAGCCGCGACAGCTGAATGGATTTTGTATGTGGTTTGTATTGCATATAACTAATATTTGATAAATGATTAACGACTTCACACTCACAGCCCCACACTAATTTCAATGACTTGTTTTGTGAGTACCGGAAACATTCACATCACACACACAACCAGAATCAGAAACACAAATTTTCCTTGGGGAGTAAACTTGTGTTTCAGCCGGGAATCGAACCCGATAGCAGTTTGTATAACTTTTAGGTATCTACACATATAATACACAATGGTTACTTTTTTAAAATTCTTATCGTCTCTGTCATGAACAAACGACGGCAAATCTGTGGGGCACAATTTATCTCATATTATTTTAAACTAAAGGCCGACTAGGTAAGTAAAAGTTATAAGAATTTAATTAAGTTCTGTATCATTTCCCCCTGCAAAGTTATAATTTGATCCAAGTCAAGTATAAAGCTCAATTGCCATTTAATTAAAGAAACAAAGCATTTTATTATCTTCAAAGATTTAGGGAGAAAATTATTTTGTTTGGTTTCAGTATTGTAATAAAATTCTTTCGTTATTTTGAAATAGCAATTTCTCCGAGTGTTTCAGAGAACTTTCTAACCGTAAAACGCATTACTAATACCCTTTAACTTTGTTCAACTCCAATGAAAATTGCAAGGAAGTCGTTTAATACGTTGCTCGCTTTGATTGTGTCTTTAAAAATAAAACAATACGAGCAAAGTCGAGCAGTTGCAGAAGTCGCTATGAAACTTCCTTACTCTGCAGCACCGAGAGAATCGCTATCAAATTAATAAACGAGAACTATCCTTGGCCTTTGAAATCGACAACATTTTCTCAAGATTTTTCAACACACGGAGCAAAATCCAAGTTCCATTTCATTAAACTTATGTGATTAAGCGTTCTTCTTTAAAAAATGTTCATGCTTATATAGGTTTTATATAATAAAAATTAATACTTCATTATATGCTACGAACCGTTATTCTAGACCTTAAACAGTGAGATAACATCACTTCCGGAACGACGTCACGACCTCTTTTGTCTCCCTCCCATCCGGCTCCGCCCCACTTGAGCCGGGGGAGGGGGGGTGAGCTTGCCCGAACTGTCAGGCGCGCTCCTCACATTGGCATTTGCTTTCGGCGTGAACACACCTCTTTAAAAGCGGGTAACAGCTTTGCTGTTGGTTATAATTTTTATTAATGTTATAATTTTAACAATTAATTTAAATTTTTATTATAAAGTAATAAACTTCTTTATAATTTTTATTTTAAAAAATATTTAAATGTTAACAATTTAACTTTTATAATATTTAAACGTGACTAATTTGTGCTTTTATTTTGTTATTGTAGCACTCGTAATATTTTTTCAAGATTGAAGTAGGTGAACGGGGTCGCCCGCCTCCGCTAATTTCACCACTGATATCTTCGTCATCTTCATCGTTGTCGTCGTGTAACCCAGCCCCACACCGTCGAGTCACCGCGGTCATCGAGCGAGAGACAAGCAGAGGGGATGCGGTCAGGTTCGATGCGAATTCAAATTTGCTTATTTCACAAAACGAAAATGATAAAAAAAAAAAAAACCCATGAGGGTAAGTTGCACATTCGTAATTAACTGCAGCTTTAAGATTCAACTAGGATTAGGTTTCTGGAATGAGCCTACTTACCCCGCTCGATTTATAAACCAACAATCTTGTTTTAAAAATATGTGTATTGTCTTTCCTAACTGAATTGTACGATGCGAACCAAATCATCCGAAGCAGTCGCACTTGTATAATAAGAGTCGAATTTCTAAAGTTGGACTCGCAAAGGATCCACGCAATTTAAAATTTTCAATTCACAGGATTTCTTTCCTTTCTTACAAATTATAGTTAATAGATACGACAAAGATATCGCATTAATTGTATATTTTGTTTTGAATTTTAAAGGCTGGACATGCAAAGTATCCACGCATTAACCTTTTCAATCCACAGCATTTATTTTCTTTCTTACTAAGAGCCAGAGGTTCAAAAAAGATGATTACAACTCGAACGTGAGGGTGAGCCCCCTGGCTTTCCACCAGTGGTCCCACTACAGAAGAGGAGAGAGGAGGCGGGCGAACTGCCTCATCCTCCCTCCCGGACGTGTGCGCCGGATCGGGTCAGACTGAAAAGCCCGCTCCGCGGCCTCTCAGTCGGAAACGCAGAAAGAGACCATGCACCGCCTCCGCCTGCCACGATCTCTCGCTGTCGAGCATGTCGTTAACAACTCGAACGCTGTGGAAAAGAGCTTTATTCGTGTCTATGCGGAATAGGCACGATGTTTGCAAAGCGACCGCGGAAGTCCTATTATTGCAACAACAATGAAACTGAGCCGTCACAATTACATACTTAAAAGCTGGTCGTCAACGAATTTTCATCCATAGGTAAGAACCAAAAGCTTCCAGAAATAAATCCGATCCGAGACAAAATTACAGTAGCAAAAAATTCCCGATAACTCGATACATATTAGCTTAATATTTATGATATCAATGCAATACAATTACTATTTATTGACATCAAAAGCTAAATACAGCTTACAGAGAAACTTATAAATATATGTAGGTCTTATCGCTAAGAGCGATCTGTTATATCTTAGATTGTATTATAATATTTTTATGAGACTTTATTGAAATGTACCTACATTTTAATAATATTACCGAATTGCTTCTTTGGCTATAATACCCTCGCTTTTTAAAATATTTTAACAATACCCCGGTAGCTGAGCGTGTATTTAGCAATAATCTAAACAATATCAAACTTTACTTGGTATTGAAACCAAACATTTTAATTTTTTGTTTCTCGGATCGGACTTATTGTAAGCGATCGAATTGTGATCAAAATATACATAGACCCGGATATTTTGTTTACGTATTTATCGCCGGCGCCCATCTACCGTCGGTTCTAGTAGGTATTGTACGCGTTGGAACGAACCAAGCTCGACAAGCTATTCAAGTCCTCGTTCGTGTGAGTGATGCAGAAGTCCAATCTGACGCCAACTAAGGATCGTTTTTCCTAGACGGACTAAGCTGCGGAAGCTATTATGTCCTAACCTCATTCGAGTGAGTGATGAAGTATCATAAGTCTAGCCTGACTCCAATTAAAGATCGTTTTTCCTTGACGGACTAAGCTACGGAAGCTATTCAAGTCCTAACCTCGTTCGAGTGTGTCACAATTTTTAATATACAATTGCAAATAATTCTGTAACATTGACTTGCCTTGTGTAACAGTCAGTTGTAATGGCCAATAAATGAATTTAATTTATTTTTTCTGATGCCAACCTGGGATTGTTTTTCCTTGAAGGACTAAGCTGCGGAAGATATTCATGTCCCAACCTCGATCGGGTGGATTGTGAACTATGAGAAGTCTATTCTGATCCCAACCAAAGTCATTTATTATCAAATGGAATCCAAGCCTAAACTCCACGT
The DNA here is from genome assembly GCA_948107665.1 of Lomographa bimaculata. NCBI lineage: Eukaryota > Metazoa > Arthropoda > Insecta > Lepidoptera > Geometridae > Lomographa > Lomographa bimaculata. The sequence goes on from OX403597.1 coordinate 5,929,323, forward strand.
ATTTGCCCGGGTATAAGAAGTAAATATGGCTCAAAAATATTCGCTCTAATCTAAAAGCAAATTGGTGGAGTCTGATAATACCTGGTAAGCATATTAAACTTTACGGTTTCGGCCTAGTTAGTAACTGAAGGTATCTGTTTCACTTGCCATTCCTTGCAGTTAAATTGCAGACTACCTAACTGAAATAACGAAGTCTTTTCTTTTAAGTAAGTACTTGGTCTTAATAGATACAAAGAATGCAATCAGTTCTTGTTTCATACCTTGTAACGACCGTTGTCTCATGCGTTACAGTGGAACCTATTAGATGGCACTATATGTCTTCTAAGCACCAAAGACGTTACTGCAATCTGATGTACTAGTGGGGGTTTACCGATATTCACATACGTAGTGAAGTTACTATTTATACATTCCATAGCAATTGTATATTCATATATGCATTATTTAGTGTGTTATAGCTTGTGTTATAGCTGTATTTATTTAGTGTGTTACATTACACTGGTTAACAATATGTACACCATCCTGTTATCATTACACAAACTGTCCAGTAAGTGTACTCTTCTGAAACGGCTTAGGAAGAGACATTGTGAATTTTAAAACGCAGATAGATTTTCTCGCTTCAACGAGCACACTTTCTTTTTCGCTATGTTCGTCTCATACGGTTCTGATACTTAGTAAAAGCTTCAACTTACTCGATGGTTTGGCGTCTGGAACTCGAAAGAGCTGATAGCGGAACATTTCTGATGTTTTTTAATGGTTGATCACATTTTTAATTTCTCCGTCATTTTAGTACAAAGTTTTATCTGGTATTTGGCAATAATGATAATGTTGATCATATATCAATCACATTCACATGCTCCCTTTGCTTAGTTAAGCACTCGTTCATTTCTTGCTTAAATGCATTTAAAATTATTTAAATATTTTATTTTTCATTACCATAAGGAATTACCACAACGACGTTTTCCAATGGAGTGCCAATAAGAGTTTTACCTTAGCCGGTGTGTAACGGTCACGTAGACCAGATATATTACGAAAGGACTAGCTATCGATCCCAGTCTTGACATTTATAATTTTATTGTACTTGAATGGATAAGTGATCAACCATTTCTTTAAAATAATATTTCAGATGAGTACTTACATAAAGTACGGTTTTCTTATTGCTTCTCGAATGTAGTAGTCAAGCCCGCAATTTTGCACATTTAATTATCGACCCAAGATCAAAAACGAATTTAAACATGTTTATTGACATCCTTTCTTTGGGTCTACCTACTCCACAAGTATAAACCTGCCGTTGCAGTTATTATGGAGATTACAGATCTAATAGAATAAATGTCTTGTTGTGATATGTCTTGTTTAATGATGTAGACGTAAGAAATGTGTTTTCATCTCGTAGGGTATGCAATAATCTAGTCGGGGAGGAGGAGAGAGTGCGCGAGCGGCGCGGCGGTCGGCTGCTAGTAGCGGCCGGCGCGGCGGCATCGCTCGAGTCAGTGCCATCGAGAGCCGGACCAAGGCAGACGTATGAACATTCCCCCGCACTCCCCGCGTTGTGCCACACGCTAACCGCGTGCTGTTTCTTTAGTGTGTGAGCTAATGTACCGGTTGTATTTAATAAAAGTGCTTCAATATTACGTTCCCCGTGTCTTCAATGTGAACCCCCGCACCTAAATCTCTATAGTAATCATGTAATAATGATTCGGTTTGGGTAAAGATGATTTTAAGAGGCAAGTATTGAAGCCTCTTCATACTTTGTACTTGGACTACTTCAGTACTTGCAATAACTTGATGTTTGAATTAAGTGCTTTTATTTTTACAATGGCCTCTCAAGGTAAAGTTATGACGTATCCCTACGTGTGAGCCTATTCGAATTGAAGCACTGTAGCATAAACATATATAACAATATATATACAAGTGTCATTGCTAAACTGTTATTAGATCAATAAATGATCAAATTCTTTACTTACCTGTCTATGCATGTGATAGCATTGTAACTAATAGTCATTTTAACATTTACGATTGTTAATTCCTTGTCATAACATTATTTTAGTTAAGGTACCATTATAATAAAATGTATTTGCCGTGAGTTACAAGTATAATTATTCTAATTTCAAGGTGACTTTCATCCCTCTGTTCTGTAGGTACACCTATTCATGGGATATATATCATAGATTTACATAACCTAGGTACACATTATAAAGTACCTGGTACTATTAATTATATTTATTCACACATTGGCATACTTTTTAGCTTGCCACCAGGCGATAATAAACACATCTCACTGTTTAAGGTCTAGAATAACGGTTCGTAGCATATAATATGATGTTTTACCTGAAAATAAAACAATTATTATATGCGAAACCTTATTCTAGACCTATATTTAGAATCCTGCCTGGTGGACTTCTTTACCTTGTCCACCGAAAGTGAGATGCAATGTGAGGAGCGCGCCTGACAGTTCGGGCAAGCTCACCCCCCCTCCCCCGGCTCAAGTGGGGCGGAGCCGGATGGGAGGGAGACAAAAGAGGTCGTGACGTCGTTCCGGAAGTGATGTTATCTCACTGTTTAAGGTCTAGAATAAGGTTTCGCATATAATAATTGTTTTATTTTCAGGTAAAACATCATATTAATTCCCTGTTTTGTTCGGTTTTAATATAAGATGCAGTACAGTAATATAATTCCTTTAATTAACTGTAATATCTTAATGACTGCTGAAACTTTACCACGGGACTAATTCATATTACACACACAAAAATCTTAACCAAGAAAAAAATCCACATTTCCCTTCGGGGGAAACTTATGTTCCCTATCGAGAATTGAATTCGATACCAGCTGCTTAGTAGGCACGTGCAAATGCTATCCTATATCTGAAAAACAAAACCGCATTATCTTTAACATTAGTATATAGTTGTGTTTGTGTTTTGGAGACGGGAACATACTTAAATAAGCAAAACAAATTGAAAGTAATGGAAGCCATACATTCACCAAGCCAATTCCGTGGTCGTCTTTTGACAGTTCTTTATCATGTGAGATTCAATTGCCGAAAAAAAAAATCATTCGCATCGAACATTTTTTTCCACGCTCGAGCACAAAGGCTTTGAGTGATTTCACATCTCCGGGGATTTTCAATTTAGAATTGATCGTAAGTAGAATAGGGTGGAGAGGGAAGATTGATAATTCGGATTTTTCCCCCGTCCCGTCAGTTACGGAGGCCGCACAAGTGAGCGATCGGGTACGATGGCTAATGATATATCCAGCGTGGAGCAGACAGTGGGTCATCTTGGTTTGACCGATGATGGCAACTTATTAAGTAATTATTTAAACGTCATATTGAAGATGTTTTCTTTCTTTTTTGTGTTGATTATGGGCAGTTGTTGTGTCAAGATTTATCCACGAAACCTTTCGATCCTATGATCGTATCGACTTAAATTAGCGAATTTCCAATAATAACTGCCTTTGATAATTGTAATGTTCTGGCATCTCAGTACCATCATCATTATTTCCTTGTCTTTATTCCACTATACATTGGATAAGCACAACAAGTTTCCTTTTTTAAGCATACGGCTTAAGGAGACACCTTTTTTATGTAATTTGAGTGTCATAGGCTGTTTTTTTTACCCGGGCGACGCCGGATATATAATTATGTACATTTTTTAATTAATAGTTATTTTCAAGGATGTACACTTTTATATAATAATTCAAAAATATCTGTATTATTTGAATGGCATTAAAACTTACTTGAATACTACTTTAAAACAATGGAGATTTTCCACTGGTAGCACTGTGTCAACAGCTTATGGGCTCGACTGTCGTGTGTCATTTTTACGGATTCCCCCGGATTTATGTAAATTTGTTTTGTCAGCGGTTTACCTTGTTACGCGAATATCATATCTGTCGCCAATATTGAATTTTTATAACGTTTTATCGATACCACCATCCGGCTTCATTTGCATATAGCGCGGTCCGACTAGTCGTTCGTAATCCATTAGCAAAGATTAAACATTTATGTGATCGGTACTAAGCGATCACCCAAGTAGTTAGTACAGTAGTCAGACACTAAACCGTCAGTGAACTCAGTAGTGGCTGTTAGTCTTTTTTTTTAAATTTTCAATAGCCAAGTATTAGACCACTATCTCACCTGATAGTCGTAAAAATACATTTATTAAGCCATAGTCTCATTCCATCAAAAAGCGTATAAACCGCTTCAAGTGCTTTCTGATTTAGACTGTCTGCACGACAATCCAACTATATTTGTTTATTTCAACCCATATTATCTAATACAATTTCACTATCGCTATCATCCCATTGTAATGTTAATAGTCGCATAAAATTAAACCACTATACAAACCAGAACTAGCATGCACTATTAATATTCATAGGAGTTGGCACATTACTTGTGCAAGTTGCTCGGTACCTGTCAATGTAATTAAAGCGCTTCAAGCGGTACAATATAGCGACTAGCAATGTGGAATCCAATCTGTGGTGTTTATGGTCGAGCGTTGTCATTGTGGAGATTTGTTGTGCTCGAAGTACAATTCTCAAGCGTGTATCGATTTCTCCAAGATTTGATGATGCTAATTATTGCATTGTCTTCACCTAATTGAAGTTGATCTAGGTGTAAGTTTTGTTCTACAGTTTTGATTTAGGAATACACAAAAAAATGCATATATTTAAATTTATTTAGAATTTATCGTTTTCACTCACGGTTGGTTTATCGCATTGTTGCGAGACTAGTTTCGGAACAGTCGGTGCTCCTTCATCAGTCAAGTACGCGCGTAGACCGTCGACTTCTCGGCATGTACTAGATTTCAGTTATTTCATTTTTTGCTTTTCTTGTGACTGTAGTAAACGCACGCCTGTGTCTGGTTCTAAGTTCACTATGTTGTCTGCAAGTTCTTTATAACTAAATGGGTACGGTACTATGATATATTTTCTTAAAACAGTTTAATTATGAACCAGGCCTTGCTATTATTTTGTATCAAATATATAACACGATTCCAAAAGAGAAAGGTCACATTTCCAGTTCAAATGAAATATTTACTTCATCAAAACGTTTATCCCAATTCACGACGATTTCGTTCCTTGACCTTTTATAGCCGTGTATTTTCTGTGTCACGATATTAATATCGCCTTTTATTAATTCTTGCTCCCTGTCAAAATTGCTTTCTTTTTCTGAGCCTAATTCCATAATCTCTTACTGTTTAATATTTTTCTCTTCTCTGTTCTGTGTCATTTGGATATTGTTTTGTTATAATTCGTTCTTTTGGTATCTTATAAGCATTTAGATATTATATTTTAGTTGTTTAACGTTTTTGAAACTTCATGTGGTACACTAAAGTTAACATTTGATTTCAACGCTAGTATACCTGCTACGTTTCCTAAATATTCTGGAGAAATTTACAACATCCAATGAAATGTTCAGAATCAAACTAATTGTTTTCCTATTGGGACGTAAATACTTACTGCCGTCGGGAACCGAACTTTTGACGCGAGAAACATTTGCCTATAAGATACTGAGGTTAATCTCAAAGTTTCTTATTAAAGGTATTCCGAGCACACTTGAACAATTTCTGTCTGCAAAGATATGCTTTTCTAGGCCTTACATCTATAAACATGACATTTGCAATACTCGTTAGCTCAAATAGTGCAATAAACATCATGATGCTGATGAAAATGTGCTCGTGCTGGCCTTTACTTTTATTGTCTAGTAATATACAAATAAAACTACATACATCGTTACTTTTTCAAACGTCTGCTACATTCTAAAATAAAGCTCAGTTATCGAAATAGATGATGGCGTGGATTGTACATTTACCAGTTAATAGGCTAGTCCCAATTTTGATTAAGGACAAATTCTATTACTTATTATTACCAATTTGTAATTAGTTTACAACTCCAATCGGCAACTGAATGTGACCTGTGTTTTCGAGCATGAAATTATATGCCTAGCACGCACGCATGCTTCAATTTGGATCGTTTTTCAATTTATTGTTGAGCGTGCTTGATTTACGCTTATATTTAGATGTATAAACTTGATAAGTACAAAAAAATGTGACCAGAACGGTCGAGCGTGTAGTTTTTAACTCTAACTGGGTGAACTTCTATTTGTATGTTACTGTGTGATATAAATGACTATGCATGAATCCACAAGTATCTACAAAAAAAATGAAAATAGTTTTTTTTTTTTATTATTAGATATGTCATTAGAAATGTTTTCTCACAAAGGATTTTTAACACAATAACTCAGATTATGATTATTGTCATTGATTTTTTAAATAGCTGTATTAGTTTGTATATTTCATAGAAAATAAAACAAAAATATAATTAAAATAGAAATATTGTGGCGATGTTATTCGAAGTATGTAAGCACTTTAAGGGTTTCCTTGGTTAACAACAGCAATTTTTCTCGGAACAAAGACATGTTTTACGACCTTTGTGAATATATGAGAATCAATTACTAATATAACGTTCGTCATAAAAAAACCAGCAGTACATATTTATCAGAATGTATTTATCGATTCGATCATAGAAAGTAGACAGAGCGACAAAACGTCGCACAAAATTGAGATTGATTGTGGATTGATGCGACTTTGATGCCACTTCAAGCATACTGCGATGCGGTACTATGAATCTTTGCAAGCTGAATTTTATGACTAAGCCAACTTATGGCCTTTGGAATTCGTTCTAAAGATACAAATAAATCGAAGGTCAGGAATTGGTAATGCCTAATTATTTTATGTTTTTTTATTAATTTCGCTAAAGTAGCTACGCATTATATTTATATACATTTATACAATTAAAAATACTTGGGGTAGGGTGTTACGCTATTTCTAAATATTTTTGTTGTATATTCCAACCAAAATAATCCAGTTTATAACCTCTCCTTTATCCAACCTTCCAATATAACATTATTTTTTTAAATAATGAAAATTGGATACAATTTTCTCTTTCAGATTCTCTTATTAGAATTACAAAATAATTTTGTCTTGGACAAGCAATAACATACTTATTTATATTGACGAATAATTTATACTTGGTCTACTCCAAGCAACAAACACAAGTGTATCTGGACGGCATCAAAGGCTTTGTTAGTATTAGGTTAAACTTGCTCTATTAGATTCGAATGCTATCCCAAGGCTCATCTCCGCAGGCATTGGATCAATTGCACTGATTCTTGATCCATTTGTATTGAACTAAACACAATAGGACATGAGTAGACAACCGGTAAGGACCTTAGCATTCACGCCTTGATTGATGCCCCACCGCCTGAGACGCAGTAGTAATCTGATCCAATCTGCTGTGCAGAACAGTATCGTATCTTCTTACGTCCTTACAACCACAGAAATTTTAATATTTTTTGTTGTGCCTTCGTAAATGCTGCATTGCAACTTTTTGAATAATGGAATACATGGAGTTTCTGGAAAAAAATCTTAAACTGACACGATTTCGCTACTTTCGTGGCAGACTACAAAAAATGTATTTTATGGCTAAGAGACTTATTTTTGAGAGGTTATTATCTCGTGCAATTCATGGCATCTGTACATGATGAAAAAAGACAATAAACTATACGGGTGAAGATAAATAATCGAAAATTTTTGTATTAACTCATTTGAAAATGTACTCTTTAAAATTTTATAAACATTTGCGTATATACTTTTGTTTTAATCACTTGTTACTTAATGAAACGAAATTAAAATATTGAGAAAATAATGTTATCTAGATAGTATTTCAATGTTATTTACATGTTTTCTTTTTTCAATACATTTAATTAAAAAACGTATGAATATTTCCTAAAAAATCTTAAGGAACGTACTAACTTATTGGTAAATATTTTTATACATGCATGAGCTGTTTAGCTTATGTACTGTTTACATACATTTAGTAGATTTACTATGCACATTTGATCTACTACAATGTATAAGCTGATTGCCTTATAATTTGCGATAGTCGATTCGATATGAGGGCGATAAGAGCATAATGCCGATGCCGTTTCATTAAAAAAAAATGTAGTCTAAAGGTATATTGTGTATTGCAAGGAATTACCTGCCTTGCAGTGACATCAATGTTGATAACCAGGTGGTTGTAGGTTATTTTGATATGTCATAAATCAAACGTCAAACTGTCAAACGTCATGTATTTATGGTCGACATACCTCCAGTTCGCTCAAAGCGTTTTGCTTCTACGTTCATCATCCGTACTGCGAAGGAGTGGAACTCATTGCCTGCGTCTTTGTTCCCCGAACGGCATAATCTGGGAGTCTTCAAGTCTCGAGTGAATAGGTATCTTTTAGGCAAGCATGTCACATCTTCGGCTGCATCATCATTTTCTATCAGGTGAGATAGTGGGCAAATGTTTGCCTATTCCGCATAAAAAAAATATATTTAGGTACGAAACCATTCGATGGATTAGTTGATAATGGAGACACATCGATGGTTTATCAAAATATTTAGGATCACAAACTTAAAATTCGCCAAGATGGAGAGATCAATCCAAATTTGTATCACAACGTAGAGGAATAGCTATAGAACAGAACTGGAATTCAAAATGTGAAAATGTATAAGATCATCAATGAAAATAAACTAAACTAAAAATTAAACATTTATGCAAAGCAGACTATTCGTCCGAATTTCTATTCGTTAAAACAAATCCGTCTAAATTAGAAACAAAGGTTATTGAGGTTTAAATATTAGTAAATTTAATACAAATAAAGCGTATCCGCTCTTAGTAAATATTTAACTTTCAACAAAGTTACCTTCATAGATTGTAACCAGGAGAACAGTGAGGAGGTTAATTTTCCTCACAAACAAAGTTTACCAGCGGGGGAAGAGGATGGAGTAAAATGTTGGCGTGTGATTGGGCGATACGACAGTTGTCAGCGGCAGTTACGGATCACCAATTATAACGACATAATCGGTGCTTCAAAAGGCATGTTGTATTGTCAGGAGGAAAAGGTACTAGTGAACTGTTTATTTTGAGATTATCTCCTACACAACATAAACAATCTTGTGAATGATTGTCTCTGTGTCGTTAAATTTGTTACAACAAAACATTTCGATTCTCTTCAGCTTGTTATCATTCTAACAATATTGCTTATTCAGAATTTAGATTTGCAAATTCCTGGCACCAAAGGCAAAGTTACAAATTAATAATTGCCCCCGCAGACAGATGAGCGCTGACCTTTGTCAATATTGATCGGGATTGGTGTGCCGAATGGAAATGGGTCGTCTCTGATTTTCATTAGTTAGCTGACAATAGGTAAGACCGTGAGATATGTGAGGAAGATTATGGCATTCTCTACATGCGTACCTAGTTTAATTTGATGTTGGCTGAAACTCTTATTGGTGCTCTTTAGGTAATCTGTCGTTTTATGAGAGTAAATAAGAATAAGAAAATTTTATTGTTATAACTGTGTACAAAAGCAGATGTTAAATATACAATTAATCAACAGTTTGTCCTCTTCGGACGTACAATAGTTGTAACTTAAGTAACTAATTAGACAGATTATCGTAAAAATAATAAAACAATTATCATCATTACAAAATATGTGACTGAAATTTACAGATATATACAAAATTCAGTTTCAGTTATTCAGCATCACAGTACTCTTTAAGTTAAACAAAAATTCTACGAGTTAATTCGCCTATATCTTAATAACCATCTAACGATATAATTGTATTTAAAATATTTATCTCTTCTGTGTTACTGCCAGCCCAAGGTACTACCTATCTATTTCGAAAAAAATAAAAATTGATGATCAATTTATCTTGTTGCTAGATAATAGAACGGACGTGGACGAAATTATTAATTGAAGTATTTTTTGAACATTATAACGATTTGTAGATAAAACAATTCTGACTGAATACTCTAAGCTTTGAAATTAAATAATATGTAGAAGCTTAATTAATGGGCTGTAATTCCAAACTAAAAAAAGCTTATTCTCCAGTTTTTCCAGTTATACTAGTTTCGTCCTTTAAGTGGTGGTTTTGTTCTCGTTTATAAAATCTCGCTTTTCCTGCAAAACTACTTGTCAATAATGTAATATGTGCATCTTGAGCTGGCATATATTTGTACTATTGTCTATTCTGTGATACAAGGCTAATAATATTTATGCACACATAGCATTCAATAGACTAGCTTTTATCTGAATCGCTACGTAGATACAATCTACGGATTAATATTATTTATTCTGTGCCAGAGTATTTTTTCTTTTATAGATGCGATATAACGTATGAATATTTATGTAGGGTGCTTTCTTACCAATGAAAGAAGTTTTTAATTGGATTTAATGTAACTTTTCTACATTCATTATTGTCAGCAGGTGATGAATCGACCAGTGAATGTTATTTTTTTATAAATGACGAGTTTTTTATAAGAATCAAACACATACATTTTTGATCTGATAATTTAAGCGCAAGCAAAGCTTAAAAAACCGACTTTACTTTATCTTCGGAACCCTTGATCAGATTAAATGAATTAAATGCGTATTATTGAGGATAACTCAAAAACGACTGGTCAGGTCTTGATTAAATTTCAATAGGACCACAAAGGAAGCACCTGCTTTAAGCTAAAAAATAATCATCAAAATTAGTTCACCTTATAAGAAAATATGACGTAACACACATAAAAAATACAGTCGAATTGAGAACCTCCACCTTTTTTTGTAGTTTGTTAAATGCCTGATATTCCAATTCTGTATAGAGACATAGGCGAGATAAATTTGATATATTTTAAAACTGTTGCATGAAGTTTATCAACCTTTTTCACCACTATCAACTTCCCCATTGAGATTCATTGTAACATATCGTTATTTTTTCCACAAACGGCAATAAATTGTGTTTGTAATTCAACCGTCCGCATTATCGTGGTTAGTGGGCGTGAATAGACAGATAAACGGGTCCCGAGTACGGCTTGTTGAGCAAATATTGCTGTTTTGTATTTTACACAACAGTTTTTTTTAGGAGCTTGGATCTGCCGCAGTATTATTATAGAGGGCTGGCGCAAGACTTCAAGGTTATGCTGAAGGAAAATTAGGTTCGTATCTTCGTCTGCGTTAATCAAACAAATGCGCTTTTGCTCGCGTTACTGATGATTACAAATCAGGATAAATAATACCCTTTATTACTATCCTTCATGTTTTAAACTCTCTAAAAATAAAATGCTATTTATTTTTATGTTTGCATATGTACCAGTTTTAAAGTGTTCATTAAAGAATTTTCCATCTAATTATAAAAAAATACTTGGAGAGTAGCTATAACGGCTTCCTCCATGACATCAACACTCCTTGGAATTACAATACATTATAATAACTCTTTGTTGCAAAACCAAGTATAACTACAAACAAAAAATAAAGTTCGTTGCGAGTCACCAGAGCCTTTTTTATTGATTGGCAGTAGCACTAAGTGCATGCGAGATTAGCTTGTGCGTCTAGGTGTTATACCGCATAGTTAACATAACATAAACGCATTCACACTCACAGCCCCACGCTAAGTTTGATTTGATTTTTTGATGATTTTTGTCGTGTGTGCCGGAAACATTCCATATTTTCCTTTAGGAGAAAACTTGTGTTCCCGCTGGTAATCGAAACCTAACTAAGCTAACGCGCAGTAGCCCTTGAGCGTTCGCGAAGAGTACAGTTCTCCCATTGTATAAAAAAACCCTATCGCATAGACTGCTTCATCATCTCATTTTTAACGTTTGTACTTCGCCCAATAACCAGTGTTCAGAAAGTGAACGTGATTGTTGGAATCAATCGCGATTGTGTCGATGGATGAGTCGTGATCGAGTACCGCGCGTTGTTGATAGTTTTTATCGGCCGCTCAGTTACACAATGAGTTAAAAGCTTTTTTACGCCACCTATACAGCGAGTGCTGACTTCGCACCTCGGGAACTTGCTAATCGATCTGGTGGGCGTCAAGATCTGATAAGAGCTGTAAAGAGTGACATGTTGTTTATCATTTTGACTAGTTTTGTTTACTATTTACACAAATCCATTCTAATACACAAATGCACAACACAAACGCCTATATTATTATAATAATATATATAAATTATTTTATAATATTGCATATTGGAACGAAAGTTCCTTATCGCGCGTTGCGAAAGGGGGTTAGACGGGAAAAATTAAGACCAAAAGTTGTAACGACACTTTTTGCTATAGTTAAGCCATACCACGTTCTCGTCCGATCACCGAAGTTAAGCAACGTCGGGCGCGGTCAGTACTTGGATGGGTAACCGCCTGGGAACACCGCGTGATGTTGGTTTTTGCATGTTTCTTTTAATTTTGGAACTAAAGTTCCTTATCGCGCGTTGCGAAAGGGGGCTAGACGGAAATTGAACTTCGTTCCATCCGGGTGTCCCTTGACACCTCTCAAGTTTTTTTTTATTCTATACCATCGTTTTATACTTATATTTAATTTATTGTATATATAAGTAGATACTTGTACATAGTACATACTTGTTTGCTTAATATTAATTAAGCAAACAAGTATCTACTATGATAAGCTTTTTATTAATATTACTGTTCAAAATATACCTTATAACTACTACTACTAATAATAAAATAAATTTAAGCATAGATAGATAGAAATAACCAGGTACATAAAACAGCTAAGTAATAATATAAATATGAAACAAAAAAATAGTATGACTAGTTAGTATAAAAAAAAACAATTATTTTTATATATATCAAATTATTATATATCAAATCATTATTATTATATATAGCAAATTACTACAACTATTGTATTACAGGTCAGTTATAATATGGAGATGACCAGAGAGGGTCGCTGTAACCCAACAATAAAGGCTCTAACGAGACCTAGTGTTTGGGACAGAGGTTCACGAAGGTACTTTATGTCCTAGTTTTAAGTAGTATGTATTTACAAAACAATTGCTATGTACAGCCACTATTTTTTAAGAATAATAAAACATTTTGTATTTTTGTATTATTTTGTAGTTGCCGTTGTTCTTATGCAACTGGACCCTATCCAACCAGTTTGCTTAGTTGTGATCATGTGTACTTGTGCATCTTTAAACTCTGTATGGTGACGTTGCACTATGTAAACTAGCTCATCGTTATGGTGGGCTTCAAGATCAGACATCTTCTAGTGATGTTGTTTATAAATTAATTCAGTCCTCTTAGTTTTGATTACCTATTTACCGTAATTATTATGCATTTGTTTGGTACTTTTGGTTCGTTTTAATCATGTTCTGCGACTTATAGATTTATTAATAACGTGTGCTGACGTTGCACATTGTGAAATGGCTAATCGTTTTAGTGGGCGTCAAGATCAGATAGCTCTTCTGTGATTATGTTTATCACTCCTACGAGTTTTGTTAATACTATTACTTTTTGCCGTAAATTGATATGATTGTTTTCTATCTCACCAGCCTGCTTAATTGTGGATAGGTTCAGTGGTATTTATCAGATCTTTATTGGTGTAGAGTTCAGAGCTAAGGTTCAATACAAAAGACCCTCTTGCTTAAGTAGCTTATGCAATTACCTATGTGCTTTGAATGCTGAAGATTTGTTTTAATCTAAAAGTTTACGCCTTTGACCTCTTTGTTTCTGCTTCATTACAATTGGTAATACGCCACATCATTTTCTATTTGAGTGTTGTAATTATATAAATTAATAACTGTACTACGGTAGATTGGTAGCAGTCAGGCGAATTAGATAATGCCCTACCACAGTGAATTTCACCACGATGTCAGCTTCACTGAAAGCTGATAACTTCAATTTAGTATTATAAACTGCGGCTGGATGTAGCCCACATCCACTGACATTAAACTTCAGGTTCAAGATAGCTAAACCAAGTCAGGACAAGACTGCGACTGGGCTACCTCCACTGACATTGAACTTCAGGTTCAAGATAGCTAAACCAAGTCAGGACAAAACTGCGACTTGGCTACCCCCACTGACATTGAACTTCAGTTTCAAGATAGTTAAACTAAGTCAGGACAAGACTGCGACTAGGCTACCTCCACTGACATTGAATAACAGTTTCAAGATGTCAGGACAAGACTTCTCTTAACTATCTCTCAATAAACTGTCAGACCGATTTCAATCTTGGTAATTTATCCCTATTTTCCTCAAAGTGCTACGATATTTGTGTAATAAATTTTTCATTTCCACCTCAAACAGATTTATGATAAAATATTTCAATTAATGCGATGTCTAAAAGCCGCTTCTGAAATAATTAAAGCTGTTGATCTATTCCAAAGAGGATTTGTACTGTGAATATAGCACTTAAACCATCTTGAGCCAATTAGTAAAACCGACCTTACTCGTCAATTAAGTTAACAATCACCTTCATTAATTGATCACGATCGTAAAATCACGAATTATTATTTTATGTACATAGTAAAATAAAACAGATCCTCTCACATGTAATAAAATGAATGATGTAATCTAAAAGCTATTGATATGAGGTCAGTCTTTAACAATAAAATTACTAATGTATAAAAAATAAATGACTACATACGGCATCCAACTTGGCATAACTACTTCCTCTAAAAAATTTACAGATGTATATAAAATAAAATAATTGCTATCACACTCACAGCCCACATTAAGTTTGATGAATTGTGTCGTGGGTGCCGGAAACATTCACTTCACACACACAACCAGAATGAGAAACATAATTTATCCTTGGGGAGAAAACTTGTGTTCCTGCCGGGAATAGAAACCGACACCCCTGCTTTAAAGGCAAACTAAGCCAACAAACAGTTCACAAAGTGTTTATTTTATTTTATATTTTCAATAACCGCGTAAGATAATATTAAACTATCAAAAACAATGTAGAGTTAAGTAGCGAAATGCGTTAGTTCGTTCTCGTTCGTTCGGAACCACAAATAGCAAACGCCGGAAAATTATATGTTTCTAACACAAAACAATTGTAATTTTCTACGAACAGATCATTTTGCGTGTTGTTATATATTGTTAAAGCCTATAAGAATTAGTATATTAAAAACTTATTTCTTTGTTCACAGGTAAGCAGTAACGGAAAGCGAGAACGCAACAGTATTACAGCAAGAAATTTGATAAAATATTTCACAAAACGTACATTGACACAGATTCGAAAGCCTTCGGAATTACACAAAAGTTGGAATATTTCCAAGGCGGATCGTTCAAGTAAGCGAAACCTTGTATCGAGGGGCAATTTCTTCCATTTCCAATGTTAAAATATCTCTTGAAATTCAATTTCGATTGGATTATTAATTTCTGTTCACTAGGTTCAACGTCTATACATCCCTATGCCTTAATCAGCTTATATACAGCTTATTTATTTGAATAGCGAAAATGATATGAGACGTTTCAATGACAGATTTCAGATAATATTACGTACGCACTTAGACATTTAATTTTAAGAGAATAAACATTAAAATAATTTAAACGCAAGCAAAGCTTGCAAAATCCAATTTCACCGGTTTATTTTTGGATTCTTTAAATACGCATTATTGAGAATAACACAAAAATTACTGCTCAGATCTTGATAGAATTTTTATGGGACCACATAAGAAGCACCGGCTTTCAAATAAAAAGGAATAATTTAAATCTATAGAAAAAAGTTCTGATGTAACACACATAAAAAATAGATAAAAAAGTCGAATAGAGAACCAACTCCTTTTTTAATTAAGTAAAAAAATAATACATAGTATTCATATTATGTAACAATGCGAAAACATTCGTACTTCGTATTGCCTATTGATGCAAAAAGTTTATAGTAAACATTCTGTAAATTAAATTCGTACTTACATATACCGTAGAATAATTACTAGCAAAGTATATAAAAATACAGAAAACTCACTCAAAAAAAGATTAAAATAAATAGTAACTCTTGCTACAACGCAATAAGATTAAAAATTAGTTGCAATTTAACGTGCAAACTTCTATTTAACTCTTTTTCTGTCGCGTTATCTGTTCTTCTCCAACGCGTGGCAAAGCATTGGGAGGGCTATACTTAAGCGCGGAGTCAGCAGAGCTTGCCTTTTACTCTATCGTGTTAGTCATGATAGCCTTGATAAATACTCAATTATTCGAAATGGAATCCCGCTGTTTTCCAAAAATAGCATAATTTATCACAAAGTTCATACAACAATCCATCCATTTAAGAAATAATTCCATCCATCTCACAATTCAAACGTTCAATCAAACCCTCGAGCTGGCAGTACTGAAATGCTGTCTGAGCTCCCATTTAAATGGAACATCCCAGAATTAGAAGCGGAATAATTGTCAGTATTGTTCTGATTCCCGCCACCAATTTGGCAGATACCGAATCTATCCAATTTGCTTAGGTGGTGACCCAGATCTGCCCTAATTAAAATTGTATTACCTACTGATCCGTATTGTAATTTGAAACACGTGATAAAGATATTCTGAAATTATTCTGTGACTTCATTAGCTGTTTTATTATTAATTATGAATCACTTGCTGTGCTCTGCTGCTTTACTCATGTTTTTGATGATTACAATGTTGTGTAGCAAAAAACTTTATAATTAGGAAGTTTTTGAACTGCCCATTAGTTGCCAGTGGTTGCCCAGTTTAGTTGGGTGAGCGTTCGCCTTCCTTCGATTCCTGGCGGTAACACAAGTTTTCTCCCCAAGGCAAGTTTGTGTTTCTGGTTCTGGTTGTGATTGTGAGTGTGATGTGAATGTTTCCCGCACCCACGACACAAGTCATCGAACTTAGTGTGGGGCTGTGAGTCTGAAAGCGTTTATGTTATGTTATTTACTTTGTAAGACAAGGCGGAGAGAACACTTTATAATAAATAAGAAGAAATTATAAATTGTATATAGTGGCAGATTGCAGAGCCTCGGTCACAGACGTATGGTTGCAAGTGTATCGGTATTCCATCGTTTGCATTTTGAATAGTTTGCGCAGGAATTATATGAGTTGATTCCACCATGCCTCTTTTACTATCTAACAGCCAGACAAACTAACAAACGTCATTCAGTTATGATTGACATACCTCCTGTTCGCTCGACGCGTTTTGCTTCTACGTTCATCTTCCGTACAGCGAAGAAGTGGAACTCATTGCCTGCGTCATTGATCCCCGAGGGGTATATAACCTGGGAATTTTCAAATCAAGAGTGAATAGGTATCGTCTAGGCAAACATGTCGCTTCTTCGGCCGCATCATAAGTTTCCATTAGGTGAGTGGTCAAATGCTTGCCTATTTAGCATAAAAAAATCCAACAGTTGACAATGATGATAAATCAGGATTTAAAGTGAAATGTTCTAATAATGGGTTCTTTTGAGCTAGATATAGTTTAGCCGTGGGCACAAACACACTTTCAGCCGTGGGTTCTTACGGCGATGAGGGGCGGAAACACCTAAAAGCGTAGGATAAGACAATGTATGTTGCGTTTGATACATCAGTTATTTGATATAAACTATTGTTACTAAGATCTAAAACAAAATTCTCTAATATTTGTTAAAATTCATCACGTTAAATTGTCTTATTGTCAGACACAAAGTAACCGTCGCTGTTACCTTCAAAAACTTTTTTATGCCAATCTTTTCGTAATCTTCGCTTTCTGACGAGTCACTGATAGATATTACGAGATTCCTAAATCTGTAAACGAAGTTAAACGATTAAAGATTTACGATTCGACGAGTTCCCGATCGTTAATTTTGCGGAAAGATAATCTTGTGACAAATTTGTCGGCGCCCATAAAGTTATAAGCAGTAATGTAGGCAGTAAAACGGTTAGGTTACGAGTTTCTAGTTTATTAAAGGGAAATAGAGTAACAATTTTCACATGACCTTCTCGTGACTGGGATGAAATTGGCATGGGGCATGCGGTCACCGGGCCGCCTATTGCCCGGACTTGTGTTGTGGACACACCGAGAGCTCTATAATTAATACTTATTATACGATCAATTAAAGCAGAATGATTTTTATTTATATTAAGTTAAATAAGACTTACTGATTGTTACACAGTAATAAAGGAAATATATTTATAAACAAGAAATCGTTTTGTACTTGTACATTATCTTCAGATTTCTCGGAAAATCATCGTCGAGTTTTCGTATTCAGCTTTTATGATGAGGTAAATAATTATTATTAGGTAATAAATTATGTAACTCAGATCTCATCAAATGGAGTATTTAAGCTGTTACATAAGATGAGATATCAATCACTATTGTAAGATTTAGGATTTATTTTCTAGTTAATAATCTCGAGAACATAATGGTGCCGATTCTGTTGTCCAGAATTAGACTAAACTAGCCTAAAATTAGTTTTAGTCCTGCTTTAGTCCAAAACCTATTCAGAAAATGCAAGATTAGACTAAAATTATGTTTGACAGGGCTAAGTTAGTTTAGTTACTCTATTTAGTGAAAATGACCAAATTCTTATTCTGATGTACATGTTTTACGTCAAATTAAGACTAAAAATAGAAATTTTAAACTCAAATTAGTCTGTATGAAAAAGGTCTGGATTATTTTTAATGTGATCTTATACTTGAAAGAATAACACGTGCAATTAATGAAGCAAATACTGACCTACAAAGTCTATAATGGAGGAATATGTGATTGCGGCTCTTGTGAATACAATTAAATTTGGTTGCTGTCAAAATCAAATTTACTCCTGTCATTTCAACTTTTAAATTAAGTTCAACGTAAATTCAGAATAGCGTTTAGGTATTCTTTGACTAAAATTTGTTTATTTTTAGTTTAGTTTAGGTTAGTTCGGTGCTCAACAGAATTAGCACCATTGTCTCGACAAACCTACTATAGGTTTAATGCAACACTAACCAATAATAATTTAATTTGTCAAAGATTTAAGAAGTAAAATAAACATCACATAATCGTACAATACTAGAGAACTACTCTATGCGTGTACTAATCCGAGGAATTGAACAACAATGTCAACATCCATCTAATAGAAGCAATGTACGATGACCATTTAGGTTGACGTCACCTAAAAAAAGCTTACGTTTGGTAAGCTTTCTTGACATTCTTATCCACAAATGTCGAAGTGTGTCGCTAGCTTAAAACTACGGTATCTCCATTTCCCAACCAATCTCTCTGCCCTGCTGTACAATTACCATGCCATACATGTCATACATGTCGGGTTGTGTATGTAGAGTTAACCCTTAATTTCTTGTTTCGTCTGTTTGGCATATTGTAGACTCTATAACTCATTGACTATATTTATAACCTTGAAGACTTCAGCTTCTACCATTTACCAACAAGTAATACAGTCAAACGTTGGACTGGATTTTAAATGTATGCATTTATGGTTGACATAACTCCGGTTCGCTCGAACAGTTTCGCTTCTAGATTTATCATCCGTACTACGATGGAGTGATCATTGCCCTCGTCTTTGTTCCCCGAATGGTATAATCTAGGTGTCTTCAAGTCAAGAGTGAATAGGGATATTCTAGGCAATCATGCTACATCTTCAGCCTAAAATGCGGCTGAAGATGTCAGGTGACTTTCCATCTTCCATCTTTCCATTCTCCATTGCCACTTTCCATCAGGTGAGATCGTGGTGAACAAAGTCTATAAGAAACTAACTAGCTCTTGTCCTAAAAGCTTTATTCATGCAGTTGTAATACAAATTGCTTTCTACTGAGTATTATTCACACATTTGTCTAGCATATTAATTAACATGATTTTTTTAAAGAACTTAACTAATTAAGTTTGAACTTGATAACAGTATTAATATGTTCACTGTTTTGCATTGGGTGTGATTGTAGTCAAACGTTTAATTAGACAGATATATAAATGTCTATGTGACTATGATGTAACTGCAGTAAAGTTATAATTTTATATAACAAAGAGGCTAGCGTTTGATCAGTGATGTGGTCGTTTGATCAGGATTCATAAGCAAGTTAAATCTAGAATGGGACTAGTTCTTAAAGCTGGAAAGGAAGACTGGTACTGCATTACGCTACAGTGCTATTTTCCATCACTTCACCGAAAGCTCATGGTTCGAAACTTTCGAAGCTTTCGGTGAAGTGATGGAAATATTTTCCATCACTTCACCGAAAGCTCATGATAACTTCACCGAAAGCTCATGGTTCGAAACTGCGTCCGCCTAATCGAAAGCCAGGTCTCGTACTACTGCACTATCATCGCTTTAAGATTCAACACTGTATGCTTTACAAAATTATCTATAAACCTTGATTCACAAAATAATCGTATGTTGCCAGCCCTAAAACTACCGAATCTACCATTCCTGACCGTTGTCGACCTCCGCCCTTGCCGAACAATTACCGCCGTGTCCTATATAACTACCTACATGTTATGTTACGTGCATGGAATAAGCCTTACATTTTATGTTGTACTTTTATGTAGTCAAGATTATATGCTTGTCAATAAGATTGTGAAATACTATTTATTTGAATTCTTCTCGATTTTATTCTTGTGAAGCTTACTACCACAACTTCATGAATGAAACAAGGATTCGCAAATATTTATTTCAATGCCCTGACTTTTGTTAACCTAATTATATGAAACTTTTTTTTGTAGGTAATTGTAATCAATATGGAATTGTATATTTGAAACCCATTTTATTATCTGTAATGGTTTTGTCGTTTTTTTAACTATTAATTTGGCCAAACATCTACATGTTTTAGCACAACTTATTTTACATCATCGTTTTACGTGTTTGTGTCTTTATTTCAAATAAAAATACCCTACCTTATTAAATCTTATTCGATTACTACAGAATCCATTACTTTATATACTCCCTCTACTATATCCAGCTTTATCTTTAAATAACGATCTACACATTTAACACGTCAAGCTAATACTTAAAATACCTACTAGTCTTTACACCATCCTATTTCCTCTACTTTACTTTTCAGGCCAAAGAGTGCTTGTATTCGTAAGCTAACACTCTTGTAAACAAAGGCAAAAATGTGTAATGCCTGTCCTAGAATTATCTTATTTACTCGTTCTTATAAGCGTTGTTGATCTGGAGCTTGACGAGGGTTTTTAAGGTGCTTGGGGTTCGGATTGTTAACCAAGGGTGGAGCGTTGCAGAACGATTTGCCGAAACGTTCTACAAGTTGGAGTGTCTGTGTAATAAGGATTTATCGTGTAGTTTTGGCATTCGATTTATTGTCATAATTAAGCATTCTTGTAACAATATGTGTAAGGAACGGTAGTCTTACCTCTGTAACCTATGGCTTACAGTTGTAAGACGAAGGGTGACGTATTTATAGCACCCTAATAACTACCCTATCTGCCATTCACAGCCAGAGATTACCTCTATTCTCGTTGTACAGGCATAAATATGCGTTTTGTTTCATGTTCTATTTGTGTTTAAGTAAATTTGCTATTTATGGGTTACACATTACTGTATAGAAAAATATCCGTGAGATAGATATAATAATAACGTAACAAAGTACAATAAATCTGGGTTATAAATTACGTCCACAAACTGACAAAAATTTCAAACCCGCAATATTGAATTACTTTAAAAATGAACTTCTTTAATTGCCTATCTTAAAAATTACCTTATTATTTATGGTGGTTTACCGATACATCACTATCTCACCTGATGGTAAGTGACCCACATACATTTTATATTTAATGCCAATACAAAAGGAGGCACACACTGTTGACTGTAAATAGTAAATTTATATATAATTTATCAAACAAATCAAATTACTATGCGTCTAACAAAACACACTCGCAAACTAACTTTTACTTTCATATAAGGATGGTTTGAGCCAACATCACCATAATTATGTAATGGTATACCACTTACAGTTTATCGGAGCAGTTGTCATCCAGAATCACCATTAACATAATACGCCTTTACATTAGCACGCCAATAAATATCCCGAGAAACAGTCCCAAATCGATCCCCGAGGCGTTTGGCTATCGACCAATACAATAGACCTGTATACTAGAGATACAGTACATTGTTAAGTGTAAGTTACGCGAGTCAGTGTTTCTCGTATCAGGGAATCTTAGTTAGGGACGTCACGTCAAAGTACGCTATGGAAGAACACTTTGAGATTATTTTTTTAGCCTACATTTAACATAAACTGTAAAATGAAAAAATATTACGAAGATGTAGCATGCTTGCCTAGAAGATACTTATTCACTCTTGTCTTGAAGACTCCCAGATTATACCGTTCGAGGAACAAAGACGCGGGCAATGAGTTCCACTCCTTTGCAGTACGGATGATAAACGTAGTAGCGAAACGCTTCTGTCGGATCCTATATTTATTGTTAACTAAATAATTAATTCCGTTTTTTATATATATTCCGTCAATTTTAATATAACATTCAATCAACCGGGCTCTTTGCAATCTTATCCAGACACCCGTGCTTATATTAATTTATTACTTAATCAAACAAGCTGACCACCTTGTACTTAGGATCGTACACTTTAGCAAAGTAATTCTCTTAAACCAATCGACCGGGCTCTTCTCAATTGAATCCAGTGGCTCGTGCGAATCCCTGACACTGTCTCCTACACCCCATCCCCGTACTGCACACGGCATAATAATGCCATTTGGTAAGGAAAACGCAATTTGGCATTACCAATATGTGGCAATTGACTGCCGAAGTTATGTGCTCACGGCATTGAGTGCTGTAATGTGAGCAATTCGAATAATTGCGTCGTTGTGCGGGGTTGGATCGAATCTTTCGGGTTGGTGGGTTTTGAGGCTATGTTTCGGGATTATTTCCTGTGATCTATCTGATTGTTCATGGTATTTTTTAGGCTATGAGTTCAATAAAATTTTAAACAGCAAGAAACCATACCCCTCAAATAAAAAATAAACTTATAAATCAATTAGCGTACGCCGGATTTTTATTTATTTAATCATTGTGCACAAATCAATGCACAAGGAATGGTCTAATGCCAAATAGCATTCTCTACCAGCCATCCTGGCCGTAAAAGAAAAGCGGTTGGTGTGCGGCAGAAACAAAATAACCGAATTTATTATAAATATTTTAGGATATATTTAAATATATACATGTCTTTTCTATATTATAGATATTTAAAAATATATATATTTATTAAACAATTACAACATTTTAATAATATAGCTAAATTAAGTGAAGTAAGATACAAATTATAAAAAGAAATGTTAAAGATGGTTTAGACGATCTTTAATGTTCGGCAAAGTTCCCAAAAGCTTGCTGCATTACCACGCTGTATAGCCTCTGCCCCAAATACAAGCCAGCATTTTGGTCACGTGCCGAATCAATCAGTCTCTTAGACAAATCTTTGAAAATTTCTAAAGCACCCGGTCCCCATGGGCCTAGCGTTTCAACCCCAAACGGCACAAATATAAAACCTATAAAATACATATTAAGATACATTTTTAGAAAATATACTTTATTATGCATATATATAGCCACATATATAATATATTTAAACAAGCAATATGAGGGGGTAATAAAAAGATACGTAAACGACTAACCTCTTCCTTTTTTGAAGTCGGCTAGGAATATAAATAATATTTAAGGCTTGATGTACGACTTCACGATTTACAACTGTTTATTTGATGTCATTAGTGGAATAACTTCCTTTCACGTCATTCAAAAATTATTCTTAAATACATTATATCGATTGCACAAGCACTTGCACAAGATTAACTACTGTTAAACTAGGTAAGTCAATTTGCATTGATGATTCCATTCTGTAGTTAAGAAGACGAGGCTAGATGATTATTAACTCATTATTCTGCTTAATCTTCATTGTGGGAAACTTCATTCGTTATCTCATGGCATAGTTCTCTTAGTTTATATTCACTGTCAATATTCACCATTTTGATTGTCATTTTTTTTTCACATATTAAAGTTGTTTTTTTTTATAACAGATTTGAATATTGTTAATAATCTATCGCTGAATTCAAATGACACTAAAAATTGTGGGTCGACGTCGCGGCTTGGTTATTCAAAATTAAAAATATATACCTAAATCCTAACATTAATCTCTAACATAAAAAAATATTTTTCTTAAATCCATTAATCTCTAACATATAAATTTATTTGCTTAAATTGGACCGAAGTTATTAGATTTTTTACCGACTTCCCAAAAAAGGAGGAGGTACTCAAGTCGACTGTATATATATTTTTTTTGTTAAGTGTGTTACCTCATAACTTCTCTCCACGTGAGCCGATTTCGCCTTTTTTTTTTAGTTTGAAAGATGTTGCTTTCTAATCGGTCACATTTAAATTTGATCAAGATCTGATCAGTAGTTCTTAAAATATCGTCAATAATGTCTATTTTGTGACGAATAACGCGTACTTTGACGATGTTCCGGTTTACCCGACTTCAAAAGTTACCTCACAACTTCTTTCGTTGTGAGCCGATTTTGATGATTCTTTTTTTATTTGAAAGCTGGTGGATCAAGGTTCCGATGATAAAGCGATGAAGTCGGTTTTTTTAAGCTTCGCTTGCGTTTCATTATTTTTATAGTTTTATCATAAGTTAATCAATGATAATTTATAATGAAAATTATGTTTTGGTAGTTTTACTTGAGAGCCTCACTATAGGTTAGCTAGACTAGGAAAAGATTTAGCAAAGATTAAAAAAAATTATAATACAAATTCTACTAATTGCTGCCATTATTGCCTGCATTGATTAAACAGCTTCTGTATTTTCTAAGATTGCCTGTAAAACTTCTAATTAACAATAAATAATATCTAATAATATGTAAGACGAAAGTAACGGCCTATAAACCTCAAGTTCCGCCTAAAAGGCCATATCCATAGGCCGTAGTAACAGGCATCGTAAAACATTGACTTTTATAACGGCTATAAACAGCAAGACAGACTTGTGAGGACGTTGATGGCAAGTCATTTATTGAAGGTTCGATTTCGCATGTGGTTTTCTGGGAATCGATTACATTATTATTTAATGATATACCTACTTAATTTAATTACGAACCAACATAATGTACTCAATGATAATTGTAGGTCATTATTTTAAGAGCCTTAGTGGGTGTACTTTTTTTGTGTAGTATAAACTATAATTACTTAACATGCAAGAAATTCGAACTGCCTGTTGGTTTAGATAGGAGCGCGTCGCTGTCTAAGTGGAGGTGTTTGGCTATGAGTGTTAAAGCTGTAAAAAGGCTTTGATTCTAGTCCGTGTCAATTAACTTATAGTATGAAGATTTTAAGAAGTCTTCAAGACATGAGAAAAAAGTTATTTCCGTGAAAACATTCCATCAACGACCTTATCGTCTTTTAGTAGATACTAAAGTAGATATAGATATATCTGATAAGAAAACTGTCAACATTTTTCTTATTTTGCATGCAAATTTGAAAAGCTAGCAGCTGTTGTGTTTCCTGTATCACAATTACAGTGACTAGGTCGTTATTACCGTATAATCGATTTAGTACCGATTGCCTATACTACTACTCAAACAACTATTAATAACGTGGTTATAAAGTATAATGACTGTATTTATTGTTTACAATTGAACTAGGCAGAGGCTGCTTTTTTCAACCCATATTTTAACTTGTAACAATTTTTTTTAGGCCAAATAGGCAAGCATTTGACCACTATCTCACCGGATGGAGAGTAATGATGCCGCCGAAGATATGACATGCTTGCCTATAAGATATCTATTCAGTCTTGATTTGAAGACTCCCAGATTATACCCCTCGGGGAACAATGTGGCAGGCAATTAGTTCCACTCCTTCGCTGTACGGATGATGAATGTAGAAGCAAAACGCTTCGAGCGAACTGGAGGTATGTCAACCATAAATGGACGACGTTTGACAGTTTATCTGGTTGTTAGATGGTTGATAATAACAATTATAATTCTTTTTTAAATTCACCTATTAATTGTTTTCTGTTTGCAGCCCACAAGTATAAACATATTATAGCTTCCTATAGTAATAAATAATTTAGAAATACTGAAATGATATAAATGATTTGTGTTAAATATATTAAAATAATTCATTCTAAATCTGCCTGTGTAAGCATGCTAATTTTCAGCCATTGTCATAGTCTTTAGTACAATGCTAAACGGTGAATATGAAAAGAATTATACGAATAAGTTACTGTTCTAGCTTAAGTACCAGGCAAACATAAACAAGGATTGAACCATTGCAAGTTCTAGTCATTGATGTTAAGTCAGCCGTAGTTTTGTAAACCGATTGTGTGGATTGGCGATGGACTAAAATGTTGCAAATCAACGGCGTAGTTGTTTATATTTAAAGAAATAACTTACTGATCACAAGTTCAACGTTCAATGCAGCTATTCATGCTACAATATTTTCTGTTGTTGATAAGAAAACTGTATAATATTTCGTCAATGTTGTACATGATAACAATTAAAGTAGATTCTCTATATTTGTTTTATAACCATCGGTAAGTAGGTAATAAGTCTATAATATATCTGTGACTAGATATGGATATATATATATATATAGATCAATATATATATATATATATATTGCCTTGCAGAGCTGCAAGGAAATAGCATTCACAAAACATGTTTAATTGGTATTAAATGATTTCTTACATGTTTAAATATCAATTAAAAACTATGTCAAATTTACTACAACAAAATCTGCAGGGTTCTTAAAGCCATTTTTTAACCAGCTTCAAAAAAAGGTGGAGGTTCTAAATGCCACTGTATATATTTTTTATGTGTGTTAGTTACCTCAGAAATTGTATCTAAGTGAACCGATTTTGATAATTCTTTTGTTGTTTGATAGCTGGTGCTTTCCTTGTGGTCATATTTAAATTTGATCAAGTACTGACCAGTGTTAATAATGCGGATTTAATTTATTCAATCTGATCAAGGGTTCCGAAGTCAAAGCAGTGAAGTCGGTTTTTTAAGTTTTGATGAGATTACTTTTTAATTATTTCTATCCCTGATATGCTAGCGTTTGTAAGTGATGATGTGATCGAGAGAGTGTATATGCCTACAATGATATCTATAAAACATGTTAGTAAATCTATATTATTTATTTTTTTGTACACAGTATTTTCTGCCAGTCATCCGAGGAGGCGCAGGGAAAAAATATCTTGGGAGTGCAATAAAAACGATTTAAACTAAAATATGTAACTATGACAATGAAAACCTTATATTACCTATGATAGAACTAACTAGGTATGCAACAACTGGTCTAAGAAGGCTACACGATAGGAAAACATCTCAGCCTATTTAGCATACCTATCTGCAAAGTATTGAACTCATTCAAATATGTATCACTTGTAATTATATAGCGCTATAAAATTACATTATCGAAGCCTTGAAATGCATGGATAGGATACACTATTTTACTGTCTACTTAACATATTCTTATCTACATAAATAACTTGCCAGCTTACACACACTCACGTATTTCGTAATAGCTTGGCAGTATTTTAGCACCTATTTACTAGTTAACCATCTTGTAGAACCAGCCAAGAAAATTACCAACACAAAATTGTCACTTTTACAACGTTTGCATACGAGTCTTGTTATTACGTACTATAAGTCTTTATGTAAGTAATGTTACTAGATAAGTGAGTATTCAAGTCCTCGTACGAGTTATGTTACGCGTCGGAGCGTTTTTAGTTTTAGGGCATAGGAAAGTTAGCAATTAATTAGTTAGACTTGTATAATTGTAATTAGGGCTGGTTGAATTATGAGAATGAAAGTGACTCGCTTTCGATTGGTTAAAAAGCGTGACTGAGATTGACATGAATGATGGTAATGTTTTTGTTTATCTTTTTCTTACCTTTGTGAATTTCGACTGATTTTTATGTAGCCATGTTAACCCTTTTAAATCTATATCATTCATATAGCAAAAGAGCCTATGGGTAACTCAAGTGATTAAGCCCACTACTAGTGTTTAGCGTTCTCATAATGTTTGTGGCATTGCGTACCGTTTGCAATATTGCAATTAGGGCGGTATAACACCTAACCAGCACGTGGTTCCGATCAAAGAACGAAACTCCGATGGCTCCACGTAGCAGAAGAACAAGTCTGTTACGTAGGTAGCTCAAAATAAACATTCCTAAGAGTGGTTAAAGTCATAAAACTTAATCAAAAGTGGTTCACGATAGAATAAAAAATAGTTTATCCATCTGCTGTGGGCTTATCAAAAGTGATATATTTTAGTTTCTCTATGTGGACACGCACAACACGCTCTCTCCGTATGCTGAAATAACAACAATACAAATGTCTTGTTTCACCAACACACGGGTGTTCAGATTTGCATGTACAGTGAAAAATTTAAACGCTTAACGCTTTCACACTCATAGCCCCACACTAAGTTCGATGACTTGTGTCGTGGGTACAGGAAATATTCACATCACACACACAATCACGATGAGAACCAGAAACACACATTTGCCATGGGGAGAAAACTTGTGTTACCGCCGGAATCAAACCCGATACCTCTGCTTACAAGGCAAACGCTCATCCAACTAAGCCAATAAGCAGTTCAAAGTTGATAAGCCTAGATCATGAAAAAGTTGTAAAAAAATTATTTGTTTGCAACATTTTAGCCTTGCAACTAAATAAACAATTTTATAAATATAATTTCTTACGTAGGATTATCTGGAACTTATCAATTATCGACAAACCCATCCTAAGTCGTTTCACTACTGATTTACTCAACGAGGTTACTCAATATTTATACAATGGTTGCCATGTGAAAGTTACGAAACGGGATGTTACCAAACGTGAAGGTAACATCTTCCTATGAAATAAAACTATTCTACTTCTAAGACTCATGAGCAGTATCTGCAGTAATGCCCGTTGGCTAAGATAGGTGTTTAAGCAAGGGTATCGGGTTCGATTCTTGGCGGGAACACAAGTTTTCTCCCCAAGAAAACTGGATCTGCTTGTGATTGTGTGGGTACTTCTCAACGGATCATAGTATCAGATTTTACATTAACTGATCATAAATGTTGTTCCTATCTGATCTTCAGATCGGTTGCATCCAAAATAAATTCTCTATTATTATTCTCAAATGATCTTTAAATCAGTTAGACCTAAAATAGATACATGTTTTACATTCTCTACGGGCCATAGAATTGTTTAGTCCGCCTTGTTTTTTGTGAAAATTATGGTATCTATATTCTATATATTTAATATCTATGTGTGGTGTGAATGTTTCCGGCATCCACGACACAAGCCATGCCATGCGTTAATTTATTATTTTATTAGCATTCCTATGGGCGGTAAAAATCGGTCACAATTCTTCATCAAAAATGGTCCACGACCAAGTGAAATAAAATAAACTCATTAGCTATATCAGAAATGAGGCATAAATCATACCGTTTTTTTTTTCATTTTAAAATAAAATGTAATGTTACCAATTAAATGTAAAATTTCAATATCAAACAAATCATTATCATCATATTGCACGATCTAGATAAAAAAAGTAAAAAGAATTAAATTTAAAGCAAATTTAATAAATGTACAAATGCTTGATAAGAATAAGAATTTGGTAATTACTAATAATTTAATTGATCTTAAACTTTATTTTTGCTTCATGGCTTTTCATCATTATGTTGTTAATTAAATATAAATATTCGAAATCAATATAAGAGTATCTTATGATTTACGATTTTATTCAATTTCGTCGGTCAGTAGGTACTACTGTGCAGTATTTTTGTAGGATAAATGATGTTATGTTACATTGATTAATTCATACATAATTAATATCAAGTTTTTAGTATAGGCCATTGTTACAGTTTTAACAAAGCAGCAGAGGCTTTTAATTTTATAAAATGTGAACAAACAAACAATGAGATTCTACCAATTTTCTCTTTGAACATAAATAAAACGAACAACCCTTAATATACGTTTTTTTATTCTCAAAAATATGATCTTTTTAAATCCGTAATAACATATAAGTATATAAAAATTCGTAAAATTTGGAGTGATAAAAACGATAGCTCGTAAATGATTGATTTTGTTACAATTTTATCCTCAACACGTCAATATATTTATGACGATTTAACACTAAAATTTTTCAATAAATGAAATAATGCTTGAAATAGCATAATTATGAATAGGTAGCAATATGCAAACCAAGAAATCCCATCAGTGACAACATCATCTTGACAATTGAAAAGCTTTAGCCAGGTCATGGACAATTGTGTAGAAAACCTTTAACAGACTCTGAATTCAAGAGGTTAAGTGTTACAAGATGAAGAATTATGTCCAGGGTTAACCAGACTAAAAGGTAATGCATCTGTGCCGCCCAGCACAAAAAGATCGCACTTACCCATCCTGCCCTCAACTACAAACTGTCGGTACACATTACATATACTATGTGTACTAAGTATGTCCGAGCGCTTACCTTCGACCCACCGGTCTACAGTGTCTATCTATGGTGACGTCGCTAGACACTAGGGATTCTCAATGAAACCACCTAGTATCTTGACCTAAAACGTATATATTGTTGGCCAGTCGACCTCAGGTAAGACTCGCTAATACAAAATTCAACACGGGCCTACCACTAGAACCGTGAACGAAGAAACGATCTATACTTTTGTAAACACTACTTACAAGATGGTTAGCATAATGCTTGCTCATTAAGGTTTATTTTCATCTAGAATTTTGATCTCCCACAGTTTAAAATCCTGTGAGGCAATGCACTACACTTGTTCCTTAGGCGGACCCTGTCAGAGGACTTCCAGAACATTACATTATAGATATAGAAACTTTCTGGTTAAAATTAATGGATTATTAGGCTTCGATTAGAAGAACAAGAAACGAAAGTTTAAAAACTAAAACCCAACTACAATAGATGGCATCCTAAAATTAAAAAAAATAATACCTTTCTTGACTTTGTATATATCTCGCAAGATTGTCAAGCATACCGTTGCTTGACAAAAATGTAAGTACCAAACCCTATCTTCATTTCAAATTCCATGCTCAATGATACCACACATGGTGTACAAATAAGGTGGGGTGGAGTGGTGCTACCCTAATAAACACCCTCCCATTTGCTTCGCTGTTGTCGGCTAAAAAGATCGTTCATCTCAGTTTAATCCAAAGTAAATATGATGTCTGCGATGCACCAGAAGCTTGCCTACAAAAATTGGAAAGTATTACACCACATCTCAGATGGCACACAGAGACAAGACGTAATTAACAATGATTCACGCGGGCCAAATCCCACGGCTCGATATTGTAATGGTTAAGTAACTGCATTCAGCATGTGCCAGTTACTATGTGTTTTTTGTTGGTGCTCAAGCTTATTATAATAATGTCGTGTCTCGGGATTAGCTTCCGTAAATGACGTTAATTTACATGCATTTTGACAGTCATACGTTTTTTTGCGTGCACGCTAAACACTCGTTAATATTTTTTATTCATTATTACTGACCGATTTTCCTTTGTTTTCTGTCATGTTGGTTTTTTATTTTGGCTCCTTAAAATGTATATATAAGTAGATAACGAAATCGGCTATACCAAGAATAACACATATTTGAGGTAACGCAGCCAGCATTTATTATTTTATTTTTTATTTATTTATTATTTTGGGCACACTGCCGACCAATGACTTTTTGTATTAGGTAAGTAGTTTAGTTAAATCTGCATTTTGATTAATCATGAATATTAGTATAAATTAAACAGACTAAGTTAATAGACTATTAGTGTAGATAAACAATGAAAACGTTGCTTCTGAACAAAATAGTATTGTGAAGAATAAATATTTCAAATATTAATTCAAGTAAGTAGTCCTAATCACCAGTCACACTTGAAGTCACTTACTTTTTAGAGTAGTATGGATGAAAATATTTCAGGACCGAGATGGTCGTTACTTGGATAAATATTATTTCGCACGGAAATTAACGAACATAGCTGGGTATAGTATTAAAAAGTAGCAATTTGATTAAATAATGCTAATTATGATTTGAACCGGATTAGCTCCATGGTGACAGTTAAGATTAGTATCCCACTAGCCACCTCTGATTTGGTAGTCTAAAACGTAGTCTCCAATTGCGCTATAAATTCTCAATTATGGACTTGTGATTCAGGTAAGGAAAACATTGCATCGTGATGAAACCCATAGTAAGGCTTTTTAATGCTCGATTCCTGACTTAAGTTACTTCTGCGACGAAACATTAAATGGTGTTTCAGCAGCTATCCTTGATTGCCAGTTGTCATTCTAGGTCGATCGTAACTTACCCCCTTAAACCACAACATGACCTACAGCCTACAGGTGACAAAGATTTCAAACGTAAATAAATGCGGGGTTAACTTAGGCGAGGTGGCAAAGGGTGTAGGTAATGTATGGTTCTTGCATTCGTCTTTACAACTTACAAAACCACTTTCAATAATTCTCATTCTTAATTGCGAGAAACAATCAATTCTTAGCACATTACTGCAATACAATGAGATGTTAAACTGCATCGCGTGGATTCCATCGATTACACGTATGGGATAACTACACAGATTGTTGATGTTGCGTAGTCTACTTCATTCAACTGTATGATGCAATTAATGTTAATAGTTTGAATGCATTATGGATATTGAGTTGTTTATGTTTATTGATAGTTACACTAATTCACAAGTTAGCGAAAGAGTGAGTGTGGTGTAACACATCTCTTAATTGTTTTAAATTTGACAGCGGAATGTGTACTCGTTTTAATAAAGAAGGTAAAACATTGTGAGGAAATCGGCTATACCAAGAATAACAAAAAGTTGAGGATAAGTTCACACATATATTATCCTAAATTTTTAGGGTTCCGTACCCAAAGGGTAAAATCGGGACCCTATTACTGAGACTTCGCTGTCCGTCCGTCTCTCACCAGGCTGTATCTCAAGATCGGTTAGCTAGACAGTTGAAATTTTCACAGATGATTTATTTCTTTTGCCGCTATAACAAGAAATACTAAAAATAAAATAAAATTAATATTTAATAATAACATTTTCCCATACAAAAAACTTAATTTTTATAGATAATGGTACGGAACCCTTCGTGCGCGAGTCCGACTGGCACTTGACCGATTTTATTTCAGACTTGTAACCACCAAGTAATAGTGGGCAAGCATTACTGTATTTTGGATAGAAAGGCAATGTTTCCAGTAAAATTACAGGGTTTAAAGAGATTAAACATATGTCTCAACAGGACGAACGTAGTGCTTTGCCGCGCTGGAGGAGTTCGGATTATATGAGTTCAAGATTCTGGGTGGCCCTGAACTATAGCGGGCAAGCGTGACGCTTACCATCAGGCGAGCGTCTCGTCTCGTCTCTAATTGACAAAAATATATCCTTCTCTTTGAGGATCTCTTCTCAACTAGTATTTATAGAGTGCAGAGTTTTTGATTTCCAGCGTGGTAGATTATGGCATAAAATATCTCCCAGTGACACAGTCTCGAGTCCCGGCAGTGATTAAGTGAACAGTGATTTTGAGAAATGATAAGCTATAAACAGTTATTAATAATGTTAGACGCACATGACTAGTATTGCCAAATAGCTTAATAAAAAAAAATTACAAAGATAATGTTTTTGTAACTACAGTCAGAAATAAAAAACCTGGAAAAAACGATGGAAAAAAACATCAACGTAGCATACTAACTTTTTTACAATATGAGTATGACGCCTAATAAAACACGCGCTATGTCATTATCACAATTATATAAACTACCACATTCAATCCTATCTGTAAAATCAAAATATTTAACTAATTAAAAGCCCACTGATTAATCTTATCTGATTACATTGTGACCAAATTTATAAGAAAACAATCTAATCACTGATTTCCATGCAATGGTAAATTATCACAGCTAAGAGATCTTGAAATGTTTATAACTAAAGACACGAATATTTTAATAAGTAAAAAAATTAGAATATTAACTAATTAATTATCTTTTCCCACTATTTGCAATCCTCTATAGGTAAAAGAGGGACAAGCGCTCTACTACAATTATATGAATAATAATCAGGTGAGATTGTTATCATATGTATGCTTATCGGACATAAAAAAATTACACTTTGCTAGTCAAGAACCCGTTAGTAAATATCGGGACAAACCCGAAAAAAAATTGCTTGTGTAAAAAAATGTTTTCGTTAAATTAGGTACCTACCTACATAAAAAAAATATTTGCTCATTCACGCTTTTTTTCCATTGCAACTATTATATATTTTTTTATGCTAGATAGGCAAGCATTCGACCACTATCTCACCTGATGGAAAGTGAATATGCGGCCGATGATGTAACATGCTTGCCTAGAAGATACCCATTCACTCTAGACTTGAAGACACCCAGATTCAAATCAAATCAGTTTATTGACATAATATAACATATACATATACTTAATATTACATTATATATTCATCTCATTATATCCTATTTTATTACTTTTATATCTGTATATTAGAATTTTTTAATTTCATTATTTCCAAGTCTTATAATTATTTATGTTCATACCGTGATATGGTTAGACTTTTGACGCCCGAACTAATAAAACTGTGTTTCGGGTGCCGTAGCCCTCCGTCAGTTGACATTACGAGATTATTGTAGTTTAGATGGTTGAAATTACGACAGATTGTACCGTTCGGGAAACAAAGACGCATGAGTTCTACTCCTATTATATACACATCGCTTAGTAATATTAGATAACAGCTTGGATGTATTAAACAAAATAACGTTTACAGTTGTTAACGTCGACACACGTAATTGCAAGATAACTAAATACCAAAAAAGCCTTGAAACTAACCACTGACTTCAAGTAAACTGAAGGAAGTTAATTGCCAGACAATCGGGCTAATGCCAACTCACGAGGTCGCACATTATGCCGAGGGTCCCATATTGTCCTCCTAATGGATACGCCATGTGCATTGTCCAACTGCTTTGTAGGTCAAGTGTGGTATGACTTGACATAGGTGTTAGTGACTTTTGAGACCGGGTTTTGAATAGGATTTTAATGGGGTATATGGTTGTTTACCGCATATAACTGTTAACAACCATGATGAAAAAGATGTTTGTTTATACTGTATTTAACATTAATTAAGGTTTTTGTTTGAAGTAAGTTAGTCTTGGTCACCGACGTAAGGTAGCAAGCCTATTGGTATTATATCGCTTACATTTTGGGGTGTGCTCAGGAATCACATGACAAATTCCTCCATGCCCTTTTTACCATCAATCAACAAGACAAACTGTCAAACGTCATCCATTTATGGTTGACATACCTCCAGTTCGCTCGAAGCGTTTTGCTCCTACATTCATCATCCGTACGGCGAAGGAGTGAAACTCATTGCCTGCGTCTTTATTCCCTGAACGGTACAATCTGGGTGTCTTTAAGTCTAGAGTAAATACGTGCCTTCTAGGCAAGTATGTTTCATCTTTGGCCGCATCTTCACTTTCCGTCAGGTGAGATAGCGGTCAATTGCTTGCCTATCTAGCAGAAAAATGTAAGGGTTTTTAAATGCCTATAGCTTAACTTGTATCATGACAACCATACATTATTATTTTATCTTTTACAAAATCAGCGATGAGAACACTATGTTATCTTGTAATGATGACTCCAACTTCAGATCACGCGAGGTCAATTAGTATTATATTATTTTAGAAGTTGTATTGTTAAAACGTGCAATTAATATAACATTTTTTCTTTTAATTAAATTTTACAAGGCAAACATTTGTCCATAATCTCACCTGATGGAAAGTGATGATACGAGATGTTGCTTAGAAGGTACCTATTCACTCTTGACTTAAAAACTCCCAGATTATATTATCTTTTCAGAATATATTTGCTATTTCAATACACGCCTAAAACAATATCTACCAAAACAAACAATACCAGTCTTTTCAAAATAATGTACGCTGTTGCGGATGTTTGTCTCCTGAATCTATGCACTAGTTTTTTACTAATGCGTTTACTGCATACATTTTAACACAGTATCAAGTATAAAAGGTTTTCATAGCATTTTGCATCAACTGTATACGTCTAGATGATTCAGATAATGCAGAAAACTGTCGAGTCTTATTGTGATACTAATGGATACGCCGTGCGCCATGAAGGTGTATTGTCCTAGAGCTTAAATAAGGTCAAATGATGGAGATTCCTTATTAGAAGCTTAAAAAGGGTTCAGAATTCTGAAGCTGATATTTAGGAACAAAACCTTGCCTTTTTCATTGGTTATTTCTGCTAGGTATTCAAATCCTTTAGATTTTATTATACAGTAGCCGACCTGCCCGGCGCAGCGTCGCCCGGGTAAAAAAAACATAACCTACACTTACAAATAACGTGGTTTTCTATTAATAAAAGAATTTTCAAAATTGATTCAGTAGATCCAGAGATTACCCCCTACAACCTCACAAACTTTACCTCTTTATAATATTACTATAGACTATAGATAAGTCTGGTAAAAAAACAAGTATTGCATCTTTCTAAATTTACTTCTTTAGTTCTGCTTACTTTACTGCTGCTTCCAGAATCAAAACCTATGTAATGTTATTTTATTTGATTAGGTATTCTGATATTATTATTGGTATAATGTTTATGCAGTTTAAACAATGTTTTCGTTTTTTTAACTTATTTCTTTGATTTAATCACATCAACATCTCTACATTCACTTACTCCAAAGGTTTTATAGAAATGGTAATGTCATTAAACTTATCTTTATTAGATAATCTGTATTTATCTTTTGGTACAATACAATAAATAGTTATTGATTGTATTATTTGTAAGTCTCTGATAGGATAGCGTTTGTGGAAGAGCCTCACCTGATGGTGATACTGTGGTCGAAATGGTCATATTTTTTCGAAGATGATGAACTACGATTGTATTTTAATATAGCGTGGGGAATCAGGTGAGCACGAGTAAATGATTTCACCGTCATGGATTTTATCACTATGTTATCTTGATTTAAAACTAATGTCTATAGTGGGATTTGAAACCGTATGATAATAATATGATAAAATATTTTGAAGATGACGCTGCCGAAGTCTGGAGCTTTTCTAATTGCGTTATGAATTAATCATCAAACGAATAGATCTTTTCTCCGTACTGGATAAATAAATAATATTATGTCATGTGTCCGACGTACCATAATGGCTTGAGTGTGTTTTATGTTCATGTCTTGTACATAATTTATCGTTTAGGGGAAAAAAATCTCGTGTGTTGTTGGCTTTAAGTGTTTGACAAAGGAGTGCAGTAAATTTTAAGGGCTCGATTTAAGGGCTAATATTTTCTTAAAGATATTCGTCTACGAGTATGTAATTTTTTTGTTAAATCGGTTTTGGAATAATAGAAATATAAAAGTAAGTACCCATTGGAGGATGTTCTTGGGAATATTAACACGCTCGACCAATTTTATTAATATGTAGTGATTTACGGATATGAATATTTTTAGATCTTTTTTTATATAATGAGTGACGAACAAAACGAGCAAGTTGCTTGCCTGATTTTAAGAGTATTTTTTTAAACGCTTTCACACTTACAGCCTCACACTAAGTTTGATGACTTGTGTCGTGGGTGCCGGAAACATTCACATCACACACACAATCACTACCAGTAACACGTATTTTCTTTGGGGAGAAAACTTTTGTGCCGTCCGGGAATCGAAACTGGGGTATCAGGTTAAACGTTCTACCAACTGAGCCAACGGGGAGTCATGCTTGCCCATTGCATTGTCACCCAGAGATTTTGGAACTTTAATGCTCAAAATCCAGCGCGGCAAAGCACTGCGCACTGCTCGTGACCCCGAGATATGAGACGTTTAATCTCTTTAAGCCTATAATTTTTTTCCACTTGAAGTTTTCGGAACTAAATTAATATTTTAGTTCATGATATTACTGTACATTAGCAAGCCAGACGAGGCTTAAAATGTGCCATGGAAAATTCAATGTTTCTTAATACTACCTTATACAATGTTTATTTGAATGTTAACATCTTACCTGGTAACATTTAATTTATTATCTTTGTACTTCTATTTCTTTTCAATTTAGAACTCGCGAGAAACTCCAAAACACGAGGTTAACCAGCTGTATAGTAAGTTCTTGTTAGTTTTAGTTACAACAACATGTTATAGTAACTTTTAACACATGTGTAGGAAAGTTTTCGAACTCATAAGTGTCTTCGAAGACGTTCGAAGACGCACTAAATGAGGTTTGTATGGAGAAATGTAGATGTGAACTTGTTAATATTAATACAAATGAAAAAGGTTTTAATTTTGTTTAAAAGCATTTACACTCACAGCCCCTCACTTAGTTCAAAGACTTGTATTGTAGGCGCCGGAAACA
Organism: Lomographa bimaculata; assembly: GCA_948107665.1. NCBI lineage: Eukaryota > Metazoa > Arthropoda > Insecta > Lepidoptera > Geometridae > Lomographa > Lomographa bimaculata. Next base: position 5,967,455 of record OX403597.1, read on the forward strand.
TTTACATATCTCACACACCCTGAACCAGAAGCATTATATTCCTGTAATGGAAAATTGTGCGCCCGGGAATCGAACTCAGGACCCACGGCGCAGAGAGACTTGTCCACCGCGCTTACTGGGTCGACTTATTATTTAATATATTGTAAGCTTCATATATAATATAAAATATGCTTTAGTATAGGTAAGTACTATGTCCACAGTAAAGGCGGTCTTATTGCCATTACACATTATCCGTCAATCTTTGAATTTAGAGGGATCTATATAATCATGATAGGCTAGCGTTTGACCACTAAAACTACAACTCTTCTCATAAATATTTCAACAATCAACGTTTCCCGCGCGGAAACACACTGAAAGCAAAGGAGCTAAAAATTAAAGTTTTCTCAGTTCAAGTTAACCCACAAACTTATTGTTAAACAAACAACACGGCCCAGGGCACTATTACGCAAGCACTCGTAATTCTCACCCCTTTCGATCGGTTCACCCTTATTTACTGTGGTACGTTCCCGAGCGCATTTGCATTTCCGCTCACGTCACTTCTATTACTCGGATTGTTACCGTTTTTCGATATTTGACGATATTGACTGGAATAGGGAGTCAAGATTGGGCAGAAGGCGTAGCAAAGTTTATATTATAATATATCTAGTATACCTGTATTCGTCCGCTAGTTAGATTATCTTTTTTTTATGCAGAACAGGCAAGCATTTTGACCACTATCTCACCTGATGGAAAGTGATGATGCGGCCGAAGATGTGACATGCTCGCCTAGAAGATACCTATTCACTCGAGACTTGAAGTCTCCCAGATTATACCGTTCGGGGAACAAAGACGCAGGCAATGACTTGCACTCCTTCACTGTACGGGTAATGAACGTAGAAGCGAAACGCTTCGAGCAAACTGGAGGTATGTCGACCATAAATAGATGACGTTTGATAGTTTGTCTTGTCGTTAGATGGTAAAAAGGGCATGAGGGAATTAACTCGTGTAATTCCTCAAAAAATATTGGGCATGTATTTTTTTTTTAACTTATCAATAGGAATTGACAAAAGCTATAGAGCGTCAAAGTTCGGGGCTCGTGACGTCTCGCCTCAGTAAAGTGTACTGAGGCGTGATGTGACGCGGAATTTCAACGCACTATAAATCTTCGCCATTTTTGCTTGGTTGACAAAAGAAAAAATACTTGTCCAATATTTTCTGATAATCTAACCGACTCAATTTTTACCGACTTCGCAAAAAAGGAGGAGGTACTCAAGTCGACGAGTATTTTTTTTTTTATGTTTGTTACCTCATTTAGGCTTCTAGCCTATTTGTCAAAGCATTCGTGCATTCTATTTAAATAATCTGCTATTATTTAATTATAGTTAATTATAGTTTATCAAATGATATATTATGTGTTCATATATGATGTATATGTATATACAAATTAAGTATCTACGGGCCAATTGCCTATATTTCCTAAAACTAAACTAAAACTATATACAGCAAAGAACCAAGTTATCTACAAGACATCGAGCCTATAGGTAACTCAAGTGCTCAAGCCCACTACCAGTGGGTAGCGTTCCCATCATGCTGACTGCATTGCCTCTCTAAATTGCAATGCTAATACGTTGAGCCAAATAAGTGCCAACAATTTGATCACGCGTTGCCTCAACCAGGCGCTCTGATAGATTTTTGAAAATATAATGATCTCCCGTTCCCCACGGACCCAGTGTCTCAACCCCAAACGGCTCAAATATGTAACCACTGCCGAGGTTTCCATATTTTCGCCGTTTGCGCTGCTCTGCCGAAGTTGCCGCGACGCCAACCCCATTCTGTGTTTCTCTATGGTTAAGTGGTAAGTTAACGTCACGTTGTTGGAAAACTTCAACACATTTTACTGATGCGTGACGTCACGAGCCCCACTGCCGATCTTTGACGCTCTTTATCTTTGTTATTTTTTATTTAATTAGCAAAAAAAAAATTGTGTCTACTATTTTTGATAGTCTATTTTTTTTTACCCAGGCATCATCCCTATTTTAATTCGTGCCGTAAATATGTCTATAACCTAAACATAACAAATTATCGACTAAATCGAAATTATTCGACTATTAATAACACATTGCTACGTTGGACTTGATTTTAAATAGATTGTTCCATTACAATTCATGAAAACAATGTGCAAATTTGAGATGTTAATAAAACAAACACTCTTGTTACATACGCTATCAATATTCAGCATCGCACGTACAAATGCAAGCTCAACGCATCTAACACAATAATGCGTTTCGAAATCCCCCGCCAAATTTCCCGGCAGTCCGGGAATTTAGTTACGGAAGCGCACCGAGTCCGGCCCAACGGCCGATATAGCGTTGACCTCCGACAGTAACTGTGCCAGTCACACGCACACATGTGTACTGGCTAGGGTTGCCAAACGTTACAATTGAGCATAATAAAAAACTAGTTTTTTTGAGCTTAAACTTTGGAACGATGTTGTTTTGCTAACCAGTTTAGCTTTTTGAAAACAATTAGATTGTCTTGTAACAAACAAACATGCATTCACAATTGCCCTGCAAAATGTCACATACTACTAAATAGTTACTATGCATTATCTAAGCTATGTATTGATGCCGATAGACAGACCTTTGATGTATCTGTGAGCGTGTAGCGTTATGACACCCGAAATTTGTAGGAACTAGGGTGCTTCTCTTGTGTGATTTTACTATGCGCCATTATGCCCGTATTTTTCTATATTTTTTTATGCCAGATTGGTAAGCGTTTGGCTGCTACCTCACCTGCTGGAAAATGATGCTGCGGCCGAAGATGTAGCGTGCTTTAAGTTGAACTACGCGTAATTACTCCGGAGTCACGAACAGTCGCAGGGAGCAGAACTTCTTCATAAAGGTCCAGGTGGTCTATTCCGGACTTCGATTATCTTGACATAGACGTCAAAATCGAACGATTTTCTTATGAACCACCGAGAAATTTTCAGCCGGTCGACTGTCGTATCAATTCGAACAATCGTAGTTTTACAAGTTAAATAGACCTCCTGGCTTTTTCATTTATGCTAGCCCTACTCCTAGTCAACCTTGTATGCGTTTTCCTCTTACAATTTAAGATGACGTTATTACATTGCCGCCTATCGTTGACCATCTCTATGTTATGTTACAGAATAGGTTTAAGATGGTGTCCATTAGTTGTTGCTGGCGGTTAACATGGCAAATTACCATATAGAGTACTAACGATATCTGCAACTTGCTAAGGTAAATTCCAGAATGTCGAACTAGAACTCCTGTAATAAAATTATATGTGGCAAAATCACCGATTTTCATTAAACATAACAACTCAACCTGTTCAGCCGTTTTAGAGCTACGATGCCACAGCGGTAAAAGAATATGTAAAAGATTTGGCTAGAGTTTTTATGAGTAACTGCCAGCCCACTATGGAAATGTTTTTTTAATTAGAGCCTCGTTTGTTGATCAGCAGATGCACCACGTGCATTTGAGGTCGGCTTGAGAACAAGAACTTCGAGCAATGAGCAAATTAATTCGGACTTATGAATTCACACTTACCATTGGGATAACGCCGGTATATAAGCTGCAAAACTGTGACAATGTGATAGTTTTACTTATAACCCAATATAATATTTACATACGTTTTTGTATTATTTGTTTTTTGCCTCAGTCGCGTATTAAACTCATGTAACATGAAACTTAGAGATAGTAAAGAAGAATAAAACATACAAGGCAATTTTCTCGAGAAGAGATCATCGCTTTAGCTCATTTCCTAGGCATCACAACACATCTATCGTAAAATACCACTACTCCAAACCAACTGTTTAAAAATTCATTGCGACCAGATAGCTTGATAGCGACATAAACTCGTCAGGTTTATCGCTGACGTACTGCGGTAGCGAAGTGACGGACATCGAATAAAACTCAGGTAGGGAAACAGTGCTGGATCTCGGAATCTCCATACAAGATACTGTACATACTTCCGCCTTATTTTATGTGTATCGAATTTTTTTTTCACACTCACAGCCCCACACTTAGTTCAATGAGTTGTGTCGTGGGTGTCGAAAACATTCACATCACACACACAATCACACCCAGAACCAGAAACAGAAATTTCCCTTGAGGAGAAGAAATATGTTCCCGCCGGGAATCGAACCCGATAAAATGAAAAATAACTACCCATCGAACTATTTACGCCGTAAGAACTGCCCGTTTTTGTTGGAAGCGCGTTCGCCTCCTAAACAGGGGTTTCGAGTTTAATTCCCGGTGAAAACACAAGTTTTCTCCCGAAGGGAAATTTGTGTTTCTGCTTCTGGGTGTGATTGTGAGTGTGATGTTAATGTTTCCGGCACCCACGACACAAGTCATTGAACTTAGTGCGAGGCTGTGACTTTGAAACTGTTTATGTTTATTTATGTTTATAATAAATCATTAGACGGTTATAACTCTAGTATGGTCTCTAATATTATGTTAAGGTTGCGGCCATAAAAGAGAACTGTGACGCGTAGCTGTCAATTCAGGAATCCAGTCGTATTACGATACGCCATAAAACGAGTGTCATCTCATCGCGTATCCAGCACTAGATCGTCAAAAAAAAGCAGCTAACATATACCTTATACCAATGCGTTAAGATTCATATTTTTCTCTGAACGTGCCAGTGATAGAAACGTCTGGACATGAATGCTTTCCCCGTTATGCTGCTTAGCATAATAGTGTTGTTTGTTTATCGATATTTGACAAATTGGTGTGATATACTTGATCGTTAGAACCAGTTGTTTTCCATATAAATGGTTTGCACACGCGGAGATTTTGGAATGTTTTGTCACACCGGTTTAGAAATATTAAGTTAACGTTCTCATTTTAGTTATTTATATATTTTGTTTATTCTATGCGCTATTTTCTGTTTATTTTTTATTTGATGATACCTGCTTCGTGAAGGTTTAACTGAAAACCAGTGTCCAGTTTTCTACTCGGCAAAAACCTGAGGTAAACCTTTTTGGCATCACATATACTTATATTAATGATAAACCTTATTTTAATGATAAATTTTAAGTTAATTTTTATTATTATTTTAGCGCCACATAAATGTATTTTCTTTCTTGCCTTCATTTTTCTTGCCCAATTTGGTAATATATTTATATCATCATCTATTTATATCTTTACTTTAAAATTTATAGTCTCATTCAAACAATTTTTGTTTAAACTCGCTCCGCAAGTCTACATGCTGCACCACTTTTCTTTCTCTTTACACCGGGAAAGCTAGTAGAAAATACCACTTAGTATCAACTTAATTTGTGGTTTCATATTTGTTATTTTCTTATACACAAAAAGTACTGACTTTATTACCTACTTATTATAAAATGTAAAATTATGTTTTTCCACTTTATTGCTCCAGAGTAAAGAAAAAGTGTCAGTAAACATAGTACCTATAAATCACACTAATATTATAATCCGAAAGTTTCTATGCAAATGTGTAAGTGTGTAAGTATATTTGTTTTCTCTTCATGCTATAACGGCTTACGGGAGCTGGAAGAAATTTGTTCATAGCTTATTCCTAGTATTAACACATAATATGCTACTTTTAACTTGATGAACGCGGGCAGAGCCGCAGGGTACGGCTAATTCTGAACAAAGCAGAATAATAATTAACATTTATATCATTATCATTCGCAGTATGTATCGACCAACTGGGTATAAGCTATACCCAGTTATATATTCTTCTCCCTTATGACACTCATGTCTACAATATAGGAGTCTTCAAGTCACGAGTGAATAGGTATCTTCTAGACAATCTTGTTTCATCTTCAACCACATCGTTGCTTACTATTAGGTGAGATGGGAGTCAAAAGTTTGCCTATCTCGAATAAAAAAAACTTGAGAGGTGTCAAGGGACACCCGGATGGAACGAAGTTCAATTTCCGTCTAGCCCCCTTTCGCAACGCGCGATAAGGATCTTTCGTTCCAAAATGAAAAGAAACATTCAAAAACCAACATCACGCGGTGTTCCCAGGCGGTCACCCATCCAAGTACTGACCGCGCCCGACGTTGCTTAACTTCGGTGATCGGACGAGAACGTGGTATGGCTTACAACTGTAGCAAAAAGTGTCGCTACAACTTTTGGTCCTAATTTTTTCCGTCTAGCCCCCTTTCGTAACGCGCGATAAGGAACTTTCGTTCCAAAAAAAGTATTTTGCGTAGATCGCAATCAGGTCTTTTCTGAGATTGCATCTATGCCATTACCCCTCGGACTAAAAGAAAAATGCTATAATAACTTTGAATATTCAAAAGACATACAGTTTTAACTAAGATAAGACTGAACGAATCCAACTTAAGCAACAGTAAAAATTCCGCCTACATCACTGGCCCAAATAACGTAGATATTTTTATTTCTATATGCTGATCAGGTGCGACCATTTTTTTCAACTTGCACCTTCATGTTTAGATATTGCCGATTTTGTGTAACATATTCCGATAGGGAAATGACCGTTCCGATGGTTACTCGTAAATTTTTATATCCAGAGAAGGAAAAAAATATATTTTGAGACAGAATTCTGTAATATCATGCTTATTACATCCTTATTGAACGCTAAGAGGATACATAGATTTGCCTGGTACGTTTGGAATTATGATATTGTCGCAAAAGCTTAAGTCTTTTTTGTGTTGTTATGTTGGTACGTGGTTGTTCGTCTTTTTTGTGTGTATAATTTGAGATTCTTTAAGTTTTAAGTGAACATATATGTACTAAGTTATGACACTTTTTTTTTTTTTTTTTTTTTTTTGCTTTCACACTCACAGCCCCACACTAAGTTCAAAGACTTGTATCGTGGGTGCCGGAAACATTCACATCACACACACATTACCAAAAGCACAAATATCCCTTGGGAAGGAATTTGTGCTCCTGCCGGGAAACGAACCCAGGACCCACGGCGCACCTGTCCACTGCGCCAACTGGGTCGTCACACTATGACAAATGCTTGCTTCTCACGAATAAAAAATTACAATAAATAATTCATTGTTATTTTTTTATTAATCAATAAAAAAATAACGACAATGCATTCACATGCTATAAATTATCAGAACTAATATTTTAAAAAAATAGTAGTAAAATTTTTGTTTGAGATTATGAACCTAATTTATCCTTAACAAAAGTCCGAATATAAGACTCATTAAGAAATGATTGAATGATATATTTACTTTAACTTACTTAGTCTAACATTTACAAGTATATTTACAAGTTCATTTTCATTTTCATTTTCAGTGGCATATAAATGACCTCCGCCGGATATATTACTTAAGTAACAGAAATGTAAAATTTTAACTAGCGTTTGTGTAACTTTACATATTTAGGTAATACAATTATTGTAATTGACATTATATAGAATATTGTAGTAAGAGTGAGAGTCATCAAGAAGAAACATTTACAAAACTCAACCTAATTGACGACCCAGTTGGCGCAGTGGACAGGTCTCCCTGGGTTCGATTCCCGGCAGCAGCACAAATTCCTTCCCAAGGGATATTTGTGCTACTGGTTCTGGGTGTATTTGTGTGTGTGATGTGAATGTTTCCGGCACCCACGATACAAGTCTTTGAACTTAGTGTGGGGTTGTGAGTGTGAATGCGTTTGTTTGTTTGTTTGTTATAGACCGCCGCCAGTTGGCAAAGTTTCGACAAGAGCAGCATTGCCACGTTCATTTGCAACGCTCAAAATGCAAAATATTTGCCATTATTGGTAATGCGATGCCAACGCCCTGATGATTCTTTGTAGATAGTATATTTTTTTAAAGTACATCAAGGTAAATCTTATTGGATCATCTTAATTAATGCTTGTTGTTTTAATACGGTTTCAATCAGTTTTATATTATAAAAATCTAATTGTGTTTTCTAGTCACAGCCACACGTCAAAGTCTAGTGTCGTAGATGTCGGATACATTCACATTACACCCTGAACCAGTAATATAAATATAGTTTATTAAGAGAAAATGTTATTATTACCTGGGATTAAAGCCTGTACCCGCAGCTCAGAAGTCCAACATTCAATATATAAAAGTACTATTCGTGTCCCGCATCTCCACCCATCAACAATGTTGTTGATGATCAGCAGCCCGCTGGGGTAGTTGGGTACTCATTCATCTCCTAAACAGCTGGTATCGGGTTCGATTACCGGTAAAACACAAGTTTCTCACGAAGGAAAATGTGTGTTTTAGGTTCGGAGTATGATCGTCTGTGTGTGTGCGTGTGTGTGTGTGTGTGTGTGTGTGATTTGAATATTTCCGGCACAAGTAATACAACTTGTTTGGGGCTGTGAGTGTGATAGAGTATATATTAGCGTTTATAAATCAGGTTAAAAAGCCTATACTTATAAATTCTGAATTAAAACACTTACATACTATTTTTTACATTTATAATGTCAGATTGAAGTTGTGGGATAAGTAATATATAAGTTTATAAATATTAACGATATTTTGTACACGATCCGCACAAAATAGTAGCGAGAATCTTGGAATCCAACGTCGTCGTCTAATACACGATAAATACTTGAAATTCGCACTGAAAACTCGATCGGAAACCGTATAACCTGTCCATTGACTCCCGCAAATTCTAGTAAACTCGAAAAAGCATTGCATTTTATGTTTACTCAGTCCATTGAAATGGCTCTGTGAAAATAGAATACCAACACCGAGTATGCTTCGAATATGTAACTCCGCAGGGAAAGGTGGGCCAATGTGGGCGCTCGTGACACTGATGACGTCACGTATTGTTTGTTCCACCATTTATTTGCACTTTCCTACGCTCGCTTTGACCACGTGAAATGCATGTTTGTCTTTGTTGGCTTTTGTATTTTTATACATAAATAATAACAAGAACACGCTTTCACACTCACAGCTCCACACTAAGCTAGATGACTTGTGTCGTGGGTGCCGGAAACATTTGCATCACACACACACATAACCAGAACCAGAAACTCAAGTTTTCCTTGGGGAGATAACTTTTGTTCCTGCCGAAAATCAAACCCGATGCCCGTGCTTAGAACCACCCAACTACATAAATAATATTAAAAAATAAAAGCTTTCACTCACACAAGCTCCAAACTAAGCTAGATGACTTGTGTCGTGGGTGCTGGAATCATTCACATCACACATACAATCACACCCAAAACTAGAAACACTAATTTTACTTGGGGAGAAAACTTGTGTTCTCGCCGAGAATCGAATCCGATACTCCTCTTTCGAAAGCGAATGCGCACCCATCTAAGACAACAGGCGTTCTTAATAGTCTGCCGCACTAGTACATGTGCATTATGTTATTATTATTTTGCCGCCTAAAACAATAATTCAAATTTCTATTCAACACCTCTGTCACCTCTCTCAACTAAGAGTACATTCCGTAATTACCGAAAATTTCCAGCGTTAGCTGAGGAACTCTAATCAGTGCATAATTAAACCGAAGCTGTAACTAAACAAGATTTAGGAAGCGTTTCGCTGAAGGAAGTGTTATTATACTGAAACGTAGAGACGTCTCAGAACCATAACTTAAAGCTAAATTAAAAGATATTATAAGTGTTATGTTACTTAGCATTTCATACGATAGTTATAATATTCTTGGCTTGTGGCAAATTGTGTGGTCTGTACATTTATAGACTACAAAATGACCCAAGATTTAAGTAATTCTATACTCCTAATAATATACATGAAATGATGTTAATTAATACGCGTTGGTCTTCAATAAATGTAACCTAATCACAAGATACAATGCAGTTATGCTTTTCCTTCACTCAATTAAAACTTATTGCCAACAAAATTCATTCAGCTTTTTGACATTTCTGAGTACACAACAAACATCTAAACTTTAGATAAGATGAATGGGTTACCATCGACCTATAAACAAACGGACTTTGTGTCAAATACAAACTTCAAAAGTGTACCAATTAACCTATGCAAATGATTATAAACAAACTAATACAATTTAATTTATACCTAATTTTCATTGTTATACAGCATACTTTTGCTAAAATTACAAAAAAAAAGCGATTACGCACGCACTATTTTCAACCGAATTCAAAAAAGGAGGTTCTATTCGACTGTATGTTTTTTTATGTATGTTACGCGATATCTCCGCCAATTATGAATCAATTTTGATGTTTTTTTTTGTTTGGTAGAGTATACTTTAGAGGTGGTCCCATATAAATTTTATCGAAATCGGTCAAGCATAATAGTATTTATAGTAATGTAGTGTGATTGAAATGGTTTAAATTAAACATTTAATTGTATTTGTATACGAATGGTGAGCCCTAAGCTATCTATGCAAGTATTTACAAAATATTAAGAACTTTTTGCTTAAACTTTCCTTTTCTTAGATGATATATTATATGAATTATTTTTTATATAGGTCCTCTGAAGTCGTTTTATTGCAGCGTTTTGAGCATTATTAGTACTAGACTTCAAGTCTTCGAAAATATTGTCTAGTTCTAAATTTAGAACAATTGAAACATAAATTTTAACCTAAATATTGATAATACAGAGTGTTGTATAAGTAGCTCGTACAAAGCGGAAGCTAATAGATATTATTCAGAGAAGCCAAGCTAGGATTATGTGGAGACGTCGCGTGATGAAGATTTAGGGGGAAATGAAACATGCGGAATTAGGGGGAAATGAAATAACTTTATGAGTATATATTGTAAGGTTAAGTAGTGAACCGTGGAACATCATTTTGTTGTAAGAGAGAAGTTTGACAAAATTCGTTACTAGCTGCGATATTTGTATTAAATTTCCTACTTATCCAACTCTAGGTTCCCTAAAGAATTTCAGGAAAACATTCTAAAACATTAGAAACTTCTATTTTTATATTCAAGATAGGCAAACCTTTGATCGCTATCTCATCTTTTAATTTCGGCTTCGCAATCTTGTGCATTTAGCCAGTGTCAAGTAATAATATATTTCAAGTGTGTTTTATACATAAAAGTCACAAGTCACAGTCAAAGTCAGGTAAAAGAGTTAAGGTCCAGTCATAGTTAAATCATGCCCTATTAAAGTGGTTGAAACTTTACTAGAACTTCTATTGGAGTTTTGGAGAAAAATGGAAACTCATTTTTTCAACTTTGTATTGATTTTCCAACTTGTATGCTCGTTTACTAAGTATTAACGGTTAATAATCCATTATTACACATTAACACTCGAAGAATCACTGGTTTTAGAAAATTATACACAATCAACAACACCATTTTTGTCGCTTTCGCGGCAAAACTCCAAAATTATGTATTACTCGCACAATAAGGTGCGTTTATATGAATTAAACATTTATATCGATGTATTACAGACTATTATGGAAATAAATAAAAGTCAAAAAATATATTTGACTGTGGTGTACACAAATATAAAAAGGGTGTGTCCTAAAGACACACGATAGGAGTGAAAGTTTTGTATTGCAGGGAAACGTGTTTATTGTTCATTACAATGTTTACCCCCACCACTTTTCAACCACACTCTTCAATATTGTATCGTATCTATAATAATAATGTATTGTCAAGCGTTTCATAAACTTACGTTCATACCTTTTTTAATTTAGACGACAATTACTTTGCGCTTTTAATAAGCTTTGATGCAAAGGAAAATACGTAGTAATAGGTACATCCGAAGCACATAATCCATTATCTGACGTAATAAAGGTCGCAAGTAATATCTTTGTGCTCAATATCGAGTTTCTAAATGAAAGGGGTTTTCTTTGATCCGTCTAGGTTTGGAGAGGACCAGCGGCAACAATCCCAAGTATCCGATACAACGGGAAACTAAAAATAGTTGACGACGACGCTAAGGATTCTCCACGTAATATAAATGATAGGGCGTGCTAAGGTTTTTGCTAGCTTTATTCTATTACTGGTAAAAAGAGAAAGAATTTGTCGCATTTGACCACTATCTCACGTGATAAAAAGAGAAAGAATTTGTCACATTTGACCACGTCTCAATTCGGCCGATTCTGTAGCATGCTTGCCTTGAAGATACTAATTCACTCTTCATTTAAAGACTCCCAGATTATACCGTTCAGGGAACAAAGACGCGAGCAATTAGTTTAAATGACACGATGATAATAATATCATCATATCATATCATACATTCTTTGCATGAAGTAAAGTTGTACGTATTGGAAATAAAAATGTAGCGCTGAGCAGTATGACACGCCTTGATCAAGTTCGCATCGAGTAGGTACATTAAAGGATAGCAAAAGGAAGCCAAGAGACTTATTAACAGCGACCAGATGTCTGATGCATAACTTCAGAGCTTAGGGCATCGTCGCATGGTGGCCAGTCTCTCGGTATTTTATCAGATACATTTCGGAGAGTGTGCAACGGAATTATCAATCTAATTCCCCCATTCCGATTCTATTATCCGACATCGAGACAGAATCTGAAGCGGCACCCCTATATGGTAGATATTTCACAAATGCGTACAAAGCGTTTTGCCTCCACATTCATCATGCGAACTGCAGAAGAATGGAATTCCTTACCTGAGTTTGTGTTCCCTGATAAATACAATATGGGAGTCATTAAGTCACGAGTGAACAGGCATCTTCTAGGCAAACGTGCTCCATCGTCGACCGCATCGTCACTTACCATCAGGTGAGATGGCGGTCAAACGTTTGCCTATCTTGAATTGAAAAAAAGTATTAAAGGATATTTCAAAGTGCTACAAAACGTAACGTTTTAAGAAGTACTCTGATGGTACGTCTGTTACTCCGTGGAGTTGATCCTTGACTTAGAAACGAAACTCGGGGCAAAGAAAGACTGGGCCGTCTTTCTTTTGGATCAATGTGAAGAGAGATATGAAAGACCTTAGCATCCCACCAAAAACAACATTGAATCGATTGTCCTGGCGATGAAGTACAAAGAGGCCTAACTCCAAACTAACAAAGAAATTAGGATGGTAGCAAGAGAAAGAAGAGTCACGATATTCCTTCCCTGTACCTAATAAGTGAGGCTGGCATCGGCACTACAAGTAGGCACTTTTCCTGGAGGACGCACCATCAAAGAGTTTTATATTATGTAATCTTTGTTTAGCAGTATAACTTGCAATGAAATATTGCGTGGTATAAATATATGATTTTCTCGTTAATTTTATTACAATGTTTGAAAACATCAGATTGTTTGTTCGGCGTTGTTATCAAAAATTTCCAATCTTGGTTTTATGTTCTTTACCTAAAGTTTATTTTTCCAATGTTACAAACTTTACAGACGATGTCTTAATTATTTGTTAATTAATGTACTAGTAAACAAAGCATTAATGAAGATAACGAACATAATATTTAATGATTCGGTAGATTTGATGTTTGATAAAGCGAACATTTAATTAAGACAAATTTATTTAAAAAAAAAATAAGTTTGAAAGAGACGAAAAATACTGGATAAAATTATTATTTTGCAATTAAAGCATCTACCTGTGATACATCATTATGTAATTGTAATTATTAGATAACATCATTATGTATCAAAGCTTATATTATTATGAGATAAAATAAAACTAGGAAAATTATGCTTGTAGTATTTTTGTAATACTACATATACCACAAAAATAGGCTCTTAGTTTGCCAGTAGTTCCATGCTCAATGTAAATGAATTCTAATTACCCGATATATTTTTTTTCTACGAGGTCACTATGCATAGCTTAGTGAATAGCTTAAATCACACTGACTCGCTTAAAAACAAATAGACTGAGGATATAAGACAGCTTACCGCTAGTGGTATTCAAGTCTTAAAAAGCTGCCTCAGTTTTTTTATATCATGAAGAATTCAACAAGAAAACTGGGTGTTATTAAAGCTACATGCAATAAACAACAAGTCTTGGCGCTTGGCACTCACCGCGGTCACCCCACAGTTCTGAACGTTTCGCACTCAGTTGCTTGTGGCACTTGCGGTCGCCGTAAACGGAAAGGCATTTCTGCACAGAACGATTTAGCAGCCAGATGTCTGGAAAGCATTTAATAAGGTTTAAGACGATACCAATTTTTTAAAGGTAGTGCGTAATGCGAACTGACCTTCCTGTAGAAAGAGATAAACATGTAGATCGGAGCCACGTCGCTTTAATTCGAATAAGCGATAAATGATACAATATCGTTTTCGTGAAAACCATTTAAATGAACATTGTTTTTTGAGAGGTGGTAGAGCATTTTGTGAGTTGCTCGCCTGGCTTGCTACCAAAGTAGCTTACCACCATCAAGTTGAAAGTCTGCCGCCAAGCCAAATATGGTGTTCCGGCAGTTATCCTTGAGAGCCTGCGTATTCCAGGTCTAGTGTGTTTACCAGCTTCGATCACATCGTCACTTACCATCAGGTGAGATAGTGGTCAAACACTAGCCTGTAACAAATAAAAAAAAAAAAAAACCGTTTAGTTAGGTTGTTCAAATATCTAAAAGTTTTAGAAATATAATTTTTTATCCTTTCTAGAGTATGAGAACGTTCATTATCATACTCTAGAAAATTCAATAAACACAATTTTGGAGAATAATTGTATCGAAATTTCACCAATAATGTATCTAGTTTCCATTTATTTAGATTATATCGAAATGTGTGCTTAATATATGTATTTTTGTCGAAATGTTTAAAAAGCTTACCAGGTACGTAAAGTAAGGCTGATTACTTTGTAAGTGAGGGGTGCAGTCTCTGGTTATTAACGCTGCAAGGGTTCAATTCTCGGCAGAAGCACATGTTATCCTCAGCTAAGTGCTTCTGGTTCTGGGTGTGATAGTGTGGATTGGTTTTCGGTTATTTCTATCTTAGTCCGGGATGTGTATGTGAAAGCGTTTATTTAACTTTTGAGTATTGGCCTGAGGCAAAAACAGTTTTAATTTCGTTGTTTAGGTTTAAATCTTTTTAGACTTCTTTGATTTGTTGAGACTATATATAATACATTTGATAATATAATTTCTACTATGATAATAACGCTCAGTAGTGACGTCACTATACTTATGCTGCTAGTGACTTTAAAGCTAAATGGTATTATTAGTTTAATCGTTTCTATTTTTACTACATTTTTTATCTGCAATAAAGTGAATATGTATTGGTAGGTACTACTGCAAAAAGTAAGCAATAAGCGTAAAATTGAGAAGGTACATAATTTATGAATGCATTTTTAATGTAAATGATATAATTTATTGAAGAAATATCTGACAATTTATGGAATTACAAAAATGAATGTAAAATATTCTTTCAAGGTATTTCTTAGCATCATTAACGCTACCTTGATGAGGTTATAAAATAGCACATTTAAATTTGTATCGACTTTATAAAACCTCATAGAAACAGTAAATTATCAACCAAAAAATAATGATGCCATTTATTTTTACTATCACCTCAAAAGGAACATAACTTTTTTTTTATATCAGCAACATTTTTATAATCAACAAGCTGTTTATACTTTCAGAGCGAGCTAGGAATTTACTGCCGACTTGAACCCTACTCCGTTTTACAGATGTACGTGATGAATTGTATGCAAATTTAGCTCTTACCATAGGGGAATAAAGAGTTTCCAGCTGTCGATGAACAGTAAAACGTGTGTTGGTTTCAGTGCACTCGTAATCGTAAAACTGGCCAAGTTGTTATTGTAGTGAAGTATACGGCTCCAATGTAAGACAGTGCTTAAAGTTTGAACGTAAAACCGTCTGGTGTTTGTTCAGTTTAAAACTGCAAATGTATGTTGAACAACCGCAGCCCATAAACGTTTATACGTACGAGGGAAACTAACGACATTAGTAAGTATTGCTTTTGAAAATAAGTTCCTAACTAGAAAATGCAAAATATGTGTAGGTACTTATTATATTCATGCAGTATGTATATTTCACCTGGTAAATTTGAAATCTGCTTGTTCAGAATTAAAAATGATTAAAAATTCTTAGAATGTGTGCAAGTTTTTGAATTTGGTTTAAAATTCAATGTGTGCAATGTGACGTTGCAGTTAGGTGCAAGCTCTCGGAGGGAGGGATTTTCTTGACTTCGAAAAATGTCTGATACGCAATGGCGTAATTCTGGCCAATCTTCGGATTTTTTAAAGCTGGTATGATAATAATGTAACCTAATAGAGGACATGCTAAAATAGGTAATTTACTGAAAAAAATTATGTTAAGAAAAAGGTAGAAAATGTACGTAGTAAACTGTAAGTTTGCATGATAGTAAGCTGGACACTAATGAAATCTATTTTTTTCTCGAAAACGCTTACCAGTATTCATAATTATGAGTAGTAAATGATAATAAGGTACAATATCCTTATAAACCTACATCAAATATCGACCCTAAAGTGACTGTCCAGTTTACTGACCACTTTGTATGAGTCGTCCTATGAAGGATGCTTGCGTACTGTTTACAATAGTCTAGCGACGCTATTGTATTGCCACGTATATAGCGCTGGTAGCGTTGCGGTTCTCAGAGAATAGACGAAGTTATTGTAAAAAGCACTTTAAATCTTTTACGATTATTGTATATTTTGCGGGTCGCTTTTATAATGTTTGTTATTTTACATCATTTTCTCAGTTTATTATTAAAACCATTACAAATACCAGTTTTATCATTTATGTTACGTTAAACAAAGGTCAAGTGTCATTTTACCTTATTAAATGTTGGCGCTGTGCGCGTTGACTAAATGCTTGCATACAAAACATAAAGTTCTGTTCAGATATTTTTATTGCCTCAATTAAAAATTACCCAAATCACAATACATATGCATAGCTTAAATCTTTCTGAAACTCTTGGATACGTTGGACTGTATATTTGAGCAAAAATAGCGAAGTGGGAAAAGACCCTTTCCCTGTTTGGGCTAGTTCACAGTTTAGAATCCTATCACAAGCTTGAACTTTTGGTGAAGGTCACACCATGATGAAGTCCTTAGTAGAAGGGCATTTTCTCGTAGTCGCTCGGCTACCTATTCTATACAGAACACAGTATTCATAACATTTTTTCATTAGGCCTAGCGTGTTAACTACCATCGACCTCATCATCACTTATCAACAGAGAGTTAAATAAAATAAAAAAGTGAATTGAAACATAATACCATAAAAGTTAAAATGTTAGATGCAACAAAGTAAATACAGCAGCTTGTACAGAACTTAAATTTTGTTTAAGCAAGACGGAAATAATTGCAGAACTACATAATACTCGCTTGACTAAAATTAAGTTTTGCGAAGATTACCTCCGTGGGGCTTCAGTTATTCTGATGAAATGGGTGAAATGAAGCGAATTATGTTAACAGCGAGTCGAGACGTGAACGCGGGGATTTACGGAGCGTTTCAATGGTTTTGATATCATAATGTTGACTGAAGCTTGGCTTGATTTCTTGCGTCATATACTTTAATACAATTTAGAGATAACCAGATCGATGTAATGAATCAAAATGAGTGAATTGATCAAAAATTTCAAAATTAATTCATTGGTATTTTTCTATCGACTTAACAAAAAACCAGGAGGTACTCAAGTCGACAGTTTGTTAATTATGTGTTTTATGTTACATCATAATAATATCTTCGTTCCACGTGAAACGATTTTTAAATTTTTATTTTTGTTTCAAAGGTGTTTCTTTCCAATTGGTCAAATTTAAATTTGATCAAAATCTGATCAGTAGTTCTTGAAATATCGTCAATAATGCATGATAAGTACATGTAATCTGATCTAAACTCCGAAGATAAAGCGGTGAAGTCGGCGTTTTTTTTAAGTTTTGTTTGCGATTAATTGTTTTATATAACAAAATGATAAAGAAAGCAAGTGCATGCAACTCAGGGTTCCATACATTTGGCGACTTAATGGTTGTATGTGTTTTCTCTGATAGGCTGGCATTAATTGGCCATAGATGATCTGTGGTATAACTATGTCACCTGCTGTTTCTCACCTATTGTATTTAATTTTAGGTGTAAATTAGCTTGTCACGAGATAATAGTATCGACTAATGTGTGTTTTATTATTAGTTGATACATAATTTTATGAATAGTTCCAGCTAACAATGTAATCGTAATTAATATAAACAAAATATTATCATTTAAAACGTCAAACTTGAACTTTTCGTGAAGGTCACACGATCATGAAGTACTGAGAAGCAGGACATTTTCTCGTAGTCGCTTAAGTACTCAAAGAAAACAAAAATGATGCGCGCACAGTATCTTCAAACATATTTTCTCTAACACCACATTGGAGCGAGTTTCAAAACGATTTTGTCCAAAAGCTCCCTTGCTATCTTACAACACTAACCAAGACTGTTACGCTACCATAATAACGCGTATCACGTTATTTTGAACCAGATTATAGTGTTGCCCAGCCGAGCCGAATACAATAAGGGTTACGGGCTAGGAATACCGGTATTTTGGTTGAAAAAAACAAACATAAACGTTGCTGATACTGGTTTGTACTGATACCGATATTTATCATTTCGGTATTTAAAATGGGTATCCGTCTCAATTTTAATATTTTAATGATATTTTATTTATAAAAAAAGTCTATAAATGTTAAATATATTTATAGGTAAAATAAATGTTTTATACAAATTCATAAATGTACCTACATCTCTTTCATTATTATGATATGAGAAACTCAGTCTAATAAACTTTATTTAGACATATATTATTTATATTATATATTATATTATGGTACAAAATTAAGTTATTTAATTTTATAATCTAATTCTAGCCGTGCTCCGCCCGCTATTATCAAGTTAAAAAGTAGCCTATGTGTTAATCCCAGGTATAATCTATAGTCTATAGTACATTCCAAATTTTATCCAAATCCGTTTAGCCGTTAAAGCGTGAAGAGGTGACAAACATACTTACACACAATTTTTCGGGTTTATAATATTAGTAGGACTAACACACAAACTTTCAGATTTATAATTTTAGTAGGATAAATGCACTCGTTCCTTATTCGTATATAAGGTAGGTGAACGTTATGTACACATCGGTGGATATAAACCTTGTTGTCTTTTGGAATTTCCCATCTCAGCTGCGAAATATTAACCAATTAATGTAGGTAAGTACATTATTGAGAGTAAGTGTAGATCACCTGTATCTCAAGTGAATTTAAATCCTACGCAACCTGGGGGTCTATTCCGGGCATAGATTATCTTTACATCAACGTCGAATACGAACGTTTTTCTTTTCTTATGAACATCAAATTAATTGAAAATCAATTCGAACAATCGTATTTCGACGACCAGAATAGACCTACAGGTCACAAATACTGCTCATTACTCTTATAATATTCTCAAGCTATGCGCTGAATTTCTCGCAACTAACGGTGAAGGATAACATCGCGAGAGAAACAACAGTATCATCAAACTTACGGACATGATGTCATCCACCAATCCTCAGGTGCGGAATCCGCACTTAGCAAGCGTGTCAGATTACAGGCTACACTCGCTTTAAGAGAAGGCCCTGATTCCTAGCAGTGGAAACAAAATGAGCTAATAATATATATTTAAAAAACAAGTAATAGATAGGTACTTTAAAAGTTTTTTAAAATCAAGCTTTTATCAGTTGTAAATAAAAAAAGGACTAAAACGTTATATAACCAGAGAACGTGCCAAGAAGAATCAATCGAGCCCAGACTCAATGGTCCGTCTCCATCATTAGAACAGCTCTATGGTATTGTATCGTCACCAAAAATACATCAGCGCATCAAATTTGTGTCCCATCAGACATCGGTAAATGGGTGTAATTAAGCTTGCAAGATTTGATTACAGACTGACAGATAGACAACGTGAACATGTAAAAAGTAAATAAAAGTTTGTAAAAAATTATAATGAACGATACATTTAAGATAAATATCTAGTTATTGGTTTACGCGTAATTAAGAGTGATCATTTTAACTGAACTTAGTGCCTTTTTATTTATCATCCTTTTTGGAAAATTATCTTTCTCTCAGTACTGATACGGTTGCTATTCCATATAAGGAAACTACCACGCTACCGGTATTCTAATACCAACGGTATTTATTGTTATTATAACGGTATTTAAATATTGTAGGTATCGGTTGCAAGCCCTAATACACGGTACTGGGTAACAAGTCGGCCGTGCAAGGTATAAACAAACTAATTTCAAACAAAGTTTCCGCATTTTCGCTGGAAACTCTCGCGTATTGTGGTGAATTCGCAACTCTAGTTTATGAGCAGTAAGAGCAGTTTTCAGTCTTAGAAAGATTTACGAATACACAAGATGAACAGAAGATCTACAGAAGTGATCACGAGTAGTGAAGACGCCCAGTGAGGTGTAACAATCTTTTTTGTTACGTTACAGCTTGGTTTAGCTTCGTTCGTCTGTTTATTGCTTTAAAGGGCCTAAACTAAACTATAAAGTGTTCGAAGTATCAAAAAAGTGTTAAAATAACTACATCATCATTATTTTGCTTTCCTTAATTCACAGGGCAATATAATAATATAATATAATATATTATATACATTATAATAATAATATATATATATTATATACATTATTTCTTCTGTATCAAATAATCGTAAAATGGGTATACCTAATACTAAAACATTTATTGTAATGTTGTAAAATGCACAGTTCTATAGGAGAAAAATTTGAATTATAACTGCACGTTGGCTTAGTTGGATGGGTGTTCGCCTTCTAAGAAGCAGGTATCGGATTCGATTCCCGGCGGGTATACAAGTGTTTTCTTTCAGAAAATGTTTCCGGTTCTGGCTTTAATTGTGTACGTGATGTGATATTTCCGGCACCCACGACACAAGTCATCGAACTTAGTGTAGGACTGTAAGTGTGAAAGCGTTTATTTATGACTTGCCGTGGCCCGCGTTAAAAAGTAGTCAATGTGTTAATCCTAGGTATAAACTATGTACATTCAGAATTTCATCCAAACCCGTTCAGCCGTTAAAGCGTGAAGAGAGAACAAACATATTTACACACTTACAAATTTACACACAAACTTTCGGATTTATAATATTAGTATGATTTATTTAATTTTCCTTTGTCGGTGTTTCCTGATGATAGATATGAGAGTCTTCAAGTCGCGAGTGAATCTTGTAGGCAAGGTTGCTCCATCGTCATTTACGTTCAAAATATGTCAACATACTTGGTAGTCTAGTTACGCTAGTCAATATTCACTCTTTAAAAAACGAAACAAGTATCAACCCTAGCTGAACTCCAATCGTGTGTGCAAAACCTATCATACGCTCAGACTCCATACTGGTTATTCGTTGCACAGAGGCGACTCTTGGTAGATATTCTCCGTGCTTCCGAAACTTTGATACATGGCCTGGCTATAAAACGCAGCAACGCTCAACCCGCATGTGTTGTACACTCCGGGACAGTGGAAGTACACACGAAAATGGCGTGAAAAGCGTGTTAAAACGAGTTGTGTAGAGTAAAGTCTAGAGTGCGGGCATATTTTTTATTATTTATTTTAAACTTAACGTTTATAAAAAAAGGGTTAATATTTTTAAATTGAAGCAAGATTTTAACATGCTCTACGCCTATTCAATAGAGTATTCATTGTTTTACAAGAATTATTTATATTTAATTCTTTTTTTGAGCTAATTTGCTACCAATTTGATTGTTTTTTGCTTCGTTGACTATTGACCCTAAAAAGTGTAAGTGCTGCCATCGTTACAACACGCTAAAAAAAAGATTTGGTAGCTTGCCATCAAGTGAGAGACAAATGTCGCTTAGAACAGCTTTAAGAAGTTGATGACCTACCGTTCTAACCATCTGAACTTATCAAGCATCAATCAAGATTTTGCCCTTCGAAGAAAATTAATTGAATAAGTTATTAAATTAATTTATTAGCATTAGTTATTATTAATGGCGTTACTTTTCCGAAATCTATAATCATTAAGTAAGTTTTTTTTTTTAACTTTCGCGGCGCAGTACCGGCGGCGTGTGGTGCATCCTACTTGAAGCCATACACTTAATCGGGATTAACACTAAATATAATTAATTAACTTTTAATATAATATATAATAGCCTTTTGCCTTTCTAAATTTACTAATTTTGTTACACATGTGAAAAAAACATCCAAAAATATCAATATCACACTGAAGCGGGTCACATTTTATTCCTACCCCGAGCGAAAACGCCTTCCTACATTCCATGCGTACATTGTCGACTAACCCATTTTTACTACTTTTTTCAGAGTATCGGCAACGGCACGGCTACACGGTCCAATTGTTTGCCAATGAAGTTCGGTCGTATAGGTTGATTTTTTTTACCATTTTCTGTGTGCACCTCTACGGTGAATCATGCGGGGAATCAACTACCACTGTGTTATTGCAGCCGTTCGTGAATAGGATTTCGATTTCTGGTGTGAGGCTTATTTCGTGGTGTCGATGTGAATTTTTGAGGTTACAAAAAAAAGCTTTTTTTTTTTTATTATTTCATGACCATGGATGCATAGTCCTTCAGTCGAAATATTTAACAAATATTAACAATTTCTATTCTTCATAATAAAAGTCTTAGTCACAAGTCACAGTCAAAGTCAAGTAGTCAGTCATAGTCAAGTCATGCCCTAGTAAAGTGGTAGAAACTTTACTAGAACTTTTATTGGAGTTTTGGAGCGAAGGCGAAAATCACGTTTTCAACTTTGTATGACTTGCCTACACTTATGCACATTTACTAAGTATTAACGGTTAATAATCCACCATTATTACACATGAACACTAGAAGAATCACAGGTTTTGGAAAATTACACATAATCAACAACGCCATTTTTTCACTTTCGCGGCAAAACTCCCAAAAAAAAGCTACTGTATGTATGTCAAAGAACAGAAGAAAAATGTGTGAATGCGATAAAAAATTACTATTGACCTACCCATACTATAAAAAGGTGTTGCAACTGCTACTCAGGCGGGTTGCGGCTACTACGATTCCATAAAATACCCTTCGATTAGTACGGCTGTTTTCTCAGCTTCTTCGTTTGGTACGCACACTAAGTTTAAAAACTAGACTATTACTATGCTGGCAACATCAGCAAATGTCCCTTAGGAAAAAAAATAACGCAACTGCCTAGAATCGAATACAAAACCCACTACACTGAATGCAGAGACCTGCCAACTGCTAGATCTAATAGGTCGTCCAATTTAGTCAAATTCCATAAAGTTTTATTTACCTAAACTTTATTTTAATACATGCCTTATTTAGCAAATGAGATGTTATATATTAAATAATCTTTGTTTTTTTTTTATTTGCATACTATAACTTATACTAATTTAAAAAAAACAGTTGTTTATTGACACAGATAACTGATGAATAAACATTGTTGCATTATTGGAAAGGTTAGATGAGCCAATCTTGCATCAATACAATCTTACGAATAGCTTTGAAGTCAATTATTTAAAGGGCAAATGCAAATGTTGCAACTTTAAAATCTCATAGAATTTGTAAAATAGGTATATTTTTATTAAAGCTTAGTTTTAAACAATAAACTGTGATTACCATCCTTAACCACGTCATCATTTGCTATCATGTGAGTAAAAAAAAAGAAGTAAAAGTTACAATTTCATAATTACGAATACCTTTATTGTTATACGTATCTAACTTTGTTATCCATTTGTTTCTTTTGATCGAAATACGGAAAAATAAATCAAAGCCATCCGAAATTCGACATTTGAATATTTTCCTTATAGTACTTTGATGCTGAAACGACTAATCAAAGAAGAATGGCATTCCACGTGTATTCCAATCATTTCTTTCCCAAGAAACCTTTAAATGATTTCAGCTTACATGAGGGCCTTTTCATTTCCAAATCGTGCTTTGATTAAGCCGCATAGTCGCCTTACAGGAAGTAATGCCAATCAGTTGACTTATCAGAATTTTGAGGTGGGTCAACCTAACCGTTTCTGAGGATGAAATGCCATTTAAATTCAGGATCTCGAGCAATCAATTTGATGAGATCTATAAGGCTTTTGGTCAAAGTGTTGGTTTGCGGGCGATTTCAGTTTGATAGGAAAGCCTTTGTGAAATTCTGTTCGAGTACGCCCCATTTAGTACAAAACAGGAATGGTAATTGGGCTTGAATTGTTTATTATTTAGATTGTGTCTTTGATATCAAGTAGGTGGGATTGGTTGAACTTCCCATTGGTATAGTTGGATACACATCTGCCTTTTCGTAGCGCGTTAGGACTCTTGGTTAGGCTAGTTGGAACACAAGTTGTATTGGAAATTAGTATTTCTCGTTCTGGGTGTGGTCGTGTGTGTTGTGAATGTTTCTGGCACCCATGACTCAAGAATTCGAACTTAGTTTTAGGCTAGGAGTGTGAAAGCGTTTATTATTGTTGTTTTCAAAATTTTTGTTTTCTAAATCATACCTGTATTAAGCCGAGCAAAATTATAAAAAAATATACAAATCGTTTGAGCCATTTTTGAGTCTTAGCGAGACTTACGCACGGCAATCGATTTTTATAAATATAGAAGATATACCTACGAGTACATATATTTTATACGAGAGATAAATCTGCTTCATGCAATTGTCATGTGCCCAAAAATGGCAGCCATTGCGTGAATACTGATCATCACCTTTAATCTTCTACTACCTCAGTAGTCTTCTTCCACCAAGTAATAACTAAATCATAGAGGTTTGAAACCTTCATATAATTGTTGAAGGTAGTTATAAATAGTATAGTAATAAAATGTAATAAGGAACTTTATAGCAAGATAAACATAATTGTCTAAGTTCAGGCTGCCATGGTATTAGAATTCCATCTCCATGTTTCCATTGAGTCCGCAGAACCGTTAGTTTTGCGAACTCAATGGAAACTACATAACTTGTCAACATCTCTGTAAACATTGTGAAAATCCTTAGCTATTCGCTGCTAGTATCGAAACAGACGTTAATTGCCTGTAAGCACTTAAATTGCAACAAAACATCCCGAGCTTGTGCAAATTGTGTATTGAAATACTGTGACAACACAAACACCAGAGTGTCGTTATTAAATTAACTACTCACGTAGTTCACTGAGCTTCATTTTCTCTTGAAGCTTTGTAGATATTTCTTATAAAGTTTGTGAGGCAAGCTCCGTTTCTGAGAAGAATTTTTCAAAGTGTTAGTGAAAAATATGTTACTCGTTAGCGAGGATTACGTGGTATAATGAGACGTGACTCTAATAAGACTTAGTTGATAAATATCTAAGCTATTTTCTTTTTTGTCGAAAAATGTTTCTTTGTACCCGAGTCTGTGTTTTCTGATAAACTGATAAATACAATATGGGAGTCTTAAAATCGCGAGTGAATAGGCATATTCTAGGCAAACCTGCTCCATCGTGGACCATATCGTCACTTACCATTAGGGGATATAGCGGTCAAACGTTTGATTATCATGAATTAAAAAAAATGTAAAGCATTTTTTTATGTAATTCAGAGTGTATGATATAGTACAATAAGTAGCTCAAAAGGGCATGACTTGACTATGACTGGACCTTGACTCTTTCACTTGACCTTGACTGTGACTTTTGACCAGGACGTTTAATAGGCAATACACTTGATATTTTAAGTGTATTTCCTATTAAAACAAAAGTTTATTACTTGACACTGGCTAAATGCACAAGATTGCAAAGCCAAAATTAAAAGAAAAAATTAGTATTTCGTTTCGCAGTACAATAACATTGGTAGTGCTACCAAGTATTGCATGACGTTTTATCTGCATTGCTTTCCTTCTTTAGAAACTCAAGCTTTCTAGCTAACAATCTAATACAACAAAATCCTATTTTACTGCCACTTTATTTTATTATTTTTTTTATGATAGATAGGCAAGCTTTGACCACTATCTCACCCGATGGGAAGTGAAGATGCGGCCGAAGATGTGACATGCTTGCCTAGAAGATACCTATTCACTCTAGACTTGAAGACACCCAGATTGTACCGTTCGGGAAACAAAAACGCAGGCAATGAGTTCCACTCCCTCGTTGTACGGATGATAAACGTAGAACCTTAACCTTAACCTTTTCCGTAACCCTTCAACCGTCATCATTGACGTTAAAAATAAAATCATTGATTTATGTTTCGATCATGATTTAAATAACTTAGATTATTTTTAGCATGTTTGTTTTGCATATTTATTAAATAGTTATAACACTAAGTCGTTATCTCTGCTAAACACCCTTGTACAATTTTGCATACCGCAATAGCGGAATATAAAATATCTTTCATATACTTGCACTGATTGTACCCATGTTCAGGCAAATAAAGAAATTTGAAATTTGAAAAAAAAAATTTTGTTCCCACTAGACCCGAATCAATCTAAGACGGATGACAAATATGAGCAACACTCTCAAAATACGAAAACACCGCGAATTGAGAACCACTTCCTTTTTGGAAGTTGTTTTTTTTTTTTCAAACTTCTCATCTCACCTGATGGATAATTGTGACACCTAAATACCTAACTTAGTTTATCATCCAGGTACAGAACTCGTCTTAAACATACAAAATCTATATAAATATAATTTAAACGCATGCAAAGCTTAAAAAATAACCAACTTCACCGCTTATTTTTTGGTATTGGCTTATTCGATTTCGATAAAATTTATATGGAACTACTACCGAACAAAAAAAAATATCAAAATCGTTAAATAATTGGCGGAATGATCGCGTAACATATACATACAAAAAAAACATACAGTCAAATTGAGAACCTTCTCCTTTTTTAAAGTCAGTTAAAAGGTTTTTTTTTAATTCGGTTAAAAAGGTTTTTTCTAAAGTCTAATTGTTTTTAGCAGGTGATAAATGCCGACCAATTTTGACGCCCATAGATATGTAAATGTTCGCAGCGAGGCATTTTTCAGCGGCGGACATTTTACGAATGTTTCAGTAGAATTGCTACGGGCGCGGGTTATTGGAGTCGCGGCATACACGTTTCTGTTCCAATTTTCGTTTATTGGTAAACACTAGATGTATTTTCAAAAACGATTTCCGAGTATTTTCTACATCTAAAAATTTTTACGCTATGAGAAAATAATTTCTGATGGACTTAAAAGCATAGTAAAGTAGTAAATTTATAATTTAAACGCAAGAAAAGCTTAAAATGCCGACATCACTGCATATATTTTGGTTTTTGTTAATTTTCTCAAAAAACGCTAAATCAATTTCGATAAAATTTATATATTACCTCTGATGCATGATCTACCAAACAAAAAAAAGAATCATCAAAATCGATTTATAATTGGCGGCATGATCGCTTAACATACATACAAAGAAAAGACACAGTCATTGAGAACATCCTCCTTTTTTTAAGTCGGTTAAAAAGAAGACTCGTTGGTAGTACTAGTTTTAAAATTATTTCGGTAGATGGCTTCACACATAAGGCGTTAATAATAAGGAATGGATAATTTCATCGCTTGAGCTCAAGCGATGTGTAGAGCTCAGCAGTTAGAGCCATAATTATGGCCGCGGGTTTTAGGTGACAATCGAGACAACGTCACGCTTGTCACCATATTAAAAAAGAAAATATTATAATATACGACAAACTAAAAAAGTAGATTGATTATGAAAACAAATACCGCACAAACCCATTACATGATATCTGATCAGACAAAATAATTAAGCTGGTACCGTAGAATACCTTACAGCACAAGTGTTACGCAGACAGAAAATTATTAAAATATACATTCATCATTCATTTGCTGAATAGTCCGACCCTGGAACGAGTCAAGTCCGACTGTACAGTTCTGTCGATAAAACACTCAATGTTCTGTGAGAGAGGCGTGTGAATGTGGAATTAATATTTTAAAATACACGGTTTGGAGGCGCTTAACTGTTTCCATACGTCTGTCTACCGTTATTGTTCCATTGCAAAACTTTCACAGAGGCCAGCTGTTTTTGTTTTGCTATCGACATTTAGTGAGATATGTCAGAATTTCACGCTGTTTCAGCTTAGTTTGTGTATTTATTACTAGACGGTTCGGTAAATCGTACCACACCATCTATTGATTCTAAGTGGCAATTCTCATACAAATTTACAAATTTAGATATTTTTGATTTGTCGGCTGTTCCTTTGGGTTTTTCCTTATTTTATTTATTCCTTAATCACTGCTGCATTGAGGTAAACAAAACAATAAATGGAACCGGTCGAGCCTTTTTGAGTTTTTGTGAGAATAACGAACGGCAATTGTTTCTCATATATATAAATAGAAGATACTCATTCATGATTCATGCATATAAATACGTAAAAACAATTATTTATCTCTTTCTTTTTACTAAGGTAACTTTCAAATAATCGCCAAAAACATACTACAAATTCATTCACACTCATAGCCTCGCAGTAATTTCAAAAACTTGTGTCGTGGGTGCCGGCAACATTTGCATAACACATAATCACACCGAGAACCAGAAGCTCAAATGTGTTCCTGCCGGGAATCAAATCCCGGCGCAGAAAGCAGAGAACTGCCTCTGCGCCAAGGGTCGCTTGGTCTTTATTTAAATACGTTTTTACGTAAACTATTATATAGATTCTTCACAATACATCGATTAGTTAGTGACCAAAAAACTCAGTGGAAAAGTAATCTATCTTTTGTGTATTTCAACGAAAGATTTATCTTAAATATATATAACTCAAAGGTGACTGACTGACTGACTGACTGACATAGTGATCTATCAACGCACAGCCCAAACCACTGGACGGATCGGGCTGAAATTTAGCATGCAGGTAGATGTTATGACGTAGGCATCCGCTAAGAAAGGATTTTGATTAATTCTACCCCCAAGGGGATAAAATAGGGGATGAAAGTTTGTTGTACTTCTTAACGCAAGCGAAGCCGCGGGCAAAAGCTAGTTTCAAAATAAACACTTACTATCGTAATGGATTCAATTTGTAAAACGTAAATTATCTTACCGTATTGAAGTTGTTTTCTTACGTCAAAGAATTCACTTCTGTTCATTTCAAATATTAAATATTTTCCAAGCTTTGATGGAACTAAAGCTATACTAAGAAACCTTGTTTTGTTCTCAAGTAACTTATGAAAGTTCTTGCCCCAGCACTTACCACATTGCTCAAGTATTCCATTTCTCTTATTGCGGGCAACTTTGTTGTTCCTTGTAAATTAATTTAATTTGTCACTTGCCATAGCCGGCGGTCAGCGGTGCTTCTTTATACTCGCGAATATAATAACGTTGTATTTCTTCGTGGTTACGATGCAACGTCCTGTTTTCTTTAGAAATTGAACACGATAAGTTCATCATCGTTGGTGGAGTCTCAAGCTCTCGTGGTCATAGTGCCTTTTGGATTAAAGTATCTGCATACGCTTTAGGATACACTTTAGACTTTTTGACACACATTATAAAGGGGGTTTTTAATTGGTTGTCTGCTGGATAATATTTTATAGTATACTAGCCGTGTCTCGCGGCTTCGCCCGCTATTATCAAGTTTAAAAGTAGCCTATGTGTTAATCCTAGGTATAAGCTATGTACAGGTAACTTAGATCTTTGCTGTATATATGTATTTAGTTTTAGGACATATAGGCAAGTAGCCCGTAGATAGCGGATACAAGCTTAGTCTTTGGTAGATAAGCATGTGCCGCGGGACTGGTTTCTTACCCACATACAAATTTATTTTGCAATGAAAATATTGTGGTTTTGTGTACAACGCTTTCAACACTCATGATACAAGTCTTCGAGCTTATTACCAGGCTGTGAGTGTTGAGAATTTTTTCACAATCAATAACTAGTCGTTTGCGCCGAACTAAGATCTCGCGCCTACATTTTGCGTAATAGAGAAATACTGCGGTTAATTGCTTATTACTTTTTTTCTCAAAAATAATTGTTTCATTTTTGTGTTTGTTGTGTAAGTACGTATAACGGATATTATACATAAGTTTTAGCTTCAATTGTGAAGCCAAAAAATTGAAAAGAAAAAATGCTTCAGGTTTACTAGGGAAGAGTATTATTTACTAAGCTTTGAAGGGAAGTCATTATCTTTTTTACTTATAAGCTTTTTCTTTTTCTAGGCCATGTTTGCACGACATGTTGAAGGTATTTTTAATTTTTTCTCGTATTAATTGTAACAAATTCAACTAATGTTATACTGCTTGGATTGAATCGACATGCTATTTTAGGCAGTATTTAAGCGCTTGCGTTGAGAAAAACCAGTGTAGAAAAAATTACAAGATTATCTCAAATATTTTGGTAAATGCGGAATAAATAAAAAATAAAGCTGAACCAGCTGAAGCCAATGAAGGTGAAACTTTAAATGAAGACGTAATACAGGACGGCGCGCGTCGGAACGTGAGTATCCTTCTTAATCGCAATTCACACCGTACTTCTCGCACCATTTACTCTGAAAGGGGTGATCGTACGGAAGAGATTAACATCCACCGCACACTTTATACGCCGTCCTTACAAACTCTACCGGCTAAAGCCGGCGATGGAATTTGCTCTCTTTTGTTTCCTACAGAAAATGCAGCACATTTTCATCTGGATTATGTTTTATCCGATAGATGCAATGGTATTAAAAGTTTTTAAGAAACTGTGCACTGCTATTATTCGAAAAAAATATTTTAATACCTTTTCTACATTTACTCTCTCATTTGAAAAAAGACGTGTGGCACTCGGGGACTGCCGCGGTAAAGCTATTGCATAGCATTTTTTATCAACTTATGCAATCATAATTATTTATTTATTTTATTTATGCAGTATTTTTTTTCCTACCACCTAGAGGAGAGTTGCTGAACTAAAGAGACAAGCGTGATATTTCAAAAAAGTCATTAAAAGTTTTGCTATTCATCGATAGATGGCAAAACTAAAAAGTATCACCGCTGTGCCGGTCGGAGTGGTGGGTGTTAGGTTATTTTCGATACGAAATTTCTGGATTCGGTCTCCACGCTCAAGGCCCGCGATAGAAGCTATGCAATAGCTTAAAAATAATAAAACGTTACATAATCCTTCAATAGTTAAAATTTGTTTTATCTTACTTTGACGCGTGTTTTTAACATCAGTCAACATATTATATTATGAATAAGGGAGTTCCCATTATAATAGAGTTCCTATTTGGATAAAAGCGTTTTGAAATTTCTTAAAAACAAAACACCACGTTGTTAGTATATTCTACGTTCGTTTCATACTGAAAATTTAAAGTTATATATTAACTTAATGTATAATTACTATTAGTATCTTTTTATTATTTATATATTTTGCCTCATACGGCAAAGTATTCGTTTAAGTCTATTTGTTATATTATAACATAAAACAGTCTTTCTACGAGCCAATCGCCTATATTTCCTAAAACGAAACTAAAATGATATACATCTATAAATAAAAAAATAAAATATAATTAGTTATACGAGTACTTGCTGGAGTAAATGTTAAAAGATTGTTTTACTATTTCAATGTTTTCCTTTCTTATTTTTATTTTAATTAATTTCCGCAGATCTAGAGTTCATGTTCTTATTTACCTTTAATAATCAGGTATTAAGACATACAAAAAAAAGAAAATCATTAAAAAATAAACTAGCTTATGTTAATAGTATATAGCCCAAAATATTTTTAATTATATTGTATGAAAAATATTAATTGTATGAAATATTATCATAAATAAATTATAGATGTCACTGCAAGTTAAGCTCATATGTATCTTAAGTGCTGTATAGAAGAAGGTATTATAAATGTATACAGGGTTGAGACCAACGTCTATCGTAGTACGGCTACTGAAAATTGTGTTTTATGATTTTGCGAATAAATTTATTTTTTTTAAATTTATCTTCTCTGTAGGCTTAATGTGTCAAAAATGTCAACTAGCGTTGGCTCGCATATTACGAGGCGCCGCGCCGGCCGTTCTTTGTGGGAAAGTGTTGTTTAAATATCTATTTAGTTATGAAGTATAGAATACATCTTTATTATTGCGTAAAATATAGCATTTTAAAAATAATTGTAGAACTAAATGAGCTATAATATACGAAAATTAATATTTATGTACTTATATCATATGTGTAACGATCATATTAATATGTATTTATTCAAGAACATTATTTAGGAATATATTATTTTATTATTTCTCAATTATCATTACTCATAATTAAGTATATTATAATTTATTATTTTTTTAGTCATGCACACTTAAAAATTTAGTTTTCTTAAACACCGACGACGCGACGTCCAACTCTATTGCGTAATTCCTCTCCATCCAAAGGTTGTCTGGAAGAGATCGATTTTAGCGATAAGACCGTCTATTGTTACACTTTTTTTTGTAAATAATTAATTGCTGTTTTGTTTTTCGTCTTAATTAGGGTGTTCAATAAAGAGTTTATCTATTTATCTAAAGGTAAGAATTCGTTTTTTTTGCTACATTGAAGTTAGGTTGCCAAAAATAATTTTCGTATTTTTGAATCCTATAAGTGTAAATATCATTTAATTCGTTGATTAAATTTGTGACATTTAACGTTCTCATATCATGAGTTTGTGTAACTCGGAACCAATCGATCTGTGTATATATGTACGATAATACGAATCAGGGCCTGCGAGCTTTTTGCTATTATATAAATTACCTTGTATATATATTTGAATAGATTTTAATGTTATATTACCTTGTCTTATAATATCAACATGAGCTAGCTCATTTATTAGTTTTAAGATGTTTTTTGAAAGCTGTACATTTTGACTGCTTCAAAAACGATCATTCATCTTTTCCTTTGTTCACAAAATTTCAAGCTCAGTGCTTGATCACTATTACAATTTTCTTTACAAACTTTGTCTGAAGCCTTTAAGCTTCTACAAATTCTATGAAATACGTGAACCGCAAAGTTTGCTATTTCAATAGCTCCAGCCATTTCATCTTTAAATCTTTTGAAATATTGGATTGAAGCTTTCAGTGTTGGTTCTAAGATCAAAGAAAAAAACTTTTTACTTGACAGGACTATTCTTTCTAGCTCTTAGATTATCGATAGAGACTAAGATACTTATTAATTTCGGACAAATATGTATTAAATTAAACGGGTACTGTTTAATTTCTTTTAGAGACATTTTTTTTATGTTTGTTTTATTATTATATTTTTTTTTACACATATGAGTCACCTTATCATAAAAGCTTGATGGCTTATTAAAGTGCGCTCCAGTACTGTACATTGATAATTCAAGCATGCTACATCTTCTGCCGCATCATTACTTTCCATCAGGTTAGATTGTGTTCAAATGCTTGACTATTGGGCATAAAAAAATCTAATTCATGTTAGTTTTAGAAAATATTGACAAACAGACGCGTAAGTAATCCATTTCGAAATTCTTGAGTTTAAACGCTTCAACGATTTCACACTCACAGCCCCTCACTAAGTTAGATGACTTGTATCGTGGTTGTCAGAAATTGTCACATCACACATACAATCACAACTAGAACACATTTTTTTCTCGGCGAGAAAACTTGTGTTCCCGCCGGGAATCGATCCCTATATGCCCCTGCTTAAAAGGCAAACGCTCACCCAACTAAGCCAACG
This sequence comes from Lomographa bimaculata, assembly GCA_948107665.1. Lineage (NCBI taxonomy): Eukaryota > Metazoa > Arthropoda > Insecta > Lepidoptera > Geometridae > Lomographa > Lomographa bimaculata. Next base: position 6,000,822 of record OX403597.1, read on the forward strand.
GGCAGTTCAAAGCTTGGGTGTATACATCAAGGTGCCCAAAAAAGTCTTTCTAAATATTTATGTACATGATTGTAGACCAGAACAAAAAAAAAACTCCAATTCATTTCTAGCTCTTTATCCTGTTGGATTCATCAAAAAGTTAAAACAAGTGACAAAGTCCTTTCAAAGGCGCTACGAAAACTGAAACTAGATATGACTTTGAGTTTGCTTTTAAAAAAAGTGATACAAGAAAAGAAGCGCGACCTATTTCCGAGGATAGTAAATGTAGGTATATCTTTCGCGTGAAACTTTTCTTACTAGATCTCTAAGTTCCTGGAGCATAAATTTATTCGCCTCATGAGACCCCTGTCATAAGGTTTTATTTAAGTTATGATGAAATTGTTTCAAGATAACTATGCTCTGTGGTTTGCTCGTGATGGTGATGAAAAAAACAATCAGGATAAATTGTTGGCTATATGTTATTTCTGGGTAGAAGCAAATTTTATCTATACATGCCTTTGTTGCTTAAAGAAAGTATCAAATACATATGCGCACACACATCTCAAACGTTAGATTTATACATTAAAGGAGTTTTTTTTTTCAATTTCTTTACAATATTGGAGCTAGTTGTGTGAAACTAAAGCTCTTGTTAAACACTTATTATTAAGGCTTCGTTACAGCAAATAAGACATGCCATGCTGACATGCCTCTACAAAAATATACGAATTTCAATAATATCGAGTCGCTTTCCATCAGGTGAGATTGGGGGCAAATGTTTGCCTTTTGATCATTAAAAAAAATCTATAAGTACAAACTTCGTACCGCCAATAAAAGTTGCCTACAAAAAATGTGATAATTGAAGAACCGCTAGACCGATTTTGTGCAAACTTCACATAAACCATCTACTAAACAGTCCGAACAAAGCCTAAACATTTGGTTGGATAGGTGAGCCCGTTATTGAGGTTAAATTACAACGAAAAGTGGCATTGATTTTTATATATATAGATATCGTGAATAAAATGGTTTGTAATAAAAATTCATAAACAATCAATTACATATTGGCGATAATGATCAAGCTTAAATACTTAACAGCAATGACCAACATGTCATTTAATTATTCTAACAATCGACTACCGTTTGTCTATCATTTATATCATTTGGTAACGTTATAATTACTTATGCTATTATCCTCCAACTAAATACGTTTAATAATTATCATAAAAGCGCTCTATTACAATTATCAAATTACCAGAAGTGTACACAAAATCATTCCAAATTATGAAACTACAGAAGCAGAAACAATACGCGAAGCTAATTCACCAGAGACATAACGTTTATCTAATATTGTGGCTCCTGTTGTGTCTAAACTTGGTCTAACTTTTGATTACATTTGCTTGTTTTGTTTGACATTGGTACAAACATATTAATGTTTGATAGAGTGATAAACTTCATAATAGTAAAGTAAAATTGAAATTGGAAATTGTAATGGTTAAGTGGAAGAGGAGGCTTAGCAATTGGAAATATCTATTCAGGGTAAAACTACGATGTGATTAAAATGTAGACTTTACAGGAAAATCTCCTTATGTGAGAATATTATAGCAATTTTTTCGCAATTTCAATTTCAATCAAAACTAGTAATATTTCTATTAAATATTAAATATTTCAAAATTCAGTTATAGGTTTGATGATTTTTAAAGCTACCAAGTCAATATGGTAATCTTCAAGTCGCGAGTGAGTAGGTATCTTCTAGGCAAGCTTGCTCCATCGTCGACCACATCGTCGCTTACCATCAGGCGAGATGGTGGTCAAAAGTTTGTATATCTTGAATTTAAAAAAAGTGAGAATACAAGCAAATATGTTTTTTTTATTCTCGTTATACCTGCCTACAATTTAACAATGCGCGCTGTCCGAACTTTTACCAAATAATGTGTCAGTGTTTTGAGTAAATGATGACGTGGACGTTTATTATTAAAGCTCTCAGATATACATGAATTTCGCTAATCTATAGCGTAACAGGGACCAAAGCCTATTACACGTAGCCCTCCTTATAATGCCCTATATCATTGACAAAGGAAAATGTTTCAGTGAGGTTTCACTAGAATTACATTAGTTATAGAGGGCAACATAAAGAGACATCCTCATCTTACCAACGAATAAATGTCTTTCTTGTGTAAGAAGTACGATATAGTGTCGTACGACTATGTAACTATACCATAACGAGTGTCAATAGCGTTCACATCTTAGATTAAAACATTGTCTGTTTCATGCGTTAATTATAAAAGCATCACATTACACTAATATTACAAATTACCATTGATGTATGTAAGTATGTTTGGAACAAGGTATGAGTTATATATAGAACGCAATGGCCAATTATCTTAGTGTTTATTAATTAATCAACATGCGTATCTATGAGCTATTAGACACGCCATTGCCTCTTTTGCTCCAGTTGTTTCAGTAATTTTTTTTTTTATTCGGTATAGACAGGCGTTTGACCACTATCTCACCTGATGGTAAGCGATGAACAGGTCGACGATGGAGCAAAAGAATAACATTCTAAATCAAGATTTTCCAATAGTTTGGCCATGATGAAATAACAGACAGACTGATAGACAAAGTTTCCTAAGAAAGACCACCAGTTTTGAGTGTGATATGATAATATCACACTCAAATATATTATATTTTGTATAATATATTTAGGAAGCTTGCTAAATATAATATAAAAAAGAGTAACGTAGATACCCAGTGTTTAAAAAAAAACCCTTTTTTAGAGAAGTCGGCTGTGGCTTAATCAATATAAAATTGCCCGTCTTTTGACATCTGCACAAAAAACATATTTATTAGGAATCGGCAGTGGCAATCCTAAAAGCAATATTAGAATATTTTACATGCAGCCCATATTTTTAAAACCATACAAAAAAGATGGGTAAAAATGTCTGTTAATGAAATAGGCAGTGGCAAACCCTAAAACAGTATTGGAATGTTTACATTCTGCCCGTCTTTTGACATCGGCACAAAGAAAACGCTTATGAAAAGAGTCGGCAGTGGGAAACCCAGTAGCAGTATTGCACGCTGCCTGTCATTTGTCATTCACACAAGAAAAAATATGCCAGTTAAAAAGTCAGCGCAGGCAAACCTAAGAGGCAGTCACTTAAAGTCATTCATTAACATTATTTTTCACAATATTATTACCACATTTTTGCCTATATTAGCTTAATGTAAACTAGACATTACAGTAATAAGAGAAGGTTCACGAAACCGTGTTTTTGTCCACTTTCATTAGCAGATGTTATTGGTTCCCCGCCATTCTGTCCGACAAATGGTCTTGCGTTATCTTAACGTATTTAGTAGTATGTTATTAATGTTTCTGCCCGTTTGTTGTCTAATTATGTTTTGTTTTCTTGTTACAGATTGGGAGGTTTCGTGGTTGCTTCGATAATATCTGAAGGTATGAAAATGACCTCTGTACCTCATTTGTATTTATTTTATGCCACTAGGGTATCGTTTTAACAATATCTCACCTATTGAAAGTAGTACCTAGCTGTTTCTTAGTCTGTCAGAGAATAAAAAAGTTAATTGGTGATGCGTGGTTAGTAAATTGCGAAATACCTGTTGGTACTATTAATACTTATCATACTAGGTGGTAACTTTTAGAAGTAGGTATATATGGTACGTCTTTGATAAAAAGAAATGCTGTTTGTTGTAAAACAATTACATAAACGCTTTTATAACAAAAAACATATTTGGCATGTATGTACACACGTGGCCATCAGGCCACCTTTTTTGCATCTGACCTGCTTGCTCCATTGTACCATATTTTTGCGTGCCCAATTCGGCTCACTCTAATGTTTGCTAATGCTTGATATAGTAACAAGATATTGATTGGCGTTAAAAAGTATTTACTTAGGTAATAAAAAGGCCACTACAAATAAGTCAAATCCGCAAAATGCTTGACGTTTGATTGCATATGAACCTATACCGGTGTAGGTTTATTAGCGTAACAAACGAAGCAGTGCTTAAAACAGCTTACCTGCCATTAATCACGGCATTTCTGAAACGGAAGAGAGCCGAGTAATGGATTTAGAAAACATGAACGCTGCACCGATTTTAACTAAACTAAAAACATCTTCGATCATGTCACCTTTCGACTTCAAAATACTAAATCAAAATCAAAATAGTCGTTCGTGAGCTATGACGCCACAGACAGACGTACATATTTACACAGTACAAACTTATAACACGTTTTTACGTCGGGGTTTAAGGTAGGTGTATGATGGATTTGCATACATTTCTTATTTGTATTACAGGCTTTTTTAATCCTTATTAACAGGGGTGAAGCAGGGGGCATAGGATCGCTTCACCCTTTTTAAATTCTCATAAATAAAATTGCAGATACTTCTCGCCAACAAAGAGCGGTTCTTAATAATAATATAAGGTATTGGAGTTGTTATCGTGTCAGCATAAACACAAGGGTCAGTAAACTGAAGACCTCGCCGATTTTTCGAAATGGATGAAATGTATTTTTTTTACGTTATCAACCTCCATATCTCCGCTATTTAAAAAAAAGCCGACAAAATCTGAATTAACAAAAATATATTAATAATTATCGGACCTGCTTACAAAATTTCACGAGAATCGGTTGAGAAATGCGACGTGTAGAAGAGAACAACCGGAAAACCGGACATCCGGACATACAAAATCAATTTTGCCCAAGCAGAAAGGCGCGACGCTTCGCGGTCGCTCGGTCAATAAAGAGTTTTAAATATTAAACACAGAATTAGAATCATATATATCTTCTACACATTTATTTTATTCTAAAATATGAATCTCAAAGCGAAATCTTAAACAGTCACGAATCCGTGCAGTATTTTCTTCCAATGAATTTCACTTTACCGAACGGGAACATAAAATTTTTGTGCGCTCTGCTATTTGTATTCTCCGCAGTTATCCAAGTTCGCGCAACTCGATTTTATATCCTAAATATATTACACATTCTGTCACGAGTCAAAACGGGTCCAATTTAAGTTAGATAATTTGACTTGATTCAACTTTTATTCCCCTGTATGGCGTCGAGCGCAGACTGAAAGCTGTTCCGTGTTTTTCCCGTATTTTTTGTGTGTGTGTCGTAATCGCTAAGCTAACAATGAAATATGTCCGAAACTGTGTTTGTCGTAGAGTGGGATATGTAGGCGAATGATTTATTGCTCGAAGCGCTTATTTCCCTTTATACTGTCGTCTGTACTTGTTCGGTGTTACCGAGTTGAGCAAGAATTTATTGCTTTTGTGATGACTTCTTCGCTGTCTCTATTTGTGTAGTTTTTAGTACCGTTGACATTGTAGCGTGGTTATAAACTCGTATAGATCAAAGTGGGAGGGCTGGGAACATTTGTGTTAGTGCAACGTAGCATTTGTGAAGCTTGTCAGCGAGAATTTCTTTTTTGTATTTTATTTACTTCATGAATCGAACAGCATACCTATATTTATTAAATTCTATAGTAATCGAATGGAGAGAACTAATATATTCTATATTAGTTCTCTCCATCCGAAGGTTGCCTGGTAAAGATCGCTATTAGTGATAAGGCCGCCTGTTATGACACTTTACGTTGAATCTTGTTTGTTACATTTTTTTTTTAAATCAAAATAGGCAAACGTTTGACCGCCATCTCATTTTAAATCATCATTTACTTAATTCATATTAATTATTTGCAATCTCTAATGATAACAAATAGATGTTTTAAAAAAAGTAGGTAGCAAGCCTATCGGTATTCTATCGCTTACATTTTGGAGAGTGTGCTCAGGACTTATATGATATAATTCCTCCATGCCCTTTTTACCATCAAACAACAAGACAAACTGTCAAACGTCATCCATTTATGGTTGACATACCTCCAGTTCGCTCGAAGCGTTTTGCTTCTACGTTCATCATCCGTACAGCGAAGGAGTGGAACTCAATGCCTGCGTCTTTGTTCCCTGAACGGTATAATCTGGGTGTCTTCAAGTCTAGAGTGAATAGGTACCTTCTAGGCAAGCATGTTCCATCTTTGGCCGCATCGTCACTTTCCATCAGGTGAGATAGCGGTCAAATGCTTGCCTATATAGTATTAAAAAAAAAAGTAGGTACAGTTCTTTATAGACCCTGTAGGACACAGCAAATATTATAAGAGAGGAGAACTGCTAAGTATTGGCAATTTTTTTTTACTTCTACGGTTCCTCTTTCAAAGTTTCCTTATCTATTTACTATCTAGCCAAAATAAGGCAAATTAGTAATTTAACTTTTAACTTCAACAACACCGATATAGACTGACTAATCACACTTACGCGCTCCCCACACCAATGAATGGGCAGACATTAATTATGCCTTTTGTCTTTTTTCTTTAAACTAACTAAAAATAATTATATTTAGATAATTATAAATATGTACAAAACTTAATTAAATATACCGCTGCCAGTTGGCAAAATGCTAAGTACCCAAAATGCAGGCAGCTTTGTCACTTTGAATGGCAATGCTCAATATCTGTCCAAAATATTTGCCAGCGTTTTGATCACGTAATAAAATTAATGAATAAAATATCAATATATTCCCAAAAAAAAACATATATAAAAGAAAGTCGTGTTAGTTACACCATTTATAACTCAAGAACGGCTAAACCGATTAAGCTGAAAATTGGTGGGGAGGTAGCTTAGAACCAGGAGACGGACATAGGATACTTTTTAAGGACGTCACATTTTTTTAATTTTTTGGTGTAAAAAATCATTTTCTTATACGTCACTCGGATTCGGTAAAGTACTAGGCAAACGTAAACATGAAGGAGGTAATAATATAGTCACGTGGCATTGTAACGCATGCCGGGTATGGCTTCCTAAACATGCACATTCATTGACTGTAGGCGGAATGAAGGTCGCCGGGACAGCTAGTAATAACATAAAAACACATGTATGTCAAAATGTAACTAGTAATAGACAGACCGCGAAGGGGGACAAAGCCTATTAGTCTATTGTAAAACGAATTTTACCAAAGTCAAGAATGAAACGGTCGCATCTATCAGTACAGTTTAGGGCAATAGGTGTAGATTCAGCATGCGCTGTTTTTCAATCTACCCCTATTCTCAGTTAAGATATCACAAAAGCGGGTTTACAAATTAATAAAGCAAAAAAAAAATAACATAACTTTTTTTTTTTTTTTTATTCGTGATAGGCAAACTTTTGACCACTATCTCACATAAACGCTTTCACACTCACAGCCCCACACTAAGTTCGATGACTTGCGTCGTGGGTGCCGGAAACATTCACATCATACACACAATCACAACTAAACAAAAATCACGTTTTGCTTCTTACTCTACTAATTCAAATGGTTAGTTTTTTAAGTGTTATCGTTAAGTATGTAAGTGTATTACGCAAATGACGATATTTTATTTGTGTAATTAATTAAATTTATAGTTATGTTAGTTCTTAGCTTTGAACTGTATTCGTGTAATAACAATTTGCCCAGGATTAGCCTGGTTTCCTTGAGGCCGCGACCCAGGTGGCGGATAGGAGCGTTGTAGGTAATGTAAGGAGGTAATGCTCCCGAAAGATAAGGGTGAAATAAATACTTTCTGCGGATCGTTAACGCGTCTTCTATGTAAGGGTGGAGATGGCAACTGTGTTAATCTCTTTTTACAAGTTTTTATTTAACTGGCATTGTTTGTATGTACTATGCATGTATGTTCAAATCTTGCTACTAAATTTTAAAACAGTTATTCTCAACTGATTTATTCTTAATAACTACAAATAACTTTTTTTTCTGGCTTGACATTTACTATCAAACAAATGCACCTAATTGACGATTGCCCGAACATCGTGGTTCTTGACGACTGATATAGGAACTCAGTCTCAAATATATCCACCATCAAGACCCTGTTCTAATCTTAATCTATAGTGCTTATCATTCTCGAATACATCATACATTAATTGATAAATAGGTGACGTAATGATTAATTGAAAAAAAAACAAGATAACGTAATGGTATCGCCCCTCATTCTGCGAATAGGATCAACTTCTCTTGAAGTTATTTCCAGCAACTATTATTTATTCTGTATTTCTAGATTCCATTTACGGCACTAATGCCTTGGCCTTGTAATGAGCCTACCGCAATCGGAGCCAATGCTTTTCAAAGATAGCAATCTACGATGTTACCCCCTTACCGGTGGAGCGCAGTTGTTTATCTTTTGTGAAAAGCTATTTATTATTCTGATGGCGGTTGAAGAATCTTTGTAACCATGGTTTTTATAAGACATAATAGTTTTTTGAAGTCTGCATTAAATCTTCGGCGTTTGTCAAGCTGATCGAAATGTTTACTTTTTAGTAGGTAGGCCTAAATTGTATTTAATTTTTTCGGCAAAAGTCTGTGGATGAAAAAAATTTTATGCAAATTTTTCATTTTTCTTTTAATTTGTAAAGATATTTCGAAATACTAACACTTGAAGTCGGCTTTATATCTCTCTTAATCCTATAATCATCCCTTGCCCTCCTCGTTACCCCCATGGCTCTCTTTAAGTAACTCAGTAGCGAATTATTTTTTTCTTATAATATGTTACCTATATAAGGGGATTATAACAAATAATAAAATAAACAAAAGGGAAAAATTGAAGCGACACGTCGTAGAAGAAACACGTTTTTTTTTCAAAGGTATTTGATGTTGCTCGTTCATCAAAACGGTAATGTATTAACTTAGAGTGCTGATTAGGAGAATAAATTATGCTCTAAAATATACCAATTACAATAGTATATCTCGAGGTTCGAGGGAAGTGAGAAGACCTAAAATAGTAACTAGGTAGCTTTCAAGGATAGCTGTCGTTCGGTGCTTGGCGATAGTTATTGAGACTAGCAAACAGGCAACTTGTTTCCAAAAATTGTGTAATATCATCAACTGTCTAGGTCTATACTGTGCAATCGATGATCGAAATATTCGCATCACGTTCATTCATATAAAAATAGAAAGAGAGAGGGCGTTCGTCTTGTGAACCAGCTTGGACGTCGGGTCTCACGAGTGTACCACTGGGTCGTGAGGAGGCTTTGTTTTGTTATTTATTAATATACTGAGGTGAACTGAAAGGAAATGAGATTATTTTTTGCTAATAAAATCAGATAGCTAAGAAAATTCACTCGAGAATTTACGACTGATGGTGTAGGCTTCGGTCTTTAAGAATATTTATATCACTAGACTTGTTTTACTCTATTTAAGACCATAACTAAAAAATATAGGATATTTTTCTAAAATGCTAATATTACATCTCTTTGGTAGTCGATGATTTTGATATGAGTGAGTAAATTCAAATATGTCAAAACAATGTATTCGGCCACATGATATTGTTATGTTTATTTTTATTGTAGATTTATCGCTAAGAGCAATATCTTCCTTTAAACATTTATGTCTATAAATACAACAGATGGGTCGTCTTTTTTTAATTTTGGATAGGCAAACAATGATGGTAAGTGCTGATGCGAGAACTATTCACTCGTGTCTTATAGACTCCATTATAATTATTTTTCGCGAAAAACAGACGCGGGCAAGGAATTCCATTTTCGATGGCTTTGTGGCGCCTACAAAAACTGTAATAGGAAAATATTATTTATTCCGACAAACATTATGTGAAATACATCTAAATTCCTACAGCTATTATTAAATTTTATGTATTCATGGTGTTCCATTAGAAATAATCGAACGACCTTTTCAGTCATTACTGAAGCGTATACATAAGCTACGATAATTGAAGGTAATATCCCCACATGTAACGCGGATGGGTTTTTAATTGATACACGCTACATTAGCCGAAGGGGTAGCAAATGACAATTTACTGTACGGTCGTCAAGGGTCGCTCGTTTAAAATTACGGTATTAGTCCATTTCGGGGGAGGGTGGAGAGACCGCGGCAGAGTAGATTAGTTTGTGTTAGTGAAGTTAGTTTTTGTTTTAGACTCAATGTGTGTAAAAGCTCTTATGGGGATAATGGACAGGTGGAAGAGGTTAAATAACTGTTTTACGAGTTCCATCTATGTTTAACGTTTTCGAAGAATTACATTTATTTGCTACTTTTGGTTAAATTCCAATTAATCCCTCCTTTCCTGCAATCAATGTAAAAGCAATAAATGTGATGTTTGTTTCAGTTAAGTCAAAACTACAAAACCAATTTAGATGAAATTTATAATATAGATAGATAGTAATCGGGTATCATCATCATCTTTTCCACAATTATTTCTTCTACGGCAGCAAAGCGCCGAGTACCAGCTAGTATTTGATATTAATCGGTGCTCCTTCATCAGTCAAGTACGCGCGTAGACTGTCCGAGACGTCTCGGCGTGTACTGTACATAACCGACTGTTCCGAAACTAGTCTCGCAACAATGCGAGAAACCTACCGTGATTGAAATCGTTAATCCATGATTTGTGTAATACTATCAAATCTTTCAATCAAATAATTTCAAATTGATGACTTTTCTGAGAAAAAGGTTCTCGACAGAAAGACATATGGACAACGCTTGACGCAAAATCACTTGATTTTACAGAGGTTCCTTTTTTCTTTTGAGGTACGCAACCTTAAGGCATATTATTATCGAATCTTTCAAATTGTCAATGTGAACACAGAATAAATGGATAAGTACGAACACTCTATTTCTTAAATAATCCAGCTCTTGGACTAACCAAATGGGGTGACTTTGCTCAATCACTGCGTATGTCTCAGTCAGTGGCAAGACACAAAACTGCAGTAACCATTCTCGTATACTTTTATTCGAGGGTTCGCGTATGTACCGTACATACTTGATCCCTGGTGATAGTGTCATGGGATTTACGTTGTCGAAGATGTTAGGGGTGTTAGGGAGTGTGATTATACGTAATGTTTGGGTAATGGTGGGTAAATCTTTCAAACAAGAATGGCGGGCTACTCCTCCTTATTTATCGGACTGAGTTTCATGTGTGGTCTGTTTCGCCTCGTCAACTATGCATTTATCCTGCTAATATTATAAATGCGAAAGTTTGTGTGTGTGTGTGTGAATGTTTGTTACCACGTATCTCCGTAACTACTAAACCAATTTTAATGAAATTTGGAATTTAGGTATCATAAATATATATATATTATATATACCGCATCGACACTTAACATCAGGTGAGATGTTGATGTGGTCAAATGTTTGCCTATCACAGTTAAAAAAAAACCGATTTACCGATTATACATACACATAGGCTATAGGCTACTTAGGACATAGGCTACTTTAACCATCATCATCATCATTAGCAGGCGAAGTCGCGGGGCTCAACTAGTTTGAACTCGACTGTGGGGTTTATTTTTAAATTCGAAGTCTGAGACAAAACAAGGTATTATATTCTTAAGGCTATCAGAAAAAGGGCGGATCTGTGACCACTCTTATAAACTAATACTGAACCTGGTGAACTGTAATATAGGTTTTTTTTAAACCTACAGCAGGCGCCACACAGTGTCTCACGACTCTGGTTTACGCTTTAGTTAAACTGACTGTTAACTAAAGTAAATAAAAATACCAATGTTAAAGATAAATCTAAACATTTCATTATAATTATTAATATGTAAGCCATACAATACAGAAGTTATTGCTACAATGAAGCCTCCTTTTTAAAACTCCTCTAAACTGATTACGGTTTAAGATATTTATTTATCTCTTTATTCTTCTTTATGTCTTTATAAAAGAATGAGATTACTTATAAGACAAATACAAAATAACTTATTACTACAGAGTGTAGAATAATAATTTTGTATGTAACAATAAAAAACAAAACTGATGTTTACTATTTAAATTGCGAGACTGAATAGTCTCGCAATTAATGAAGACAAAACATTCTGGATTTATAAACAACCTACTCTATACTTTTTACCATACATAGAAGATCATTTAATGGCATTACACTTACGTAAGAAAACATACGCGGCCCCAATCAAATATTAACCAGAACGGTCTTGCTTCCGTGACATTTTTGCGGTAGAAACTGTTTGCCTACTAATAGTCATGACCCATAATGCAAAGTTCAAGGGTGTTTGCTTTAGAAACGGACCGGTTGAACCACATGTTGTAAGGTGAAATACTGTGCACGCAGTAAGCGATGTCTCTTCAGAAAACATAAATACGATTAATAATTACAACGAACTGGCCGGTACTGCAGCTTACGGTTAGAGATTCATTTATTGCTCATAAAGAAATACATTTCACTTAAATGAGAACATTTTTAAACATAAAGTAAGTAATTTAGTGCTTCGACAACAATACAATTTCTTTTTTTTTTTTATGAAAATAAATTTGTAGTAAACACAGCTTCGCCCGCGTTAATCAAGTTAAAAAGTAACTAATCTATGTGTTAATGTAGAGTAAAAGCTATGTACATTGGAAATTCCAGCCAAATCAGTTTTAGCCGTTACAGCGTAAAGATAAAACAAACATACTTTCATACTAACACATTTAAACACAAACTTTCGAATTTATAATAATAGAGTTATTACGCGCTAAAGTAGCTATTTCTAATTTACTGTAATGACTATTTTCTTTATGCCCGATAGGCAAGCATTTGACCACAAGCTAACCTGATGGAAAGTGATGATGCCACCGAAGATGCAGTATGCCTAGAAGACACCTACCTATTCACTCAAGATTTCAAGACTCCCAGATTGTACCGTCTAGGGAACAAAGACGCAGGCAACTTTGCTGTTTGGCAAAATCCAGGCATGAATAGAAGAATGTATCTATGGTAGTCCAACACTCTTTAATACAATGTTATGTTAAGTTAGCGGCTGAGCGCACCCACTTAGCTCATTTCGCGGTATTGTATTTAGAGAATCGGTTTAAATTAACTCAGTTATGCTTGTTACGTGTCTAAGAGCACAGTAAATTTATCATAACTATTCTTAGCTGTATTTCGATTTATTTACCGTGCCTTATGAGGACAAAGTGTATTTTCAGTTCGAATTTCATATTTATTTTTCCTTACTCTAAACAAAGACTATGTGACTACATTTTATCTGCATTTACTACAAAGCTTCTGCTCTAAAGTATACGGTGCCGTTACACAGTGACAGAAGCTCAACTAGGCGAAACTGGGCCATCTGGTGGCAGCCAAAGCACTTTTTCGCAGCTTTGGATGGCAAACAAGTTTTATAACCGACGACGCAGGATTATTGGTATCAGACGTTGAGACTTCCGTGTTGTGCGGCTTAGAATGTAGGTGGTTTAGGGATGGTAAAAAGAATCGATTGATTCTTGAATCGATTATTGTCAAATCGGAATTGTAGGTTATCGAGTGAAGGTAAAAATATTCGACATTTAAAACAATTAGTACCAACAAAACAATTATTTTAATTGAACTTTTTTTCCAAAAGATATGATTATTCAATGTCAATAATTTTGAATACAGAATAATAAAACTTGCAATTCAATCGTTTTCTGTCTGATATTGTATCTGACATAACTTATTACACTATATACTATTTTTAATTGAATGTTCGTATGTGCGAAGTTGTAAATGATAATAAGTTTTAAAAGAGATACCTGTGTTACGGCCTGAATGATCCTTAGTTATGTAGAATATAGTCTAGATTATCAATCGATTATTCAAGAATAGTTTTCAAACGCAAGGCGAATAATCGATTTTTTTACCATGACACATCTCTAATCCTTATAGGTATAGTATAAATGGGTGGTTCGTGATATACGGGAACTTTTATTGGCTGAATGTCGACCGCAATAATGTAGTCGAGCGAATCGATACCGACTCGCGGAACAATTTGTTTGAAGTTGGGGTGATGTAAGCGGTACTGGGGCTTAGAGAAAGTGGAGTCATATATGCAACATCTAGTAGTGCCAAGCGGGTTCGATTGCATTATTCAGGAAAAGTACCTCATGTTTTCCAATGCGTGCATTCTTCTTGAAGCCCCTCATTGAACGCGGGAGTTTTCAGACACTCCTTATTCTTCTTCAATCACTGTTTCACTCGAACCCATCGGAGAGTCCACAGATATTTATTGATTCCAACGGATCATTGGAATACACTGATTTTGTTATTATAGAGTGACACGCACAGTAAAAAAATAATTAAAAACCGTTTATTTTTTTATCGATTGTAGAAAAACTTTTTACTGGCTTAGATACCTACTAAGAAATATTCAATTGTTTTTATCGTTTTTTTTTTGTTTCGTGCTGTGTTTTTACTTGTTTAGAGTAAGTGGTATGTTCAAAAAATATTATGCCTAAGAATATTACCCTATTATAGCTAAGATGGTAGAAACATGTGTAAAAAAATCCTGGTATTTGGTAGTAACACGGGAAATAAACTACTAAAACCGAATGTACGATGCCAATTGCTATGTGCCTAGTCCATATTAAAAAGATTATATTTGTTTCAGTGGCAATTTATTTATTACAAACGTTTAAATGTTACACGGAAAAAAGAACGAATTTACCGATACGACCATCAATTTCAAGAATTGGATTCTAAAAAGAAAAGTGGCTAACCACCGTAACGGGCGGCGTCGCAGCTGCCCAAATCTATTCTCTGAATTTACATTTTAAGGGCTGCAGTGGCACTACGGAATTGCATTATTCGTTATCCGAGGCAATTTCGCAAAATGTCACGCGTGTTAGAAATATGCCTCTTGCATATTCAATACATTCCCGTATTCAATTTGGAATTGCCGTGACGTGGCGGCATTGCGCCAGTTCTTACGGTCTCACCGGTGTAAAAGAAAATCGAACGGAATCGAAATCGAATTTTTAATAGAACACTATCAGTTTGTCCAATAAATCTTTGCGGAATCCTTGCGGGATATCGGGTGTTGCCGTACGAAATCGACAGCTGGCGAGGAGCTGTGTAGATACAGAGGGAAAACTTGATTCTAGCCTAAATAGTCGGAGATTTTGATCATGTCTACCTATTAAAATTATACACAAACAAACACAGTTACACTCACAGGCTCATTATAAGTTTTAAGACACTCACAGGTTCACAATAAGTTTAAAGATTTGTAGTTGCTGAAACACACTCACCGACTCCCAAACTAAGTTTCGTAGACTACTGTAATCTTCGCTGGTGAGCAGACGCGCTGTCATCCTCGCAGGCAAGCAGACCCGCTGTCATCCTCGCTGGCGAGTATAAGTGTACAATATTCTCGGAAGTTTTACTATGATAATCAAAACCAGAGATTCATACAAAAAATGTACTACTGCTGAAAATGTAATCTAGGACCCACCACGGGGCAGTAGGCAGAGGTCAATACGCCAAGTGAAATGAAGCTAATTGTCCCCCAAACGTTGTTAAAATATAACATGACATGTATTTGTCAAATAACTTAATACACTTGTAGAGACGTATATAGTTATATATTATAGTTCCATTTAAAAACGTGGTAGCAACTCGACTACTGCGTGAATTATAAATATATCTACTGTATAATCTCGCTAGAATTGAGCAATAGCCAAAAGATACGACAAATCGTATAAATTATGTAAAAAACGTGACCTTACGAAGCGAACGTAGGTACGGACCGAAGCGACCGAGTATCGAATATTCGGCACGATGCAATTCCAATCTTACGAGTAAACATGTAGCATCAAAGGGTTCGTTGAATTAGAATTTTATTCCTCTCCTAAAAGGATCCTTTGCTGAGAAATCTGAAGCGAATGTAATGAGTTTTGTGTCATCTATCTCTCTGTAAACCGAATCTATCTCTGTGTAACCTCGTTTCTTAAAAGAGAACATAAAAACCTCTAATAGATCTGAACCAGATCCGATATAGGGAATTGACTTCTTGTATGGAATCTATGTAAAGAAACCATGGTCTATTTTAGCCATAACCATTATTATACTTATCTATATCTAAGCTTTAGGAATGTATTGTTCAAGACTTAACCAAATAAAGCTTTCAAGAGCGCAATCTTGTGCTTTTAATAAATCATGGTATTGTTTTTATCTCAAAGTGGAATTGTTAGAGATTCAGAGCATATGTCTTAGTTTTTTTTTATAATTGAGGTCTGAGAGTTAATTCTTTGTATTTTCTACTAGCAGTTGAGTCAACAGTGCTTCGATACTGTCTGTTCTGTCCTGTTTGTCAATTATAAAAGCTATAGTTAAACTTTACTTAAGTATCCTACATATTGGTATTAATTGGTATCCTAAATATTATTTAGGTACTGCCAAATATTTGTCTAATCTGGTGAGTTATTATATCTTCTTTTTGACAAACACACTCAATCATATCATATTTGTTTGACTAGTACTGATTGTTCATTTTAAAACCTTTCTAAATGATAATAGGGATCAATCTTGGAAAGCCGTAATATGAACCGTGTTCATATTATTATGAAAATTGTATGGAATCAATACATGAGTGGTGAAAATTATGATTACCTACGTTATTATCAGCCTTTGCGTGTCGCGGCGTAAATTAAAATACAAAATTACTACAATTCTGGGCAAACAGGAAATGAATATTGTGACACAATTGGTTTGCTGATAATATCCTACCTCGGCCATCAAAAAAAATAGAACAAAATAAAATTACAACAGTATTGAATACACAGTTTTAAGTGTTTGTCCCAGGGGAGTCGATTGCTTTAAGGCTATGACTACCAGGTGGCGACTTCACAGGGAAAAAAGACACCGCGCGAGGACTTCAAGCGCGAAATAGAACTTTGTCAACAAATGAGATGGTAGGTAATTTTTGCGAGTCCGTCTGGAGCTGTACTACACTTTTGCTTACAATTTATTAGCAAAAATGCGCTAGCAGCAGATGTAGAAAATGATTGGGAGTCTAACATCTTGTTTTAACGATTATATTTAATTTTATTTGTAACTAAATAAGCATTTCACCACAATCTCACCTGAAGGGCAAGAGACGATGCGGTTGATGTCGAAAACTAGATAAAGATAGGAATGTTATTATTCTTATATCTCCGTATGTATTGTAGCTATATGTCTCATTATATTCCAAGTGATTTTGGAGTGGATTAAGATTAATTTTCGATGTGTTTACAGATTCTGTTTCATTTTCAAGTTTACCAACCTTCATAAACTTAAAAAAGCTACAGAAAATTCTCCGCTTTGCCTTTTCACGTGTAAATTTTTTTTGCTCCTTAGTTTAATTGAATCACCGCTCAGAAAGGTCGGTCTCCCAGATAAGAAAATATAATATTACTGGGTTAAAGAGGCAAGTCCGACCAAAAGCCGGAAACGCAAGGGAAAGATAAACAGAATTATGTCTCTCACTCTTACGCTTTGGAAAATACAGCTATACTATACTCTTATTACTGTACTCCCACAATTTCTTAAAATGTTTTGACTGTAATGTTAAAAATATCTCAAGTGTTACTAGGTTAAATTATTTTTGGTGTAACAGCTAACTCGTAGCTCATTTACTTCTATTACTTTCTTCTGAATGCGTTAGTTTCCGTAATTATTAATATCATGTATTATTTTCAATCTATTATATCGACCACTTTGTTTACCATAAGGTGAGATAGTGGTAAAAAGTTAGCATCTCTTAAATAAAAATAAAAAAAAAACTTAAATTAATAGTTATTCAATCTACACTGTCTAGAAAATAACGTCGCGCCGCGCCTCGTATTATGCACGCCAACGCCAGTTGACACTAGACGCCTTACACTTAAAGAAGAAAAAAAAAAGTGGAAGACGTTGGTCTCAATGATCGGTATGATGACCCAAGAGGATTCTCGTATTTTACAAATTACCCTATACAATAGTGGAATCGGATGGTATTGTTTTATATGAGATTGGGCTTAATAGATAAAATCATTTATTTCTTATTATTCATTTACTATGTATTTTTAATAGTACTATGGGTTTTAAAGCCTTAATATTATGTTATTCATTTAAAGTATTCATTTTTTTACAGTATTTCATTTAAGTATTTTGTTATTCATTTAAAGTTTTATATGTAAGTACATAATTTGTGACACCTAAAAACCTAAAATGATTTATCCAGGTGCAGAGCTCCTCAGTTTACCTCGACACGTATTTACTTAGAATTAAAAAAAAATAGTAATTGATATAAGAATTCCTTTCTTAAAGTCTTTTAAAAATGTGTTCATAAGTCTTCAAGTCATGAGAGAATAGGTGTCTTCTAGGCAAGCACGCTACATCTTCGGGGATTGTTGTCAAATGTTTATAAATCGAGCATAAAATAAAAATAATACTTGATAGATAGTGCGTTAGATGATAATAATATTATTATTATAGAGCTTTATTAATAACCGTATAGTTATGCATAGAACTCTACAGCTGATCTGATTTACACAGTGACGGAAGTGCTTACTCGGTACCAGCTTGATTTATTTCTCTCTCTGCCATTCAATATGAACTTTGAGTTGGCCGCTGAAATCTCTTACTATCCTTTATGAAATTCTAAGGAAAAAACGTCGGGACCGAGTGTAACAGTTCGTTCGGGAAACAGGGAAGAATAATGGGCGTCTGGTACGCTCGGGATTTGGCTACTTTATTTTGTTTCTCTGAAGTTATTTGCAAGTTATGAAATGTTTAAATTATGATTGATTTTTTTGGTTATGATGAGTGAGATAGAAATATACGTACGTTACACTGTGTCTCATTTTTCTTTAACAAACAAGCGAAAGGATTTTGCCACGAAGACTAAGACTACTTATTGTGCTGACTCCGTTCAATCAGTAAAGATAAAAAATAAAATGATTGTAGTTATGTTACTATCTCACATCATTTACATATTGTCTTTTTTGCTATAGAAGTATAAGCTATCATACATCATATATAAATTCATCACTTGAAGCTTCGCTTGGGTAGCTCAGCTGTTATAGCTGTGATACTACGGCCGCGTGCTCAAATTTTATTCCAAGCGATATTTTTACTTTCTAAATGTTGCTTCCTTATCATATTAATTTAGGATACCTTAATTTATTTTGATTGAAGAATAAATAATTATTATTTACTAGCTGCGCCTCACGGTTTTACCCGCGGGAATTCCAGGATAAGAACCATGTGTTAATCCAGAGTGTCAGCTACCTCCATACCAAATTTCATCTCAATTCTGGACCAATTATGACCGAGTAACAAACATACAACACACTCACAAACTTTCACCTTTATGACATTAGTGTGATTAATGAAATTGAAACCCTGATTATGTAAGCAACTAAAATAAATTATGTAGGTAGGTACTGTTACAATAACTCACTTGAAGTGGAACAAGTAACAAGACAAGGGTGCTAACCGCATCTAGTTTTATGACCAAAGACGGAATTAATGCTAATGGGTCTGTTGGTGTACAATAACGCAATAAACGATTTTGTATTTTTCGTATCCCATCAACATAAAATCTAGGCAGCTATTATGTAAGCTCTATGTCAGCTCTACGATTTATATTTTACATTATGATGATAACACGTACGGTAGAACTCGAAATTTTATAACATAAATCACATTTTTAATAAAAGCGTAAGAGGCAGGACGCTTGTTTCATTTCATATGATTTTTTATCATAATGAAATTCGAGAAAAAATCTCGAGTCTTTTTTCTTCCATTTAATAATGAATTTAGGTTACAGTTTGTTTTTTCTTGTGCCTACAGTTTCTGTATATTAAACTTAAACAGAATTAATATGGATTCTAGTACCTTATTAAAGTAGGCAGATACTGTTGAATGTTTAATAAGTCTTAGATCTAATGAATATGATAATATCAGAATTCCTTAGTTTATTGATGAGGTACAGGTTCATTTCATGAATTTACTCAAGGTTAAAACATTGTGTACTATTATTTATTCTGTGACATTATAAATGTGTGTTAAGTAAATTTTGTGGAAGTTGAAATAATATTGAATCTTCATTAATAATCAAAGTAGGTACTTTATTTTTTTTATGACTATATAGTGGCAAAATAGCGCTAGGCTTGATTTAGACCAATACTTACTTAATACATTACTGATGAAAAGTGAAAATTTAACTCTTAGGCAAAGTACACATAAATCCATCAAAACTTCATACATTGAAATTCATCATTTGACAAATTCGCATTTTTAGTTTGGAAGATCTTTTTTTGTTTTTTATTTATTTTGATTGATATGCCTCGGGTATTGTAATTCTTTCCTAGTTTAAAATCAAAATTTTGCTCCTAGGAATTTTGGCTTTGATTGTGGGTATGATGATAATGTATTCAGCACTCACTGTAGTAGTCTTTGATCTCAGTTTGAAGCTGTGAGAGTGAAATCCTGTAATAGTCATCTGTAACAGTAATCACTAAAAATGATGTTCCGACCTAGCGTGCTTGTCATCCTCGGCCATATTATTATCATAACTTACCTTCAGGTGAGATTTTTGAGAGGTGGTAGAGCATTTTGTGAGTTGCTCGCCTGGCTTGCTACCAAAGTAGCTTACCACCATCAAGTTTAAAGTCTGCCGCCAAGCCAAATACGGTGTTCCGGCAGTTATCCTTGAGAGCCTGCGTATTCCAGGTCTAGTGTGTTTACCAGCTATGATCACATCGTCACTTACCATCAGGTGAGATAGTGGTCAAACACTAGCCAGTCAAAAAAAAAAAAAAGGTGGTGATCAAAAGCTTATCAGATATAAAAGAAAAACTAGGTCTCTAAATATTTTATCAAGTTTAAAAAGTACTGAACCTTACATATTTCTAAACATATTACGTAGTTTAGATGATTTCTTAAGTTTACGTAATTGTTAATAAGATTAAACAGATTTTATGACGTATCCTTGCCATTATTTTGCATTTAGCAGTGTTCATCGGGATTTAACATAATGTCAAATATAAGCGGTAAATATAACATACATACAAGTCTATCAACACACTGCTTGCAGGGAGTTGAGAAACAGTTATCTTTGTTAGGTTAGCGTTTGGTAATAATGAATTTAAGAACTGGAGCTTAATAATAACAAAACTATATTATTTTTTAAATTGATAAGCTCTAGTATTGTTTTTTAAGTGGTAGATGGGGATGGGTATAGGGGATGGGGATACGTGGTTCTTTGTTTTTAAACCCAAAGAATAATGAAAATATCAGTGCGCCTGGATGAACCGAACGTGTGATAAAAATGCTGGTACTAATTTGGCTCAACATATTATTATTAGCATTGCAATTCAAAAAGGGAAGGCCAAAAGGTAGCGTGCACATAATTATTGGTAGTGCTTTAAGACAACAGTTACCCTATACTAAGTGGAAGCTTATAGTGAGCTATTTTGCTGTACCTATTATCTAAAATTGTATATATTTTAGATCAGTTTTAGAAAATATAGGCGATTTTATAACGTTTTCATATTCACAGCCCCACATTAAGTTCGATGACTTGTGTCGTGCGCAACACAACCAGAACCAGAAACATAAATATTACTTGGGGAGAAAAGTTGTGTTCCAGCCGGGAATAAACCCGATACCTGTGCTTAGAAGGCGAACGCCACCCAAATGAGCCAGCAAGCAGTTTGACCTATTTGTACTGGGTAAATATTATTTCCATACAAATATTTATTTCCAAAAATTTTACCCTAGATAGGTAGGTAATTAATGTTATTAAGCCTTAGCAAATAAAATCGACTATTGGTCGTGTAGGCGTTTGTGCCACTAGGAAGGCATTCAGTTAGAAATCTAACATTATAGATATAAGTTATTTCAGAATAGAAATTTATATAGATGCTATGTTAGCAGAAGTTCAAAATAGACAATTGTGCAAAATATAGTGTAAATATATTAAACAACTTTCTAGCTAGATTAATTTTAGAACTTGAATCATGAGTAATTTTAAATTTGTTTCTAAAAACTTGACCTAGGCTAATTACGGTTAGGTTAAACAAGATTAATATTATAAGCAGCGATTGCGACAATTAACAATCATCAAATTCGGTATGGATAGATAAAATCATTGTCATCATTTCCCCCTTTGCTACGTTATTTGGCCATTGATTCACACGATGAAAAGTTTTAATTGACGAAGCCAAGAGTTGCCGGTGTGGTGTAAACTTTATAAATTCGAGGTGTTGTTCTCTCGTAAAATACTCGGGCTACAGATACTTCTTAACATAAATATTTCAATAAACAATTGTTTAAACAAAGTTTTATTTATCTGGGATACTTTGATGCTTATAAACAGCAAACGTTGCTGCAACTTCAATTATAAACTCACTATAGAAATGTAAGTCAAATAATGTTGATGATGATAGAGGTGGGTGTAAGTAACTCATCTACTGCACCATCGATATCTACATAATTATGTATTACATTCTATATTATTATTAGTAAAACGTATAAGTTTGTAATAGGTTATCTCTGGAACTACAGATATGATTCTGATTTTGTTCACTCAAAGATGGACAGATCCCCGAGTGACAAAAGCTATGTTTTATTTGTGTACAAGTTAGACTTATGCACGCAGTCTCAATATTTGTATCACTTGTCTTAGAAAAATAACCTGATTGGCCGCTTTATCGACGTAAACAATACTGTTGATATAAGTGAATAAACGCTTGAAAACTTAAAGTAACTAAACATGCTTGGCATTTTTAATGCATTCAATATTAATCCTTTTCAAAAGAAACTATTCTTCCGTCTTAATATATATTTTTTTATGTAGATATAATCCTCCGTTAACTGCATATAATTTGGACATGATTATAGTGTAAGAGAAATCATTAGATGAGTCATAGCGCGGTAAATGCCAAAGGGGTCTACATCACAAATTGAATACAGTTAGTAACTGAGTAATCCGGCACATTATGCGTTTAAGATACTTAGATACATAAATATGTTGGATCGTCTTAGACGAGAAGTAATTCGAATATGTCCTTCTTTTTAACATATTTTATTGTATTGTATATTTTTATATATTTTTTCGAAAGAGAAAAATCATTATCATGGATAAGTTAAAACAGCTTAAAGTGGTTATTTATACCCGTCGTGAACTCGCCTGATGATGGGGATCGGACATCCACGAAACCTAGGTTGAAAGGGTCGACCTTAAATCGTGAGTCAAGTCGTTTCATTTGTATAAAGTATAATAATATAGCTAATAAACAAGAATAATTTTTGCACAAACATTTCCGTACTTCGATAAATATTTGGTCTATTTCGCATTTCTGAATACATTGCGCCTAGATCTAAATATTTCAGCAGCTATTCCTGACAGCCAGTCAATCTGAGCTACACCATTTTCAATTACGTCAACACTATCAGGTATAATAGTGGTGGAACGATAGCTGTCTAGAAATAATACTTGAAAACAGTACAGTGCCAAAATATCGGAAACACAAAAGTAACGAAATACATAGTCCTGTTATTATTACAAACAATTATAATACTTGAAAATACATATTTTTGCATAAATTACTTGAATTGAATAGAATAACAATAATTTGTGACAAACATAAAAAACGCACGAGGCAAAACTGTTAATGTCACAAACCGGCTCCAACTCTGTATTCCAGCGCGAATTCAATTGTTACTTTAAGGCACCTATAGAAGGCAGAATGCCACTACACTCGTACTAATGACACACAATAACTAGTTAAAACAAATCACTAACATCCCTTACACCACTTTACGGCCGGACCAGTCCATGGAGCAATTTAACGACTACTTAAAGTGGACTCGGAAACTCCAGGTGAATCTCCAAAGCCTTTTATTACAGTTCCGCGAACGTGTCTCTTGAAACTTCCCCAGCACTATTCAATAACTGGAGATCAATTAAAAACTAAGTGCCGGAGACTCGACTGCCGAGGAAGTTTGATCATTTATCATAGGATTAAAATTGCGGCTTAGCACTGGTACCCGTGAAAATACTTGAAGAGGTTTTCGCTTTATTCATTGCCTTAAAAACAGGTCAGTGATGGTGAATGTGAAATGAGTTTGTGAAGTTTGGCATTCAAACTATTATATCATGGAATTGTCAACCATTGTCAGTATTAATGTATTTGGTATAAAGTTGATAAAATCATAATATAATGTATCTTAACCCGCAATCTAAATTGAGAAGTATCCGAAATCCATCCACTAGATATTTCACAAATTTGTAAGACATTTTCTGGTTTCGCGCTACTACATACTAATTATATTAACTTTCGTATTTCATTAATCCTAAGTTAACCCAAATATTCATTGGTAAGCATATTTCAGACCTAAACCGTTATTAATCCAAAGTTAAGTCAATTAGGCGCCGAACCCCTTATTAAAGGCCGGATATAAGTGGATATAGGTGGATATAAGTGTTCCAGGACGCGTTGGGTCGGAAACTAAAATCGCGGCGGCTCCCGGCGGCATCCCGGTCTCCCGGCCCTGGTCTAATGGGCTGCCGCTATAACGAGGTACCACGAGCACTCTCGAGACACGAGCTCGGAACGAAGCTACGTACCTCTTTAAAACGAGTTGTGTATGTCAAGGGTCTTATCGTTCTTTGAGTGCTTCACGAATTTCGGTCTAACCCTACCAGATTTATAATTAGCTTTGCTTGTATATCCACTAAAAACGACAACAGTGCCAATTTTACGACAACCCTCCTAAAAACTTACCCAATCTGTCTTCTGATGCACAGGTCAATAAACGCATTGTGTTTTTTGTTCGCAGATTTGGCCGATTCAATAAAGGTGAGTTTTAAATAGAATCAAAAGAAACGGAACAAAGGAACATTATCTCCCCTGATGCTGATGGGAAATGAAAAGCGACAAGAGGAAAAATATCATTAAACATTTTCAATAATAGGCGTTTGACATCATTTTTTTGTGTCATTAATTCTGCTATTGTGACTGACGTCCTATCGGTCACGGATTCAATCAATTGACCTGAATAGGGTCGAAGCCGATTCGAAACTGGAGGGGTCCATTTCTAAGCCATCGCTGTCATTACTAGGAACATTATTAGAGATAGCAACCTATAGTGACCCTTCGATGGAGTTAGTCGATAAATTTAATGGAACCACGCAATAACGTACCGTAGTTTGTCGATTACAAGCCTATTTGTGTTGGGGATAGTAAAAACAAATTGTTCGAAAACAAATATGTCAATTTAATGAAAATTGGAAGTCAAAGGTTCAATAGACAATATAAAGCTTTTATAAGGTAACATTACGGATCGATACAAAACCTTATGCTTGGTTTAATAGTGTTACGTAAAGGATTTATTTAGATGAATAGATTTATCTTTGTTTATGAAATGGAAAACCTTTAGTATATTTAGAGTTACACATCTGCATTATTTCATAATGTACATGCGGAAGCTTAATCTTAATGTTTTATTTACAAAAAACTATGGGCATTATTATAATTATCTACGACGATTTACATTTAGGTGCTTAAGACTTGTCAAAAGCATTTAAAAATCTGTACATCACGTTGTTCAAATTTGAGTTCATTGCTCAATTGCCAGGATGTCTGTACTTATCTCGTTTGCTTTATCAAATGTGCCTACCATTCGAATTTGACTGTCGACCCTTTTGTGATATTAAATCGAAAGTTCATACAAAAGGTCAATGACACAATGTTATAATCCTCATTTGCACATAACAAAATAATAAGTTAGCAGTATATAAAACTAATCTTTTAAACTGTTTAAGGCGGTGTATTGGTTCCGATAATTATATAAACTACACAAGTATTTCATACCAGCAACTACAGATACATTTTTGTGAACAAGTGAATACGCCAGCGTAGATCAAGGCAAAATTGATCTTGATTGCACACGTCCAGCTTTATAAAAACTGCCATTTTCTAGTGCAATTGGCGAAAGATAGGCCATGTTATGATGGTTATTTTAAAGTCGCACGATGTCTAAAGCACCGCTACTGAGTAGTAATCGCGTCACATAGCAAGCTTACAGCAACCAGTAGTTACCACAACGGTGTCCCATCCGGGACCGTTTGTGGCAAAATGGCCCACTGAACTGGTTGCAGAAACTAGCTGCAAAACTCCGCAACAAAGAATGCATTCTGATGTGTTGCTCGCAGTTGAC
This sequence comes from Lomographa bimaculata, assembly GCA_948107665.1. Classification (NCBI taxonomy): domain Eukaryota; kingdom Metazoa; phylum Arthropoda; class Insecta; order Lepidoptera; family Geometridae; genus Lomographa; species Lomographa bimaculata. The sequence goes on from OX403597.1 coordinate 6,026,786, forward strand.
TCGCAAAGTTTTACATTAAAAAAGTTTCCCTCGGATATTTTACAATGTTGTGCTTCATATTTTTATTGCTAACAAGAAATTGGATAGGACTACTTATAGGATCTAAGGGAAACGTAAGTTACACGACAGCATTTTCATGCCGCAAACATGTGAAAACTGTTTATAACAGTTCTACATTTTAAATCAGAATCAATCAGCTTTAGCAAAATATTATAAAAGAACCATGAGTCGATGCAATACGAAAACCAATCATCGGGATAAAAACAAAATTAATATCACGTAAACAAATTTCATTTCATCGTAATTTATGACACAGTGCCCAACATGGAAACGGTACTGATGATAATTATATATGTGATCTGTATACTGATCTCCCAATTTGAATTTATGATTCTGAAACACGACGTGTTTGTACAATCACAAACGCAATGAATATCGTGAGATATACCGATCCGTCCGTGGATACGTAAGCACTGGATTTATAGCTTGTTTTTATAAAGCTTCGATAAATGATGTTCGTACCAGTCAAATATTATCCCCCTGTGTGTTGTTCGCACTTGCGTCCGGGTAACTATGCGCATTTATCGGAAAACAAATCACAACAGTCTGATATATCGTACCCACTAATGTACTCATGCTATATCATTTCTCTTGGGGAATAAAGCTAGATTATTACTACTGAGACAGCTATGAATTCTGTTCTTTACTATGCTCGTTATCTTACTGTCGTATTGCAGATTATTCTAGAAATGTTTCTCTATACAATCTGATTCTTCTACCACTAGTATTTTATTTAAAGAATTAGTGCTATTGTTTTGTTTAGTGGTTTTGGATCACGATCTAATTTTGTCTTTTGTCGTCGCAGAATAATCATTAGCCATTAAGCGTTGAGAAAGTCCTTTGTGAAGCGTTATTTACTATGCTGTTATTGTTTTGTTGAAATCTGGTTGATGTAAATAGTTTATTTTCATTGTGTTATCATTTCTCATCACAGAAATATTCTATTGTAAATTTGTGACTACTTATTTTATTATTTATTAATTTAAGGTCACGTTTTTGTTTTGTTTTCAGTAACTGTTCGAGCTACTGCATACGGTTTTAATCTGAATGGGAACCATTAAAATACCTCAGCGTTACCCGAGAGGAACTTAAACCTGCAACAAACTGTGACATATTGTTGAAATCAGTGTCATAGGTTCGACTTTTTTTTGACGATCAAACATTTTGATAGATAATGTGATTAAACATCACTTATTATTACGCACAATCACAGGATATTATATCACATAGTACGCGAAACTCATTACATTAATGACAAGGCTGCATGGAGGCATACTACACAAACGCTTTCTGGCGACAACATTATTAATATTATTATAGATTAGTTTCATTATTACTATTGTAATAAACAATGTTAATTTGTTTTTTAAATATAAACCACCGTGTTTATTGCCAGGTTCTTCACAAAGTGCATGTAATTTTGCGAATTGGGCAGTAGAGTCATTAACTTTCATGAGTGCCACTTTGGGGCCCCTGCAAATAAACGATTTTGAATAAGAACTAATGGTAAACAAATCTGTATTTAAAAATCTACATTAATGCCACATATGAATATACATTTAATATTAACTACACTAGTAAACGTAAACATTTGCGTACTTACCACACTCGACTATGTCATTACTTAGCAAAAGGTGACAGCAACTTTAAGTAGTCAAACGCTAGCAGATAGAAATAAAAACAGGAACTTAAAAATGTTGTCCAACAAAAGGATCATCCATAATCCTTAACCAGATTGATCACTGTATTACAGTGTACAGCGTAGTTAAATGTAACCGCACATTTTATTTTTTGTTTCCCGTGGTAATGGATAGGTGAAGTAACATCCGTGGTCGTGGCCTCGTCTGCACGAGCCGCGACCTTGAATGATGAGTCTGGTACTGATGGATGTGTCACGATCAGCTTACGGTCACGACTTGGCGGTTCTATGGGAGTGGAATAACATAAATTTGGAATAAATTGATTTGAAAACGTTTTGATGCCAGTAGCATTTTGCAGTTGCATTAATTACTTATTGGAACTTGATAATATCAAGTATTATATAGCCTTGATTGCCTGTCATTCTAGGCCACAGGGCATAATAAGTAAGTAGTCCCATTTCGTTTTCTAAAAACAAGGGGCCTGGCGGGTTTTTTTTTTACTCTCTACCATCATTTACTTAAAGGGTAGCGTATATTTGATTAGGTGCCTGCGGTATTGGACAGGTGCGGGAGGGGTGTGTTATAGAGAGTGCTTACTGACGTCACGCGTGGCGCTCATCCTCCTGCACCGCTCTACTACCGCAGGAATCTACTCATTTATGCGTCACCCTTGTAAGGTGATAGAGTTGTAAAATGCTAGCCTATCAGCCAAAAATAAGTTCAAAACTCTGGGTGGCACTGAACAGTATTGGGCAAGCGTTATGTACCATCAGGCAAGCGACTTGATCGTATCGTCTCTCAATAACATAGAAAAATATATATCTTAGATAGAAAAGAAATAGCCATTTGTATGATAGACAATATATAAATTCGTAACTTTGTCTAAGTGTATTAAATTTTATATCCAACTAATTGATAAACCAATATATGCATAAATTTTTGTCTCTGTTTGATAAGCAAGGATTCGACCCTTACCGTCTCATTTGTTGGTAAGCGATACTGTGCATGGTTGTAGTAATGAAACTAAGAGACTAGACAAGCAAATCATTGATCTGATGGTACGCTTGTTTAATACAATTCATGACATACTTAGCTTCTTACCTTTATACTGAGTGTGAGCGTTAGAAAAAATATTTTCAGCAATAAAGAAATTCCCTATCTGCACAGACTAGCATGTGTACGATCCTATTTTAGGCTACATTGATCCTACTGTATCATCACAATGATAAACGCGGGTGAAGTAGCAGGAACAAAAAGTGCTTTATAAGACAATGTTCACAGAATGCAAACAAGAATCAAAACAGAACCAAACCAGCCCATTCGTCAACGCCACGCCATTCGCCAAAGTCCGGCAGCTAGCAGCTTTTTCATGTCACTTGTCCGGCACGGTGCCGCCCCCACTAATCCCTTGTTGCTTTCGTTTATTTTGGTTTGCTGGATTTAGGAGTTTTGCGACTTGTCGTGTGTGACTGTTGCATTTGTCTAGGACTAGGTAGATGCAATTTGAGACCGGATTATCTGGTGATATTTGTTTGAAAGATGACTGAGGGCTACTTCTCTCACTGGCCTCTCAATAAGTGTAGGTTATGATTTTAATGTAACCTTTAATTTGTGTGATACAAATTAAAGGTCTACCCAACGTTATATCACATTAATATTATGAATGCAAAAGTTTGTGAGTGTGTTAGTATGATTGTTATTTCTTGACGCTGAAACGGCTGGAGCTATATTAATAAAACTTAAAATTGAGATAGTGTATACTCTAAAATAACACATAGGCTACCTTTTATTTGCGGGTAACACCGTGAGGCGTAGTGTTATAATAAGTTATAATAGTGTTCTAATAAGTAATTTTTTACGAGTCTATTTGATAGAAAATAGGAGTTTTTATTTTAGTCTTTTATTGGTTAAATTGCGGGTTAAAAATGTTGAACTGAAAACACCGCGTATGCTTAAGGCGCCGGGTAGTGGTTGATTTGCCCATACAATCGTAATACCGAAATGATTTATAATTCAAGCATATAACCACCATACTGTGCTGTTATTCAGATAAAAAACGTATTAATCTAGGTTCCTGGATAGTTTTTATTCCAAAATAATTACCTAAAACGAAATATAAACCAATTGATTTTCACACATTATTACGACGTAAATGTCGCATCTTTAACTTATTCGTTTTGTATTAAAAACGAACACATTTCTTTTGTCATTACAACAGGAACATAGATTATCATTTCAAGGTACTATTAATACAAAAAACAATGGCTAAACATTACATTTTCATTCATAATTTTTGGTATTACGGCACCTATTATAATTGTTCGTTCGGTAGTGCTATCGCATCAAGCATGGGTACAGTTTGCAAGTTAAACAGAGACAGCCTATAGACTCGTTCAAAGCCACCCCGGCCTCTTAAACATTCGTCTCATTAATGTTGTCCTATATGTATCATCCATATATCAATCAATCAATCAATCAAATATTTTAGATTCACTTTGAAATTTTTATCCGTTTGACATCAACCCTCCTTGGAAATTCTATTGAAAAAGAGGGACCTTGTTCGTTAACGGAAAAGGCACCATGTAATTTAATTCTATTTGTGATCATAATATAGTTTTATGTAAATCAATGCTTTTTCGCTGTAAATGTAAATGCAAACAGCGACAAGACGCTAGCAGTAAGAAATCCTATTTTTAAAGTGAAATGGCGACAATTGCAGCTACAAATGTACAAAGTACATTGCTGTAGGTAGATATAAATTTGCTGCAGCGTACATCGTAAATTTTGTTCACGCAGCACGCTCGCAGCTTCGTTACTCCACCTCTTTCTATTTTATCCCTGACCTGGGGTGCAAAGGGTGGAGGATTTAGGGTTACCGGGTATCAGACTGGGAGTATTACTTGGATTATAATGAAAGTCCTACTTGAAGACGCGGTAGGATGTTGCAGATTGAAATTTGGACTTTTAATCTAAAGTTTATAAAAGTTCGAATTATTAATAAATATTGATTAAGTACCGATTGTACTCACGTATTATTTAATTTAATCGAGAAACTCGACCGAAGATGAGCGTCTATATCGCTCGAACACCGGTCGAGTTTCTCGATTAAATTAAACAATATGTGAGTACAACTGGTACTTACTTAATCAATAATAATAATATAACTCACGATAGTTTAAATAACACATTAATAAAGCAATGTAGTATTTAAAAACCCTAATAATTATGTATATTGCTATTTGTTCAATAAACTGCCTTTGCATAAATTAATATAATTTTTTTTTTATTCATTTGTAGAGCTGACCTTTTGTTACAGTTAAGTAAATATTTATTCTTTTTTACCCACTTCCCAAAAAAGGAGGAGGTACTCGAGTCGTCTGTATATTTTTTTTTTATGTCTGTTACCTCATAACTTCTCTCCACGTGAGCCGATTTCGAAAATTCGACGGGACCGGTCCCGGTCTTAAACGGTCTAATTATCTCAAGTTATTTTCTGGGGTGTTTTCAGTTAAATGTATTTTTCAACAGTAATATCAGAAAAAATATGTTTACTAGACAATCGCACTGAAAATATTTATTGACGTGATAACGTCTTATAAATCGATGAACACCGGCTGTACGCACGAAAAGTGTCACGTTCCGCCTGAGCCTGAGCGTGCAAGCACGAGCGCGGAACAAGCGATAGAAAGACACGATCGAACTAAGCGTTGTTTTATGACGTTACCACGTAAAATTAAGTTTAATTTAATCGCTATAAAATTGTTCTTGGAATATGTCATATCATCAAAGGAGACATGTTCTTCTTTTGCTTCATGATGTCAGTTTATATAGTGGTACCATTATTTTGGCAAAACTCAATCATGCCAGGCGGCTTATTGGACTTGCAAAGCCTCGGTCACAGATGTATAGTCGCAAGTCTATCGGTATTATATCGTTTGCATTTTAGAGAGTGTGCGCAGGAATTACATGAGTTAATTCCATGCCCATTTTACTATCTAACAACCAGACAAACTGTCAAACGTCATCCATTTATGGTTGACATACCTCCAGTTCACTCGAAGTTGTTTGCTTCTACGTTCATCATCCGTTCAGCGAAGGAGTGGAACTCATTGCCTGCGTCATTGTTCTCCGAAGGGAGTCTTCAAATCAAGAGTGAATAGGTATCTTCTTGGCAAGCTGTTCACATCTTCAGCTGCCTTCCATCAGGTGAGATAGTGGTCAAATGCTTGCTTATTTAGCATAAAATAATAATAAAAACAACTCAATCTAACGATTAGAAATTTGGTTACCAATTATGTCGTTACAACATAAGCTAATTCTTATACTAGAAAAGTGTTTTTCTTTGGACTTAATCTCACGAGTACAAATACCTGTACAGTTTGCTAAGTGTTTACTCAATAGACACTTATCAATTTATTATGTCGTACTACTGAAGTGAACTTTTTTAACATTGAAACAACAGAAACGTGCTAAGCGACTTTTTAGCTTTACTTGACATGTTTTCTGTATCACGTTCATGTTGTGTTGCTACTGTGGCACAGCTCAATTAAGCCGGTGGTGCCATTCGCGTACCGTCGGCGGCAATACGTTGCGGTCCGGTAGCGGTCTCATTAAACGGTCCAATCGCTTCATGTCATTGGCTAGGGCGCTTTCAGCCGAATTTATTTTCAGCGTTAATACGGGAACAGGTGTGTTTTTAAAGTAAGCGCTTTATTTTAAATTCATAGAGACTGCAAATATGTGAATGGAAATTAAAAAGCTATCGAACTAAAGTTCAGCGTGCAATAACAGTGATTTTGATTTCCATTAAATTGTTACAGATTTTGTACAATGAATTCATTTTCTACTTACGTTTGCTACTCCCAATTATTATTAAAATACTGTTTTCAACGATACCCCACACGAGCAGAAGAAAAATTTAAAGTTTTTTTGCTACTTACGTGAATGCCAGCAAGCCTCATATTGTCATTTAAAACACTTAAATTGCCATTTTTGGTTTAAAGCAATAGCTTCATTTTCAATGAGAATGATTAGATTTTTGTAATGGCCAACACCATATTTGTACGCCTACTCTTGGGCAAAATATGTATCGACACCCACTAAATTGTACAACAACCTGCATGTAAGCCACTTACATGCAAACGCATGTTTTACTAAGAAATTATCTTAATCTTTATCTTTAGTTTAAATGATTTTGACCACAGTATTAAATTTTTTTTATCCAGTGTCAGACCAGAGATTTTTTATGAATGATAGGCAAGCGTTTGACCACCATCTCACCTGATGGAAAGTGGCGAAGTCGCCTAGAACATACCAATTCACTCTAGACTTGAAGACTTCGAGATTAAACCGTTTGGGAAACAAAGACACGTGCAATGAGTTCCACTCCTTCCTTACTAATGTTGAATGTAGAAGCAAAACGTTTCGAACCGCTAAGAATAATTTCAAACAATTCAAAAATACCTTGTCGTACAAACACCACACGTGGAAGGAGCATTAAGTTATTTTCAAGCATCGTTTAGCCGGCCAAGTGCCATTATAAAACCCTGAACGTCAGTCTGTTGGGTGTCATTAATACAGCGCAATGCAGTAAAGAAACTTGTAAGAATTTCATTTTTAGATATATTTTTATTGAGTCCAATAGGCAAGCTTTAGACTACAATCTCACCTGATGGAAAGCGATGATGCGGTCGAAGATGTAGCACGCATGCCTATAAGGTACCTATTCACTATTGACTTGAAGACTCCCAGATAATACTTTTCGGGGAACAAAGATGAGATATATGATTTATGCATCTCTACTGTAAATTAACGTTACTACATAATTGTAGTTACATATTAAGTCATTTTTATCTATATTATGAAACCGTGTGAAATTTTACAAAGTAATGTAAAATAAATCTATATGTATTATATAAACATTAATCTCTATTATCCTTGGTCATCGCATCACACGTGAACGGATGGAACAATTACGCTAATTCTTTTTTTTGTATTAATTATTATCAGGAGAAAGTTCTTATGAAAGAAAATTTTATCCCGGAATTCCCGCGGGTCTGGGACTTACGCGGCCAAAACCGCGGGGCGTAGCTAGTATAATATATTTATACACGCTTGCATTCTCGCAGCCAGCATAGAAGACTTGCATCGTGGATGCCAAAAACATTCAAATTACATACACACTATCACACTCAGGTAAGATAGTAGAGATATCGTACTGGACGATTAAAAAAAATAACGAAAATCTATACTTAATTATATACAAATTTGTTCTGCGCTAGTCTCGCTAAAACTCGAGAACGGCTAAACCGATTCGGCTGATTCTTTTTTGTTGTGTTTGTAATTTAGATTTATAAGTTTGTTTGTTTGTTTTTTTAGTCCACTGGAAATTACACACGCGCGAAGCCGGGACGGATCTCTAGGTTAACATAATTATCTAGTTCAAATGATAGAGATCTGGTAGAGATCGCTATTAGTGATAAGGCCGCCTGTTGTGATACTTTACGTATAAGCTTGTTTGTTACCTTTGTTTTATCTCATCTTATAAAGTGGATCAATAAAGTATTATCTATCTATATATCTATCTATTTCGTTCATCTTACATATTAGTAGGTAACGTTCATTTGACACTTGACGTCGATACCGATATTTGTAAACAAAATGTTAGTTGATGTTATTTGTTGTGTCTGGAACGGTTCATGTCACATTGTTTAAAGTCATATTATGTTTGATGTCTTTTATGCTGACATAATTAGTTATCTCATCTTACCATCAGCAAAAACACAACAGGTTTAATGAATTAATAAAAATATAACGATGAAACAAACATACTTAAACATATAACACCAACACATTTACACACAAACTTTCGGATTTATAATGTTAGTGTGATTATAATAGATTTAACTACACGTTAGAGTAGTTATTTTTAATTAACTGTAATGACTTATTAATCAAAATACCTTTCATTTTACTACTCAGATACAATTTACATCACTTTAACGTCATAAATAATAATTGAAACGCAAACAAAGCTTAAAAAACCGACTTTATCGCTTATATTTCTGTTTCGGCTTGACTGATTTCGATAAAATTTATGTGCGACCACCTCTGACGGATACACTACCAAACAAAAAAAAAACATTAAAATCGATTCATAATTAGCGGGGATATCGCGTAACATACATACAAAAAAAAACATACAGTCGAATTGAGAACCTCCTTTTTTGAAGTTGGTTGAAAATATTTCCATATGAACTTTCATCCTTATATATTTCTGTTATTTATTCTACATAATTAATATCATAACTAATCTACTTACCTAATACAAAAAGTGATTGGTCGGCAGTGCGCTCAAAATGCTGACTGCGTTACCACGTTGCATAAAAATATTTATATTTTTGATTTATTTATTTTTTAATTATAATTTTCATTTTATTTCATCAAACGTCACGCACATTCATACATTTTATTTCTAATGTCACGCACATTTTCAAACTCATATTTAAAATATTAAATTAATTGTATTTTGAATAAGATTGTTTGTTTGCTTTTGAAGAACACTATACAATCGAAAAGAGAATTTACAAAGAAATCTTAAATATAACATGGGAGCACAAAAGGCGGTTCTTTCGCTCAAAGCGATTTCTTCTAGATAAACAAAGGGAGATGATAAAATACTAGCCGTGCCCCGCCGCTTCGCCAGCTTTATTTAAGTTAAAAAGCATGTGTTAAAACGGAACCTAAACTATTCACATTTAAAATTTCATCAAAATTCGTCTATTCGTTACGGAGATACGTGTTAACAAACATTAAGACTCAGACACACACACACACACAAACTTTAGCATTTATAATATTGGTAATATTACAACCATGAACGGTGGCGTATCTCAACACTCATTTAAATAAATGTTATTACACATATTTATAAATATTACATAGTATACCTACAAAACCTACATAAATAATAATATCTATATATATAAAAGAAAGTCGTGTTAGTTACTCCACTTATAACTCAAGAAAGGCTGAACCGATTTAGCTGAAAATTGGCAGGGAGGTAGTTTAGAGCCAGGAGAAGGACACAGGATACTTTTTAAGAACGTACATTTCTTTAAATATTTTTTTTACATTTCGACATGCTTTCCATTTTCTCATACGTCACTCGGATTTGGTAAAGTACTAGGCAAACATAAACATGAAGGTTGTAATAATATAGTCACGTGGCATTGTAACGCATGCCGGGTATGGCTTCCTAAATATGCACATTCATTGACTGTTAGGCGGAACGAAGGTCGCCGGGACAGCTAGTTATATTATATTTCGTAAAGACAACAGGGAACAATCCTTACCGCATAATTATATCATATTACTGCTGCATTGAGAGTTGTGAGGTATCATTATCCTATGTGCCCCTCATGCGCACACATACAAACTGTGTGTTTATTTTTTGTTTCACACACGCGATAATAATGCCAAGGGCGTTCGTTCACTTGCATGTTCGTCCGGTCATACGTATTTTAATATAGGTAATTCAGGATTTTTATATGAAGGACTAGCTGGTGCCCGTGACTTAGTCTCCGCAGGATTAGTACTTCGAGTAGCTTTAAATTTTTGTTTTATTTATGTTTCACTATTTTGGCGATAATGGCTTACACATAGCTGTACGGTACACGTAGCTGTCGCGGGCTTTTTTTAGGACTATTTAAGATAAACATTTCCATTATACATTATATACGTGTACCTCTAAAGGTTCTTGCAGCGCACGCCAGAATAGCTCGCAGATGGCAGAATTTTTTCCTACTTACTTGACTTATAAAATATATATATTTGCTTCCCGCTGACGTATTTGGGTGCCCCCTTAACATTTTCATTTATATCACTTTCATTGCCATACTTTCCGAAAATGTTATGTTATTCAGTTGTATGGTTTAGACGCTGGAAGCCTCTGACAGACGGACGGACGGACAAAGTGCTGAACCACTCAAGTCAATCAGATCTTGGTTCTTTAGAGTACCTATAACTAGTATAGGTTCACTTAGCTCCCGCATCGCCAAGTGCATCATGAAATCGTGAATATAAAAAAGAAAAAAGTAAAATATTCGTATCATTAGCGTTTAAATATTGCAGCAATACATAAAAGCCTGTTAGTGAGGCAGCACGCATTGTAACGACCGCAGCCTGCCGTAGAAATATTGGCTCGTTAGGGAGAATTAAATTAAAATGAAATTGTCCTCATGCTCTACCACTGGACCGAAGGACTCTATAAAAATAGAGAACAACTCTGTTGTTTTAGACATATTTGGAATGGCAAAAAAAATAAGTATATTTTGAAAGGTTCGGGTCCTGAAAGCTCGGTTTTTATATCGTTTTGACGTGTTAAATTGATTTTTCATTTATTGATTGTTATTGAGTATGTTATTTTATATGTACAAATTGATAAAATAATTATCAAGCTATTTAAAAACGATCGTGTTCTTAATCGCTTTACTGTTTAACTTTGCAAAACTTTTATAAACAATTTAGTCTGTATTTTTTATTTTATTAATTGATTACACTATTGTATTGTTTTTATTGTTGTGTATAAATAGGTGCTAATTGCCTGTAGTAAAGATTTAAATAAAATAAATATGAGTTTTAGTGTCTCGATCTCTAACATAAATAGTCATTCAAAAACACTTTCAAATTTCTACATTCCATTTCATTAAAACCTCCTTATATTACTGAACATTATGTAAACTCAAACAAAAATTTAAAAAGGTAAAACAAAAATGGCAGCAATTTCCGAACGTAACAATAAACTGTCAACAACAACACCCATATTTTCCTGAAGCACTCGCCACAAAGAAACAAGACCATCGAGCGTCGTTCAAACTTTTGCTCTCGCAGGCGAAAAAAAACGAAGAAAAAGTAATTTAAGTCGATGTCACCGCCAGTAACAGGCACCTTCATACTGAATGCATTAAACACGCGGTCTTAATACGTGACTCCTGTACCACGACGTGTTCAAAGCAGTTAGGATGTTGCTAGGGACGGAGACAGTACTGTTTTTGCCGGTGGCCGAACTTTCCAATCGGCAGAATTTTAAATTATTTTATTCATATTTTAAATTAGTTTCGATTCATATAAAAAAGTGTACAAATTATTTATTCCCCTCCAGCTGCATTGGCAACTGAGTTTCACAACCAGTTGTCGATAAGGAAAAAAATATCTTGCTACTCAACCAGTTACAAAGGATAGACTATTTTTTTGTCACAACTGTCATACCAGTTTTTCTTAGTTTAATTGTCAACGTAGTTAGGTCATTCGGATGTTGACGAATCATTGAATTGGATAAACAAATAACGATGTACACTTAAGCTACTGAAACCAAATAGAATTTGCCTGATTTTATACTGAACACTGCACTAGATAGTATTATTATTAGACTTGGAATTGACCATCTTACTATACATTTACTATACATTCTTACCTCTCTTGTTTAGATTTCACATGTAAAGTAGTTGTTGGTAGTAGGCACACATCAATCGGTCATCTTTAAAGGGCGCATGACGACCATATGTGTGTCATGTATGCTTAAATACTTGTTACTTTATAGGATAAATAGCACTTTTATAAATACAAGCGTGTTTATCATCTATCGCCCATATCATCACTTACCATCAAGTGGTCAATCGGCAGGATGTCGAAGATATAAACGTATCCGGCCAAACCATTTGCACAACATCACTGATCATGACCTGTTAGGGTCTACGTTATGCAAACACGCTATTTTTGCGGCGGGGTTAACACGGGGTGTGAGTAGTTTATGCCACCCCTGAGATGGACCCTGTAACGACTCTGTGATCCCTACCATATCGCTTACTTTGGGCAATGCTTAAACTTGTATTATGTGACGGGCGGTATAAGTGCGAATATATGTAAATGTCGTGAGATAACATAGAGCATATTTAGCTCTTACAACCCTTACTTCTTCAACATGCCTGTGTACAAATTAAACGTTACTTGAATATGCCACGTAGAATTGAACTGCCCGTTAGCTAAGTTTGATGAGCGATCGCCTTGTAAGCTGGGGTATCGGGTTCGATTCCCGGTGGGAACACAAGTTTTCTCTCCAAGGATAATTTGTGTTTCTGGTACTGGTTGTGATTGTGTGTGTGATGTGAATGTTTCCAGCACCCCCTATATCCACTATGTAACAAGATAATACAAATAAATGTCTTTCTAGCTGTAAATTAATCTGTGACCGCGTTTTTCGCTTGCACAATGTGTGTCGACGTTATTGTATAGTCTGGTAACATATCGACTGCCTCCCGACGTATTGAAACGTTAATGAAGTGTCGATTGTGAGAAATGCTGCTAGGCATTGACTTGTACTAGTTTTTATATCTGGTTTTGTTGCTGATTACAACATCACAAATGTGTATATTATTTCTGGTATTAAACTACCGTGAGAGTCATTGTTATAATGTAAACCGGCACTCACTCGCGTATAATAGTCGGTAGAAAATGGTCTGACCAGGTTTCGGAAATAGGTATAGGTACGATGTCCTTCTTCTTTAATTAGTTTTGAAGCTAAAAAGTGTTGAATCGTTACAATCTATAGCTTATTTTTTAGATTATCTTACATTATATTATCTTAGTTATTATGATCTATCAATAAGTGTTAAAATGAATCATAACCCTTTTTCTATATTTTACTACCAAGTCAGCCACGCAATTAAAAAGTGTCTTTTTCTGTTGATATGCTGCTGAGTGGTTCTGTATAAATCCTATAACTGAATCAGTGATAGAAGCATCGTTCGAACAAAATCCTGAATGTCATCTTTACATTGCAACTCACCATAAATTCATGTTCACTGGGCTATTTTCTATTAAAATATTGCTTTATTATATCCATAATAGGTAAAAATTCCCAATAACAATAACCATTGACCCAGACCTGGCACTGCAGCCACAACTGACATACTAAAACCTAAAAGCTTCAATAGGTAACGTAGACCTGTCATATGTTTGGACTCGTTTCTGTTCTCTCTGTCTTTACAAAAGTATTGGTTACAATGAATACGTTTTTGTCTATTGTGTTATACTCCTACTTGTATTATTGATGAAATAAGACTAAAGGTTTTGATTTGGAATATATCTTTGAGCCATCTAGCGCATGCCGACTTGAGCCAAATTTAAGCTGCGTCTGTTGATCGATTCCTTGGCTAAATAGGGTGTATGCATATTTTCTTGTGCTTATAATCGATTGTTTACTTAAATATATTTTTGAAAAAAAAAAAACATTCATAAAATGATTAAATTTCATATCAAAATAAATATTTGAATGCGTGCTCGCATGTTAAAGAAGTGGCATCCTTGAGATGGCTGTAATTTTGCAAATCTGGCAGAAGAGTAATTAATTTTCATGAGTGCCTCATTGGGTGCCCATGTGAATAAACGATTTTGAATATGAATTTGAGTATTTTGCATACCATCTTTCACTGTCACATTATTACACTAACTCAAAAGTTTTGGTTTTCTTGAATCTTCTTTCACTAAGTCTGTGATGTCGAGGAGCTGGATTGCCTCAACGCTTACATGGTGATGAATTTTTTTAAGATCTTCGGTGAGTCTTTCTATAACACTAGCGATGGATTTGGAAAAAAATATGTATATTAACATGATTAAGGTGAAATTTAGGGCATAAGTAAAATTGTATAATTGCATATAGAGCTTAAATCTAACATAAATCACGAGATCTTAATATCAATTTTAGCGAATAGGCATTTGATTATATAGAGGCAAACGTCGGTAACTAAATGAAATGTTCAATTTATGAAATAAAACGTTAGAGAGGTTCTTAATTTTGGTAATTTGGTGTAAAGGTCAAATATTATCAAGATTTTGTGAATTTTTATTCACTGGATATCAGATTATCCAATTATATTTTCCATTATAGCTAGACACCAGACAAATAATCTTTTCTTGATTATTAAAGCTGTTAGAAAATACAAAATCCATTTAAAAAACTACGTTTAATAAAATCTCGGTTTTAGAACAAGAAAACTAGTTTATTATATTAAAAAATAATCTATTTCAAGCTCCATAATCTCTAAATCAATTGTTTACAATTGGTTTTATAATACCACTATCAACCAGTAAAAGTGATTTAAATCTAATTCTCTGTAAGATATTTTTAAATTGCCAACGTAGTAAAAAATGAATTTATCCATAGAATGGGATTAAAGCACTATATTGTTATAAAATATGCAACTCAGTTTATACAACTTAGCTTTCAATTTATAAAATTGAAAGCTTGGAGCGCACAATTTTCGTTTAACAACTTTAAGATAGCTTCAGCAAAATGAAGCTTTATGTAATCTGTGGATCGTGAATCTAATTGCAAATGCTTGATTACAAGCGACATGCGATCTCCTTATTTAGTACTTACAATGTAGGAGTCTTTAAATCTAAAACTCGAACCTATTATATTATATTCAATTCTAAAAATAAACAGCAACATAGAAACATCAAAGTCGGCTTACTATGCCTAGATATGCATACGCGTGGCTTAGATACGAAGTCATTTTATGGGGAAATAGCACGGACGCTGAACACTTATTCATCATGCTGAAAAAATGTGTTCGCATAATTTATAATGTCCGCCATAATTAAATAAATCTCGAGTAAACAGGTATCTTGTAAACAAACATGGTCCATCTTCGACTGCATCGTCATTTTCTATCAGGATCGTCATTTTCTATAAGAAAAGTGACCCGAATTATTCTTTCCGTCTGTCTTTATGTCTGCAAAGATCTTTTGTCTCACAAAACGCATGAAGGTGTAAAGTTGAAATATATACGAAATACATTTAGAGTTATAATAAATCAAGCTCTAAGTCAAACCAAAAAATATTCATCAAAAGCTAATTAAAGAGCTAAGTACTTATTTTTAACTGAATATTTATACGAGGTGCAAAATATAATAAAACAATTTTATTCAATTGTTTTAATGATTCTTTACCTTCTGGTATTTAATTTACTGTGAAGGGTAAAAGCTCTAGCGTCTACTAACTCTATGCTATTTACGTATAACTTCATTTAGAGAGCTTTTCAAGTGTACGTATTAATTACACTCAGCTAATGAACCTTTTAAATAACTTAATTGCCTCTAATAAAACAGTACAAAATGGCCTCTTCAGCTAATCACAAATGGAAGCAACCGGCAATTTAAAAGCTCCAGTAAAAGCATTTTTCAGTGCCAGTTACCACTGAAGAACGTGAAGCCATAACAAGCTTTTTAAAACAAAGCGTTTGTTTTTGCTAGCTTCAAGGCAATATCCCGTAAAATGGACTATGTGCTAATAGAGCAAAAAGTACTCTGATGTCAGTCGTGAGGGTGGATTTTAAGGCTTTAAATGCGTTTTTTTAACTTGGTCATTATAATCTTTTTAAGAAGCAAATCTACTCGTATATAATAGCAACGCGACTTGCGAAGTGGAATAAATGTATTAGCTTATATTATTTTAATTAATAGTCTGACTAAATGCCCGTGGATCGATTTCCACTATTTCGTGGAGCGCAGTGGCATAACTCACTATATGCACTAATACACCTCAAGCGGGACGTAAGTGCTAGCCTTGCCACCCCCACACTGAATAATGTGTAGTAACGAAGAGCTTTCAAATTAAATACAAATTTTATGAAAATAATTCACAGGTATGACGAAAAAAAAATTACTGATCGAAAACAAATACCAATATTTAAACGCAAGCAAAGCCCCACCGCACCACTTTATCTTCAGAACCCTTTTTTTTTGTAGGGGAGAATGTCTGCCACTTCCTTTCCTTCCCAGGGGTGAAGGAAAGGGGTGTGTGGGGCTCGAACCCACTAAAAACCCCGTGAGCAGTCCCTTGCCGAGGTGGGGCAAGATAGAGTCGCGCTAGCAGTCACTATCTTGCCCCAGAACCCTTGATCAGGTCTTGCCAACTTGAATGTCTTACTTTAGAATGTCTTACTTTAGGTTATTTGTAATAATGCGTAAATGTGTAATATAAAATGGCAAGCAAAATACTATCACCTGCTTAGTGACAGGTTGATCTAAACAGGTTTGTAAATGTGTAAGTGTGTAAGCATGTTTGTTTTCTCATCTAGCTGTAACAGCTAAAATAAATTGAATGAAATTTGGAATGTCCATAGATTATACTTAGAATTAACACATAGGCTACTAATTAAGCGGCCAAAGTCGCAGGGCTCGGCTAGTTACCAATAAATAGGAATAGTTTCGTATTTTTTACCTTGATACTTTTATGTTTGACAACTTTCTCAATATTAAGTATGGTAGTAGAGCGTGGTAAACACGCTATGGCTTAAAATAATCATGAAATACAATTTTCCAAGCTCCAATATCAATTTTGATATAATATTTTCAGCTTATATGCGAATTCATTAGAGCACGTGGGACAACACAATAGGACAAAATTAATACTCGTTTAAAACCACTGACCAAAATTATATGGAACATCGTTCGCATTTTGAATGTTAATGGATATTTATGTTAAATGTTCAATAATATACCCAGGGTTTAACATAGGGTAAACATGTCACACTTACGGTTTGTTACGCTGAGCGTTAGCAGTATTTCGTACGACTTTAAATCCCTCTAGTTCAAGAACCGCTCGGCTTTTAACTTATCCAAGTTTGTACGATGTAAGGTGGCAAGCTTATCAGTATTCTATAGCTTATATATTATGTATTTTGGATAGTGTACACAGGAATTACATGAGTTAATTCCTCCATGCCCATTTTACCATCTAACAACAAGATAAATTATACAGAAAAATTATCAAACGTCATCCATATATGGTCGACATGCCTTCAGTGCATTTTTAGAGCGAGTGGACCTCATTGCCTGCGTCTTTGTTCCCCAAGTATGATCTGGGAGTCTTCAAGTCCCTAGGTATCTTCTAGGCAAGAATGTCACAACTTCGGCCGCATTATCAATTTCCATCAGATGAGATAGTGGTCAAATGCTTACCTATTCGAGACGACGACCCAGTTGGCGCAGTGGACAGGTGTACGCCCGCTGCGTCATGGGTCCTGGGTTCGATTCCCGGCAGGAGCACAAATTTCCTTCCCAACGGGATATTTGTGCTTCTGGTTCTGGGTTTAATGTGTGTGTGATGTGACTGTTTCCGGCACCCACAATACAAGTCTTTGAACTTAGTGTGGGGCTGTGAGTGTGAATGCGTTTGTTTTTCAGCATAAAAAATGTGCTAAATTCACACTATCAAAATTCAGTATCAAAAGCAAAATCTACCTTGCATTATTACCAGGATGAGGATGCTCTGTATGGGTATGAAAACATGTGAACGTCATTAGCAGGGCGATACGAGAGGTCAACGGTGTCGATGACCTTTCTAGCAGTGACTGGACACTACTGGGAGCAATCTTCGTTTCGCCGCGATTCGACTTAGAATCACGTGCGAAGATAGTCGTCTAGGATTGTAGGTACTCGTACTAAACTTTATGTTCTGCTGTAGCCAGTCTGTGAAATATCGAGCTTGCTTCTTTTGGAGATATTTCGGAATAAAAATCTTGTATTTCTGCTTAAGAGACATGAGTGAGATGGAATTGGTTAGAACAGAACTAGATACAATTTGCTGTTTTATTTCGTGTATTTTTTTTAAATATGCATTACATATGCACATACAACTTGGCTCCAACTCAGCATAATGCTGGCTGCACACCAGTGCTGGAGCCATTTCGTGAAGACACGGTACAGGCATTACTATAAACACACGCAGTTATGACAAAAACAAAACAATGAGGTAAACACTGAGTAAAAATATAGTAGCTGACGGCATAGTAATGTTGTAAATGCAATAATATAAAATTGACAAAATGCGTAATAAGAAAATGTCTGTAATAATACATAATCAGTCATGAACAATTAACAAACGCCTGAAAGACACATGACGATATTGAATATTTTATAAATTATTTTGTAATTGCGCTATTAATAAAAGATTTTTTCTTAGCACAGAACAAATAAAAGTATTAAAAAAAAAACAGAATCTACATTTTTATTTTTGTTTGGACAGAAGTCCAAACAACAAGCAAGCAAGCCAGCATTATAAGTAGGTATATTTTTTTTTCATTTTATCTGTTGCTATAGATAAAGTCGGCTATATTCAACCAGTGCTAATATTTTTTCCTGGGCCTCAAGAGAATCACCGGATTTATCTTAAAATTTTATTAACATCCAAAAAGTCAAATCAAAACCTCGAGAGGAAGTCGTCTTAATCTAGGGTTGGTAACTAAAGCTCCATCTACATTGATTCTGTGTAAAAGCCTCATTACTTCTTGTAACTTCCAAGACGTCTAAAAGTTTTGAAAAACCCACTACTAGGAAAATTATATTTTCTGGAAGTAAAAGTTTAAAAGAGACAAAATATTCTAGTGCTGAAAGTTAAAAACATCGTTGACTTTTTCTACTTTCGAAATCAGAGTTTAAGCGAGTTCTTTTTTTAATTTAACTAATTACTTTAAAAATGCAACTTTCGAGGAAAATATACTCATGAAGTTTATATTTTTTTTTTGTGTTCTGGCAACCCTATATCACCAGACCGGACCTATTAACAATTCATTACCAAAAGTCTCAAAAGGGATTGAAAAAGGTAAAATAAAAATATTTTTTCCAGCGCTTTTGGTGACATTTACGTGAATTGCCAATGAAGCTGACGGTTTAAAATTAGAAAACAATGGCTTTAATGATGAATGGGAATTGGTTATTAGAATGATAGTATTGCCATCTATAGAAGTATTATCGACCTTTATTACTATGAAACTTAAAGTTGCCTTTATTTGGTAAAAATGAATAAAACGTATTATGGTTTCTACTTTTAAAAGTATCATTTTTATGTTTTATTTTATCTTTTACATTACTCTAACTGAATCTAAAGTGCGAACTACTCAATTTGATTGCAACTATTACTCAATGTGAAATTATTGTTTGCTAATCAATCACATATAAATATCTGAAGGGAAAGCTTTAGTCAAAGCTCTTTAAAATATTATATAATATGACGTGTATTTAGATACTAATGGATTATGTTATTGACTCCATCGTTCTTTAAAAGGAACCCTTTTCCGATATTTTTATTGTCCGTCTATATAACTGTATTTATGTATGTCTAATAAGACGTATTACATATGTAAGTCTAATCCAACCGGCAAGCAAGCAAGCCAGCACACCTATTTTTTCAAGTACTCATAGATTTATCAAGATCGTTGAGTTTATTGCCGTCTGCCAATGAGGACTTAAAAATGTATTTTAAATTGCTATTTAACGCCACTTTAAGCCTAAATCAAAGCAATAAAAAATGATGTTTATTAAGGCACATTTAACGTTTTTAACACGTACCAATAAAATCAAAACCTGTGGGATACTTTCTGTACACCCATAATAATAAAATATTGCCAAGATGTAAGGTCTCAAAGTACAAATAACGCTAAAAGTCCAAAAGTCGTTAGTCTGAAACTAAAAGTGAAAAAAAAATCGGCCAAGAAATTTCTCGATGTTCGACTCCCATGATAGATGAACTATCTACATACAAGTTTTTATGTAGATAGATCTTGTCCGGATTATTTTATCTTCATAGAGTTTGAAACTGTCAGATCAAGGAAATTAAACTCAATCGCGGTCCGTCAGTGGGCTCTATCGATTCAATGAAAAAGGATCACGAGCTTTCCCAAGAGAGATTGCTAAATTGGTCCATTTTATCTTCATGGGGAGGAAATACCGCTCTCTTGTTTGGTAGACTTCGAAAGCCTGAAAAAATACCAAAAACCATGAAAATATTATTTTAACATGATTTTATTTTGTTACAATTAAATTCAACCGTAGTATATTTGTGGTTTCTAATGATTTAAGTGAAAAAGAACGCCAATAATTTCTAGAGAATAAACGCACTCACAGCTCCACACTAAGTTCGAAAACTTGTGTTGTGGGTGCCGGAAACATTCATATCACATACATAATCAAAATCGTTTATTCACATGAGGGGTCATGTGAATAAACGATTTTGATTATGTATGTGATATGAATGTTTCCGGCACCCACAACACAAGTTTTCGAACTTAGTGTGGAGCTGTGAGTGCGTTTATTAGTGCCTCTTTGGGGGCAAAGAGGCACTCATGGAATGTAATGACTCACTCAATCACAACCAAAACTAAAAACACAAATTTCCCTCAAGGATGAAGCTTGTGTTCCCGTCTGGGATCGAACGCGCACCCAACTGCCACCGGCAGTACAAATTCGTTGCTTCAAGCGACTCAAACTGCTTTGAAGATGAAGACTGCGGCCTTAGTTGCCTGAATCCTTTATTTTATATTTATTGGGGTGACTGGTATTGACTGCAATAATAATATGAACGAACTATATGAAGATTTAAATAGAAATGCATTAAAAAAACATATATACCTCACTTAATCCATTATAAAATATCTTTATGAGAAGGCATTCAGGAACCATCATGCAACATCATTAATTAAAGAAGTTACTAGCTACAATAACCTTACAAGTTACTTTATTAACTGTATCGCTTAGTTTAGTGAAAAAATTTACATCATTATTAATCTTTTTTTTATGCTCGATAGGCAAACATTTAACTACAATATCACCTGATGGAAAGCGATGATAAAGCTGACGATGTAGCATGCTTGCCTAGAAGGTACCTATTCACTCATGGCTTGAAGACTTCCAGATTCTCGTATTCTTCAGCTATCTTCAATAACTTTTTATCTCTGATAGGTGAACCATTGACCACCATCTCTAGGTAAATGACGATCATAATGCAACTTGTTCTCAAGAATAGGACCTGGAACACAGTGCTCTATGATAGATTTTTTCACTTAAGAGTCGTAGGTAAACTAAGGCCTTGGACCACAGCGGGTAGAGGGGAGGCAGCGGTAGCGACTAAGAATATTGTCACATAATAAATAATAGAAGGTTCTCAATTTGACTGTATTTTTTATGAGTTACATCATAACTTCTTTCTGGAAGAACCAATAAAGTTTTATATTTTAATTTGAAAGGGGGTGCTTTCCATTTGGTATTTTTTTATTATTGTTATTAATGTGAAGTATGCGTGGGACATTTTGCGAATGGGACGGTTTGAGAATGGGACAGACTAATAATGGGACGGTTTGAGAATGGGACGTTCTGCGAAAGGGACAATTTGAGAATGGGGCATTCTGCGAATGGGACGTTTTGCGTCTGCGTGACCGAATGCGAATGGGACGTTCTGCGAATAAACCATTTTATACTGTACAGCCATCGTTCTTGCCACCGCTGTCGCCCCGCTATCCGCTGTTTGTCGAGGCCACGGCCTTAGTCTATTTTGGTACAGGGATGCTAGGCAATAATGAGATTTTGCTTTACAGGATTGGAAATCTTTGTATTATTTATACAAGATGACGGTAATAAAAACAGTAAGATTAAATTTGTATCTCAAGTCAAAAATATACTTGACCGTAGTCCGTCAGAGGATTTAACCGATTCAATAAAAAAAAGAGTAAGGCATCCCCAGAGGGATTACCCAATTGGTCCATTTTATCGTCGCGCTTCGTAGGGAGGGGATATAGAGAGTGCCACTCTGTTGTTTGGTAGACTGCTGTAGCATGTGAATATATTTTTGCGAGACAAAACCTGTCGCGTAAAGTAGCTGAATTTTGATGTCATATATTTTTCAAAATTGTCCGTTAAATATTTGAACTGGCCGCTGACATACTTGGGTTCATATCTGCTTTCTGCGCTGCGGATGCTTGTTTCGATTCCCGCTGGGAGCACAAATTTTCTTCTCAAGAAAAATTTGCATTTATGGGTGAAATTTTTCCATCCGCGTCGACTCAAGTTTTTGAACTTAGTACGGGGTTTAAATTTAGAAAACTATGATCTATGTTTATACATGGATTGTCATACTATAACTTTAATCGAGTTACGAGATCTTGTCGTACGATTTTTGCAACTTACTAGCTGCACCCCGCGGTTACACCCGTATAAGTCCCGGACCCGCGAGAATTTCGGGATAAAAAGTAGCCTATGTATTTATTCAGAGTGTCAGCTTCATATCAAATTTCATCAAAATTGATTCAGCCATTTGAGCGATACAAATACACTTACAAACTTTCGCCTCGATTTATGTAACGACGAGATATCGCAACTCAATTCAGATATTATAACTTTTAGATAAAAAAAAAAGTTTTTTCTATTCAAATATTTGATGGTGAAAGTAAGAGTACATTCGGTTAATGTTATGATGGTTTAAAACAATATTAATTTAATTTTTATATTCTTAAAACTAAGGCAAAGGAAGAGTTTCGTAATTTTTATGGCCATAATATTCGAAAATCACCCACCTCGTCAGCACAAAAGCGTATTCAGGTAGAATCCGCCACAAATTTTGGTGTTTAGCTGTCAACTTTAAAACGCGTTGATAGGAATCAGCAATCTACCTTTTTACCATCGCGCCTTTTTTGCATCTGACGTCCATTTCAATATTTTTAGGGAATAAAGTAATTGGATTATTATCGTGACTGATCTTCTAGGGAAGTGTCCGTTGATGGCGTTTTGGGCGATTGTGGCTGATTGTTAGCCATAATTGCATTTTGGAATTGATTTTATTAGAGTAAAACATCGGGATAAGGTCTTGACGTCAAATGTGCTATATGTATTTTGATTATACATGTTTTTTTTTTATTTACAAACACATTCACACTTACATTCCATACGTGGCAGCCAGAAACATTTACGTTTCATAAATAACCATACCCAGAACCAGAAGCACAAGTATCTCTTGGGAAGTTAAATTATGCTTTTGAGGGAAACCAAGGAGCATTCATCTTGTTTCAGATATAGCGAAAAATATTATAGAATGAAACTGGACTTGAACTCACAGCATTCGTCTTTGGTGAGTTTCTTGAGTTTCAAGTTTCTTGCCAGGTTCTTCTCGAGATGGCTGTAATTTTGCGAATCTGGCAGTAGAATCATTAACTTTCATGAGTGCCTCTTTAGGGCCCATGTGAATAAACGATTTTGATTTTGGTGTAACACCGTTTACTAATTTTCAACCGACTTCAAAATAGGAGGTTCTCAATTCGAATGTTTTTTTATATGTATGTATACCTCAGCCAATTATGAATCTATTTGAATGTTTTTTTTTGTTTGGCAGATTAAACTTCAGAGGTGTTACCATATAAATTTTATCGAAACCGGTCAAGCTAAAACCGAAATATATGCGATGAAGTCGCTTTTTTAAGCTTTGCTTGCATTTCAATTATTCTTTCACTGAGTTCCTATTAACTAAACTTTTCATTCGCCTAGCATGGCTAAATGCTTGTCAAGAAAAAAACTATGCAAAAGTCATTTTATTGCTAAAGTAATTTTAATCATGTAAAAAATCATTCCACTTATAAAGATACTATATTACTAATTATTCTTGTAATCAATTGACTTCTAATCAGATGGATCTGTCAACATAAGTATTAATCTTTAAGGGTCAGATATACGTTAATATGAGCACCCTTTTTAACCACAGCCAATTATGCACATTAAGGTACATACTATATCGTTACGTACTTTATATTAACTCAAATTTAGTAAAATGCGCTTAAAATTTTTTATAAAACAATCTAAAATGTTATTGTTCTAGTAAATATACGTACTTACAATAATATGAAATAACTTCACACTGTTCAGAAATAAAATGGCGAAACAAATCGGTTACAAAAAGAAATTGTTTATTATTTGATTTAATTTTCCATTATATTATAAATGTTATGATTATTCTAAGACCAAAGGGCCATTCATATTATACAGATTTCAACGAATAATTTTATTACCTCGAAGCGTTTTACTTCTACGTTCATACGTACAGCAAAGGAGTGGAACTCATTGTCTGCGTCTTTGTTCCCCGAACGGTAAAATCTGTGTATCTTCAAGTCTAGAATAAATAGGTCTTCAGCATGTTAAATCTTCACTTTTCATCAGGTGATATAGTGGTCAAATACAGCTTGCCTATATAACATACTAGTCGAGCCCTGCGGCTTCGCCCTCTGATGATTATGATAATTATGATGATGATGATTCAAGTACCCCATGTCCTAATCCAGAGTATAAGCTATGTACATTCCAAATTTCATCAATATTGGTTTAATAGTTACGGAGATACGTGGTATCAAACATTCACACACACAAACACAAACTTTCGCATTTATAATATTAATAGGATCAAAGCATTTATTAAGTTTTTAAACGGCTTAAAATAGTCCCCTTAAAAGTGCTGACGTAATAATAGTAGCCGCAGAGATGCGTGCGCGCAGCAGCCGTGACCCGTGCCGGATCCGTCGTTCGCCGCCCACTCACGAATATCGCATTGCGAAGGTATTGCAGGTTGACAGTGAAGTCATGACCTCGACGACGCTACAACCGCAAACCAGTGAAATATAGGCATAAATGCTAATTTGGTATGCGATGTTTTAAATTAGGATTCGAGACCTCTAATTCTGGTTTGCTGTATCTCCTGTTTTCAAAAACCGATATTAACCACATTTTAATCTATCTTCAACCTTCGTCGGATCTAGTAAAAATCCTTTTCTTTATATGCTACTTTTAAAACACAAACGCTTGCACACTCACAGCCCCACACTAAGTTCGATGACTTGTGTTGTGGGTGCCGCAAACATCCACATCACACACAACCACAATCAGAACCAGAAACACTAATTTTCCTCGGGGAGAAAACTTGTGTTCCCGTTGGGAATCGAACCCGATACCCCTGTTTAGAAGGCGAACACCACCCGACAACAGAACGGGCAGTTCAGTTTTCTCGTTACTGTAGCAAATTTTATTAGGAAAATGTGTGGATATTGTGACGTTGTTCTGTTGCAATGAAAAACTCACAGTTGTTTTGTTTTTATGCTGGATAGGTCAGCATTTGAATACAATCTTACTTGATGGAATGTGAAGATTCAGCCGTAGATGTAAGGTATCTATTTACTTTAGACTTGAAGACACCCAGATTGTACCTACCATATTAAAGTTATTACGAGAGATTTAATATCTAATATCTCAAGGTGACTAGCGCAGTGCTTTGCCGTGCAGGAATATATAAGTTCTATTAAGGTAACTATTATTTTTTTAGCCGTACAGCGAAGGAGTGACTCATTGCCTGCGTCTTTGTTCCCTTAACGGTAAAACCTGGTTGTCTTCTGTTCTAAAGTGAATAGGTATCTTCTAATTTCTATTCACTCGAGACTTGAAGACATTTATTCACTCTAGACTGGAAGACGCCCAGGTTTTACCGTTCGGGGAACAAAGACGCAGGCAAGCATGTTACAACTTCGGCTGTATCTTAACTTTCCATCCAGTGACATAGTGGTCAAATGATTGCAGAATAAAAAAGTTCAAAACTGTGAGTGGCACTGAGCTGTAATGGGCAAGAGTAGCGCTCATCATCAAGTAAGCGAAATTGTTGCACATCTGAAATCATTACAATCGCCCCTTAGAAACGACTGCACTTTCGGCTTTAATACGTCCAATTTGTAGCTGAACAAGTTAACAACTCAGCGTTTGCGTTAGAAACGTGGAGCAGCGCTGGTTCTCAGTTTCATACGAGAAACGGTTGGATATTCAACAAATTGGAGCTCGCACTCGGCTTGGAAGTTGAAACTAAACTTTGTGATTTTAAGTACGCTTCAAAAACGTTCGCATGTAACAGCAACCGTTTTGTACGGCAAGCTGAAATAACGGCGATGGCGCTCTTCTGTATCCAATCATTCTATATTTTCAGTATCAAATATTGATAAAGCATTTAAACAGAATCCTAACATTAAAAAATATCGGTAGATACTTACTTTCAAAACTTTTTCAGTTGCATCTCTAATTCTTTTCGAAGATGTTAACTGTAAGTCCACTAAAAACATTAACAGTTATATTTACATACAGAATGTTGCTTTTTGTAACATAATGTATTTTTGTTAGTTTTTTTCTCTAAACAAGTTTGTGCTTAGTTTTTGGCCATACGGATTTCATAAATTTTAAGTCTTCTAATACTATTTTGTGGTCTTCGGCGGAGAAGATGATGTGCAGCAGTGATTGTCCACTATTACCTAAGCTTAATTAGACATACGGTCGAGCATGAAGCTTTTATCGCTGAGGTTTGTGACCTTTTTAAAATACTTAATTAAAAACTTAGCCTGGGCCATTGTGAGCTGCTTTTCATTTTGTACCGATATTACAAATTATCGGCTGCAACAACCTTTCCTGAACCAAAAAATAGTTGGTCAATCGTCGTTATGTTGAATTCCCTCTACTCAGTTATGTTTGGGCTACTTGGTGCTACTGGTGGAACCGTATTTTGCTCTCCTTTTGCACTATATATCACTTATTTTGGAATTTTTAACTTTATGGTTATACCGGGTTCTTCACTGGAGATGACTAACTGAAGCCTGAACACTCTTTGTATTAATTAATAGATTCCTCAGATAATAAAAATGAATAACTTAATTTAACTTAACAAACGCAAAATACGTACCCATTTGCTAAACATCGCGTTTTAAATAAGTCTTTAAGTCACAAGAATCTTGTTCATTTTACATTGTCAGATTTAGAAAGCATTGCAGAAATTCAGAATATAGTTTCCCTACCATCTCGGTTTTCTGCAGGCAACGATTTTAATTAAATAGTACAGCGACGTCACAATAATGGTACGCCATTACGGCTACCAGCTATTTGTATTATTTTGTCTTTGCTAGTCTAACTCGTGTTTAGTATAGATACTACAGCTACGTTCTTATTAGTAATAATCTCTGAGAAAGTAATAGATAGATAGATAACGCTTTGTTTTTACACCTTACATAAAGTATTTAGTATACTAACGTAATGACATTAATAGTAATGGACAAAACTAACTTTAATTAAAGTGTACAAACGGCAGGCTAACAGCGATCTATTCCAGATTTCAAATAGATAAAGATCTACTCGAGGTGGCTGTAATTTTACGAATCTGGCAGTATAGTCATTAACTTTTATGATTGCCTGTTTGGAGCCCGTGTGAATAAACGAATTTGAATTACGAATTTATAATTAAACGGGGTGTAAACAAGTGTGACAAATATAGTTACTAAAATTATTTTAAAACTAAACACATACGAGTAGGTACAATCTAGGAGTCTTCAAGTCAAGAGTGAATAGGTACCTTCTAGGCAAGCATGCTACATCTTCGGCCGCATCATCACTTTCCATCAGGTGAGATTGTGGTCAAATGCTTGTCTATCAGGAATAAAAAAATAAAAAAAGGTACTTAAACAAAATAATTACTAAAATGTAATAATAATAAATAGACTTCTATGTATTAAAAAGTGGTAAGGATATTTGTATGAGCTTCAATCATAACATGATATGGGAGAAACACAACATAATGGCACAGGAAATTATATAGGTAGAAAGAAAGAAAGTTTTACTTTATCATAAAATAAAATACCTGCAGAGTATGTGCACGTCTTATTGGAACAGGAAGGGAGTTCCATTAGTGAATAGCCTGTACCGCAATAGAATGATCATATGACGTGGTAGAGTAAATGCATTTTAGGGGAAAGATTTTTTGATGACTTTAGGCTATACATATATATATATATATATATAAATGTTTATTTATATATATATATAGTTCAACATTTTTCATTCCTAACTACGGGCCAATTGCCTATATTTCCTAAAACTAAACTAAAACTATGTACAGCAAAGAACTAAATTACCTACAAGACATCGAGCCTATAGGTAACTCAAGTGCTCAAGCCCACTACCAGTGGGTATATAGTTCAACTATATAGAACACAAAACGCTCCTTGAGATAGCGCAGGGTTTGAAGTATTAAATATTAACATGATAAGGCACCTAATTGAAATCGAGATATGGTTTTATGTAAGTAATTAGTGTGCAGAGTCGGTAGGTTGATTAATTCAGAAAAAATGTTATTACTATTCGGAATTTAATTACGTACTAAAAATCTATAGTGGTACCGATCTATGATAACATATTTATAGTAGTTTCAATATTCCTCTAAGTACTTATACATGCAATCGGTTATTCCGACAAACAGTTTGCTTTGAAACAACACAAAAACCAATACATATCAAGAAAAGTAGTGTAAAAAGCTTTGGAATTTTTAATTTTTATTGTCAGCATTTACATTTATATGCATTACAAACAAACGAATCGTGCCGGCCTCGCCTGAATGAAATATCTGGTGGATTTAAAAATAAAACTATCATACAAACCTTGTCCTGGCAATTATGAACACAATAAAGCTAAAAGTGGCAATAAAAATTATATAAATGAAAATCCACATTTACACGTAAGTGAAGAGCAATTTTTTTTTATGCCAGTACATGTTGTCGTTGCAAAGAGCGCGTAGCCAGTAAAGTAAGAAACTGTTTTTTTATCTATGTTGGATAATAGCAATTTGGTAGGACATATGGGCCTATTTTGTTCCGAGGTCTATATCAAAATGACTCAATATTGAAAGCTGAAACTTACAAATAATATCCGTTATATCCTTTTATTAAACAACAAATACAAATATCAAACAATTATTATTCAGAAAGAAGGTTACAAGTAATTAACATCAAAAGATGTTCTCTGTTAAACAAAATATAAGCGCGAGATCTCAATTCGAGGCGAACGACAAGTTTATATAGATCTATTAAAAAATATTTCTACTTTCTAGACACAGTACTAAAATCGTAGTGAATTCGTATGAAGACGACAGTAAAACCAACACGAGCGAAAAGACAAATACGAGGTAACAACTCTTCATATTCCCGACATTAAGCTCGCAATGCAGCACCCGGTTAGTTAGCTTTATTACCGACGCGTAGTAAAACATATTTCTCAATTAGTATATACAACCATTTCTAGATAAAACTTGTATGAAATTTGCAAGTTTATCTTTTAAATTAAGAATATACATGACATTTATATAAAAGTTAAGCACTATTTTATTACATCTATAACTTCATTTTCGGAGTTTTGCCGCGAAAGTGAAAAAATGGCGTTGTTGATTTTGTAGAATTTTCCAAAACCTGTGATTGTTCGAGTGTTAATGTGTAATAATGGTGAATTATTAACTGTTAATACTTAGAAAACGTGCATTAGTATAGGTAAATCATACAAAGTTCAAAAACGTGATTTTAGCCCTCGCTCCAAAACTCCAATAGAAGTTCTAGTAAAGTTTCTACCAATTTACTAGGGCATGACTTGACTATGACTGGACCTTGACTCTTTTACTTGACTTTTACTGTGACTTGTGACTAGGACTTTTAAAATGAAATACACTTTAAATATATTATAACTTGACACTGGCTAAATTCACAAGATTGCGAAGACAACATTAAATAATATACTCGTAACTAAATAATAATGGAATAAGAAAACTTCATTTTCTTATTGAATATGAATTTTACTTAAACAAATTTATCAAAAATGCATGAGAAATTCAAAAGAGTAAAACGCACGCATTGGCTAGACTTGTTTGTGACGTCAGTTTAAACATTTTTGATGTCAATGATTAATCAACTTTAATTACGGCTTCCATGATTGGATCGTAGACTCCACAGAAAGAACTTTAAAAGGGCCGCGTTAAAATTTTCGAATATGTATTTTGATATGAAAAGTAATTATTTGTTTTTTTATTTTAAATACACACGTAAACTATCGACTAAAAAAATTTAATACAAATTAAGATAAAAATAATGTTAGTGTTTATTCTTGGTATAAGCTGTATCTATTTCAAATTTAATTTGACTCCATTTAGCTGTTACAGCTTAAAGAGAAAACAAATGTTTATAAACATTTCACATTTACTTAAACACAGACTTTCGCATTTGATGTTCATTGCCAGCTTTATATCATTTTGCTTGATAGTTTTTTTTTTTTTCTTGCCTAACTACGGGCCAATTGCCTATATTTCCTAAAGCTAAACTAAAACTATGTACAGCAAAGAACTAAGTTACCTACAAGACATCGAGCTTATAGGTAACTCAAGTGCTCAAGCCCACTACCAGTGGGTAGCGTTCCCATCATGCTGGCGGCATTGCCTCTCTGAATTGCAATGCTAATACGTTGAGCCAAATAAGTGCCAGCATTTTGATCACGCGTACATAATAATATTATGTTTTATTAAATGGAGCCTACATGGCTTTATTACTTTCAATAAACAAAAAAAAAACAGTATTTATTTATTATAAATAATTTACCACTTTGCAAAACCTTAATATTTTTTACAACATTGGTGATTATGGCTCTGCAAAATAAGTTTTTATTTACCTCAAGGTGTTCATCGTCATTTATAACAGCTGACATCTTGAACACTGAAATTATTTCGCAGTTTATTATTTTTAAAGAAACCTCATCACCGTAAAGATTGTTATCGAATTTATCGCTTGTATCTTGCTATTTAAATTTAATGGGCGCCAGAGAATTGGTTAAGTTTATGGAATTCAATTTGATGTCAAAGAAAATGATTTTTTTAAAACTGATTTCATAAATGGAGAATGAAAATGAAGCTCTTATTTTCAGTGTATTATAGCTGATAATATCCCACATATAATTACGGGCATCATAACTATTGACGAAAGAACGAAGACGCCGTAAAATTTGTTGGTTAAATTCATTGGTTTTCTAAGAATAAATAACTTCATTAACAAGCATTTACAAGCCACTAAGCTTAGACTTTACTTAAATTATGAAGCTCACTACTATTGGGCAGTGTCCATGATTCTAGCGGCATTTCCAATCCGAGCCGATTTTAGTTTTTCCTGTAAATATTTAATCACATTTAATGCAAAATCTGCACGAATAATTTATGCTGTATTATGTATGCTGTATTTAGAAACAAAATTGTAACAAATTATTTATTTCTTTGTTTCAGATTGGAAGCAAATCCTGTCAAACAAATATAAATCTAAAGCAAAAAGTAAGTAAGATAATAAAATACTTCACTGTAAATAAAAATATGAAAACCTGAACGAAATATGTAATCGGTACTTTAATCATATTTAAATCGTATAAAAGCAGTAACTCAAGTATATTATAGTGAAGTTATGAATGTGTAAAAATATATTCAGGTCATGCCATCCTCAAGGCACTATCATACTTTAGTTCCTCATTTCCATTCCCAGCGGAACTACGTATTGGAACTTTATTAAAATTCCTTTTGCCCCGGGGAATAAAATAGTTCCTTAAAGACATTCATGAATGGCTTCGTGGAAATCCAAAAATCCTTTAGGATAACATCGCGCTTTTCGCTCAAGGCAGATCTTCAAACAGTGCGATAAGTAGCGAGTTTTGAATGTTCTTTGATATACGAAGTAGTTTTCTCAGTGATTTTCGCACCTTTTTTGTTTCACAAGCTGAGTAATGTTCTGATGTGTAAGCTATATTTTTGTAAAGTTTCATCAAAACCCATGTAGTAGTTTTTGCGTGAAAGAGTAACAAACATACATCTATACATTCTTACAAGTCTGTGGTACTATTCCTCTTAACATAAAGTATTTTTAACGTCGCTTCCATTCGTTTTGTAAGCAATATTTGAGAATATATAGCGCATAAAATGTTACCAATGTGTGTATACCGTACAGCCTGTCATTCCATCGCGTTATCTAACAACGCATTAATTATTTAGACTCCCCGCAGAGATATTGATGAGCGCTATTTATCGTATCGTGTTTTTGTCGCCCCATAATTTGTTTGAAGAAAGTTCGTAATTCCGTCCTAAAACGTCGGTATATTGGCCTACGAGCAATGTGCTCTGTTGAAAAATGGTTCGGCATCCAGCTCCGATAATGTACCGAGTAAGACAATTCATCAGCGGTGCGAGCGGAAACCCAACCCTCTGGCACAGTGAAATACAGTACCTAAGTATAGTAGTAAAAAATAGAGACATCATTAAAAAATCTATTCAATCTTATATTAAAACCTAAACCGATTACCACTTTACTATATTTTTCATGCTTTTGACACTTGATTGTGGTGTCATACATATATATATATATATATATATATATATATATTTAAAACTATATTTTTATCAATTCACACGAAAATCATAATGTAGGGCTAGATAAAATATTTGATCTAAAAATGTATAGTTTATCATTATTGTTTTACTTACAAATAAGTATATTACGTGATTAGTGGTGAATACAGCTAACGTTTAAAAATTTTTTCAAAACTCATTTGCATTCACAGCTCCACCCTTAGTTTAATGACTTGTATCGTGGGTGCCAGAAACATTAACATCAAACACAGGATAACATCCTGAATCAGGATGTTATCCTGTGTTATCAAATGTCCCTTGGGAAGAAAAAGTGTGCTCCAGCCGGGCATCGAACCCAGGGTCCAATGCGCGGTGTTTCCCTAAATTGTAAACAATCCGTCGACACTTTACAGTATGACGGCAAATACATTACACTGAATCATACTACTGCTTACAAATGAGACTGTACACGAAGTTTCCGTTGAAAAGGGCTTTGTTTTATATCATTTAGTTCAACTTCACCTGCGTCTGTTTGTCGTGATCTACGGCTGGGATCGTTCCATTTATAAAGTCATTAATCTTATAAATAAGTGAAATTTTTAACAATATTTTATTTAGTTTCACCTATCCACTTGTCTATATATCGGTCTATAATCAAATCGTGTTCTTCAAACAATGATACCATGGACCTAGTCTGACGATGTAGACGGAAGATGGCCATAGGAACTTTTGAACTTAACTTGATAAATCCATCGAGTTTGGGTTCGTTTGATTCGTCTTGACAAGTTCCTAACTTTTTTATTTACAACTAGTGAAAGCTTGATTTAAATAAATATATATAAAGTATTACTTGTTATTTATTCGTGATAGGCAAACGTATCGGCACTATATCACCTGTGGGAAAGTGAAAATACGGATGGAGTACGTTTAACTAGAAAACACTTGTTGTAACTTGAAATCTTCCAGATTGTACTTATCGAGAAACACAGATTTGGTCAAGAAATTCCACTCCTTTGCGGTATGAATATGGAAAAAAGCACTTCGTGCGCATTGCCGGAATATCAACTATAAATTGCATGGATGTACGTCTGATTGTCCGTTGGTAGAAAGGGGATGGAGGAATTAAGTCTTGCAATTCAGTTGCACACTCGCCCAAATGTATCTTATATAATTGAAACGCAAGCAAAGCTTAAAAAACCGACTTCATCGCTTATATTTCGGCTTTGGCTTGACCAATTACGATACATTTTATATGGGACCACGTCTGAAGTAATGTCTACCAAACAAAAAAAAACATCAAAATCGATTCATAATTGGCGGACATATTATGATATATGACATGGCATAACATACATACAAAAAAAAACATACAGTCGAATTGAGAACCTCCATTTTTGAAGTCGGTTAAAAAGACAGACAAACTTGCAACTTTGCGATTATTAGTTAATGCATTGCCAAGAAAAAAAAAACACAAAGCATAGAGTACAAAAATTGGGTTTACAGTTTCTAGCATAGTTTCTAAGCCTGGTTATCTTTAAAGTATTCACAAAATTATCAAAGGAAAATGCACCTACCTAGAGATAACGGTAAAAATTATGCCATTAAAACGCTCCAATAACAATAAAGATAATCCCGCAAAGTCTGAATTTTCCGTACCTTAACAATTTGCTCACTAAACAAAGCTTACAAAAACAAGCTCTGATAGTCGGAACGATTTAAATTATCTCGCACCGCAAAATTTAAAATAGCAAAAGTTAACGTAATTACACTGACCAAAATGAGAAACCCTGGAAACCCAAAAAGGTCCGTACCGAGGACGCAATTACCTATCTTTTTACCCGAGGCGAGATAATGCCCATCATTCTATAAAAATGTACTGAAACTAAACGTTAGGGTGTGTGCTCTTTCATATAAGTCAAAGGAAAACATTGAGCAAACTGCTCGCTGGCTTAGTTGGATGCATGCGCAGTAAGCAGCGGGTGTTCGGGTTCGATTCCCGGTAGAAACTCAGGTTTTCTACCCAGGAAAATTTGTGTTCCTGGATGGTTTTTTTATGATGGGTAGGCTAGCATTTGTCTACCGTCCCACTCAATGGAATGTGACAATGCGGCCGAAGATAGATCATGTTTAATTAAAACCCTATTTACTCTAGAACGCACGAACAAAGACGCAGGCAATGAGTTCCTTCGCTGTACGGATGATAAACGTAGAAGCAAACGCTTCGAGCGAACAGGTGTGATTGTGTGTGTGATGTAATTTTTTTCGAGATTCCCGACACAAATCGTCGAACTTAGTGTGGGGCTATGTGATAGCGTTTATTTTTTTTATGGATATATGTTTGTTTTTTATTGTGTTTTATTTATGAATTTACAAGTCAGTTATTCTAGGCCTAGTGTAGGTCATCCTTGACTACATCATCACTTAATCAAGGTAGATAGTGGTCGAACACTATTTTGATAAAGATTAAAACTGAATGTCTCAAAAGTCAAGAATAGTATTTTTTCTGGGATAAATATACATACTATATAATATATTGACAGCATATGCTGTCGCAGACTTTTTTGTAAAACTCATATCAAGGCCAACATTATTGTCATACATTGTATTCACTTATGTCTATCTGTTTAGACAGCGTACGCCGATAAAGCGGCCAAGAGGTAATTTTTTCTCAGACTTGTCTTACGAGTATTTTTATTTCGAACTGAACTTTTATCCCAATAAAACATAGACTATGACAATAAAGGATAGTCTAGCCATCTATTGAGGAAAGAATTTTCAGAATAGAATCAGTGGTTTCAGAGATTACGTTTTACAAACAAACAAACAACCTTTACCTCTTTATAATGTTAGTATAGATATCTTATTATATTTATATTTATATCTACATCCTTTCTTTCCTGACAAGTATTCCTATATCTTAGATACTTCATTTCAAACATACAAACACACTCACTAACTTTCAGATTTAGAAAATGAGTGTCATGTGATTCATACGCGAATTATAGGCAGCATTGTGATCATTTCTCTGAACGAATTTGTTTTTTTGTATACTGAAACGGTACTAATTTAGTTTTTTTTCTTTACAGGATCTCTACAAAACAAAAATGGATAGCAATCTGCAATCGCGACGTTGTTGGAAATGAAACAAAAAACCAGGAAGAAACAACTTTTATGGCTCACTCAGATGAAAATATAACAAGGAACATCGCCAGAGTCATGTAAAACAAAAACTCACTCATACCACAACTTTTCATATCGAAAAGGCATATCCTTCAAATTTCGTGGACAAAAAACGAAAGCATATCTCAATTTCATGCTAGTCACCCTTTTGTGATTATAGATAGTGTTAACATTATTGCTCAAATTCTACAAACTTTAGATGATGATTTAATCGTTGTAAATTATTAGCAAATACTGAGTGATTAACAATTTGAGTATTGGTTAAGCAAGCAACATGAAGTTAACAATGTTGTTCCTAAGAAGACGGACATTCATTTTGAAGGCCGTCTTGATTCTGACGACTGTATGGTTCATGGTGGCATTGTTGACAACAAACAGTCCCTCGAGAAATGCTATCGGGGCACCTCCAATAGAATATGAAGATCCGGAGGCTAAACCTTTGAAAATAGCAAAGCCAACTTCGACGAAAAGAAAAAGCGATTCGTATGTCAACAATCTCTCGGACGGTGAGTATCTAACATGCTTGAACGGAAAGCATGTTTTGGTGAAGGTGGTCGTTTAAATAAATTATCAATAGCACACCAACTAATTAGTAACCTCAATTTAAAATAACACCCCAGTAATGTTTAAATAGATCATCAAATAAGTTCTAACGCTCGACTCCATCTGTCAATCATACCTGTAATTCCTTTTGATAAAAAAGCTTTTTTAAACTTTTAATTCACGTTCAAATTTAAAGATTGAAAGTTGATAGCGCATGTCCGTTTCTATTATCAGTTTTTTAAATAAATTAACATATAGTTGCTTATTAAGACAAAAATAATTAAAGTCATTAACTTTAATGATGTAATGAACATGTGAATAAACAATTTTTGGTTTTGGAGATCCTGCAAATTTAGCGGAAAAGCAGAAACTTTGGTCAATAAACTTTTAAGAAAAGTTGCAACTAATTAGCAAAGAACGAGAGCGTTGCTTTCCATAAACTGTGAAATATACAACTGGAGTTTGCCAACACCTGTTTTGATTTTGAACCGTAAACTTGTTACTTTCCAGTGTTGAGCTGTCTTTGTTTTGAAATGTTTCCTTCCTTATTGTTGTTTCGCTTAGTTTGGACAGCTACCGGATGCGATTGTCTTTCATTTAACACATCTACATGGTGTGGAAAATGGTAATGAAGATGTAGCATCATTTATAAAACGCGGTCAAGCGTTGGAACTTCTTTGTGAATAAGGTAGGAAGCAGACGGTATTATAAGAAAGTACGATGTATGAATTTGATGGTTTTAGAGCAAAATTTAATGTAATTGATAATATTCATATTTATTTGAAATATCACAACACAGGATAAGTTTTGTGTTGTGATAATTGATAATTTAAGTCAGTAGATAAATATGCTGATATATTTATGCACACTTTTAAAAGTAAACAAAAAATAAAACATGAATAACCATGATCAAGTTGATAAAAATATAAATTACAACCTTATTAATTGAAAGCTCTTACATTTAGTTGGGTAGAAACATATTTTATGATTAATGTTAAGATTTAGTTTGTTGCTGATTATAATTTTTTTATCTGTAAAGTTTGGACGTGTACATGTCGAGTACAACTCATTTTATTTTGAACTTTCATTTAGAATATTTATATAAATAAATTTAATTGATATTTTATTGAATAGTAATATTAATACATATTTATAATTGCATGATTTAATTCCTCCATGTCCTTTTTACCATATATCAACAAGACAAACTGTCAAATGTCTCAAAGCGTTTTTCTTCTACGTTTATCATCCGTACAGCAAAGGAGTAGAAATCATTGCCTGCGGCTTTGTTCCCTGAACGGCCCAATTTGAGTGTTTTCAAGTCTAGAGTGAATAGGTACTTTCTAATCAAGCATGTTCCATCTTCAGCCGCATCGACAATTTCCATCAGGTTAGATAGCGGTCAAATGCTTGCCTGTCTAACATAAAAAATAAAAATAAATAAATGTATAACAAATAAAATTCTTTCACACTTTATTTATAAAGTCTTTAGAGATGAAATCTCATTATTACAAACGTATAAAAGCAACATGCCGAGAAACCACGTTTAGTTAAACACTCAACTCGTTGGCAAAGAGCTATTTAAAACTATCAACTGGCCGTCTGCTTTCGCCCATGTTTGTGTTGTCTTCTTGTCTTAGTCAATGTGCTTGCATGTGTTAATTAAGTACACCTTAAGTACGTGTACTATTAATGTCTTCTATATATATATATATATAGCTTTACTAGTTTTATGCATGATATACGTTTGTTCATCACAGAGAATTCGCATTTGAACTGGATGGATCGAATCGCTGGGATTGAAGGTAATGTTGCTTATTTTCTGCTTTATACCAACGGGCTTAAAAAAATATGGAAGTATTGCCATATATAACAAATTTCGCGTCAAATCATGAGCTACACGTTAATGAAAGTCCGACAATCGGCGCTAGCCGCTTAGCAACTATTTAGTTGTCTGTGACAGTTTGCAGTGAGATACACGCACACACGGACATTTGCATGCTTAACCCATGATTGTATAAGGTTACGTCCGTATTTATTTAAAGTCCGTGCTTATCCTTAAGTTTAAACGCTTATCGTGTTTCTAACTTTGTTGTGGAATTTTGTCATTATCGTATTAATCGTTTTTATTTGAGTTTTATAGGTACTGTTTGAGTTTTATAGGTTGTATAAATACTTAAAATTGATTTGAAATAAGAGAGAGAGAAAAGTAAAAGTAACGTTTAAATAAATAATGTAGAATACATATTCTACAAAGAAATCAGTTCAATTTTATTTTAATCCGATCAAGTAGGTACTTGTTCCAATCAAATATGTGTTATAACACATATTTGATTTGAACAAGATTTAACAGTGACTTTTGTCACCAAAAAGTCATTGTTTATATAAGGTAGGATAAATTATTATATATTACCTTAGGTACATATTTCTCAGAGTGATCAATTATAAAAGTGTGGATAAGTAAAATAATACACTGATATATTGTGTTCTGGTACATCATGAAAATTTTATTCTCATACATTATGCTTAGATAAATATATTAAAATATAATCCGTACATAAACGATTATGTCAAAAAAGTTACAAGACTTTTACAAGAGATTATTATTCAAACATCAAAATAATTTTTTTAACTGCCCTTTGGCTTAGTTAGGTATCGTTCGCCTTTTAAGCATAGGCATCGGGCTCGATACCCGGCGGGATCACAAGTTTTCTCCCAAAAGAAAATGTGTGTTTCTGGTTCTGGTTGTGATTATGTATGTGAAGTGAATGTTTGCGGCACCCACGACACAAGTCATCGAACTTAGTGTTGGGCTGTGAATATTAACATACTTTCATATTCACAGCCCAACACTAAGTTCGATGATTTATGTTTATCAATTAACTAAGACGACGTTAACGTGGATGACATTTTCCTATAAGGGAAATCCGAATCAGAAGGTCTATAAAGACCTTCTGATTCGGAGCGGACTACTCTTTTTATTTTGTTATTTGCAAAACCAACATTCTTGGCACAAAACTTCCCACACTGAAGCGTACTAACACTATTTACTAGTTCAATTACCTCTCAAGACTGGAAAAACTAGTTACGATAACCCCACATGTTTGCATTTTGAAGTGCGATTATAAAGGCAATGAGCAATGGTACAGCCAACTGGAACCAAGTTAAAAAGTACTTAGATCTGGCAATTTTTAAAAATTACCTAATAGTGAAAAATATTTTTAGAACTTAGGTGTATGTCTGTCATCATCATCATAAAGAGTTCGTTTATCTAGCTTAGCTGATGCTAGAGGTCTATTTTTATGCTTAACATAAGAATTAATTTTCATCGGAATTGAACTGACATGTAAAAATTCAACTCCCTAGGATAAGATTAAAAAATTAAGATTTCTTTGTAAGTAATCTTTTATGGAGTGCAAATTAAGAATTTTATCTATCTATCTAAGAGCTTATTCAGCTTGCAAAATTTTACATTAACATACAAACATTGCAAGTTAATAAAAACTTGTAAAAAGGAATAGGTTATAATATTTATTAATTTTCACCGTATTATTTGTAGAATCATGTGCCAATTCACATTATATTTTTTTATAGTGCAATTAATGATGTGTCGTTTATTGTATTTGCACATAGTGCCATGTCTTATTTTACATTATTCTATGGTACTGTACTAATATGCATTCTATGGCACAGGCTTGGGCGTGATAGCAGCCCCCGGTTCGGACAACGCACCCGGCGAGCTCGGCAAACCGGTCGTACTCCCCAAGAATATAAGCGACGATACAAAACAAGCCGTCACAGAAGGATGGAAGAAGAACGCCTTCAACCAATACGTCAGCGACCTTATATCGGTTAGGAGAAAACTTCCTGACCCTAGGGACGAATGGTAAGTTAGTAAGAAACAATAATAGTTCGCCAGTCATCACTATAAATACACAAAGTCGACGTCCTACCGGCGCTGATTGGCACAGGTCGACTTTGTAGATTTGTTCTTTTACCGTTGAAACTCTAACCTTCAAAGGTACGGATACCTATAGCGTACAAATGAGAATACGTTTAAAGTATGCTCCGAAAACAAGATTGTATAAAAATTTTAATCTCTAAGTAACATTGGGATTAAAAAAATCGTTATCTTAAGGAAAATCGCAGTATCTAAAAACGAAACTATTTTGAAACTAATTTTCCTTATCTTTTTTCAACAGGTGCAAATTTCCTGGAAGATATTTAGAGGATCTTCCTCAGACTTCTGTAGTAATATGTTTCCACAACGAAGCTTGGTCTGTTTTGCTCAGAACTGTTCACTCTGTGCTAGACAGATCGCCTGAACATTTGATAAAAGAAATTGTGTTAGTCGACGATTTCTCAGACATGCGTAAGTACTCATCATATTTAAGAGGTCATTAACGTTTTTCTGTTTGTTTACCATGATTTAACTTTCAGCGCATTTGATGCAGCAACTAGATGATTACATGTCTTCACTGCCAAAAGTAAGAATCGTGAGAGCTACTCGTCGTGAAGGTCTGATCAGGGCTAGACTTCTTGGGGCCCGATATGTCACCGCCCCGGTACTAACATATCTAGACAGCCATTGCGAGTGCACCGAAGGTAATATATATTATTATATGTATATATAATATATTAGAAGACGCTTGACTAGAAACACATTTGAAAATGTTATATCAGTGTCACTAACTTGAACAATTTTTCTTTTAGGATGGCTGGAGCCGTTACTCGACAGAATTGCTCGTAATAAAACG
Organism: Lomographa bimaculata; assembly: GCA_948107665.1. NCBI lineage: Eukaryota > Metazoa > Arthropoda > Insecta > Lepidoptera > Geometridae > Lomographa > Lomographa bimaculata. The sequence goes on from OX403597.1 coordinate 6,068,050, forward strand.
ACGGTGGTATGTCCCGTCATCGACGTCATTGACGACAATACCCTAGAGTACCACTACAGAGACTCTACGTCTGTCAATGTTGGTGGTTTCGACTGGAATCTCCAGTTTAATTGGCATCCAGTACCCGCAAGGGAACGCGCTCGGCATAAACACACTGCAGAGCCTGTTTGGTCTCCAACTATGGCCGGTGGACTCTTTGCAATCAATAAAGATTTCTTTGAACGACTTGGAACTTACGATAGTGGTTTCGACATTTGGGGAGGAGAAAACTTAGAGTTATCCTTTAAGACATGGATGTGTGGTGGTACCTTGGAAATAGTACCATGCTCTCACGTCGGTCATATATTCCGAAAAAGATCACCATACAAGTGGCGTACGGGGGTCAACGTACTAAAGAAAAATTCTGTCCGATTAGCTGAGGTGAAAATCCTGTTTTAGTTCATACCTAGCTTGAAATGTAACTAATAATATCTTGCCTCGTCGCAGTCTATAATATATGAGCATATTGTTTTATTTTAGGTTTGGTTGGACGATTATGCAAAATACTACTACCAACGAGTGGGTAACGATAAAGGCGATTACGGTGATATAAGCAGTCGAACAGCGCTCAGAGAGAAACTGGAATGCAAATCTTTTGAATGGTATCTAAAGAATATTTATCCAGAGCTGTTCATCCCCGGTGAATCCGTAGCGCATGGAGAGGTAAGCTCTAACAACGGCCAATTTATTATTTTAGGACTTTATCCCATCCCATTATTTTATTTTGAAACTGTTAAACGTCACTGTTTTGAGTGCAAATTAATAAAGAACGTGTTTTTTCAAAATTATTACCTGTGCAGATCCGCAATGTCGCCTTCCAAAAGATATGTTTGGACTCACCGACGCGCAAGTCGGACCATCACAAACCAGTAGGACTGTACCCGTGTCACCGGCAGGGAGGAAATCAGGTCTTCTGTCATTTGCAATTTTACAAAATTGCGGCAGTACCATTTTGCAAGAATTGTTCAAAATTTGTTTTCGATGTTGCACTCAAATAATATGCACGTTTTGGTATCACAGTCTGTATGCGCGCACATCTTGAGCACGTTATCTCGTCTGAAATTTTAATATTGAACGCTATTAGGTTCGGAATAGAGCATTTGGCCGCCGTCACTGTCTAGACGGGGAATCTGTTGACGACCTCGAAGACGAACCTCCTCCATCAGTAATGATTCATAAGTGCCATGGAGTTGGTGGAAATCAGGTACTCCATTAGGATAGGAGTTATGGGGGTTTTCAACTATTGGATTTTGGTTTCGAGAAATTTGGTGGTTTTTGAATGTGATATGCTGTTTTTATTTTGTGTTTCATTTTCCATCATCATGCCTGGCATTTTCACTTGATCATCATATTATTTATAAAGATTTATCGATATTGCTGTATCAATTTGAATATCTGCTCAATAGCATATTTAAAAATTATCTATCTATTGATAGACATTTTAGTTTAATTCCTCGAAATATACAGCGCTCTATCTAACTTTGGTTAGGAAATGTTTGAGTACAAATTGTACGAATTCAAAATACGATTATTAGTAAGAGTATATTTTAGCAAAACTAGCATGTATTTTCTATAAAAAAAATCAAGTGACGATGACTAGGCCAGCACGCTTGCTTTTGGCACGCCTTTAAAATTATCAATGGCATCAGATCGCGAACCGTGACTCGGGCATATGCGTCGACTCTGCAGGCGGCCCAGAAGACATAAAGAAACCAGTCAACGTTTGGCCATGCCACGGGGAGTATGGAAACCAGGTCTGTTAAGGCAGCCGAATTATAAATCTTAACTATGCTTTGCTTTCTTAATATAGAAACTGTACTTGTAGATAGTTGGTGTCGGTGCTCATCATCTTGGTAAGTTTCTTTCAACATAGTATTCTAATTTTCATATTCTGTATAATTTAATCGTTGTTGTAATTTTGATGTAGATTTGATAAAGCATGCCTCACTAATATCATTTTATCATGTCATAGCAAAATCTTAACAAGCATTACGTTAACGCTTTGTTTTTAACTTTCTGTGTCGGGTAAGTTAAGAGTGCTTTATTACCAAAATACTTTTCTAAAAAATTGTTTAATGCTACTCAGATATGAACAAATTCAGGGATAGTATACAATTCTTCCAATTTGGTACTGCCGTAAGTATTTTTTTAGTATTATAACCGTTAACCTTAAAAATTACGTGCCTTATTACTAATGTACTATATTTATTTATTTATATATGCTCAGAAGTAATCCTTATGGGCGTGGGTTTGCGACAGAAGTCATCCTGTTCCAGTTATAAAATGAAAAAATTAAACATAAAACTGTATATAATTCTATTTTGTATTCTAGAAGGTTTTTCAAGTATTGACGAGCTAATATCTAAATAGTTAATTGTATAATCTTGTTAGAAAATGTGTGTTGTTATCTTCAAATTCATAAAAAAAGCATTCCCATCAGTTTTATGTAGATTTTATAACAATTTTAAAACGGTTAGAGAGTATGAGTGTGAACAAGAGTGTTGTCAGTACTTTTTTGTCATTTTAACTTATAATATATGTAATATAATTATTTTTTATATCAATTGCAGTATTGGATGTACTCGAAGAACGGAGAAATCCGTCGTGATGAGACGTGCTTGGACTACTCGGGCCATGATGTGGTGCTTTACATGTGCCACGGCGCCAAAGGCAACCAGCTGTGGCTCTATGACCATAACGTAAGTTCATAACCAGCTATTACAAGAGAATTTTGTTCAACAAATATGGTAACACGCCAAGTAAACTATGTAATACAATACTGTGGTACCTTATTATATTGGTTTAATTGATTTTATAAGTAGTATTCACATTATAAAATTGATAATTGTTTTTAAGTTCAGGTCAAAAATGTCTTCTAAATTATTCTATACTTCTTATAATCAAATAGACATCAAAAAAAAAATTATCAAAATTATTTTAAACTCTTCTTTAAGAAATACTTTGGCATGGGAAAATTGTCTTCATATTGTTAAAACTATTAAGATAATATGAATCAGAAAGTAATAATTTTTTACTCATGTTGAAATTTGGTTTGAATATAGCTTTAGTAATTAAAAAAAAACATAAACTCTTTCACACTCACAGCCACACACTAAGTTCGATGACTTGTGGAAACATTCACATTACACACACAATCACACTACAACCAGAAACACAAATTTCCCCTATGGCAAAAACTTGGGTTTCCGCTGGGAATCGAACCCGATACCCCGCGCTGCTTAAAATGCGAGCGTGCACTCAATTTAGCCAACGGGCAGCTAAAATTTACAAAATGAAAAAAAAAAATTGTACTATTATTAATATTTGTAGCTATTACTAACAGTTGCTGTATTCAGTAGTAGTCAATATAACACAAGGAAATAGGCATTCAACCTAATTCAAATGTTCAAAGATCCTTGATTATACTTGCAGACAAAACTCATCAAGCACGGGTCGAGCGGAAAATGTATGGCGATATCAAGAAACAAGGACAAGATCGTGATGGAATCCTGTGATGACGGCGAGAACAGACAAATGTGGAGCATGGAGAACTTCCACGCTGACAGGTTAACACCAGACCTGATAGAGTAGCCAGAGGCTTACAATGAAGTCTTATTTATTTAAGACGAAAGACTCCAAAAAGAGACTTTGTGACTGTGACATAGTGTTATCAAAATCACTTGTTGTCTAACGCAATGTACCTATGCTTCGTAGTGAATCAGGTCCTAATACATGTACAAAGTGAAATTTTTGTAACATTAAGTATCAATATTCATGTTCGAATCACTTATCATTGTGTTTTAATTTCAGTTTCTCGGTTATTTGACGTTAAGTTTTACCAAATATGAAACAATATTTAATGCTTTTAATTTGATCTAGAGATTGACAATGTTTAAATCACACTAATTCCTGTTTTAATCTTAATTAAAAAATTCAAAATGTGCGTAATTTTTAATGCATTTTGTAAAAATGTATTGTCTTAAAAATGCTTAAGTAACTTTGAGCATGTAGTAGAATCGTAATCCGATTTATAAGGCTGTTGATAGCTGAAAAGCCGATGCGTTGGCTTAAATATTAAGTAGCTCGTAGAGAATTCACTTGTTGAACCCCGTCACTATTTGGCCTAAGATAATGACGACTGACCTCACATAGCAGAAATTACTTTGGATGTAATAATTTGTTTCAATGCTGAAGTTAAAAAAATATCTATAAATAGCAAGGTAAACATTTAAATTTGTATTAATTGAAATTATAAAATTATATCATGTTTTTTTATACACGACTTGTGTCTAAAACCATGTGTTTAGTGTTTAGAAATTCAATTTCATAACAATTTAAATATCAATTGACTGATTTAAATTATTGATTTGACATTGACATTATTATTCTATTCATAACTCTAACCTACTCAAATTCTAGTATAAAATAACCCTTCGGCCGTCTACGAAACCGTAGATTAGTAACTGGTTTCGGTGGAGGAATTATTCTTCCTTGTACGTTACTAGTTTCGATGGAAGAACTTTTCTTCTTTTTACGAAACCACGGTTACGTACAAGGATTTTTTTCAATACTATAAAAGTTTGCTAGTTACGTACAAGGAAGAATAATTCCTCCACCGAAACCAGTTACTAAACTACGGTTTCGTAGACGGCCGAAGGGTATAATATCTTAGTCCAATAGACAAGTATTTTGATGTTAACATAAATTTAATATCTGTATTCTGTGTCAAGTATTATTGTACTGGTAACCTAGCTTGTATCTAATATCATCTTGTACATATCTATATATAGTTACTATGCTAGTTTAAACTGCCTGAATCATTCCTGATTTATATTTTTAAAATCTGTGTAATCATCCTTTATTATTAGGATGCTTCACATGTATTTTCTCTCCGTGTATATTTACCTAGAATTGGTGAAATTCGTTTTAATGTTCGAATTAATGTGATTTTTATTTTGTATTGTTATTAATAATAGTTAATTGGACCTAATGTTTAATAGAATATTTTACTACTTAGTAAATTCTATGTATATTATAATAATTACAGATTACCCTACATTTTGACGGTTCTATTTATTTTAGATATGTTACTCAAAAAGTGACTTTTTAAGTCAAGTGACGAATTTTTTGTTTTGATTGTTAAAAAAAATATTTTTAGGTTTTACTTACAAATTTTCTTGTGTAATCATTATTGACATTCCAATATTTATCAACGATGTTATTTAACTCGAGCATTCCTCCTTGTGATTCCTAGAAATCTTTTAAATATTCGTTTTCGTATTTCGTTGCTACTAAGAGATGACATAAGCAAGTAATTTGCAAGATGTACCCAGAAATTAATTGACAACATCTCGTGTGGCACTGTAATGCTCTAAAATAAATGACATGTTGTTCCTATTCCATGGAAAAAATCGTTTGCCAAATTTTATCTAAATCCGGATAGATATTCCTCGCTTCAAAATTGCTCACAAAAACAGACATTCGAATATATAATGTTTGTACCTGTTATGCTAGAAGAACGTTCTATTTATTATTTTGAAAATACAAAGCCCTTACTTTAATCCAGTAGAGTATAACTGAGTAGGTTCCTGAGGTAATGGTGCTGTGCGGGAGGCTGCTCGCTGCTAACAATTCACGCGACGTCAGCAAGCCCTCTTCCACTCACACCCCTTTACTACCAAACACACCAACCCGCTTCACTGCCGCTGAAACTAACTCTATGTTATATGTATGCGCTACCCTGGTAGCAAATACTCATTTAAATATTTATCGCTTGAGTTATATTAATGTTTTGTTCTATACTGAAGGTGCGGTGTAAGTAAATAAATTATTTATAAATTATTATAGAAAACGTTTGGATTGGTATGTAACTCTAGTAGATGTTATACTTTTTATTTTCAATATATATCAATAATAAAAATTCTGTTGACGAGTTATTTACTTTACAAATCTTGTCACAATTTTTCTGTTTAGTTAACTTTTACTGTAAATAATTTAGTTATAAATAACGAGTACTCTGTCTGTAAGTAGGCATTTTAAATAAATTTTAATCAAATTGTATAGGTAGAGTTTTTAATATAGATTGTAATGTCTAGTTTTGAAATAGGAAGTTAAACGTGCCTTATTCTAATTTTAATATAAATGTTGAAATTTCTGTATATAATGCGATGTCTCTGAATGTATTATACATAGGTATGGATAGATAGCGATGAGATAGTGTTTGTAAAATAAAGCATTATGTTGGATTTGTATTACAAGTTGTTTCAATTACTAAGTTAGTTTTCAGAACTTATCCAGGACCATCCATTATTCTGGTCAAGAAAAGAACTGAAAAACATGCTGAGCTCTCGCTACTTGATCAAGTTTCAAAATAAAAAAGTTTAAATAAAACAAAATGTGAGTACAACTGGTACTTATTCAATATAAATACGACTCACGACAGTTTTAACAACAATCTAAGGAAATATAAATACTTTTTAGTCAAAGCCGAACATAAAGTTTCCCATTAAGATGTTTTTCAATTCTTTTCTTGTCCAGATACACCTAGACAGTACAAACTGATGTACCTACACATAGCTTTTTAGTATTTATATCGGATAGATTAGCATTTTGACCAAATACCTGCTGGCCAATGCCGATGTGGTCGGGGGTAGAAATGGACGACTGTCGGAATATCGCTTGGTGCTTGGCGACAGATTTTCTTACTTGAAGATGGTAAACTACGTCTGTACAGCTGTCGGTACTTTGACAGCTAGCAAGGTGAGTATTTAATCTAATTATATCTTATTCCACCAATAAATCTACGTAAGTAACGCAGGGGACGCGTCTTTTCTGCTTTTAATCATTAGCTTACTTTTGCATGTTCTGACGGCATTCGCGGGATGTGAAGGGGCTAACATATTGGTTTTATTGCGCTATTAAAAAAGCGCCTGGATCTTATCTAATAAATTATACATCCGATTGCTATCGACGCAATTGCTCTCAAAGTTGTTCAGGAATATGTTTACCTGGGGCAAACATTGCAGGAGAATTCAGATGGGCTGGGCGGCATTTGGAAAACTTCGTCTAGTCTTCTTGTCGTTAATACGACAAAGCCTACAAACGAAAGTCTTTAATGAGTGCTTCTTGCCAGTAATGACGTACGGAGCCGAGACGTGGACGCTCACGGTAAGACTAATCCACTTATCCACAGTATGTTTATTTTAGATAGCGCCTGGTATAAAATGCGCAGCAAAAACTCCTTTGGTTATAAAAATGTTTACTTCGTAGGCAAACAGGAAACGATAGGTTACCACTATTAACTTTTGCCTAAAAATGCATAAAAGTTACCCAAAAAATATTTTTGGGAGATCGATGACTTTTCATACTGACTATCAGTACTGGGAATAACATATTTTTTTATGACTCACGGATAATTATTGTACACGCAAAATAGGTATGATGCCTGGGTAAAAAAAACAAACAAATAAGTCCGTCATTTTCATTATCAAATAATATTGGACATATATTTTTTCTTTTGTTAATAAAACAAAAAATTACAAAGATTGGGAGTAGGCGCTCGTAACGCCACACCTCAGTAATTTTTTAATGAGGCGTGACGTCACGCAGAATTTCAACTCACTATATCTTCTGCAGAATAGGCAAACATTTGACCACTATATCACCTGTTGGAAAGTGATGATGCGGCCGAAGATTTGACATGCTTGTCTAGAAGATACCTATTTACTCGAGACTTGAAGACACCCAGATTATTCCGATTAACCTACGACGCGCTTTTTAGTGAAGGTTAAATCATGACGAATCCATGGTGGAAGGGTATTTTTCGTGCTTGCTTGGCTTGCTACCACTTACAAGTACAAAAGTCTGACACCAGAACCAATAAAAAATATGTTCTGGCTACTAACCTATGCTTGAAAGTCACTTAAATGTCTGACGCCAGAACCAAAAAAAAAATGTTCTGGCAACTAACCTCCTTGAGAGCTAGTCATTCTAAGCCCACCGTGCTTACCAACCACGACCACAAATGTAAGTGCCATCAGGTGAGATATGAGTTAAATGTTACAAAAAATATTGCCTCACTTGCAAAGTGGCAGTTATCTACTGAAGTAGTCGGTACTTACTAACTTTTATTCAAATATGGAAAAAACTATCTTAAGAGCAAAGTATATTAAAGAAAGCAAATTTGTAAATATTCACAACCCTCGTAGTTTTGGCAAGAAGTTTTAAGAGCGGCCGCCTGCTTGCCGTCAATATGTCATGGAAATGCTCGAGTAATTGGAGCATCGTTTGATAGCCAGCAGATATACATGAAAGTATGTACAGAAAAATATAAATCTCTTTGTCTAGGGGAAGACGGCTTAGTGTAATTACACCCTTCGTACTTGGTACCAAAATATTTATTATCAACATCTCCAAAATAGATAGGTATACTAAAATTTGATAACAAAATAATAAAACCAGGTAAGAAATTATTGAAACTTTATCACGCGGCTCAACAAACTATAATTAGACAGGTCACAGAAAAGATACGTTACTCAGCTATCACTACAAAGAGCTTTTTAAAAAGTGTATCTCTCTATATCTTTTGATAGCGACAGCTTTTAGGGAAATGAAGCCCATGTTCAAAAATTACCCGTCCAATTCCCTGCGGTACTTATTTAAATAATTGCTGGTGTCAGCTTGGAGTTATGTATGGAAGAAGTAGAATAAATATTTAGTTACACGAAATATTACTTGAGTTAATAGCAGGCCTATGCCGAGCCTTGGTTTAAGGAATCTTTCTGATAGGGATGTTTTACTTAGCGTACCTACCACGAGAGAACAAGAACTTTAAGTGTCCGCTGGCGTAGTTGGTAGCCCGTTGGCCTTCTAAATAATGGCTATCGGGTTTGATTTGAAATGTTTCCGGCACCGTCGACACAAGTCATCGAACTTAGTGTGAGGCTGTTAGTTTAAAAAGCGTTCTTCTCCGTCGTGTCGATGATCCTCATAGTGCATTCCTTGCCTGTGGGCTCACTACAATAAAAAGCAATACAGTGACCTGAGCTTTTGGGGCTGCAGCGATTCTGCAGCGTTTCAGGCATGTTTGCGGATGCTCCTACTGCCTGCTTCCACGCGACGATGAGAACGCGGGCCGCATCAGGTCCAACATTGTCCTAGATTGCATCCAGACTGGATTGTACTTACCTCCGGCATTCCTATGAGTGGCATGTCCGAACCAGTGCCGAAAAGATTGTTTTGAACGACTAGTGTTTTGTATAATTATTTAATTTTATAGCATTTTAATGACGTTAATGACTTATGACTTGTGACATTTATTTATTATTGTTTCCTTTTAAATTTTTTGTAATTTTCTTTTGATTTAATAATGGTGATGTATGATTCTATAAATTGAGTTAAGAAATACAAGATGGCCGATTTAACCTGAAATAAAGAAATTTGAATTTATATTGTTTGGACCCTGTGTTCAGTCACTTCCACTCCCAGAGATGCTTCATATAAATCAACAAAGTAAATGTTAATGCGTTCATGCTTTAAGAGATAACCGCAGTGCAATTCCTTTGTTCAATTTTTAATTTTATAAAATGCAGTAGAAATAGTTGCATCTAATAAGATTAAACCAACAAGGCTCACTGAATAAGTCCAAACGTCGGACGACGTAGTCCGATTGAAAAGTTTTTCAGTCCTAGCCATCCTGATTATTGGCGAGGGGAGTGAAATCGGAAATTGCAAGGAACGACATCGGATCCATTTATGGATACTGGGGTCTTTGAACTCGGCTGCAAGGAAAAGGATAGTGGGTAGCTAAGTGTTTTAGTTGGAAAGTATTTTTATCGAAAGGAACACTAGCTGTTGACCGCATTGTCATCTGTGTTGAATAGGGGTTTTTCGCACGTTTGAAGGCACGTTGGAAAAACAACTGAATTTATATATTTTATATTTAACAGAACCAGATACACAATGTTCCAATGTTAGGTGAACAAGCGTTCAGGTATCAGGTTCGATTCCCGGTGGAAACACAAGCGTTATAAGCGAAAGAATTTATTTATTTTATATTTAACAGAACCAGATACACAATTTTCCAATGTTAGGTGAACAAGCGTTCAGGTATCAGGTTCGATTCCCGGTGGAAACACGCTTGTGTTTCCACCGGGAATCGAACCAGATACCCCTGCTTAGAAGGCGGACGCGCACCTAACTAGGCCCACGGGCAGTTTAATTATATTACAAATATTTTAGTGTATCCATTTGAATATCAGGCATGCAATCAAGAAAGAATCGGTAGATGCGAATTTTGATGGTAGAATTAAGTCTGAAAAATGTATGGTATGGTATGTTATTTAGTGTTAGTTTTGGGCGAAGTTGTACTATGGACTTTATCTTAGTTTCAAACCATTAACATCAGTGTTTTTTTTTTATTCTCGATAGGCAAGCATTTGACCACTATCTTACCCGATGGAAAGTGACGATGTGGTCGAAGATGGAGCATGCTTGCCTAAAAGATACCTGTTCACTTGAGATTTATAGACTCCTAGATTTTACTTATCGGGAAACACAGACTCGGGCAAAGACTTCCATTCCTTAGTTGTACATATAATAAATATGGAACCAAAACGCTTCGTATACATCCTTGGAATATCAACCGTAAACAGATGTCGCGTGGTTGATTGTCTGGTTGTCCGATGGTAAAAGGAGGATGGGGGAATTAGATCATACAATTCCGTGGCACACTCTCCGAAATGTATCCTATAATAAATTATGTTTCACTGATAAGCAAATAAGTTGAAAAAATAAGTAAATGTATATTAAAAGCGTGAAATCAAACGTGAAGGCTTACCCGGTGCTAGTTAGGAAAAATTTCGTTTCTTAGAATCTACGTCTATTAAGCAATATCTCACAACAAGGAATCCCAATTTCACAACAATATTGAAATGACAGACGCGGAAGGAATAATAACGACGCTACTTCCAAACTCTAATTCGGGTTCGATTTGAAAACTTCGGGGCCACCTCCCGGTATTTCGGTGTTCCAATAGTCATTGAATACAAGAACTTTTTCATTTACGCTCTTGGACGCTGACTGAATATTGTATGAACAGCGGTGACTAAAGCCGAAAGGCTTTAGGGATTTTTAAGCTTTCTTGGTGAATTAATGAGGGCTTCTGATGTTCCTTAGGTTAGGGTGGCTAGATTTGTGAAATTTTCTGATGTCTTAGTTCAGTTAGAGCGATCTATAAAGCTAATTGACCATACTGAACTAGTGGAGGAAACAATACAGAGTCTCGAACATTACACGCATAATCTTACCTAACACGGCGTTAGGTCAGCTTATGCGTGTTTTACAAGATACATTTAGGAGAGGGTACGACAGAACTGCATGATTTCATTCCTCCAGCTATTTTCCATCATCGGACAACAAGGCGTACTAAAATAAGACATCCTTTTATGGTAGACATTCTTCCAATTCGAACAAAGCGATTCGCCACAACTTTTATTATGCGAACTGCAAATGAATAGAACACCCTGCCTTCGTTGTTGTTTCCCGATGTGTATATTTTATTATCAAGTCAAGAGTGAACAGGTATTTTCACGGCAAGCATGTCCCACCGTCGACCGGATCTTCGCTTTCCATCAGGTGAGATTGCGATCAAATGCTTGCCTATTGATTAGGTATATTCAACGAGTCTGTGTAGACGTATATTTATATTAACCATTTTTCTGTAATAATAGCATGCTGTCTCATTATTACTAAGTCCATGATCCTGCAGCTGCCACGCGCGATAAATGCGGTTTTGCAACAAGATTCAAGCACTTAGTTATAATGTTAGTAATTTTAGGAATCGTGAATTATAATTTACACTTGTAAAATGTACGTCTAAGTGCATTATACAATAATGCAACAAGTAAACAACACATAATTGATTTATGATTCAAACCATAAAATGTTTTAAGAACGAAATTTCGACTCGATATCTTTAGAAAGCTCTGTGTCTTCTTTTTCGGGGGCTCTTTGGTCTTATTATATACGAGTGTTACTTCAGCGGTCTTTGTCAGCGATGCCTACCTAAATATGATCAATTATTAATTATATAAAGGTGTCATAGGATCAATTATTAGCCCATAGAGTTTTATTATCTGTGTTTTATCATATATAGTTTTATTATCTGTTAAGCTAGTGTTTCACCACTATCTTAGATACGTAAAAATTTGGTTAAGTGATAAACAGACATAACATTCTGATAGAGAAGGAGAGACGGTAAAGAGGGAAAGACTTAGTAGTCGATCTCCAGACTTCAGACTTACCTTGTTCGAATTTTAACTTACATGCTTATAGTGCATATTAATCATACAGTGCATAGGAAACAGAGTTTAATTTTTAGTAAGATTAAGTTGCAGAGTTGCATTTTTTCATATATTTTTGAAAATAAAATATATCCTAATGAAATACAAAAATCTCTTGAAGTCACACATTTTTTTTTTTTTTTAGCATAACGAAAAAAGATATAATGTGAATTGTTTATTTTTATTGCATAATAGAGAGTACTGTAACGTTGCCACTATCGAAAATCAACATTTATTTCGATGCAAGTTAAGGTTTTATTGATATCGTGCTAAGGTTCATTCTAATAGTTTTTAAAGTTGTTTCACTGTTACCCCTTAAATATTTAATGGAAGATTAGGATAATTTAAAACTTTTAACCATTGGGTGCAGTTGCTTTTAAATTTTAATATCATACTTTTATTTCGTGAGTCATTGTTTAAAGCGTGCGCCATGAGACCTTTTGTATACGAGAAGCTAACTACAAATTTCCTACTAACTGGCATTCAGTTTCTACCATCCTTACTATTGGGTGAAATAATATTCTAAATGCCATCAGAAATGTTAAAATATGATTAAGTCTTAATTTAATCCGTTTGTGTCCCACAGATGAATAAAGGCCTCCCACTGTTCCTTCCATGACTCTCTATCCTGTAGGTCTATTCTGGTCATCAAAATACGATTGTTCGAATTGATGCGAACGTCGATACGACAGTCGATTGGTTGAAATTTCAGTACATTCTATGTTCATAACAAAAGAAAATCGCTCGATTTCGACGTCGATGTGACGCCCGGAATATACCCCCTGGGCTATGTCTAACGACGATTCATAGGCAGTCAAATTGTCACTATACTCTATATGGTTTATATATCCAAAATATAAATAAAGATTATTTACGTAGGTTTGTTTGTGACTGTGAGTAACTTATCTTGATGATCTTAAGATCGTCTTTTCTTTTTATTAAACGAAAAAAGATGAATTCACAGAAGTAAGTGGTCCCTATTGGCAGTGGAAGCCAGTCCACTCCATCAATGAATAACGCATGAGGTTCGCTTCTTTATTGACCGAATTGAAATGGTGGATTTCAAAATAAAAGAAGCATGATTGGAACTTGGTTAGGAATAACTTTGGAATTGCATTTTGTGTTTGGCAAAGTATTGCTCATGGTGTTGTGACACCATACGGTGAAATACATTCACGCACGTTTATGAAGTTTTAAATGAAGCGAGGTGAGGCGAGTCGGCACACGGATCGCATTCATCCTGTAGAACGCGTTTGAATGAATCCAAAAATTGTCTATCTAGACATTGACAATGCATAAGCCTCGTTTAAATCTTTTGTGTATATATATATATACTAGCTCTGCCTCTGGTGTTTTGCTCGGGATAAGAACCTAACTAGTCAAAATGCAAGGACCAGAAAATACCAAATTTAATTCGAAATATGTTCAGACGTTACAGAGATAATATTTCAAACATTTTATCATTTACACACAATTTCGGATTAATTATATTAGTGTAATGTAACTGATATAAGTGTGACAAGGTTTTTGTTTTTAATGTCTTTTACCCAAATGAAACCTGAAAAAGCAGGTTAGTTTGATCAACTCTTTGGAGAGGTCTCTACTACTCCTATACTATTCATGCATTTCATTAATCGAAAAACGATTTGGTGGTTTTACTCTTCGAGCATTTACCAAAATTAAAAAGTATGAAACATTTAGATCTTCCAACTAACTAAATCGTGAATGTTTTTTGGTACATTTGAGCAATATCTCCGGCATTTAACCCACGGCCATAGGATGTTGCCCTATTGCTCTAAATGCTGAGCTACTTCAGCCCTACCTTAAGCGACGAAATTATCCTTTTCTTATTATTAACGTCTTACGGAAGGGGTCTTACTTTACTATAATTTCTCCTTTCTAAATTTATCAATATAGTTTTGTCCAATATATTTAAGAAATAAGACACGTGGTCGGCGTTACTTACAGTGGGCACTAAAAACAAACTGTCGTACCTTTTTTTAAATTGTCGGGACGTGCTGATGACTATAACCTGGCCATGTATTAAACCGAACTTTTTTATTCCCAGACGAGAAAAAAAATATTCATACCCTCCATCCTTTAATATCAGCCCAGGTGTTGGGTAATCTCCCGGGAGATGTTTTTTCAGTTACACTGAAAGTTTTTAGGCTTGTTTCTGACCACAAAAACTCTGGTGAAGCAATATAGACATTTATGTATTGAAATTTCGGATGCAGTAGGTACAATTTGGATTTAAGAATGAATTGTTTGTTTATTCGACTTCTCATATGCCGCCTTCTAAGTAGCGGGTATCGGGTTCGATTCCCGGCGGAAACAAAAGTTTTCCCCCAAGGGAAATTTGTTTTTTTTTTTTTTTTTTTTATTTGTGACAGGCTATTGTTTGACCACTATCTCACCTGATGGTAAGTGACTTAAGTGTTTTTAGTGCGATTGTGTGTTTGATGTGAATGTAGAGCTTAGTTTGGAGCTGTGAGTGTGTAAGCGTTCAATAAAAGTAAAGCAAAAATCCTCAGGCGAGACATTAATTAGAAGATATGTAGACTTACTTAGATACTTAATTAAGTTAATACTTGTATGTAACCCTTCGATCGCGAATCCTACTATACAATACAGTTAAACTTAAGTTTGAGTTCACTAAACATGTGTCAAGAAGGACATAAGGGTAATTTATTGGAGTTTCAAATAAGTAATGGCTGTCAAAATAAAACGTCATCACCGGCAACCATTAATGTCAATTAATACCTAACTGGAGAGTTAATCACGGGTAAGTTAACATCGATAAATCGGATCTTAACGGTTCAATTCCATTGTACAAACACTAAACTTAAATATTTACATCAAGAGCTGAAACGTACATCTATCAAGCAAGAGCATCGCTTCCTTTACCAATACAATTTTGTACACAAAACCTTTTCTTTCGCTTTTCCTACCCCTTTGTAACATGACGCTTCGGGCACGTTTTGAAACCGCGAGCTCGCATCAAGGCGGAGCTCTTGAAGCGGAGTCAGATGCTCATATACATTTGGGTGCAAGTGATGTGAATATATTTCACAAAATGGGAAAGGTTCATTCTGTCGACACTGTGAAGTTTTATGAGATATATTTTGTGTGAAAAAAAATATATTTGATTGTTATATCTGCGAAAGATATTTTACTGATCCGCACAATTACTGATAGCCCCAATATTATTATTATTTGGTAGAGCCACAGCTCAGACCTACTTGGTAAGGTAAGCAATATTTTTTATTAACCAATTAGTATTTCCCGTTCTGGTTGTGATTGTGTGCGTGATTTGAATATTTCCGGAACCCACGACATAAGTCATCGAACTTAGTGTAGAGCTGTGAGTTTGAAGCGTTCATGTTTTATGCTTTTAAGATTTAAAAATTAGCTAAGCGTTCATGTTGGTTTGATCCAGACTGTCCGGACATACGTAATCAGGTCCCACCAAAATACGGCGATAACAAAGTTCCCCAATCTGTGTTATTTATACAATTTATATGGTATTAAAACACTGAAATCTCAGATTTCGCTCCCTTACCCAAACCAGCACACAATTAAACTGAAATACGAGCGTTACAAAATTGCACGCGCCTCTTGAGAGGCGTTAGTTGATAATTTATGAAGGTCCAAATTGGGTAAACAAATTCATTGTACTGAATTGACTTCACGGAAATACGGCTTATCCTAGCTGCTGACCATTCCTATATAAACAAAGAGTAATCTGACTGGTTTTAGATTCGTATTTTGATTTATTGAAATTTTGTTATTAATAATTATTATTATTTGCGCAAGTATTGCTCGTTCACAAAGCCTAGAATTGTCCTGAGGTGTTACTTGAGTTACATCTTCATAAAATAAATGAATGAGTTTCTCCACCACTAAAACAATGTTACATGGGTTTTCTAGTAGAGTTACTAAACCAATCGATAGATCAATATATCAACTGCCAAATCTTCGAAGTTAATTAACTAAAAGCTATACACCATTTTCGCGTCATCAGAAGAGAATAAGAAATACATAAAATACTTTTAAAACACCAGCATTATGTACATTACGGCCTAACACATCTAGGGTTCTATTTTTTACAGCTTCGCCACGGACACACTTCATCAAGATGAACACACATCTTCGAGTTTGTTACAAATTTCATAATTAGGCGACCCACTTTTTACCATTATATGTGCAAACTTCTTAAGTGGAATGTGTCAGGAGCGAAATTAAAAAATAAAAAAATCAATGTCATGTAGTAGATTTTGCGTGATGCGCGTACAAACATCCAGACAGACAGATCATTTTTCTGCGGTAAAATGGAGCCTATATTTTAAGTTAGACCTGTAGCAATGCATCGGTGAAAACAACATTCAATTTAATGCAATAGTTTTTGCGTGATGCGTGTACAAACATCCAGATAGACAGACAATAATTCTAAATATGGTTGTTTTGGCTTCTGTTTTTCTAAAAAAGATTAGTTTTTCTTCAATATCTTCAATGATCAGGCATCGGCCTGTTACAAATTATTATAGTATAGATAGATAGAAAAATAACTTTTACACAAACTTCTGTAAAAAGTAATATATACCTGCTATGCTATTGTATTCTTTATCAGCTAGCACTAGTACATTGTCGAGCTCTCCTCCTGAGACACATCAGCCGATAATATATGACGGTCTACGCGGGATAAGCAGATTCTGCTAATCAATTTTGTTTGTTGTAAGTTTACGGCCTCGGCGACTTGGGACCGTGACGCTGTCAGGACACCACTGTATGTTCTTGTAAGGTTCTACGTAATATAGTTTTTTAAACTAAAAATGTACTTCAATCGCCTCTAGATGTCGATTAACTTTTGTGATTTGCTACAGAGATCATTAAGTAATTCAAATACAATTAAAGATATATATATATATAAATATTTATTATAATAGACAAGCATTTGACTTCCATCTCACTTAATGGAAAGAGAAAGTGAAGCTGAATATATAGCATGCTTACCTAGAAGATATCTATTCACTCCTTGAAGACGCCCAGATTATACAGTTCAGGAAACAAAGACGTTGCCAATGAGTTTCACTCTTTCGCCGATAACGAACTTAAACCTATTATGTATTAACATTAATCACACAAACACTTAAACATCATTGAAATGTCTAAGCAAAACACGCAATTTCATTTACTTACATACATAAACACAAACGCTTTCACACTCACAGACCCGCACTAAGTTCGATTACTTGTGTCGTGGGTGCCGGAAACATTCATATCACACACAATCACAACCATGATGACAAATTTTTATCAGTTTTTTTTATTTAGAAACCAAATAAAAAAAAACAAACTTTGTTGACATTTCTATGGAACCAATCTGAAAGTATATTCTTTCAAATAATTTGTAATTATGTTGTCTAGTTTACCCAGTCTAATACCCAATTTTTTTAGCCATTAGGGCCTCACTGGGACTATCTTTGTTATTTTATCTTATTCTTCAGTCCGCAATCCTTTGCTTTGATAAAGGCTACGAGCGTACCTCAAAGAACGAAGAATCGACAAAGTTACTTACGGACTTTGACCGGTAAAACCTTAATGCCCGGCTAATGCGAGCTTCGACCTGCGGCTTCCGAATCTTTTCCAACCTTTCCCGGACTTTCCTTACCTAACCGGGATTTTTACTTTTAAAGATCCGAGACTGCCACAAAGGCCTCAGTGAGGTTTCCGAGTCGATAGTGCAATACTTTTTTTAGAGGATTTGCATTACGGTCTTGTAAATGAATAATAAGACTGCAAATATACATGGAATGAGAAGATTTGATGTTTTCTTTTGAGTACACAGTACATTCTGATATTTACATAAGTATCACAAATAACTTGTGAACGAAATGGTGTAATGAATGGCTTGACTTGAATGGATGACTACCTAATTGTGTCACAGAGTAAAATTAAATGTAAATACTAGGCATTGTGTTGAGACCTACCTAAATGTTCACTTATGCTCTAAATTATTCAAACTTTGCATTAAATTTCACCTTTATCAAATGAAATTTAAATCAATCAAACATATTATAAGAAACATACTTGTTAGAAGATGCTACATTTGATAAGATCTGAGTAGTTATATTACGTATATATTTTTAGTCATTAAAATTTTTTTTTATTATCTTTGTCAATTTCACGAAAACCTTTTATGAAAAATAATTATAGTTAAATATTGAAATGTAAAAAAATTGCAGAAAAGTAAGATTATTCCCAACATGTACCGCTTCAAAATGGCCCGCGCGGCGGTGTCCACGGACCTGACACCACTCACAAGTAATTACCTACTACATTTCTTTCAAAGCCTGCGAACAAAAATGTTGATATGTGGTAATAGACTAAATAGACATATATGCAATAATATTTTACAAAGTCTATTATATCCGACTTCAAACAAGAAGGAGGTTCCCAATTCGTTATTATTTGTTACTCGAAGCCGGACTCGATTTTTTTTTTGTATAAAATGGTAGGTATTTTGTCAAATTGGTCCCATATAAACATTTTCAAGGTCTGATCATGGGCTTCGGAGATAATAAACGCTTTAACGGACCAGAACCAAAAACACAAATTTTCCTTGGGGAGAAAACTTGTGTTCCCTCCGGGAATTGAACCCGATATCCCTGCTTAGAAGACGAGCGCTCACCCAAACAAGCCAACGGGGGATAATGCAGTAAAGACGGTTTTTAAAAGATTTGTTTGCGTCTAAATATATGTTTTTTACATTGATTTTTAATTAATTTTACGAGTGTAGTCACTTAAATTAAAATAGTCTTAAAAGAAGTGACTGCATTCTTGGAATCTTTTCTTAAAGAAACTGCGCCAAAACTATTTCATTTCCTTAGCTTGAACTCTCTGGAGTCAAGCAAGCTCGTTACTTACTCAAGTTATGTCTATTGATGGATCAAGAAGTTCATAGAGTGGTAACAGTGCGTCACTTACTAAGCGTTAATGATTAGGGCATTTTCCACTTAGAACAATCATGCAGATTTGTAGTCATTGATGTAAGGTAATGCAACCTTATTAGCTGAGCTATCTTGTTCACATTACATCCTACTTATATTACAAAATCCGAAAGTTTATATGTAAGTGTATGTGTTTATATGTTTGTTCCCCTTTTCAAACTTTAACGGCTGAACGGATTTTGATGAAATTTGTAATGTACATAGCTTATACCTAGGATTAACACATAGGCTACTTTTTAACTTGATAATAGCGGGCAAATTCGCAGGGCGCGGCTAGTAGAAAATAATATTCAAATTACATACGAAACAATGTTAAAGAATCTATAAAAACCTTCCCAGTGAGGCCAAGCATGCCCAACATACTCAACAGCATCATTACTAACCATAAGGTATAAAAGCGCTGGCTTATAACTAATTAAAAACCGATTATAAATTATATAAACGCAAGCAAAGCTGACTTCACCGCATTATCTACGGAACCCATTAAATACGCTTTATTGAGGATAACTTCAAAAGAACTGGTAAGATCTTGATCAAATTTAAATGGTCATGGGAAAAGCACCAGCTTTCAAATAAACATAATCATGAAAATCGGTTCACCTAGAAAGAAGTTATGAGGTAACATAGGTACATAAAAATAGACAAATTGAGGACCTCCTACTTTTTTGAAGTCGATTAAATATAGCCTGTGTTTAAACGTATATATTAATCTCTTTGTAAAATATCTTGACATTTGTTTTGCTAACTTCAACTTAACTTCAATCAGATAATTTATTTATCTGCAGTCTATTGCCGTAATGGTCAATGGATCCCGTCAACATACAGTACGGGGATAACTATTCAAGACCCGAGTTCCCGACTATTCTACAAGGCGCTTACAATTTTAACTTGCCCAACATTTTGTTTTCCAATTTGAATTTTCGCTTACCTATATTCCATTTTGAGGTTAATAGGATCCTGTTAAACTCAAAATGTATAATAACCGAAAATTCAAATAGGAATACAAAATTTTAAATAAGTTACAATATATATTTGACGTCGGTGACTGGTGCAGTTCTTTGCCGCGCAGTATTTAACCTATTTATGTACATAAATAATACTAGATAAAACTGAACTTAATGGATAAGCGTGACGCTTACCATAAGGCGAGCAACTTGCTAGTCTAGTCACTTTAATAATATAAAAAAGTACCATTGGAATATGCATCTAATATTCCATACGTGATCTATTCCTTTCTAACGTGACTTACTTCTTCCAATGGTATGAACTAATAAAATACACGAAAAAATCATAAAAACCATGATTTTTATTTAATGTAGTTTAAAAACAAAAAAAAATTAATTAATTTACAAAGCAATAAATAAAATGTAATTTATCGATTTTAATGCAATTTTATTTTATCTATGAAAGTAACTTAAAAGTTACGTTAAATAATAAAAACTGTTTTTAACATGCAAAGAAAAGTCTTTACTTAAGACAGTATAAAATAAACTCATCTTTTATATCTTCTTTAGCTTTTATATTTCTAACTAGGTATAATTATTGATCTGCCTGCTGGCATAGTCGTTGTGCTTTTGCCTATTAGGCATAGCATCAAGTTGGTTCTAAGTGTGATTGTGTGTGAGTGTGAGTGTTTCCGGCGCCCACGATACAGGTTTTTAACTTAATGTTGAGATGTAATTGTGATGTATATCTACTCGTATAGTTCCAGGAGAGAACTAATGAGGAATGATTTTATTTACTTACATCAAGTGATTTTAATTTCATTAAATATAACATTAGACATGCTAAAAAATTATGGATGATGTCTGGGTAAACAAGAAAAACTAATTGGTCTGTCAGTTAGATTATCAAAATATATTGGAAATTTATTATTTAACATATCAATAGAAATCGACGATAAAGGGCGTCAAAGTTTTAAAAGTGAGGACTCCAGACGTTCACTTTTAATTGAGGCATGAAATCACGCGGATTTCATCGCACTGACAAAAGAAAAAATACGTATCTAATACTTTTTATAATGTAAATGAAGGAAAAAAATCTAGTTTTTCCGCCAAATTTTTTGTTAATGATTCGCAGAAGTATATTGTTCTCTTATTCAAAGACCTTCTTCCCAAAACTTAACCTATATACATCTGTACAGCAAATACCTAAGTTACCTACGAGACATCGAGCTTATAAGCAACTCAAGTGAAAGAACTTGAACTTGAAGTTTTTAAGGAACTGACACGTGAATAACATAGGTAGCCTATCAAATGCCTTTGTTTCCTTATAGGGCTCCAATTTCATTCTATAAAATGTCAAGAGAGAACAGTGACGCGCCCATTGCGTGTCACACAACAGTTTAACAAACAAAAGGTGGTAAGGTAGAGTTGTGATAATAATATTTGATGTTTCCTTCCTTGACGCCTCAAGGGATGATATTTGGAGAAACATGTCGTACAAAGTTGTGTAACCGTGCGAAAATGTATCAGCTCATTCTTCGAATTTAATCAAAGGACGACAGCTGCTTTTAAGACTTGCGTGTGTATATAATTAAACGCAAGCAAAGCTTAAAAAACCGACTTCAACGCTTATATAAAACTAGCTGACCCGCCCGGCGTCGCCCGGGTAAACAAAAGCTTAAACATAAACGCTTTCACACTCACAGCCCCACTCTAAAAGTACTATAAGTTGTGTCGTGGGGTCGTAAACAATTAACACCACACACACAACATTCACGTCATACCCAGAACCAGAAACATTAACTTCCCGTGGGGCAAAAACTTTTGTTATTGTGTTCCCACCGAGATTCGAACCAGCTCCTTTGCTCTACACTCATCTACGCCAGTTCAAAGTTAAAAGATTCCCCACCCTGCGTCGCCCGGTTAAAAAATCTACACATAAACACTTCCACAGCCCCACACTAAGTTCAGTGACTTGTAGCGTGGGGCCGTAAGCATCCAAGATTCACAATATATCAAAAACAAAAATTTCCCGTAGGGAGAACACTTCTGTTACCACCGCGAATCCATCCCGCTGCTTTGAAGGCAAACGCGCAGCCATTTACGCGAGTAGATAGTTCAAAGTTCAAAAGATTACCCGCCCGGCGTCGCCCGGTTAAAAAATATACAAATAAACACTTCCCCATTCACAGCCCCACACTAAATTCAATGACTTGTATCGGGGGGCCGTAAACATCCAAGATTCACAAAGCATTCACAACATACTCAAAACCAGCAACACAAATTTCCCGTGGAGAGAATTCTTCTGGGTAAATTACCACCGGGAATCGAACTCGCTGCTTTGAAGGCGAACGCGCACCCATCTACGCCAGCGAGCAGTTCAAAGTTCAGGAACGACTCGGCCGGGTAGTAAATATTAAAAATCATACCCATAAACGCTTTCACATTCACAACCCCACACTAAGTTCAATGACTTGTATCGTGGGGCTGTAAACATCCAAGATTTACACAACATTCACAACATACTCAAAACCAGAAACAACAAATTCCCGTGGTAAAACACCTGTTTTCCCACCGGGAATCAAACCCGGTGTTTTAAAGGCAAACGCCCACCTAACTACACCAGCGGGCAGTTCAAAGTTCAATGATATCTAAGTTATAACCGACTAAACAAAAAAAAAACAGTCGATTTTATATTCTCCTTCTTATGTAAGTCGGTTCTAAACATAGAAGTATGCCGGATTACGCAGTAACTGTTACATTCTGTGATCCACCGTTTTCACCCTCAAATAAACTTAACGATTTCTCCTAGACTATAGGTCCAAATTATATGCAGTAATAGCAAATTGTGAAATTGGTTTTTTTGATAAGGATTAATATTAAATACTTAAAAAAAGCCAACGAAATAGAGCCGCTATTTTTTAATGTGCAGGAATTCGTAGTACGTGTCGATAAATTTCTGACACGTCCCGTTCACGGGAGGACACCCGTGAAACTAATTTCACGATTTCTCATAGACTATTTATCCAAATCATATGCAGTAAAAAGCAAATTGTATCTAAATGAACTACGTAAGACGATGAAATAGTTTATTTAGATAAAGATTAATACTGAATGTCTCAAAAAGCCAACTAAACATAGGCCGCTTTTTTTTCAGATTTTTAACAAAGAAAAGTATTTTTTCTGAGCTATACATACATGTTAGATATATGCTGTCGCGGACTTTTTTGTAAAACTCATGAAGGCCAACATTTTTGCCATACATTGTATTCACCTATGTCTAACTGTTTAGTCAGCGTACGCCGATAAACCGGAAACTTTTTCTCCGACTTGTTTTACGAATATTATTATTTCGAACTGATAACTAACTACTATCCCAATAAAACATATCCTATGACACTCAGTGATAGTGTAGCTATCTATTAGTGAAAGAATTTTTAGAATCGGATCAGTAGTTTCAGAGATTACCTTTTACATACAAACAAAAAAACAAACAAACAAACTTTACCTCTTTATAATATTATATTAATATATTAATATTAAATTAAATATATTATATTATATAGTAATATAGTATATATAGTATAGAAAAAGAAGTCGGTTGAAAATAGACAAAGATTAATAAGAGAAAGTTTTACAGATGGATAAGGTTCAAAGTTATAACATTTTTTTGAGGTTTAAGATGAATATATTTTCGAAACTAAGCGCTATATTAATGAGAACGGCACCCGAACGGTCTCAAGTTCAGACCCTGCGACTTGCTTGAGCTTCTGGTGAAAGATACATGATAATAATGATAATTTATTCCTAAACAAGGCAATGTATAGGAAATTATATTGTTTTAATCGACTTCAAAAAAGGTGGAGGTTCTCAATTCTACTGTATGTTTTTTTTGTATTTATGGTAAGCGGTCATTCAGCCAATTATGAATTGATTTTAATGATTCTTTTTTATTTGGTACTTTAGAGGTGGTCCCAAACATAATAATCATGTATGTGTACCTACTTAATAAACCATTAATAGAATAATTAAAGAAATATATTTTTAAATAATATTCATAGTCAAAATAATTGTACCTACTTACAAAAATAGATATCTAATAATTAACGTTTTGTATAATAAGTATCATATATTTATAGGTAGAGCATTTACTCGTGGTCGCTTGATTTACTTCAGCACTATAGCAAAATACATAAATAAATGACCCCCATAACGTCGAAAAATTGACATCAACTCATTAAACAATAATAATGTGGCAGCTGTCCTTGAAATCCAGTTATAAGGACTAGTGTTTTTACAATATCACTAATTTCCATCAAGTGATGGAAGATAGGAGTTATCAGATAATATAAAATGCTTATCAGATAAAATAAAATAACCCTAAAACTCACTATAAATAAGATAAAACATTTGTATAAAAATATAAACGCGGATGTGAAACAATTTCCTGTAACCGACAAGCTTTACACAAAACCTGTTTAGAGAAAGCTATGTATTTTGCCACTTGAAAAAGGTGTAATCTGGGATAAAATGAAAAAATAAAATTTACCCTTATTTGTACCTGAGGAAGGTAAAAATCGTAAAGTTTATACGACCAGACACCTTTCTGTTATTCGGATCACTTGAATTTTTCGAATAGGCGGCGGAATGAATTCAGAACAGTTTGAGATGTAAGGCTGTATTTTGCATATTACTTTGGGGTATTGCTGATGAGTATCACATGGTTTGGTGGTGGCGATATCTTAAAGAACTAAATAAACGATCGGCAAATATAAATTACTTTATATTCACTGTTCCATTTTCAAGTAATAATTGTTAAACTTGCTTGTTTCATGATGAAACTGTTATAATATACAATACAATACAATACAATACAAAATTCTTTATTGTACACCAAAAAACAAAAAGATACAAACTTAAAACTACGAAATTAATATTATAAGGCAGTACAATGGGCGGTCTTATCGCTTTTAGCGATTTCTACCAGACAACCTTTGGATGGACAGTAATTGTAGTAGTAACTGAGGTCGGTGGAGGTGTACAAATTTACATAAATATAATATGTTAAGTTAATAAACTAAATAAAATAATTAAAATGATAAAAAGTACAAATAAAATACATATACTACATAAATATAGGTTATATCATATATTCATATGGATAAGTAGTGTTTATATACTAAAGTTTTGAAAATAGGAAGAGACTTTGCGTGCCTAATAGGCACAGGCAATGCATTCCATAGACGGACAGCATGCACAGTAAAAGATCTTCCATACATTTGATACATATATTCCATACATATATATACAGGTAAAACTTATTTCGGGGGAGAACAAGTCAATGAATGAAAAGAGATTATAAAACAGCGCTTAAGGCACATGAAAATGTACTCGTTGTAAATGTTCGTGTTAGTATCAGTACCTGAATGACCGAGCTTTGCTCGTTAAAACGACGTTTTCTAAAATGAAACCTAGCTAGATCGATTTATCGCCCCCGAAACACTGTTTTAAAATTATGATATCTAAGCTTTTTAAGCCATAACGGAACGGAGAAGGTATGTGTGTTCCCATTTATCAACCGACTTCAAAAAAGGAGGTTCTCAATTCGACTGTATGTTTTTTTTTATGTATGTTACGCGATATCTCCTCTCACGCCGAATTGATTTTAATTTTTTTTTTGTTTGGTAGATTAAACTTCAGGTAGTGGTACCTACCACATATTTTTTTATCGAAATTGGTCAAGCTAAAACCAAAATATAAGCGGTGAAGGCGGTTTTTTTTAGTTTTGCTTGCGTTTAATTATTATTTATCTCCAAAACATATTGATTATAACAGACACGATATTTTTCGGTAACTTGATCTAGAATGTTCTTAGCTTATGTTTTGTGTTTACAATTTAGACCAGAAATTCCTTTTTAACCAGGAGATAAAAAATGTGTATTTGGGCTGGCATCGAAAGATATGGGTCCGAAGTTCGAGTTCCCTCAAGTACTCCAGCCTATCGCTGTATTCGAAGATCACTTCAAACTTCCTCACGTCAACAGCTCTACTTTTTCGACAGACCTCGTTCACTATACGAATTTTATCTCTACAACGTTTGTTTAGAAATAGTCATTTTACAAAATGTGCTAGTTATTGCCAAAAAATTTAGTAATTGTCACACATAGCACTAGTATGTTAGTAACAGCAACGAGACATTTTTTTCTGTGAAGATAAAATGCACTGTAGAAACATTAAAAATATACCTTATTAACCAAAAATGTCTTTTAACTACAAATAAGTTGTTGTCCATATAAAGGGGATAAAGGAATCTAAAGTGTTTTTAAACATTTGGAAACTTGAATAACAAGAGCAAAATTTGTCATTATTTAATAATGATATAAATTAGTTAATATAATTAATGCATATAATATTAATATGCTCATTAGCAAAATGGCCCGTTTCCTTTTTATCCAAAGCCTCCAAATGTAAGTGCAGAAGACCTGTATACAAATACATAATCGTCATCATATTTTCAGATTAAGTTTTACTGTTTTTTTTACTTACATATTGTCCACACCTAAAATAATTGCATCCACACAAATTTTACCGCAGAATAATAAGCTGTACCCTATTGTTCTGTCGCACTAATACCAGATGTTCAGGACTTATAAAAAATTTACGCGACCACTTTCGTAGTTCGCCCGTAAGCCCCGAAACGAGCCATGTCCTCTTGCTATAAAACTGGAACAAAACCACTGAAACATGTATACATCCATCTTATCATTGAAGGTTTATGCATGTGTAATGGTATGACAGTGACGAAGGAACAGAGTCTATTGGATGAAATACTGCCGCACGTAAGGAATGCAGTTCTACAATGGATGTAATTTAATAATATTTAATGAACTTAAAACCACAAGTTTTTAAACTTGAAAAATATATGTTTTTATAGGAAAAAATCTTAAAAATATATGTTTTATAAATTATCGTCCAAGGTCCACCGAAAAACATTTTTTTCGTGTATTTTCATAGTCAATTTTGTTGATAGTAAGTTCAGATGATAAGATGTTCAATATTGTTGATAGTAAAAAAGGTATCGAGCAATTATTTTATAATAACACGCCTGCCTCTACGTGTTCACATTAATTTTCTTTATTATCTAAATTCTGAATTAGTGATTTTGTAAGTAATTATTATGTTGTTGTATAACTTGGACCATTGAGATAGCCCAGCGGTTAAAGCAATAGGGAATGACACCCTATGGCTGCGGGTTCAATCCCCGCCTCAAGTGATATTTTCCCTTTCTAAATTGAAGTAGATGTATTGGTCAATGACCTGAAGCGCAATGCCCCGATCTTAGTATTGGCGAGATATTGCGGTACTAAACAGCAAGCATCCGTAGCCAGCTATTACACGAAGAGATATTATAAAATGAGGAAAAGAGATGTGGCTTAATCACGATAGCCTTCGAGCTCTGAGATAGCAAAAGAGCTAAGCTTATGTACTCCAATATCAACGTCTTGGTTTGCGCTACCTAACATATCCGCGTAAACTGGAACGCACGATATCTTTGTGACACGGAGCTTCGAAATATCCAGTGGCTTGAGATATCTCGCGTTAGCTTTTGAAACGTTGGAGAAGGTTAGTTTGTGAGACGTTTTATCTATTGGTGTTGGCAATTTTTACTAAGAATTTAGAAAAATAATTTAATGCAAGCAAAGCTTAAAATAAACCGATTTCACCGTTTTATTTCGGTACCTTGATCAGACCAAATGTATTAAACACGTATCATTGACGATAGCTCAAAAACTACTTATCAGATCTGGATCAAATTTAAATGGGCCCAAAGTGAAAGCACCAGCTTTCAAACAAAAAAAAAATCAACAAAATCGGTTTACGTGGAAAAAAAATATGAGGTAACACAAATAAAAAAAAATACAGGCGAATTGAGTCCTTTTTTTGTGAAGACGGTAAAAATAAGTCAATTGTGATTTTTTCATATTAATGATTATTATCGATGAAACATTATTATCTACTTTCCCTTTTTCCACTAAGTCTCCGTCGTAAGGGTAATAATGGATTCTTTGCTTCCTCATTTCTGTTTTGATGGAGCGTCGTTCGTTGATTGGCAGAGGTACCACGAGTGATTACGTGGCTAGTTGTATGCATTTCTGTTTCATTTGTATAGCTAGGCAAAATTTAATAGTAATCTAAGTAAATACAAATATAGCTTTGTTTTTGCGTGTCATGATCCAGCATCAAGCAATATCTTTTTGTAATAAATTAGTTTGACACTTAGTTACATAACAGAGCCAAAAAACATTTTTATAAAACTAGGTTATAATTTAAAAAAAATAGTGAGCATTATATTATATTAATTCGGGTGCCTTAAAAAGCTAACCAAGGAGTCTCAGCCATTTCTGTATCTATAGAAAAAAGAAAAATTTTCAGAACCCTAAACTATATTAAATTGGTCAAACTTCCAAAACAAAACGAAGGATCTTTGCTACGAAAATGAAAAGATGGCTTTGTTGTTTTTGTATTTTTTATGTCTATATATGTTGTATGATTAGTATACACACATTTGAAAGACTTGATTTTCGCTTAGCTCCAAAACTCCAATAGAGTTCTAGTATTTTTTTTCCATTTAACTAGGAGATGCTTCAACTATAATAGGACATTGACTCTCCAAATTAATTTGATTGTGACTGGGACTAGTTATATGGAATTCTTAAAACATTAAAATAATATTTGTTACTTGACACTGGCTCTAAAAAAAAACAAATATATCGCCTAAATTAAAATAATAAAAAAATATAAAAAATATAGTGGTAAATTTAGAAAAGAATTTTTTTAAAATTTAATGGCACCCTACGGCCGCGGGTTCAATCCCAGCCTCAAGCGAAAATTTTTCCTCTCTAAATTTACTACTATAGTTCTGCCTAGCATGGATTATGCTATATAAACAAAAATCTAAAGACATCACCAGTCTATCAGCCCTAATGATTTCTAACTTCGTAGCTCTCTGTGACAAGTATTGTTTCCCGAAGTGGCTCGTACTCGCTGGAGATAAGGCCCGTGAATCCCTCAGGGGAAGATAAGCCCCGTCAATGCCCGAAATCGTCCTCCCACAAAAACAGGGGTGAGGTTAATATTTTTTTCTGGAGCAAAGCGATAAATTCTCATTATTTCCCTCAAGTTGCCACTCACTCTTTCTCTTAGATTATCTGAATAAACATTTTGCTGGGTACACAAGGGGTTGATCTTGCATTTTCTTTTTGTAGAATTTGTGGAACAAGGAAATTGTCATTTTAAATTATGATTTTTTCTTTTTATGTAAAATGTTAGGAAATCTAGGGGATTCTGTATTTTTAATTCCTCTATCTATGGGCCAATTGCCTATATTACTTAAATTATACAACTAAGGTCTTTGCTGTCAAAGACCTTAGTTACCTACAAGGAATCGAGCTCAAGCGCTCAAGCCTACTACTGGCGGCAATCCCATTTATTAAAGAAATGGTTACATCCTACTTATATTATAAATCCCAAAGTTTGTGTGCAAGTGTGTAAGATTTGGAAGAAATTTGGAATGTACATAGATTATACCTAGGATTAACACATAGGCCACTTTTTAACTTGATAATAGCGAGCGAAGCCGCGAGGCACGTCTAGTATTTAATAAAACGGTCTATAAGATTAAGATTTGTACTAATTATTATAGTTATAACTATTTTTGGTTAGATTTAATTTCGTTTTTAGTTTTATTTATTCTTCTGAGTTATTTTATCTGAGAGTTTAAACACAATTATCCCTTGACGATTAAAACTTGTATGTTGTACCGTTTTTATAATTGAAAATCATATCCTACTAATATTATAAATGCGAAAGTTTGTGTGTGTGTGAATGTTTGTTACCACGTAACTCCGTAACTTACTAACCGATTTTAATGAAATTTGGAATGTAGGTTCTTTGGATTAGGACATAGGCTACATTGGTCATCATCATCAGCCGGCGAAGCCACGAGGCTCAACTAGTAAATAATAAACATTAAACGCATGGAATTTGCTGTTTTGATTAATTATCTAAACTCTGAAATACGTACCTATTCTTTAGACCCTTGTTATACATAAACATAACGGTTTCCCACTGTCAGTCATGCAATACATTAAATGACTTGTGTTAAGGGGGCTAGAAATATACCCATTTCATTCACAACGACATCTAAAACCACAATACAAATTTGTCTTACGTGTCGAAGTTTCTTATTGTTCCCGTCAGGAATAGAACCCGAGACTCTTGCCCTAGAAATCTCTTAGCCAAGCTTCTATAAATAGTTTTGTTTTGCTAGGTTATTTTTAGGATGCTTGTAAATTTGCGAATCTGGCAATAAGATAATTTTATGAGTGCCTCTTTGGGGCCCATTTGGATAAATATAGTTGACTCAAATGTGCTCCACCAATTCCAACTTTGTTGAACATTTTATGATTACCGTTGCGCCAATTATTAACATTAATATAAATTAACTATGAACTAAATCTAAAATATTATACTCAAAACAAAACGAAACTTTTTCTTAAGACGATTGCTGGTATGGTTCCCAAAATCCCATTTAAGAGAAACACAATTTTAAAACTTAAAAAATGCCAGTAAGCGTAGCATAACTAGTACCTACAAATGAATAATTTCTTATGTTATAAGATTTTGTAAAAATGATATTAAGTAATCAGACATATAATACAAACAGATTTAATAATAATATACTATTGCTTGAAAATATTATAGAAATAATAATATTCTTGTTTAATCCACTTTTTAATCCAACTGTACTTTGTATGAATGGTCGAGTTAACAACAATAAAAATGAAAGTCGCCATCTCGACCGTTCGGTCGAGTTCCGGTCGGTCAAGATAACAACCAACTCGGTTTATGTAGTAAACAAGTTCTTCTCTGGATGGCTGCTATTTTGCGAATCTGGGAGTAGTAATTAACTTTCATGAGAGCTTCTTTGGGGCCCATTTGAATAAACGATTTTGATTTTGAATTTGAACAAGATTAGTAGGTTTAAATTGTATAAATTCATAACTCAGATATTCACTCTAGAAATTCAGAATATTAAAATAGTGTGCTAAGGCGTAGCACGTAATTCAGTATATTATTTAGGTAGGTAACGTTATCTTTAATAACTATTCCATAAAGATATAAACAAAGTTGAGCAAAGAGAAATATAAGCAGGTCAAGCGGTGGAGCTCTACGTGTTCCAGAACACAGTATCAGAAACTAACGACTTTGGAGTTGGATTTCCAATCCAATGTTACTAACTTTAGTTAATGAAACCGTAACAAAGGGCTGGATATTATTTAATACAATTGTATTTTTTTTATTGGTTTTGTTATAATATATTGCATGTTCCATCTTCGGCCAGGTGAGATAGCAGTCAAATGGTTGCCTATCTTACATAAGAAAAATCTATACAATGTAATTAATAAAAAACCAGATTTGAAAAAAGACCAGACCAGAATAAAAAACCACTTCTTGGGAGCTTATTTAAACCATAGAGACCAATGTCATTCTTGTTACTGCTATATAAAAAAATATATGTGTGTATTATTTATCTTCTTTATTAAGTTTAAGGCTTGAAGTATCAATTAGCGTTGGCGTTTATATTACCAGGAGCGGCGCGGCGATACCATTCTTTAACTATTCATTATAGATTGAATGGAATACATAATCTTAATTGTTACGGAAAATGTAGCATTCAGAAGAAAGTCGTCGAACTAAATGAGCTAAGGGTTAAAACAAAAATCAGAGTCTGAGGGCTTCCTGATATTTTACAAATTAGGTACCCTGTATATTTAGCGGCCTCAATCTAACTAACGTGTAAGTGAATTTGTATTATTTAAAAAAAAAATAAGATTTTTAACCATATGTATAATTTATTAAAAATCAATTGCCGCATGTATGTAAGAAGAACACTTTAGAATGGCTCAGCCGATATTACTATTTTTGAACTTAATTAACGCGGAAGAAGACGCGGTATATACCTAGTAGTAAATAAATATTGTCGACTAGTTCAACATGAGCTCAAACCTATGTCATACATGGATTACTATAAGACCACAGACTATATTAGGCAAACTGCACAGGCTCTTTCTAGCGACTACCATAATAACACCTAGGTTAAGAAAATTATGTATTAGACATTAAGAATGTTTTTTAAAAAAATGAATGAAAAAAAAAATGCGCCGCCGAGTTTCTTGCCAGGTTCTTCTCGAGATGGCTGTAATTTTGCGAATCTGGCAATAGATTCATTAACTTTCATGAGTGCCTCTTTGGGGCCCATGTGAATAAACGATTTTGATTTTGATTTTCTATGGCAACTGTCTAATTGGAAGACACCTTCACCATCACTGAGCATCAATCGCATTAAAACTATCCAATATCAATTTTATGAAAACTAAAATATTGCATACAATAAATATGACACATGTAAACGTAACGTAAACGTAAATGCTTTCACATTCACAGCCCACACACGTGTAATAAACATCGTTGAATTTTCGGAATTATTTTATAAGTTGACGCGAGCGAATTGAATCATACATTCATTTTGCAAACCCCACTCTAATTTCCGACTTAACGGAAACAGTACCTCCTCAAATCCAATGCAAGCGATTTCCCTAAACGAAAAATAAGGAAATTGCGAAAATCTATTTGTTATGGTTGTCTCTGTGACTCATTTGCTTCGAGAGATAAATATAAATTAAAGTCGTTAGATAAACGTATTGAGGATGAGGACTGGGGCCGTTCTTTGCTCATAATTGCATCCTTAATTCGTCTTCAATTAGCAACTCTTAGGGTATTTCTATATGCATCCATCGTTGAGCACATTGTTGCTTATTATGGAGTAAGATAGTCTTCAAAATTTAGCTTAGGTATATTGAATAAAAAAAGCCAGGATTAGATTGCTGAAGTCGTTAATTTGATTGAAATTGCTGTTGTATCTGTACTACTTCGTTTGACTAATAAATCGATGACGGTTGACAAATTAAATTATACAAAACAACACTATACTGTCTATGGCTCTTCAAAAAGGCCATAATATTATATTACTATCAATTTAGTCTTCAGTAAGTTTTTTTTTTAAAACTTTTTTTAACTGTTTGCATCGATCTCTCAATACTATTTTGGATCCGCGTTCAAAAGTGTTTCCAGAACATAGGCGATAAAACCAAATATAAGCGACAATTCCGCCTCGCTTAAAACTTTGTAGTGTGAAAATAGTGCGACCGTCGTCAGTCAAAGCCGCGTATTAAATTGTTACAATCAAATATAAGATAATTATAGTCATAGAGATTAGACATACATTAAATGGTTTTAGCTTGTTTATGATCATAGACATGTATCCACATTAGTATAGTTTAATCGGTATAATTGTGTCGTGAAATTTGTGTATAACTGGAGATCCATTTACGTTTGCCAGAAAACTATTCATAACCCGACGCTGCAACTTTGTTCACCTTTAATGGTGAAAGAGCTAAATATTTCATCATCGTTTATAATATTTAATCGCTCCCATAATGACATCCTAAGTACGTCTCCTAACAACCCCTAGGGTATTTTTATTTGCAGCCAGGATTGGATTGCAGACGTCTATTGCTATCAATTAGTTTGATTGATAGAGCTGTTGCATTGTTCCCGAGAGGTTCTTCGCTTCGGGCCTTGGATCGGATTTAATTTGAAATCTGATTGATTCGACTTTTATGAAAGGCGAAAGCTTTATTTATTGTGTTCTTGTTTTCAAGTTTCGAAACGGGATTGCGCGCTTTTGCATTAACTTAATAATCAAACGTTTATTATAAGATATTATCAAGTAGTGGCTTTGTGAGCTAATGACCTCGCGTATTTATCCAAATGGCTGAAATATGATTAAAAAAAATCTACATAATTATCGAACTTGCTCACAAAAAACTTTACGAGAATCGGTTGAGAAATGCGACCTGTAGTTGAGAACAACCGGAAATCCGGACATCTGGACATACAAATCCGGATCCGGACGGAAAGTTATTTTGTCTAAACTTTACTCTCACAGCCCAACTCTAAATTCAATTATTTTTTCGTGGGTACTGGAAAAAATCATGTCGCACACATAATTACAACCAGAACATGAAACACAAATTTTCCTTGGGGAGATACCTTGTGTTCCCGTCGGGAATCAAACCCAATACTCTTAGATTAAAGCAACCACGCAGTCGCGCACCCAATTAAGCCAACGGGCAGTTTAAAATAAGTGTACCTACAGTTTACTATCAGTCACCTATGTGTGAGAAAACGAAGGAATCGCAAACTTAACCGACCATACTTTTTTCAAATTTTTATCAAATTTTCTTAAAGTTTAATACAAGTTCCAAGCACCTACTAAACTTAGAGGTTCAAAGTTGTACAGTCAGTCGCAGATTGTTGTCCGCAAACTTCGAGAATGTTCTAACTCCATCGACTTTTCAAACGTGCTAGTTTCAAGTTTTGAACAGAGTCTTGTTTTCTCCCGAATCGGTGAACTGGCAAAGGATTAGTTAGACAAGGTCCATTTCTTTTTTCAGCGTGTTAGGGCTTTAAACTGCGCTTTGGTCTGTAGCACTCTGGCGAGCCATGATGTACCACAATTTAAACTTACCTGCCTGCCATTTTTGTAATCCACATTAGCTTAGTTGAATCGTTACCTCATAATTTCTTTCGTTGTGAGTCGATTTTGATGATTCTTTTTTTTTTTAAAGCTGGTGCTTTTCATGTGGTCCCACTGAAAATTTGA
The DNA here is from genome assembly GCA_948107665.1 of Lomographa bimaculata. Lineage (NCBI taxonomy): Eukaryota > Metazoa > Arthropoda > Insecta > Lepidoptera > Geometridae > Lomographa > Lomographa bimaculata. Next base: position 6,103,172 of record OX403597.1, read on the forward strand.
TCAAGATCTGATTAGTAGTTATTGAAATATCGTCAATAACGCCTATTTTGTGACGAATAATGCGTACTTTAATTATGTTCTCGTTTACCTGATTTCAAAAGTTACCTCATAACTTCTTGTGTTGTGAGTCAATTTAGATGTTTTTTTTTGTTTGAAAACTGGTTCTTTTCTTGTGGTCTTATTGAAAATTTGTGTTTAATACATTAAATCTGATCAAGGTTCCGAAGATAAAGCGGTGAAGTCGGTTTTTTTAAGCTTTGCTTGCGTTTAATTATATAATAGCGTTTACTAGCGACTATAATTATGTATAAGTTAAATTATGTATAAGAATTAAGAAATGAAATTTTAAAAAATGAATGAAAAAATGCGCCGTCGAGTTTCTTTCCAGGTTCTTCTCGAGAGGGTTGTAATTTTGCGAATCTGGCAGTAGAATCATAAGGCAGTGAATAAATGATTTTGATTTTGAATAACTAGTCGTTTGCCACGAACTGAGATCTCACGTCTACATTTTGCCTAATAGAAAATACTTTGGAGGTTTATTGCTTACAACGATTTTTTAAAAATAATATTTGTTTTATTTTTGTATTTGTTGTTCAGGTACATGATATAACAGATAGTATACGTAAGTATTCGCTTTAAATGTGAAGCCGTTTTTGTGATAGACCCGGGACAAGATAGTTCTAAAACAGAGATTTTAGTGGCCTACCATATTGTTATTTTTCAACATAGATTTTAATTAAAAACGATTTCATGCTCCACTTGTCAAATTCTTCATTTATTTCATTTAATTGTAAATTCCGGTTTTAGGCCATAGCTTTACATATTCTGTAAAAATTTGAAGTTTTTCGCTTGTATGGTTTAGACGCTAAATGCTTACGAATTACAGACAGACGGGCGTACGGACGACCGGATGGACGGACTGATAAAGTGTTGAATCACCTAAATCAATTTAGATATCTTGGTTTGTTCGATCAACAAAACTGCGCATAAGCCTTTGTAAGCTGCAAACCTACAAATAAAAATTTATAGCCAAATATTTCAGGCAAATCTGAAATAACCAAAACAATGCATGTGGCCAGATGTTTCCAGTTCAACATATATTCAATCAATGCGACGAGGCGACAACAACAAAAACATGACAATAAAATACGACTGAGCATACGCGATATCGGAACACGAACAAATGGAAAACAAAACACACAGTGAACCATAAAGAAGGATAAGATCACAATAAATATTTTATCAGAAAGTAATTCAGTATGTCTCTATGTATGTAAAATAAGTCATCACGGCTAAGCCACTGGACCGATCTGGATGTTTGGTGAAAACTATCTACGAATAAAGAAGCCAAGAAAAATAACTACAAATAATATTAATTACAATACAATATATTATACTAACCGCTACCCGCGACTTTGTCCGCGTAGGATAAATTTACAAAGCATTTAAAGTTCTTTACTCTTTAATTATTATTGAGAGCTGCACGTTGACTTAGTTAGGTGAGCGTTCGCCTTCTAAGCAAGGGTATCGATTCCCGGCAGAAACCGGGCCGATCGAACTGGTTGTGATTGTGTGTGTGATATAAATGTTTCCGGTACCCACGACACAAGTCAGGGCAACTCAGCTAGTACTAAATAAAATAAAAAAAATTAAACAGTGATCTAAAACAATGTGCGGGTCTTTACTTTAAATGATTTCTGCTAGACAACACTCAATCGGCAGAAAATGAGAACAGATGTGAATACTAAAAAAAAAGCCAATACAATATGTGGTCTTATTGCTTAAAGTGATTTCTTTTAGACAGCCTTTGGAATGAGAGTTGTGACTTTTAAATAATTTGAGTCAATAAAAAGAAAATGTTTTGTTACATCGTCATATTCATCGTCTTAAGCGGGTGTAACCACAGAGCACACTTCTTTTACATTAAGTTCAAATGTAACTGTCATATTTTCTCTGTGGCACGCAAAAACACCGTCTGCCTCGCAGAAGTTGGTCATACATCGACTTACTTCCACAAGAGAGGATCCATTCATTGAAAAACGAACGCGCAGCCATCCGTGATCTGATACTGGATGATGTTGTTTGTGTATCGTTACTTCCTCCTTTGCCACAGAATACTTAGAGTGGAGTTCTTGAAGGGTAAGTTACTTAGTTCTCCCTTTTTTTGTTTTCGGTTAAGTTTAATTGTCGCCCAAAACCATACTATTAATTCATAATTTGTATATATTATACCATATACATAATTACCAAATAAAAAAATACCTATCATTTTCCACTATGAACCTGATTACAATTATAATCCATAACTTATTTAAAAAAAAACAAAAGAATAAAGGCATTATATAATCCATAAGAAACATAAAAAAATAAAAAAATACCACAATATGAACAAAAACGGTTGCGATAGAACGGATTGTGATAAAAGTAGATGTTTTGATCTTGTAAAAGGAAGAAAACTTCCTTAACTTTTAACGGCTCAGATCATGTTTTCGCCTTGAGGGATTTCCTCTTCAAAATTATAACATATCTAAACAAACGAAGGGAGTTGGAACAAGATCTTGTGGACAAGAGTTCCCATGTTAAGTTAACCCTTTAGACCCTTGTTAGATATGGGTTCGTTAGGTATGCTTGTATGCAACTTTGTTTTTTTTTTTCAGAACGTTATAAATAAACCAAACCATACGCTGATATCTCTAGAACCTTTCGTACTCTCTTTATTTTTATAAAACCATCCAGACTCAAAACACTTTAAAAATAAAAGAAACAGAACGGCCTACAAGGACCAAAGATCTATGATGTAATATACCAAAAAATCAAATATTGTTAGGTGAAGCCATTCTGTTTTCCACTTTTATATTTCTTGCATCAAGACAAGCATCATAACTTTCCATCAAGTGTGAAAGTGGTCTAAAGCCGCATATATATATATTTGTAGAAACGGATTTTTACATAGGTACTGCAAATTCCTGTCAGGATGAATGTTTGTAGTAAGCAAAAATACACTCAGAATAATACTCGTAGCTTCACGTGACAAGAGAAAATGCAAGAGAATTGCAAGGCAGGATTCAAAGAGACGTGGCGAGTATGTACTCACGGGAAATGAATGCGTCGCAATTCACTAGAAGGTGGAATCATAAAGTAGGTCTCCTGCATGAAAAGTGCAATGTTTTGTACACTCGTGATCTTAGTGGCATATAGAACTTAAGTTATGAAGTCCTTTATAATAAATGTGCAAGTGAAGGCAAAATATTTATTATTAAAATTTAGATTTAAGTAGTGGTAGGACTTTTTTGCAATATCTGCTTGCAGAAGTATATACTATATAGCCACAGATAGTACAGACAAATAATCATTAAACTGGTAGTATTTTTCCCCCGTCACGAAAGCAACATGCCTTTTGGAGCATCAATATAATTGTTATGATTGGTCGTTCTGCAACTGACGGAATAATAGACGGTGACAACTGTTGCATCGGCCAATCCCAAGCAAGAAACGGCCAATCAAGAGCATGCATCATACAGCCTCGTCCCCTTCCCAGGCTGTTGAATTTTGTTATAAAGAAGTCAATTAGTCTCATGCGCTATCAACTGGTACACAGCCAATCATTCAACCGCCGCAGCTTAGTACAAATATAAACATTTTGTTTAATTATATAAACATTTTACAAGGCATTTTAAGTAAATTTACAGTGCATATAGGGATTTCACATCTTATATATCAGGGTGACAAGAGCAATGCTTTGTTGCGTATTGTTATGTGCCAAAGATGAGACGGATATTTGAATTCGTGATTCTTGCAATCGTTAATATCGCAAATTGAATTATGTGGACTCTAATTTAGAATAATTAACTTTGTGTGCCTTTTACAATTAATAACCATGCTGTACCCGTATGATAAACTGCAAGGAACTCGGTAGGTACAACCCATTAATATAGAATTATTCGAATGTGAATTATTGTGAATTTATAACATTTGCAATAGGGCTAACATAAGGTTGCCATTGACAGCACTCATGCTAATATTCCCTAGTAGCTATCAAACTACTTAATGCATGACACGAATAAGGAACCCTGAAACCTTTTCTATTGTGGAAACATCGACAATAGATGCCACATCTCGGATCCTTGTATGGTTCACAGATTTTTTTATTATTGGTCTGTCAAGTTGAGTTATGTGGGTGGTAAATAGGCAGATCAAGGGGTCAGAAACTTTCGTACTGAATAGTGATGGAGAAAATAGTTATTGGTTGCAAAAGCTCTTTCGATATGTGTATTTCAAAAAAATTTTGATACAGTTTACATTTCTGTGTTTGTGATGTGATTTTTCTTGGGGAGAAAACTTGTGTTCCCGCCGCAAATTGAACTCGGTACCATCTGCTTAGAAAGCGAATGCGCCCATAACTAAGCCAACGGTTAGTTTAAACGTACAGGTTCTTAGTTATCTACCAATCGCAATCTAGCCAGCAGTTACAGAGACACTTCACTAGGTAGGTAGGTAACTTAGTTCTTTGCTGTATATAGTTTTAGGAAATATAGGCAATTTGCCCATAGATAGTACAATATAGACAATATAGCTATCTACCCGCCAAATTTCATCGATATCCATAATAATAGTTACCTCATTTCAAACATTTTTAGCTCACACACACATTAGATTTTTTTTTTTTAGAAAAATATATATTTTTTATAAATATACTTTCAAAAGCCAGAACACCAGCTTTGTCAAAAGACTCTCTTTGTGGAAAAGACGTCAAGTCAACAAAGCAGCCAACGCTACACCGGGTCATACCGTGTAACTTTGGATTGACAACAAAACGAAAAAGTACTAATGGGTGGGCAGAGAAAAAGTTCAACGCCGGAGGGAAACTGCCAACTCGTACTGAGCTGATGTTTAATTCGCATACATTTTTGGAAAGGTTATGTGAAAAAGTGTTTTTGGTGATTATTTGATGCGAGATTTAAACTTTACGCTCATCGCTATTCATAGGATTATGTAGATGTTTCCTTCCTTAAGTTTATTTGACTTTTTATTTATTTCCTTTCTTTTATAAATGAAAATTGTAACCAGATTATAACATTTAAACCTATTGAATATTGTGTTATGACTTTTGTTTTCGTATATCAACGTAAGCAGATGAGAAGTTCTTTAAGATTAATGAACGGTTCATTCCAGGAGTTATTTATTGTGTTTGATGACATTTGGTTTTGATAAGTATTCAATTGCCATCTCCCGGTTTTAAGTTTCGGTTTAAAAATCAGGTTAACAATCGTTATGTCATTAAAGTTTGGTGAACTTATACCGTAGACAATTATTTTTACATTAGAAAGAGTTGGCTCATTTTCAAAATCAGATTCGGGTTCCGGATATAGGGTGAAGTTCGCATTAAAAACAATATAAAATACCAAAGCAAACTTGCCAATATAGATACTTAAATTTTTTGGCGCTGAACAATTGTCCATTTTTTCACTCTCCGTTAGTTGTGTTCTCTACACTCACTCCTTTCTTATCCATGTCATCTTTTACACAATTCATTACCATAGTCTTATTCTAACCCTAAAATCAACTATCTAAAAGCTAACACTCGCAATCTATACTGCTGATCAGGGAACAAAAAAGCAGGCAATGTTCACTTTGGATGAAAAACATCGAAGCGAAAGTCACGTTTTAAAGTTCAACGTCAACGTCAACATGTTAATCGTCTATAGATGTTGGATACTAGATTGTTTTTTATATAACGTTTTTAAATTTTACAAAATTCACAGTTGATTTGGTACTTACCAAAATGTACGATATAATACAGACTCAATTAAATATATTACGTTTAATGCTAAGACTCTGATATTGATAGCAGCATCAACCAATTGTTTATAATTGCTAATGCTTGTTCACTCGTTTTAAATATATATAATCAAAGGCTATTTCGATATTTAATATTGTCACTCACAGAAGAGTTTCATCGTTTTAAGAACTTTTTTATAATCTTGTCCCTACTGAAAAAATATCTTCCTACCATTTACCTTAAAGCCATACCAATCCAATTTCTCGTATGTTTTCGAAAAGATTACATTCACCATTATCGTACAAAAGAATTACCCATGCAAAGAATAAAGCTTACTTTGTGTCTTATAAGATTAGCTATCCTTTGAGGCCTCTTCAAAATTTTATCCTGTAACGTTTTTACCTTCTTTCGGTTGGATAGACAGGCAACCTTTCAATTATTAAGTTGAAAAAGTTGATCAAACAAGACTTTGGCTTTTTAAAAATTTATATTCGTACTTAGTTATTTGAAGGAAAGCATTATACTAAAGAAAGAGTTCAAATTTCTTCTTGTCATTTATCTGGATATTTGACCACTATTATGATACATTACAAGATGACATGATTGATAGACTCAAGGGCGTATTAGTCCAAAGGTCAGAACGTCCAGGTGTTATTACTAAAACGAAATTGCCAAAATGTTCAGTTACTAAAACGACAAATAGAGCCAAAAGGTCTATTATAGTAGGCAATACTTCCAAATTAAAAATCTAGCAGTAATATCTAGTTGATACTATGCGATAAAAATCTACTAATGGTACCCTGGACTATGATCGATCTGCAACGCCGATGGTTTGGTAGTAATGAACGCTCCTTCCCATTGGATGTTGGCATTTTCATACCTAAGCAAATCAATATACAAAAAATAACAAAAAGACCCGGCTGCGCAAAAATGAACTTACTTTTTTTTACACTTCTTTTTAATAATGCCTATTATGCGATTAACTTAAAACTTTATCACACCTTTATTATTAGTATCTATTGAAAGTTTGAGAATTGGAGCTATTGTTATCAACCATTCTCATTTTTGGTTTGGTCTCTAGAACGCCTCAAAGGAACAAATAAACATAGACTAATAAACACATTATCCTCCTTTGCGTCACGCAATTGGGTAACAAATATTAATTGTTAAAGTATCTTACTTCTCCAGACTATTATATTATATCGAAATCCATCAGCAGTATGCTGTTGGATTTCTTAGAGTCCTCAAATTTTTCTTTGATGGCTGAATAAAAAGAGACGTAGGTATACCTATGCATAGCTGAGCCCTTGATCGGCCAAACAACGAGAATGTGAGCCTTTAGCGTAAGCCATTCAAACATTCAATGAGACTCCATCCAAACTTGGCTCCAACGTATTCGCCATTTGCTCTAAAGTGCTCAGAAGTAGCACGCTGTTCTTAAATGCTAAAAGCACAATGGCAAACGTTGAAACAATAACGAGTGCAGTCGCGGTGCAGATTGCTATTCGATTTGGGTTTTAGATTTGGCGATACGACGCGTCGTATCTAAAACCCAGCAAGCGTCGCGACACTTGCTTCGCCCAAGCCTAATTTTATGAAGGCTGAAAATATTGCAACAGCATCTCTAAATAAATATAATGCTTTAAAAGACATTTTATCGAAAAAAATCTACGTCATGAGATACAATAATGGACCTATTTAGATGTAAAACTTCACTAAGTTCAAGAAGCGATGACACTCATCCTTTTTTTCTGTTGGCTTAGTTCTAAGCAGGTATCAGGTTCGATCCTCAGCGGGAACACAATTTTTCTTTCACTACTAGACTGCGGAGGCAGCTGCGGAGCTTGCTTTGGTAGTAGTAGTGGAGGCTGTTGCTGTCCGTGCATAACAATACACTCTTACTGCACGAAAATATGCTAAGTCCCACAATGTGCTCTTCCGTGCTGTTAAGTGCTAATAAAATGTAACTCATAAGACTAAATTGACCTACATTCGTGAACCTATGTTGCGAATAAGATTTTACATGAGTTTTTTGCCCTGTCGCCTGCCTGACGTCAACCTTCTCCGGGAATGCTCGATTTATACGAGTATAACCAAGCTTCATTTATTGATCAGCAGAAAAGACACGTGCTAGTGAAGTCTGTTTGGGCAGTCTGTTTTCCGTTCACCGCCCCATGAAGTACCTTTGTATGTATTTTAGCTTATTTAATTTGCAAAGGATATTTCAAGGTAAGAAAATACTGTGCAATAAATATTATCTTCATACGTCCAATTTGAATATTGGAAATGTTTAACGCCCTCCGACCAAATATTATTTCAATATGAATGGTGTAAACAAGTCCAAGGACTCTAAATGTTCAGTGGTTTCAGTTCAGTGACCCAATTCAGGGTGGTATATACGAGAGCTTTAGTAAAGATGCTAAAAAATACTTAAATAAATATAAGCTGGTTTTTAGTTAAAGTATCCTTAGCTTGAGCAACAATACTTTGGTTGCTGCGTACTTAAATATTAAATTTTTCGAAAATTATTTTTATGTCAGACTCTTCAGAAAATCATGTCAGATTGGGTTTTGTTAGCCTCTTTTGAGGTTAGTTAAGAATGTTTATGCCAACTTTAAATATGGGCATCCAACCAGTTGGACAACCACAAGTAACAATATTATATCTTTGGCTGCATTTCACTTCCCATCAGGTCAAATGCTTGCCTATCCAGCATAAAACAAATAAAATAATAAACCAAGTAATCGATACGAAATTTTAAAATAAAATGTATATAATACCTATGTGTGCAGAACGTTGCAACAAGTGACGTTCTCCAAAACCTCTTCCATTGATTTTTAAATTAATTATCTTGTAGGTAAGCATGTTACATAGTCGGCCGCTTCATCGTTTTCCATTGGGTAAATGCCCGAATACTTTTCTATCACTATGAAAAAAGTCATTTGACCATGAAAATTCAAAGGCACTGAGCTACTTTAGTTTTGAGAATGCCTATTTATGACAGCCATAATCATTGATATGAACTGCCAGTTGGCTTAGTTGGGTGAGCGTTTTTCCTCCTTCCAAGCAGGAGCGGGTTAAATTCCTGGCAGGAACACATTTTCTCTCCAAGGAAAATGTGTTTCTGGTTCTGGTTTTGATTGTGTGTGTCTTGTGAATGTTTTCGGCACCCACGAAACAAGTCATCGAACATAGTATGGAGCTGTGAATGTGAAAGCGTTTAAATCGTCTAAAGCGTTAAAACGTAAAGTACCTTTATGTACTGGTTTTGATATCGTCACTATGTGCATCTTTGAATTACAACATATTAATGTTGTGAATATTATGCCATGGGAAGCAGAATATAGTGGGAAATTGTATGTGTTGTGTATATTATACCGTTATGCACAATGTTAGTCCTCCAACTTATTCGTTAAGAGCCAATAAGTGTTTAGGTTTATCATTATTATCATCTATAGTATTTTAAGTCTTATTCCTGGATATCCTCTAGTTTTTTATGTCATTTGCCTTTCCTACACAAAAACCTAGGTTTCTCTCGCTATCTTTTAATACCGTCAACTCATTTAACTCCTGGACAGCCAGTGCGACGAAATTCCTCCAACACACTGTTACAGCCTTTCTCCTTCTACCGTCACTTCGTCTAGCCATGTGTCTCACCCAGTTCCAGCTCAAACTCGTACCTAAGTGGTACCGAAGCCACTTCAAATACTAAATTGGTTGGAATTGACATCGATGCACAATAAACACGCCAATCGTATCCAAGTTTCTCTTAAGATTTTGTCAATATCGTCAACTCCTTGCTGAATGTGTCGATGAATTTGTATTGATGTTACTTTGAATTATTAATTAATGTTCAAAAATGATAAACAACAATTTAAATTCCGAAACACTAGAGCATGACGTAAGAGCATTCTTGATAATGTGTCTATTACCTCCATACAAAGTATAATCACAGCTTTACAGCGCTCTGCCTGAATCAGATTAACGCCGGATGCACGTCAAGCCAATATTGATAGGCCTCTAAAGCGACGTATCTTAGCAGGATATCCGGCTATCAGGGAAAAGTGCATAGCTCAAGTTACTTTGGACACAGTCCTCGGGCGATGTTCCCGTGGTATTAAGCCCGATTTGCATGAGAAAGAGTGCCTACAGCCTGTTTCAACAAGTATCGGCTGTGTAAAGGTTTGCATTTGGTGGCCGCTTCTGTTTGAACGTTGGACGATCTCGCCAATTATTTGGCATAGAATTGGCTAATAGATGTTGAAATGTCATTGACTAGGTACTGTTGAACTCATTAATAATTCAATTTTTTCTAACTTTATTAATGTTTTGTAGATAGGATTTTCCATATTTTTTTATTTAATTCAGGTACTAGTTGTACCCGTGTTAATCAAGATGTACAGATAGTTCTATTCATAGATCAATTGAATTTATTTATATTTACCTTATATTGACCATTATAACGACACGTATGATATCAAACATACACTTACGGACACTCACACATCCACAATATTTTGTTTTCGCTACCACAATAAATATTATGTTATTAATAGCGTTGGTATTATTAACATTAAATTGTTTACTATCCCTCGTCCTATACATATATCTTTTCTTTTATTTGTGATATACACACTCTTATATCTAAATAGGTACTTACTCTGAAATCCGAACTCACTTGTCTTTATACATCAATATAGACCTTGCTCTGCGACGAAATCACCCTTACTGTTCACTTTTAAATAAATTCTTTAAACTCTATCGCTTGGAAATACTGTCTAAAGTGCAACAACTTCAGAACGGGATTACCGATACAGCGACATGCAATTTATCATCAGACTTAACGGCAGATGTTGTCCTTTTGTGTTGCTGTCAAGTCACAGGATCGAACTGACGTCTCTTGCAGATTTGTGATACCCTAGTTTCAGGAAGCTGGTGAAAATTGAACAAATGAACGTACGAGTTTTTTAAAATGCCTTATAAACTGGTACGTTAGGTGACGCTTTCATAAAAAATCAAAATAAAATCTTAACATAAAAGTTATAATTTAATTATAACTTTTATGTAAAGTACAAAAAAAAATTTTTTTTTAATCCCATTACGTTACTTTTTTTGCATTACGTTCACTTAAGACTTAACCCAAAAGCAATGTAGATTCCTTTCCATGGCGACGGTAAGACGACGGTAAAACTATTTAATGGATACAATATACATAATCGCTACTTTTCTACAATAAGCTTAGGACCAAATTATTTATATATTTGAAAGTGAGATCGTTATTTCAATAAGCTATCGATTTCGGTACAGAATTAATACAGAAAAATTTAAGAGGTTTGTCTTTAAATCTATTAAATATTCGAGACTATTATATAATTTATTTTCTCCTAACCTTGAGTAACATACTGTCGAGTAATTTATCATATCGCTAGAAGGTGTGAGACCACTAACACCCTCTATAGATGCGGCCATTAATCATACGCGAGTGACCGCAGAAAAAAACTCTTGAGAGCTTACCTTTTATTACTATAGCTTCAGTATAACCATCGATAGTTATTTATTATATTTATGTCTACGTGAGATAAAAAAATTATGATATATTGTAAAAGTAAAATAGGCATACACACTTGTTTATTGTATGTGGCCAGGTCTATCAAATGAATTTACTTTCTTTAACTTTAAAGAGGTGCTTGGTCAAACATTGTACGAACACTAATGAAATCGAATTTTACAAACATTGATTGTGTATTCTGTATCAGTTTCATTGTCAGTGTTCAGTTAAATAATATTGAAGTAAACGCCAATATGTACTACAACACCAAGTATTATTTTATTAAGGAAAAGATAATTACAAGCAATGATGAAATAACATACATACATACATATAGTCACGCCTCCTTCTTATTGGGGTAGGCAGAGACCACATCTCTCCACCTGCTACGATCCTGACACAAATTTTTCGCTTCTCCTATATTAATGAGTCTTTTTTAAACAGGATCGTTGGTTCCGGGTACTTTTGACCTGGCCTTTTTTTCTCGCCTTATAAATATGCTTCGTTAATCTATTTTTGTCCTTCCTCTCTACGTGTTCAAACTAGCATCCCTTTCTCAATCTTTGTTTCTACATCTTCTACCTCGCCGCAATCTTCTCTTATTACATTGATAAAATAAAACGTACCTTAAGCAGTACACTAAGTCTAGCAAGCTCATGCAGTTTTGCAAGAAAACCTATAGTAATAGAGTCAAACAGTACCATAATTGCTGGTGATTGATTGGGGAGTGATTTTCACCACAAACTGTATGCAACCGTATGTTACAACATCTAATACTCTACCCGTAATACTTTCTCCGTTATGCATACTAGCGTTTTTATCTGATAACCGATTTTACTAACCGAATAGTTCAACTAGAAGACATTATCATACAATTACTTGTTAGAAGGACTCATTTAGTCTTGACCGAATAAAATTAAAGGAAACAGAAGAGTTCAAAGTATTTTTAAAGATTGTTGAAAATATCAATGCATTGAAACATTTGAACCAAAGACCATTAAATGTTGATAACAGCAAACACTCATTATTTGGAGATGACTTTACATACTTATAAAGACAATTTATGCCAAAAGATAAAAATATCAAAATTTTATTATAATAATAGCTATCACTTAAATAAATTACGATATTTAATGTAATTAAGTAACAAACACCCAAAACTCCAGATCACAGACAAAATAATAGCAGGATAGGTATTTAAATGAATAACACAGTCCCCATCATTTGAGGTTGAAGATCAATTTTATTTCTCATAAAGAATTACATCCAATTAAATGAGAATAATTTACATTACAAAACATTTTGTTGGACTTATACATACATAAACAAAACTAGTAGATTTTTTATTTATATTATAGTTGAAGGTAGTTTTGCATACAAACAAACAATATTGGTTCGCCGCGAAACATGACGCGATGCATATAGAGATAAGAAAAAGAACACACAGATCAAGCGTAGCTGGAAGTGGCAAGTACCGTACTACTTACTATAATGTATAAAATGTATTAATTATGTGAAACTTAAGGAATTTTTAAACGTATTTCATTTGATAACAAAATGCATCAATTAATTCCTAGAGTTTCGTCAATGTTAATAGTACTTCTAATCCAAGGAAGGTACCGAAATACATTAATATATATGCCTGGGATATTAGCAACACCACAATCGCGGTAACGGTAACTGACTATACCAACAACTTCGTAGGCATTTCCGTTCTTGAACATAAGAGGAGCACCAGAGTCGCCCTTGCAAACATCCTTGCCTGGTACTCCACCAGCGCAGAAATGACCAGTTGTGATTTTCCATTTCTTATTTTGTAGAGACTCATAGATTGATTGGCATTGCTAAAAATAACTCAAATTGATTATTTAAATAGTGTTACTTCTAAAATATACGTTGTCCACTATTTTTATATGCTTGCGTCACATCACGCAAAAAGAAACACCCTTGCCAAGTGAGAAATTGAAATTTATAATCTTGGCACGATTCATACTATTCTACACAATATTCGTTTCTTAAATAACAACGTCTTTTTTTCGGAATATTATACTTCTTAAATGAACGTAAATGTTTTATTTCTACAAATTGAAACTATTTACGAACAAGTAAAAATATAATATTTTTGTTATTGAAGTTTTTCTCTTTTGTCTAAATATTTTTTTTAATGGTATTTCACATATGCACGCAAATCCTGGCTTTGTTTGAAGTATTCCTTACTTACATCTGTATTAATTAAAGGAAGGTCAACGTGAAGTTTCACATTACTCGTTGACTGATTGGGAGACGGGGCTCCCCAACCGGCGACGTATAAAACCAAATTGTCAGGAGGTGATATTGTTACGTCTATATTTGGTAGACAAATTGGGCGGATAAAGTCTGAAATTATAAACAAACCTGTATGTTTGACGAAAGGCGCGTGGAGACAGAAGTAAATAAATTGTCAGCACGCGCTTCTATATTCTTCTCTGCCTAAACAGAACAGATTAACCATTTAAGAAAAGCCATAATAAGATAAATCACATCAGATTATTGGCATTAAATGAACTGGGTGATAATTTTAAATGTAATAATTGATTAATACTATTGAATGGCTAAGGAAACTTGGCACAAAATTTTGCTAATTGTTTCTATATATGTTTCTATAATTTAGTAATTTTTTGTGTCAAATTTATTCACCGTAAACTGCGCCAGGCTTACTCTGACCTCGGTTCTATATTATTGTATTGTATTGTATAAGCTAATTTAAAATGTACTTAGCCAACAATTTCATTAAGATGTTAACTTTTTTGCCATACATTGTATTCACTGATGTCAAACGTTTTAGTCCTACGACATTAAAACGGCTAATCAGTTAATTTTTCTTCTTTTTGTCTTACAAATATTGTGTTTTCGTACAGACAATTTTTATTTTTTTCTTAAACTAATAAATAGTCTAGCGATATTTTCAAAATCTGATCACTAGTTCTAGATATTTCCTTTTACATAGTATTTTTCCTCTTCAAAATATTAGTGTAGATATAAACTTATCCTACACATAACCTTAAATACTTAGTAAAAGTGAATATAAAAATATAATTTACCAGTAAATGGAGCACTCTGCTTTAGCCTGACAAGTGCTATATCTGATGAGTTATGGTCAGGATGTGATATGGTGCGCTCAATCCTTATCCTGGTTACGCCATCAGTACAGTCTATACTACCCGATTTGTTCGTTGCACAGTCCTGACCATCATTCTTAATATCGTATTCACCCAGGCGAACGCTATCGCTAAAAAATCACGTTTTTAATGTTTCATAATATTTATTACACAACTTAAGGTGATAATAATTACACAAAGTAAACTATTCGCTCCAGGTGCTGAAAGTGGGGTGTTACAAGATTAACAGGTACCTCAGTACCACCACCTTTTAAATTTTTCTCGTGAAAACATTTCTAATAACATTAACATTATATTGATAAATTAATTAATACTCACGGTTTGCCAAGCATCAAAACTGACCCACTTACACAATGGCCAGCTGTGAGTACATATCTTCCGCTGATTAGACTTCCTACGCAGAGGAACTTAGCTGTACTCAGTAAGACGTAGTCTATGATAGCCATCCAGGGGTATTGTTCAACTGTCGTCTGAGCACCAGCTGAAAAACAACAGAAAGCATTATGTTTGAGAAACTTGATATTGAAACGTAGTTCTGCCTCACAGCCATACGCTAAGTTAGACACAAAGACTTAATGTATCGTAGGTGCCGGAAACGTTAACATTACATATCAATGACACCCAGAACCAAAAGCACAAATGTCCTTTGGGAAGAAAAAATTGTGCTCCTGCTAAGGATCGAACCCAAAACCCACGGAGCAGAGACCTGTCCTCTGAAAAAAACAACTGAGAAAACAATTCAGCAATTTTAAAAGTCTTAAAAGAATATACAACTTAATGTTGTAAGTTGAGAAGTTGGGAACATAAGGTTTAAGTTTTCGTGAAGGTTTGTCCACCGAAACTGCTATCTTGTGTCTCAAGAGTGCTGTCAAATACTATACTAAGAGAAGCACATCTGTATATGCCTGCTTCCTTGATCTTTCAAAAGCATTCGACTTGGTATCATATGATATCTTGTGGAACAAAATGAGGGCCTCCCTAGTACCGGATGAACTTATAAGTATATTTAAGTTTTGGTATGGAAACCAAGTTAATAATGTGAGATGGGCAGGCACATTGTCGGATATGTACAGGTTGGAGTGTGGGGTAAGGCAGGGCGGTTTAAGTTCACCCTCCATTTTTAACCTGTATGTTAATGGACTGATTGAGGCGCTCAGTGAGCAGCATATTGGTTGTCACATTGATGGTGTGTGTTTCAATAACATTAGCTATGCAGACGATATGGTGTTGCTGAGTGCCTCAGTCTGTGGTTTAAGAAAGTTGCTGAGTGTTTGTGAGGGATATGCAACTGATCACGGGCTTATTTATAATGTGAAAAAAAGTCAGTCTATGGTCTTTCAGGGCGGGCGAAAAAAAATTAGTACAGTGCCACCTATAAAATTGAATGGCTCACCTTTAGTAAAGGTAGAGGTTTTCAAATATCTAGGCCACCTTGTGACGCCAGCCTTGAAGGATGATGCAGACATGGAACGGGAGCGGAGGGCGCTGGCAGTTAGAGCAAATATGGTGATTCGTAGGTTTGCACGTTACACAACAGAAGTCAAAGTTACTCTCTTTAGAGCTTATTGCACCTCCTTCTACACGTGCAGCTTGTGGACAGATTACAACCAAAAATCTTACAGCGCCCTTCGTGTCCAGTTTAATAACGCATTCAGGATGATGTTGGGTCTGCCCCGGTATTGCAGTGCCTCTATAATGTTTGCCGAAGCTCGTGTAGATTGTTTCTATACAACAATGCGGAAGAGAGGCACATCACTAGTGAGACGAGTGAGGGGGAGCACTAACATCATGCTGGAGGTGTTGGCAGGAAGACTGGATTGTTCCTTTATCAATCATTGCTGCAGACTGCATGTTGTGCACATAGGGGCAAAGTAAAGGCAGATTGATGAAGGAATATCCTGACTTAATTTTATTTTTAATATTGACATACTGACATTATTGTAATTGTATTCATTTCATTGTAGTATTTAATATGTAATTGTGATTTTTATTTTGAATTTTATTTTAACTTAATGCTATTGGAATGTGACTAATTAATTAATTAATTAATAATTGTAAATGATAAGTCTTAAGTTACTTGGAATAAATGAATTATTATTATTATTATAAGTGTCAACGTCTTATTTAATTTAATATTTAGCAATTTAATATTGATTAGTTATTGACCTACGACTTTATTGCCACCCTTGTCTACGCCGCAGCATTCTGTTCCTGAATCAGGTGGCAAGTTGGAGACGGTGGCTGCACAGATTCTTGAATTAATGTTAGTGTCTGGAGGTGGACAGCAGACGCTGTTCTCTTGTGAGTTATTGCATCTAAAGATAAAATAAACAGTTATTGAGCGTTTTGTCATTAAGCTATCGCACTAGTAAAGTCCTTAGAGTAAAAAGAAACAGAAAGTATCTCCCGCGGACCGAAAAGCCGGAACAATGTTAGCAAACATGGTGGTAGAACTTCTTGTAAGGCCGTCTAGAGTAGTACTACCTATTTACTTAACAGCCAGATAACAGCACTGCACTTGCAAAATAAGGTTCCAACAGCTGACAATAAGAGTTGTCAGTATATTACGTCCCGCTTCTTCTTTTTCCTGTTATTTAAAAAGGACAGATGAATTTCAATTGTTTTCTGCTATAGAATAAAATAACTAAAGGATTTCATAAGATTTTAGAAGAATAAACAATGTGAAATACTAATAATTACGAATTTTATGTATTCTGTATTCTGTTCTTCTTCTTTAATCTTAATAACTATGACTCACTTAAAACCCTGAAGATATTCCAAACTCTGGTTGAACAACGGACGTTGCAGCAGGCTGACAAGTGATGCACAGGAGTATATGTTCACACATGTCCCTTCCTGACGATCTGGAGTAAAGCAAGAAGTAGGACAGCAGACCTGGAAGTAAGCAAATAAGAAAATTAAAAATCACACTAATATTATAAATCGAAAAGTTTGTGTGTAAGTATGTTTGTTTTCTCTTAACGCTGTAACGGCTAAATGGACATGAATAAAATTTGGAATGTACATTACTTATAATACATAACAATTAATACATAGGCTATGCTTTAACTTTATAAATGCGAACGAAGACACGGGGTACGGCTAGTATATTATAAATTAACATCATATAATATGCTCAGGTTATCTATTACTCTAGAAGCCGCGTTCTCAGGTAGTTTGGAGGAAAGTAGTAGATGAGCAGAGGAGAGAGTAGAGTCCCCTCTAGTCTCTCCTCTTAGACGCTTTTTGAGAGGTTAACATCACAGGGTGTGAGGAAAATAAAATACTTCCCGCGAACCACAAAGCTAAAAACATGAACCTTAGTCAATAACCGCGTTGCTGAGACTTTCCATGAGTCCGTTTGGGACGGTACCACCTCTTTACCAAGCAAATGAATCAGGACTGCGCAAGCAGTACCTGTACTGTCTGTAACCATGTAGGTACTAGTTGGCTAAGTGTTTAATAGCCAACTGATACATTACATTTCAGCAAGAGGATCGCATTGCAGTGCCACGCCTTAATTATCTCAATCAAAAATGCGGTTGTCATTACGGATGATGTCGTTTAGCATTAACATTTTACACGTCTAATTAAAATATATATACATATAGGAATTATTTACTCATTCAAAAATATATTTAAAATATTGTTTTTTTTTTTTAAAGTAACTTGATCGAGAGTGTTTTTAGTCATGTTTAGTAAAAATCAGTGCAGCAGCAGCAGCTATTCCGTGTCCTGATAGAGCGTCGGAGGTATTTCCAGAAAGTTGATTTTGTCACTTGTTGAGGGTGGCATGTCTTATAGCATCTAAACGTCTTGCTCGTCTAACTTTTTATTAAAATATGGACCAAATTATTTCTCCAAGCAAACTATCACAGTGATCATAGAAGTCTTACCAATGGAGTAGTGCCTTCAAAACCGCAACCTAGTTGTGATTTCATAAGCAAGTCCAAGGCTTCCCGTGATTTGTTCTCCGTTTTCAATATCTTGAGCATCGACGGACATTGATATAAAGATATACATGTTCCATTACTACCATTGGATAGCTGACAAGGGGATTCTAAAAACAAACAAAAAAAAATAGTTTCATGAAATGTACAAGTATGATGTGCTAACAAAAGCTATAGGGGGAGTAGTTACAGCGCCACGCTACATATCTGTTCTATCGAATCAGAATATAGGTACGCAGGGCTCCTTTACTTTTAATTTGATTTTGTATTGCAAATCAACGCAGCATCGCGTCTGCAATTATTATAGTGCCGCTTAGGGCGCAAAAAGTTATTTGTAATAACGGAAACTAGTAATAAATTATTATTATTATATATGTGACTGCTCTCAATAACATAAACATTCGTCGTCTCTACAACACGAGCAATTCGCTCGCCTGATGGTAAACGCCAAGCTTGCCCGTTCCAATTCAGTGCTACCCATTGTTTTGAACTTAAATAATAAAAAAAGCACTGTGCACCCTGATATATAAATTACATATTAAATTTCTTCGTGCCTTGAACATTACTCTCCAATCCGAAATACAGAAATAAAATAACATAAACATAAACGCACTACCTCACACAAAGTTCGATGACTTGTGTTGTGGGTGCCGGAAACATTCACATCAAACACACAATCACAACCAGAACCAGAAACACAAAATAATCTACTGCCGCACTACTGCTAGCCGTCGAATTTATTGCAATAGTTTGATACTGCCTCAGGCCGACTCTGCAAAAGAATCCTACCAGTATGTAAAAAAAAATTTCAAGAATGTAAGTACTGATAAGTAAATATCAGTTTATTTTACAAATATATTTTTTCATCCCTCATTATAAAGACGTCATTTAAGAACAAGAGAGAAGGAGTAATTAAGGAGAATACAGCAGTTACTTCCGTCCGTCTGGATTTAAAGTGGACAAAAGGTGAAGCGGGAAGAAGGTTGTGTAGTTCCTTATTCACCGTTATGTATTTTATAGAATACTGACAGTCTTGCAATTTTACGCCGATGTTCAAGACTTTGCAATCTAGCTTCAACTAAATCGTCATTATTAATTAGCCTCTGTGCACGTTGCTCTATCAAATCCAAAGCCCGCCGCTTGGCGGAACCATCTCACAGGTGACAGCAGTACTCCATACATGACCGGACCTGAGCTTGATACAAGTCTAAAAGCTGTTCCGGTGTGAAGTACCGCCTGACCTTCAAAATACCAAGTACTTTGCAGCTACTTTGGCCTTAGACTCTATATAAGAATCAAAGTTGAGGTTGGATGCCAAACTGACACCCAATAGTTCTTGTTGATTGCTTATCTCTATCTGGATGGGCACTTTACAGAAAGCGGGAACTAAAAGAAATTGGCTTTTTCATAACAGAATAGACACGCCCGTGTCTTAGAAGCATTAAACCTAACCATGTTAGCATCACCCCTATATACCAGTTCGGAAAAAAAAGTAACCAGTACTCGTAATAAAACCTTATTCATAAAGTTATAAAACGATGTGAACAGCAATACAACAAAGACTAATAAAAGTAGAAATATAGTCAGCGAAGTTTCAACTTACGTCCGTTGACACAGAATATTACAGAAGTGGCTGACACTATCAATGTCAATAGCACTGGAAACATCTTAAAAGCAATCAAAAATCACATTAGACTTCTTTAACACTTAATGCAGTTGTAACAACTTATAACTTTAAGCAAAGGACAAAGTAACTGCAGAGATACAAAACATACTGCTAACAAAGCACCGGTCTCGACGCCATCCATAAACAAAATAAAACAGGTATTTTATAATACGTATAAACGTGACGTCATTTATCTTTTGCATTCAATAAACACACTCGTACCTTAACATTTTCATGTTTAAACTTGTAATACAAGTTTGCAATGTGACCTTGCATATATTTTTGCCTTATTGCTACCCACATATATTATGCAAAAATAATGATGTCTCTTAGTGACAGATTATGCTGGTTCTCTCTTGAGAACAATATACTAGGTAGGCAAATATGTATCAGTATTGGCGTTCCGTACAATAAATTACAATAAATATATAATAATATTATATTTAGATGGTGCTTACTTGTAGGCAAATCTATAAAAAAATAGGTATTAAAATTTTTGGTAATGATTTTTAATTTTATTGTTTTTGGGTCATATTTTCCAGAAAAAAGTATTTGAAAAAGAACTTTATGATTAAGATGTTTGTTGCTAAATATTGCTATTTGTAGGTGTTTGGGAACTGTTTATCTTGAAGGGAATGTAGTTTGTAAACCCCAAATAAGTAACAATGGTAAGCATAGTCAGTTCTGCCGCTTTCACCGTATACTTAGTACCATTCCCTATATTAAAATGTTCCATTCCCTATTTTATCATATTGCTTAAAGGATATGGGATATTCATATTGGGACTCAATTATCGATTAAATTTTTTGACAAGCTTTTATTTAGATTCACCTGTCCCGATATCAATCAGAAATCAAATCTTGCACATTAAATTTTACCCACACTCCGGTTTCAGATTGAGCAATTTTTTTTATTACGACATGGATCTGGATCTAATGATGGAGATGGAAGGTGGCCATGGGAACTCTGTAATATCATGACCCAACCCCATCGAGTTTAGGCTCGTTTGATTCGTCTTAACAAATTCTCTGGTTCTATAAATATGTTACTTTTTAGTTTTTTTTTACTGGCACCTAATTAAAGCTTGTTTCAAAAAAGTATTATTTGTTAAAAAGAAGTTTAACTATGTAATTTTACTTAACCACATTATATTTATTAGATATTTATTACACTTTTGGGGTTGAGACGTTGGGACTGTGGGGACCGGGAGCACATACAATCTACAATGAATTATCAAAGCGTTTGGTCGAAGCAACTCATGACCAAAATGCTGGCAAATATTTTGGACAGAGATTGAGCATTGCCATTCAACGTGGCAATGCTGCGAGCATTTTGAGTACTTTGCCTACTGGTAGCGGTCTATTAAATTAAGTTTTGTATATATTTATATCTAGTTATGCTTTTTTTTTGGTTAATTTTAATTTAGTTTTTAGTTTCATGTACCACATTATATAACCTTAATTTAGAAAACCACTAGAGCCATAAATTCACGCAGTAGTGCCGGCGTTTTTAAAAGATACACTAGAAGGCCGAAGGAAATAGCTCATTTGAAATACGCCAGGCAAGAGCTAAGTAAGTGAGATTGTGCCGCAGGAAGGTACTTTCACGCTTTTTAGACGCAATGAAATTCTTTGTAGAGTAACATTAGTTTAGTAAGACGGTATCAACGTTTACTTGGGAGATACTTAGGCAGAGGTGTAACATCAGGTGAGATAGTGGTCAAATGCTTGCCTATCAAGTATTAAAATAAAAAAAATGTAGCGTATTGGCTTAGTTGAGTGTGCATTCGACTTCTAAGCAGAGGCATCGGGTTCAATTCTTGGCAGGAACACAAGTTTTCTCCCCAAGGAAAATGTGTGTTTCTGGATCTGGGTGTGATTGTATCTGTGATGTGAATGTTCCGATACCCACACCACAAGTCATTGAACTTAGTGTGGGGTTGTGAGTGTGAAAGCGTTTATGTTTATTTTATTCATACATATTGATACTACATACAAATAAAACAACAATAATAGTATGATAATACATAATTTTGACATTTTATTATTAATTAATTTGATATAATAATATTATGAATGAAGCATATAGAACATACTGTACTAAATTATTGTTTCTAGCTGGGTCTTTTATATTATACTATCATTTATTTCTGTCACATATCTACATTTAGAGAATGCAATAATTGAAATTAGTGGGGATATACGCATTATTGGGGATAGTTAAAAAAACCACTGGTCAGATCATAATCAAACTTGAATAGGACCAGATGCAGAGACCAGAAGCACCAGCTTTCAAATAATATGATAATTTAAAAAAACGACTTTACCGCTTATATTCGATAAATATAGAACCACCTCTGAAGTATATTCTACAAATTATCATTAAAATCGATTCATAATTGGCGAAATTATCGCGTAACATACAAACAGAAGAAACTCGAATTGAGAACCTCCATTTTTGAAGTACCGGTTCAAAAATAAGGATCATCAAAATCGGTTCATCTAGAAGATAATTGTGTGGTAACACGTAAAAAAAAAACAGTCGAATTGAGATCCTCCTTAAATAAAAAGTAAAAAGTAATTAAAGTAAAAAGGAGGTTAGGGATAGACATTGGCTTCTTGGGTAGGCTTACTTCTATTTGGCTATGAAATCGAAAAAAACAAACATAGGTACTTTTTACGGATTTATAAATTTATCATTTGTGTAATATACGATTTGGAACCTTATTTGCTACTCTGTAAGAGTAAAAATAAGACTACAACCTTAAAAGTGCTCGAATTTAGGGATGGACTTAAAATACAAACAATATTTATTATTGCCCTGCCCCATACTTAATACACCCAAAATATGAAGTTTATTTTACAAACTCAATGTAAATTATTTAGTAACTATCCCTTATATTATACAAAAGCCATCATCCCTTTCATTTTAGTTTCCCAATAGATTTTACGAAATATTTACTTTACAAAGCCTTTTGTAAATACAATATTAAGGTGGCGATACCAGAATTTCATCTAAAACGCGTGTTTTTGTAACCGTTTTACTTGACAATCGTAATAAAAATTTTCTTCGTCATCTGTGTGATACGATAAATGATGCCTTCTTAGAATATTCATATAGTTCATAAATAAAAAGGAAAAAAATATCAAATCTCATGCAAATAACATCAATTTGTATTTTTGTAACCATTTCGTTCCGCCATTTTATATCAAAACCCTATGAAAGTTATTTCATATACGTATATTTACTAGACGAATTATGTCTTCAATTTTCTTTTGCTTTTTCACGAAATTTGAATAAAACCATATAAAATTTAAAATTGCCACGCGTGACCTTGCGTAACAGCCACGACGTAATTCACGCAATATACACCTTTATGTGTAAAAGTGTAAGGGTGATAATTGGATGTGGTGAAAAAAGGTGCTCGCTTTGACGTTTACCTGCCCCTTAATAAGTTCGCGTAAAAACTAAAGTTCTACTGAATAAATAACACGTTCTATACCTTTCTCTGTTGTTCGATTTTAATCCCTTTTACAAAAGGGACTAAACAAATGTCTATTTACAAATTGAAAGTGAAAACCCTAGCACTAAAAGTTAATAGTACCGTACATATAAACAGTAAAACGTATTTTTTCAGCGCTTGAAATTGTATAACTGGCCGTATGCTAAGTTGGGTTAGCGTCCGCCTTCTAAGCAGGGGTATCGGGTTCGATTCCCGGCGGGAACACAAGTTTTCTCCCCAAGGAAAATTTATGTTTCTGGTTCTGGTTATGATTGTGTGTGTGATGTGAATGTTTCCGGCACCCACGACACAAGTTATTGAAATTAGTGTGGGGCTGTGAATGTGAAAGCGTTTATGTTTATGTATTAGTCATTTAAAAGAAGAGGCAAATTTAGTATTATCTTCTTCTTCTTTTGGTGCCATTACTGAAGGTAGGCCATCAGCTCAGTGAATGTCTTTATAGATAGATTGATAAACTTTTAATTGAACACCTTAATTGTGACAAAATATAACGGTTATTGAGTAGTAGTAGTTGATTTATATCTTATTGATTATATCTTCTGTCAAGCAAAATAGTTGTTCTACGCTGACAATGCTGGTCCCATTCACGGATGTTTATTAGCCAAAATTTCTTCCTTCTTCCAGCGAGTATGTTGCTTTCCACATTTTTCATCTCAATAAGTTGTAAAAGTTCGTATCTCTCATGTCTAAGCATGTGACACAAAACATAAAGACTCACCTAAAGACTCACAGAATTCTAATACAAATACAACAACTTCACCACTGGAACAGTTATGCCAGCACCCAAAAACCACACTCCGTTACTTTAAGGAGCTGGGGTGGATGGGGTAGTTCCTGGCAGGGGGAAATGCACAATACACCCCAAGCGGGACGTCAGTGCAGGCCTTAACGCCCCCATATTGAATAAGAATAAGAAGTCTAAGCATGTGACTAACATACTTTTCTTTTCTTGACGATCTGCAACAGTTCACGTTTTCTCTTAAAATATTGAAGAACTCTAACATCGGATTTTTTTGGGTCCAGCTATTTTGAAGCTTTCCACATTATTAGTATCTTATATACTTATTATTAGGGATGTCATTTTGTGTGAAATTGCTCAATGCAGCAAATAGTAGTAGAGCAAAGGGAAATAATGATCTGTGACATGACTAGTTGACAATAATTTTATATGTAAGTAATGTAGGAACAGCAGCATTTACGTTTGTAACTTAAATTATTGGGAAAAAAATAATCTGTCCAGTTGATGGTTTCAAAAAACAGATTCAACTAACGTTACTTTTTATGGTATACAGGTCTATTTAAAACTGAATCATTGTATCTGATTACATGTTGAATGGCTGAATCAAAGTTTATATAATTCATAACATTATAGTCAACTCGAAATATAAATATTTTTGCACGGTCTAGACGTGTGTTGTATGGCGAGTTTACAAAATAATTAATTGTGTAATCTTTGATTCTGTGATTCAGAGAAAATGTTATTTAGATACAATGTTTTTGTTCACATTGAACTGATTAGATGATAGAATTCGATCTATGTGTTTTTATTGTACCAAGTCCAATTTAATACTTTTGGTTTCGAGTCAGGATAAAATAACCTATCATACAACTTGTATAAATGCGAAAGTTTGTGTACGTTTGTTACCACATATCTACGTAACGAAAAAAACGATTTTGATGAAATTGAGTATGTAAATAGTTTAGGTTTCGGAATAACGCATAGGCTACTTCTTAAGTAAAGTAACGCAGGCGAAGCCGCGGGGCACGGCTAGTTGTATAACACAACTATATCTAATGTAGTCTAAAAAAATGTATAGAAAATTGTACACTCTTGAGTTTATAATTGCGCGATTAAACGTTTCCTTACTGCTTTAAAAATATATGTCATCCACACAGTCAATTAAAAGCCCTGACCCTCTCGGTGTTAGCCCGTCGATAGCTCAGCTGGAAAGCCAGGACCTTTATGATGTATGAAGGTAGCTTTATGGGGCCAAAGGGTCTATGGTTCTTAATAAAGTGGTGGGTGTAATTTATTGGAAAGCTATTGGACGCTATTATACATAAAGTTAGCCAGAGCAAGTTTGTAGTAGATTAAAAAATTTGGTTGGTTATAGATTTTATGGTCTGATTGACAGTTGGATAAAGTTATTAAAGTGACGAAGTTAAATAATAAAAATTTGCAAATTTTACTCCCATCTTTAAATACGATATCTGTGATTGTGTGGTATACACAAACAGATTGATTTTCAAGTTTAAATTGCAGATCAATATGGGTGAAAAATTGCACATAAATTGTATAGATATTTGAGATTAGTAAGAGTATAATAATTTATCTTGATTCATCGAAGAATGTGAGTCTAGGCTTCAAAGCACATTTATTATCCTAATATTTATCTAATTTTTTTCATGCAAACATGAACACCCCGTGGCACTGCTCAAAGAAAAGATGACTTTGATGTTCTGAATTGTAAGAAAAATAACAGGGTTTGTCGTTAAGACTCACGATAGAAGTAAAACTTTTGTATTACAGGGAAACATTTTCATTATTCATCACTTTGTTTATCTCCACCACTTTTCTTCACACAAAAAGGTTGCAGATTAGAATTTCAAAGCTCTCCTATAAGAAGTTTAGTACACATATACCTACTTTCATATTTTTCGGTGATATTATAAATTATTTATAAAATAAATTTGGCCATAACACATCCTAACGATATTCCACATGTACTAAACATTTGTGTGTAAATGGGGCTTATTTTAGTTCTAAGGGTCGGTTTTTTAGAGGTGCTTAAACGATCAAATAATTTACTGTAACAAATAAATACTTAAACAATCTTATTTAAACTATGTCTTTAAATTCAAAGACTTTTATCTTGGTGCCGGAATCACACACAAAATCACACCCAGAACCAGAATAAAGCGCAAATGCCTCTTGATACAACTTCATTAATTTTCTCATCCTGCTGGGTTTCTCGTTGCATAGCTTTCCCTTCTAAATAAGTAGTTAGTTTAGTAGTATGCTGTAACTTTGATTTCAAATACCTAGAAAAAAAAGAAACAAAATACTATTGCACTTCTTCAAGAAACGCAAGGTACTCGGGGTGAAAAGAGCTGAAAATTGCAATATATCGTCGAACAGGAAACTCCTGTCGCAGCAAGAAACGCTTCTAGTGTAACTAGCGAGCAAATCGGGGAAAAGAACTAAGGGAAGCCTTTGGGGCCAACGTAAGCAAGACATTTTACTTGTAGTCGTATAAAGCTTTGTAGCCCTTTATTTATACTTAAGTTAGGTATGGATAAAATTCCATATAACCTGAAAGTAAACAAACAAAACCAAAACGCATTAACACTGACAGCCTTACATAAGTTCAAAGAGTTGTATTGTAGGTGCCATTTACATGTCAAACACAATCACACTCACAGTATAGATATAGATGTATATTATCACGAGCATAACCCTAAATGTTCAAAGACAAAATTAAAATGTCTTGGAATTTATAAGCAATCCGATGTCGGAAGTGCCGATTGTGATTCCTGTATGGACAAATAAGGTTCGCAAAATGGTTATTAGTAAGTTCATATCAAAAATCTAATTTGGTATGCCGATTCCACACATATACAGAATTATTAACTCTAAATTTGACTTTTTTATGTAGCCTATGTTGAATAATGTGCCGCTAATAACCTGTCCTAAGTGTGTCCCTGTTTCAGCCACATCCTGCCAGTTGTATACCAAATGAGCTCCGATTTTATTCTAAACAAAGCCGGTGGATTTGTTGAAGCGTTATTTCAGAGATTCACGGTCTTCCTGAATCTGAAGTACTAATTTTAATGGATTCTGTCTACAGTGTTGTATGAGTTTTGGTCACGCAATCTATTTTTGCGGAAGTAACCTGACAAAATATTCGAAAAGTATTGTTTTTGTTACTGCAATCTGTGTGCATTTGGCCAGGTCAGTTACAGTTCAAGGCAAGCAAAACAGTCACATTCTTGTCGTGACCTAGTTAACTGGAAATCTACGTGAACTTTATATTATAGGTATATATATAATAACATACTTTTTATATATAGGTAGGTACCTAATATTACTGTAGTTTTGGAGATAAATCTAAAATCATTTTTTTCAACTTTGTATGATTTGCTACTCATTCACACTTAAAAACTATTATATTAATAAATCTACCATTGCCGGAAACATTCACATCACACACACAATCACAACTAGAACCAGAAACACAAATTTTACTTCCGGAGAAAACTTGTGTTCCCGCTGGGATTTGAACCCGATACGAGCAGTTCAAGAATTAAAAATTAATAGAAACCATAATTAAATAATAGAAACGTTCATTTTTAGTTCTGTATGTGTGATTCCGGCACGATATAAGTCTTTGAACTTAGTAAACAAACTTATTCACATAAGTTTGTTTATTTTTTGTTACAGCCATAATTATAATAAGGTATTGCTATACCTATAGACGCTATGCATTTTTTAAGTCGCTAAATATATAATAACTTTTGTAACAATATTTTTTAAATGTGGTCTTTTGTAACTCTATTGGCGTTTACTCTCTGGATGAAGAAAATATTAAATATGGATTTTTAATAAATCCCTGAAATGAATTGATTTCTTATTTAATAAAATACACTTTCATTTGTGTGTTTAATGACGCGCAATACTAGTTTTTATCATTTATCGCTTACCCTAGATACCCGAGACGTGGCTCCGATCTATATTATTGTCTCTTTCTACCGATATGAGAGTGAACAGCACGTCCGTTACTATGGCTATTATTTGTTTATCATAATTTCGGGTCACCCGAGCGTTAAATACCAACAAATATAATATTTGCTTTGATATGGATTTTTGCCTCAAGGCGAAGTAAGTCAGATTCGTAGAAGGTTCGTAATACATCTATTTCTGAGTAGGTCCGTTTCAGCGAAGGCATTCTCATTAAGGAAAACTCGGTCTATTTAGATATTCAAAACGGATAATATATAGAGGACCTTTATAATGTTTTAATACTTAATAATACTCATTGACTAACTTGATGTACGCGTCGTAAAGATTCTTACATATAATGTTGAGCATACTTGATTTTTTTACGAAACCCAATACTTAATTAATCAGTCACTGCCGGGTTTGATACATAATTTTCCTAGATACTTGGCATGCTTTCAAACTCAATAAGTAGGCCAGCACGCTACATCTTCGGCCGGATCTTAGTTTCCATCAGGTGAAATGGAGCCCAAATGCTTGTCTATCTAACATTCAAGGCAACAACTTAATTGCTCAAGTCTAGTAGTAATATGCAGCATGCCTATGATGCTGACAGTTTTACCTTAGATCCTCAATTATAATTACTGCGCATACTCTCCAAAATTGAACAATATATCAATACCAACTTTGATGAGTGATATGTATACCTACTATTATTATACAATAACTAGCTGCGCCCCGCGGTTTCACCCGCGTTGATAATGATGAAAAGTGATGATGATGATGATGATGATGAAAAATAGATGTTGGCCGATTCTCATAGATACCGGATAAGCACAAAAAATTTCATCAAAATCGGTCAAGCCGTTTCGGAGGAGTATGGCAACGAAAACTGTGACACGAGAATTTTATATATTAGACTAGCTGCGCCCCGCGGTTTCACCCGCGTTGATAATGATGAAAAGTGATGATGATGATGATGATGAAAAATAGATGTTGGCCGATTCTCATAGATACCGGATAAGCACAAAAAATTTCATCAAAATCGGTCAAGCCGTTTCGGAGGAGTATGGCAACGAAAACTGTGACACGAGAATTTTATATATTAGATAATGACGTTATTTCAAATACATAACACAATATATTAAAGCTCATTATCAAGCTCTATAAATCAATTCAAAACTAATGAAACATCGTGGATTCATCATTTTGATTATTGGCGGTGTTTAATTAAGAGAGTACGTTCCTCATTAATTGGATTATTCAATCAACTGAATGTAGTTAGATTTCAGATTAATAGTAATGCTTATGCGGTACTTTTTCTTTGATTACTTGAACACAAATATTTTTTCCCTCTGATATCTTGCAAATCTCTTAGCAAATTAACCCTTGTGTTAAGGCGACGGCAATATTTAACTGGAACTGCGAAAAAGCAGACGTTCTATTTACTTACCTTTATTAAGAAAGAGATAAACATATATAGAGCTGGCCAGTTAGGAAATGTTTCAACGACTTGTCTTACAAATATTATTAGTTCAAACTGAAATCCAACTTTTATCCCAATAAAACAATATAGCCTAAAACACTCAGCGAATGTTTAACTATCTAAAAAAAATAATTTACGGAATCGGCTTATTAGTTAAAAAAACAAATAAACAAAATTTACCTCTTTATAATATATTTTCCGGCACCCACGATACAAGTATTTGAACTTAGTGTGGGGCTGTGAGTGTGAATGCGTTATGCGTTAATATTAGTACAAGCTAAGTTGCACTGTCACTAAAACACGCATATTCCTAAAAAGACACAACGTTCAATGAAACAATAGTGAAAGTATGTATTGTCTATTATTGACAGAAGTAAAATGTCACACGTCAAAATATAATAATTTAAACGTAAGCAAAGCTTAAAAAAACCGAATTCATCGCTTATATTTTGGTTTTGGCTTGATCGGTTTCGATAAAATTTATATGGAACCACATCTGAAGTATAATCTACCAAACAAAAAAATAATTTTGAGAATCGGTCCACAAATGCGTAAGAAATCGGTGACATAGTACATAAAAAAAACCTACAGGCGAACATAGTACCACCTCCTTTTTTGAAGTCGGTAAAAAACAAACATTTATCAAGAATTCCATTAAGTACATTTTTTCATTGGAAAATCTAAAGCTACGGCTTTCAATACTAAAACCCTTACAAAATGACCTGAGCAATACATTTTTGTAAAGAAAACACAAAGAATAAAAAAAATTATATTCACCTCATTTAAATTTGAAACGACCGCTAGCGAATTCATTAAAGTCAAATAGAAGGTTTAAAAATATTTGAAAAGATAGAGGTGGCACTCCATATGAATGGGGTTTGCAAGTGACGGGCGAAGGAATAGGGACGAGAAAATATGGGTGTTTTTTTATTTTGTAGCATAAACTGTCTACAAAGTTATACTAAGAAAAAAAACAAAGGAACTAACTGTCATGATTTGTTATATTTTAGCGTATAATAAAATCTGCCAAAAACTGGCAGAACAAATTACTAAAGCGTCCACACTTTCCTCTTTCAAAAATCGCCTAAAATACTGACTTATCCATCAGACGTTCTACAGCTTGGACGAATTTATAAATTTATTTCATAACTTGACTATTTTTTAATGAAATATTTACTATTTTGACATTATTATTCAATCGTTAGGTAAATTTTGTGATGTTTAATCCCTACATAAATTGTGGATAGGTAATGTGTATAATATATATATTGTTAATGACGTTTCATTTTTATGGTTACCAATAAAATGAGTATGATTATGATAACCTAATATTTTACTTTATATTTTTTTATTACTTTTGATCTGGCAGCAACTTGTGGTACAGCCTAGGTAAGTAAGATGTAAAATAATTAACTAGAAAGTGTTACCTTTTAATTAATAAAATAAGTGTGAATTTTGATATATATTATTAATATTTAAAGTGTTTTTTACAAAAAAATACGAAAATCCCGACTGCGTATAAATTAGACTTATTTTTGTTTTTTTTAAGCACTATTTCATTTATTTCAATACAATTACATTGTATAATTATTAACATAACTAATCTATTTTCTTAATACAAGAAGTCATTGGTCGGCAGTGTGCCCATGTGGGCTTAAATTTATAAAGATTTGGCTGGAAGACTGAAAGAGTCGACACGTGACCAAAATGCTGGAATGTATTTTGCTCAGCAATTAAGTCTCGCTGTACAACGAGGTAACGTAGTCAGCATTTTGGGCACAAGGCCGACCAACGACCTATTATTATGTATGTTTCAACATATTATAACGTGTATTATAATAATAATATACGATTATATAAAAACTTTACCACATCTATATCATAAAGTATTTAATTGGTTGTAGCCATATTGAATTTCGTGGCTCTCGCAAGATGAAACTAAAAACACATAACCTCCTTTGAATCGTGGAGTCGAGTAAAAAAAGAAAGTTATGTGTTTTTTCTCTTTCATTATTGGTTAGCGTTCACATCCCTTTCACTGTAAAAAATGCAAAAGCTCTTTACCCGTGCAAACACTTCTTTTGTGCGGCGAGATGTGGCCGAGTAAGGGTTGGTCGGTCAAAGTGTGGAAAAATTTACAAGTTACTTTGACATAACTGCACAAATTACTCGCTTTAATTTAAATAATACAATCTTAAGAACATTTGTATTCATCATCATCATCATCATCATCATCTCAGCCACAAGAAGTCCACTGCTGGATATAGGCCTCCCCCAAAGATCTCCAAAAAGAACGGTTGTTAGCGGCCTGCATTCATCGTCTTCCTGCGACCTTCATTATTTCGTTCGTCCACCTTCAGAACCTTACGGCCCCATCGGCCATCACTTCTGCGTACTACGTGCCCTGCTCACTTCAACTTGCTAATCCGCCGGGCTTTCGTTCATCTACGGATCTCCTCATTTCTAATTCGATCTCGTAGAGAAACTCCGAATATAGCCCTTTTCATAGGTTGTTGTGCGACTCCGAGCTTATTTATAAGGCCCACAGTAAGAGGCCACGTTTCAGTACCATATGTCATCAC
Organism: Lomographa bimaculata; assembly: GCA_948107665.1. Lineage (NCBI taxonomy): Eukaryota > Metazoa > Arthropoda > Insecta > Lepidoptera > Geometridae > Lomographa > Lomographa bimaculata. Next base: position 6,135,581 of record OX403597.1, read on the forward strand.
TGGTAACACACACTAATCAAAGGTTTTCGTCTAGAGGCATTGAGGTATTTTGGACAAAAAGTCGTTGCGAAGTTTCCCGAACGATACCGCCGAGTTGAATTTATATTACTACATTTATATTCCTAAAAATATTTTAATTTTAGAAATCAAAATTGATAATTTATGTCCAAAATATTCGCCAGCATTTTAGTCACGATACCACGACCAAACGCCCTGATAATAGGACTGATAGGGTGACCAAAATGCTGGCAAATATGACAGCATTGAAATTATCAAAAAAAATTGTATACATTTTTTATGACAGCTTAAGTTATCAATAAATATTGGATACGTACTTTTTCTTTTGTCCATTAAACCTCAGAATACGTTCTTTCTGTATTCTGAGCATTAAACAAACAATTATGAAGATCAGAAGATAGTAAAAAGTTTACTGAGGCGTGACGTCACGGACTCCTGAACTTTGACGCTCCTTATCTTTGTGAATTCTTTTAATTTCTATTGATTTGTCACGTACAATATTTTTTGATTATCTAACTGACGGACTTTTTTTTTACCCAGAGGTCATCCCTAGTTTATTAAAATAGAAATAGTTTGAATATAATATAAGATAATGACAATATACTGTTTCAAGACTTATGATAAATTAAATTGCGATCATCATTCTGACAAAAAGACAAAGTGCTTATCATTCTTATCCACGTAAAAATTTAATAATAAATAACATCAGGGTTTCCGAGGCGGGCTGCAATCGCGGAATCCAATTTGGCGACATCGGACCGGCCCGGCTTTGTCTTCCGTGCACCAGGTCTGCCGGGCTACTATAAAAATACACTTTAAAAATAGTTGGTAAGTAAAACAACTTAATTTCTTTTGAATATTATTTTTAGCCGACTGCGCGACGCAAAGGAATGTAGTGTTTATAAGCCTATGTAAGTTTGTTCCTTTGTGACGTTTTAGAGATCAAACTCTTCGGTCGATTTTCAATAGTAATAATAATTCATTTATGCTTTTTAGATCTTTCTTAAAACTAGGTATAGTCTGTGAAAAGATATTATTAAGCAGTTCACCTTTTTCTTCAGGGTTTCAAATCGGCAAGGCCTGTAAATTGGAAGCCTGGAACAGAAATCTTTCTACAAATTAGATTTTTCTAACAAGGTTGGAATGATCATTATTCAACCTTTTATTAGTTACCTTCTAATTATGCATTTATCAAAGTAGGTACACAAAGTTTAAAATAGTAAAATTCTTATTGGTCAAACGGCGCAGTGACCCAAAGTGAGTTTTGGCTTCCATACTAAAAGTCGCCACTTCAGACAGTCTTGCGCCACCTCTTGCCAAGTTGTGGCTTGGAGCTGCGGCAAGTCTTTGTCCACTTCATAAATGATGAAGTATCACTTTTTACGTAGTTGGGTTTAGATTTTTTTGTATATTGACTACTACTTACTTTGTTTATGCTCTTAGATACCCTTTGAGTACTGTGCTTAAAAGGCGAACGTCCACACAACTTAGCCAAACGGGCAGTTCAAAATATAAAATAATTCAGCTCAACATAAAGTTTCAGAGTAGAAGCACAAACCTGGAAGCAGAAATTCCACTTCATAAATTTCATCTAGAACGACGTAATTACCAAGGGATGCTTTAAGACGTATATCGTATTAAATTCTTTGGGGATTTGTGTTCCAGTACTGGGGTCGTGGAAATTCGTAACATCTATATTTTGCTTAAGACGTTGATTGTTCTGATATTTTTGACATTGCGCTTGTTTTGGACTGTGGTGTAAGGATTACGCAAAAACTTTGTTAATTCTGATAGGTTAGTTTGGTTACTATGGTAAGTGATGAAGGTCTTAAACATAAACCTAGAATCACTGGCTTCCGAAACATCTTTTAGAGATTCTGCGAAAAATTCTACTTAAAGATGGAACAGCCTCAATTTTGGTAGAAGATCGTAAGTAAAGCTGCTTTGTAGAGTAAAGATTACTTACCATCAGGTGGTCAGTCACTAGCTTTTTTATAATAATACTAGCCGTGCCCCGCGGCTTCGCCCGCTATTATCAAATTAAAAAGTAGCCTATGTGTTAATCCTAGGTATAAGCTATGTACATTCCAAATTTCATCCAAATCCGTTCAGCCGTTAAAGCGTGAAGAGGGAACAAACATACTTACACACTTACACACAAACTTTCGGATTTATAATATTAGTAGGATAGTAGGATACAACCTGTAAAAAAAAGGTGGTGTGTATGTTTAACGTGCCAGAAAACGTCTGCCAGAGAACGAAAGTCGAAATCGGAAATAATGGATTAAAAAATTATAATGATATCGGAATTCAAAAGTGTTAAAATTATATTTATCAAATATTTTTGACAATCTTATAGTTACATCTGTGGCGCGTAACCTTGACCTTTGTCATGGCCACCATTGTCAGACGTATAGGTCCAGGTTGAACAGTAGCTAATGAAATAGGGTTGCAAATCACATATTTTTTTAGAAACTTTAATTCATCATAACTCAATATTCATGCTACCGCTGCGAATTCAGAAGTTCCTGTTAGGCTCTGTACATGTACCTAGATGCGTGGCCTGAGTATTACTACAACTTTCTATTTCACATTGCGTATTCCAGGTCTAGTGTGTTTACCAGCTTCGATCACATCGTCACTTACCATCAGGTGAGGTAGTGGTCAAACACTAGCCTGTCACAAATAAAAAAAAAAAAAAAAGAAAGCAATTAAGTAGGTGTATAAAATAATGTTTATTTGATTGTTCGTATTTTATGTGCTGCCATACTCTTAATCCGATGGTCATAAAACTTTGGTAAGTAGTTCTGCGTATATATATATATATATATATATACATATAGGTTATTTTTCCAAAAAGATGTTATTTCAGAATTAGGTCTGTTGGACTGAGTAAAGTACAAAAAACATAATTATAACAGGTAATCATTAAGTCTTTAAGTTTATAGAATATTATTTTAATGAGTGAAAGATATAAAAATTTTTTTGGTGGCATTGCAATGCCACCCGGCATTCAATTAAAAACATCGGCCATCAAAATATATTTTTCAGATCGACGAGTAAAAAATATTTACTGGTCTATTTCTAAACATATTCCATTCTTAATTACGAGTTATTCATCATGCATGTCAGAACAAGAGAGCCAAAATAAAGCAGTGTGACGAAACAACTAGTCAACTCAACAGAAGCGGCACTTCGCGAAATATGCCTTTGTTTTCAACAATTTAATTGGTTTCGGACCGCCAACGAGGACAAATTCAAATCCGTGGAACTGTTATAACAGATGTCGGACTTGTTTGTTTGCTGTAGAGTCTTTAATATAAGCTGTCTTCATTTGTTGCAGCTTTACAACTTTGTGATGGACGAGTTTTGGAAGGGAAATTAATGGGTTGTGTATTCGTTTTTTATTAAAGTTTAGGTAATATCTCGGGACTTAATCGCAATGTAATTTGGCCGAAACATCGAAGTAAGTGAAAATAGTTTTTAACGCGATTGAGTAGAGATATTACCTAAACTATGTGCCTGTGATTTTTTTTATTGTAGTGCAGTAAAATTATTACTTTCGCCATTGTTAAATGATACAAGTTGTAATTTTAATAAATTGTGCGGTTATATACTCTTTAGGTCCAAATATCTAAACAGATTGATGTTTTGCTCGAAGCAAGATCTTTAGGCCACGACTGTGTGAGTGGACATAAGATCTTGCTTCGCTACAAACACACACATATTCGGATTGGATTTATAAAATTAAAAAGTATAATAAATATAATACTAGCCATGCCCCGTGGCTTCGCCTGCTTTTATCAAGGTAAATAGGTAGGCATAACCTATGTACTTTACAAATTTCATCCAAACCCGTTCAGTTGTAACAGCGTGCAGACAAAACAAACATACTTACACAAAAACTTTCGGACTTATAATATTAGTTAGATGAGTATCGTACATAATATAGGTATACGACCAATCCAAACAGTAAGATATTGGATATTAAAAGCCTGCCACGTTTATTTTACAAAAAGAAACATGCAATGTTTCGGTAACGTATGACAGCCGCAAATCCATTTTGTTAGATTGACAAGGGATAATACGGTGAGACGTAGGGGAATCGATATAAACAATGTAAACAGAGAAAACATTGTGAGTATCAACTTCTCTGACTTTCGATCATGTATGTGTTTGTACCTATAACAAGTGATTTTATGAAATCTTTAACAACAAGTATATGCTCTATGTACGAGCCAGTTGCCTATATTTCCTTAAACTAAACTAAAACGCCAAATAAATAAGTTACCTACGAGGCATCGAGATTATAGGTAACTTAAGTTCTCAAGCCCACTACCAGTAATTGTATTCAATCTTTTATCAATTTATTGCAATTAACATTAATTCACTTTAAAACATAAAAAACTTATTGATAAAGGAAATTTTCGGGATAGTGAAAATATTGATAAAGATGAGACAAGCATTTTACAAACAAACGCGCTTAAAGTCTTGTACCTATCGTGGGCGCCGGAAATATTTACCACATAAGTATTACACACACAATCACACCCGGTACCAGAACTGTGAACGTTTATGATAATATGTTTACTTATACATTTACACAAGCACAAGCTTTCGCATTAATAATATTAGTGTGATGCTGAGCAAATTAGAATAATTTACAAATATATAGTAGAAGGTATTTTTCAAGACATTATCGTGTAATAACTGGGACTAATGTTATTAATCTGAAACTAATTCAGTTCCTCCGTCTTCTATCCCATATTCCTAGCGATAACCAAACAAATAATTGCAGCTATTACGAACTCGTCCATTCATTCAACCTTTTTCTTTAGGAATGCGGTAAGCAAAGGTCTCGAATAATCATTAATCAAAATCAGAACAGGCCGTGTCCGAGAACTATTATCACAGGTGATTAAAGATTCAGATTCAGATTCTTTATTCACCTTAATAATAACAGTGATCGTTATTCTAGGCATCAAGAGTATTTGAAGCACATAGGGGCGTGTTCAGCAGAACAAAAGAGTATTTATGCACGGTCACTTGTACCTTACTTAGATTTTTAAGGTATTTCGTAAAATTATCGAAATATTATTGTTTTTAAATTCAAGACTTTGACTAATGCAATCCCAATAATAAGAAAACATAGTTTAATATTCGCTAGGATAATAAACTATTTTTTTTGATTGTCAGTATAAAATTACGGCATATAATATAGGATAATGCTTAAGCCAGTTTAAAATCCATAATGAACTCAAAATGTTATAATTTTAGACGCAAAAATTTATCGAGTTCAATTGAACTGCCCGTTGGCTTAGTTAGATGGGTTGCCGCCTTCTATACAGAGTTATCGGGTTTGATTCCAGGTGGGAACACAGGTTTTCTCTGCAAGTATAATTTGTGTTTCTGGATCTGAATGTTTCCGGCACCTACGACACAAGACATCAAAGTGTGGGGCTGTGAATGTGAATAAGTTTATGGAGGATAAATAAATCTGACAAACAAAATTATGATATTTCTTAATGATATAATTGCAAAATATCATATTTTTTCGGAAGCCTGCTCTTAACTATGTACATGATACCGATTGTGGGGTAATTAAAGTTCGACATAACTTGGCAGAGTTTCAGGCTCCAAATCCGTGTGACCGCCGCGAGCGTGTTTAATATTCTGCGTCACACTTGAGCTTAACCGAGATTACTGATAACGTATGCCGAGAAACGTACATGTGTTAAAATTAGTTATTATATTATGGATATTTTTCAAGACTTAGTCACATAGCTATTAACTGTGTGTTAATTGATCGAGCGCAGCGAGATAGAGATTCGTAGGTAGAGAGTTGTCTTGATTTGTACAGCACTTTGTCCGTCGGTCCGTCTGTCCGTCCGTCCGTCTGTCAGAGGCATCTAGCGTCTAAACTATATAACCGAATGACTTCAAATTCTCATAAAATATGTAAAACTCCGGCCTGAAGCCAGCTATGACATTTAAAATGATATAAATGGAAATAATAACAGGGCCGTAGCCAAACCGACTTAAAATAAATCTTTGTTAGAAAATAACGATTTGGTAGGCCACCAAAGTCACTGTTTTAGACCTATTTTGTCCCGGGATCTATCTCAAAAACGGCTTCACACTGAACACTGAAACTTAACTATAACATCCGTCATATCCTGTACCTGAACAACAATTACAGAAATTAAACAATTATTATATAGAAAAAAAGTAATAAGGAAGCAACCTCAAAAGTTTTTCTCTATAAGGCAAAAAGTAGGCGCGCGATTCAGTTCGGCGCGAACGACTACTGTAACGAACCCTAGGAAAAAAGGGGTTGTATTAATGCTTTCCACTATAGTTAGGTAATTTGAAAAACTGACACATGTTATAGGATAGGTATTGGAGGTGTATAATTAATTATTTACCTCTGTTAAAGAAATAACAAGCACAAGTAGTTAACTCAATATCAGTAGATAGCTTGTCTATAATTGCAATAAACTGCTATAATTGACTTGCTATAAAAACTTAATGTTAGCGTAGTTAGTTTTTTACATACATATCTGCATTCGTGAACTCAAAAACACAAATTCTCTTCCAAGGGTAATTTTTGTATCTCATTCTGGTTTGGAATGGTTTATTTGTATGTTTGCACCCGCGATACAAGTCTACAAACTAAGTAAAGGGCAATGAGTAAAAACTAAAAAAACGTTAGATTTAAATTGTTTATATACATTATTACATTATCATAAAGTTCTTGTAATTACTTGCAGACATTCAAATTAACGGCTATACAGAAGATAATTTCTAAGCACCAAATCCTAATATGTGAATATTCAGATACGGTATTGAGCTGCCAAAGTTTACACTAAAGTGATAATGGAGTTCTCTCGATATGGGTATTAGGTTATGCATACATTTTGGTGTCTTGGCAGCTCTAACGCATAATTTTGATGAAGCTGTTTAAACTTTGGAAGTAAATGTAAAAGCTTTAAAAAGATAAAATACTTTTTATAAATGAAACGGCTTGACTCACGATTTAAGGTCTTGCGACCTAGGTTTCGGGGATGTCCGATCCCCATCATCAGGCGAGTTCACGACGGAAGGTCACGGCGCTCAGTGTCATCATCGTGAGTCAAGCCGTTTCATATATATAAAGTATAATGTGTCAAACTCACGAAAACTTTAATTGTAAAAGATAAAATACATTCCGATTTTACATAAATGGAAGAGCACAATAACAGACTGCTATACAATGAGATAATGTTATTCAAAGTTTTAAGACTCCTGCGTATTTACGTCCCAAGTCTACAACCATTTACGTAATGATGGTGATAAATCAGAATTAAGAGTACAATAATGTCCTTTTGCGGTATATAAACAGTAACTTTTAATACAATATTACTGCCAAATTGTATCAACATAATTCCAGTATAGTTAGTTTTTAGCTTAAAATGCTTAATTTTTTTTATGCAGAATAGGCAAACATTTGACCACTATCTCACCTGATGGAAAGTAATGATGCGGCCAAAGATAGGACATACTTGCCTAAAAGTTACCTATTCACTCGAAACTTGAAGACTCCCAGATTATACCGTTCGGGGAAAAAAGACGCAGGCAATGAGTTCCACTCCTTCGCTGTACGGATGATGAACGTAGAAGCGAAACGCTTTGAGCGAACCGGAGGTATGTCGACCATAAATGGATGACGTTTGACAGTTTGTCTTGTTGTTAGATGGTAAAAGGGCTTGGTGGAATTAAGTCATGTAATTGCTGTGCACACTCTCCAAAATGTAAGCGATAGAATACCGATAAGCTTTCCACCTTACATCGATGACCGAGACTTATGATAAAATATATCATGACTTATGATAAAATGAAATACGGAACAGAATTACTTCCGAAATACGCCACTTTTAATCGCGGCGAATGGACGGCAAATTTTTCTTTCTTTTATAAATGTTACGATAAATGCAGAAAATATTATATAAATAAATATATTTTATATTAAAATAAAAAGCGTTTAAATATTTTAATATAAAGAGATACTAGTAGACGCGTCTATTTTTCCTGATTTCGATGATGTATATAACTTAATTTTGACAAAAATGCAGATACTTATTTTTTCCTTATGACTGCAGTATACAAAACGGCTGTACGGGGGGAAGGGTCGCGGGCGTGAGCCCAAGGCGCGCGACAGCCGCGCGCCTGCCTTTTGGGCGCTGGCTTGTATATCATGGTCCCTTTTAGGCGCCAAACATTTAATCTTCACAGCGCCCGGGGCGCGCGCCTCGGACGCTTTGTATATGTCCTTTAAGGATTCAAAATGGTGAGAAAATAGGCAGAAAACAGACCAACACATTTTTATTTAATGGATACTGAGTATAATTATATACTTCGATCGAATGAACATCGATTGTATTAAAGGCTAATTAAAAAATTTCAATGATCATTTAAAAATAATGCTTAAAGTATACACTATTTTATGTAGATAATAGGTTCAAGTTACTTAATCTAATTAATGTATCATCATTAAATAACAATACATACACGAATGGTAAAATCTTTTTTCTGAATGGTAGGTACTTCTTCATATGGCAGCATTATAAAAAAACTATAAGCCTTCCTTCAATCATTTTCTTTGTCCAATCATAATACACAAATCTTTTCCCCGATACTTCATAAGAATCGTCGCAATTACTATAAATGTTTGCACATACTAAAGGCAGTTCGTTCGTCGTAATTTCCTGAAGGAAAATGCCCTTCCTGGAACTTATTTCAGGCTATTGTCACGAACAATAGTGCGGCTGATTCACGCTGAGCATTTGTTTGATACGAGTGAAGTAGGTGCTTGTATATATATAAAATAATGTAAGTGTGTCGGTTATTTTATAATTTTTTTTTTAACACAGATCGCCGATAGCAGATCCCCGTGTCTTTTTTCGCGTTAAAATGTAGTCTATATATATGTATTTGTTATGACAGATTATTATCTTATCAAAATTGTTACCAAAGTCTTGGCTTGAAAGAGTAACAAACAAACTTTTTCCTTTAAATTATATTAGAGTGAGGATGAGCTGCGCTGCGCCTTTCTGTTATACTCATGTTGGCCATGATGAAATGTCTATATCTCTTATGTGTACAAACTTTGAACAAATTGGTCCAGTGATTTCAGCGTGTTTTAAAAAAAATGCAACAAAAATTACCGTTTTTTATCAATTTAAATGTATATAGGGTAGATCTAAATGTTAGTAGTAACACAAGATATTCAATTTGCAAGCAGACGTGCTAATAATGATTCCAATGTCTACTAAACAAATTAATATTATTCATTTCTACACTTAAATATTTGTATAAATATCCTTTGACTCCTTAACACTATAGAAATAATGGCTAAGAAGCAAGATATTAATACGTAACTTTTTTTATATTTATTGCCAGTTAATAGTTTAATTTATATATAGAAAAAAGAAACTATAATTTCTTGATAAGGTATTATAGACAAAAAAATAGATAGATTTCCAAAAATATAACAAGCAAGCAAACCTGCAGCTCCTTACTAGTGACAAACACAAGCGTGGAAGTTTCTCAAATGTCGTGAATGGTAGAGTCGTTTGTGATAGCATTACCATTGTGTGTACGGCGATGTTTGAAGCAAACGTAGTTTATCACATCCTTATTTTACATCGTAAATATATTGTTCTATGCTAACAATGTACAATATACGTACAGAAGAAAGATAAGATAATTTAACAAAGATTCTTTTGCAGAGTCCGCGTGGACCAAGCCATTGCCAGACTTTCAACCGCCAGTAGTAGTGTGCAAACATTACTGTATTTTGATAGCAGGGCAATCCCTTATTATATGTATAATAATATAATTATATTCGTTTATGTATGTTTATAATATATCATTATTATTTATGTAGGTTTTTGTATGTATATTATGTATCTAATATTAATAAGTATGTATAAGTACATTTATTAATTTAAATACATGTTGAGGTACACTACCGTCCCTGTTTGTAATATTTTTATCATCTCCTTTTAGTTGTCTGGAAGAAATCGCTTTGAGCGATAGGACCGCAGTAAGTGTTATTTTTTGGTGTGCAAATAAAGAATGTATCTATCTATCTATCTATCAATGTTTCCAGTGAAATCACAAATATTTAACATCTTTTATCTCAGGGTGACGAGTGCAGCGCTCTGCTCGTTGGATTTTGAACTTTTCAAATCAAAACTCTGGGTGCCTGAACTGTAATAGATAAGCGTGACGCTTAAGAGGCCTGCGGAGGTTGATTTGCCCATACAATCGTAATACCGAAAGTATTTATAATTCAAGCATATTACCACCATACTGTACTGCTATTCAGATTAAAAACGTATTAATCTAGGTTCCTGGATAGTTTTTATTCCAAAATAATTACCTAAAACGAAATATAAACCAATTGATCATCAGGTGATAGCATTATTCGTCTCGTCTCTTATATAAAAAAAACTACATGCTACTAAATGTGTGCTGTCGAAGATTTAGCATTCTTGCCTAGAAGATACCTATTCAATCTAGACTTGAAGACTCCCAGATTATACCATTCAGGGAACAAAGACGCAATGTGTTCCACTCCTTCGCTGTAGGGATAATGAACTGATAGGGTTATTTTTTGCCATAGACAGACACATAATGACATATTAAAACTTATAACAGCTCTCTTTTTGCGGCGGATGTAAAAAGCAAAAGTTACAATGTTTGTAGTCCTAGGAACCGTGTATAATGAATAACATAACACAAGACAAAAACATAACGTTTACAAAGTTTTGAGTTATTCAGCGTCAAAATATCCCCAGTGGATGTAACTTTCGTATTCGATATCTAATGGGACACAACAATTTCATCTAACTTCAGGGTCGTTGTTTCAATTCAGACAGTTGTATATTGTTTGATTTATTATTTGGGCGCGGAGGAATTTATTAGGGCGATTAGGGTGCGTAGACAGCTTTGTCACATATAAATATGTTTAGAGTTGAAAATAAAATGAGTTAAGTACTAGAGAACAGAGAGTTCTCTAAACATATTTTGTAGTCAAAATACTTCGATTAGGTATCTATTTTTTTTACAAAATATTCTAGTTATTACCAAATAACAAGATTTTTCTATATATATTAATAAAATTAGCTTCTTAGCAACGATATTGAGTTAGATTCTCGGTAGGAACAAAAGTTTTTCCACCCAAAGGAAATTAATGTTTCTGGTTCTAGGTGTAGTGTGAATATTTCCGGCACACACGATATAAGTTATCGAACATAGTGTAGGGCTGTGAGTGTTAAATCGTTTCTATACTTTATTCTAGAAAATTATTTCGAAATGGCGACTGTATAACATTGTCGTAGACAAAAACCTGACGAGTGTCGAAAAAGTAATAAGCATACGTTGTTCATATCATATTATTTTGCAAATCTTGTGATCCTTGGGACATGATATACAAAGCGCCCGAGGCGCGTGGCCCGGGCGCTGTGAAGGTAAAATGTATGGCGCGTAAGGCACCTTGATATACAAAGCGTCCGAGGCCCGCAGCCGAGCGGCGGACGCTGCCGTTTTGTATACTGCCGTCATAAGGAAAAAAGACGTAGCTGCATTTTTGACAAAATCGAATTATATATCATCGTAATCAGGAACAATAGACGCATCTACTATCATTTTTCTAATTTTAAAATATTCAAACGCAACCTACTAAATCTTACTCTTAATTAAGACGTATCTGCTACAAGTCAATTACATGTATATAATTATGTAACTCAATTTTAACAAAAATGTCAGTTACGTCTTTTTTCCTTATGGCGGCAGTATAAACATAAACGGATCAAGGTCCCTTACGCGCCTTACATTTTACCTTCACAGCGCCCGGGGCACGCGTCTCAGGCGCTTTGTATATCATGTCCCAAGGAACACAAGTTTTGCAAAATAATATGATATGATCAACGTATGTTTTTTACTTTTTCGACACTCGACCGGCTTTTGTCTGCGACAATATAATATCTACGGTCGCCATTTCGAAGTAATTTTCTAGAAAAGAGTATAGAAACGATTTCACACTCACAGCCCTACACTATGTTCGATTACTTGTATCGTGGGTGCAGGAAATATTCCCATTACACCCAGAACTTTTTTTTCTTCATGACGGCAGTAAAGGGCGCGTGCCTCGCTTTGTATATTAAGTCCCTAATATGGATAATATTATGTAATATTAGTAGATCATTTAACCGTTTATAGTTTAAGAACGTAAGGCAAATCAAGCAAAATTTTTTAAGCAAATCATTTAAATTGAAATACATCCTTAGCTTCAAAATTCCAATAGAAATTTATTAACAGATTTTTACCGCTTTACTTACGATTTTTCATAAGTAACATCACGATTTCTTTTCGCTGCGAACCTAGATTTATGCGTTTTCTTACTATAATAATAGAAAAAAGACTGTCGCTAATGTCAAACACATTCGACGCTCTATTTATTGTATAATATGCGACTGAAAATATAGTCGTCGCCACCACATGTCGCGGTTTTGTCGCCGTGAACCGAATAATACGACCACATACTGTATCTGTTCTTTTTGGCGGTATAGACTGCATTCTGTGTCAAATTTTGAAAAGTATTGCCAAATTTGGAACCATACATTTGTGTTTCTGGTTCTGGTTGTGATTGTGTGTATGATGTGAATGTTTCCAGCACCCACGACACAAGTCATCGAACTTAGTGTGTAGCGGTGAGTGTAAAAGCGTTTATGTTATGTTATACTTATAATATGTCGCTCAGAGATCACTCATTACTTAAATATTTGTCCAGAGATCAGTTCCTATGAAGTTATCAAATGGCAGAGGTGGTAGGACATGCCAATTGACTTCTATTCTATTCTTTGCGGGTGAACTCCGTCTTCTCACTAAGGCTTCAGGACGCACTTGGCTCGAACGGATGGCATGGGAAACGTGGGCATGGTTGCCTCCCGTACATTCTTGGTCAAACCAAATGCGTCCTTGGCGACGCCTTCGGAGCAGCCTGAAGGCTTTTTATTTTCGTCCGTCGTTGGACATGCAATATTATTTTAATCTTTGATAGGCCTGATTGACCCCTCTTTCTATGGTCAAAGATGGCAAACACGGAAAATTAATTGAAATTCAAACTATGTATTCGCTAATAATGATTATTTATATTTATTTAGTTGTTAGTTATATGTCAAAAAAAGTGAAACGAGCAGTTTTTTTAAATATATATTTGCATACTTTTAACTACCTTTTATGTTACCCTCATAAACGATTAAAAATAGAAGGACGATTCAACCATTAAGACCAATATGTATACTATATTTTGTGTGAAATATACTCATTTCATTTCATTTTAAAACATCTATCTAGCTCTCCCAGAAACTGTGCCAAGTGAAAAAATTCCCTCGCTCTCGGTTAATTTAACTGCACCTAGAACTCATTTCAATTAAGAAGTGTAAAAAATCTAGGGAACTCCACAATGGAAGATCATTAGTACGGTTTCCGTAAAAAAACTTTTTTGAAACGCCACCAAATTTACTCGATTCTATTAAGTAAAACTTTGGTGGTAAATCGTGGGAAGTTTTTGTAATTCAGTCCAGTCCATTAATTCGTGACAACTTTTATAATTTGAATATTTGATAGGCCTCTGGGGAAAGTGCTTTGATTTTAAATGTTGGAGTTGTTAGTGCTTGTTATTTGAGTATTCGGGAACCTTTGAACTTTACCGTGTTTTGTGCTTTACATTATTTAAAATTATTTCATCAATAGAAAATCTCAATGTGGGTGTGAGTTAAGAGCGTTTATTCCTTTTGCCTTCCCTCTCGCTTGCGCAATTCGATATTTTTAATAAATACAATTATTATGTGTATTTTTAAAAATATATTCAGCTTACCATATGAACATAATCACAAGGATGTTTCAAACTTCTTTTCGCTTTCATTTTTTTCAATAAGATTAGAAAAGACACATTTTCCAAATTTTAATGTGATGTTCAATCATTCTTGGTCTAACTTAAACTTATGAAAAACAAAAGGTAGATTAAAACATTCATTGTATAAATGTCCAAATAATTAGTTGAAAATATTTTCAAAAACACACGTAGATAATGAAATATATGAAAAATATCGAATTGTGCGAGCGAGAGGAATTTATATCTTACAGAAACAGTTTAGAATTAATAGAATAAAAGTAACAGAAAGTTATAAATATGAGTATAGATTAATAGGGATTAATAGGGCAAAAATCGGCTATTTACAGACTTTACAAAATAAGAGGAGATACTCGATTCGATAGTTTATTTGTAAATTTTTTTACGTGTGTTACTTCGTAACTTCTTTCCACGAAAATCGATTTTAATGATTTTTTTGTTTAAAGAAAGAAAAAAAAGTTGGTGCATTCCCATTTTAGTCCCATTTAAATGTCATTAAGATCTGACTAGTAGTTTTTGAGTTATCTTCAATAATTCGTGTTTAATACATTAAAATTTGATCAAGGTTCCGAAAATAAAGCGGTGAAGTCGAAGAGTTTTCCAAGAAGGCGAAAAACTAGAGATATTAATAAAAATATTTACTAGGTTTACCTTAATAGGGAGATTAGACTAAGTTTAGAAGTTACGTTAAGTTACTACGTTTCCGCTTCTGATAGCTTGTGTAAGCGTTTACGGTCAAATTATAACTTTTGTTATAATCATTATCTAAAATAAATCAAAACGCCAGCTTTAATCAGGAAACGTATGTTATTTAATGCAACACCTTCTCATATATGTGATTGGTTGTTTATTTGACTAAACACCGTAAAATGCCGGATTTTTTCTTTTGGTTGGACGTTTGAAAGGTGTCGATAGCTTTAAGTGTTGGATAATTGTGTGCGCGAGGTATTTCATGTGTATGTTAAGGAAGAGGAACGGTGGCGAAGGGTGAGCATTGACATGTTGTTGAAAGGCCCTGATAACCAACATCCTGGAGTCGCAAGTTCTAGACACTTCTCAGTTCTTCTCTCTGTAACACGATAGACTCGCGGCATCCGCACGGTGATATTTGTTATAGTGCCTTACAGTAAAAGTACAATGCTTTATGTGTTGTTTAGTAATCGCTTCCGATACCTGATGATACGATAGAGGGTATACTACCCAACTTTAACCTTATTGTCAGGTACATGTTCAGTATCTTCTAACTCTGCATAAACATAAACTGGGTTGTGAAATAAATAAGTCATTGGATACCTACTTCTTGAGATTACTTTTAGTAGTCTATTAGAAAATTCAAAAACAATTTTGCTACAGTTTCTAAAAATTTTAATCATAAACAGCTTTGATCTTTAAAGCAATTAATTTATCCAGATTTTTCATAATTTTCCTGGTTATCACTCGTTACACTAAGAATTTAAAAGGACACCTTTACCTCATTTTACTCTAACGATGCTCTCTTTAGAGGAAATCCAAAAACAAAACATTACTTTTTTTTAAACCCTCGCCAAATGTAATTAAGGAATTTTTAAATTTTGCATCTTTATACAAAAACCTCTTACTCCGATCTGATAAAGTATATTTTTCTTTGGCATTCAGATTCTTTCTGTATTTTATAATTATAGTAATTGTTCTAATGAAGGTTTAAAGGGGATGTTCTCCGTAGGGTCAAACAATTAAGATGGGACAAGTTTCTTTCAGAGTTTTCTTTAAATATACTACCCCAACTCATTACAATAATAGGTTCTAAGTAAAGTTAATTTGGGCGATTCAAATGAAGACGTTTTTTTAAATGAGTTTTCTAAAAATACGAGATTTGTTTAGTATGGATATTCTGTTTTATATTTTGTTTCAGCGTCTATAAAATCATTGAAACATTTCTGTGCTTTTCTAACATTTTAAGTTAAGTTCATAGCACATGCATAAAGAGGGTAACACTTACTTTTTATCGAGTAGATTAAATAAACGAGGAAACGCTGCAGGCATCAGCGTGGAAACTCAGCCAATATTCTGGGAATTTATTCAGCTAGCGAAATACCCATTTTGTAGCTGCATAAGCAAGCACTTTTTTTTTCGTTGATTCGAAATAAAAATTTTTTTTCGTCAGCTTTGGGCCAACTGCCTAGTAAGCATTTGACCGCTATCTCACCTGATGAAAAGTGATGATGCTGCTGCAGATATAGCATGCTTGCCAAGAAGATACCTGTTTATTATAGACTATAAGCTCAGATTATTCCGTTCAGGGAACGAAAACGTAAGCAATAGTTACACTCCTTTACTCTATATAGATTATTGTGGTAGGAACATAATAGAAACATTAGCTTACAGTACCTTGACTTTTTTTATTCAAAGTAACAACTTTAAAAAAAAAAGTAACAACAAAATTTATAATTCTATCGACGGGCTAATTACCTTTATTTCCTTAAACTAAACTATAAATGTATACACTTATACAGCAAAAAATTACCTTCTTTGTACTTTGACTGATCTCACACCCTACATCGATCAAGGAACTATCATATACTTGTATAATATGACAGTTAAACGTCATTAATATATGAAGCCATTTAGTGGGTATTTAGTATCTATAATATTCGGGTTTTAGTTTTTATACTCTCGACTTTTTTAATCTGCTACAAGTCATAACATATACTAAATAGTAAAGACATTTCTGATGTATATAACTCAATTTTGACCAAAATGTCAGATACGTCTTTTTTCCTTATGACGGCAGAACAAAATATACAAAGCGCCCGAGGCGCGCGTACAGAGCGCGCACCTTGGACGTTTTGTATATCGAGTCCCTTAATTGAGGCATGGTAAATATTATTTTCCGTACGTTCAATTGTTTTCTCCACGAGGCGGGAACTTCATAGTAATTGAATTTATTGACAAACTCCTTAGCGTGTGTTCTTAAGGTGTTAGCGATGTTTTCGTACCAACTTTTTCTCTGTTATTTTATTTCCATAAAGTATTTTCGGCTTGGTTAATGTTTTCAAGAGTTCTTTCATAAAGTATTCAGGGATCGAAGTTCGGGAATAAACAGAAATCTTTAAGCTTCCTCTTAAATAATTGGGGTTTGAGTCGATAAAGTAAAAATGTTTTTAGGCACAAAGGTATATAATACTTTTGTGCCTAAAAAAACATTTCACGCGGGCAACGCTGCAGGTCACAGCTGGTAAATATTTACCAGCTGTGACCTGCAGCGTTGTCCGCGTGCACCAGGATATAAAGTATATTTTATCAATATTCCAGGAACTTTACTATATAATAACGTTGATTATTTTAAACATAATATTATTTACACATATATACATATTTTGAACTACCCGCTGGCGTAGTTTGCGCATCCGCCTTTTAAACAGCAAGTATAGGGTTCAATTCCCGGTGTTTTCTCCCCAATGGAAATTTGTGTTGCTGGTTCTGGGTATAATTGTGTGAGTAATGTAAATGTCTCCAACAACCACGACTACTCCAAAGATGTGGTTGCAAAACAATGCGTGGGAAATACGCAATATTAGATTTCGTGAAGCCGTTTCTTTTAGCTTTCAAAACCTGTATCTGTCAAAGAAAACAAATAATACTGAAGACAGTATCTGTCTGGCATACAATGAGAATTTTAGTCAACACGAAACAGCCGTGAGTTCTACAACAGATATGTATAGAATCAGAAAAATTATAAAACTTTTACTTACATTTGGCCTCTTGTGGACGTTGACAGTTGTACTTATAAAGAAAATTAATAATTCATATCAAATACTTTCTGGTTATGAAAACCAACTGAACTTTAAAGTTTATAAAAGTTTGTTTAAAAAAGGTGACGACAAAGAAGCGAGGAGTTCATCGCGATTTAGAGGTATTATGTGTCATCATCAATATCCAATATATTGTGTTTCTGATGTACCTATGTATGTAAGTATGTTTGCAAATCAACTACCATAATATTGTCTTACTCTCCATAAAACCCTTTTTTATCGTGCATAGTAATTACCATTTTTTCGAAGAAATATACGGACTGACTCCAACTAACCCCAAACTGAGTTAAATACCGCTCACTGCGTTATTTTTTTTTTTAATTTCTTATTAAGATTTCTATCCAGATTTTTTCTATGACTGTGTGTAGTGTTTGGCCACTTTTGTGCTATTAATAAATGATATGGTAGGCCTTGAATGACTGGCAAAAAAGGCTGTTTAAATAATTATCAGTGGTTTTAGCGATAGATTATTCAACTTGAGGGTGGTGAACAACAACTGTATACTGTACAGAATAGTAAGCCAGGCGACCATGAAAAATATTGTTTGTATAATAATATAAAAAAAAAAAAAATTAAGCGATTTCGTCACGGTGTTGCTTTCGACGAAAACTGAAGCTTGTCATAGAATTCTAAACAGTGACTACCTGACTGGCTCCTTCCAGTCAGCACTGCTTCGGATTCTATGAGAAATTTAGTTACGATGGCACTATCACCGCTTCAAAAATTACTTTAAAATAAACATTAGGAAAAATTGCTTCCAGAATTTGAGATAACTAATTACATTAATAAACACTACACAATACATTAATAACAACTTTCACACTCACAGCCCCACACTAAGTTCGATGACTTGTGAATCACGACCAGAACCAGAAACACAAATTTTCCATGGGGTGAACATTTGTGTTTCCGCCGGGATTCTAACTCAGTAACCCAACTGAGCAAACGGACAGTTCGTCGTTGCAGCAGCTAGTTGGAAAACAAAATAAATATTATTTGTGTTCCTTACATACATTTTTGACGTGTTTTGAAATTGATAGCATTTTTATAAATTGTCACATATAAATTTTTACAAAGAAATACTAAATTCCAACCTATTTATTCCAGCTTGGCATTATCTTCCTGAAATGAGTTCTAATCTTTCTTTAGAAGACAGACTTTCTGCCATCGAAGGATCAGATTTCCAACCAGGTAATTGGCTTTATTTTATCACTTGTGCCTACTTTAATTATTTAATTTAACAGAAATATTTACTTTAAATATTATTAGTAATTGTTTGATAATTCTACATTTGCATTATTTTTTCATGAAAAATGCAGCACAATTTCCTGTCTGTTTATCCGGTATTTTGAAATACACCGATATCACTCACAGTTTGTGAACTAAACAAGCCAATGACTTATGAAAATAATATAACATAACATAAACGCTTTCACATTTGCAAACCCACACTAATTTCAATGACTTGTGTCGTGGGTGCCGGAAACATTCACACCACACACACACAATCACGCCTAGAATTAGAAACACAAATTTATTTTGGGAATTTGTTGAACTGCCTTCTAAGCAGGGGTTCGATTCCCGGTGGAAACACAAGTTTTCTCCTCAAGGAAAATTTAGGTTTCTGGTTCTGGGTGTGATTGTGTCTGTAATGTGAATGTTCCCGGCACACACAACACGAGTCATCTAGCTTAGTATGGGTCTTTAAGTATGAAAGTGTTTATTTTATATTTATAATAGTTACGTCACACAAAATGTTACTAAAAATAACCGAAGATGAATAATTAAAATAATAATTAAAACTATACTGAATCCTTACACGTAGTAATCAGTAGATAACGCCACAATAAAATATTACTTGTAGATAATATAACTGTTGAAGGATAATATTTGTAGAGATCACTTAAATAAAATCAACAATAATCCATTATATAATAACGACAGGCTTGGGCATATTCATAATATACTCGTATATTTCGGTAATATTAAGGTTGAAATATAGCCAAAATATGTAACGAATGCCAGGTTGCCATGCCAGGCTTCAGTTCAAGGCTAAAACTTTAAGGTATTTAACTACATAGTTAACAATTTGCAATATCTGATTCAGGTTTAGACGGGAGACCAGTTATTCTAAACAGAACGCTCAAACTCCATATTCAAGAGCAAGTCGATAGAGGGTGGAAAGATCATGCCTTCAACAGTTTTGTCAGCGATCTTATTCCTGTGAATCGCACTATACCTGATTTCAGAAGCGCGTGGTAAGATAATAATAACAAAAAAATAAATAAAATATATTAATTTTAAAAGAATTGCTTATCAAATGACCGGTTACAGGCACTGTATATTTTATTCAAAATAGACAAACGTTTAACTGCTATCTCACTTGATGGTAAGCGAGGATGCGGTCGACGATGCAGCACGTTTGCCTAGACGATGTTTTTTCACTCGCGATTTAAAGACTCTTACCTCATACTCTATCATATTGTGTTTATCAGATAACACAGATTCAGGTAATGAATTCCATTATTTTGCAGTTCGCATAATAAATGTGGAGGCAAAACGCTTCATCCGCATTTGTCAGACAAATTTGACAGCTGAAATCGCTTGTGGAAACAAGCGATTAACAGCCTATTTAGTGAAACACGGAACGGTTTCAGCAATTTGTATAATTTATTCTTAAAATACTAACAGATGACTTTCTTATAGTGATTAAAGCTAAACAGTAAGAGAAAGGTGATATTGGAGATAATAAAAAATATTTCGGGCAGCTTACAATTTCTAACAATGATTTGTTTGCAAAGGTGTGAGAAAATGGATAAATCAAATAAAAGTTTACCAAAAGCAACTGTAGTGATTTGTTTCCATAATGAAGCATTGTCGACGCTTTTGAGAACTGTATACTCCGTCTTAAATAGATCACCGAAAAACATTTTAGAGGAAGTTATTCTGGTGAATGATGCATCTACTATGGGTATGTTCAAGTGAATATTCTTCTGCGATAAGTTTAAGGTCTTGACTTTGAGAGTTCCACTACAATAAAACCATTCCTCCGTCAAATATTTAGCCATAAAGGAAGACCAAATAGAAGATATACATAATATGAAGTTTCTTTAATATAGGTTATGAGAGAAAATCAATTAAACTTTCAATCTGGTCTCATAAAATTAAGTTTTAATCAAGAATTCCCAAGGAAATGTAATAACTGGTAAATTACCATATACAGATTTAACGGCATTTATGAGAAAATCATACATTATAACATAAAAACTAAAAGTAGGAATAGTTGTTTACCACAATTCGACCCAGACTCAGCATATTGTAATTTATCATCAATCTTATAAGGAACCCAGCATTCAGTAAGGTAGCACTGCACATATGATATGGTGCCAAAATTACAAAGTAAAATGCTGGTGTGAAAACCTGTAAAATGTTAACCCCTCTATATAACTTTGACACTGTGCCATCAGAAAATATTATATTATTATTAAATTACCACGACAATGCCATTATCAATTAGCGACATTTAAGTTACTGATACCTCAGCAACCTCAGCAAGATGGTACATGGCTGTATATGTTAAATTGTTTACATATTATTCATAGCTTATGAATTATCTATTACAGCCAATCTAGAAGTATCACTGACGGAACATATTAAACCTATAAGTAAAGTAAAACTTATTAAAACTAAAAAGCGTGAAGGAATCGTAAGAGCAAGAATACTTGGAGTTAAACTCACCAAATCTCCAATCGTCGTTTTTTTGGATAGTCATTGCGAATGCGCAAAAGGTGGGAACTGATAACTAAAATTATTTCAACTTCTTAAGTAATTTAAAACTATGACTTTATTTGTGTGAACACTTATAATAATGGACATAATAAATGTTATCTTATGTCTCTAGGATGGTTGACACCTTTAATTGAAAGAATCTCAGAAAAGAAAACAATTGTAGTCAGCCCCGTTATTGACCACATCCACAGTTCTACCTTTGAATACATACCCCAAGACGTACTGCACATTGGTGGATTCACCTGGGATCTAAGTTTTAGCTGGATGCCAATACCCGACTACATGTACTCAAAAAGAAAGAACGAACTTGCTCCTCTTCAAACCCCCACGGTATCTGGGGGACTATTTGCAATAGACAAGCATTTTTTTGAGCAAATTGGTTTTTACGACGAGAAATTTGAGATTTGGGGTGCGGAGAATTTGGAGCTGTCTTTTAAAGCTTGGATGTGTGGTGGGTCAATGGAAATCATTCCATGCTCGCACGTTGGTCACGTCTTTAGAAATAGAGTACCATATGAAGGGATCGCAGGTTCACAAAGGAGGAACAACGTTCGGTTGGCTGAGGTTAGTTGTTAGTAATTTGTAATTATTATTATTAAAACCCTAGCTCAATAAATTACCATGACCTGTACGATATAGTGGGAGAAAACTTGTATAATAGAGCTTTACTTTCCAGGTGTGGCTTGATAATTATGCTAAATATTTTTACGAAAGAATAGGTAACAGTAAAGGTGATTTTGGTGATGTTTCAAAGAGAAAAAAACTTCGCATGAAACTGAAATGCAAAAGTTTTGATTGGTATTTAAAAAATATATATCCTCAATTGAAAATACCAGATGACTACGTGGCAAGAGGTCAAGTAAGTAGCTTAACTGTTTGTTTGTAATTTCTGTTATCATTATAGATTTATTTATGTAAATGTACCTAAAAGGTATATGTTTTGTAAATTTTATAGTGACAAAATCTATACCATAATGCTGGTATTTAATTGGCTCAACGTATTAGCATTGCAATTCAGAGAGGCAATGCCGCCAGCATGATGGGATACCTAGAAGGTCGATCCCTTGTAGGTGCTTGTGGGTCTTTGCTGTATAGATGTATATAGTTTTAGGAAATACGCGCCCGTAGATAGAGGATACATTGACAAAAATCTGTATTTTATATACGTTTGTGTATGTATGTATAAATGTAAATTACAATATTTACAAATAACTGACCTGTGACAGTATCTGACATAAAAACCTCATGAAGTTTGCAGCATTTCAACGCTATATGACAATAAGCAACCTTTGCACCAAGAGACGAGCCAGAGTGGGAGTCACCCTTCTTTTCCGGTGCCCCATCTCGCTGACTACATTTTTTCCTTCAACCCTATAACAGCCCATGCAAGATCTTCGTTGGCGATAGGTACAAATAAATAAAGCAGCTCCATTGCTGTGTACTTATGCCATTTTATTATACATTTAATTATATGTGTTTATTATATATAAGTGGCGGACTAAATTGAAGAACTGAGGTGGCAAAACTAAATGAGGCCTTTAGCAGGTTTTGAAGAAAGTATGACCACATATCGAGATTTCATTTTATTATTTTATTTATTTATTTTTTTAACACTTTTAGTTTATTTACCTCCCGGTGTGTTTTGCTTCTGAATGAACAAATCTGTATCTACCACCACGCGGCTTTTAGCGAATAAGGAAGCCACGATACTTAACAAAGATTTAACTTGTTTTAGATAATCAGCCTTAATTATGAAAACTGGTGCCTTGATTCATCTACAAAAGTCTTTGCTCTGAAAAATGGTATCAACTTACTACCATGCCACCAACTTGGCGGAAATCAGGTACTTACATAATCACATAAACGTAGTTTTGAAATTAGCTGTTCTGTCTAACAATAATACTAAAACAGCGAACTGTAATTATTACATTGACAATCTCTCTTTTAATGCTAAGAACAGCTGAGAGAGAGAGGTCGCCAAGGTGTGATTTGCATCGTGTATCCGTAGTGTGATACGGAAGGTTTTAACAGAGTGTTGGCCAAGATAAGGCAAGCGCAGAGTTGGACGTCCAGCCGCAAGATGGGTTGACGATATTGTTAAAATTGCGGATCGAACCTGGACTAGTCTAGCACAGATCTGATGCGAATGGCAGAATATGAGAGAGGCCTATACTTAACAGTGGAATCAAAAGGGCTGTAGATGATGATAATCCGGAGGACAATAATTATCATAGGCTTTATAATTGGTAGCTAAGAAGAGGTCTGGAATGACATCATTAATTGTACTCGTAACATCTTAAAAAAAATAAGTAGGTTAAAAAGGTTATTTTAATAAATTTCTTCTCAGACTGCGCTCCAAGTTAAGCCAATCATGTGCATGTTTCACATGAGAACGTATACATGTTTTTACAAGCTTTTAATTAGTTTCACCAGTCTCGTTGTCTATCTGTCGGTCTGTAGTCAAATCTTGCAAGCCAAATTAGACCCACCGATGTCCGATTGAATTCAATTTTTGTTTACTTATTATAATTATGTATTTTTGGTGACGATACAATAATATGGTTCCATGGAGCTGGTCTGATGATGGAGACGGAAGATGCCCATAGTAACTTTTGAACTAAAAAAGATAGACCCATCGAGTTTGGGCTCTTTTGATCCGTCTTGACAAGTTCTCTGGTTAAATAACTTTTTGTTCTTTTTTTTACAAGCTTAATTAAAAAAAAAATTAAGATTATCTTGTAAGGTTCCTAATACTTTGACTGTGCTGTAGTCAAGGTAAAGCGACTGCGAATCTCCGATGAACACCGATTTTTGCTGACATTTCCAACAATCATCAAAATATTGTACGCAAGCAAAGCTTAAAAAATCCGACTTCACCGCTTTATCTTCGGAACTCTTGATCAGATTACATGAATAAAATACACATATTTGAGGGTAACTTAAAAAGTACTTGTCAGATTTCGATCAAATTCGAATGGGACCACATTGTAAGCCAACTTTTAAACAAAATCATCGAAATCGGTTCGAATGGAAAGAAGCTATGAGGTAACCCACATAAAATAAAAACAAGTCAATTGATCCTCTTCATTTTTGTGAAATCTATTAAAAATTAAATGAAGGCGAGCGATTGTGTCTTTGGTAGAATTATGTTTACACCTAATCGCGTCGCGCCACCAGAGGTCGCGCCATTATCTAAAAGTTTGAACATATATATTTTTACACGCTTTTTATAAGCTTCATATGTGTGTATGTTTGTAACCGACTCCTTTGGACTTGATTTTGACCCACTTAAAATCGTCAGATTTCATTTAAACTTCGTAGACTTATCGAGGACCGATGACAATACAATTATATGTATTTTTATCATTATTTTTTGTTTATGTTGCGGGTTTTTTAGTTTTTTTTAAATTAACTATTTATATTTATTTCAGTTCTGGGCTTACACAAAAGTAGGTGAAATTCGACGTGACGATATGTGTTTGGATTACATGTTTCATGCCGTTAATTTATACATTTGTCTTGGGAAGGCCTCCTCGCAAATATGGATTTATAATAACCAGGTAAATCATAAGTCCACTATAAACTTTTACATACACTATAGGGTTCCTACTCAGGTACCCATTTACACCATCAAATAAACTACCCGTTGGCTTAGTCAGATGAGCGTTCGCTTTCTAAGCAGAGGTATCGGGTTCGATTCCCGGCAGGAACGGAAATTTTCTCCCCAAGGAAAATTTGTGTTTCTGGTTCCGGTTGTGATTGTGGGTATGATGTGAATGTTTCCGGCATCCATACAAGTCATCCAACTTAGTGTGGGACTGTGAGTGTGAAAGCGTTTATGTTTTTATGTTTATTTCTTTTCTTTTTCAGACAAAAACAATTAAACACATGGAGACAGGAAAATGTTTGTCTGTCATTAAATCTAAAGATGACTATAAGATAGTTTTACAGAAATGTATAACAATATACAGCCAAAAGTGGATACTGGAACATTTTATTTCAGGAAGACTTTTAACTGAATTGCAAAATATAGAAATTTTGGAAAAGAAAGTTTATACTGTTGGTACATGAAAATTAAGGAAATGATAAATGTATATTTTGAATAATAATGCAATATACTCGAAGATTGTTAAATATTTTTTACAACATGTTTTACTATTGAATACATATTTTAAAGCTTAAAATTTCTGTCTTGTTGTATTTAAATAGAACTGCTCCTTGGCTTAGTTAGGGTCCTTTATAATCTTGTATAGTCAATTAATTTTAAAATAATATAATTTACTAGCGATCCGCCCCGGCTTTGCCCGGGTGTGATAAATGAAGAACCGCTCGACCGATTTTGTGCAAACTTCACATAAACCATCTACTAAATAGTCCGAACAAAGCCTAAACATTTGGTTTGGATAGGCGAGTTTTGTGTTAGGGAGCCTGTGTGTGTATTTTTATTCCCCCAAGGTTTTATCACAAGCTTGTCTTTTTTTATTAAAGATAGACAAACCTTTGACCACTATCTCACCTGTAAGTGACGATGCAATCGACGATGGAGCACGTTTGCCTAGAAGATGCCTATTCACTTACGACTTAAAGACTGCCAAATGATATTTATCAGGAAACACAGACTCAGGGAAGGAGTTACATTATTTTGTGTCCAATACACAAACATGTAAAAGAAGGTGTTTCAGTAAAGTCGATATCAGATGAACAAATCGTAACAACAAAGCACCGACGACGATCTGCTATTTCTCATCTGTGGCATCGTAATAACTGAGAACAAAAGACGATGAATTGGTTCAACAGGTCTTTTAGAATACACGACAGTTTCATAATTATTAAATTGGACGTTCTGACATTAATTAGACTAATATTCTCCAGAGTCTAACAGTAAAGTAGATTAAAAAAAAATAATAAAAAATACATAATTCTAATTGGTTTAGCTGTTTTATATAAAAAAAAAAGTTTGGCTGAACAATAATTACAAGCAAACAAAGCTTTAAGAAATCAACTCTAACGCATATATTTTAGTTTTGGCTGGATCGATTGCGATAAAATGTATATGGGACCACCTCTAAATATAGTCTACCATACAAAAAAAAACATCAAAATCGATTCATAATTGGCGGAGATATCGCGTAACATACATACAAAAAAAATACTACCATTTGATTATTTAGTCTCATGATTTGTTCATCTGACATCGATTTTAAAGAAATATCTGGTTTGACATGTTGGCACTCGACACAAACACTTGTCAGAAATAAAGAATACATCTACACTTTTTTTTTCAATTTGATTCTATCCTTATCTCGCCAAGAAAGGTAGGTATAACATGAATTCACTTTATAATCCTTAAATAAAGCCTTCAGCTTAGCGTAAACCTCTTTGGGCTTTTATTATTCATCAGAGCCCCCTTTCTTGATCGGCAGGGTCAGCATGTACTTAAAGCTTAGAAATACCAATAGGAAAACATAGTTATGTCTTGTATTTTTAACTGTCATGCATAATATAAACATACAAAATAATACAATTAAAATATATCTAATACCTTTAAACGAGCAATTCTTGAATATATGTATATAACCTGAATCTCGGAAACAGCTCCAACGATTTACATGAAATTTTGTATGCAGGGGGTTTCATCCAGGTATTTAATACAGTTAAGTATATTCTATTTTGTTTTGAGTTGATATTAAGTTTTTAGTTATTTTATGACATAAAAAAATTTACACAAGAATTTATGAAAATTTGCTAAGTAAAAATAATCTGGATGTGTCGTAAATACACAAGATAGGAGTGAAACTTTTGCAATACAGGGAAACATTTAATTGTTCATCACAGTAATAAATATACATGAGACTAATAACTACAAACTTATACAAGGTTCCATACCTCGAACGGAACCATTTTGTAAGTTACCCTGAATGTTGAACATTCTGCGAATTAGACGATCGGGGTATTGGACATTCCACGGATTGGACATTCCGCGTATTGGACATTCCAGAAATATGACATTCCGCGAATTTGACATTCTGCGACTAAACGCATTGTTTTTCACACATAAAGGTTGGAAATCAGAATTTCAAAGTCCTACCGTAAAAAGCTTTTCATTTAAACTCTAAAGGTTGCCTCTAGTCTTCTCTATACACTAAAGTCTCATCGTCATGTATAAAAGCACCCAATAAATTCGTCGAATCATTTTACTTTGTTTCTACAACTGCGCTCCTTCTGATTGCATTCTTCGATGATTGTTGGTGATCTATATCGCAATCTATATAAATAAGATAGAGTCGGGTTAGTTACACCATTTATAACTCAAGAACGGTTGGACCGATTTGTATGATCTATAATTTGTTGGATTTGTCTCCGAACCGAATAGCAGAATAACTATTAAAATATCGGGCAAATACTCTTTCCTCTTTTCTCATTTTTCCATAGATTTTGTACGGATCGGGTTTTTTTATGATATTTCGAAAATACACGGGCGAAGCCCCGGGATCCACTAGTCATATAGTTAGTACCTTTATTATTATTACATTCCGTAATTATTAGTTTAAAAACGACATTTCATTTTTAATTGAAGTTACCTTTGGTGTGGTTTCTATGCACAATAAAAACAAAATATTGTTTTTTTTTTATAAACAAGTTGTGAGACTATATTTATTTATATTTCGTGACTTATATATTTCGTGGCATATTTACTATAACCCCGTAATAGGAGCACAATTTGCACTACAATTTTAGGTTTATTTTATTTTATTTCTATATTAATGGCAGGATGAAAAAGATTTTAACTGAACGAGCGAGCACGAAGCGCGAGCGAAGCGTATCCGTTTCAGCTTGGGCAAAATTGTTTTGGTATGTCTGGATGTCTAGATTTCCCGTTGTTCTTCTCTGCAGGTCACATTTCTCAACTGATTCTCGTGAAATTTTTTGAGCAGTTTTGATAATTATATTATATATTTTTTTACGCGAGGTCTTCAGCTCACAGAGTACCTAGTAGAAAAATGAATTAGTTACGTTTTAGTTTTAATAGATTCAAGAAGATTACAAAGCAAATTATATAATTCCTCCACGGCCTTTTTACCAACAAACAACAAGACAAACTGTCAAACGTCATCCATTTATGGTTGACATACCTCCACTTTGCTTGAAGCGTTTCGCTTCTACGTTCATTATCCGTACAGCGAAGTGGAACTCATTGCCTTCGTCTATGTTCCCTGAACGGTACAATCTGGGTGATTTCAAGTCTAGAGTGAATAGGTACCTTCTAGGCAAGAATGTTCCATCTTCGATCGAATCGTCATTTCCCATCAAGTGATATAGCGGGAAAATGCTTGCCTATCAAGCAAAAAAAAACAAATATATTTTACTACATTTCGTTTAGCCCGTCGTTTGAAATAGTGCATACGCGCGCGTTCTTTGCTTCACATTACGTTCACAAAAAAACTCAATATACTCAGAGGCTCAGACAGACGTCTGCGGTATGAAGCAAAGTCTTTTCATTCAGCGTTCTTTTAAATTCCCTTTCAAAACGGGAACTAATCTTTTAACCACTACAAAGCAAGGGATCCCCTTTTAACGGAAGCCCGTGACCACAAAAAGGGTTCAGCCACATTCAGTCAGCCATTATTGTGGTTAGCAGAAAGCATATTTCATAAAAGAGTGTTTGTTTTTCTTTGAATGTTCTTTGTGCAAACTGTATTTTTTTAGCGTTAAAATCTAAAACTTTACTGAAACTACGGAATAGTGAAGATTTTTTGTGCTTATTAGATCAGCATAAAATGTCGTATACTTCAAGCCTGGATGATTAATGTGAACGATTGTAATAGTGCTTTTTTTGGTTGAGTATTGTTTATTCAAAACAAGTCTTAAGTTTTAATTAAAATCTGCGGTAAATTTTATCACCCATGAGTTTATTCATCACTCGTGAGTTTATTTGAAATGGTATTTAAGAGTTTTTTTCATTTGATACCCGATTTACAATACGATTACGATTACGATTTGTATTTTAATAAAAAAAATACATAATTGTAACATCCGTGGGGTTAAGACGAATTTAACAATACCTACTATATACGTTACAATCGGTTTATTAGTTTAGAATTTGATGCTGTGAGGGACAAACGAACAAACAGTCTTATAAATGAGTGAGAATGTGATTGCGTTTTTAATTATTAATATTTACTAACATTCATAAATAGATACGGTGCTAAATCATAACCCTTCATTTGCTTCGCCGTAGTCGGGTAATAATTCAACTGAAGCGATGGAGGCACCTAGTTTACGGCTAGATCAGAAATGGTCATCTTTAGTCATGAAGGATCGATCAGAAATGGTCATCTTTAGTCATAAAGGATTGATCAGAAATGGTCATCTTTAGTCATGAAGGATCGATCAGAAAGAGATAACGGTTTGGATTCTGTAATCCTCTACCAAAGTCCGTCCGTTTAATAATTTAAATTTCTAATTAACAAGCATTTACAAAGAAGATAAAACGTTTAAAGGTGTATTTCTATTGCTCTAGAGATTAAAAAAAATAACTTACTATATATATCATGCATACATATAAACTACAAGTATTAGGTATTAGGACCTCCTCTACACCAGACCTATCATTTTAAAAGGAGGTTCTTGAGTCGACGCGTATATATCTTTTTATGTATGACCACGCATAACTTTTTTCAGAGTAGTTAAATTTTTTTTTTTTTTGGTTGATTATACTTCAACGGTAGTCCCATACAAATGTTATCGAAATCAATTAAGCCAAAACCAAAATATAAGCGGTGAAGCGTCTCAATTATTTATTGATAAATATGTATATGTACAATAAGTCTATAAACATTTTTAAATTAATTTATAGATAAAGATTATATCCAACAATTTCCATTAGCTTTGTGGTAAAACTTACTTAAGTTATTTAATTTTGGCAAGTTGTAAAGTCCCTCATCAACACCCGAGAAAACTTATTTAATCGAGTACCGATGACCACAAAACTTTCCGAATTTCGATGTTCTATCTACTTATATGTATGGAATTTTGGAGAACAGAAAATTTGCTGGACGAAATAAATAACTAATGAAAAAGTATTAAGTAGGGGTAAGGGTAGTTGAGAAAAAGAGTATAAAGAAGATCATAGAAATTATAATTAAACGCAAGCAAAGTTTAAAAAAAACCGTCTTCACCGCTTTATCTTCGGAACCTTGATCAGATTTAATGTATTAAACACGCAATTGACGATAACTCAAAAACTAGATTTCAGATCTTGATCAAATTTAAATGGGACCACATGAAAAGCACCAGCTTTCAAATAA
This sequence comes from Lomographa bimaculata, assembly GCA_948107665.1. Classification (NCBI taxonomy): domain Eukaryota; kingdom Metazoa; phylum Arthropoda; class Insecta; order Lepidoptera; family Geometridae; genus Lomographa; species Lomographa bimaculata. The sequence continues at coordinate 6,166,447 of OX403597.1, forward strand.
AAAAAATAATCATCAAAATCGGCTTACAACGAAAGAAGTTATGAGGTAACTTTTGAAGTCGGTTAAAAACAAGAACATCGTCAACTGTAGTCCACAGAATACGCATTATTGACGTTATTTCAAGAACTTATGATCAGATCTTGATAACATTTTGATGGGATCAATTGGAAAGCAACATCTTTCAAACAAAAAAAATCTAAATTGGTTCATGTGGAAAGAAATTACACACATAAAAAAAGTACATCCTCCTTTTTTTGAAGTCGGTAAAAAAACCGACTTCATCGCTTATATTTCAGTTTTGGTTTGACCGATTTCGATAAACTTTATATGGGACCACCGATGAAGTATACTCTACCAAACAAAAAAAAACCATCAAAATCGATTCATTATTGGCGGAGAATCTCTTTATTATTTCCTTTCTCACAAATTAACCTAGCCTGCTTGTTATCTTGTTTCTAACAAATATTGAACCTCTACAGAAACTTTGAGTAACTCAAATAGCTCTTGAACTTTATTACCAGTTCGATTATAAAAGTTCCTAGTTCGCATTCAATCTGAAGATACGTCCACTCGTCTATTTGTCTGGTCTCGCAAACTGATTTACATAATGGCCCGCATGCAAGATAGATGGCGCTACCATCCCGCAACATATTGGAGGAAGGGATGAAGAAAAATTGCTCCCGCATCGTGCCCTGCAAACTGGAACCTTTAATTTACATCCTCAATACATTTATTGCCTTATCACAATGTAATAAAGTCTACATTGTCACCAAATTTTGTTTAGTGAAGAGTGGAGAATAGGGGTTAAAACAAATATGTTAGGGGGCAACGGAAATTTATGATCGAACAAGCATTTTTCAAGATTCTACCGGTTTTTTTTTATGGGCACCTGGTGATTTTGTTGTTTACTTGTGGAAATGTTTGCCAAATAAAATGCTATCAAATAGATATCAACTGTTTATTTTCTTCTGAAAAAATATTTATAAGATAGCGTTGGTCATTTGAATTTGAATTTGGTTATCTTAAAATTATCCCAAAAGAAAAATATATATATATATATATATAAATAAAATAATATAATATATATATATATAATATTTATATTATAAATTATTATTATTACTTATTAGCATTGCAATTCAGAGAGGCAATGCCGCCAGCATGATGGGAACGCTACCCACTGGTAGTGGGCTTGAGCACTTGAGTTACCTATAAGCTCGATGTCTTGTAGGTAACTTAGTTCTTTGCTGTACATAGTTTTAGTTTAGTTTTAGGAAATATAGGCAATTGGCCCGTAGTTAGATAGAAAATATGAAAAAAAAAAAAAAAAAAAAAACCCAAAAGTAAACTATAATATTTCTAATTATTATTAAAAAAATGTTTTTGCTGCCTGTGGGCTTAGTTCGCCGTTCGCCTTCTAAACAGCGGGTATCGGGTTTAATTCCCGATGAAAACACAAGTTTTCAACTCAAGGGATTTTTGTGTTTCTGGTTCTGGGTATAATTGTGTGTGTGGTGTGAGTGTTTTCGGTACCCAAGACACAAAAAGCGTTTATAAGTAACACGGTCAAAGTATGCTTTGATCGATAATAATTAACAACGTTCTTAACCCGTTATTAAAGTACATATACATATTATAGAAACATATTTGTGGGCTTGATGTGAAATTTGAACAAGTCAATGTACTAAAAATTAAAAAAGCCGTCTGCGGAAAATTTTAAACTACTTTTTATGCAATTCCTTTTTTACTTCCTTCATTTTGATACCCTCGATAGGTTTGGTTAATATTTTTTTGTAAAAATATATTACCTACTATTTTGTGCCAAAATCCACCATTTTGATTTCTTTTTCTTACACCTAACTAAGGGCACTTTGGTTTTTAAGACGAATATAACGATACCTTAACTGTCGAAATCGATGCAGCCGTGGAACATACGAGGTAATAAATAAATTTACAAATATACGTACATACAAAATACGCGTGAATAACATAACCCGTCCTTGGCAGTCGGGTAAAAAGTATCCTGCCCAAAACTTAATAAATCTACACAACATGGAAGCGCAGAAGGTTGGAAATTCTTCCTCGAATTTTTCCTACAAATCGTTCTTTCGGCTGCAGAGTCGTAAGTTCTACGTAAAATATGTTAAAGCTAGTTCTTTATGAGTTGCCTGTCCTATAAACATAAAACAGGATGGATATAAACGGGCCGGAAAAACTTTTGCTACGTAGTTTTTATATAGATATTCGTGTTTTACGAGCAGGTAGGTAATATTATGTAGGTATGTCTATCAATATTAAAAATTATAATGTACATAAGTCATTGTCTATAATAAAGTATAATTTTTATACAATTATGTATTACCTATTGAAATATATATAAAGTAATTTATTTTACCGTTTTCATTTCTCATTAGTTTTTTTTTTATTCAATTAGGTATAGGCAAACATTTGACCACTATCTCACCTGATAGTAAGTGACGATGCAATCGACGATGGAGCATGTTTGCCTAGAAGATACCTGTTCACTCGTGATCTAGCTTTACTTCGAACTGAGTATATTAGCTTAACTTTATAACATAATTTACTTTGTAATTTTTATAAAAAATAGTCTTATAGGTACATTTTGTTATTTTTTTAAGTCCTGTGGCAGTCGCTTGCTTATTTCGTTCATAGTTGCCTTGTACTATATCATCATTATATAAACGTAATGAATAATTATTAATTCTTTCATGTTTTTGTTAACAAAATTTAAACATAAATTTGGATTATGCCACTGCGCTCCAAGGCTATTGTTCTCAAACGATTGAATGTCCATACTTTGTATAGATATACTGAGCTCCACCAAACAAAAATTTCAAATGTATTTTTAGTCGACATGTATAAATGTACTAAGACATAATAACTGTCGAATATTTTTTATTTATTTACACTTAAAATAACGTGTAATTAGACAAACGTTTGATTTCTTAATATATTTAAATATAAATACAAATTTTTTATTGAATTTTTCTTTTAAATATAACACAAATATTAGGACACTAAGGAATTATAGTGATAAATTTAGAAAGGAAAAAATATCGCTTGAGGCGGGATTTGAACCCGCGGCCATAGGGTGTCATGCCCTATTGCTCTAACCGCTGAGCTACTCAAGACCTGCCTGAAGCGACGAAATTAACTAAATTAATTATTATTATTATTAATTAAATTAACACTAAGGAATTGTTTCAAATGTCAGCAACAGTAATTAAAGTAGCCATTGTATCTTACACTAGGCAACTCTTTGTTGTAAGATTCAGTTCTTCCAATTAAAAATACTTAACATAAGCAAGAAACATCAGATATAAATTCATTCACTTTTATATGCATCAGTCATTTTGTGTTTTGTAGAAACATTTTCTATTTTCATTTTATTTTCACGCATTCCATTTACACACAAATTTAATAAAGAAAAATATTATTCTGGTGGCGTAAACGTGGTCCATTAAATTACGAGGCTGTAATGTGATTGCGATGACGTTCCCCCCACGGGAGAGATGTGTTTACGAGTGGGTTTATAGGTCGACAGTAATGTGTTAGCTCATAGTAATACTAATGGATATGACAGAAGTTACAGATTTTTGTAAAAAAAATATACCGAAATTCCCACATTTTTTAAAATCCCGAATTCAATTTCACCTTTTATCTATCAATCAATCTGGAGAGGCGTTCATTCTCCTAAATATAAGAAATCGTTAGTTCGGACTAGCTCAAGAGATATGTTTCTTTATTATAAATTTGGACCCACATATTTTTTTTTATTGAAAAAAGCGCATTTTTTGACAAAAATGTTTTTTAAGCAAATCATTATAAGGAACAACAATAACACCTAATTAAACTACATTATAAATATAAGATATTAGTCTAAATCTCATCTTTGTGCATTAAGTGATTCAAGTAATAAAATAATTCAAGTGTAAGTTATTTACATAAATTTAATTCTGTATATAATTAATCTTACTTATAAACCCCTCTTAATTTTTAATCAATTGCTTAGCTACAGTTTAACAAATATTTCACTCATAAACGCGATTTAGCGTTAAGTAATGCTTAAATAGTTGTCAAAATTAAACACCGCCATGCCTTGTTTAAAACTTACTAAGAGGCAAGATGGCGGGTCTTATATCTTTAAATAATAAATGTGTCAAAACTTTTTACGTAAGGCGCAAAATTGTTTACTTCGACAACCGTTGAATGTCACCTGTCTTTGATTTTCATTTCAATCATCGAGATAGGAAACTAGCTACAACATCCTTGATTTCAATAGATTAATAAAACCATGTTTTGTATTCGTATAATTTCACTTTTAGTGGACTATTTTGGTTATAATCTGTGGCGATCGTGTAAATTTCGATTATTTTCGATTCTCTGTGCGTTTCTCAGCTAAACGGCGCCTAACTAATGTTTATGAGTGAAGATAAGTTAATCATTGATTATGGGCTTAAGAGCTGCTTAACTAAGAGGTGGCTAAGCGTTGCTTAGCGATATTTTTATAAGTAAGACTGATAAAGTATTAGTCACAAGTAACAGTTAAAGTTAAGTAAAAAAGTCAAGGTCCAGTCATAGTTAAGGCATGCCTAATGAAGTGGTAAACATTTTACTATATTATAGTATATATAACTTCTATTGGAGTTTTGGAGCGAAAACAAAAATCAGGTTTTTTAACTTTGTATGATTTGTCTACACTCATGCACATTTACTAAGTATCAACGGCTAGTAATCCACCGTTGTTACACATAAGCACTCGAAGTTCACAAGTTTTCGAAAATAATACAAAAATAACAATGCCATATTTTTACTTTTGCGGAAAAACAGCAAGAGTTTACAGTGTGTATTTTGTTACTGTTGTTCGTGTTACAAAGTAGCGTAGCGTTCCCATCATGCTGGCGGCATTTCCTCTCTGAATTGCAATGCTAATAAGTTGAGCCAAATAAGTGCCAGCATTTTGATCACGCGTCGTCGCCTCAGGCGCTCTGATAGATTTATGAAAATAGAATGAGTTCGCGGTAAAAAACTTAAACTTTATTGAATTGTAAATACATTGAGATCATTTTGACTCCGCATATCACTAATTGTATCTATCTATACAAAGTTATAATTTATCCAAGGTTCAAAAAAATAAAAAATAAATAGCATGCAGCCCGATAGATATATGCTAAACTTTTAAACCGTACAAAGTATCTTCAGTTTAGTTGAAAATCTTCTCAATATTTACGATCCCATGAATCTTGTAAATGGCTAGCTTCCTTTGTCTCACCAATTAATTTTAAAGTAAGTGTATGGCTGAAGCTCTGAAGCTTAAGCTTAGATTAATCGGTGATGGAGGCTCAAAACTTCGAAGGTTTATAATTAAGTACAGCCTCGGAGTGTGTTTTGGATAATCTGCTTAATGGTGCAGTTTTGAAGAAGTTTAGTTACGTTGTCGGAACTTAATAATATATATATTTTTACCGAATTCCCAAAAAGGAGGAGGTACTTAAGTCGACTGTTTTTTATTATTATTAATGTGTATTACCTCTTAACTTATTTCCACGTGAACCGATTTCTAAATTTATAGTTTGAAAGCTTTCCAATTGATCTCATTTAAATTTCAGATCGAGATCTGATCAGTAGTTCTTGAAATATCGTCAATAATGCGTGTTAAGTACATCTTCAAAGTTCCGAAGATAATTAATAAGTGTAATTAAGTAAGTCAAAATAAGTGGGTTTTTTTTAACTTTGCTTGCGTTTAATTATTGTATGTAATATTATGTTTTTATAGAGAAAGTCTCAAAACAAATGATGGGGTGATCATGCTATTGAGTGTTATATATATTAGTCCCGTTTGTAGTCGTAAGACAAACGCGCTTACTCGCCCGTCCCTCAGCCGCTCGCCCCGGCAACTTTGTATATCAAGGTCTCCTTCACAGCGACCTTGGTGCGAGCCTCGGGCGCTTTGTATATCAAGTCCCATAGACGTTAATTACTGTGTCGTGTGCCTTCACGTATCCTGAAAAATTCTGACTACAGACCTGCTCATTAGTTACCTCAGATCAAAAAAAACTCATCCTACTATAATATTATAAATCCGAAAGTTTGTGTGTAAGTATGTAAGTTTTTTTTTTCCTCTTCACGCTTTAACGGCTGAACGGATTTGCGATAAAATTTGGAACGTACATACTCGTAGCTTATATCTGATTAACACATAGGCTACTTTTTAACTTGATAATTGCGGGCGAAGCCACAGGGGCACTAGTATTTCTATAAAGCATGGTAACGATTTTTTTGTTCTAACTAAAAATTCACCCTAATTTATATCGGCAACATCTAGTTATTGGAATAATAATGTGCCTAAATATTCTAAAAATTATTAGTATGTAATCAAACTTTTTTTTTGTGATTTATTACTATAGGCAACTTACAAGTTGAGTTAACTTTTGTTATAACTTCTTTCGCTAAGCCGGTACTTACCTAATCATTAAAAAGCAAGCAAAACTTAAAAAAACCAACTTCGCGGCTTTATTTTCGGAAACTTTAATGAAATAGTAATGGTCAGATGTTGATAAAATTTCAATAGAACCACACGGAAAGTACCAGCTTTCAAATAAAGAAAAATCATCAAAATCGGTTTTTGGAGGTATGAGGTAACGCACTTAAAAAATACAGTCAAATTGAGTAGCTCCTCATTTTTGAAGTCGTTATAAAAAAAGTAATGATGCAGTGATGTAAGTTTCCAATGTTAGTATGGTATCACTTTAACTTTAGTTTGAACAAAGCAAGTAATAAGTTGTATAAAGTTGAACGCAGCCACAATGTAAGGTGAGAGATTTGAAAACTTCGTGGAAGCTGTAGAAAATTATGAACTTTGTTTAATATTGAGCCAATGTAAACTTGCTGGTTGGCTTTTTTCTCTATTTTTATTTCGACCAATCGAAATAAGACACATCTGCCTCAACTCATCAAATATACTAAATATATATAGGAATAATTATAGTCGACATTTGTGATGTATATAACAACTAATTTTGCCAAAAATTTCAGTTACGTATTTTTTTCCTTATGACGGCAGTACAGGGCGCGAACCTCGGGCGCTTTGAATATCAAGAGCCTTTATTGAAAAATAAAAGATAGTCAATATAAATACGCGTTACAAATGACTCTGAAAAAGATGTTTTAAACCCACTATAGAAAAAAACGTCTGTGGAGAAGTAGTTTTCTTTTATATACCTATTCTTTTTAATAAGGTAATTGGCTGTTTATATTAAAACAATAAATATCACATGTGGGCCCGTATAATATGCCTTATATTCTTAAGGATAATCTAGGGTATGTAGGGTATCATTTAGGAATCCTCAAGTCAAAAGTTAATAATTCTCGAGAAATATGGTTCTTTTTGGCCGCATCATCGTTTTCCATCATAATATTGGTACGCAAGAAGAATTGTATTTCTCTTCCACCCGGGGAATTTAACTTCCCAGCGATCATTCCTTATCTGTCGCTACTTCTAAACAAAAAAGCTAACCAAAGGTGTGAGACCACAAATAAAATTGATATGTATTGTTTCTTGCAACTTTTTTTGCCTTGTGCCACGTGTATCACAATTTAAGTATGAAAAGTCTATACTCTAGATTATAAATGTTTAGGTCATACTTTAAATGTTGATACTCGTGGCACAGGGCGCAGAAAAAGTTAAACTGAACATTTAGATTTTTCTCCCAAAGTCTTGTTACAATAAACAATTTTGCTCGATACATAAATCTAAGAAGATATTAAACCTTCGAAGTCTCCGAACTTTTAACATCGAGCTCAAACTCACAATAATGAGAAGAGGTGGTATTGTGCTCAATATATTCAGAGGCGCATTTCTGAAAAAAGATTTTCTTACGAATGCATGTTGTGTGAGTATACAAATAGCAAAGGTCCTAGACGGCTACCCTCATCCTATTTATATATTAATATATCAAAAAATAGTTTTTTGAAGAAAACTACTTTATTACATGGGCAAAGCTTTTTTTGTTGTATATAATATTTAAGTTCATCTTTATTTAATAAAAGCCACATAACGACGTATTATCGGCAGACAATTAAATTAATAGACACGCGGTCGCGGAACCGACCATGTGTAGAATTACATGAACCAGCCTATTTGATGATGATGACTCTATTATGATACCTTACAAATGTTGGTGGCAAAATTTTCGGAATAGATTGCAATTTATCACCTTTCATTAAATTGTAGGGATCAAATGAATAAGCATTGCGCATATGTGTAATAAACCACACATGTATGAAAATTGTAAATTTAAATTATAATTCAATTAATTTAATGGGTAAATATTCCAGAAATCAGTTGTTCAGACAACATAAACAATGTTAGGCTATTATTCTAACTAGAAGCAAACTTATAAGTACCTACTCAAACATTTTTTTTTTCTCAAGAATGAAATATTACTTATTATTGGCAATCTCATATTCTAATCATGCAAATAAAAACACAAAATAATAATAAAACTTTCGCTCTGGTGGCCAACCCATGCATAAAATAAGATTTTTGGCTAAGTAAAATTTGTGTTTCTAATTCAGGGTGTGATTGTATGTGTGATGGGAATGTTAACGGCACCAACGACACAAGTCATCGATCGTAGTGTGGGGCTGTTAGTGTAAATTAATGTATGTTACATTATATTCTTAACTAAAAACAGATGCCTATGAGTTTATGATGTACTCGTAGTACTGAAACATTATATAGGCAGTAAAATTTATATTATGTGCCTCAGCTCTAAAATCCGGATAAGCTTAAACAGCTGAATGGATGATGAGATAATCTTTTTCTTATTTAAATAGTGCCTTGAGAAACTTAAATACAACAATACCACATCTACTTAATGCAAGACAATTATCAATCTGTGGTGGAAAACTTTTCTTCAGGTAAGAACCAAACTTTGATGGAATATTTCGAGAGGAAAACAAACTTTTATCGTTTTCTGTGCGTAAACCAAAATAGGATTGATTTACGTATGATGTAGGGTAAATACCTAATACAGAAGTAAAGTAAGAACAAATCTTTCGGAACTTTTCCATCTGTTCTTGGCAAGAAAGATGCTACAGCGCATTGACGTTCTACTATTTAGGGTTATTGATTTAGTGTAGTACGTCGATGCTGTGCGGTATTCAATGCTATTAAAGAGACATGAATATAGTATAACAATGTAGTAACTTTTAATTTTAAACTAAATATTTTCACACAAAACACCTCGTCTTCTCGTACGAAACTTTGTTCCTTTAATTTTAATTTCGGCTCCGATATCTTGTGAATTTAGTCAGTGTCAAGTTATAAAATATTTTAAGTTACATGTATCATATTAAAAGTCCTAGTTATAAGTCACAGTCAATGTCAAGTAAAAGAATTGAATTCCAGTCATAGTCGAGTCATGTCACAATAAAGTGGTAAAAACTTTATTAGAACTTTTATTGGAGTTTTGTTTGTATAATTCTAGGCAAAACTATATTGACACCCTATGGTTGCGGGTTCAAACCCCACCTCAAGCGATAATTTTTCCTTTCTAAATTTATCAATATAATTCTGCCTAGCATGGCTAATGCTACCTATATAAACAAAATCAATTGATTTGGGTAGACGCTATCAACACAGCGTGTAGCTTCAATACAATACAATACAAAAACTCTTTATCGCACACCAAGAAAAATAACAATTAACAATAGAAAAATAACAATGTAGCAGTACAATCGGCGGCCTTATCGCTAAGCAGCGATATCTTCCAGGCTACCTTAGGATGGAGAGGATAAAAAAGTTTGATAAAAAGTGATCGGTGGTGCGGCAATAATCATTACATGCAATATTTTAAACATACATATAATTATTAATGTAATTAAACAAATCATATACATATAGTTACATACATAAATAAATTAAAGATAAATACAAAATATATAAATAAAATCATCAATGTTAGACTCGTTGGCCGTAGTAGTTTCTAATAACTGTTTCGGTAGATGACGTCCCCGTAAGACGTTAATAATAAGGAAAGGATAATTTCGTCGCTTTAGGCAGGGCTTGAGTAGCTCAGTGGTTAGAGTTATAGGGCATGACACCCTATGGTCGCGAGTTCAAAACCCGCCTCAAGCCATAATTTTTCTTTTCTAAATGTATCAATACAGTTCTATTGGAGTATATAACCGAAAGCGAAAATCAAGTTTGTCAACTTTCTGTAATTTGCTTACAACCACGCGCATTCACAAACTTCGTATTTTATACTAAAAATCTGAATTGACAAAACAATCTACATTATTATCGAATCTGTTACCAAAATTTCACGAGCATCGATTAAAAAATTGGGTCGCATTTCTTAATCGTAGAAGAGATCAACCGGAATACGAAAGCAATTTAGTCCAAGCTGAAACGGAGACGCTTCGCTCGAGCGACGCGCTCGCTCGTTCAATTTTTGACTTTTAGATCCGCTTAAGTTGTTTTTAATGAAAATGCAATATAATAAGAGCTTAGCCAATTGGAAGACAAGTTTTCCCCAACGCAGATTGTGACCACACCCGACTATCAAAATTTGAAAAAGCCAAGCATTATTCTGTATTTAAATATTTGTAAACAATGCCGTCGCTACCGATCACAAGTCAGCTACACATCGTTTGTCACTCGTATCGTAACTGCGACCTATCGGTGCCGTGACAAGATTAATTTATCATGTAACAACTGGCACGGCTTAGTAAAAACGGACTGGGATACGATGGTTCTGATAAATGAACATGGAACTATTATAATTCAACGTCACTTTACTAACATTTTTTTAAATATATTTATATTTTAGTATGGCACTGCATATTAGATAGACAAGAGTGATGTTAACCATACAATCATTTATCATTTATCTACGGATCAATTGCCTATATTTAATAAAACTAAACTAAATACATATAAACAGCAAATATCTAAGTTACCTACTAGGCAACGAGCTTGTAGATGTTTTAAGTGCTCAAACCTACTCCCAGTGGGTCGCGTTCCCATCATGCTAGCGTCATTGCCTCTCTGATATGTTGGTCCTACTAAGTACCAGCATTTTTTTACAATAGAACAGGAAGTTCATTCTATATTAAAAAAAATATCAGAGCGCCCGGTTAAGGCATCGCGTAATCAATAATTTCTTACAATTTTTTTTCCTCTTCCATTAGACGAAAACTGACTCGTCCCTTAATTTTCAAAGTGCTTGTTAAACCACACTTATGCACGTAGGGTACGTCGTGTTAGAAGGGGTAGTCTCGTACTCAACCTATAAGGTACGTCTGATCTTACGACCTGTTTTTCTTATCTCAACCGATTTACATTTTTAATTGAAACGTAGCAATTTTTATATTTTTTTATCGAAGTCATCACTCACGTATTCCAAATATTGTAACGGCTTAAAAATTTGTACGGTTTGTATAAAAATAAGTTATTATTACTTTTAATAAATTAATAAAACAAATATAATTGCGATAAAATTCCAGGGCAGCATAATGTATAAATATGATATAGGTAATTAGGTATACATAATATATATATATATATATAGTGTTAACGCACACTCGCGAGTCGAGAGACGTCTTGGGCAGCCAGGAGCTTTGCTGGTTATGACAAACAAATGTACATAAATTCCACCAAAGAGAGAAGCAGATGCTCAGTTAATGCAAACCAACTCACCGAAACACCTGGTAGTCCTCGCGTGGCGGGCCCGCCAATAACTATTCACATAAATCTTCACAGATCACAAAGATTTCTTAGATTTAACGGAGATGATCGAAGGCTATAATAGGGAACACTTCATCAATTCGCAGTAGATTGTAGAGTTGTGCGTGGTCTGTCTGTCCGTGGTGGTATGTCTCTACATACAACTACTCATTATCAACTGCACATTTAAACCCTCTGGTTTAAATGTGCATAAATAGATAGAGTTATACAAATTACAATAATAAGTAATGTGCAGATTCAGGGTGACATTCGTTGGTATTGTTTTAAAAAAAAATCTGTATGCATAAAAAGAACTACTTTTTTTGACAAAATTTAATTAAGACCTATTTTTCGACAACAAAATATAAGCGGTGAACTAATGAAAGCATAATAACGAGACTTTACCTCTCACAAAGGTCTTACAAAAGTTTAGCAAATGTTGCCTAGTGGTACAGTTAAAATATAAACTACAGAGTTTGCAGCGATACCTCACTGCAACAGAACTAGTCCCGTGAGACCGAACTCAACGAGTTATAAGTTTTCTTTGACTCTTTCTTAAATTAATTTCATATCCCAAAAGCAAATTGCTTAAGTTAGGGAAAGGATGTAAAATCCTCTTTCGCTTCTCTAGGGATGGAAACAACTCACATTTTGCTGAATTGCCGGATTCTTTTTTGCATTATTTATAATAATGTTTTTATGGGACCACTTTCTTAGCTCTTGGTAAGTTATGATGTGGATGGTGAAAACAATGATTTTAGTGGGAACTGAGTTACAAAGACAAAATTGCTGTTCGTTAGTTTTGCGTTTGTTAATTTAATACACATAAGTTAAAACCTTCATACTACATTTCTATCTCTTTCTCAAATTTTTTTTTTGTCCAGCAAAAACTTTTTTTTAATCTAGCAAAAATATTAGAATAGTTGTCACACTGGATTCCTGATTCGGTTTTTTATATCAAGCTTTGACGAACACGCAAAATGATATAACCCCATGCATTATACTGATTCACTTTCAATTAATATTAAAAGTTTTTGAAAAAGCTTTTACAGTTCTCTCTGGCTACCATGTATTTTTTAACCATTGTTATGCCTCATAATATCATGTTTAGACAAGTGATCCTAACATTTGCTACAAACTTCATTTATACCCATCACATCTAATAATTTACTTAGTAAGGTAAATTTATACCAATAATATAAATGATGGTTTCCTTATAAAAATAATTTAAACGAGGGCAAAGCTTAAATTTTTGGCACCCTTGATCAGAATTAATAAAAATAAGAACTGGTCAGATTTTGATGAAATTGAAATGGAAACCACATGGGAAGCACAAGATTTAAAAAAAAACATCGAAATCGGTGTCACCTGTCCATGACTGTAATAATATAACTATGTAGCATTCTAATAGTGTACCTACCACTACAAGTGTACTACCTAGAAATAAGTTCTAAAGTAACACACATAAAAAAAACAGCCGAATAGAGAACCTTCTTTTATAAAGTCAGTTAAACCATTTGAATAGAGGCAATAACTTTCAGGATCAACTCATTGAAAAATATAGTCGGCCTTCGTTTGCGCTTAAATGTCCGGATTCCTTCTGCATATCTATTTACGAGGTACCGTTCAATGTGAGAAATGAATACGAAATTTCTTTTTTTCACGGCGCGGCGTCCCTATGCGGAAATTCTTTGTGAATATTTTATGTGTAAGCTGAAGGCAAATAGGACGGTCGGGCGTATATGTCTAAATACGTGTTTATTATTCACACCGTATATCATATTTTCCCTATTATAATTGAATATGTTTTCGAATTAAACAGAGTACATAATCGATCGAGGCTTATTCACAGTATTGGCTTCGCCACACACGACGCATTTAGCTTAAACGGAAGACGAGCGGAGACGTGGACTTGGTGCCCACATCCTCGTCTCCGCACGAGTTCCTTTCGAACCAAATGCAAAAACCGACTTCACCGCTTTATCTTAGGAAACCTTGATCAGATTAAATGAAATAAATACGTAGACCGAAACCATAAAAAAGAACTACATTTAAAGCACCAGCTTTTAGATAAAAATAATTATCAAAATCGGTTCACCTAGAAAGAGGTTATGAGGTAACACATACAACTAAAACAGGCGAAGTAGTTCTTTTTTTGAAGTAAATTTTTGTTTAATTTATTGCAAACGAAAAAGGTATGTGTCATACTCAGAATCATTTGTGAAATGTCGCAAAGGTTATTTTAAGTGGTTTTTCACTGTCAGAGAGCAATTCTGGTCAGTTTGGGGCCGGTACGTGAGCGAAATTATACATTTGGATAAAAAAGAGTAATGTTGCGACCTTGCTTGTACGCTGTCGACTAAATAAAATTGTATAGGAGTGGTCATTTACGTTTGTATGTAAAAGTAGAAGGGTGTTTGCAACATGCACTAATACGATTGGCGTTGTAAATAGAATAGACTTTTGTGACTGTTGTATTTTCTCTATCTGTAGAGTAATATGCGTATGTTATAAGCTACAATATAAATTCAAATAGAGCAAAGTAATAAGAGCCAATTTATGAGCAAGTGTGTTGAAAAAATATTTTATTGTCGATAAATACACATAAAAACTCAGAACATTTAAGTTACGTGCGCGTGTAGCAAAGGTAACTTTACTTCGAGGTGTCGCCTCTACTATATGACTCTAATGATGTGTATATTAAACTAGGAAGGATGATAAAACTCTTCTATTCTGACTCCAAATTACTTAAATATTACAATATACAAGTAACCTAGACGAGGGACGGGCGACTGACTGACTCTATTAGCGTCAGCATTTCTCGCGCGTCGACTACTGTACATTATAGGTACTTACGTATACCGCTACAACATACAAAATACATGGTAAGTATCCCGTTATTAAAACACACATTTAGGATAAATACATAACCTACACATTTTGAAGTCGATAGAATTTTGAACTGCTCGTTGGCTTAGTTGGGTGGCGTTCGCCTTCTAAGCAGTGTTCGATTCCCGACTGAAACACAAGTTTTCTCTCCAAGGAGAATTTGTGTTCCTGGTTCTTGTTGTGATTTTGTGTGTAATGTGAATGTTTCCGGCTCTCACGACACAAGTCATCGAACTTAGTGTGGGGCTGTGAGTGTGCAAGCGTTTATGTTTTTAATTAATTGATTAAGAAAAGAATGAAGCTTGCTTAAGATACGTCATCATTTGTACGGCAAACGGAACTTATTATGAAATTTAAAATGATTTATTTATAAAATTAGTTATTCACATACTAGGTTAATATTTTCTTTAAAACTATTATTATAAAATTGGTTTGACAAGATTGGCTGTGTCTTTGTTCCCTGAAAGGTATTATCTGAGAGTATTCAAGCTAAGAGTATATAGTTATCTTATATAGTCAATCGTAGATATTAGATGTAGATCCACAGCCGCAATATCGTTTTCCATCAGGTATCGTTTTATCATTGCCGCTTGTATGAAAGATCATCACTTGTGAACGACTTGTTCAATATGGCTGATTTTTTGTTATGTTAATAACAAGACTTGTATGAAAGTTTTTTTTTGAAGAATCACCGGAAATTGAACCCGTGCAAAGGACCCCGCCTTTAGAGGTGCTACTCTAGCATAAAAACAAATATAAGTACAAATTATTGTATAAATACAGTATTCTGCCTTGAACGACAAAGTAACCCCGAACAATTTCGAAATATCAACTCACAACATTACATAACCAAAAGGGATAATATTAAGAATCCGACAATATCAAAAGAGGGTTCCATCCTTGGGGTTAGGGGAAACTAAATTAGCTATCTTTCAGCCAGTCGGTCACCAACCGTGATTGATCGAAGGCTTACCTCGGACCCACAGCCCATAATCTATATTTTTGGAGGTCATTCAATAAGTTCCAGAGGAGATTTATGGTACTTTTCCTTAAACCTACTTTTGAAAGAAACAGCGGACAATGCTGACAAAAAGGAAAGGAACGTAGCTGGTTAGAGAAATGACAGTCATTGCATCTACAAGTCAATAGTAGTTGTTGGTTGTGTTTTGGAAATAGAAGAATTTTTTTTTTGATAGATTTTTACATAATATTTTTTAATCTTTGGTAGGCTTACATTTGACCGCTATCTCACCTAAGCGTTAGCAATTATGTAGTCGAGGATGGTAAACAAGAAATAAATAAATCTGACATCGAAACTAATTTCATATTTCAGTTTTTTTTGTTATTTTCCTAAGTACAGGCTAATTGCTTATATTTCCTAAAATCAAACTAAAATTATATCTATACAACAAGTTACCTACAATTCATCGAGCTTATAGGTAACTCAAGAGCTCAAGCCCACTGCCAATTTTTGAATTGCTCTTTGAGAAAACAGCTAAGAATTATTTCATTGCAATGTTCACTATTTTTATCTTAATATTATTTTTTGGGCACAACATCGAGAGAGAAGCCATACAATTATAATATAGGGTCTCAATAAATTCATGATTAATTATAAAAAAAAACACAACATCACATGTCTGTCTTGACGACCCAGTGGACAGGTCTCCGCCCTCTACGCCGTGGGTCCTGGGTTCGATTCCCGGCAGGAACACAAATTCCTACCCAGGGGATATTTGTGCTTCTGGTTCTGGGTGTATTTGTGTGTGTGATGTAAATGTTTCCGGCACCCACGATACAAGTCTTTGAACTTAGTGTGGGGCTGTGAGTGTGATTGCGTTTGTTTGTTTGTTTGTTCTGCTACCAGTTTTACAATTCAAAAAGTTTATTATTGTTGATGATCTATCATCATCATTGTTCTTCTATTAACTTGATATTTTTTTGTGTTTACTAAACAATATGTCTTTAAATAGTTACCAAAAAATCCATTGCGATTCGTCAACAAAAGATGTAAAAATATAACGACTATGAAGCGATAATCAACCATAAATAATAATAAAAAAAATCTTACGAGAATCAACTTCGCATTTTGTGGTTCTTCCGCTTGTCACCATATCAAAATATTAATTATTTCTTTATCTGTGTGCCTTAGGTATTTTATGCACCATAAATCCCAGGGACCTGATTCACACATCCCTCAGCCGACAGTTATGTGTGGTTAAGTGACACCAAACTTTGCGCTACATTAACTCTACCAAGCTCACGTCAGCAACTTTTTACGATCCACAAACTCTGCTGGCAAACTTATTAAGGTCAAATACAAGCCCTGTGGGCATGCATAATATACAGGCCTACCAACTTTTCCATTTAACTTGTGTCGTGTCATCTCGATTATACCCTATATACCTATCTAAAATTCAAGGGGAAAATTGTGAAAGTTGACAAAGAGAGACGAACTTAGATTAACTAAATAATTCAGGGAATTTGCTAAATAAATTTGAACACTTGGCGATAGGTTGGTGACAGTTGAGGCTGATTTTGCTTCCGATTGCAGACATTTAACCAAATGATAACTAAATAACATTTTTTTCATATGCAATTTTTATTTTTACTTGACTGCTACGCAAATTTTGATAATATGCTTATCAGCTTGTGTATGTATGTTTTTTTCCTTTAAAGCAATCTAGAAACCAAACGCATGGGCTGATTTTGATGATTTTTACTTCAATCGATTTGTCTCAATCTTGCGCGTGTCCCAAAAGACATGACAGTATTAAAAACAATATGATAATAACCACAGGCGTTATACCGTTAAAATAAAAAGTCAACAAATTTTGAAAATTAAAACAATCGTGTGTATTACACATAATTTATGCTGATTATACAATATAAATTAGACGACGAACTGTTTAAATGGGATATCAATTAACAGATATTTGAAAATCATCTTTAAGTTTTCATTTTCAGTGCACGAATATGTACGATGTATTATTTGTATCATATAGCAGTCACATGTGAAAACAGTAACCTCTTTGACTTTATATTAAGCTTTTACCATATTTTCTCGCTTGTTAACAATATCTAGGAATCAGAATAGAATTGTTTTTTCAAAAGTTTCTAAACAATTGTTATGCGATGTGTGCTTGCGTTTATAAATTGTTGAAATGTTTAAAATTTGCACGCTGTGAGATGACAAAATGTATCTGGTACCATCCATTTCCATCTCACTAACCTACATTTCAAATAAATACATTTAAAAGAATATACATGATTTTCCAAATCTTACACGACAACGCTATAATTTTCTAAGGCGAGAAATTCAGTCATAACTAATACTTGACGTTATCCGGCTTGAAGATAACATTAATAACAATATACCTTATCCACTGTAGTAACAATTTATTAAAACAAATGAGACCGTTTCCTGCAACGGGATCAAGGGGATCTTGTCGTTTGTCAGAGTATGAAGAAGGATACAAATTACAGCGCATAGCTATGACTTTGTGGATTATTCATTGCCAACTATTTTCTTATGACCCTGTTATATTCACTATCAGTCAGTTACTCGAGACTATTTATACGATAATATAGAGTAAGTCCAAAGCCAAAGTTAATTTAGCGATTGAATACTTAAAATAGAGTGAAATTAATGGTTATTATCACTTGTCAAGACAATTAATATTTTTTTAAATATATTTTTTATTAAATAAACATAAGCAAACAATGATGAAATATTATATGATAATAATTGTTAAACATTTAAATTCAAATTTAAAACTAATAAACGAAAATAATGTAATCACTCTAAAATGACTTTCGGCTTTGTTCGGACTATTTAGTAGATGGTTTATGTGAAGTTTGCACAAAATCTGTCAAGCGTCTCTTCATTTATCACACCCGGGCAAAGCCGGGGCGGATCGCTAGTATTATAATGTAAATATTTTCGGATTCAGAATACATATAAGACTGATTTTATATAAAATACAATACAAAACTCTTTATTGTTTAACCAGTTTATAACGTATACAACTTAACACGTTGAATAATAGATTGTTAAAGGTAATACAATCGGCGGTCTTATTGCGTATTGCAAAATAATGTAAAATACATTATCATAATAATTACATATTAAATAAACATATATAAATACGTAATATGAATATATTTACACTATTGGCTTTGTGAGCTGAAGATCTCGCGCATTTTTCGAAATGGTTGAAATATGTTTCTTTTTTAATTCGCCATTTTAAAAAATAAGCCAATAACTGAATCGAAAAGAAAAATCTATAAAATTATATATGCTCACAAAATTTCACGAGAATCGGTTGAGAATTGCGACCTGTAGAGAAGAACAACCGGAAATCCGGACATACGAAAGCAATTTTGCCCAAGCTGAAAAGGCTTCGCTCGCGCTTCGCGCTCGCTCAATTAAATACTCAATACATAACACAGCAATATGCAGCAGTTGTAATAGTTTTGGGATACGTATTAATTTATTTGAAAAAATGTAGGGAGTTAACTCGTCTAATATTATAATATCCGGATGACCAAGCTTTGCTCGGTTTTTTGTTATTGTTAGAATGTGTTTGAATTTGTAGCCTCAGAAAGCTCCATCTAGTGTCGAGTAGAAACAGTTTTTTACATCGGTCATGGCGTAATAGATGGCGCTGATAGTTTCTTAAACCCGGTTTTTCAAATGCAGTTTGGGAACCGAGCATTTCTCGGACCTGAAACGTTGATAAATCGATTCCTTGCACCGAAAAACCCCTAATCTGTAACTTTCATGAAAATCGTTGGAGCCGTTTCCGGCATGGTATGCTTAGACATCTTTAGTTTATTTATTTATTTGCTACATCATACATATTAAAATTAAATTTAAAATTTAGTTGAAGTATCTCTGATGAGAGTAAAGGTAATTAATGTTTCAGATAACAGATGATACACAGAAGTGTATTATAAGCCCTCGTTATACACAGCTCCAAAAGCCAGAGTTTTAACCTTCATTATTCACGATTAAAATACATCACTCAGTTCGTACATAACGATTCATCGATGACCCACATGGGCACAATTTTCATACCAAATGGGAAGACACAAATTGCTGCGGTGCGGTCGAACGCGCTCTTTCACTATAATCAGCTTGGTTACATCGTTGATTACGTCGTCCGTTTTGTGCGTTTTATTTTAGTTGCAAATGCTTTTGAAAACTCAATTTAAATAAGTGCCCGTTTGTCAAGGGTAATTGAGGTGAAATGCGGGATGTGTTTATTTTCTGTCATTTTATGAGGGAATTTTTTTAATGCGCGGTAATTGTAAAATATCACTGTTCGGTACGGCAGCGAGGTTGCAGTGGTAAATAAAATGGACAATGTTTTAACTAGCACTATTTACTGTTTATATATATTTTTTATTATATTCAATGTTATTAAACTCTGTTCTTATTTTACAATATGTGCCGCAATAGCCAAAAGTGCACTGTCTTAAAACTTAACACGGCACTTAATCGCCGACGCGAGATGTTTGGTAATATGTATACAAAACAATCACAGTTTCGTGAACATGGAAATGAAAATACGATCTGTGTATATTATTTTATATGACGATATGAAAGTATAAACGTTGACTTGATACATTTAAGCGAATATGTTTCTTGTTAAGTTATTTAATTTTTAGAGTTGATGTATTTAATGGGTTATTGCAATTTTGACACAGATTTTTATGCATTCTTTTAAGGTTCCGTACATTCATTGTTAGTTCGTCACAGTTAAATAAATATAATTTTTAATAGTTAACATTTATCTCTATTAGGCTAGCGTCTGAACACTGCTTTACTTGCATGTATATGAAGCAAGTTTGTATTATTCATGTTGTTTCATAATTTGTTAAATTTAATAAAACTTCGACTTTGCAATATTTACGTTATAATATTACTCTCTCAAAATTTTTTATTTTTATTTTTGATTAACGCTTTCATATTCACAACCCCCACACTAAATTCGATGATGCTCAGTATATATATATATATATATATATATATATATATATATATATACCTATTATGTTATAGTAGAACAACGGCTGTAATATAATATATATATACCTATATACTATACAATATACCCTTGTGTCCTCTTCGACTACCTCGAGAGAATGTTTGAAATTTGTTTGATAATAGATACATTCCTTCTTTTATTCTGCTAAGTATTCGGTTTACAAACAAAATTCCATTAAAACTAAGCTAAAGCCAACCCATTTCATTCTTTTAATAGGTACATTTGGCTCAGTGTAAAACGATCATTATTGAAGAGTAGCTGTAGTTATCGATCGATTTTTTTATGTTTGTATCAGCTCTCTCCTCTTTAGTCTGTCTTAAAAATAGAATAAAACTAGACAAGTTTCCTACGAAAGAGCAATATAATGGGAAATCGTTCTCACCGCCATCGCCACCGGATTGCGTGTAATAAACTATCACGCGTCTAATATACTCTATTTGGCAGCAACGAGCCAAAACAAAAGAAAATTTTCATATTTTAAAAACTACTGTTGAGCCGCAGAGTTTTGACGTTCAAATTGTACCCAAAGACTGCAAACTCCATGCTTTTATGTAAGGGAATAGAGCTCTAGATCAAACCCCCTACCTTTTTTCTTTTCCTTCTATAAAGGTAAAGAAGTGAAACTGAACGAGAACCGTTCTGAGGATATGTGCATACCTTCAATTGTAGAGAAGTTAATTGAAGTTTTGCTTGTGAATTTGAAGAAAAAAATATCCTCATACCCAACAATTGATATAAGCACTGACATGTGACATCGTCTATGCTAAGTGTTCGATACTGTCGGAGAACCTGGTAAGTACTTACTTACTTACTAATATAGCTCTGCTCCACCGAAGATTGGTAGGTATATTTCTGTAGAACAGGAACACATACTATTTTGAGATGGCAAAACCCACCCTGGTTAAAAGACCTAAGCGAACAGACAGCGGAATCGACTTCATTTTATACTATTTAAATATATACCCATTGAAATTCGGGGCGAATCACTATTATAGCCAAAATAATAGATGAGTCACCAAAATGAAATCACCAAACAATACTAAAATGTTCTCGACAGTGAATGGAAAATTGCAATTTGTCCATGATTTTGCCGATAAAATTGTGGTCACACTATTAGAGAGTTACATAGGACTAACTAAGGTGCCTTTCGCTCAGACCGTTCTATCTCTTGAGAATGTATTTCGTCCCTTTGGGTAGTACGTTCATAGTAGACTAGCCTGACAACTTTTATGCACGGCAACCATAACGGGTCGTAGACACTGACGTCACAGAAAGAACATGAAAATGGCTTCATTTGAAGTTGCTCCAACCTAATTGCATTTTCAAATATTTATTTTGAAATGAAAAGTATTTTTTTCTGTATCGTAAATGTATTAACTAAATTTAATAATAACAATTTCCTATTTTACATCGATTTAAATTATACTTAATTTTTTTGTTTCAGCCTAATTAAAATGCATATTGACATACTCTATCGCCTCATTACAACAGTTGTTGCAGTTGTAGTAACAGTTGCTGAAGTTGCTGTAAATTATCTTCCAGAAACATATATAACTCCTTATTGGGAAAATCCGAATCTACCTTTAGTATACGTAGACAACCGGTACAGGAAAGAAATAGCAAAAATATATCCAGAGAGATATGAGTTTTTCTATGACAGAGTTGTCTCAATATCTTATAAGTTTAATAAGTCAAATATACCGGTCTTAAAAGGAGGAGGCCACGTATATCCACGACAATATGCTTCTAAAGTAACAGGATTACTTATAACTGACACGCAAGTACTAACAACTTCGAACCCTTACCGGGAAATATGTCAAAATAGTACAATAGAAAGGGTTTATTTATACATATTGATATCAAGAAACTACAAAGATACTACAAAGCCTTCAGTGAATGCTTATAGACATAACTATCTTGCCAATATGGTGAAACAATTTGTATGTGCTAGGCCAGTAGTTCCCTGGACTCCGGATGACCCTGTGCGAATCGACATGCATCATGGCATGCATAGGCCTACTCATGACCTCATGGTTTTCCGTTTTTTTCCAAAAGCAGATCTTTACAATCCGCCTCCACCAGAAATTAATACGTTAGAAGCTGATGTAAAAGAGTCAATGTGGAACGTACCACATAAAGTTTACGCATACCCCGCTGGATCGATGCTTACTGAAGTAGCCGATAAGTTTGACGTAATAAAAGAAAATCTTAGGTTCGTTTCTACAGCGTACATCACTGACGCGCACATAAAAGCTGATGGATATTTAGAGCCTTGTGAGATCCCGTATGAGGATGATCTTATCCAAAGCTGTATCCACTGGTTTCCGAGAAGTTGGGGACATCATATTTGTGTAAAAAACGTACACGGGTACCGAGGCTTAGGATCTGGCGCTGCACTGTTCCTCGGGCGGAAACTCATTGGCCTGGGCTGTTTTGCACTTTTTAAGGAGAAAGGAAGCGTTTTGGTTTTCACTGACGTTCGTCCATACCACTCGTTGATCTATAAAACATGCACAATACAGGACCAAGCAGCTGCGAGTAAAAAATAAATCTAATAGGTACTAATAAATAAGCATAATCAACACACATAACTGTCCGTTGGCTTAGATGGATGCGTGTTCGCCTTCTAAGCAGGGGTATCAGGTACGATTCCCGGCGGGAACACAATTTATCTCCCCAAGGAAAATTTGTGTTTCTGGTTATGATTGTGTTTGTGATGTGAATGTTTCCGGCACCCACGATGCAAGTCATGGAACTTAGTATAGGGCTGATAGTGTGAAATAGTTTATGTTTATGTTAATAATAAAATAAACCTTATCTAGTATCTCTAAGGTGATTTTATACCACCTGCAAAGTCATGTTTTTAACTCGACTACCAAACATATTCCTACTGTCGGGGTATTGCCCGTACCTGTATTAGGCATAAACGGAACCGGAGCCGGTACTATTCTGGGCACTTTTCATTCGGTTGTTGAAGTGCTATATACTTTATTCCCCATCGATATTCTTTTGATATCAATTTGTAAAATATATACTCGTCAAAACTAGTGGTTAGTTTTTTTATTTAAATACAACGGAATATTTTATTTCCTTTAGCGTGTCGAGGCTTGTGGTAAAAAGTCATTATCTAATTTTAGTCTACCCGTTGGCTTAGTTGGGTGGCGTTCGCCTTCTAAGCAGGGGGTATCGGGTTTGATTCCCAGCGGAAACACAAGTTTTCTCCCCAAGGAAAAGTTGTGTTTCTGGTTTTGGTTGTGATTGCGTGTATGACGTAAATATTTACGGCACCCACGACTCAAGTCATCGAACTTAGAAGAGGCTGTAAGTGAAGAGAAGTGAGAGAAGAACGTAAGAGGCTGTAAGTGCGAAAGCGTTTTTGTTTATGTTTATTAAATTTAGTTTCATCAATTTTGTTTTTTAATATGTTAATGAATTATGGAGATATTTTGTTATTTTGTAACACCAAATACTCTTTTACGTGTTTATATTAGCAAATGACGAATACAAATAACGTGACGCGTGAAATAATTTATCTCAAACCATGTACTCTAAAACGGAACTAATTTTGCGAACACATTCAAACAGGCCACGAACATGACAGTGCATGTAGTAGCGCTCATTACTTACCCGCCGTAGTAACTACAACTCGAAACAGAGGTGCTCAAAGTTTTACGTGGTTCGAAATCGACCATTTGATGGCAGTAAATTTAGGCAGTTTTTTTTCTACACTCGCAGTTCCACACTAAGTCCGATGACTTGTGTTGTAGGTGTCGGAAACATTCACATCACACACACAATTACAACCAGAACCAGAAACACAAATTCCCTTGGGAAGAAAACTTGTGCTACCGCCGGGAATCGAACCCGATACCACGCTTAGAAGTTTAACGCCACCCAACTAAGCCAGTTCCTATTAAGCAAATTAATCTTAGCGTAATTCAAATTGAAAAAAGATTGCGGCAAATTTGGAAACTAAAGTGAATGCTGTTTAACGAATTATTATTTTAGAATATAGTATTCTAAAATTTGAACGTTTGATCCTACTAAATACCAACTATTTAATATTTATTAAGGAGCTGATTTATCTTTGGAACGGTGTTTATGAACATACATAATTTACAACTTTAAATGTTGACATCCACTTGATGTTTCATAATTTGTAGCTGTGATTATTTAACTGACTGACAAAAACACTCATTCAATACTAATATCTATCCAGTTTGTGAGCAAACACACATTGACGCATGCCACGTGTACCGGGAAAGTAATACAGTGTGAATGATGAAGAGAATTGATGAAGAAGAGAAGCTTCTACCCTACCTAAAATGGTAGTAAAAAAATACAAAAGTTAAATTTAAATTAAATATGATTTATTATTTTCTCATAGGTAGGTACCTATCTCAGAAGGAGGGCACATAAATTTATAAGGGGTGGTTCTGAGCCTGAAGATTCTGTGTCTATTTCTGCTTCCGTAGCGAAGCACTCCCCTGATGTGAGTCCGGCCGAAGATGGTAGGTGGGGACGAAAGGGTGACGGAGTAGTGCCGCGTAGTAGGCAATCAGGAGCAGTCCGGGATCCGGGAATTGGTTGGCCTCTGCACTAGAACGCGCAGCCAACCTGTGCGAAGTACGGGATCCGGGAATTGGTTGGTCTCTGCACTAGAACGCGCAGCCAACCTGTGCGAAGTTCGGGATCCGGGAATTGGTTGGTCTCTGCACTGGAACGCGCAGCCAACCTGTGCGAAGTTCGGGATCCGGGAATTGGTTGGTCTCTGCACTAGAACGCGCAGCCAACCTGTGCGAAGTTCGGGATCCGGGAATTGGTTGGTCTCTGCACTAGAACGCGCAGCCAACCTGTGCGAAGTTCGGGATCCGCGAATTGGTTGGTCTCTGCACTAGAACGCGCAGCCAACCTGTGCGAAGTTCCTGGAATCCACAAAACCAGCGGATTACACACTGATTTAATTACTTCCGTTCCAAGGGTCCACCACGGAATCACGAAGAAAGCAGGTAGGTACTTACGTAGTAGTTTTATAGTCCGTGGTGGTACCAACAATCAGAACGGAGTTTACAATTAATTCAAAAGCTAAAGGCCAAAAGAAAACAGAAGAAGCTACGTTAATATTTAAGTTATTAATTAGGTTTCTTGAGAACCGTTACAAAAAAAATAAAAATCAAGGTAGATGAACAAAAATTGAAATGTAATTAAAGATTAATTACATTTCTCACAGTTAAAATAAACAAACTAAATTAGTGCTATTACTACAAATGAAAAGCTGGAAATGAATGATAGTTAATACACAGTATGAACAAAATAGCAAATCATGATTGTGTTTTGTGTGTCATTCAAAACTTACCCTATATCGGGAAATCACTTCACAACTTTAAAATATTACGACGCGATGTCAGTTGAAGTGCTTTAAAATTATTATATTAAAAAAACATATCACGCTTGCTTACTAGGGGCGCAAGACTAGCGTGAACCAGCTCAAATGTCAGCCTAGCAACGACTGTCGCGAGGCGCGGCCGCAGGCTCGTTTCCTGTCGTCATACCCCTTGCCTCATGCCTCTGCCCGCGACCAGTTCAAAATCTGTGCGTCATCGCTAGCTACAGAAAGATATTACTTACTTTAGCTGACAAAACTATAAATGAATTGAAATTACTGAAAGCATTATTTTTAACCGACTTCAAAACAGGAGGAGGTTCTCAATTCAACTGTATGTTTTATTTGTAATTATTTTAGTAGTTAATTAATTTGTAAATATGTATATATTTTATAAATTTTTATTTTTTTAAGTTATTATAAAAATACATGTAACGCTTCGTTACATTACCCGCCTGTCCCTCGTAAGGATTTTAATTTAAAATTAAAATCCGCAAACTATAAATCTGTATCAATTTCTTACAATTATCTTTCATACATCCTTTCATACCTCACCAGCGTTCAACAGAAACAAAAATAAATCAAATAATATCATAATTATAAGACTCATCCTAACATGGGGAAAGTCATAGGTCATAAAATTCGACTTACGACTTTTTGTAAGAAATGTAAAAAAATGTGATGGGCATGGGCAACAACGAATATAAATTACTATTGAATGTTTAAAAATAACTTATGATATTTAAGATTGTTGACCTAATATTTTTAGGTCTTTAATATGCCAAGTGCCCAAGTTCTTGCCCGACATGTCTTCTAGAACGTAGACAAGAGGCGAGCGCTTCTCGACAACTTTGCATTTGATATATTTCGGAGCTAACTTTTTACTGAAAAACTTATCCTTATCACTCAGGACATAAGCGCGTTTGTAAACAGTGTCTCCTACACTAAATTCAAAAGACTTTCTTCGTAAGTTATAGTGTGTACTATTTTTGGCATGAGCATGATACAAAGATTTCTGAACCTGGTCGAACGTCGAGCTCATACAACCCAGATTCTCAGCGTACACGTCTCTAGGCAAAAACAAAACCTCATCACCCAAATCAATATCAGTATAATGAGAGCCACATACTACCAGTTCTCGCCCAAAAACAAGGAATGACGGTGTAAACCCTGTCGCTTCATTAACCGAATTATTAATGGCGAATTGGACACTAGGTATGAAAGAATCCCATGATCGGTGATCGTTTTGTACAAACGTAGAAATGCAGGTTATTATTGTTTTATTATACCTCTCGACAGTATTTATTTGGGGGGTATATTTTGGCGTAAAAAATACGTTTGGGACGCTATACTTTTTAAATAGTGCTTTTGTATGACCGCTGATAAACTGGGAACCGTTATCCAGAAAAATTGTCTGGGGAACACCATGAATTAGGAATATCTGCTCTTCCGAAATTCGGACAATAATATCTGATGTTGCCTTTTTAATTGGGTAAATGTGGCAAAATTTAGAAAAGCAACATGTTACTACTAATATGTGACAATTTCGATTTCGAGTTACGGGTAGGACCCATTAAATCTATGGAAATCATTTGATAAGGCCGTGAGCATTGCTTGGGACGACCCATTTCTCCAAGAGTAGCGTGGTTTTGAGTTTTATACTGGAGACAAATGGAACAAGAACTAACCAAATTTGCTACATCTCGATACATGCCTGGCCAGTAGTACCTAAGCGCAACACGTTTGTATGTCTTAAAAATGCCCAAATGACCGGCAGTTGGCTCACTATGATTCGCCGTAATGACAGCATCCCTAAGTTCGGAAGGAACTACCTCTTTCCATGAAAATTCATTACTGAGATGGCATTTATTCTTACTAAGGCGATAGAGGGTTTCATTCTTGACCTGAAAATTTGGATATTGTATAGGTTTTGTTAAGCAATTGTTGTAAATACTTTTGTACCAATCATCACTACTGGTCGCGATTGATTTAGCGGTAATGATAGAAGCAATTGGGAGAGCTCTTGACAGAGCGTCAGGTATTACGTTGTCTACACCGCGACGATGTCTGATTTCAAAATCAAAAGACGACAAACGAACGCCCCAACGCGCGAGTCTACCCGTAGGGTTGTTCAACGAAAGGAACCACTTAAGCGCACTATGGTCTGTATAGACCACGAAAGTTTTACCGTTTTCCACATAACAACGCCAATGCTCTAAGGCAACAAGAACAGCCAAAGTCTCACGTTCGGTGATGCTGTAATTCTTCTCCGCTGCCGTCAACGATCGACTCATATAAGCGATGGGATGTTCCTTGCCCTCGATACACTGCGTGAGCATAGCGCCTACCCCATAATTACTCGCGTCGGTGTGCACTTGGAATGGCTGATCGTAATTTGGACACGAGAGAACCGGTGCAGAAACCAAGCATTCCTTCAGTGCCTTGAACGCCGCGTCAGCCTCATCAGTCCATTGGAAAGGTGGAGTATTCTTCTTACCTGAAGTCAACTTATTGAGTGGTCCTGCGATCGTACTGAAATTAGGAACGAATCGGCGATACCAGGTGGCTGTTCCTAAAAACCGTTTGAGCTCCTTACGATTAGTAGGAGTAACGTAATTTAGTATGGCCTCTACCTTATCTGGATCGGTTCGTAACCCGTTCGCATCAACCACATAACCTAAGTATTTAAGTTGACTTCGGAAGAACTCACATTTTTCTAAGTTAATGGTCAAGTTGGCCTTGCGTAATTTGTCCAGGACACGAAGGAGGAGAGAGACGTGCTCATCGAAAGTACTACTTACTATAACAACATCATCTAAGTATGCGAATATGCGATGATCCACATTCCCTAACAATGCATCAACTAAACGCTGTTGTGTGGCAGGAGCATTAGTCAGTCCAAAAGGTGTAGTCTTGAATTTTAATGTACCACGGCCTGGGACGTAAAATGCAGTCTTGTCTCGATCCTGCTCTGCTATAGGAATCTGCCAAAAAGCCTTAGACAAATCTAGACTACTAAGGAAACGCGCGTCGCGCAAATTGTCTAATATCTCAGAGATATATGGCAAGTTATACGCGTCTCGCTTTGTCACCGAGTTGAGCTTCCTGCTGTCGAGACAAAATCGAGACTGGCCATTTTTCTTATTGACAAGAAGGACAGGGCTTTGCCACGCACTTTCACAATATTCCACCACATCTAAACCCAGCATCTCATCTACCTGCTCGACTAAGATCTTTTGTTTTTCAGGCGAGAGCCTATAGTACCTTTGCCTAATGGGAGGAGAATCGCCAGTATTAATGTGATGGGTAATCAAGTGAGTCCGACCTAAACCTTTGCGGTCGAAAGATATGTCATTATATTGGTCTACGATATTATCAGCGATAGCTCTTTGAGAATCATCTAAGTTATCATAAGAGTGAACAAAAGTGTTCGGACTATTTACACTTAGATCCATAAGTGGAACCGAAACTAACTGTAGGGAACCTAAATATCTGGGACATAAATGAAATGCCCTCCAGAAATCAATGCCTAGAATCAATGATGAATTAATTTCCGGAACAATATAGGTTTTCAATATATGAAACTGGTTTTCAAAATTTATCGGTAAATTAATGTAACCTAGACTTTGAAGAATCTGACCACCAGCAGCAACTATTGATAACCTATCATCAGTGCAAAGCTTAAGGCCACGGCTAAGCAACGTATCATGCGCATTATTGCCAATAATGGTGACCGCGGAACCAGAATCAAGGAGACCTGAGGCAGTAATGTCATTTATTTTAATATTTATATATGGTCGCGTATCATTCAGAGGTTTATCTTCCAGAATTGTCGCAATTTTGTAACAGTTAAAAAACCTACGTACAGTTTCCAACCATTCATCCCATTCATTCTTATCACAGCGACCTGATGGCGATGAAATGGCGCGACAATCCTGCGAAACTAGTTTTTTGAATTGCAATTAGGGCAATCGGGTTTTTTGACACCTTTGCGACCACACTTAAAGCACATAACCTCAGTGTTCTGACAATACTTTAAACTATGTGTATTGTTACGGCATCTAGGACAGTAAGGCATCTTTCGGTTATAAACAGAACCATTTTTGTATATAGCATGTAAATATTTTTCATTAATATTATTGTTAGAGTTAGGTTTAGAATAAGTTTGATTATGGCTTGGAAAATTTGGTCTTTGTTTGAAAGTGTTTGTTTTTTCTTTGTATGCAAACTCTGGTGCTAACAAATTACTGGAAGAAGCAACAGAAGGCTCATGAAATTGGGCCAACCGAGACTGAACATTCTCATAATTCCTACACAGAATACGCAATTGTTCTATACTCGTAATTACAGTTGCAGAAGCTAAAGTGCTTGCATAACATGGTCTTATATTATGTAACATTATTTCGAGTCTGTCTTCTTCTAACAAAGGCTTCGATAACCGCGCAAACATGCCAGACAAAATCGATAAATAAATCGTAATGTTTTCTGCTTCGCCTTGAGTCCTAGACCGAATCTCGGCTAATAACTGATAGTCATAATCCGATTTATCGAAGTCCTTTTTCAGAAGGTCGACTAGTTCATCCCAAGTTGACACCTGTTCCTTAACGCTTCGGAACCAATGTAGTGCATTATCAACGAAAATTTCAGTGGCAAATGACAGAAGCTTAGTGTCAGAAATGTTACGAGCTTCACTAAACTCTTTTACTCGTTGTATAAAAGATCGTACACAAGACTTCCCATCATACTTTAATTTGCCTAATTCTGAAAGAGTCCTACCACTACCTTCACAAGTAACTGAGACGTGAACTGGTGCGGGCACAGCATGCGATTCTGAGCTAGCGCAAGCGACAGAGAGAGGGTCTACACTTCTATCTTTAAGAATAAGTAGCTTTTCGTAAAGCTCTTTAAAAAGCGTGTTGCATTCCAAATGTTTACTAATCAACTTTTCATCTGCACTAACACGATTGAGCCTGTGATACAGATGATGGAAGACGTTCTCGATACGAGCCAATGTATTTTTGTCTAAAAGTTCTACAGCAATTATAGTTGATTTGATTTTCTCTAAAAGTTCAAAAACAATCAACAAGTCTTCCGCCGGTTCCAGATGGGAACACAAAATGTCCTCAGATGGATACATTTGACTCAACTTACCAATCTGTTTCCTAATATCTGCCACAGTGCTTGCAGGAGTCTCACCTCTGACGGCAACTTCATATTCTAACTCAGACTTTTGCAGAGAAAGATATTTAATAGGGAAAGACATATTTCCCAAAATATATTAAAATTAACACCGATTATAAGTAAGGATTGTTGTAAATGACACACAAAACTGGTAAAAGTGATCAATGATGAAAATACTCCGTTCTGTTACAATTCACTTTAACAGAACGCTCTGGTTTAATGAAATAAATGCTAAAAAATTTAACAAAACTAAAAACCCAAAATTAAAATAAAATTGTTCAAAATGTTTGCAACTGGTGTGAAAGCATCTAAACGATGTAGTTTATGTCTAAATACTTAAAACACCGAAAAAAAAATTATTTGAATTTAATTAAAAGTTTTTAAAAACTTTTGTACCAGACTGTACTTTTTCGTTAAAAAATATTTTTTTTAGATTTCAATCTATTATGTTAAACATACGTATAGAGCATAAAAAACGACATAAAATGACTACCGCTGTCACCTCAATTGCAGCAAACCAAGGAGAAAAAAGCGTTTTACAAAATTACCCACTCACCGTACTAAAACTAACTACATACTACTAGAAGCAGAAACAGAACTAATCAACCACGTAAGAGGGCGCCAATGTGGAAGGAGGGCACATAAATTTATAAGGGGTGGTTCTGAGCCTGAAGATTCTGTGTCTATTTCTGCTTCCGTAGCGAAGCACTCCCCTGATGTGAGTCCGGCCGAAGATGGTAGGTGGGGACGAAAGGGTGACGGAGTAGTGCCGCGTAGTAGGCAATCAGGAGCAGTCCGGGATCCGGGAATTGGTTGGCCTCTGCACTAGAACGCGCAGCCAACCTGTGCGAAGTACGGGATCCGGGAATTGGTTGGTCTCTGCACTAGAACGCGCAGCCAACCTGTGCGAAGTTCGGGATCCGGGAATTGGTTGGTCTCTGCACTGGAACGCGCAGCCAACCTGTGCGAAGTTCGGGATCCGGGAATTGGTTGGTCTCTGCACTAGAACGCGCAGCCAAACTGTGCGAAGTTCGGGATCCGGGAATTGGTTGGTCTCTGCACTAGAACGCGCAGCCAACCTGTGCGAAGTTCGGGATCCGGGAATTGGTTGGTCTCTGCACTAGAACGCGCAGCCAATCTGTGCGAAGTTCCTGGAATCCACAAAACCAGCGGATTACACACTGATTTAATTACTTCCGTTCCTAGGGTCCACCACGGAATCACGAAGAAAGCAGGTAGGTACTTACGTAGTAGTTTTATAGTCCGTGGTGGTACCAACAATCAGAACGGAGTTTACAATTAATTCAAAAGCTAAAGGCCAAAAGAAAACAGACGAAGCTACGTTAATATTTAAGTTATTAATTAGGTTTCTTGAGAACCGTTACAAAAAAAAATAAAAATCAAGGTAGATGAACAAAAATTGAAATGTAATTAAAGATTAATTACATTTCTCACAGTTAAAATAAACAAACTAAATGAGTGCTATTACTACAAATGAAAAGCTGGAAATGAATGATAGTTAATACACAGTATGAACAAAATAGCAAATCATGATTGTGTTTTGTGTGTCATTCAAAACTTACCCTATATCGGGAAATCACTTCACAACTTTAAAATATTACGACGCGATGTCAGTTGAAGTGCTTTAAAATTATTATATTAAAAAAACATATCACGCTTGCTTACTAGGGGCGCAAGACTAGCGTGAACCAGCTCAAATGTCAGCCTAGCAACGACTGTCGCGAGGCGCGGCCGCAGGCTCGTTTCCTGTCGTCATACCCCTTGCCTCATGCCTCTGCCCGCGACCAGTTCAAAATCTGTGCGTCATCGCTAGCTACAGAAAGATATTACTTACTTTAGCTGACAAAACTATAAATGAATTGAAATTACTGAAAGCATTATTTTTAACCGACTTCAAAACAGGAGGAGGTTCTCAATTCAACTGTATGTTTTATTTGTAATTATTTTAGTAGTTAATTAATTTGTAAATATGTATATATTTTATAAATTTTTATTAGATTAAGTTATTATAAAAATACATGTAACGCTTCGTTACACACGCTGAATAGTCAAATATGTAAAATCTTTGTAATATTTTGAATATTTTCAGTAACGTTACTCAATCACACTGAAACAGTTGAATGGATTTTCATTAAATGTGATGGTACGCTTAATTTTTTTTAAAGAAGTATAAAGTTGCATTATTTGTACTGGGTAATGCAGTCAAAAAATATAAGGCCAAAGATGGCTTAATATTATTAATCCTTCATCATACAAGCTGAAAAAAATATTCTCAACATTCTCAATAAACCCAATGGTTTGACACCATGAATCTGCAGGGCGTAAAACGAGAGATGTTTTTCTCATTAGATCCGTTTTTTAAGTTTAGTAACTACTTAAATTTTTTTTATAAGAATTTTATAATTAAAAGCCTTATATCAGATAAATGCCTGCACTAAGAAGAACTATTTCAATGAAATTTGTTATAAAAACATCGTGTTGAAATAGTTTCATCACAGTAAAAATACATTATGCAAACCTACCGACCACTTATTAGGTACATTTTATTGGTAGATTAGGGGTTAGGAATACATTTTGAGAATCCGTGTATCAACTGTGACCCAACAAACCACGCGAGAGGTGCCAGAATTCAGAAATAATTTCAGAGATTATGCCGCGCTCGCATACCTATTGTTCTGCGAAAGCTGTTCTAGATAGCACTGGAATGAAGGACAAATTTCCGTATGTGGTAAGTAAATTATTACAAGATTTATAAATTTTCATGAATTTATTTTAAGAATAGAGATTGAGCATACATTCAACATGGCAATACTGCCAGCATTTTGGGTACTTAACCAACTGGTAGCGGTCTATTAGATTAAGTTTTGTACATATTTATATCTAGTTATAGTTATTTATAGTTAGTTTTAATTTACTTTTTAGTTTAATGTAACGTAATTCCTTGTACTTAATTACAATGTTTTTAAGCATTACAGTCATTACATATTGTTCATAAAATTTCACAACACTGCTGAATCCGAAATCAGCTAGGAAAAAAGCATCAAGCATCATTACTAAAAAGATCCGGGTTCGATTCCCGATATATACATTTCTTCCCAAAAGACATAATTTGTGCATCTGATTTTAGATGTAAATGTTTCCAGCATCCACGAAACCTGTCTTTGTACTAATTGTGGGGCTGAGTGTTTTTTTTTGCCCTTGCTCAACGCAATAAAGATGATTTTTTCTCAGGTTAAGATGTATATAGTGAATTATTGTTTTTAAACCCCAACGTCAAATGTGTAACATAATGAGATGTTAAAATTTTGACGTGTGCCTGAGTGTTTGTCAGTCTAACACCTGTGTATCCAAGCACCCAAACGGCTGAACCAATTTTAGTTTATTTTTTGCTGTTCCTAGCTTGTTAGATGAAAATTGGGAGCTTCACGGGTTTTTTAATCATTTTAGTTTTGCTACATTTTATCATAAAGCAGTAAAATTGCTCTGCGCGACAGAGTGTGAGTAATATTTTTTCATGCTAGATGTACTGTTGATTGTCTCTTCACCGTTTGTTTTTTCTAAAAGTTTATGTATCCTATCTATTTGATTCCAGCTTCTATGTTGCTGAATTCTTAACATTATGTATGATATCATCATGATATTTTATGTTTAAATAAAAAGTAATAAACACGACTTTTTTATATATTAATTCAGTTAGAATTTCAAAAGAAGCTTCACTTCATGGGTTATAAGAAAAACTAACGGATTTTCTATCGGACCAAAGTTTGGTCCGATTGCAAGTGTAGCAAATCACATAAATATAGCAAGTAAAGTCGCGGGCAACAGCACGATAAATACGGGTCTCGTTTACAAGGCAAACAACTCATCAGGCAATCCAAACAAAGAGCGTTTTCTGTTGTATTTTTATGCAGCATCGTGAGAGCCTGAATTTTCAGATGGAACGTTTGTTGTGTAGATGTGGTTGTATGTGTTGGTAGTTTGCGAGGTGACATCATGACATACACATACATAAATTAATGTGTCTGTTTGTATAAACGGCCTTAGCTCTGTTATAGATAATGTTATTCATGCCTATTACTTTTTAATTTAGTTTGTAATTCAGAAAGTGGCCGATAGTATGATGGGAACACTACCCACAAACTGCGAAAAGTGTCTAGTTCCTGTTATACTATAATTCTAGTATTATGTGACAACTATAATTATTTAGTAACAATCACAATATTATTTGGTAAAAACTAGCTTATTTGGTTAAAAGTCAAGCTTGAGTTACCTATTAGTTATGTGCCTTGTAAATAACTTAAGTCTATGCTGTATACATTTTTATAGTTTTAGGAGATATGGGCAGTTGATCTCTTTTAAATTGCGTATTATTTGAATCATAATTGCTGTCTACGGACCAATTGCCTATACAATTCCTAAAACTATATACGTCTTTGCAGCAATTACCTACAAGGCACCGAGCTTACAGGTAACTCGGAAGTAAGTACTCGAAACTAAGTGGAAACGCTACCGACTACCAGTAGGTAGCGTTTCCATCATACTAGCGGCATAATCTCTGAATTGCAAACTAAATTAAGATAGAACATATCTAATCAAATATCAATACATATAAATCTATTTTCAACCGACTTCAAAAAAGGGGGCATTTTTTTGTATGTATGTTACGCTATATCTCCGCCAATTATGAATCGATTTTTTGTTTGTTAGAGTACTTTAGAGGTGGTTCCATATAAATTTTATCGAAATCGGTCTAGCTAAATCCGAATTTATCAGATTATCTCTTTTTTACGCTCGATAGGCATTTACGACTATCTCACCCGATAGAAAGTAACGGTGCGGCCGAAGATGCAGCATGCCTGGAAGATACTCTTGACTTGGAGACTTCCAGATTATACCGTTCCGGGAACAAAGACGCGGAGTTAAACTCGAAAGAGTTTTCGAGCTAACCACGTCTAGTCTTATTAATAGACATCTCTAGGACCATTATCGTAGTTTTATTCGGTTTCCGTTTCCGTTTACATATTCAGACAGTTACTCGCGGACTGCGAACCACTACTTGATTAATAAACGCTATAAATAACACCCACCTTTGTAAACGTTAGTCTCTAATTAAATCGTTGTTATTATGTATGAATCACATTCATATTATTAGTGCTCTGCCAGCTTAACAAAAATCGGTTGAAAAGAAATGCGGCCTGTAGAGGAGAACAACCGAAAACCCACCTGACATACGTGAGCAATTTTGCCCAAGCTGAAACAGAAACACTTCGCTTGCTCTGCTCGCTCGATCAATAAATCCGAAAATGTCTGTTTACCTGTGTGTAAGTAAAAATATTTGTTCACATAATAATATATTAAAATATTTAAAACATTAATTATTGATGATTTAGCTCGATAGGTAAGCGTGCTCTATCTTTGACCTCATCGTCACTTTCCATGATGATGTTGATGGTCGATGTTATGCATGGTGCCTTAAAAAGCAAAGGAATGAAAATAAATGTGAGCAAGACGAAAGTTATGATTTTTGAAAGAGAAAAAAGTATGACAGTTAGCGCCGTTATGATTGAAGGTGAAAGGTTGGAACAAGTGAAAGAATTTGTGTACTTGGGTCAAAGTTTACAAGAGACAGCAGATATGACAGTGATATTGAGCGAAGAGTGTTGGCAGGGAACCGAGTGAATGGGGCCCTACATACCCTTATGAACAGTTGGAAAGTGTCTAAAAAGGTAGGATTGGCTGTCCATACGGGGGTGCTGGTGCCAACACTTATGTATGGTAGCGAGTGTTGCGTTTGGCAGATAAAACATGAAAGTAAGGTAAATGCTGTAGAAATGAGAGGGCTAAGGAATATAGCTGGAGTGACTCTGATGGACAAAGTGAGGAATATTGTGGTAAGGGAAGATTGCGGCGTGATAGAAGATGTAGTGACAAAGATTGAGAAAGGGATGCTTAGATGGTTTGGACATGACAGGATGGAGGACAGTAGATTGACGAAGCTTATTTATAAGGCGAGTGTAAATGGCCAAGTTGGTAAGGGTCAATTTAGGTGAACGTATCTTGACCAGATCGAAAACATCTTGAAAAAGGACAGGTTAAAAGTACCCAAAACCAACGAGCATATATGAAAAGACTCATGAATGTAGGAGAAGCAAAAGATTTGAGTCAGGATCGTAGCAGGTGGAAAGAAGTGTTATCTGCCTACCCCAATAGGAAAGAGGCGTGACCATTATAGCACACTCACAGTCATACACCACAATTATAACCAGAACCAAAAACATGAATTTTCCTCGGGGAGATAACTTGTGACGAGAGAAGTGACATACATATAATATATATGTCACCCACGACACAAGTCATCGAACTTAGTGTAGGACTGTGAGTGAGAAAGCGTTTATGTTTATTAACCGACTATTAATCGCGTCTTTAAATTGAATGGAAATCGCTATAGCTTTTATAATAATCCAATAGATTCATCAAAAAAAAAATCTTCTATTAGGATAATATCTTTGAAAAGATTTATCATAGGTCTGAGCCTATGATAAAATCTACTAATACTGCTGACAGTATCCCATAATATTTGCTTTGATCATATAACATGCATACAAAGTAGGCCACTATCGATAGAGTCCATCTTCACAAACTTCAATAACTCAGGGAGGGCTGATATGACCCCATTTCACGGTTAATTTACTCGATGACTGACATTTTGTAGGAAAAAAATGGTTTAGCATCTCATGAAGTAGAAGAATATGAATACTTACCGATTGTCATGTAAAGGACTTTGTTTGAATATATCATTATTTAATTTGGATAATGATACTGCAAAATTTTAATCAGTAATAAAACGGGCATGAATTAAGAAAGCCTATTATAAAACTACTGACTACATTAATGAAAAGGATGCATAGAGGCTAACTGCACAGGCGCTTTCTAGCGACTTCATAATATAGATATACCTAGGTTAATATACTTATGTATTAGTGCTAAGGAATGATTAAAAAAAAAATTTAAAAATGCACCGCCGGGTTTCTTGCCAGGTTCTTCTGATGGCTGTAATTTTGCGAATCTGGCAGTAGAGTCATTAACTTTCATGAGAGCCTATTTGATTCAAATAAGTGAAGAAATATTTGAGATTACCTACCTGAACTATCAAATGAGTTGATTCCAAAAATGTAGGTACGCATTTCTGAGGTTGTATAACACATAGCGCCCTCACCTC
Source organism: Lomographa bimaculata (assembly GCA_948107665.1). Lineage (NCBI taxonomy): Eukaryota > Metazoa > Arthropoda > Insecta > Lepidoptera > Geometridae > Lomographa > Lomographa bimaculata. Next base: position 6,204,945 of record OX403597.1, read on the forward strand.
TACCGTCAACAGGAGAACCAGACAATTGATCAACAAACGAGGTTCTGGTGGATTATAAATGTATGGGGTATTACTGAAAAGCGATTTGCAAGTAAGGTATAAAACCGTTTTTGAACAAAATATCTATGTTGGTAAATTACATTTTGGTAGGACGGTTAAGTCATTGTTTTTACACCTACTTTTGTTCCGAAATCTATCTAAATAAAATAAATACGTTTATTATATATTTACTAGCTGACCCGGCGAACTTCGTACTTTTATATGTTTATTATATTTTAATATGTTTATCTCAAAAACAGCTATTTATTTAAAGTTTACTTTTCGAAACTTGCGTATAATATCTATTATTAAAATATCCTGTTCATGAAAAATAATCACAAAAATCAATAATCATTAAGAAAAGTTGCTTATCCTACACATTTTTTCATTTACAGGCAAAATTAAATGCGCGATGACTTAGTTTTGAGTGAACTGCTAGTTATAATATGAGTGTGATAAACACCTGGATTAATTTCCTTCCTCCCAAGACAATCTAGGGACGTACGGCTATTAATTAGAGGCATCAGGGTAGAATCTTCCTCGATTAGTAGTGAAATGGAGCGAGCGACGGCAGACGTTGATGTATGTGCACGTCCTCTGCTAAGATATGGGCAGCTTTTTATAGAATTATGTCGTTATTCGTTAGCTGTATATTTCCAATTGTGTTTTGATGTTAAATAAAAAAAATAACTTGGTATTAAGCTATTGCATAGCTTCTATCGCGGGCCTTGAGCGTGGAGACCAAATCCAGAAATTCCGTAACGAAAATAACCTAACACCCCCCACTCCGACCGGCACAGCGGTGATACTTTTTAGTTTTGCCATCTATCGATGAACTTTTAATGACTTTTTTGAAATATCAATAAATATCTTGTCTCTTTAGTTCAGCAACTCGCCTCTAGGTGGCAGGAAAAAAATACTGAATAAATAAAATAAATAAATAATTATAATTGCATAAGTTGATAAAAAATGCTATGCAATAGCTTTACCGCGGCAGTCCCCGAGTGCCACACGTCTTTTTTTCATTGTAATCTTTATAGCACTCATTTATTTATTTGATTAAGAGACTAGACGAATCTAGAAATGTCGCTCGCCTGATGGTAAGTGTTACCCTTGCCCATAACAGTGCAGTGCCACCCAAAGCTTTGAATTTCGATTGAAAATCCAGCGCTGCAAAGAACATGAATTAAGTGCATATTAATGATAAAACGCTTAGCGCTTTCGAAGCTGCGATCATAAAGTATCATCGATCTGATAACTAAGCTACCCAAGTTCCACTTTGACGATTTTATCCTTTGATTTTATTATTAAGGTAGGGCACATATGGCAACTTATGGCTGTGGGTTCAAATCCCGATCGAAGCGATATTTTTTGTTTCTTTCACTGTGTGAATAATGCATTAATTGTATTTCTATAATGTACCTACTTAGTAGGGCCCTATGGCTTTGCTCGGTTTAGTTAGCGTATATAAAAAGTAAGTTGCGTATTTAATAAAATAATAGTTGGCGTTTAGTAAAAGAGTCGTGGTATAGTCATGTTCAAGTTATACCCTAGTAAAGTGGTAAGACTTTCCTAGAACTTCTATTAAAGTTTTGGAGAGAAAACTGAAATCACGTTTTTCGACCTTGTATCTACCTCTTGCACGATTGCAAATTATTAACGGTAACGTAATAATTTCCCATTACTCATTAGCACTTGAAGAATCACAACTTTTGGGAATTAATAGAAAATCTAATTCGCGCCAAATAAAGTCACCAGGAACTTTCAGACTACCTGAAGATATCTGATATCACGTTTTACAATAATCTAATTATACATATGAAAAACAATAAATACTTGACACAGATTATAAAACTTTTGTTTAGTTATAAACATTTTTTGAAGTACTTTTTGCGCCATCTCTGAATTTAGTAATAAACTTCGACTAGCCCACTCGTACTTTTTCATGAAGCGCCATCTCTGAATTCAGTTTTGAACTTCGGACAGTCCACACAGTTCCTCTATGGCCCACTACAGCCTGTATGTACACTGTTTGCTCTTCTTCTATATTACGTTACAACGTGCTAGCCCAGTTTTAGCTAAGAGTTCAAATAAATACCTAGAGGGGTCGTGTTATTAAATTTGCCTCTAGATCTAAGCTTGTTACATATTATTTGTTATCTGTAAAAAGGTTATTTTATTCGTACTACTGGTAACAATACTTCAAGGATGTTGTAGCTAAAGTAATAGGATGGATAACTGACAAACTTACAGTGCCGAATATCAAACATGCATGGAATCTTATCACAACAAACTAATAGCGTATTTACAATGTCAAATCGTTTTATCAATTGCATAAAGAACCAATCGTGGTTGCGGTCCCGACGAAATCGGGTGAAAGGTTAGAAAAGACCCCTGTGTCCCTCTCGCACAGAGCGACTAGTTCTAAAAAAGTTTCCAAGTGGTAGAAATTGTAGTCCGTAGTAATAATTTGTTTAATCGAAACCTTACAGAATATGTTTCTAAATGCCCTACCTACTATCAAACTATTCTCAATAAACCGTTATTTTTTCCTAATAGCATTAGGTTTTATGATATTATTTTTCTCATATGGGTATACAAGCCAAGCTACACAACTACATCCGCCATTTATAAACATATTTTGTAAAAACAAAATAAAGTTATCCTACTATCATACTTTCTACTAATATTATTAAGGCAAAAGTTTGTGAGTGTGTTTGTAGTTTGTTCCTTCTTGATGCTCAATTATGATTATATTAATGAATACGTTTGTAAATATGGAATATGCATACATTTTTATTCGATTGTTGCCGTTAATACATTGCCGGAAAGAAAATTTTCCTTCATAACAATACATCTCATATCGAAATAAATAAGCATTGGGAAATGCAATCAGGTTTTTTTTTTTATTGAAGTAGGCAAACTTTTGACCACTATCTCACCTGATGGTAAGCGACGATGTGGTCGACGATGGAGCAAGCTTGCCTAGAAGATACCTATTCACTCGCGACTTGATGACTCCCATATTGTACTCATCAGGAAACACCGACTCAGGTAAGGAGTTCTATTTCTTTGCGGTTCGCACAATGAATGTAGAGGCAAAACGCTTAGTGCGCATTTGTGGAATGTCCACCATATAGCGGTGTCGCTTAGCAGTTTGTCTGCTTGTCCGACGATAGAACGGGGACGGGGGAACTAGATCGTGCAGTTCCTTAGCACACTCACCAAAATGTATTCGATACAAACCGAGAGACTAGCTACCATGCGGCGCGGCGATGACCCAAGCTCTGAAACTTTGAATTAGTCAGCTGCTCTCTACCAATGTGTCTCTTGGGTCTCCACTCAATAGTGTCAAGAGTCTCAAGCTGGTACTTAGCTGAACCGTCCCAAAGATGAGAACAGTACTCCATACATGATCGGACTTGTGCTTGATACAAATTGAGCAACTGTCCCGGTGTGAAGTATCGTCTCACCTTTGCAAGGATTCCCAGCTTTTTTGCAGCTAGTTGGGTTTTTGACTCGATGGAAGTACCAAAATTGAGCTTTGAAGTTAGAGTCAAACCGAGTAACTCGAGATGGTCGGTGGTAGGGATACATTTCGGAAAGTTGGAGTCAGTTCAAATTGACTCCGTATAGCGGAGAAAAAAGTTTAGCAAATTTAAACACAGCGATTTTGAAAAAACAAATGGAATTAAAGGAAAGTTGACCAATCAGTGACCTCAAAAATGTGTAGCTTAGTCACGATCAGCTTAGCCAATAGCGAGCGTTTTGCTATTTTGAAATTCCCATCCATTTTATTTATTAAAACTCCTAATAAAAAGCAATTAAAGAAGAAAATCATATGATGGGTGTAATTTTATAAAAATAAAGATTTAAAAAAATACTTGACCTCTATGTAAATTGTATGCTTATTTCCTATTGATAATTTATAGCGTTGTTATATTTTTCTTATATAACTATTATAGGTCAAAATGTTTGCTTGAAGATGAGTTGATTGGCTTTAAGAACTTAGTAATTTTTTATTTTGCATTGGGTCACACTCTACGACAATAATTTGTAAACAACAATTTGTGTCAGTAAGGTGTCATAAAAGTTAGGGCTTACCTTCATTGGATTTTTTATGGATATATTGATGATCAAGCCGTGCCGCCCCGCAGCTTTGTCTGCGTTTATCTAGTTAAATAGAAGCCTATTTGTTAATCTTAGGCATAAGCTACGTACATTCCAAATTTATCAAAATAAATTTAGCCGTTGCCGCGTGAAGAGAAAATAGACATACTTAAATAATGCCACAATTACACACAAACTTTCGGATGCATAAATTAGTTTGATATAAGCATGTAATAATAATATTTACCAAGATTCTGACATATCAATGTAGTAATAATATCTGTCATCGATTTATGGATTATCTTTATTCTAGGATACAAATTTAAACATGGGTTGTAAATGTATCTAGAAGCTTATTACAACAATTTTACAGCACATATCTCCGCCATTTTGAAAAATATCGAACCTGCTCTTATAGTCGGATAAGCGGACGAAGCCGCGGATAGATACTAGTAAATATATATAATGTTAATTAAATTAAAATGCATTTGGAACATCAGTGTGAATTTTTTTTTTTTTAGTTTATCTTTATGAATGATATAATAATATTTTTATTAGATATCATATTGTAGCATGATGACACAGTTAAATATCATTCAAGTATAACATAATTCAAATGGCTCAAAGGGTTATCCCACAAATCTCAAAATCAGGGTTACCCTAAAGAAAAGGGACACAGAGGTTTTTTGTGACCTCTCACTAGGACACAGATTTTCGGCGGAGTCGTCCCTCCTTTTACAAACCGTAGGTTTGTTTCCTATCTCGATGCAATACTTAGCTTCACAGACAATAACTTTATAATAGAAAATAAATTAAAGAGCAAAAATAATTGATACTTATACTCAGATTCAATGTTAAGAATATTTAATATTGTAATTAGTTAATTACTATTATCGTATTATATAGTGAATAATCAATATTCATAAAGGTTGAACAATTTTAATTGAACAATAGACACATAATTATATTAATAGTTCTACGGCATACTCCTCTCCTTAGAATGTATTCTCGAGATGGCTGTAATTTTGCGAATTTGGCAGTACAGTTATCAACTTTCATAAGGGGCTTTTTGGAGCCAATTTTCATTCTAAGAATAATAAAAATATGCTAAAACCACTTGCCTTCATTAGCTCCCAGAAACTCAATCGTCATTACAGTTCTATTTTGCAAAGCAGAGTTTGTGGTTTAGGCCCTGTAACTATAGTTCTTAATTATAGCAAAATTTAGTACGGAATAAAAAAGTTTGGTTACGACTACTAGTTCCCGTTTGTGTTAACGGATTCTTAACGATACTAATCATAACGTAATGGTGTCAAAATTATGAACACGTAGATGTTCCAAACAAACCTCTAGGTACTTTATCAAACGATTCAATGTCAAATGTAAAAAATATCTAGTGGATAGCAGCACTACAGTTTTAGTTTAGTAGATCTACATGTTTATAACATGCACTTCCAAATTAATTATTCTAATGGACGCAAAACTTTCATTGGGATTGTTTCATTCATGAAATGTTAACCTTCATCCATTGAAGCGCGACCTTCCGCCGCGACGCTGTCATATTGATAGCAGCCTCGCACAAGCGCAGTAGAATCCACGCATGCGTACTACCAAACCCCGCTGTTGTGTACACTGAATCTTAGATGATACAAAATCTGTCATCCTTTCAATAATAAGTTTTAAATAATTTGCTATGAGCTTATAAACTATTAGATTGCCCTTCAGTAGTTTGCTTTAATTTCCAGTAGTGGATTTGTTTCGTTGTGCTCAACGTTCGCATACCTAGACGATATTATCATAGTTTCGGGCGGATTCATTGAGCACCTGAGTGGACAATTCAAGAAACTAATGTGAATTAGTGGCAATTAGAAGGACAGTTCATTGAAGTGTAAAGAAGGCTCATCAACAGGTAGGCTTTGTGTTTGCTTATAGTTGTTCGATGGTAACCCTATAGATGTATAACAGAAAGGCGTGGGCGTTACTCCAGACGCCGTGGGCGTAGCATCTGGCTCATAGTAGACAGAATGTCAGTGAATAAATTCTGCTCACGAACGAATTTCAAGTAGTACGTGTTAGACAGTTCTCGGTGACAAGGGTTTTGACCTTTGGTCTGAGTGATGGGCCTACATTATTTTTAATGTCACGCCAACACTTTGGGTCAAAAGTCACTTATTTTCATTGCTTCTATTTCAGGATACTTCGTCTCCTGTTATTTTATAAAAGTGTGTGATTAGCTTATTAATTTATTAACTTAACGCTTACTAAGATCAGATTTGAATTATCGATTGCTAGTTAATAAAAAATTAAGCGATAAATGTTATGTAATATTTGCCTTAAAGCTAGCTATTTACATGGTAATAAAAACTTCTCAAATAGTATCAGGAAACTCCAACATCGACGAAGCACCGCGGCGTGTAGACCCAATCATTTACATAATGGTAAATCTGAATGCATATTACTTAGAGCTGTACTAGATGAAATATAATGGAACTTCTTAACGGTGTGATTTAGTAAATTATCTGGTTGTCTATTGATAAAATGGAAATGAGATAAACTGGTAGATAATTCGATCCCGTAGCAGTCTCTGAAATTAATCAAAAATATTAGCAGTATTCTGTTGATGTAGTTTTGCACCGATCCAAGTTCATTATTGTATCAGTAATATTGATCAATCAGTATAGTAGAAGCAAACATTTTGATAACATTTATTTTTGGTTATCTCAATATAATTATATACGATGATTTTTTTGCTCTTACAACTAACAATAAGATCTATACCTCTTACAACAGGGTAAATCTTGACAGCACTGACAAGATAAATATATAAAAAACTATTTATGGTCTATTTTCATAAATTTATGTGCCTTGTTGTCTGCATTAATTGAGGTACACTCACCCCTTCTTAATTGGGATCCCGCATAGAGAAACCATTATTATGGGCTACGCAGGGGCAAACGCTCCGAGGGGTAATGAGGTTCTGCATAAGCAAAAGGGCAAACTCAAAGCTCAGACCATGTGAGTGGGTATCATTAAAAATAAATTCTTGGGCAATATCTTCTTTAAATCTTCTTTCTTATTTTGTAATTGTGTTAGTATATCACAACATGACTGTAGCCAGTACTTTCAATAAGAAGATCGTTTAGTAAATTTACTATTTTGAGCACGTGTAATTGTGGTATTTATATACATGAACTACGTAAGATGATGAAATAGTTTATTTTGATAAGGATTAATATTGATGCCTTAAAAAACTAACTAAACAGAAGCTGCTATTTTTTCTGATTTTTAACAAAAAAAAGTATTTTTATGAGCTATATATACACATGTTATATTTATGCTGTCGCAGATTTTTTTATTAAACTCATGAAGTCTAACATTTTGGCCATACTTTGTATTCACCTATGTCTAACAGTTCAGTAAGCGTGCGCCTATTAAGCGGCCAGATAGCAAATTTTTCTTCGACTTCTTACGAATATTATTATTTCAAATTCAAAACTAACTTTTATCCCAATAAACCAGCCTATGACCTATATAATTTTGCAAATCTGGCAGTAGAGTCTTTACATTTCATGAGTGCCCGTTTGGGCCCATTTGAATAAACGATTTTGAATTTTGTACAAAAATGAACATGCGGCTTTTCCCGCATAAATCAGGATAAAAAGTCTCGTTATATCCTCAAAATTTCATCAACATCCATTACGTCACGGCTTACCATCTGTTATTTTATGACTAACAACTAAGACCGACAAATAAAGACGAACATAAGAGTTAAATAGGCGTATTACTTCACTTAAGCATATTTTTTTGCGAAATGTACACAAAATTATTATTTTTGACTATATTTACAAGGGAACCAAAGATTTCCAAGAATTAACAACAGAAAAAAATTACACAGTTTATGTCATGTTAATTTGCGCTTTCACACACACTCAGGATAATTTTTTTCAGTGATTACCTTTTACAAACAAACAAACAATCTTTACCTCTTTATAATATTAGTTAAGATTTGTATAGATAATAATATATGCATTAGCCACTTAACGTTTTTTTTTTTGAAGAATGTTAATGTGAAACAAAATTATAAAAGTATAATTTTAATAGTTTGTCAATCACTTGCTATTTTCTCTTTTTTATAAGAACTTAAACTTGAAAATAGTTCAGGGCAAATATAAGATACTTAAATAAACAACCCAATCCAGTTTTGTTTCGAATTTGACATGCATGAAGCATGGCGTAGTCGCATATTCACACAGACAATAATTTGTTGTCATATTTTTCAACTTATTTTTAAATTTGCATATTATTATAATTTCTTTTAAAGCCTACTTATGCAATTTTGAATGTCATTAGTAAGCTTTATATTAATAAATTAATTACACTCAAAGCACCACACTAATTTCAATGACTTGTGTCGTGGCCGATGGAAACATTCACACAATCACACCTAGAACCAGAAACACAAATTTCCCTTGGGGAGAAATCTTGTGTTCACATCAGGAATTGAACCCGATTCCCGTGCTTATAAGGCAAACGCGAACCTAACTAAGCCAAAAGGCAGTTCAATGTACTCGTAATCACGCCTATAGAACCAGAAACAAAATTGTCCCAATGAAAGGTAAATTATGCTCCAGCTGAGAATCGAACATTAAGAATTATCCTAACTAACGTAGATCATACCACGAGATTATCTAATATCTTTAAACGAGCAATTCTTGTATATATATATATATATATATATATATATATATATATATATATGTGTGTGTGTGTAATCAGGATCTCGGAAACGGCTCTAACGATTTTCATGAAAGTTACAGATTAGGGGTTTTTCGGCCCAAGGAATCGATTTATCAACGTTTCAGATCCGAGAAATGCTCGGTTCCCAAACTGCATTACGCCATGACCGATGTAAAAAACTGTTTCTATTCGACACTACATGGAGCTTTCTGAGGCTACAAATTCAAAAACATTCTACCAATATACCATCCGGATATTTTTATTAATTCATAAAATAATGTTGTAAAAGTAAATAGGGCTGCAAAATCAAAACTAGAACATGTCACTTTCAGTAGCGAATCTATCGAATGTCGATTCTTTGACACCTTTCAAACGTTCAATGCAACAAAGTTAAGAGCCTCATAAATAGATACAGAAGACTTAAATTAGAACATGTTATTTTGGGTGGCGGTTGCCCCAGTTAGCCTTACCCACATGGGAATATTCATATTTTTATCCGACTGCGCGACACAAAGAAGGGTAAATTGTCATCAGCCTATGTATGTATGTACTTTTGCTTAGTACTTCTACTTCGCGGCGCGTATAGAGACGAGACTGTATATAATTAGGTGTTATCGTAGTAGGACTCTTTTCTAGAGTCCGCCTGAGACAGTATACCCATTGCCAGACATACAACCGCGAAGCAGTAGTGTGCAAACATTACTGTATTTTGGATTGATGGACAATGTTTCCAGTGAAATTGCAGGGCTTAAAGAGATTTAACTCAAGGTAACGTAGTGCTTAGCAAGAGTTCGAACTATATAAGTTCAAAACTCTGCGTGGCACTGAACTGTACTGGGCAAGCGTGATGCTTACCATCAGGCAAGCTCGTCTCTCAATGATATAAAAAAAAACATAACTATATATTCCAAATCCGTTCAGTTGCTTCATAAAGAGAAAACAAACATACTTTCAACACGCACAATTTCGTAATTATAAGTGTGATTCGTTATTCCATACACCTGGGAGTCTATTCCGGGCTTCGATCATCTTTACATCGACGTCGAAATGAACGATTATATTATCTTTTTTTATGAACCATCGAATCGACTGAACTTTCAACTGATCGATTGTCGTATCGACGTCGCATCAATTCGAATAAGCGTAGTTTGACGACCAGAATAGGTCTATTCTCTATCGACAGTCGACACCAACCAAGCGTTTAGTGCAATAACGTTTCCTGCGTGCCCTTACTTGCAAAATCAATATTCATTATTGGGTGCGCTCAAACGGCTCGCTGGTCCGCCCTATATTGACGGACATCTTAATTTGAACGAGCAGTGTTCCAATTTTAATGGTTATGATTGTATATTTTATTAGGTTTAGTTTTTAGCTATACGAGTTCTTTTTTCGAACCTTCTATACATATTGCTGGTTGTGTAGACTGATAGAACACATAGAATACTACTTTGACACACAGATGCAGTTTTTATTTAATTTCGCGACGTATATCTGTTAATATATTTATCAGCATATATATGTGTGTTACTTTGTGTCGTTCTTGAGACCAAAATACGTTCGTAAGAAGAAAGTTCAATAAAAAGACATATTATTATAACTTTCCAATTTAAAAAAGAGGAGGATTTATGATTTCACTAGTTTTCCTTCTCATTTAAAACACTTATCGACAAAGAATTGCTAAATCTTGACGTAAAAGTTATGTTTCTTAATGTTATTAAACTTATGTTTAAAATTTTCAGCAAACTCACTAATTGGTTTTTGTTTATTAGAAACTTGGTAATTTTCAAAAACTGTTTGTAACACGAAAATATTTAGTAGAAAATGTTTGAACATAAAGGATATTTTTCCATACCAATTTTTCTTTTGTGCATTGGTGTACCGTTTCTTGCTGGAGGAAGAGTAAAATAAAAAAATATATTGTCTATATATATAAATGCACATATTTATTCAACGGTCCACTTATTTAATGATCGGCAGGGTTAGGTGCTTGAAAGCTAACATTTTTACCCTACTGCCAAGGAAGGGTTATGTTATTCGCGCGTATCTTGTACTAATATATGTCATCAAGATAGTTAAGAAAACCTACTGTTTGTATAAGCTACACATTCCTTGATATATGTATATTCCAAAAACGGCAGGATGGATTTTGACAGTTAGGATTTCGTTATATTCGTCTTAAAAACCTAAGCGTCCTTTAATGCTTGAAAAAAAAAAATACAAAATGGTGGATTTTTGGAGCGAAATAGTAATAAGTTAACAAAAAAAAATACCAAACCTATGGAATAGGGTGATAAATTCTATAAAAAGTATGAAAACATTTTTCTCTGTCGGGTTTTTTTATTCTTTAGAACATTGATTTGTTGAACGTTACTCTTTATTTCGAGCATGATCAGTGGGTATGTATCAAGTACTACTAAGGCCAGCTTGGGCAGCTAAGTTATTTATCATTAAAAATGTATTACAAGTTTATATATATTAGAGGTTGTAGTTTACTTAGCCAAAAAGTTCATAACAAAAATTAAAAGTTTAAAAATGCTTATAATGTTGAATTTTATCTTCGACCCCTATTACGTATCTTTGTTGCACGCGGTTTCTATTTGAATTAAGCAAAAATGAACCTTAATTCTTAGGAGTTTTGTCAATTTAGTATTAAAACCGTTTGCAACAAATATAGGTAATCGGGGGGCTGACTTTTACCCTCATCAAACGCTTTTCAAATGGGAAATGTACCAAAGGATTTTCATGGAGCGATGACCACTATTTCGTGGAGAGCAGTGGTGGGAAGTGCAAAGCCCTTGCGTCCCGGTGGCCTTTCATTTTATAACTTCTTATAGTATAGGTATAGTTTTACAGGTCGGGGATTATGGCTGCTTTCATTTATTAATACAATCAGACGCTTTTAAAATGCTTTCAGGTCCTCAAATACGGCCAATGATGAAGGAAATTAATTTTACACGAGGTATGCAACTGACAAGCTAATTAATACTTGTGACTTATTAATTAGTAACCGAAAGTATTACAGGGAGTCTGAAAGTGTGAATAAATAGCAGAATCAGGTATTAAACTCTGTAAACTACGTACAAAGTTAGCAAATTACCGCTTTCGGAGTAGAACTTCTGGCGAACAGTCGAAGCTTAATTTCCGTCCTCCCGTCCTCCATCCGTCAGTTATCGTCAGCACTTCAGCGGGGACGGTCGTGTGCTGAATTCTGCCACAAATATTTTTACACCGAATTAAAGTTATTACTTTCTAAAGTGAACTCAAAATGGATATCACAATCACGAGGCATTATAGTTTGGACGAAGTAAGTTACACTTAGAAAAATATTTTGGACAAGTAGACTTCTTGGTAAACATATTTTTACTAAAGTTCTTAGAAACATAGTTTCTAGTCAATTACAGTTACTACGTTCTTTTTTCCAAATAAGTAATTAATTACCAAATATTTTGTGATTGTTACTAAATAATTATATTAGTCACTTACGAGTATAGCACTAGAATGTTAGTAACAGCAACGAGACATTTTTCTCATGTGCGTCGCTTTTTTTCATAATTTTTTTATGTTTTTATTTTAAAAACGATTTATAAACACATTACTTACATTGACGGCCCAGTTGGCGCAGTGGATAGGTGCCCGCCCTCTGCGCCGTGGGTCCTGGGTTCGATTCCCGGCAGGAGCACAAATTCCTTCCCAAGGGATATTTGTGCTTCTGGTTCTGGGTGTAATGTGTGTGTAATGTGAATGTTTCCGCCACCCACGATACAAGTCTTTGAACTTAGTGTGGGGCTGTGAGTGTGATTGCGTTTGTTTGTTTTTTTTTAATTTAATTTAATGAGATGTTTTTCTTTTTCGGGGCTTTATTATCGAACTGACCAAGCGTTTAACTTCAAAGCTGTAGTTTATTTGTCTTATAGATTGAACGTACTGTATACATTTGACACTCTACAAAGGTTCCTTTGTAGGTGCGATATTTTAATTTTAGAACAATCATCCCTTATAATTAATTTATAAGGGATCATTATAATATTTATTTTTCTTATTTTGAGTATATGCAAGGCAATGAGAAGTCCAATTATCATTTACTTTACAGAGACGATATTTTTTTACCACATCAGGTCAGAGTTTGAATTTCTTTGGTCGTTTCACCTAAACAAGTTTTTTTCTATTAATACGGCAAAGTTTACAGTTATTGTTAAGCTATATAACATTATTTTCCCATGGAAATTATTCTCTCAATAATTTTACATGTTATTAGATTAATAATACTTTTCATCTCTAGTTTACGCACAGGAGAATTTTTTCACGGATTATCCATCATCGAAACAAAACTCGGGGACTGCCGCGGTAAAGCTATTGCATAGCATTTTTTATCAACGTATGCAATTATAATTATTTATTTATTTTATTTATGCAGTATTTATTTTCCTGCCACCTAGAGGCGAGTTGCTGAACTAAAGAGACAAGCGTGATATTTAAAAAAAGTCATTAAAAGTTCTGCTATTCATCGATAGACGGCAAAACTAAAAAGTATCACCGCTGTGCCGGTCGGAGTGGGGGGTGTTAGGTTATTTTCGTTACGGAATTTCTGAATTCGGTCTCCACGCTCAAGGCCCGCGATAGAAGCTATGCAATAGCTTAAATAATAAAAAAAAAGACGTGTGGCACTCGGGGACTGCCGCGGTAAAGCTATTGCATAGCATTTTTTATTTTTCAGTTTCATTTTTCTTCACAAAAAGTTTTCGGACACGTTGAGATGCGAACTCCGTACCAATGCATACGATTCAGTATCCAATACCAATCGGCTACTGAGTCTTCTAACTATAATTTCGAAATAAGCGTATAGGTTTTGACGTTTACGTTTTTAAAGTAAACGTCAAGATCTATATGCTCATTTCGAAGTTATAGTTAGAAGACTCGGTAACCGATTGGTACTGGATACTGAATCGTAAGTATCGGTACGGAGTTCGCTATCAACGTGACCGAAAACTTTTTGTGAAGAAAAATGAAACTGAAAAATATAAAATGCTATGCAATAGCTTTACCGCGGCAGTCCCCGAGTGCCACACGTCTTTTTTTTTTTTACATTTCTATGTTCATTCGTCGCTAAAAAGGGAACCGAACCCTATTACTTAACTTCTGTTTTTATACCGACTTAAAAAAAAGAGAAGGTATTCAATTCGACTTTTTTTTTGTATGTTACCTCATAACTTCTTTCCACGTGAACAGATTTAAAAAAATAATCTGTTTGTTTTGCTGTTATGTTGTAAAAAAGGCGTGGAAGAATTAGAGTTTCAAACCCAAATAGTGGACAAGCTGGGGTATTCAAGGTAACGGATCATTACTTACATCTATGATACTGCTCGTGTACATTTTACATTTAAAATGTACATTTTAATGGGGAGAAAACTTGTGTTACTGCCGGGAAACGAACCCGATACCACTATGCTTAGAAGACGAACGCTCAACCAACTAAGCCAACCGGCAGTTTATCTGATATATAGATATTATATATATGTATGTGAAAAACTCGAATCTCAATTTCTCCACCGCCATTAAGGGAGAGATGGAAGTGTATTGGGTCGTAAAACATTTTTCACTCAGGCTACAGCAATAAACCAGTGGTAATATCCGTAAGCCGTAATAAATTTAAGACCAATAAAAGCAAGATGGTCCTATTCAGATATAAATTGCCTTCCATACACAGACAAAAGTTATGAGATACAAACCCTAAATTTTAAGAGCAAAATTGACAGTACAGTTATAGCGAATTTAATAAAAATTACATATTTTTATGCAAGTCACATGAAGAAATATTTTGGGATAACTAGGCTTTCAGAAAGTTCTCTGAAACATACAATTTAGTTAAAAATTACTTTAATTACGATCTTTTTACAAAATAAGCTAGTTATTTCCATAAACAATTAAGCTAAGGAAAATTAAGTATAACAATGAAGGAACATAATAAAACTATTTTTTTTTATTCGGGATGGGCAAACGTTTGACCACTATCTCAGCTGACGGTAAGCGATGGAGCCTGTTTGCCTGGAAGATACCTATTCACTCGCGATTTAAAGACTCCCATATTGTATTTATCAGGAAGCACAGACTCAGGTAAGGAGTATGAGGGTTTCAACATAAAACATAAACGCTTTCACACTCACAGCCCAACACTAAGTTTGATAACTTGTGCTGGAAACATTCGCATCACACACTCAACCACAGCCAGAACCAGATACACAAATTTCCCTTGAGGAGAAAACTTGTGTTCCCGCCGGGAATCGAACCCGACGCAGGGGTTAGAAGGCGAACGCTCACCCAACTAAGCCAATGGGCAATTCAGAAATAATGTTATTGGTGTAAGTTTTCCATCTATAAAGGTCCTAAAACAATAATTACCCTTTTTTTTATACCCACTGGAAATTAAATTTCATGCATATTTCCTACTACGGGGCTTAGAAACCTACCAAGTTCAAATTCAAACTCATTTATTCACATGATCCCGAAGGGTACTCATTGAAAATAGATAATGACTTAATCACAGGGAGAGGATGCAGTGCGATAAGAGATTATGATATTCAAAGACCGGGTGGCACACCTATTACACATATAGGTATAACTTACCATCAGGCTAACAACGTAGATAAATAAATTGCACGAGATACAAGGGTTGCTTCAGGTTTAGTGTGTTTTAAATGAAATTTTATTTCCAGTGTCATGTGCGTAATGACAAGTAACGTTTGCCATCTCACGCTCCCCTCGTTAAATTACTGGAGCGTTATTTATGGTCATACGGACGAATGAATTGTATTTGAAGATTACAACATCATTAACATTGTACGAGTATATTTAGACCTATCATTATTTTATATATACTGCGACGATTTATTGGCCCGTAGCAGTTAAAAACTATTCCGGTTGATGGCGTTAAAATTGCCTTTATAATGTTACCAGGAACAGATAATTTCGTTGTTTGAGGTAGGGCTTCGACAGCTGCACCAGTTAGAGCAGTAGGAGGTGGGTGCGGCGACGGTTTGGGTCGCTGACCTTCCGATTGGTGCAGGTGCTTTCCGGACACGGTTGTTTCGGAAAGTACCTGCACCAAATCGCGAGACGGTAGCCGACCCCGGCCTGCCACGAATGTGGGGCGCTGGAAGATACGGCGCTCCATACGCTGGAGGTGTGTGCAGCATGGGGCCCACAACGGCACACGCTTTCAGCGACAATAGGTGGAGATCTCTCTCTGCAGGGCGTGGTAGATGCCATGCTGGGCAGCGAGAGATCGTGGCAGGCGGTGGTCTCCTTCTGCGAAGCGGTGATGGCGCAGAAGGAGGCCGCGGAGCGGGCCAGAGAGGTTGATCCCCAATCTCACCCGCTTCGACGCAGACGGATGGGGGGGAGGAGGAGGCAGTTCGCTCGCCTTCTTTCTCCTCCTCTGTAGTTGGGTCACTGGTGGAGAGCCAGGGGGCTCTTCATTGGCTTGCACGGCCCCACTCGTCTGGGGGGTGGCCTTGGTGAGCAGGGTCACCCCTCCATGAGCGCAGTGGCCCGGTTTATATCCGGGCCTATAGCCGGGGCAAGATAGTGACTGCTAGCGCGACCCTATCTTGCCCTACCTTGGCGAGGGACTGCTCACGGGGGGGTTTTTAGTGGGTTCGAGCCCCACATATCCCTTTCCTTCTCCCCTGGGAAGGAAAGGAAATGCTAGGCATTTTCCCCCCACAAAAAAAAAAAATAAGTAGAGCACGTTACCTTGTGGTCGCGGGTTCAACCCGAGCCTCAAGAGATGCTTGTGTCCAATCATTTTTTTTTACTTTAATATGTATTAAAGTAATACGTACTAGCTGACTAGCCGTCTTCTTGTCGTATGGACTAGTCCATACAACAAGCATAGGTTAGGTAAACATTATTTGGTAGCAATCGTAATGTTAAGGACTAATGTAAGTAAAATTTGTAACGAAAATTTGGATAGTTGGGTGACTAACACAGTCAGCTTTAAATATAATAAATTGAGGTAGCTGTCGACATAAGATTTCTTCAGGTGGCCTGCAATTCGGCCTGCCTAACAAACACTTGCTTATTAACGCAAGTAAAACTGTGGGACACAGCTAGTTTGTAATACGAAATCTCATTTCTGGTGACGTGAGCGTAACGGCGTAACGGATGCTCGCCCTCTCGAGTTCCTCTCGTTATCGCTTCTCGAGTGTGATTTATGGTTTTGCTTACGAACGCCGTAACGAGAAAATATATAGGATTTAATGCGCTTATCCACATGCCAAAAACCTCTATATTTAGAGATATGTATGTTTCTCCGATAGGCTATTGTTTGACTGGAATCTAACCATTATTTAATGTGGGAGAAGTGAGGCCAGCTCGAAAACATCGTGGTTGGGTATATTGTGGCGAGGGTAGTTAATTTACGCCCAGAATTATAATATATACTAATATTATTTTTTTAAAAGCGAGTAAATATTGATACTAGTGAATTAATACGAATGTAAGTTTTTAAGCTACCATGTTCACTTTCACTATAAATGTTTGTATCAATGACGGGATATTTACCAACAGTGCCAAAATATCGGCAACTCAAAAGAAATACATGGTAAATATCCCGTTATTGATACAAACATTTATAATTAATACGAAGCCCGTAAAATCAGTTATGTAATAGTTGATATAACTCGTAGCAATATAAGTATATTGCATGTTATGACATCTATCAGATCACACGCATAACCACCTCTGGATTACCCTAATTGAACCGGTAATAGAGGCATATTTATCCAATCCACAAATTTTCTTTGATACGCATCTATTGATATGAAAATAATAATAATGTATTCGTTGAAACAAAAAGCGTAAGATATTTTATTTAATTATGGCTCTGAAATCATTGTACATTTTGGCAGCGTCAAGTGATGATTATTTTTAAGTTGAAATGAGTATTTCATGTATGCAGTCCTAGACACAAGTTACTGTCAAAGACAGGCAAAGAAATAATGGTCAAGACCTGCTCTAGGAAAGACTTCAATCGAAGTTCTAGTAAAGTCTGAAAGAGACTTTACTAGAACTTCGATTGAAGTACTAGAGCAAAAGCGAAAATCACGTTTTTTAATTTGTATGATTAGCCTGCACTCATGCACGTTCACGAACTATTGTTAGTTAACAATCCACCATTATTACACATTAACAGTCAAAGGATCACAAGTTTCGGAAATTGATATAAAATCAACAACGCCATTTTTTCACTTTCACGGTAAAACTTCATGGCTTTAATTATTGAGTTTTAAAATAGGGAACACGTAGATTTAATTTAAATAACATAAAGATAAGGTAATAAAACAAACAGATGGTAAAATTTTCACGTATCAGAACTCCAAAATATTTGTAGTGTAATCACTTGTTATATATATGATATGACCTATTTAAGGGCTTACATTGATTAAACATTTAATATCTCAGGGTAATAAATGCAGTGCTTTGCCGCGCTTGATTTTGGGCTATTTAAGTTCAAAACTCAAGGTGTGAATAAAATTGAATGGGCAAGCTTAACGCTTACGAAGTGACTTGCTTGTTTCGTCTCTCAATTATGTATAAAAAAATGGGACATCATTGCTATTGTCACTTTATTAAGAGTTCAGTGGAGTTAACCTTGACAAAAACATATCTCAATTAAGAGACCTTGACAAAAACATATCCCAATTCAGAGAGATTAAGAGAGAACATCCCATTGTGAAAGACAGGACCATTACAAATGACCTTGGTTCTTTCAGCTAAATCCAATAAGTATGAGCCTTGTTTACGAAGTTTTGACTTTTTGTCCGCCCTTAGCTTTGATCTAGTTAAGTGGTCGACTTCGCTTTATCAGATAAACATATATAGATACAGATTATTGTGAAGTTGTTTGAAAAAACAGAGAGCTGTCAAAATATTAATTATCAAGTTTACTGATAATAATCAATTGGAAATATAATATATATGCTATGCAATTAATTTGTGAAAAATCCCGCGTATAAGCTTAAATATTTATCCAAATGACTATAATTAACCAAGCTTAAATAAAAAAAGATAAAAAGTTATTTATTTAGGAAGAACAGTGTTTGGTACATTTTGATTAAGGATAAAATATTTATGTGAGTAATAATTGCGATATTATGTACCTTTGTGATTCTCTGTCCAATATTTATCCAAATGACTATAATTAACTCATCATACATCCACACACAGAGACACACAGATACATAGACAAACACACACACACACTACAAACATATACAAACACAAACTATACAACTTTTATAAGAAACTAGCCGTGTCCCGCGGCTTCACCCGCTATTATCAAGTTAAAAAGTAATCTATATGTTAATTCTAGTTATAAACTATGTACATTCCAAATTTCATCCAAATCTGTTCAGCCGTTAAAAGGGAAGAAACATACTTACACACTTACTTTCGGATTTATAATATTAGTAGGATTAGTAGGATAACTTAATTATGCATAATTGCTATCTGAAACCTAAATATGTATTTTGGAGTGGATATGGAGGAGCAAGGAATTCTGAAATAGGTATTTTGGTACTTACTAGAAGGTCCCAACCCACTTAAGCAATCTTGGTTACAGAAATAAAATATTTTTATTTTGATACAATTTGCAAACATTCTACCAATAATACAGGCGTAGCTTACCATTTTAATTTGAAAAATAATTGAGAAACTGCAGTCTTTTTTTTGATGATACTTAGACTATTCTTACCATCATCGACCACATAATTACTTATCCATATAGATTACCGAGATCTAGCGTCACCTATAACCCGACAAATGATCAAAAAACGAAAACCCGACTTCTATGTAAGTAGTAGGTATTTACATGAACTTTCTATTATTTTATTAAATGAAATTTTTAAGCTCTATTATTTTATATACAATTTGATAGTATTTGCCCAATTTTACGTTTTTAGCCACTTTTTTACGGAGAGCTAAAGATGCCATTTTGTTTTATTTTAAAACATGTATTTAAACATATATACGGAGAAGAACCAAAGACGCGATTCTGTTTTAATTTAAAACATGAATTTTGACACCCGGAAAGTTAAGACGAATTCATCGATAGCAATTTAACTTTGGAAGTTATGACAATATGTACAAACGAACGTAAATACATACATGCGTTACATACGGTTCTAAAATGGTAACCCTCGTTTTTTCTTTGCCTTAATCAAAACGAACAGTAGATTCCACTTAATTCCAGAGTCTTATATTAAGGAGATTTTTGTGGTAAGTATTCACTAATTACCAATATCCGAGGCAAATGGTCTGTCTTTCCCATTAAAAACGGCTTGGTCCTAATCTTTGTGTGCCTTTTGTGTAATTAATTGACTTTCTCGGTGATATGGGTACGGGATATGGGCTCTAGGATTTTGTTGGGATAATCTTTGATTTGGTAATTAATGTAAAATTGTTGTATTTTGTATATAGTGGGCTAACATTTATACATACAACTTATTTGTTAGCTCACGGTTATATTATGTTTGACTGAACATAAGTCACCAAGTTTTATTACAGTCAGTCCGAGTCACTACAAGGAACACTGGCTGCCAATAATGTGTCAAGGGACACCGACTGCCAAGAGACTGTTTGGCGTATGTCAAGGAACCTGATTGTATACTGACCATCTAAGCGAGGGCCTTTTTATTGGTCCTCTTCTCTTCGGTCTTTTTACATGTTTTATATTAGATTCACTTGTATATGTTTGTAACCGATTTCTTTGGGCGCGATTTTGTTATTTTTGATTACTGTATCACGCTCGTTGTCTTCTTCACCCTTTGGGATGATCTCACGAGGAAGTGTACGCCAAGTCGTTAGGTACATCTGATTATTACCCAATCATCATCGTTACGTACCCACGAAACGGAGTAACATTCTTCAAGGGGAGGTGTGGTGCGTTGTTGACACGGTCGTGTATGCCATGCACCATCCGGACCACTAACTCCCCCACTGTCTTTAGCTTGACGTCCCGGGCGGTAACGTCGTTGCGAAAGTAACGAAGGAAGCGGCCTCACAAAGTAAATGGAATTCAAAGCTATTTGCTTTTATCTGAAAATCAGCTCACTGATTGCTTTTCAATGCGATTTGCCGAAGTTATGAATTTCCAATATTTAATAACGATTCGATATTGCTTTTTGTTTACAATAAGAACTTGAGTTATGGGTAACTCTTATTTCAATAAACTTAAAATTGATATTGCGAAAGGAAGGGAAACGTGTTTTCAAGTTTTTTTTTTTGATGAATTGATTTGATATTATATATTTGTGGATAAAAGCAAGCTTATATTTGAAACTATGTACGTGAAGAAGCATACTTGTTTTACCTTCACATAAAAACGCGTAGATTCGATTTAGAACGAATCGTAACCAGGATTAACTTATTTTAAATCATGAGTGCTAGCAGAACTTTTCCACAGTCAGTTATAGTTGTCGTCACGTAAAAAGAACGCTGAGCGACAGTGGAGCGACTGTTCTTGTGGAGCAAAAGAAACGTGATCTCAGCGCGGGAAGCAAGGATCAACACATAAATAGCGTGCGCGCACACATATCGGTGGAGCGTACCCTGTCACGCCCCTTTTATGCTACCTGTTTGATCAATAAATCGCTCTGTACAAATATAAACGGCCAGCGTTCTAATTCCGTTCAAGTAAAAACTGGAACGGAATTATTCCACTTTAAGGCTTTTTTTATTGCTCTTTTACTGCCCAATTTCCTGTCGCGTCCTCCATAGACCACAAACCCTGAAAGACGAAAATGGCGTCAACAATATAAGTGGTGGAACATGTTATATACGAATCAGTTAATGGCGATGTTACATTTACAACAATATCCATTCAGAACTGGGTCCTCAGAATATAAGCACAACTCTTTAGGAAAAGAAAGCATTGCAATGCCAAGCGTTATTCAAATATCTCTTTCGGGTAGTATTGCCTGGTGGTTGGCAACCTCCAGGTAAAAACTACCTGGTCTATCCTCTCAAGACCTATTACATCTAAGAGTTCTAGATAAGGATGTCTGTATATTTTTTAATTTTCATACCAATATCTTAATGCCTCTTAAATAATTAAAACCAAATCCAATTTTTTTCTTTGTTTTTATTTACCCCAGTCGTCAATGCGAAGTGGGGCGCTAGCGGCGATGGAGGCGGAGCCCGACCTCAGCACCTTCGAGAACAAATCGGGCCTGGCTGAAGATATGAAATTCTTGGCCTCGATGCCAGAGCTTTGTGACGTCACTTTCCTAGTCGGAGATACGAGGGAGCCAGTCTGCGCTGTCAAAGCAGTACTAGCGGCAAGGAGCAGGTGAGAGTTGTTTTGTTCTAGGTTCCCAATATTATTGATAGTGAACTTAGTCAAAAACGTAGTAAGTAAATACCTTTTTTGGTCATATAATATAGTACACTTGCACGTTGGGCCGTGCGAGGTGCTGATTAAGGAACAAGGCTCCGGTGAGCCATTCCAAAAAGAAATCTTGCCAAATATAAATCACATCGTGTATATAAATCACTACTGGACTGACGATCTGTCTTTCATTGTATTTACCAGGAAGAGTATATGATGTGCCGACCCCAAGGACAACTAAGGAATTTCAGTTATTGGCTTCAATCCGAAATAAAGTACATCGAATGCCTTTCTATGAACCAGGTTGAGCTTTCAATGCATTACTAGCTGCTTGAGTCAGTGTCTAAAAATTGATTGAATGGCGCGTATTCTTTGCTAAAATATCAGTTCACCTCTTTCGTAAAAAAGAAAACAGATTTAACGTTAGCTATGAAAGCTTTAGCCTGTGAAACTAATATAGATAAGTACAGAACTCTGACTTTGCTATTTAAACAGTATCTTTTTAATATGTTTAATACTCGGGACATGGATGATTCCTGATCCACCTAAGGTATAATAGGATTGAACTAAGACTTACAATGACTGAAAAGCCTTTGCCTGTCAATACAATTAAGCATGTGTAGCAAGATGGATGAATACTTACCTTAGGATAATCTTAGTTATTTATGTCAAAAGGCTTTGGGAACAACTTCATTGAACAAACTAAATAGCTGCAGAATATAGCTACGTTCCCGTAAGACGTTAATAATAAGGATATGATAATTTCGTCGCTTCAGGCAGGGCGTGAATAGCATAGCGGTTAGAGCAATATTATAGGGCATGATACCCTATGGCCGTGGGTTCAATCCCCGCCATAAACGAACATTTTTCTTTCTAAATGTACTAGCTACATAAACAACATAAATTAACGTCGTATCCCGATCCATTGATCGTCAATATTATTCTCTATCTTTTTTTTGATCGTCAATAGTTTTCTCCCCATGGACAATTTGTGTTTCTGGTTCTGGTTGTGATTGTGTGTGTGATATGAATGTTTCCGGCATCCACGACACAAGTCATCGAACTTAGTTTGGGGCCGTGAGTGTGAATGCGTTTGATCTCTGACAGGCTAGCATTTGACAACTAATTCTAATTCTGATTTGTGGTACCCCTCCCAAGATGTGGCCTGCACTGACGTCCCGCTTGTGCATTTCCCCTAGCGGCTACTACCCAGCCCAGCTCGTTTATGCAGTGTAGGGTGGGTCTGGGTTTTTTTTTATTTAACGACTATGAGGTTCTGTAGGTTACATCGAAATATGTTGGTAAGTGATGTAATCCAAGGTGGTGGACATGATATCTGTTACTGTTTTTTTTTACTATTTTGACATATTAAAAAGTCGGTGCCAACTAAAATTACAGTAATTTATTTAATTGGTCATTAAAGGAAATGCCATTTCAGCAAAATACGAATATTAAACAAACCGCGCTTTTAATAAAGCAATAATTATACTTGGTACTACAATGGAAACAAATTCACAGAACCTGAACATAATTGGATAAATGAAATACCTAATGGCTGCTACACATAGGACGTTTTGGGTCGATGTCGAACGTAAATCATTCAAGTCCTTAAAAGTGTAAAAACTTTTCGAATAAATGTATCATTAATTCACATCAAAATTTAATATATGAAACCAAACATATGCGAATCTTTGAAGTATTCAACTTGATGGAAACTTTAATGTCCTTTTAATTCATTGATATATATTTTTTCTTTATGTTTTTTACTGTGCAGAGTATTCCAAAAGATGCTCTACCAAGCTCCTAGCCCACAAAGAAAGAAGGAGCCGGCACCTCGAGAAAACAAACTCAGACTGTTCCTCAAAAGGTCTTCGGAACCACTGCTCAATCTCCAGAACGCAGCCCAACAGGTAAAGAATCTAAGAAATTGTTGTACCCAATGCAAGGAATGTTAGATGTACCATATATTGTTTGACCCAAACTAATCCCAAATCATAATATAGAAGTGCTTGTTTCTAGCATATCTAATTACCCACAACAAAAGAAAAACTTAATTAAAGAGCGACGACTTATAGCTAGTACATAATTAGATTAAAACATTAATATATAATTACTAAAGATCAGAAATAAAAAACAAATTAAATTCAGAACAAGCATGAGAACCGCAATCATATAGCGAATAATTGTTTTTTTTTACATTTGGCTTCTAGTACATAGACGTGACTCTAAAAGCGACAAAATGTTTAATTGAATTTACAAAATGAGTAAAGTATACCTACTTAAAAGATATAAAAAACTAAATCATAATAAAAAAACAAAGTAGTGAGAGTTCACACGCTGTAGAACAATAGAAGTGAAACCAAAAAAGAGACAAATATTTATACTCAGTTGTCTCTTTTTGGTTAAACTTTTTTACGTTTTATAAAATCCAATTTACACCGTCCCATAAGAAGACGTAGAATAACTTAGCAAGAAATGTAAATCAATATATGAAATAGTTCATAACTAATTTCAATCTCATAAGAGTTAATTAAGAACGTTATTTTTTTTGTCTCGAGGCATTGATATTTCAATATTTTTTCTATCATTCGTTTTGGTGGATTTCGCTTCAAAGACTTTTCGCTCCAGCGTACCACGCTATAAGTTTTTCGCCACAACGACCTGTCGCTACAACGTCATTCGAAACTACGTACGGGAAATTACGTTTTAATAAAATTTATAACAGAATGTCTTATTTTCTTAGTGCTAAATTACAGCACAAAGTTTTAGAGCAATCTTTTTTCTAGTCGAGTATCTTTATGAATCTTATGCAACTGCAGCAAATTAAAGGTTTCCAATATCCTTTGCTATTTCTGCTGCCTTTATCGGCTCTTCTTCCTTATAAAAAGTTTCTTTGCAGCAATGTCTTTGTCTGCTTTGAATTCCTTTTCAAAGAGCTTTTATTAAATACTTAGAATATTGTAAGTTACTTTAACTCAAGTAAGAGCTCTTTTGAATAAAAACATAGATACAAATTTCAATCAGAAACCTTTTTTTAGATTTCTTATTTTTTTCTCCGACAATTTTTTTTTTAATTATTCAACTTTACTATTAAGAAGTTAATAATAATAAAAGATAATTCAATTTTAAACCTTGTTACATCACAAAAAATCC
The DNA here is from genome assembly GCA_948107665.1 of Lomographa bimaculata. NCBI lineage: Eukaryota > Metazoa > Arthropoda > Insecta > Lepidoptera > Geometridae > Lomographa > Lomographa bimaculata. The sequence continues at coordinate 6,230,368 of OX403597.1, forward strand.
AGCACACTTTAAATATTTCGACATTGAACGGTGTTCAGATCATGGTTTTTTATTATTCAAGTGAAATGTTTTTACCATGCAGAGATCGTCTTTCGCGCAGCAATTGGCACCAATACAAGAGGTAAAACAAAATTATTAGGGAGATATCACTTCGTCGGTATTTCAATGTTGGCATTGTATAATTTCATTATCGATTTTACTACTTGTAGATAAGGACGAAATTTAATTGTATCAAATTGTAGGTACTCCATTTGTTGTGTGTTGCATGCGTTTGTAAATATATTGTGTAACGTACTCTATTGTTGTTACATTAAGGTAAGTATCTCGTTGCAGTGCAATGTTTTAAGTTAGGTATTGTAAATTGTAGACACACCTTTGTCGCATGCTTCAAATTCCCACTGTTATATCGATTGATTATATTATTTCCGTTTTGTCTGATTATCTTTATTGTTACAGTATCCCACATATTTTTTCTTTACTGAATCATTTATTATTGTGATTGTCCAGTGTATAAAGCTACGCCTATTATTGTTATACCGTTGTAACGTAGCTGGTAATAAACTATTTGTTCTATAACAATAAGTATATCTACGGTTTAATTGCCTATATTTCCTAAAAACTAAACTAAAACTATTAACATCTATACAGCAAAGACCCGAGCTTAAATTCTTCAAATATTATTACTTAACAAAGATTGTTTTGTTGTGGATGGTAACTAGGTCAAACAATTATATACACTCCAAACCAACCTAATAGTTCAGTGCTAAGATCATCATAGCGTACTATTTTTCGAAATCGGATCGTAATTTGTAAATCTATACAATAAGGTGTATCAATTCGTTAATTTATTGTTTGTCAGACGTCAATAACACCTCTAAACCTAGCAATAGAATGAAATTACACACAAGAAGCGCTGTCGGGTGAATTTCAGATTAAAATGTTTTAATCATGTTCATGATCGCGCGTTTAAAGCTGCGGACATTTTATTAACAGTGCCTCTTGTTTTTGCAAGGCATAACACGAAAATTTTGAACTAAAATCGTTACGGATATTTTATATTTTTTAACGGCATTTTTTTTATACCGATTTGTCTTTAAAAATATGAAGATGTTTTATTTGTTTTCGCAATGTTCTCGATAAACATTCAAAATATTTATGTGCAAAACTCAGTTGTCGATATTTATATTTTCTATAGGAGTTATTATCAACGTTCAATCACTTTGGTAGAATACATATTATTATGCACTAAAACGCACTACAAACATTGTAATGTTTCATAATATAATCGATATACATTTAAAATTTTCAGGGTTGTAATGTTTTCTTTTTTTGTAAAGATTGGCTATTTTGAATTATTTTAATATATTATATCAATGTCATATCACTTTTTCAGTTTTTCAATAGATATTTTGTTATTCAACTTCTAATTTTCGAACAGCCATCGTCGCAGCAGCATCAGACTCTGATCATTGAAGAGTTTGAACCCGACGTGTTCCGTCAGCTGATTGAATACATTCACACAGGCTGCGTCACTCTGCAACCGAGGACTTTACTTGGTAAGTTCAACATTCATAAATATTTTAAAATCAATTATACTCTTAGTGAAGAAGATGGACATGCGCATACGTTGGATGTCCTAATAAAATCTAGGATGATAGAATTTATAGCCTACCATATACAATGTACAAGTATTAGAAAATGTTATACTTTTTACAGTTTTAGCCTGCCACCTTTAATTAGAAAATCCAGCTTATAATATTTTGTAAGGTTCTTGTATAAGATAATGATCTTATATTACGCAAGAAAAGCTTAAAAAACCTTCACCGCATTATCTCCGGAACCTTTGATTAGATCTTGACAATTTTTGTATTTGACCAACTTTACACCTTTCAAATAAAAATCGTTACACCTAGAAAAAAGTTCTGAAGTAACACATATAAAAATATACAGTTGAATTGAGAACGGCTCAATTTTTTAAATTATGGTCGAAGGTTTGTCAGTCAATATTGTGTATAAATAGGGTTACTTATGGAAAAACAAATACTCGTCGGAGTCGAATTTGCGTATGTTTATAAAATAATTAAATATGTATGTCATTCCAATATATTTCTCTTGTAAATACCTCTTTTTTTGCCAGATTTACACCCACCATTTTCGAAAGGTTTATGGTGAAAAGGTTAAAAGGGAACTTTCAAATCCAATAAAACGATCATAAGATGGGACAGACAATAGCATTATCCGACCCACAAAAAGACATTTGCTGTTTATAACAAAAGCCCAAAAATCACTTTACGCTTTTTCCGAATATAGATAATATTCTGACGACTAAATGGGATGGACTATACTCACGTCCCAAACCTATTACGGTCTACATAAGTTTTACATTATCCATGGTTACCTACTGACATCGAATGAATTTAGGGACTGCCCTCCCATTTTCCCTCAAAATGTTTACGTCTTGACCAACATTTTTGCAAAAAAACTTAATATTTAAAGTATTTATCTAAATCTGCATGATGCAGATTTTTTTGGCTTGTAAAATAATAAAAACCTAGAAAAATTAAGCAGTAAATCACATCTTAAACGCTCTATTTGTACATAACTAATTAGTTTTAATATTTTATATCAGAGCATTGTAAATGTTTATTAGAGCAATGTTTACTCTTTTTACCCGAAAATTGCGAAGTCTAAAGAAAACGCCTCCGTGGCAATCCATAAAAGTGACATAATAAAAAAAATTTATACCCCCAACCCTTTATCTGGAAAACGGCTTCATCGATTTTCGCCAGATATATATAAGAACACACTCGATCAAGTCGCCTTTCAAACCTTTTAAAAAACAGAATTCACCACTTATATTTTGGTTTCCGCTTGATCGATTTCGATAAAATTGATATGGGACCACTGAAGTATAATTTACCAAAAATTTTCAAAATCGATTCATAATTGACAAAGATATCGCGTAACATACATACAAAAAAAAGTCAAAAAGTCAAATTGAGAACCTCTTTTTTTGAAGTCGGTTGAAATAGAAACGAAATAATTTAAATGGTAAAGCGAAACGTTCATTTCCAAAGGAAAAGCGATGAATAAAATTAACTACAGTATTTTTTCCGATTTAGTGGTAGTCAAAGAATTCGTTTGAAATACTTCTCGTCTTTGTGAACACTTTGAATACCTGCGAAGCATTGTACGTTTAAAAGTAACTGAAAATTGTTACAGACGCGATTGCAAAATACTCTCTAAATTGCACATAGTTTGCATGTTAGGGACTTGTTGTTGTGCCTTTAAAATGCAAACGATACGAATAGACAACGAATAGTCTGCCACGAAATTGATAACCATAGGTAAGTTAAGTAATATTTAAGAGTAAATCTTTACGAAACAAATTATATACAGATCCATAATAGTATAAGGGTTTTTATCGACCTTTCTTCAGAGTTTATCCTCGTCTTAATCAACATCTTAAGCACGCTCCTTCTCAATGTTAACTTAAATCTCAAGTTATTTGTTAAACATGTTTGTTAGGAAAGTATTTTATTAATTATTCACAAAGTAATTAAGGACTTTGGAAGAGGGCAGATTATCTAATATGCTCTTAGAATATAAATAGAGATCTTATAAAATTGCTTAAGGGAATTGTATACCTGCCTTGCAAATTAAATATTACAGGGCGATTTATTAGAGGCGTCTACTTGTAATATAATGAACTGACGTAGACTCTTTCACAGACACAGCTCTACAGTAAATTTGAAGACTCGTATCTTGGGAGCTGGAAACATTCACATCGCACACTCAATAACACCATGAAACACAAATTTCCCCTAGGGAAAAAGCTTGTGTTCCCATCGAGAATCAAATAACTTAAAAAGCAGAGGCCCACCCAACTGCGCCACCGAGCGACCGTTCGCTTGGATTTGATTACCGGTGGTAACACAAATTTTCTCGCCAAGGGAAATATGTGTTTCTTGTTTTGGGTGTGATTATGTGTGTGACGTAAATGACCGGCACCGGCACTACTCCAACGATAGTCAGTTCTGCGGCTTATTATGTATGAATAAATGAAATATTTATATGGCACTATAAACAAGATAAACATAATATAAAATGTACAGCAAAACAGCTTAAAAAGAGACATAAGGTAATTAAACATAACAAAAAAGTGCCATAAGGGTCATGACTCAGCGTTTTGCCATTGTGTAACACAAGGCGCTGATTTTTAGCCACAACCCAGAGGTGGCAGATCTAAATCTGTAAATATATATATATCTATCTTTAATGTTATATATTATTATAAATATATACAAAGTACAATAAATACATAAAATAAGTTTAAATAATATAATATATATGTACATATGTGAGTTACTGTCTTGAAGTATACTGTCATTTCAGCTTGTTAATCTTTTGAGCTATTTCGGTGACTTTCTTTCTTTTGTGTAGATACCTAATAACTAATCACTCGCGCCGAACAGGAATCTCGCGCCAAAATTTTGCCTAATAAATAAAATAAATGTGGTTAACTGGTTATAACTTTGGTTCTGAAAACTAATTGTTAGATTTCTGTATTAAAATTTGTTGTTTAAGTACGGGATAAAAAAAATATTAAGTATCAGTTTTAAATATATATGTATATATAGTACATATTTATATATAGTTATAAATATATAAATATGTATCTGTTTTTGAGATAGAACCCCGGACAAAAAAGGTCTAAAAACAGTGACTTTGGTGGCCAACCAAATTGTTACTTTCCAAAATAGATAAAAAAACGGTTTGTCAAGTATAGTACGTAATTTTCAAGCTCTTTTTGAGGACAAGGGCAGAAAAACAAACTTTTTTTTTGCTCGCCACTGTCGTGTATGAGTGCCCCTTATTATTTTCATTTATATTATTTTAGTTTTCATTTCTGACTTTGGCTTTTCCATGGCTAACATATTTTCTGAGAATTTCAAGTTCGATTCGCTTGTATAGTTTAGACGCTAGATGCTTCTGAAGATGGACGTACGGACGGACAGATAAAGTGCTGAACTATTCAAGTCAATTAAAGATCTCGTTTCGATCGATCAATAATGAAATTAACGAGAACGTCTGTCAGTAAAATATCTTGAGTTTGATTCTCATTCCATAAAATTCCTATATTTTTCTGACAGACAAGACTATCAAAAATTTCAATTACAGAGCCGTTTTCCTAAGACGTGATCTACTTACCAACTGGCCTCCGTAAGGACCTTGAATATAAATATGAATTACTGGAGATAAAATTGTGACTAGGGGTGCCTGTTGTGCGAAAATCACACTGCGTGTCTAGGGGTTTCGATATACCCAAAAATATCTTCGAATTATTGTTATTAGTTGTGCGCAAGGAGGTTACAGTTTTAGATTTTAGAGCTTCATTGATGACAGACTAAGCTGAAATTACTTTCTATTAAATCGTACGTGGTGCGTACCATCAGATAAGTCTGATGGTACGCACCACGTACGCTTGAATACACAAACAAAACTAGACAAGTGCAGTCTGAATAGCATTTTCCGTCGTCAGCTATTTATGGTTTTCCACTTGTCCTGTGAGATTTTCCTTTTTTCCAAATAACATGATTCTTGGTGAACGGAAAGTAGTTCTGATTTGATTCTTAGTGTCAAAAAACTAAAAACTTTGTATATTCGGTTTAAATGGTATTCTATAATTGAGAGAACTTTGAAGAGGGGATCTTTGATCAAGATATTTGTGACCATTTCAACATGATACCTCTACGAATTTCTTAGATAAGGGTCTGGCAGACAGATGGACAAACATAACGACATATGGATGGACTACGGAGTGTCCTAGTTCTGGACTTAGCTCGTCACCATAAAGCTCAAAGTGTTACTTCTCATATGCCAAGTTTTTACTCCGTTCTAAACTATTTCCTCAAGCTACTGAAAGATGTGAATATCAAAATTAATTAATTGACCACAACAACGCTAGGGTAGATTTGAATTGCAATCAAGTTAAAAAGGACAAGTTTCCATAAGCTATTGTTTTAAAAGGATTTTAACCGCTTTCCATAAATTAGAAACTGAAAAGTAGCTACCGTGTTGATATTTTCATATGACATAACATTAGAGGCCGGGGAGTCTGTGAAACGAGTCTATAGGCTGTCTCTGTTTAACTGGCAAACTGTGCCCATGCTTGATGCGATAGCACTACCGACTGAACAAATTATGATAGGTGCCGTAATACCAAACATTATGAATGAAAATGTAATGTTTAGCCATTGTTTTTGCATTAATATTACCTTGAAATGATAAACTATGTTCCTGTTGTAATGACAAAAGAAATTATATTAGTTTTGAATAAAAAACGAATAAGTTAAAGATGCGACATTTACGTCGTAACAATGTGTGAAAATCAATTGGTTTATATTTCGTTTTAGGTAATTATTTTGGGACAAAAACTATCCAGGAACCTATATTAATATGTTTTTAATCTGAATAACAGAACAGTATGGTGGTAATATGCTTGAATTATAAATAATTTCGGTATTACGATTGTATGGGCAAATCAGCCACTGGAGGCCCCTTAAATACATGTAATGATTTTGAAATGTTCAGTTAATTAAGACAAATAAAAATGTTTGTTAAAACTATAATAAACCATTCATTATTAACGAGAAACATGAGGTCTGAAAAAGAAATTCTTTTCTAAAGTGGTTGAAATTCCTTTGTAAATAACATCCCACACAAAGTACTTTCTTTTAGAATATTAGCATTACCATCACCTAAACACACATCACAGAAAACGTGTCAAAGCTTTCACAGTTTGAAGTTACTTGGCAACTTAAACAAGCTATTTGAATGCGCAAACATCACGTGCCTTGTAGGGAACTCTGTCACAGTAAAAACCTAAGTCTCGAACACTGAGAATTCATGTACGCAACACGGGAATTTGATCTTTTTACAGCAAATTATCAATTTTGAATTTTATTTTTACTTCTTTTCCTATATTATTAAGAGATGAAACAAGCAAATCGCTCGCCCATTACAATTGAGTCGCTCAGAGATTTCTGAATTTATTTGGGTCAAATCCAGCGCGACAAAGCACTTTTTCACCCTGAGATATTAAATGTTTAATCTTTATAAGCCCTGTAATTTCACTTGTCCTGTAAGACATTATTTCTTGACTTCCTATACCCATAGGTCAACGTTAAGTTACCTATGGTTTTGATAGATTTACGAATGTCAAAATATACAGCATAAATGGCCATTGGTTTTGTTGACTTGAGAATCTTGAATTTTTACAGCTCCAAGGGACTTTAGACTTTAGAAACATTTTAGTATTTGATATCAATTCATTCTTATTACTTATATGCGTTCCTAAAAAAAGGGGCATCACAGAATACTGTTTTTCGCAATGATAAAAGATTTATTTTATTTTTTCTGTCAAGAAGTTTAGTCACTCAATGTTAGTGATATGAAGGTTGCTTTTTTTTTAGATTAAAAAATCAAAAAGACTATACAAGTGGCAAAATCAAAATTTTGAATATATCTGGAAAACGACTGCACCGATTTTCAGCAAACATAGCTAAAAAAACTCTCTATCAAGTCACTTTTCAAATAGACATATTTGTCATTGAAATCGGTTAAGCCGTTTGAGTGCTACGATGCGACAGATAGACACTACAAACTCATAAAACCCTACTATTTCATCGGAAGTTTAAAATTAATTTTCAATTGCCTTCAAAGAAGGAGGGTCTCAATTCGACTGTATGTTACGCGGTATCTCCGCCAATTATGAATCGATTTTGATGATTTTTTTGTTGTTTGGTAGAGTATACTTCAGAGGTGGTTTTATAACATTATTATCGAAATCTGTTTAGCAAAAACCGAAATATAGGCGACGAAGTCGGTTTTTTAAGCTTTGTTTGCGTTTGAATTATAACTATTAATTTATTATTGAGATAAAAATAAAGAGACTACAAAATTCTTTTTGAATGTGTAACAATCGATTTATAAAACTGGTACAGTTTTAGAATTTAATTACGATATACGGTGAAAGCCCTGCATAAGTACATTCTGTTGATAGCAAAATTCAGTTAACATGCCGATGAACTCTGTCATACTACAACTCACATATTATACAAAGTTATAGTATATTTGTCTCTACAGGCAAATAGGTTAATTGATAGGTAAAACGTTGTGTTCGGGTAACCAATCGTTGAAATTGTTTCTCAGATAATATTAGCACAAGAACGTTATAAGCATATAGTATAAAATGGTTAACTTTCCTCCTAAATAGCTCACCTATATTAGCACAGTCATTGAGGGGTTTTTAACTGCAAGAAATACAAATATTATTCTGAAGAACATTGAACAAACATTAAGAATTTACTGCGTTTTGTGTGGTAAACTTGAAAGGATAAATACTCAGCAAGAAACAATATTTATAATTATGTTTTCAAGGAAACAGATTGATTTAAAATTTGATTACTCTCTGCTTTCCATCGCTGTTATACATATCACTACATACAGAAATAATATTCCAGGAATATTATCTTATTAAACAGGAATGTTTGGGTACCCTGATGTGGCGTTCAGTGAACCTGGTTGACGTTCAAACCTTGTTACAAATTCTAAAAGCGTTGCATTGGCGTTAACTTATATTGAGATACATATCCCACTTACGAACACGAACGGTAATAGTATAGTCTTTTGTTGGAATATCGTGATTTAATATTGTTTTTCTTATGTTTTTTTTTATTTGCTTAGTTTCACCAGTCCCGTTAGATGTGGGTCTGTAATCAAATCTTGCAAACTAGACTAGACCCAAATCCCGATATCTGATTGGACTCAAATTTGATGTACTTATATATCTTCCGTGACAATACAATAATATGGAACTATGGAGCTGGTCTGATGATGGAAACTGAAGATGGCCATAGGAACTGCTGTGTTAAATAAGATACACCCATCGAGTTTGGGTAGTTTGATTTGTTTTAAAAAGTTCTCTGGTTATATAACTTTTATGATTTTTTTTTATTTACAACTGTACATACCTTGATTTTTTAGGGTATAATTTAGCCACTAAAAATATTTTTAAGACTCTAAGTCTAGGCACCAAATAAAATAAACAACGTCAAAAAAAATCTATTGACTTTTTTAAAAGGGCCCTAAAGTATATAATATTATAATCCAAAATAAATTAAAAAACATCAGAAAAATTGCAAGCCTTGCACAAATATTATTTTTGGTTCTTAAAGTGGATTAACGGTCACCAAATTCTGTCTAAGAGTTGGCTAAGCCATATATAGGTGCGACGACGAGCGAAGCGAATATTTAGTCTAAAGTGTATTTTAAAGGCGTCATATTTTATAATACGAAAAAAAAATGTATTTCATAATATTTTAGGAAACGTAATTTGGTGAGCATTTATCCATTTTGGTAAACGTTAAGAATTTTTTTGGTAGCAAAGATAGGTACTTTTTTCGGCGGTGTTTAAACACAAGCCATTTTTTTAATCTTTAAAAATTACAATTTGTTTATTTTTAAACTTCGACTTACAAAGTTTTCCTCAGCAATGTATTTCTCCCCTAGGGGAATTTGTGTTGTCTGGTTGTGTGACGTGAATATTTCCGGTAACCACTATAGTTAAGTTTTTGAACTTAGGAGACTGTCATAAACGCATTTACACCCATGCGTTTATGAAAAAAAAACAAAAAAGGAATATCAAAACATTATCCGATTCTATTAATAGCGAAATTCAATTATAGGTTGACAAATTGCGTCAATACGGCGAAATAGTATTTACATAGGTATGGGAAGTGAAATTGCTTTTGGGGTTGGGGTCTTGAGGGGAAGCTTTCTGTAAGTGATTTTCGATCAAACAGCCCGTGTCTTAAAAAACTATATTAATCTGTGTAGCAATTTCATAGGATTAATTCTTTATTTTCAAAGATGTATCTGGTAACAAATCAAGCATATCCCTACTTAATATTATAAATGAGAAAGTAACTCTGTCTGTCTGTTAAGCTGTCACGCCTAAGCCACTGAACCAATTTGATAAAATTTTGTACAGATATAGACTAGAGCTTTGTTAAGGACAACGGCTACTTTTTATCCCGGATTTTCTGCATGTTCGGGACTTACGCAGATAAAACTGCGGGGCGTAGCTAGTATGTAATAATAACAATCACCCACTAAAATTTTAAGAAATTAGTCACTTTATACAATTTTAGAGCAAAATAGTTTTTTAAATAGAGAAAGCTTAAAAAGACCTTTATGTTTTCGTCTAATTACAACCCTTTTATTTGTAAATCATAAGCAAACGCTTTTTGACTACCGTCCAACATGTATATTGAAGATAGGAGAGTTAAGCACGACTACAGTGCAAACTGGAACTCTCTAAGATGTACAAATCATCGTTAATTTGTAAGCGACAGATTCTAATTTTAAAGACTCTTATTTAATTGAAAGGTGTGGGAAAGATCTTTCAATTATAAATATCGGTTTCTTATAATAATCACCTTTTTTAATATTAAAACAGTAACAATAATAACTGACTTCCGAGCTCTTTATATAAGAGATTCTGATATATATAATTACGTTAGGTACGTGTGTATCTGACTGCAATCCTTCTAAACAGCTGGACCGATTTTGATGAAGCTTTTTGTGTGTGTCGAACAAAAAAGGGTGGATTAAAGTGGATTCAAGAATGGCTTAGGATCAAGCAAAATAAATATTTGAAATATTCGAATAAAATTTCATGGGTCGGAAAACATTACTCGGATATTGTTAAGGCAAACATAAACATGAAGGAGGTAATAATTTAGTCAATAAGTTTTTAGTATGGTATTAATGTACTAGGCAACCATAAATGTGAAAGAGGTAACATGCTTTTTTTCTTTACATGACATTGCAAAGCATGCCTGGTATAGTTGGTTTCAATATATTATATATTAATTTGTTGAAATGAAATAAAAGAGGACGAATATTGGAAAATAAATTTTCCACGGAACAAAAGCGGCGTGCTGTTTAATTATAATTTGTTATCTATGGTCATGCTATCCATCCAAGAATCAATCACAGTCATAATAAGCTATTTTATCTGTTATAGATGATATGGTATCTATATTATTAACTCGGTATCATTCGATATTCGATAACCGATTGTGAAGTGCACATATACAAACCAGACGAGGAAGACAGATTGACACCAACTTAAAAAGAATTATCGATATGAAATGAAATGCATATAGTTACTTCAAATAAAAAACAGTTGATCATAATACTGACCTACCAAATATATATTTGAGGTTTAGGTAGTCAGGTATCTTAAAACATCATAATAATATGATTATTATTATTATATTTGACATGTGCCACAATAACAATAAGTGGAAATGAATAATTCATCATGGGATGTCAAATTTCAAAGTCAAAGATACTGATAGAACTAAATAATTATATAATAGTTAAACGCTAGCAAATCTTTGAAAAAGCTATATTTTAGTTTAGCCTTGATCGCTCTCGAATTTATATGGTATCACCTCTGAAATATAATAATCAACCAAACAAAAGAAAAACATTTAAATCTATTTATAATTGGCGGAGCTATCGCGTAACATACATTAAAAAAAACATTCAGTAGAATTGAGAACCTCCTTTTTTAAGTCGGTTGAGAAATTATAGATCCCTAATGTCTGCGGCGCGGAAATTCAGTACGTGCACGATATTTTAATGATGCATAAAACTTATTTACTAATAGTTACGAGATTTGATCGTACCTTCTCTCCGCTGTATACATGTCATGCAGATGTCATGGGATTAATATAAAGCAACATTTATATTAGTAAAATACACAATTGGCAGTTAAACACGACCATGTTTACAATAAATCAGAATTTAACGTTGCATGTATTTATCATGGATATAAGCCATGCCCAATCCAAATGTCACCCGAATTTGTTTAGCTGCTTAATGACGTGAACAAAGAGCAATATCACTCAAAATGTTCAGTCATTATAGTACAACAAAAAAAACTAACAGTTACACACTCACCGCCCCGCATTAAGTTCAAAGACTTGTATCAATGGCATTCTTGGATATTTTAAATCTAGCAGAAAAAGTTAAATTTAAATTACTTATTAGCCTAATCTTGCTAGATTGTAACAAAAATAGCTAATAAATAATAAACGCTATCGTGACCTATATTAGTAAAAAAAAAATGGTACCAGAACAGTTTACTGCGCTCACACAATGACACCTATAACAAGAAGCACACATTACACTTGTGGAGTGAAATTGTTTTCGTGTCGGGAATTGAACCCAAAACCTGTGCTTTCTAAAGTCTTACCAACTGCGCTTATAGAGTTGTCATTGAAATAATACTACTGTCATTAAATCTAAAGTACTCTTTTTACATTTCCAGGAGTGATGAATGCAGCTGACTACTACGGTTTGGATGAGCTACGACGCGCCTGTGCTGGTTTCGTCCAATGCTGTATTACAGTTGATACAGTCTGCGCTCTCCTAGCGTCAGCGGAGAGATACATTCAGTACAAATGTACCAAGAGTTTAGTGCAGAAGGTAAAACATTGTTCTTATTATTAGGAGAAGACTGGTTTTTTGTAATACTGATGATACAGACGCAGACCATGCCAACAATGATGTTGACATGGTCTGCATTTCACTAGCGTCAGTTGAGGGATACACACTCGTAATTAAACGCAAGCAAAGCTTTAAAAATCGACTTCACCGCTTTATCTTCGGAACCTGGTAAGATTAAATGTATTAAACACGCACCATTGAAAACTACTAATCAGATCTCGATCAAATTTAAATGGGACCCATGGGAAAGTAACAGATTTAAAACAACAAAAAAAAAAAACAGTTCCCATGGAAAGAATGTATTAGGTAACACGCATAAAAAAAAACATTCGAATTGAGTACCTTCTCTTTTTTGTAAAGTCGGTAGAAAATGTATTCAAAGTCTTACGGAGAAAGTAAAAATTCTTACTCCTAAGTTAGTAAGCACATGATTTAATTTTGTGCAGTGATGTATCATTGTTGATGCAGTTCGCGTGCTTTTGATGTCAGTTGAGTCAGTCGAGCTATGGAAAGGGCTATACTCGAAGTTTCTCTACGAGATCGAATCAGAAATAAGGAGATTCGTAGACGAACGAAAGTAACCGATATAGCCTGGCGGATAAGCAAGTTGAAGTGGCAATGGGCAGGGCACATAGTACGTAGAACGGATGGCCGATGGGGCTGAAAGGTTCTAGAATGGAGGCCACGGACTGGCAAACGCAGTGTCGGAAGACCGCCCACAAGGTGGACGGACGGATTGTTCCCAGTTGTCCCCTCTAGCCCTGTCACCCGGGGTGACAGATGGGAATTGTCTTCCCATCTGTAACCGGGGTGACAATTACTGGGAACAATTTTAGAGGGGACAATTCCCAGTAGTCCCCTCTAGGGTGTGACAGATGGGAAGACAATTCCCAGCTGTCACCCCGGGTGACAGGGCTAAAGGGGACAACTGGGAACAATCCGGACGGACGAATTTGGAATGTAGGTAGCTTATACTCTGAATTAGGACATACGCTACTTTAATCATCATCATCATAAGAAGTTCTGAATTAGGACATACGCTACTTTAATCATCATCATTATAAGAAGGGGACTAGTTGAGCCGCGGGGCTCAACTAGTCCCCTTCTAATCCTACCAATATTATAAATCCGAAAGTTTGTGTGTAAATGTGCAAGTGTGTAAGTATGCTTGTTCCCTCTTCACGCTTTAACGGCTTAACGGATTTGGATGAAATTTGGAATGTACATAGCTTATACCTAGGATACCTATCCGCTTTAATAAAGTTAAATATGTGTTAAACAAAGGCTACTTTTTGACAGTCAGTGTGGCGATCCCGCGGGGCACGGCTAGTATTCAATAGATTCAAAGTTTAGTTGTAATTATTCAAGACACGTCTAATATTCTACATATGTCTGATTACAGGTTCTAGAATTTGTGGACGAGCACGGCAACGATGTTCTCAACCTCGGCTCATTCACTCTTCTGCCGCAGCACGTCGTAAGATTAATTCTGGCCAGGGACGAGCTCCGAGCTGACGAGTTCACGAAGTTCCAGGTGACTTGTTTGGTTTTCAATTTACAATCATTAGGTTATAATACGAATGCAGCATAACCCGACTACAAGTGACAATGTCAACGTTTTGAAAATACCTCAGACGCTCTATCTGAAAAACGGCTGCATTATTTTTCACTGAACATAGCTGAACACACTCTCGATTGAGTCACCTTTCAACCAAAACAAAACTAAATACAACGGTTTAATTTCCTTATTCCTACTGGACGACTGCAGCGCTCTGCTCAACATCTTAAATTAAAGATCCCTCAGAATAATACTGCATCGTATTCAGACTCCTTTACAATAACAGATATTCATCTCTGGAATAGTCTACCCGCAAATATTCGTCAAGCTCCATCTTAAAATAAAAAAATATTAAACTCCCCACTTACATGTACGGGAACCCTCTTAATATTTATTTACATTTATATAATTTTAAATGTCATTTCTGGCTTTGGGATTACTTATACATATTCATTGACAATTTGAAGTCAGACGCTAGATGCCTCAGACAGACAGGCGGACAGACGGACAAAGTGCTGAACGACCCAAGTCAATTTAGAGATCTCGCTTCGCTTGATCAATTTTAAATACGAAAGTTTGTGTGTGTGTGTGTGTATGTGAATGTTTGTTACCACTTATCTCCGTAATCCTAACGAATTACCAAATTTTGATAAAATTTAGACTGTATATAGTTCAGGTTCCGAAATACACAAAGGCTAATCCAATTTTCAAAAATCAACCCCTAGGTGTGCTAAATCGGTTGGTAAAATTTGTATGAATCATTTCATTCCTTGCTTCGATTCACTCAAAACTCGGTACAAATAAACTTTTAAATAAAGAATAAAACACGTATGTATAGTTTTTTTCAAAATTAACCCTAGATTGTGTGCAACAGAGTTTTAAACTTTGTATTTTTTTTATTTCATGGTTTGATTCCCTCAAAACTCAGTTTAAATAAACATTAAAGCACTTTATGAAACACGTATGTTTTATTTTTCCAAAACTAAGGTGTGTACGGTGCAAGGTGGTTCTAAAGTTTGTATGGAAAAATGTATTCCATGCTTCAATGTACTCAAAATTCTATACAGATAAATTTAAAAATACATAATGTAAAACCTATATTTTATTTCCTATAAACTACCCTAGAGAGTACATATGTACAAAAGAGTTCAAAACTTTGTATAGAAAATTTTGTTCCATGGTTCGATTCTCTGAAAAATCAGTTTGAATAAACATTAGTATGATAAAAATTACGTTTTGTTGTTCATTAGTATACCGTTAAATAGCATGTCTAAAAAGGCCAACTGTTGAAACCTGACAATACTTATATAAAATCTTTTTACACAGTTTTTGTAATTTTACATTGCTGTTAAATCTGAATACCAGTAGAAGAGCGAAAAAAATCTCAATCCGTGTTGTATTTAATGCCTATATATTGTAATATAATATTTTCTGTCAATAATTGATTCTGATTCTGACTTCTCTATTAGTCGGTTTCAAGTTCTTAACTTTTGCCTTTTATCCTAACAGAGTCATTCTAACTTCCAGGCTGCTCTAATGTGGAGCAAGAAGTACTGCGACACCAACCAGAACATAAACCTCAAAGACGTGATCGGAAACTTCCTGGAGTACATCCAGTTTCACAAGATCCCAGCCAACGTGCTAATGCGGGAGGTGCATCCTCTGGGTCTGGTTCCGTACTCCATCATTATGAACGCGTTGGCTTACCAGGTGCGTGAGATTACCTTATTATTGACTTTTAGTACATATATAGATTACCTGAGTGTTTTGTCCACGTTAATCAATGTTTGAGAGTAAAACGTAGCTAATGTTACTCTCTAATATGAATATCCATCGGTTCAGTCTTTTTGGTAAGATGAAGAAAAAAATATGCTTGATAAGCAAGCATTGGGCCACTATATCCTGATGGAAAGTGATTATGCAGTCGAAGATTTAGCAAGCCTATCAAAATTGAACTATTTAGAAGCTTTTATTTAACTTCCAATAATTTTATGTTTGTTTGTTTGTGTAAATCAAATCTGTCAAACTAAACTTTTGCAAGCTGAATTAGACCTACTCAGTCTTATATTACGGAGATCAATGTTAACTTGCTTGTTCAGTTCCGATGAGATTGCATATTTTTAGGTAAGCATGATCTGAAACGATATAGGATTAGAGCTACTACTAATGGTCTACAACTTTTGTATGCATTTAATTATAATAATTATTATAATTGCCAGTTTTTAGTTTCACTTTGACATGGTTGCTGAACTTAGGGTTGGATCCTGACTAGAAAACCCCTCAATAGTTAGCAGCATAGACACGACTCTACACTCATTTTACTGATCTGACTCATTCTCAACTCATTCTAAGTGTCACCATGACATGGCTACTGCACTCAAGATTAGCTGCTAAAAGCTAATTTTAAAAAGTGTTATTTACTTGAAAACCACTCCGAATTTCTATAAAACTTATTTGGGCACTAAGGTCTCAAAATAAATAAAAACTAGGCATGTACTTATTCTAATGCAAACATATAAAGTAAACTCAACGCTTTTAAAATCACAGTTCGGGCTAAGTTCAAAGACTTGTGTTGCGGGTGCCAGAGACATTATACTACATACAGAAACACAACTCCTCTTGAGGAATAAAAGTTATTTTCCTACTGGGAATCCAACTCTCCACTTATAGTATGAGAAGACATTGATAAGAAATATGAGAGGCGCACCTATTAGGTACGCCAGCTGGCAGTTCAATAGACTTTAATGTATTATACAGGAGTAGATGAGCATACTGAGTGGAGTGCTGAATACGCTGTTGTTGCAGGCAGACCCGGCCAGCGTAGACCCTGGCAAACTGTCCCCAGCAAGATCGCGGCGCGGCGGCCGCTCCATGTCCGTGCAGTCATCACTTGACCCCTACGGCTCCAACACCACCCTCTCCTCCACCGGCTCCAGCGATGTTCCGTCGTCAGACAGTAGACACAACTAACGCGAGGGGAACCCCCCTTCCCGTCCTCCACCCGAACCCGTCCCCGGACCCTCCTCCGCTCCCGTCGTTCCCTTCCCGGACAAACCGCCGGAAAAACTTGGACTCTTCTCTTCTATTAAAAGAGCCGCGAGCAAAAAGTTTGGTGATCGACGTTCCCCCACTCCTAAAACGAGAGAACCTCGTTCTAAATCTGACTCTGTTAAGCACGCCGCTATAACAAGGCAAGTCTCCGAGACGGTGGCGGCGTCCGGAGATACTACCTTTGAACGGTGTAGACCTAGAAAACGTGATAGTGATACTGAGTTTCCAGTGCGTAAGTCTACTTCGGAACTGTCTGAGAGTTTTCCTTTCGTGAGACGCGCGTTGGCGGAGATCGAGAATGGGTGGAATTTCTTTAGGCGGTCGGTCGCGTCGGATGCATATGAGCCGAAGCCACCGCTGATAACTGAGCCGGTGGTTGTGGTCGCGGGGGCGGATGAAGAGCCTCCGATGTCTCCTCCGCCGATGGGATTGAAGGAGCGTAGAGGGTCGCGTGGGTCGCCATGCGCGAACCTGCCGCCGCTGATGCTGCCTCCTAAATCGCCGGATCCGTCTCCTGGCCGCTTGTCGCCGAACCGTCTGTCGCCTGTAGTGACACCGAAGGAGCCTGCTTCGGCGCCAGCTTTGTGTCCACAACCGCCGCGGCGGTCTCGAACGCGTTCAGAAATGCCTCCGGATCCGCCGCCGCGGTCGCCCGGCACGCCGCGCCCGGCTTCCGTCTCTCCAAAACACACGTTCGCGTTCAAAATAGTGCTAAAGAAAGTTGAGAGCACGCCGAACACTTCGTTCGATAGACCTGATCAATGAGAGTACCTCCTCTAAGCGCGGCCGCTGTGTTGCGGTGGGGTACTCGAGGTCAATACGCGCTGTCTCCGTTTAGGAAAGCTAGCATAGTTTAGTTAGCAATGGAATGATCGTTGGAATATAATCTGACGGTTTCACCACTTCTTATGAATTCGGGGGCTGGACCTCTGGTGGATAGTGAACTTTGATAACTTGTAAATACATTAAAAAAAGTTGACATTGTTGTTATATTATGTATGATGTGAATTGATTATGAATATTATGTGCATAATAATTGTGATGACTGTAAAGAAAATCTTCTAACGACATGTATAATATTATATAAAATGGTCTTCTGAACTTTTTATATGTAAACTAACGTAATTCAATATGATGATGATGGTGATGCAACTTAGTGTTATAATTATTTAATTATGGGTGTTTTAATGCAATTTTATAAGCTTTCATTGTGTAAGATTTGTTAATTATTGTTTGTCTTATGCACCAGTCTGTATGGACTTTACACTATAATGCACTTTTATAATTATTATAGTAAGGAATAAACAGTTTGTCTCAATGTATTTTCGATGTTTTACAAGTTAATCTGATGTGAAAGTATTTTTATAATGTTGTATATAGTGAAGATGTTTGCTGTCGAAAATCTATCTTTTATAATCATAGGGTTTTTTTTTAACGTATTTATAACTTTTTTTTTTATATTTTCAATTATAAATTACTTGTCTTTTAGTCACAGAGCTTTTTACTATTGCTGGTAATATTTTTCATCATTTTCATCAAAGAATTGGTTTAATGATTTTGTAACATTTATTTCTGTATTCTACAACTTTAAAAGTAAATAAACATCAGACATCTTCAAATAACCCGAAACCAAAGTAGCTGTTGTGGAATTGTGTATGGTAAATTAATTTGTGAGTCTGTATGAAATATGTCTTTGTAACCATATGGTAAGCATTTTTCTTGTCTTGTTTTTTCTTTTCATAAAGTGTATTTGTTTTCTCGACTTTCAGGAAAATGTTAGTATGTAAAACTACGCTTTTCTCAGTTTGCATCAGTATATGTAAAGTTTATAGTAGATTGTTAACTAATGGCTGTGAACTATCTATTATACCCAAGATATTAAGGCGCATGATTGAATGTAGCAAACGTGTGCGCTTATAATTTGTGGATAAAATAGACGGTTGCCCCAAGGTTAACTTATCTTTTTTCATAACACATGCAAGGAAATAAATTATGAATACAGGATAAACAAAACCAAAGAATAAAAAAAATTCTATTGTGGTATTTTTAACGTATAAAAAAAAACATTCTATTCATTAGTTTGTGAGTGTAATTGTATTTTTGTTTTTAGATTTCATAGGTTGCAAGCCACCTTCCATTTTTAATATTACTGATGATTTTTTTTTCTACATGTTTGTTCACTATGCACTTTTTCTATTCGGTGATAATTTTCATAATTACCAAGCATGTGTGATGAAATAAAATTACTAAACTTGATCAAGTTTTCAGATTTTTATATGTTGAACAAACTAAAAGCTTATGTGTATCTATTATGTTAGTTAATTTGATGAATATGAATATTGATATGTGTAATTCAGAGAACTGAACATTTTAATAAATAACTAAACACCAAAGCTACCATGTTTTACTACAGTATCGGAGTTCCATCAAAAAAGTAAAAATACGCTTTATAAAAAGTCTTCTCGCCTTGAGCACTTTATATAGGTACACTTTAAAAACCTATTCATATAAACTAATTTTTTTATTGTTATGTAGGGTAGACAAACCTACTGTCAAACGTTACTCTGTCCTGATGACGTGGCCAAGTATGCAGTATGTTTGACAAATAGTTCACTTGTGAATTACACCTTTCGGAAAACACAGATTGGGTAAGAAAATTCACATTCGCGTTTCTAACTTGACTGTCAATGCAACTGATACTGGTTAAGATCGACGTTTTGCAATTTGAACGGTCAACGGGTAGTGGTAATGTTTTTATTATTCAAAGCCGATACGTGATAGAACGATAGCGAGTTTATCGGTACCGCTAGCACCGGAACACCGTGGGTACCGTCAGTTTAGCGATCTTAGCCTCACAATCGGTTACCTAGATGACGTTAGAGCGTTTACATACAAAGCGGAGCGGCAAACGCGGTTGCAGTTTACTTGAAGTTTAGTTTAGTTGCACTATATTGTTGAAAATCCAATCTAAGACCTTTTTTTCCACCTCACATTCAGACGGCGTCACCCATTTATGGTTGTAATACCGTTCATGCGCACGAAACGATTCGTGTCTTCGTTTATAGAACAGCTAAAGAATATAATTCGCTTTGCCGTCATCTGTATTTCCCGAAAGGTACAAATTGGGTGTGTTCAAAAGTGAAGTGATATTTTTAGTATGCAAATCCGATATGTGTTATAGCGCATTATTCAACGATAGCGGTACTGCTAGCACCGCAACGGAATACATCGTGGAGTCCGTCATGGATTTAGCTTTCACCGATTCTTGCCGCATTTTACGGAATCATGCGGAATGAAATGGCAGATCACCTACAAACTAGTGTGTCGTTAGAGTGTTTACATACAAAGCGCATCGGCAAACGCGGTTGCAGTTTACGGGAAGTTACACTATATTGGTGACAATCCAATCTAATACCTTTTTTCCAACTCACATTCAGACAGATGGCGTCGCGCATTCATGGTTGAAAAACCGTTAATTCAAATGAAACGTTTCGAGTCTTTGTTTATAGAACAGCAAAAAAATGGAACGGTATGCCGTCATCTGTATATCCCGAAAGGTACAATTTGTGTGTGTACATTAGACTACATCGTCACTTTCTATCAGGTGTAATTGTAGTCAAACGTTCGCTTAGTCAGTTATAAAAGAAATATATAGGTATATACTCTTTGTGCACAGTGACAAACAGCGTTTTCCATTGCAGTATCAGCGTTGAAGCACTGTTCACACGAATGCTATGAAAACTGCTATTTCACTAAAATAATAACTTTTCGGTAAAACCGCGTTTTGACGCTCCGCTTAGCGGGGGGCGTTGTTGATCCCTCAGACAATGAGTTTTTTTGTCATAGAAGGGGGTTGTTGCATAAGATGAAATAGTCGATAAAGTCATACGATTGGTGACCTCACTTGTATCAAGTATCAATTGTGGCTGTGAGTCTCAGATGTCAATTACAATGGGAATGTAAACTGTCAATTTGAACTACTCTGTGGTGAAGTTATCGAGAGTTCGATTCCCGTTGCGAAGACAAGTTTTCCCTCCAAGGGGTTTTTTGTTTTGTTATTGAGTGTGTGTGATATGATTTTTTTCCGGCACCCACGATACAAGTTTACGAACTTGGTGTGGAGGTGTGAGAGTGAAAGTGTTTATGTTAATTATTTTCGACAAGTAACAAAGCACACATTTCTCTGGCGGACACACTCAGAGAAATGCTTTTTTTATATTCTTTAAGCGGTATAACATCTAGGTTCCTAAGCCGACGTCACCTGTCTTTGCCGATTAACAAACAGGTGGAACAAGAAACTTTCCCAAAGTGTGACTAAACGTTATTTAATAAGCAGCTTTCCGAAAGAATAGTTATGGACAAAGAACTTGCAATGGACACTTAGTTTACCAAGTTCTATAACAAAGGTGATACGCGGGCAATATCCGGTGAAACCGGAAGTTGTGACCCAGCCTGGTTAATAATGTGATCGGAAGCGTATTTGCAAAATACGGTCTAGATAGCTTTATAAACCTGACGAAATAATAAGCAGGTGTAATGTTTATTGCTCGTTTAATATCTTGTTTGTTTTTCGTATGGACGAGTAGGCAGTCTATCCTGGTGTCAGTATTTTCTAGGCTTTTGACATGGCCTAAGATTGTTGTCTTTCGATTAACAACCAGCACCAAACCAGCTCACAGAGACATCTGTAGGGACTACTGTATCTTAACTCTTAGATAAATTCAATGATACCAGTACAGTGTTCGATCCCTACTAATAATTTCTTATTAAGTGATGTTCTGTCACAGACAAAGTTGCCGGGTAGAGCCAGTGCCAGTTACTTATAACGAAAAAGTTCAGTAACACATCTAGACACTCTAGAATAATATCAAGGAGGCATATCATCTATCATCTAGTTGTAAATAAACCCAAAACATCATGCTTGCGGATGTTTCAAGTTCTGACTCTAAATGTTTGCAACAATTGAGTTGTCAAAGGAGTAAATCATGCAAGCTAAGAATTAGCTTTATATACTCTTCGGCTAAGCTTCTCAAAATCCTTAAAGTAACCTATTAACGAAAATAGCCACCCTTTTCTATCTTTAATCCTATTCAAAATGAATGTATAGGCAATCCACACAGATCTACGTCTGATCTGTATTGTCTTTTTAAAAGTATAATATAAGTTGATAGTATTAAATTTTAGAAACATAATACATATTAGTTACAACAATTTATTTCTTATTGGTTTTAGCTTGATAACTGATAACGTGTCATTTATACATATTTAAGAGATTTTTAAAACCATAGAATACACTTTGATATTTATTTTTGTATCCTAATAAACTAAAGGAAAGAAACTGGGGGCTGAGTCACCCACGTCCGTAGGAGGATACCCCTTAAGTCTGACTCCCTACACGTGGTCCCCGGGTGGTGCTAATCAGGTGACATTTGAGAGGTGTTAGAGCATTTTGTGAGTTGCTCGCCTGGCTTGCTACCAAAGTAGCTTACCACCATCAAGTTGAAAGTCTGCCGCCAAGCCAAATACGGTGTTCCGGCAGTTATCCTTGAGAGCCTGCGTTTTCCAGGTCTAGTGTGTTTACCAGCTTCGATCACATCGTCACTTACCATCAGGTGAGATAGTGGTCAAACACTAGCCTGTCACAAATAAATAAAAAAAAAAAAAAAAAAAAAACAAGCTTTCTGCAATACGCTGCATGAAACAATGAAGGCAGGAAGGGTGTTATTTATAGGGGACGTTGGTCAAGCTTTGGTTAATGGACGGTAAAGTTAGTAATTAACTTAACACTATCAGTATTCATTGTTATAAATCCTAAAGTTTGTATTTATGAAACGGCGTATGTCTGCTTAAATTGGAAAAAAAATAAAAAATCGTTCGTGGGAAAGATTAATTTGTAGCTAGACGGTGTGGCTTAAAGCCACGCATATTTGTCATTATATATTAGGCATATTTTTAACTTTCCATTAAAGGCAAATGATGTAACATAAGTAATATTTATATGTATTGATTTTGTAATTGCTTAATGATATTAAGGCATACAGGCTAGTTTTAAATTGTCTATGTTTTTGGGGGTACACTGAAGCACACTTAAGGAAACTATTTTAGTAACAGATGGCTATCTGGTACATTTTTATGCCTATGTTATTTAGCCAATAAAATTTAAAAAAATCGTCACAAATAACATCAAATTTCATAAAAATGCATCTAAACCTATTACCGAGATGCGTCGTTTTAGAAATACCTACTCATCCACATTCACACAAACCTAAACATTCCGATTATAATATTAGTGTGATTGTCATTTAAATAATTAACTCGAGAAGTGTTTTAATTTTCGGCGTAATCTAGAACCGTAATGAAAACCACACTCTTTTATTGAGTCGTTAATAAAACCGCAACCATGGCATTTATCGCTTTCAATACCAAACTCGCTGAATATTGATGGCTTTACTAGAAATGCGACGAAGCGATTTTAACCGGAAAGACAACATCAAGGCAAATGATATTTTACAACTTACTTAGATTTTGATAAAGGAAGACTCCGCCGCAAACTGTTGTATATATTGTAACACTAAAGTTGCCAGTAAATTAAATTATAGAGTCGGGAGAAGTTAAAATAAAAATGTATCGTGGCGTCCTTGTTTCTGAATTTTTAAACAGGGCTTAGGACAATAACAATAGTTTTGCCTTGCGGTTGCCTGATTCCTTAGAGGCCGCGTACCCAAAGTGGTGGATAAGAGAACGCTAGATGCTAGGTAAAACTTGCCAGGATATAAGCGAAGGGAATAACCTCCCGCAGATCATAAGACCAAATTATAATAATCTCTTATATATATATATAAATATATATAACTCAAAGGTGACTGACTGACTGACATAGTGATCTATCAACGCACAGCCCAAACCACTGGACGGATCGGCCTGAAATTTAGCATGCAGGTAGATGTTATGACGTAGGCATCCGCTAAGAAAGGATTTTGATTAATTCTACCCCCAAGGGGATAAAATAGGGGATGAAAGTTTGTCAATTTTAAAATAATACTTCTTAACGCGAGCGAAGCCGCGGGCAAAAGCTAGTAAAAAGTGATGATATTAATAGAACGAGTAATAAGATTGTTTTTTTTACGCTCGCGTTAAACACCCAATAATAAGAGATAATGTTTAAACCGTTTCACACACGAGTTCCGGCAAATTGACATATTCTACGATAATTTGAATACTGTGGCAAAAATAAGCTAAATTTGTATTATACATGTTATTTAAAATAGTTAGTGCTTTGGTGTATACTGTAAGCTTTCTATTATGTTTAATAAATAAATAAATAAATAAATGTGTTCAAGGTGGTCACTGCCTAGAATGACTGGCTCTCAAAAAGCTGCCGTTTTTTTTTGTCTTTGCGACAGGTTTTGCTAGCGGAACTACGACTGTATTTGGGACTTAGTAGCAAGTCAAGCGAGCACGAGAAATTGCACGAACACTATGGATTTCATCACAATGTTCAATATTCATTCATGTTTTCTTGGACGGAAGCTGAAGAGCTTCATATAATTTGAACCAGCTTGATCAGTAGTAGACTATGACGGTGGCAAATTTGAATCTCATGATTAAGCCGGACATATAGCACATCTCTAGCAATGCTTGTATCAAATTAAACATTTGCATTTTACTTGCAAATGGTACAGACTATTTGCAGGTAATTAAATTATTATGCGATAAATATGCAGCTTTTATACAAGTATTTTAATTAATAATGGGGCAGTATTTCACAAATGAATTAATTATACGTAAGTAATTAATGTATGTTAAAATTGATAGACACAATTCTTTTTTAGACTTATTAAATATGAAACCTCATTATATTTTTTTTTATTTGTGACGGGCTAGTGTTTGACCACTATCTCACCTGATGGTAAGTGACGATGTGATCGAAGCTGGTAAACACACTAGACCTGGAATATACTTCATTTTCGATGTTACCATGAGAAGCATAATGTTACAATTGTTATTTATATAACTAATACCACCCACGGCTATTTGGCATTAGGCCCTGTATTATTTAGTTACATCGATCCCGTTGTCTTTTTAATTAGACCCACTTCCCGATACCCGGTTGGACTCAAATTGGAGGTACCCAAGTCGACTGTATTTTTTTATTTTTTTTATTTATTTGTTTCCTCATATCTTCGTTCCACGAGAACCGATTTTGAATTTTTTTGTAAGTTTTCAAGCTACCATGGTTATTTTCTCTATAAATGTTTGTATCTATAACGGGATATTTACCATGTATTTCGTTTGTGTTGAGTTTTCGATATTTCGGCACTGTTGCAAGCGCCATGATCACGGAGTAACTGGAGTAGTGCGGGTGGATGTAGATTTAGATTTAGATTTACGAGCATACGAAACGGTCTACCCGCTTCCGTACTCGTTTACTGCGTTGATACAAAAATTTGTATTGAATTTTTTTGTTTGTTTGAAAGATGTTGCTTTCCTAATTAGAAAGCAACATCTTTCAAACAAACAAAAAAAAACCCATTTAAATTTGATTAAATTCTGATCAGTAGTTCTTGAAATATCTTCAAGAATGCGTGTTTAGTACATGTAATTTAATCAAAGTTCTGAGGATAAAGCGTTGAAGTCGGTTTTTTTAAGCTTTGCTTGCGTTTAATTATTTATGTATAACTGGTAAAAACTTGATTTAAATAAACTTTTAATTCTTTTTTGTCACTCGGATTTGTTAAAGTAATTTGAGACATAAAACATAACATAAACATAAACGCTTTCACGCTCACAGCCACACACTAAGTTCGATGACTTGTGTCGTGGGTGCCGGAAACATTAACATCACACACACAATCACAACCAGAACAAGAAACACAAATAGCCATAAGGAGAAAACTTGTGGTATCGCCGGGAATCAAACCCGATTTCCTGCTTAGAAAGCGAACGCCACCCAAATAAGCCAACGGGCAGTTCAAGATCATGAAGGAGGTAATAATGAATTCAATAAGTTTTTAGAAGGTGTTAAGGCAACCATACACATTAAAAACAGAAAATGCTTTTTTTGTATGTATCATTGCAATATTTGCTGGGTAAAGTTATAAGTAACTTATTTCAACATTGAACTATACACTAGCAGCTAGTGACTACCTATAGCATAAACTTGCATTTTTAATTTGTGAGCACACTAGAGAATTCAGTCAAAGCAGCGTCTTGTTACAGATTCTTAATTTACTCCCAGAGCAGGTGCTCCATTTGTGTGGTTACCTCGTTAGTTCCCGAGAGCCTTCGGCGTCGCGTCGCCTCTCCTGAAGGTAACAATGTAAATAACCTGAAAGTCCGTTTTTTGCTTCATTGTGATTTTCTGCCATCAGTTCTCTTTTCACCAATTTAAGTTTAAAGAATTTTCAATACTGACGATTTATGTACACAATTCTAGACTGACTGACTTGTTTTATGACAAGATATCATTCTTGGATATAGACCAATTTATCATAGTAATTATTTTTGTTTAACCATTATTAATAAAAATTCATGGTTTTTGTGAAAAATTAATGATTGTTAGGCTAGTAATCACTGTAACCAATTAGAAGTAATTTACTAACCTCAAGCAAAAATCCTTATGAGACTTCATATCTGCTTACTTCTATATGATTTAATTAATTAATCAAAATCATTTATTTCAGGTTAAGACCCATACATTTTACATTATCAAGTGTACAAATTAATAAAAAAATAAAAAATAAAAAAAAACAAATGACAAATTATATGTTCTAATAAAATTAAATTATTTATTATAAATATTTTAATTTAATTAGAACATATAATTTGTCATTTGTTTTTTTTTATTATTATTAATTTTATTAATTTGTACACTTGATAATGTAAAATGTATGGGTCTTAACTTGAAATAAATGATTTTGATTAATTAGTTATAAGAACTACCTTATAATTTAGACAATGTCTTCAAGATGTCTTCAACGTAACTCGCGGGAGGCGTTAAGGAGTAACTGGATAAGCGGTAGGAGGATTCTGCCAGCGACTTAAGACTAACCCTCGGACAAAGCCATGCTCAGGTCTACCTCTTCTTTTTAGCTAGCCAGGAAATGACACTATGATATCCAGATTAGCCGTTCGAAGGAAGGAGTAGATTTAGTTACGCAGCTTCATAACATTGATTCAATAATCAAATGGGTTTACCTAATTCAAAGAGCAGCTGCTGCTTATGAGGTACTGGTCTTCGCTGAGCAACCATGGTTGGGAGTTTTGGTAGCGTGTTAGCAAATTTTCTTTAGAATACCAATACAGTTCATAATCACATTACACTAATATTGTAAAGGCGAAAGTTTGTCAGTATGTTTGTTCCTTCTTCACGCCCAGCGGATAAACCAATTTTGATGTAATTTGGTTTGAAGAATTAACATATACTTTTTAGCCCGGAAATCCCGCGGGTCTGGGATTTACGTGAGTGAAACCACTGGGCGCCGATGATAATAAATAAATCCAAAACAGTAGTTTATTTGTCTTGAGTAAGTAAATTAATGAATAATTGAAATATTTATTTGGCTCTACAAACAAAATAAACATACATAAAATAGACAACAAAAATAGCTTACAAAGAAACATTAGAAAGGTAAATAAAAATAATAAACATAACATAAATGTGCTAAAAGGGTCGTGACTCAGCATTTTTGCCAAGTATAACACTAGGCGCTGATTTTCAGTCACAACCCAGAAGTGGTGGATTTTATACAGTAAAAGAATAAAAATACACGAAATTACGAATAAATACATAAAAAAAGTTTAAATAATATAATATGTATACATTAAAATATGTATAAAATGAACAACAAAGAAGCAAAGTTAAAAAGAAACAGTGAAATATTTTAACTAAAATTTTATGAGCATACTACAATGATAAAATATCTGAATCTTTTTTTAAATGTTGACACATATGCTGAGTGATTAGTATATACACTAACAGAACAAACAAGAGCAGATGATTCCGACAGATTCAGCAATCAATGCGAATGTTTTTATTATTATTTTATTATGTAAAGGCTATGTCAGCATTGATACCTTCGTGCAGGTTCTGCGCATCTAAAAAAAACTTTTTAAGCCTGATTCTGAAAGTATTTACTTCTTATTGGTGGTGGCAAATTATTCCAGCACTTTGTAGCGGCATAGCAGAAACTAACTTTAAAACCCGTGGTGCGTTGTCGCGGGATAGTTGTCGTAGATGTTTTGAGATCGATCTTAATTTATTGCGCAAGTATGAAGGATTTTTAAAATTATTGACACCAAACAAGAGACACACAAGATGCATGTTACGACGTGACTTAATTTTTAGAGCTGGTAAGTGAGTTTTTTTTAATGAATATTCTGCTAAATATTATAAGGACTGAAAGCTAATAAGCCTAGATGTTAAAAAAGATAAATACTAATATAAAACACACTTCTAACACTCAATCAATAAATCCAGTTTAATTATACATATTAATGTACAATAATAATTATTGCAGCCATGTACGCAGTTAAGTGTTGAACTAACTCATAAAAGGCGTAAACTTAATCAAGGAGACGTAGTAAAGCAGTTTATTACTAACTTTCCAAATGAGTGCCTGTTAGTACATTTGTTCTAATTAACCAAAGTTAATTATTATTTTGTAGAGATTAACAAACAACCTATTTCATCTTATATAATAAATAGTTAATGTTGGATATTTTATAAATCTTTATATATGCGATTCTTCTGTACGTGTGTATGTGACTAAACTCATAAACGGCTAGACCGATAATAATGTATTTTTGTATGTGCTTAGGTGGATTAAAAAATGGATTAGATTCACAATTTGATCTGATAAATAATTAATTAACGTGGGTGTAATTTACGCGGGAACAACTATATAGTATTTTGTAATTATTTAGTCAAAAACACGAGTTAGTTGTTATTTCGACCAACCGGAACTTGACCGCGCGGTCGAGTCCATACTTTTAATTTTTGTATAAATTTTTTGTTTGTTAACATAAGTATATTGTATCGAATTAAAATCCTTCTTCAGTTACATTCGGTTATAAAGGCGTAATAAGTACAACATAGAACATAAATAATATAAAATAATAGTTAAAGTTATAACGCTTTTGTTTAAATAGATAGTCAGAAGAATGGCTTGTAGCGTACTGTGATAATTACGTAGCTACGTGCTGTCTATGGCGTAGACAATTATATACTTCACTTAAAAATTAAACAAAAATGGTGGAGAATATCGTAGAATCGTAGCGTACTACGGTGATTGTGTAGCCATAACTGTCTACGACGTATGATCTACGACGTAGACAGTTATCGCTACATTCAGAGACCTGTTTATTCAAAATTGTAAATTACAGAGGCACTACTGTAATCTTAGCATTTTTAACCCTGATAGGCAAGCGTATGACCACTTCCTAATACGACAATGGTAGTAATGGTCGAGGCCGGTTAAATATTTCGCGGCATGTAATTTTAGCGAACAAATCCAGAATATTCTTTCAACCTCAACTATAAGTGTTTAAG
Source organism: Lomographa bimaculata (assembly GCA_948107665.1). Taxonomy (NCBI): domain Eukaryota; kingdom Metazoa; phylum Arthropoda; class Insecta; order Lepidoptera; family Geometridae; genus Lomographa; species Lomographa bimaculata. The sequence continues at coordinate 6,260,112 of OX403597.1, forward strand.
TCCGTCAAAGATTAAAATAAAGATTATATATATTATATATCTTCTAATATATAAAATTCTCGTGTCACAGTTTTCGTTGCCATACTCCTCCGAAACGGCTTGACCGATTTTGATGAAATTTTTTGTGCTTATCCGGTATCTATGAGAATCGGCCAACATCTATTTTTCATCATCATCATCATCATCACTTTTCATCATTATCAACGCGGGTGAAACCGCGGGGCGCAGCTAGTAGATATGTAAATTTAAATAATTGTTTCGTTTTAATTTACATATTATTATTGTGCTCATAAGTAAAAACAATTCGAAATAACGTGCCAAGTTCTCACATGTTTTCGAAATTGGATTACTCTGGCATCATACAACAAACAAACAACAAAAACAAACGCATTCACACTCACAGCCCCACGCTAAGGTCAAAGACTTGTATCGTGCGTGTCGGAAACATTTACATAACACACACACAAATACACCCAGAACCAGAAGCACAAATTTCCCTTGGGAAGGAATTTGTGCTCCTGCCAGGAATCGAACCCAGGACCCACGACGCAGAGGGTGGAGACCTGTCCACTGCGCCAACTGGGTCGTCAACAATATATAATTTTTGTAAGCCTTTTTAAAGAAGCTAAAATTATCATTATAGAGAATCTTTCCACCCTACATTTCTTTTGGCTTTTAGCCAAATAGAGAGCTGTAAGAGGTATATTGATTCAGTTGTTATTATAGGACCACTCGATAAAATATCGAATCGAAACCCGATAACCTTATGACATTTATTTTTATCACATCACTTTTAAATACAAATCGGAAAATAACTCTGCCTGTCTCTGTCATACTCTCTCTTTGATACCTTTCAACGGTTATGACGATAAACCAATCTTGATAAATTTTATCAAGTAATAGAGAGATATTGTAGGTTATAAGGACATTTTTGAACTTTTTATCCTTATCATTAGCTCGTGAAGGTACGAGTCACACACAGCTAGTATTTTTATAATAGTCTCTTATAATATAATAAAATTGTATGATGATGTGTGTTTCACACAGTGTATATTTAAATTAGTAAACGAATTAAGATGATTGTTAGGTCTAAAACTACAAACTATTCAAAGACATATTATGCGTGTTTGTATATGACTGGACAAAGTGTATCCTACTTCCTACTAATATTATAAATTCGAAAGTTTGTGTGTGTGTGAATGTTTGTTATCACGTATTTTCATAATGAATAAACCGATTTGGATGAAATTTAGAATGTAGATAGTTTAGGTTTCGGAATAACACATAGGCAAAGTTTTGGCTAAATTACGGCGGGCGAAGCCGCGGGGCATGGTTAATAAAGGTAAAATTATTGTTGAATTCAGGGTCTAGAATAACAACATGCCATTTAAGAGGAATGAAACAATCATTAATTTGTACTATAATTAATACAGGAAAAGCCGTGAAATATAGCTAGCTCGTTCTCGAAATTAATTTAAAATTATAACCAAATAATCATAACATAAAATAAATGCTTTCACACTTAAAACCCCACACTAAGTTCAATGACGTGGGTGCTGGAAACATTCACATTACGCACTCGCAATCATACAAAGAACTTGGTTTCTCTTGAGAAAACTTGTGTTCGCGCCTATTAGGGAGCGAAGCTAGATCTCTAACTTGACTCAGGTGGTTCAGGAATTTCCAAATCCACGACGCAAACGCAGAGATTTGCCTATCGCGCCAACTGAGTCGTATAATAGAAACATGTAGAATTAATTATCATCAATAAAAACAATATCAATTCATTTATCTTTGACGATGTTGTTACTCTATTTATGACTGTAGTAGCTGTATGAATTTAAGTGAAATTTTAAAGTTAACATTTTTATCCGTTGGAATACAAAAAAGGCAAAAATGTTATCTTGATTAACGGGACTTAGAAAGTAATAATAAAAATCACAACCTGCACAAAAGTCACTCCTAACAAGTGTCATATTTCTTCAACTTACTGCCATCTTAATAACACTGAAGATAATCTGATTACCCCAATTTATTCACGAGTTGTCAACCCAAAGGGAAGAGGGGTGAGATTTATTGAGTGGTCAAGATGGAGCTACAGGTTGTTTATGGAGGAAGTAAAGTTACTGACCAACGACAGTCTCGGAAATGTTTATTAGACGTTTAATATAAGGGCTTGTTATGGATTGATGGCAATAAATAGTTGTGGTGAGATTTTGGAGATTTTGGAGATTTTTGCGGATCTTTTGCATTGCTTAGCAATTTTAAATTGTAAGTGTTAGCTTACACTTCAGGTTTTGATGTAGTTACTATATACAACTATTTTGTAATATCATTAATTTAATACACGAGTATCATATTTGTATCTTAGATACAGAAGACTTAGGATTCGTAACACAGGGCAACCTAGCACGATTGCTAGCGACTCTTGTTTTTTTTAAGGTGTTTTAATGAATTTGTTTTTTTATTAATACAATCTTAAGTTAGTCTTATAAGCCTAGTTTATAAGTGATTTCACTATACTGTATAATCCCAGATTATACCTAGATTTATCATAAGAAAATTATATTTTTTTATAATTTTTTTGGCAATATATCAATTTGAATTTTAATTTGTAATAGCGATATCCACTATCAAAATGCTTTTGTATTTTAATAGTAGATATTGAATTTCACCTACTACTGTTAAAATAAGTATAATAAACCCATGAAAAATTATTATGTTGTAAAAAATTTGACGATGTGGCAAAAAAACCTTTATTGATATTTTTTAAAAGTTTTAAAATCTCTTCTAGCACAATTACAAGTGCTTCATTGTTTTACAAAAGCTCATTTTACACATACATTTGCTTCAGTCGTATAAAACTAAATATCTAATTAATCCAACATAAATACATATATAATATATATAAAAAATATTAGAAGGTATCCAAAACCGTTTTTTTTTGGCATCTTACATATTCATTTAACAAAATACTTCAAAGCTACACTGAATGTCTTACATACTGCATATTGAATTCCTAATGAGATTGAATAAGAATTTCAGACCTGTAATTCCATCATAAGCTTGCTAATGGTTTATTTGACAATTCGAAGCTTCCGTGTTTACTTATATTTAAGTAAGCAAAACTGCTGACACGGAATATTTTCCGTGTCAGCAGTTTTATCTCGTGCGTCGAGATTTCATATTTTATTATGTAACAACTATATTTATACACAGTTTTACAATAAATGCAATTCTTATTCGAGTTACAATATTTGCAGCAAATTTAACCCGAGTTAAATCGTAGAACTAAGAACTTCTCAACGGTATTATACGCGAATTTAGATACATCTCTATGATTGAAAACGTCGATCTTTTCGTGAATAGCATTCGAATGTTTAAAAAACTAATAGAGTACTTAAATTATCTCCTTATTAGTTTAAATGTTATCAATTTACTTCACATTTGTGAAATACACTAAGTAGCTAGGTATATAACATCTTACTATCGATAAAATTACATTGTAATTGTATTTTTAAACTAGTACACGAGTACAAGTGCTTATTTGTGCAAGTGCAATTTTTACGCAGTCATCGTCTTTATTAACTGTGATAACCTTGACTAACTTTATATTCAATATATATTTTTGTCAGCAAAAAAATTAAATAAATCAAAGAAATTAAAAAACAATTATGTTTTCTATTTCTATTTCTCCAATAAATTGATATATTCCAATTACAATCTAGCCAAAATAAAGAAAATCAATAATTTAATCTTAATAAAGATATAATGATGCTAGTGTAATTGTAATGAAAGTATAATAATACGCGAGCGTAGCCGCAGTTTGTTCGCCGCGGCTACGCCCTGTAAACCTTATAAAAGTTTAATAATATGCGGGTTAACCTGATAAAAGCTTGAAGCTCTGGAATCCATTGACCGCCGAGCTAAAAGCCTTATTGGTGATAATAAGCTGGTTGCGAGTAAACTGTTCTCAGTCATCGGCGTAAGGTAGCGAGCCTATCGGTTTTCTATCGTTTGCATTTCGGAGAGTGTGCGCAGGAATTATACGAGTTAATTCTCCCAAGCCCATTTTACCATCTAACAACAAGACAAACAGTCAAACGTCATCCATTCATGGTTGACATACCTCCAGCTCGCTTCTACGTTTATCATCCGTACTGCGAGGGAGTGGAACTCATTGCCCGCGTCTTTGTTTCCTGAGCGGTATAATCTGGCAGTCTTCAAGTCAAGAGTGAATAGGTATCTTCTAGGCAGACATGCTACATCTTCGCCCACATCATCGCTTTCCATCAGGTGAGATAGTGGTCAAATGCTAGCCTATCAAACATAAAAAAAATGTATTAAAAAACAATGTTTATCTCATTTTGTGAATTTAAACCTTTTTTGAAACCATTTGAACACAAAAAAATCATCAAAATAAGTCAGTTCAGTCACATACACAATTACACACGTAAATACAGATTTTTTTAAGGTATATATAAAGATTTAAAAACGTAAAAACATAATACATAATGACATAACATAAAACAACATTATAAAACCATTATGAATCGAACATTTGTTACTATTCTAAGCTTTCACGGAATATAAGAAAGTACTTTTAAAAATATCGAGTGACCTTAGAATATCCACTAAGGGTAGAACTGTCAACGAGCATTTGTTTCTGTGTCAAGGGGGTAGAGACTACGTTCTCCCTTGTAACGGTATAAAACGGGTGTTAAAATAACATTCACGAAACGCCGCTTCGTGAACATCTGGTTCAGTTTTTGTACTTGTTGTTTAAACAATACGTACGAAATCTGAACTGAACTGAAATTCTTTGTTCAACTCAAAGTGAACCAAGAATGTGGCGTTCTTGGTGTTTATTCTATAATTTGCTTTAAATTTATTATTGTGATTTTCGTTCGTTTCTTCTATGATAATGCCTCATCGATCATACATTTAACCTTTTAAAATAAATAAAAATGCTTGCATTAAGAAAATTGTATTTTAGTAACATCAACAACAGGTGTGAAAGTGGTCAATTACAAGTCAGAGATAATAAAAAGTACCTGGATGACCGCACTTTGCTCAGGTTTTTATGCAGCGAAGCCGCGGTAGCCATCCCGCGGCTTCGCCCGCGCAAATTACAAAAACAATATTAGAGATAATTTGTTTCGATGAATTTGAACAATAATATTAATAATTATTCATTAATTTTAAAGTTAAAACTATCGTGGGTATTACGCTTAATGTTGCAATGTTATCGACTTACTTTGTTTACAAGTTATGTGTCGGAGAATTTTTTTGTCCTTCGGCCTCGAGCCTCGGTTAGTGTCTGTTACAGACCGAGGCCCGATAGCTCGCCTCCACGTATTGCGCGACAACTAATTTATTCCAAACTAGTCGACAACAAAGTAAGTCGACATTCGTTACGTGTTTAAAGCCTTATAAATTGAAACTTTATTCATTATTTTGCAGCTAAAGTAATAACGTGTGTCTCCTATCTTGATAATTACATCAGATCAAACAAATTTGTGAAGAGTTATCGATCCTAGAGATATAGCAGTAACAGTCAGTTTTATATTTAAAATAATGTTTTATTCGATTACTGACTAAAAAGACTCTTTAACTGTTAGAATCCTTGAAATGTATTTCCTATATTAAAAAGAGTCTTTACGCGAGTAAGTAATGGAAACATGATGTAGCTTTGACCGAATTTCACCCTTTAGCGAGAGAGTAGAGTAGGTATACATTATTCATTAAGAGGTATACATCCACCTACAAGCGTCAGTGCTTTCTTATTATATATTGCACGTTTATTTTCAACACTTTGGTAATTCTATTTAATAAAAAGATTTAATAAAATTAATGATTTCATAAAATGATAAATTTTGTCAAAAAATTGACATACTTATATATAATATTTTATCTTATTATTATTATTTTATTTTATTTTTTGACATCAATCTATTAGTAATAAAAATACATATTTTCTATGGTAAATCGAATAATACTATAACGAAATTTATAAACACAAATATTATATAATATTTCTTGTGTAGTATTTGTGTTTATTTCTTATCTGTCAACAAACTGCTAGGTTTTGTACCTCTACTCTTCTAAGATTATTGCGGTGCCCCACAGGGTCTATATAGAACTGTACTCTTAAAAAACACTTGTATATTACTATTATTATAGATTGAAATAAATAAATGCATATGAATATGATTTTTTTATACACTTTTTTTTCCTTTACACTCACAGCCTAGCTAAGTTCGAACCCTTATGTCGTGAGACTCGTTTGTGCCAGAAATATTCACGTCACACGCACAATCAGAAACACAAATATTCCTTGGGGAGAATACTTGTGTAACGATACCCACTGCTTAAAAGGGGACGCGCCGCCCAACCATGCTAGCGGGCAGTTTCATTATAAATATTCTCGAATATGATTATTATGTTATAGGTAAATAGTAGTAAAAAAAATTGTCGCCGTACTTTAGTAGTAGTACTGTAGCAGTGCCCTCTAGACCACCAGATTTGTGACCGAAACAAAAAAATGTTATATCCGGAACGGTGATAAATATTTTACGGTTCTATTTGATGGTTCATTCTCTCAGCACGTGTAATGGCTTCACCACCTGACACACCTATGAAATAAATATATATATAGATGCAACGGTTTGTTTATATAACACTATAACATAGTATAGTATATAATGCATTTTTGTTTCAAATTTCATTTTTCTCAGTAAATTGGTATTTATGCTCCCTTCCTTAATTTTTGTCAATTTGACTAACATGAGCAGTATGGGGTGCAGTGAAAACCATCACTGCGTAGACGTTAGTTCTCGCAGTATAGTGCCGAGTGTATCCTAATTGCCAAATAATGCATATTATAATTATCAAATTACTTTATATTTAATATTATTACCTGCCTGTTTTTTTGGTTTTATGTTCTATGCGTAAATTTAACAATAAATAAATACCATTCCCTTTAATCAGTCAGTCAACTTTTTTAGTGCGGAGTGTGAATGTTTTTATTGTATTTCTATAGTATACTATGGTGACGCTGTTTCTGTTGGACTACGGGCGGTGTGGTGGTGCCCGATATTAAATCTATAATTCAATTGTAATTTAACTACTACATCATAATATAAAACGAAACAATAAAGAGTCAAGGATGGCGATATCAACACAACCAGTTTATTTTGTTCGTGGACCAAGCAACTAAGCCCTCTCAGCTATTAAATATATTATAACTATACTAAATATAGTATTAGAGCTACAAAATTATGAAAATTCATAGAATTAGGCATTTCTTTTAGAAATCCATAACCACAAAGTTAATTAACTCTCATTCTAGCGTTCGGCGAGTCAACTGCTCATGAGTATGCCTCTTATAGAGGCGAAACACGTGTTGTACAGGGTTTGGCAAAGCAGAGGCTTCGGCGGAGTTTACACGATACTAATACACCCTAATAACACTAACTTTCGCGGCGTGCGGGCAGCCGGGTGTTGCATCTTGCTCAAAGCCTAATTACTTTATCAGAATGAACACAAAATAATGTAATAATTTAACATTGTGGTTATCGTTTTGATTATGCTGCAAAAAAAAACCAATCCTTTTTTATGCTAGATTTAACATATAAGCTAAGGCATATAAGCTAAGGTAAGCATTTGACCACCATCTCATCTGATGGAAAGTGAAGATATGGCCGAAGATGGAACATGCTCACCAAGAAGATAACTATTTGCTTTTGAAGACACCCAGATTATAGTACCCTTTGGGGAACAAAGACACAAGCGATGAGTTCCACTCCTTCGGTGTATAAATGTCTAGCCGTGTTACGCGGAATTACCCGCGTTAATCAAATTAAAAAGTAGTCTTTATAATTATTAATCCCTGTTATAAGCTGTGTACATTCTAAATTTCATCAAAATCCATTAAGCCATTACAATGTTTTCTTCTTATTATGATGTACCAATTACGTTTGGAACACCATTGGAATTACGATCTAGCCTTAAAACTAATAGGTAATTTAATTTTGGCCTAAACTGCTAAGTAGAGTAATATATTAAGAAAGTGTTCAATAACACTTTTCTTACTTTCTATATTATCGGGAAGACACTTTATTCTTGTGTTCTTTGTTAATAGCACTCACTATATTTCACTGTCACATCACTACACTAGCTCAAAAGGTTTAGTTATTTTGAGTCTTCTCACTAAGTCTGTGTTGTCGAGGAGCTGGATTGCCTCAACATTCACATGGTGATGAAGTCTTTGTGCATGAGCTTCGGCGAGCCATTCAATGAGAAGAGAAAACGAACATACTTACACACAAACTTTCGCGTTTATAATATTAGTGTGATCAAAGTTAATGCGAATCGCTTGGAGCTAACTGGAGATGAAGGTGTAAGAGTAAAAGGTGTCAAACATAAATGGATTGAACGAAATCAGCGATTTGAATATACCGATAGGTCGGTGACTAAATCCTACGTAAACTAAAAAACTCCGACCCATATTATAATTCGATCGATATGGTAAACGCGTCACCATCGATCGCGTTTTCGTTTCACTAATTAGTTAACCTTGAAACTCGACGAACGATATCTGATTAATTATTTGTATCCCTAGAATTCGGGTAAGTATGAATTGTATCGGTGGATTTTGGAATCATTTATAGTTTTTATTTGTCAGTTCAATGTAAAAATTGAAGAACGTTTTCATACTTTTTTATTTTGTTTTGGGTCAGTATAATCCTTTGATATATCTGCAAGTGTCCTTATGCTGCAGTTTGGCATAGACCACAAACAAAATAGCTAGTTGACTGCTAGTATATTTTCCCTGTTACGAAAACAACATTACATACCATTTGAAGCATAATTTCAGTAGTTATTATTGGTAGTTCCGAAACTGACGGCACAATTAACACTGACAATTGTTGCATCGACCTCTCCTTCCCCCGCTGCTGAATTTAGTTACGAACGAAAATTAGTCTCATTCGTATTGAACTGCTGTAGAATAGGCGTCAAAAACAGTCAATTAGGACATAAAAACCTGTCAAAAATTACAAAATAGCGTCAAATAACTGCAATGGCGGCAAAGCCGATCCATTGAGCTGATTTTAAAATCTTTAATCTATACTATCTTAAAAAAAAATGTCATCCGAACCTATCCAGCGGGTACAGAGATTCCTCTATTTGAATGTACATACTAAAGCTATTAAATGTACACATATAGACATATTTAGCCGGCCATGATGATTATTTTTAATGCCTGGCAAACGAGTGTTCGGTCAATATATAATGAACACATCGTGTAGCTAACTGCAATGGCTAAATGCAATATAGATTCGTTGACTTTACCCGTGTCAAACTATTCAGCTTAATTGTGTAACATAGCCTCATAAGCTGTTAAGGAAAGAATAATTATGTGCCTGAGGCTGGGCTTGAGTAGCTCAGTGGTTAGAGCAATAAATAACGCATGAGAAGCGATGGCCGAAAGTTCAATCATCGCCTAAAGCGATAATTTTCCTTTCTTAAAATGTACCGCTTTAACATACCTTTTACTATCAATGTCTATTTCAACAGTTTGAACATTGTTATAATGTTATACCAATATTTAGATTGCTCTGCTCAAATTCTCCAAAAGCTAGGAAGCTTACGGCATACAAGCATGGATTCCGGAGCAAGTGACGTGAATAATGGATTCCATGATATGTATTGAATCGGTAACAGAACGATACATGAATTTCTGGAATTCTTGTTTTATGAGTATGCGAACAGCCTGCTACCGTGATTGGGTGAACGTTTGCTTTCTAAGCAGCGGGTATCAGGTCCGATTCCTGATGGAAAAGTAGATATAAACCATTCTTGAGAATCCACCCCACACGAAAATTTCACCAAACTCGATCTAGCCGTTTAGGAGGAGTTCAGTCACATGCACACGTACAGAATAACTGTATAATAATAAAGAAAGATAGATAATGTTCTTGAGATTATTCGTTATTCACATATCAAACCAAATATGACGATGTCTGTATAATACCTACATAAAATAACTGTTTCTGCATTGATGAGATGTTAGTTGCACAAAGCCACCAATAACCTAGGAAGCTAACTGAATACTATTACAAATTCCTGAACAGGTAACGTGTTCTCTTGAGATACGTAGTAAACGGAAATATAGAACAAACATTCAGAACATAGAGAGAAGGAAAATATTTTGGCAAACTGCACAAACCCGTTCTGGCGACTACATAATATAGATAGATATACCTAGGTTAATATAATTTCTGTATTAGAAAAAATGTTTAAAAAAAATATAATAAAATGGGTCTCTGAGTTTCTTGCCAGATTGTTCTCCATATGGCTAATATTTTGTGAATCTGGCAAAAGACTAATTAACATTGATGAGTCTACATCTCTGGGGCGTGTGAATAAATAGTTTTGATTGCCTACTGTTGAGGTTTTTAATCGAAACGCAAAAAGAGGTGTGCTGTAGCATTTGATTGAAAATTGTCTATATAATTTTATCTCCCGAAGGAATCAACTTATACGATTTTGATAATTATGTAGGTTAAAAGGTACCAAACAGATATTTTTTTTTAAACGATTACCAGTATTTTTATAGTTTCTAGCTGAAGTAAATTCGCCATAAAAATAAACCTCACTTTGAAATGTTTGTCAAAATAATTGAAACGCAGGCAAAGCTTAAAAAAACTGACTTCGTCGCTTATGTTTCGGTTTTGTCTTGACCGATTTCGATAAAATTTATGTGGGACCACCTCTAAAATATACTCTACCAAACAAAAAAATCATCAAAATCGATTCATAATTGGCGGAGATATCGCGTAACATATATACAAAAAAAATAACATACAATCGAATTGAGAACCTCCTTTTTTGAAGTCGGTTGATTATATAGTTTTAGTTTAGTTTGAGGGAAAAAAAGACAATTGGCCGGTAGATATCACGCTACGTTCGCACTTTTTAATAATTAAATGTAATCCTATTATCCCATATTGGTTTTATGACCACTTTACCTTTAGTCTTCTCGTTTAGGTTGAGGTAAATAAGTACAGTTTTAAGCGTGATTAAACCTCGTGATCAAAACCTTAACAACGCTACAAAAACAAGCACTGCACACTACCTTTGGTGGAACTGTGGCACTGACCCAATTAAATTTTCTTAGAATCCCTATAAATTCTCATATCGATTGACTTCCGTAGTTAGTTATTCAGTATTCAATTATTGCAGTACAGGAATAGCCATCGAGTTAATTGCGTTATTGTAGAGATTGCAGGTTTCTCGAAGAGGGAAAGAGCTGTTTCAATTAACGATGTAAAAGGTCTTCCTATATTATAAAACAGTATTACAATAGGGATGTTTGTGGGATTGACTTGATTCCGATGCTTTAACAGTTGATAATGATGTTATAAGAGGAAGTCTTTTACATTAAGTTGAGTTTAGGAAACTTCACAACCCTACACTACGCTTTCTTACTTGAGTCGAGAGTGCTGGAACATTCACAACACATCACACACATAATCACACCCAGAGCCAGAAACACAATTGTTTGAGAAAACTTGTACTCCAACAGGGATTCGAACCCGATATCCGCTGCTTAGAAGCGGACGCGCACCCAACTAAGCCAACAGACAGTTCACATTCAGTTTTTTCGCACTTACATCGCCGCGCTAAGTTTGAAGACTTATGTCATGATTGCTGGAATTCACATCACACCCAGAACGAGTATCTCAAAGTTTCCATATGAAGATGAGAATCTCAAAGTTTCCATGTGGAGAAAACTCAATTACCCATTGTGAATTGAATCCGATACCTGCTGCTCAGACGTGCAACCAACTACATGCAGTTCAGATGCACATTACTTGGGATACAATTTTGTATTTTTTGTGTCCCTTGGTGGCGGCAAAGAGACCCTATTACTATCCATGTCTGTCCTGATTCTGAAGGCCTTTAAAACATTACCATAGAAGCCGTGCGTCTCTAGAATGCTCTACTTATAAATATCAAACCAGCAAACTCAAGGAAAAAACTTTTATTTATCTTACATGTGAATTATGTTTTATGTGTATAATAATATCTATTACCAGCAACCCGCCCGAAAAAAAAAATATATAAAGATAAGTACCAATATGTAAACAAAGATCGCCCATTATACTTATTTTTATAAGCTTCTCTGTAAGCTGTATTTATCTTAAATGTCAATAATGAGTTATTGTATTATGTACAAAATTACCTTTGTGTTAATGACGGACATCCCAGAAACATATTGAATATTAATAGTAAACATTTTAATTATAGAAGTACTAGATTAAATACCTACCTAGATCAGCGAAGTCGCCAACAGCATACATAGTATTATTATATAACATTGATCGTTAATAGCGAACTTCTTTATTTAGTAAAATTGTTTTATCTACTTAATCATTTAAAACATTACAATGATTTTTATTATGCTAGATAGGTAAGCATTTGGCTACTATCCCATCAGATGGAAAGTAAATATGCGACCGTATATACTACCTAATATTGTACGTCCGAAATGGGCAGACAATTGAAACTCTTCGCTACATTTTATGATCTTTGTACACAATAGCATATAATAAAAATATTATGTCACATTTTATAATATTGTTTCTTACTTCGAACATAATGAATATTTACATTTACATTATGAGGTGCTCGTACGTTCATATGAAAATCTACCAAATCCTGCGTTTACGAGGGCATTATGTAAATACACTCAAATGTGCTTGGATATGTATTACTTCGGTTTTTATTGTATGATCATCTTTAGCATCTCATGTTTTGTAAGCTAGAGACTAGAGACACGGATTTTATAGCTCAAAATATTCCAACAAGTTTTCTGTCGTGTTATATAATTAGTAATAATTTTAAGCGTCTTCTTCGAAGTTGTATCTTAGAATATGTTTTTTTAACAATTAAGATATTCTATCACATACTTTATAATAATTTACCCATGTTTACCTTTTTTAATATAGAGAATTATCTCTATAATTATTTAAATTTAAATGTTTTCTACCGACTTCACAATGAAGGACGAGGTACTCAATTTGACTGTAGTTTTTTTTATGTGTTTACTTCGTAACTTCTTTCCGCGTGAACCTATTTAGATTTTTTTTGTTTGTATGCTGTTGTTTTCCCATTAGTCTCATTGGTTCCATTTTTATTTGATCAAGATCTTCTCAGTAGTTTTTAGTTATAGTTAATAATGCGTGTTTAACACATTATTTTGAACAAGATTCCGAAGATAAAGCGTTGAAGTCGGGTTTTTTAAGCTTTGCTTGCGTTTAATTATTTAACCTAGTGTAGTATCTTTCTTCTGACGGACAGTACAAGGCGTTGGATATTCATAGACTCAATCAACATGTAACTTGAGCAAATAGACACGTCATACCCCCATAGAGTATGTATGGTCCACCTTCATCTATGGCTTTCATATATTAAGAAAGTCCATGACGACCGCATCGCTAGGAACAAACACAATATACATACATAGACTACCCTACTTTGCATCGCGCTGTAGGAAAAAAATACTGCTTAATTTGAAGTAGTGGAATGTTCATTTAAACAGTGACACTGCCGCTCACTACTCTATTGTCCTGTATAAACGTTTTCTCAAATAGAAAACAGTCACTTATTTCGCCAACAAAGTCTTCGTGACACTAAACTATTGACTTGAAAAACTATCTCGAAGAGCAACATAATTTGACAAGGGTCTTGCTATTTGAGAAGAATGATGTTCTACGCGTAAACCTTATAAAGATACTTTAAGGTTCAAAATTGTAAGTCAAGTCGAGTTACAGCTTTTTCGTACAAAGATTAAGTGAACTCTGCGACCTTTGATGTTGAAGTTAGGACGTATCAAAATATAACTGAATCAAATACAATGTAACTACTCAAACAGAAGTTTGTTATCTATTGGTAGGATTTACTAATTGTTTTTTTAACAGCCACATAACAACACTGCTTGTTCGTCATATGCAGTCTTTGCATCGATTTTTTCAAGCGACCAAAGGCACATGACTTTGTCGGCCTAACCTTTATTTGTAACCTCCAATAGGCTAGCGAATGATCACGGTCTCAACTGATTGTAAGTTATATCTTGTACGACTGACCGTATAAAAATTATCAAAACGAAGCGTTTTGGCTAGGGGCTGAATATCTTCTGCCGTAGTGAAGAGCATTCGTAGTTTACCAGCAGTTTCCAAGCATGGTCTTTCGGGGTCATCTTTAAGAGCCAGTCTCATTTTAGGCCTAGTGTGGACTTTCCTCGATTACTATATAGGTACATGCATGTCCTATAATATAGTGGATTCAATATGGATTAGTCTTGGGTTTACAACCCGGACCGATGGCTTGCTTACCAACAGGTTAAACGATATATGTAGACTACCTGATAAAGAAAGCTTTAAAGCTAAATTCGATAGTAAAGAAATTACAATGCCTTGAGAGGTTTGCTATATATAGAAAAGATATTAAGATGAATTTATATCAATCAAAAAAGGAGGAGGTTCTAAATTAATTGGCATCTTTCTTTATTTATGTTCCCCGATAACTCGAAGACCCCTATAGGTCTATTCTGGTCGTCAAAATACGATTGTTCGAATTGATGCGATGTCGATACGACAGTCGATTAGTTGAAATTTCAGTTGATTCGATGTTTATAACAAAAGAAAATCGTTAGATTTCGACGTCGATGTGACGCCCGGAATAGACCCCCTGGATCGATTCGAGAAACAATTTTTTTGTTAAAAAAAGTGTTTCCAGGTAGTTTAGGAGACAATTTACGGTTGAAGTCGGTTATTCGTTTTTAAACTCGTATATTACATAATTATAACACCATATCCCCCACATATCAACACCTATTAAATAAAATGGTATTCGAAGCCTGAAAATGAAATGTTATTTTCGCACCTTCCTGTCCTTCTCACCGGATTTGGGCAAACATTCACACGGAAATTATCTCCATATTTATGAAAAGATGGCCGTCCGTTGTAACTGCTGGCCTGATGTTGTAAAAATATTAAGAATAAACTTTCACATCACAAACAATTACACCTAGAATCAGAATCACAAAATTTCCCTTGGAAAGAAAACTTGTGTTCCCGCGGATAAGCGAACTTGGTACCCCTGCTTAGAAGGCAGACGGGCAGTAACAAACAAACAAACAGCTTCACACTTAGTTCAAATACTTGTATTGTGAGTACTGGAATTTTTTACATCACACTCGGAAATAGATGCACAATTATCCTTTAGAAGAAAATTTGTGCTCTTGCTGGGAACCCGCAAAGCATGAAGCAAAGATTTGCTCACTGCTTCGAAGGTCGTCAATTAACGGTCCTGTTATTTCCAACGTCAGATATGACAGACAAGACAGACCTAAGAGTTGACATACCTCCAGTTCGCTCGAAGCGTTTCGCCTCACGTTTGTCATTCTTACTGCGAAGGAGTGGAACTTATTGACCTCGTCTTTGTTCCCCGATCGGAATAATCTGGGAGTCTTCAAGCCAAGAGTGAATAGGTATCTTCTAGGCAAGCATGCTACATCTTCGGCCGCAAAATTATTTTCCACAAGGTGAGATTGTGGTCAAATGCTTGCCTATTAGGCAAAAAACAATTGATCAGATTCTAGTTGTTTGAAAAGCAGAGGCACCAAATGCAGATGAAGTCAACTACTGATGAAGGAATTAGGATAATGCTAGACTACGTTTTTTATTTGCTTTTTATCGTCTCCATTGTTGCAGTCTTATTGATTTATAGTGGCGTGTGAAACAAGTACTATGATATAAGTAAAGTACTTAGCTACATTGAAGTTATAGGTCGTAGGTTGTTATTCAATTACATGAGGAAGCTAAGGAGCTGTTGGTTCGAGAGATCAATATATGATTACGTATAAAGAAAACATATTCAAGTCTAGAGTGAACAGATACCTACTAGGCAAGCATGTTCGATCTTTGACCGCATCGTCACTTTCCATTAGGTGAGATAGCGGTCAAATTCTTGCCTATCCAGTAAAAAAAAATACTTTATTACTCAAAGTGAGCGAAGAAAGGGGATCAGTATCATAATCACAAATTGCCAAAATAGCGGTGAATTTAAATATCCTTCATCTGGGATATAACGTATAAGTACGAATTTTAATAATAATGTTCAATAACTCGACCTATGTCAACAAGTATGCAGCCACGTACCTTGAAACTTGGTTCGAATGTTTGAAGGAGCACCACCAGTTCACCTGTCCACGTTCATCGAGTTGCATTTATGTACGGAACACTAGATTGTCCTATAAGTGCGTGCACGCAGAGATTCGATTTTCACATAGAAACTGACCGATGGAATGACTGACACGTCTGTGTTAGATGACACACGTATCATCCGTGCAGTCTATTAGAGTCCAAGCGAAGGTGGCAATACAAAATGCACAAAGTTGATGTACATGATCTATCTTGCCAATGTTAGACAGCGCTATGTTTATCAATACATAAGAATACGCGAGGTGTCAAACGCATACCCCGCGTAAATAAAAAATGATATATACCTTACCTATACGTTCACGCGACATAGGTATATATGATCCCGAAATGTAATTTTTCTTCTCATTTTTCGTTTAAATTGATGGCGGCCAGCCTGACTTGTAGCTTTGACCTCCTTGAGTGAATGAAATATGGTTTTTTGGCTTCATTTATGGCAAAAAAATTACGATGGTTATTGGACATATTTAGGGAAAGATGGCCGTCCGTTGTGTCTGTTTGATATTTATATTACTTACATCCTCTGGAATTTGAATATATAAAGCTCCTACCAATTTACTTATACCTATTAGAGAGAAATGCTTTAGTACATTTCTCTGCTGGCTATTGACAAGTGCTTGGTATTGTTTTAACATTTAATTCTTTATTTTAGCATGTCGGCCCCAAATAGGCCCTCATGAAAGTTAATGACTGTTTCGCCAGCTTCGCAAAATTACGGGCATCCTGAAAAATACCGTTATTATATCGTTAAGTTAAAATAACATTTTATTGGAATATGTTAATTAGGTTTTATTCACAAATAAGCAATATGAAGTCAGATCCGAAACAAAAAGCTATTTGTTACTGCAAAGGTAATAGAGCTTTAAATATTATATGCATAAATTTAATTCCACGGCTCGCCTGCACAGATTGGAGCGTAAATTGGATTAAACAGTATTAATTAAAATAATTTCACTTGATTATGTACCTACTGTTTACTTTATGTTTTTGGTGAACTCTTAATCGGTTCGCCACACAGGTTGCACCTAGTTTGATCTAATGACTTGCAGAGTCGCGTAGGTCGTCTTCCACACAAAAAAGTTCTGAGGTAAAAAAATAGGTCGATTTGAGAACCTTCTCTTTTTGAAATCGGTTAAAAATAGTAAAAGTTTACCTAGACTTTTACCATTAATCGTGATTTTTATGTTTATTACTATCACAGCGGTTCCATTAACATTGCCACCACGAAAACCTTTTATAACGTAATAAAATTGCGATCAAGTTATATAAGCCAGGAAGGAACAAGTATAAGTGAATTTTATTTGTTTCGGCACGAAGGACCTGAACGATTTCTAATAAATAAATGCGGCAAAGATACCGTAATGCTGCATTGCTGGTCATAAAAACAATTTGATAGTGTTCTAGAAATGCTGTAATATACCTTTGACTGTATTTCAAGATGGTATTTTATAGATAGTTTAAATCATATCTCGAGACTTAATCGCACTAAAACTTATATTTATTTACTTGGACTATACTGGCTTATACCTAGATAAGCTATGTACATTCCAAATTATTACCCCAATCCGTTCAGCCGTTAAAGCGTAAAGAGGAACATACTTACCTACACACTTACACACAAACTTTCGTATTTATAATATTAGTAGGATTCCATTCAAAATTACTTTTATTGCGTTCTTTTTAAAAATAAGGCTAGTTTTACCAAATAATAAGACTTTTCTTTATATAACATTAAGTTAAGTTTCATAATCACAGAATAAGTCGATCTTACAAGATATTATGTAGTTGGTATAGTCTAATTTTGTAAACATTAATAGTCCAGGTATATTAGACTTCAAGAACTAGCTTAACAATGTGGTAATATGTACACTCTTTTTCTGGTTGGATTTACATAACCTCTTTATTAACAAGTACCAAAATTTCATTATCTGATTGCTATTAAAAAGTTATAATTATTAAAAATAGCACAAAATTGTTAGTAACGGGCAACGAAACATTTTTCTCAGTGCACAGTTATCAATATCAATCAAACAAACATACGCGTGATCAAAGTGCTGGTACTGGTAGCTTTGCAATTCAGAGAAGATTGGTAGGGTTAAGCACTTGAGTTACCTATAAGCTCGATGTCTTGTAGTTAACTTAGGCCTTTGTTGTATAGATTATATAATTTTGGTTGAGGTTTAGGAAATATAGGAAATACAAATTGGCCCGTAGATAGCAGAATAAGTTATCAAAGGAATTATAACTTAGAAAGTATATATTTGTGTCTATGTGTATGTTTGAAACATAACGACTTTATCCATGATAAACAACCCGATAAAACCCCAATATATATATTGTGCAAACAATAAAAAACTGCTTTGATTATTTTCTATAAAATCTCAGTACCCTTTGCTCATTTTCGAAACTGTGCCTAGACATTTAAAGGTTCAAAAGTTAATTTGACCTCTCCAGTGATCTGTGTCAAATTAAATTATAACGTAAAACGTGAGAAGAAAAACAACTAAATTCATTCACTAAAGGGTTACAAATGAAAATGGATGGCATGTTTAGCCCTTAATTATAGTTAATTGCTTTTTTATGCAAAAGTAAATAAAGACTAACCATTTTCGAGAATAGATAGAATTTGTCGCCATGCTGCTTAGCACATGAAATTTGGCAGGTATCCTTTTAAACCAATTTCCATTCTAAGCTAAGCATGGTTATTTATTTATTAATTACTTTAATGCACAGTAAAAAGTGTACAAAAGACTTAATGCTAAAAGCATTCTCTACCAGTCATCCAGCGGTGGAAAATGAAATGACATGAGGCGTATCACCTTAGTCTATATACAACAGGTAAGACAGGTCTATCTTTGGCTGCATCGTCATTTTACAGGGTGAGATAGTGGTTAAATGCTTGCCTATCAAGCATAAAAAATCACAAACCTGTCACAATTAATATAAAATATTTATAAGACCTAAGAATACGAATTTTAAAAACAGATTTCAGCCTAAAGCTATACTGATTACTAAGCTATTATAACATTGACCAAGGAAAGCATATTTAAAAATTAAAAAAATAACTACTTGGAAAACAACACCGTCATAAGTTTCTCAACAAAATGCAAGCTAGGTGTCCTGCCTTTAAAAATGCACGTTCTTCTACGCTGACACAATGCTCACCTCATCTAGACCATTAGCGAGGAATAAATAAAATATAATTACCACACTTTACATCATACGTCTTTCTAATCGACCTTCTGTCGTAAAAGAATCGATAACAGTACATAATTAACAAACCAATAAAACGCAACTACATTAACAGAAAACAAAAACATTCCTACGCTGTGTAGGTACGTATCACGTGTTACACTTAACCAAATAACCGGAAATATCAATGGTGAATTTTTCATCGCTAGAAAATAGCGGTACGACAAATGGGCGCAATGTCGTACTATTTTCGACCGTTCCGGATTCGACGTGGCATTTTGTTTCATAAAGAATGGAATGAGGTTTCAGACACGCTAAAAACAGAGTCTAGCTTTTGTGTGAGCTAATTTGCTTGCTATTTCTGAAAAGGTTAGAGACATTATGCCTTCGGGGCTTGTTTCAGAATGGCTGAGTTATGTTTGCGTTAATTCACAGTTTTATTCGTGTAATGTAGGCGATATAGCTGATATTAACATGATTATTTTGACGAGTGAAAATATATTCATTTTTAGTGTTTTTATGCCTCAAAAGAGAAGTCTTTGAGAACTGCTCACTGGCGTAGTTTGGAGATGGAAGCCTTATACGCTGCGGGTACCGGGTTTGATACCCGATGGGATCACACATTTACTCTGTGTATAAAATTACTATAGGCAAATATTTCACAACTATCTTACCTGATGATACGATCGACGATGGACTTAAATATAACTTATATCAAGAGTGACTGATACATTTTAATTTTGTAATCATACTCATAACAGAAAACACAGATGTGTAAACAATTTTTGTTCCCACCAGGAATTGATTACCCGATATGCGATGCTTGGAAGGCAGGCGTGCAACCAGCTACGCCAGCGGGTAGTTCGTTCCCAGTTTCCTCACATTCTTACGCGGCGTCTCATGCCGCAATAATGGCGTAATTTACTCAGGATGTCCTTCTTTGCTTACAAAACGAATATTCGTCAACACCGAATGCAAACGAACATGGCTTGTGAAACCAAATCACGTTCCATTCTATTCAAATGTCATTCGTAGTGAATAGATTAAATTGCTATTTTATTCAACGCAATTTATTTCACTAGTCTTTCGCCCCAAACTGATACATCGCGCCTATGACCTACGCTTATGATGAGTACCTGGATGACCGAGCTTTACTCGGTTTTTTTTGGGTATTTGACTTTTTCTAAAACTGAAACCTAGCTAGATCGATTTATTGCCCCCGAAACCAAGCATACTAAATTTCATGAAAATAGTTGGAGCCTTTTTCGTGATTGAGATTATATATACAAGAATTGCTATGTATATAGCACTTTTGAGGTTAAATTGCTTATAACTTTTTTTTTTATAAATAAATGTTTGATTTTTGTATTTGTTAAATAAATATACCCGTTTTCTAGACAGACCGCGGGACACACTGCTGATTTCTTAATTAATACTTGAATTTAAAAACATGTTAACTGTAAACATAAATTAATCTTCATTTTTTTTAATATCTGATAGCCTAGCTTTTGACTACTATTCACCTAATGAACAACTGAAACGTTTAAATCATAATTGGATAACTTGTTGTGACTGTGACAACTTAGACGCCGAGCCAGCGCGAGCGGCTGGAGTGCGGCAGGACGCACCACCACCACCACCCGATGCGGCTTCCGCGCCCTCACGTCGCCAGTCACGCGCCGATGCTCGAACCGCTCGCCTCTGCGTATCGCGCGTCTGACTTATCCTGATGAAGGACAACAAATTTGTCCGAAACTAGTAAGTCGAAATTTAGACGTGTTTCAAGCCGTACACAACATTAATTATGGATAACTTGGTATAAATAAAACAGTGTATTTATCTATTTTATGATTTATTTCATCGTGATAATAAATAGACGCAAGGATGTAAATAGTAATTTTACAGTATAATTAAATAATATTTTATTATTATTTTACATTAAAATTATGAGCATTTATAAATGTATATTAATCATTTTATAGATATGTACACCTTTATTTAAAAGTACTATATTACGCACACTAATATGTTATAAAAGCTACAGGTGTTATTAAATTTAAACTACGATACATAATTTACTTGGTTTTATTTTTATCAATCAAAATTATATTAGGTAATTCTTAAGCCTAGATTTTTTTCTCAAAGCTCTTGAGAAATTCTAGGGTAAAATTTCATTAAGATTCTATTTTAAATTTAAATAATATTGTAAATGTATCTCACATATTTATAATACAAAATTTAATCGCAGTGACAGCAGACGTCACGAAAATCCCATTTATCTATGTGAAACTCTCTTTGACCATAGATGAGTAAAAGTAGCTGAAAAGTGCAGTTTTAATCTGCTGATTTGAGCTAACAAAAATCCCACACGCTTACATTAGTTCATAATTATGAAAACAATTACTAGCCATGAAGAAATTAAATTTAATAAAAATAATTTAAAGAGGTCGACTAGATCACGATCATGTGATTGTGTGTCAGCACCTAAGAACAAATAAACCTCGTGTGTTACACAAACTTCACGAAACAAATGTATAAGTACAACATATTATTATTAAATAATGCGATAATGGCCTCGATTCTGTAGTAACACACTAAATTAAATTTAAACTATTCCTGTCTTTTACAAAATAGGAACACAAGACAGAGATAGCATACTGCTGTGCTGTCAAATTCAAATTCAAATTCAAATTCAAATTCAATTCTTAGATGTCTATGCAAGCTTAGTCGAGTATGTATTGTATTGGTGTTGACTAAAAATAAGCGCCTTTCTGCTTCTGCTGTTCATATTTTAATTGATAGAGACAGGGATAGTTTAAATTTAATTTAGTGAGTGTACATCAGAATCGAGGCCACTAACTGTTCCTTGTGTTTCATTAATAAATTAATAAAAAATCTTTATCCTGACCTACCTTATATACCAGTTTAGAGGAAAATTTAAAACATAAACTGTAATTAAATAAACATTCTAATTATTTACATAATATGTATCCTAATTAGATAATAGTTTTCAATTGTATTGCATGCCGAAAGGCCGGATACGGCCACCCATTGTTTTTTTCACTGTTTTCATCACCTGTTTAAACCTATATTCGCAATCAATAAATGAATTTAATTAATGTTCTTTGCTGTATATAGTTTTAGGAAATATAGGCAATTGGCCCGTAGATAGAGAAATTAATTTGAATTTTAATTATATTCACACCTAAACGTGTGACAAAATGCTGACATTTACTTATTTCGCGTTCAGAGGGTTAGCCTTGTGATCTAAGATAGTAATTAAATTCTCTCAGCATGTCGGGAGCAATAGTCGCTAAGGATACGTTTTGAATGTAATTATAACATTAAAATTCGTTCATAATTAATTATACAATTAAAAACATTTATTTACTGCCATAATGTGGATACTGCATAATAATTTCACCCATTCGTGAAATAATGCTCTCAGCATTTCGGTAACACTGCCTACTGGCAGTTGTCGCTTATAATAAGTTGTGTTTGTCAAATTATTAAAACATTAATATTCGTTTTTAATCAATTATACAATTAAAAAACATTTATTTATTGACATAATGTGGATACTACATTATAATTTAACCCATTCATAAAATAGTTTCTAGGCACTATAATAATTACAATATAAATAATTTTTATTAGAATTAATTTTACAAGTAATGAAACATTTGTCGTGCCTTAACCTTTAAAAACTAGGCAAGTTATTATTTTAAAGCATATTTTTCAAATAAGTGAACTCTAAAGCTATAGGTTGACTTAATTACTCTTTAGAAACAAAGTACTTTCAAGAATGCTTTGGTTACAAATTCAACTTCATTTTTAATACAAAATATTTTTAACAGTAAATAAAATAATAGTTACAAAGTTTAAAAACACAAAATTAAGTCAGTTTTCTGAATATGACATCTGTTATGTATTGCAAGGCCCGCTTCTTGCACGGTACGGCTCCGAACTGTACAATATGTGAGTCTTCAAGTCTAGAGTGAATAGGTAACTTTCTAGGCAAGCATGATAGATTTACGGCCACATCTTTATTTTCCATCAGACTGTGAACATAAAAATAGTGAATAAGGTCCTAAAATAAAGAAGATACGAAACGTCTTGCACTAAAACTGTTTAGCAAAAGATTTTACTTTCCATCAATTAAGATTTTACTTTCCATACAATTAAGTCCAACCAACCGTTTTTACCACACAATTGCTATTCATTCATTTTACTTGACTATATTTTATACATGCAATTTTCTCCAACTTGAATTCCAGAGTTAAATTCAACTGGATTGAAAATAGAAGAGAAAATTATGCAAACGACTAGATTTTTCAAGATTCTGACAAGGTTTCTCAGCTTTAGATTTTAATCTTGTGACTAAAATGATAAATCTAATGCACTCGAATACATTCTTTACAGTGAAATTGAATAAGTGAGCTTCATTTTTTTATTTTTAATCTAAAGGCTTCGTCATACAGGACGCACCTGGCTCGAACTGAAAACGTGCGGGGTCGCGGTCGCCTCCCGTACAGCGGTGACCGCGACCGCGCCCCCGCATGCCAATTTGTTCGAACCAGATGCGTCCTGTGTGGCAAGGTCTTAGCAATGGTAATTATAGCTGGTGTTGGTACAAATTCTGTGATCTTAGACGAAACTGATAAAATTGAATGGGTTCCCTACCCGTGATCCATCCTTACTAGTTCATATGAATGGATTATGGATACACACAATGATCCGTAGTCCATCTTGTTGGTGTACTATACTACTAAACTTCTTACAATCCGTAGTTCACTCGGTGGTCTTTTAATATTTTTAAAGGTGCTATTACCAATGTGATGATACTTTAGTGTTCTATAGGTATTCCTTTGTGTCTTGTCCGAAGTTTACTCAAGAGGTACAGTGCAGGGTAAAAAACAAAATATTGGCCTAACAGACAATATACAAATTTGTTTTTATTATTGTTCATATTTGCAGGACCTTGCCTTTTCATTGCGATTCAATCTCCTAAAAATATGATTATATTCCAATATCAGAGTAAAAGCAGGTTAATAATGATTTGCTGTATGTGGAAGATGTTATTATTAATTATTATACTAAGTATTTTAGTTATTATATAAAAAATGTGAAATATATATTTTCTACATTAGTGGAGGGATTAATTTTATTTCTTAATATTATCAGGATCAATAAATAAGGTCAATTAAACATAAAAAGATGTTATGTGTTTTCATTTATAATAATGTTACAATGATATTCTGAATTTTTGAGGACAAAATTAAAATTATCTTACAAAGAGGATCATGGTGTGCCACTGCATATAATAATAAATACATACAATTATACTAGAAAACATTTAAAATAAATGTTTTTTTTTTCAATAATTCCAGTTTCATGTTATCTAAATCAATGTTTAATAACTAGATAAATAATTGTATTATGAAAATTATCTGAATCTTTAATTCTTTATCCGTTTGGTTTACTGGGACGTGTTCTCTTTGCGCCTTCAGGCCTAGGATGGCGGGTGGACACTTTTCCCTGGGGAGTAGATAAAAATCTTTTCACCTCTGTTATTTTTTCCTCGCTCCGAGCATGGATATATTATCCACGGTGGATAAGTAGGAAAACGCCATTTCCCGTCGCTACGTCAAAATTAAGCCCACGTCCTACGAAAGAAGATAATTTCTCTCTACCAAATGTCAAACAGAGCAGTTTTTTTCCACTTTTCGTTTCGTTGTTATGAAGGGATAAATATATATGTCTACTCCAAATGTCAAACAGGGATAAACTTTCCCTTTCCACTACTGCCATGCCGCGTATGGTAGAGAGGACAATCTTGTCCCTTGTCAGTGGATAAAAACAGGGGATACCATTTATATCTCTTACGCCATTCTAGGCCTGCTGGTCCTTAATCAACATTGACAGTACATTGACGGATCCGTAGGTACATACAATAACCTATCAATTTTATATATCAAGATTTAACCAAACATTGTGATTTTATGTAAATGTTATCTTTCAAAAATATAGTAGATATAAATAAACTTGCTTTATTAGTGATTCGGATAAAAATAAACTTTTATAAAAAAATACTTTAGAATAATAGTAACAGCGTAATTGACATTTGATTTTGAAAATATAGCAGTAGTTATATTAGTGCAAACCAATTGATTTGATATTATAAATAAAACTGATAGTTTATAAAAGAAAACGTGTGTGGGCGGAGATCAAAGGACAACTAATTCATCTAATGATTATTTAGATTCTCTACTCACTAAATAAGATAAAGTTATTTACAAAGGATCATTTTGCTAAGATTTGATATAAATTGTTTACCATTATCATTCTTGCGAATTGAAATCTTATTCTCTAGAACACCATGTGCATAATACATTCATTGGACCAAAGTTCAACCTTCAAATCATTTCACTTGTCTACTAACATACTAATTTTAGAATTGAATTATGACTAATGCAAATTATGCGATTCTTAGCGACAAAACACTTTACGTTTCTAATATTTTAATATTTATATACTATAATAAGTGTACTAGCAGCTAAAGTTTGTAAAATTTCTAAGACACTGCAGAGTATTATACAAAATTCAAATAATACTTACGACGAAATTGCTTATAAGAATAGACACATCACTCGTATTCAATTATGTTAAAAGTGGCACTGATACTTATTAAAATGTTATAATTTATTGTGCATTCCTTAAAACTATGAGTGACTTTAAAATCTATAGGCAACACTCGAAGACTCGATAAATATAGGATCATTGCAAAAACACACCACTCTAAGACTATGGTCCCTCATCAAGATACACTTGAAGTTGCAGACGAAGTATCAGCAAAAGTGTTCGTTGGCGCTGAAATGTTTTATGGGTCACACACACTAAGATGTTCACTATATCACAAAGTTATAGAAGTCTCGTGCAAGGAGTCTATTCGTCAGAGTAAGGACTTTGTGCGGGACATGGCCACGGCGGCCTTACTTTTTCCAGCACGTATTTGAGCTGGAAACCGGTATGGAAATGCTACAGGTACTCATCTATCTGGTCATAGTCCTCGTCGGGGGGAGATGGGCCGGACACTGATAGGATGGGAAGACCGAAATGTCTCACAGTTTCGACGCTACCACTGTCATCTGATTTGCTTATTTCTTCATTGATGGTGTCCTCGCGAGGTTTCGCCTTACACAGGCGTTCTGATGAGTCACTCAATGATGTGAGCGGTATATTATCTGCTGACCTGCGAACAAGAAGATGTATCTTACGGTAATTTTGTCTAAGCATTATGGATATATTTGTTTTTAATTAACTATTTAAGAAAAACATTTGTAAGTACTTTAATGTTTTCTTGTTCCTATCCTCTTTTGCATCGATTACTGTAACTTTTAAAAGTACAATAGTTTAAGGTTTGATATCAGTATTTTCATCAAATTCTGCCATTTCATTATTTGGATATGCATATATGTTTGCCGCTCTGTTGAATAAATTAATATAAGTCAGCATTCATAATCTTAGAAGCTTGAATGCCAGCCACTGCCCACTGCGCGTTCGTTATGCTTGCGTGGCTCGCAGGATGTCTGTTCGTAAGTGATTAGATCCTCTACTTCTTGATATACCTATATTTGGCCAAAATTATGGCACATCTTTACACGATAAATTAAGCAATATGCGTCGTTGTAGTTTTAAAGGTCTATACCAGCCTTGGTTGAAGTTCAATATTTAATGTCTTCAACTTCGTGGAGTCTTTAACGATTATCATCATGTAATCCATTTTCTATGTTTCGTGTACAATGTAAAAATTTTAATAACGCAAATGCCGTGGCAGCAATGGAAGCAGTGGTATGAATAATTTCAGTATCGTTTATAAGGGTGAGAACTGTACAGCTACAGCTAACCTGAACAACTTTAAGTACCTACTTGTTCATTAGAATTTATACTAGTCGTTCGCGAAGAACTGAGATCTCGCGCCTACATTTTACCTCATGGAGAAAACTTTTGAGTTAATTACTAATAACTTTTTTTCTTTATAATAAAATAATTTGTTGATTTCTGTATTCTTTGTTCAAGTACGAAGTAACGAATGTTATACGTAAGTTTCAGCGTTCAGTATCGGAACAAAATAGATCTAAAATAGTGAGTTTGGTGAGATTTTTTTTAACCAGTTTCGTACTTTACTTGTCAAGTCCTTTTCAACGATAGCACACAAAGGTAAATAAAAATAAAGTGTCTCCCCACTTACATGTATGGGAGCCCCCTTAATATTTTCGTTTATATAATGTTAAAGGTCATTTCTGGCTTTGAGCCGTAGTTTTACATATTTTATGAGAATTTAAAGTCATTCGCTTGTATGGTTTAGACGCTAGATGCCTCTGACAGACGGACGGACGGACAAAGTGCTGAACGAACCAAGTCAACTTAGAAATCTCGTTACGCTCGATCAATCAAAATAGTTCAATTATATTTACCTAGCTTTTCGACAGAGTTTGGACTGCGAGCCATGTCTTCTCAAAAACTCGCCTGCGTCAAAGCCAGCGAAGCCAGTGGGCTCTGCAGACACGAATATAGCAGAATTGACGCGCGGCCGGTTGCACCGCGCGAGCAAATGCTCCTCACACTCCAAGCTCTGTGTGTGTGTGTGCGACCATCGCAGATGCTGAAACAAACACAGCTTCAATAATTTATATTAAATTTGATTATTCTCTCTTGAAGTTCTGAGGATTTGACGCTTGAGCTGCTCCCGTTTTAGATATTTCAGCTGTAATATGTTTGTACCTGGCTGTAGGATAAAAAAAAAGATTAGTTTAACATGATGCTCAACGAACTTTTGAAGCAACACCATTTATCATCATAAAGACCGTTTATATATATTGCAAAGCAAAAGCTTTTTGCAAAGGTCTGTTAGTGCAGGTCGTAACGAATGTGATAGTAAAAAATGTGATAAAAATAAAACTTATATCACATTGGTGAATTTTTCGTGTACATTTTTTGAAGGTCGTTTTTTAGGTGTCTGTGCTTTCTATTTATTTAATGCATCAATAAAATATTTACAATGCACGTACTTCGAATACAGAATTTCGTTTACTTTTACAATGGGTATCTATCAAATGAATACGGGTTATATGGGACACATGCTGCAGTGCTTTCAATATAAATAAACATATTATTTCATGATGTGTAAAAAATATCCAAATTAAATTATTTTACAAACTTATAAATACTTTCCCTTGCAAAATATTTCTGTGTTGATATACATTGATTGTATTGATATTCATGACAATAATTTTTCACTAAACATTAATCACAGAGAAATATTTTTTTTTACCTAGCTTATATCCTAATTACATAGCTATATCTAATGAAGATATAATTTATTTGAAACCAAGTTTAATTTTTTACAGATCCAACTTAGATTGTACTTTAGGGTCCAAAAACTGTGAAATTAAAAAAGTTGTATACAGACACTTATACTTATATAATCGTAATCATATTTATTGCAGATATATATATACATATGGTAAAACAGTTTTTTAAAATGTTTTCACACTCACAGCCACACACTAAGTTTGAAGATGCCTGAAACATTCACATCACACACACAATCACAACCAGAAACACAAATATTCCTTGGGGAGAAAACTTGTGTTCCCGCCGGGAATCGAACCCGATACCCCTGCTTAGAAGGCGAATGCTCACCCAACTGAGCCGACGGGCAGTTCAGTAAAAGTAATGACATAAAACATGTTGAGTCAAGTTTAAGTTAAACATGTTAAGTTCCATATAAAGTTTAAGTAAACCCAGATAGTCCATTAGTGTGTCAAATGCCTTGTCTGAAATTTAGGAGACGGGATTGCGGTTTCCATTATATAAGCTAATCTTGCATAATAGTTGGATAAACAAACCAGTCAATTTGCTTATTGTTCTATTAGAATGCGTGTGAGATAATAAAGTTTATATGTAAATTCTGTTTGTCCATGTGTGATTTACTGGAGATTTAAATCTACTTAGATCTATTGTTTCAAACAATAACGTTATGGAAGAGCAGTATACTAAAATATAATATAATATCTGCAATAAATATGATTATGATTATGATTAACATAACATAAACAAATACGATTTAACAACCACAGCCCTAACACTAAGTTCTATAACTTGTGTCGTGGGTGCCGGAAACATTCACATCTCACACACAATCACACCAGAACCAGAAACACAAATGTTCCTTAGGAATATAGATATGTTTAGTATGTATCTTTATTTTAGTTTTACCATTGTGATTCAGAGAGATAATGCCGCTTGTGTAATACGAACGCCACCTGATGGTAGAGAATTTGAGCACTTGAGTTGGCTATTAGCTTGGCTAATAGCTCTTTTTTATGTTTACAATTTTAGTTTCATCTTAGAAAAAATAGGCAACGGAATCACACAATCTAACTCCTCCATCCCCATTCTTTTATCGGACATCGAGACAAATTCCTAAGCGACAACACTATATGGCATTTCACAAACGCCGAAGAAAGCGTTTAACTTCTACAGTAACATCAATTATTATTATGAGAACCGCAAAATAATGGAACTCTTAACTACTGTCTTCCTGATACATACAGTATGGGAATCTTTAAGTAGCGAGTAAATAGGCATTTTCTAGGCAAACGTGCTCCATTGCCGACCGCATCGTCGATTACCATCAGGTGAGATAGTGGTCAAAAGTTTGCTCTTCTTTAATTAAAAAAATATAACGTTATCTTCACAAATCGTGAGTTGTGTTATCCATCTTGCGTTATAATTTAGCTGATGAACCTAACTCTTCCACTGTCTATTGTATTCCTGCTAAAGTTTGGACTTGGGAAGACACCTCATTTGGTCCATGTCTGTATATAGTTAGTCTTACGAACGGGGAAACAATCCGTAAATGTAACCCATACTGGTCGTCAATTTCGCCTTTGGTAATAAAGAATTAATAGTAAGTAAATTAAAATGGCCGCGGGTTCAAACACCGCCTCAAGCGATACCTTTTCCTATCTAAATTTACTACTAGAGTTCTACGTAACGTGGCTAATTCTACGTGATTGCGTGGATCAACACAACGTCTAGCTAACTGCAATTTTAGACTCGTTGGCCGTAGTAAGTTCAAAAAACTGTTTCGGTAGATGACATCACACGTCCCCGTAACACGTTAATTATAAGGAAAGAATAATTTATTCGCTTTAGGCAGGGCTTGTGTAGCTCGGTGGTTAGAGCAATAAGGCATGACACATGTTGAATCCCCGCCTCGATAATTTTTCCTTTCTAAATTGACTACTATAGTTCAACCAAACATGGCTAATGCTATATAACCAGAAATCAATTTCACCTTTAGTCTTCCGTTTTTCAGGTCCATTGTTTATCAAACAGTTACCTTGAATAGGGACTCGTCATGTATTCTCGCGTGACGCGACGAACATGCAACCCTTGTGGCAGCAAGTCACAATTCCCATAACACTCCAAACTTGAGCTTCTACTAATATATTAGTAATTTAGCCTTTCGTGACCTTAGCATAAAGTCCACATTTACATGTAGACAGTTTTCCGGCACTGTCACCGGATGACACGCAATTTGCGAGCTTGGGAAGACTTCTATCGATAATCATCGTGAAAAAAATGCAGGCCTACTTAGATAGGAAATTATTATTCTACGTATCAAGGCAGAGGTTTTACATCGTGTAAGAAAAATATAAACCTTTACTGCAATGCAGTATTCTTTCACGATAACTGAGAATGTGCCGCATATAAAATATAAATATACGACAACCGTGGATTACTTTCCAGCAATTTATTGCTTCTTAATAACAGTCTGCATAATTGCCCGTCGTTAATAACTCCATTAATACCTCAGACTTATAAAAGTTGAAGTATGTTACAAAGTTACAAGACTGAAAAAAGGCTTATTAAGAGCATGCGCCCTAAAAATTTTCATACATAGCAATGAATCGGCTAGTTTTTATAAGAAGGCTACGCTACGCTTACGCTAATAGTGATATTTACTAACAAAAATATTTTCTAGTAAGTAATCACTGTAATAGTATATGTAGAGACATAGAACGCCGCCGTATACATGATTCTGTTTCTAACGAAGACCAGATCTAAGTTTGGAAATTTCTTCGTTCACTAGGAGTTGGGAAGTCACGAAAGACTCCATTATTCAATATTTATATCCTCTTAGCAAGAATTTTTCTCTGTCACTTTTCATGAATTTAAATGACAAACACACAATTATTAGCTATCTTTCTTCTCTTCCAACTTCCAATTACTCATAATATATCAATCTACCGCATATAAAAGAGTAAGTATACAATGCAGAAATAATATGCCTGTATGACTCAATGGAACCGCGGCAAGCCTGACAAATGTAGTACCGTCCTTCAGAATATATTTCCGATAGTAATTCGTATTAATACCCTCGTCAGCATTTCGCTCGGTGCAAAATAAGGTGTTCCTTAATAAAACTTACGATTACATAGTTATAAAATAAATGAACCTTAAATATACCTCAACTCCACGAATAAAAACCTTTTCAGCTAGTTTAAAAGATTTATTCGTTTACATCGTTGCGTGCGTACATAGACATGTTCAAGTGGCACAAGGCTCGTTATTTTTTATTAAAACACAACGCCCTGACCCATTCCGTATCCGTATTTACACGAACGGTGGCCTAGCTTATATTTCTGGTTATTTTTGTTTAACATAAGCCTCGATAAATAGGCTGTAATATCATAAGGATGACTAAATAATACGGGGGTTTGGTCGCACGAAATTATATAATATTATAGTAGGGGAGCCCACGATGCTAAATGGGGATTTACTCGAGCGTCATAGAGACCTATTGGGTTGGAAAGCTTAGATGATAAGAAGAAAAAAATGTTATATATGTATACCTTTTCATCGGTGGGGGGAGCGGCTATAAATTTTCAAAAATGTAAAAAAATACTGTTGCATGGGCATACTCGAGCGCGTCAGATATTGATAGCATCAATGTCCTACGTATTTTTAATAATGTACATATGTTAATCTGATCGTTTTCATGATGGGGGTGGTCGTACTTAAGGGATGAAAACGAAAAAAAAATAAATTTTGTCGAGCGCGTCAGATTTTCTAATGGGGTGTTAACTGTACCTAAAAAAAGCTCTAATTCAATAATCTGACGATTTTGATGTGACGCAAACTCGTGGCCATTATTACAATGTGTAAAAAAAATTCGCCATTTTGAAATACTCAAGCGCGTCAGATTAAGATATATATGGTTCATCTTTATGTCCTAGACATGCTGTCTCATAATCTGACCATTACCTAGAGGGATTCGCCTAAACTGACAAAAAAAATTTTTTTTTTTAAAACCTTGTGTCATCAGCTGTGATGGCGTCATGGCAACCGAAACCAGAGTAGGGACGGAGTAAGAGAGTAATATATAGAGAAAGAGGGAGAGGAGAATAGAAACGCGGAGAGGGGAATATAGGTATCATGCAGCTGCACGCATTAAACTTTATCGACAAATTTTTGGTACTTCGGCTTGTTGAAATGGTCAGATTATATATTTTTCGTTAACCTTGAATTATTTCCTTAAAAATAAAAAAAAAATTTGCCACGCTCGAGAATGTCGAGATGACGTTTTTTTTTTACAACTTTTTAGCCCTCCTCTTTCTTTACGTCACTCTCAAATTGTCAGATTAGTGGAATATACACTTTTTAGCATGTAATTAACTCACCCTACCTTAATCTGACGCGCTCGAGATTTTCTGATGATCAATTTTTTTTTACTAATCTGATCCTTTATCCTTGACGTGCGGCCATATATATGGTGCTCATATTTGGTGGAGGTACTTAACCGGGTACAAGGTATCCCCCTGTATATTAATCTGCCGCGCTTGAGTAAATCCCGAAATCCCCGCTTGGGCTCCCCTACTATTATATGCTTTTTATGTCTTTGATCAGTGTGTGTTACTAGTGCTGACATATGGTACTGAAACGTGGCCTCTTACTGTGGGCCTTATAAATAAGCTCAGAGTCGCACAACGAGCCATGGAAATAGCTATGCTTGGAGTTTCTCTACGAGATCGAATCAGAAATGAAGAGATCCGTAGACGAACGAAAGTCACCCATATAGCCCGGCGGATTAGCCAGTTGAAATGTCAGTGGGCAGGGCACATAGTACGCAAAACTGATGGCCGATGGGGCCGTAAGGTTCTAGAATGCAGTCCACGGATTGGCAAGCGCAGTGTCGGAAGACCGCACACAAGGTGGACGGACGACATAGTGAAGGTCGCAGGAAGATGCTGGATGCAGACTGGTAACAACCGTTCTTTTTGGAGATCTTTGGGCGAGGCCTATATCCAGCAGTGGACTTTTTGTGGCTGAGAAGATGATGATGATGAAATGTTGGGGTTTGGACTAAACGCCCGAAATTATACAAAAAGTGCTGTCTTTTGAAATGTTTCTATGCGTGTTTATAATGCGAACAATTTTCATACAAATGGTATTACCAACATTTTGAAAATATCCCCGACATCTGGAAAACGGCTGCACCGATTTTCACCAAATATACATTAATAACACTCTCAATCGAGGTTGTCAATATCAATGTCACAATGTATTACAATTATTTGATGCTTTAGTTGTTGTTATCACAAACCATTTTCGAATAATTATGTATGAAGAACTACGTGAGGATTTTTTGCCCGCACAAAAACGAATGATGTTCATAGATGTAATAGGAGAGCTCTGTAAGAAGATATGTTGTCTTTATCTCTAATGGCGATAAGTTATGTCTGAGTTAGGTGGCGTAGCCATAGCTACTTACTACTAGTTATCAATATTAACTGCTTATGTTTAAGCTGTTATAATAATTTCTATTTAAACTCAAATTATAAGCTAGGATAGTTTTCCAAAGCTATCTGAGATGAAAAAATAAATATCAACTACTAGTAAATATAAAGAAGTACTTTAAGAATAGAAAAACATCTCATGAAGCTGGAGTAGTTTAGTATTGTTGTTTGTGTGGAGTAACGGTTACTTCGGAGGGCCATGTAAAGCTGTCGGTCCCAGTCTTTAGTCGTTAAGCCATGTCGGGACGCCTTCAAGCGACCTGAAAAATCGTGACTCTGGTATCCAATTATTTATACTATGAACAAAACAACAGCTGAATAGTTCAATATAGGAAAGGTATGGATACTGTTATAAAAAAAATTACGCAGTTAACCTTTAAATAAAATGTAAGCTTATATTTTTTAATCATACATAATAATGAAGAAAACACGAGTTGTTACGTTGAGTAAACAAAACTTTTCAATTATTTTATTTTTCTTTTATATTTGGCTTCGCAATCTTGAAAATTTAATTTTGTTGCTACATGAAGCCATGGAATGTATTACATTTCATATTATTATGTAATGTTTTCAACAACTAATAATTAAACGCAAGCAAAGCTTGAAAAATCGGCTTCACCGCTTTATCTTCGGAACCTTGATCAGATTTAATGTATTAAACACGCATTATTGACTATAACTCAAAAACTAGAGATCAGATCTTGATCAAATTTCAATGGGACCACATGAAAAGCACCAACTTTCAAATAAGAAAATAATCATCAAAAATCGGCTAACAACGAAAGAAGTTATGAGATAACTTTTGAAGTCGGGTAAACGAGAACATCGTTAAAGTAGTCCACAAAATAGGCATTATTGACGATATTTCAAGAACTACTGATCAGATCTTGATTAAATTTAAATGGGATCAATTAGAAAGCAACATCTTTCAAACTAAAACAAAATTTCGAAATCGGCTTACGTGGAGAGAAGTTATGAGTTACACACATAAAAAAAAGGTCAGTCGACTTGAGTACCTACCTCCTCCTCCGTAGACTTCATTCCAAATTCAAATTCATTTATTTACATGGGATAGAGGCACTAATGAAGGTTAATTACTCTAATTGCCAGGTTCATAAATTTTACTACTCGACACAAGCAAAATCAGTATTATTTTCTGGTGATAATTTTAGGGTTTCTACATTTCAAATTTCATAAATATTTGTCCAGCCGTTTTAGCGTGATGATTAACAAACATACAAGAGTAATACAAAACTCTCACAAGCATACCACAATTCCATCATTTTCCGAGGATCACGTACTAGTGTTTCAAGAATACCTGTCATTTGTTTTACCATTGATTATTATGAGTTCTCCATTGATTTATATTGGAGTTCCACCTTATTAGTAAAACTTGTCTATCAACTTATTAAAACAACAACTTTGCGTAAGGATTGAGGCTCCTTTACCCTATCTGTCTTTGAAGAAAAGATTAGCAAGTTTACCCATCAAAATGTTAAGTTACAGTATATATATATATATATCGATAAGTATAAGTTAGTATATAAATAGATACTTTGCTCATTATCCCAAGATGATGCGTCCTTCCGAGCTTGAAACCTTTGTTAGTGGATACGTAAGATATGAACCGTGAGATGAGAAGTCATTTCGACAAATTCAAGTCAAATTCTTTCCACGTGAACCGATTTTCATGGTTTATTTTTTGTTTTACAGCTGGTGCTTTCCCATTGGTCCAATCTAGATTTGGATCAAGATCTGATCAGTAGTTTTTGATTAATCGTCAATAATGTGTGTTTTTACATTTAATCTGATCTAGGTTCCGAAGATAAAGCGGTGAAGTCGGTTTTTTTGTAAGCTTTTTATTAATTAACAAGTACCTATAACACACTATATATAAACATTTCCTAGTAGTTACATATTATTAAGCAGGGTTTTACAATATAATATACGTTTATATAAACGTTTTTTTTGAGATCTTACAGGAAGGCATAGGCCTTCACTACTGGACATAGGGTCAGCAGTTGACTTCTTGTGGCTGAGATGATGATGATGATGATTAAAATATAAGACACGGACGTACGTATTATTTCTGATCTAATAAAAACTAAAAATTTTATTCGTATTTTGATTCAATTATAATTGAAAATAAAAGTATTTACAATCAAAATGCCGACTTTATATCGTGAAAAATCCTTGAAAAGGGACATAAAAATAAATCCTCTTTGTATAAAATAGAGTTAAAAAATGAGATTTGTTCTAACGTTTTTACAAAGAATTGTACAGTGTCTGAGTTAAGATTTTGTTAACCTTTCATTTAAGACAAAATGATAGAATGTATGTTTATCGGTAGTGACTTAAACGGCTAATAATAAAAAACAAACAAAGCAAACCGGACACGGAGATGCGAAGTCGTATGTGATCTGAATATGCAAACGTATTCCTTCTAGCCATTCCGTGAGGTTAAACGTGCTGAACGATGATTCCATTATTGCTTTTTATTCACAAGAATTGTGTAGAAACTATTTTAAACTCAAATAATTACAAGCTTAATAAATAAAACTCAGACGTACATAGAGCGTATATAAACTCTTTTAACCAATTGCAGTGCGTTCTTGAAGGACAAACAAAATAAACACTGCTGTTCTCACTGTTGTTACAATAAAATAGAGAGGGTTGCTTAGTAGGGGGTTGTTTTATATTTAATAAACTGCTTTGCTAAAATCAGCTGTGCAGCAAGCTCAAAAGTAAGTGTCTTAATTAGCCAGTTCAATAAGAGTTTCTTGACATTGACATAAGTGCGGTAGTCCTCTACATCTTGAGTACCAATTTGAACCTATAATAGTGAATATCCATGAAATTACACGGATAATATAATTTTTAAATGTATCTTGATGAAATGCTCTTTAATGCGTCAGTTTACGCATTTTTAATGTCAAGAAAGGACGACAAAAATGGCAGTGTTTAAAATTGCCCGAATCTGATTGTATTTTTAAATATTCATTTTGATGTTAACGGCATGTATTAACGTAACCATTTAATGAAATAATATGCATATTCAATATTATATTGATACCATATTTTAACGCTAGTTGTATGTGACATACAGAATGCTATCTCACGAGCCTAGTATTATGGACTGATATTAAACTGCTCAGGTACAAGATACCATGATGTTACAGCTAGTTTATTGTTCTCTAAGATAGAATAGATACAAAATGGTAAGGTTAAGGTTCAAATTGTAAATCCGTAGAATAAAACTGTTAACAATTAAATAGTTAACAGGTATTAATTTTAATTGAATTTCAGTTGGTTATCTCGTTTGATCAATGATGATAGTATAACTCTTTTAGTGCTGAAATGTATGAAGTAGTTGGAAACAATATTTGTGTCGACGTGTCTTTTTATTTTATTTTAGCCTTATTCATCTGCCAGTGCAACCGGTGCATCAAATCAACCGTGAGCGTGTGCGTGCGATAGCATACGTGGCGTCTCGAAACACACTAGTAAGCGTGCTCGGGCTTACTTGGTGTTCGCAGTCGGAGCACCGACATTGGCAGTGGGAGCAAGCCCGCGGCTCAGCGCGGGCATGGCTCCGCTAGCTACCCTGGGTTTGCTCCTCTGGCGCGGCATGCAGCAATGCAAACTGACAGCCACAGTCGCGGGCGCTCCGCCGAGGGTATTGGAAGCAACGGTCCAGTAGGCAGCAAACGTCCTGCGCACGACACTGGTTAAGCAATGCACATATTTAGCAAAGGATGGGAATATCATACACTGAAAAGCTATGTTATTTTTTGTAACACTAAGAATGTTGGTTACGGTATAGTCTGCTGTTCTGTTTCCAAACTTTTCGAACCATTGTCAAAAATGTGTCCTACGTATGTAGCACTCTATATCGAATAAGGAAAAATGAGAGACAGACTGATGAGGGTAACCGACGTATGAGGTATCCCCTGGCGCTCCGTGCCTATAAAAATATACAAGTCCTCCAAATGTACTTCTAAATTGTAAAAGTATAAATAAATATGGGTCATACGAGACTTCTAGCATCATCTTAATTTATCTTCATCTCTAGATTTTATTGAAAATACATCTTAAAAGCAGGTCAAGAAACATTTTCTGTACTTGTTGATTTCTGAGTGGATCCCTAATATGTTATTACAAATAACTTGCTTTTACTGCGATACTCAATTGACAAAGCCCTTATCTGGTTACCTCCTCATTAGTGATTAATCGGCTGAATAGCAATAAACTCACTGATATCACTTGGAATACTTATATAAGTATTACAAAATTTAAATACGTTGCACTAAACTATGCATCAAATACTTCTAATTCAGTTCTACTTGAGTTCATTTTAACTAGCACAGTGCAACAACTTACCCGAGGTTTACAAGCCATTGCATGGGGGGAGCAAAAGGGAAAGGGGTTGCATTTCATATCATAAATCGTACGCTGCAGACTAGTCTAGTGTTTTGAAACCGAGTGCTTACTATTTTTATTGATATGGTGAGTCAAGTTATTCATAAAATTTAAAGGTTTGAAGCAATTTTTATAATAAAATTTAAAATTTTAATAAAAACTTTTTAGACAAATTGAAAAATTAAATAATTTTTATACCCAAATATTTTATTTAAATGTATTGTTCTTTGTCTGATATAGACAAGAGAAGCACGGTATTTAAACATCATGCATGTCTTATTAATTGTGTTTAGTCACTTCATGACTAGACACTTTCATAAGACTTGCATGCATCTTGAACCATACAACTGTGGTACTGTATTGCGCTGAACCTCGTAAAGCCAGGGATACACTAGGGTACAAATGTCCTACGCCACCCAGTGGCGGATTTACACATTTGCCGCCAGTAGGCTATTCAAATTTTGCCGGCCTTACCGACCTCTCATTCTCTCATTCGATTCTATAGTTCACAATCATATTATTACAATATTTTTATCAATGAAATATTATGATACCCAAATTATAAAGTTTTTGATTAATTAAAAAAGTTGGTGTATTACACTATGCTACACCACCTTTTGCCCGTGATTAGTAAAAATGTGAACTTGGTAAAAAATTTGGTGCCGAATTTGCCGCCCTTAAAATCTGCCGCCCTAGGCTCTAGCCTACCCAGCCTGCTGGTAAAGTTTGAACGACTTCGCTTGACATAATTATCTGGTGACGCCACGCGACTTATGTCGGTAGCAACATCAGACGAAGGCGTACGACTTCGCGAAACTTTTCCTGACATATTATGTGGCAACATCGTGCCACTAATGTCCGTAGCAACGTCAGGCGAAGTGACACGTGATGCGCGATGTTGCCAGACATGTCGATGGAAGATCGGCAACGTCGCACTTCACCTGACGTTGCTGGCGACACGTGTCGCTTGAAGTTACCAGACATGTCGAGACAAGTCCGGCAACGTGCGTCACTTCACCCGACGTCACAGGCGACACTGGTGTCCCAGGACATTTGTACCCTTATATAATAGTATCCTTGGCTTCAATTCTTGTTCGCAATTGTAGGCCTACCATTTTTACTATCCTCGGACACACTGACCATCAGACGAGATAGTGGTCAAACTTTGTTTATAATACTATTCACTGGCAGGCTTCGAAAATATCACAATGTTTAAAAAAAGTCGAAACATATTTGACGACAAAGACTTCTTTTGTCTTTATTTTTGTGTTTTTTTTATCAATACAAAGCCAATTACTAGGTCCAAATATACTGTCTAAGAAGCATTGTAACAGAAAAAGAATGTATTTAACTAGTGAGATTGCGTGGCTCATGTGGCTAAAGCACTTTTTTATTGGTCGACCTTTTAGTCTGCAGTTTACGACTCTTACCTCCCCGTTGACTCCCCCACACGCACTCAAATCTCAGGCAGGAACTCATATAAATCGCTGCACTGTAATTAATTACAACATATTATTAATTATTGTTATATTGCAGGAATGTTTAGAAAATAATAGCATTTGTACCACGACTAACATGTGGAGACCGAGATAAAATCCAAATTAAATGTTGTTACTGGATGCGAATTTTAAGATGGGCAGTCTCAAAATATGCTTCTTTAATTACACATTAATGGAGGTGATTTTTTTTTTTATCTATTAAACGTAAGCATTTTTTATGATTTTTTGGGTAAGAAGACCTATTACGCTTGATAAATAATTGAAATAACGATCTAGCTTTAAAACTAATAATTATTTAGTTTTGACCTAACTTGTTACGTAGAGTATGTAAATATGTTTTTTTTTTTGTAAATGCTTGTCCATCGGACACAAAAAATATTTTGTGTCCGATGGACAAGCATTTGACCACAATATCACCTGATGGAAAGTGATGATTCGGTCGAAGATGTAGCATGCTTACCTAGAGGGTACCTATTCACTCTTGACTCGAAGACTCCCAGATTATAATCTGGGCAGACCCAGATTCTAATATCAGAATATATGGATGACGTTTGACAGTGTGTCTTGTTGTTAGATGGTAAAACGGGCATGGGAGAATTAACTCGTGTAATTCCTGCGCACACTCTCCAAAATGTAAACGGTAGAATACAGATAGACTTGTGACCTTACGTCGCTGACCGAGACTCTGCAATTTGGACTCGACTAGCTTATCATCGCCAATAAGTCTTTTTGCTCGCCGTATAAGAATTGGTAATTATTATTTTAATTAACTATATGAAGGTACTTAAATAGCTAACTAAATCTGGTTTCGCCCGCGTGTACAGATAAACAAACAAAAAAAGTCACATAGACAAAACAGCAAGATTTTCTTGTTATCCTTATTGATATCCAACATAGTGATTTGTTTTAAATCAATTTAAACTTGACTATTCGCCTAACTATTTTAGGCCAAGCTGTGTGTCTTCCAATATTTTTGGATCTATCAGTGATTGGATGGATCAATAAAAGCTCTTACAAGTACATAGTACTATTACAAAAAAATAAACAGCTATCATTCCAGTTCACTAATGACTACACGATACATCTTGGATTAATTTGAAAAATTCTATCTATTGTTTTGTAAAATGTTATCAGTATTTTTTATAATATTATCAGTGATTTTTATTTTGTAATAAGTAATTTTATGTAATGTT
Source organism: Lomographa bimaculata (assembly GCA_948107665.1). Classification (NCBI taxonomy): domain Eukaryota; kingdom Metazoa; phylum Arthropoda; class Insecta; order Lepidoptera; family Geometridae; genus Lomographa; species Lomographa bimaculata. The sequence continues at coordinate 6,301,574 of OX403597.1, forward strand.
GTCATTTAAAAAAAGTGTGTTTCTTGCTATAAAAGTCAAAATAATCAGAAAGACTTTTAATTGCAACATTTTATTTTTAATTTATTTGTCATAAATTTGATTTAGATTAACTCCTTAACTTTTTTTCAGTAATAAAGTATATGATAAAACTACTGTGTCTAAAATCTGACAATGAAGTTAATTTATTAAAATTACAAACCTCATTATATAAACGCTACGTTACCTGACACAGACAGTTCCATAAAAAATTACCTACAGCTCATGACGTCACTGTGACGCAAACAGCTCAACACAGCATGTATAATTATGAAAAATGGTATTGAAAGTTCCTAAATTAGATCTAAAATTATTGTTAATATCGGAGTATATAATTTAAACGCCTTTGCAAGTCGTCACCAATTATTAAATGAAACAAATTTTCATAAAAATGACGTCATTTGAATATCAGTGATATTTAATTACTAAAGACAAGCCGTAGACTTAGATAGCGGATTAGCCTTAGGACTAAAACTCTAGGTTGGAAATTAACATTTAAAACCCCATTTTACCTAAAAAAGTTATGCAATTATCTCCTACGGTTCATCACACGGATATCAGTCAACGTTTAAGACGATATCCATTTTTTCTAACCGGCATTAAAAAAAACCTACGTACTTACCTTTCTGAAGAAACAAATAAATAGATTATCTCGAGCATGTGATGTTATTTGTATGAGAACAAAACATCTAAAGAAATTCATATCGATAGCCGCATCTATTAAAGTTCATCAGTTATCTTAATAAAAATGATCGTATTTTTTTTGCGTTCATAGTTTTGTGTCGTGGGTACCGGATCCACATTACACACAAAATCACACCCAGAACTAGAAACATAAATTTCCTTGATGAAAAAACTTGTGTTCCCATCGGTAATCGAACCTGTAACCCGCAGCTTAGTAGGCAGACGCGCAATCAACTACGCTAACGGCACGGCAGTTCAATATACGGGGTATTTAATATATTTTTTTATAAAAACCTGGTCAGAGCATTTTGTGCCGGTTCTGCGAGTGTGTTAAAATCAATTTCAATAAATTCTAACATTGACGACTCAGTTGGTGTAGGTTTCTGCTTCATCGATGTGGGCCCTGGGTTTAATTCCCGATAGGAGCACAATTTTCCTTCCCGAGGAACATTTGTGCTTCCGTGTTGTTGGATATCTGCGTTATGGGTATAATTGTGTGTGTGATATTAAAATGTTTTCGGCACCTACGTTACAATTATTTGATGTTAGTGTGGGGATGTGTGTATGAATGTGTTTGTTTGTTCCAATAAAATTATTTTAAAATATTGACTATGTTGCTGTGCTTATTAATTGTAAGCGATTGATGAGTCAAAGTTACTTAAAATAAAAGTATTATGTTTTATTACTTCATATTATATCATAACTTACCTATATATGCTACTAGCTGTCCCGGCGACCTTCGTTCCGCCTAACAGTCAATGAATGTCCATATTTAGGAAGCCATACCCGGCATGCGTTACAATGTCACGTGACTATATTATTACAACCTTCATGTTTATGTTTGCCTAGTACTTTACCGAATCCGAGTGACGTATGAGAAAACGGAAAGCATGTCGAAATGTAAAAAAAAAATTAAAGAAATGTACGTTCTTAAAAAGTATCCTATGTCCGAATCCTGGTTCTAAGCTACATTCCCACCAATTTTCAGCCAAATCGGTTCAGCCGTTCTTGAGTTATAAATACTGTAACTAACACGACTTTCTTTTATATATATAGATTTGTAAAAAGTGTAATAACTATCTCACGATTATAACTTAAGATAAATGTATGTATATAAAATGTATTTCTATTATTTTTAAATCTATTTCATTCATTTTATCGCACCACCATTCCTACATTGTCTTTTCGTCTATATTTCCATCCAAAGGTTGTCTGGAAGAGATCGCTCTTAGCGATAAGACCGCCCATTGTACCTATCTTTATAAGTTTCCCTGTAAGTTGTATTTATCTTTTGGTGTCAATAAAGAGTTTTGTATTTGTATAAATCAAACGAACCTTTAAGCCGGTAAAATTCTCACAAGAAGCATTCTTTACAATACTTTCAATAAGAAAAATGGAGTATTACCTGTATTACCTACACAGTATTTACGAAGGAGCTATTCAAGGATTTGCTTTGATCATATTATAGGTATGTACTATTAATCTCGAAAATGGCGAAATGAATTGAGAATCTTCCGATGAAAAGCCGTAGAGGTAACATTTCCTTGCATATTACATTACCCGTAGGAAAGCCAAAAGTAGAACAGATGTTACGTTTATTACTTCGCCTACGATATTGGAATAGGTTTGCTACAAATATTTAAATAATTAAACGCAAGCAAAGCTTAAAAAAAACCGACTTTAGCGCTTTATCTTCGGAACATTTAAGCAGATTAAAATATGTATTAAACACGCATTATTGACGATAACTCAAAAACTACTGATCAGATCTAGATCAAATTTAAATGAGACCAATGGGAAAGCAACATCTTTAAAACTAAAAAAAAAAAAAAACAATATTGGTTCCATGAAAATTAAAACTATCGTGAGTATTACACATAATTAATGTTGTGTACGGCTTGAAACACGTCTAAATTTCGACTTACTTTGTAGTCGACTAGTTTCGGACAAATTTGTTTTCCTTCATCAGGATGAGTCAGACATGAGTCATCAAATTTGTCCGAAACTAGTCGACTACAAAGTAAGTCGAAATTTAGACGTGTTTCAAGCCGTACACAACATACATTAATATTGGTTCCCGTGAAAAGAAGAAATGAGGTAACACACATAAATAAAACATTCGAATTGAGTACCTCCTCCTTTTTTGTGAAGTCAATAAAAATTAAAACAGAATTTAACCTCTGAAAGCCTTAAAAATAAAATAGTCATAAATTGCCTTACGACTTAGGGCGATTCATATACTTTTTTTTTTATGCTCGATAGGAAAGTATTTGACCACCATCTCACCTGATGGAAAGTGAAGATGCTAAGTTAGCAGCTTCTTAAATTGTCGCCGGGCACAAAAGTTGGCTAAGTATGAACTGGACACGTTGATCTGGACGCATGTGTTGATGAAACTGGATTGTTGTAAAGTTTGTTATTTCATTAATTTAGTACACTAACTTTTGAGTGTGTCCAACATGTCCAACCAACATGGGAAAGTCACTAACTTCTAATAAATTATATTTTGATTATTGTAACCACAGTGTTACATTCCAGAGCAGCAAACTCTATTCCATTACCTAACAAACTTTATTTGTCTATAATAGGACAGTTATTTAAAATTCAATTCCGGTGCTTAAGACAAGTTACCTACACATCAAATCCAACCATCATCATTGGCATTTGAATAAGGCAGAAAAATCAAAATTTTTCACCAGTATAATTTAAAGTTTGTGTGTAAGTATGTTTGTTCCCTCTTTACGCTATAACGGCCGAACGGATTTGGATGAAATTTGAAATGTACATAGATTATACCTAGGATTAGCACATAGGCTACTTTTTAACTTGATAATGGCGGGCGAATCTGCGGGGCACGGCTAGTGAATAATAACTAACAAATTTTCAGCTATCGCTTTAGGCAAAATTGGTATTAATAGGTTATTTTTATTGGAATCAGTTTAAAGACAATATGGCAAAATATGTCCAGAGCTTCGTTTAATTTATTTACTAAATACTCAAATCTTGAACTGATGAAACGACAAGCACACTGCTTGTCATTGTTCTTGCGCTTGACATTTAATTATAAAGATGTTATTATTCAAGTTATGTTGTATTTATTTACTACTTGCGTTTAAAGACATGTCTTGTTATCTCCACTGGCAATTTAAGATTGTTTGTATTTTACTATTATTCTTAACTAGCCGTGCCCTGCGGCTTCGCCCGCTACTATCAAGTTAAAAAGTAGCCTATTTATTAATGCTAGGTATAAGTATGTACGTTCCAAATTACGTCCAAATTCGTTCAGCCTTTACAACGTGAAAGTAAAACTAAAATACTTACAAAATCTTTCGGATTTATAATATTAGTGTGATGTTCATGCAATACTGCAATGCAATTAACTAAAGCCGTTAATGTGGTAAGTAACAATATGTGCTTTTTACACTACACTTAAACGCACTTAAAGCAAAATATACGTAGTTTAAAGTAGTACACAAAGATTTTTTTTGATCATATTTGCAAGGGCATCCAAGATTCCAATTAATTTCGAATAATATTCTCTATAAAAAAATAATTAAATTAGCCTTTTAAAGCATGCTATGAACGAAACATTTCGATAATTAAAAAAAAAATGATATTAAGAACAACTTATGCATAAGATAGTAATATTGGGCTAAGTTGATTTAATAAGCTAATAAATTATAGATTTTTAACTAGAAACATGTACCTAATTTGTAAATTTTCATTCAATTTTAGCGGTGCATATCAATTTTTAACAGTGTACCCAATGACATGAAAATATTAGACGGCGACAAATTAAAAAAATGTTGACGTAGCTGGATTTTTAGCCATTGTTTTTATGGTTTTTTAGGAGTTTAAATATTATTTGTAAAACTATTCAATTGTAGAGATGAATGATATTTGTTTAGTAGACATAAAAATCATAATTTGCACGTCTGCTTGCAAACTGATTATGTTGTGTCACTATACTTATCTGCATTACTTCAATTAAAATGTATTATTGCACTTTTATAACTTTTACATTCTAGTGACATATTATTAAACTATATAACTGAATAAAAATATTATCAACATCTTATTTTATAATATTATAAATGCGAAAATTTGTGTGTGTGAGTGAATTGTTTCCACGTATCTTCGAAACGAATAAATTTAGAATGTAGATAGTTTAGGTTCCGGACACAACACATAGGCTTTTTTAACTGAAATAACGCGGCCGAAAGTCGAAGACCAGAAGCCAGAAGTCGAAACTATGCATAAAAATGTAATATAGGCATCTGCACCCCTATATATACCTAACACATTATATTTAGTGTTAAAATTGTTATATACATGATAACTATTAAATAAGATTTAGTAAAAGATTAAGTGTGATTTGATTATTTTATCAGAGCATAAGTAGTCCAGCTGTAAACGTAGCTGTAGACGTCTAGTTGTAGACGAAGAAAAGAAGACAGCTTCTCTTAAATGGGATTGGGCGGGTCACGTAAGCCGAATGCATCCAGAGAGATGGGCTAAAATAGTCACACCATGGCAGCCTGTAGATAAGAAACGTCGTCCAGGTAGACCCAGAAAAAGGTGGCGCGATGATATAACTGCGTTTCAGGAGGATTGGTGGGATGAGGCAAAAGACAGGGATGCGTGGAAGAAAAAGGGAGAGATCTTTGCCCAGCAGTGGGACAGTATAGGTTAACAAAAAAAAGGAGTCTAGCTAGAAGTCATAGTGGTAAACAAGTAAGTAAACCGAGTAATGTTTCCGGTAACTATAACGCGCCAGTTGATCAAGTAAACCTCAACAACGGGAGGCGATGCTGCAGAAAAAGCCTTTGCTAATGGTAACTAAAAAAATTCGTTTTACATACCATCCTATCATAATGTGTTTTTTACCTTGAAATTTAAATTCACATTCTCTCGATTAAAAACGACCTTATTTTTGATACACTAACATTTACTTAGCGTGATAACAACAGGGCCCAGTAGTAAAGTAATTACTGAATTATCAATTAGCACCAACAATACTAAAACATTTATACCTGTGTTATCATAACGAACGGATCGCGTGACTATATGCACAAATACGTGGAACTCCCTCGAAACTGTACGTTATCGTTTTTATTGCACTGAACTAATAGAATTTCCGCAACGTTTTACACACCTGCCACTGCGGCTCTAACTGGATTTAGGGGAGGCTTGGAGCATTTAGTGTGCTCTGAAATTCTGCGATGTGGTATTTGGGTAGTCAATTGTATTAATTATTTACTCGTTTTCCTTTATGGCTAGATAACTGTTGAGCATCGACTGCTTCTTAAGGAAGATGTAGCCTTTAACCTTCCTATCCTCGCGACAATTTTCATTACACCTATACTCGCGCACGGTCTCGTAGACCGAAAGTTTGGAACCCTATTTATTTCTGTTTTTACAAAACCTACATATATAATATTTTTCTTAAAACTAAAGGATATAATAAGACAGTCAATATAATAAAATGGCTTTATTATTAGTTAATTCAATGGCTCGGTATCAGTCAGTTTCAGAAATAGCCTTTTCAATTGAAATTTTTATGTTATGTAAGTACTACAATAACAAAACAAAAAATCTTATAAAAAATTAATATAATCTTCTATATTTTAATAAAAAAACATAAAAGGACTTATATATATGGAAATTTTGAGTGACTATATTTCTAACATGACACTTTACTGGATTCGAGGCAGGAATTTTGTTCTTACGGACCGATTTGAGTCAAGTGCGACCACACTAGCATATCCCACAAATGTGCGGTGTATACTAAATTGAAGATAGCAAAAAATCCAGCAGCTAGCAAAAAACTTGACATCCTAGCATTTCTGAGAAAATAAATATATAAGAAAATATGTTCCGTCGGTCCCACAGACCAACGCGCGAGTATGTTGAGAATGAAGGTTACATTAATATTTTTGATAACATAATAGCTCAAAACAGAAAAAAAAAACAAAATAGTTAATTGGATATATTTTATAAGTTATCAAATGTCATTAAATTATTTCGCATACATATTTTTTAGCCTGGATCCAATTCGGAAAGGATAGACTAGGTTATTTCTTTAACTAAATAGAGATTAATTGAGCAAAAAGAAATATATAAATAAACGTGCATAAAAATTATTATACGCTAACGATGTCACGGAGAAAAATATTTGAGTCAACTAGACTACTAGAGTTTTCAGATACATATTTTCTAGTCAAAATTACAGTTACGACGTTCTTTTACAAAATAAGCTGTCACACATTGCACTAGAATGTTAATAACAGCAACGAGACATTTTCTCTGTGTATTATTAAAACAAAAGAGAATTCCTATATTAAGTGGGTTTCAATTATATTAAAATATAAATTACAACCAGATTAGGTAAATTTTTATTGTTATGAGTGTCAAATTGAAAATTGGGATGGAAATAAAACTCTATCTCGAAAGACGTATCCCCGATATCCCGTTTGTGACATTTTCGCGCCGTAGAGCCTTCCCTATCCCAAATTGCATCAAAGAAACCAATCTCTTGGATGCCTATTCCAAAACAAGTCGAAATAATCGAAATTTATTTCTTATCTAGCCGAAGCCTGGAAAATTCGACATTATATCGAAGTTCCCCTTTTAGTTTCACATTTTATTGCATACATTTTATGTATATGTCGATGGAGTTCAGAATAGTTACCTGAAAAGTAATGGCAGCCGAAATGGTATCGTAAAAAAATAACATGATGGGGTTTTATGGAAAATAATTTCAGAAGCGTATTGTATTGATTAAATAATAATATTGATTAATAATTTGACAACCTGTTCAACTATCCTTCCTACTATCCTTCTAATATTATAAATCCGAAAGTTTGTGTGTAAGTGTGTAAGTGTGTAAGTATGTTTGTTCCCTCTTCACGCTTTAACGGCTGAACGGATTTGGATAGAATTTGGAACGTACATAGATTATACCTAGGATTAACACATAGGCTACTTTTTAACTTAATAATAGCGGGCGAAGCCGTGGGGCACGGCTAGTTAGCTATAAAGGTATGCTATTAAAACAACACACAATGCTCCTGTACGTGTGTTTGTCACCCGAGTCCTCCTAAACGGCCGTCCCAATTTGGATGTTTTTTTGTGAATTTTAATGGTTACTTTCCTGGATGGTTTGAAAAAACAATTAGACTGGAAGGTTCCACTGCTGCCAGTATGACAACAAATTCTAGGCCAGGCAGGACGATGTCTGCTGGGTACACTAATATATTGTAATAACAAATAAAAACAGCTTATGTTCTTGTTGGCCGTATCGACTAGTTGGTAGTCCCATGTAAAAACATTTTATAATTAATTTAATTAAAATCGATTCAGCCGTTAAAGTTAAAAGACAACAAACATAATTACACACTTACCTACGTGTAAACTTATATAAGTATGTGACGTGATATTTATGTTTCATTAATTTATTTTATACAGATGTAGTATAGCATCCTTAATCATAAAAATGTCGCCAAGCACTAAATGGTGTTCCGGCAGCAATCATTAAATATGTGTAGCACGTAATAAACACACTCACACATACACATTCCATTCCCTAATAACTCCTTTCCCGCACACTAATAAATCGATGGTTATAATAAAGTTCGCGAAAACACCCTCGAGCACATCATTCCTTGTCAACAATTTGTGGTTAAACACTGGCCATTCAGAAATAAAAAAAACATGCTTCAATTAATTTCAATTCAATTTTTAAAATTAAAAACATGCTTGTAGTTACACAATAATAATTTGACGTGAAAGTGAAAGATGTCGTCGTTGTAATTGTGATGAATTATTTACCGTTAATAGTTCTTGGATATGCATGAGTGTAAGCAAATTATACAAAATTGAAAAACGTTATTTTCGATTTCATACCAAAGCTTACAACAGAAGTTTTATTAAACTCTACCACTGTATTCGGGCACGATTTCACTGTAACTGAACCATGACTCACTTATTTGACTTCGACTGTGACTGTGACTGTGACATAACTCACTTGAAAAATATTTACTCGACACTGACTTAATGCACATAGCTTGCAAAGCCAACATTTAAAAATGATATAGTGAACACAATATGAAAACCAGCGACAGCTAAAAGCGAGAAAGCATTAACATAAACATTATTTCGCAGCAAAATAGTACACTATCTCATTTTGCACCCCGTTGCATGAGGTAAACTTAAAATAACGAGTGTTTGGAAAGACCATCTGGGACGAAGGATTAGCGAGTTGCATCGTTCATTTAAATATTTTACGTATAACATTTAATATGCATAAACACAGTTTAATAATTTGTGTGTGCTTTTGTTTATATTTAATCATTTTTACAAATTTTAATTTAGTTTCACCTGTCCCTTTGTGTCTTTTTATCGGTCTGTAATCAAATCTTGCAAGCTAAATTAGACCCACTTCCCGATGTCCGATTGGACTCAAATTTAGTGTACTTATGTATCTTCGGTGACAATACGATGATACAGTACCACGGAGCTGGTCTGATGGAGACGGAAGATGGCCATAGTAACTTCTGATATAAACAAGATAAACCCATCGATTTTGGACTAGTTTAATTTGTCTTGTCAAGTTCTCTGGTTATAGATATAACTTGTAAAGGTACGCAGGCACACCCCAAATTCGACATCTATCAAAGAAAAAAAGATGAATACATTGTGCAAAATATGGCACGATTAAGAAGAATCGAGATCACTACCAAAAGAAAAAAAAAGAAACAAACATCTAAACCTTAAACATGCTTAGCTTGAAGTATTAGTACGACTCTTGTAAAGTTTTATATTTTTATGTTTATTATGCGCAAAAACACTTTTCTAGAAAGAGAGAAGATTACAGTCTTCTCGAGACCATGGCCAATGCAACTTGGCCGAAACATCGAGGTAAATAAAAATAGTTTTTTAGCGCGATTAAGTCCCGAGATATTACCTAAACTATGTGTTCGAATCGTGAAAGTTTAGAAATTACATTTCTTACACGCCCAGGAAAACTGGTAGATAATGCTTCAATTTTCCTTGTACACTGTTTTGTGCTTAACTATTAAAAAAATAAATAAATGACGAAACGAGCTCGTCGCTCGCCTGATGTTAAGCTTGCCCATTACAGTGCAGAGTTTACTTGGCAGTAACACACCATTGCAAAATATTAAACTAAAAAAAAAATAAAAAAAATCAAGCAGTTGAGTGCAAACATACTGTGTTTCGGATTTGAGGGCAATTTTTCCAGTCAAATTACAAGGCATAAAGAGATTTAACATCTAATATTTTCTGACGAGCGCAGTGCTTTGCCACGCTGGATTTTTTATCGAAATTTAAAACTCTGGCTCGCACTACACTGTAATGGGCAATCATGACACTTACCATCAGGCGAACGACTTGCTCGTCTAGTCTTTCAATCAAATAAATAAATGAACAAACCTTAAAATGATCATGAAAATTTTGATAATTAAAGATTTGCTTATCATAAACAGGATACAAAACCTAGCAGTCCTCCTCTCTTCTAAGATTATTGCGGTGCCCCACAGGGTCTTTATAGAACTGTACTCCTAAAAAACACCTGTATATTACTATTATTATAGATTGCAATAAATAAATGAATAAATGACACACAAATCTGGGTGTAACAAAAGGCAAATTGCTCATGATCTATAAGCAAAACGTTATATACCCTACCTACCTAGCTCTATCTAAGTATCTACCTACTCTGCTAATTTCGGATGGAAAACAAAATTAGCATTCCAAACACGTCTAAAACTAATCTCAATAACAAGAGTAGGTCAAATACGCAATCAGCGAGTCCTTCCTCGAAACTGCCGCCTTGAAACCATTGTTCCTAAGAAACTACTAAATTAATCTTACGTTACTGAGTAACATTGAGGGTAATCTGCGCTCCAGTACTAGAAAACTCGTTTCTTTTATAATACCTCTCTACCCGATGCTAGGTTATTGCAAGCGCTGCAAGCGAGACTATCATCTCTAACAGACCTCGGGTAAATGTGTTGCAATCTACGAAATGAGAGTACTGATTCTACTGGTCTTTGTTTTGCTGTGCCCTTCGTGTTATGAAGATATATTGCCTTAAAACATTATTTAGGTCAGTAAGCGACACATGAACCAGTTATTCAATAGTTGAAATGTTTTTCTTGAATAGTTTTACTATTATTGAAATGTAAAAACTTATAACGGATTTTTTATTATTATTTTGACATTTTGAAAACTTTGCAGTCGTTCACAGGGAGTGTCTCAGGGAGATGGATAAAATATAGCCTCTGAATGAAAATAGAAGTCTCTCCCTTATAAAATCAAAATCGTTTATTCACATGGGCCCCAAAGAGGCACTCATGAAAGTTAATGACACTACTGCCAGATTCGGAAAATTACCGCCGTCTCGAGAAGAACCAACCAAGCATATCGGCATCTCCCTCAGGTTTACCCTACATGTTGTAATACCAAAATTATTTGAACTGCCCGTTGGCTAAGTTGGGTGTGCGTTCGCCTTCTAAGCAGGGATATCGGGTTCGATTCCCAGCGGGAACACAAATTTTCTCCCCATGGATAATTTGTGTTTCTGGTTCTGGTTGTGATTGTGTGTGTGATGTGAATGTTTCTACGCTTTCCACTCGAAAGCTCCGAGTAGAATATACTCTTTGGTAGTCTGCAGTCATTCATTCTTTGAACATGGCCGCACCATCGCAGTTGTCCTCTCATTAACAAAGCCTCCATACCATGTGTTTGTGAACGTCGAAGGACATCAGCATTCGTGACACGATCCTGCCATTTGACTCGTAAGATGGAGCGCAGGCACTTAATGTGAAAGGAGTCCAACTTCCTTATATCACCTTTATAAGGGCACCAGGTCTCAGAGGCGTATAATAGGATCGGTAGTATAACAGCACGATATACTGCAAGCTTCGTCTGAAGCGCGATGTCGTGGGACTTCCACACACGCCGATACAATTTTCCAAAGGCGGCAGCCGCTCTCGCTATACGTGCAGGAATTTCTGTTGCAAGTCGGTTATCGTTCCTTAACTGGCAGCCCAGATACCGAAAAACATCGACTTCCTCCAAGATAGTTCTGTCAATGGTCAGTGGATTTGCATCTGCATTGCAGCCTCTTGGGGGCTGTTTAAGCAGCTGAGTTTTGGTCACACTTATCACTAAACCAAACTTGCGACACGACTCCTGCAAAGCATCCATGTAGCTCTGAAGAGCTTCCATGCTGTCCGCCATCAGGCACACGTCATCAGCATAAAGAACTTCCATGACGAAGAGGTTAGCACGTACGACACAAGTCATCGAACTTAGTGTGGGGCTGTGAGTGTGAAACTATTTATGTTATGTTATTTAAAATTACTGTAACCAGTCGCCTGCAAAAGTAAACATCTGGCCATAAATTAATTTAAGTTAGAACGGGAAAGTTCAATGATTTAAAATGTAAATACTTTGAATACTGACATATGAAATGAGTTTGTTTAGGAGTTTGTTTGTCTTTTCAGGGTATTTGGTAGATTACATATAAGTATATTGCTGTTTTAGGAAAATGCGACGGTCTTGACAGAAATGTATTATATATATACTAGCTGTACCCGTCATGCGTTGTAATGCCACGTTTTTTTTCTTTTAATATTGGCTTCGCAATCTTGTGCATTTAGCCAGTGTCAAGTAATAATATATTTCAAGTGTATATCATATTAAAAGTCCAAGTCACAGTCAAAGTCAAGTAAAAAAGTAGTAGAAACTTCACAATTACCTAGAATTTGGATTTAAGTTCAGTGTCCCCAAACATCCACTTCCGTTTGAACACTGTTATCTTAATAACTTACACTGGAAGAATAAGTAGCTAATTAAAAAGCAGTAACGGATTACTTAACTTTTCAACCGACTTCAAAAGAGGAGGTTCTCAATTCGACTGTACCTATGTTTTTTTTTATATGTTTATTACGTGATATGTCCGCCAATTATGAATCGATGTTGATGATTTTTTTTTGGTTGATTGTACTTCAGAAGTGGTCCCATACAAATTTTATCCAAATCGATCAAGCCAAAACCAAAATATTAGCGGTGAAGTCAGTATTTTAAAGCTTTGCTTGCTTTCGATTATTCTAAATAGAGTGACGTCTAGTCAACATTAAAAGTTGAATGAGAGAAATAATTTAAATAGAGTGTACCGTGTAGCTATTTTAATTTTTGACAAGGATGAAGTATCTATATCAAAATGTACTCAAACACAAACATTTTATGTGTGCAGTAATCCATTTTGATCAGGTGCTATACCTATTTTTCTATTATATTCAAAAAGTTTCCACTCACTCTCATGGGTTGCTAGCTACTGAATTCTAATTTGGACTCCTTCTTTTTCCTTTTATAAATGCGCCTCTCAAGCGTATTAATATGTAACGAATTCCCAAGGCTCTTTTACAATGAAATTAACAACCGGCCCAAGTCATTAAATGGGGCGCCATTTACAAGCTTGTAAGCAACTCAATTACTTTACTCACTCGAGGAAAATCCGTTGTGAAATATAGCAACGAGACGCTTAAGATAAATAATATATTGTAAAAGGACTAAACCTATGCTAATGAGACAAAGAGAAACATTATTTTGGTGAAACGTTTTCTGGAATCTTACTGTGAAATATCGATTTGGTTCTTTTGATTCTTGAAAATGTCAATTAATTTAAGTAATATAATTCAAAAATGTTGGTATACTAGCTATAAGCCGAGGCTTTACCCAGGTTAAGCAATTTAAAAAAATTGCCTGTGTTGTCATTCTGGGCTTAAGCTTTGGTCAATCGAGACATACAACACACGCGCACACAATATATACAAATAATATTAGTGTGATATTGCAGATAGTGATAAAACGCGATCTTGATATCTATTATATATAAAAAAAATTCATGACTATTTACCTTGGTCAAGCCATAACTTGAGAACGACTTTATCGATTTCATTTACGTATCTTTGTTCATAAAGTTTTCTAATGCTTTGTAAAAGATACTTAAAAAAACCGACTTCACCACTTATATTTTGGTTTTGGCTTGATCGATGTCGATAAACCACCTCTGAAGTATCTAACAATCAAAAAAAGAACTTTGAAAATCCGTCCACAAATGGGGGGGGGGGGGGAGAAATCGGTGATCATACATAAAAAATAACCTACAGTCGAACATAGTACCTCCTCTCAAGCCATGACTAAAGCGACAAAATTGTCATTTTCTCTTTGTTTTCGTCTTTATTTACCTTATGGCCGCGGGCTCAATCCCGCTTCAGGCGATAATTATGAGTTTCTAAATTTACTAACATTCACTTACCAACAAATAAGTTGGTCAATCGCTGGCCTATCCGACAGAAAAAGGTTTATCGCTGGTAAATAAATATTCTAAGAGCCTCCTTCGTTCGAGCCGTTTTTATTTATACATAATTACTACCTCGCAACCCTCGGCCATAAAACACTTTAGATTAGAACGTGTCAGCGTTAAAAAATAAAACAGTGGACAAAGGGACTACTTGATTCGCGAAATCTTGGGGTTAAAGAACACTTTATTTTTTTAACGGCTTACGCAGTCTTATTCAGCTTGCGTTTATGATTATTTATGTCCTTGAAGTTAATTAAATATGAAATATTCTTCTACGACTACCAGTGATAGCTAGTGAGACGAGCATTAGAAAATTCGCTAGCTAGCAGCGAAATAATAATAGGCAACTATTACATTTCAATGCTAACTATTCATGCTGGATGGTTTTCGCTGATGTCATAAACTACTAGTACACTAGTAACAAGTGTAACGAAACTCTAAGTTGTACCAAACTTACAACCTCATTTCATTAATATTCACCTCACGTCACTCACTACACTCACTTCACTCACTTCACCAACATATCCCAATAACCCACTTCACTCTCTTCACCCAATTCACTTTACTCAACTCATCCCAATAACCCACTTTACTTCACTCATCTCATCCCAATAATTTAGTTTATGAATGGATTTGCTGGATTTGATGATGGTTCATAAAAAAATAAAAAACGATTTGATACTTCTAAGTTCATGTTTCCACATTCAATTTACCTAAACCATATTATGTTATTTTATTTAACAGTCACACTTATATTTTGTTTTACGAGTCTCTTTTCACTATTTGTCTATTTTACGCTTTTAAGTATTAAAAATATGTGTAATTTATTTAAAAAATTAGCAAACTTAAATAGTCATTTTAAATATGCTGGATATGTACACTGTTGATATTATACGACTGTATAACAATTTTATTACCTTAAAAAAATTTTCATCGTCACTTTTTTTTCAGGTGAGATTGTGGTCAAATGCTTGCCGGTCCAGCATATAATTTAGGTATAAATATGCATAGGTTAGTTTTTGTAGAAATATGAAGCATCCACATGTTTAATATGATCTATGGTTAATATAGATGTCGCTGCTCTCTGTTCTGCGGTTGTACTCTTTCTAGAATAAATGGGCTCGTGCCATTTTTGCAACATTCGTTCCGTCTATTATTTCATCAGTTTAGGTCTACCTAATCAATAAACTAATACTAGTTTTCATCAGTTTTTAAAATTATAAGTATAAACGAAGAGAGACAAAAACCACTTTTCATCAAAGAACTTAACTTTGTTACTTATTAACTTCTCTCAACGCGTCTTTTGCTTTAATACAAAGTTACTTGATAAAATTTAATATCTCGTAGATAATTTATTACTTTGAAAACAGGACTTCTAAAAGTGCAATAAACTGTTTGATGCGCTTGTTTTATAGCGTTGGTTCAAAGTTAATGACTACAATTAAACTGCTGGCTGACGTAGTTGGTTGCGAGTCTGCCTTCTAAGCATCAGCATCGGGTTCAATTACCGATGTGAACCTAAATTTCATCCCAAACAAATTTTCTGTTTTGGTTCTGCACGATCTTTTGCTCGATTTCGGCCGTGATTATTATTATTTAATTATTTATTTTAAAGCAAATATAATTGCAACATCGTGCTAATTTTTTGCCACTTCCACGTTCACAACCCCTGACTATGTTTGAAGATTTGTATTGTGGTTGTCTGAATCATTCAAATTTGCTTTTGGGTAGAAAATATGTGCTCTCACCGAGAATCGATCCTGGCATACACAGTGTAAAAGGCGGACAACTACGCCAGAATTTGAAGCCTTCTTCATTACTGTGACAATATCTACCAAATTCTAAGGATTCTGTTAATCGGTTTAGTACTCATGACGTAACAAACAGAGACAGATTTACTTTGTTTGTGTGACGTGTTGTGATAAACAGATTTGATGTAGAAATTAAGGCAAAGATAAAGATATTTTAATTGAGAAACATTTATAAAATACACACACAATATTCTATATGACCATGCACATTGGTCATACAAATTATATATCGATCGTCATGTTTTGCTTAGGTAAGCATGAGGTAAGCGTACAAATTCATACAGGTTACATCATATAGGTTATATCCATTTGTCTTAATTTATCGTTATATTAATATTATAGTTTAATAATTAAGAACTCGATTAATGAATGAGAATTGAATAAATAAATAATAATTGTAATTTATTCTTTCACTTCTTCATTTATTATTATGTCATTCATCTAGGTTATTTACTTCACAATGGTTCAAATAGTAAGACTAGGCACGTTTAAGTTGTGTAAGAAATTGGTACTACTTTGTGAGAGCTGGTGCCTGATGTAGGTTTCGTTAGAAACCTGTATTACAGGTCACCAGGACCCTCCCGCAGCAAGAACGATTTACACTGTCTTAAATGTTATCGAGAATCTTAAGTCATATTTAATCGGTATTGATGTATTGAGATTAGTTTTAACTAAACTTGGATGTTAAGTAATTTAAATTTGTTAAAAATAATAATAGAAGTAGTAAAGTGACATTGGTAATTCGTTTATTACCTTATATCTCAAACAAATAACAATTTAAGGTTGACAAAGTGAGTCTAACGACTTGATGAGAGTAACAGAGTAACTCGATTATATAATTCATTAACGTTTAGCTTGCCATTTACTTTTATCTCAGTCCATTTGAAATGCAATGGAGTGTGAATAATTCACTCTTGTTCAAGTTTTTCTTATACTACTAGCAGTGCTCATTGCTTCATTTGCGTTTATAAAGAATTAAAATGAAAAGTACTGTAGGATTTTTTCAACAGTTTCATCTATATTACAATGGGTATAATATAAGCCGTTGATATTTTAACTTTTATATACATATATATGATATTGTGGTAGATGCTTCAGCGTATCATTTCTTTTTCTGTCCAACTTTTATTACTATATAATTATTGTACATAGTTTTTTTATCATATAACAATTTATTTGTCAATTATCAGTATTTATAATTTAGTATTTTGACTCTATTTTTTATATTTATATCAATAAACTTTGTCAACTTAAACTCCATGGAAGTCGTATCCTTACCTTTGACGACGTCACTACTCATTTTTTCAGTGACAATTATTGGGACTTTTAAATTAAAATGCGAGGTGGGACGCGACGGCGAGCGCTCCGCCCTCATCCTGAAGAAGGCTTCCGAATGAAGCCGAAACAATTGTCAATTTATACTTCGACAACGCGTAAGTCACGCTAATTCCCGTTTTAATTTTAATTTAACAGTTCAAAATGTGCGTAAGTTTTTATCAAATTATTGGGACGAGGTATTTGATACAGCTCAACACGGATTCATGAAGGTTTGCAACTGGTTGAATCGCAATGTGCTTGAATGTCAGCAAAACGAAATATTTAGCGTTGCCCTAAAAACTAAGTTGCTCCCCCCAAGCTCGTTATCTATCACAGCACATGTGTGCATACAGCACATCAAACTCAATATATACCTACTAAATTAACCTGCAAACAAACAATAATCGAATACCTAAAAACTATATTTACCAAGAAACAGAAAATTTACTAAAAACATTAAAATGACCTAAATTGACGTATCTCCCCCAGCTCGAGCGGCCGCACTCAGTATTTATATATTTTATGTTTCGTTTGTATATTTTGTTCATTTTTCATTTTGTTTTTGTAAGGTGTAAGATATATTCAAGAATTTAGATAAGTATTATAAGTATATCCGTTGCTAAGGCAGACCTACGCTAGTCATAGCGGGCAGTTCAAAGTCTACCTTGTAACGAAGCGTTACATGTATTTTTAAAATAACTTAATCTAATAAAAATTTATAAAATATATACATATTTACAAATTAATTAACTACTAAAATAATTACAAATAAAACATACAGTTGAATTGAGAACCTCCTCCTGTTTTGAAGTCGGTTAAAAATAATGCTTTCAGTAATTTCAATTCATTTATAGTTTTGTCAGCTAAAGTAAGTAATATCTTTCTGTAGCTAGCGATGACGCACAGATTTTGAACTGGTCGCGGGCAGAGGCATGAGGCAAGGGGTATGACGACAGTAAACGAGCCTGCGGCCGCGCCTCGCGACAGTCGTTGCTAGGCTGACTTTTGAGCCGGTTCACGCTAGTCTTGCGCCCTAGCAAGCAAGCGCGATAATTTAAATTACAATAAGTGCATTCTTACTTTTTTTTACATCATAATTCAAAGTATGACTTCAACTGACATCGCGTCGTTATATTTTAAAGTTTGAAGTGATTTCCCGATATAGGGTAAGTTTTGAATGACACACAAAAACACAATCATGATTTGCTATTTTGTTCATACTGTGTATTAACTATCATTCATTTTCAGCTTTTCATTTGTAGTAATAGCACTCATTTAGTTTGTTTATTTTAACTGTGAGAAATGTAATTAATCTTTAATTACATTTCAATTTTTGTTCATCTACCTTGATTTTTATTTTTTTTGTAACGGTTCTCAAGAAACCTAATTAATAACTTAAATATTAACGTAGCTTCTTCTGTTTTCTTTTGGCCTTTAGCTTTTGAATTAATTGTAAACTCCGTTCTGATTGTTGGTACCACCACGGACTATAAAACTACTACGTAAGTACCTACCTGCTTTCTTCGTGTTTCCGTGGTGGACCCTAGGAACGGAAGTAATTAAATCAGTGTGTAATCCGCTGGTTTTGTGGATTCCAGGAACATCGCACAACTTCGCACAGGTTGGCTGCGCGTTCTAGTGCAGAGGCCAACCAATTCCCGGATCCCGGACTGCTCCTGATTGCCTACTACGCGGCACTACTCCGTCACCCTTTGGTCCCCAACTACCATCTTCAGCCGGACTCACATCAGGGGAGTGCTTCGCTACGGAAGCAGAAATAGACACAGAATCTTCAGGCTCAGAACCACCCCTTATAAATTTATGTGCCCTCCTTCTGAGATAAATATATAATATAATAAATCATATTTAATTTAAATTTAACTTTTGTATTTTTTTACTACCATTTTAGGTAGGGTAGAAGCTTCTCTTCTTCATCAATTCTCTTCATCATTCACACAGTATTACTTTCCCGGTACATTGGCGCCCTCTTACGTGGTTGATTAGTTCTGTTTCTGCTTCTAGTAGTATGTAGTTAGTTTTAGTACGGTGAGTGGGTAATTTTGTAAAACGTTTTTTTTCTCCTTGGTTTGCTGCAACTGAGGTGACAGCAGTAGTCATTTTATGTCGTTTTTTATGCTCTATACGTATGTTTAACATAATAGATTGAAATCTAAAAAAAATATTTTTTAACGAAAAAGTACAGTCTGGTACAAAAGTTTTTAAAAACTTTTAATTAAATAATTTTTTTTTTTTTTCGGTGTTTTAAGTTTTTAGACATAAACTACATCGTTTAGATGCTTTCACACCAGTTGCAAACATTTTGAACAATTTTATTTTTATTTTGGGTTTTTTAGTTATGTTTAATTTTTTAGTATTTATTTTATCAAACCAGAGCGTTCTGTTAAAGTGAATTGTAACAGAACGGAGTATTTTCATCATTGATCACTTTAACCAGTTTTGTGTGTCATTTACAACAATCCTTACTTATACTCGGTGTTAATTTTAATATATTTTGGGAAATATGTCTTTCCCTATTAAATATCTTTCTCTGCAAAAGTCTGAGTTAGAATATGAAGTTGCCGTCAGAGGTGAGACTCCTGCAAGCACTGTGGCAGATATTAGGAAACAGATTGGTAAGTTGAGTCAAATGTATCCATCTGAGGACATTTTGTGTTCCCATCTGGAACCGGCGGAAGACTTGTCGATTGTTTTTGAACTTTTAGAGAAAATTAAATCAACTATAATTGCTGTAGAACTTTTAGACAAAAATACATTGGCTCGTATCGAGAACGTCTTCCATCATCTGTATCACAGGCTCAATCGTGTTAGTGCAGATGAAAAGTTGATTAGTAAACATTTGGAATGCAACACGCTTTTTAAAGAGCTTTACGAAAAGCTACTTATTCTTAAAGATAGAAGTGTAGACCCTCTCTCTGTTGCTTGCGCTAGCTCGGAATCGCATGCCGTGCCCGCACCAGTTCACGTCTCAGTCACTTGTGAAGGTAGTGGTAGGACTCTTTCAGAATTAGGTAAATTAAAGTATGATGGGAAGTCTTGTGTACGATCTTTTATACAACGAGTAAAGGAGTTTAGTGAAGCTCGTAACATTTCTGACACTAAGCTTCTGTCATTTGCCACTGAAATTTTCGTTGATAATGCACTACATTGGTTCCGAAGCGTTAAGGAACAGGTGTCAACTTGGGATGAATTAGTCGACCTTCTGAAAAAGGACTTCGACAAATCAGATTATGACTATCAGTTATTAGCCGAGATTCGGTCTAGGACTCAAGGCGAAGCAGAAAACATTACAATTTATCTATCGATTTTGTCTGGTATGTTTGCGCGGTTATCGAAGCCTTTGTTAGAAGAAGACAGACTCGAAATAATGTTACATAATATAAGACCATGTTATGCAAGCACTTTAGCTTCTGCAACTGTAATTACGAGTATAGAACAATTGCGTATTCTGTGTAGGAATTATGAGAATGTTCAGTCTCGGTTGGCCCAATTTCGTGAGCCTTCTGTTGCTTCTTCCAGTAATTTGTTAGCACCAGAGTTTGCATACAAAGAAAAAACAAACACTTTCAAACAAAGACCAAATTTTCCAAGCCATAATCAAACTTATTCTAAACCTAACTCTAACAATAATATTAATGAAAAATATTTACATTCTATATACAAAAATGGTTCTGATGATAACCGAAAGATGCCTTACTGTCCTAGATGCCGTAACAATACACATAGTTTAAAGTATTGTCAGAACACTGAGGTTATGTGCTTTAAGTGTGGTCGCAAAGGTGTCAAAAAACCCGATTGCCCTAATTGCAATTCAAAAAACTAGTTTCGCAGGATTGTCGCGCCATTTCATCGCCATCAGGTCGCTGTGATAAGAATGAATGGGATGAATGGTTGGAAACTGTACGTAGGTTTTTTAACTGTTACAAAATTGCGACAATTCTGGAAGATAAACCTCTGAATGATACGCGACCATATATAAATATTAAAATAAATGACATTACTGCCTCAGGTCTCCTTGATTCTGGTTCCGCGGTCACCATTATTGGCAATAATGCGCATGATACGTTGCTTAGCCGTGGCCTTAAGCTTTGCACTGATGATAGGTTGTCAATAGTTGCTGCTGGTGGTCAGACTCTTCAAAGTCTAGGTTACATTAATTTACCGATAAATTTTGAAAACCAGTTTCATATATTGAAAACCTATATTGTTCCGGAAATTAATTCATCACTGATTCTAGGCATTGATTTCTGGAGGGCGTTTCATTTATGTCCCAGATATTTAGGTTCCCTACAGTTAGGTTCGGTTCCACTTATGGATCTAAGTGTAAATAGTCCGAACACTTTTGTTCACTCTTATGATAACTTAGATGATTCTCAAAGAGCTATCGCTGATAATATCGTAGACCAATATAATGACATATCTTTCGACCGCAAAGGTTTAGGTCGGACTCACTTGATTACCCATCACATTGATACTGGCGATTCTCCTCCCATTAGGCAAAGGTACTATAGGCTCTCGCCTGAAAAACAAAAAATCCTAGTCGAGCAGGTAGATGAGATGCTGGGTTTAGATGTGGTGGAATATTGTGAAAGTGCGTGGCAAAGCCCTGTCCTTCTTGTCAATAAGAAAAATGGCCAGCCTCGATTTTGTCTCGACAGCAGGAAGCTCAACTCGGTGACTAAGCGAGACGCGTATAACTTGCCATATATCTCTGAGATATTAGACAATTTGCGCGACGCGCGTTTCCTTAGTAGTCTAGATTTGTCTAAGGCTTTTTGGCAGATTCCTATCGCAGAGCAGGATCGAGACAAGACAGCATTTTACGTCCCAGGCCGTGGTACATTAAAATTCAAGACTACACCTTTTGGACTGACTAATGCTCCTGCCACACAACAGCGTTTAGTTGATGCATTGTTAGGGAATGTGGATCATCGCATATTCGCATACTTAGATGATGTTGTTATAGTAAGTAGTACTTTCGATGAGCACGTCTCTCTCCTCCTTCGTGTCCTGGACAAATTACGCAAGGCCAACTTGACCATTAACTTAGAAAAATGTGAGTTCTTCCGAAGTCAACTTAAATACTTAGGTTATGTGGTTGATGCGAACGGGTTGCGAACCGATCCAGATAAGGTAGAGGCCATACTAAATTACGTTACTCCTACTAATCGTAAGGAGCTCAAACGATTTTTAGGAACAGCCACCTGGTATCGCCGATTCGTTCCTAATTTCAGTACGATCGCAGGACCACTCAATAAGTTGACTTCTGGTAAGAAGAACACTCCACCTTTCCAATGGACTGATGAGGCTGACGCGGCGTTCAAGGCACTGAAGGAATGCTTGGTTTCTGCACCGGTTCTCTCGTGTCCAAATTACGATCAGCCATTCCAAGTGCACACCGACGCGAGTAATTATGGGGTAGGCGCTATGCTCACGCAGTGTATCGAGGGCAAGGAACATCCCATCGCTTATATGAGTCGATCGTTGACGGCAGCGGAGAAAAATTACAGCATCACCGAACGTGAGACTTTGGCTGTTCTTGTTGCCTTAGAGCATTGGCGTTGTTATGTGGAAAACGGTAAAACTTTCGTGGTCTATACAGACCATAGTGCGCTTAAGTGGTTCCTTTCTTTGAACAACCCTACGGGTAGACTCGCGCGTTGGGGCGTTCGTTTGTCGTCTTTTGATTTTGAAATCAGACATCGTCGCGGTGTAGACAACGTAATACCTGACGCTCTGTCAAGAGCTCTCCCAATTGCTTCTATCGTTACCGCTAAATCAATCGCGACCAGTAGTGATGATTGGTACAAAAGCATTTACAACAACTGCTTAACAAAACCTATACAATATCCAAATTTTCAGGTCAAGAATGAAACTCTCTATCGCCTTAGTAAGAATAAATGCCATCTCAGTAATGAATTTTCATGGAAAGAGGTAGTTCCTTCCGAACTTAGGGATGCTGTCATTACGGCGAATCATAGTGAGCCAACTGCCGGTCATTTGGGCATTTTTAAGACATACAAACGTGTTGCGCTTAGGTACTACTGGCCAGGCATGTATCGAGATGTAGCAAATTTGGTTAGTTCTTGTTCCATTTGTCTCCAGTATAAAACTCAAAACCACGCTACTCTTGGAGAAATGGGTCGTCCCAAGCAATGCTCACGGCCTTATCAAATGATTTCCATAGATTTAATGGGTCCCCTACCCGTAACTCGAAATCGAAATTGTCACATATTAGTAGTAACATGTTGCTTTTCTAAATTTTGCCACATTTACCCAATTAAAAAGGCAACATCGGATATTATTGTCCGAATTTTGGAAGAGCAGATATTCCTTGTTCATGGTGTTCCCCAGACAATTTTTCTGGATAACGGTTCCCAGTTTATCAGCGGTCATACAAAAGCACTATTTAAAAAGTATAGCGTCCCAAACGTATTTTTTACGCCAAAATATACCCCCCAAATAAATACTGTCGAGAGGTATAATAAAACAATAATAACATGCATTTCTACGTTTGTACAAAACGATCACCGATCATGGGATTCTTTCATACCTAGTGTCCAATTCGCCATTAATAATTCGGTTAATGAAGCGACAGGGTTTACGCCATCATTCCTTGTTTTTGGGCGAGAACTGGTAGTATGTGGCTCTCATTATACTGATATTGATTTGGGTGATGAGGTTTTGTTTTTGCCTAGAGACGTGTACGCTGAGAATCTGGGTTGTATGAGCTCGACGTTCGACCAGGTTCAGAAATCTTTGTATCATGCTCATGCCAAAAATAGTACACACTATAACTTACGAAGAAAGTCTTTTGAATTTAGTGTAGGAGACACTGTTTACAAACGCGCTTATGTCCTGAGTGATAAGGATAAGTTTTTCAGTAAAAAGTTAGCTCCGAAATATATCAAATGCAAAGTTGTCGAGAAGCGCTCGCCTCTTGTCTACGTTCTAGAAGACATGTCGGGCAAGAACTTGGGCACTTGGCATATTAAAGACCTAAAAATATTAGGTCAACAATCTTAAATATCATAAGTTATTTTTAAACGTTCAATAGTAATTTATATTCGTTGTTGCCCATGCCCATCACAATTTTTTACATTTCTTACAAAAAGTCGTAAGTCGAATTTTATGACCTATGACTTTCCCCATGTTAGGATGAGTCTTATAATTATAATATTATTTGATTTATTTTTGTTTTTGTTGAACGCTGGTGAGGTATGAAAGGATGTATGAAAGATAATTGTAAGAAATTGATACAGATTTATAGTTTGCGGATTTTAATTTTAAATTAAAATCCTTACGAGGGACAGGCGGGTAATGTAACGAAGCGTTACATGTATTTTTAAAATAACTTAATCTAATAAAAATTTATAAAATATATACATATTTACAAATTAATTAACTACTAAAATAATTACAAATAAAACATACAGTTGAATTGAGAACCTCCTCCTGTTTTGAAGTCGGTTAAAAATAATGCTTTCAGTAATTTCAATTCATTTATAGTTTTGTCAGCTAAAGTAAGTAATATCTTTCTGTAGCTAGCGATGACGCACAGATTTTGAACTGGTCGCGGGCAGAGGCATGAGGCAAGGGGTATGACGACAGTAAACGAGCCTGCGGCCGCGCCTCGCGACAGTCGTTGCTAGGCTGACTTTTGAGCCGGTTCACGCTAGTCTTGCGCCCTAGCAAGCAAGCGCGATAATTTAAATTACAATAAGTGCATTCTTACTTTTTTTACATCATAATTCAAAGTATGACTTCAACTGACATCGCGTCGTTATATTTTAAAGTTTGAAGTGATTTCCCGATATAGGGTAAGTTTTGAATGACACACAAAAACACAATCATGATTTGCTATTTTGTTCATACTGTGTATTAACTATCATTCATTTTCAGCTTTTCATTTGTAGTAATAGCACTCATTTAGTTTGTTTATTTTAACTGTGAGAAATGTAATTAATCTTTAATTACATTTCAATTTTTGTTCATCTACCTTGATTTTTATTTTTTTTGTAACGGTTCTCAAGAAACCTAATTAATAACTTAAATATTAACGTAGCTTCTTCTGTTTTCTTTTGGCCTTTAGCTTTTGAATTAATTGTAAACTCCGTTCTGATTGTTGGTACCACCACGGACTATAAAACTACTACGTAAGTACCTACCTGCTTTCTTCGTGTTTCCGTGGTGGACCCTAGGAACGGAAGTAATTAAATCAGTGTGTAATCCGCTGGTTTTGTGGATTCCAGGAACATCGCACAACTTCGCACAGGTTGGCTGCGCGTTCTAGTGCAGAGGCCAACCAATTCCCGGATCCCGGACTGCTCCTGATTGCCTACTACGCGGCACTACTCCGTCACCCTTTGGTCCCCAACTACCATCTTCAGCCGGACTCACATCAGGGGAGTGCTTCGCTACGGAAGCAGAAATAGACACAGAATCTTCAGGCTCAGAACCACCCCTTATAAATTTATGTGCCCTCCTTCTGAGATAAATATATAATATAATAAATCATATTTAATTTAAATTTAACTTTTGTATTTTTTTACTACCATTTTAGGTAGGGTAGAAGCTTCTCTTCTTCATCAATTCTCTTCATCATTCACACAGTATTACTTTCCCGGTACAACCTAAGTACCTACAACCTACGTTACTGTGTTTATTATAACGATGGTACTTTTGTGACGTTCAAAGTCATTAACTCTGAACCAAGATCAAAAGGGGTATAAAGGTAAAACTTAATCCAACTCCGACATATCACGTGATCCACGGACATAAAGCCCCTCTACTAAAACTTTATTGGTCTCTGGAGAGAGAGCTTTACATCGGCGCTACAGAATCGATGGCTTATTTTTAGTATTTGTTTGTTGAACTGTCCGTTAGCTTAGTCGGGTGCGTCGCCTTCTAAGCAGAGGTATTGAGTTCGATTCCCGACGGCGGGAACATAATTTTTCTCCCCAAGGAAAATTTGTGTTTCTGATCCTGGTTTTTATTGTATGTATGAAGTAGGTACTTCAGAGCTTGGGGCATCGTCGCATGGTGGCGAGTCTCTCGGTATTTTATCGGATACAGTTCGGAGAGTGTGCAATGGAATTACACAATCGAATTCCCCCATCCCTATTCTACTATCGGACATCAAGACTCCTAAGCGACACCGCTATATGGTAGACATTCCACATAATAATATGAGGACGAAGCGTTCTGCTTCCACATTCATTATGCGAACCGCTAAGGAATGGAACTCCTTACCAGAGTCCGTGTTTCCTGATAAATACAATATGGGGATCTTTAAGTCGCGAGTGAATAGGGATTTTCTAGGCAAACGTGCTCCATCTTCGACCGCATCGCTTACTACCAGGTGAGATAGTGGTCAAACGTTTGCCTATACAGAATTTAAAAAAAGTTAACGTTTCCGAAATCTTTTGAGTGTGAATGCGTTTATGTTTTGTTTCGTTGTGTTGTTCAAACCCTTACGAATTCCTTAGCCGAAAAAGACTGATATTCAATTATAAAACAAATAAGTAGATAATTATAATAAATAAATCTTGTCGAATTAAACTGTGAAGCATTATCGACCTTGTATCATCAAAGTGAGTTTGTAAAAAATACAGACGGGTATTACAAACTCAAAGCATTTTTTACGATTATATCTCATTGTAAAATATAGCGTCGAGCGTTGTATTAAAGTTTAATTATGTACTTACATCTTAAATATGTACATAAAAGACTTTTATCATAAAATGGCGTTCTTTTACGACACAAAATATTGTTAAGAACTAATAAAATGTCACTAATGGGTCTGGTGAACCATTTGAAAGGGATAACGCTCAAAGCGCAAGTATTCGTATAATTACAGCATTTTTCACATTTTTCGAATTAAAATCTTTTTAAATAAATATTTTTACTTGACCGCAACGAAGCAAAAAGCAAGGTTATGATTTTTGTACCGCGTGTTTGTATTTATTGTATGTTCGGTTCTTCCCTTGTATATTTAAACTAATATACCGATAGTAACAAATAGGATATCGCTAATTGGCTGTAGGCTTATTTGGGTCTGCGTTATCAGATTCGATTCCCGTAGGTAACAAGTTATCTCTCCAAAGAAAATTTGTGTTTCTGGTTGATTGTGTGTGTGATGTGAACGTTTCCGGCACCCAGGATACAAGTCATAGAACTTAGTGTGGGTCTGTGAGTGTGCCCCTGCTTAAGTTGCAAAGATATAGGAAGAGATAAATGTAATAATAATATTATGCAATTTTAATTAATTAATGTAATTTTTTCGTTTAAAATTATATAGGAATTCATTTAGCGGGTAGGTAAACAAAGGCTCGACTATAAAGTCGAGCCTTTGTTTTCAAACTTTCGTCTTGTGTATATATATTCTTTAAAACAAACATGTGTCTTTCTCCTCGAGGTTTCCGCACAAATGTTGAACTTTTTAACCGAGTTTAACTTTGGTAAGCCAACGTAGTTTTGCATTTATAACTAGCTTACTTTGACGAGAGAGTTATAATCACTTATTTAAGCAACTGGCTTTATCTACCGACTTCACAAAAAAGGAGGAGGTGCTCAAGTCGACTGTATTTTTTTTTGTTTATTACCTCAAAGCTTTGTTCCACGTGAACCAATTTTTTATTTTTTTGTTTGAAAGATGTTGCTTTCCAATTGGTCCCATTTAAATTTGATCAAAATCTGATCATGTTCTTGAAAAAATCAAAGTTCCAAAGATAAAGCGGTTAAGTCGGATTTTTTTAACTTTGCTTGCGTTTAATTATTTTAATTTTCATTATACATTATCAATATGTAATCATTTTAATTGTTTCAATGAAACAAATTATTCACATTCACCAATCACACTCAGAACCAGAAACAGACATTTTAATATCCCAGAATGTTGTGCTTCTGCCGGGAATCGAACTACACCAACCAGCAGTTTGTTATAGTTGTTATGATTCATAATCATTTATTAAGCAGGTGGTAGCGGTCTGATTCTGATTCTGACAACTCGTCTAACCAGTTCTTGATCAAATTTAAATGGGATCACATGAGAAGCACTACCATGAAGACCTCTGGATACTACATGCTAGATATCTGTGACTTGCACAAACGTTTAAATTCATTTAGTTTTTTATATTTTTCATACTCCGTAGTTAGTTCAAGACAGCTCATCGATCTAGTCTTAGAACGCTGCTAATATTTAAACGTTGGAAATCAAAATAATTAAAAATGTTCTCGATAATATCTGTTAAAATTGTTAAATCAATTAATAGCAATCGTAAGTATGTACCTATTCATGAATTATATCAAATTTATTTATATCTAATTAAAATTATTTTTGGTTAGTTTTAATTTAGTTTTTAGTTTAATTTAATATAATTATTGTTTGTATGTGTATATTATATTCATTAGATTTTTTATGAGTATTGTATTAAAATAGCCGTGCCCCGTGGCTACGCCCGCTATTATCAAGTTAAAAAGTAGCCTATATGTTAATCCTAGGTATAATCTATGTACATTTCAAATTCCATCCAAATCCGTTCAGCCGTTAGAGCTTAAAGAGGGAACAAACATACTTACACACTTACACACAAACTTTCGGATTTATAATATTAGTAGGATTATAGATTTAGTAGTCTGAAATAAATAGGAAAGAAACATCTAAACCGAAAAAAAATAGTTTTCTAAAATAAATTATCTGTTTTTTTACCCATTTTAATGAAAGTCAGGTTGATATATTTAAATTTCAATGAAAAATGAACAAATGGCAAATCGTATATTTCCCATTTCCAGACCATCTAGCACCACAGTCATTAACATTTCTTCAAGATCTACACAAACAGCAGATAAACAGATAAGAAAAGGTCATAACTCATTTTATTTAAATGGTCGCGATAGGCGACGAAACGTGGTTATGGTTACGACCATGGTTTAATAGCTCCACAGACGAAAGACCGACGTCTTGATGGAGATGGTTTATTGGTTTTCAGTCTCATAAAATTGGTCTTAAGGAGAGAATTGAAATGGCAGCCGGTGTCGAAATAAATATTACCCTCAGAGACTGCAATCTGTTCGTCATATTTTTGTGAAGCGTGTTTTTAAGTTTCACTGTTTTGACACACTGAAAAGTACAAGTGTGTCCGGTTGGTTAAATAATAAACGTTTCAAAGTACATAGATTTATCAACTGGACACACGTGAGTCTAGATCCACGTCTAACCAGGAGACAATAAACTATGTTAACGTAACTAAACATTTAGTTGAACGGTAGCCTATCAGAGAAAAAAATATAACAAATTTCACATTAAATATAACTGTTTTGTTTTGTTAATATTTTTCACTAAGTTGAAATCAATCAAATTTTTCGTCAATCTCCAGAAAACTAGTATGGTACGATTTTTGAGGTTCAATTTTGGGAAGAGTATAATAATTTATTACGTATAAATAAAAAGATATTGTACCTTTCTTTTCAACTAATAATAAGCTGTTTCATTGATTGTCTTGAAAATCACACTAATAGTATAAATCCGAACGGTTGTGTGTAAATGTGTAAGTATGTTATATAATATGATTCAAGCTGTAACAAATATCCTTACTTTATTATAATATTTTGTATATTTGTATTTATATTACAAAAATATGTATTTATTAGTATTGCCTTATTGAATTTATTTAGTTTAAGTATGTATGTATACCTTAATATATATTTTTTTCTTAACTTGTATTTATACCCTCGTTTCACCGAATTATTTAAATTCTTCTCTATCTAAAGGTTGTCTGGAAGAGTCATTTTTAGCGATAAGACCGCCGATTGTACACTATAATTTAAGTTTGTTTTAAATTATTTTAAGTTATTGATGTTAGGTGTGACAATTAAAGGTTAACTATCTATATATCTATGTTTGTTTTCTCTCTACGCTGTAACGGCTGAAAAGATTAGGATGAAATTTGGTATGTGTGCTTATACCTTAGATTAACACAGGCTACTTTGTAACTTGACAAATATGGGCGAACTCCGTAGGCACGGCTAGTTAGATATATTGTTTTTTTCAACCGTCATTTAACAGTTTCTAAGTCTACAAAAATAATGTGTTTTTTTTCATCATATAACATTTTTACCGTACGTTTTAAAAATAAATATTAATTAAGTCAAATACGAATTTTATTTACATGATCACACCACAGGCGATGAGACGTAATTATTGTTACGATCCGAAAGACAACAATTTACAGAGGGTGGCTAAAAGGCGTAGAGATGGGTTTTACTTCTTCAGTCTATTCAAACAGGTTTTAAACAGAGAATTTAAGTGTTTGGTGATGTGGAAATTATGTGCTCTGCATTAAATGTCTATTTTACTTCGATTTCACCTCAAATATTTAAGTTGAAGTCCTCAAATCGATATTTTCATGTTTCTATTATGACCAAGTGTGTGAACTATATTGATACACTAAACCCTACACTTGAAGCAAATTATTATCTGTTTATACCTACACTTGAGGCAAATTAATACATTTCATTGCACGTTGATTGAATTTGATTAAGTAACAGAGCATCATTTTTTTATGCTAGATAGGCAACCATTTGACCACTATCTCACCTGATGAAATGTGAAGTTGTTGCCGAAGATTCTTGCCTAGAAATTGACTCTTGACTTGATGAACTCGTACTCATGCTGAACTCTTGTTAACATCGGTTATAATACAGTAAACCACGATATAATTATAATAGTCGATGTTTGAGACTACGCAAAAATAATCCCTTTACTCGCTATGTGACCCTTCAACGGATAATGTCGTCATGAATACAATAGACATAACATTATGATCAGATTTCACTCTATAAAGCCGACAAATACGAGGATGATTCGGGTTACGAGGGTTCCATACAAACTTATTTGCCAGTATTTCTACTTATTTTTTTTTTTATTTAACAATCTTTTTTCATTTTGTCCTTATTTTTGCTTGAAACCTTGCTTGCTTGAACCTTATTTATTTCATGAATCTATGTCTACGGAAAGATTAAATTTTGATGTATTAATTATTGGTATAATTTTTGCCGAATAAATGAGTTAAATGTCCGTTTTTATTGCAATGACTTAGACGTTTAATTTTTTTTAAAACACCTAGGTATTGCAGTTTTTAGTGTTTGGTATAAATTTCAAGTTAATGCTGTTACCCGTTTTTAAATAAAAGGGCCGTGACAAATAGATGACGAAATAGGTAGTAATATTTTTTAAGAGGATTCCTTTTTTCCTTTTGAGTTATGAATCCCTAGAAACCCTAAAAAGGTTCAATAAAAGTAGTACCTTAATATCTGGAGGTATAGAAATAGCCCATTAAGTTCAACAAACATATATTAAAGCAGAAAAACTAACTGCAACTCGGTAAAAAAATGTGTATTTCATATAAATTATTGCGTTTCGTGTAAATTGAATCTCAATCAAATTAGATTCTCATTAAAAACAATACAGACGAATTAAAGCAATGACAATGAAATTCCATTAGTGTAAGCAGTGCATGTATACTGTTGTGAATTATAAATTCGACAGGCAGTACCATTAAGATCGGTCTATTGGATTGACAAGCTAATTAACAGCGTCAAGAACAGATAGTGGTAACATTGTAACGGAATACTGAAATGGTGAAAGAAATGGCACAGTTAACTGTAAATGTAACTGACTTTAATGAAATTATCAAATCGACTGTTTTAATGTGTTTTGCTTCAAACCTTTTTTTCTAGGTGAACCGATTTTAGTAATTCTTTT
This sequence comes from Lomographa bimaculata, assembly GCA_948107665.1. Classification (NCBI taxonomy): domain Eukaryota; kingdom Metazoa; phylum Arthropoda; class Insecta; order Lepidoptera; family Geometridae; genus Lomographa; species Lomographa bimaculata. The sequence continues at coordinate 6,333,597 of OX403597.1, forward strand.
TTATTTGAAAGCTGGTGCTTGTGGTCCCATTTAAATTCAATCAAAATCTGACTAGTAGTTTTTGAGTTATCCTCAGGAATGCGTATTTAATTAATTTTATCTGATTAAGGGTTCCGAAGATAAAGCGGTTATGTCAGATTTTCAAGCTTTGCTTGCTTTTAAATTTTTAAGTGACAAATTTTATTAATCTTACACAATAAGAACGTTATTTGATGATGTAAAAGTAGACGGCAACCACTATAAAAACCTAGAACTAAACATATAGGGGCTTTGAGTGAGGCGTTATAAAAGTGCTATTACATATTCATATAAGTTGTTACATCTTTGCATTTAATCAAAATACTTCAAACTCTAGGCATGATTATATAGTATTTATTGAGTAAACAATTTAGGTGTTACTCAGTTTTTATCCTTGATATTTATTCATCGAGCAGTATTGTAAATAACAAGGATTACTTCATTAGCCTGCTTTGAAACTAAAGTCTTGATCTAATGAGGATTAGGGCATTATCCCTTACTTTGTGTTTGTTAAAGACTTTTTGAGAGGTTTTTATCAAATTACGAGCACAGAAATAAAAGAGACAAGTCTTATTTTAATTGTATCTAGGTTTATTTTTGTAAAGCTCAATATATTATGGGTTTGTAATTGTGCACTCTGTAAGTTTGAACAATAATATGAACAGTACCTAATTTTACCCCTTTTTTGTAACTAAAATAAATTGTAATAAATTAACAGGTAAGTTTAAAATTATGTTGTGAAATTTTATATATTTTTTCAATATTGACAGTTAATTTATTGATGGATTTTATTTTATTGGTTACTAATAATGGCGATAATTTATTATATTATTGTAATATAATGTATTTCTACAATAATATCTATATCTGATATAGAAGACATCTATACTAATATTATAAAGAGGTAAAGTTTGTTTGTTTGTTTGTTTGTTTGTATGTAAAAGGTAATCTCTGAAACTACTGATCCGATTCCAAAAATTCTTTCACTGATAGATAGCTACACTATCACTGAGTGTCATAGGCTATGTTTTATTGGGATAGAAGTTAGTTATCAGTTCGAAATAATAATATTCGTAAGACAAGTCGGAGAAAAATTTGCTAACTTTCCGCTTTATCGGCGTACGCTGACTAAACAGTTAGACATAGGTGAATACAATGTACAGCAAAAATGTTGGCCTTTATGAGTTTTACAAAAAAGTCCGCGACAGCATATATCTAACATGTATGTATAGCTCAGAAAAAATACTTTTCTTTGTTAAAAATCTGAAAAAAAAGCGGCCTATGTTTAGTTGGCTTTTTGAGACATTTAGTATTAATCCTTATCAAAATAAACTATTTCATCGTCTTACGTAGTTCATGTAGATACAATTTGCTTTTTACTGCATGTGATTTGGATAAATAGTCTATGAGAAATCGTGAAATTAGTTTCACGGGAGTCCTCCCGTGAACGGGACGGGTCAGAAATTTATCGACACGTACTACGTATTCCTGCACATAAAAATTGCGGCTTCTATTTCGTTGCCTTTTTTTAAGTATTTAATATTAATCCTTATCAAAAAAACCTATTTCATCGGCTTACGTAGTTCACGTAGATGCAATTTGCTCTTCACTGCATATAATTTGGACCTATAGTCTAGGAGAAATCGTTAAGTTTATTTGAGGGTGAAAACGGCGGATCACAGAATGTAACAGTTACTGCGTAATCCGGCATACTTCTATGTTTTGAACCGACTTACATAAGAAGGAGGATATAAATTCGACTGTTTTTTTGTTTAGTCGGTTATAACTTATCATTGAACTTTGAACTGTCCGCTCCTAAGGTTTTGAGTATTTTGTCAATGTTGTGTGAATCTTGGATGTTTACAGCCCCACAATACAAGTCATTGAACTTATGCGGTACGTTCCTGAACTTTGAACCGCCCGCTGGCGTAGATGGGTGCGCGTTCGCCTTCAAAGCAGCGGGTTCGATTACCGGTGGTAATTTACCTAGAAGATTTATCTCCACGGAAAATTTGTGTTTACGGCGGCTGTGAATGTGGAAGTGTTTATTTGTATATTTTTTAACCGGGCGATACCGGGCGGATCATCTTTTGAACTTTGAACTATCTACTTGCGTAAATGGGTGCGCGTTTGCCTTCAAAGCAGCGGGATCGATTCGCGGTGGTAACAGAAGTTTTCTCCCTACGGGAAATTTTTGTTTTTAATATGTTTTGAATCTTGGATGTTTACGGCCCCACGCTACAAGTCACTGAACTTAGTGTGGGGCTGTGAACGTGGAATTGTTTATGTGTAGATTTTTTAACCGGGCGACGCAGGGTAGGGAATCTTTGAACTTTGAACTGCCCACTGGGTAGATGAGTGCGCGTTCGTCTTCAAAGCAGCGGATTCGAATCTCGGTGGGAACACAATAACAAAAGTTTTTTCCCCACGGGTAGTTTATGTTTCTGGTTCTGGGTATGACGTGAATGTTGTGTGTGTGGTGTTAATTGTTTACGGCCCCACGACACAACTTATAGTACTTTTAGAGTGGGGCTGTGAGTGTGAAAGCGTTTATGTGTAAGCTTTTGTTTACCCGGGCAACGCCGGGCGGGTCAGCTAGTTAATATATAACTAAACTGTCATGATAACATATAATTACTAACTTCGCCCCGCAGTTTTACCCGCGTAAGTCCCAGACCCGTGAGAATTTCGGGATAAAATGTAGCCTGTGTTAATCCAGGGTGTCAGCTACCTCCCTACCAAATTTCATCAAAATTGGTCCAGCTATTTGAGCATAAACGAACATACAAACACACTCACAAACTTTCGCCTAATAATATTAGTGTGATATATATTTCTATAATTGGTAATGTTGTTTTATTTAATTAAGAAGTCCCTACACTATGTCGTACTTGCTTCTCACAAGTTGATAAAATAAAGTTCGACTCTATGATAATATTATTAGTGAGCTCCGTAACGTAAGAACTTTTTACTTTGACCGTAACGTACTGGAGTTTACTTAGTTGAAAGGTACTTATCGAGTTTGCGAGAGAGTTCTTTAACATCTAGTTAAGACGTTGGATATGAACAAAGATTGTGTATAAAGAAAAGTTTGTTCTGAATGTTTTGCTTCCTGGTGGTTTGTACGCTTTAAACACTTATGCTTTGCAGTTTTACGAATTGTAATTTTAGTATATTATTTTATCTACTAATGTAAGGGTTATCACACTAATATTATAATTGCGAAAGTTTGCGTGCAAGTGTGTATGTTTGTTTTCTCTTCATGCTCTAAAGGCTAAACGGATATAAACAAACTTTGAAATATACATAGCTTATAGCTAGGATGCTAGACATAGCCTACTTTTTACCTTGATAAACATAGGCACGACGTGTAGTATATATAAGAGAAAACCATATAAGAAAAAAATTGATTCCTTTCAACGTTTATTAATTGACTAAGTCATTGAAATGTACGAGCTAGAGAATCGAAAATATAAAACAAATGTCTAACCGGTAGTAGAAAAAATATGTTACTGAGATTATTTATCCTTAACGAGGCAAAATGGTAAAACACATGATGGGACTATCTTAGCGTCATCACACATATTAGGCGTAGTCTATATCCGATTACAGGATGTAGAGTACATACAATTTCGTCTAGCCCTCGAAACTCCATTCGGTTATGCTGCAGAGACTACAACCAGCCAGTAGCTATTAGTAGAACCTACGTCAGAAAAAAATGCTCACACAAACTTTTAGATGAGTGAAAGTTTCGCAAGTATTCTCATTACACATAATATTCTCGGTAAAGGACGCTGTGCGGTCAACGCACGTATTCATTTGAAGGAAGAGCACCGACCGCTCCGAACCTAGTCTCGCAATAATGCGAGAAATCGTTTTAATGCAAATTTTTTTTATATTTATTATAATACTAGCCGTGTCACGCAGCTTCGCCGCTATTATTAAGTTAAAAAGTAGCCTATGTGTTAATCCTAGGTATATTCTATGTACATTCCAAATTTCATCCAAATTCGTTCAGCAGTTAAAGCGTGAAGAGGGAACAAACATACTTACACACTTACAAACAAACTTTCGGATTTATAATATTAGTAGGATTATAAAAAAATACGGCTATCACTCACGTCATCTGATTGAAATTGTCGACTTAAACGAATACCGAAGAAGAATATCGTACATGTTCAAAACCAAGGTAGACAATTTCTATCAATTGACATTAGTGATAGCTGTATTTTTATCATGACTAATTCTCACGAAAACCTTAATAGTAAAATGTATAATATAAGTGTAAATTGCTTTTAAAATCATTCTCAAACAGCACAAGTTTGAACGTCTTTATTTTTCTGAGAAAAACCAACTGCAAGTACATCCCCCGGCTAGAAAATTAAATGTCGACGACAAAAGGTTTTTGCGACATCCGAGCTGTTTTGTTTTACAAGTAACGGGGCTCTTTGTGGTGCAATATAATGGGAAATAACACTCATTTTACAGCCGACTTCTAGTCGTAAAGTGGAAAGAAAGTTGTCTTTCTCATTTTCAAACGACTGCTCCAAAAGCGAGTATAATGTTTTCATGGCTTGTGTATGTTTTTGAGTATTTTTTATTTCGATATAATTTTTAATGCCTAAACCAATTGATAATGAATCCGTTTACTTAAACATATTCTATTTTATTAAAATTATATTAAAATAAGATATGAATATGAGTAGATTAAAATTTCTTACTTACCCGAATTCCGTATACCTAAATGTATTAGTGTAGGGCAGTGTTCTTAGCAACACTTGGTGTTTATAAAAAAAGCATGACGATATTTTTTTCTTCTAATAATTGAAACGCAAGCAAAGCTTAAAAAAAAACCGACTTCATCGCCTTAATTTATATGGGACCACCTCTGAAGTATATTGAAAGAAACAAAAAAAAAAGAATTAAGAAAATTGATTCATAATTGGCGGAGATATCGCGTAACACACATACAAAAGAAATATATAGTCGAATTGAAAACCTGCTTTTTTGAAGTCAGTTGAAAAAGGGAGATAATCTCAATTTCACGCAATATTTTTTGTTTAAAAACATATAACCTGGTAGAGATCGCTATTAGTGATAAGGCCGCCTGTTGTGATACTTTACGTATAAGCTTGTTTGTAAAAAGTGGATCAATAAAATATTATCTATCTATCTATCTAACTATGCATATAGATATGCTTCCCAGGTTGTACCAATATAATTTGATCATGATCTGATAAAGAGTTTCGGAAGTATTTGCGGTTGGAGTCGTTTATTATTTAATAAACTCGTATATACAGAGTCAAACTTTATTAATATACAGCTCCATTAGATTATGTAATACGTATCTAACTATTCCTATGTCGGATAAAGCCAAAATTATACTAGACATGGAAGTTCGGTCTGGGGTAAACATTAAATTATGATTATTTTGTTGATTTGTGTGTACAAATTGCCCTATGTTATCTTAAAAAGATGCAATCCTATCGGCGATAAAAAAGTGAGCAAACCAGTACAAGTGTCAGGATTTTTCCGTCAGCTTGAAGGCATCTAATGTGGCTTAAAGATTTTTGGCCCATATCTAACAACCGGAAAGTCCCTCTAAACGGTCACACATCCAATCGATCCATCAATCTTTGAGTAATCAGTATACGTTAATATGTATAAAAAGCTCCACGAATGGAATGACGTTCGAAGGTCTGTCTATAATCACTATATATTAGTACTATGCTTTCGCGCCGAACTGAGATCTCATCTATATTTTTCTCGCCTACATTTTACCTCATAGAGAAAATCTTTTGAGGTTACTTGCTTATAACTTTTTTACTATATAATAATTGTTTGATTTCTGTATTTTTTGTTAAAGTACAAAATATAACGGATATTTGAACTGCCCGCTGGCTTAGTTGGGTGGCGTACGCCTTCTAAGCATAGTATGGTATCGGGTTCGATTCCCGACGGGAACACAAGTTTTCTCCCCATAGAAAATGTGTGTTTCTGGTTCTGGTTGTGATTGTGTGTGTGATGTGAATGTTTCCGGCATCCACGACACAAGTCATCGAACTTAGTGTGGGGCTGCGAGTGTGAAAGCGTTTATGTTTATGTTTATGTTTTATGTTTATTGAACGAAAGTTTCAGCGTTCAGTGTGAAGCCCTTTTTCAGATAGTCCCAGGACTAAATAGTTAAAAACAGTGACTTTGGTTGCCTACCAAATCGTTATTTTCTAACATATATATTTTTTAAACCGGTTTAGTACTGTACTTGTCAAGCCCTTATCAAAGATGCAACACACGGGTAGATAAAAATAAAAAATATTTTTCTCCCCACTTACAGCCCCCTTAATATTTTTATTTATATCATTTTAAATGTAATTTCTGGCTTGGGGCCGTAATTTTACATACTCTATGTGAATTTGAAGTAATTGGCTTATATGGTTTAGACGCTAGATGCCCTCTGACAGACGGACGGACGAGCAAAGTGCTGAACGACCCAAGGCAACTCATTTGATTTCATGGTATATGACTTGATACATTTGAGGCGGTTATTTAGAACAAAAAACACCAACTCGAAAAAAGTACACGTGGCAATATTAAGTAGTACCTAACCTTATATTTTTATTCTTTTATTCTAGTTTTTTGTTTTTTTTTTTAATAACGATAACCGTTTAACATTTTTAAAAATCTTACGGTTTAATCTGGGAGACTAAGTCTTGAGTGAATAGGAATCTTCTAGGCAAGCAGGTCACATCTTCGGCCGCATCATCGCTTTCCGTCAGGTGAGATAGTGGTCAAATCCTGGACTATTTCCACATAGAAAAATTAAACAAAATTAAAAGGTAAATTATACACATTCACCATTTCATTGAACCGCTTTGTAAAATCTTCTACACAATTATGTTTTCATTCGGTTATAGATAGTTTAAAAATTAAGGAATGTTTATTTTGAGTGAAATTATAATTTTCAGTATTTATGTAATGTTATGTCCTAATGTTCGGTTCATTTTTTCCACACTGCAAAAAAGACTATACAAACCTAAACCTATATTTTGAATTATTTGTATGAGAGAGATGATAAATATGAGACTATATTACATATATTGTACCCGTTGGCTGAGTTGGATGTGCGTTCGCCTTCTAAGCAGCGGTATAGGGTTCGATACCCGTTGAAAATACAAATTTCTTCTCCAAGGGAAGATGAATATTTCCGGCACCCACGACACAAGACACCGAACTTATTGTGGGGCTGTGAGTGTGAAAGCGTTTATGTTTAAAGGAAATTTGTGTTTCTGATTCTGGGTATCATAGTTTGTATGATGTGTATGTTTCCGGCATAAGTAATCAAACAAAGCGTGCTGGGTTGTGATTATGAAAGTGTTTATACACTACTTTTCGAGAACTGTCAGTGTGAGATAGTCCATGGGTTCCCCACCGTTAAGACTCTAAAATCTAGCCTCGTCATAATGAGCTCAATAAAACTGTCTAAATAAACTTTAGGGCTCTGATCTACAGGATTTGCCATGGCCTTCATACTGGTATTACTGCAATGCGGTGGAATGAATCACGCTACCTTTATGCTTTACTGCAAGCCAAAGCAATGCCTACGACCTTGGCAAATCTAAATCAGTTAAGGTTTAGTTTACTTATCAGATTCATTTTATTTTTCCACACCAGCTGTCCTTTGCGTCTTTGCTGAGCAAACTAGTCTTTGTTTTATCAGATACAGTCTAAGGATACGTTTAAAATCAAATTTCATCTAATATCATACCGTGATTTCAAAGATACCTAACATAGTTATTCAAAAACATAATCATACGCACACCAATTTACCCACACATACGGATTTTAAACATTTATGTGATTCAAACTCTATAGTACCTACCTACCCAAATACCACATATTAAGAATTAATATACCTTAGTCATACAAAAATTTTAAGAAATAAAAATAATAAAATATCTTTTATTTGTGCTAAACTATAACTTATACTATGTAACTATACATGTACTTATAACTAGCAATAGTAGTAATTTATTGGTTATTTTTCTGTAAAAAAAATTACGACAGCCGGCATAATATGCTTGAAAATCCTAAAGAAAACACTAGATCTTGAGAACTAGTGTTTGTGAACATGGAAAAGTTTAGGCACATTATGTTGATAGAATGTATGTCTATAATGGAGGAATATGTGATTGCGGCTCTTGTGAATGCAATTCAATTTGGTTGCTGTCAAAATCAATTTTAGTCCTGTCATTTCAACTCTTCCACAGTAATCTGTGTTAACAATATTCCACGAAGACCTCTTATATTTACAAATTGGGAGGCTTCAGCAAGACAATAGGTAATCATATAACTTGGATTAGAAATCAAATATGTTCGAAGTCATTAAAGTCTGTTACAGTACTAGGGTTTCATTACTTTAGGGAATAAGGGAATTAATCAAATAACTTGGTAAAGCAATAAGATATTATTTATCTCAGAAGTGATAAACGTCTAAGTGGATTAATAATAAGGCGAATAGAAGATAGTTTACGTCTGAATTCTTATACAAGTGGAAAAATAATTATAGCCACTTTTATTATGAAAACTATCCCGATTGCTGTTCATGTTTGTAGTTCTAATCGAGTATTAATCGTGTGATGTTTATGTCGAGTATTATTCGATATAAAATCATGCAATTAATAGCCGGATAGTACCTACCAAACACAAAAATAGCCATGTCATGTTAAAGACCAGGGATTTTTATAATAGTATTTATAAGACAACTTTATATTACAACTAGCCGTGCCCCGCGGCTTCGCCCGCTATTATCAAGTTAAAAAGTAGCCTATGTGTTAATCCCAGGTATAATCTATGTACATTTAAAATTTCATACAAATCCGTTCAGCCGTTAAAGCGTGAAGAGGGAACAAACATACTTATACACTTACACACAAACTTTCGGATTTATAATATTAGTAGGATAACATGAGGTTTTATAATATTACTAGCTATATCTATGTAAAAATAAAAAGGATTTTTCTTTCACGTTTATGGTTGCCTAATTCTATTATACCATACTAAAAATTTATTGACTAAATTATTACCTTTTTTATGTTTGTTTTCCAAGTGCTTTATCAAATTCAAGTGACATATTCCTGTCCATGAGTTTTTTTTATTTTGCATATTTTTTCCGTGAATTTATATTTATTCTACTTGGATCGAAACCATTTTTAAATCCATCTGAACACTGACAAAAATCGGTCCAGCCTTTTAGGAGGAGTTCAGTCATGTGACTGAACTCCTCCTAAACGGTCCTATGTATATGTATGTATACATAAAAAAAAGACGTGTGGCACTCGGGGACTGCCGCGGTAAAGCTATTGCATAGCATTTTTTATCAATTTATGCAATTATAATTATTTATTTATTTTATTTATGCAGTATTTTTTCCTGACACCTAGAGGCGAGTTGCTGAACTAAAGAGACAAGCGTGATATTTAAAAAAAGTCTTCAAAAGTTCTGCTATTCATCGATAGATGGCAAAACTAAGAAGTATCACCGCTGTACGGGTCGGAATGGGGGGTGTTAGGTTATTTTCGTTACGGAATTTCTGTATTCGGTCTCCACGCTCAAGGTCCGCGATAGAAGCTATGCAATAGCTTAAAATCAATCATGTAAAGATAAGTATATTTAACGATGAAAATTAAATAAATATATAAAGCACAATCTGTTTCAAATTACACCTGAAGCTCGATATCTTACTTAGCGCCGCGAAGTGCTTGCTTACGTCTAAACTGTTTACCGCTTACTCGATGACGGTAACGATGTTTATAAAGTCTTACGTGCAGCCAAAACAGAACCCTTCAAGGCAATATATACCCAGGTATTGATTGGTAATTTATTAGATATGGTTTTAGTATTTCTATACATTGACGACCACAATAGCGCAGTAGGCAAATCCGTGCTTTCTATGACTTAAGTCCTTCGAAGAACATAACTTTCCTTACCAAGAGAAAATTGTACTTCTAGTTCTGGGTGTGATGTGAACGATTCAGGCTCCCGCTACACAAGTCTTTCAACTTAGTGCGGGTGTGTGCGTGGAAGCGTTTTTTTTTTGCGGTAGCATTTATATAATGGTTTTTTTTTTATTTATACAAAAGAATTATAAAACGGACTAAATGCCTTTATTTTTATCATCTAAGCTCAAACAGAAAACTAGGTACGTTATAATAATAAAAAAAAAACAAGTTATAGCATGTCAAATGTTGATTCACGTAAAACCTTCGTAATCGCTTGTAACAATGCCGACAAATAAAGTTCTCCAAGACAATGTAATGTTTTCAACTGAACAATAACTAATACTACGTAATTTGTAAAATTTCAGAAATAATTCAACCATAGCGACCAACGTATTTCTATAACAGCCGTTGTTTTGAGCCGGTTGAGACACTAGGCCCGTGGGGACAGGAAGATCATTCTATTTAAAAAAAAAACATTAGGTATAGAGGTGACGAAACATACCATCAAAATACTAGTACTTATTTGGAAATTCAGAGAGGCAATGCCGCCAGCATAATGGGACGCTACCCACTGGGCGTGGCTTTAGCATTTGAGTTACTAAGTAGGTAACTTAGGTGTTTGCTTTATTTAGTTTTAGGAAATATAGGCAATTAGACCGTAGATATAGATAGATAGATAGATAGATAAACTCTTTATTGAACACCTTAATTAAGACAAGAAACAAAGCAAAATAATTATTTACAAAAAAAAGTGTAACAAAAGGCGGTCTTATCGCTAAAAGCGATCTCTTCCAGACAACCTTTGGATGGAGCGGAATTACGCAATAGAGTTGGACGTCGGTGTTTAAGAAAACAACATTTTAAAGAGTGCATGAATCTAAGAATAATAAATTATATTATACTTAATAATAAGTAATGATAATTGACAAATAATAAAATAATATATACCTCAATAATGATCTTATATCAATATAATACATACATAAACACATACTACATACATACACACATACTACATAAATATTAATACCAATGAAATGAATAAAGAATGGATTTTAAACATATCATTATGACAAATTACAACATAATTAAATTATTTAACTGCGAGATAGTGAGCTTTGACGCGTTCTTAGTATATTATTATAGTTATAGTTATTATTATAGTTATGGTTATTATTATTATTATAGTTACATTAGTTATACATCTTTCTTGGTATGGTTATTGCAAATAGGATTATTATAGGATAATTCAGATACTTTTTAAATTGAATTATTTATCATCTTTGTTAAGTCTAAGGTGTCAAATGTAAACTGGCGTTCGCGTGTATATTACGAGGCGCGGCGTAGTGAAACTGTTCTTTGTGGTACAATGTAGTTTAAGCAGTTATTTATTATAGATTTTATAGAAAACATTTTCTTAATTATTACGGAAAATATAGTCTGTAGATAGTCGTAGACCTAAATGAGCTAAGGGTCAGAACATGAATCAGGGTCGGAGAGATTTTGGGTATTTTACAAATTACCCTATGTACCTATTATTTACCTAGGATGTTTAATGTACATACACTTCATACAATTTTGAAATAGGAGATATACAGTTTTGAGGTAATATGTGCCAAAGATTTACAAGTTTGTTTAAAACTAAATAGTTCCCTTAGTACCTACTGCCAACCCTAAAAGCTTCTGTAACTTTAGATATTTTGAGTTCTATTTAGCTAACGATGCGGATCTGTCTCAACGACGTACTTAGGTACTTGTACATATCAGTAACAAGCTGTGCCCAGGGGAACTAAGTCCAGGGAAAACTCAAAAGCAGCCTTTGTGAACATTCCAAATTTCATCCAAATCCGTTTACCCATTACAGCTTTAAGAGAAAACAAACATTATTTAAAAGTTTACTGTATTTTCCGAAAAATATAATATAAGATTATTCAAGAAAAAAGTGACTACATATTTACTGAGCAAGCGTGCTCCGTTTCGAACCCCCATCGTCGCTTTCCATGAGTAGAGATTATGGTCAAACACTGGCTTGGTTACAAATAAAAAAAACTACATTCTTACACATTTATACTACTACGCGCAAACTTAACTGATGAAGGAGCACCGACTGCTCTGGAACTAGATTGGCAACAATACGAGACATCAAACGTGAGTGAAATCATTGAATCCTAAACATGTACTTAATATATGTTCCATCAGTTGCGCGAACTGCTCGTTGGCAATTCGACTTTAATACTTTTTATCATCGCTTACCATCGCTGTCATCTTTCATCGTTCCTAGGTATGGTCGTAGCGTTAAAATTACTTACATCGTTTAGAAGTCACAAGCATGCCTCTAGGCTTTGCCTGGAATAATTTGGATAGAAATAGTCTATGTCATATTTCAGGGACTGGACAACCACATAATTATTTCAAATTTCATTCAAATTATATCCAAATCCATCAAGTGCAGCTGTAAGAAAGACGAAAAAAATGTACAACTCAAAGATCTTCTCAGAAATTTTGTTAAGTTTTAACCTAAGGTATTTGTTAAATAAAGATGCAAACGTGTGAACGGATTCTTGTAGCTTTACATAAAACAAATAAGTGCCAAAGAAAATATGCTATGCTTTAAATACGGATAAGTTTGTCACATATTTAGGAGTTATACTATTGTGATTACAAAGCGTTCATGGACACGTGCTTATCTCTAAGATTTTCGTCTTATATAGATAAAATGTACATAGCTTATACTCAGGATTTACACATACAAAAAGCAACAAACTATTCTAAATGCCAAGTAATGCCACTTGTGTCGATACTTTAGCTCCGTCACATCTTCCTGAATCACAGAATGGGGTTGGCGTCGCGGCAACTTCGGCAGAGCAGCGCAAACGGCGAAAATATGGAAACCTCGGCAGTGGTTACATATTTGAGCCGTTTGGTGTTGAGACACTGGGTCCGTGGGGACCGGGAGCTCATTCTATTTTCAAAATTCTATCAGAGCGCCTGGTTGAGGCGACGCGTGACCAAAATGCTGGCACTTATTTGGCTCAACGTATTAGCATTGCAATTCAGAGAGGCAATGCAGCCAGCATGATGGGAACGCTACCCACTGGTAGTGGGCTTGAGCACTTGAGTTACCTATAGGCTCGATGGCTTGTAGGTAACTTGGCTCTTTGCTGTATATAGTTTTAGTTTAGTTTTAGGAAATATAGGCAATTGGCCCGTAGATTAGACAGATATATAAGTTTAGTAATGCCAAACAGATTGACGAAGCTTGGGGTAATTTTAAAATTGTACATGACTGTCCAATTTTAATATTTGCTCTTACGTCAGATATTGTTTTAGGCCAAGTTACTCATTTGATAATGTCTGACTAACTAAATAACCTCCATTTACACTGAGTAAAAGCAAAATAATGCAATTACATGTTTTCACGAAAGTTTTCGACAGTCTACCCGAAGTTTATCACGAAATGTGGAGCCATCCAGTCTGAAATGGTCTTAATTGAAAATTGTTCCGCTTGTGCTTCAATAATTTAATGTATTTCTCCATTGTTGATTAAGTTTGAGTGTACCGTTCCATTTGGGCAAAAAATATGGAGAATACCTTAGGAGGAGGTACTCAAGTCGACTGTTTTTTTTTTGTTTGAAAGATAATGCTTTCCAATTAGTCCCATTTAAATTTGATCAAGATCTGATCAGTAGTTAAGAGTTAAGAGAGCTACTACGCCGTCATACGGAAAAAGAACACCAAAAACTGTGGGACAAGAGGACGGACTGCAAACACACAAAAGCCGCCTTTCCGTCTCTAAACAGGAAAATTACAAACAACTTGTTAAAGTTACAACGTCAAGATCTTCGTCTAATGGTAGGCCTTATAACAGGTCACTGTAACCTCAACTACCACCTACACAAAATAGGGGTCACAGATAGCCCTTTGTGTAGGGGATGTATGGAGGAAAACGAAACCGTAGAACACGTAATAGCTCAGTGTGCTGTCACTGAAGAAATTAAAGTCAACACTGGAATGCTAGAGCAACATTCCACAAAACATAAAGACTCACCTGAAGACTCACAGAATTCAATTACAAATACAACAACTTCATCACTGGAACAGTTATGTCAGCACCCAAAAACCACACTCCGTTATTTTAAGGAGCTGGGGTGGATGGGGTAGTTCCTGGCAGGGGGAAATGCACAATACACCCCAAGCGGGACGTCAGTGCAGGCCTTACCGCCCCCATATTGAATAAGAATAAGAATAAGATCAGTAGTTCTTGAAATATCGCCAAAAATGCTTATTCTATGGACTACATTGACGATGTTCTCGTTTATAACCTACTTCAAAAGTTACCTCATTACTTCTTTTGTTGTCAGCCAATTTTGATGATATTTTTTTTATTTGAAAGCTGGTGAAATGTGGTCCCATTGAAATATGATCAAGATCTGATCTCTAGTTTTTGAGTTATCGTCAATAATGCGTGTGTAATACATTAAATCTGATCAAGGTTCCGAAGATAAAGCGGCGAAGTCGGTTTTTTAAGCTTTACTTGCGTTTAATTATTTGATCTGCCTGTTGTCTTATTTATTTGCGCGTTCGCTTTCTAAGCAGGAGTATCTCGATACTCCTGCTGATTATTCTCGGGAACACAAGATTTGTGTTTCTAGTTCTGGTTGTGATTATGTGTGTGATGTGAATGATGCCGGCTCACAAAACTCAAGTCATCAAAATTATTGTGGGGCTGTGAGTGTGAAATCGTTTACGTTTGTGTTATTTTCATGATAAGTGTTTAAGACACATTTTTTTTATGGTTTTTGCATTTCTTATATAAATACGTATGAGTTTATTTGTTGTTTTTGTAATTGCTTATGTCTAAGTTTTTCGTTATGCAATGTTTGAATAATCATATAAATCAATATAAATGACAGTAAAATCATAATTTCATTATTTTAACTACTTCAAGTTTAGTTACTGCTCTAAGTTTGTGTAGTGTTACCGTCGCCTTATGTACTTCTATATAACTAGATAATATACTGATGAAAGTCAATATATATAATCTGCCAACTTTAGTTAAATTATTTTGAAGGTATATTATATCAGAGAGAGTATATCAGAGCTAGTATTCCAAAGACGTACATCATTTCCTCAACAATTTGTTTTTAATATAGCTTGACTTAATGTACCGAAATGTATAAATATTTACTAAGCTCAGTACAACTTTTGGCTCAATTTTTGAATCCGCAAAATTCCTTTTTGTGTAACATTTCAATTGTTACAAAAGGTACTGAGAAAATATTTACCGAACATGCTGTGGGCGCTGAATGAGCCCCGCAGTTCCCTCCGGCCGCAGCCGCCGCTAACGCACTGCTCCCTGGCACCTGGGGAGAAAATAAACATATTTATAATATAAGTACAGACCATATACCTTTTATTATTATTAAAAACTATCGTGAGTCGTATTCATATTGATTTAGTTCCAGAAACTTGAACGGTGTTCTAGCGATATAGACGCTCATCCTCTGGAGCATGCGCTGTAGCAGCAACGAGAGCCTGGCACGTACCCAGGTATGTAGGTCTACGCGTACACATACCTTTTACCATAATTTAGATGAGTTTTTTCAAAAACGCTGTCATTATTACTTACTTGACGTTGGTTTGACATAACTAGTATTTTTTTTTAAAGTAAATATAACTATTTGTAGTTCATGACCAATTTATGTAAGTACGTGAAAATTTTACTACTAGTTATTACTAGAAGTAATTTTTTTTTTGCTAGCCTTAATAAATTAAACACAACCCCAACTCATTAACTTGTGTCGTAGGTGCTGGAAACATTCACATCACATACACAATCACACGCAGAGACAGTAACACAAATTTCCCTCGGGGAGAAAACTTGTATTCCCGCCGGGAATTGTACACCGGTGCCCAAATTACGAGGCTAGAAGGCGAATGCACACTCAATAAAATGTGTTCATTCACCACTGATAACGAGAAATACTGAAAATAGTCCTTATTATTTCAAAGTTGATAAAGAATTTCTAGTGAACTTTATAAGAATGTACGACCCATAACTTTGAAATTTGAAACAATTTCAAAATTTGGGTAATGATAACCTCATTATTCAGTTAGAAGATATTCTTAGTATATGTTCTAAACATCGCGGAACAATGCTTAAATCTAGTCTTTAGTCTCCGTCTCGAAATGTATATATAAATGTATATATAAATGTATATTAAAATATTGAGGAAATATATAGAAAAATATTTGATATTATAATTTTATTTTCTCATAAATTTTGTACGGAACGGTTTTTCTGACGATATTTCAATAAACGCAGGCAAAGCGGCAGGAAACGGTCTTCGAAAAAATAAGCGTATGACCCGAAGGCAAGTTAAACTAATAAAAATATAAATGTAAAAAAAGGTGATTTTATGAAAATGAATTACATTTTAGGAATTTCCGTGGTCTTTCTGTTTATATTTTAGAACACTAGAAAACAGCCGTCACAGCTTGATGACAAATTTCTTGAAACTAATAACTTGAAACTAGTTATCGGACCTGCTGACTAATAGAATCTGCACAATAGTAGGGGTTTCAACATAACACGATAAAAGTTGGATTAATTACCTTGGATTAACTAGTAAAGGAAGCTAAGCTTGATAGGGATTAAGAACAGTCCCATCTTTTGTTACACTAATCCTATAAGGTCAAATCGACACGACATAATCTTGTTTGAAATAGGAATGTACATGCCCAATAATACCAGATGTTGCCTCTCTTCTAGATTTACGCGAAAAAACTAACCAATTCGGTAAAAACAGAGGTAAAGAGCAGACGTTGTCGGGGTTGAAAAACAAACATTTGGAAATGTTTTCTTTACGTGACTGATTTGCTCTTTTTATAAAAATAGGATGTGATTATTCACACTTTATGTAAATAAACTAGTAGCAACTGACATGCGTTGCAATGCAACATAAAGAAATATAGTATTTTACCTTTCACGTTTACTGTTGCCTAGTAAGTACTTGACAACCACAATATAAACTTAATGACTACATTGTTACTTACCTCTTTTATAATTATGTTTGCCTAGTACTTTACGAAGTCGTAATATTGTCTAAAATTATAATGAATTTTCCTCATGTTTTAACAGTAATTCTACTATTCAGAAACGAATCCAGCAATTCAAAGATCACAAAAAATAGGTTCGGCTGTTCTCGAGTTATAAATGATGTAACTCAGCTGACTTTCTTTCATTTATGCATAGATAAACGCTTTCATACTCACAGCCCCACAACAAATTCAATTTCAAAGCCTTAAATCGTGGGAGCCGAAAATATACACACCTCAGTTTGAACCAGAGGGATCACAAGTTTTCTTACTGTGTATATAAAGTTCCCAAAGGGAATTGAACTCGATACCCACTGGTAAGTAGGCAGATAGTCAGCCAAATTCACCAGTGAGCAGTTCGTTGGGAAGTTAAATCGATTTTAATTATAAGCTTAAATACCTTTAACTGCTCCTGTTTGTAATCTGGCTGGTAGGGCAGCAACATTCTTATCTTGCCCCATCTGTTGAAGAACAGTGCTATTGCCCCGACCCACACCAACAGCACTAAAACTACAATGCCTATCTCCACTCCCCGTATCTGCGAAAACAACAAATAATTATGAACACCAATACAAGACCATAATTTTTTTGTAAATAAAATTATTAGAGCGGTAAGCAATTTTTTTAGCCGCTAGAACTAATCGTATTGAGTAATGATTGAGATTTTATAAATGGACGAAATTTACTATTATTCTTGAGAATAACTTGAGGATAACCTAAATGTAAAAGTAATAAAACATTTTTTATAAAATAAAACATAAGTCCTATCAATTATTCTCCAACTTAAGAAAAGAAAATTGTTTTTATGAAAATTTTAACAATTTTTTTAACCATTAAAGCACATAAATGAAAACTAATATGGTATATGGAAAACGATAATGGTACAGCTGCTGAAAGACCATTTTGTTCTTTGGATAGTATTATATTTGTTCCTCCTTGGAATTGGACCCAGGAAATGCGTCGCACAAAAACTGCCCACTATACCACCAGGATTGTCGTGAACACAAACACAGTGCCAAATTTTCAGGTGACACTCGTAATATTAGGAACAGACGAGACGCTTGCAAAAGCACATCAAAAATAAATACAAGACCATAAGTAACAGAATTTTACCGTAGGGAATGTAGGTGAAGGGTCAGGTGGGGCCACTGAAGACCGGGGCGTCGCGCCCGCCCCGTCCTGCTGCGGCGACGTCCGTGGCGGCTCTGTAAACAAAATAAGGTGTAAGAAAATAATGTAAAACAAGTCAATTTACTAAAAGTTAAAAAAATATACTTGTGAAAGAAGTGAACCTACTTTTTATGTAATTTTATGTAATCCCCTTTTAATTTTCTTTTAATTTATTTTTATACCCTACTCGATAGCTTTTTTTAGTAACGTAGTAATTACAATTCCGCACCAAAAATCCGCATTTTTTTTTCAAACACCTCTATAATCTAAGAACACTTAGGTTTTTAAAACGAATTTAACAATAAACAGTACATACATGCAAGATACGTACATGCAAGATACGCGCGAAATATACAACCTTCTAGCAGTCGGGTAGTAAAAAAAAATCTTTCTGAACTGTATAATCTTGAAGTATTCAGGCCTACAGTGAACAGGTATCTTATAGAGCAGCAACCATGTAATGGTTAATGAACCAGCTATCATAATTAGGTGCGTACTCAAAACATATCTGACCCCCATACTCTTTTGGAATCGGTTTCAAAAGCTCCAAAGATATACGGTTCAATTTTGGTTACAATTTTATATAGATGCTGATACTGTAGGTACCAAATGACGCGGCCTCCAAACCTTCTATTACTTAGTACTATAGTATTTAGGTATAGAGTAGATAGTTAGGATGCAATAAAAAGTGCATTAGTTACGAATATCTTGAATTTTGTTTTCAGAAGTCATATATGAACTGCCCGCTGTCATAGTTAGATGCGCGTTCACATTCGAAGCAGAGGGTATGTTCAATATCAGGGTAATGACTGTGAAAACGTTAATGTTATTTGATTTGGTTTTATAGCATTAGCTACGCTTGGCAGAACGAAGTAGTTTCAAACTATTCAGGTAGATGTCATTAAACGTCCCATAAACCGTTAATAATAAGAAAAGGATATATTCGTCACTTGAGGTAGGACTTGAGTAGCTCAGCGGCATGAAAATCAATCGCCGCCTCAAATGATATTTTTTCTTTCTAAATACACTAAATTTTGTTTGTATTACGGGTATATTATACAAAAATAAGCTACAAACGCTGTTAAAAATAATAATCGTATCAATTAATATCTATGTTAAAACAGTACACTGGTACAGTACAATTACGATGAATATACGAGGCTATAAACGTCAATTGATCTTGTCACGATCCGTGAATACCATGTGCAAATGGCATTAACAGGACCCACGGATAGTTCAATTCGCAGCTAATTAGTGCCGCGTTAAACCAATAATTGAAAATGAGAGGAACATTTTGTAAAGTGATTAGGCTACATTGAATAATAATAATGAATCCTAGAATTTTAATTTTGACCCAATATATTGTTGAAAACAACATTTGATCCCATGCAGTAGTTTTTGCGTACAATCTGAAACAAACTATTCCGTAAAACAAAGTGATTTTATAGATATTTGCTTATTTAGTGTTAAATCATCACCTTGTTAGACTTTAAAGATACTAAACCCCATTCCAATACAATTAACCAAACAATTACTGGTAAATTTTGAAATTAATTGGACCTCATGACGAACAAAATTGATTGATCGTTAAGGCAGCAATAAGACGAAAAGCAATATTCAGAACAAATTGGTATTTTAAACCAATATTAACAAGTTTCACTTTATACATGGCATAATTAACGAGCTGGAATAAGGTATACCTAATTACATTGATTAAACTAGGCAAGGCTGCTCATTTGTATTACTTTTGATTTAGAACTTTCTGTAACTTGGAACTGAGTTTGAAATAGTTTCAACTACACGTCGCTTAGCATTATGTTCGTCCCAATAAGCATTCGTATATGGAGCAGCTTTCAACGTAATGAAAAATGTCGTAAAGAAATGGAAACGCTTAGGTAGATAAACTATTCCAAATTTTGTATAGCTTCAATGATTATTCTTTACCATTGTAAAACGATCCACTTTAACACCTTTGTGTGTTCCAGAATACGTAAAGGTTAAACTGGTCCGTCCCCATTATGTAAATTAATCGCATTTAGTACGTTTTGCGTTTATTATTTATTACTAAATTATTATTAAACTAGCTGTGCTTCACGGCTTTTCCTGCATTATTCCAAATTAGTCTAGAGATTTCTGTAGGAACAGGCATGTCTCATTGTTGATATAAAAGAACTTTAGTAATAGAAACGAGACGTTGTTTTCAGTGAAATTATTTGATTTCCGTTATAAAAACAAAAATATATATGTAATAATAATATCACAATTCAAATCAACTCAGTATATCTTTGCTACAATGATTAATAGAGTCAATAATGGAATATATTGGAATAATTTTCTCGAAATAATGTTATATAACTAAAAATGAGTAAATTTGTATATGTTTTTTTATAATTGCGACACCCTAAAAGGTTAATGTAAGATCACTTATTTTACCATGTAAGATCTGTCCAATATGTTAAATCCTATTTATCCTACTTATAGAATGTGCGTAAGTGTGTAAGTATGTTTGTTCCCTCTTCACGCTTTAACGGCTGAACGGATTTGGATGAAATTTGGAATCTACATAGATTATACCTAGGATTAACACATAGGCTACTTTTTAACTTGATAATAGCGGGCGAAGCCGCGCGGTACGGCTAGTTATGCAATAAATGATTATGATTATAATGTTTACAATTACAAAACATAAGAAAAAATAGCGTAATGGAACTTTTTTAGTGAAAGACCGAATGAATGATTAATCAACGCACAATTGGATCAATTCAAATTCCACTCTCTCAGAAAAGTGAGTCATAAATCTTGTTTTCAATTTCAATGTTGTCAATTCATACCAAATATCCAAACAAAGAATTAAAAGCTCCAAATTTTGGCATGCAATTAATTAAGCCGGCCAATGCTGTGTGTAGTAAACAAGCATAATTGCTTTTGAAATTGCCACCAAATTTGTCTGTTATCGCAAATCAATTTACGTTCCCACTAACAAATAATATTACATTTTGACTAAGTACACGTACATATTTTTGCATCAAGACCATAGCACAAGCAAACATGTCAACAAAAATAAAAATTAGCCACTAGTGACGTATTTAAAATAATAAGTATTATTTTAATTTGTTGTTTCCTGAAGTACTTAAGTAAGTATATTTTCCTAAACATAAACTAGGATTATATTAAAGAAATTATAAAATATTACAATATTATGTGCCTACTACACACGTTTATTAGTGAAATACCAAAAAGATTTCAAACCCTGTTTGTTATTCTAAATCTTAGCTCATTTATCTGCCCTGAATCTAAAGACACAGGCACTCGTCTAGTTTGGGATTTAATGAAAAAGTGTGCTTTATAAATAAATATGTATCTGTTATGTGTATGAACCATATTGTTAACTTTTTACCGACTTCCCAAAAAAGGAGGAGGTATTCAAGTCAACTGTATTTTTTTTTTATGTGTGTTACCTCATAACTTCTCTCCATGTGAGCCGATTTCGAAAATTTTATTTTTAGTTTGAAAGATGTTGTTTTTTAGTTGGTCCCATTTAAATTTGATTAAGATCTGAATAAAATTTGACGATGTTCTGGAACATTGTCAAAATACGCATTATTCGTCACAAAATAAACATTATTGACGATATTTCAAGAACTGATCAGTCTTGAAATATCGTCAATAATGTCTATTTTGTGACGAATAATGCGTATTTTGACAATGTTCCAGAACATCGTCAAAATTTTTTACCCGACTTCAAAAGTTACCTCACAATTTCTTTCGTTGTGAGCCGATTTTGATGATTCTTTTTTTATTTGAAAGCTGGTGGATCAAGGTTCCGATGATAAAGCGGTGGAGTCGGTTTTTTTAAGCTTTGCTTGCGATTAATTATTTGGAACAATATAGGTGCATTTATTTATAGATGGCAACACAGTTACAATTGACTTACGCAAGCGTTTCAGACGCAATAATAATTGTCAATTAGTCGTCGCGAGGTCTTATTTCAGGTGAATTACAATTTAAACGGTAGTATAAAAAATACTACTATCATCATTACAGCTACTGTCGTGATCAGCCAAAGTAGCCAGTGTCTTTTTTTCGGTCTGTACAAGCATTCATATACAATATACTTTACGGCCTATTCTTATACCTACCAAATACACAAAAAAAAAATTAAAATCGGCCGAGCCGTTTCGGAGGATTTCGACCACAAACACCGTGATACGAGATTTTTATATATTACATATTTATTAATGTATTCTGTAGTTTTTAAGGTTTGAAATTAGCAATTCATGGTTATACACACGCACAAACATATAACTAGTGCATACTAATTAACAAAGTACCTAATGGATATTTAGTTTGTAATTTTTGTATAGATAATAAGATCCTATACTAACTAACAAACTAGCCGTGACCCATAGCTTTGCCCGCGTTTTTTTTTTCACAAATTAAATCAGCCTAGGTAAATGCCATTTGCCATTCCAAATTTCATCCAAATCCGTTCAGCTGTTACAGCGTGTAGATATTACAAACATACTTACGGATTTTTAAACATACTAGCTGCGCCTCGCGGTTTTACTCACGAAGTCCCGGACCCGTGGGAATCCCGGGACAAAAAGTAGTCTTTGTGTTAATTCAGGGTGTCAGCTACTTCCATACCAAATTTCATTAAAATTAGCCCAGACATTTGAGCGCGAAAAAGTAACAAACATACAAACACACACTCACAAACTTTTACCTTTATAATATTAGTGTGATATAATAGTGATGCAAATAAAATGTATTATTTATCACACTATAAAGTTAAAAGTAAATTTTCTATAGTATGAATAGCTCTGACTAAACAAAATAATATGACAAAGGCTCATTTTCATATTACCTCGAAGAATAGCCAAAATAAAACGACGCCAAGGAAACGACCTGTGCTATAGACATTTATAGAAAGAAAGACCCAGATAACTAAATGTCGAGACCAATTTTAGAAATCGGTCAAAGCTCTCGAGATTCTCGACTGCACTTTGTACTTCGTGTCCATATTCGATAGTGGTGTTGGAGAGGCAATTTAGATACGTGGGCTTTAGTGGTCATTCTGGAGTGGAAATTAAACTGTAGCATAGCTTTGGATAGTGACGTAGCAAGGGTTGCCACCTATACATCTGAAAGTTCTGACACAGCCTGATTTCCATAAAATAAAAATTATGCCTGGATGTTATAGCCGCTGAATTCGATAGTAGTGTCAAAGAGGCAATTCAGGTGCGTGGGTTTTAGTAGCATAGAAAAAGACGTGGCTAGGGATGCCATCTGTAAATCTAAAAAGGACTCATTCTGATTAACATACGATAAAAATTATGCCTGTATGTTAAAGTTGTGTGGTGTTTGTGGCGTGGGAGAGGCAATTTGGCTTGTACCACACAAAAGATAATTTGGAACAAAAAGCCCCAATATCTTTTTGAAAAGTTGGTTTGGATGAAGGATGTCCAGTCTCGCAACACTCGTAGCACTACCTTACTCATTCTTTCCATCCCGAAACACAAGACAGCCGGTTATAAAAGTTGTTTCAAATATAGCGCCTCAAAGATTTGGAACAACCTTCCACCTCCAATGAGGAAAAAAATGTGCTTCTCCCTTTTTAAAATTAAATATAAGGTGTTATTACTTAATCGCCAGAAATTGCATTTTGAAGCGACTTTTAAAACTAAACGGCCAACATACAGGCATACCAACACATAGAACACGTGAGGCCCATACACACAACACACACTTTCTCTTAACTCACCCACACATACTTACATACACACATACACACCCCCTACATACACACATACACTCACACACTCAAAGATACATAACACTTTTTTTAAACTTAATATATATTAATTATGTTACCTACCTTTTTTTTTATATAAATTTACAAAATAATAATATAAATTCTACTTCTGTATAGTTATTTACTACAATATTGTTAAAGGACTACCATGACTTTATTTTCGAGTAACACCTGAGATCGATGGGATATGCTGAAAACCAGCCCTGCACAAACACTTAGTTTGTGCAGTCTTAGCGCTGAACATATTCCAATTGCCAAATATTTCTTGCTTGTATTTTTTTTTTCTTTTGTGTACCATAATGTGATTGTTTAAATATTTTGCAATAAATGATTTTCTATTCTATTCTATTCTATTCTAATTTAGATACGTGGGCATTAGTGGTCATTCTGGAGTGGAAATTAAACTGTAGCATAGCTTTGGATAATGACGTGGCTAGGGTTGCTACCTGTAAATCGGAATAGTTCTGACACAGATTGATTTGCATACAATAATAATTAATATTAACTGCCTGATGTACCGCTATCAGTACACATTACCATTTCAACTGTGTGTTAATTATGTTGACAGTTTTATTATGAAAACAATCGCGATTGCTATACATTGTGGTACTACCCGGCTAACCAGTTGAACTGGTAGTACTGAGTATTTTCGACAAATAAAATTACACGATTTACAGGCGGTTAGTACTTACCTTGCTTACGTTTATATTCTCCCAAACCCCTTATATATTTCTTAAACATAAAATCTTATGCATAAAAATTTTACTCGTTTATTCACATGGGCCCAAAAAGGCACTCATGAAAGTGACTTACTCTACTGCTACAAACTGCTCCACACTAATATTTGTATGGTGAACGCTGATAAAAATTACATCATACACATAATCACAGCCAGAATCTGAACCATATTTCGTGAGAAAACGTGTATTTCCACCTAGAATCTAACCAAATAACTGCTGGTTAGTAGGCAGTCAAACGGACAGTTCAATGTATTATTATATTTCCATGATGATTATTATAAAGTAAAGATTGTACAAGGTCAGATAAATTCAGAATAACACCATCCATTGACTTGCGCTCGCGCATGCATCCTTATGATGTACACGAGGGTAAATGAACTGCAAAGCGTTTGGCTCAACGCCAACTGCAGTGATGTGTAAAATAACTATTCATAAACTTCAGGAAGCACCAAAACACTTTGTAAAAGTGAGTGTGTTGAAAATACCGAAACATTAGATCATACTCAATAGTATAGTTGCAACTTACATGAGCTAATTCCACCATGCCACTTTTACCATCTGTCAACTAGACAAACTGTCAAACGTCATCCATTTATGGTTGACATACTTCCAGTTCGTTGGAAACGTTTTGCTTCTACGTTCGTCATCCGTATAGAGAAGGAGATGGAACTCATTGTCTGCGTCATTGTTCCCAGAGGGGTATATTCTGGGAGTCTTTAAATCAAAAGTGAATAGGTCTCAGGTGAATCTTCTAAGCTGGCACGTCACATCTTCCGTCGCATCATAACTTTATATCAGGTGATATAGTGGTCCAATGCTTGTCTATTTCGCATAAAAAAATACTGTGTGAGTTCTGAGTTCGTTAACTTTTTTGAATCTCATTAAGATAAGAGTAGATCAAGTCACTCGACTGATGGTAAGCATCACGCTTGAAAATTACAGTACCTATACTGCCACCTACATTTCTGAACATATATAATTCGAACTTCGTTCGTCTCTCTATCTTTTAAAGCCCTGTAATTTTACTAGAAACATTGCCCTATAATCTAAAATACAATAATGTTTGCAAACGACTTCTTGGTGGTTGAATGTCTGGCAATAGTATGGTAAGTACCGCCTCAGGTGGACTCCTACCACTACTTGCTACGTGTGTGCTGGAAACATTCATATCGCACACACAATCACATCCAAAACAATAATACAAATATTCCATTTTGAGAAAACTTGTGTTTCTTCCGGGCGCCCGAACTAAGCTAAAAGGCAGTTTGGGCAATAATTATTTTTATTGTTATACGAAAAATGTTTTTTGGAGCCTAATTAATACATATCTTTGACAGGCTAGCTTTTGACCATTACCTCGCCTGATGGTAAGTGATGATGTGGTTGAGGGTGATAATCGGTAGTTATATTATTAATATTACGTTTTTATCGATTGGATTTTTTAGGAATTATTATAAAATCAAATATAAATCGCAAAACAACAAGATACCAAGACATAACCTAATAGTGAGTCGGCGATGAACAAGTATTACCATTAATGGAATAACTGGTACTAGCATTTTTTTTATTCATGATAGGCAAACTTTTGACCACCATCTCACCTGATGGCAAGCGACGATGTGGTCGACGATGGAGCAAGCTTCTTAGAAGACACCTATTCACTCGCGATTTGAAGACTCCCATATTCTACTCATCAGGAAACACCGAATTAGGTAAGGAGTTCCATTCCTTTGCGGTTCGCACAATGAATGTGGAGGCAAAACGCTTCGTGCGCATTTATGGAATGCCCACCATATAGCGGTGTCGCTTAGCAGTTTGTCTGCTTGTCCGATGATAGAACGGGGATGGGGGATCTTGATCGTGCTGTTCTTTGGCACACTCTCCGAAATGTATCCGATAAAAAACCGAGAGAGTAGCTACCATGGAGCGATGATCCAAGCTCTGAAGCTTTGAGTTAGTCAGTTAGTCAAGTTATCGACTTGTCAAGTATTCATGTATAATTCATACCATTATTAGTACAAATTAAACAAAACTTCCTGCTTTAGATGGTAGAAACTATCTACTCAAGGAGTTTTATACTTTTTTTACCGACTTCTTAAAAAAGGAGGAGGTACTCAAGTCGACTGTTTTTTTATATGAGCTACCTCATAACTTCGTTCATTTCCTGAATATTTTTTTTGTTTGAAAGATGTTGGTCACATTTAAATTTGATCAAGATCTGATCAGTAGCTCTTGAAATATCGTCAATAATGCGTGTTTAGTACATAAAATCTAATCAAAGTTCCGAAGGTAAAGCGGTGAAGTCGGTTTTTTTAGCTTTGCTTGCGTTTAATTATTTTTATGCCAGATAGGTAAGCTTTTGGCTATCTTGCACATATGTATTTTTTGGTTCAAAGCTGTTTTAAAAATGTTCATAGCTATATACTTTATATTTTAATATTAAATTAAATGTTTTTTAATCGACATTCAGCGAACATACAAATCAGTCACGTTTTAAATCGCGAACCTACCAGTAACAATGAAAACACAATAAAAACATACAAAGCAACCATATGTCATCATGCGGTTCGGATTCCAAGTTTTAATTACGAGGTCAACGCTCAGATCCCACATTTCATGCATGAAAATAATAAAATGGTAAACATTTGGCTTGAAACTAGCGTTATATCCTTATTTACCTAGTGGTTTGATTCAAATAAAACGAAAATTCGACTAGCTGCACCTGGCAACTATGACCGCACAATTATTTACTTTGCCGCGCAGGATTTTCATCAAGTGAGTTGTGAACTGTGGGTGGCACCGAACTAGAATGGGCAAACGTGTCGTTTAACATTAGACTTGTTACTTGGTCGTTACGTCTCTCAATTACATAAAAAAAAAAAAACATAGTTTACTTATTTCTACGTTTATCATCCGTACGGCGAAGGAGTGGAACTCATTGCCTGCTTCTGTTTCCTGAACGGTATAATCTGGGAATCTTCAAGTAAAGAGTGAATGGGTAAAGGCAAGCATGCTACATTCTCGGGTACATTATCGCTTTTTATAAGGCAGATTGTGGTCAAATACTTGCCTAACGAACATAAAAAATCTATCTCCCGCTCGCAATATAGTGATCTGTAATCTACCAGATATACCTTCTCGTAGTTACTGTATAGTTATTAACTAAATAAAAGTATCCTACTAATCCTACTAATATTATAAATCCGAAAGTTTGTGTCTAAGTGTGTAAGTATGTTTGTTCCCTCTTCACGCTTTAACGGCTGAACGGATTTGGATGAAATTTGGAATGTACATAGATTATACCTAGGATTAACACATAGGCTACTTTTTAACTTGATAATAGCGGGCGAAGCCGCGGGGCACGGCTAGTGTCATATAAATGTGAATGAAAATATTATGGTAAATATCCTTGTCCGTGGGAATAACTGTATCACGACCGGTTTTGATCAGAGCTTTTATTCTGCTTGCGTGCAGATATTTTATTTTATTTTATTAAATAACTAGCTGCGCCCCCTGGTTTTACTTCTCTACTTTCCCCGGACCTACGTGGGATTACGCGGGTCCTGACCCGCGAGAAAGTATATTCAGAGATAAAAATTAGAATGTGTTAATCCAGGGTGTCAGTTACCTCCATACCAAATTTTATAAAAATCGGTCCAGCCTTTTGAGCGTGAAAAAGTAACAAACATACAAGCACACTCAGAAACTTTCGCCTTTATAATATAAGTGTGATAGGGAATATGCACTTGTTAATCTTTTAATTACATATAATTTCAAATGAGTTTCATGTTACGAAAGATATATAAGAAAAACTAGCTGCGCCTCGCGGATTTACCCGCGTAAGTCCCGAACCCGCTGGGATTCCGGGATAAAATGTTCTTTCATAAGAACCTTCTCCTGACAATATTTAACACAACAAAAAAATAATTAGCGTAATTGTTCCATCCGTTCACGCGAGATGCGATGACCACGGGATATAGAGATATATATCCCTTGGTCATCGCATCTCGCGTGAACGGATGGAACAATTTCGTAATATATTTCCTATCGACTTCACAAAAAAGGAGGAACTTAAGTCGACTGTATTTGTTTTTGTTTAATATCGTCAATAATGCGTGTTTGTATATCTAATCTGATCAAAATTCCGAAGATAAAGCGGTGAAGTTGTTTTTTTTAAGCTTTATGTGTTAATAATTCTAAATATTAATAGAAGATATTTTAATTAATAGAAGATATTTTATGACTACATTTTGTTAAATAAAATATCGAAAAGTGATCATTACAAACCAATTAGATTTATATCTCATAAGATAATATGAGCGATTTTATTTATATAGCATTAGCCATGCTAGGCAGAACTATAGTGATAAATTTAGAAAGGAAAAATTATCGCTTGAGGCGGGATTTGAACCCGTGGCCAAGCGATAATTTTTCCTTTCTAAATTTATCACTGTAATATGAGCGGTTAAAATATTCAACTATTCACTAAAATCGTGAGATGGCTCTTTAAAATAAAACCGGCCAAGTGCGAGTCGGACTCGCGCACAAAGGGTTCCGTACCATTATCTATAAAAAATCAAGTTTGTTGTATGGGAGACCCTCTTAAATATTTATTTTATTTTATTTTTAGTATTTTTGTTATAGCGGCAATAGAAATACATCATCTGTGAAAATTTCAACTGTCTAGCTATCACCGTTCATGAGATACAGCCTGGTGACAGACGGACGGACGGACGGACAGCGTCTTAGTAATAGGGTCCCGTTTTTACCCTTTGGGTACGGAACCCTTAAAAATATTCCGAGTATAACCTTAATACATGTCAACCAAATTGGACCTAGCACGCATGCAGTTCAGTCACGCAACAGGTTTGGGTATAGAAAAATACGTACCTTTAGTAATTTTGTCAAGGCTTCTTGCAACCTAACGTCTTATCAGAAAATAATGCGCATCATCCGTAGGAAAACTTGTCGTTCAAAAATTTATCGCTAAGTATTTAAATATTCTTGAAAGAGGCTACCCTAGGCCTGTGGTGTTTACCACCCTCAACAAATTCAGCACTGTTCTTTCTTCACAAATTCAATGCCTAGTGTTACAATGTATTGGCAAAAAATCTGACTTCTTTTCTTAAATTTTTTTCTTTTGTTTTTTTTTACAACTTTTTCGACCATGGAAACTTTGTAATAAAACGCCATCGCCTTTGGGAATACACTGTATTTGTTGATCGTTCAGTATATAATAGGTTCATACTATATACATTCTTTATCATAGTACATATATACCTGAGGTGCAATGTAATTATTGTGCAATAGGGGCTTATGTTTAATCTTCTAAGATCCCTAGCGTCGCTAACGACGTTGCTTATACTACAATAGGAATATTGTTACGAATTAATTATAGACTATCCTGAACGCGCTTCTGCAAATAGTAAATCTGAGACTATGCAAACTGTAGTATCTACTTATAAACGCGTTTAAGAGCAAACGTTGATAACTATACAATACAATACTATACAAAATTCTTTATTAACTTAAAACTACGAAATGAATATTATAAGGCGCAATGGGCGGTCTTATCGCTTTCAGCGATTTCTACCAGACAACCTTTGGATGGACCGAAATCGTAGTAGCAAGAGGTCGGTGGAGGTGAACAGTACAAATTTACATAAATAAAATATGTAAAGTTAATAAACTACATAAAATAATTAAAATGATAAAATAGTACAAATAAAATACATATACCTACTACATAAACATAAATTGTATCATATATTCAAATGGATAAGTAGTGTTTATATACCATTGTTTTAAAAAATATAAAGAGACTTTGCTTGCCTAATAGGCACAGGCAATGCATTCCATAGACGGACAGTATGCACAGTGAAAGATCTTTCATACATTTGAGATGCGTGAGAGGGAATTGTTAATTGGAGAGTATTGGAAGATCGTACATAAAGGGTTTTGGTAAGATAAAGGAGTTTGAAGCGGCTTTTCAGGTATAGAGGATTTAACTATGATCAATTTACTATCTAAACAGCTAGTAAATTGATCATAGTTTTCAACGAAAATGTCACAGTAAACACTATGGCATTGTCAGTATTCATTAGTTTCATATTATATGGGACACACCTATAGAACTAGGTCAATGAAATGTAACATGTGCGAGGTACCTTTGTAGCGACTGGACGGATTTCTATGATTTTATAATTGATGATATTTATAATATATTCTTCGGAACAAGACAAAGGCTTTTATCGCTTTAACGCGGGCAAAACCATAGGGCACAGCTTTTATGTAAAAAAAAATAATTACAATGCGATTTATTTGTGCTAGAAAATACGAGACTGTCATGTCAAGTTTTCTCCCCAAGGAAGATTTGTGTTTCTGGTTCTGGGTGTGATTGTGTGTGTGAAATGAATGTTTCCGACCCCCACGGTACAAGTCATCTAACGTAGTGTGGGCCTGTTAGTGTGAAAGCGTTTATGTTATGTCATACGTCCTCTCATAGAGATTTGCTCTTATATATCTCATTTGTATTTACTCTTAAATATAAACATAAACGCTTTCTCACTCGCAGCGCCACACTAAGATCTATGACTTGTGTCGTGGGTGCCGGAAACATTCACGCACACTTACAACTAGAACCAGAAATAAACAAAAAGCTTCAGGATAAAACTTGAATTTCCGCCGGAAACGAACACAATTTAATACTCCTGCTAGAAGGGGAACGCGCACCCAAGTAAGTTAACAGGCACTTCCTTATAACTTTACATATTTTCGCCAGACCTGCTTAAAAACTGTATTAAAAATGATGGTACTTAGTGATTTGGTATTATGTTAAAAAGAACCGACGAACTGTGGTTCCACCACAAACTGATACGCAAGACGTTGCTACCTTGTTAAATTAAGCATAGCGTACATAATAGAATCACGTTATTGCGCATAACAACATCTATACCTCGAATATAGCAAACTTAATTCCAGACGTGCTCTGGATGGCGTCCAGTGAACCAGACACTGGTAACACTGTAGAACATATTGAAGGCAATATATTACACGTGACTAGTGACCACCCGAGCTTGAAATAAAGGAGGTGGAACTGACAGCTTATAGGTGGTGCTGTCTTGTTTTCTCGTGGGGGATTACTTTTTAATAAAACGTAAGTACAGATAAAGGTAAAAAAAACTACAAGCATATTATCATTGTATAACTATGACAAAAAGAAATTATGAATGAACGGACGGAAGAAAACTTAAATTTTATATTTTTTTCTTTTTTTTACCGACCTCACAAAAAAGGATGAGGTTCTCATATTAAGTTTATTTTTTTATGTGTTACCTCATTACTTCTTTCTGAGTGAACCGATTTTGTTTCTTTTTTATTTGAAATCTGTAACGTATTCAATGCTAAGAATATT
This sequence comes from Lomographa bimaculata, assembly GCA_948107665.1. Lineage (NCBI taxonomy): Eukaryota > Metazoa > Arthropoda > Insecta > Lepidoptera > Geometridae > Lomographa > Lomographa bimaculata. The sequence goes on from OX403597.1 coordinate 6,365,850, forward strand.
TCTTTAATTAAAACTTGGAACTGATAGATAAACTTTTTAACAAAAAGAAATTACACAAATCTAAATAGCATGTTTTATGAGAAAACCGAATCTTTCATCTTAAAATCTTAAAATTCTCAACATTATTCATAGGGAAAAAAGACGTTAAAATATTTTTGATAAAATTGAGTTATATATATCAGAAATGTTTATTTAGTATATGTTATGACTTGTAGCAGATTCGTCTATAATAAAAGTAGGATTTAGTAGGTTGCGTTGAAATATATCAAAATAAAAAGAAAAGTAGATGCGTCTATTTTTTTCCAATTCTGATAATGTATATAACTGAATGTTGAAAAAATGCAGCTACGTCTTTTTTACCAACTTCCCTAAAAAGGAGGAGGTACTAAGTCGACTGTACTCTCCACGTGAGCCGATTTCGAATTTTTTTTTCAGTTTGAAAGATATTGCTTTTTAATTGGTTCCATTTAAATTTGATCAAGATCTGATCAGTTCTTGAAATATCTATTCATTAGGCATTATTGACTTATTAATTTTACACTATTTTCAATTTAAATTTATTTTCTATTTTTTAGTTGAATTTTATATAAAGCGTGTTTTTTAGTTTTTTTTAAACTATTATTTATTTAAGCTTTGGTTGCGTTTAATTAATCAATTATGACGGCAGTATACAAAACAGCAGCGCGGGGGGAGAAGTCGCGGGCGCGCGCCCTCAGCTCGGCCGCGCGCCTCTGGCGCTTTTTATATCAAGGTCCCTTACGCGCCATACATTTTGCCTCCACAGTGCCAGGAGTGCGCGCCTCGGGCGCTTTGTATATCATGTCGCTAACACTGTACCACAAAAAAACAAATAACTTGGGCATCTTAATTTTAATTGGTTTACTTACGCTGGACATTTAAGACAACATATAAAAAAAACATACATATATTCATTCGCATTGGGGACGTCCTTATTTACGGAAGTCAAGTAAAAAGCGTGCCATAATATTTTTTGTTTTTTTTTTAATCAAACGCATTAACACTCACAGCCCCTCAATAAGTTCCAAGACTTGTGTCGTGGGTGCCGGTAACATTCACATCACACACACAATACACCCAGAACCAGAAGCACAAATATCCCATGGGAAGGAATTGTGCTCCTTACGGGAATCGAACCCAGAACCCACGGCGCAGAGGGCGGAGACCTGTCCACTGCGTCAACTGGGTCGTCAAGAACCCACGGCGCAGAGGGCGGAGACCGTAATTGATTTTTATATACAAATAATTAAAAGTATTAAATACGACATAAACCTATGTTCAATATTAACAGATACATATAAAATAGGTCAACACTCATCCAGTTATGCAACAACCAAAACAAAACACTATGCTTAATTGCTAATTTGTTGCTCAAAGCTATTTAGGTCAACAAACGCCTGAGCATGCAACAAGTACATTCATTGAGAACGACATTAAAGATTAGTATACTTCACGAAAAAATATGATGAAAAAGAAAACATTTTCTCACAGACAAATCTTTGAACATTTCTAAAGTCCCCGGTCCCCATGGGCCGTCTCAACCCCTAACGACAAAAATATAAAACCTTTGTCAAGTTTTGAATCCTTGTGCCGTTTAAGAGATTCAGCTGTCATAGCCACGCCACTAGCTTGTAGCGTGGTTTCAGGAAGATGGGATGGTATTCTATTATGATATTACATTTTCAAAGATTTGTCTAAGAGACTGATTGATTCGGTACATGACCAAAATGCTGGGTTGTATTTGGAGCAGAGGATAAGCCTAGCTATACAGCGTGGTAATGCAGCAAGCATTTTGGGCACTTTACATTAAACATCGTCTAACCATCTTAAAACTTTTCATAAGTTAAATATATTTTTTGCATTTATATTACTCAACGGGTTTTTTGATTATATTTTTAGAAAAGATTGTTTTTTATAATATACACAGGACAACTAGTTACATATAAATTGTAATCAACAATCTGAGTTTTTTTTTATAAAGTCATCGGATTCTCCATCAATTTCACGTGACTTGATTAACTTTTTCTATGAGAGCGCTTTTTCACCATAAACTAAACGTCCCCAATACTTCCTACATCGGCATGATAAGAAAAATATTTTCGCTGACATTTTTGAACAGTTCATCACTTTTATGGGAGTAAAAAGCTATCAGAACCAGAATGTCTAGGATTTTATGATGTTAGGAGGAGCTACAAAATATGCCAAAGTAAATTGGTATCGAATTGGATACTACCGTATCATCGTAAATATTTTCAACATTTCTCGTTTTAAGTAACTTTTTTTTTATTTTTTTTTTTATGTTGGATAGGCAAGCATTTGACCACTATCTCACCTGATGGAAAGTGATGATGCGGCCGAAGGTGTGACATGCTTGCCTAGAAGATACCTATTCTAACTTGAATGAAAAAGTAAATTTATTAAAAAAATACCCGACTAAGTACTACAAACAAGTCCAATAGTCTAAGAAAAAAAGATTCCCATTTATTGGCTGACATACATTACTCAAATACATTTATAAACACAAGAATTTTTCATTCATGTTTGTGAAGCCTTTAGCCCATGATGTACCTAGTTGAAAACTGTGTTTCGAGGACGAGTGCCTTCTCCCATTTGTGGCTCAATTGTATTTGTCAATCTTACATGCTAATTACAAGATTTTAAACACACCGCAAGAATACTTTACTCGATTCACATTTTGTTCTTTTGTAATGTTCAAGATTCAAGACCAAGTCATTGAACTTTTAGCATTCACCCTCATTCTGAATTTCGCGTGTCAAGTGTTAATATGGCAGACGGCACATGCGAGGGTCACATTAACATTAGCGGATGAGGCCGTTCAAAGCTGTGGTCCCTATGATATACATTACCATAGTATAAAAAATCACATCTATGATTATATAATTCGTTTATCGTAAGCATTTGACCGCTATCTCGCATGATGGATAGTGACGATGCGGCCGAAAATGAAGCATGCTTACCTAGAAGATACCTATTTACTCTAGACTTGAAGACTCCCAGATTATACTGTTTGGGAAAAAAAGAGAGGTCAGTGAGATCCACCCTTCGCTGTACGGATAATAAATGTAAAAGTAAAACGTTTCGAGCGGGTATGAGGTATGTCAAACATAAATGGATGACATTGGTCTGTTCGTCTCGTAGTCTGAGTCTGTGTTTGCGTTTTTCACTAAAGTGTATCTAGGAAAACATCTTAAACGTATCATATTGAATGTCTCTTTTTATATATATATATATATACATATTTATTTAAACACATATGTTATTTATTTATATTATATAATTATATTATGTATTATATAGTAATATATTACTTGTTTATGTATATTCATACTGTATTTATGTCATAGTATAAGTAATGATATTTATTAAGTTAATTAGGTATTCCATACAGCCATTTGTTATACCCCGTCTATTACATTCTATAGTTCTCTCCATCCGAAGGTTGCCTGGTAGAGATCGCTATTAGTGATAAGGCCGCCTGTTGTGATACTTTACGTATAAGCTTGTTTGTTACCTTTGTTTTATCTCATTTTATAAAGTGGATCAATAAAGTATTATCTATCTATCTATCTGATTATAGAAAGGGCATGGGGGAATCAACTGGAGTAATTCGAGTGCACACTCTCCGAAATGCAAGCGATAGAACACCGACAGGCTAGCTACCTTACGTCGATGACAGAGGCTCTGGTTATGAGATAATCATTTTTGCACAATAATTCTTAATGCTCGAAAGGAACTTCCGAACTTAGGAAATTTCGAACCCTTTGTCTCACCTGATGGAAAGTGATGTTGCGGTCGAAGGTTTAGCATACTTGCCTAGAAGATATCTATTCATTCTTGACTTGAAGATACCTATTATTAATATTATGTTATTTATATTTTATTCAAAATTTTTGGTTTTGATTTATAGATCGTTGTTATCTGTGTATAGGAAGAGTGTAGAAAATAAATAGAGGAAGCCTAAAATTATTTTTTAGTATAGATGGGTAGCTTTTCTAAATATCTATATTGAATTTATTTTAAATACATTTATTTTATATTTATACCCATACACAAGGCACACTCATTTATTTGTATCTATTATAGGTATTATTGCTTCAGAGGTGGTCCCATATAAATTTTGTCGAAATCGATTAAGCCAAAACCAAAATATAAGCAGGGTTCTTGGTTATTTTCAACTTTGCTTATATTATTTTGTATTATTGTAGATGTTGCATTATTTGATATCTATCTATATTTATTAAAAAAATAACGTCTATTTCCCTTGATCATCGCATCACGTGTGAACGGATGAATCAATTTTGCTAATTTTTTTTTTGTTGTGTTAATTATTGCCAGGAAGAGGTTCTTATGAAATATTTTTTTCCCGGAATTTCCGCGGGTCCGGCACTTACGCGGATAAAACCGAGGGGCGCAACTACATAGTATAATATATAAATGTTCAAGTACCCGATGGCTTTGTTGGGTGCGAATTCGCATTCTAATCAGCGTGTATTGGATTCGATTGCCGTTGAAAACACAAGTTTTCTCTCCAAGGAATATGTGTGTTTCTGGTTCCGATGTAATGTGAATACATCGGAACCAGAAACACACATAAATAAAAGGTCTATTAGTTCCTACCTATCAAAAACGTGTTACGATGGTAATCTTTTTGTTTCTATTCTATTGATTTCTAAATCTACGTTCTATTTCTAAAACACAGGACCTCCAATCTACGCCGCTCTTTGCTAATCGGCGGAGCTAGATTGGACCCAATTAATTGCCACTAAATCACCCATGTATTTTTAGGGTCCTGAGCTCAAAGAGTGCCAATGAGAACCAATTACTAAGTGTACATTGTCTTTCTGTCTAAACATTTAAGGGTCTTCATATTTTGAACCTTAATAGATGGTGACCTGAAATATTCACACAGTTTATAAATGTTATTTATTATGACAAATATCTTAAAAAAATAAGGTACGAATATATATAGATATTTAATAAGTTTTACTAGATCTTTTCAGACGTGATTATGAACATTTTGTGAACAATTGATAGAATTGCGTAAAATTGGTCTTCATAATTTCATTTTAAAAAGGTCCATTTTGGTTTAAGTTTTCAAATTACTTATTTCAGATAACGAATTATCGACTGAAAAATCGTAGCTGAAATATAGTCGTTCGCGCCGAACTGAAATTACCGCCTACATTTAGCCTAAGAAAAAAAAAATTATTAGGTTATTAGGTTATTTATTGCATATTACTTTTTTTTTCTTACTAACCATTTTTTTAATTTCTGTATGTATTGTTCAAGAACAGGGTATAACGGATATTATACCTACATATACGTCAGTTTCAGCTTTAAATGTGAAACCGTTTTTAAGATGTCTATCTTATCTCGGGACAAAATAGATCTAAAAACAGTGACTTTGATGCCTTACCAAATTGTTTACTCCAACATAGATATATTTTTTAACTGGTTTCGTACTCTACTTACTGAGCTCTTTTGAACGATAGATAGTAACGATACAAGGATAGATAAAAAATAAAAAGTATTTTGCTTCCCGCTTACGTGTATGGGTTTACATTTTCATTTATATATTAATCAATGTGCATGCAGTCTTCACCTGTAATTGTAATGTCACTAACCTTTTCCACAGTAACATGTTAACTTTATACTTGTAACGGTGTTTATTGTGTTGGTGATCAATAAATAAATAAATAAATATTTTTTTTTGCCTTTTCTGGCTTTGGGCCATAGCTTTACATATTCACTGAAAATTTAAAGTTATTCGCTTGTATGGTTTAGAAGCTAGATGCATCTGACAGACGGACGGACAAACGGACGGACTGAAACACCCAAATTTACTTAGAGAAATCGTTTCGCTCGATGACGACCTAGTTGGCGCAGTGGACAGATGTCCGCCCTCTGCGCCATGGGTCCTGGGTTCGATTCCCGGCAGGAGCACAAATTCCTTCCCAAGGGATATTTGTGCTTCTGGTTCTGGGTGTAATGTGTGTGTGTGATGTGAATGTTTCCGGCACCCACGATACAAGTCTTTGAACTTAGTGTGGGGCTGTGAGTGTGAATGCGTTTGTTTGTTTGTTTTGTTTGATCAATAAATCATAATTCTCTTAAGTTTCAAGCTGCTTATCTGTGTGCGACAATCGCGAAGCTAGAGTACGCATTATTTGCTTCGTTATGGTTACTCATTATAATCAATTTCCGAGCTTCACGCGTCGCGAACAAGCCGTCCTTTAAATGTATCAAAGGGCTTAAATAAACAAGACCTCCCCTCGGGCTGCGCCGTTTGAAGTATCGACGAAAGTAACGAATAATACAGCTTTGTTTAAATAAGTTTAGCTGTAAGAAATTTAACAATTCATTATTGCACGATTAAGCGAAGGAAAGTGAGTTAAAGGAGTTCGGGCTGTTGGTATAACTTCCTTGACTAAAATTTATTTAAACATGAAGTTGTTGTTTGAAATGTTATGTGTTATATATGAGTTACTAGTACATTATACGATGGTTGATAAATATATTATTATGTAGATATAATTGATTGAATAGAACATATTATTGCTATAATTTTTTTTTTATCCGGGCTCAATGGCCCGGCCAGCGTGTCGCGTCTCTGGCATAACCAGAGATTTTAGATAAGGTAAATATTTTTTTTAGTCTTATATATTTGAAATGAAACATTTTGTCAAAAGAACCTAAATTTATTAGAAATTTTACATTACATCTTTGGTCACGGTCAAAAGAACCTTAATAAATAAAGTAATATATAACAATTTGGTTAATCTAGTCTTTTTTATTTGTGACAGACTATTGTTTGACCACTATCTCACCTGATGGTAAGTGACGATGTGATCGAAGCTGGTAAACACACTAGACCTGGAATACTCAGGCTCTCAAGGATAACTGCCGGAACACCGTATTTGGCTTGGCGGCAGACTTTCAACTTGATGGTGGTAAGCTATTTTGGTAGTCACTAAAGCTTTTTACTTATTTCTATTTACAACTAAGCTATGAAATAAAAATATTCCTTCTCTCGTAGAAAAAAGATACCCGTTGAAAATTTCAAATTTGTACATTTTTTTTTCTTATTATGACGTACCAATTACGTATAGTACCCTATTGGAATTACGATCTAGCCTTAAGACTTATAAGTAATTTAACTTTGACCTAAACTACTAAGTTTAGTATTAAACTAACAATGTGTCCAATAAAACTTTTACTGTTTATTATCGGGAAGACACTTTTTTGTGTTCTTTGATAATAGTTGATGAAAACTAATATAAGAAGTAATGAAGTAATAGACGGAACGAATGTTGCAAAAATGGCACTAGCCCATTTATTCTAGAAAGAGTACAACCGCAGAACAGAGAGAAGCGACATCTATATTAACCATAGATCATATTAAACATGTGGATGCGTTCATATTTCAACATCCTCTCTTGAACGTAGAACCTGATGAAAACTAGTATTAGTTTATTGATTAGCTATACCTAAACTGATAAAATAATAGACTGAACGAATGTTGCAAAAATGGCAAGAACCCATTTATTCTAGAAAGAGTACAACCGCAGAACAGAGAGAACACTGCTCTTCTCTCTGTTCTGTTGTTCTCTGATCATATTTAACATGTTTCACTGTCACATCACTACACTAACTCAAAAGGTTTAGTCTTCTTACTAAGATTTGTACTGACACAATTTAAGCACTAACTATACCATCATCTAACCCTTTTTATACCCTGGATTGACAAGCATTTGACCACAATCTCATCTTTATTTATTAAGCAATCTATAGAAACCACATTCTTCTAATCAATTCAGCCTACCTATGAGCTCATGTAGTAGGTATACATTATAATTAATTTCTTACTATTTAATGAAGCTTGTACAATAAAGCTATTTTTGTGCTTAAATCAGATGCAAATGCACTAGTTATTTAACGTAACAGCCATATCTCCGACCTACAAACCGGGACTGACTAGTTAAGCCGATTTGCGACCAAGGCAAATAAAAAGGACTATCTTTACCAAGTACTGTTTTGTTACATTAGCATATCATGAATCAAGAAACCTATATTATTATTACGTCTGTGCCAACATGGTCATAATTATACCATGCGGCGCACATCTTATTAGAAATTATTCTTTAAACACGTTTTATATAGATTCATAATTAGAATATAATTTAAACGCAAGTAAAGCTTAAAAAACCGACTTCATCGCTTATATTTCGGGTTTGGCTTGACCGATTTTAATAAAATGTATATGGGACTACCTCTGAAGTATACTATACCAAACAAAAAAAAACATCAAAGTCGATTCATAATTGGCGGAGTTATCGCGTAACATACATATAAAAATATATATATACAGTCGAATTGAGAACCTTCCTTTTTTGAAGTCGGTTGAAAAGTATACTCAAGTATGGTGTTAACTGGTAAAATAAAAAAAATAGTAACTTCATAATTTACCTAACACCAAGTATCGAAGACGCAGTTAAGTTGTTTATTTTCTCTTAATTGTGTTTTAAGCATGTCACATAAGAAATTACGTAAATTTGCATTAATGTTGATTGATCAGTGATACTGCTTGTTGCTTTGCGTGCTTAACACATACTTACTCATCACTTATCATCAGATGGGCTAAAAGCCCTACTCTTTATTCTTTTATGTCAGGCTCCGCAATTTATGTGCAAATAGCCAGTGTCAAGTAATACATTTTAACAAGTTTTTTACGTCTTAATCTAGACTTAGTCTACACTCACAACTAACACTACAGTTTTTACCAATAAATAATTATCTTATCTTATCACAATCAAAGACAATTAAAATAAATTAATAAAAATAGACTCTTTCTTACCATTTGATTTACTTTTGACATAATAACTCTAATAAAGATCTATAATTGTCATCACATTAATAAGAAAACATGAAAATCATGCATCGTCACGAAACATCAGGTAAGGTCGTAAAGTCAAAATTTGCCTATATCGGCTTAAACAAACTTAAATATAGACAAAAAATGCAATACACTAAAGCGCAGTGCTTTGCCACGCAGGAGTTCGAACAATAAAAGTTTCAAACTCTGGGGGGCACTTAACTGTGATGGGCAATAGTCACGCTTACCATCAGACAAGCGACTTGCTCATCTTATCTCAATGACATAAAAAATATAGTCTTTAGAAAAGAAAAAGCTCACCCAGCGTGCGAAAGACAATAGGCCTGCTACGGTATTTATGGCCGCCCCAAAGCGCGGCGACTGTCACCTGGTACTGCGTGTCTGCCTCCAACCCACTCAGTATAACAGCGTCCGAGTTCCCAGCCACCTCCAGTACCACTCTGTAACTAACGATCAATGAGTGAATTGCAACGTATTGTATCAGCAAGTCGGGGGAAGAAGGAAAGAAGAGGAAAGACAGATAAACCAAATGTAGAGACGAACGAAAATATAGACTAACGTAAAATTGATAGAAAACATTGTGCAAAGGCAAATTAATTTAAACCTAATATAATAAAACATACAATAATATAATAAAACTAGATGACCCGGCAAAATTGTTTTTTTGCCATATTTATTTCAAGGAAATATTTTTTTAGTTCAATGAAAATATAGGGGTTGAGCGTAGAAAGGTGAACATTTAGGGTTCTATGTATTTTTCAATGCTAAATCATAAAAAAATAAAGACAATTTTTTTACCAAAAAAAATTGTGTTAAACTACCCTTAACATTTAGGGGTATGAAAAATAGATGTTGACCGATTCTCAGACCTACCCGATATGCACAAAAAAAAACATAAAATCGGTCGAGCTGTTTCGGAGGAGTTTGGTAACAAACACGGCGACATGATAATTTTATATATCAGATATTGAATTGTATCACCAGTGATAGCGTGAACAATGAAAATTTGATATTACCTACAGTTTACCTATATATCTCCAACCATTTTACCCAACTAAAGTAATTCATTAACGTACTATACTCGTATTTTAAGCTATAATTAATAGATATAATATAATCGACTGTTTACGTTATTCATATATTATCTAAAATAACATTTGAAACATAAAATCTTACTTTTCATATCAATAAAAAATTTAAAAATGTTATAAATAAAGGCTTTCATACTCATACTTAGTTCAATGACTTATGTCGTGGGTAGGGGAAACATTCGCTATACACACACACAATTACAACTAGAACTAAAAACACAAAGTTCCCTTAGGGAGAAAACTTGTGTTCCCGCCGAAAATCGCCCCTGTTTATAAGGCGAATGCGCACTAACTAAGCCAATAGGCTGTTCAAAGTTACATTTATATATACATACTAGTGATTCGCCCCGGCTTCGCCCGTGTGCAACCCCTGCAGTGCCATCTGCCGGGCTAATTTGTGAATCTAAACAATCCAGGGCGCCACCCAAACGCATAAAAAAATTCATTCAAATCGGTCCAACCGTTTAGGAGGAGTTCAGTGACATACACACGTACAGTAGAATTATATATAAAGAAGATATACAAAACTTTTCCAATATTTTCCTTCAAACAATCTATTTAAATCCACGCCTAGCTCTTAACTCTGTTTACATTCCGTAAACCTTCAACAACAAAAGACCGAGACAATGGACTGAAAAAAGACGAAATCAAACGTTGAAAGAAACGTGAACGGAACAGGGCTGTGCGGAACGGATGTTGAGCCACCGTTAAATTTCCGGAAGAAAACGCCAGGTGCTTTGTTGCCGCGGAACCCTAGTTTAGTCTGATGTTTGGTACAATAGTAATCGACTGGTGTGAATTTATGTTTGAGAAAGCAAACATCGTTAATGTATTTTTAAAGAACGGGATTTTTTTGTGTTCTATAGTTATGCTCCGCGGTTTAACCTTTTTGCGGTATATTTTTAATCTAAATTGTCCATGTCAGTCTAGCAGTTTCATCGTGAAGGAGTTACAATAATTAAATGGAAGAAAACCTTAAAGTAATTAAACGCAAGCAAAGCTTAAAAAAACCGACTTCATCGCTTTATCTTCGGAACCTTGATCATATTTAATGTATTAAACACGCATTATTGACTATACCTCAAAAACTACTGATCAGATCTTGATCAAATTATCAATGAGACTACATGAAAAGCACCAGCTTTCAAATAAAAAAATATAATAATCATCAAAATCGGCTCACAACGAAAGAAGTTATGAGGTAACTTTTGAAGTCAGGTAAACGAGAACATCGTTAAAGTAGTCCACAAAATACAAAATAGGCATTATTGACGATATTTCAAGAAACTGATCAGATCTTGATCAAATTTGAATGGGACGAATTAACAACATCTACCAAACTAAAAAAAAAAATACGAAATCGGCTTACGTGGGTAGAAGTTATGAGGTAACACACATAAAAAAAAAAAAAACAGTCGACTTGAGTACCTCCTCCTTTTTTGGGAAGTCGGTAAAAAACCGACTTGACCGCTTACATTTTGGTTTTGGTTTGACCGATTTCGATAAAATTTATATGAAGTAGAATCTACCAAACAAAAAAAATCATCACAATATCGATTCATAATTGGCGGAGATCACACAACTAAAACTTGTCTCAAAACCTATTTATCGTAGGGTGTCCGGACTACTGATATTCCAAGGTCAAAGGCCAGAAAATAGAATTTTTACACATTGATTGCAAATATCTCGTTTCCTATGGGTTTTATGCTATTTGTTGATACTAAATATTGTAGAAGATTACATTTTCTACAACTTTTTCTGAACACTTTTTTATATCTTGAACCATTTTCGAGATAGAAGGCACAGCGCGCGCAACTTATAGCTGATGACAACTTTATAGCTGACTATCTCTCATTCCGAGATTCTTGCCCTAATTTGACTAATATAACTGGACTATATGGACAAATATTACGACTCTTATAACTGACTGTCACTACACAGACACCTACCCAAGCCTATTGGATTAGCTACGATTAATTAATAAAGAATGATGATTTTCGAACGCAAGCAAAATATCTTAAAATATAATAATTCTCTAAAAAACTACTTGTAAAGGACGTGTTTAGGCATTTATATCTACTTTTACTGACCTTGTATTTGTCCGTTATTTTTTGTATGAGAAGCTTACTTTAACGGACCACCATAAGCTACTTAACCATCGTATAAACAGATCAAGGTAAAAACCCTCACAAACATAAAAATAGATTAATTATATATTTAGCTCCTGGCTTGTACGCATGACACATCGAATAAGTTAGAGTCAGACTATCGATCATACAAGCACCATAACAAAATTAGCTGCGATGCGTTTGATGATAACGTCTGTGACGACCATTATGCTTTTATTATAATGTAGGTAATTTATGTCATGGGTGGTTGGCATTTCGAGCTATTGTAAGAGTATATTTTTGTGTATGGTAACAATATCGTAAGTTTACGTTCATGCCGCTGGCATTCTTATCGTGAAAGCATGTGGCTTATTGTGGCTTTAAAGATACAGATGGAAAATTCACACCATTTCGGAGCAACATCTCTACATAGTACCAAATTTGCTTTCCGCGTCTCTCTGTCTGTTCGTCCACTAACTCCTCCTAAACAAAGCAACGGATTTTGATATGGTTTTCACCATCAGATAGGTGGTAGATCACTGCAGAATATATATAATAAAACATAATTAAGAGTATATGTAAGTAGAAAAAATATTTTTTTGCAACCAAGTCGAGGGAAAATAAATTTGCATGGCTTACGTAATAAATTTACATGCTAAACCTTAAGAGATATATAAAAAATATGTACTAGAGAGAATTATAGTTCATCTAAATGCTAAAAAAATAAAGCATAATATAACACATAGCTCTGCGATAGCATAATTTTATCTATTTGTTACGGTTGACTCTCCACTGTAACCTTAAGCCCGCGCGCAACATTTCGTTAAATTAAACCCACATTAAGTCGCTAGTACCAGTTTTTTTTTTATCTGTGTTAGGCAAACGTGTGACCACTATCTCACCTGATACTAAGTGACGATGCGGACGACGATGGAGCACGCTTGCCTAGAAAAACCTAGTCACTCTCGACTTGAAGGCTCCAAGACTGTACTTATCTGGGAACATACTCAGGCAAGGAGTTCCAATCCTTTGCAGTGCGCATAATGAACGTGGAAGCAAAACGCTTTGTGCGCATTTGAGGAATATCCGTCATATATCGGTGTCGAAATGTAGTCTGTCTGGTGGTTCTATGATGGAATGGGGATGGAAGAATTAGATCGTGTAATTCCATAGCAAACTCTCCGAAATGTTATAATTTAGTCTACGCAAATATAAAAAATATGCATATTATGGATACGATTAACATGTTTGTTGGTAGAATTAATCGGACTCGTCATATTGGATCAAGAATCTTTCTCGATCAAGTCACTTCTAAACAAAAAACAACTAAATCTAAAGCGGTCCAGCCGTTTAGGAGCTGCGATGCCACTGACAGACTTACAGATGCTCACTACAAACTTATAACATCCCTATTTTTTTCGGGAGTTTTTACTGATGAGGAGGTACTATGTTCGACTGTATGTTTTTTTTTTTATAAAAATTATAAAAATAGTATATAAAACATGTTCACCGATTTCTCACCTATTTGTGGACCGACTCAAAATTATTTTTTTGTTTGGTTAATTTTATTTCAGAGGTCCCATGAATTTTATCGAAAACCAAAATATAAGCGGTGAAGCCGGTTTTATTAAGCTTTACTTACGTTTAAATTATATTGTCTTGCATTTAATCGAAATTATAAATAACGCGCACCACTAAACTAGTTTAAAAGAGAGGATTAGTTTCCCACACAACAATTCTATTAACAGTCAGGCGTGGAGATAGATTAAATATTCAATATTTAAATCCGGAAACCACAAACTGTTAAATATTCAGTAGACCACCACCGATAGTGCAAAAGCCTAAAAGTGGGGAGGTTTTTTCGCTAAAAGATGGATAATATGCTAATGATAGTGAACCGCCTACGGTGTCGTCGGGGCGGAAATTGGGACTTGACATTATTTCCGGTCTCTTATACTTGTGTGTTACTACGCGATATGTAAATTAAGTTTTTTTTCGTGTTTGTAACTATTGATTACAACTATTGGAACGAACTAGGCCATACCTATTTGTGGATAATGAAAGTGAAATCACACTTATATTATAAAGCCGAAAGTCTGTGTGTTTTATCTTTACGCTGTAACGGTTGAACGGATTTGGATGAAATTTGGAATGTACATAGCTTATATCAAGGATTAACACATAGGCTACTTTTTATCTCGATATACCCGAGTAAAGATGCTGGGCTAGTAATCACATAAAAGTTTCATGACATACCTATTTATGATCAAAATTGTTAGAAGCCAGATGCTGATTTTTTTTCCGCTCGGGTGCGTACATGTTTGCGTTAACACATCGCAGACAACTTCGGGTCCCAGTGGAAGTACTTAGTACACACTTTCTTCTCACACTTTCTCGTTTCTGGTTCAGGTGAGTGTGTGTACATACACACAATTACAACCAGAAAATGCTTAAAAGCATTACCGTCATCACGTGATGTGAATATTTTCGGCACCCGTGATTCAAGTATTCAAACTTAGAGCAGGACTAAGTGAGTAAAAGCTATAGTTTGCTTATATACAAAAATGGATAATACTCAGTATTAATCATTGACTTGAAAGTAGTATTTGATACAAGCATGACAATGACACATGACGTGTAATGAGTCATTACGAAAGTTACCAGATTCATTTAAAATAAATCTTAATGATAAAACTGATTAATTGCAAGTCGGACTCGCGCTCGAAGGGTTCCGTACCATTATCTATAAAAACGAGCAAAAAATCACGTTTGTTGCGTGGGAGCTGCCTTAATTATTTATCTTATACCGTTAATTAGTATTTGTTTTAATAGTAGCAACACAAATACATCATCTTTGAAAGTTTTAACTGTCTAACTATTACGGTTCATGAGATACAGCCTGGTGACAGACGGACAGACAGACGGACGGACACCGGGTTCTTAGTAATAGGGTCCCGTTATACCCTTTGGGACCCTAAAAACACTTATCTTATTAGAGCACAGTTTATTTTCTTTGTAATTATATTTCTCTGAGAGTGTATTTACAAAGGAAAGCAAATTTACCGCTCAAATAAATTGAATTTCCGTGTGATAGTCGTTACGTTACTCTCTGGGGTGAGTTTCTAAGAAGAAAATATTTATCTTAGCTTTTAGTACAATGTTTGTAGTAAACATATAAAATAATATATCAGCAAAGAAAGGTCAGGGAAAACATATATATTTGATACTAGCCGAGCCCCGAGGCTTTGATCGCGTCGATTAAGTGAATATTAAAAAAGCCTAAGTGTTCATCCAATAGGTATAAGCTATGCACATTCCAAATCCGTTCAGCCGTTGCATTAGAAATAAATTATAATTTTTTATTGTATTTATGGTTCACTATTTTGGCGATAATGGCTTATGCATAAAAGATATTTGCTTTTTTGTAGGACTATTAAAATTTAAGATAAACATTTCCATTACACATTATATACGTGTAATTCTAACGGTTTTTGCAGCGCATGCTAGAGTAGCTCGCAGATGGCAAGATGTTATGCTGCTTGATACTTATCGTTATATTTTGGACAATTCACACAATATCTTTATAAATTATAGCCTGTATGCTATTCTATAAGCTATATTATTGTAAAGGTTCATCAAAATCCATTCAGTAGTTTTTGCGTGAAAGGGTAACAAACATCCATGCATCCATACATACAAACTTCCGCGTTTATAATATTAGTAAGGAAAGGATAAGGATGTCAACCGTCATACTAATAACTGATTTAACTGATACAAACGCTCGCCTATCAGAGATAAAAAAATCTATATATGAAAAATTTTGCACGATACGTTTTGCTTCTACATTTATATTCCGTAATGCAAAGGAATGGAACAATTGCCAGCGTATTTGTTCCCTGAAAGTTGGAGACATCAAGTCAACATTGAATAGGCATCTATTCACTATCGTCAATATCGTCCATCAAGTTAGATAGTGGCAAAATACTTGATTATCTTCCATTAAATAATTGAAACGCAAGCAAAGCTTAAAAAAACCGACTTCATTGCTTATTTTTCGATTTCGATAAAATGTATATGGTACCACCTCTGAAGTATACTCTAGAAAACAAAAAAAAACATCAAAATCGATGCATAAATGCCGAAGATATCGCGTAACATACATACAAAAATAATACATTCGAATTGTGAACCTCCTTTTTTGAATTCGGTTAAAAAAGGACATTCCGGGAAATAAATGGTCGTTTCTACAGCACACATCACTTCACATCAAGTTGCTGAGTTAATAAAACAATGGTTACACTGAATATATGAAGAAACACACATTTTACTCACCAAAAATATATTTAGCAGTTAGTGGTTTAGCGGTAGTCAAAGACTAAAAGGTCATTCAAAATGAAAAATGCTAAGAAAAATTGAAGGGCGATTTTCAAACACATTTTGTCGACTTTATTTTTCACAATGTGGTACCTGGATGTCGGCATAATGAATTTCGATCACAGTCACGTCTTAAGAGACTTGATAAACAAAACGCCCAGGGAGCGCGCGCGCGACGCTTTCCCTCGCGCTGCCGTTTTTTGTTTCATCTCGCGCGCTTTGTATTTCAAGCAAGGATGTTGTAGCTAAAGTAATAGGATGGATAACTGACAAACTTACAGTGCCGAATATCAAACATGCATGGAATCTTATCACAACTGACTTAGAGCGTATTTAAAATGTCAAATCGTTGTATCAATTGCATAAAGAACCAATCGTGGTTGCGATCCCGATGAAATCGGGTGAAAGGTTAGAAAAGACCCCTGTGTCCCTCTCGCACAGAGCGACTAGTTCTAAAAAAGTTTCCCAATGGTAGAAATTATAGTCTGTAGTAATAATAAGATCTTATCTGTCGTAATTATATGTTTAATCGAAACCTTACAGAATATGTTTCTAAATGCCCTACCTACTATCAAACTATTCTCAACAAACCGATTTTTTTTCCCTAATAGTATTAGGTTTTCTGATATTATTTTTGATATATGGGTATACAAGCCAAGCTACACAAATACATCCGCAATTTATAAAAACAAAATAAAGTTATCCTACTATCATACTTCCTACTAATGTTATCAATGAGTGTGTTTGTAGTTTGTTCCTTCTTGACGCTCAATTATGATTATATTGATTAATACGTTTGTGAATATGGAATATGCATACATTTTTATTCGATTGTTTCCGTTAATACATTACCGGAAAGAAAATTTTTCTTCATAACAATACATCTCATATCGAATAAATCGGCATTGGAAAATGCAATCAGGTTTTTTTTTTTATTCAATAAAGGTAAACTTTTGACCACTATCTCACCTGATGGTAAGCGACGATGTGGTCGACGATGGAGCAAGCTTGCCTAGAAGATACCTATTTACTCGGGACTTGAAGACTCCCATATTGTACTCATCAAGAAAACCGTCTCAGGTAAGGAGCTCCATTCCTTTGCGGTTCGCACAATGAATGTGGAGGCAAAACGCTTAGTGCGCATCTGTGCAATGTCCACCATATAGCGATGTCGCTTAGCAGTTTGTCTGCTTGTCCGATTATAGAACGGGGATGTGATTATAGATTCCCAGGTTTTTTGCAGCTAGTTGGGCTTTTGACTCGACAAAAGTACCGAAATTGAGCTTTGAAGCTATAGTCAAACCGAGTAACTCGAGATGGTCAGTTACTGGTAGGGATACATTTCGGAAAGTTGAAGTCGGTTCAAATTGACTCCATATAGCGGAGAAAAAAGTTTAGCAAATTTAAACACAGCTATTTTGAAAAAACAAATACAATAAAAGGAAACTTGACCAATCAGTGACCTCAAAAATGTGTAACTTAGTCATGATCAGCTTAGCCAATAGCGAGCGCTTTGCTATTTTGAAATTCCCATTAATTTTGATTATTAAAACTCCTAATAAAAAAAAATTAAATAAAAAAATTATATTATGGGTGTAATTTTATAAAAATAAAGATTAAAAAAAAAAATACTTGACAGTATGTAAATTGTATGCTTATTTCCTATTGATAATTTATAGCATTGTTATATTTTTCTTAATATATAACTATTATAGGCCAAATTTTATGGCATATGTTTCATTCTTAAAATGTTGTGTTAGCGTTGGCTTGAAGAAATTAGTAATTTTTAATTTTGCATTGGGTCACACTCTTCGACAATAATTTGTACACAACAATTTATGTCAGTTAGGTGTCATAAAAGTTCGGGTTTACCTTCATTGGATTTTTTATGGATATATTAATGATCTAGCCGTGCCGCCCCGCAGCTTTGTCTGCGTTTGTCAAGTTAAATAGCAGCCTATTTGTTAATCCTAGGCATAAGCTGCGTACATTCCAAATTTATCAAAATTCATTCAGCCGTTGCCGCGTGAAGAGAAAATAGACATACTTAAATAATGCCACAATTACACACAAACTTTCGGATGAATAAATTAGTTTGATATAAGTATGTAATAATATTAATATTTACCAAGATTCTGACATATCAATGTAGTAATAATATCTGTCATCGATGCATGGATTATCTTTATTCTAGGATATAAATTTAAACATGGGTTGTAAATGTATCTAGAAGCTTATTACAACAATTTTACAGCAAATATCTTCGCCATTTTGAAAAATATCGAACCTGCTCACAAAATATCACGAGAATCGGTTGAGAAATGCGACCTGTAGAGGAGAACAACCGGAAATCCGGACCTACGAAAGCAATTTTGCCCAAGCTGAAATGAAATCGCTTCGTTCCCGCATTGCGCTCGTTCGGTCAATTAAACCGAAAGTAACTTAGTCTTTCATAATAGTTAATAGCTGACCCAACCGGCGTTCTTCTGGGTATAAAAACAAACACATATACGTATATATTTTTATAGTCGGATAAGCGGACGAAGCCGCGAATAGATACTAGTAAATATATATAATTTTAATTAAATTTAAATGCATTTTGAAACATCAGTGTGGATGGTAATTACGCATATATGTATATTTTAGTTTATATTTATGAATGACTTTATAATAAGATTTTTATTAGATATCATATTGTAGCATGATTACACAGTTAAATATCATTCAAGTAGAACATAATTCAAACGGCTCAAAAGGTTATCCTACAAATCGCAAAATCAGGGTTACCCTAAAGAAAAGGGACACAGGGGTTTTTTGTGACCTCTCACTAGGACACAGATTTTCGACAGAGTCAGCCCTCCTTTTACAAACCGTAGCTTTGTTTCCTATCTCGATGATTTCAAGTCACTAAGTGACAGTCGCAAGATTAAAGGGCAGGTGTACGTCAATGCGAGCACCTTTTATAACCACAGAGCATTATCCCCCATATACTTTCGCATATAAAGGTGTATATTGAATTATATATCGGCGGTTACGCAAGGTCACGCGTGGCAATTTTTGATATTTTATGGTTTTATTCAAATTTTGTGAATATGGTCTCAAAAAAAAACATGCTGAAGAAATCATTTGTCTAGTAAATATACGTATATGAAATAACTTTCACAGTGCTTTCATATACAATGGCAGAACGAAATGGTTACACATATACAAATTGATGTTATTTGCATGAAATTTGATATTTATTCCTTTATATTTATGAACGTTACGAATATTCTAAGAAGAAGGCATCATTTATCATATCACACAGATTCTGATGAATATTTTTAATAATAATAATATAATCATTTATTCAAGTAACAAAGACTCATTTACACAAATTATTAATTTACAGTAGTCACATTGCCATAATATATATAATTAATAATTAAAAATTTAAATTATTATAATAAAATTAAAATGTTAAGAAATAATTCATATAATAATACTGCCTATACTTACATCACTTAGTTCCTACAGTGTGCAATATGCAGGCCAAGACAATGATTGACGTAAGGGCAATCTAGCCTTTCTGATATCACGGCCAGCATGCTGTTAAGGCTCCCCGCACACGTCTCACCAGTGATGTTGCTCTCTTGCGCATTATGGTGTAGAAACAATCCATAAGTGCGCATGCGAATATTGTCGACGCACTGCAATAGCGAGGGAGCCCCACTAACATCCTGAACGCGTTATTAAACTGGACGCGCAGGGCGCTGTACGATCTTTGCCTAATTTTTATTTAACTGATTTTATTTGAGTAAAACGGTTACAAAAACACGCATTTTAGGAGAAATTCTGGTATCACCCCCTTGATTGACAGTCAAAATCGACCTACATGTTTAATCTCTAGAAAGCCACAAAGGAATAAACATAAATAGGCTGATAAACACATTAACCTCTTTTTCGTGGCGCAATCTTTACTCTTTACTCCAAGTACGGATATAAAAAAATATATAATTATTTGATACTGATTTATATTGTATTGAGAGTTTGCGCTATTTCAGTTCATGAGTTCCGAAATCATATTATAGAACCATCTGTGTATCAAGTACAATATATCACAATGTAATATCACAACAAATGAATACAATATTAATATTCCTACTTTGAAAAGGACGGAATGGATTAGTCCCCAGCACGATTACAATTTCATCCGAATAGGGTATTCGAAACGTGACTTTATTAAATATATCCTACTGACCCTATATTTGCGTTGTTATATAACAGTTACTCATAACATTCTATCTCAGAATGATGAACTAATACTGGTCATGACCTAAAATATTTAAGAAATGTACATGTAGACTATAATAATATTCATATTATTGCTACGTTTCGCTACGAGTCTACGAAAATAGCTACGACGTAGACTGTCTACGATGTTTACTCAAAATATTGATACCTTATATTTATGTTTCGTTTAATGTTTTCGATACTGTATCAATCCATTTGAATCAACAGGGAAGGTAAATAAGTGGATCTATGGATATGTTATATTCCCCTTCGTATATTTTTAAACACAACTAGCCCACTTGAATTCACAATTGTACCACCACAAAGGTGATTCATTGCAACAATTGTTTATTCTCTTCGATTAATATTTGATGACTAACCGGCTGGAAATCACGGCAGTTTGTCGGATATTCCAACTAGTTCCGGGCATGTAAGATGCTTATCATTGATGGACTGTTTGATTTACTTTTTTGTATTACATCTCGTAGGTGTTGTAGGATCATGTTCGTTCAATTTCTCATATATGATTTATAAGTTCTCTTGGACCAAAACCTTTTATCAAACTACAAAATAAATGGATTTATTTAAAAATATCCAATTATCGATGAATACCTTTATCAAACTGGTTTCAATATGCAAAGCAAAATTTTCTACGAAAATTGAACAAAATATTTGCCTAATTTTCAGTATAAATCCCCAATCATATCGCAGACAATAAACTTTTAATTTTAATTGCTTTCAAAATTATGACAACAAATTAAACTTTCCGCTCGAGTTGTAAGAGATTTATGACAAAATTTAATATTGAACGCTCAATCCGAATTTGCTAACTTTAGTAAGGTCCACTGAAAAATTAAGTTCTAATTAAATTTAAAAGACGTTTTGCATAAAGCCAAGATTTAAAAGTAATTCAAGTTTAAAATTATCTCATTTGGCACTATCTGAATGAAATACTCGTATCTACGCCAACATACTCATAATATTTAAAACATCATAGTATAAATAATTTGTGTCTTGCCTTTTATTTTATTTATTATTTTTACTCACACTCATTTTAAATTAATTTAAACGGGATTCATTAGAGATTAAATGTTTATACGATGTCTATTTCAACAATTGTTTTGTATGACGAAAACTTTAAATTGAATCTGACAATCTTGATCAAGCAATTTAGTAAATAAAAGTTAATTAGGTAATTAAAAAGGTATTTTCCGATTTATATTATAATTAGAAATTATGTATTCCATAGTTTTCTAAAATTGTAAAAAAATTATAATAACATTCTAGAGCAACCAAAGTTTTGTTTCAAATTGTTTTTCTGTGTGGCCACGTGAAGGAATTATATAAATATTAGTACACGATTGGTTAAGTAAACTCTAGCTACAAACAAAAAAGGAATATGTAATAAACTTGAGAATCTTCTTTTTAGAATTTGTTAAATAAATGATATCGTTCTTTTGAGGCTGTTACAGAAATTTGTCAAACACACGTACACTTACACCTGTTATTACCTAGAAAAAGTTATTCTATGACACATTTTTTTGCCAAAGTACTAACTTTCTATGTTCTAATAAAATCTTGTCATGTTTATATCCAGATGAAGCCACAAAGCATAGAAAAATACTAGATTTTTCTAACGAAATTCTCAATAGAGTAAAAAAGTATAAACGTCACAGAATTATTTCGTTTCAGTGTAAATGTTACCAACAAAATGCGGTAAAAATCCGAGGCAAATCCCTCAGCAGTTTATTCTCACTTCTTTTTTATTTATAGTACCTGTTTTCGTCTCTGCTTTCTTAGTTAAAACCATCAACCAACCAACCAACCAAGAGAAGAGGGATATTTTTTTAAACGAGTCACGCGTTGTTGTTTTGGACATTATAAAGCCACGTTAGAAGTTTTTATGACAGCAAACGTCCCTTATTTCTTTAGGTAAAATTAAATTTAAATGCGGAATACGCCTTGTTGACTTATGAAATTATAAAAGTAAGGCTGTTATCATATTGTTGTTCTTCCTTTGAGAGATATTATTGCGGAATGTTTGTTTTGAAAGCTAGATGAATTTTCTGTTTTTTTTTAATTTAATTTAAAAACAAACTAACTTTTATCAAGAAGTGATCCACTGAGGTTTTATCTGCGAAAAGTTGTAGTATTTACTACATTTTATCCAATTTGGTGTGGCAAGATAAAAACATTTTCACATTCAGACATTTAGTTTATTTTTATTTTATTTATAAACTTAATAATATCTTTATGAAAAGATAAATATTTTTTTTCACCACTGTACTATAATTTTTGTTAGTTAATTTCAAATCACAACATAAGCATCAATATTATGAAGTCTGGAAGAGATCCCTTTTAGCGATAAGACCGTCCATTGTACCTATATTTATAAGTTTCTCTGTAAGCTGTATTTATCTTTTGGTGTCAATAAAGAATTATTGTATTGTATTATGCAAAGCGTTACCAGTCAGTCAGAAGAAAAAAATACGTATAAATGTAGTCTAGTAACTTTTTGCAGTCCTACAATCGACAGAATAGTCCTCATATATGAAGATTGATTATGACCGTACTCTACCATCAACACTATAGTGATGATAGTAGAGTGTTCATAATTTTGCTCACTGGAGCATAAATAATGGGAGGCGATGGAGAACCACCTGCTCCGTCTGGTAGCGTTGTCAGAGCGTTTAACAACCGAACTTTATGTAGAACTCTTAAATATGGCGTTTTATCATATACCCAAGCATTGGACCTCTTTTTGAAATTGGTTAAAAACAATAAAATCTAATTACAAACATGTAAAGCAGATCAACAAGATGCAAGACCTATTCCAAATAAACTAGCAACATCGAAATCGGGCACACTGGGCATATTATGAAGTAACACGTTAGGTATCATGATCCAAACAACAAAACAAAAATGCCATTTACTAACTTCAAAATGAAACAAAAAAGCTCAGTGCAAACAGAACAACACAAAGAGGAGGACTATCTAAACCGCAGCGCTTACCTCGCGTCAGAGGGTTTGTATGTGACATCATACTTCTCCACCAGCTCTGCGGTGGTAGACCACGAAACTCGCACCGTGGTTGGGTTGAGAAACGTGACGGTTATGTTCTCAGGCACTCCGGGGCCCATTGATCCTGGAAGAAATTATTCAGTTGAGATAGTAGTAGTGGAGCAAACTTGACCAATCTGGATTATTATTATTAGAAAATATGAGTTGGTGAAAAGAGGAATGCTCTAATTTACGCAAGACTTGTTTACAGATTCTTAATTCTAACACTTATGAACGTCTTGACTACGCCGCTAGTTCTGAGTTGAATTACTGTTAGGCACATAAGTACCTATATATGTATTATTTTCTTTACCAAATAATATGTTCCAAAGCGTTGTACATAATATTTCCTTGGCCCGCGTCACATGTCTCAAACTTAGTAATGGGTTGTGAGCTTAATACCTATTTTTATATTATTTATCACAGAAACTAACTTACAAAATAATTTTGATAATATATTGGATCACTAATTAATTTAACTTCGGAGACATAAAAATTCCATTTATGATGCCTCAGTGTGCTCAGTGGTCGGGATAAAATGAGGGTAGCAAATGTTATATTTATCGGTTTAGGTTATCTTTATACTAAATATCATTAAAAGTTGTCCAGCCGTTACAGTGACACCTCATTTTGAATATACACTGATGTAGCTCTTTTCAGCACTTCTTAAACTAGTATTAATAAACGATAACGAATTATTTTTTCTAACAGAAGCCCTGCTATGGCTTACAAGACTGAACTTGTTCTAAAATACCCTACGACAAGTGCTGCAGTAAATTTGCCCCGCGGTTTTGTTTGTGTAAGTGTATGGGGGCTTAACTATTTCTCATTAACTTGAAGAAAATACTAAACGGATTGTATTATTCTAATATTCAAGAGCATCTTAACCCGGTAAGTACCAGCATTTTGATCACGCGTTGCCTTAACCGGGCGTTTTGATACTTTTTGAAATTAAAATGAGCTCCCGGTCTCCACGGGCCCAGCGTCTGAACACCAAGCGACTCAATATGTAAACACTGACGAATTTTCATATTTTCGTCATTTGCGCTGCTTTGCTTAAGTTGTCTTGCCCCATTCTGTATTTCAGAATGATGTGACGGAGATAAGGTGTCGAAACAAGTTGCATTCCATACTAAAGATATTTCAACTTCCATGGAATTCGTATCATGCCGTCAGGTCTTTTACTATCGTCACGCATCAGACCGTTTTGTTCAAGAATGGATAGAACGTTGGCACTAGTAAAAACCCAGTAGATGATATCGTTTCGTTTTTATATGTCATTAGACTCCCATATTACCTGTCTCTGTTGCGTACAGTTTCAATTCGAAAAAGTCAGAACTCCAAAGAAATAAGATTCTTTTTTGCTTAATTCAAATAAAAACTGCACGCAACAAAGATACGTAATAACGGGGGTACGGGGTTCAGAGCGCCTGGTTGAGGTGACGCGTGATTTAAATTCTTTTACTTTTTTGGCTCAACGTATAAGCATGCTGCATGACGAGAACGCTACCCACTAGTATAGTGAGATTTAACACTAGAAGGCTTTGAGCACTTTAGTCACCTATATGCTCGGTGGCTTGTAGGTAACAGATTCTTTGCTGTATAGATGTATCTATTTAGTTTTTAGTAAGTCGTAGGAAATATGGGCAATTGATGCGTAGGTTGGTAAACCCAGTATAGCAACTAAACGAGCTTTTAACCTCATGGGAACAGCATTGAAATTATAATAATATCAGTTCGCTCACTTGTTGTTCTAACGATTTAATCGTTGAAACTTTGGTGAATCAGTTTATACTTAATGGTTTTTTCTACCATACGCTACGCTCGCGGTTTTGTCCACGATTAAGTAACAAGATAGATAGATAGATATATAAATTCTTTATTTGCACACCAAAAAATAACACTTACAAAGAAATCTTAAATATAACTTAGGAGCACAAAGGGCGGTCTTATCGCTCAAAGCGATTTCTTACAGACAACCAAAGGGAGATGATAAAAATATTACAAACAGGGACGTTGGTGTACCTCAGCACGTATTTAAATTAATAAATGTACTTACACATACCTATTAACAAGACGAAAGATGAAAGTCTAAAATCCGACTACAAGTTCTCACAAAGTGATTTCCTTTAATTTAAAGATCGTCTTGTGTGTAGTTATATAAGAAATAAATTTTACAGTGTTTTAATATATAATGAGGGAACAATATTCTTCCAAAATTAAAATTTCAGTGACTGCATGTGCTTTGATGTTTTTTCTCTTATGTTTTCAGATTTTGTATACATTCTTAGTTTAGTTTAGTCATTTATAGATTCCGACAAATACTTTTATTTTTTTGATTTTGTTTTGAGTGTCAAGTGAAACGGTTAAAAAGTCAACTAACTTCAACTTCTTCTTTAAATGGCGACTATAGGGCTGTCGCACCATAATTCTGCCAATATCGCGTATAGGTAGGAGCGCAGTTAAAACAAACTAAAGGTTACAAAGTCAAGCGTTTTCAGAGTCATTCTAGAATATCATATCTGTCAACGTCAATTTTCAAGCGCCCATAGATCCATGATGTCACCTAAGTGAAACCACCCACAGACAACATGCTGACTAATAACTAAACAGGAGTATTTTCATTTGAGTCCAATTTGTTGAGCCAGACAGAGCTTTCAGGAACTTCTCATGCCCTAATCAACTGTGCTCAATATAAATTGCAGGATGTCGCATTCCACGAACCAACACGAAAGCGGAACGTAGGAGGAAAGAAAATGAAGTAATTAGTCACAGCGAAAATTACCCGAGTGCTTATAGAGTGGCAGAAATAATAAGTCTATCCTACAACTTCTTAATACTAGTGAGATTTAACATCTAATAGTGTATATTAATGGGCAAGCTTGACCTTTACCATCAGGTTTTCCTTTTTTTCTGCCCGTGTGGGGTATCGTTAAAAAGAGCTTTGCAAGTTAAAAACGTAACAATTTTAAACAACGATTTAAAAAAAATGTTGGAATCTAAAGGAGATGTTTCAAAATTGAAGGAGCCTGGGCCAGCGCCATGTACCATATACATACATATAGCTATACAATATAGTAACCGTTTTTGAATGTTTATTTTCTTTACTTTTATTTCGTTTTAATGTACATTTAAAATATCTTGGTACATTGATAGCAACACAACACAGTTACAAATGGCGGACTGCGACAATATTGAACTGTCATTTTGACGTGTCATTGATCATTTATTGTAAACAACATATCAATTCTAAAATATTTGGGTTTAGTTATAATTATAATAGGACTATAGAATATGTTACTTCAGTATCTTTTTGTCATGACTGCCCCAAAAATAGGGTTACATATTTAAAAATAATAATTTGAGGGTACATGTAATCTTCTGCACATTAATTTATTTGTATTTTTAAGAAAATGCAATATTTTTTCCCTATTTTTTATGTATGGTACATAGTGCTGGCCCAAAATGAAACATCTCCTTTGTTAGGATATCAAAGTCACTGTTTTAGACTTATTTTGTCCCGTAATCTATATAAAAACGGCTTCATATTTAAAGCTAAAAAGTGTATAATATCCGACATATCCTCTCATAATTAAACAACAAATACAACAATCAAACAATTACTACAGAGAAAAAAGTTATAAGCAATTAAGCTTAATTTTTATCTTTAATAGGCAAAATGTAGACTCGAGATCTCAGTTCGGAAATAACTACTGTAGTTATGCTCCTATCATGCGTCCCAAATGTAATACGAATCACTCATAAAATTACTTACAAACTTTGTATTTATAATATAATATCTTGACGACCCAGTT
Organism: Lomographa bimaculata; assembly: GCA_948107665.1. Taxonomy (NCBI): domain Eukaryota; kingdom Metazoa; phylum Arthropoda; class Insecta; order Lepidoptera; family Geometridae; genus Lomographa; species Lomographa bimaculata. Next base: position 6,393,502 of record OX403597.1, read on the forward strand.
GGCGCAATGGACAGGTGTCTGCCCTCTGCGCCGTGGGTCCTGGGTTCGATTCCCGGCAGGAGCACAAATTCCTTCCCAAGGGATATTTGTGCTTCTGGTTCTGGGTGTAATGTGTGTGTGATGTGAATGTTTCCGGCACCCGCGATACAAATCTTTGAACCTAGTGTGGGGCTGTGAGTGTGAAAGCGTTTGTTTTTTGTTTTTTTGTTTGTATTTATAATATCAAATAACCTAGGCTATGCTAAGACACCCGAATAATTGAGACAGACTCAATGACACCACACGTTACATAGATACATACATTCATACTAAAATCATAACCATAATTTTTGCTACGCCGTAGTAATAAAACAACTAATTTGGGCGTAGCTTTACAATAAATCCATGAAATTGAAACAAATCCGTTGTTTGAACACGCTCCGTAGAAATGTAGCGTCTACAACTCATTTTCATTTAGTCTAAGTGCCCGCCTAAACAATGGGTAAGTAAAGAATTCAAACGCTTTTGTGGCTATAAATTTTTAAGTAGAGCTAAGGAGGTATTTTCGGATTTATTTTCTCTTAAAGGAAGCGATTTTTTGTGTTTGGTAATGAGGCAGATAAACATAATAAATTTGCTACATTTTTTATAATTGCTATATAATAGAAACTATGGTAACAACATTGGAACACATTCACACTCACAGCCCCACACTAAGTTCAAATACTTGTATCGTGGGTGCCGGAAACATTCACATCACACACACATTACACCTAGAACCAGAAGCACAAATATCCCTTGGGAAGGAATTTGTGTTTATGCCGGGAATCGAACCCAGGACCCACGGCGCAGAGGGCGGACACCTGTCCACTGCGCCAACTGGGTCGTTTATTCGTATGCATTTCATACGCATTTGTTAACTAATTTTAAAGTACATATTACAAGTTTTACCGTAAAGAATACATGAAACCAGTGTCTGTCCTTTAAAACACAATAAGACAGCGCGTTGCCGCGCAGGATTTTGACCTATTTATGTTCAAAACTCAGGGTGACACCGAACTGTCATAAGCAAGCATGACGCTTACCATCAAGCGATCGAATAGCATGTTCCCTCTCTCAATTACATTTAAAAAATAAGAAAAGTGCAAAATATGGTCACATTCTTAGTTACATAGTGACGACTATAGCAATAAATAATAACTTTGTGTTCAAAAGCAGTGTGTTGATTCATTCTATATATTTCTGGTGTTACATAAAAATCTGCCAAAACATAGAGCCAAAACGTTGTAAATTATATTATTAACAAATAGGTTACATTTTACCAGTAATTTTTTTTTGTTTTTCCGCTTCATTTCCTCCAATAAAAACCGGAGAGATTTTTCAGCATATTATTCTTTTCACAGTTTTTAAGGTCGTCTCTAATGAGATTCGCCTTTTTCACGCATTTACACATGATTTTAACATAATATTATAATTGCCAAAATGTTTTAAACCTATATACGAATAAATAATCATGGCTACCGGCCCCGGGCTACCGTTTTGTATACTGCCGAAAATGAAAACTGCATTATTGTCAAAATAGATTTCATAATTAAAAATTAAATGTTCAAAATAGTATTCATTATCGGAATCAGGAAAAAATAGACCCATTTACTATTATTTTTTATTTAAAAATATTCAAACGCAACTTACTAAATCTTACTTTTAATTTAGACGCATCTGCTCCAAGTCATATCAATATAATATCATATACTAAATAGCAAATATATTTTCGATGTATATAACTCAATGTTGACAAAATTATACTTACGTAATTTTTCCTTAGACGGCGTTACAGAGCATTTCAGAATGCTTAATAACTTAAACTTGTTATTAAAGATAAATGTTCTATTCACTTTTGTCTATGACTTCTATTCCACAGTCCACAATCTAATTCTGTTAGACAACTCTACCACGTTAAATATAAACACTTCCACGCTCATAAATCAGAACCAAAAGTCTAAGATTGATACGAAGCACTCTTACGCACAGAAAACCGTAACCAGAACCAGAAAATTAAATTTCATTTGGGGAATGAAAATCACGCCTCGGGAGATTTGTATATCCAATTCTTGTATTTCACTCTAGAAATCTAACCTCTGCCTAATTATTCAAGAAGTACTTAAATGGTTTACAAATAACTTCCACTCAAGTAATAATTAATCAAAATACTGTATGTAAATTTGTTAATTACTGGCTGAAACTCGCGGCGGTTTTCGCGAAAAGGCGACGTAAACTTCTTCCATGCCCGACAACTATTTGGAAAAACCAACAAAAACCTCCGCGAGTCCGTCAGTTCAAACTCAAACTATATCTAAAGTAAATTGATTGATATTATTGATCGAACGAAGCAAGATCCTTAAGTTAGGTGATTCAGCACTTTGTCCGACCGTCTATCCGTCCGTCTGTCAGAGGCATCTAGCGTATAAACCATACAAGCGAACAACTTTAAATTCTTAGATTCTATGAGTATAAGCCATAAAATTATTATTTTTTGCTCGTTTGTGGTATCGTTAAAAAGAGCTTTGCAAGTAAAGAATGAAACGGTTTTTTAAATCTCTGTTGAAAAATAATAACAATTTGGTAGGCCACTAAAGTCACTGCTTTTAGACCTATTTGTCCCGGGGTCTATCTTAAAAACGGCTGCACATTTAAAACTGAAACTTACATATAATATCCGTTACATCCTGTAATTGAACCGTAAAAACAAAAATCAAGCAATGATTATTAAGAAATAAAGAAATAGCATAAGTCATCCGAACAGTTAAGAAGCGGAACTCAGTGCCCGCGTCTTTGTTACCCGAACTAAGCCTGAACCGTATATCTGGGAGTCTTAAAGTCATAAGTATCTTCTAAGCAAGCACGCTACATCTTCGGCTGCATCATCGCTTTCCATCAGGTGATATAGTGATTTTTATTTATATAGCACTAGCCATACTAGAACGTATGTAGGCAGAACGATAGTAATAAATTTAGAAAGGAAAAAAATTGGTTTGTCGTTCAAGGACCTTAAAATAATGGTCGATGTACTCTCTTATTAAGCTACGAAAATATACATATTATATACATTATATACAAAATGTTTTACATATTAATATTGTAATGGTTCTTCTGCCCCAGAGTACAATATAAAATTATCCCGCCTCAAGCGATAATTTTTTTTAAAGATACCTATTCACTTTTGACTTTAAGACTCCCAGATTATACGGTTTGGGGAACAAAGACGCGTGCAATGAGTTCCACTTCTTATCTGTTCGGATAACTTATGCTCATGCTAATAGATAACTTTTTTCTTAATAATCATTGCTTGATTTTTGCTTTTACGGTCGTGAGATGGTGGTCAAATGCTTGCCTATCGAGCAGAGTTTGGGGCAAATGGCTAGTATTTACATACCGGCGTGAACGAGACGCAGCAGCAGTATGAGCGCAAGTGCAGAGGCGGCGGCGGGGTGCGCGGGCGGCGCGCGCCGCATGTCGCGCCCACCCGACCGCTCATGCCATGCCGCTTCTGGAACAAGAAACCATTATGTACAAGTTATGCTTCAACTCCCGTTGTACCGAATGCATCATTGACTTGCACCATCAATGGTGCAGATGCAACCAATTAGTTTTGTTTGCTCCATTCATGGTGCAAACTCAACTATTTCTCTCGTTTGCATTCGTACCGTATGCACCATTGACTTGCACCATCAACGGTGCAAACAGTAAGTTTTGTTTCTTTTTAGAGTTTAATTTAGTATTAGCGTTCAGTGTTGAGCACATCGTGTTTTGCATATATAATGCATTAATAATTAAGAGTTGAATATTGAAGCTCAATTTCGGTATATACATTGAGTCTAATTGGCCAGAAAGTGCCAGTGCCACCATAAATGACTAAATTCTTGCCTTATTCTCATGACAAGCGATCAAAACACGAGACAGGGAATCCTAGTGGGGAACTATTGCTCAATCTCATACCTTGTTAATAAGTTTCTGCATAAATGAATAAATAATTATTGTTATTATTTAAAAAAAACCATTGACTACGATAGAGACGCGTTTAGCGGCGTAAAATAATAAAACAAACGCCCTCACACTCACATCCCCACACTAAGTTCAAAAACTTATATCGTGGGTGCCGGAAACATTCACATCACACACAAATTACACCCAGAACTAGAAGCAGAAATATCCCTTGGGAAGGAATTGTGCTCCTGCCGGCAATCGAACCCAGGATTCACAGCGCAGAGGGCGGAGACCTGTCCATTGCGCCAACTGGGTCGTCAAAAAGTTAGGCAGTTTCGCAAGATCGCGCGTGCTATACCTACTTAGATTTTTAAGATGTTGTTATATTATCGAAATGTAGGATTTCTCCCCAAGGGTATTTTTGTGTTTCTGGTTCTGATTGTGATCGTATGGACACAAGTCGTCGAACTTAGTGTGAAAGTATTTATGCTATGTTATGTTATGTTTACTTCATAAAACATAATATATAAAACTGTCGTGTCACGTTTCTATCATATATGTGTTATATATATATCTGTCTTTAATTTCGAGTCTCGTACATTGACTTTATATAAATGACGTTGTAAACCACTATGACTGCCTAATTAATCACCTCAACCTTTGAACTTCATCCGGCATCTCAACAAGTTTGGCAATCAAAGTTATGTCGTTAGTTTCTGTATAATAATGCCGTGTCATCGGCACGTGAGTGGAAGATGGATAGCAAATAATGAATTGATAAAGTATGCTGTTCATGTCGTTGACTTTAACTATTTAGTGACGTCACGAAGGAATCCATTACGGCGTCTACCTTTTACGTATTTGTAGAGTAGACAAAAGAACCCATTCGAATGAAAATATTAAAATGTATGAATCAAAATCGAAGCAATCGAAGTACCTATGCAATTCTTTGATTGCTTCTCACAAATGGTTAAATATTCTTTGGCATAATAACTTACTGTATAAAGATAACTTTCACATTTGAAAATAAGTATGAGAGAATTCTAAACCTCTCAATGTTAGTCAAGATGGTTTTTTGTTCCGCCCTTTTTCCTCCAACATAAATCGGAGACTTTTTCAGCTAAACATTTCTTTATACAGTTTTTTTTCAAAGACGTCTCTTTAATGATTCGCATTTATTACGCTTGTAAAATCAGTTATAAAGTTATAAGTTAAGAAAATATTATTTTCTAAAGTTATTTAACCTACGTATTAATAAATAATAATGCCGTTTTTATTTTTATGTATATTTTTTGTAGTTTTTTGTATATACTTATTTCTTTGTTTGTTTTCTGATTTTATTCATAAATTTATATAAAAAAAAATATTGAATAGTCAAGATGTTTGATCACTTAACCTATTTTAAAGGTGTTGGTTAAACTAAACGTGCTTCGAAGAGCTCTTTAATCTCGTCTCTGTTCTTGATTTTATCACCCAACATGACATACAATAGACATACATACAATAGACCATACAATAGACGGATGAGTTTTAAGTAAGTCCGTACTTACTTAAAACTCATCCGTCTAGTGTCGAAGCCCCGGACATCGCACAAAACTAGCTTTACTTGAATGTTTCGTACGTGCAATCTTCGCTTCCCCACCTGAGATTATTTCTCAGAATTTCTATCAAACTGTACAATAAATAAAATAACCTTCTATTTTTAATTAAACCCATTTTTTTTTACATATACCCAACGATTCACTCATGAAAGTTCATGAGTTTAGTTGCCACTCAAGGTTAAGAAAGTCCCCTCATCAACTAGTCTACGCACTAGCAATGATCCTGGTATTGCATATTTAAATAGGTATCTCCTAGGCAAGCTTCCTCCATCGTCGATCACATCGTCGCTACCATCAGGTGAGATAGTGGTCAAAAGTTTGCATCTTGAAAAAAAAACAAATTAAAGCAAAGGTAACCATTTACCATAAAGTATGCCGCTGGCTAGTTTGCAACTATTTTGTATAAAAAATATTAGCAATAAACATTTCAAGAGGCAATAGTCTCTACTCGAGTGGATTTCAACTGTAGAATGTTCTCTACATTTATCTCTACATAATATGACGTCACTCATTACGTCACCACTCTACCGCCTCTGTCCGCACTTCATGCACACTGCTCGCTGAACCAAGAGATACGATCCCGAAAGCAATGAAACGGACGTTTGAATGGCTTTCACGATACTGGAACACCGATATTTCTGAAGTTATTTTTATTAACATACATGTTCATAAAAATAACTGAGAACATCAGCTCAATGTTTTTATCCGTCATTGAAGCGCTTTTATTCTGTTTTCTGATTCTATAAACTCGTTGTTACGGTATTGTGTATCAAATTTATTCATACTCGTATAAAAATCAACTGCCGTGCGTTAGTCTCTTAAAAACTCGAAAATGGCCGCTGTGATTTTTTTTTTGTTTTGTTAGCAGCGTTAATTCAGATGTAGTTAAGGAAAAAAGAAAATTAAAATATTGCCAAACGAACTTCCACTTCGAATAACTTTCAAGAGATTGTGTAGTTTTTATAACTTTTATATACCTACTCGTAAGTGAAATGTGTCCGTTACAGTCTTTCTTAAACATACTAGTGTTTACGTGATCATGCACAGTCGCCTGCATTAACTCTAAATATTTAAATAGTGTAAATACTAATAAAAAAGATATGTACGTAATGTTAAATGCATTGAGATGTTTTAATTGATATAATTAATGTTTTGTTCAAATAAAATTTTAACATATGAACTCCGTTCAAATTAGTAGATACGTTTGGAAATTGGGAGATGTTTACATGTTAATGCAGCCGTTTGTACTAAAGTTTCCTATATACAATTAATAAATAGCATATATATGCATTGATATAATATAAACCTGATATTTCACTACAATTTTGTGAAATTTTAAATTACCTATATGAGAAGCTGTAAACCTCAATTGATTTGAGCAAAAAGTAACTGATACCTCTGTTACCTAAAACTAAAACTAAATAAATATGGGAAAGCGTATAGGTAACTCAAGTTTTCGAGCCCACTACCAGTGGGTAGCGTTCCCAAATATAGTCAATTGCCGTGTAGGTAGAACATATTTATCAATTAAAAATCATAGGCTACTTTTTAACTTGATTAATACCGCAAGGTCGTGGGGAACAGTGTATAATATAGATATTTACTCTTCATCTGACCTGATTTTCTCACAAACAGAGCGTATCTACTTTGCCTGCTCTGTCTGTTTCAATACAAGACAAGTCCGACATACGTTTACTTTTGTATAGGGCTTTTGTTCGTTCTATAGCTGAGCATAAAAGGAGTCGGTATTCAAAAGAACCAAGGCACCTTTTCAAAGCTTCTAAGTGATCTCTGGAAAAACTTATTTTATTTCGCGTGGGCGACCACTATCATAACGGTATGCTTTGAATTTAAAAAGCATTTTTTGTATTCATGGTTATCAGCTGGACCCTAACGATTTCACTCATATTTTTACTATCATTAAAAGATTGTATTTTATTTCAAAATTGAGCTATTTCTGAGTTTTTACCACCGTCATCACTTACCGTTACGTAAGATAGTAGTCAAACGATTCCCTATCAGATATAAACAATATTTTATGTAGGTGAAACTGTTCAGCTCAGCTATAAAGTTGAACCGCACAGTTTCTACATTTGTGATGATGATGATGATGATGACGAAGCATGATTTATAAAAACAACGGATTGCACTCCGGGAGTGCCGGTAGAAGTGAAAACTTGAATATTAACGTTGAAAACAGCAGCAGCAGGCCTCAGGCATACATTTTCGCTGCGCGGTAGAAAGAGAAGGGGATATTACTTCCTCTCCTACGCCGCGCCGGCGGTCTACTCTCCCTCCGTCTTACGAATTTTCAATCAGTTCACGTGTCCTGACGCGAGTTTAACATTTTTTACCCATACCAAAAAATTGCACAACGCCGCTAAAGAAGTTTTCACTTCAAAAAATGTTACGTCAATTTCGATGATTTGTAATATAAATATTCGGCAGTGTCATTATAACAAACTAACAGAATGAGTCGCTTTCGGATTTACTATAATAATGTAGTGTGACGTCGGTAGATTACATTTATCCAATTATCGCTAAAAGCGAAACATGGTTCGATTAAAGTAGGTACATAATTATTATGAATGTCAGACAAACATTATAGAACAAACGTGGGTGGTACAAGTACGTGGGAGTAGCCATAAATTAGAGGAATATGTTTCAATAATTTTCGGATATGCTGACACGACTGGACATAATGGTACGATTGAGATAGATTAGCAGTTTATCATCTGTGATAAGGAGTGGAACTTCATTGTAGCGTATTTGTTCCCCGAACGGTACACTCTAGGTGTCTTCAAATCTAGAGGGAATAGTTATATCTTCTAGGCAAGCAGACAATACAATTTTTCTTTATTGAAGACCAATAATTAAGTTAAACAATAACAATAAAAATCGAATAATAATTGTTGTACAATAAGCAGCCTTATCACATTAAGATTATACTGTTCGGGGAACAAACACGCGGCAGTGAGAAAGTGGTCAAATGTCGCATAAGCTTTGGCTTTTTTTTCTACATAGCTAGGATAAAAAACAAAGCTTATACGCCAGTGGATTCTGTGTGCTTTTATTTGTCAAAAGTAACTGGCAGTGTGCATATTCAATATACGTCGACCCATACAAAATTTTTTGAAATATATCTACTTAAAAATTACTTGAAGTCGTAGTTGGTTGCGCGACGCACGTCCTACTTAGTACAGGGGTTAAATTTCCGGTGTAAAACACAATTTTCCCCAAAGAGAAATGTGTGTTTCTGTTTCTGGGTATGATTGTGTGTATATAATAATAATAATAATACCGGTAGCTTGGGCCCTGCCCCGTTGCCGGTGGCATACTAGGTTTAGGTTTTTTTTTACAGTTTTCTTTATTTTGTAATATTTTATTGTTTATTACTTTTATAAAAATATTGTAAAAAATAACCTCAGCTTAAGAAAAAATAATAAATAAAGAGAATAATAATAATAATTTATTTCATTTACAAAAAATATAACACAGACTAACATTATATGTACACATAATGTTATAGTTAGTGAGCCCTGTATCCCACACTAGGATAAGTCCTGTGTCGTGGGATTCAGTATGAAGTGAAACTTTCTGTCAGCCTTGACACAGGTCTTCATGTGTGCTGTGATCCAGAAAGTGTAAGAAAAAATACAAGTAAATCGTACAGAGCAAAACTTCTAATGTAAGGTACATTGAGTAAAAAAATGTCGCCTCTTTCCTTATAATGATTATCTACCGAACTTGAGAAAGCAAACAGAACAGTAATTGGGTTCTTTTTAAATTATAAAGCTTTTTTGATCTCTAAAAATAGGTGCTCTCTTGAAATACTTCTTGTAATTCTCTCTTCGCAGTTCCCACGCTGATGAATTTAATTATTATCGAACGGAATAGGAATCGGTGTCAAGAAAATGATATTTTTACTCCCTTCTTTCACGAGGCTGAAAATCTATTTAAACGTTTATGTTTTAGAACTTTTTCAAGTCTGATATTACAACTAAACTAAACTTAATTTATTTAAAAGTCATGTTTTAAACTATTTGATTAAGATACTACATAGAAAATATATATTATATCAATTTAAATACCTAAATCATGGAACATGAGAATAATATTATTTAAAAAAAATACAATTGATTTAAAAATAATATTGTTCACCTTTATGAGGTAACTAGCTTTTGCCCGCGGCTTCGCTCGCGTTAAGAAGTATTAATTTAAAATTGACAAAGTTTCATACAAACTTTCATCCCCTATTTTATCCCCTTGGGGGTAGAATTAATCAAAATCCTTTCTTAGCGGATGCCTACGTCATAACATTTACCTGCAAGCCAAATTTCAGCCTGATCCGTCCAGTGGTTTGGGCTGTGCGTTGATAGATCACTATGTCAGTCAGTCAGTCAGTCGCCTTTGAGTTATATATATTTATAATTTAGATAAGACGTAGCTCTCTTTTTAATATGGCGAGTAAATCGCTTATTCAAAATAAATGTTTTTATTTTTCTTTTAAAATTGGCTTCGCAATCTTGTGCAAACAGCCAGTGTCAAGTAATAATATATTTCAAGAGTATTTCATATTAAAAGTCCTAGTCACAAGTCACAGTCAAAGTCAAGTAAATCAGTCAAGGTCCAATCATAGTCAAGTCATGCCCTAGAAAAGTGGTATAAACTTTACTAGAACTTCTATTGAAGTTTTGGAGCGAAAGCGAAAATCATGTTTTTCAACTTTATATAATTTGCCTACACGTATGCACGTTTACTAAGTATTTACGGTTAATAATCCACCATTTATATGCGAAGAAGCTCTTGGAAAATTATACAAAATCAACAACGCCATTTTTTCACTTTCGCTGTTTTGCAGCGAAGAACTTTTCTAAAATAAATGTTGCTATGGTCTTAATAGAAGTTGTCAAAGTCTAGATTGCCAATTGTATTAGCTTCAATCGCCACCACAACCAATTTAGATAACACGTAGGTCAAGCCAAAACGTTTAATTTAATTGAATACCTTCTAACTCACCGGTTGGAAGTAATGAGGTCAAAGAAGGTAAGCATGCGAGGCCTATAACTGGAATTGGCTTTCAAAGTCAGCGTCCGGAAACCCGTATGGTGATAAATTTTTCGTCGCATAGATTATTATACGATTGCACTTCAATAGATTGGTAACTTACCTAAAGAGCTTAAGCAACAACAAGACAAACTGGCAAACGTCATCCATTTATCGTTGACATACCTCCGGTTCGCTCGAAACGTTTTGCTTCTACATTTGTCATCCGTACTGCAAAGGAGTGGAATTCATTGCCCGCGTCTTTGTTCCCCGAACGGTATAATCTGGGACTCTTCAAGTCAAGAGTGAATAGGTATCTTCTAGGCAAGCATGCTACATCATCGGCCACATCATTACTTTCTATCAGATGAGATAGTTGGTCAAATGCTTGCCTATCGAGTATATAAAAAAAACCTTCATATTTATCACGAACGTAACTTTCACCGGAAATTCAAGGTAGTGAATACAACACTTACTTTCAATACTTTCTTTACTAAGCTAACATTGTTAGATTTCATTATTTTTTTTTTTTTATTTGTGACAGGCTAGTGTTTGACCACTATCTCACCTGATGGTAAGTGACGATGTGATCGAAGCTGGTAAACACACTAGACCTGGAAGACGCAGGCTCTCAAGGATAACTGCCGGAACACCGTATTTGGCTTGGCGGCAGACTTTCAACTTGATGGTGGTAAGCTACTTCATTAAAAGTGATTTCGCTGGAATAGTGCGTGATCACACATTTAAGCACAATACTTATTACTATTAAAAGTGATTTGGCTGGGATAGTGCGTGATCACACATTTAAGCACAATACTTATTACTATGAAAAGTGATTTGGCTGGGATAGTGCGTGATCACACATTTAAGCACAACACTGATTACTATTAACAGTGATTTGGCTGGGATAGTGCGTGATCACACATTTAAGCACAATACTTATTACTATTAAAAGTGATTTCGCTGGGATAGTGCGTGATCACACATTAAAACACAATACTGATTACATAAAATTAATATTAATTGACATTTTAGTAATTAATAGCCTTTTATAACTATAACAATGTATTTAATGTGTTTTTAAGACTTTGCGTGTTTACCATCTTTGACAGCATCATCACTTACAGGCAAGGTAGTGGTGAAAAGCTAAACTATGAGGGGTAAAAAAAACCTGTAGATACAAATTAGAAAGATACTTTTTTGGCGCGAAATAATAATTTGTTAATACACAAATCAAAATGAAGGAAATTAAAAGTGGATAACATATAATTTAAACGTAAGCAAAGCTTAAAAATACCGATTTCGCCGCTTATATTTTGGTTATGGCTTGATCGATTTTGATAAAATTTATCAGACCACCTCTGAAGTGTAATCTACCAAACAAAAAAAGAATTTTAAGAATCAATCCACAAAGGGGGGAGAAATCGGTGAACAAACATAAAAAATACATACAGTCAATATGTTCGAAGTTGTTGTACTTCCTCCTTTTTTTAAGTCGGTAAAAATTACATAAAAAGTAGGATCACATTTTCGCAGTATTAATTTCGAGTTTCTGATCGATTCATTTCTTATAATTACAAATTATTTTCGTTGAGAGTTTGCCTCCTTTGTAATTTCTAACAATACCTATAAAACTAGGACTGTAAGTACGGACCGAAACCGTAATTAACGTGCTTGTTATTTTAAACGACTATAAAATGAGACTCTTACAACTTGTTATACAACTTGAAATTATGGTCCAAACGAGATGGATTCATGAATAGCCGCGAGCTGAAAAGTTAACACAAAGCTAGTGAGTACTATCAAAACTAACCTTTTAAATTGCAAAATACCTCTAACATAGAGCTTATTGGATTCCCAAAAACGTGTTTAATGCAAATGTAATTTTCATAAACCAACACTGAAGCAGTGGAATTTTTGTTCGCATTTTCTGTAGTACCCCTTGACTTGCGGCTGACCGGCGACTGGAATTCAAAGGCTGTGTAAAAATAAATGTATTCAGTCCCAAATTCAAAATTGAATAGCAAACCAGAGGTGATGAATAAGGTATTTTGTATTCTTTTATTCATAAACGTATTGTTTAAGATTTTTGCAACGGAATTTCTGATATTTTTAAACGTAAATTTTCACGTCTATTTGTCGACTGGGTTGTAAATGCTCTAAATTCTTCAAAATAACCCTAATTTACATTAACTAAATACATAGCTAATACCGGCAAAATCAATTTCAATAACTTCCTCAAGAAAAACGAAATATATATAGCAAAAAGATTTTTTCAAATCAAATAATGGTTTGGAAGAATTGTTTATTAACTTATTTATTTATAACTTGTAGCCGCGTTGTCGTACTCGTGGAATTTAGAATCATAACATAACATGAATGCTTTCACACTCACAGCGCTACACTAAGTTCGATGACTTGTGTTGTGGGTTCCACAAACATTCACATTATGCACACAATCACAACCAGAAACATAAGTTTTCGTTGGGTAGAAAATTTGTGTTCCGCCTGGAATCGAACCCGACTCCTGCTTAGAAGGCGAATGCCACCTAACTAAACCAACGTTTATTTTTGTGCAAAATAACACTACAAAAACTACAGTTATTAATATACAACAATTTATTTTTTTCCAAAATTAATACTTATAATAAAGTTGTGATATAGTTCTTATATAAACATAAAATAATTTACAATTGATATTCTACCCAGGACTCATCACAAACAAATGATCTGAGCTAGTTAGCCGTGAGTAAGCGACGTATGAGAAACAGTTCGTACTGAGATCGACACCGGGTGTCTTGATGACGGTCATAGCGAAACATACGCTCTCGCGAAACTGCAAGCGTTTAAATTGAAAAGGGAAATTGTTGGGAATGAGAGGTACCCGTGAGAAGAATTTCGGCTTAATATTATATCGAAGCGACACCGCTTTAAGGCGAGTTCCATTGCATAGTTTGAAGGGGGTAAAAAGCAACATAATCGGAATACCCACTTTTAGAACGATGCTTTGCCGGGGGAGTGCGGTTGCAGAAAGATATATTTAATAAACACTACCGGATAAGTGGTAGCATCGGTTTAATCTAGAACTATGTATATGGACCAGTGTATCACCTCGTCTCCTTCAACTTCTTTTAAAATACTGTGATTTATGGCAGCTGCTTGATATTTTTTAGGCGGAATTTTTGCTAGTTCTCTAATCCAAGAATCGTTCTGACGTGTTACTTGAGATACATCTTCATAAATGAAATGAATGAGTTCTTCCACCACAGAATCAATCTCACAAATATTTTGATAGAGTTACTAACCCGAATCCGAATCAAGAAATAAACCTAAGTCGATTTTTAAAAAAACGTCCGAACTATTATTCTTGCGCTCGGGTTTGAAGCCATCATGATACTTTCGTCAGTCCTATCTTAAGTGATAATTTAGTACCAAATCTAAAGTTTATTAAATTAATTAAATTCTTACAAAAAGTTAGTTAAGATTTTCGCTGTCTTGGCGACTAATCTATGATCCATATTATGACGATAACTTTTTTTTACGACATCCAATTAACTTCATCACAAAAACGTTCCATATAAACTTTCATACCCTATTGTATCACCCTAATGCACCCTTGGCAAAAAAATATTGATATTTTTTATATTAAATGACAACAACAAATAACTTTACTATATACGCTTTCACCCCATTTAACGTTCATTGGGGTAGAATTTCCAATAATCTATTCTAAGTACACCCCTACGTACTAAGACTTTTATCTTTTATCCCTCAAAATTTCAAGTCTCTACGACCAGTGGTCTAAGCTGTGCGTTGTCTCTAAGTTAGTCAAGCAGCCAGTCACTCAGTGAATAAGTATGACAGGACAAAGATTCTTATAATGTTAGAAGATAATTCCAACTCATTTTAACAAAATAAAATAAATTTAAGTATATAACTATACGAGTTTGTTCTCAACGCGATGCCATCAAAAAGCAATATGATATCTACTGAACTGAAAAGCTCTTAAAACCTTTTGAAATTTAAGATTAAATTTCTTTCCATTCGGACGGAAAATCGATTAAAGTTCCAAGCAATCCTAGTTATTAATATCGAGTCACAGAAAGTAAGGTCTCACATTATGAAGTCAACTGGCGGACCGGAGTGATTGTGTCCATTTCTCGCCACGTCCGACCCAATGACTGAAGGATAATGGGAATAAGCGGGTTGAACTCAGGCGTGAAGTTTTTGTATAAAAACTTGTTTCGAAACAAGGTTTCGGTTTATTGTTAGCAATTTCATGTATGGTAGATTAAAATTTTCAAATTCAAAATGTTTATTCCGGAACAACAATGGATCCATAAAATTTTGTTAGTAAAATTTATAAAATAAGGCCTATACAAGCTATGGTTAGTTCAGTACACAAAATGATCAGAAATTGAATGCGTCATTTACTTACGAGGCATTTTGTGAGCTCAAATCAAATCAAATCAATCATTTATTCACCATTATAACAATGTGCGTTATACTAGGTATGTCAATTTACATTTATCATACTAATAATTGTCAAATATATAATATCATAATAATAACATTAAACAAGTAATTATAATAAAATACATTAATTAACAAATTATACAATAAAAATACAACTTAATATTATTATTCTTATGAAAAAAATGAAGATTTATGCAATTTTAAAACCATGAACTCATTTATATTATAAAAAGGATTATTTTCAAAAAATATTTTTATTATAGCTTTAAATACGTTCTTGTTTAAATCTATCACTTCTTGGGGCAGTTTATTGAACATTTTTATTTTTATATATCTTCCTTGTTTTTGAGCTTTAACAAGTCTTGTTCTTGGCTGGTATAACTTATTATTGTTTCTGAGGTTAAATGAGTGCAAGTCCTCGTTTTTAGGTAAGATTTCTTTGTCATTATAAATTTCTAAAAGGCTGTTATATATGTAAAGTGAAATTACGGTCATTATTTTGTTTTGTTTAAAATAACCTCGCGCAGATGTACGTTTTTTCAGTCCATTAATGATACGTAATGCTCTCTTTTGACATTTCAAAACTTTGTCTATTTCTGCGGCATTGCCCCATACAGTTATTGCATACCTTATTGTAGAGTGAATATATGCATAATACACAGATATCAATGTCTTTTTATCTACAAGCTGTTTAAGTTTTAATAGGGCGTAGTTACCACTGGCTATTTTCTTACAAATTTTGTCTATATGTGCATTATGATTTAATGTGTAATCTAGTGTATAACCTAAAAATACCGTGTTTTTAGTATTAACCTTGGCTATGCCTTGTTTAGCCTGGTAGTTCATCACTATACTTTTAGAGGCATTCAATATAATACCATTAGCATCAAACCATTGTTCGAGCATATTCAATATATTTTCTATTTTTAATTCTAAATTCTGCTTGTTTTTATCTTTTATTCCTATGTGCGTATCATCTGCAAATAAACTGACCAGTGTCCAGTCTGGCATTGCACTAGGAAGGTCATTAACATACACAAGAAACAACAAAGGCCCTAGTATAGATCCTTGGGGCACACCTATATTAGTATTCTGTGACTTTGAATTGTGATTGTTCACTGATACGATTTGGCTACGGTTGTGTAGATATGTTTGCAGCATCTTCAATTCAGTGCCTTCAAATCCATAAAACTCGAGCTTCTTAAGTAAAACATCATGTCTTAGGCAGTCAAATGCCTTAGAGAGGTCTCCAAAAATGCTTGCACATTTAAATGAACCATCTAACGAATCGAGAATAAAGTTAACTACTGTTCTGATGGCCATTTCCGTGGACCGACGTGCCCTAAATCCATACTGTGACACCGTGAATAAGTTATTACTTTCAAAATAGTTAACAATTCTGGACTTTAAGACAGTTTCTAGTATTTTAGATAAAGCCGGTAGGATGCATACAGGCCTATAGTTGCTAAGATCTGAATAGCTTCCTTTTTTATGTAATGGTATTATTCTACCTAGCTTCAAGATTTCTGGGAATACACCTTGTTCTAGACAAGAGTTAATAATAATTAAAAGCAGTTCCATCAAGTATTCGTTATTCAATAACATTTGTCTCATTGTTTTTGTACTTATGTCATATACGTCTAATGATGTTTTTTGCTTCATGTTGATAACAATCGTCCTTAATTCTTTGTAGTCAACAGCATGAAATTGTATAGATGTCATTGGTTTTACTAAATTATTTAAATACTTTAAGCATTGCTGCGCGTCAATTTGCAAATTAATTGTTAGTTTATGTGCAATATTACAAAAAAAAGTGTTAAATGTATTGGCAATCATTTTCGGTTCTGTTATATCTTCACTATTGTCATTTGTTTTTATTCTCGTAATAGTTGTTCTTGATTTTTGCTTATTACTCCTTTTTACTTGTTCTTGTATAATCTTCCAAGATTCTTTTACTTTATTTTGCGAGTTAGTTATTCTGTACCGATATTGTAATCTTTTGGCTGCAATCATAGCCCTTTTTAATACTTTTTTATATATTTTTATCCTATTCTTTCTTTCATCATTTTGATCATAACTCTGTAAAATTTCCATTTTTACTAAATTATTCTTTGACTTTTCAATACCTGGTGTTGTCCATTTTCTGAATACCCTATACACTTTTTTGCTCTTTTTAGGGAAAGCAATATTGTAATAGAATATAACGGAATCTTGTAAAATCTTCATTTTTGTGTTACAGTCATCACTTGACAATATGTCTGATTTTAAGTCAGTATAATTTTTGTTTAAAAGATAATTAAAATAGTTAAAGTTTGTTTTTGAAAAAGTTCTTGTGATATTAATTGATTCCTTATTAATAATATCAATGTGGCTACTTGGAATCACTAATTTAATGACGTTGTGATCGGAAAGCTTACAGTCTAAAACAAAACCTTCACAATTATCAAAATTCACTATAAAATTGTCTATACACGTAGAGCTGGTGCCTTGAATTCTTGTAGGTTCGTTTAATTGCCACTGGCAATTAAAATTATTGAGAGTACTTAAAAGCTTCTTACACTTCCTGTCCATTTTTAAAACGTTTAAATTAAAGTCACCAGCTATTACTATTTTCTTGCCTTCTCGACATAATTTGTGAAGTATTTTTGTTAATATGTCAAAAAACAGGTTAAGATCTTTGTCAGGTCTGTACATCGCTATTATAACAATTTTAGAAACTCTTAACTCTATTGCTGATAGTTCACAATTCATTTCAAACGATAGTTTATTCAAATCATTCCTAATCTTAAATTCTAAGTCACTTCGTACAAATATCGCGGTTCCACCGTGTTTAAAAATTATTCTATTGAAACAAGTAGCAAGCTCAAAGCCATCTAAAGTCATAGCTTGCACTTGGTGATTTTTACTCCAAGTCTCAGTTAAACATAAAACATCACAGTTATGATCATTTAGCAAATGTTCAATTTCAGAATATTTGTTGTGCATGCTCTGTACATTAGCATGCAATATTATCCATCCTTTTTTATTAGTAGCGGGTTTGGAAAATTTGTTCCTTGTGTATTTGATACAAAAGTTACTGGTTGACACTGGACAAAGTGCAGGGACGATGAAGGCTGGAAGTTCCGCTCTAGGGACGTTACTAGTACGTCTATAGTTAAACGTTTTGCTTCAGTGAATCTGTTCTGTTTTTTCTTATTATCACTCCTTACATTAATATCCACATATTTTACTCTTTCGCAGAAATTTGATAAATTTGATATATATCTGTTGATGTTATAGATATCTGTATCATTTTTGCTATCATAGTGTAATCCAGATATAATAATCTTGAATTTTCTATTCGAGTCACTTAAAATATCTTTTATAAATTTCATATACAGTTGTTTATTATAGTATAAGTTCGTTTCGTATTCTGTAATGAGGATTGCAACTGTGTCCTCGCTTCCAAGTGATTTAGTTATTTTTTCATATTCTTCTAGTATGCCAATGAACCCAGCATTTGGTTTACATAAGTTCGTAATATTATTATGTATAGGTGTATTTATTTTGTCATAAATTCTAGAAGCCATGCCTTTACCTATGCCATCTGAAAATATAAAGAGGTTTCTCTGATGTGGCTTGTTTTGTTTCTTATTAGTAACAATAGAGTGCCTATGTTGGCTTACATCGGTTATTAGTGGCGAAGGGGAAATTGCATAGTCATGGTCGCGTTCTAAATTGGGCTCTATTTTATCTAATTCAGTAAGTATTTCTAATTCTTTTATCTTATGATCTAGCTTCTTATTATCATTCTTCATGCGGAGACATTGTCTTTGTAATTTTTTTATCTTTTTATTTAATTTTAGTATTTTATTTGGAATCTTTACTCTCAAATTGTTACTTTTACGTAATTTCAAACATTTTTTACGTCTATTTTGTATGGCAGAAGTAGAGCGAGGTATCTCGTCGTTAGGATCAGTTGGTCTCAGTAGATTCTTTTGTTTTTCTTCTTCAAGACACTTTTTAAGTTGTTTTATCTCTTCAATTAAGTTATCGGTAGTCTGTTGTTCTTCTGCGTATTTTTTCTGCATTCTCGACGGCGGCGTAGATTGTGTTCTGAGTATATCACCAGAATCTTCAATTTCGATAGACATTCTTTGCCTTTTTCTTTTTCTTCCCGATAGTGGTGTACTATGTCCATCGTTAACGCCCATTTTTTTGTAGATTTCTATGATTTTATCTTTTCTTTCCTGATCTTTTTTAAGTTGTAAATTCTCTAATAATAGATTATCAACCTCATTATTGGCCGATAAGAGTTTATTTTCTAAGTCGGTGACCTTATGTTGAAGTGCTAGTGTACTGGGGTCGCTAATATCTAGTGTTTGATTAGGAAGACTTAAACACGTTGATTCAAAAATAGACATTTCTGAAAGATTTCCCATCGAATTTGCTCGTTGCTGGTAACGAATTCGTTGTGTTATATTCTCGAAATCCATATTTGTAATGTTTAGAAGAGAATGACGCAGTTTTACCACAAAAAAATAAATAAATTTAAAAAAAAAAACAGTCAAAAAGTCCACCAGTTACACGGTTTCGATCTCAGGTCGTATATGGAGCGCCTTTCCCAGACCAAGCTCGGAACCACTGCGCCACAGAGCTGATGCGTAATGTAGCGAAATACTCAAACAAGCTTGTTCCGTAATTTTAAGTGAATAGCCGTTAAGTTTTTAGAGTCTAAAGTTCATTTATATTTTAATTTGACGGTATAATTACATACTTAATGTGCTTAAAATTTTTCAAATTAGGGATAGACACTAGAACTGCATACATTTTAATATTTCATTTCACTTTAATTGATAGTAATTCACTGTATTATTTAGTAATGTTTGTTTGAAATTATGTTTGTTTTTGTTTGAGTTCGGCACTAAAATATCGTAACTATTCACTTCCACCTTTTACTTTGGCCAGAGTTTTGTTGTAAATAACACCATCACATATGAATTGGACCTTTCAGAATACGCTCCAATTTGTTTCACTGTAAAATGAGCACTTTTTCTATTTTTGCCGAATTTATTACACAGAGCCGATGTTGACACTGCTAGCGCCACCTAGCGTTTTTTTTTTCTTTGTTGTCCGCACGAGATGCCTCAGTACAGGCCCTTTTGGGCCATCGGCCTCTACTTTCAGGATATTGTTACTACCTCGAATCCTCCTCACCAGCGATGCTACTTTTTTCCAGATGACGTCATGGTAGCCAATGTGGGTGTGAACAAACATCTTAGAGTCACTGCAAAATCGCAGGTGTTTCATCAACACCCTGAACACATTATTATACTGGATGCGCAAGGCGTCTAGCGACTTTTGGAGCAACAGAACCTCAGACCGCCCATGTACATTCCTTGACAGTACGCTTTGAAGAGCGTAATTTAATTCTTGGTCAGTACAATTGCAATGGGCAAATCTGCGGGCCAGCATGTTCCCACGAACTGCCAACGCCCTTCGCGGGACAATGATGACATTGAGAAGGATCTCAATGTCATCATCGTCTCTAAGGTCGAATTTGATAAGATTCGTCCGTTTATTTTACTGCCAACTTTGTTCTTCCAATTAATAAATATCTGTACATGAAATGAACAGTTATAATGTTATATACTATTAGCGTTCTCAACATATTTTTCTACCGACTTTACAAAAAAGTAGGAGGTACTAAAGTCGACATAATTTCGTTCCACGCGGATTTTGAAATATTTTTTTTGTTTCATAGGTGTTGCTTTCCAATTGGTCCCATTTAAATTTGATCAAGATCTGATCAGTAGTTCTTGAAATATCTTCAATGATGCGTGTTAAGTACATCTAGTCTGATCAAAGTTCCGAAGATAAAGGGGTGAAGTCGGTTTTTTCCAAGCTTTGCTTGCGTTTAATTTTTTTTATAGAGTTTCCATCTCTGACATTGTAGTCCCCGGGAGGTTGTGTTACTATCTGAAAGTTGTATCTTATCTAAAGAGTATATTGTTTATTCTCACGTGTCATCTGAGTCACAGGTTCCGGCTAGAAAATCAGTCTAATATAAGGCATATAGAGACGTACAGTATTGTCTGTTCAGACCGACTTTTCAAGCTAAGATTATGTACACATTATAACATCTTTTTTTTTAATCAATAGAGTCGACCATTATTTTAATTCACTTTGTTAATGGCGGTCACACGCATAACAATTTCAGTTTGGAGACAATTTGACAAAACGACTCTAGCATCCCATCATTTTAAAACTTTTTTCTGTATCAGTTTTAATTTCGCAGAAATTCTGTGATGAAAAATAGATCACGCAGCGTGCTGGTGACACCAAGAGTTTTTGTTCAAAGTGACTTTTAAATACAATTCTTCTATGGATTCGGTGCACTGACTATCAAACATTATTATAATTTGTATGCTGTTTCATATACGTAGTATATAACATAGTTGCTGTAAGTGATTCTAACCTAATAGGCGCCATTGCATGACACGACGTAATATATTATTATTTCATTTGTTTTTAAGGTGGTATTTTTCGACCATGTTATACTATGTTATCTAACTGCTAGAAGTCAGTATTGCTGGCTGCTTCTAGTCGTACAATACCGATACGCTAAGTAAACCCTAAGTTTAGCGTCAATCCTTCCAAGCACTGGTCAATAGCATAGAAAAGATGCCAGAGCATTTTTAAATTAATTAATTATTAAATAATTCTAAACAATGTTATTATTTAACAGATTAACAATAACATTGTATAGAATTAGAAAATCACAGCGTGCCGTCCCAAAATGAAGACGTCCCGTTAACTAAAGGCCCCGGTAAAGGCAATGTATACAATCCCGCCCTTTCCTAATCCACGTCTGTACATTCAATATCGCACTGTATCCCAAAGGGAGAATTGTTAACCCTCGGTCAACGAGGAGCAAGAGTGCTTACAGTCCGATCATTGGACGGACATATTGGTAGTAATCCTGAATAAAGGTTAGAGGGAAAGTAGTTATTTAGAAGGGCCTTTTAGTTAGGCAGTAAACCCTGTTTGGGTTTATTCTAAACAAAATCGATCTTCCACATTGAAAAACAATCACGTTTTCTGAAAGACCGTTCTTCATTGTTTATAAATATTTTTATTGTGTTATTTTTTGTAACAGTTTTGAATCATAAATTTTTTTAATTTTGTTTACAGTAAATGATTTACCTTAGCATCTTTAATACGAGTACATAATAATTAAACGCAAGCAAAGCTTAAAAAAACCGACTTCATCGCTTTATCTTCGGAACCTTGATCATTTTTTATGTATTAAGCACGCATTATTGACGATAATCAAAAACTTCTTATCAGATCTTGACCAAATTTAAATGGGACAAATGGGAAAGCAACATCTTTAAAAAAATATATTTCGAAATCGGTTCACGTGGAAGCTATGAGGTAACACAAATAAAGAATAATAAATAGAAATACAGTCGAATTGAGTACCTCCTCTTTTTTTGTGAAGTCGGTAAAAGAGTAAACTAAGTATCTGTTTCTAAAAATAACTAATCAAATAATAAACAAATATATTCAAAATGTTATTACGATATAAATTTGACTTCTTTACTAAATATAAACCTTTACCTTGATTCTTTCATACTATGTTGTGTACCGGTTGTACTTCTTTTAAATAATTTATGCATCATATCTACGAAAAAATTGTACAGTTTTTCACTACACAGCTATAAAACTACAACATGAGTAAAAAACTGCTATAATATTACAATATATCCTCTTCTAATTTACACGATATCAGAACAGAATATGGTTTTGTAATATTTTAAAGTAACAGACAGACAGACAAAAGAACCCCTGCTTTTTGGGTCAGAAAACGATAAAAGCCTGATTACTCTTACGCGCTATAGGGTCTAAGGGGCGTAGGCATTCTACGCCGTTGCAGTTATGCACAGAGGACCTTGGAGGTTGAAAACGATTTGCTTCCAAATGAATGAAACTCCTTGCTAGAGTCAGCGTTTTCTGATCAGACTAATCAGGGAGTCTTTAAGTAACGAGCGAACAGGTATTTTTGTGGCAAGCCTGCTCCATTATCTGCCACATCGCAACTTAACCTCAGATTATATGGTGGTCAAACGTTTTCCTATCTTGAATAAAAAAATTGTAATTTATTCAATTCCTAAGTAATTAATTGCTGCGTTGATTAGTTGTAGATATATTATCACAACAATCTAGTCAATCATACTCATATTATAAATCCGAAAGTTTGTATGTAAGTATGTTTGTTCCCTCTTCACGCTTTGACAGATGAGCGGATTTAGATGAAATTTGGAGTATACATAGGTTATACCTAGAATGAACACATAGGCTTCTTCTTAACTTTAAAACGCAGGCGAAGCCTGGTATGGCTAGTTTCATCATAAATTGCTTAACAGTTATAAAGATACACGTATACGCAAACGTTAGCCTAGTTATTTGCCACATTACGATTTGTATAGAAGATTTTAATATACGCTTTTTGTATAGACTACATAAGAGATTCAAGAGATACACATAACGTCTAGTCTAAAAGACGTTAATATACGCATTATGTATAGACTAAATACGAAATCGTAGACTTACTGATACAAGCTTATCAACCGCGGATCCCGACAACTCTTTCTATAAATATAACAGTTCCCCTATTCGTAAACTCCGCAAGTAATACGAAGTTAAACAGTCTGACAACTACAAGTTATTTTTCAATAGAATATTTAAAGAGAAACCTTCGTTACAAATGGCAGGTGGGCCGAAGAGGGCACTGTAATTTATGTACGACTGTCGTTACTCCAACCTATTTCCATAAAGTCCAAGAAGTTTAGATAGCAACCCTATTTTTAAGTAGCTAAGGTATAATTTATTGGCTGATTGTGATTCGGTATAAAAGATTTTACGCTTTAGTTCATAACGAGCAGGTAGTTAGTATGTTTCAAGCAGGTAAGTAGGGATAATGTTCAGCTGTGTAAGTACTTACTTGGAGCAAATTCAGGAATATTATTATTGAAGATTTAAATATGTGACAATTTTAGGAAAGCAGGTTATTTTGTTACCTTATTCAGATATATTTTAATCAATGTATCCATTCCATCACGTAGTGTGATTATAAATGCGAAAGATTGGATGTCTATTACTTAATCACACCAAAACTACTGAACCGTTTTAACTAAAATTAGAACTAAGTAATGAACAAATAATATATAATATAATAAATATACATCTTGCATAATCTAGTATAGAGATTAAATATTGTATAAATATATGTGCTCGTGGTTGCTTTCTTAGTATACTAGCTATGCACTGCGGTCTCGCTTGCAACAGTTTGTTTATAAGTAGGAATATGGTCTTATGTCTATTCATTCTGAGAGTAGCTGGACCACCTTTCACCTTTCTTTTTTCCTCTTCCCACTAAGTGGGAAAGACCTATTTTATCCCACAATCTATAATGGTATTAGGTATATAAAGCTTACAACAATGTCGGATCAGTTTACGTAATAGTGATTGTATAGGTATATGTTTTTCTGAAGGTTTTTTTTATGCTGGGTAGGCAAGCATTTGACAACTATCTCACCTAATGAAAAGCGAAGTTGTAAAAAGCAAGGTTATATTGAAACCAGAAGTTCTAGTCTTGAAAAATCTTTGACTATTTTCCTGCAAAAAATCGATCTAATTGAGTTAATCATCCCCCTATCACAGATTCAAAACGAAATAACGTAACGTGCAAGTTTACCTGCTATAAAATTCTCTGTCTCCAGATACCCATCTTATCCCTGATAACTAATCTAGAGATCGGCTTACTTAGCTTCTCAGCCGGGGCAGAGATTGGATTTCTTTGATAGTACGATTTTATAGAGAATTGAATCCAGCCTAAAGTAGTGCTTGACATTTCAAACAAGCTAGTTATTACTAACTTATATATTTGATCGATTTTATTGGCTTTTAAAGCGTAGTGGATATTTATATTCCGCGAGTACCAGGTTTGATTTCTAACTAACTTCTTATTTTGATAATATAAGACTAAACGTGTGTATTATATATTATATTGATGGTTTTTTGAACATTTCATCTTTTTATGAATAATGGGGTTAGTGATACACTATATAAGTCAAAATACATACTAAAAATTAAAACCCCGACTGAGTTAAAAAAGAGTCTACTTTTTCACTTAGCTGAATTTTAAGCTATCAAAAACTATAAATACATTCATTTGAATGCATTGATTAACAAGTTATATCATACTTATTTTTATAATCTCCTTTTAATTTCCTTAATTTTGATACACTACTTTAAAGGTTTGATTTTTTTTAAGTTTTACTATTTTTTAAATAATTAAAACATTTTGTATTTTTTTTATTTCGCGCCAAAAATAGGAAAATTTGGTTTTTTTTTAAAGCATCTATCTAAGAATACTTGGTATTTTAAGACAAATAAAATGAATACCTTAACAGTCGAAATCCAGCCGTTTGGAGATACTAGGTAATAAAGACATTTACAAATACACACGTGTGCATACATAAATACAAGTTGCGCGCGAAAAACATAACCCTTTCCTGCCAGTCAGTTATTAAATTGGTCTACATTTTAGCTACCTATTTAAAAATACTCATTGGCGATGATTAGTTAGTCGAGTACAAATTGCAGTCTCATTCACGAACGTAAGGTCGCTTACACGACTTAATTCCCTCAAGCCCGTTTTACCATCTAACAACAAGACAAACAGTCAAACGTCGGCCAAATATGGTTCACATATCTCTTCGCTCAAAGCGTTTCGCTTCTACGCTCATCATCCGTACTGCGAAAGAGTGGAACTCATTGCCCTCGTCTTTGTTCCACGAACAGTATAATCTGGGAGTCTTCAAGTCAAGAGTGAATAGGTACCTTTTAGGGAAGCATGTTACATCTTCGGCCACATCATCACTTTCCATCAGGTGAGATTGTGGTCAAATGCTTGCCTATCGGGCCTAAATTTTCAGAATTTCAGAATTTAACGTCATTCGATATTATACATTTGATTTTATACATAAGTAATATAATCGGTCAAATCGTGTACACTCTAATGGGCAATTTTCTACCACAACCCACCTACATCCTTTTACAACTCACTTTCAACCTAAAAACATTTTTTTGATAACACGCACTATACATCAATGTCAACTTAGCACATTTCACACATGAAATATCTAGATCATTTGTTATTGCCAGAAACGCCTAAAAATATATTTATAAATCGAATCAGCCGTAAATATTATAGTGAAGTGATATAGGAGAAGGTGTATTATTTTTTTAAAGAGTCGTGCTAAAATAACTGTTACGTACTTTCACTGGCCCTATACAGTGAAATAATTAGGTGAATATAGACCCAATTTCAGAAAAAATAAAAAATATTTCTTGGATTTATAGAACTTTACTTTTTGACGTGATAACGTCTTATAAATGGATGAACACCGGCTGGACGCACGAATAAGTGTCACGTTCCACCCGAGCCTGAGCGTGCAAGCGAGAGCGTGGCCCAAGCGTCGGCGAGTCGTTACGAGTGTAAATAAAAGTTAATTTATCCAAAAATTATAATTTTCAATTAAATGCTTCTTTGTATTACATTAAATAATGATAATTCGGTGATAGTAATTCAATTCAATTCATAAAGGTATGCAAATTTCATCAATGTTTCTTTATGACGTTATCACGTAAAACTATCGTCCGTAAACCGACTTTACAGACAACCAATTTTTTTATTTAGAACTGTAGACTCATTATGAAAAATACGATGAAATTTTAAAACCAAGCGAAGCAAAGTATCACTAGTCTATACAAGCATGCATGACTCGTTGCTTACTTGTCGCATAGACGTTTGTATCTGCTTTCTAAAACTCGTTATAATTGTATGAAGCATACCAAAACAATGGCTAAACCGCAAAATGTAGGTCGTTTGCAATTCCAAGCTAACTAAGATTTATCGTTCAAGACCCAAAATAATTTATTTCACTGGACCCGGATGCGCATGAAAAAGTTGAATAAAATTGTACAAACCTAACCCAAATCGAGTTAGCGAAACCATTTCCTTTCTAACAAAAGGAATCCGCAGATTCAAAGGGTTTATAACTCATACACATATACACTATGACTAGTGATTTTCAGATGACTTGGCACGGTCTATCTACCTTCACTGCAATACGGCAAATACCTGCAAAGACTTCAATATGAGAATGTTTGAGAACCTCGTAAGTAGCGTTTTAATTAAATTGTACAAAATGGCAGTATTTTCAAACGACTTCAAAAAAAGAGGTTCTCAATTTTCGACTGTATGTTTTTTTTGTATGTATGTTAAGCGATATCTCCGTCAATTATGAATCGATATTGATGTTTTTTTTTACTGACTTCCCAAAAAAGGAGGAGGTACTCAATTCGACTGTATTTTTTTTTATGTGTGCTACCTCATATCTTCTTTCCACGTGAGGCGATGTCAACAATTTTTTTTTAGTTTGAAAGATGTTGCTTTCTAATTAGTCCCATTTAAATTTGATCAAGATCTGATCAGTAGTTATTGAAATATCGTCAATAATGTCTATTTTGTGACGAATAATGCGTACTTTGACGATGTTCTGGTTTACCCGACTTCAAAAGTTACCTCATAACTTCTTTCGTTGTGAGCCGATTTTGATGATTCTTTTTTTATTTGAAAGCTCGTGCTTTTTATGTGGTCCCATTACAATTAGATCCAGGTTTGATTTCTAGTTTTTGAGTTATAGTCAATAATGCGTGTTTATACATTAAATCTGATCAAGGTTCCGATGATAAAGCGGTTAAGTCGGTTTTTTTAAGCTTTGCTTGCGTTTAATTATTGTTTGGTAGAGTATACTTTTGAGGTGGTCTCATATACATTTTATCGGAATCGGTCAAGCCAAAACCGGAATAAAAGCGATGAAATAGTTTTTTTTTTAAGTTTGCTTGCGTTTCAATTATGTTCCCTAAAATAACAATCGCTAAAATAATTACGGCTAAGCTGTTAGTTTTCTACCTTCTTCGACATATAAACTTGAAGTGTATGTTTTCAAAGTACCTTAATTCTCTACTAACAGTGCCCCGCGGCTTTGCTCGCTATTATCAACTTAGTAATAAGCTATGTACATTCCAAATTTGACCCAAATCCATTCAGCCATTAAAGCGTGAAGAGGGAACAAACATACTTGCACACAAACTTTCGGATTTATAATATTATAGTAGGTTTACAATTATCATTTAAAGTATCTACCTTTGACTATTAAAGTACGATTAGGGATAGCGAGTATCGGGTTCGATTCCCGGTGGCAACACTAATTTATTTTAGGGAGAACCCCAAGAGAAATTGTCTTTCCCAAAATTTGTATTTCTGGTTCTAGGTGTGATTGCGTGTGTAATGTGAATGTTTCCGGCCCGACACAAGTTTTCGCACTTAGTGTGGGGAGTGTGAAAGCGTTTATGTTGTTTAAATGCAGAACTCGTTCACAGCGCAGTTCTAAGAAACTTTGCTAACCTTTCCAGAAATTAATTATGGTAAAAGTTATGTCGATATCTAACAAAGATTTTTTGTTTTAACATTTCAGTTATTTCGAAACCTTCTATAGTTCAAAAATGATGTTCAAATCAGTCTTGAGCTAGTTCAATCGGAGAATATGCATTCAGCATAGCCATTTCGAGCATTTCCTTTCTACTGAACAAAGGCGAAAAATGGTTTATTTTTAACTTTTAAAAGCTGTTGGCTCTTGAACCTCTGTTTCAGCAGGGTCGGTCTACCGATGCTATGTTTGGACATTTTTGTTGAGGAAGTAGCATTTCTGTTTTGAATATATCACAGTGAACATTTTATTTATTAATGTATTGATAATGGAACAAGGACAATGATACTTACTATCAAGTATCATTGTTCTTGTTACATTGATTAAGAACATTTTGTAACTTTGGAAATGTTTTTATAGAGGTGTCTTTAATTTTAACATCAAAAGCACGGTATTCATGATGTATACTACACCATTTAAACTAGAATTTTAAAATTGTGTATGAGTATAGGTCATATATTGATGATATAAATATATTTTTATAAATAAGATTTTAAACTCTGTTTCAATTCATTTTTCTACTTTATAAAAAAATATTTCATGATTTTTATCAAAAAAATCCTTAAGATTTTTAGGCGCTTTTAGCAGACCTAGAATAATGACCAATGTATTTTAACGAATAAATAAAAAAATGTATTTATATAAAATAAAATTATATTGCATAAAATTCTACAAATGAATAAAAAATAGCTCGTAATTTTCCAGCTATTTATATTCCATAGAATTTTAATGCTGACTTTTTAAATCACGTAGAAAATATAGCAAGACAAAAAAATCAAAATAATAGTAAGAAAAATTACTAAGCTAGTTTATTAAACTGAAAAGTTTAAAAACAGAATTACATAGACATGGACTTAAAGGTATTAAAAAAATGCTTTATTTAACAGCTATCAAAGGCTATCGAAGCTCTACTTTAAAGTACCATGACTATAAACTTATAAAACCCCATAAAGCTACGGTAAGACAAATATCAACAGTATAGACAATTTACGGCCTTACCAGTCATTTGTGGGATTCAATCCAAATACCATTATTTTACCTTTGGCTTTATTGGTATAAGAGGAAATGGGTCAACAATAATCGTATGTGGGTAATCTATTTCCGCCTTGATCGATAGTCGGCCTGCACTAAATACGATGAGATCACTAAACATTTCTAACAGTACTTAAAGTCGTATGAAATATTTTAACAATAAAATATTTTTATATATATTGTTCACAAGGCGAGCCCAGCGGCTTCCCCGCGTTTATCAAGTTTAGAAGTAGTTTATGTTTTAATCCTAGGTTTAAAGCTTTTTTTTATGCATTTGACCGCTATCTTACCTGATGGAAGTGACGATGCGGCCGAAGATGAAACATGCTTGCCTAGAAGTTACCTATTCACTCTAGACTTGAAGACACCAAGATTTTACAGGGAACAAAGACGCAGGCAATGAGTTCCACTCCTTTGCTGTACGGACGATGAACGTAGAAGCAAAACGCTTCGAGCGAACTGGAGGTATATCAACCATAAATGGATGACGTTTGATAGTTGTTGTTTGATGGTAAAAAGGGCATGGAGGAATTATATCATGTAATTCCTGAGCACACTCTCCAAAATGTAAAGTATATTGATTCCAAATTTTATCCAAATTCGCTTAGCCGTTACAGCGTGAAGAGAAAACAAACATACTTACACATTTATACACAAACTTTCTGATTTATAATATTAGTGTGATACATCTGAAACGATGATGGCTCATTGGTAAATGAGGCGGCTCCAATCGTTGACCTTGGTTTCAAATTCTACCACAGTCTAAAGATTCTGTTTAATGATATTATGATAAAATCTATGGTCGCAGAATATTTTCTAATGATTATTTGACTAGCTGATCGTAACAATGATTATAGAACAATCATAGTTCCCCATCTGTTTGTAGAAAAATGTATATATATAACTAATTGTATTCTGGCAGATATGCTGAAAAGCCAGTCTTAAGTACTCTAAGCTACGCTAAGTGCTTAAAAAAATATAATTACTAAAAAAAAGGTGAGCAAAAAAATTACATATAAAATCGACGCATAATGATGATATTAGCGATTGTGGTTAAAAAACAACATGGTATATTTCTACGAAAAATTTCTACACAGTGTAAAAATCTTAATTAACGTAGTATAAAATATCATAGTTAAAGAAAAAAGTGGTTGATTAGTTCAAAGTGTCATAAAAGGGCGTGCGTTTTCACATCCATGTTTTGTTATAAATGTGTGTATTAAAAATGTTTGTATCTTGTAAAAAATTTAAAACATATTTACATATAAACTAGCAACAAACAACGCAACACTAATTAACCAGTCTGACTATTTAGTCAGTGTCAAGTAATAATATAGTTCGCAATCTAGTGCATTTGCACTAGATTGCGAATCCAACATTGGAAGAAAAAAGAACATGTATTCTGAATTGCAGGACAATGTTTTCTGTGAAACTACAGGGTATATAGAGACTATTCCAACCTTGTAAGAAAATGTTAACATTCATTATGTCAAATCGCAGTTTACTTATACTACCTAATCAGTTACCTACTCAGTTACCTACTCAAATTGCAAAGTTTCGCGCGCTAAATCTAAAATCGCTAAACTGTTCAAAATAATTATGTTTTCGGGCTTCCAAAATATAGGGCTAGCAGAGTTTGAAGCCCTTAGAAAATGATAAAATGAACCTATAAGGGATTAAAAAAAAGTATAAATTCTCAAAGTGACGAGGGCAGTGCTTTGCCGAGCAGGGTTTTGAAAGATTTATGACCAAAACTTTGAATGGCACTACACCTTAATGGGTAAGTGTGACACTCACCATCAGGCGATTGAGTAATTTTGTTTCTCAATTAAATAAATAAATTAGTCCTAATATCCTTTTCCGTTAACAAAAGATATTGAGTCAGTACATCAGTTAAATTGTAAAACCTTTGGCGTGAACATTCAACTCTGTCTTCCACAACACTCTGACTTTTATAAGTCAAGCCTAAAAATAATAAAACATTTCGAGGCGTCGGCCCCGCCGTGCATCAAACATGCA
Organism: Lomographa bimaculata; assembly: GCA_948107665.1. Lineage (NCBI taxonomy): Eukaryota > Metazoa > Arthropoda > Insecta > Lepidoptera > Geometridae > Lomographa > Lomographa bimaculata. Next base: position 6,425,240 of record OX403597.1, read on the forward strand.
TAAGCAGCTCACACGCGAGCTTTTAGAACGAACGGACACATTGAAGTCGAGTGTGGAGAGCGGAATAAAACGTTATTTATATAAATGTGGTGAGAAGTCGTTTATTTATCTCCATAATGAGAAATTTGATTTAATTTGGACCATTAAAACTCGGAATCGTTCACCTTGAAGCCAAAGACGTTGGACGTTTTCGGTTGCACTGTAGAAGAACGACTTATTAAAGCAGGAAAGATGTACAAGAGACCGTGTTAGACAGCATAAAACAAATTGATTTTTTATTAGATTCTTTGGATATCATCCTGTTTGTTGAGTAAATTATGTTATAAATATTACTAATTTATAACCAAGATTTCACCACCCACGATTCAAGTCTTCGAACCTAATGGAATCAGTGTGTGTAAAAGCGTTACATTTTGGTTTAAAGTATGGATATGGATGAGAAGAGCCGAAGACCGGGCTCAGTGGCGTTCATTAGGAGAGGCCTATGTCCAGCAGTGGACAAAAATAGGCTGATGATGAAGATGATGATACCTTTTTAAGCTCAAGACTGAAATATGATAAACTACCCGTGCCCCGTGGCTTCGCCCTAGTTTATCACTTAAAAAGTAGCCTATGTGTTAATCTTAGGTTTAAGCTATCTACATTTCAAATTTCTTACACTCAAAATTTTGGATTTATAATATTATTGTAATTTCTAACTCTTAAGTATTCCTGCAAGGCAACACAATATTCGGAACATCAATGCCCGGACTTTAATTAACATAACATAAACACACACAGCCCCATACTTAGTTCGATGACTTGGTTTGTGGGTGTCAGCAACAATATTTACATCCCCACCCGGAACCAGAAATACAAATTTCCTTAGGGGAGAAAACTTGTATTCTAATGTTAAAACTATCGTGAGTATTACACATTATGTTTCAATGTTATATTCGGCTCAAAGCACGAAAATTTTGACTTACTTTGTAGTCCGAAATTAGTCGACTACAAAGTAAGTCGAAATTTTAGTGTTTTAAGCCGAATATAACATTGAAACAAAACTTGTATTTCTAATAATCTAACCCAATCTGCTTTAAAGGCGAAAAATATAAATGAAGTTCACAATTGTACATTACATTAAACTAAAAACTAAATTAAAATTAAACAAAAAAAACTATAATTAGATATAAATATGTACAAAACTTAATCTAATAGTCCGCTACCAGTAGGCAAAGTACCCAAAATGCTGGCAGCATTGCCACGTTGAATGGCAATACTCAATCTCTATCCAAAATATTTGCCAGCATTTTGGTCACGAGTTGCTTCGACCAAACGCTTTGTTAATTCATTGTAGAATGTATGTGCTCCCGGTCCCCACGGTCCCAACGTCTCAACCCCAAAAGGCACAAATATATAACCACTATCAAGATTACTATATTTGCGCCTTTTGAGAGTCTCTGCTGATTCAGCCGAAACACCAGCCTTATTTTTAGTTCCAGAAAGATGAGACGGTGCTAGGGTGTCTAGGCAAGTTGCATCCCAAACCAAAGGCCGTCCCATCTTCCATGGAATCAGGGTCATTCCGTCAGGCCTTTTACCGTCATCACGCGCTAGACCATTTGGTTCCAAAATAGCCGCACAGTTGGCGGTGGTAAGAGCCCGACGTATGATATCATTAAGACTCGTGTGGCGGGGAATACGTCCTGCACTCCTAGAGCAAGACAGACCGTGATGACCGAGCCGGTCAACAGCAGTACCGCACTGACAGCGGTGTGGAGCACAACACGATGCGCCAAATCGAAGTGATGCTGCGATACGGAAAGCCGATGAATCCAGCAGCGTTCCCGTATTTGGCGATGGGAGAGCCTGTAGCCACAGACCTGATTCCCACTCCGAACTTGCAAGAAGACGGGCACGATCTGCGGAACTTAAGCACGTTTGAAATAAATGATTCCGTACTTTGTCGCAGAGCGGCCCGTCCCAAAGCTTCTGAGAAGACAGATTTTCTGGGAAATCAGTGCCTGAACAGGCTACCAACCACGCTTTCTTGGCCTCGTCTATAAATGATATTTTTGTATTAAATGGTAGAGCTACTTGTAAAATTTTATTAGTCAATTTTTGAGTACTGTGTACTGATGACAAGAAAGCGGGAAGGGCGACTCCCGAAATTGATCGAATGCCAAGGCCTTCCAAACGCACTGGCAGTGAAGCTTGCAACCACGCTCTCTCGTCTAAATTTATATTCAAAATAGATGCCAATGTGTTTTTGACAATGTTGTCTAAATTTTGAATAATATGTTCATGTTTCCATAGCTGGCAACACCGTAAAGTATATGTAAATTTTGGGACAAAAAGACAGTATTTGAGTATTGTGAAGGCCATATGAGTATTAATTTTTAGTAGACGATCTGAACTCTGTTTAAAATTTTGAATTTTTTCATCAAAAAATGAAGGGAATGATTCGTTAAGAATAGGGGAGCCCAATAACCGAAGGGATTGTTTGTTAATAATTTGAATATTTGGAGCTAACGAGTTAAATTTTTGAATTACTTGGTCTCTTTCTGTATATTTTTCGGAAACATAAAGTTCACATTTTGAAAAATTTAGTTCTAAGCCAATTTTTTGGAATTCGTCTATGAGAAGACGAAGATCTTCAAAAACAGTATTTACATCGCCACCTAAAGTCCCATCGTCCAAATACCAAACATTAAGTTTGGAGCGAAGTTGTTGGATAATGGGATGTACAGACAGACCAAAGACTGCTGGACCCAATGGGTCTCCTTGCTGACAGCCTACCGCTGATTTAATTTGGTTGCCATGATATGTTAATTTTGTGTAAGAACCATAACACTGCCAAAGAAAATTGTACAAATTTGGAATTTTATCCTTTACTTGCGTCAAAAGGGCTCCTCTATCCACCGAATTGAAAGCATTTTTCACATCCACCTTCAATAAAACCTCTCCACAATCCTCGTTCAAAAAAGTGAACTGAATGGACGGCGGCTTCACAACCCCCTCGCGAGCCAAACCCTAACTGCAAAGGCTGAAATAGGTCAGCTAGATGCGTAGCTGTTTTTCTGCAGCAATTTTTTGCCGCAAGGCGTCGGTAAGTCATACCAACCGCTATTGGTCTGATTCCGCCATCCTTTTTTTTTAAAGCGCAGAGATTAGCACCGTAAAGAATATCAATAATGTCACTGTTTACTCGCCCAGACATCATCAGATTAACCAAAGCCGTCAGGTCCCTCAATAAGACTTCGCCAGTTTCGCCGTTTCCGCCACACAGCAAATCTTTCAAATGTTGTGGCGTAAGCGCGTCTAAACCACCAGCGGAACCGCTTTGGAAAGACATGACGGCTGCGAAAACATCCAGGGCGGTAGCTTCTACAGTGACATTTGACTCTTCCGGTGCTTCAGGAAGCTGGAGGTCTGTTCTTGGAGGTGGATGTTTCCCTTCTAAAACAGAGAGTGTTTCAGGGGTTGCAGGCGCAATTGTGTCACTTGAAAATAGTATTCGGGCAGCTCCTTTTATATCGCCGTCACCCAGTTTGCTTTCCACGAGTTTATAGGTAGCAGACTCAGTGTACGGTTTAACAGTAATATTTGAATTTTGAATTGTCTCCAAGGTATTTTCCAAACAAGAAAACTGTCCTTTTTGGGCACTGTACTCTACGCAGTTTTCCTTAACCCTATTGGTCAAAGATTTGTTGTTGAAAGGATCATGACTGACATAAAGTACGGAATATGGAAAGGACAATAAATGTTCCCAACTACATTTTGAATTTTGTGTAACTACATTTCGAATGGCTTGTGCCAAAGCAGAGGCAACAGAAAGGCGTGCACCTCGAGGAATTCTTTTTAGTATTGGTTTAGAATGTTTGAATTTCGTTAATGTTTGCCAAAATGGTTCTGGGTTATAAATTTCATTGTTAGACTCAAAATTCAAGTTCGAATTTGGGGCCGAAAGTGACAAAATATTATTGCTTTTGTGGCATTTACCTTGGTGTATTTTCAAGCCTTTCTGTCCCTTAAAATATCGTACCTGGGAACATTGTGAGCACTGAACCAGATTTTCTTGTGACACAAATTGATTGTCCGACTGAGCGCATCGTGACATATCCACCGTGGCAGTTTGTATTTTATATACACTTAAAACGTTACATAATAATAAAACTATACATATTAAAAATAAAACACAAAAACACATACAAAAAATATAAAATAAAAGTCACTATTATTTATGTCAAAAATTAGAATAGCGCCCATAGAACATGTAAGCACCGCGTCTGGGGGCTATTGTTGCAGAAGAGTATATATTTATATTAGTATATAGTTATACTAGAGTATTTTAAGTTGTTGAGTAATCACAATATCGATGTTTTCCAAGTTTATTGCTTTGCTAAAGTCACGTGTACACGCTTTGCATTGGGGACAAGCATTTTTATGACATTCATCCATGATTGGTATCCTCAATTATTAGAAGGTCACCATCAACTTCGATCCCGAAGTATAAAACGTATAGCATATAATATTGGGAATCCCTTCCAGCCCCACTTGCACTTCGTCACATACGCAAAATCCGTTTCAGAATCAATTTATATAATTTTTTATATTTTTACTGTTTTTACTTTGACGTTGTCAGTTCACAAAGTTCACGGATATTAATTCTATTCATACTATTACTAGTTAAAATTTCTAACATCAAAACAAACTACCACTCAACACGCTACGTTTGATAAACTTGCCAACAATGTGTCTGAAAGGCCTTTGCAGTTCTCATGGGACCACGGTGTCAGTTGTCACAGTAATGAATGTGCACTGTACTGCTGACGGCCATATACCGAGCTTATGGGTACTAAATATGCAAATACGAGCTGAGTTATGGCTAGATGGACCTGACCATCACTTTCAATGGTTCACGTTTTGTATAACTCATAATCGTTATGACTTAAACAAGCAATCCTTGCAGCAGACTTGCGTTAACAGTCTATTGATAGTTCTATTTTTATATAAACGTAAACGAATACACACTCACAGCCCCACACTAGTTAGAATTCACGCAGTTAAACAACTTGGGTCGTGAGTTCATTCGTTCGTTGGTTCACATCACACACACACCATTTACACCCAGAACCACAAACACAAATGATGTGTGATTGCAGTTGTGAGAAATAAATGCGTTTTTTTGGAGTGAAAAATTCTTTAACGGCGTTGTGCACTATTTTGGGATGGGTAAAAAATGTTAAACTCGCGTCAGGACACGTGACCTGATTGAAAATTCGTAAGACGGAAAATTCGCAAGACGAAGGAGAGGAAGTAATATCTCCCTCTCTTTCTACCGCGCGGCGAAAAATGTTCAAGTTTTCACTTCTGCCGGCACTGCCGGAGTGCAACCCGTTTATTTTTTGCTATATGTTTTTTTTTCAGAGGCGGCGACTTAGATTTGACGAAAAAAGAACATTCACACTAAGCTCAACGACTAGTGTCGTGGGTACCGGAAATATTCACATCACACACACAATCGCACCTAGAACCAGAAACACAAATTGCACCTGTGAGTACAAAAGTGTTTTGATTTTGTTATGTGATTACTTGTTAGGGGTACCCATTTAGATTTGACAAAAAAGTAACAAAGAACAGATAAGTAAATAGTATTTTAAAATGAACTAAATGTAACATTGTTAAATTCGCCAAAAACAATATATTTCAAAATACATTTCGTTAGTTTTACTGAGATGTATATAATGAATCAACAGAAGGTCGATACTATTAATAATTACAATAATTGTTCTTGTTGTACGTTAACCTGGATTAAACTCCACATAAAAAGAAATAAGAGGATATTACCAACCATTAAGGAGTCATAGTGTATTATCGTCAATAATAAATGTGCACTAGTTTATAGTTACTGTTGACGGCTATCAATGCCGCCATTTACCGTCCCTGAACTTATGGATACTGAATATGCAAATGCAACTTGACTTATTTCTGGTTGACTTTACTGTTTATTTTAAGATACGACTAAATAGCGTAAATTATGTTATATATTGGCCTCGATTCTGATGTCACACACTAAATTAAATTTAAACTATTCCTGTCTTTTACAAAATAGGAACGCAAGACAGAGATAGCATAAATTTTAGTGCTGTCAAGTTAGTCAGAACTTAGATGTCTATGCAAGCTTAGTCGAGTATGTAATTGGTGTTGACTAAAAACACGCTCCTTTCTGCTTCTGCCGTTCATATTTTAATTGATAAACTAGCTTGACAGCACTAAAATGTATGCTATCTCTGTCTTGTGTTTCTATTTTGTAAGAGACAGGAATAGTTTAAATTTAATTTAGTGAGTGTACATCAGAATCGAGGCTAATGTATATACTAGTGGTTCTGTGAGATCAAGACCTCGAGTAGTTTTCGAAATGGCAGATTTTTTAAATTACTTTTTCAACTTCGTTTCTCCGCCTTTATGAAAAACTCCTAAAAAGAGAATTGACAAAAATCTCCATAGGAATCATTATCAAACCTACTCACAAAATTTTCAGAGAATCGGTTGAGAAATGCGACCTCTAGAGGAGAAAAGCCGGACATTCGGACATAAGGTAAGTATTTTTGCCCAAACTGAAACGGAGACGCTTTGCTCGTGGTTTGCGGTTCTTGGTTTGACGCCTACAAAGCTACAAAGACAAATGAATATGCGAATTCAGTTTGGGAGAAGCGAAAAGAAGTTTTGCCTCGTTTGTAGTGATTTCAGAATTAATGTTATATCCTTATTAGTACATTGTCGCCGCGTTGCCTCTGGTAAAATAATATACCATTCAAATTTAATACAAGTTCAGTCTTGTGTAAAACAGCTAAACACTTTGTATTAGAAAAGAATAGAAAAGAAAACAAAATTTACCACACACAGTTACCTTTAGGAAAATACCGTCCATAATAATCACCTTGTGCCATTGCTGCCCACCCACACGTGTCACATAGGTCATGGCCTCACACAAAATGTCATAGAAAATCAAGTCAGACTATCCTTGTATTTTTTAATTCAGATTAGGTATAAACACTTATTATATGATCACTTTACATAAAACGATAAGTCACATTGTTTATTTATTACAATAACAGAGATCAAAATAATTTAAGCCTTAAAACATTTCGAATTGACGGTAAGATTAATTTGAGGGTAACTGGTAAAAATGTCCGCTTACCCTCAAAAAGATTACTGAGAGCTTTGAAGGAAGACACGAGTTTTCAGTTGTTTATAGACTGTTTAGATCTTACGTTCTAGACCGCAAAAATAATACTGACACGTAACATGTTAGCGACAGCATCGATAAGAAATTGGCAGGAAGAAAGTTGTTGACTCTGCCAAGTTTAAAATTAGACACACACTCACAGTTAATACAATTTGTATGGCATCTGATAGTAAACAATTACAGTATAATTTGTCTCCATTCATTCTCTAGTTCTCTTCAAAAAATCTTCATCCTTGTGGCTGTAATTGAATTTAAGTGGGGCAACTTCATTGAGAAAAATGTTACTAACATTTTAGTGCCATATGTGACCACTAATTATTTAGTAACAATTACAAAATAATTTGGTAACAACTAGCTTATTTTGTAAAAAGAACTTAGTATTTGTAATTTGACAAGAAAATATGTTTCTGAGAACTTTAGTAGTCTAGTTTCTCAATTTTTTTTCTCCACGTAATTACGTCAACTTAACAATACACCTATGAACCTACTCGTATACCGATAATACAAATTCTGACTCATGCTTTGTGGAAAAAGTTTGGGATTTTGGCGACAGATTTTTCTATGGATGATATCTCAGTATGATAAAGTACGACTGTATCCTGTTACTGGGTAGCAAGCCAGGTGATCACGTGTTGAGAACGGCAAACTCCTGAAGACTTCGCGTTTTGGTAAATTTCAATAAAAGATGCGACTAATGACGTCTAATTAACAGTTCACTCTTGAACCTACTAGTACTCTGTACAATATCTAACAATTGACATATTAGAAAGGGACAAAAATATTCCACTCTTCCCTTTGAAAAGCTCAGAAGTTTATCTTATAAGTATTACATTTTTTTGTAGAGACGATTCAATCTAGTTCGTCAGTTATGTGGTTTATTGAAACATATTTTTACAAAATTAATTATTTCTTAATGTATATATCAAACATCTTATTAAACAGTATAAAACTTCTCGACACAATTTTGTTTCTTTTTTTCATACATAGGTTTAGATGACTCTGTGAACTCCGTACCACGCCATTTATTAAAAGTTTATATATAATGGCAAATCCCGCAAATAATGTTTTTCTAGAAGTTGCCGCGTTTCGTCAGATTCTAATAAAAAATAAAATTCTGCTTGATAAAAAGCTTAAACAAGTGGCTAAATATTTTTATTTAACTGCTTTCGGCTACACCGATTTTCACCAAACATAGATAAGAACACTTTCGATCAAGTCACCTTATAAATGAATAAATTGCATCCAAATTGGTGAACCAATTAAGAGCTATAATGACACAGACAGATACACACACAAAGAGGTCAAACTTATAACACCCTTCATTCTGCGTCGAGGTTTAAAAACTAAAAGGCTATACTTAGAAAGGTTTGTTCAGGTTTGCATAAAAAATACTGGCTTGTTAAAAATTTTCACATATTTGTCATCAACCCTACAAGCATTAGGTACATTCCCAAGGGTACGCGTTATCATGCTAATGCCCTCTATGATTAAAAATTCCATGACGTGATGCGACGGCCATCGCCATGGTTACGTGGTAGCCATTATCTATTCTATGATCGTGTTGGACACAAAATAATTTGTATCACACTATTATTATTAATGCGAAAGTTTTTGTGTAAATATGCGTGTGAGTATGCTTGTTTTCTGTTTACGCTTTAACAGCTGAACGGATTTGGATTAAATTGGGCATGTACACAGCTAATAACCGACTTTAACTTGAATAATGCGAGCGTAGCCGTACGGCTAGTAACAAATGCATAACTACTAAACAAATAAACGCTTTCATACTCACTTTTTTTGAATGCCAATTCTCTGTCAACTAAAAGCTATTATATATGTGCTCAGAAGACCCAATACAAGGTCAAACATAGTAGCGGAATGTCACAAGACACTACAAATACTTTAAGACAAGTTTCATGGAGAGGTAAAATGGATCAAAAGCCATAATGTCCAGGGAACATTAAGGCAGATAATCTAGCTAAAGAAGGAGCCAGGAAGCCTGTAACTGACCGCGTGGCGGTGCTCTGCAAAAAATCTACAATGGAAGTTAGAGAGCTACTACGCCGTCATACGGAAAAAGAACACCAAAAACTGTGAGACAAGAGGATGGACTGCAAACACACAAAAGCCGCCTTTCCGTATCTAAACAGGAAAATTACAAATAATTTATTAAAGTTACAACGGTAAGATAATAATCGAATGTAATGGTAGGCTTTATAATTACAGGTCACTGTACCCTCAACTACCACCTACACATATAGGTGTCACAGATAGCCCTTTGTGTAGCGGATGCATGGAAAAAAACGAAACCGTAGAACACGTAATAGCTCAATGTGCTGTCACCGAAAAAATTAAAGCCACCAATGGAATGCAAGAGCAACATTCTACTAAACCTAAAGACCCACAGAAATCAAATGCAACAACTTCACCACTGGATCAGTTATGCCAGCACCCCAAAAACACATACTCTGTTGTTTTAAGGAGCTGGGGTGGATGGGGTAGCTCCTGGCAGGGGGAAATGCCCAATTCACCCCAAGTGGGACGTCAGAGCAGGCCTTACCGCCTCCAAATTGAATAAGAATAAGATCTGTCAACTTACCTTCATGGCAAACATTCGTTCGTAAATTTAGACGACACAAAGATAACGCAAAATACCACGTTTAAAATTGCCTGAATATGATTGCATCTTCAAATGTTTATTTCAATATTAATAATTAAAAGTTATGTTTCTATGAATCCATAAACAATCGACTTAAAGCAAAAAATAATGTGCTTTATGAGTTTTATTTCGTAAATTAGGAATTAAAAATGTATGTTACGAAATGAGTTTTTAGCACGCAGCGTTCATACGTGATCCCAAGATTAGTCTTAGCTTTCTACCACGTTAATATTGTTTTTTTTAATAACTGCTCCTCGCTTGTTAGCTTTTTTATTTCCGACCACTCAAAATTTTGGTACGGATTATACACGTTGTTTATGTGAACGTGTTTTTAGTAGTGGTACTAAAGCCGTTTATTTATTACTTACAAAATACTTCATTTGAGAAGTAGGTAACACTTTTTAAACGTAACTAGCCGCTCCCTGCAGCTTCGCCCGTGTTTATCAAGTTATAAAGTAGCGTATGTGTTAATCCTAAGTATAAGCTATGTCTATTCGAAATTTCATCCTAATCCGGCTGTTATAACGTGAAGAAAAAACATACTTACTTGTATATTATAGACTAACTTTCAGATTTATAATAAAAGTGTGACAAAGGTATGTTATTAAAAAAAATTAAAGAGTGGGTAAGAGACTGGCAGAGTGAGTGATGACAAATAGTTAGGCTTTTTGTGATCACTCACTCTACCAGGCCACAATATACCTAACTATTAGACTTAAGTGCTTTTTTATCTATCCGAACTTATTTGTGCTGGGTGTGCCCACAGCATTGCCCACGTCAATAAAATATTTAATTTAATCATAGCTCCCCCAATTTTTCCCACGTTGAAGATATATCTATTAGAAATATATCTATGTTTAGAATTTCAGCTTAATTTTTCTGAACTCCTTCAGTAATTTAAACATACTATACATACTAACAAACATTAAAACATTCAAACTTTCACATTTATAATACTATAGTGGGATTGTTCTACCTTTCGTCCGAATCTGTTCGTCCGTTACAAAGACATATTTTGTCAATATTCAAACACACAAACACACTCACTGACATTCTACTCACAATATTCCTTTTTAATATTATTGTACAAACATATCAGTCAATACTCAACCTCCACATGTGCATGTACAGATATGTACAGATTTTTACAATGGGCGGCATTCAAATGCAATCAAGCAGACATCTCTCCGCCTTTCACAGTTCACGTATTCCACAAAATCAATAATCCAATTTCACGTCTGTATATTTTCGTAACCGCCAAATGAACAGTAAACGTTTAAAGGCCCATTCGCATCAAAATGGAAGGTTCTACAAACGTAAATAACATTTAGATGGTTATCGTGATTCTCGAATCGCAAGCTCTGCGGCACGATTGATCAACTTCGATAAACGAACCGAAGCCAGCCGTTTGGTTTTTACCGTAACATGCAATTGAATCGTAGTGAAATGTAGTGAATCAACGATTTACCAAAGGTTCGTAAACGTAACAGATGTTTAACCGGGACTTGATGAAGACATGTAAGTGTTTTTAACTGTATATTATAGAAAGAATGGTATTTATTGTTCAACTGTGTACAATAATTTTGTTCATTTCGAACATACAACATTTTTAGGACCATAATTATTAATATATGTAAAAATAAACGTCTTCACATGAAACGGTGAATTACAAATCAATTTAAATCAGCATGACAGGAACGCTAAACACTGGTAATGGACTTGATTTCTGGACCTCAAGCTCGGTGGGTTGTAAGTAACTAAAGCCATTTCCTCTAAGACATAATAAAATTATAAGTAACTGGATGACTGAGCTTTGCTCGTTATAACGACGTTTTCTAAAAAAGAAACCTAGCTAGATCGATTTATCGCCCCGGAAACTCCCTGTATACCAAATTTCATGAAAAGCATTGGAGCTGTTTCCGAGATTCAGATTATATATATACAATAATTGCTCGTTTAAGGGTATTAGATTTAGTTTTTGTTTGGACATGGATATCTTACAAACATGTTTATAAACGTTAAGATAATAAAAAATATTTACTGACACCGAGGCAATAAAAATTATTCTCTAAATGCTAGATTCGGAAATTTATATCTATCTCGAGAAGAACCTGTCAATAAACTTAAGGACTATGTACGAAATGGGCTTTTAGAGGTGTAATGTTGAAAACTGTGTTGCATTTGAGAGACTGTTAAACGTGAACTGACATAATCAAACGCAAGCAAAGCTTAAAAAAACCGACTTCACCGCTTTATCTTCGGAACTTTGATCAGATTAGATGTACTAAACACGCATTATTGAAGATATTTTAAGAAGTACTAATCAGATCTCGACAGACTCCCAAAACAATTAAAATAATTTTGTGTACAATCCAAAAGCCAAAATTATTAAGTATTTTTGACGAAACCTCGATCATAAAACACGTTAAACTAACCATTACCAAATACAATTATTCTCTTACAAACCTGGAATTTGAGTTGATATATAGATTTACCTTCTTCCTTGAAGAATGTTTATAGACTGTTATATGTCAGATTCGTTATTCCGGGTTGTTGGACAAGATATACGCGAGAATGTCAAGGAAAATACAGACCAGTGACATTTTGGATCAAAAAAGCAATATATACTCAATACTCGTACTCAGGTAAAGGACATAACACAAACTACGTGAATCGATAAGTCGACTTATTTTCCACCGACTTCAAAAAAGGAGGTTCTCAATTCGACTGTATGTTTTTTTTGTGGGTTTGTTACGCGATATCTCCGCCAATTATGAATCGATTTTGATGGCTTTTTTTTTGTTTGATAGAGTGTACTTCGGAGGTGGTCACATATAAATTTATTTAAAAATTTACCTAAATCAGTCAAGCCAAAACCGAAATATAAGCGATGAAGGCGGTTTTTAAGCTTTGCTTGCGTTTCAATTATCATTGAGACTTATTTCCAACAAACTGATGTATTCATGTTACCAGTAATTTGGTTATATTGGATAAAATTTAATGTTTATGATATAAACATTAAAAATAAACGCTATCATACTCACAATATTGGAAAATCGAACCCGATACGCCTGCTAAGAAGGCGGAAACAGTCTTAACTAAGCCAACGGGCAGTTCAAAGTATCGTTTAGGTAAGTTGTTGTACTTTACGATCGTCTGCATCGTCTGCATCACCTGCTGCCATAAAAAACAATCAGCGTGCGTTTTGATTTTTTTAATTTAATTTTTTTATTTTTAGACATATTTTATTTATGTCTAAAAACATCTACAACCCGCGTCTATCTCAAAAACTGCTTATATTTAAAGCTGAAATTTACACATAATATCTGTAACTTGAACAGCATATACAAAAATCAACAATTAATATATAAAAAAGGTTACGAATATAAGCAATTTAGCTAAAATGAATTTCTCTATTGGGCAAATTATAGGCGTGATATTTCAGCAAACATATAAAAAGTTTATGCCAAACGAATTTTAGTAGAAATTTGAATTAAACAAAGTACCTGCAGGTGTGTGTGCCTTTGAAAGTACCTGCAGGTGAATGGCCAACTGAAACTTTATATAGATAAAAATAAAGCAAACTTTGCCATGGGTATCAGACGACTAATACTACCAGCATAAATAATTTAGTGGATCTCATTTGTCACGTAAGTTACACCTTCCAAAGTTTCTAGAACTTTTCGAAAGTCTACGTCAGAACTTGGACAAAACTCTAGCAACAACTATTTATACGAATTCTAACATTTTGTATAAAATGTATAGTAAAAAAAATTATAAGTTATCGAAACTAAACTCCCTGATATCTATAGTGATAAATTTAGAAAGGAAAAATTATCGCTTGAGGCGGGATTTAAACCCGCGGCCATAGGGTCTCATGCCCTATTGCTCTAACCGCTGAGCTACTCAAGCCCCGCCTGAAGCGACGAAATTAACCTTTCCTTATTATTAACGTCTTACGGGGACGTGTGCGACCTATAGTTCTGCCTAGCATCTATATAAATAAAATTTCATTTTCATTTCATTTCATTTATTATACACACAATTATAACATCATTACAGCCTTAGCCAAGACGATGTTATAAGGAAATACATAGCACTTAATTTAATATACATATATATAGTTTGTAATAAAATATACCTAATTTTCTAGAACTTTCTGTACCGCCTCTGTGAATTGCGGCAGGGAGACATTAAAAATATCTTGATCGTTCGATACACTATTTATAATTCGTATTGCCCGAGACAAAGGTGAAAACTTAAGTAAGTTGGTCCTCGGTGTGGGCACCTCGAGCGTGGGCGTAGGACGGCGCGCGCCTCCCGCCCCCGCCGGCGCGCGCAGCCGCAGCGCCGCCAGCACCTCCGGGTGGTGCAGGAGGCCGCGCAGCACGCGGAACACGTACCGCGCCAGCGCCACGTCGCGCCGCACGCTCAGCCGACTGTACCCCACCATGCCGATAACGAACAGGCTCGGGTACATGAGCGGGTAGAACGGGTACACACCGAATTCCTTCTTATACAAAAATCGACAAAACTTATTTTGTATCTTTTCTACCATGAGGCTATACTTAGCTTCGTTGGGATTCCAGATCATGGCGCTCGTTTCGAGATGACTCCTGACGAGCGCATTATATAAAATTTTAATAATATCGATATTATTGAAATCCTTCCCTTCCCGAAGTATAAAACCTAGGTTCCGGAAGGATTTGCCGCATATATCGATAATATGCTCGCGAAACATCAGTTCGGGTACCATTTTGATGCCTAGGTCCCGCACCTCGTTGACTCGCGGCATCACGACCGAGTCCATCTCGTAAACGTGGTGCAGTGGAGTACGTGCGCGGCTAAAAGTCATTATGGCACATTTGTTGACGTTAAAATTTAACTTATTCGTTTTACTCCACTGCACCACATTATCGATATCCCGCTGCAGTCGTTGACAATCCGAAGTGCCCTCCACTGACAAAAACAGCTTCAAGTCGTCTGCGAACAGCAAACACCTCGACTCCTCCACAACAGACGGCAGATCGTTAATCATAAGGATAAATTCTAACGGCCCGAGGTTGCTACCCTGACTCACGCCCGAAAGCGTTAGATAGGGTGTCGACTCGTATCCCGCGTAATCCACATATTGCCGGCGGTTGCCGAGGTAACTCGCGAAAAACTTTAGAAGGTGCGGTGTGAACCCTAACCCGGCGAACTTAGCCAGAAGAATATCATTGTCGACCATATCGAATGCGCGGCTAAAATCGAAATATGCGGTGTCTACCTGCCCAGATGCATCTATTGCTGGAGCTAAGTACGTCATAAATGACATCAGGTTACTTCCTGTACTTCGACTCGGCCGGAAACCATGCTGAGCGTCAGTCAGCTGTGCACTCACTTGGGTATAAATACATTTGTGCAGCGCCGACTCAAACACCTTTGCGAACGCCGACAGCACAGCCACCGGTCGGTAGCCGCTTACGTCAGAACCCGAGCTCGCTTTCGGTACCGGGATTACTCTGGTTAATTTCCAACGATCCGGGTATGAGCCCACCATTAAAAATAAATTAAAAATATGCAGTAAGGGTTCCTCAAATACTGAGCTACAATCCCTAACCATGTAGGGTGGTATACCATCTGGGCCCGCTGACTGCTTGGGCTTCAGGCGGCGGAGCACAGCACGCAGCTCGCGTAGGCCGAGCTAGCCGACGTGTACGCGAGCTGCGCCCGCGCCCGCGCCGCCCGCGCTCTCCGCCGCTGCCGGGTCCAGGATCGGTCGTTCCGCTCGGTACACAGAATGAAAGTAAGAAGCGAAGCATTCTGCGCAATCTTTTTCACTTAATTCTTGTCCATTGTTCGTGATCCGATTTTTAGCTCGTTTGACTCGCTTGCCCCTGAAGTAATTCCAAAATGATTTAGGGTCATTTTTAACGTTCGCCTGAATTTTGTTCTGGTAAGCTCTATAGGTTGTATATAATTTAATTTTGACTTTAGCTCGATAATCTGAAAAGCTCTCATAATCACTCTGCGATCCGGTCGCTTTGTATAATTTGTGGTACCGCCACTTTGTCCTAATATCGCTTATGAGATCGGGAGTAAACCAGTTTGGATAGTTATAGGTAGATTTAGTATTATGTAATTTATGTATTTTCTTAGGAGTGCATTCACCGATGGCTTCGTTAACTACTTTATACAGAAAAGTTAACGCCTCATCAGGGTCCTGTATATCATACAAAGCATCCCAATCTATACTATAGAAATTACTGTATAATCTATAAAAATCCGTTTTATTAAAATTCCAACTTTGCTTCCTATTTGACATGTCATCTTGCCCACCTTGCTTCGATGATCCCGTTGACAACGGTTGTCGGCGCAAGCGCATCGCCGCGCTTACCATCAGTGGCGGGTGATGAACGTCAACATCAACTAATGGTTCGTCCGACTGTTTTACCACCAAGTCACTCGCACAAAACGTTGTTAATACTAAGTCTAGTGCACGATAATTTACATTAAAAATATTGTTTACCTGCCGAAATCCACAGAAGGCGATCACATATTCTAAATAACATTGAACTTCTACTGATGTAGAAGGCATATTAAAGTCACCAAACACAAGAACATTAGAATATTTGACACATACGTTTTCTAGAATCTGAAATAAATGCATGTATTCGTTTGAATCACATTTTGGTGGAATATAAACCACACAACATAAAAATAAACAATTATTTCTTCGGTGTACCGTCGCGCAAACAATCTCAAATAAGGCAGAGTTTACATTGGCGATCGAAACACGTTGCAGTTCTAGGCGTGGCGATGCCGCTAGAAATACACCACCCTGTTTGCGACTATCAGTTCGGTCGCATCTAAGAATTTTAAACTCGGGTGGAATAACTTCCCCGTCGTAAATAGACTCATTAAGACCCGATTCCGTGATGGCAAAAAGGTCACAAGTCGATGTCAATATGTTAGTACAGAATGTTTGTGTTTTCGTCCGCAGTCCTCGAACATTCTGGTAAAATACATGAATGTCTATAGATTTACTAGTCATTCTTCGTTGGCTTCCGAAAGTTGCGAAACCACACCCATTCATTAAACTGACTATTTACAGGCCAGCTGTCCGCACAGTTGATTTTATCAAAAAGCAACTCGGGTACTCCGACCATAAATGACGAATAGTCTCGTTTGGTCTTAAGAATTATTTTTTCAACCTTTACATCGCTGGTTCCACAGATCTTCGTGACATGTTCCAATATGGCTTTCTCAGAAGTGTCGGTGTGGAGTGACCATACGTGCAAAAATTTCTTTTTTTGTATTGCCTGAAATGTAGAAATTTGCACATTTTCTCCTGATAGGATAGAATGCTTTTTTGCCTTCTTTGAGTTACTTACAACCTTCCACTCTTCAGACTCATTAGTCTCCTTCTCTCGCATTGCAGGAGGTGCGATGGCGATCGATAACACGCCGTCATTTTGCTTCGGTTGTGTAGACGCTGCCTTAGTAGTTCGCTTTATGGCCCGGCGCTCGCGTTCCGATACCGGTTTAGGTAAACCCGGCGCTATAGCATTCTCACTGTTTGTCTCACTCGCACTCAAGGTAGTTGAAGCAATGCCCGAATCTTCTGTCTTGCTTCTCATTGCTTCCATTGATGATAAATTTGCAAGTAGCTTTTCAATCATAGAAGAAAGATCTCCAATTACCCTTATTTGTTCATTAATTTTGGAACCGTTGTTTTCAATAATCCGATGCTGATCTTCAATTTTCTTATTTAGGGCTTCAATAAGAGCGGATTGAGCCACGACTTTTGTTGTCAACGAAGACACTTTCTTAGACATATCACTAATTGCCGCTTCCGCGTTAAATTTCGACATCTTATACCGATTTTCGGAATAAATTCACAGAGACTATGTTCGCGTGTCGATAGACGATAGATCAATCACTGATATCTGTTGTTGGTGAATAAAAAGTTTACTATTTATAAATTCGTTATCACACTCGTTCTCACACTAACATTATAAACGCGATAGTTTGTGAGTGTGTTTGTTTGTTTGGAACTTCTTCACGCTTAAACGGCTCGACCAATTTGAATGAAATTTGCTATGGAGGTAGCTGACCTCTGGATTAACATATACCTAGGCTTTTATCCCGGAATTCCCGTGTTATCCCCATTTTTTTAGTATTCCTTAAATAGAAAATACAAAATGTTTTTCTTCTTCTTTAGGTGCCTCTCCACTACTGGAGGTTGGCCGTCAGCTCAGCGAATGTTTTCCGATCTTGTGCCAAGCGAAAAAGTTGTTCGACGCTGGCAATGCTGGTCCATTCACGGATGTTTCTTAACCAAGATTTCTTCCTTCTTCCAGCGCGTCTTTTTCCGTCCACTTTGCCCATCATTTTAAGTTGGAGAAATGTTTTTGTTATTCTTAAAAAATAGTGACTAATACATGAACTATATTAACCTTGGTATACCTATATTACTAGTATGTAATCACCTGAAAGCCATAGATAAATAATATATATACCTAAAGCAGAAAGCGCTTGTGCAGTTTGCCTCCATGTAGTCTTGTCATTCAAGTAGGCATTCCTTTTTTTAATAAGCTTTCTTAGTGCCCCTTTTCATTACCGACATTTTTTTTTTTTATTTGTGACAGGCTTGTGTTTGACCACTATCTCACCTGATGGTAAGTGACGATGTGATCGAAGCTGGTAAACACACTAGACCTGGAATACGCAGGCTCTCAAGGATAACTGCCGGAACACCGTATTTGGCTTGGCGGCAGACTTTCAACTTGATGGTGGTAAGCTACTTTGGTACCAAGCCAGGCGAGCAACTCACAAAATGCTCTACCACATTCTTGTCACTACAGTACATAATATACCTGTTGTTCAGGAAAGTATAACTATGTTTGCATTTTAGTGTAGTTATAGATATAGGTCATTCGTTTTGTTCATAGCTCGTTCGTTTTTTTTATTACCAAGTAATTAAAATGCTTTTAATATAATTGACAATCATTTCCCAAAACGCGCCTATCTATTCAGTGTACACGACACGTATACTTCGCAATACATTCAAATTTGTATTGACGTTGATTATTTTTGTTTTAACAAATATATTTGTTAAAACTAAAATAATCAACGTGTAAGTAAGAAAAATAAAATAGTCGAACACCATCGTGGTAAGTAAAATTTGAAAGACTTTCAAAGTACCATTTCAAATTGTGTTATTGAAAAACCATTTTAAAAACAAGCATTTAAAAGTTCGCCATATTGGATTTAGATGGATGTCATTTTATTTTTCGAGTTATTCTCAGCAAGCCATTTCATTAGATATCCATACTTATTGTAGGAGTGCGTTAAACATAACTCCGCCATTTTGGGTGTTCCGCCATGTTGGATTTAGAATGACGTCACACAGCTAACCATGCATTGTCATCCAAACTAAACGTGAATACAAAATTTCAGCTTAATCGGTTGAAGATATCTGCTTCAAAATATAGTTGTCGGGTGGAAACCCGTACAAACATAGTTACATACAAACATAGCCAGTTAAATGTATAATAGATAGCACATGTAAAGTATAATGTAGTTTTTTATTATTAAATACCGTACAAGTATAGTAAGTACTAGTCGAGTTGAAGTTTATAAACTAACGTCATATTAATATTCAAATTATATTTGTTTGTTCATCATAAACATAGGTATACATACATGTTGCATGCAGATCTTAAATAAAGTTATTTATGTGCGCTGTTTCGCCTCATATGGCATACAACATTTCAAGCAGTAATAATCCTACTCATATTATAAATCCGAAAGTTTGTGTGTAAGTGTGTGTGCGAATGTGTAAGTATGTTTGTTCCCTCTTCACGCTTTAACGGCTGAACGGATTTGGATGAAATTTGAAATGTATATAGATTATACCTACGATTTACGCATAAGCTACTTTTTAACTTGATAATAGCGGGCGAAGCTGCGGGGCACAGCTAGTAATTTATATAATATTAGTAGGATAATAATAGAGATAAATGTCTTGAATCATGCAATTTCCGCAAATTTCAATATCGTAAGGTGCAGTGAGTATTTCAACAAATAATTAAATTAATTCAAATAAAAAATAAAAATTAAATTTAAAAATTTCAACTGTTCATCCAACAATTTTTTTTAGAATAATAAGATTTATCAATGAGGAATGAGTATAACTTGTATTTGAATGAGTGCAGTTCTTCTGTATTAATTATAGATTGAGGTAATTCATTATATATTCTAAGCGCCATTCTAAACACAGTTTTTGAGTATAATGATAATCTCCATTTTCAGTATAGGTATTTTGCTTTTAAGCCTTGTAAATTGTAGCTGTCTAAACAATGTTCCTGCTCACTATTCAGTTTTTCTGTCCCAATCTAGCCGAACTTGATAAGTGTAATAACCTGTGTATTACCTGTATTTGAAAGTAGAATATATATTTATATTAAATAGTTTAGCACCAAACAGTGTACAAGGAATAGCTTAATGCTATGAAGCATTTATCTACCAGCTTTCCTGGGCGTGTAAGAAAAGTGTTTGTAACGGAATTAAACGAAATATGAAACCATTTTCAAAATATATTAGTAGTGGAAAATTACAATTTAATATTATTTAATTTAATTTGACGACTCAGTTGGCGCAGTGGAGAGGTATCTGCCCTCTGCGCCGTGGGTCGTGGGTTCAATTCCCGGCAGGAGCACAAATTCCTTCCCAAGGGATATTTGTGCTTCTGGTTCTGGGTGTAATATGTGTGTGATGTGAACGTTTCCGGCACCCACGATACAAGTATTTAAACTTAGTGTGGGGCTGTGAGTGTGAATGCGTTTATTTTAATAATAAAAAAAAAATTGTCCCGAGGTCTATCTGAAATACGGGTACACAAAGCTGGAACTTAAGTATAATATCTGTTATATCTTCTACTTGAACAACAAATACAAATATAAAACTTTTTTTATTATGAGATAAGTCATAAGCAATTACCCTCAATAGTTTAACTCTTTTGGCAAGAATAAATGTAGGTGCGAGATTTCAATTCTGGGCCAACAAGTTAAAAAAAAATGATTTTTTTATGCTAGATAGGCAAGTATTTGACCACTATCTCACTTGATGGAAAGTGACGGTGCGGCCGAAGATGGGACATGATAGATGATAGATAGATAAATTCTTTATTTGCACACGAAAAAATAACACTTACAAAGAAATCTTAAATATAACATAGGAGCACAAAGGGCGGTCTTATATCTCAAAGCGATTTCTTCCCGACAACCAAAGAGAAATGATAAAAATATTACAAACGGGGACGGTGGTGTACCACAACATGTATTTAAATTAATAAATGTACTTACACATATATGCTTGCCTAGAAAGTACCTATTCACTCTAGACTTTAAGGCACCCAGATTGTACCTTTCAGGGAACAAAGACGCAATGAGTTCAGCTCCTTCGCTGTAAGTAATAACAATAATAGTAAATACTTAAAAAAAAAACATTAAATGGTTTTATATTTTGGGTAAAACCAAGCAATTAATTAGTGTAATACCAGGCTGCTAATCCACTCTAATATTTATTTTATGAGGTAGGGCGACATAAAATCGTTTAAGTATTTTCTAAAGTAATCACTTTTTTGTTAAAAGCCTTTTCATAACCTGCTCAAACATGTATGATAAATTTGTATGGATGAAAATGTATGGAAGCTGTGTATGTATACTTTGAAAATGGGATGACAATCTTTATACAAGGTTACTAATAATGATGTAAGTATGTTATTTTTTACCGACTTCCCAAAAAAGGAGGAGGTACTCAAGTCGACTGTATTTTTATTTTGTTATGTGTGTTACTTTATAACTTCTCTCCACGTGAGCCGATTTCAAATTATAAATCCGAAAGTTTGTGAGTCCCTCTTCACGCTTTAGCGGCGGAACGGATTTGGATTAAATTTGGAATGTACATAGCTTACGGGGATAGGATTAACTCATAGGCTACTTTTTAACTTGATAATAGCAGGCGAAGCCGCGGCGCATGACTAGTGTTTTATAAACATTTTAGGAACGGAACAATCTTAACTTCGTCGTCGCAGTTAGTGAAGGTTATTTAATATAGTCAGTGAGTATTCGATTTTTTTCTCTATGCGGGTTACACAGTTATGTTTGTCTCCCATAGAAGCCGGGGTATCACTAGAACTCACTAGGTATATTGCCATCTCGTAGCAGGTTCGTTCACTTTACAGGGAGTGAACCTAAAACGCAAGGTTAACGTCGAAATGAGTGGTTCCATACTCAATGGATCACAGCTTCGCACCCGCTTGACCTGCTGAGCACCTCTTTGTTTAGGCTGATTTTATCGACTAAGGTCTAGAATATTGGCAAACATGCTCCATTATCGACTGCATGGGTACATTAAATAGTAGTGTCAAGTCTGGGATTAGATAAATAAGCGTTCCATAATTTTTTCTACTTCAAAAATTAAAGGGGGAGGTTTTCAATTCGACTGTATGTTTTTTTTTTATGAATGTTACCTCAGAACTTTTTTCTAGATTAACTGATTTTAATATTTTTTTTATTTAAAAGCTCGTGCTTCCTACGGGGTCACATTTAAATTTGAATAATATCTGAAAGTAGTTTTTGAGTTGTCTTCAATAATGCGTATTTAATTAATTTGATATGATCAAGGGTTCCGAAGATAAAGCGGTGAAGTGGTTTTTTTAAGCTTTGCTTGCGTTTAAATTATTTACTGAATTTCATCTGAATAAATCTACGAATAAATGATAGATATACCTTATTCGTAGGAGGAGGAATATATTAATTAATACGCTTAAAGCCACAATTAGCTTGGATATTTGATGTCACAACTGGGATGAGTCGTTATGATCGGCAGCCTGAACTAATTGAAACCAATGTCATCTGAGACCCATGTCGGGAATGCCCTAATTAGTTTAAGTGTTATGGATGTGGATTAGAAAAGTCTTTTTTTTTTATTCAATATAGACAAGCGTTCATTTCATAATTTGGATTTGACTTAGTTTAACAAACTTGTGCCTGTAGAACTTGGATTTAATGTTTGACCAATTTCTATGTAGGTCTGTCTCTGGACTCGATAATTTTGGTCGGGTGAAGCATAGTCTCTAAAATCAATTCAGTGCCTTAGCACTTTGTCCGTCTGTCTGTCAGAAAGATTCTGTGTCTAAACCATAAGCTGTGGCACAAAGGCTAAAATGGCTATTATAACGTAAGTAGGGAGCAAAATATTTGTTATTTAAAAAAAACAAATCAAATCAAATCAAAATCGTTTATTCACATGGGCCCCAAAGAGGCACTCATGAAAGTTAATTATTCTATTCAACAATTTTGTAGGGCACCTGTAAAGTCATTGTTTAGACCTATTTTTGTCTCTGGGACTATCTTAAAAACGGCACATTTGAAGCTGAAAATTACGTACTTATAATAACCGGATATCATTAAGCTGAGCAAAAAATACATAAATCAAATAATATAAACAAAAAATATTATATGCAATAATTAACATCATTTTTCTACGTGTAACAAATCCGATTTTTATATACATAGATCACAATGAAATTAAGAAATCACAGTTGTGACAATTATAATATGCATCATAACTTATCAGCTGCGAGCTTCAGTATTGCCATTGAACTACTATCCAATCAACATGCATAATTACGGAATGCTCGGGGGAATTCATCAAGCAAATCTATATTAGCTTTGTGTTTGCGGGCAGGTTAGTAACCCAAAGCCTTGTCCTTATGCCTGAATACCTGTTGATTTTACACTGATTTCTTGTCACTTTGTGTGATATTTCGTTAAACAATGTGTAGTAATACTCAAGTCACACATCTAGCTAAATGTAAGGAGTCTAACAGGAACTTCTGCATTCGCGGCAGCACCATTAACATTGAGTTATGATGTCTAAAAAAATAAGTCATTTGCAACCCTATTTCATCAGCTACCGTTCTACACCACATAGCCTTTGGACCTAGACGTCTGACAGTGGTGGCCATAACAAAGGTCAAGGTCACGCGCCACAGATGTAATCGTAGGGTTGGCAAAAAAAGTATTTTTTAATTTTTGTAAAGAACAAATATCTCCAATTGCCGCACATGATACTGTAGGGTTCCACACGGCAACCAGCCTAATTCTAGATTTCTATTGTTTATTTTTTATTTCTATTGTTGAAGGAGGGTGATACGTTTAAAAAATGCTTTATGACCTATTCTCATACCTATCAAATCAACAATAAATTCATTAAAATCAGTTGAGCCCTTTTGGAGGAGTTCGACAACAAACACTGTGACACGAGATATTTACAAATTAGATTATTAGATTTTAAGATGATGAAATATTACTTCAAGATACACTCACTAGACAGTAAGTGAGATCTGAAACATCTTTTTAAAATATTTTAGCATCAAGAAATGCCTTCTTCTTCTTCGTCGTTCGATTGTCCAAAGTATATTTTTTATAGTTTTTCGGATTTTAGGGACATCCGAAAAGCTTCCTAGCTCTTAATCTATTTGGCCCAAAATTCTGCAATAACGACTCCAAAAGGCGAAGCTTTGTTTAATTCTGTTGTCATACTTAGGTCATTAGGCATAGTTAGGGCATTGAGTGCAAGAAAGAAGGAAAAACTGTAGTGATATTGTTTGTTTACATAATTATAATTTCTTTTGTTTACTTTTGAGTACCAAATTATAATTTGCTACGAGTGTAGTATAGACTATATATACTTAATCGTACATTGTTATTCAAATTCGCCTTAATTCGTTGAACGACGAACTCACGGCCTAACATCATGTAAATGTTTATGTTGCGTAGACAATTGGATTACTCACGGATTATACACAAGTTCAATAGCCAGACTCGAGCAATGTTTGAGTTGATGTACTGTGCTGATAGGGAATCTATGACAACACGTGAACTTGAAGGTCATTAGCAGATCGATTTGCATTAGCAACATTAACGATCGATATATCTGATATAGATAGGATAACTAATGGCATAATTACACACAGCTATTTCACTAAACATGCTTGCGTAATTGTAGGACGGTGTTTAAAGAAACTTTAGTTCCAAATACAGTTCAGAAAGAAAGCTTGTATTATTTATTAACCGACTTCATAAAAGGAGGTTCTCAATTTGACTGTCTGTTTTTGTTTTTTAATACGTTTGTTACGCGATATCTCCGCCAATTATGAATCGATTTTGATGATTTTTTTTGTTCGGAAGAGGTGGTCTCATTTAAATTTTATCAAAATCGGTCAAGCCAAAACCGAAGTATAATCGATGAAGTAGGTTTTTTAAGCTTTGCTTGCGTTTCAATTATTTATAATGCATTTCTTCTTCTTCTGACATGATGGAAACAATGCGGCCGAAGATGAACAGTCCTTGTTCATAATTTAAACTTCGTGGCAAATTTTAATAAAATTAGTCAGCGGCTTATGAAAATATTATCCACAGATATACAGGGTAATATTTGAGTTTATTATTAAATCGTGGATTTTAATATTGCTTACTTGCATGACTACGGTCATGATATGCGTGACTTCCGCAATTATATACCGAAGAGGCCATAACCTGTTGTTATTCCATGCACTACCACAATGTTCGATCACTGTTGATAAAGTTTTATTAGAAAGTAGTTGCAATCCACTTTCCCCGCATTTAAGTATTTATTACTATTTAATTCTCAGCTGTAAACATTTAAGTGTATCGTTCAGCCGTTTTGTCATCCATGAGGTATGAGTAAATAAACTGACTTGTTAACTGATTTTATTTATATAGCATTAGCCATATAAATAAAATCAGTTCAAATCCCGCCTCAAGCGATAATTTTTCCTTTCTAAATGTTTCATTATGACTCGTTAACATTAAAAACACCGACAAAATCAGATTCAGACAATGTTTCCATAAATCTCTATCACCACAAGTACAATAATAATGACGTCACGGCAGTTTTTTATAATAATCTTATCGCACTGTTCTTTTTTTTTTTTTTTGTGACAGGCTAGTGTATTACCACTATCTCACCTGATGATAAGTGACGATGTGGTCGAAGCTGGTAAACACACTAGACCTGGAATACGCAGATTGTTCTTCTTTTCTTCCAGAATTCTCTTGTTTTTTCTGACTTTGTTCTATTTTGAAACACATTCTTTTGTCCTAGTATCAGACAATGTATTAGTAGTAGGTAAACAGTAGTTGGACAACGTCATTTTCTTAGACTAGAAGTAAGACTTTGTAGACTAAACAAAGTCTCTGATAGTAGCGGAACCAATGACTGAATTCCAATGACACATTGAAGACTTAATCACTTGTTGAAGAAAGGCGAGGAGGCCCTAAGTAAATGGGAAATTTGCAAGGACAAAGAAGAAGAAAATGTAGTCGATAGTGGTAACACGTTGGCTTTATAGAATATGTTCTTTGAGGTTGTATTATGTCTAGCAATAGTTTATTTTATCACGTTTTTTTAGTTGAAGAAACTATTGCGTAGTCATTGCTTGATAAAAGTATCAGAAGAAGTGTTTCTACCGACTTAACAAAAAAGGAAGAGGTACTCAAGTCGACTGTATTTTTTTATGTGTTTTAGGTACCTCATAACTTTGTTCCTCTTGAACCGATTTTGAATTATTTTTTTTTGTTTGAAATATGTTGCTCCCATTTAAATTTAACCAAGATCTGATCAGTAGTTCTTGAAATATCTTCAATAATGCGTGTTTAGTTCATTTAATCTGATCAAAGTACCGAAGATAATGTGGTGAATTCGGTTTCTTTTAAGCTTTGCTTGCGTTTAATTATTTATCTTTTATATCACAATACTAGCAACGTTCGTCCAAATATTTAGCAGGAGCATGCTTTGAATGACTGAAGAGAGACAGGCATACAATTTCAACGAAATACGCAAAGAACAAACAACGGTTGGGAAACCGACACCAGCTTTAATTGGGCCACGCTGGCAGAATCGCCCCATCTCAGATTACTGGAACAATGTTTCTGTTACTGACAATCAGGTTTCAAACGGACGGATATTTTTAAACAAATCGGTTGTAGTAACAAAATGGGTACGGATTTAATTCAATTTCAAGAAGTTATTCTGATTCGGTCACGCGAAAAGTAAATATCTTCTAGGAAAGCTTGCTACATTTTCGGCTACATCATAAGCTTTCCATTAGGTGAGATAGTGGTCAAATGCTTGGCTATTGAACATAAAAAATAGATTTTTATATATATTTCCTATTTAGTCACAATGCATCTTTTGGTGATAATTGTGACACGTCATTGCTCGATAGAGGAAAAATAAAATAAGAGTTTAACTTGATAGAAAATGAATTGAGTATATATACTAATAATATAATTGAAATTTATAGACTTGGAGGCTCTGGTGGAATTCAATATTTCTATATGGATTAAAGTCTTTGATAAATAAAGTTGTATACAACAAATGTTTTGAATATTATTTTAACTTAATGCTATTGTAATGTGACTAATTAATTAATTAATGAATAATTGTAATGATAAGTCTTAAGTTACTTGGAATAAATGAATTATATATATTAACCTTTCCTTGTGATAGTCAGCAGATTTGGTTTCGTGCATAGCGTTACTTGCACGCTTTGTTTTTTGAGTATTTGACATAGCAGGACTAGCGCCTATGCACTAGGTAGTCTCGCTTTGCGATATTGGAACGATCCCATAGATGGACAGTATATAGGTTCTATCTGTTAGATGAGACATGATATACGAAGCGCTGTGAAGTTAAAATGTATGGTGCTTAAGGGACCTTGATATACTCGTTCAAAGCGCATGAGGCGCGCGGTCGAACGGCCTTCGGGCGCTTTGTATATCAAGTAAAGCGTCTCTGTAGAATCTACAGAGACAAATCAGTATTAGCAAGATTTAGATTATGGGTACGGTCAAATAGGGGATCGAGACACGGGTTCAAGTCCGATCATTACGATTTTTTTTTGGTCTGACAATTATCTCAGCAACGAAATACGCACCGATTTTTTCAAACGATGTCGCTTAATAATATTTAATTTATTCGTCCACTTCAAACCAACCCTCATCAGTTGAATCTTCAATAGCATTTCAATCATTAATATTCGGATTTTTCGTTTTTTTTCAAATTGATGCTATTAATGGAACAAATAATAGCTATATTGAGTAGGATTACGCTCCTAATGATGTCTGCCATTTTTTTTTTGGTATGAATGTCAATATGACCTAAGGCGACGTCCGATGTCATACTTAAAAAGGGTGTGTTTAGAGGTTAGTTTACAAATTACTTGTATATTATATGTTGTGAAGTTAACATTTGACCACTGTCTGACCTAGCGATAGCCAATGTTATGATGACATTCATTGTAGTTGAAAATGTACTTAAATATAAACATAAACTTAAACACTTTACTGCGCTGACTTACGTCGTCGTGGGTGCCGAAAACATTCACATCACACACACAATCGCAACCAGAACCAGAAACACAAATTTTCCTTAGGGAGAAAACTTGTGTTCCCGCCGGGAATCAAACCCGATAGAATCGAACCCCCTGCTTAGAAGACGAACGCTCACCCAAC
This sequence comes from Lomographa bimaculata, assembly GCA_948107665.1. Taxonomy (NCBI): domain Eukaryota; kingdom Metazoa; phylum Arthropoda; class Insecta; order Lepidoptera; family Geometridae; genus Lomographa; species Lomographa bimaculata. Next base: position 6,453,723 of record OX403597.1, read on the forward strand.
TAAGCCAACGAGCAGTTCAGCATTTAGTTTATAAGTTCTAATCAAACGCTACAAAGCTTTTTGCTGCGTACATTGCAAACATTTGCCTAAACTTTCTCAAATACACGGAATATTTAGAGGCAGAGAATTTCTGTGAAAACACAGATTTTCAAGCCGCTCGCTGTTCCGCTACAAACAGTTTATTAATCCTGTTATTTCAGGCTGTTACCTGCATTAGGTTGCTCACATGTGTGACACAGTGGCTGACATTTTGAAATAATTTCCCTCTGTACCTACCACTTAAAAGCTTTTACATATGGGAGTAAGGGTATGGTTCTAAACAGCGTTAGTATCGCAACGTGAGTGTGTGTTATTATTTTATGTGATCTACGCAATTCATTAATATAACATAAACACTTTTATACTCACAGCCCCACACTAAGTTCGATGATTAGTGCCGTTGAACATTCACATCACACCAAGACTAGAAACACAAGTTTCCCTTGGGGATAATAATTGTGTTTCCACCGGGAATCGAACCCGATACCCGATTTTTTTTCCTAAGTTACGACGATATTTCAGTACAGAGCTAACTAAAAGAGATCATTGAAAATTATATCTATTTGTATCGGCGATCAAATATACATTTCACTTCTATCGAAGCTGTTTACTTACTTATTGGACGATAATATATCTATTTATAACGATGATATATACGTATAGTCAGGCAAGCATTAGAAAATTGCTTACCACCATGGAAACGTGTTGTTGCATGGCTTTTTATTAAAATGGTCGTCAGGAAGTTTTTTCTCCACTAGTTCAGCATGATCAATCAGCTTTTTAACTCGCTTAAACCCTGAAACTGGTACATGGCTGAGCTATCCCAGAGGTGACTGCAGTATTCCATACAGGATCTTCGCCAAAACATCGCAATGTCTTTATAATAAGTACACTTACTTAAATGAAACTTGAAATATAAGACACTTCTTATATTTCATTGAACACTTCATTACATACTTTCTAATAACACGCAACATATTTTTCATCGCAGACTTCTTACAAAGTAGGATCTCATTTAGAAGCAGTTCATAAATCGAATAAAACCTGTCGTGTTCTTTCTCGATCGACTTCGAGTTAGGTCTTGAGATTTAAAGTACAAGTTCGCAATCAGTATCTGATTGAGACTATTTGCGCAATACAGAAAAACGACAGTATACAATCTTGGAACAAATTTATCAAATTTATTAAATTTATCATCAACAAATTTATCATAATTAAATCTCGTTCAAGACATCTCTTATTTCTGCGTCTCTGATATTCTCTGACAAATTCCATCAAACTCGTTTCAGCGGTTATGTCGTGAAAATTATCAAACATACAGAACGACAGACAGGAAGAGTATGAAAGTAATTGCTCCAGGAAAAATGATTTTTTGATCATATAGATCAACCAATAACTCTCAGTAAAATATAGTACAGTAGAGTTACAGAACAGTACGACAGTAAAATTTCTAATTCATATAAGATAGATATTATTATGACGATTTCAACATCGATACAGAATTATTGAAGAAATATAAATTAGGGTAGAGCCATTTTAACAAAATCTATCTGGTTTGCACACCGTTACCAAAACAGTAAAAATGCAGCACTCAGCAAGCAGGACTGTTTCCGTGTGTAAGGGCAAAGTTACGGAATTATAAATGGCAATCATTAGAGTGCTAAGGTACTATCCAGTCAAGCCATTCCTGTTAAAACTCCCCTGTGAACAAATGATCCGACAGCTTAGTCCGCTCCATCGGACGACTTATTTTTTTTTCCTATTAGTCCTATTCATTGGACAAAGAGGAATTACAGGTTATCATAGTTCGATTCATCGGACCACGAGGAAATGTAATAATCAAAAGTCAAGCAAAGTCCGACTGAGGTGTTCTACGTTTATATCATTTTGGTATAATAAAATAGCGGACAAAGGTTATCAAAACTCCTTAGTATATAAATAATTAGTTAAATATCAATGTATGATAATTGTAACAATTTTAAGCAAATATATTATTATATCTTTGATATAGCCACCCAGATCATAGATAAATATTTGGGTAAATCAAGACGCCAATACCCATTTGCATTTTGGTTTAATCACGAATTGTATCATCACATAATCGAAAATATTGCATTATCATATTGCATCTTCATCTTTAATCAACTGGTTTATTGGGTAAGCTGCACGTGAAAAATAAAACGCAAGCAAATCGACTTCACCGCTGTATTTTCGGATACCCTTGATTAGATTTAAGACGCATTATTGACGATAACTCAAAAACTTCTGGTCAGCTCTTGGTCAAATTTATATGGGACCAATGGGAAAGAATCAGCTTTCAAACAAAAAAAATCATCAAAATCGGTTCACGTGGAAAGAAGTTATGAGGTATAAGTATTATATACACATAAAAAAAAATGTAGTACCTCCTTCTTTATTGCGAAGTCGGTAAAAAATACGGATACGAGACGTAATTATATACATTTGACCCAACCAAAATAAAAAATATAAATTCGATTTTGGTTTTTCAATATTATTTGATTTATTTGTATTTTTTTATTTTCTATTGTAATTTTTGTAATTTTAATGGGTTGATTTACCTGAAATAAATTGATTTTATTTATAATTTTTTTATTAATATTATTTTTTGTGGAAGGTGCTCTACTGTTATATTAGTACCTATTTCAGTGAAAATAGGCATCACAATTCCCTTCGAGTGAAGGTAGTGATTAATGAGTACAATCGAAGGGACTGGCTCCAGTGATTCTATCGGAGGATTTTACGAAGGGAAGATATTGGCAGTTTAATAAAGCTTCTCAATGATTGTCTCATTGATTCCTTACAAAAAAATATGAGAAAATAATTAGCTTATAATGAGTTTTAAGATTTCCCAAGTTATTAATAGAGATAACTCAAAATATACCTAAAGACATTATAATATATAAGTTCAAAAAACACATTGACACACTTTTCAATTTATTCGCTAAGGGGCTCTGTGTGTATTTAAGCAGTTGTTATAATAAAGTGATGATGCAACCAAAGTTGTAGCATCCTTACTAAAAAAATACCCATTCACTCTTGTCTTGAAGATTTTCAGATTATGCTGTTTATAGAAGGGTAATGCCATTCTCTCTTATGATGATCATGTTAAACGTACTTTGTTTTTTTTTATATTTTCATGTTTATATATTTTAAATCATTATAACACTAGTCCTAGTCAGAGGCCAACAGCCACAGTCATAATCCAGTTGTAGTAAGTCTTGCCCTAGTATAATGGTATAGAATCTTTTCTAGGACTTAGATTGGAGTTCTAGAGCGAAAACAAAACTCACATTTTTGAACTTTTTTATTTTTATTTTTGACAGTCTATTGTTTGTCCACTATCTCACCTGATGGTAAGTGACGATGTGATCGAGGCTGGTAAACACACTAGACCTGGAACACGCAGGCTCTCAAGGATAACTGCCGGAACACCGTATTTGGCTTGGCGGCAGACTTTCAACTTGATGGTGGTAAGCTACTTTGATAGCAAGCCAGGCGAGTAACTCACAAAATGCTCTACCACCTCTCAAATGTCACCTGATTAGCACCACCCGGGGACCACGCGTAGGGAGTCAGACTTAAGGGGTATCCTCATACGGACGTGGGTGACTCAGTGTATGATTTGCCTACATTCTCATGCACGTTAACATTCTATTAACGGTCAAACAATACACCATTATTATACATTAATAAATAGAAATAAAACTTTAGGAGAATGAAATACAGTACTTTTTTCAATAAACAATGGCATTATTCTCATTATCGGCAAAACTCCATAAAATTTAGGTACTTGTCACTTTCCACACACTAAGTCAAGGACTTGTATCGTGCATGGGTGCTGGAAACATTCACATCACACACACAATCATACTCAGAACCAGAAGCACCAATATTCCTTGAAAATAATAATTGTGCTGCTGCTGGAAATCGAACCCAGGGCCACGGCGAAGAGGGCAGATCCTGCCACTGTGCCAGCTAGGTCGTCGACTATTCGTCTAGTGAAGGTTTTAAACATTAGTGCAACGAATCAAACTATTCACATTAGAAAAAAGAATTTAATATTTTAGAGTAGATATAAAGTTGTATAACTACACGTATTATTATTTTATTATAAAAGTTTGCAAACTTTTTCTATTTAACTTGTGAAATACAGAATTTTCAAATACACTCCAATATCGTTATTACTAAGTTATTGAAGGTCAAAATATGTTACGATGTATAATATTTAACATTGAAGTGCTAAAACTTATTAAACATCGTCGTAGTGCATTTTAAAGTAATTATAAGATGTACAAACGAAAAGTATCGCTTGGGCCCCTAGCCTTAGGTATATATTTTATTTATCTACGGCCCATAGCTGTAGAGGGTGTCATGTAACGTGAGTGTAGGACGTAAGGTCGCAAGCCTATCGGTATTCTATCGGTTTTGGCGAATGTGCGCATGAATTACACGAGTCAATTCCCCATGCTCGTTTTACCATCTAACAAGACAAACTGGCAAACGTAATCTATTTATGGTTGACATACCTCCGTTAGCTTGAAGCGTTTTGCTTCTACGTTTGTCATCCGTACTGCGGAATTCATTGCCTGCGTCTTTGTTACCCGAACGGTATAATCTGAGAGTCTTCAAGTCAAAAGTGAATAGGTATCTTTTAGGCAAGCATACTACATCCTCGGCCGCATCATCACTTTCCATCAGGTGAGATAGTGGTCAAATGCTTACATATCGAGCATAAAAAAAATGTCTTGCCCCTTGCCTTTTATTGCGAGTTTGGGGTTTTGTTTGCCGAAAATCATACATCTTAACAGTTTTTTTTGCCTTTGATAGGCTAGCGTTTTTAATAATAATAATAATGCTATAATTATTTATTTCATTGACACTAGTATTGTTACACAACTAACAATATACACTAATATTATATATCCGAAAGTATGTTTTCTCTTCACGCTGCCTGTAACAGCTGAAGGGATTTAGATGACATTTGGAATGTACATAGCCTATATGGGATTAACATATAGGCTATTTTTAACTTGATAATAGCGGGCGATGCCGCGGGGCGCGGCTTATAATTATATAATACTATAGGTACGTAGTGAGCCATGTATTCAACATCACTAGAATAAGTCCTCAGTCGTGGAATTTTGTCTCTATCAATGTTGTTCAATAAATATTCAGCATATATATCATTTCAAGAATGTATGTTTATAAAATGTGTAAATATTATTTCCGAAAATATTTATTTAGGTATCATTGAAATCCCAAAATAAACGCTAGTTTGACCACTACCGATGGTAAGTGATGATATAGTCGTAGTAGAAGTAAGTAATCATAGTGTCCGTACTGAGGCACGTGCGTACGGCCGTGCACACATACAAGCCGCGTTTGGTACTACTCTATGAAGACAACTTACTAATATATTTCTACTATGATATAGTCGAGGATGAAAAACATGCTGGGTCTAGAGTGACTGGCTATCAAGGATAGCTGTCAGATCATCACTTTTAGTGATTAAGGTGACACATTTTTCTAGTCTCTAGCCAGGAGACCGAGAAAACTGCCCTATCAACATGGAAATTAAACACTATGTTAGCTTCATCGGAAGCTCAAGCCCTAGGTAGGATACCAAACTCTCGACTAGAAAGCCCAAATTACGAGGGCGCCATCACAGCTTCTATAAATTCAAGTATATATGATACTAAATATATATATAAAAAAAGAGTGTCAGTAAAGGCACGATAGAAGTGAAACCTTTGTAAACATTTTAATTATTCATCAGTGTTGTTTTTGTCACATATAAGGGTTGAATATCAGAATTCCATTGCCCTCCCATAAGAAGGTTCACTTCAATAACCTACATCGTGAACATTTTATCCCACCACGTTTCCAGAAGTTCACAAATGTCACATGTACGCCTCGTGGCTCAGTCAACAATAACGTAGCGTAGGTACAACTAAGTACTATACATCGGTGGTAGGTATAAGGCCGATCAATAGTAATCAGTTAGGTTCACAGGCGGCGTACTGACCTCAATGGTGACGAAACCAATACAAACTGTGGCGTATCTCACATCACATGGAGATAAGCATAGAGGCTTGTATTTACTTTAGTCGGATTTGTAAAATTACGAAGTACAAAATACCTACGTATTTTATAAAAGCTTGATATATATATTTATAATTCTACTGTACGTATGTACCTATGTGACTGAACTCGTATAAAACCGATTTTGATTATTTTTTTGTGGGTGTTCAGATAGATTCATGAATGGTTTAGATTCAATTGAAAAATTTACAAATTACAAAAAGTATTATGCCAAAAAAACACATTTTCTCATGGGCATGAATACGTAAAGTACTAGACAAAAATGAACGCATGCCGGGTATATTATAGCTAGTATTATTTAAAAAAACTTATTACGTGTCTGTTTGTTTTTGAAAAATAACTAAAGCTCATTTTTTGATTACATCAAAAGATCACACCCATTTAAATATATAATCACTGAAGTCACATATAAAATATACATATTACAAATGTAGCTTTACCTGCACAAAGTAAGAATTACTTATTTTGTACCGAATCGACAGAGATACGAATAACACACGTAAATGAATAGATTGTATAATAGCACTCGGTTCCACCCAAATTACTTTCAGGATGACTTCATCGCCCCTAAAGTTGAGTAGGGGTTACGAAGTCACCCCGACACGACAGTCCCATCTCATCGCATCGTGTCAGAAACAAGATGGGACACTAGTCGGACTTGAGTATCTATCTTTCAAAAACACAGTGTCTGTTTAGTGTATATTGAATAGTATAGAGATCTTTCATTCTAAATGTGCACTCAATAGCTTGACAAATTTGGTGGAGGGCCACTAAATTTGTCAAACTATTGAGTGTCAAATGTATGAAAATTTTAATGGAGGGGCGTACTTATTTAGAATGAAAGATACCTTATAGCTTTACACATTTTCATTCATTGAAATAATTGTGAGGATAAATTGTTTAATGATTATATCCACAATCCCGATCATTATATATTCTTAATAGCCGTGACCCGCGGCTTCGCCCGCAATTATCAAGTTAAAAAACGTAGCATATGTGTTAATCTTAAGTATAAGCTATATACATTCCAAATTTCATTCAAATCCGTTCAGCCGTTAAAGCAAGGGAACAAACATACTTACACTTACATAAACACTTTCGCAATATTAGATGGAGAGATTAATTAAAATCAATGTATGTTTGTTTATTTGTATTTCATGCGTTCATCCAAATGTGATAGTGGCTTGAAAGTTGACTTGATCAAGTATTCTCAGCTATGTTTGGTAAAAATCGGTGCAGCCGTTTTGCAAACAAGCGCCGGGGATATTTCAAAAATACTCTCGATCAAGTCACCTTTTAACAAACAAACTTCATTCAAATCGATTCAGCCGTTTGCCACAGACAGATAATACATAAACAGAAATGCTTCCACACTCACAACCCCACACATCAGTTCGATGCACAAGTCATCGTGGGTGCCGGAAACATTTACATCACTCCTAGAACCAGAAACACAAATTTAACTTGAGGAGAAAAGTTGCGTTTCCAGCGGGAATCGAACCCGATACCCGCTTAAAATGCGAACGCGCACCTAACTAAGCCAGCGGGCAGTTCATAAGATAAACTTAAAATAAAACACATGTGTTATAACATGTCACTTTTTTCGTTGCGTTTATAAACAGGGTCTGGTAGGTATGAGTGACGATTGTTAGCAAAAACTTGACTGCATTATGTTGAGTCTACTGGAAATAAATGTAAGGTGCCAAAATACGTATTTCCAAACGAAAGAAACTCGTAATAGTCCCGACAAAAGGAAACAGAACATTATTATGCTGACTTTCAATTCAATCATGTTAGATTTTTCTGGAGTCAAAGCCTTTTTCTAAGCTACGAGTACTTCGTTTCAAGGGTTGGTTTAGTTTAGCTTACACATTGGTCCTTATAAAGGCCCTTATATTTACTTACAATATCTACGCCTGCTGGCGTATTTGGGTGGTCTGCTTTCTAAACAGCGGTATAGGGTTCGGTTCCCAGTGGGACACAAGATAACTATTTAAGTAGGAAATTTCGTCCCTTGAGTAAGACGTAAGTTAAATGAGTGTGTTGAGATTTTTGTTTTAACTTACTTTAATGTACTCAAAAAGCATGACGCTGTGGATATTCACCTGCGCCAAATAGAATAAATATACCAGAGGTACACCAGGGGTATTTTTCACCGACAGGACCCAAAAAGGAGGAGGTTCTCAATTCGACTTTTTGCTTTATGTGTTGTTACCTCATAACTTCTTTCTGGAACAATTTAATTTTTTTTTTTTTAATTTTGTTCTTCCCATTTGTCGTCCCATTGAAATTTGATTAAGATCTGACCAGTACTTTTTGAGTTGTCCTCAATAACGCGATTTCGTTAATTGAATCTGATCATTGGTTCCGAATATAAAGCTGTAAATGATTTTTTAAACTTTGCTTGCGTTAAAATTATGTTGTACCCATGTCTATCAGAAATAAACCTGATCTCTCACATAAGCAAAAATTTCACCGAACAAAACACTGTCGCATATGTTTACGAAAATGAGGTTGCAAATGGAGAAATGGTATCAGAAAAAAAAAAGCGACAAGCAAAATGAAACTCAACCACACACCTGACGCCTCTGAACCCTCCGAGTGGAATTAAAGTTTCACGAACGCTTTGTGAAATTGATAATTGGGAGCCAAATTTGTTTTTGTAATTTGGTAAATTTGTTTTCGGCTTTTTGAGCAAATACTTTGTATACATTGGATATATGAATGACTGTAAAATATACATTTAGAATATATTATTTGAATTTTATTTATTGCTTACCATAAAATAATTATGTTAGATTAAACTAAAAACTACGTATAACAAATAATTGAAACGCAATTGATTTTATTTATATAGCATTAGCCATGCTAGGCAGAACTATAGTGATAAACCTATGACACCGCGGGTTCAAATCTCGCCTCAAGCGATAATTTTTCCTTTCTAAATTTATCACCATAATTGAAACGCAAGCAAAGCATAGTCGAATTGAGACCTCCTCCATTTTTGTGACGTTAAAATATATACATATATATATTATATATTAGTATTCTACCCCGAAGAGGGTTAAATGGGGTGAAAACTGATGATGGGGTGAACTTATAGCAGCGATGAAAAATTATATTTAAGTACTTCATTTAATATAAAAAATTTAGTTATTAATTTTAAAATAAACCAGGGGTGCATTAGGGTGGTGCATTGTTCACGTCGAAAGTTCTTTATTAATGAAGTAACAGTAATATAATTTGGTACCTATTTTTAAAAAAGAAAAAATGATGTTATCAACATTTTATGCCAGGGATACATCAAGGTGGTGAAATGAGGAATGAAAGTTTTTATTTGTGAAGTTAAAGTCATGTATGTAAATTGTATGTGAGTAGTCAAGAAAAAGGTTACTTTATTGGTAAATAAGAAATACTTACTCTAACGCGTAGTTAACTCTATTATAATCACATTAATATAAGGTCGAAAATGGCCTGTACTGCTTTGAGAAAAGGATGGTAAGGCCGTGCCGCTTTTTTGCGATAAATCTGAAGGTTTGTATGTTAATGTGATAGGGTGTAAGTATGTTTGATTTATCTTTACACTGTAACGGCTGAACTGATTCGCCTGAAATTTCCAATGTCCATAGCTTATGCTCTGGTTTAACACAGGCTACTTTTTAACTTGATTAACGCGGGCAAGCCGCGTGACACATCTAGTAATTTCATAAATGAGGGGGATTATCTTTTGTCATATTTAACCTCATTAGTACTATATATATTACCTGTGTACAATCAATCTTACAAATTCATTCGTGTATATCATTAATTTATTTGTGCTGTGATTTTTTTGGCAGCATTCATATTGTAAACAATTATGATTGAAATTTTGTAAAGATTGTTAACTAGCCGTGCCCCGCGGCTTCGCCCGCTATTATCAAGTTAAAAAGTAGCCTGTGTGTTAATCCTAGGTATAATCTTTGTCCATTCCAAATTTCATCAAAATCCGTTCAGCTGTTAAAGCGTGAAGAGGGAACAAACATACTTACACACAAACTTTCGGATTTATAATATTAGTAGGATTATAGAAACTGCTCTAACCTAGCTACGAGTCAATTGCCTATATCTATTTATACAGCAAAATATACCTAAGTTTCCTACAAAGTTATAGATAACTCAAGTGCTCGAGTCCACTACCCGTAGGTAGTGCAACTTTTGCAAAGATGCTTTCGTATGACCGGCTATTTGAAATTTTTGGACAAAACAACAGGTTGGATAATATGATTTCTTTTGTCGTTTCAGTTTTGGGAATAATTTCAAAATGGAGGAGATATGGGGGTTGAGAATGGAAAATAAATACTTTTTCAGCCGTTTTGAAAATTACAGGAACTCTAAATAATTTATATGAATATCTTTAAAAAAAAATTTTTAAATTAAGCTTTCTGAAGTCCGCCATATTAGATTTAGAGTGACGTTACTCTATTTTTCGAGTTATTCTCAGCAAGTCCTTTCATTTGATACCCATATTGTAGGAGTACATTAAAAATAACTTATCCGCAAAATAAAAATAACATTTTGGGTGTTCCACCATGTTAGAAATAGAATGACGTCACACAGCTAACCATACATTGTCATCCAAACTAAACTAGAATACAAAATTTCAGCTCAATCGGTTGAAGATATCTGCTTCAAAATAGAGTCGCAAGATTCCACCCGAACATACATACATACCTACATTGCAAGTTAAATAAATGCTTGTAAAAATAGATAAAACATTGATATACGTATCTAATAAATATATTTATGCATACTGTACATAAAATAAATATCTATTCATAACCTACACCCACGCAAGTCACATTCAATAATAACTGTAACAAAAATATCGAATCTTTTCTAAGTCACCTTTAGAATTCCATGATTCACGAAAATTTGGCAAATGCTTAAATTCTTTCCGAATGATAAATTAACGAATAAAATAAACATAAACACTTTCACACTCACAGCCGCACACTAAGTTCGATGACATTAAATGTGTCAAGGGTACCGGAAACATTCACTAGATAAATACCGAGAGATATAAAAGAATCATAATCAATTAGAACATTTAAAAAAACTCCTTAAATTTCACATAATTAATATCCCGTACATTATAGGACGGTACTTGCCACTTCTAGCTTCGCTCGATCTGTGTGTTGTTTCTCTTATCTTTGTATGCATCGCGTCATGTTTTTGCGGCCAACCAATATTTTTTGTTTGTATGCAAAACTAACTTCAACTAAAATATAAATAAAAAATCTAATAGTTTTGTTTATGTATGTATAAGTTCAATAATTTTTTGTAATGTAAATTATTCTGATTTAAGTGAATGTAATTCTTTATGAGAACATAAATGATCTTCAACCTCAATACAATCACAACCAGTTGGGAACAATAATATATAATTTATTTTGTTGCAACTGATCTTATGATCAGATGGGAACGACTGTTATGATCGGTTAATATGAAAATCCGATACTATGATCCGTTGGGAAGTACCCCCAGAAATAGATATTTTCCTTGGAGAGAAAATTTTCGTTTATATATACTAAGAATCGACCCCGCTGCTTAGAAGGCAAAACTTTTAACAAGGCGGTTATAATAGGTATCATATTAGATACTTACTAGTTCCAAGTACCTCGTATTCCGTTCGCTGATATCGGCCACATGAATAAAACAGCCTTCAAAAATCCAGCTTATGTATATGTGAGATAGGTTTGAGGGGTAAGGAGTTACATAAAACATGCTGTAAGATAGCGCTGAAGGGATGTAACATACGAGATAATGTAGGGCAAATCCTTAGGGCCTTAAACTAGCAACCGTATCAGAGGAGGAAATAAAACGAAACATGTACAAGAATGATCTGATAACGTTTGGGATAAAGTGAGGTTTCACCACAGAGTTTATCATCGATTGGCCAAAATTTAAAGGGAAGCCAAAATGTAAAGGTATGTGAGGAGGTACTTAATGCGTGTTTTTGAGAAATTTTGCTTGAGTTCCTCTTTGGGGCCCATGTGAATAGGCGATTTTAAATTTAGACTATTGAATTTTGTCGATTTGTGCGTATCCTCCAAACTCCGGTATTTTTTTTTAACATACTCATTCACTTTACATTTACAGCATTACACTAAGTTCGAAGACTTGTATCGTAGGTGCCAGAAACATGCATCACACACACTATCACACCCAGATCTAGAAGCACAAATCTCTCTTGTCTCACAATTGCCCTCCAGGTAAACGAATTTTATACTTTTTATTTTATTGTTTTTTTGTGTCTTTTGAAGTCGGTATATTCCGATCCGGGAATGTAATTTTATAATATACTAGCCGTGCACCGAGGCTTCGCCCGCATTAATTATGTTCTTAAGAAGCCTATGTGTTATTCAGGAACCTAAACTATCTACATTCTAAATTTTGTCAAAATCGGTTTATGTAGATACGTGGTAACAAACACACACAGAGCACACAGACTTTCGCATTTATTATATTAGTAGAATAGTTACATAAATTTAATTACCTATAATTTTATAATAATAATTAAACGCAATCAAAACTAAAGAAAACTGACTTCACCGCTTTATCTTCGGAACCTTGATCTAATTCAATTTATTAAACACGCATTATTGACGATAACTCAAAAACTAACCAGATCTTGATCAAATTTAAATGGAACCAATGGTAAAGTACCAGCTTTAAAACAAAAAAAAACTTTCAAATCGGTACTCGTGGAAAGAAGATATGGGGTAACACAAATTTAAAAAAAAACAGTCGAATTGAGTTCCTCCTCCTTCATTGTGAAATCGGTAGAAAAGATAAAACTTTCGATGAATAGATATAATAAAACAATTTTTCCTTCATTTAGACTCAAAATCAAAATCATTTATTCACATGGGCCCCAAAAAGACACTCAAAAAAGTTAATGATTCTACTGCCAGATTCGCAAAATTACAGCCATCTCGAGAAGAACCTGGCAAGAAACTCGGCGGCGCATTTTCTTTCATTATTTTTTTTTTAAATTACTGATACACAATTATATAAACCTAGGCTAATATAATTGTGTATTAGTTAGACTGAAGTTAAATGTCACGCGTTACTATAAAACAAACCAAATGTCAACTAGAAGGTTTATAAACCGTTTTATCTTTACCAAACAACACACAAGTTAAACATGTATAACGAAGTTACACATAACATAAACATAATAACAGAATAACGTAAATGGATACTCTAGGTTTCCTCGAGTAAATTAAGTAGTACATAATTGTTCTTGACCTTTAGCATTATTTCTGCTAAGCGTTAAACCTTCTCAAGGTTACGCTTTTGGACGTTACATAGATCTTAATCTTGATTACAATTAACAAACCTACTCTTTGCTTCTTTAGGTTTACAATTTATTAGTAACTCGCTTTTGCCCGCGGCTTCGCTCGCGTTAAGAAGTGTTATTATTAATTAGGTATATATCCCCTATTCTATCCCCTTGGGGGTAGAATTAATCAAAATCCTTTCTTTGCGGATGCGTACGTCATAACATCTACCTGCATGCCAAATTTCAGCCCGATCCGTCCAGTGGTTTGGGCTGTGCGTTGATAGATCACTATGTCAGTCAGTCAGTCACCTTTGAGTTATATATATATTTAGATAGATTTCTGAGCTCCTTCTTTTCATTTGCGAAATTATCAAGTTCGTGATATACAAATAGACTAGTGGCTCTATGAACAGAAGACTTTGCGTATTTTTTTAAATGGCTGAAATATGTGTTTTTACGATTTCAACGCCCATATCACCGCCATTTTGAAAAATTTCCAAAAGCTGAATAGACAAAAAAAATCTATATAATTATAAAACCTCCTCACAAAATTTCACGAGAATCGCTTGAGAAATGCGACATGTAGAGGAAAACAACCTGAAATCCGGACATCCGGAAATACGGAAGCAGTATTACCCGAGCTGAATCGGAGAAGCTTTGCCCACGCTTCGCGCTCGCTCGGTCAAAAAATATTTTTTAGATTTAAAAAAAACTTACATGGGTTTTGTATTAGCATTTTGCGAGTGGGAAAAATAAACGTAAATCAACTTTTTTGGTTTACTAAAAAACCGACTTCCAACATTTATATCTCCGTATCGACCTTTTATCCTTGTAAATTCTCTTTGATAGCAATACATTTGAACCCTAATCACACAATATAAATAAAGTGCCTTTGTAAGAAAAATTCAGTCTACTAGTTCATGATCTAAATATGACTGTCATTGAAATTCACTGGGTGATCTGGAAATTTACTAGGTTAGGTAGGTAACACGCTAGTAATGCCTCTAGTGTAGATGTTTATAGGCGGCGGTAACCACTTACCATTAGGTGGACTGCATGCTTGTTTCTTGTGTCACTTATTTTTTGAACAAAATGTTCAGCGAGCAAAGTGTGATTAAAAAAGAATAGAACACGCTAAGTATCAACGAGCCAATGGCCTATATTTCCGTACACTGAACTAAAACTAAATACAACAAAGTATAAAAACAAAACACGAAATTGTACCTGATTAAAAACATCTTAACAAATATTGATAAATAAACAAAAAAAACAAAATAAAAATATAAAAAAATTAACAAAATAAATCTTGACAAATTTAAAAAAAATACGCGGTTCACCTTTCTTTTTGACGACCCAGTTGGCGCAGTGGATAGGTGTCCGCTCTCTGCGACGTGGGTCCTGGTTTCGATTCCCGGCAGGAGCACAAATTCCTTCCCAAGGGATATTTGTGCTTCCGGTTCTGGGTATATCTGTGTGTGTGTGATGTAATGTTTGTTTGTTTTAATTAGCCTCATGCGCTGTGTCCTCCTCAATTTCAACCTCAACTGGTTTTATGACCTTTGGTGTAAAGCAACGTATCTAACAAACACATTTTTATGTTATCCTAAAGCAGCGCTCTGTTTTTATTATCCTTTTCAATTTGAGAAATCTTTGCAAGTTACGGCTATTTTCCCACTGTCCATTTAAGCAAAGACTGCCAATATCTCTCGAAATAACATAAACGCGAACTATCTTTTACTCCCTCTGGGGTCGTAAGAATAATTCTAGATATAAGGGGGTGTATTGAGATCGCACCCGACTCATGTCTGGACATTTTTATGTACAGATGGTCGGATATGAAGATGGCACTCGTGGGTGTCGTTAGGAAGTATAAAATATATTACGAGTTTCAAGAAGTATTTTCTTTAAAATTTTTGTCATAATTCAAAAATGGTGTGAATTTAGGAGCGCTGCGCGGTAATATTTGTTGGTAACTTGAGTTACCGCTCAATAGTATCACGCTTGAAAAACGGTGAATATGACGATAGTATCATCGTCATACCTTAATATTTTACCAACATATTTTGAGCGTTATGCTCTCAAATTTACTATGCGTATCACAATGTTGGAAGAATTATTTGCCACATCTTTTATTAGTCTCATGCCTTCATGTCAAAAGTTAATAAGCAATTTCTTAGCAAGCGTGTTCTGCATACGGAAAAGTTTCCTTAAAGTAGAAGAAAAAATAAGTTTTAATAGTTATCTTCTTTCTGAAATTGGAATAAAATTGTATTGTTACGTAATGGGTGCATTCGATAAAGTTTCCGTAGCAAACTGGTATTACGTAATTAACTTATTATGTAGGTACCTATCGGTAGGTAGTAGATTAAAACTTACCTATCCTCAAATATTTGGCGCAGTGAGACCTTTGCTTTCCACGTCACATGTCCTGAGTTCGATTCCCGATAGGAGCACAATTTTCCATCCCAAGGAGACATTTGTGCTTCTGGTTGTATGATTATGTGTGTGATGAAAATATTTACAGCATCTACAATACAAATATTTGAACTTATCGTTTTCGTAAATGCTCTTTCATCAATTTAAGTTAGTCATTTAAAACTGATTAAAAAAAAATATGAAAAAATACGCCGCCTAGGTTTTTGCCAGGCTCTTCTCGAGGTGGCTGTAATTTTACGATTTTGGCAGCAGATTATTAACTTCCATGAGTGCCTCTTTGGGGCCCAGGTGAATAAACGATTTACAATGTTGAATACTATACTATATCTTAAAGTAAATATTATTACGAGTATATACACTTAACATTTATGCGTACCGTTATATTTTAAGAGACGTATATGTTTCATAAAGGTGTCGATGTATTTTGGCATTTCCATAGATCTAAACAGAATTGAATGTTGTATTTTTGTTTGCATTTTCATAATCTTTTCAAATGTTAAGAGCGAAATATCAGCCTTCATTGGATGCCCTTAATCTTCGAGTTTGTAGATTCTGTATACCGTGAAATTTCGCCAAGACAATGTAAACGTGCAAAAGACGAGAGATTTGGGTCAAGAGGCTTCGCCCACAAGATACCTACGTATAAAAAGCACCGATATACCCGACATTTGAGGGCATAACCTCGGTAATCAGTGTGATATCTCTAGAAAGCTTGATGACTGTTCTAGATTCACCTTATTTCTTACCACATTTCATAAATATCTAATGTAATATTTATACACGAAATATTGTTATAATATTTATGGCTATAGCATGACACCCTTAACATTATAGTCTTATTTATATGCTATACTTATTCAAATTTTAATAATGATAAAGTATAAAAACTTTCTTTTACGGAAAAAAGAAATGCTTTACGGCGCCCAAAATTTGATCATGGACATCACGGAAAAAACGTCAAAATGGCCACGCTTAAAGTTGCTCGAGCTTTTCGAATTTTCAAATATAGATTTTAATATTAAATATAATAATGTTTATAATTATGAATGAATTTTATTTTCGGCATATAATGTTAACAATCGATTATATAATTGAACGCAAGCAAAGCTTAAAAAAACCCACTTCATCGCTTATATTTCGGTTTTGGCTTGACCGTTTTCAATAAAAATTGTATGGGACCACATCTGAAGTATACCTACTTCTGCCAAACAAAAAAAAATATCAAATCGATGCATATTGGGCGGAGATATCGCGGAACATACATACAAAAAAAAACATACACTCGATTTAAGAACTCCTTATTTGAAGTCGGTTGATAAATATACACATACCGGTCAAAAACATAACCTACTTCACCTTGCTTCACCGTAGTTGCGTGAAAAAAATGCATATTCTTTACTGTTTTCGTAAAACCCAAAAGGTTTCAACTTCATATTGTTTTGCAGAAAATTATAAGACGAGTTAGTACATACTATAATTACGGCTAATGTAGTGTAATTTAAAGTATGTAAATAGTTCGAAAGTTCATGATAACTTTGCTAACATTAAAGTTAGCGTATCAAGTCTGCTCTTAGTAATATGTGAAGTTGAGAACCGAAGTTGAAAACTTATACATTATTAATAACGACGATGAACTATTGCGTTGTTCAAACTTTACACATATCCTATTATTCACGATATACAGTCCGTGGTCTTAAATAATACACATCGTTCTATATATGCCAGCATAGTAAACATATGGAAAATTTGTTTCAAACAACGCCCTGTCAAATACGTAAGGCACCTTTTCATTAGGTGTGGTTTATTTATTGTCCCCGTAAGATGTAACTTTACAGTGAACTTAGGTTTAATTTTTATCAGACTGCGGCGAAGTAAAAGGGATGTATTTGACCGGTATATGTGTATGTATGTTCATCTGTATTTGACAAATGAAGTGACGTTGGAAGCGTCTTGTTTGTCCGCTTGTTATAGGTTATGTGACGTCTCATCAAATAAAATATGGCGCCCTCTAAGGGGTACGAAATCAAGAGCAAAAAAAATGTGTTGTCCGTCCCCATCATGTCATTGTGTGGTATTTTCCTACATCATATTTTTGTCAAGCGTACCGTTTGCGAGATATATCCCGTCAAAGTAAAGAAAACTATTCTTTTTTTAATTATATGTAGCCATTTAGGGCTAGTGTAGTCGGGTTTTAGTTTTTAAACTATCGTTTCTTATTGTTACTCCAAATCGTATTCTATAACACAGTTTTACGATATATAATTGTAAGATTACCAATAGTGACCGGTGTGGAGAACTGATAGCGCAGTTGTCATACTATATGTATATATACTATATTTTGACTCTTTTTCGACAGCATACAAATTCCAGGTAGGTATGTTATATTTCCATATGTATTATTTCGATACCTGCTAGATTTGTGTTTTTATCGCATTTTTGTCCCTTTCGTATTATATCGCAATGAGCACAATTTATAGCGTTCGATTAAACTAATTGCACTAATTAAATGACTAGACTACAAATGTAGACTCTAGGTATACCGGTCGAAAACGAAGTAATATTTTGGATATGTTTCGACGTGACGCATTTTTTTATTTAAGTAAGCAAAAGTGGGCACGCTATTCATTAGTGGTCAATGGGTAAAATTGGCAGTGGACTTGAGTTACCCATAAGCTCAGTGGCTTGTAGTGAGTTTTATAGACGCATATAGTTTTAGAAAATATAGGCAATTGAAGACTTACACTACTCTTTTAATAAAGAAATCTAAAAATGCCGAACTTAATTGATATTGTAAATGGTCGGTTTCATGTGTTATATTTTACGCCGGGAGCTGTACGTTATGTTAAGCCATATTCTTAATCTAGCTTAGATTTCCCAAAGGCTAAACTTGAATACTCAAAGGTCAAAAATTACATGTGTTTTACAAGGAAAATTTGAATTAAATTAAAAGTTTGTATAGTGTGGTTATTTCATTTTCTTTACTAAAGTGTAACAATGACATTTTTACTATATCTAATAATTAATAAGAAAATTTTATATCTGCTAACCTCCTAAATACATAAGGTCAACAAAAATCTATTTTATGCCGGAGTATTTTTCTTTATGGGAGATGAATAAGGCTTTCTACCAGTAGAGTTTATTGGATAATATAGGTAATAACCGTACAAGCAGTATAGGTGATAGCGGAGCCAATAGGCTCCATAGTCTTTGTGCATTTAGCCAATGTCAAGTAATACATTATTTTAGGTGTACTTATTTCATAATAGAAGTCAGAGTCACAAGACACAGTCAAAGTCAAGTAAAAGAGCCACGGACAAGTTATGTCCCTTAGTAAAGTGGTAGAAACTTGACTAGAACTTCTTTTGGAATTTGAAAATCACGTAATTTCAACCTGTGTTAATCCTAGGTATAATCTATGGACATTCCAAATGTCATCCAAATGTCATCTAAATCTGTTCAGCCGTTAAAGCGTGAAGAGGGAGAGCAAACATACTTACAGTTTTGCCGCGAAAGTGAAAAAATGGCGTTGTTGATTTTGTAAAAATTTCCAAAACCTGTGATTCTTCGAGTGTTAATGTGTAATAATGGTGGATTATTAATCGTTAATACTTAGAACGTGCATAAGTGTAGGCAAATCATACAAAGTTGAAAAACGTGATTTTCACCTTCGCTCCAAAACTCCAGTAGAAGTTCTAGTAAAGTTTCTACCACTTTACTAGGGCATGACTTGACTACGACTGGATCTTGACTCTTTTACTTGACTTTAACTGTGACTTGTGACTAGGACCTATAATATGAAATACACTTGAAATATATTATCACTTGACACTGGCTGAATGCACAAGATTGTGAAGCCAAAACTAAGGAAAAAAAAAACATACTTACAAAGTTAAACACAAACTTTCGGATTTATAATATTAGTATCATTAATACATGGACAATCATAAGTTTTGGAAAATAATACAAAATCGACAATGCTATTTTGGCACTTTTGCAGCAAAACTGAACTATGTCATTTTATAACACATGAAAAATATATGATATATAGTTCTTCAGCAACATACTGGTTTCGGTATTTAGTTCATGACTTATTTACATTTTGTATACCTATGTCAAATAATTAGGTACTAGTAAAGTTACCAATTATTTTACGTAATTGCTTTTGTAGGGTTATGTCTATATACAGAGGCCGTTAAAACAGTCTAGCAATTTCATCACGCCTTAATTACTCCGTTTATGTGAAATAATTGTGCGTTCATATATTGCTATGTAATAATAACAATATTTTGAAATATATTTGACGGAGCGAGCGCGAAACGTCTCTTCAGCTAGGGCAAAATATTTTGTATATTCAGCTGTTCTACTATATAATACGGGGGTCTATTCCGGGCGCCACATCGACGTCGAAATCGAAAAATGTTCTTTTGTTATGAACATCGAATCAACTGAAATTTCAACCAATCGACTATCGTATCGACGTCACATCAATTCGAATAATCGTATTTAGACGACCAGAATAGACCTACAGGTCGCAATTTTCAATCGATCCTCGTGAATTTTTGTGAGCAGGATTGATACTTAGGTACCTATATGAAATTTTTTAATAATTCAGTTTATGGAAATTTTCAAAATGGTGGAGATACCTACGTGAAAAAGGTAAAATTTTAGCTCATAGAGCAGCTAGTTTATTTATATGTAGGTAAAAGTTGTCATTACCCATATTTTTAAGCTATTGCATAGCTTCTATCGCGGGCCTTGAGCGTGGAGACCTAATCCAGAAATTCCGTAACGAAAAAACCTAACACCCCCCACTCTAGCGACTTCACAAAAAGTTTTCGGTCACGTTGAGATGCGAACTCCGTACCGATGCATTCGATTCAGTATCCAATACCAATCGAGTACTGAGTCTTCTTACTATAAATTCGAAATAAGCGTATAGGTTTTGACGTTTACGTTTTTAAAGTAAACGTCAGGACCTATATGCTTATTTCGAAGTTATAGTTAGAAGACTCGGTAGCCGATTGGTATTGGATACCGAATCGTTTGTATCGGTACGGAGTTCGCATTTCAACGTGACCGAAAACTTTTTGTGAAGAAAAATGGAACTGAAAAATAAAAAATGCTATGCAATAGCTTTACCGCGGCAGTCCCCGAGTGCCACACGTCTTTTTTTTATATGTGATATTATTGTATATGCCTATAATTATTTTGAACGTGTGTATGTGAATGAATTCCTAAACAGCTGGTCCGTTTTTTTATCTGTATTAAGGTGAATTCAAGAACGGTTTTAGATTCAAGCAGAGTAAATATTAATTTACGAAAAAAATAGGCAAAAAAATAACATTTTCATGAACAACAATACATCATACGGGTTTCGTAAAGTACTAGGCATCCATATTCGTGAAAGAGGTAATATGCCTGTTTTTTTTACCGACTTCCCAAAAAAGGAGGAGGTACTCAAGTCGACTGTATTTTTTTATTTTTTATGTGTTACCTCATAACTTCTCTCCACGTGGGCCGATTGCGAAATTTTTTTTTTTAGTTTGAAAGTTGTTGCTTTCTAATTGCTTCCATTCAAATTTGATCAAGATCTGATCAGTAGTTTTTGAGTTATAGTCAATAATGCGTGTTTATACATTAAATCTGATCAAGGTTCCGAAGATAAAGCGGTGAGGTCGGTTTTTTTAAGCTTTGCTTGCGTTTAATTATTTACGTAGCATTGCAACACATTCCGGGTATCAGCTAGTAAAAATAAAATAATATGTTCTACATACTTTGGATGATTGAAATAAACAGAACTGAGATAGCTTAAGCAAGATAATAAGACATCGCTCTGTATGTTTTACCCTTTTTAATGTAAGGCGAATAAATAGCTCATCCTATTTTGTACACCTCCGACTAAAATATTTTCTAGTATCATTTATTTATTTAAAAACTTCATGCACAAATACTATGTACATAGGAGGACTTAATGCTACAGCATTTTCTGCCAGTCATCCTGCTATTTCAGGAGATATATCGGCGTGCAATAAATGAAGCTATACAATAAAGAAAAGGTTCAGAAATCTAATTGATTTTAAGAATATATATAAGTGTATATGAAAATATAATACATAAACTTAATATAAAACATGTATATTATTATGCAAAAACTTTTAGACTTCAAAACATAAACATACATACAACAGATCATATGATTAATTCATCATCGTAAAAACTAACACGTTTTATCTATTACAATAGATATTTAATGAGCGAGACTAAATCAAATTTATTAGTCATAGACCAAGACTAACATAACATACCTGTCTTTTGGGAAACAAGCATTTATCCATCAATAATAGGAAAACTATCCCTCGGAATCCTCCCAGCATCCCACAGGAATAGAACTAGGTACAAGTTCCAACTACTTAGTGTAGAAGAGTAAAGCTATATTAGCAAATGGTACATATCTACATTTTAAGAGTGACATTTATAGCTCATGGGCAACGTATTATATGGGTATCTTCTAGGCAAGCGTGTACCATAACAATGTTATTTATTTTTGGTGCTCAATTAAACGGTGTCAAGTTCTGCTTCAATTTAAGTACATTTAACTATTAAAACATTTATTAGTACGTTTAATAAGGAGGTATAAGTACATACATTTTTACTAGAAGTTGCCAAGTCAATTTATTTTTAAATTCTTATATTTTCACTGTTTCACCTTGTTTTCAACCAACTTACATGTAAGCCTACTCACAGCAATATTACATAAGCGATAGTTTGTGGATGAGTTTGTATTTTTGTTACATGTTTCCGTATGGATGTAGCTGAACACCTTGGATTAACACATAAGCTACTTTTTATCCCGAAATTCCCGCAGGTCCGGGACTTGCGCGGGTAAAACCGCATGCAGCTAGTAGGTAAATTTATTTAAAAAAAAATATTTTGCTCTAAATGTATTTGAGATAAGTTCAAAATTATGGGAGGCACTAAACTATTATAGGCAAGCGTGACGCTTACCATCAGGCGAGCGAGCGGGCACTTGCTCATTTCATCCTTCAATTGCCATAAAAATATATAACGAGCCGTACTTAATTAAGTTAAAAAGTAGCCCTATGTGTTTTCCGGAACCTAAACTATCTACATTTGAAATTTCATCAATATCGGTTTATTCGTTACACACACACGAACTTTCGCATTTATTGTTGGCTCAGTTGGGTGAGCGTTCGCCTTCTAAGCAGGGGTATCGGGTTCGATTCCCGGCGGGAACACAAATTTTCTCCCCAGGGAAAATTTGTGTTTCTGGTTCTGGTTGTGATTGTGTGTGTGATGTGAATGTTTCCGGCACCCACGACACAAGTCTTCGAACTTAGTGTGGCGCTGTGAGTGTGAAAGTGTTTATATTTATAATATTATAGTAGGATTACATATAATACCACAGTAAAAAAGATTTTTAAATGGAATAATCAATAAGCCTGTTCAAAAGTGTTAATCATTTGACGGCAACACTAAAGAAAAATAGTTTAGCTAGCTAGTTTAGTTAGCTCTAAAAATCCAAGCTTTTATTTACCAACTTGCACTACCAATCACTTTGACGAATGGGTGTTGTTCAAGAATTTACGAGGCATAAGACTTTGCTGAAAATATTTCGGGAATTACTCGGACCCATGCGTGTCCGTAATTTACGTTTTTCGTGTAATTGGCCCTTAATAGATTGCTTCGGGGTAAGCTACGGAAAACTGCCGCCAATTTAGTTTGTTACTGTGATGAATAAAATAAAGAAGAAGCGTACTCGTAGTAGAGAACTATAAGTAACCCAACACGTAGCATTAGTAATTAATATTTACACATATAATGGTTCCGATTCGCTTGAAGTTCGCTTTTTTACGTGTTTCTTTTTCGGGGAATAGTTTTTTTTAATTTAACATGTTTTATCATAGACTTAATGTTATAGCAAGTGAAAGGATATCAAAATGCATTTAAAAATAATGTGTTATCAGTATTCTGATAAAAAGATCAATCGGATAAAACCAGTTACTACTTTATATTTTGAGTTTTGTAGCTAAAGAAGAAAAACGGAAACCATATAAAAATAATTTTGATATCCGTCATTCTGTCGAGTCAAGGCCTTTTTTCTCAAGAATGGGTATATCAATATCTACGATCCATTAAAAGTGTAATATATCTCTCAACGATAAATTTTTAACTCCCAGTTAAGCTCCAGGTCACACGGGTCCATTGTCACTACACCAAACCGCTCAAATAATTATGTGTAACAGCTGGCTAACCAAGGATTCCATATTTTCGCTGCTCTACCAAAGTTGCTAAGAGTGATATTATCTACATATTTAATGGCTAAGTATCAACTGAACGTAAAATCTAGACGCACGTGTGTCTAGTTGGTGAAACTAGAAATTTGTAACTGTCGTTATAAATGTTTGTGTCAATAACGGAACAATTTACCATGTATTTCGTTTGTATGACGCAAATATTTATAGTGAGAGTGACTATAGTAGCTTAAAAACTTATATAGTAACTGGTTTTATTTCGCTGAAGTATTTTTTTGCGTAACGTTCCCTTTTAAGTATGTCAAGAAAGTTTTAATTATTTTGATATCGATCTTAATATTCGATAACAAACACTTTTTACTAATTTTTGTTTCCAACGTATCTATGTATTTCATACTATGTTTTTCATCAACGGTTTAATGAATTAAAAGTATGAATGCGATGTTTTTCTTTGTGTGTGCGGAAGCAATTAATTCAATTAATTTTATAGTTACATGTAAAAACCTGCGGCATTTATAAAGGGCAAGTAGTATGTTTAGTTTAATGTGTGAAATATTAAGACTGTAAAGTAACTGTTAATTTCAAAGCCATAAAGTTCACGCTGCAGTAAAAAAAGGTTTAGGAGTATACCCTTTTTAGTACTTTATAATGCTAATGATAGCTTAAACTTTTTCAATTTGAAGCTTTTTAGGTTTTGTGTGTTTACGACTAGCAGTGCCTTGAAGCTTCATCCATGTTCCAGATGAAAAAAATATCAAGTGGATCAGCTGATTCATTGCTTCGGGAATGAAGATCAAGCCAGCACTTCAAACAAAACAAAAAAACGAACAAACGCATTCACACTCACAGCCCCACACTAAGTTCAAAGACTTGTATCGTGGGTGCCGGAAACATTCTCATCACACACTCACTTCTCATTAATATTATTAGTAGTGATGGACAAACGTTTGTATATATATACTCCAATAAGACAGCTGTTGTAACGACAAGTTTTTGAAACCAGCATTTTCCATAATAATACCTTTGTCTAAATAAAATTGATTATTTTAAATTGAACTGCTCTTTCGCCTTCGAAGCAGCAGGTGTCGGGTTCGATTAGTCGAAATACAAGTTTTCTCCCCAAGCGATATTTGTGTTTCTGTAAATATAATACTTTGCTATAAAATCCGTTAAAAATTGAAAGTACAATAGTGAAAATCTAAGAAATTATCTATTCCTTAGCATAAATTATCTCGTTTGAGCAAGAGTCAACTTCCTTTCATTAACTATGCAAACTTGATAATTTTAGACTGACTAAACTAATATCAATGCTGTGATGAACTTAACTCATTTAGAACTGCAACTAATTCAACATGCAAACGCTGCTACCCCGAAATTCTATATTTAAATCATAACTAGTAACAAAATCTCAACTATCTATAAATGCTAAATTATGCATATTTATCCGATGCCACTGATAAACAAAATTAAACAATATATTTGTTAAGTGGTGTGGATAATTCGAATCAATATCTTTTTCGTTTTGAAAACATCGATTAATTGTCATCTTTGTTTAGAAAATTGGTTATTTTTTTAGAAAATTTTGAAATATCCAATATAACAGCCGAGACATGGGTAATATTGTATAAGTTATGACTAAACTAACAATATTTTTAAAATTTACCAACTATAAAAATAAGTAATTTGTTAATGTTTGTGTTTGATTAATTTTAAAAATATATATTTGTGTTTAAAATTTAAAAACTAACCTATGTTTCGGCTGTTTCTTTGGGTTTTTAATTTTTATAATCTATTTCATTCATTTTATCGCGCCATCATCCCTACTTTCACTTTTTGTTTATATTTCCACCCAAAAGTTGTCTGGAAGAGACCGCTCTTAGCCATCTCTTAGCTCTTTTATAAGTTTCTCAATAAGCTGTATGTATCTTTCAGTGTCAATAAAGACTTATTGTATTGTATTGTACATATATTATATTAAATATTTTATACATATATACATTAATACATATTATATACACTAAAAATATGCTATCCTACTAATATTATAAATCCGAAAGTTTGTGTGTAAGTATGTTTGTTCCCTCTTCACGCTTTAACGGCTTAACGGATTTAGATGAAATTTGGAATGTACATAGATTATACTTAGGATTAACACATAGGCTACTTTAAAACTTGATAATAGCGGGCGAAGCCGCGGGGCACGGCTAGTATTACATAAAATAATAAATTAAAACTTAAACGCTATCACACTCACACAATTTTGTTCAAAGTAATAAATTATATTGTATTTAATACATATAATAACACATACAAATAATTACATATAACTATGAATAGCAATTTGCAGCAACTTTTTAGTTTTGGTAAAGGTAGACTTTTTTGAAGTGAAAACTTCTTTAGGCGCGTTGAGCACTTTTTTTGGTTGACCAAAATTATGGAACTTGCGTCATCGTCACCGCCCGTTTCCCATGACCTATATGTAAACTGTGTATGTATCATATTTTATATAGCTTTCACTTTTATCGGCAGTCCCCAAAGACTGCCCCAAAGACTATTTTTTAACGTGGACTTAAAGATTTCCAAAGACTTAGAACGCCTGATATCCACTGTCAACGAATTCCATAAGCGAAAAGCTTGTACCGTAAAGTGTACGTATAATAATGTCTAAAACAAAATTGACGTTCTATTTATTATGTACTACAAGCCCTCTAACGACTTGCACGTGTGCATTCACAGCTCAATCAACCTCAAAGTGAAAAGATAATAGGCTATGTGTTATTAATTCTCAGTCTGAATTATGTTTAAAGTTGATAAATACTTAATAGCGGCGTAGGTATTGGATTATACATGGGTAAGTAGAAGTTATAATACTTCGGTATTTTTAGCAAGCGTGTTAAATCAAAATATATCGCTTACAATTTGGAAATTTGCTTAGGAATTACATGATTTAATTCCTCCATGCCCTTTTTACCATCAAACAACATGACACACTGTCAAACGTCATCTATTTATGGTTGACATACCTCCAGTTTGCTCGAAGCGTTTTCCTTCTAAATTTATCATGCGTCAGCAAAGGAGTAGAACTCATTACCGAATTCGTAAGACGAAGGAGAGGAAGTAATATCTCTTTCTACCTCGCGGCGAAAAATGTTCAAGTTTTCACTTCTGCCGGCACTCCCGGAGTGCAAACCGGTGTTTTTTTTTTAATTATATCAGGCCATCTATGTCGGGCTTTTTGTGGCTTTTTGGATAGTGCTGCGGAAATTTGAGAGAAATTAGTGTAAATAATAATGAATATAACAAACATACTGATTATAGAACATTTATTTTTTTTTGATGTCGGGTAAAAATGGTAGAGGTGTAGCGGTTTTAGTTTAAAATATACGTGCTGGAAAAAGTTGGTATCATTTAGCCGCCCAAGCTGAGTGCTACTCACCTGTACACTGTAATTTTTAAAACTTCACGTTTTCACGATCGTCGCTTTTCAAAGTCAAGTCGAACATTCATTTAGTGATTAAGAACAAATGTAATAATTATATTTACTAGTCGAGACAATTCAATGAATAACAACTTAATTACTGCACTATAATTAAAAGTAAAGTGAAATCACGATAGCAATAGTCAACATAAAATACATCGAGATAGAAGATAAACTTATCTAATACCTTTAAACGATCAATTCTTGTATATATATAATATTTGTGTGTAATCAGGATCTCGGAAACGGCTCCAACGATTTTCATGGAATTTTGTATGCAGGGGGTTTCGGGGGTGATAAATCGATCTAGTTTCAATTTTAGAAACGTCGTTTTATCCGTGTTTTCAGCCGAGCAAAGTTCGCTCATCCGGGTACTGCTTATAACTTAAGCTGCTAAAACTTTGAATAGAAATAGATGAAGAAATACGGTTATTTGTCGCAATACGCACCAATATGATATTGAAATATATGCTTCAGGTTACATACAACTAAAAAAAGGTAATTTTTTTAGCATAGTTTTACGTTTTTAATTATTTGCAAATAAGAAATAAACTCATATAGGCACATAAAAATGCCTCACATTTATTTTTGTGTGGTTGGTATGCTCAGCTGATGGATAAAGCCAAGAAATAAGCAAGTCAAGAACAACATAAACAAAAGCCATGCTCAATTATTACAGCAAAGGACGTCGTTGTGTCTTGGTAAAGATTGAACCACATTCAAGTCACCTGCCAGCCGCAACTTGAATATTCACCACCTTGTTACCTCGTAATAAAGTTCATAGATGGACTTTTGACGGACTTTCTACTCGTAAAAGCCGACCGTCCCATTTGGGAAATTCAGAACTTTGACTGCTAATTTATACCTTATCTTAAGGTGCTACGGTTTTTATTAGAGGTGTAGGAAAACTTTTGTAGAGTTGTCTAAATTGGGAGGATTATAAGACAACTATGCAATATTGGAACTTATACGGCTTTGGTAGCTGGGGAGGCAGGTTGGACTTATAAGTTCGGGCTTAATTTGAAAGATAAAGTTCTTAAGGCAGGTTTTTTTCATGTATTTGACTTACATTTCATCTTCGGTTTCTGCACTTATTTGAAGTGTAAGTAAACAATAATGTCAATTACATTAATATAATAATAAGCAAATTTGTGTATGTATATGTTTAAAATTTGGTATATAGATAGTTTAAGCCCCGGAACATAAAATAGGTTAAATATATAGTATTAGCCGTGCCCCGCGGCTTCGCCCGCTATTATCAAGTTATAAAGTAGCCTATGTGTTAATCCTGGGTATAAGCTATGTACATTCCAAATTTCATCCAAATCCGCTCAGACGTAAAAACGTGAAGAGGAAACAAATATACTTACATACTTACACACAAACTTTCGGATTTATAATATTAGTAGGATTAATAAATTAAAATATATAGTATCCTAATTATTAACACAAGCAAAGCCACGGTCATTTTATAATAGTATGTGTAGATTGTCACGAAAATCCTTGTTCCATCAAGGTAAACAAGTGTTAACGCTTTCACATTCACAACCCCACACTACGTTCGATGACTTGTGTCGTAGGCGTCTGAAATATTCACATCATACAAACGATCACCAGAGACACGAGTTTTCCTTTGGGAGAAAACTTGTGTTCCCGCTGCCGTGAACTAAGTCAACGAGTAGTTTTTGTGAGAACTTGGACCTAAACAAAACCAAGAGAGAACTCGTTACCCCACATAAGATTTTGAGATAGTAACAAGCCAACAAACCAGGTAGAGAAAAATACAAACAAGCGCTAGTTGGGTGTAGTAGAGCAAACCGATGATGACAATGAAGCTGCTACGTTTATTCCTGTGCCAATATTAACACCTATAACTATTTTAAAATCGAATACTAACTTTACTGCCAATTTCTTGATACTCGTCACAATAAAGTGATTTTAGGAACTAGATTGACACTAAATTGCACTATTATTATAAAAAATAATATTGAAACTTACGTAACTTCTATAACCATTATTGTAAATCTCGAATCTCTAAGTTTATGTGTGTCAATATTAAAATGTTAAAGATAAAGATAATTTATTAGTATTTGATACAAGGTATTTATGTAACGGATTTTAATTATTCGGCAAGCGCAGAGGCTAAATTTTATTGGTCTAAGGCTACTTTTATCTCGATTAAAGCGGGCATCGTTGGGGGCACAGCTAGTATTAGATTAAATATACCAGAAGTATAAGCTGGCATAAACAAAAAAAGTTATTTTATCCGATCTACTACCGCACTATTTAATTTAAAGTTCATCCAATCCAATCCCACTATTCTACATCTAATTCGTAAGATTGGATGTCTGTTACAGAACTGATTAGGCTGTAATTTGGAATGTAGGCAATTTGGAATATATAAGCTGCATTTGAAAAAATAACAACACAAAGCTACTTATTTTAGTCAGCGCTTTTTATGCTTGATAGGCAAGCATTTGCCCACAATCTCACCTGATGGAAAGCAAAGATGCAGCCGAAGATGTAGCATACTTGCCTAGAAAAACTGTTATATTTATAACTACTTATAGACTCGCCTAAAGACTCAAAAGACTCGCCTTAAGACTCAAAAGACTCGCCTAAAGATTCAAATACAACAACTTCACCACTGGAACAGTTATGCCAGCACCCAAAAACCACATTTTAAGGAGCTGGGGTGGATGGGGTAGTTCTTGGCAGGGGGAAATGCACAATACACCCCAAGCGGTCAGTGCAGGTCTTAACGCCCCCATATTGAATAAGAATAAGAATAACTACTTATAGTTGATATCTTAATGATAGGTTTTTTTTATGGTTATTGAGTGAAGAATCGAGCAAGTCGCTAGCCTGATGGTAAGCGTCAAGCTTGCCCATTACAGTACAGTGACACCTAGAGTTTTGAACTTAGGTCAAAATCCTGCTTAGCAAAGCACGTCGTCACCATAAGATAATATATATTAAATATCTTTATTCCCTGTATCACATTGCCCATTCAGTCAGAAATACAGTAATGTTTGCACCACGGAGTTTTCACACTAATGCTTGGGGGTTGAATGTCTGGCAATGTTGTGGTACTGCTCCAGGAAGACTCTGCAAAAGAGTACAAATACACCTATCACTACAAATACACACAATCCTGTGTAACATAGATGAAAAGTATCCCCTTCTTTTCCAGTGATAATGTATTCCGATCGTGGAACGTGCCGCTAAACATGCCAAGTTCCAATAGGTACATATCCAAGATAAGTCGTTTTATGATGTTCACTGCGAATAGATCGCAGGTAAACTTTTAAGTGGAATGATCATTCCACTATATTAAAAAATGCTTTAATGTCGTAGGATTCTTCGAGATCAATTTTATTATGTAGTAGACTGGAGGTGTAAAATAAGAACAAGCGAAATCAAAAAAACAAAAATCCCCGACGTTCTATCTGGAAAACGGCTGCACCTATTTACACCCAACATAGATACATATCATTGGGATGCGAACTCATTGCCCTCATCTTTGTTCCCCGAACAGTATAATCTGGAGTCTTTAAGTCAAGAGTGAATAGGTACCTTCTAGGCAAGCATGCTACAACTTCGGCCGCATCATCGCTTTCCATCAGGTAAAATTGTGGTCAAACGATTGACTATCGGGCATAAAAAAATCTAAAGCTGATAAACACATTAAGAATCTTTGCGTCTCAATCGGGTAAAAATAGTGATTGCGTAGAAAGAAAATACCGTAGTTGATTTCAGTTTCCATACGCCCGTTTTGCGTTTTGCGTATTGTATTGTATTGTACTTTCGACGCTATTTACTCTTATTCAGTACTAATCTTTATCCAAATAAATGTGATAGTATACCTGGGAAATAAATATATGTTAAATAAACATTAGACCCATGCGACGGGGAGGGTCGCTACTAACTTATTATAAACAAACATTATACGACACCCTTGTTACATTACATCGCTTTCCGTTTATCAGCCTATTATTAACAACAACTTCGTGGTGATAACAAGGACGCTAAAAAGCACTATCGTATCTAACACGGAAGGGTCGGACATTCCACAACAGTTCCGGTATTCGGACAATCCCAGCAATGCCCATGTTGTCGGGCTAGACTAGGTAGCCGCAGTTAGTCGATAGTAGCCGAGAGTATGAAAAATTCCTGAGAAGCTGCTGTTTTGGATCGTACAGGTGTAGCTGTTAATTACTAATGACACTTATTGTTATCCTGAAATAAAGGAAAATCATTTAGTTTTCAAAATTAATTTACTACTACTATCTCTATTGTAATTTTTTAACTTTTGCGATTCGAACACATATACACTTTCCCACGCTGACACTCGCATTCTCCAGTCTTCTCGAGACCATGGCCAATGCAACTTGGCCGAAACGTCGAGGTAAATAAAAATAGTTTTTTAGCGCGATTAAGTCCCGAGATATTACCTAAACTATACTATCTCTATATTCGTAGGTACTTTTTTAGTTGCTTAAATGTGATATGTGATACAATAATCATTGTAGTTTTTATTTTGACTTCTATTTATGCATGAGATCATCGCACATTACGGCATTTTGAAATTTGAAATGTTTAAAATCCTCTTTTTGCTGTACAGCAAACTTGGAAGATATTTTACTATGTAATACTTATACCTACTCGAATTACACAGAACAAAAGGAGAAGCGAGGGCGCTTTCCATTACTCTTTTTCGCCTTCAAATAAAAGAGGAAATTCTTAATTTAGTGTATATTTTTTATGTTTGAGACTTAAGAACTCCATCATTTATAAACCGATTTGGAATATCACCAATTATTTTATTTCAAAGGTTACCTGTATTGTCAGATTGGTCTCATAGAAATTTATTATTTATATATATATATATATATATTTTAATTAAAAAAGCGGAAATATGTTATGTTAACCGAATGAACTAATTTTGCCTTCCTGTTACTTCTAGTGATAATTGCGGTAGTGTGTTTAATGCATATTAATTATTAAAATATCATGTTAAATTGTATTTAGTAGCTTAATAATCTCTGCAGTTGACCACGATAGGAGATGGATATCGTAGAGGCGATTGAAATCGGTTTTTAGTTTAGAAAAAATATTACTATACCTAATATAAGAGGTTATTTATTAATGTACTAGCCGTGTCTAACGGCTTCACCAGCAATTACACTAACAACATAAATAAAAAAAAATTAACATAAACTTTCACTACACATTGCATCACCTTAATCAACCTGTGGCAAAAAATATTGATACCAGATTTTTTTATTCTAAACGAACTACTCAAATACCAATTTGCATCGCTATAAGTTCAAAAACGAAGAATTTTCATACAAACGTTTTCACCCTATTTAACCCTCTTCAGGGTGGAATTTCCAAAAATCCATTCTTATTACACCCTTACTCTCTAAGATAAATGTACCTCCAAATTTCAAGTCTCTACGACCAGCGGTTTAGGCTGTGCGTTGTCTTTAAGTCAGTCAGTCATTCAGTGAAGCAGTGTGTCAGGACAAAAAATCTTATAGTATTAGATGTATGAATAACATTTACCAGTGGATTCTGTCTGCCATATTTGATAAGTGTCCTCCCAAAACCTCAAAGTGTTTGAAGTCAGTTTTTACAGTATGCAGAGTGTAGAGTTATTACCCTACACTTTGAATCATTTACCATACAATTGTTACCATTGTTAATGATACTGTATTATGCGTATTCCAGGTCTAGTGTGTTTACCAGCTTCGATCACATCGTCACTTACCATCAGGTGAGATAGTGGTCAAACACTAGCCTGACACAAATAAATAAAAAAATAATAATAAATACTGTAACCGATCTTCTGATGTTCGTAATAATAAAAATATCAATTACAGAATAGAAATTGTTATCTTGCTTCTAAATTACCTTCTGTTATCTCTTTTATCATATATTCACTTGCAGCACTTTCAAGACGTGTTCAAGACAGCACCGTTAATTAGTTTCAGAAATTATTTATCTTACACAAGATAAACCAGCATTGGCTTTGTTATAAGTAAACATTATTATTATATATATTTTTCTTATTATCACGTACCAATTACGTTTGGTACACCATTGGAATACGATCTAGCTTTAAGTTCAATAAGTAATTTAATTTTGACCTAAACTGCTCAATATAGTAGTAATACTAAGAATGCAACCAACAACACTTTTCTTACTGTCTCTATACTATTATCGGGAAGACACTTTGTTCTTGTGTTAAAGGGCAAGGGGGAATCAACTAGTGTAATTCAAGTGCACACTCTCGGTAGGTAATTAATTATTTTAAAATATCTAATATATAAAATTCTCGTGTCACAGTTTTCGTTGCCATACTCCTCCGAAACGGCTTGACCGATTTTGATGAAATTTTTTGTGCTTATCCGGTATCTATGAGAATCGGCCTACATCTATTTTTCATCATCATCATCATCATCACTTTTCATCATTATCAACGCGGGTGAAACCGCGGGGCGCAGCTAGTATTATATAGATATAGACTGCTTATACCGTCAGTAAAAAACTCTTAGTCTTCTGTGTCTTCATTTCCTCTTTTATACTCAGCGCTGAGTGTAGCTGATAATTGGCATTCAGCCAAATGCTGAGACCAACACAACTGTTTTGTGTACGTTATTTTGATATGTTAATCGTTTTTATTAATAATTATCATCTTAAATAGTTATCTTTATTACCTTTAACTTAGGTTTTAGTGTTAGGTTGCCCGGTAGAGATCGCTATTAGTGATAAGGCCGCCTGTTGTGATACTTTACGTATAAGCTTGTTTGAACTGCCCGTTGGCTCAGTTGGGTGGCTTTCGCTTTCTAAGCAGGGCGATTCCCGGCGGGAACACAAGTTTTCTCCTCAAGGGGAAATGTGTGTTTCTGGTTCTGGTTGTGATTGTATGTGTGATGTGAATATTTCCGGCACCCACGACACAAGTCATCGAACTTAATGTGGGGCTGTGAGTGTGAAAGCCTTTTTTTTTTAACCTTTGTATTATCTCATCTTGTAAAGTGGATCAATAAAGTATTATCTATCTCTCTAAGCTAGCTGTAATCTATGTACTTATAATTCTATATAAGTAGTTTCTTCACTTCAAATACAACCATATGTTTTCTGTGATTTAAGTAGAAATGTCTTTCTCATATTACTATTCTCTCGCCATGCACTAAATGGCCTCCCCGTGGCGACCCTTGAGGCCACCAATATCTACGTCGTCACTTACCAACATATATAAAAAAAAAATATGTTTTCGTAACCATTTCATGCCGCCATTTTATATCTAAACAATGTGAAAATTACATCAATTACATTGTCTAATTAATCTTCGGGCCAATTGCCTATATTTCCTAAAACTTAACTAAAAATATATACATCAAAGAACTAAGTTACCTGGTCTACAAGGCATCGAGCATATCGTAACTCAAGTGCTCAAGCCCACTACTAGTGGGTAGCGTTCCCATCATGCAAGCGGCATTGCCTCTCTGAATTGCAATGCTAATACGTAGAGCCAAATGAGTGTCAGCACTTTAAAAAAAATTGAGAAAATTATTTCATATACGTATTTTACTAGAGTACTAAATGACGTCATCAGCTTACTATTTTTTTTTTTTTGTGGCGCCTTTTTTCGAAATTTGAATATAACCATAAAAAAATCTAAGATTGCTACGCGTGACCTTGCGTAACCGCCACGATGTAATTCACGTTATATACACCTTTATGTCCAAAAGTGTTAAGGGATATAGGCTGAGTAAAAAAAAGTTTTCGCATTAACGTATACCTACCTGCCCTTTAAGTCACGGAATCTATGTTAAAGTATAAACGCTTTCACACTCACAGCCCTATACTAAGCTTGACAATTTGTGTCATTGGTGCCAGGAACGTTCAAACTATCGCACTTAGAACCAAAACATAAAATTCCTTTGGGGAGAAATCTTGTGTTTCCACCGGGAATCGAACCCAATACGCGCTGTTTAGAAATCGAAGGCAAAAAAAAATTTTAATGTACTATATAAATAATTACTGTTATATATGAAATATACCTATATATAAATAAACTGCCCGTTGGGTGAGCGTTCGCCTTCTAAAGAGGAGTATCGGGTTCGTTTCCCGGCGGGATCACGTAAGTTTTCTCCCCATGGATAATTTGTGTTTCTTGTTCTAGTTGTGATTGTGTGTATGATGTGAATGTTTTCGGCACCCACAACACAAGTCATCGAACTAACTGTGGGGCTGTGTGTGTGAAAGCGTTTTATCACATGGAATAATTTTGTTGTTTAAGAACTCGCAGAGCGTAGTTACCCAAAGTATATAGTGATGCAGATTTTATATGACAAATTTATCAAATCTCCTTTTTTTGTAATTAAAATGCAAGTTTTTCCTCAAAATATTTGACCATGTATAAGTGATGATGCAGTTGTTACCGCCGGAACTATGTATCCAATCTTAATTAATATTCTTTGTACAATACACTATAAAATTTCAAACAACAAATAAATCATCTAAATTAGCTCTCGTACACCGGAGGTATGAGGTAACACACCCAAAATATATATTTTTAAACTAATAATTTAAACGGAAGCAAAGTTTAAAAAACCGACTTCAACACTTATATTTTGGTTTTGGTTTGATCGATTTCGATAAGCATTATATGGGACTACCTCTGAGTATTTTTGAAGTCGGTTGAAAACTAATTTTGCCTTCATTCGGTCTAGGTTTATTATAGACTTAATATTATAAATACACTCTTCAATAATAAATAAAAGATAATATAGAATTTTATCACACAAGAGAAAAAAGCGTTGTCGGTTTTGTATTATTTTTCAAATATTGCGTTACTTTGATTATTACTTATT
Source organism: Lomographa bimaculata (assembly GCA_948107665.1). Lineage (NCBI taxonomy): Eukaryota > Metazoa > Arthropoda > Insecta > Lepidoptera > Geometridae > Lomographa > Lomographa bimaculata. The sequence goes on from OX403597.1 coordinate 6,490,281, forward strand.
AAGTTGTGTAACTAATTGTTTCCCGCGACTAAAAAAAACATTTTTTCTAGAGATATAGCCTTACAAAAACTATAAGTAAAATGTTTCTTTTATTTTAGTGACGTTTTCCAATGTTTAACAGTTATTTTGCTTTTCAGGACGCAGACAAATCCAACAAAATCATAAAAAAATATTCAGCCGTTCTTGAGTTATAAATGGTGTAGTTACACCGTAAAAAAATCGGGTTAGTCAACCCGACTTTGTTTTATTTGCATAGATTATGGATGGTTTATTAACCGACTAATTTACTTACGCTCGTTAGCAAATCATTTAAAGTAGAAAAACGTGATTTAAGTATGTTTTTGCTAAAACCTCTAATCGAAATTCTAGTACACACTTACTAGGGCATAACTTGACTATGTCTGGAATATGAGTCTTTTATTTGACTTTGACTTTGACTGGTGACTAGGACTAGATTTATAAACTACATACCTCACTTGAAACGTATTTATTACTTGACACTGGCTATATGCACATACAACAGTTCATACATTTCAATGACCTGCGGAGCTAAAATTAAAATAAATAGACGTTCTTTCGAACCCATCTCCTACGGCTTGGAAATCTTAATATATTTTTAGTCAAAATTGTCTTCTCGGTATTTCTTTATTGCAAACAATTTGGCTAATTTATAATGCAAGCTAAATCGTCCTATAACAATGAAGCGGCTATAGCAATTTGTGGGTATTACGGACCGCAATTAGAATGAATCGGTGGGTAAATTGCAATATCTACATAATTAATATTAGGGTATCCTGGAGTTATGATTCGAATTTCGATTGTAATTACATTTAATAGGCTCTATGTTTTTGCTATAAATGATTATCAACTGATTAAGTTTCCTACTGCTGAAACACGGGTCTTTTTTCACAGGTAGAGTAGAACGAGAAAAAATAACAGTGAGATTTTTTAAAAAATAAATAAAGAAAAAGTTTTTTTTAATTTTATTTTTTTCATATTATTTATTTTTATTATTCAATTTTTAATTATTTTTTTTATTTTATTTAAAATTGTCTTTTTCAGTGAGAACGCTGACCAACTGCGGGTTGATAGATGCTACACGTCTACAAATTTTGTGTCTTGTACATACCGGTTTCCAAAAATTTTTCCAATATCAGTATTAGAGCGAATATCGCATATAACATAAGTAAATAATTAGTACAGGGCCTACAAAGTATTTTAACACCACTTCATTCAAGTTAAATTAATTTAATTTTAGTTTATTCAATTTTTTTATATTGCTTCACTAAGTAAAATATTTAAATTGAAAGTATTTCATATTTAATCTTAAACCAGTTGTATCTACGCATTTCATTTTATTGCTGTATATAAACTAGGTATAGACAGCGGTATATGAATCAAAAAAGTAATGTAATAATATAGTGTAATTATATCTCTCCGAATACCTCCTATAACGCTTTAAAAAGAAACTCTACATTACTGTTATGTACAGCTCCACTAAATTAATCTCTGAATATTGTAGGTTTCACAATATCTACAACACTTTTCTTTAGGTTTCTTAGTATTTACAAACACCATTGCAATTAAACAAGTACATAGTACTTATGTAATTGTTTATGACGAATTTGTTAGCATTTGATTTGTTGGCCAACTAATCACAATTTTCTACATCGCAGAATGGAACGGACGTTAGAAAAAGATTTTGTGACACAATTAGGTAAGTCAGGCAAATCGTGATGTTTATAAGGGAAATCCTTTATTTAAGGTTTTCCCATGAACACCTATCATTTAAAAAAATAACTTCATTCATCACTAACATTTCGAAATTATTACATATTTATGCCTATTGCCATGATTGCGTTAACTAACTATGTAGGTGAAAATAAGTTTGATTCTGAGTAGTAGGTTATTATTATTATTCCCGGCGTTTTATTCCCAATGGAAATCTTACCTAGAGCGAGTGTGAAAGTGTTTATGTTATGTTATAAATCGAATGTGGAGACAAATCAATTCGATCAGAGTACGTAATTCAAACAAGTTATGTCGGCCTGCTCTGTGTTAATTTTATGTAAATTATAAGATGTGACGTTATTAAAATACTTTAGTTATGCAATAAATAGTATGCAATAAAATGTTTTTATATTATATACATATTTGTTACTTAAATGTTAACAATAGCTTCATCCGCTCATATCAAGATGTTCTGAGGTGCGGGCTTAAAACAGCCGATGTAATCTGAAATAATTTATAGAGGTATGTAGGCAAGCATGTTCCATCTTCGGTCGCATCTTCATTTTCCATCATGTGACATAGTGGTTAAATGCTTGCCTATCTACCAATCAAAAAAAACTAATTGTTTCATTCACCTCATAAAACTGGTATAAAACTTGAAACACGTGCACGAAGTAAAACTTCATCAGAAACATCGATGTAAATTTTCCCAACGCTTAAAAAAGATTAAGAGATCCTATAATAACTTGGAAGGAAAATTAAAAGTTCCGAAGTTTAATTAAAAGAGACAAAGGTGAAGGCACTCACCACTACAAAACAAAAATCTCAGGACGCTTGCTCGGAGATACCCACTTGAGTACACTTCAAAAAACTAAGTTAGGCGCACTTTACCGACGAACCTTGCGCCCCAGTTCACAATCTGCAAGCGAAACCCATACAATAAACACCAGAATATACGATCCACTTCACTAGAACACTATGCATGGACTTTTAAAAACTATTCGATCGTTTCTCGAAATGAATTCGAGGTTCCGCCTCTGGGTTTCGAAAGGCTATTAAAAATTTACGTCGGGAAGATGGGGAGCGTGAGCATACGTCCGTTCGATACGGGGGCCGAGCTACCACTGAATATTCTGAAATAACTGAAGTTACCGAGTTTAGGGCGGGCGGTGAAAACACACGACAGCACTGAAATTTGAAATAGGGTGAGGTGTTTGAGTGTTGTGGTGAAATTCTTCGGGGCATTTTGTTAGTCATTATTATAATTACTGTGGATATTTAGAACAACGTCCGATAAAGCAGAGATAATTTTATAAAAAAATACGCACAAAGCTGGTAGACAAGACAAATTGTGGAACGTCATCCATATATGGTTGACATACCTCCCGTTGGCTCGAAGCGTTTCGCTTCTACGTTTATTATCCGTACTGCGAAGGAATGGAACTCATTACCCGCGTCTTTGTTTCCCGAACGGTATAATCTGGGAGTCTTTAAGTCAAGGGTGAATAGTTATCTTCTAGGCAAGCATGCTACATATTCGGCCGCATCTTCACTTTCCATCAGGTGAGATAATGGCCAAATGCTTCCCTATCGAGAATGAAAAAAAAAGATAATAATCCTTGGTATAACCAAATAGGAAAATCGCTCAACCAAGAAATATACAAACTTTTACATATTTTCACACAAACCATTTCACCTCTTAAGATGAAAGCCCCAGATCTATAATGTTAACTCGTATTGCAAAATAAATAAAGAATCGAATAATGTAACAAATACTACAGAAACTATACACATATGATCATTATGTTATTACTAGAAGCGTTTCGTACCAATTCGAATTGACATCTAGTTTGTTCGCATTCGTATATTCTCCAAAATAAACAAAAGTAAGACGTTTGAGATGTTTGCGGTTCGAGCGTACAATTTTATTCTTCCTTTATTTTGCATTCATCTTCCGTGATCTTTAGAATAATTAGGTACGGCATATACATTTGCAATGGTAGGTAGATGCGAATTAACATTTTTGGTGTCTTATCGCTCCTGCATCAGTACTACAGAGTATTAGTACCTCTGTCAAGTACAAAAATATATCACTAACATCATACGGTGCTCCGCGAGCGTTGGCAGCTCAGCTATATCCTTGTGAACCAGATCGCTTTCTAGCTTACTAACTAGCTAACTGCACATTTGCTTGCACTTACCAACTGTGTTATTGAGGACGAGATGAGCAAGTCACTCGCTTGATGGTAAGCGTCACACTCGCCCATTACATATTTACAGTTCAGTGCCACCAAGCGTTTTGAATTTAAACAGTTCAAAATCCTGCGAAGCAAAGAATTACGTCCGTCACCCTGAGATAGTAGATGTTAAAACTCTGTACGCCTTGTAACTTCCCTGGAAACATTGCCCGTCAATCCGAAATACAGTAATGATGGCACACTTTGCTAGCGGTTGAATGTCTGGCAATGAGGACAGCCCCAGGTAGACTGTGCTAAAAAGTCCAACCACTGCTGTACCAGGAGTTAATGGTCTAACGAAAGAGGTCTTACCGGAGATACCAGCAATACAAATTATTCACTTATTTTTATCGAGATTGAAATCCAATGAGTAATCTTACATTTTACTAACGAGTGACCCTGATCGTTTTAGCCAACCAATTCGTCCTGAAAACAAAATATGTGTTGCAAAAGAGCTTCGGGGTACAACATGGTAACATGGTAATACGATGAAATAAAAAAATACTTTTGTGTTTTAGTAGGCACTAGCGATCCGCCCCGGCTTCGCCCGGGTGTGATAAATGAAGAACCGCTCGACCAATTTTGTGCAAACTTCATATAAACCTCACGGAGCCCGAGACCTTTCCAACGAATGCAAAACCGTGGAAATCGGTTCGTGCGTTCTGGAGTTATAGCGTCAGGAAGGAAAACCCGACTTATTTTTATATAGTAGATTAATGATGACGCAGCTGCTTAATGTGACAGGCACCTATTTATTTTATGAGGATAACCGTGTAAACCTTTGCTAATGGTAATTATGATCCCTAAATTCACCGTCACGTAAAATAATCTTTACATATTGTTTTGGTACAAAACAAAAGAGCGAGATCTAATCTATGCTTTAATATTACAGCATATCCCTCAGCTACAACGTAGTTTTTAAATGTATTTTTAATTAGTTTACAAGTGGCGCGCAGAGGTCGCGGTTTTGTTTTTTTCTGTATTCTAAGTAATCAATGTATTCTGATCTAATATCATAGTGATATAATCATATTATTTTCTCTATTAATAATGCATACGTTGCAGCGCAATAATTTTCTCTATTAATGTTGCATACGCCTTTGAGATGTTGCTGGATGTAAACGTTGAAATTAAAGATTTCTTCGAAATAAAATTCAAGGTACATTAATTTATGTACATATAACCATTGACTAAGTATATTAAGTTTAAATGTACAACTTACATAACATCGCTTTTGACTCCTATAACAGAGAATAAAAACTTTAAATACCAATCGAATACACAGAAAACAAAACTTCGACATTCGTTCTTGTCGATACACATGTCAGTACAACGATCAATATAGGTAATTAGTCCCTTCGGAGAAAAAGTTACGGTACTCGCCAGGTCAAGGCTCTAAACCGAAAGTGGGTATTGTTGGTAATCCATAGAACGGCTTTTTGTACGGTTTGACCTGAGTTCTTATTATTGTGGTAAACTTAGACTGGAATTGTCTGAAATAGGATCCGGCTTTAAGCTAGAATCATATCGTACCACAATAGTTATTTATTTATTTAGGTTCGTATTCCGAGAGCTAAGACTGGTCTCTGAAATACTTTAATTACGAATAAATTAAATCTCATATTTCGGAAAAAACTCAAACTGTATCTGCTTATTACCCGCTTGCCAAGGAAGGGTTATTTGCGCGTATCTTATATGTATGTGTTTATATTTGTAAATTTCTTTATTACCTCGTATCTTTCAAACGACTAGATGGATTTCTACAGTTAAGGTATCGTTATATTTGACTTAAAAACAAAATGGAGAATTTTTGACGTAAAATAGTAATAGGTTAATATAATAAAAAATTTGTTGGGACTTATATAGCCAACTAGCCATGACCCGTATCTTCACCCGCGTTAAGTTAAAAAGTAGCATATTTGTTAATCCTACGTATATGTATGGTGGCGCGAGTAAAATCGCTGGCGTGTAAATAGCCCACCATTTACGTATTAATATTTTTAATGATAGCGGTAAATTATTTTGGATTAAAACATTGGCAAAAATCAGTAGGGATACACGAATCAATTTACAGTGTTTATTTAAGCTCACGTACCTTAGACTGCTTCGAAACCGCCTCCGGAGCTCCCCAAGAAAGGAACTACAGCAAACTGTATGTATGCCTAAGCGCACACACACAACTCCACGTCGCGCCGGCCGGCGAGTTTTAATCCGAACACATCCGAAATTCTGCGAGGCACTGAACAATAAGTCACATCACAGTTTAAGCGGTCGATCACAATAAACACGATGAAGTTTTTATTTTAAGTCCTGGTTAATTAGATGATAATTATTTAATTAGTTTTCTACGTCACAAAATTCAATAGCGGAGCGTTTGTCGACCAACACGGATCCGGTGACACACACGACTGAAGTTCTTCCTTTTTAAGTCTGTGAAGTTAGTCGCGAGTGCAAATAACGTCACCCGATACAACCAGCGCCATCTCTAGGGTCGTCCTTGAACGATCTCTAACAGTGGTCAGCCGAGAGCCCACTGCAAATGCATTCAGATATCCAAAGATTCTTGCCAATATGAATATTAGGTATATAAAGTGAAGCATTTATTCACAGATGTATAATTTACATTTATTATTTATATTATAAAAGGCAAAGACGCTTCACCATGCACCCCGCCTTGGAAGAGCGCAAGATCTTTCAAAAGAAACAGTAAGAGTTATTAGATTCTACTCGTTTATATTATGAAATAATCTAAAAGATCAATGAACTTTATGTCTGATCAGGCGTGAATGTTACTTATTAAGAAATTGTAACTTAATCCTAATAATGCGGAATACTTATAAGCGCGCGTAGATATATAAATAATAAACAACAATAAATATTTTACGAATATACATTTATTGTGTCGGAATGGGATATAGTTTGACGATAGGGCGTTTAAAACTACCTGAACTGGTCTTGACCGTGGCAACACGAACAATACCGTCGGTGCCTTTATAAACTTCGGTAATAACCCCTAAAGGCCAGTTTAGAGGAGCTAAATTATCCTGCCCAACGAGTACTACAGTCCCGATTTCAACCGGTTTATCCGGAGTAGCCCACTTTTGCCTTACTTGCAACGTATGCAAATACTCTAAGCGCCATTTTTTCCAAAAGGATTGGACCATGCTGTCCAAAAGTTCTTTGCGTTGTACAAGACTGATGCGCTGATCAGAAAGATCGGCAGTGGGTAAGTATTGCAGGGGAGACGACATTAAAAAATGGGCGGGAGTTATCACCTCTGGGTGTGGATCGGAAGATACAACATTCAGAGGGCGCGAATTAAGAATACACTCTATTTGCGTCAATACGGTTTGTAATTCTTCATATGTTAGAAGCTGACTACCTATCACCCTGTACATATGAGTTTTCAAACTCTTAATGTTCGATTCCCACATTGCTCCAAAATGAGGAGCTCTAGGAGGAATCATTTTCCAGTCAATGCGTCGGGTCATCAACTCCTCTGATAGTGACGAATTGAAATTAGAGTTCAATAAAAAAGTATATAGCTCATCCAATTGAGCTTTAGCACCAACGAAAGTGGTGGAATTATCAGAGTAAAGACAGGATACTGGTCCGCGTCGGGAAATAAAGCGTTTTAAGGCGTAAGGCGAATCGGAGAATGCATACACTCCTGCAATAGGAACGCGTGCAGCGCAAGAGTCATTGACAACCTTCACTAACTTAGACATAAGCACAGCAGCACATAACTCAAGACGTGCAAGAGTCGTGACTTTAGTCGGTGAGACCTTTGACTTTGCGCAAAGTAAGCGAACTATGATGCCAGCAGGGTAGGTACAGTGTAAAAAGATCACACAACCCATGCCATTTAAACTAGCATCACAAAAGCTAACGAGATTCACAATGCAGTCAATATTTACACCTACATGGCGCGGAATCCGTAAGGTATCAAGCAAGGGAAATTCTTGCACAAGGGCGGAGAAGCGGACAACAATATTTTCCGGAGCGGGATCGTCCCAGCCACTGTTACTCAACCACAACTCTTTAATGAGCAATTTGGCATAGAGAATGACTGGAGCGACCAAACCCAGAACATCGAATAATCGTGCAACTACGGAGAGTATATTTCTCTTAGTGCATTTGTCGGTTATTACAGCGGAAGTGAAGAAAAAGTTATCTTCAGAAGATTCCCAGGAAAGACCTAAGATCTTCGCGGAAATATTGCATTCGTCAAAATCGAGGGATTTGCGGTGCGAATCAGGAAGACTACTTAAGAGAGCTGGTGAGTTGCTAGACCATTTCACCAGATCAAAATCACCCGATCTGAACATGTTTATTAGGTCTTGTGACAGCTGCATAGCGGTTTGTTCATTATGTGCAGAATATACCAGATCATCCATATAGAGACTGGATTCTGCAATTTTTGCAGCGTCAGGATAGTGTGGACTCATGTCGGAAGCCAGCTGTCGCACAGTGCGCATAGCTATATAAGGGCTCGACTTGAGTCCAAACGGTAAGCGTTTGAAGGCGAAAGTACGCACTTGTTCGTTCTCGTTGAAACGAAACAAGATGCGTAAGTATTTACGCTGGTCCACGGGTACACCTATGCGTAAGTACATTTGTTTTATGTCAGCGTTCATCGCGACAGGAAACAAGCGGAATTGCAAAAGCAATAAAAACAGATCAGCTTGCAAATTAGGTCCTATATGCAACACGTCATTTAAAGACAAACCTGTGTGAGTTTTCGAACTTGCATCTAACACTATGCGCGGCATCGGCGGATCAGGTCGCACGACCGCATGGTGAGGTATGTAGTAGCCTCCACCAGAAATTTCGGTTTCATCGACAGAGCTAAGATAACCATTATCGATATATTCTCGAATGACCTGGTTGTAATTTTCCCTCAAATCGGGTGACTGGCGAAATTTTCTTTCTAGTGCCATAAATCGGCGAAGAGCAACAGCATGTGAATTGCCGAGTTCAGATGGATCCTTGCTGAATGGCAGCGATACCGTGTAGCGACCGACATCATCACGCGTCACTGATGACGTGAAAATATTTTCGCACTCCGTCTCTTCGGGTGACAACAAACGCATCGTAGGTACTTCTTCGAGTTCCCAAAACTTCTGTACTAGATCGTTCAGCGCGAGCGCGGTGAAAGAAGCGGTAGGTATGGTGTCATTACGTGGATAATCTCTCATCAGAACGTAACCAAAAGTGGTTAGAAGTGCAGGTGGAAGTCGCAGACCAAAGTCAACCCGTTTCCCCAAATAAATGTACGGAAAGAGTTGGGCACCTATAATTGCCTGAATGTCTCCTGGAATATTCCAATTCAAATCTGCGAGCGGGAGGTCGTGGTAATCTATGTTACGATTCCATTCAATAAATTGCGACGGCAATTGATCTGTAATACACTCCACGACAAGAGCGTGTATGGTGTATTTCTGTTGCGGGTATATGCGGGATTCAATATCCAAATACACGTATCCAACAATTGGACGCGAAGTTGAGCCAACACCTTTGACAAAAGAATTACTCAAAGGTATTATCGGCAAGTTTAAAGCGCGGCAACATTCAGTCGTTACTAAATTGTTCATGCTACCATTATCAATTAAACATCTGATGATAGTTTTCGGACCTGTACTACCTTTAGAACGCGCGTACACCTGAGCGGTTGATAATAAAACAGTCGACTTCGGTTTTGTTTCGGCGGATAGAAGCACAGCGGCATTATGTGACGTAAGCGGTAGATTTAAAGCGGGTGTGGTCGCGCAATCAGTCGGCGGCGGCGGCACCGGCGGCGGCACCGGCGGCGGCGGCGTTGTCGGCGACAGCACGGGAAAATTCGCATAAGCAGTGTGTACATTGTGTGTGTGATGTGAATGTTTCCGGCCCCCACGATACAAGTCTTCGAACTTAGTGTGGGGTTGTGAGTGTGAATGCGTTTGTACATGCGTATTATTATTTTGTTTCACAAAATGTAAAAGCGTATGGTGTCGTTTTCTACATAACTCGCAGACAGATGACGAATTACAGGTCGATAAATTATGCGTCATACTGAGACAGTTTACACATCCACTTTTGGATTTAATAAAATCATAACGAGATTTAGGATCGTGTGTATTTTTGAATTTAGCACAAGTATATAAATGTGTGTGAGCGGTTTCATTACAAAATGCGCAATGAGATATGGCGGGCGGGTATGAGTGCGAAACAGAGGTTCCGGTAGCAACCATTGGTACCTCGCTCGCAACAAAGGATTTATGTGTGTTTGAGCGTGTGTTCCGTGACGTAGAAGCGGGCGGTTTATATAAATGTGTGTGAGCGGATTCATTACAAAATGCGCAATGAGATATGGCGGGCGGGTATGAGTGCGAAGCAGAGGTTCCGGTAGCAACCATTGGTACCTCGCTCGCAACAAGGGATTTATATGTGTTTGAGCGTGTGTTCCGTGACGTAGAAGCGGGCGGTTTATATATGTTATTTGAATTACGCGGGTTTGAGTTCATGTACATGGTCGGGTTCGAACGTCCTAAGATCTTAGCCTGATCTTGAACGAAACTGATCAGCTGTTTTGTTGTAGGTATTTCAACATCTCTAACAGAAAGTTCAAAACATTGTGCGGTTTGAGTGTCTAATTTTCTAAGTGCGCAGTGCACGAGAATAAAATCCGTCAAATCCGAAACATGCAGCTGTTTGAGAGCAGAAATCGATGCCGAAAAATGATCGATAAATGAATCGAGACTAGCGGCAGTGTGAGTACACCCTTTTAAATCTAACACATTGTTGAGATAATGTGTTCCTAGAAGTCGCTTATCCTGGTATTTCTTGACTAAGCTATCCCAAATTATGCTGTACGTCATCCATAGTTTCTGTTTCAGACATAAAGTTTTCATTCGACCTTGAACTCTCGAAAGAAGTGATGTTTTTAGACATATTAAACAAATGATTCATACGTTTAAATAACAACTCTTTCTTTCCTCTTAAAATGATCAACATAGTATCTGAACTTGGTTTCGACATGTTCGGTTATCGTTATGCTAATAATTTATGCACGAATAAACTACTAAATGTTTGTTTACAAACAACAAATGCGGGCGGGAACAAGTAGGTAAGTTAGCGGGCGGTTTATACTATAGGTAGTTATAAGCGGAGTGAATTGCACTTAGCAACGGGCGGGCGAACTTATGTATGAAATGTTTATGGTTAATAACTCAAAGCAAAAGGTAATTAAAACTGGACTATCCGGCTCGAAGGACCAAAATTATGGTGGCGCGAGTAAAATCGCTGGCGTGTAAATAGCCCACCATTTACGTATTAATATTTTTAATGATAGCGGTAAATTATTTTGGATTAAAACATTGGCAAAAATCAGTAGGGATACACGAATCAATTTACAGTGTTTATTTAAGCTCACGTACCTTAGACTGCTTCGAAACCGCCTCCGGAGCTCCCCAAGAAAGGAACTACAGCAAACTGTATGTATGCCTAAGCGCACACACACAACTCCACGTCGCGCCGGCCGGCGAGTTTTAATCCGAACACATCCGAAATTCTGCGAGGCACTGAACAATAAGTCACATCACAGTTCAAGCGGTCGATCACAATAAACACGATGAAGTTTTTATTTTAAGTCCTGGTTAATTAGATGATAATTATTTAATTAGTTTTCTACGTCACAAAATTCAATAGCGGAGCGTTTGTCGACCAACACGGATCCGGTGACACACACGACTGAAGTTCTTCCTTTTTAAGTCTGTGAAGTTAGTCGCGAGTGCAAATAACGTCACCCGATACAACCAGCGCCATCTCTAGGGTCGTCCTTGAACGATCTCTAACAGTGGTCAGCCGAGAGCCCACTGCAAATGCATTCAGATATCCAAAGATTCTTGCCAATATGAATATTAGGTATATAAAGTGAAGCATTTATTCACAGATGTATAATTTACATTTATTATTTATATTATAAAAGGCAAAGACGCTTCACCAATGTATTTAAATTCCTTATTTTGGTTCGTGAATTGTTCTAGCCTTTACGTTTTATTATATTATATATATTATATTATATATATATATATATATATATATATATATATATATACATATATATATATATATTGTTAAGGCTACGATGAGGACATAAACTGAAAGTTTAAAAGCCTCTAAATAAAAAGATAAAAAAAGAGTACTTACATTCCAAATTTCATCCAAATTCCTTAAGCCGTTACAGCGTCCATCGTCGACCACATCGTCGCTTACCATCAGGTGAAATAGTGGTAAAAAGTTTGCCTATCTAGAATAAAAAAAAAAGCGTGAAAAGAAAACTAACATACTTACACGAAAACTTTCGTATTTTTATAAGTCCATAATAATATTATTATAAGTTTGATTTAACAAACACACCGTACAAAAACGCACAAATTGAGGGTGTTATTTAAAAATGTATAAAGTATGTTAGCTTTGCCAGTGTTTGTAGTACCCACCCACTCTCATATGTTTCTTCAGTCCCTTCTGGTTAGGTTATCGAGGCGATCTTCATTACCCCTGCTTTCACTCGAGGAATAACTGCTCCTCCTCGTAGTACTCATGATGGAACGGAAATTGTATATGCGTTTAATGTAAGAGGTTAAGTGCAAACATGTTTTTGGGGGCTGAGTCACCCACGTCCGTAGGAGGATACCCCTTAAGTCTGACTCCCTACACGAGGTCCCCGGGTGGTGCTAATCAGGTGACATTTGAGAGGTGGTAGAGCATTTTGTGAGTTGCTCGCCTGGCTTGCTACCAAAGTAGCTTACCACCATCAAGTTGAAAGTCTGCCGCCAAGCCAAATACGGTGTTCCGGCAGTTATCCTTGAGAGCCTGCGTATTCCAGGTCTAGTGTGTTTACCAGCTTCGATCACATCGTCACTTACCATCAGGTGAGATAGTGATCAAACACTAGCCTGTCACAAATAAAAAAAAAAAAAATTTAACTCCAAAACGGATTAACCGATTTAGATAAAAAAAAAACATGCGGGGGAGTCTTTGGGGACCGCCGATAGAAGTGAAAACTATATATACACAGTGTACATATAGCTCATGGGAAGCGAGCGGTGACGATGACGCGAGTTCCATGATTTTTGTTCACCCAAAAAGTGCTCAACGCGCCTAAAGAAGTTTTCACTTAAAAATTACTATTTAAAGAGTTTTCTTAGCTATGTTAAGTAGAAACTGGTGCAGACGCTTTCCAGATAGGTCTCTGGGCGTATTTTCAATAGTTTGATTTTGGCCACACCAAGACTTATTATCTACTATTAGTAGAACAGAAAATCTACTTACCCGTATTAATTAAAAAAGGACTTAGGAAAAGTTTGTATTATAACATGGTCTTCGGCAAGATAAGATTCTTGAAGCAGTCCCATTGTAGGTCTAGCGTATTTACCATCATTTCACAGATGGGAAGGTGGTCAAAGGCTAGGCAATATTTGAAGATCTACTCTGCATCAGATCTGATCTGCTTTTGAATTTCATTTATGGTCACGCTTTTAACCCTGATACGGCTACGGTGAAGCAAACTGAAAGATAATGTAGGCATGAGTCATTTATGTAGGTATGTATAAATGCAGGGTCATTGATGGTTGATTTAATATCGAAAACGATGTGTCTTCAGGGATCAGGGGCCTTCAATTAGCATATACTTAACGAAAATGTTTGATTATCTATTATTGAACTGCCCATTGGTTAGTTGCGTGAGCGGTCGCCTTCTCAGCAGGGGTATCGGGTTCAATTCCCGGCGGAAACACAAATTTTCTCCCCAAGGAAAATTTGTGACTTGTTCTGGTTGTGAACGTTTCCGGCACCCACGACACAAGTCATCGAACTTAGTGTGGAGCTGTGAGTGTGGAAGCGTTTATGTTTATGTTATGTTATGTTATGTTATTTTTATTATCAAGCTAAATATTTTGTCGTAATATTTTGTTTAATACATAACTATACATACTTCCTTAATTTAAGAAATGAATACATAGATATGAAATTAATTAAACTGAATCTTAAATTAACTCTAACCAACAATAATTTAAAGAAAAATAGTAACCTTAATCTAATGTGCCGAATCGTGCCGAAAATGCTTACAGTATAGCCACGTTGAATAGTATAATATACTTATATTACAATACTCAATCTCTGTGTAAAATATTTGCCTCGACCAAATGCTCTGATAATTATTGGTAGATTGTAAGTTGTACTCCCCGCCCTATGGTCCCAACGTTTCAAGCACAAAAGGCACAAAAATCACTGTAGTTATTAAGAAAAGTTTCAATATATACTGATTGACAAGATTAGGCAATGTTCAGTCAAACCAGTACTTGGCTAGTTACCGTTAAGTGGGATTTTCAACCGAGTGTCACCGTGCTTCTGAGTGTACGTTAAGCTGTCGGTCCCGGTTGTCGTTAGCCAACAGTCGCTAAGCCATGCCTTAGGGCGGCTTGAAAAATCCTGATACGAAGACTACCCACTAGTCTATACGACAAACAACCAAGCAATATATTATTTTACGTTTGATATATTATTAATATCAACATTTAAGACAGTGATCAAATGCAAGCCTGTCAGATATTAAAATTAATCTTTCACTCTCACAGCTCCACACTAAGTTCAATGACTCGTGTCGTGTGTGCTGAAAACATTCACATCACGCACACAATCACACCCAGAACCAAAAACATAAATTTCCCTTGAGAATATATGTACTAGTTGACACTGGTAGAGCAACACATAAAGTTTATATGAAAGCAACGCGTGGAAAGGACAGCAGCTGCTTTTCACTTTTCAGAACTTATGTAATTTTCCTGCCATCTACAAGATTAAAATCCAAACTTCGTCGTTTAAATCCCCAAGAATGGTTCCACAATCTTTTACAGCGAATAGTTCGCTGCCCAAGTATTTGCCCACAGTTGAAAAACTTGCAACATTGAACTTGGTAGTGCCGCTCGGGGCTTAAATGCCGAGTTCTTTTGAGAAAATGTTTTGGACAAGTCGACCAATGTAAGATCCTTCTGGTCTCGAGCACTGCCCTTGGGATCGAAAGGTCGTTTGCTATAATTATAGATACCTACACTTGAAGCAAATGGAAACAAAACTGGATAATAGTTGAACCTAAACCTATAGTGTAATTTTTAAAATGCTAGAATCCTTTTGGGTCATCATTTCAAGCATTGAGTTCACGTCTTTCGTCGTTCGGCTAGATGGTGTTAGCTTAGATAGGTGCGCGTTAGCCATCAGGTTCGATTCCCAGCAGGAACACAAATTTACTCCCAAATATTTGTGATTCCCTAAGATTATGGTTATGTGTGTGTGGTGTGTATGTTTCCGTCACCCACTACACAAGTCATGGAACTTAGTGTAGGACTGTAAGTGTGAAAGCGTTTATTATTATCTTCTCTATGAAGTATATATATGTATTAAGTATATGCATAAGATGTCAGGTATCAACTGGCGTTGGCGTGGCGCAACGCGGTGATGCAGTTCTCTTCAACTTTTAATTGTATAGACAGTATAGATTACATCATTTTAATTATTACGGAAAGTATAGCATTCCGAGATAGTTTTGAGATCTAAATGAGCAAAGGGTTTAAATAGGAATCACGGTCTGAGAGCTTTCTGGTATTTCACAAATTACCCTGTATTACATTGAGAGAGTAGCTGAAATCACAAACTAGTTATTGAATTTAAGCATTTAAAACATATTGCAATATAAATCAATAACATCGCCAATAACTAAAGATACATTTAAGTGCAATAAGGCTGCACAATATTATTATCTATATAACATACTGATTAATTTTTAAGCAGAATGCTTTTGCAACTTACAAAAAAAACATCAATCTAATCACGTCGAAATGTATTTGTAATGGAATAAACTTCATCTTCAAATTTGTAAATATACACCTATTCAAAATTATGGATTTGTAACTACATAAATAATTAAAAATAAACAATATCTCAAGAAAAACACTGAATTTACTTACACAAATATTCACATAAAAATAAAACTTATAACAACACAAATTTAGAGCAACCGTCTTTTTGGGCCGGTTTAAAAGCGAATCGACCGGATCTGATCAAGTTTACATTCAGGTCACGAAAGAAAGCGTACTTACTTGATTTGCCCAAACACACCTTCAAATAGAAATGTGCTATAAAATTTAGTCACCACTCCTTTTACGTGACGGTGACCCTCCTCTCGACCGCCCGAATAACACGTAGCCAAAGAAATATAACCTAATAGAAACTGCCGTGTGACTTGTTAGGTGTTAAATATTCATCCCTGTTTTAGTTTAGGTTCACGTGTTATTGAATTTAGTAGGATCGAGTCAGTCGTGACATATTAAAAGTGGTAGTTACCAATTTGGTTTGCGCGGACAACGTGCATTGTTGCCCGCCATCCGCACGGAGCAAATCGTGAGTGGCAGTTATTGGATGGGTATACAGATTATTTATCAGTTCGACGTTAACGGATACATCATGGAGAATATCATACAGGTTATATACTCTGTGCAAACCTAGCCGAGAAGATGCATAGCATTAGGCTTACTCCTTGTGCATTGATAAATAAAATAATAAACGCCTCTACATCAAATGTTTCAAATATTTGTCACCTTATCGTTAGGCAAAATGGCGAGGCGTTTGTTTTAAAATATGACGATCTACCTACCTCTAAAGGCTGCGCCACACATGACGCACCTGGCTCGAACGGATGGGGACGCGGGTGCGGTCAAATTGGTTCGAACTAAATGTGTCATGTATGGTGCAGCCTTAACCTATAAAAAAAACAATAAAAACAGGACTCTGCAAAAACAATCCCACCAGTACAAAAACATATCTGTCTCTACAAAAGTTTTTTTGAACAGGTAGGAAAAAGATACGTGCTTTAGTTTAGTTTTATAATAACCACCTACAGTGTAAGCATCACGTATTTGCATCTGCGTCAGTTCCCTGGTCACCCTACATAAATAACCCCGTCAAAAACATTACCAACGATAATTCATATCAATTTACACCTTCCACATTGTAAATTATATTCAATCATTATAATTATTCAACGAAAAAACATTTTCCACATTCATCTGCGTCACATCGTCCGAGTCGCGGGTATATAAATTTAGCCCAGGATATTTACGTTTCGTACACGCTTGAGCTTCAACTGAGCTGTCAATATGTTTGCCATAATGCCCGATTTATCACTTGCACGGCAACCTGTTTATAGCTAATGCAGATTTTGAGGAAGAATAATTGGTTCTCGCCGGTTTTATCGATTCAATACGTAGGAATTATTTTAAACTGTGTCAGGTAGTGTTAAGATGCGTTTTCTATAAGTATATAGAAGCTTGAGTTTTTCGCTCAATGAGCCTGGTACATCGAACAGATAAATAAAAATCTCGTGTTACGGTGTTTGCATCGAACTCTTCGAAAACGACCCTACCGATTTTAATGTTTTTGACGTGAAATCTTCTTAAGCGGCGTTGTGCACTTTTTGAGGTGGGTAAAAATGTTTAAACTCGCGTCAGGGCACGTGACCTGTTCGAAAATTCGTAAGACGGAGGGAGAGTAGACCGCTGGCGCGACGTAGGAGTGGAAGTAATATCCCCCTCTCTTTCTACCGCGCGGCGAAAATGTATGCCTGCTCCTGCTGTTTACAACGTTAATGTTCAAATTTTCACTTCTGCCGGTACTCCCGGAGTGCAACCCGTTGTTTTTTTTTTGTAATATTTGGTAGGTATGAGAATAGGTTGTAAAGTATTTTTCACCCTTCTACCTCCACTCCTATCTTGTAACTGTGTAATCACGTATTTTTTTATGAACAATATCCAAAAAGTTTGTGACGTTTATAGTATTAAAGTACTAGGCGAACATAAACCTGAAAGAGGCACAACACTTTTTCCAAACGTGGCATTGCAATGCACGCCGGGTACAGCTAGTATTTTATAAATGTTTACGTTTTTAACAAAAAAGGGACTAGTGAAGGTCTAAATAACATAAAACATAAACACTTTCACACTCACAGCCCCACACTAAGTTCGGAGACTTGTGTCGTGGGTGTCGGAAACATTCACATCACACACACAATCACAACCAGAACCAGAAAAACAAATTTTCCTTGGGGAGAAAATTTGTGTTCCCGCCGGGAATCGAACCCGATACCCCTACTTAGAAGGCGAACGCTCACCCAACTGAGCCAATCAAATAAAAATCATTTGACACTCGATCGTTTGACAAATATAGAGGAGGGGCGTATATGTTTAAAATGGTTCTACTCTACACTACATTCAATGTATTATACAATTTATTCAACTCATCATTAAATTTGCCATATTTTAAACAGTTTCTTCCAGACGAGTATTACCTACGTAGAATATTTTAGAGCACTTATATATAATATATACATGAAAATAAAAAAGCATTGGTAATGTATAACATTTAATATTTATAAAACAAAACAGTCATTCAATTATTCACTGATTAACTATAAATGCAGAAAAATTGTTGAGTTTGAAGAATGTTGACGTTACTCGAGTATCAGCAAGGACATTTGTAGGTTCTGTTCAAAGCCGCGACTGAAAAGAAGAATATAATAAGATCTTAGTATTTTAACAATAGCCCTTTGTGGCCAAGAATTGGCGCTTTTCACGATATTTTTACTTTAATAAAGTTAAAACTGTTAGAATATTATTAAATTTGAAAGCGTTGTTTTGTTTCTAATAACTGGGACTTGACAAATAGCAGATTTTCTACGAATGGACAAGGTTATAACTGGTCCATAGCTACATATTCGTTAGAATTGCTTTTGTCACAATTTAAACCAAAACCAATCACAATTGGAACTATCAGAGACATCATGATTTATGCCACATTCGTCCCGAATTTTCGGCCCACGCCATTAAAAAGTATTTATTCGTCCCGCACGATAATATTTGTGCATATTCGTCCCGCAAACCAAAATTATTGTCCTAGTAAGGAAACTCCTATGCGAAAACTTGCATTTAGGAAGGTTTATTCCTCTTGTCTTCTCTCTCGCTCAAACAATTCGATATTTTTAATAAATACAATTATGTACATGTGTTTTTAAAAATGTTTTCAACTAACTATATGGATTTTAATACAAGGACGTTTCAAACTTCTTTTCGCTATCATATCCTTCAATAAGATGAGAAAAACAGAGTTTTCAAATTTCGATGTGATTTTCACGCTTTCTTCGTTTAACTTAAAGATACGAAAAACGAGAGCTAGATTAAAACATTCATTGTATTAATGTCCATATAGTTGGTTGAAAAGTTTTTCAAGAACACGCGTACTTAGCTTATTATTGTATATAAGAAATAAACCCTCTGAACTAAATTCATTTTCACTATACAATGTGTAGGATGTGCCCAATTTTTTTACATGATTATGGTTTTGTTTTTAAATGTTGTCGACTTGCTTTTTGGTCTTGTGCAAATTTTAAATATTTCCTTTGTAACTGAGTACTTACATCGTCTCCTCTGTGAATAGCGAATATCATGTCGTAGTCGTTGGCTCCAATGTGGATGTTAGCGCGACCGTCGTTGCCAACGGTCACAGATTTGCCGGTGCATCTGTTTCCGCTTTTGGCGCCAGAGATTATGTCGCAGTAGGTACCGGCTGGAAGACAAGTCTGAAAAGAACATAAACATAACATAAACGCTTTCACAGTCACAGCCCCACACAAAGTTCAATGCCTTGTGTTGTGGGTGCCGGAAATTTCCACCGGGAATTGAACCCCCGATAACTAAAAAACCGAAAAGACAATAAATGACTCCACTATTTTATTACTGTAGTAGCTATACCCGGCATGCGTTGTAATGCCGCGTAGAAAGAAAGGTTGCCTAGTACCTTATTGCCTTACTAAGAACTTATTGACTAAATTATGACCTCCTCCATGTTCATGTTTGCCTAGTACTTTACCAATCCGAGTGACATATTCCTTGTCCATTTTTCGATCTTATATGAATCTTAACCATTCTTGAATCCAACTTAAACACACACAAAATTTAATCAAAATCTGTGAGTGCCTAAAACATTCACATCACATCACCCAATTAATCCCAGAAACAAAAAAATCCTTGGGGAGAAAATTTGTATTCCTACCGGGAACCGAAGCCGTACCCGCTGCTTGGAAGGCAAACGCGCATCAGACTACGCTAGCGGACATTTCCAACATTCATCAGATGCAAAAGACAAGTACTATACTCACCAGTGCGGATACGAGCTAGTCAGATTCTACGTTTGCAAGAACTTTATTTTAATGTGGTAGAGCATTAAATCGTTTTATTGCATACTCATAAAATAAAAAATTTAATATTCATTATAATTTCTGATATTTGACGTATCATATATACGACAAAGTGAATGATGATACAAGACACAAGTCATGTCCAAGTAGTCTCTACAATTATACAAATACTTGTAGAGTTTGAGAAGCAGTCCATATTTTCACCCTCAAGCATGCGCAGAATGAATGAGATATGACGTCTCATTTGCTTTGGTATTTTGAACTTTAAAGCTCCTATGAAAGATGTGTTTAAATTGATAGTTCAAAGTGGAACGGAACAAGTATGCATAAAATAGTTTTTGACGTAGAAATTGCAATTAATTTCTCCTTACTTCGACTAAGGCAAAAAGGAGATACAAGAAATGATGCTAAATCAAACAGATGACAACAGCCGATCAGAACAATTAAAGTGTTATTGTTATAAACTAGATAGACATTAGGGACAATATTTTAAGCTGTTAAATTTTTACATCACACATATAAAATTAAAATGATGTATACAAAAATTCACAGTATTCTCTTCAAACAGCCGGCAAATCTTGCAGCCCCAGGATTATATCAAACAAGTTTCCCCCAAATTTGCACATGCGCAATAAAGTAAGAGTTCTGCTCGTTTTCGCTTTCTCTTTCACTCTACAGGGATTCATTTTATTAACTTCATAGCCAAATAACGATCAAACAAATGGATAAACAAAAAATCTTTTGTTACTCTTAGAAACGTCATGCTATATATTATTAACAGAACAAGTATCAGCGCTTTAATCAAAGAGGAAAACGTCCAAAAAGTGATTTGAAAATGTGAGATGCCTGAATCGCGCAAGTGAAATTTTCTCGTCGTTTTCGAATGTATACGAGATAGTTTTAGCTTCTATCGGGAGGTCCGTAGCTACTACGAGGACCGGTGCTTGCAGGAGCCGGTCTAAATCCTGCTACCAGTTAAGTTGAAGATTCAGTAATGGATTAAAATAAGCTGTCAAATATGTCGAAATGAAGATAAAAAGAGATCTAGGTCTCAACCCCGCGTCAGTAGCTGGTTTGACCTCCTTTTGTTTCTCAAAATAGTTTATCTACTTTTTTCTTTGTATTTTGTTTAGAAACAAATGCAAACTCTTTACCGTCTTAGTTAAAAAATATTGCTCACTGTCTTGTCAATTCTTTTTAGTTCTACTAATACACAAGAAGTTTACGACAAATATATATTTGATTTACATTTGAATTTGTCTTTTTATACAATTAAAACTTCTTAAGATTAAAATAAGTTGAGAACACTTTTAGTGATAAGGACGCCTGTTGAGACTCTTCACGTTAAAGCTTGATTGTAACTTTTTATTTTTATTTTATGAAGGAGAACAATGTAGTATGCTCTATCTATCTAAAATTACAAGCACTTTGTATGAATTCCTTTTAAAACAATATATGTTATACCTAAAAGTTTGGTACAAAGTTAAAGTTCTTATGATGTATTGCACCACCACGAAGTTATCAAACCAGTTTTCCTTAAATTCGCACATGCGCACTAAACAAGGGTGGTATCGCTCGTTTTCGCTTTCTCTTTTACTCTACAGGGATTCATTTTATCAACTTCACAGCCAAATAACGATAAAACAAATGGATAAACAAAAAATCTTTTGTCATTCTTAGAAACGTCGTGTTATGTTTTATTAACAGATCAAGTATCAGCGCTTTAATCAAAGAGGAAAACGTCCAAAAAGTGATTTGAAAATGTGAGATGCCTGAATCGCGCAAGCGATATTTTCTCGTCATTTTCGAATGTATTCGAGAAGGTTTTAGATTCTGTCGGGAGGTCCGTAGCTACTACGAGGACCGGTGCTGGCAGGAGCCGGTCTAAATCCTGCTACCAGTTAAGTTGAAGATTCAGTAATGGATTAAAATAAGCTGTCAAATATGTCGAAATGAAGATAAAAAGAGATCTAGGTCTCAACCCCGCGTCAGTAGCTGGTTTGACCTCCTTTTGTTTTTCAAAATGGTTTTTCTACTTTTTTCTTTGTATTTTGTTGACAAACAAATGCAAACTCTTTACCGTCTTAGTTAAAAAATATTACACACTGTCTTGTCAATTCTTTTTAGTTCTACTAATACACAAGAAGTTTACGACAAATATATATTTGATTTACATTTGAATTTGTCTTTTTATAAAATAAAAACTTCTTAAGATTAAAATAAGTTGAGAACACTTTTAGTGATAAGGACGCCTGTTGAGACGCTTCACGTTAAAACTTGATTGTACCTTTTTATTTTTATCTCATGAAGGAGAACAATGCAGTATGCTCTATTTAAAATTACAAGCATTTTGTATGAATTCCTTTTAAAACAATATATGTTATACCTACCTAAAAGTTTGGTACAAAGTTAAAGTTCCTATGATGTATTGCACCACCACGAAGTTATCAAACCAGTTTCCCTTAAATTCGCACATGCGCACTAAATAAGGGTTGTATCGCTTGTTTTTGCTTTCTCTTTTACTCTACAGAGAATCATTTTATTGACTTCACAGCTAAATAACTTTAAAAAAAATGGATAAGCAAAAAATCTTTTGTCATTCTTAGAAACGTCGTGTTATGTATTATTGACAGAACAAGTATCAGCGCTTTAATCAAAGAGTAAAACGTCCAAAAAGTGATTTGAAAATGTGAGATGCCTGAATCGCGCAAGTGAAATTTTCTCGTCGTTTTCGAATGTATTCGAGAAGGTTACAGATTCTGTCGGGAGGTCCGTAGCTACTACGAGGACCGGTGCTTGCAGGAGCCGGTCTAAATCCTGCTACCAGTTAAGTTGAAGATTCAGTAATGGATTAAAATAAGCTGTCAAATATGTCGAAATGAAGATAAAAAGAGATCTAGGTCTCAACCCCGCGTCAGTAGCTGGTTTGACCTCCTTTTGTTTCTCAAAATAGTTTATCTACTTTTTTCTTTGTATTTTGTTTAGAAACAGATGCAAATTCTTTACCGTCTTAATTAAAAAATATTGCTCACTGTCTTGTCAATTGTTTTTAGTTCTACTAATACACAAGAAGTTTACGACAAATATATATTTCATTTACATTTGAGTTTGTCTTTTTATACAATAAAAACTTCTTAAGATTAAAATAAGTTGAGAACACTTTTAGTGATAAGGACGCCTGTTGAGACGCTTCACGTTAAAGCTTGATTGTACCTTTTTATTTTTATCTTATGAAAGAGAACAATCTAGTATGCTCTATCTATCTAAAATTACAAGCATTTTGTATGAATTCTTTTTAAAACAATATATGTTACACCTAAAAGTTTGGTACAAAGTTAAAGTTCTTATGATGTATTGCACCACCACGAAGTTATCAAACCAGTTTCCCTTAAATTCGCACATGCGCACTAAATAAGGGTTGTATCGCTCGTTTTCGCTTTCTCTTTCTCTCTACAAGGACTAATTCATTAAACTTCACAGCTAAATAACTTTCAAATAAATGGATAAGAAAAAAATCTTTTGTCATTGTTAGAAACGTCATGTTATGTTTTATTAACAGAACAAGTATCAGCGCTTTAATCAAAGAGGAAAACGTCCAAAAAGTGATTTGAAAAAGTGAGATGCCTGAATCGCGCAAGTGATATTTTCTCGTCGTTTTCGAATGTATTCGAGAAGGTTACAGATTCTATCGGGAGGTCCGTAGCTACTACGAGGACCGGTGCTGGCAGGAGCCGGTCTAAATCCTGCTACCAGTTAAGTTGAAGATTCAGTAATGGATTAAAATAAGCTGTCAAATATGTCGAAATGAAGATAAAAAGAGATCTAGGTCTCAACCCCGCGTCAGTAGCTGGTTTGACCTCCTTTTGTTTTTCAACATTATTTTTCTACTTTTATCTATGTATTTTGTTGAAGAACAATGCAAGCACCTTACCGTCTATATAAAAAAAAACGGTCACTGCCTTGTCAATATATTTTAGTTAAAGAAAAAATAATATACATAGGTATACATATATATAGTAACACTTGAATTTGTATGTTTAAAAACCTTCTTTAGATTATTAACAGGTCACATTACCCTTAGTAACAAGGCTCTATGACAAATAAATCATGATCTTAATTGTAAGTCTTTATTTTGTACCTTATAAAGTGGAACAATAAAGTATTATCCATCTATCTACAATGACAAGCATGTTGCTATAATGTCTCTTTCAAAAGTTTAATTTCCTATAAGTTTGCACCACCACAAAGTAACCAAACCAGTATCCCTTAAATTCGCACATGCGCACTAAATAAGGGTTGTATCGCTCGTTTTTGCTTTCTCTTTTACTCTACAGGGAATCATTTTATTAACTTCACAGCCAAATAACGATTAAACAAATGGATAAACAAAAAATCTTTTGTCATTCTTAGAAACGTCGTGTTATGTATTATTAACAGAACAAGTATCAGCGCTTTAATCAAAGAGGAAAACGTCCAAAAAGTGATTTGAAAATGTGAGATGCCTGAATCGCGCAAGTGATATTTTCTCGTCGTTTTCGAATGTATTCGAGAAGGTTTTAGATTCTGTCGGGAGGTCCGTAGCTACTACGAGGACCGGTGCTGGCAGGAGCCGGTCTAAATCCTGCTACCAGTTAAGTTGAAGATTCAGTAATGGATTAAAATAAGCTGTCAAATATGTCGAAATGAAGATAAAAAGAGATCTAGGTCTCAACCCCGCGTCAGTAGCTGGTTTGACCTCCTTTTGTTTTTCAAAATTGTTTTTATGCTTTTTTCGTTGTATTTTGCTTAGAAACAAATGCAAGCACCTTACCGTCTAAATAAATAAAAAACGCTCACTGCCTTGTTAATATATTTTAGTTCAAGAAAAAATAATATACATAGGTATACATATATATAGTAACACTTGAATTTGTATGTTTAAAAACCTTCTTTAGATTATTAACAGTTCACTTTACCCTTAGTAACAAGGCTCTATGACAAATAAATCATGATCTTAATTGTAAGTCTTTATTTTGTACCTTATAAAGTGGAACAATAAATATTATCCATCTATCTACAATGACAAGCATGTTGCTATAATGTCTCTTTCAAAAGTTTAATTTCCTATAAGTTTGCACCAACACAAAGTAACTAAACCAGTTTCCCTTAAATTCGCACATGCGCACTAAATAAGGGTTGTATCGCTCGTTTTTGCTTTCTCTTTTACTCTACAGGGAATCATTTTATTGACTTCACAGCCAAATAACGATCAAACAAATGGATAAACAAAAAATCTTTTGTCATTCTTAGAAACGTCATGTTATATATTATTAACAGAACAAGTATCAGCGCTTTAATCAAAGAGTAAAACGTCCAAAAAGTGATTTGAAAATGTGAGATGCCTGAATCGCGCAAGTGAAATTTTCTCGTCGTTTTCGAATGTATTCGAGAAGGTTACAGATTCTGTCGGGAGGTCCGTAGCTACTACGAGGACCGGTGCTTGCAGGAGCCGGTCTAAATCCTGCTACCAGTTAAGTTGAAGATTCAGTAATGGATTAAAATAAGCTGTCAAATATGTCGGAATGAAGATAAAAAGAGATCTAGGTCTCAACCCCGCGTCAGTAGCTGGTTTGACCTCCTTTTGTTTTTCGAAAATTAATTTTCCATCTTTTTCTATGTATTTCGTTCAGGAACAAAGCCAAACACCTAACCGTCAATATTATTATAAAAAAATCGCTCCCTGTCTTATGAATTCTTTTTAGTTCTACGTTAAGGGTTGTATATTATTTTCACCTTTTCTTTTAGGACTCATTTATATTAAATTCATAGCCAAATAACTTTAAAACAAATGATTGAACAAAACATTTTTATGATTCTTAGAAACGTCATGTTATATTTTATTGGCTACTTGTATCAACGCTTTAAGCACAGAGGAAAACGTCCTGAAAGTGCTTGAAAAATTCATTTTTGCTACTGCCGAGAGGTCTGTAGCTACGACGACCGTTGCTGGCAGGAGCCGTAGCCGGTCTAACTCCTCTCCCACTACCAGTTAAATGATAATTATTAACTTTATATTCCAACTTCTGTATACATATAATTCATCTGTATGTGTGTATGTGACTAAACTCCTCCTAAACGGCTGGACCATTTCATAAATTTTTATGTGTGTGTTCAGGAAGATTCAAGAATGGTTTAGATTGAAGCAGAATAAATATTAAATCACGAATAAACAATGCAAAACAAAATCATTTTCTCATGGACAGGAAAACGTCGACCGGATTTGATAAATTACTAAGCAAACATAAATACGAAGGAGGTAATAACTTAGTTAATAAGTTATTAGTATGGTATTAAAGTACTAGGCAACCATAAAGTGAAAGACGTTGCAACGCATGCCGGGCTTAGCTAGTGTATAAATAAAACTACAACTTACCTGAAGAGTCTGATTCAAGTCCCACATGTCGTTGTTAAACGCAATAAAGGCCTGTCCTCCTCTACAGAAAGCGATTTGATTGCTTCCATTATCCCACCAGTCATTTATACCGGTCCCGATAGCCACATTCCTGAATTGGACCATCTGGAAGATTTGCCGCCAGCGGTGCTCGCATATCCATCCATTGCCGCAGGTGTTGTCCTGGATTTAAGAGAATAAAATATAAATAGTTTATTTTTTGCCGCGAAAATGAAAAAAGCTTTGTTGATTTTGTAATATTTTCCAAAACTTGTTATTCTTCGAGTGTAACACTGGTGGATTATTAATTATTAATAGTTCGTTACCGTGCAAGAGTGTAGGCAAATCATACAAAGTTGAAAAACGTGATTTTCGCTCTCGCTCCAAAACATCAATAGACGTTCTAGTAAAGTTTCTACCACTTTACTAAATCAAGACTTGACTATGTATGGACTTAGATGTTGACTGTGACTAATGACCAGGGCTAGGTTTAGTAGGTACTAAAGAACTTGAAATATTTTATTACTTGGCACTATAAAAGTTATTATCTGCCCTTATATAACCTGCCGCTGCTAATCAGTGGGTATCGGATTCGTTTCCCGGTGTGTACACAAGTTTTATCCCAAATGAAATTTGAGTTTCCTGGTACGATACACATACACATCACCAAGTATTACTACAATTTCATCACTTTCCATCAGGTGTGATAGTGGTCAAATGCTTGCCTATTCCGCATAAACAAAAAGTTTTCTGTATTATATACTTACAGAGTTGATAGATGGTGAGATGATATTCCCATTTCTGTCCATTGGAGGTCCAGCTTCCGTGTCATGGAAGTCAAAGCTGCTCATCAGCTGGGGCTCTCCATAGGGATGAGCCAACATGAAGGCGATAGCTGCCTTGTATGGCCTCGAGTTCTTGTATGTAAGGATGTTGCCACCAGCACCGTGTCCGCGCTGGTTGTCGTGATTGTCGATGAAGGTTAGAGCTACGTCGGAAGCGAGGAGAGACCATTGAGGTCCCCAGTTGACGAGCCATCTCAGTTGGTTTCCACCCTAGAGAACATAGGGAAGAGTTTGATTGCCGGATGCGGATTTTAGAGGTTGTTCAGGAGAAATAGCACTAATGTCAACATTTTTTTTTACCGTGCGGTTTTATAAATATTTTATTAATTTTAAATACAAGTATTTACAAAGAAAATACAATCGCTTTAATCGGGAAACTTTCAATTTCATAGTCTAGGTCAACTTCAGATCAACTACAGAAATTTGTTCAACGATTACATATAATTATATATACTTTCTAGCCTCCAAAGGTGACATTGGCACTTGGTATCCCTGCGGATCAACGAAAAGGTAATAAAAAAATAATATTGTCGGCTAAAGTATTCAACCGTTTATATTTTGATAAGTGTGCGTAGGAATTATACGAGTTAATTCTCCTATGTCAGTTTTACCATCTAACAACAAAGAAAAATTTACAAACGTCATCCATATTTATGGTTAATTTACTTCCAACTCGCTCGAAGCCTTTACGTTTATCATCTGTACCTAATGCAAAGTGGTGGAACTCATTGCCTGCGTCTTTGTTTCCCGTACGGTGTATTTTGGGAGTCTTCCACTCAAGAATGAATAGGTAGGCAAGTATGGTTTACGTCAGACTAGCGACCAGTCTTTACAACTAATATCAAATATTCTTCACTCTTCCTATAAGAAGAGTACTTTCATATTGTGGCAACCCTTTTTAAAGCAGGCTTACTGCCCTTGGTCCGAACTGCGTTGTTCAACTGGCTGGACCACACGGGCAATTTTGTAACTGATCATATCAAGTTACCAGCACGGCCAACGTGAAACTTAGACAGCAACAAACTAAAACACTTTTGGATATGACAGATATAACAAAGACAGTTGAAGTCTTGTCGTGACATTTGATATGTAGCACACATTTTATGTACGTTTAACCTAAAGACAAGGAGTTTTCTCGTAAAAACTCCTAAATTGAAAAAACGTCGTTGTTAATTTTGGATTATTTTACAAAACTTGTGTTCCTTCGAGTCTTAACGTGTATTAATGGTGGATTATTTATTAACCGTTAATATTTAGTGAACGTGCATTAGTGTAGGCAAATCATACAAAGTTGAAAAACGTGATTTTTGCTTTCGCTCCAAAACTCTAGTAAAGTTTCTACCTCTTATTATGGCACTTGACTATGACTGGACCTTGACTCTTTTACTTGACTGTGACTTGTGACTAAGACTTGTTTATGAAATTTAGTATATTTGTAGTAGGTATTTTATTACTTGACACTAGCTAAATGCACAAAATTACAGAGCCAAATAAATAACATTAAACATAAACGCTTTCAGACTCACACTAAGTTCGATGACTTGTGTCGTGGGTGCCGGAAACATTACACACACAATCACAACCAGAACCAAAAACACAAATATTCTTTAGGGAGAATTCTTGTGTTCCAGCCGGGAATCGAACCCAATACCCCAGCTTAGAAGGCGGATGCTCGACTAAGCCAACAGGCATTTCAAACAACATAAAATTAAAAAACGCCTACATTGGTGCCTATAATTTTACTACTAACAAAAAACAATAAATGTTCTGCGAGCGACCAAGGTCGTCGGTCTAATCGACAATGCTTTCATAGTCAAGTCACGAGAGACTTTTGCCTTGTTAGGCATACCTGAATTTTACATAATAATGTTGTTAAGGTCTAGGTTCTGAAGAACCCAATTTAAGTTCAGCCTTTTTTACCTCGAGGCATAAGCCGCTATTTGTTTAAGGGTACAGAGTAGTCATATGTGTTTCGTTTTTAACCCCAAACGAGAAAAAGTTATGAGTTTTTTTGTGTGTGTATTGTACCTGTTTATCTATGTCTGTCTGCGGCACCTTAGCTCCTTAAGAAGATTTTGATTATTTTATTTTTTTATTTGAAATATGAATTGATCGATATTTTTCTCAGCTATGTTAGGATCATATATATTTATGGAGTCGTTTTCCAGATAGAGCGTCGGGGATAATTTAATTAGTTTGATTATGCCACTTTTTTACTACAATACTGACAGTTGACATTTTTTTTTTTATATTTTTACAGTTTTGCTTTATAAACGTTTTCAATTTGACTTTATATCTATTTGAATAAGTAAATAGTGTTCTATGGCGCCACGTTTGTCAACACACAACAATGTGTGAAAATAATGTTAAATTCTCGCTCAACAATTATTTTTTTTCGGTTTTAAATAATCACAATATGAATTAGTTTTCATGTTACCTTTACCGTTACACATTTTATAAGCTTTTATTTACTTTCACCTGTCCTGTTATCTGTCGGTCTGTAATCAAATCTTGCAAGCTAAATAAGACCCACTTCCCGATATCCGATTGGAATCAAATTTGGTGTACTTATGTATCTTCGGTGACAATACAATGATATGATACCACGTCTGACGATGAAGACGGAAGATTGCCATAGGAACTTCTGAATTAAACAAGATAAACCTATCGAGTTTGGGCTCGTCTGGATTCTTGACAAGTTCTCTGGTTATATACTTAACTTTATAGTCCTTTATTATTTACAACTGGTAAAACAATGATTTAAAAAAAATCTAAGTATTATTTATTTTATTTCATCTTACCTGAACACAAGAACAAAGTGTCTTCCCTTTAATAGAGACAGTAAGAAAATGGTTATTAGAAACATTCTTAGTTAACTCTTCTTAGCAGTTTAGGTCAAAATTAAATTAGTTATTAGCCTTCAGAAGCCTTAAGAAGGCAAGATGGTAATTCCAATGGCGTATAAAGAAATAGGTATGTCATTAAAAAAAAACTTACCTGGAAAGCCCTGCTCAGCTCCAATCCAAATCTGAACTCAGTGACAGGAGCCAAGGGTGTGTACTCATCACGGCTGATGGCTTCGCCACCCAGGTCAATGACCTCCTGGTAGATGTAAGGACGAGCGCCCGACGGGAACCCGTGGTCTGTGTTGAGGTTGCGCAGACGGTTGTATATGACGCTCAGATCGTGAGGCCACATGTGCTTGGCAGCGTCAATTCTGGGAAAAAAACAACGCGTTGCATTCCGAGAGTGCCGGCAGAAGTGAAAACTAGAACATTAACGTTGTAAACAGCTGGAGCAGGCATACATTTTCGCCGCGCGGTAGAAAGAGAGGGGGATATTACTTCCGCTCCTACGCCGCGCCGGCGGCGGTCTACTCTCCCTCCGTCTTACGAATTTTCGATCAGGTCACGTGTCCTGATGCGAGTTTAACATTTTTTACCCATCTAAAAAAAGGCACAACGCCGCTAAAGAAGTTTTCACTTCAAAAATCATTGACTGTATAACAGATATATTTATAAAAAAAATATGATACAGTTTTAGTCAAGTAAAAATTCATGGTCTAGTCAAAGTGAAACCATGCCCTTGTGATAGAGAAAAACTTTACTAAAACTTCTATTGTAATTTTGGAGCGAAAACAAAAAAACACGTATTTCTAATGTGTTATTCGCTTAAATAAATGTACGATCATGAAAACGTCAATAGTCATGTGATTATGACTAGACTATGACTGTGAATATGTTCTATTTCAAATATTGTATTACTTGACACTGGCTAAATGCAAATAAGATGTGAAGAAAATTTGAAAAAAAAATAATGGCCAGTTTTAAAAACTGCCCTTATTCAAGTTGGACATCCTAAATTACGAGTACATCGCAGCTTTGTAGTATGTACCTACCTGAATCCAGCTACTCCAAGTTCAATAAGGCGGTTCATGTAGCCCACAATCATTCCACGCACGTATTCCGTGCCTTGGTTCAAGTCCTTAAGGCCGGAAAGCTCGCAGTTTCGGACCTGAACACAAAATATAATATTGTTTTAACATGAACTTTTTACATCAGTATAGTCCAGACTAGTCTAATAATTAGCTATGGGATTAATTCAATCCAATTAGTCAACCAGTTTCGTAGCAGTGCTACGCATCCGGATTTATTTTTTGGCAGAAACATAATATTTTCTCTCAATCCAATACCGCTCAAGAACCAGAACTCCAAAGAAACCATTCATCTCACCCGATGGTAAGCGACGATGTGGTCGACGATGAAGTAAGCTTGCCTAGAAGATACCTGTAAACTCGCGATGGGCAAGGAGTTCTATTCCCTTGCGGTTCGCACAATGAATGTGGAACAAGACGCTTTGTATATAGTTGTGGAATGTCTACCATATAGCGGTGTCTATTAGCAGTTTATCTGCTTGTCCGATCATAGAACGAGCAATTTTTTTTTATTTTCTTTTTATTCAAGATACTCATCGCAAACTTTTGACCACTATCTCACATGATGGTAGGCGACGATTTGAAAATGCAATTAGGTTCAGGCAATTTTAAACACGGACAACAACTAGAACTATAGTGAAGTTGAACGTCGTACTGCGAGGAAGTGGAACTCATAGCCCGCGTCTTTGTTTCCTGAACGGTATAATCTGGCAGTCTTCAAGTCAAGAGTGAATAGGTATCTTCTAGGCAGGCATGCTACATTTTCAGCCAGATCATCGCTTTCCATCAGGTAAGATAGTGGTCAAATGCTTGCCTATAAAACATAAAAAAAAGGTTGTAAGACATACTCTATCAGCACAGCATCCATAATCGTTGCCAGAGATCACGCACTGCGGCCAGTTGAAGTCGTTTCTGCCATAGGGAACAGCTGGGTAGTGCCAATTGCCGAAGTCAGCTGTGCTGCCACCAGTACCAGTGTTCTCATTCCAGGTGCCGGTCATGTGGTTGATGATGGCATCTACGTAAATCCTAGAGGATATTAAAGAAACTGTTGATTATGTTCATTGAAACGATGATGGCGCAGTGGTGACAGCTGTAACCGCCGGACTTCCAATCGGGCGGTTGCTGTTTCGAATTTAACAACGGGCTCGAGATTCCTGCGAAGGTAACACCGTGATGAAATTTATGATTGTAAGGCATTATCTTGTGCTCGCCTACATAGTTGTACTTATACCTACTATCCTGTACCGAAATAAGGCTGAGATTTATAAACGTAACATAGCCGATGCAAAGCGAAAGAGAATTCTTAAGTTACCAATTTAAATAAATTGACTGAACTCAAATAGATTTCGATAAATGTAGTACCTTGCACAATGTTGCTACATGACTGTTCGAGAAAGAGGTGGTACCGCTGATAAAAATATTAAAAGTTAATTTTATAAGTATCTATTTAATAAGGCATTTTATACTAGGAAATACAGGTGAAGCCACAGGGCACAGTTAGTACTACAAAATAACTAAGTCAATCATGTCTTGTAAGAATCAAAGAATTCGGACAAGAGCAAATCAAATTAACAATTTCTTTTGAACTTTTTGAATATTTTAGGTTTTTCACATCGTCAGATAAATTTTAGCCCGAAGGCAAGGAAATGGGGATCTTATTAATTCGTTAGGCACTGTTTTCAACCATCGTCGTGATTTTGGTTTGCTTTGACAAAAACTTATCCTTTTTTATATCTGATAAGTTAGCGTTGACTACTATCTCACCTAATGGTAAGTTAAGTAATCCTGCTAAGTTTTGTGTTAATGCCGGACATGTAATCTAAAATATAGCCTGCACTTGTTGGAGAAGCTTTTCTTTGTCTTTCAGTGTCGATCCATTTATGGAAGCTTGGCATTTCATCTAGAGCTAGTCTGAATAGCTGTTCAACAGTTTTAATTTCTATCCAATCCCGGATGTTTCGGAGCTATGACGTTGCGTTTTTTTCTTTTGCCAGGTATTTTGCCCATCAAGGAAGCACTAGCCAAACAAAAATCTAAACTAAAAAAACAACAAACAAATGCATTCACACTCACAGTCCCACACTAAGGTTGAAAACATGTAACGTGGGTGCCGCAAACTTTGTATCGAACACCCACTATATCACCCAAAACCAGAAGCACAAATGTCCCTTGGGAAAGAAAATCGTGCTGAGAATCGAACCCAAGACCCTCGGGGCAGAAACCAAAGACTTGCCTACTGTGCCAACTGAAATGAAACTAAAATAACGGGTGGCATATCCGCAAATTCTGTTTTAGTAGTACCTGACTCCAACTCTATTGCACCTCCTGACCATGTCAGCAAACTGCTGTTCATTGCCAGAACGAGTCACTAGGCGGTAGGATATGGGCTGGTACCGCTCCCACCAGGGGCGGTTCATCGACCAGATTACCAAGTTCTCATTTGGGGGAGAGATCTGGAAAAATAAACAGGTTAGAACTGGTAACACCGAGAAAATGTTCTTTTTTTTATAATATTCGATATGCAAGCATTCGACCACTATCTCACCTGATGGAAAGTGGTGATGCCGCCAAAGATGTAAGAATAGATAACTAAGATAGAAGATACCTATTCACTCTCGGCTTTGAAGAAGATCAAAGACATGGGCAATGAGTTCCACTCCTTCGTAGTAAGGATGATAAAAGTAGAACGCACGCTTCGCGGTGTGTCCACCATAAATGGATGACGTTGGACAGATTGTCTGTCTGTTAGATATTGGGGCTAAAAAAGATTTTTTTTCAATGTGATTTAGAGACGAGACTTGAAGTCGCTGGCCTGATGGTAAGCGTCACGTTTTGAATAGTTCAAACTCCTTCGCGTTGCGCACGTCACCCTGATATTAAAGTTTTTTTTTTATAGACAAGCGTTTGACCACTATCTCATCTGATGGTTAGCGATGACTACATGGTCGACGATGGAGCACGATTGCCTAGAAGAAACCTAATCACTCGCGACTTGAAGACTCCCATATATATAAGGAAACACTGACTCAGGTAAGGTGTTCCATTCCTTTGCAGTTCGCATAATAAATATAAATTCTTTTTAGGCCTGAACTACCCCCTACTTCACTGAAAACATTACCCTTCTATCAAAAATACAGCAATGTTTGCATACTTCTGCTAGCGGTTGAATTTCTAACGATGGTGTGGTATTCCCCCAAAAGTTACAAAAGAGTCCCACCACTACTAGTAGGTAACTAGGTACTGATTCAAAAACCTTGATATTTCACATAGTTCAGACAAACATCAAATTATATATAAATTAGATGTCTTCTAGAAACCGCCAAGTTGTTTATTCTGAACTACTACATTCTGAGTAAGTTTTAATAAGTAATGTTG
Source organism: Lomographa bimaculata (assembly GCA_948107665.1). Taxonomy (NCBI): domain Eukaryota; kingdom Metazoa; phylum Arthropoda; class Insecta; order Lepidoptera; family Geometridae; genus Lomographa; species Lomographa bimaculata. The sequence continues at coordinate 6,525,121 of OX403597.1, forward strand.
CTTCCTAAGAACTTCTATCGCTACAGTAATATTTAGAAGCCTATTGAAATTATTCTTGTATATAACAGTTCCAAAGACCTATGATATTTGTATCAGGCACCGACGTCCCCTTAGAAAATAGATTATGTACATCTATATATACTTATAATTCTTCTGTACGTGTGTATGTATTTTTTGTGTGTTCAGGTGGATTCAAGAATGGTACTAGGCAAGCGTGCTTCATCGTCGACCACATCGTCACTTACCATCAGGTGAAGTAGTGGTCAATAGTTTGCCTATAGTATCCTATACTGAATAAAAAATAAATGGTTTAGTCACAATTTGATCCGATAAATAGTGTATTTTTAGTTTACGCGGACGAAGCTGCGGATTACAACGAGTACTCACATAAAATGGGTTATATACTGCTATATATATTATGCAACTATCGAATAAAGATAATTTCCTAAATGTACCTACTCGCGGCAAAGATATGATCTGATTTCGTAATAGATAATAATAAATTATTAAATTTAATTTTCATATCAGCGGAAATAACAGTAGATAATAATAAAAGTGCATATACCTTGGCGAATAGCTATAAGGAAAGCAATATCTTGGAGTAGGTATTCATTGAAAAAACTATATTATAAAAATTAAGAATCATAGAAACATGTTATTCAAACTAATATTATACGAGTAAATCGTACGTCAATGCAAATGTTTGTGTAAGTGTGGGACCGTGGAATACGGCTAGGTTTTAGGTTAATCAGTGCGAACCATAGCACAACGTAAATTTAAAATAGTTATTCGCTCGAAACGTTTTTTGACGTACGTAACTTTGGTAGAAAACCATTGTGTAAGAAAACAGGGATGTCCAAGAATCACAAGTTTTGATATTTGTCATATAACAACCCGTTCCACTTACCGCTTTTGATAAAATGAAGCCCTTTCACTTTTACCAACACACTAGGAACTTTTAAAAAACATACCTGAATGCCACCAAATCCTCTCGGCCCGAGGAATCTCTCGCACTCAGCAGCGATGTCGTCCCACTTCCACTCGAATAAGTGGACCATTGTCGACCTTCCAGCCGCATAATGCGGGTTTCTGAAGGCATTGGCTGCCACCGCCACGATCAAAAGAAGAAGGATGATTCGGAACATCCTATAAAGTCGATTTAATTATTGTTACTTTAATATTTTAAGTTTCAAAAGGACAAACTGTAGATGGCAAAGTTTTAAAATGTTAATCATGTTAAACACAGTAATGCACAGTAAAGTATTATTTCTAAAAGCTATTTGTCAACTTTAATATCTTGGGGAAATGTATTGTATAAATTTCTTCGTAATCTTGGAGACTAGTCCCTCCATAATGTGAACTTAGTAGAGTACCTATGTCTAATGAACTTCCCGTTGGCTAAGATGGGTGAGCGTTCGCCTTCTAAGCAGGGGTATCGGGTTCGATTCCCGGCGGGAACACAAGTTTTCTCCCCAAGAAATTTATGTAATGATTATGTTTATCTACAGTTCGTTTTCGGGCACACTCCAGCACCCCAATGCGGATTATATGGACTGTAGATTCGTTCATTGACACTTCTATAAACGTCAAAGAGATAACGATATTGTTAGAATTGGATTCTATATACTAATATATGGATACTATTAATTATATACCTATTTATGTATAGTACTATTGTTCTATATTGAGTTCACTTAGTTTAGCTAAATGTGAACGGATAAATGAATTTATGAATATGATTATGAAAATGTTTCCTGTGCACGCAGTAGTTATACCTAGTACCTATCTAGAGGGCTTGAAATTTTCCGCGGGACATAAATTAATTAATTTACGAATTACTTAAATATATATGAATGAAACAACAGATTTTGAACAAATACCTACATAGGTACATCTAGATCTGATTTATCAGTTCAAACCTATCTATTATCAGATTAGTTGGAAACAAAACAAAATAATTATGCCATATCATTATCGATATTTATTTTATAATTGTTTTGTCTCCGAGTACTTATATTACGTGTTACGTTCGACATTTTTTCTTGAAGTATAAAAATGTCTTATTTATTTCCTATTCTTAAGGATGCCCGTAAACTAGAGCGGAGCATAGATAAATTCTATTGGTAAGTATTTGTAAAAAAACTGTCTTTAATTTATTTTGGTTAATATTGGCAACAACTCCGATCCGCTCCACTTTTCCAACTCTCCTTTTCTAGTTTTTCTACACCACCTTTCTACTACTTTTCCACTTTTTCTCGAACTTGGAGTTGCAAATTTAATTAAAAGTTCATATATTTTAACACGGAGTAGAGAAGCGGAGCGAAGAAGCGGGGGCTTTTAAACGTATTAAGGATTTTAGAAAAAAAAATTGACTGTAAAAATGTTTTTAATAAATAACCTAAGTAATTAATTATTTCTAGTTTCATCCCATAATGTTTTAATACTACCTACTGTTAGACGTGACCGTGACAAAAAACTAGAAAAAAAGAATTAATTAGAAAGATACTAAATGAAGAAAGAATAATTTAACTATACGTACCTACAATCTTTAATCTAAATAATTTAAAAAGAACTTTTTTAAATCTTTTTTTTCTTTTTAATATTGCGAATAGGCCACGTTACCGAAATGATAGCCATATTTCCTGTGCGAGTATATCAATTACTTCCATAAATATTTTGATATTTATAAGTTACCTGAAAGTTGTATCACCGACCACCCAATAACAAATAACAAAACAATAAATCTGATTATGACCTCCTGCTGTGATTTGCCTTTATATACCTTAGATAAAATTGTTATTATATCCGATAACATCTACATAATTGTTATAATCCTAGATAAAGGTACCGAAAATACGGTAATCAATGAACAGGGCTATGATAAAATTTATTGCATAATCACCTAATCGGATAAGAAAGGTATTATTTAATGTATTATCTAAAATAATAATCCCTACAGAATAAAAGGACGGTATTATTTGTCCTTTTATTATGTAGGGATTATTATCTATCTATCTATCTAATACCTTTAAACGAGCAATTCTTGTATATATATATATATATATACAACCTGTAACAAAAAGGTGTAGTAATACTTGGTGGTGTGTACGTGTATCGTGCCTGGAATCGTTTGCCAGAGAAAGAAAGTCGAAATCGGACATATTTTTTTCCGAAAAAAAAATAATAACTATATTTTTCAAATACTTTTGACAACTCTACAATTACATGTGCGGCAATCGGAGATATTTGTTCCGTAAAAAAAAAAAAATATTTTTTTGCCAACCATACGATTACATCTGTGGCGCGTGACCTTGACCTTTGTTATAGCCACCACTGTCAGACGTCTAGGTCCAAAGGCTATGTGGTTTAGAACGGTAGCTGATGAAATAGGGCTGCAAATGACATTTTTTTTTTAAAACTTTAATTCATCATAACTCAATATTCATGCTGCTGCCGTGAATGCAAAGGTTCCTGTTAGACTCCATACATTTAGCTAGATGTGTGACTTGAGTATTACTACACCTTTCTATTACACAGTGTATATATATATAATTTGAATCTTCGAAACGGCTCCAACGATTTTCATGAAATTTAGTATGAAGATGGTTTCGGGGGCGATACATCGATGTAGCTAGGTTTCATTTTTAGAAAACGTCGTTTCAACGAGCAAAGCTCGGTCATCCAGGTACTTATATAATTGACTCACTTTGATATTTATTTATTAACAAACTATATATTGCTGTATTTATCCATTATTAGTTTGTTTGCTTATCTTATTGTTTAAATAGAAAACTATATTGTGTTTAACAAGATCGTTTATTTTTAACATAGGCATTAACAGTTTGTCCTTCCCGGACAAACAATATTATTCTAATAATATACTTAGAAATTAAATAATTAAATAGAAATAAAATATAAGTGGTTTAATTTGTAAATCCATATAAAATTTATTTGATATTTATAACAATATGACTTGCAGTTTAACAATCTCTGTTATATCGCGAATAAATCATTCTATTCTATTCTTTTTATAATCTACCTTCTCTTTTCCCACTTAGAGAGGTCTCTAGTTCTCGCGACGAACTCAACATTATGTATTACTTTAATAAACAGTACAGTACGTTTCAACCTTACCGTAATCATCGGCCATGATAGGCTAGCAACGATTTTGTAGAGCGCCGTCTGGTGTACGTACCTATGAGTACCTAAACACGCGTCGACGAAGCGATTGATAACAAAGGTGATATAAGGATTTGGAAAATAAGTGACGTAAAATTAAACAAATATTTGGTTTTAGTTATATTATTATTTATTTCTTTATGTTTTGGTTTCCCTGCTAATTTTTTTCTAACGGGTTTTAAAGAAGTGTTCGATACTTTTTACTGCAAGCGCGTGAACTATTCTGAAATATTATATCTGGGAGTCGTCAAATCAAGAGTGAATATCTTTTAGGCGAGCATGCTACATCTTCACCGCATCATAATTTTCCATCAAGTTCGACAGTGGTAAAATGCTTGCCTTTCCCTCATTTACACATAAGTATAATATAAACTTGTCATAGTCTCCCCGCTTTAAGAACGCAGCTACAATTATTACTACCTAAACCGGTCTTCCAGATGCCATTTTTTAAACGGGCGCCATAAGAGTACATCAGAAAGAGAGGTGAGAATATACATTTTAGGCAGATAGCGATGTGCGTTGCGCTTTTTTGCATAGTTACAAGAATCGCGATTTATTTAAGAGTGTTTATTCATTTGGTCTTCTCTCTCGCTCGCACAATTAGATATTTTTATTTAATGCAATTATGTACGTTTGTTTTTGAAAATGTTTTTAACTAACTATATGGACACTAATACAAGGATGTTTTAAACTTCTTTTCGCTATCATATCCTTCAATAAGATGAGAAAAAAGATCCCAAATTTCAACGTGACTTTCACGCTTTCTTCGTTTAACTTAAAGATATAAGATAAGAAAAACGAAGGATAGAGAAAGAAGTAAAACATTCATTGTACGATTGTCCATAAAGTTGGTTGAAAACATATGTAGCTAATTGTATTTATTAAAAATATCGAAATGTACGAGCGAGACAGAAGACAAAAGAAACAAACCCTCTTAAGAGTCTTTGCGGGGATAAACGTCCGTACTAGTAAGTACTATCTAAAGTTTTGCGACAATACTTGCTTCGTGCTCTTTCCTACATGTTCAGATTTTTTTTATGTCATTGAGAGTCGAGAACTCACCTTTCAGTATCATGCTTGCACATTTAAGTGCCACCATGAGTTTTTAACTTTAATTCTAACTCCTGCGCGGCAAAGCACTGCGCTCATCCCCCTTGATATTACATGTTAAACTTCTTTAAGCCCTGTAATTTTACTAGAAACATTGTCCTTCAATCCTGCATACAGTAATGTTTGCACACTACTGCTTGGCGGTTGAATATCTGGCAATGTTGTGGTACTGCCCCAGGCTGACTTTGCAATTAACCCTACCACTATTCAATAATTAAACGCAAGTAAAGCTTAAAAAAACCGACTTCACCGCTTTATCATCGGAACCTTGATCCCCCAGCTTTCAAATAAAAAAAGATTCATCAAAATCTGCTCACAACGAAAGAAGTTGTGAGGTAACTTTTGAAGTTGGGTAAACCAGAACATCGTCAAAGTACGCATTATTCGTCACAAAATATACATTATTGACGATATTTCAAGAACTACTGATCAGATCTTGATCAAATTTAAATGGGACCAATTAGAAAGCAACATCTTTCAAAATAAAAATAAAATCGAAATCGGCTCAGTTGGAGAGAAGTTATGAGGTAACACACACAAAAAAAAAAAAAGTCGACTTGAGTACCTCCTCCTTTTTTGGGAAGTCGGTAAAAAGAGCATCTTTCAGCTCTTTCCCGTTACTCAAAAAAATATAAAATGAGTCTAAAAGGTTGGAATATTGCTCGAGAGTTAATGTCCAAAGGTGACGGTTATCTCTAGTTCTCCGTAAGGATCTGCTAACTGCTTGATTCAATTATCTTATTCTAATTCTTATTTGTGTTTGGCGACGGGCGATAAGGCCTGCACTGACGTCCCACTTGAGGTGTATTGTGCATTTCCTCCTGACGGCAACTACCCAAGCCATCCCAGATCCTTTATGTAGCGTAGGATGGCTCTGGGTCGCCGACTAAGAAGTTTAAATGATCATTTGAAAGCAGAAATAACAGTTGAAACACTATTTATTATTATTTAATTATTGTAATGGTATAGTTATCTCTGAATGAAGAAATTGTAGAAACGTTGGGATTACTGTTGTTGTAGAGACGACTGGAACATAAAAGAAAATCATTTTAGTATTCAATAAACAAGATTACAAAATAAACAAATCATACAAACGCATTCACACTCACAGCCCCATTCTAAGTTCAAAGACATGAAAATGTGAATGTTTTCGGCACCCACGATACAAATCGTGGGTGCCGAAAACATTCACATTATCCAGAACCAGAAGCACTAATATCCCTTGGGAAGGAATTTATACTTCTGCCGGGAATCGAACTCAGGACCCACAGCGCCAACTGGGTCGCCAAATAGTAAAACAATGTTTCGTAAAATCAACCACTTTTTTACCCTGATTTCAGATTTACAGGTTTTCCAGACTGATATAAATACAATAGAATCTAATAAGGATACGTTGTCTACAACAATGGTTTTTTTTATTATTATTTGGAACTCTTGCAAAATTTTAGTAAGTCTTAGATGTTTACGAAAATTTGTGTTTTAGTGGAACTCAGTGTATTAAATCGATTGCTTATGTCATCAATACATTAATCATTGCAATCCATAGTCAATATTAAAAATTCCCCAAAATATTACATGTCATATCAAAATAAATATTCCAATCAGATTCAGGTGATTTACAACAAAACAAAACGCGGCCATTATGACGTTCATTCTGTGACGTCCACGACGCAACCGTGGCTGCCGTAAAGAAAAATTGACTAATCATTGACACCAAAAATCTAAAAACTTACGTCAGGAACCAGTCTAGCTAGAATGTCTTATTAAAATAATAAGAAATAATGATGTAGGTGTAATTCTATAGCTATGGAGATTTAAAATAAAACTGATATATATTTTAATATATCTGACATATTCCCAATTGTAATGAGAATAATGTTTAATACGTTTTTAAATCAGTTAAATAAGGATTGGTTACATTTTTTTTTTTAGCTGTTATTTATATTCTTACCTCAGGACCCACATGTATGGCCATATGAATATCCTCCAAATTTCCCGGTAGATGGATATTAGCCCTGCCATTTGTGTCAACGGTGACTTTTCTCCCTGTACAGTTATTTCCTCGTTTCTTGCCAGATATAACGTCACAATAGTCTCCTTTTGGAAGACCCGTCTGTAAAATATATAGAAGTAGGTACGTATTTTTTTGTCTCATTGATACAAGACAGTATAGAGATAGGTACCCTACATCATGCATACCTAGGCATACTGAGCAGACGGCAGACGAGATTCTAGGCAGTTAAAACGGAGCTTATTTTTAAAAATATTTAAGCCGTTCTAGATTTTTAATGGGTAACGACTGTTTATAACTAAATTCCGCATTAGAATTTATTTGACTGTTTTTACAATCGGGTTCTTCGATTTATTGATCGAGCGAAGCGAGATCTTTAAGTTGACTTAGTTGACTTGCGTGGTTCAGCTCTTTGTCCGTCCGGCCAGTTCGTCTGTCAGAGGTATTTAGCATCTAAACCATACAAGCAAATAACTTCAAATTTAAATGAAAATGTTAGGGGGCATTCATACACGTAAGTCCCCACTTAATTAAAGCAAAATATTTTTTATTTTTCTATCTACCCTTGTGGCGTATCGTTGAAAAGAACTCTGCAAGTAGAGTGCGACACCGGTTTTAAAAAAACATCTATGTCGTAAAATAACAATTGGGTAGACCACCAAAGTCCCCGAGTCAAGTTTTAGACCTATTTTGTCCCGGGGTCAATCAAAACCGGCGTTACATTTAAAGTTGAAATTTACGTTTAATAAACATAAACGCTTTCACACTCACAGACCCACCCTAATTTCTATGACTTGTGTCGCGGGTGCCGGAAACATTCACATCAAACACACAATCACAACCAGAATCAGAAACACAAATTTTCCTTGGGGAGAAAGCTTGCGATCCGCTGGGAATCGAACCCCTGCTTAGAAGGCGACCGCTCAACCAACTAATCCAACAGGCATTTCAACACTATCACTATATTAAATTTACTGTCTACGAAAATAACGGGAATTCCATCAAATATCCCTTAAAGAATCCATCGCAATGCTTTAGACGATGTCAGATAATGGATACCTAAAGATTTTTTGGCAGGTTTTGTTCTAAAGTGCACGTTTCTAAAGACAATGGAATAAAAATGTTGACTGATGCTAAAAGCAATAGTTACCAGGTTTATTGACCCGAGGAAAATTCTGATGGAGAACTAAATGGAACGATATTTTGTAGATTTAAGTATTCCTTTGTTTGTCATTTATGGAATTCCTTTGTGCAAATGTAAATTAGAGATTATTTTTGTTTAATTTTGGTTTCGGCACCCACGACATAAGTCATCGATCTTAGTGTGGGGCTGTGAGTGTGAAAACGTTTATATTTATACATTTAGAAGGGGAAAATTATCGCTTGAGGCGTTCGTTGCTTCGGGCTTGAGTAGCTCAGCGGTTAGAGCAATAGGCACACCCTATGGCCGCGGTTTCCTTGACACAAGCGAATTTTTCTTTTCTAAATTTATTACTGTTCTGCCTAGCATGGCCTATATGAACAAAAAATCAAATGAATTTAATAGTTGACGCATAGAACATATTTCTTTTTGATGTTTTCATACTGTTCAAGTATGAACATAAACGCTTTCACACTTATAAACACTTTTACACTCACAGCCTCACACTAAGTTCGGAGACTTGTGTCGTGGGTGCCGGAAACATTCACATCACACACACAATCACAACCAGAACCAGAAACACAAATTTTCCTTGGGGAGAAAACTTGTGTTTCAGTCCGGAATCGTACCCGATACCCCTGCTTATATGGCGAACGCCACCCAACTAAGCCAACGAACAGTTCAAAGTAGTATGGAAATTTTAGGTGTAAAGAACCTTACCTGCAAAGTCTCTGTCAAATCACTGCCTTGAAGATTGAAAACAATAAAAGCTCGGTTGCCTCTACTGAAAGCGATTTGGTTACCACCATTGTCCCACCAGTTCTTAACTTCTGAGCCATTAGCGGCGTTTCTAAAAGCTACCATTTGGTAGATTTGCCTCCAGCGGTGCTCGCATACCCAGCCGTTGCCGCAGGTATCATCCTAAAGTGGAAAATTAACAGGTAAAATGCATTTTTTTGTTTGATTCGATTGTTTACGTTACCGGTAATAAGAAATGTTTATGTTTATTTGAAAACGCAATCAGGTTTAAAATTATTGCCGCGATTAAAATTATTTATTTTTCATTTTTGTATGCTACATAGGCAAGCGTTTGACTGCTTTCTCACTTGATGAAAAGTGACGATGCGACCAAAGATGGAACACGCTTGCCTAAAAGGTACCTATTCAATCTAGACATGAAGACACCCAGATAGTACCGTTCAGGGAACAAAGACGCAGGCAATGAGTTCCACTCCTTCGCTGTACGGATGATAAACGTAGAAGCAAAACGCTTCAGGCGAAAGGTATGTCAACGATGACGTTTGACAGTTGGTCTTGTTGTTTGATGGTAAGAAGGGCATGATGGAATTATATCATGTAATTCCTGAGCACACTCTCCAAAATCTTAGCGATAGAATACCGATAGGCTTGCTATCTTACCTTGTTACAATTGAGGCCATTATGTCGTTCTCGTGAAACATACACGTAAAGGAAAGTTGACCAATCATTGACTATTTTGAATTTCCCATTCATTTTAGCACACAAATTTAAAAATATTTTTACGTCAATAATTCAAAATAAAAATCGTTTATTCATAATTAATGTTGTATACAGCTTGAAACACGTAGAAAATGTCGACTTACTTTGTAGTCGACTAGTTTCGGACAAATTTGTTGTCCTTCATCAGGATGAGTCAGACGCGCGATACGCAGAAGCGAGCGGCTCGGGCCTCGGCGCGTGACTGAGTAAGTCGACATTTTCTACGTGTTTCAAGCCGTTTACAACATAAATTAAGTGTAATACTCACGATAGTTTTAATTTTCATAATTCATGTTTATTTACAAGGAGAGAAGGTACCCCAAAGAGGCACCCATGAAAGTTAATGACTCTATTGCCAGACACGCAAAATTACAGCCATACAAAATTACGTGTGCATTATGATGATCCTACTAATATTATAAATCCGAAAGTTTATGTGTATGTGTGTTCCCTTTTCACGATTTAACGGCTAAACGGATTTGAATGAAATTTGGAATGTACATAGCTTATATCTAGGATTAACACATAGGTTATTTTTTAACTTGATAATAGCGGGCGAAGCCGCGAAGGGAACAAACATACTAACACACTTACTTACAAACTTTTGCATTTATAATATTAAGTAGGATTGTTTCTAGGCAAGTTTACAAGACGGTTAGCAAATTAAAACATGATTGATGATTACATGATAACAATTTATCATATTTATCAGTTTTATCGACTCAATTACCATATCGATTTGCTGGTTTCTTTATCACACGGCTATTGTTTTTATGTATTGAATTACGTTATTAAATATCAATTTTCGAATTAACTTCTCGCTTTAAATTATACCACAACTAAGAAGAAGTTGACCCCGAGACTCATAAGCGACACCGCTTTATGGTAGACATTCCATAAATGCGAACGAAGCGTTTTGCTTCCACATTCATTATGCGAACCGCATATTTAAAAAGGATGGGATTTGCAAAGTAATGGAACTTCTTACCTGAGTCTGTGTTTCCTGATAATTAAAATATGGGAGTCTTTGAGTCGCGAGTGAATAGGTATGTTCTAGGCAAACGTGCTCCATCGTCGACCGCATCGTCGCTCACCATCAGGTGAGATAGCGATTAAACGTTTGCCAATCTAAATATATATAACTCAAAGGTGATGACTGACTGACATAGTGATCTATCAACGCACAGCCCATACCACTGGACGGATCGGGCTGAAATTTGGCATGCAGGTAGATGTTATGACGTAGACATTCGTTTAGAAAGGATTTTGATTAATTATACCCCCAAGGGGATAAAATAGGGGATGAAAGTTTGTATGAAACTTTTTCAATTTTAAAATAATACTTCTTAACGCGAGCGAAGCCGCGGGCAAAAGCTAGTCTTGAATAAAATATAAAATTAAAAGTGTATCTGTGCGTAGTAGTACTTGCTTGTGGGAAAGAGGTTATTACTAAATTAATTTACACGCACGGCCCCGTACTAAGTTAAAAGACTTGTATCGTGGGTGCCGGAAACGTTTACGTCACACACACATAACACCCAGCATAATAAATAACAAAGAAGAATAATGGGAGTCTTTAAGTCTGAAGTGAATACGTATTTTATAGGCAAGCAAAATACTTTCATCAGGTGAAATCAAATTATTGCCTTAGAATAGAAATAAAAAAATGAACACTAAAATCTAAGTTCAAAACTCTGAGTGGCACTGAACGGTAATGGGCATACTACCAGGCGAGAGACTTGCTCGAATTAGCCTAAAAAAATACACAAAGATTATTTTACCTTGGGATGGAAAATAGTGCTCCTGTCTAAAATCGAACCCAGGACCCACGGCGCAGAGGGCAAAGACATGTCCACTCAACATTGTCACGTCATATACCTATACGTACCTATGCAGCTATAGCAATGAATTCAGACGTAGGATAGAAGCGCAGTTCTCATGGGCGCTCTGAAGACAAACTTACTGCGATCCAAAATGCCGCTTGGCGGCGTGGCAGTCGCGCTCGCGGCAGCTGTCTCTTTCTTACGCATTGCAAAGCGAAAACTCGTTTCAGCTATGCGCAAAGGGTCGAGAGATCAAATCCTACCTTTAGCTTTTTTTTTATTAATGAAGTTCTTAAGCTATTTTTAACGTTTTTATTGTAAATTACCATTTTGAAAACATGGTGTTCAAAATAATTTACACAAATTAATTGTTGTTGTATAAAAAAATACGTCACATTTAAAGACGAGAGAAGAAGAGAGAACGAGAGAAAAGGACATTCCCCCAGTGTGTCTTAACTACGAGAGCAAGAGAGACGGACGTTCTTCCTGTGTATCTTAACTACGAGAGCAAGAAAGACGGAGAATGACGCCATCGCTGACAACTACGAACTAAACTGGGGGCAGACCCCACCTGGAATCGGCACACGAAATCCTTATGGTTTGCGCTTCTATCCTACGTCTGAATTCATTGCCTATAGGAACTTACAAACTTACCGGATTTATAGATGGAGAGATGATGTTCTCACTGGAATTAGAAGGCGGTCCCTGTTTCTCATTGCCGAAGAAGTAGCTGCTCATCACTCGAGGAGAGCCATACGGGTGTGCAAGTAGAAAAGCAATAGCGGCCTAAGAGAGGAAGTTAAAGGGAGAAGTTAAAATATTGAAATGAGTCTTATAAATATTTGAATTTTTTTTAATTGAATTTGCTAAAGTATTGCACATATTTAGGATTTAACAATTTTATTTACGGTTACAGTCAGTACACGCCGTCACACAGGGTTTTTACGCGCGTACTCGACTGATGAAGGAGCATCGACTGCTCCGAAACTAGTCTTGCAACAATGCGAAAAACCGTAAGTAAAATCGATAAACTCTACATTTTGAAAATACTACCTACGATCTGGAAAATGATTTAACTGATTTTCAGCAAATATAGCTAAGAACATTCTCGATCAAGTCACCCATTTGTGAGCTACGATGCCATGGTACAAAGAAATAAACATAATCGCTTTCATACTCACAGCCCTATACTAAGTTCGATGACTTGTCGTGGGTGCCGAAAACATTCACATCACACACACAATTACACCCAGAACTACAGTATTGGGTTGTATTTTTTGTTCATAAAAATTTTTCAAACGGCAAAAAAAGGCTGCACCAATTTTCACTAAACACAACTAAGAATGCTCTCGATTAAGTCACCTTTGAAACAATGAAAATTTTATCAAAATCAGTCTAGCCGTTTAGAAACTACAATGCCACAAACAGTCACACACATAACGTTGAAACTTACACACCTCTTTTTGCGTCGAAGGTTAAACATATTAGACGATATACTACTCACCTTATAAGCCCTGGATTCCTTGTAAGTCAGTACATTTTCGTACCGCTGGGTGTCGTGGTTGTCAATGAAAACTAGGACGTGGTCGCTTGGTGAAAGGTTCCAAGGCTCACCCCAGTTTACAAGCCATTTTAGTGCGTTTTGCCCACGAAATACAGCTTTAAGTTCTGTGCCGACCTAAATAAAATAAGAAAGAAATACGTTAGTATTATATATTATGCATTTTATTAGAGATAGCTCTGAGTGATGAGATCGTTCATTGTACAATGTTTTCATTTATGACGACCCAGTTGACGCAGTGGACAGGTGTCCGCCCTCTGCGCCGTGGGTCCTGGGTTCGATTCCCGGCAGGAGCACAAATTCCAACCCAACGGATATTTGTGCTTCTGGTTCTGGATGTATTGTGCGTGTGATGTGAATGTTTCCAGCACCCACGATACAAGTCTTTGAACTTAGTGTGGGGCTGTGAGTGTGAATGCGTTTGTTTGTTAAAAAATAAATAAATAAACATTTGATTTATATATATTTAGGTTAATTTTACAATGCAGTGTGATTTCAGTAAGTAAAACGTAATATTAAAGGTATTGGTTCTATTTCTGTAAATTTATCGTTTTTTTACCATAGTACTTGCATTTTTTGTATCTTTACTTTGCTAGGCAGAACTAATGTTGTAAATTTAGAAAAGACAAATATGACCGGAATGGAGTGAGAACCCGCGGCTATAGGGTGTCATTCATTATTACTCTAACCGCGCAGCTACCTAAACTCTGCCTCAAGCGACGAAATTATCCTTACTATAACATTAAGGTTTTATAGGGACGCGTGACGCTATCTACCGGCATATTTTGTAACTACTCCGAACGATCTCAACTTTGCAGTTAGATACACATCGTGTTAATAACGTCTACCTTTGGACACCGCGTTTCCACAACTTGCCACAGATCTCTATCATCTAATAAATGTAAAAATTTCAGCAAGGTATATAAACCAGCTGCTAAAGAGTTTTTATTTTCATCCCACAAAAATAATAATTCAAGAATGGAATCGTTACCGTCATTCACAACAAGGAGCTTATTGGAAAAAATAATTCCAAATCATCGTAGCCTATAAACTAAATACCATTTCCGGCATACGAACCATTAGCGATTACGATAACTATTTACAAAGTTCATGACTAGACGAAATTCTTAGTTAAATTTGAACTAAACATCGATTAAACCCCTTTTAAGTTCGTGAAGAAACATAATGAAGTCATTTTACAAAGAGCTACGCAAGCCGACAATGCCTTGTCACGAGTTTGTGTAAAGCAGTGAATGAGCAACTTACAGCTTATAGCAAATTATTCCATATATGAAATAAAAACTAGTACTGGAAGTAATACTTACTTGTTATTTTTTAAGCTTCTTCTAATTAGGAAGAATATTCATTTATATGTCAAGAGTTTAAAAAGAAAACGTACCGCACGCTGAGTCTGCGGAAAGTATTTGTAATAAGAATGTTAAAACGGAAGCTGCAGTTATGTTACAATATATCTTGATCGTTGATAGTGTTCACCGGTGGGAAATATCAGCTTTATGTCAATTTAATCACCGCAGATCTTTATCGTTTTGTTACAATCACAGAGATCGATCTAAACTCTAAGATCTAAATATTATACAGCATTTTAAAATTCAAAACCAAGTTAAAGATTTCATTTCTCGAACAGAACATAAATAATTTACTTTCCCGAGAAAAGAATCTTATGATAGATCTTGGATCCTAACAGACAGAACAGTTGTCAGTGAGGATCCAAGATCTATCATAAACGCTGTTGTCTGATAACAGCGCAGCACCGCAGATTACAAAACGCAGCTTCAACTGTTTTATGTA
Source organism: Lomographa bimaculata (assembly GCA_948107665.1). Classification (NCBI taxonomy): domain Eukaryota; kingdom Metazoa; phylum Arthropoda; class Insecta; order Lepidoptera; family Geometridae; genus Lomographa; species Lomographa bimaculata. Next base: position 6,540,273 of record OX403597.1, read on the forward strand.
ACCTAGACCTATATGTGTTCCGAATCGAAGGGCATGCTACCGAAATTATTGCTCAAGCTAGGTTGAGAAGAAACCAGATACAGTGCAATAATCTCTACTACAAATGCAAAAAAACAATATTTTTTGCGAAACACATGCATGACCCATAGACACTGCTGAATCTTGGGTACTGGTCCTAAAGTTTATGGCTTGAGACTCCGAGGAAAATTAATTTGTACGCGATTGTAAACAAACTTGCCGACTCATTGGAGGATCTTTGTAAGCTTATGGCTCACTTCCCTTAAATTACCGCAATTTTACAACCGAATTCTCGAGTTTCATATTGTCTTTAGTTTCGAATAGACTTCGGCAGACCATTGTTAAATTCACGAGCTTGTTTACTAAAAGTTTGGGTACATATTCACTAATTAATGCTTGTTGCTATTTCTACAGTTCCCACAAAGGGGAGCTAATGTATTTTCTTAAATAATACAGTTTGAGTTCAAACATGATTCAAACTCTCGATGTAGCTAAGTGGTCCTAAAAGCCGAGAGACGGCTAGAATTTAATTAATATTTGCGTAACTTGAATCTCCTGTATAGGTTAAAGAACGAGTGCCGCAGCAATTTATTTTTGTTAAATTAATAATTTCGTTAGTATTACTCAAATTTATTTATTTATTATTTCGCAACGACACTGGTTTCAACGTTATCAGCGGTAACCAATACCTATAATATTTTGGAACTATTCAAAAGTTTCATCAAGATCAATTATCCTACACGAGTTAATTTATTTTAATAATACATTAAGTGCCTGGGAACATCTATTGACTTTTTCATACCACGTACTTTACGTATCTTTTGACCCTAATAACAAAACGTCCCTTACTAATAGAGTAAAGGAAAACTGCGTAAAGTACATGGCATTGGAAGACATTTCTTTCGATTCTTGCATGATTGTCCCGCCCATAAGGCGGGATAATACAAATTCTAAAAATAAAGATAATTTGGCGACTTATAAGATTGTAGAAAACAAAATTAGTGATGGTGACATTACAGGGGCAGCACGAGTCTTGTTCTCTAGCGACACTTTAGCCCCTTATAATTCGGATACGATACAGTCACTTCGTGACAAACATCCACCCGCGGCAACAAATCTCCATTTACCTGATCCACCTCAACAGAATGACGTCACTGTTGAGGCGACCGCTCAGGATGTTGCTGCGGCCGTTATGTCTTTTAAAGGTGGGTCTGCCGGTGGCCTAGATGGCTTAACACCGCAAATTCTAAAAGATCTTTTATGTGCTAGTTCTGGCGAGATTGGTGAGGCTCTTTTGAAAGACCTTACGGCTTTAGTTAACCTGATGTTGTCAGGTCAAGTCAATAATGACGTCACAGATATTTTGTACGGCGCAAATTTATGCGCACTAAACAAAAAAGATGGTGGCATCAGGCCTATAGCGGTAGGCACCACATATCGCCGCCTCGCGGCTAAAATCGGTTGTAAGAAAATGTTTGCTTCTTTAAGCAATCTTTTTCAGCCTATACAGCTTGGTTTTGGTTCGCGGGGCGGATGTGAGGCTGCTGTCCATTCCCTTAGAACATTTTTAAATCAAAATTGTGGAGAGGTGTTGCTAAAGGTGGACGTTAAGAATGCTTTTAATTCTGTTGATAGAGGCACCCTTCTGACCCAGGTGAAAGATAAAATTCCAGAGTTATATAATTTTATTTGGCAATGCTATGGTAAACCATCAAAATTAATTTACAAAAACGATGTTCTTTTGTCTTCCGTTGGATGTCAGCAGGGTGACCCGTGCGGCCCAGCAATTTTTTCTTTAGCTGTCAATCCGATAATTCAACGTCTCCAATCCAAACTAAATGTTTGGTATTTGGATGACGGAACTCTGGGAGGTGATGTGAATACTGTCTTAAGTGATCTAAAATTACTAATAGATGAATTTAAAATGATTGGGCTTGAACTAAATTTTTCAAAATGCGAACTTTTTGTTTGCGATAACTGTTCAGACAAATTATCGGTTTTACAAAAATTTAACTCATTGGCTTACAATATAAAACTAGTCGACAAGTGTTCACTTCGCCTTTTAGGTTCGCCGATATTAGATGAATCAATTTCACCTTTTGTAGAAGAAAAAATTCAAAATTTTAAAAATTCTTCCGACCGATTGCTCAAAATTAACACTCATATGGCTTTTACAATTATTAGATTTTGCCTTTTTGTCCCAAAATTTACGTATTCTTTAAGATGTTGTCCGCTATGGAAACATGGCGCGCTCCTCGAGAGCATGGACAATATCGTAAAGAATACTCTTGTATCGGTTTTGAATATTGACATAGATGATAGGGCTTGGTCGCAAGCTTCTTTACCTGTAAGACTAGGAGGCTTAGGTATTCGTAAAATTTCTAGTGTTGCGTTACCGGCTTTCTTGTCCTCAGTTCATGGTACTTCTAAATTAGTCGAAAAAATACTTTCACATAGTTTGGGTTCTTTAGAAATTTCAAACCAGACTGAGGCCACAAGCGCCTGGGAGATGGCATGCCCAAATACCGGGCTCCCAGTGAGGCTATCCTCACAGAGACTGTGGGATCGGCCGCTCTGTGAACTAGCACGGAAACATCTTTTAGATACGTGTCCTAGCGTCACAGAGCGTGCTAGACTTCTAGCAGTTTCTGTATGGGAGTCAGGGCTTTGGTTGCAGGCCATTCCCTCTTTTAATACTGGTACACTAATAGATCCATCTGCTTTCCGTCTCGCTATATGCTTACGTTTGGGTGCAAGGTGCTATGTTGCCCATAGCTGTCAGTGTGGTACTGCTGTTGACCAGCTCGGTCACCACGGCCTCTCGTGCCAGAAAAGTGCTGGCCGAATTTCCCGCCACGCCAGCCTCAACGATATCATCCGCCGGGCTTTTACCAGTGCCAACGTTCCAGCCATTCTCGAACCGAATGGTCTGATGCGTGACGATGGTAAAAGACCTGACGGAATGACTTTAATTCCATGGAAGATGGGACGGCCTTTAGTGTGGGATGCAACTTGTGTCGATACTTTAGCTCCGTCACATCTTCCTGAATCACAGAATGGGGTTGGCGTCGCGGCAACTTCGGCAGAGCAGCGCAAACGGCGAAAATATGGAAACCTCGGCAGTGGTTACATATTTGAGCCGTTTGGTGTTGAGACACTGGGTCCGTGGGGACCGGGAGCTCATTCTATTTTCAAAATTCTATCAGAGCGCCTGGTTGAGGCGACGCGTGACCAAAATGCTGGCACTTATTTGGCTCAACGTATTAGCATTGCAATTCAGAGAGGCAATGCAGCCAGCATGATGGGAACGCTACCCACTGGTAGTGGGCTTGAGCACTTGAGTTACCTATAGGCTCGATGGCTTGTAGGTAACTTGGCTCTTTGCTGTATATAGTTTTAGTTTAGTTTTAGGAAATATAGGCAATTGGCCCGTAGATTGGACTATCAGCCTAGGTTGTCAATGTCATTATCCTACATCAGTATAATATCTCGTGCATTGAAAATTTTATAATTGTATAAACAAACATATATTTTGGGTTGTGCAAGTCATGTGTACTCTACGAATAATTTAGAGAGGAAAACCATCTTACTATCACAATTAAGATCATTATAACTAGAGATAGTAGAGATAACAGTGTAATTTGTGTGCCTTCGCAACACACCATACCTATATAATATTTCATCAGTTTGTAGACTGGTGCTGGACTGTTTATACTTAACTTCCTAAGTTCCTATTAAACCTTGGCTTGGCATTTGACTTGTGCCTTTGAATTTATATATACTATTAGCTTCACTCTGGACTCCCATTCTATTATGACCGTATTTAGAGACCACACTAAATTCGAACTCAAAATTCCTGTTCCTTCTGTATTCTGAGTCCTAACGTCACAAACTGTACGGTTCTAACAGTAGGTACTGAAGTTTGAGCGTATGGATTATTGCGATACATAACTTCAAAAGAAACATCAAATACCCGAAAGTTCAGCAAAAATTTGAAGAAACAGGGTTGCTTAACATCCGATTATAATAGTTCATGGATCATTTGTTTTTTACTCCATAAAGATAATCCAGATGATTGAAGATGTATTACTTCCATCTCAAAAATGTATCGAAAGAAATTCTGAAACGTCCGTATTTTAAGAAGGTACTTGATATGTTTTCCCAGGGGATAATATACATTGTGATATTTACATTTTTGTACAATCTCCGTGCTCAAACAGCGGCACAATAATATGGAAAAAAGATAATGTGCGTGCAAGGCCCAGGCGGCAAACCAAATTGAAACATTTAGGAACGGCAGTTATTCAAATCACATTATTCCTTTGTTGTCTAATTGATATGACAAAGACTAATTAGTTCACACACTATTTGAATATAAGTACTAGGCGTTGTCGTAGAACGTCTACGTCAGACATATCGTACAGCGAAGACCAACTTATTAGTTCACACACTTTTTTAATATAAATACTAGGCGTCGTAGTACGTCTACGTCAGACTTATCGTACGGCGAAGTCTAACTTATTCGTTCACACACTTTTTTAATATCAATACTAGGCGTCGTAGTACGTCTACGTCTGACTTATCGTACGGCGAAGTCCAACTTATTCGTTCACACACTTTTTGAATATAAATACTAGGCGTCGTAGTACGTCTACGTCAGACTTATTGCACAGCGAAAAAGTGGAATTCATTGCCCGCGTCTTTATTATTATTACCCGAATTATATACATTTGTGTCTTCAAATGTAAAGTGAATATGTGTCTTTCAGACATGCATGTTAATGGTATTAGCTATACATCCTCTATAACAAATTAAACACCAAACTCAATATATACCCACAACCGAAATTTACCTGCAAACAAACAATTATCAAATACCTAAAAACTCTAGATTACCAAGAAACTGAAAATATCCTTAAAACATTAAAATGACCTAACCTGACGTATTTCCCCCAGCTCTAGCTCACGCGGCCGCATTCATATTACATATATACACAAACACTCACTATACAACAAAACATACAAAATCTTAAAATACATACACACAATCTCGCCCATACACAAACACACTTGCTTGCTTGTTTCCTTTTTTTTTTTTATTTTACATCATTACTGTGTTTTCTATAGGAATAGTTTTTATCAAATTTTATTAATTAGTTAACACCCTAGTTTAGTTTAAATTAATCTCTGTACATCAATACTGATTTAGTACGACTTAAGATGCTCGGTTACATTTAAGACATTGTAAATCGTTCCTGCTGCGGGAGGGTCCTGGTGACCTGTAATACAGGTTTCTAACGAAACCTACATCAGGCACCAGCTCTCACAAAGTAGTACCAATTTCTTGCACAACTTAAAAATGCCTAGTTTTACTATTTGTACCTTTGTGGAGAGAAATAAACTCATTTTTGATTTTGATTTTGATACAGAGAGGACAGGACCTATAAATTCTCATTAGCAAAATGAGCTCATTTAAAAAGAGAGGAATTGCCACAAATTACTAAATAGGTACCTACTAACTGTTTAGTAATCTGTGTTAAATCCTCTCAAATATTCAGTACTCAGGATATATAAATGTTTCAAATCAATGTGTAAAATCAGCACTATTCATGGCGTATGATCAGTTTTTAAAGGAATTTTCGTCTAAACATACGTAGGTACGATTGAATTTTGAAGTTGCACGGACATAGCCTCGGGCACTTCGTTTGTGGTGGGTTACAGACTGTCAAATTGAAAGGAAGCTTCACGAACACACTGTCTTGGAGCTACGAGAATAAAAGTTAAATTTACTGTGTATGTTTCATAACTGACTCTTGATATGTTTATGACATTATAAAAAACTCTGTTACATTGTTGAATTTATCTGGTAAATATCCGAAATCCGGACACTGTATTACCGGTACAAGCCGCTAGTCCATACTGTTTGTATTTCAATGGAATGTAAGTTAAAATACATACTATCTACTGGCAGAGAAATAGGTCTTATAGAAGTACCCGCTAGCCAAGTTAATTGCAGTCTTATAAGCGAGTATGGGGCTCGATTTCCGGTGAAACACAAGAACGCATATCTCTATACAATAAACACAAGATTACCCAAGGATAATTTGTGTTTCTGGTTCTGGGTATGATTGCGTGTGATGTACCTTTTTTTTATGACAAATAGCCTAGCCTTTGACCGCTATCTCACCTGATGGAAAGCGACGATGCGGTCGGCGGTGGGACATACTTGCCTAGAAGGTACCTGTTCACTCTTGACTTGAAGAGGCCTAAGTTATACTTATCGGGAAACAAGAACGGCACCATATAACTCTTTAATTTAGTGTGTGAATTTAGTGCAGAGCTGTGATTGTGGAATGTGATGGGACTGCGACACTTCTCCCCATGCTGCCGACGTTTTGTATAGGCTCATATATCAAGTCCCTCAGAGGTAAAACTGCATGAATTCATCATACTCACCCTAAATTCAGTGACGTCACCAAACGACGTATATTCAGAATGCTTGATAGGTTGGTCTCCGTTTTGGGCCACTTCTTGATAAAAATATGGTCTAGTGTTAGGGGCAAAACCGAACTCTGTATTCAGGTCTGAAACGCTTCTATAGATAGCTTCTAAATCCGCGGGCCACATGTGTTTAGCTGCGTCTACCCTGAAAAATATATATTTACAATGCCTACATCTTTTGATATATGAATATCTCGTGTCACGGTGTTTGTGGTCGCACTCCTTTGAAACGGCAAGACCAATTTTAATGAATTTTTGTTATATACTTGGTAGGCATAAGAATAGACCGGAAGTATTCTTCACCCTTTAATATATAAACTCGTAAATATTGCATGTCCGAAAAGGGCAACTGTTGATACAATATTTTATACTAAGATCTTTTGTTACACAGTTCTGGCAATAAAAATTCTGATTCTGATTCTGATTCCCTTCTGCCACCACCCATTTTTTTATCGCGTTTTTAGTATTTTTGTATGAACATTATCCAAAAAGTTTTTAGTAGGCATGGTATTCAAGTACTAGGCAACCATCAACATGAAAGAGGTAAAACACTTTTTTTCCTAAGATGGCATTGCATCGCATGCCGTGTACAGCTAGAATTTGACTAGAAAATTGGCGATATTAACGAAAAATTATTTGTTTTAAATCTAACCAGTCTAATTTTGAATATAATTTAAGAATATTTACCTAAAACCCGCCACCCCCAACGATAGAAGATGGTTTAGGTAGTCTATTATCTTGCTACGAACATGATTAACGCCGTGATTCAAGTCTTTCAATCCAACCAAGCGACAACCTCTCACCTGTAAATGTTAGTTGCAAAAAGGATAAATTTTGAATCTGTTAACCAATTTTATATGGTATAGTACCAAGAAAATTTGTCATTGGTGCCGATTCTGTTGTCCAGAATTAGACTAAACTAGCCTAAAATTAGTTTTAGTCCTGCTTTAGTCCAAAACATATTCAGAAAATGCAAGATTAGACTAAAATTAAGTTTGACAGGACTAAGTTAGTTTAGTTACTCTATTTAGTGAAAATGACCAAATTCTTATTCTGATTTACATGTTTTCGTTCAAATTAAGACTAAAAATAGAAATTTTAAACTCAAATTAGTCTGTATGAAAAAGGTCTGGATTATTTTTAATGTGATCTTATACTTGAAAGAGTCCTGTCATTTCAACTTTTAAATTAAGTTCAACGTTAAATCAGAATAGCGTTTAGGTATTCTTTGACTAAAATTAGTTTATTTTTAGTTAAGTTTAGGTTAGTTCGGTGCTCAACAGAATTAGCACCAATAACAGTATAAATATCACAGTTAGTTAAACACAGAAATCATTGTAGCAATATATTTGTATTAACACTTATGAGGATTTGAGGAAATACAGTACGCGAGGTTTATTCGACACATAACTAAGTTTACCAAAATTAATTAAGAGGAGCATTATTCATCAACATATACCTAACGTTGTTCTACACTCTATGTAAAAAATATTGCTTTTCTATACTTGAAAAATGTTCTATGGACGGACTAATTGCCTATATTTTCTTAAACTATATACATCTATACAGCAAAGACCTAAGTTACTTGGCCCCAAGCTTATAGGTAACTCAAGTGTCCATCCATTTTTTTTTTTTGGTTTCGCGATCTTGTGCATTTAGCCAGTGTCAAGTAATAATATATTTCAAGGAAATTTTGAACATAAAAAGTAGAAGTCACAAGTCACAGTCAAACTCAAGTAAAAAAGTCAAGATCCTGTCATAGTCAAGTAATGCCCTAGTAAAGTGATAAAACTTTATTAGAACTTCTATTGGAGTTTAGGAGCGAAGGCGAAAATTACATTTTTCAACTTTGTATGATTTGCCTACACTTATGCACGTTTACTAAGTATAAACGCTAAATAATCCACTATTATTACACATTAACACTCAAAGAATGTTTTCAGGTTTTGAAAAATTATACTAAATTAACAACATCATTTTTTTCACTTTCGCGACACAAAATATCCATCATGATAGCGACATTACGTAAAACGCTTTTTTAAAATGCGTAAAAACGTTGATTTTATTCACATTATAACATTGTATTATTTACGATTTCATGCATCCAATCCTAAAATCCCTACCAATTACTAGATAACGTTAAAAAGTGCACGTAGCATTATTTTTTTCATAATATGTAAATTTTTCTATGCTTCAAAAGAACATAATTTCTGTGCTAGGTTTGCTGGTGTTCATTATCGCTGTTTTATTTCACTAAACTCGTTAAAAAACACAAGTTACTATCCTTCTTCCGTCTCAATGCGTTCCGTGTAAATGTAGAAGGTTAGGCGAATTAGGGATAACCATGATTGACAGAGGACCTTCATGGGGAAGGCAAACATTTAGTTGAGTCAGTATTTAGGTCTATATAACTTGGCCTAAATTAAAGACGTATCAACGGAAATTCAATGATGAACAAGTCAGTTACATAAACTCAAAATGTTTATTTCGGACAACAATGGATCCATATTTTTAATCTCCAAATACAGGGGTGTTACTAGTTTGACTGCTATGTGCACGAATGTCTGTCTGTGTCTGTTTGTGGCACCTTAGCTTTTAAACGAGTGAATCGATTTGGATTTGGTTTTATTAATTTGAAAGGTGACTTAATCGAGTGTTCTTATCATGTTAGGTGAAAATCGGTGCAGCCGTTTTTAAGATAGAGCGTCGGGGTTAATTCAAAATTTTGATTTTGTCACTTGTGTTAGTTAGTACAAATAGTACACAGTTCATAAAATTAGGCATACAAGCATTGATGAGTAGATTTAAGCTCTACGATTATAAGTTTAAACAAGCTCTAAGTTTCATCATCATTATTAATTCACCTTATAACATAGTACATTATAACAGGTATGTCAATTACAATAAATATTTTATTATTCGACCATAAATTAATTTTATATTATATAAGAGCAGAAAAAATAGTAATCATATTAAAGTTACTATTAATTTCATGTTCATTGCAATAAAATAATAATAATTAGACAAAACATTTAAATAAATTAGAATGTAAAAAAAGTAATAAATTAAAAAAACGTTTCATGTTTGTTTATTCACTACCTAATTTAGGAAGTAATGAGATGTTATATTTACGATATTAGAATGCACACTACAAACAAACAAACAAGCAATTAAGTATTATAAGTATCAGCAGTTATACTTTCAAATATTATTTACAACAGTAGGGTATCATAATACCTGAAACCAGCAACGCCAAGGCGTACAAGATTGTTTAAGTATCCTTGGATCTTATCACGAACATACTGGATAGTTTGGTTCAGATCTTTGAGATGTTCCAACTGGCAGTTACGGACCTTGACAAATGATATAATAACAAAACACAATCAATGTTGAGGTCAAATGACTAGCAAGTACCTATAGGGGAAATGTTTATGTAGGTAACGCTTATATATAGAAACACTTTCAAGTAAAATGTGGTAACATACACTTACTCACTGTCTTAAACAGACCCCTTTACCTCTGTGTAACGTTATTGTAGAAGACACTTAGGTATACATACGTACTTATAAATATTATTATTATAGGTTCATATAAGTCTATACTAACAATTCAATAAATTGATAACTTAATTTCGGATAGATATTTTATTGAAAGTGCGAAGATATGTGACCAGAGCGCCTAACATGTGGATCTCATGAATTAGGTAGAAGGTACACAGTTTGCCTCAGTCACAATCGGACTAGCGTTCGTGACGCACGTAAAAAGATTGCGATTTTGTTTTTCTAAATGATCAGCAACAATGCCATTCTGTGAATTTACAAGATCTATTACTTAATAGTTCAAGTACTAAACACATAATTGTATGGTATGGAATGTCTTCGCCTAGTAGCATCTGGTCCAGTTTTTGTTTATCGATGTTAGAGCATACCGTATTCTCCCAATTTTGATAACATCATTAATCAAATGTATGATAAGGAGAACGTGGTTTTTGGCTAATGTAATAATACCTCATACATTACCTACATATAATTAATATTGTCGTCTCGCGTTCCTTCTGTCACTTAGTTCCTACATTAATCAAATCACACATTCGAAAAATGGACTTCTCTTCGTGAACCTATATTATGTAGTGCTTAAACTTGTCGGCTCGCAATGATTTTATATGCAGACGCTTGCCTGTCTCGCTGATTCACCGAAACCACGTTCATTCATCACATTCCAAGGGTGCGCACGAAGCGTTTCGCTTCCACATTTATTATACGAACTGCTAAGGAGTGGAACTCTCTGCCAGAGTTTTCCGATAAGTACCACCGGGGAGCCTTTAAATCTCGAGTGAACAGGTATCTTCTTAGCAAGTGTACTCTATCTTCGACCGCATCGTCGCTTTCCATCAGGTGTGATATTGGTCGAATGTCTAGGCAACCACCTAGCCTCACCTTTTTTTTATTCTACATAGACAAAAGGTACAGACAGATGTGACACCGCCCTTTAATTATACTTACCTCATTAATATTATAATAGTCGTTGACAGAACAGGGTGGATGGAAGTCGGCAGATGAATAAGGTACTGCAAAATATGCATCGTTAGCAAAGTCAGCTGTACTACCTGCTGTGCCGACATTATCTTTGTTATCGGCGGTCATATGGTTGAAAACGACGTCAACATAAATCCTGTTGGAGAGAAAATATTTCAGTGTAGCTTGGTACATTATTTACTAAGCTATGTCGTCTGTCTGTCCAGGACTTTAAATGGCTCTATGTACCCGCTGAAATTCTCAGAGTAATGGCGGCTTTCCCAGCAATATATCATTTTGACAGGGCCATCCAAATATTTTTTTTTTCGAAGGAGTATTTATGGTTAAGCTTCTATAAACATAAACAAAGCCCAGTAGTTGAATGACTTGTGTCGTGAGAGCCGGAAACATTCACATAACACTCAATCAAAATTCAATATCGTTTATTCACATGGGCCCCAAAGAGGCACTCATGAAAGTTACTGACATTGCAACCAGATTCGCAAAATTACAGCCATCTCAACCCCGTGGCAAGAAACTCGAAGGCGCATAATTTTTTTTTTAAATCTTAAATGACTGATACACTATATCTATTTTATGTAGTCGCCAGAAAGCGCTTGTGCAGTTTGTCTCCACTCAATTTAACACAATACAACCAGTATCTGAAACCCAAAATTTTCTTAGGGAGAAAACTGTGTTCCCGCCGGGAATCGAAACCGATACCCATACTAAATAGGCGAACGCACACCAATATATGGTGGATATTCCTCAAATGCGCACGAAGCGTTTTGCTGCCACATTCATTATGCACACTGTAAAGGATTGGAACTCTTGTCTGTGTTCCCAGATAAGTACAAACTTGGAATTTTTAAGCCGAAAGTGAATGGCTATTTTCTAGGCAAGCGTGCGCCATCGCCGGCCGCATCGTCACATAACATCAGGTGAGATAGTGGTCAAGCGTTTGCATATCACAGAAAATAAAATAAAAAATCTAAGCCGACGGGCAGTTCATATTATACCGATTGATATATGTATGTATAGATATGGTTATGGTGTAATACAGTAGAGCTCGTCCAAGCTAAAATGACGCGCCCCACTACTTAATTAGTTTATTTAGATGTGTGAGTGCAAATATTAATGACGACACTTCATCTGTATGGGAGCGTCGATTGTTCAGTGAACAATGGATCTGCACGTGTACAAGACGGTCGACTAGTCGGGTGATAAATCCGACCAAAAATCCGGTGGTAAATGCGAAGGTGGGGCGCGTCATTTCAGCTTAGACAATCTCTACCTACTTATAACAACAAAAAGTAACTGACCCAGGGTTTCGGGTAAAAAGTACTAGGTATGCGCATTCAGTGGGCGAGCCAGAGTCGCACTTAGCCAATTTTTTTATTTACAATATTAATCATATCTACAGACTCGTACCTATTCCTTACTATTTTTAGCATTATAGGTACTTGTAACTTTTAATCTTTTGCGATTCTTTGGAGCCGCGAATAAACAATTTTGATTTTGTTTAGGTACATATTTTCGAAATGTTTGTTGTGTACTTCTTAATTAACTTAATTACTAATTCTTAATTACCTTGACATTATTTTGAAAATTATAAATTGAATACATATTGTTGCAGTCGACTGGACCTTTAAATCTATGGTAGTATGTATGTATGTATGTAACACAATGTAAGTACATTTTTAAATGAACCTTGTAAATTATACATACGTTGGTACCTAAACGAATACAACGAGCAATCATCAAAACCAACATTTGATTTGTTATTCGGAATCCGATGTTATTTACAGGTTTCCCTTGTTATTGATGGCTTCAAAGATATGCATTTCCGAGATTTGAGTTTGATTTGTTTGTAATCAAACATCAGGGCTTTCTATCTTTGTCGAGAAATCATTTGATGAAGAATAAAAAATTTGTAGCGAATTACATGATATAATTCCTTCATGCCCTTTTTACCATCTAAAAACAAGACAAACGGACTAACTTCAACCATTTATGATGTACCCCCCAGCTTCCTCAAAGCGTTTCGCTTCTACGTTTATCATCCTTACAGCGAAGGAGTAGAACTCATTGCCTGCATCTTTCTTCCGCCAACGGTACAATCTGAGTGACTCAGTCTAGAGTGAACAGGTAACTTACCTTCTAAGCAAGCATGTTTAATCTTCGGCCGCATCGTCATTTTCCACCAGGTGAGATAGTAATCAAATGCTTGCCTATCGAGCATAAAAAATACTAGTTCTTACTTTTAGGTCTGTCCTATTTCTTTCTAACCATAATAGGCATAGAACTATTCACATTTAATTGCCTTCGTCTTGAATTCTAGATGGATTATTTTATGCTGATGGCTACCGGCAGGAACACTTACCGAACCCCAACATTGTTACATCTTCTAGTCATATTCAGAAATTCCTCTTCGCTACCAGATCGGGTTTGTATCTTGTATGACATTACCTGGTATCTTTCGTACCAAGGTCTAGTGCCGTCATCCAGGCGAATGATTAAGTTTTCTGATGCTGGAGATACCTGGATACAAAATTAAAGCTTAACAAACTGAAACCACCTCTTCATCTTCGAAACTTTGATCAGATTAGATGTACTAAACACGTATTATTGAAGATATTTCAAGAACTACTGATCAGATCTTGATCAAATTTGAATGGGACCAATTGGAAAGCAACATCTATCAAACACAATAAAAATCAAAATCGGTTCACGTAGAATAAAGTTATGAGGTAACACAAATAAAAAAAAATAAAAAAGTACAGTCGACTTGAGTACCTCCTACTTTTTTGTGAAGTCGGTAAAAAATTCAAGTATTTGAAACAATCGGGACTTTAACGCTGCTTTTACTTTTGATTTCCAGCTTGAATTAGATCATGTGTATAGAGTATATGTACTCGTATATCGTGTAGATCTACACACTACAATACTCTACACTGTAGAGTATTGCGGCCATCTCAAAATTGGTTACGCCCAGTACCAGGCTGAAGCTTTTAAATGAGTCATTAATTGTCTGCATCTATGCATCAAATTATTAATGACGATTTTGTCACTGACGTACAAATGCAGTTAGTCAACAAAGAAATCTCAAAAGGTCACGCAGTGGACAAATTGAGAACATGAAATATAATAAACATAATATATAACTGAGTAGAGTTGATTAGTTTAGTGCCTGACAACATTATTACTCGGTGGTATAGTTTTGCATAAAAATACGTAGGTATTTTTATGCATACCATCAGGGGTATGGTGGTCCGCAGTGTTGAATACAGACTAGCAAGGATTCATACGGTAAACCAACCTAGTCTAAACTACTCTCAGTTATTGATGTTAGGTTGCTAAGCAATCGGTACTTATTCTAATAGTAGATACTACTTATGAATTTCGGTAGGTGAATAAACGAAATGCAATGGGTACTTCACCCATGTCCATTGTTGGGCAACAAAACGTCCGTCATCTATTTATGGTATATGCCAGTAGCACTCCAATCCAGTTCGCTATACGTGTTTCACTTCTACCCACATATATATCCTTACATCCATGGGCGTCGTTTATCACTTTCATCAGGAGTTTGGAATCACATGTCAGCCTATCATGTGCACAAAATAGCTACCTCATACTTTATTGCGCTTCTCTCCCTACAAAGTAGATCGGCACAAAGGGAACTCAGTAGTGAATCCATGAAGTAAAAAGATTCGGTAGTTTTTATGATTAGCTGTCTGACGTCTTTATGAAAGTTTTTGTTTCATCGGAATGACTGGAACCTCATTGATCGGCAGGGGCACCACGTGTAGGTGAGGGCTAAATATTATACCCTAATTATTTCCTTTATGACAACAGTTAGGGTAGCACAAATATGAGTTTATTGGCTCAACTTGCTTGATGACAAGCGTCCGTGACTTAAATTGTTCGCGATAATGGTCCGTATTTTATTTTGTAATCTAAATCAATTATAATAATTACTGTTGAAATTACCTGCACGCCGCCAAAACCATGTGGAGCTAGAAACCTTTCACACTCATCGGCTATGTCGCTCCACTTCCATTCAAACAGATGAACGATGGTAGACCGGCCTGGAGCCATGTTGGTTCTTTCGGCATTGGAATACGTTGCCCCTATAAGGCATAGTAATAGAAGGAACATTTCTGAAAAATAATCACAGTAAAAGATAAACGTAAACTAAAACAGCAAGGCGCTAGAATCAGAATATAAGTAAGTCAGGTATAGTTGCATCAAAAATCACTCCAAAAAACTGCTGACAATCCAACCTGATATCTACAGCGCACAAACCTTCTATGGTAATTGTTGTTTTTAGAGTAAGGAAGAAACGAAAACGGAATGCTTTGAATCACAGTTCCCCACTAAACAACATTACATATGTAGAAAACTTCAAATACTTTATCATTTGACATTCAATCGTTTGACGAATTTGATGGGGGGCCGTACGTTCAGACAGAAAGATCTATTTATAAAGACCCGACTTTATAAAGACAAAACAACAGTAGCTCTACATACATAAAGTTTTACGACTATATAGGTAATATCACACGTTAAGAACCCTAGTAGGACATAGGAACTTAACAGCTTAAGCCTCACGAAGAATATCACACAGCAGTAGATTTGCAGTGCTACGCCAAGCAGGATTTTGTAATTTAATATTGAGGTGGCACTGAAGAAGTTATAGATATACAGACGAGAGATATAAGTATTAGGCGAATGTTTTGCCATTATTCCACCTACTGGTAATGCGGTCTAAAGGGTAAGAGATTGACAACGGGCTCTACTTTCGGTTGGTACATTATGACTGTACAGAATAGGAGCTAACCAGTCGAGCATTGAAAATTCCACTGTTTTCATAATGATCTTACCTTCACAAAAAGCTAAATCCCGTAGGATTCAAAATTCAAAAACACAATCTGATCAGCGGCCGCCTGTGCTAATACTGAAGGTTAACAACAAAATACCACACACAATCTATCTAGAGACAATAACCGAGATGCTGGTACTATTGTAGCTTGTTTGTAAGACAAAGTAGTGCTATACATGATATGTAAATAAGATCAATCAAAAGTAGAAAGCAACTCTAAATGTACCATAACTGAACCATTATATGATAGACATCTATTCCGTACAATTTCATTGATATTATTGTATTGTGAATCACGCTGAGAAGACACGCCACGGAATATCTTTAGTTTTCCTCAACATTGTCCAGTAACTGATAACATAACAATTCGTAGTCTGAGTAAGTGTATTTCTTTGATATGGAAACGACGCAATTAAAATTCACATCAAAAAACCACACAAGTATGTAGGCACAACACAATCATAGGAATCGTAGGTAATATTAAGACATATGAAAAGTCAATAATATGAATTAGTGCTCATAAGAATGGACATTACAGATGTTATCCAACTTTGTACTTTAACTTACAAATTTTTATGGTATAGTTATATTATCACACCAATAATAGGAATGAGGAAGATATCTTTGAAGCAAAAAATAAACTTTCATTATAATAGTGGAAAAAAACGGGCGCACAAAAACAAACATGCTTAAAACCCGTATGCAATCGCGTCACGCGTGTGACGCAACTCAACACAAGATTGTGTTCAGGGTGAACAATTAGCTGTTTCAATGCGCCACTTCTGAATCGAATAGCCTAAATAACTCGTTATAAATATTACATCAGGAGCTGTACTTAGCTTCCGTTTCGCATATCTCCAATTTCACGTAGAATTCCATGATATATACAATTTTAATATCCACTATAAAATGCCATGCAAATCCGTTCAGCCCATACAGAGATAAGTCGCCTCAAACCATAGAAATAACATTATTTCAATTTCTCAAACACACACACAACAAAACTTATAAACATTTGTATTTATAATAGAAATTACGTTTGTACTCCTCCATGTTATTAGCAAAAATGTGCACGTCGGCATGAGAAGTACTAAGTTTTATGCCATTTCTATTGCCTTTTAATTCCGAGTTGTGATTAAGCACATAATTTAGGACAAATGGAAAATTTAATTTGTAGGTATAATTGGTACAGGTATACTTTAGATTTCTCTGAACACACACTGCACTTGAGCGTTAAAAAGATCCACGTTATAAATCAAATTACCTATCTGATAAAACTAAAGGTTTTATTAAATTCGTAATATATGACCCTTACTCAAGGCGGTACAAATATAAATAATATACATTCAAAAACTCTCGATCATTGGTATCTATATCAACATAACAAGGTTATCGCGGGATACCTAATGTTATTTAAAACGTTCGTCTTAAGTTAAACAGTTGATAGACCTCCATGATTGTTTTGGTCAATGTGTATATTTAATGTAATAATTAAATCATTATACAAAGAAAAAAAAACTTCGTATGAGTATTTTAGTGCCCTCTTTTCTAGCGAGTGAAAACTGAAACTCTTTTTCAGTGCATGACGTATATATTTACCAGGTGATATATATTTGTTTAGTGTTAAATCTATCTACGGGCCAATAGCCTAATAGCCTATATTTCTTAAAACCATATACATGTATACAGTAAATACCTAAGTTACGTAAAAGGCACCGAGCTATATTACATGATTGTGAATGTATAACTGACATCCTAATCCCACTTCTGACCTTGAGATTGGATTGAGAGTCTTCAACCAAATAAATACACGGTCGGACATTCTCTAAACCGTCTTTCTCTAAGGCGTCGCATCGATGTATACATATGTCAAAGTATATTCAGCAACTGTCTAGAAAAAACAGAATTAAGAAACAACTTAATTAGTAAATACACTTTATCACTATAAATAAGTGTTATTAAAATGTTCGTTCTTTACAATGTAAAACGTTGTGTACTAATGATATTTGACTAAAAACCCCAAAAATATACTGGGAAACGAAAGCAAAGTTACATCTTAAATGCTACACGTAATAGAACAAACTAAGTTGATAAGGTCATACTAACACCTATTTAAACTACGATTCCTACTACTTTAAACATTCTGAGAAAGAAAAAGGTTGGAGGTGAGGAAACGTGCATGTCCAACAATCCGAATGTCTGCCGAGATAGGATTTTGACCTAAATAATTTTCGACCTTTCGAGATGTGCCAATACCGGTAGGAATTAGCTCGAGCTTTTTGGCGTTTCCTTGTCGTCTAATCTTAACTTCGACACTTTCATTGATGCCTAAGCTCAGGTGGCCGCTAAGAAACTGGGTATCCTCGCAAAGGTTAGGCAGTACTTCAGATCGGGACAGCCTCTTAATTTATATCAAGCTCAAATCCGATCGTGTATGGAGTACTGCGGCCACCTTTAGGATGGATCAGCCAAGTACCAACTTAAAGCTCTTGAGTCCATCGACCGACGAGCAAAAAGACTCTTTGTCGATGATAAGCTTATTGAGTCCAAATTGCAGAGTCTCGGTCACCGACGTAAGGTCACAAACCTATCGGTATTCTATCGGTTACACTTTGAAAAGTGTGCGCAGGAATTACACGAACTAATTCCCCCATGCCCGTTTTACCATCTAACAACAAGACAAACTGTCAATCGTCATCCATATATGGTTGACATACCTCCAGTTCGCTCGAAGCGTTTCGCTTCTACGTTTATCATCCGTACAGCGAAGGAGTGGAACTCATTGCCCTCGTCTTTGTTCCCCGAACAGTATAATCTGGGAGTCTTCAAGTCAAGAGTGAATAGGTACTTTCTAGCATCCTACATCTTCGGCCGCATCGTCGCTTTCCATCAGGTGAGATTGTGGTCAAACGCTTGCCTATAGTACATAAAAAAAAAATCGGTTTCCATTTCTACGTTTGTCAACCGTACTGCGAAGGAGTGGAATAAAAACCCCGCGTCTTTGTTCCCCGAACAGTATGATCTAGAAAGCTTCAAGTCAAGCGAGATCTTTTAGGAAAGCATGCTACATCTTCGGCCGCATCTTCATTTTCCATCGGGTGATATAGTAGTCAAATGCTTGCCCAAAGTATTTTTTTATGTTCGATACATGAAAAAAAACTTTGGGTAGCACTAAACTGTAATGGGCAAGCGTGACGCCATAGTAGAAACAAATGAGTATGTTATCTTCATAGAGTAGTACCAAACGCGGCTTGTATGTGAGCACGGCAGTACGCACGTGCCTCAACACGAACACTTACAGAACGCGACCCAGCCGGCGAAGTCAACACGAGCCGGGGCCGCCCCCGCGCTCGTCGTCGTTTCGCCGCGTTCACGCCATTGGCCACGGGCCTTTCCGCGCAGACAGATATCGTGTGCCGCGCGCCGCGATTTGCCTCGAATTGTCTATCTACTTGTTGGTTTGTTATAATATACATTTTACACATAGGTACCTTTAAACATCAGAGATAGTGACAACCCTGCGTATTCGGCTAAAGTAGGCATTTGAATCTCCTACGGGCCTCGAGTTGTCATACTTATTTGTTTCTACTATGCTGACGCTTACAATCAGGACAGCGAGATGCTAGTCTCTCAATTACATATTAAAAAAAATTAAAAATTGGGACACTTACCAACGGTTTTAACCGCAGGTCTACTACCTCGATAGTCTGATTGCTATTTTATGTATCTGATTGTTATTGTATGTGTCTTATTAAAAGGAAAATTATGAGACTAAAAAGATAGGAATTTGTATTGGGTAAGGTATAAACATTTCCATTGGTTTATTATACATAAACATATTAGTTATAATTTGTCATTTATTATGTAATAACCATTCATTAAAAACTAACATCTGCTTATTTTCTATGACTGGAGGAACGTTTGTTAGAGTTATTATATTTTTCTCAAGAATATTATAAGTACATCTAAAAATATAGGAGTCTTTCTCTACATGCTTAGTATTATAATTATTTATATTCTAAACCTAAGTTTAGTATATCTAAATATACCAATAACTCTCGAAATAGCGAAATTTATTTAATACCAATAAGTACAATATAATTCTTATAAAAACAAAAATTAAACAAAATCCTCTCGTGACACATAAGTAATAAACATCAAAATTATGCTGAAGCTATATTATTATGCTCCATATAAACAAATATAAACATCCTCCATATAACCATTATATAAACAAAATAAGTATAAATGTCTCACTATAATATAAAATTTCATATATGTCTTTTGAAACGAAATAATAGATAAGGCGACCTTTATGTTCAACGAGTTTTAGCTAGCTAAGCCGGCGGCTTTGCTTACATCTTCTGAGTCGTATAAGACAATTAATATGTCCTAGTCATTGGACAATTTAACGAAAATAAATATTTCACGTGAAACAAAGTTAAACTATAACAAATCAAATTTAAAAATAACTTCCAAATGCACTTGGGTAAATCATATACATAGCACGAATGTTTCGATACTGAAAGTACAGGTCGACCAACATAAGTAGAGCGTGGCAAAAATTAGAACCAACCAGATCCTTGTAATCTCTTATTTTTGACATAACACTTTACAGTATAAGCACAGAAGGCTCAGTTCGGAAAGACATTTAAATAAATTAATACTTAGCGCGGCGCAATAAAGTAACATTTTAGCTGGCACAGCGCTGCGTTTTTAAATTATATTCACCTCTCTTTTTCCCCGACTGCGCGGCGATGTATGTATGTATGTTCCTTTGTGGCGCTCAAAGACCACGAACGAGTGGGCCGATTTAAATCATTCTACGCCATCTTGCGAGTGTCACTAAAGACATGACAACCAGACGTCATATTATAATGAAAACTAAAAAAAAATTAAGTCGACGAAGTTCAATTAAGTATCATTAATTTGTTACTTGAAGGCCAAGTTTAAGTTTCTTATATCATGTTTCGTTTCGAATGACCTTTTAGGGTCTATAAATATTTAAAGTAAATTAGTAACATTCTCTCTTAAATTTTCAATTCTTTTAAGTAATAAATCTGTGGATAAGTTCTTATATACCGTCATTGGTACGTAGTGCACAATCCTGCAGGGGGTGGTTAAGAATCGAGTACTGAGCAGATAAAACTTAAAAAATTTAAAAATAATATTGTTTTTTTAATTCTGATCAGTTGTCGATTCTAAACCACCCCTGCGGGATTGTGCACTACTTACCAATGACGGTATATAATGACATAATAGGTATCATTAACAAGTGTATTTTACTGTTAGTGAGTTTTAAGAATATAGACTTTTTATCGCGTACTCTTATTTCAATTTGTAATGAGGATGAGGGCGTATTTTTACCTTAATTTAAGCTCGTAAGTTAGATTTGTCGACCTGCACTAAATTATCATATATATATATATATATATATATATAATGGTGGTATAAATACCATATCACTACCATTTAGACAGTTACAGTCTTACTTATAAACTCCTCTTAATTTTTAATCAATTGCTTAGCTACAGTTTAATAACAATTTCACTCATTATTTTATTATATTTCGATTTTGCGTTAAATGATCGTAAAGTAATGCTTAAATTGTTGTCAAAATTAAACACCGCCATTGCCTAGTTTAAACCTTGCTAAGAGGCAAGATGGCGGGACTTTTAAGAATAAATATGTCAAAACTTTTTACGTAAGGCGCCAAATTTTTTCTTTCGACGACCGTGAAATGTCCCAACCTATCTTTCATTTTCATTTCAACAGATTAATAAAAACAATTTTTTGACAGCTGTGTTCGTATAATTTAATTTTAAGTCGACTATTTTCGTTATAATCTGTGGCGATCATGTAAATTTCGATTATTTTTTATTCTCTGTGCGTTTCTCAGCTAAGCAGCGTCTAACTAACGTTTATGAGTGAAAAAAAAGTTAATCATTGTATGGGCTTAAGAGCTGCTTAATTAAAAGGTGGCTAAGCATTGCTTAGCGACATTTTTATAAGTAAGACTGCTAGTTGTTATAATAATCTAATGCATATTAAATGAATATAAAAATATCATCTGCTACCACTACTAAGTGCAAAGGAATTACAGCGAACAATTCTTCTTACTTGTTCCATTCAAAATAGACCATATTACAGCTACAAATAAAGGTTTATATTATAATTGCACAGTTTTTTTTAATTGACACGAATTTGTAGAGATTATACTGCTTTAACGGTTCCCTCGATATGAAGGCGAAATTTGTTCTATATGTAATTATAAATGCATATAGTTTTCATAATATGTATGATCAGTCTTTTTGGTTCCGAATCGTAATTCTAAGTTTAACTATTAAAGCCAAATTTTAAGATCATGTTTTTGAGATAATTTATATCAAAATATCTAAGTCACTGGTTACTTACAAGTAAACAGAACATCTGTCGTCTTCACAATTCGAACATATGGTTATCAAAACTCATATAGATAAAGAAATTTTCTAGTTCGATATTAAAATGACGAGATCTAATAATTTCATGCTTATATTGTTCGTCCAAAAACTCCAAGGACATACACATAACATCGACTGCAACCAATAACAAAAAAACCAGTTGAATGCTAGAATCTTTCCCTCTTCACGAAAACAACATGCCTTTTGGAGCATCCATTCAGTAGTCATGATTGGACATCATCGCACATCGAACAATAACAAAAATGGATTGGCCAATCACAAGCATACATTTACCTGGCACTCTTCTGGTGCTGGTAAATTCTGTTATGATGGAAAATTTGCTTTATCCATCAACTGTTTTTATAATCTTTGAGTGCAACTGATCTTATTTCCAATAAATATGTAAATTTGTAAATCCTGGAGAGCAGTAGGTTGCTTTAATCTTTTATCAAATATATTTCATATTCAAATACACAAAGTTAAGAATATTATGCTCATAATTCTGTGGCTGAACTCTTACACTCAATGTTACTGGTTGGCCACAGTTATACCATAAAAAGTAGTCAGTCTAATTGGAATCTTGTAACTTTCGACTCTAATATTGGATTTTAAATACAAAGACACTAAATCTACGAACGAATTATGCTTCGAAATCCATAACTAATGTAGTATATTCTGTTTCAGAATAACGCGTCTCATAATCTAGAGTACATCTGGGTAAAAAATAGTTGTAATATTTAGAAGCTTGCAAGGCACGTCCTATGATACCAAATCAAGATTTTTAAGCGAAGAACGCTAAGTCGTTAATTCTTTGTCCCGGGTTGACCAAGGAGTGTCAAAAACTGGTCGTTATTGAAAAGGCGATCAGTTACAAATACTAATCTATAGCTACCATTACACCACATACCACAGTATCACGCTATTGACAGACAATCAACCGCCAAGCAGTAGTGTGCAAACATTAAAGTATATCGGATTGAAGGGCAATGTTTCCAGTGAAATCACAGGACCTAAGCTGCCTGCTGGCTTAGTCGGGTGAGCGTTCGCCTTTTAAGCAGAGGGGTTCGATTCCCGGCGGGAACACAAGTTTTCTCAAAAAGGAAATTTCGTGTTTCTGGTTCTGGGTGTGATTGTGTGCGTGATGTGAATGTTTCCGGCACCCACGACACAAGTCATCGAACTTAATGTGGGGCTATGACTGCGAAACTGTTTTTTTTAATAGATTTAACATCTAATATGTCGTATGCGAGCACAGTATTTTGCCGTGAAGCATTTTGACTAAGCTCAAAACTGTGGATGGTACAGAACTGTGATGTGCAAGCGTGAGGCTATTAAAAGCATAAAAAATATGCATATTTTATGAATTCCAATATTTAAAAAATTACTAAACGTACCCTAGACACTACGTCATAGAATTTTTTAAACTTCCGCTAACTGCATTCATGTTTAATAAGAAAACCGGGTCTTTCTCTGTTAAAAAAGACCACCAAGTAAAACCAACAAATCGTTAAGTAAACCTTAAATAGAGCTTAGTTTCCCAATATTCCAAGTTGACACAAGGATTGCAAAAAACGATGCGTTATTAAAAAGTTTCCAGTCAATACGAATTCTAGTACTTCAAGCAACAAATTATGCAAAGAATCCTATACAATAAGGTCGATAATCGTATGTCCTACTCAAGGCTGGGAGCCAAGAACAGCGGATTCGGCGACGTTTGCAAGTTAGCTGATTGGAAGGATCGTTTGATGCTCACGTGTGGGTATTGCTCACGCCATTCTAGTACCTGAAACATGGAAAGAACATGAACGTTATCGTTTGAAGTCGCAGCCCCGCACAAATTCGAATTGAGAAGTGCCGGAAACAGTAACAGAATAACCAAACCCAGAACCATATGTACAAAATATATATTTTTTTATATTTTATACTATGGTATACATGCCATGCCAGAGAACGAAAGTCGAAATCGGACATAATTTTTTTTTCATACAAAAACTAAATATTATATTTTTCAAATACTTTTGACAACCTTACAGTTACATGTGCGGCAATCGGAGATATTTGTTCCGTACAAAACTAAAATATATTTTTTTGCCAACCCTACGATTACATCTGTGGTGCGTGACCTTGACCTTTGTTATGGCCACCACTGTCAGACGTCTAGGTCCAAAGACTATGTGGTGTAGAACGGTAGCTGATGAAATAAGGTTGCAAATGACATAATTTTTTAGAAACTTTAATTCATCATAACTCAATGTTAATGATACTGCCGCGAATGCAGAAGTTCCTGTTAGACTTCATACATGTAGCTAAATGTGTTACTTGAGTATTACTACACCTTTCTGTTACACATTGTAAGTATAGGTAGAATTTTAACCACCATCTCACCTGATGGTAAGCTACGATGTGGTCGACGATGGAACAAGCTTAGACAATATCTACTCACTCGAGACTTGCAAGACTCTCATAATGTACTCATCAGGAAACAACAATTCAAGCAAGGAGTTCCAGTCCTTCGCACAATGAATGTGGATGCAAAAGACTTCGTGCTTATTTGTGGAATGTCTACCATATATTGGTGTCGCTTAGCTGTTTGTCTGCTATAAATATTCTGTAGTGGAGGATAACTTATGCTTCTGTCAGGAACGAATCCAGTACCCGCTGTGTACAATCTTTCACTACAGTTGTGTCTCTGATATTCCCATTCTTACAATAACATGAAATTTATCATTATTTCTTTTGTTCATTATCCCTATAACTTTGCGAGTTTGTTTTTGTGCGAGTGTGTGTGTGTTTGATTGAAAAATTCGTAAGTTTTATACATAATAAGGATTTATCGATTTCACTAGTATCAGTATACACCGAGACCTGACAGTTTACGCGCGTAATCAACTGATGAATTAACACCGGATACTCCGAAACTAGTCAACAACCGTGAGTGAAACTGTTAAATCCTTATAACTGTGTGATTGCTTGTTTAATCAAACAAATTGTCTTCAAAAAGGGTCTATTTTAATAATGTTAGATTTGGTCCTTATCGTATGTCGTGTGAACAAGCATTTATTGAACCAAATGAAAGGAATTCATACCTGAGATTCTTGTATCTGATCACAAAAGCTGACGTCTAGAAGTTTCAACTCTCTGCACTCCGCTAATATCCTGAAACGAAATATTGGGCAATTAAAGTTACAATAGGTTTTTGCCGCGAAAGTGAAAAAATGGCGTAGTTGGTTTTGTATTATTTTACAAAATGTGTGGTTCTTCTAGTTTAAATTTGTAATAATGGTGGATTATTAGTTGTTTATACTTAGTAATAATACTACGCAAAAAAAATACATTTCTTAAATAATTCGATGTTTTTTTTAATTATTTCTGGGTGGAAATAAAAAAAAAATCTTTCACCTATTTATGTTACCTTGTTATATAAACCATCAATCATTAAAAAAAGACCAATTACTAAAAAAGAGGATCAAATATCATTGGAGTAGGTTAAAAAATTACTTAAAAAATAAGTGTACCAATATTTAATCGTAAATCGCTAAAAGCAATCCCTTCCAGACCCTTTCGATGGATAGGAATTACACAATAGAGTTGGACGTCGGTGTTTAAGAAAACAACACTTTAAAGAGTGCATGAATTTAAAATAATAAATTATAATATACTTAAATATAAGTAATGATAATTGCAAATAATAAAAATATGTATACCTCAATAATGATCTAATATAAATACATATTAATATGATCGTTACACATATTATAATACATACATACACACATACTAAATAATATACTAAATATATAAGAGATCGCTTTTAGCGATAAGACATTGTTACACTTTTTTGTAAATAATTATTTTGTTTTATTTTTTGTCCTAATGAACGTGTTTAATAAAGAGTTTATCTATCTATCTACTCACGCATCGCAAATGTCAGGTGTGACAGCTCTAACGCCGAGTAGGTCGAGCTGCGACAGTTTTGGAGCGCGCGGCAACAAGGCTCGGAGATCCCGGTCGCACACACCACGTAACGCACCGAGGAACAACTTGCGAAGTTCCGAGCCAGCCAGCCACGCGAGCCATTCGCCTGAACCGCCGGCTTGGAGACTGGAATATTAAAAAACATAAACGCAAACTTTCACACTCACAGCCCCACACTAAGTTCGTTGAATTGTGTCGTGGGTGCCGGAAACATTCACATCACACACACAATCACAACCAGAACAAGAAACACGAATTTTCGTTGGGGAGAAAACTTGTGTTCCCGCCGGGAATCGAACCCAATACCCATTGCCATCACTCATGCCCGTTTTACCATCTAACAACAAGACAAACTGTCAAACGTCATCCGTATATGTTTGACATGCCTCCAGTTCGCTCGAAGCGTTTCGCTTCTACGTTAATCATCCTTACTGCGAAGGAGTAGAACTCATTGCCCTCGTCTTTGATCCCCGAACGCGACGGTATAATCTGGGGAGTCTTCAAGTCAAGAGTGAATCTAATGAATAAGAAAATGCAAGCATGCTACATCTTTGGCCACGTCATCACTTTCCATCAGGTGAGATTGTGTTCAAATGCTTGCCTATCGGACTTAAAAAAAATACTTACCACCACCCAACATCCAGTTCCTGCAAGTTCTTGCAGTTGCCGAGGGCTCGAATCCCGTTGGGCGTCAAAGAATATGACTTCCAGAAGTCCACAGATATCAGATTGGGGCAGTTCGCACCAAGAGCAAGGGCTATTTCGTCCATCGACGATATCATTTTGCACGAGCCTAGTGAAAGGAACAAAAAAAAATTAATCAAACTATCTCATAAGAATCATGCATTAGACTAGATTTAAACCGACGAGGTGCTCAATTCGACAGAATATTTTTTTTATGTACGTTCCCCGATTAGCCCGAAGACGCCTGGACCGAAAGGAAATAATTTTTTGTTTAAAGGGTACTTTCAATTATAATTTGATCAAGATCTGGCGAAAAGTTTCGGAGATATTTGCGAGTGAAATTGGTTATGACTTTTTAAACTCGTTTATATTATAATTGAGGTCAAGTGTTGTTTTTTTTGTATTTTCACAGGTGTAAAATTACACCTACATAATTAAACAAACAAACGCATTCACACTCACAGCCCCACTTGGAAAGCAACATCTTTCAACCAATTGGAAAGCAACATCTTTCAAACAAAAGTTTTTTTTTTTTAATCGGTCCCAGTGGATCAAGAACATGAGACACACGAGGATATAATGGATACTAGATATACAAGTTTGTCCTTGAAATTGATATTTTAAACATAGATTCTTAAAAAAAACAATTTCTTACTTTACTAAAACATTTTTATAGTAAAAAAAATACAGTCGACTTGAGTACTCCTTTTTTGTAAGAAAATAACTTCATGCACAATGAATTCTCACCAACATTGAGATGTTCTAAACGCGGGTTGGACCGCACTATAGAGACCGCTGCCAACGTTGTGATATCCGTCCTGTAAAGATCCAGCCGTTTCAGCCTTCGTAGAGAAGCTAGGCGCCACCAGTCGGTACAGCCAGTTATGGATCGCAGGCAGAGCTCTGTAAACAATAGGAAATATGCATGACATTTATGCATTTGTTAAGTATTATTTTTTAAATCTTTATAACTGTAGAATTACACCAATAACATGACCATTTCATTTATATGCTTTCGTTTTTGTTTTAATTTTGGCTTCGCAATCTTGTGCATTTACCCAGTGTCAAGTAATAATATACTTCCAGTGTATTTCATATTTAATCTTTTAGTCACCAGTCAAAGTCAAGTCAAAAAGTCAAGGTTCAGTCATAGTCAAGTCATGCCCTAGAAAAGTGGTACAAACTTTACTAGAACTTCTATTGTAGTTTTGGAGCGAAAGCGAAAAATAACGTTTTTCAACTTTGTATGATTTGCCTACACTTATGCACGTTTACTTAGTATTGACGCTTAATAATCAACCATTATAACGAATTAGCACTCGAATAATCACAGGTTTTAGAAAATTATATAAAATAAACATCGTAATTTTCTCACTTTTTTCGTAACTCCATTTATATGCTTTTTAATAAGGAGTTCATATTTGAATGACATTTGTGTCAGTGACATTAAACGTTTGACTAACGGAATTTAATTTTATGTTATACGACACACCATCTCATAATTTCAATAATGTAGAAGATAAAATGGAATATCTTTAATTTATATATTTGATGCAATTTGTAGATTTTTTTATAACGTTTTTGAACACTAGTCGTTCGCCTCTAACATCTGGCGCCTACATTTTGTCTAATAGAGAAAATCTTTTTAAGTTAATTGCTTGTAGCTTTTGCTTACTTTTTTAAAATATTTGTATTTGGTGTATAATTAGAAGATATAACGCATACTATATACCAAAACCGTTGTGTTTCAGACGCAGCGACATGATAAATAGTTAATTTTGTGACACATTATTTTTAATTGTATTTTTATTTCATTGGTTTCTTTTATGACATTGTTTTATTATGATTGTACTAATATAGTTGTAAGTATTTATGTTACTAACACAAATGGGTTAATTTATCTGAATAAATGAAATTTAATATGAAGCCGTTTTAGAGATAGACCCCAGGACAAAGTAGGTCTAAAAACAGTGACTTGGATGTCCTTGAAATGGATATTTTCAACATAGATTCTTTATAAAACCGATTTCTTACTCTACTAACAAAGTTCTTTTCAGCCCACACGGGCAGAAATAAAAATTATTTTGCCCTCTAGATTAACCCCTTTACCTATCCCCCTTAATATGTTCAATAATTCGACGTCCCAGTTGGCGAAGTGGACAGGTCTCCGCCCTCTGCGCCGTGGATCCTGGGTTCGATTCCCGGCAGGAGCCCAAATTCCTTCCCAAGGGATATTTGTGCTTCTGGTTCTGGGTGTATTTGTATGTGATACGTAAATGTTTCCGGCACTCACGATACAAGTCTTTGAACTTAGTGTGGGGCGGTGAGTGTGAAAAAATTTAAAAAAATACCATTTTAGCTTTAAGCCAGGGCTTGACATGTTCTGAGAATTAGAAGTTATTTCCTTGTATGGTTTAGACGCTTAATGCCTCTGACAGACGGACGGACGGACAAAGTGCCACCCAAGTTTGAGGTTTCGCTTCGCGCGGTCAATTTTTAAATCGTTAAATAGTTTCGTAAACAACTGCTTAAGACTCCGAAATTAAGATAAGGTCAATCAAATCATTGAGAAGATTCTTGAATTTCCATCGCGTCACCTCAGATGACGCATTGAACTAAATCAATTGCGATTCTAGAGTATATTTATGGAATATTTCGGATTACGCAAACATATTACCGTCTATATTCGGACTCTTGCCGAGACGATGTATTAGATTTATGGATATAAACATCACGTGTCAGGCAAGAGTGAGAGGAAAATCCCAAATGTTTGTGAAACTTCTTACAGAAGCGCTTCGGAATTAATGAAGTGAAAACTTCTTTAGGCGCGTTGAGCACTTTTTGGGTGAACAAAAATCATGGAACTCATCGTCACCGAACGCTTTGCATGAATGAGCTATATGTATACTGTTTAGGTACACATGTGTACTTTTTGGGTGAACAAAAAGCGTGAAACTCACGTCATCATTACCGCACGCTTCCCATGAGTAGAGTAGTACTGGCATCTGTCTCTTTCTAGTTCTATACTCTATGTATGTATGTACTTTTTTCCACAGTATATACATAGTTCACAAAGTACAAGCACGTGTTTTTATACCGACGATACAATTCACATGTACTTAGTTTTCACTAGCGGTATTCCCCAAAGACTGCCCCGCATGTTTTTTTTTAAATCGCAACCTTTTTAACCTACTTCAATAAAAGAAGGAGGTACTCAGTTCGAATACATTTTTTATGAGTTTCATCAGAACTTTTTTGTAGTTGAACCAATTTGATGATTCTTTTTTATTTGAAAACTGGTGCTTTTCATGTGGCCCCGTTTAAATTTAATTAAGATCTGACCGGTAGTTTTTGAGTTATCCTCAATAATGAGTTTTTAATTCATTTAATCTGATCAAGGGTTCCAAAGATAAAGCGGTAAAGTAGGTTTAATTATTTATATTATTGAGAGACGAAAAGAGGAAGTCGCTCGTCTGATAGTAAACGTCACTCTTGCCCATTACATATCAGTCC
The DNA here is from genome assembly GCA_948107665.1 of Lomographa bimaculata. Taxonomy (NCBI): domain Eukaryota; kingdom Metazoa; phylum Arthropoda; class Insecta; order Lepidoptera; family Geometridae; genus Lomographa; species Lomographa bimaculata. The sequence continues at coordinate 6,570,802 of OX403597.1, forward strand.
AATCTGGGTGTCTTCAAGTCTAGAGTGAATAGGTATCTTCTAGGCAAGCATGTCACATCTTCGGCCGCATCTTCACTTTCCATCAGGTGAGATAGTGGTCAAATGCTTGCCTATCTACCATAAAAAAAAGAAAAAAGTGTCACTCAGAGATATATGAACTTATATAGGTCAAAATCCAGCGCAGCAAAGCACTGCGCTCGTCCCCCTGAGATATTAGATGTTAAATCTCTTTAACCCAGTAGTTTCACAGGAAACATTGCCCTTCAATCCGAAATAGCAATGTTTGCTTACTGCTGGAGGATGAATGCCTGGCTATAGTTTGGTACTGCCCCAGGCGGACTATTTGGATATAACATGTTCGTTTTTATGAATGAAATTTAATTTAGTCAATATAGTTAGCAATATTTAAACGCAAGCGAAGCTTAAAAAAACCGACTTCACCGCTTTATCATCGGAATTTTGATCAGATTAGATGTACTAAACCCGCATTACTGAAGATATTTCAAGAACTGCTGATCAGATATTGATCAAATTTAAATGGAACCAATTGGAAAACAACATCTTTCAAACAAAAAAAAAACAAAATCGGTTCACGTAGAACGAAGATATGAGGTAACATACAAAAAAAATACAGTCGACTTCAGTACCTCCTACTTTTTTGTGAAGTCGGTAGAAAATTATTTTAATCGATTGTTAAATTATTAAAAATGTGAATATTTCGCAGTCTTGTGTACTATATGTTTGTTTATTATGATATATAGTTATATATAGATATAATAGTTCTAATAATACTAACCTTGTAAATATGTGCTACTCTCGACGATAGCTCTTAGCACCGAGTTGTCAACGAATCGGCAGCAATTCAGTCGCAGATGTGTTAATTCCGCACCGCTGTCTTTCAGGAAGCTGTGAATACAAATCGTGCAATTTTAACATCGTGCGTGTAATTTCTAACGCTACTTGCAAAACTTTTATCAATGATAATCCACACGAATCCCATATGTACAAAAAAAAAACCGGTCAAGTGCGAGTAGGACTCGCGCACGAAAGGTTCCGTACCATTATCTATAAAAACGGCAAAAAAAACACGTTTGTTGTATAGGAGCCTGCTTAAATATTTATTTTATTTTTAAGAACAACAACAAATCATCCCATACAACAAAATAAATACATCATCTGTGAAAATTTCAACTGTCTAACTATCACGGTTAATGAGATACAGCCTGGTGACAGACGGACAGACAGACGGACGGACAGCGTAGTCTTAGTAATAGGGTCCCGTTTTACACTTTGGGTACGGAACCCTAAAAACAATTGCCCCCCATATGCATGTATGGGTGTATCCCTTATTTTTAGTTGAATCATTTTAACTACCATTTTCAGCTTTACGTATTGTCTAAGAATTTCAAGTAATTAACTTAATTGGTTTAGAAGCTATAAGCCTCTGACAGACGGACGGACGGACTGACCAATGGACAAAATGCTGATTGCCCGAGTTAACTTAGAGACAATGACAAGGATGCATGGAGGCTAACTGCACAAGCGCTTCCTAGCGACTACATAATATAGAAATACCTAAGTTAATATAATTATGTATTTGATTAAGAATGATTAAAAAAAAAATATGAAAAAAATGCACCGTCGAGTTTCTTGCCAGGTTTTTCTCGAGATGGTTGTAATTTTTGCAAATCTTGCGGTAGTTATTAACTTTAATGAGTGCAACTTTGGGGCCCATATGAATTAACGATTTTGATTTGATTTGATTTAGACCTTCGTTTCGCTTAGTCAATTATTGGTTTCGTCTCCATTGTTGTCATCGTCGCTTTAATAATATTAATTCAAATCCTGCCAGCATGATGGGAACGTTACCCACTGGTAGTGGGCTTGAGCACTTGAGTTACCTATAGGCTCGATGTCTTGTAGGTAACTTGGTTCTTTGCTGTACATAGTTTTAGTTTAGTTTTAGGAAATATAGGCAATTGGCCCGTAGATAGATACATAACGTTATCTGAAACATAATTGAATCCTGCTTCCTCTTTGCCAGTCATTTACTTCTTTAACAATGTATCTAGGAAGTAAACAGTGATTGCAGCTAGAAGCGTAATAAGGAAATGTTTTCATCGTGCAACTGATCGTTATTATTACAATAGATTGTTTACACGTGAGTCGTCGTCATGGAATTGATTATAATGGTTATAGCATTTCTCACGCAAACGGGCTATAAAACAAGGCAGCTAAGGCGACCTAGATAATGGAAACTAGATTAAACAACTAGAAAACTCTAGATTGTGATTATTTAGGGTGTTAGGCAGATGGCAAACGAAATAGGCAGCAACAGAAAGGCATTGCCCAGTTTAACCCCAGTAATCTAGAACTTGCTTCTTGGATACAAAGAAATAATTTCTAAAATACTACCAAAGGTAGTATTTCAAAAAACTATTATTTTTTTCTAACGGACTACTTACTCGTGTAGCTTCTGCAGCGTCACCGGGCGGACAGCGTCACCCAGCGGTCAAAAAAAAAACTAAAAGGAATTCGCTATAGCCGATAAGGCCGTGTATGACTTAATTTTAAATAATCCTTCCTTTTATGTTTCGGATAATTGGCGGTCTTATCGCACAGAGCGATTTCTTCCAGATAACCTTGGTATCAACTTAATTTAATATCAAATATATCTGACAGTGAAAATCGTAAAAATTCGGAGATGTTTACAAGTTTTTTTTTATGCCCGATAGGCAAGCATTTGATAACAATCTCACTTGATGGAAAGTGACGATGCGGCCGACTGTACTATTTTATTACTTACTTGACTATGTAGTTTGACTGGATCATGCGATGGCTTCCACACCACGACAGGTCCAGCCTCTGAAGAAACTTGCATCTCATAGAGAGCGTTATCAATACCTGTGAGAATGGGGTGTTTATAGGTTAATAATGTGAATATAGGTTAAGAATAATGTGAATATATGTTAAGAATAATGTGAATATAGGTTAAGAATTTCCTTGTTAACCGACTTCAAAAAGGAGGATCTCCATTTGACTGTATGTTGTTTTTTGTATGTTACGCGACAATTCCTCCAATTATGAATAGATTTTTATTTTTTACTAGCCGTGCCCGCTATTATCAAGTTAAAAAGTAGCCTATGTGTTAATACTAGGTATAATCTATGTACATTCCAAATTTCATCCAAATCCGTTAAGCCGTTAAAGCGTGAAAAGGGAACAAACATACTTACACACTTACACAAAAACTTTCGGATTTATAATATTAGTAGGATTTGATAGAGGCCAGAGGTGGTCCCATACAAATTATATAGAAATCTATCAAGCCAAAACCAAAATATATGCGGTGAAGTCGGTTTCTTTAAGCTTTGCTTGCGTTTAAAATATTATTCTTTATAGCTATAGAATTACATGTATAACATCATTTTCTTATTTAAGTGTTTTTTAATACATAATAAGTGATAAAAATGCATAAGGAATTCAAAATAGCAAAACGTACGCTATTGGCTACACTGATTCTTAATTACAGGATACATTTAAGGTACACTAAATTTGAGTCCAATCGGACATCGGGAAGTGGATCAAATTTAGCTTGCAAGATTTGATTACAGACCGACAGATAGACAACGGGACAGCTGAAACTAAACTATGTGTTAATCCTAGGTATAATCTATGTACATTCCAAATTTCATCCAAATCCGTTCAGCCGTTAAAGCGTGAAGAGGGAACAAGCATACTTACACCATTTACACACAAACTTTCGGATTTATAACATTAGTAGGATTTCAAAACAAAGTACTGAGGGATATTGTTAATGCACCACGGTACATTAGAAATGATCTTCATAGGGTCCTAAAAGTGGAACTCGTCACTAGTGTTATAAAAAGACTCGCCGAAGCTCATGAACAAAGACTTCATCACAATGTGAACTTTTTTTTTTTTTTTTGACAGGCTAGTGTTTGACCACTATCTCACCTGATGGTAAGGACGATGTGATCGAAGCTGGTAAACACACTAGACCTGATGTGATCGAAGCTGGTAAACACACTAGACCTGGAATACGTTGAGGCAATCCAGCTCCTCGACAACACAGACTTAGTGAGAAGACTCAAGAAGACTAAACATTTTGACTTGTGCGACAGTGTAATATAGTAAGCGCTTTTGGCTAAAAAGCGAACTGTCCATTGGCTCAGTTGAGTGAGCGTTCGTTGGGGTATCGGGTTCGATTCCCGGCGGGACCACAAGTTTTCTCAATAAAGAAAATTTGTTTTTCTGGTTTTGGTTGTGATTGTGTGTGTGATGTGAATTCCGGCACCACACAAGTCGTCGAACTTAGTGTGGGGCTGTGAGTGTGAAAGCGTTTGTTTATGTATTAGCAAAGAACACAAGAACAAAGTGCCTTCCTGATAATAGAGATAGTAAGAAAAGTGTTATTGGACACATTCTTAATATACTACTCTACTAAGCAGTTTAGGTCAAAATTAAATTACTTATTAGTCTTTTATCCAAACGTTTAGTCGAGGCGACCAGTGACCAGAATGCTGGCTCTCATTTAGCACAAAAAATTTGCATCGCTATTCAACGTGGAAACGTAGCTAGTATTCTAGGCACTTTTCCTTTGGCAAGCGGTTTACAAAATTGTTGTGTACTATTTGTTTTAAACCCCTTTTCTAATCTTATCTTGTGACTATGTTTAATAAATGCTTATTAGTCTTAAGGCTAGATCGTAATTGGAAGAAAACGTCATAAGAAGAAAAATAATTAAACGCAAGCAAAGTTTAAAATTTTGAAGTCGGTTAAAAACGAGAACATCGTCAATGTATTCCACTGAATACGCATTATTGACGATATTTCAAGAACTGATCAGATCTTGATCAAATTTAAAGGGTACCAATTGGAAAGCAACATCTTTCAAACTAAAAAATTTTTCGAAATCGGTTCACGTGGAAAGAAGTTATGATTCCTCATAACTTCAAAAAAACACAAACATTAAAAAAAATACAGTCGACTTGAGTACCTCCTCCTTTTTTGTAGTCGGTAAAAAACGTAATGCACGAATAGAGTAAAACATCTTATACGTCATTGAAATATGATATGCAAAGTAACTCATTAACTTGTGGCCGCGAGTCCTTGACAACACGAACAATCCTTTCATACATGAAAATAAACGACAGATCAGATCCGCGCGTTAAATAAAACAATTAAAAATGACAGCTTGTGAAGTAGCCGCATTCTACACCAATTACTACAATCCCCGTATATCAAGATGTTAAATTGAGGAAACTGCAGTTGAAAAGATATATTATGATCTTGTTATTTTAGTCCTAACAAAGTACCCGTTAACCTTGTGTAACCATCGTTGGTAACTGAATGCATTCTCTTGAGTTTGTTTTGTAGAGTGTGTGATGTAATGCAGGAAGGATTATGATTTTCGCGCGTATCTTGTATGTATTATTGTAAATTTCTTTATTACCTCGTACAAGTTTCAAACGGCTGGATAGATTTTAAGTTTTCGTCAAATCAGTAACAAAACGGGCTTTAATTTTATTTTTCACACTCACAGCACACTAAGTTCGATGACTTGTGTCTTGGGTGCCGGAAACATTCACACAACCAGAAAAACATTTTTTTCTTGGGGAAAAACTTGTGCTCCCGCCAGGTATCGAACCCCATACCTTACAAGAGGAACGCTCTCTCAACTGAACCAACGGGCAGTTTAAATTGAAAAAGCTCATTATAAAACTATAATACATAATACATTTATTTATTGAAACAAGATTTTTTTAATTCATGTTTATGAAGCCTGTGGCTCCCGATGTAGTTGAAAACTGTGTTTCAGGGACCAGTCTTCTCCCATTTGTGGCTCAATTATCTTACATGCTAGTTACAAGATTTTGGCTGCGTTTGCATGCGTCTGTGTGAGTGTGTGTGTATATTATATTTAATGAGGATGATGTGTGCATTTGCGTGACTATATGCGTTAATACTACTTACATGTTACTTAGTATTCTTTCTACATCGTCATAGTCCAATTTGCTGAGCCAGGTATCACTTTATGAAATGTTTTATTTGATAGTTTCTTAATGTTGTTGTTGGTTACTATTGACTACATTGATGACAAGGATGCATAGAGGCAAACTGCAGAAGCGCTTTCTAGCGACTACATAATACAGATATATTTAATAATAATGTATTAGTGTTTAGGAATGATTTTAAAAAAATCAATGGAAAAAAAATGCGCCGCCTAGTTTGTATGCTTGTAATTTTGCGCATCTAGCGGTAGAGTCATTAGCTCCAAAACAACAATAGAAGTTCTAGTAAAGTTTCTACCACTCTACGAGGGCATGACTTGACTATGTGACTGGACTTTTTTACTTGACTTTGACTGTGACCTGGACTTCTTTTACGAAATATGTATAAACTTGAAACATTCCATTACTTGACACTAGCTAAATGCACAATGACTGCAAAGACAAAATAAAATAATTTAAACGCAAGCGAAGCTTTAAAAAACGACTCCACCGCTTATCCTCGGAGGCCTTGATCAGAATAAATGAATTAAATACGCATTATTGAGGATACCTCAAAAACTACTAGTCAAATTTAAATAGGACCACACAAGCATCTTTTGAAAAAAAATAAAATATCAAAATTGGTTTACCCATGAATTAGTTATGAGGTAACATTACGTTATGTTATGAGGTAACACATAATAAAAGACGTATTGAGTACCTCCTCCTTATTGAAGTTGGTAAAAAAGGCGTTGAATGATAGTCACCTGAGATAAGACGCAGTGCCAATAAGGTCGCAGATCAATGCTCCTGTAGAGAATAGAGTCAGAAGCCAGCCTGTTGAAATGGCGGTTGACCTGAGCGCAGCGGCAAAGCGATTGCATGTCGAGATATCTCATCACGCAGAGGATCGTCTCGTCCTATAACAGAAGATAAACATGGATGCAAACTGTACCAGCACCGTACTGGAAACTGCAAAAACATTAAAATTAATTTTACTGCACTATACTGCACTAGCTGCACCCCGCGGCTTTGCCCGCGTAAGTCCCGGACCAGCCAGAATTCGGGGTTAAAAAGTAGCCTATGTCCTTTCTCAGGCTTTAGACTATCTGTGTACCAAATTTCGTTTAAATCGGTTCAGTAGTTTTAGCGTGAAAGCGTAACAGACAGACAGAGTTACTTTCGCATTTATAATATTAGTAAGGATAGTAAGGATTGCGACATCGTGACTGCATTATGATATCGAGCGGCTGCATTATGTGGTTGATATTCCACAAATACGCGCGAAGCGATTTGCTTCTACATTTGTTATGTGCACCGCTAAGGAATGCAATTCATTGCCTGAGGCCGTGTTTCCCGATAAGTATAATGCTGAGTCTTTAAGTCACGAGTGAACAGGTATCTTCTAGGCAAACACGCTCCATCATCGATCGCATCATCGCTTACCATCAGGTGAGATAGTGGTCAAATGTTTGCCTATCCAAAATAAATAATTAAACGCAAAAAAAGCTTAAAAAAACCGACTTCACCGCTTTATCTTCGCACCTTGATCAGATTTTATGTATTAAACACGCATTATTGACGATATCTCAAGAACTGCTAATCAGTTCTTGATCAAATTTAAATGGGACCAATTGGAAAGCAAAACACTATCAAACAAAAAAAAAATCGAAATCGGTTCACATGGAACGAAGATATGAGGTAAGCTATATAAAAAAAAGACAACCGACTTGAGTACCTTCTCCTTTTTTGTGAAGTCGGTAGAAAAATAATACGGTTTTATATAAAACATTATTCTGCTTGATAGTATACGATGACCTTATCTACAAATTAGCGCTAAAAATCTACGTAGTATGACCTAGTCTCAAGTATGAATCACAGATAACAATGCATCGTTAAACATAGGTTATTCAAAACAATGCTTTATGTTGGCAGCCGACAAAGGAAAAGTCGCATATCGGCATTCAAATTTAAAGCCTTTACCCAGTGGCACATCCCTAGACACTCCACACAAATGTTTCAAATCAACGTCACACAAGAACATTTTTTTTTTTATACTTGATAGGCAAGCATTTGACCGCTATCTCACCTGATGGAAAGTGACGATGCGGCCAAAGATGGAACATGCTTACCTATTCACTCTAGACTTGAAGACACCCAGATTATACCGTTCAAGGAACAAAGACGCAGGCAATGAGTTTCACTCCTTCGCTGTACGGATGATGAACGTAGACGCAAAACGCTTCGAGCGAACTGGAGGTATGTCAACAATAAATGGTTGACGTTTGACCGTTTGTCCTGTTGTTTGATGGTAAAAAGGGCATGGAGGAATTATATCATGTAATTCCTGAGCACACTCTCCAAAATGTAGGCGATAGAATACCGATAGGCTTGCTACCTTACGTCGGTGACCAAGACTTTGCAGTTTTGACTCTACTAGCTTACTATCGCCAATGAGTCTTTTGGCTCGCCGGTTAATAGACTCAAGAGCTTCTAGCTGGTACTTAGCGGATCCATCCCAAAGGTGGATATATAATATATATATATAACATCTTATATATAAAATTCTCGTGTCACAATGTTAGTAACCTTACTCCTCCGAAACGGCTTTACTGATTTTTACAAAATTTTATATGCATGTTCAGTAGGTCTGAGAATCGGCTACTATCTATTTTTCATACCCCTAAGTGATAAGGGCTGTTCACCCTTAACTTTTTTTTTTAAATACATATAACCCTAAATTTTTACCCTTTTATCACCAACCCCTATTTTTTTATTGCCATTTTAGTAATTTAATCATATGTTTTGTCTACACTAGAAATTACCTAGAAATAATTTATATGGCGAAACAACGTTTGCCGGGTCAGCTAGTATAATGTATAATGACTATAAGTACACGCCCTTTTCTATGTGACCATTGCCTCTGACAGATGAACGAAAGGGCAAAGTGCTGAACCCTAAATAGGCAGTTTTTTTTAATGCTATATAGGCAATCATTTGACTACTATCTCACCTGATGGAAAGTGAGGATGCGGCCGAAGATGTGACATGCTTGCCTAGAAGATACCTATTCACTCTTGGCTTGAAGACTCACAGATTATACCCCTCGGGGAACAATAATCTGAATGAAATCTTCTCGTGCTCGCATTATTACCTATCCCGTATCGAAATACATTTTTAATTACACCCTCAAGTAGGAAAATCTGTTGCCAAACTCTAAATGTTTAGCGCGAACTACGTATTATTTTTAAAAAGCTAGTAAACACCCACTACTTAAAAGTTTTGTCACGCGCTGAGTGACTGTCCTATATTTATTCAGACTGGATTTGTCTGTATCAAAATTATCACGTTTTTTTTCTTTTCTGTTAATTATTTCGTCGCTTTTATTTCATTTTATTTGTATGTTTATTTTTATTATACATTTTTTTATCGAAATAACTATTTTCTTTATAAATACACGCTATTGTCTAAACTAAGATAAGATATGATATTTTATTCATGAAAAATATAAACAATTTTAAAACTTAACTAAGTAACTAACTTAACTTAACTATATACCATACTATTTAAATTTTCAGATAACAAATAAGGCAGGTACAGTAATATTTGGTGGTCGTGCTAGGTCATACCTGTGGTACATACATTTAAACAAACAAACGCATTCACACTTACAGCCCCACACTTAGTTTAAATACAAGTATCGTGGGTGCCGGAAACATAAACATCACACACACATTACACTCAGAACCATAAGCAGAAATATCCCTTGGGTAGGAATTTGTGCTTCTGCCGGGAATCGAACCCAGGACCCACAGCGCAGAGGGCGGACACCTGTCCACTGCGCTAACTGGGTCGTCAATTATACTTGATATGTATTATATATTTTATTAAATTATAAGTTCCCATATATATGTTATCATTTTTGTATATTTATCAGTATACTATATGTATTTTAATGAATTAACACAATAATAATTATGTAATGTTCTATTGATAATTTTAACTAATCATCCTACTTGCTTTTGTCTCTCTCTCTCTCTATACCTTTTTTTTAACCGACTTGAAAAAAAGAGGTTCTCAATTCGACTGTATGTTTTTTTTATATGTATGTTACGCGATATCTCCGCCAGTTCTGAATCGATTTTGATGATTCTTTTTTTGTTTGGTAGAGTATACTTCAGAGGTGGTCCCATATACATTTTATCGTCTATTAAATTTGTGTATATTTATTAGTATAAAATAATAATTAAGTATTATATAAACATAATAATGTAATGTTCTATTGATAATTTTAACTAATCATCCTACTTTCTTTTGTCTACCATGTGTGGTTAACTGGAAGAAAATGCACCTGCATTAAGTCCACCTTCTGTACTTTTTGTGCAATAAAGAATTTAAATAATAATATTATAATTGTGTCGTACGCAGTTTATCGGTACGCCGGTGCTTCGACCCTGAACAAGTTTTTAAACAACAATAGGTGACGCATTTTCTTTAATCACGCGTCGAACGAATGTGACTTTTTATATTTATTTATGACCACAACTTTTTACTTTTTTTAGATAGATAGCCAGCTTTATTCTTTTTAATATGTACTCGTAATAATTTGCGGCATAAAAATGTGCTTGGTTGAGATTTGTAAAGTAATATGATTCATCCGGTCATGCCGTCTACTACAAGATATGTAAATTTTTTTAAGGCCCATGAATGGATTCATGATAATTTTCCACCAAAAACATAAACTATTGAACGAGTTTAAAAGCATAAACATACACGCTTTCACACTCGAGTCCCACACTAAGTTCAACGATTTGTAACATGGGTGCCAGAAACATTCACAATAATTCACATCACACACAAAATAACACCCAATCTAGAAACACAAATTTACTACAAATAATAAATACTTTATTCAATAAAAAATTTCTTAACACTAACGTTTACATTTAAATCAATTTATTTATATACCATAGGATTTGTTACTTTTTATATTAAATATACAATTATTCAAATAAATTACATTATAGAAATATATGTTCAAGTATATAATATTAATGATACAATTATGAAAATCTTGTGTTCAGCATCGGGTATATCAGTCCAATGCTTCAACGGCAGTCACTTAACTAACTACGCCAACAGAAAGTTTTAAGAAAAAGGTGTCTTATTTTGTCCTGAATTAGTGTCTTTATTCACTTACCGGTAAGCTTTCAAAATCGCCTAGTGGAGGTCCAGTATCAATCTGATTCCGAGTCATAGTCACTTGGCTTATAGGTACGATTGATTCGTGGAGGTTCGATGCTATTATCTTGTTCAGCAGCTGACCTGGATATAATTATTTTGTTAGTGACAACCCTAATTGGAGAGCAGTCTACTAATCATCAGGATTAACTACGGAAACATTTTTTGTGGACCATCTCTAGAGTATACCATCTCAAACAAAAAGGTATCAACTAAATCGGCTGACCTAACTTAACGGTATATTCTATAATTTATTTATATACTAGCTGTCCCGCCCGGCGTCGCGTCACGTCGCCCAGATGGATAACCTATTATCAACTAAACAAATTAAAAAAAATATACAAACAACTTGACAATCTCTTTCTTATTATATATCGGTTCCAAATTCGAGGTTTCGAGGTTCCGAATTAAGTTCGAGTTAAGTTACTTTTATGTATGTTTGTTATGTAAAATTATTTAACCAATAAGTATCTCACCTGATGGTAAGTGATGACAATGAACAAATCAATTGGTTTGTACTGATCTGAACACTGGCGTAGCAAGCTGCGCTTCAACCGGTTACGCGTTCGTGTTCAATTCCCGATAGGGACTCAGGTTTTCTTTCCAAGACGAATTTGTGTTTCTTGTTGTGGGTTTTTTTTTCTTTTATGCGCGATAGACAAGCATTTGACCACAATCTCACCTGATGGAAAGATACGGCCGAAGATGCTTGCCTAGAAGGTACCTATTCACTCTTGACTTGAAGACTCCCAGATTATACCGTTCGGGAAACAAAGCAAAAGGAAAGGGTGTGGATACAAGTCTTGAAAGTTACAGCAAGGTTGTGCGTGTGAAGGCGCATTTATCTATAAATTAAACTATGCTGTTGCAGAGTATGGGATAAGATCATAACAACCCTATATACCTTTTTCAACAACTGGTTGCGTCTTCTTGTAGAAGAGTGACGAATATGCAAAGTTATTCTTCATCCTCAACATGCTTGGAGGCTGTTTCCCTTTTAGCAGGACGGCATCCAGTTCCGTGTAGTATGGTAGCAGTCTGTGGTTGAACTCTAGTCTTAAAATCCTGTTGAATAATTTCAAGAACTTTATTTTTTAAACGACATTCTAAGTAAAACAATTGGTGATTTGTGCTTCTGGTTTTGAGTGTAATGTGTGTTGTGATGTGAATGTTTCCGATACATGTCTTTGAACTTAGTGTGGGGCTGTGAGTGTGAATGGGTTTGTTTGTTTGTTCGTTAGTTATTGGACACATTCTTACTATACTCTACTCAGTTTAGATCAAAATAAAATTACTTATTAGTCTTAAGGCTAGACTGTAATTACAATGGTCTTCCCTTTAATAGAGACAGCAAGAAAAGTGTTATCAAATACATTCTTACTATAAGCTACTCAACAGTTAAGGTCAAAATTTAATTACTTATTGGTCTTAAGGATAGACCGTAATTCCATTGGTGTATCAAACAAAATTGGTATGTCATTAAAAAATATGCATTTATTTTTATGAAAAGGTAAAGTAAACAATTAATTAAAAGCAAACAAAAAAAAATCATTTTCCCTTTAATAAAACTCACCTTGTAGGAACATTTATCTCTCGTATCAGTGGACTGAAAATCCGCGGCGTATCTCCTACATACTCTGGCTCTCCTTCCCAAAGCAGCATCCACGATGTGGGCCCTTTAGCCCAGATGCGGACTAGTGCCCCTGGATTGTACGTCTCAAATATGGACACCTCTAGTGGGTACACTGCCTTTTCGAACGATACTTCTGTCAAAGGTAAGGTTGTTTGCGATCATGATGATAAAAACAGTAATAGGTAAACTCGTTAGCATTTGAGGGTGTTTACAATGTGAGAAGAAAAATTGATAGTACATTTAAAAGGGAAAAACCCTTAAAATGTCTTCTTCAAATCCTGGGGCTTATCAGGCAGTTTTTAACTTAGGGCCTAAAGGAAGTGTGAACACAAAACATACTTTTTTCTTTATGATGGCTTATAATCTTGCAGATAGCAAAAGACAGCCATGTGAACGTTATGTGTATCAAATCATAGATTCACAGATAACACATTTCCTAAGTAATTTTCTAAGTCATTTCAATGCGTAACAGCACGTAAGTACAAGTAATAAATCATTTAGACTAGATAAAAGTTGAGTAATTGACGAAGGTGAATAAACGATTTCATGTAAAAACAAATGTCAAATTTATTTGTTATTTTTATAAATGATAGCATATGAATGCAATATATATATAAAAAGGAGTATGTCTGCTGGTATAGGTGGTTACATGTCTGCCTTCTATGCAGCATGTGCTAAGTATGATTACCGATGGGACCACAAAGTTTTTTCCTAAGAGAATTTTGTGTTTCTGGCTCTGGTGTGATTTGTGTTTCGGCGATCCCCGATAAAAGTCTTTGAACTTATAGAGGGGCTATGAATGCAAGTGTTTGTTTAAAATTAAAACTAGTTAAAGAACAAACAAATACATCATACCTACAAAATCCTGACTGGATATGGCACTACTATTCTGAGGCATGTAGTCTGCTTGAGCTGACGGAGCATCATCCCACCATGTCCCATAGGTTCTCTAATAGAAGAATAGAAGAAACATACATTTGTTTGATTGCTTATATTTAATCCGTTTTATAAAATTCTCTAGAATACTAACAAATGGGTTCCCAACAAAATGGAGCATGGCTGTACAAACAGCTGACCAAGACCCCAACAGCGAGATCACTAGGGTTTATGTTCTTAAGCTATCTTGAGTGACATGTCTGATGAATCACTATAAATGTTTGTATTTGTAGCGGGATATTTACCATGGAACTCAAACCCGATATCCACTGCTTAGAAGGAATAAATTAAATCATACTGCCTATGATCTCAATAATCTAATACCTACTACAAAAATCTATATTTTGGCTGTGTGATTACATATTTGAGCCGTTTGGTGTTGAGACACTGGGTCCATGGGGACCGGGAGCTCATTCTGTTTTCAAAATTCTATCAGAGCGCCTGGTTGAAGCGACGCATGATCAAAATGCTGGCACTTATTTGGCTCAACTTATTAGCATTGCAATTCAGAGAGGCAATGCCGCCAGCATGATGGGAATGCTACCCACTGGTAGTGGGCTTGAGCATTTGAGTTACCTATAAGCCCGATGTCTTGTAGGTAACTTAGTTCTTTGCTGTGCATAGTTTTAGTTTAGTTTTAGGAAATATAGGCAATAAGAATCTTAGTCCTAACATACTGATTCACTGACTGACTGACTAAGAGACAATGCACAGGCTAAACCGGTGGTCGTAGAGACTTCAAATTTGGACGGTACGGTGGGCTTATTACGTAGAAAAAAGATATTTAGAAATTCTACCCCTGAGAGGGTTAAACGGGGTGAAAACTTTTGTATGAAAGTTCTTTGTTTTTTAATTTATAGCAATAAAATTTGGTATTTGAGTAGTTGATTTAATATAAATAAAATATGTATACAATATTTTTTGCCAGGGGTGCATTAAGGTTGTGCAATAGGAGATGAAAGTTATTTATTTATGAATTTTTCACACTTATATTTGAGTATTTGAGTACATTCAAAATGATATTATTATCATTATTTTTTTCAAGTAGTAACGCATAGTTAACTCTCTTATAATCACAGTAACATTATAAATCCGAAAGGTTGTGTGTAAGTATGTTTTTTTCTCTTCACTCTGTAACGTCTAAACAGATTTGGCTGAAATTTATTGTGTACATAGCTTATACTTAGGATTAACACAGACTACTTTTTAACTTAATTAACGAGAGTGAAGGCCAGGACACGGCTAGTCTAACTGTAAACATTTAAACATTACAAGTAAATAGCAATTTATCTACTTGAAAGTACATCTGCAGTTGTATAGAATATTGCCACCAAATTTCTTACGTTCATCTCGAGATGGCGGCAAATTTTTCTGGCTAGTAGAAATTGATTTTATTTGGAAGTTTTATTGAGTAGGGGTAGAGAGTATATAGATAAAATAGAAAGTGATGAACTTTTCCAGAGAAGCCTCTCTGGCAGATTTATCTAATTAAAATGTTTTGATTTTTAACTATGTAAAATTAGTTGCACACAACAGCGTCCCACACACTTTCAATGTTGATGATGAATCAGGATAAAAATACTAGTACTTTGTTCATAGTAAGTCTAAGTAGAATGTCATTCTATATGTTATGCTTGTAAAAAATAACTACGTAAGTTTTAATGTTATAGCTTCAAAAATAGGACTGTGTTGTAGTACAAGAAGTTCTTGAAGGTATTTTGGTATGGAGAAAGGTACACTTGAATTATCTAACGACTCAAACTTTGCCTTTGGGTACATAAACTACCAATTTTAGTAATAATCATGTGCATATACTAGCTACAAAAATAACAAATCAAAGGTATTCTTATCTATTACATAAAACAAGATAGTCTGACAAACGCTTACCATGACAAAAGCTTGTGGATAATCTCCATAATCAGGGAAATTCGATGGTGGCCCACGAAGATTGAAAGCGGTGTAAGAAACACTGATTTCACTACCGTACTGGGAACTAAAGTCTTCAACATTTTGCACAAACTGCTCAATTATCTGATCTTCTTTATCCTCATCGGCGTCATTATCTTTGAACCAAAACAGCGAAGATATAACATCGGAAGCGTTTTGCATTTTCCAACACAATATTTATCTGCCAATAATTGTAAAAATACGCGCTCTAAGCAAAGTGGCGCGCCCCCGAATCCAAATTCCGAATGATTTATTTTTTATTTTTATTTTGATTTCGTTGATTGGTCGATTTTGTAATTGACAATGACAACAGCAGATTACAGACATGACCATAGAAGATATTATTCTCTACCAAGGATATGACTACATAGACTATGCATGGTAGTTAGAATCTTATTATTATTCCCTTTATTTATATTTTTTTCTTAAGTAGGGATTTTTAGCAATATTTCTATAAAAGTAATATATATTAAAAGATAAGGAAAACTGTAAAAATATACCTTAACCTAGTATGCCCCCAGCAGCGGGGCAGGGCCCAAGCTACCGGTAGGTCAGTCCTGCAGAGTGAGGAACCTCCTGACAATGCGTACCGCATCCAGCAGTACTGCCTTCTGAATCTGACCCTTGATCCAACCATTTAGCGAAAGCCTCTTGAGGTGGTGATTGAGGCATTAGCCCATTCGCCGAGACGACTAACGGGACAATGACCGTCGAATCTACATACCACATAGCGGTTACCTCAAAGCTTTTGTCAAGATACTTGGTTAGCTTTTCCTTCTCAGCCTACACGAGATTTCCATCATATTCATATTTTTATTTACATTCTACAATGTAACTTAGATGGTAAACTTAAAATTTTGTACCAATTATAGACCCTGTCGAGCACAGAAAAAATAAGAGAGAGGAGGGTACATTTAGATTATAATATAATAGTTATATCCGGGTGCTGAATTTAAAATGAGGCTTTGTAGATTGATCAAAATGTATCTTTCATTTAATCGGTTATAGTATAGTAGGTTTTTTGCAAAAATATATTTTTTAACTGCTTTAAAAATTTATACATTATCTTGAGATTCATTTTTAATTAGGTGGGGTAATTTTTTTAAATATGTTTATGCACTTTACAAAAAGGCTCGTTGAATGTAATGTAGTGTGGGAAGATGGCAGCATTAGGCTGTTTCCTTGCTTGAGCATCATGCGGGATAGTGACGTTAATGAGCATTGCCCGCCCGCTGCGACCGATCGGTCAGCACGATATCAGGCTTATTGGCGACAATAGTCCTGTCCGTTATGACAGATCGGTTCCAATAGAGGGTAGTACGACCATTCTCGAGAGCCAGCTTTGGTGTGTAATTCAATAGTACGACACTTCAGATTCAACAAGACCATATTGAAGAGCAATTTGCTAATGTATGATCCTAGCTACAAGGTCATGTCTGTGTATGTACTCGCCGTAAGCAAGATGAAAACAACCAAAAATAATATGTCTCTGATGTCATATGATGCATTTCTTTCTGAAATGCGTATTATAAAAATATCAAAAACGTATCTAGCATCTCAGGCTTAGGTTGCCCGCCCAAGCTCTGCAATATCCGTTGTAACCGTTGCGAGCGAAGTAAAGCTTTTGTCAAGTTTTGTCAGAAAAAGGGTGAGTGCTAGTAGTACTCTGTGGTTTTTTCCTGTCATCTGTCATATGAGTAAGATTGTGTAAGATTGTTGACATTTGACAGTTATTATTATTATATTTTTTTATATTGGCAGAATTATGGTGTGACAGCCCTATAGTCGCCATTTATAGAAGAAGTTGAAGTTGAAGTATATCTATCAATTATGCCAAAATGGCAGCGGGACCAATCGCCGAAAGAAATCAAGGTAATTTCTGGAGTTTTGGCTAGCTTTATATCGTAAATGTAATTTCTAACATTTGTATTACCTTGTACCACTTGCGAAATTATTGCCCAAGTGATAACTTGTCGTGAAACGGTAGTTGTTTTGATATCCGATTTGAGGTTAAGACGCTATTTACCAATTGCTTATTTTTGCAGATGCCACTATTTATGTGGGAGGCCTTGATGATCGAGTATCAGAAAGTCTTCTATGGGAACTATTTGTACAAGCGGGACCCGTCGGTAAGTAATTTCCAGACCTCTCGGTGGATTCTCACTCCATCGAGTCTGGGGATGTGTGTCTGCTCAAAACTGTAGGATTTTGCGCTAGATAGTAGAAAAGTGGGCCTACCTAATAAGTGGGTACCCGCTATCATTTCCGTCCTATCTGAGCAAGGAATTTGTCAGTCCCAATTCTCAAAAACAAAATTATTTGAGGTGTAAAATGTGAGCTTCAGGAAAACAATAAAGTTTTGATTGAGTGAAGTGAGATCTCTAAGTTGACTTGGATGGTTTAATACTTTGGCCATCCATCAGTCCATCTGGTGGAGGCATTTAGCGTCTAAACCAAACAAGCGAGTAACTTCAAATTTTCAGAGAATATGTAAAGGTTTGGCCCAAATAAAAATTAAGGGGGCACCCATTCAGGTAAGAGTAAAGTTATTTTTTTCCCATGTTGGGTATTGTTAAAAAGAGCTTTGCTATTGTTAAAAAGAGCTTTGCTATTAAAGTACGAAACTGTTTAATTGGTAAGCCACCAAAGTCACTGTAGGCGGATTTTATCCTCAGGTTTATCTCAAAAACGGTTGTATATTTAAAGCTGAAACTTACTTTTAATATCTGTTATATCCGGTACTTGAATAAGGAATACATATACCAAACGAGTAATAATAAAAAAAATTATAAGTTATAAAAGTAAACGTGGCTAAATTAATCAATCTAAATATATATAACTCAAAGGTGACTGAATGACTGACTGATATAGTGATCTATCAACGCACAGCCCAAACCACTGGACGGATTGGGCTGAAATTTGGCATACAGGTAGATGTTATGACGTAGGCATCTGCTAAGAAAGGATTTTGATTAATTCTACCCCCAAGGGGATAAAATAGAGGATCTAATGCAAGCGAAGCCGCTGGCAAAAGCTAGTATTATATATAATAATATATTAAAGTGGGATGATGGTTAAAAGTTTGCCTATCTTGAATAAAAAACAATACAATTAACTTCAAAGGTTTTTCTGTATTGAGCAAAATGTAGGCACAAGACCTCAGTTTGTGGCGAATGACTAGTTATTTAAAAATGCCTATTATGTTTTACAGTGAATGTTCACATGCCAAAGGACAGAGTGACTCAAACACATCAAGGCTATGGATTTGTGGAATTCATGGGTGAGGAAGATGCAGATTATGCTATAAAAGTAAGTTATCATCTTCATCATCTGTATCTGGTCACTTAAATATCCAACTAAGACCTGACCCTTACTACATGTCTCTGTTGTGACGGTCTCGATTTGAAATTGTCAAAATTAAAATCAATTTCAAGTCATGGCTAGTTTTCTATAAAGTCTTGTCTCTCCCCTACAATGTTTAATAATTAATTACTCCAAAACTAATGACATAAAAAATATGGATACCACACATAATATGGGTGAAGCACCCTAGTCTTGCAAATTTTATTTCATAACACAAGCTATCTGCAAATACACCAAAGGTCTGTAACTATTTAGTTGTCTGTGATAGTTTGCAGCGTGATGTATGCCCACTAGTATATCATATAAACATTTACATGCTTCACCCATGACTGGATGAGATTAATCTGAATGTAATTCTAGTCCATGAGCAAAATGTGTAAAAAAATTTGACTATTTTGATATTTTTGGCTACTTCTAGGAGTCCTAGGTGGATAAATTTCATAGTAAGCACTAAACGAGTTGGTTAGCTATGCAAGTCCACTATGTAGAGTATGCTAGGCCTAGAATGATACTAGCTCTCGTAATAGCTGCCGGACACAATTTTCCTTCTTGAGGGTAGCAAACTATGACTTTACTATAGCATAGTGGTATAATTACGAACAATCAGACTACAAAGTCACATTGATTTGTTGCTCTGTGAACAAACACACTCATTAATATCTATCCAAGGGCTTCATCTGTATTGACTGTATTTAAGTTAAAAAGTAATCTATGTGTTAATCCTAAAGAAAAAAAGAAAGAAAGAAAATACATTTATTTATAACACACACAACATTACACTAAAAAACAAACAGCAAAATTATAAAATCACAAAAATATAAGTATATATATATATAAATGAAGGAATATAATATAACAAATAAAATAAAAAGAAGTGTGATGTTGTGAGTGTCATGAATATAGGTCACGACTCAGCATACGACTGTGAGAGTTAGAGAGTTCTAACCATAGTCACTGATTTTCAGTCGTAACCCATAGTCATGACTTCATGAACCTCAGGACAAATCAACCTAATATATAAAATAAAAATAAACTATACAACACAGCTCCTAGGTATAAGCTATGCACATTCCAAATTTCATCTAAATCCATTCATGTGTTATGATTGTTGATTATTTGAGTGTAATTAGGGTGATAAATAATATGTGACAATATCTTTCCACAGGTAATGAACATGATAAAACTTTACGGTAAGCCTGTAAGAGTCAACAAAGCGTCAGCCCACCAGAAGAATCTAGATGTGGGTGCCAACATATTCATAGGAAACTTAGATCCCGAAGTTGACGAGAAACTTCTATACGACACATTCTCTGCATTTGGCGTTATATTACAAACTCCTAAGGTGAGGCTAAAATGTATTATATCTATATATATAAAAATCAATGCTACTTTTCGTTGTAATTATATAACTCAAGAAGGGGCTCACCTATCCAAACCAAATGTTTAGGCTTTGTTGGGACTATTTAGTAGATGGCTTATGTGAAGTTTGCACAAAATCAGTCGAGCGGTTCTTCATTTATCACACCCGGGCGAAGCCAGGACGGATTGCTATTATATACTAAAAAGTAATCGACCGCATAATCTACTAACATAAACGCTTTTACACTTACAGCCCCACTAAGTTCAATGACTTGTCATAGGTGCCAGAAACATACACATCACAGACACAATCACATCTAGAACCAGAAATCAACAATTGCATCATATGCATAATTTATCATCCAATCACTTTTCTATACTAAAGTTTTGAACTTGGAAAACAGGATATAATTTTACTTGATTCACATGGGCAAAGTGTAGCACACAGTTAGTTATCAATAAGCTAGAAATATTGACTACACCAAATCTGATCACAACTCAGCTGCTATAAAACTGACGGAACAACTGCACTTGTACTCATAACTGCGGAGTGACCTGTTTGTGGTAAATGCTAGACTGTGTTGGATGTAATTTTGTATGTAGATAGTCTAAACTCTGGAATACGGTATACCTTGAATAATGCGGGTCATAGAAAACAGCTAGTAACTTATAAACACTAATATAACTGATGAAGCGTTATTATGTTGTTATTTTCAAACATCAGAATAAATTTCTTGCAATTTCATTAAGGAACAATAGTAGGATGTATAACATGTTATTATGTTAAAGACTTACCTATCGATTCCCAATTCCAGGTGATGAGAGATCCTGAAACAGGCAATTCCAAAGCATTTGCTTTTATCAACTTTGCGTCATTCGAAGCTTCTGATGCGGCTATTGAAGCTATGAACAATCAGTACCTCTGCAATAGGCCGATATCAGTATCATATGCCTTCAAGAAAGATGTCAAGGGGGAGAGGCACGGTTCTGCGGCTGAGAGGTGAGTTTTATAATGCTAAACACGTAGGGATCAATCTTCCAAAAATAAAGCGGTGAAGTTGGTTTATTTAAGCTTTGCTTGCGTTTAATATTTTTATATACCACGAAAGACGTTGGTCTTAGTGATTGGAATGATAACGTATGTACTGTTTTCATGTAGAAAGGTGTTGTTTATCTCGTCTAAAAACCCACATTCCGATTATCCGAACTTTTGTATATCTGAACTAGTCTTTGTCCCAATTAGTTGGCATAATCAAAGTTCTACGGACGATATTATGTATAGACCTGCCAATGAAACAAGTGCACTCGCATTGAAAAAACCTTAGCATGCACACATTTAAAAGAGTGTGTATTTACTGTATGTCATAATTTCCAACATTTGTATTAAGTGTCGAGTTTTCGCTATAGTTATTCAAAATAAATAACGTAACATATATGCGATAATAAACTAACTATCCACCTAAATGAGTTAAATTCAATTCCTAGTTTATTTATTTAATTTTATTTATTTGTGTTATAAAATCCACAGATCTTAAACATAGTAAGGTATTACATGAGTACCTATTATACATACATCCAATTTAACTTAATTACCATTTTATAAATTACTAGCTGCGCCCCGCGGTTTCACCCGCGTTGATAATGATGAAAAGTGATGATGATGATGAAAAATAGATGTTGGCCGATTCTCATAGATACCGGATAAGCACAAAAAATTTCATCAAAATCGGTCAAGCCGTTTCGGAGGAGTATGGCAACGAAAACTGTTACACGAGAATTTTATATATTAGATTTTGTATTATGTCAATAATGTTTTTCCTAAAAATATTTTTTTGGTAATGAAAGATGTCAACTGAGCTGAATAGTTTGTTATACGTTTTTTGGATTCGACATATAACTGAATTTTTGTAGTGATTAGTGTGTGCGCGTGGGACATGAAACAAAGAAGAGGAAGTGTGCCTCGTGTGGTTAAAATCTTGTACTTAGTACTTACACTTAATGTAACAAAATGATTTCAATTCTATTTTGTTAACAGATTACTCGCCGCCCAAAACCCTCTATCGCACGCGGACCGTCCTCACCAACTGTTCGCGGACGCGCCGCCGTCGCTGATGGGTCCCGTGCTGATGCCGCCGCCGCCGCCGACGCCGACGCCCATGCCGCCGTCGCCGATGGGCGTGCGCCCGCCGCCGCCGCTGCCCATGTCGGCGCCGCCGCCGCCGCCCTCCTCTATGCCGCCGCCGGGACCGCCGCCGCCGCCAGGTCGGTCACACGTGTGCTCTACAGTGTAGAGAGTAGAGATTAATAAAGTATATATTGATGAGTGTAGAGTCTCACTCATCAATATATTGTTTTTCTTTTAATTTTGGCTTCGAAATTTTGTGCATTTAGCCAGTGTCAAGTTATAGTATATTTCAAGTGTATTTTATATTAAAGTCACAGTCAAAGTCAAGTTAAAGAGTGAAGGTCCAGTCTTAGTGGAGTCATGCCCTAGTAAAGTGGTAAAAACTTTACTAGAACTTCTATTACAGTTTTGGAAGGCGAAAATCACGTTTTTCAACGTGTGATTTCACTACACTTATGCACGTTTACTACTTTCCACTTTCGCGGTAAAACTCTTAATCTATATTAGAATCTGATTAATGTAACAGATACACTAAAAAATAATACAAGGCCCATCCGTGGACATCAAATACAGCTTATTCATGACTGCAAAAACTAAAGCTGCACACAATTTCTAACTAAGGAAAATTAGCCATTGAACCTAATCATCTTTTATAATAATAATAAAACAGTATGTACTGTGTTGGTGATCTTATAGATGAATCTTTTTCCCCAGGTCCGCCACCGCCGCCGCCGCCATTCCACCACTTCCCGCCGCCGCCGTTCGGTCCGCCCGGGTTCGGTCCCCCGCCGCCGCCGGGCGCGCGCCCCCCGCCGCCGTGGCGCCCCCCGCCCCCACAGTTCCGGCCGCAGTTCCCCCCGCGCGGCCCCCCACCCTTCGGACATCCGCCGTTCCCCCCGCACCACCCGCCTGAACCCAATTATAACTATTAGGATAATAAATATGTGTATAAGTAGTATGTGTTTTATTTATTAAATTGTCGTGACTTTACACGCTAGAATTAATAAATGCTTTCACAAACACAGCCCCACACTAAGTTCGATGACTTGTGTCGTGGTTGCCGGAAACATTCACATCGCACAAACAAATACAAAAAAATTATACAAAATATTTATTGACATGAATTATTAAGTAGGTACAAATTAAAGAGTGAAACCCTGCCTCTTGCTTTAGTTTCAAACTGTGTTGCAAAAGGCAGTGTCTTCCCCGTAATGTAGGAACAGGTATTCATGTTATTTAACACTATAATTGGTACATTAACTAAATTTTTATACAGATCTAAAGTAATATACAGCATGTAATTGTAAGACAAAAAAAAAAAACCTATATTTAACAACATTTACATATTTTCAGTGAGCGTGTATGGGATGGGTGTGCAAGTTTGTTTATGTTATGTGTGAATGAGTTTTATCTTGTGTATGTGTTGACATGTGTGTAATTGTGTGTGTATTTAATGCGATCAGTAATTAAGTGACCTTAACCAAAAGGTTTTCTGTGCTTTCATAATCAAGAGTTTTAAGCCACTCATTGATTTTAGTTTTCAATTTATATGAGTTGAGCAATTTAATTTTTGATTTAGTCTTAAGAATATTATACAAAATAGGTGCTAGATGCGTGAAGTGTCTCCACGCAAGTGCACTATTGTGCCTTGGTATAGGACATTTGTCCAATCTTTTATTAGTGACAGGTAGATACGGTACTGTTTCTACGTGAAATCGTCTGATACATTGGGTAGGTAATAAATATTTTTCTTTGGCTACTTCTTCTTCTTAGTTATGGCTTCGCAATCTTGTGCATTTAGCCAGTGTCAAGTGATAATATAATATTTCAAGTGTATTTCATAGTATAAGTCCTAGTCACAAGTCACAGTCAAAGTCAAGTAAAAGAGTCAAGGTCCAGTCATAGTAAAGTCATGCCCTAGTAAAGTGGTGGAAACTTTACTAGAACTTCTATTGGAGTTTTAGAGCGAAGGCGAAAATCACGTTTTTCAACTTTGTAGGATTTGTCTACACTTATGCACGTTCACTTAGTATCAACGGTTAATAATCCACCATTATTACACATTAACACTCGAAGAATCACAGGTTTTGGAAAATTTTACAAAATCAACAACGCCATTTTTTCCCTCCCGTCAAAAAACCCTTTCTTTGGCTATTTTATTGGCTAACAATCAAGACTTTTTTTCTTTTCTTCTAATTTTTGCTTCGCAATCTTGTGCAGTTAGCCAGTGTCAAGTGATAACATATTACAAGTGTATTTCATGTCTCTGAAGTCCTTGTCACAGTCAAAGTCAAGTTAAAAAGTCAAGATCCAGTCATGCCCTGGTAAAGTGGTAAAACTTTACTAGAACTTCTTTTGCAGTTGTGGAGCGAAAGCGAATATCACGTTTTTCAACGTATGATTTGCCTACACTTATGGACGTTTACTAAGTATTAACGGTTAAAAGTCCACCATTATTAACCCTTAAATGCGCGATGTTGTTTTTAAACTACATAGTAAAGAAGTTTTGATAAGTATAACATAACACTCGAAGAATCAAAGGTTTTGGACAAATATACAAAATCAGCAACGCCACTTTTCTCACTTTCACGGCAAAACTTCCAATCAAGACTTTTGAATGTATTTTCTTACTTTTTCGATCGCATTCATATTTTTGCGCTGTTATTTCACCATTTCCTGGCTCTGCCGGACCCCCTAAATTCGAACTCTACCGCCGCAGTTTCAAGAGATCCCCATCCGCTTACTTGACCGCGCACCATAGACATCCTAGTTGACGAAGTGGGCAGATCTTTGCTCTCTGCGCAGTGGGTTCGGTTCCCGGCAGGAGCACAATTTTCCTCCCTAAGCGACATTGTGGTTCTGTGTGTGATGTAAATGTTGCCGGCACCCGCGATACAAATCTTTGCACTTTGTGTGTGAATGTGTTGTTAAGGCATCCGACTTTTCCCGCAAACATTTTTCTTTATCAACGCTCAACCAGAGCCAGGAATTTAATTTTTACTATATTCTATAACTATCTCAAAACGTAAATTTAGAAATGATATTTTTTTTTCACTTTAGGCTGGGATTGAACCCGCGGCCATAGGTTTTCTAAATTTATCAACCAATTATTTTGAAACGGTATTTAGGCAGGTAGCTCATTCTTCGATATAATTCGCGCCATGTGACTCACTGCAGATAGACTGAATGCAGGGAGTCTTTCGATCTGCCACTTGACAGCCGCGAGCTTTTGTAGTCCGCAGTTAAAATTAGGCATATTTAGGTATATTAGGTATATTTCAATCGTGGGAGGGAAAATGCCTGAAAGTATTTTACAATGAATTTTCAATACCTACACACAAGATAACAAGTACAGCCAACCTATTATCCTATTGCAATAGTATCTACGTTTATATAATTACGTCTTTGTCCTTGTTAGTAGGTAACTAGACGTTCGTCCCGAACTGAGATAACGCGCCTATATTTTGCCTACCCAATAGAGAAAAACTTTTGGGGTTAATTGCTTATCAATTTTTTTTTTATAATAATTGTTTGATTAATATATTTGTTGTTCAAGTACATGCAGGATGCAACGGATATCAAACGTAAGTTTCAGTTTTTAATGTGGAGCCGTTTTTGAGAAAGACCTCGCGACAAAATAGGTAAAAAAACAGAGACTCTGGCCTACCAAATTGTTATTTTCCAATATAGATTTTTTTAAACCAGATTTGTACTCTACTGGCCAAGCTCTTTTCAGCGATACCCCAAAAGGCTAAAAAAAAAATTGAAAATGTTTTGCTTCCCACTTTCTTTTATGACTGTTAATATTTTCGTTTAGACCTTTTAATTGCCATTTCTGACTTTGGGCCGTAGCTTTACATATACCTACTCTGAGAATTAGAAGTTATTCACTTGTATGGTTTATGCGCTAGATGACTGTGACAGACGGACGGGCGGATGGACTGACGGACAAAGAGCTGAATCATTCAAGGATGTGGTTTGTTTCCTATCTCGATGGAATCATCCAAGTCAACTTAGAGATCTCGCTTTGCTTGATCTACCTATTATAAATAAACCATAGATACCTAGGTACTTACCTTTTCTCCCAACATGTGTACTTAGTTATATACAAATGCACTATGACAGTTAATAAAAATTGCTACTTGTGTAAGTCGATAGGACATCTGCTATAACCGTAATTCCATCTGCATGCATATGAAATAACTGACGTTTTCTTATTGGATGGGTAATTCAACGTTCACATCACATAATGGGACGTGTAGAATTGAGTTGTAGAATTGCGTTGCATATGTTACCTAAAGAAATGTTATTTTTATATGCAAGGGCAGAAAAATCTTGCTAAGATTTGTAAGAATAACAGAGATATACCTAAAAGGGCCACCTTTTAAATCTACAACAAGTTCGACAAATCCGATTGTGCATGGAATAGGTAACTACTGCGGCCAGAAGAGATGCGAGGAGAAGTTACACTTGATTAAAAATAAGGATGTCCATAAACTCAATCTACGCAATAATGACAAATTATATAGGCCCAGAATCAAATTAGCAAAGGTACAAATACAAGGAATTTATAATAAAATTACTATGTACAACAAATTACCACTTACAGTGACCTTGTTAAATGCAATTGACTTTAAACGAAAAATAAAACTGTTCTTTGAAGAAAATCCACTATACTCGCTTAATGAATTTATGGACATGCGTATATCGGCAACAACATTTTAAATTAAGAGTATTGACATGTCAGAAAATGTAATAATTGGAATCATTTAATTTTATCATATTCATTTACTTATTAATGACATATTAATTTATTCATGTAATGATTATAATAATGTGACACAGCTAAAATTAGATAAGTAAGATATTTAAAAATGATATTTTAAATTCAATAATATTAATTAATTAATGACATGCTTTTACATTTATTTTTTTACTATGGAATATAATTAACAATTTTTTATTTTTTATTTATTTACATACTATATTACTATCAATTTTTAGTTAAGTGTCAAAATTATTATAAATATAAATTAGTTTATCCTACTGTTATATATGATGTAGATACATATAAATTTATCGGATATTAATTGTAACAATGTGACTTGCCCAGTGTAACAATCTTTGTTATAAGGCGAATAAATAATTCTATTCTATTCTATTCTATTCCACCTCTGGGATGGATCCGCCGAATAGGTAATAGGTACTTACCTACACTAACTTGAAGCTTTTG
The DNA here is from genome assembly GCA_948107665.1 of Lomographa bimaculata. Lineage (NCBI taxonomy): Eukaryota > Metazoa > Arthropoda > Insecta > Lepidoptera > Geometridae > Lomographa > Lomographa bimaculata. Next base: position 6,598,653 of record OX403597.1, read on the forward strand.
AATCCATTGACAGACAAGCCAAAAGACTCATAGGCGATAAGCAGTTGTAAGTAAGTTAGTCGAGTCTAAATTGCACAGTTTAAGTCATCGTGGTAATAAATTACCCAAGTTAATTAGCCCTTTTTAACACATAACAGCAGCAGAACTGCCAAACGTCATCCATCTATGGTTGATATATACCTCCTGTCCGTTCGAAGCGTTTTGCTTCTACATTCATCGTTCAAACAACGAAGGTTACTTATTGCATAGTAGAATATATTTCTACTATGCTTATTGCCCGCAGCTTTGTTCCCGAAACGGTATAATCTAGGAGTCTTCAAGACTAGAGAAAATAGTCATCTTCAAGGCTAGCTTGCTACATCTTCGGCCACATCAATGTAGTGGCCAAATGCTTGCTTATTACGCTAAAAAAATGCGAAACCAAAAGTAAGAAAAAAAGTGTATACCTAGCCAGGTATATCGACCGAAGATAATAGCATGTGTAAACTAAATATATATATATATATATAAATAGAGGAAAATAGTAGATACTTATAAAATAAAAGCAGTTGCAAACATTTCGTCGATACAGCTTTTACTATAATTGCTTGCCTCTCAATCCTATGGAAACAATATAAAATGCATTTCCAATAGCAAATCTCGTCGTGTTTCTTTGCCCGTGAAAGGCTGTGTCCAGTTTGTATGAAACGAAAATAAAAGATCTTTTAGAAAGGTAGCTTTCGGCAAACGAAGAGTCCTTTGTACACATGTATACTTACTTGCAGTGGTGGATCCAGGATTGTCGTTTGGCCCTCCCAAACGACAATCCGTCTTGACCTCGCTTAAGATAGTTTTATCTGTCGCTGCCTACCACCCCCCGCGGTGAGTCAGCAGCAGTGTAAATGGTAGTATAATAAGAAGTTTAAACTCACTATTATAAATTAATCAATCGGAAAGTTTGTTTGTAAGTGCAAATATGTATGTTTTCTCTTCACGCTGTTACGGCTGAACGGATTAAAATTTAGAATGTATATAGCTTATACCTAACATTAACAAATTACACTTAGCATGCCTGCTTTTTGGTGTTATTAAATACAAACGGCTTTCTTATCTAGATGAAAAATTGTCCTGGGTGTCTAGTGATAGACCTCGCCTGTGCGCACCAGAACTCTCCACGCAACGCTATAGCTCTGCCGCCTTTAGAGGAAGTTTCCGCTACGCAGCTAGCAAATGCTGGAAAAATATCCCTCCGCCGATGAGGAACTTGCAAAATGTTCAAAGTTTCATCATAACACTAAAAAAATATATTACTGCACATCAAAAACAAGAAGAAACTCTTCGACGTGATACGAGTGCAATATAAGCTAGCCATGCCTATCTAATATATAAAATTCTCGTGTCACAGTTTTCGTTGCCATACTCCTCCGAAACGGCTTGACCGATTTTGATGAAATTTTTTGTGCTTATCCGGTATCTATGAGAATCGGCCAACATCTATTTTTCATCATCATCATCATCATCACTTTTCATCATTATCAACGCGGGTGAAACCGCGGGGCGCAGCTAGTATTAAATAAAATGTTGCCATTATTATTGACCTTCCTAAATATTGTAACCCTTGTGCAAATGTGTTTTTTTTTTCCTCAATGTTTTGTTGTTCATACTTGTGTGTTTATTGTATGTCTGTGCCGTGACTTCACCAAACGGCTCCAGCGGAAGATCAGCGCTGGTGTACAGCCAGAATTATGCTGAGTTGGAGCCGATTTGTGACAAACTGTTCGCAGCTACTTAAATATATAAGTTATCACGGGACAAGATTTGTCACGGAAGAACTTAGATGGGGGGATTGGGGGGGGGGGGAACTTGAGCCCCTTAGCCCCCCTGGATCCGCCACTGTAGGTATGAATGTTTTCTATTCTACCTGTCGTTCCACATCTCGGCAACAATATAGTTTTACCAGTATAATGGCCATCCTCCGTGCAGGATTAAAAACATCGTTAACACTAAAATGAAACGCAAATATTTGCGACATTTTAAGGATTATAGTTGGTAAGCTTTGGACATGTTGTTTTAGGGGAGAAGGGTAAAATTGTAGATTATACTCGTAGATAACTCATTTAGGTAGTTCATTTAGGTAAAAGGTATATTTAATGCTATATTGTATCCTGTTGTTGTAAGCACGTAAAATGCTTTTTTTTTTCAATTTAGTTACCTATATTCTCATAGCCTTGTACTTAGGTATTTGCTATATAGATGTACGTTGTTAGTAGATTTATTAGATTATAGAAGCTATATAGATGTATCTTAGTTTAATATTAGTTTATTATTAGAATACGTAGATAAACAGGATATACATAAACGCTTTCATACTTGTGGGTGCCAGATACATTAATATAAAAAAAAACACAAAAAAACAAAAAAAAAAAACAAAACTTGTTGCCACCGGGCATCGGACGTACGTCTTCTCCTTGTTGTATCGGACAACAAGGAGAAGACGTATATGCCCAACTACGTATGAGCTTAGTTGGGCATATACGTGTTCGAATTGTTAAAATAAAGTATAACTAACCTAATGTTAACACATAGTATACACTTATACTATGTTTTAACATTTAAGTATCTATGTACGAGTAAGTATGTTTGATATAAGCATTTATGTAAAGGTACTTCTCTAGATGTCATTGTAGTAAACTTTACAGACGCATCCGAAAACAGAAAACTTAGTTGAAACTTTGAAATCCATGTATTATTCATTACAAGCTATGAAGAACTTCGAAGATTGTGAAATATTCTAAAGATATGTACCGAGATCATGGATAGGTAACTATTTAGATCTTTCACCATAAACGTCTTGGTGATGCGAATTTTTGGAAGAGTTATGAAAAAGAAACTCTTGGTTTATACTTTCGGTACTGTAAATAGGTGCATCAAAGTCTTTCAGTTTGAAACAATGATATTTTTGGAACAAGAGTTTCTACTGTTATTAACTGAAGTACAAGAAAGAGTTTTATAAAAATAATAGACAACTTCCCAATCCGTGCAAAGAGCAATTATTCAAGCATGATTTACACGTCAAATCTATCAGAGCGCCTGGTTGAGGCGACGCCTGGTCAAAATGCTGGCACTTATTTGGCTCAACATATTAGCATAGCAATTCATAGAGGCAATGCCGACATCATGATGGGACCGCTACCCCTGGTAGTGGGCTTGAGCACTTGAGTTACCTATAAGCTCGATATCTTGTAGGTAACTTAGTTCTTTGCTGTATATAGTTTTAGGAAATATATATCTATAGGCAATTGGCCCGCAGATAGAAAGACAAGTTAAATTATCTCAACGATATGGGACTTGTTATAGAAAGCAACACAGACGCGCGGCCAGGACGCTGTAATATTAATGTAAGGCACCTAACGAACGAAATATACTTGGCGTCGTCGTCGTCGCGGGCGTGCGGTCGAGCGGTGGTCGCGTCGGGCGCGCGCCTGCGCCGCTTCCCCCCGCACTGCCCATGTTTTTGTATAGGCTCCATTGTTACTAAAATTTTGTTACACTAGAGCCTACAAAATATACTGTGCGGACAGGGCGCACGTATTTGTACAGAGACAATGTTCGACACGGAAAGCTAGACTAGGACGCAGCAGCAGCGGCCGAAGCTCGCGTATAGGGTAAGTGTCCGGTCGTCCATCCCGACCGCTTTGTAGATCAAGTCCCTAGGTATATGTATCAAATTAGTTCACAAAATTGGTGATATTATAAGAAAGAACTCATTGCCCTCGTCTTTGTTCCCCGAACAGTATAATCTCGGAGTCTTCAAATCAAGAGTGAATAGGTACCTTCTAGGCAAGCATGCTACAACTTCATAGCTTTCCTTCAGATGAGATTGTGGTCAAACGCTTGCCAATCGTACATAAAAATAAAGATAATCCACCCCTGATCCAGCCCCTGCAAGGAGCGTTCGTTCCCGCATGACATGCAAGTCTAACTATGTGTCAAATTTCTTAAAAAACTGGCGATCAAGCATTCATTTTTAGATAAGACGATCTCTATTTCCTAAACGAAGTTTTCCAATACCTCATAATATCCAAGGTACCCCAAAAATCTCATTAATCGAGCCCTAGTTCCGATCACAATAGTACCATAACTTTATCCAACAATGATAAAGGCTCTTTGTGAGGATAACAATGACACCGACCGATCTCATCTCGCTATGGGATTACTTACCGACCTAACGAGCGTTGAGTAAAATATTAGTTTCGATGCGTATATAGTTCACTAGCTCTGCTCCGCGGCTCCACCCGCTTTACTGATGATGGTAGTATTCCAAGACTGTCACTATGTCTCTATTAAATTTAAATTAATTCGTTCCAGTGATTTAGCCAGTAATTTAAAGACATATCTCTCTCTCTCTGTTCCTGACTATATATTCCACATAGGGTGGGGGTCAGCCTTCCTACTATTTTCTTTTAACTTTACTCCTTAGACGTATGTTTCGGATTAAAAAAAAACAACGCATTCACACTCACAGCCCCAAACTAAGTTCAAAGACTTGTATCATGGGTGCCCACATTCCTCACATTCCCTCATGTCCTTCTGCATTACCAGGCTCCATCAGATATATCACACTAATATTATAAATGTGAGAGTGTATCAATGTGTAGGACTGTAGGTAAGTGCAAAAATGTACAAGTATGTTTTGGTTTCATCACAATTTTTGACCTTGTATGACTTGCCAACATACATTAGCACGTTCATAATCTACCACCATCACACTTACAATAGAAGGAGATCACAAATTTTGGAAAATAATACAAAATTGACAACGCAATTTTTCCGCTTTCGCTGCAAAACTCTGTTTTTAAGAGCTGGTGTGGTAGTCTGCTGTTAAAAAGCCTGGTTTACTTTCTCAGGACCGGGAGTTTGTTTGATAGGATAGGTTCATTTCATTTCATCCCGCTGGTGCCGCAATAACAAGCAAAAGGAAGACACCAGTTATTAACATTCGAGTAGAAAATCTTATGCATGCATCCATTGTAGGCCTGGCTTGTATCATACCAGAGGATTTTGTGAGTTGAGAGGTGGTAGAGCATTTTGTGAGTTGCTCGCCTGGCTTGCTACCAAAGTAGCTTACCACCATCAAGTTGAAAGTCTGCCGCCAAGCCAAATACGGTGTTCCGGCAGTTATCCTTGAGAGCCTGCGTATTCCAGGTCTAGTGTGTTTATCAGCTTCGATCACATCGTCACTTACCATCAGGTGAGATAGTGATCAAACACTAGCCTGTCACAAATAAAAAAAAAAAAACCTCCTAGTGGCGGACTTAGGGGGGTAAGTGGCTCAAGCCCCCCCCCCCCCCCCCCAAATCATCTGATTTCTTTCGTGTCATAATCTCGTGATAATCATTGCTGCAGCGGCAGCAAAGTCTACCTCAGCTGGGTCAAGTCTCTCACAAATGACAATCCTGTATCCACCACTTCTCCCCCGGCCACATTATCTCTAACCGGATAGTGCTCAAGCTATAAATAAAATAGAAAATATCATCCTACCTTTATTTTGAAGATAAATTTCCAATCCAAGAAAATTGGCCTCACAATAATATCAAATAACGAAAATGGTTTTTCCATTCCACATAATTTGACAATAATATAAGTGTATAGGTAGACCTATAACAGGTAAACATTTATGTTTGAATTTGAAGGATACATTTTGCGCTTATTGGGGAAACACTTATGTTTTCCACTTCCTGTTAAATGACATGGAAGTTTTGACGGGACGGTATTTTGGGATGAAGAGAAATGAAAGGGCTTGCTGAGAATAATTTGAAAAAAGTGAAATCACTCTAAATGCGTTTAAAAAAAAAAACATTTTTCTAAGAAATAGTTTAGGTAAACGTTTTGGAACTTGTTTTTCTTTTGGAAGCCCGCCATTTGATTGGATTTAGAGTGACGTCACTTTAATATAATAATAATAATTTAAAGAAATAATGATTTCGAATGACACTAATACCATTCGTAGTAAAGAATCCCTAATTGCTCGAGTCAGACTTACACTTGGCCGGTTTTATTTACATACTCATTCCCTTTCGAATGTATAAGTTGTAATCTTACAAGGACATGTTTTCATCCTTAAAAGCCCTATAAACAAGACCGTACATATACTTAATTTTCTGTAGAAAATAATTCAAAACAGTTTATATAGGAACTAAGAAACAAACTTACCATAATACCCTCACGCATTATAGGCAGGTGTTCCAGGTGGAACAAATTCTCCTAATAACAAAGGCTGGATGCCCGTAATGCCGGCCCGCCTAATGAAAACGTGCCTAGGGACCAATCTTCATAGTTTATTCGCTCAATTAGTCAGAAGGTAAACTGCCTTATATCGAGGGTTTAACCAATCAATATGCTATTCGGATGGGAACCCTAATTGTTTGGGATATCTAATAAACATTGGAGAAAAAGGCATAGCAGAATGGAACTTTAGATCCAACTTAAAATATTTTCTTTATAAACGAAATACTTTAAAAGATAAATCGAATTATATAAAAAAGTGTCAATCGTCTTATGCATAGTTCTAAACGGTTTAAAATATCGATTGATTTGACTTATTTAATGTCTCAGGCAATAGGTTCATTAAATAATTAAACGCAAGCAAAGCTTATAAAAACCGACTTCACCACTTTGTCTTCGCTATCTTGATCAGATTAAATGTATTATTAACACGCATTATCGACGATAACTCAAAAACGATCTCAGAAACTTGATCAAATTTAAATGGGACTAATGGGAAAGCAACAGCTTTCAAAAACAAAATAAAAGAAATTTGGTTGACGTGGAAAGAAGTTAGAGAAAATATAAAAAAGTAGGTACAGTCGAATTGAGTACCTCCTTCTTTATGTGAAGTTGGTAGAAAAAGATAACTATTTATACCTATGTTTTTGCTTGCTGTCTCTGCAAAATAAAACGACCATTTAAATACATGGCACTTTTATATACCAGTCTTCAGTTAGTTTGAGCAGCACCAAAGAACTTGTCCGAAGCAGTTATTATGTTCAATGATCTGATATTATGGGGAAAGGGGGATATCTTAAAAACCTGCGTAATTGTTGAATGAGAGAAAGAGCAAGACAGTTCAAAACAAAATAATAATAATAATATGTTTATTAACAACAACAAAGTAGCTTAAATTAAATTAACTTCCATCTTAAATAACAGAAACAATAAAACGAATTAAATACTAAATATTAACTAAATTCAACTTATAGAGACCTAGAGCACATTCTGTGACATCACTATCTTTTAAGGCAGTCGTTTCCAAACTAAGTAATACTTGTATTTCGGACAATGACTGCCTCTCCAGATCGCTAGTCACAGAATACAAATAAAATGATGAACACAGAAAATACAAGCAATAAACTTTTATCCGATACTAAATTTCAAAAGATTGTAGACGCCGGTCATAATTCTATCTCCTGACTGCTGAAGTTTACGAGGTACGTCCAAGATATCGAGAAATGCTCACTTCTGCTATATCATATTTCGGACATTAAAACTTTTTCATTGGCCACTGAAATGATAGGATCTCGAATTTCGGCATTTTTGCAGTTGTGCAGTTTTATTGTGCAGTTAGGTTGTTTATTTTTATTTGATATATAAATTTTGTGTATTTTGAAAACGTTTCTGTCGTAACTTTGTGATATCTCCTTATGATATTGCAGTCTGGATTTAAACAGATATTTATGTGTGTTTATTTTTCGTTAATGGCTCAGCTTTTGAACATTTAGGCATTAAAGACGGAATTTTTAATTATTCCAATCTTCTCACGGACACAAATAAACAAGGAGAGGATGATTACCTATGAAAGTAATTAGAGGCTCTATGGACTGAAAACCTCGCGTATTTATCGAAATGGCTAAAGTGTGTTTTGTTTTTTATGGTTTTAGCCCGATATCTCCGCCATTTTGAAAAAATCTATAAACCGAATCAACAAAAAGGTACTACATCTACATTAGGTATAACGCCTGTAACATACATTATTTAAGTACACCTGCCCGGATGGAGGTTGCGATAGTATTCTATCACAACCAATCAGATCGATCAGATGATGTCGGAAGATTATATGATTTATTTTGCTTTTGGCTTGGTAATAAAATAAAATTTATATGGGACCACCTCTAATCTTCCAAAAAAATCGATCCATAATCGATTCATAATTGGCGGTATTATCACGTAACATAAATACAAAAAAAAAACGTACACTCGAATCGAGAACCTCCTTTTGTGAAGTCGGTTAAAAAAAAAGTGCACCTGCCCCTTCCAACAAGTGAATAAACATCTCGGTTAGTTTCCCAATGTTTCCTCAAGCTTGGTAGGTACGATGCCGCTCATTTGTTTCGCGTAATGCACCTTTTTGTGCACACGAAGCGACGATGTTTTTCCATTCTTCCCGGCTTTTAAATTGTTGGAAAACAGTAACATATTTCAGCGTGTAAATAAAAAGAAAGCAGTTCATGCTCACGGTATTGTTCGTATTTTATTGTAACATTCATTTATCTTTGTTCACAGCGAATGGGTCAAAGTTGTTTTTGAGAATAAGGTCTCATTTGCATTAGTCGATCGTGATGCATTCGGTGTTCATTTTAATTTGTTCAGCTTCGTAGCTCTGAAATCTAATAGTTGGAATGTTCGAGAATTTTAGTTTGGCGTGAATATTGCATGGTTATTGTAATTTTCATTGTCTACCTACGTAGTCCCGCGTTGACTATTATAAAACTAGTAATTCGCCCCGAACTAAGATCTCGTGTATACATTTTGTGTAATAGAGATAATCTTTTCGGTAATTTCAATTGCTTATAACTTTTTTAGTAATAATATTTTGCTTAGTAATTGTTGTTTAATAAGAGGATCCAAGTTTCAGCTTTCATTTATTTAAGTATTGCCGTTTTTGAGATAGACTCAGGAAAAAATAGGGCTAAGTATAAAGAAGTTATCCGCTTGTACGGCATAGGCGCTGAATATCTCTGACAGACGGATGAACGGACGGACGGACGAACAAAGTGCCCAACCAAGTCAACTTTTCGATTGATTAAAAATATGATGATGATGAATATCCTATGCGTTGCGTAGGCGTCGCCCGTGTAGATAAACATAAAAAAACGTAAGCTAAAACGCTTCACACTTATAGCCCCACACTAAGTTTGATAACTTGTATCGTGGGAAACATAATATAAATGGGTTTAAGTAACAGCGACCGTCATTAATCATAAATTATAGTATAGTAAATTATGGATTAACTGCTCATTGACTTAGTTGCGCGATCACTTTCTATATCGGGTTCAATTCCCGGCAGGAACACAAGTTTTCTCCCCAAGGGAAATTTGTGTTTCTGGTTCTGGGTATAATGTGAATGTTGTGTGTGTGGTGTTAATGTTTATGGCCCTACGACACAAGTCATAGTACTCTTAGTGTGGGACTGTGAGTGTGTAAGCGTTTCTTTATTATTTATAGTTAGAGATAGTCTTAACTAAAATGGCGAACCTCCAACAATTTGTCAAATAAAATACCCTAAAATGTATTTATGCTAAGGTGAAAAAGATCACCGTTTCAGATTGAAAGATCCACGTTTACAGTTAAACTACAAGCATTATTTTTAAAAAGTATGATATCGGACACATTTATTTCGTTTATATCAGCCAGAAAAAAGTACAGTCACGCACGCAATTTATGAGACTTTTACTTCAAAGATCATATCTAGTGCAGTTCTGTAAAAATATTTGGATATCTATAGAATATAGCGTACAGACACATCCAACTAAATGTTGGGTCATTCGAGGGTCAATCACCCGAAGGGCGACGCTCTGAAAATAGCTGCCTTGTTTTCTTATAAGGTTAGTGTGACACCGAGTAAAATACAACTTTGTTAACCTATATTCATGCAAATATACATTCCGAATTTAAAAAATGATAACACAAACACTTTCACACTCACACTAACTTCGATGACTTGTGTCGTAGGCACCGGAAAAAATCACATCACACACACAATCACAACCGGAAACACAAACACAATTTTTCCTTTGGGAGATAACTTGTGTTCCCGCCGGGAATCGAACCCGATATCCCCGCTTAAAAGGCGAACGCTTACCCAACTGAGCCAACGGCCAGTTAATTTTGCAGGACATTTGAACAGGAAGCGTTTAGTGACAGGTCACAATAAACATAATTGGTATACCACAGTCTTAGTCTTGAACACGGACGTATAAAAATACAGACGTAATGCCGCAACCATAACGGGTGAAGCACGTTACAAATTTCTACACCAAATTTCGGATAATCGGTGCCAATACACCTAGTAACTATTAGTGAGTGACAACTTGCAGCGAGTTGCACGCACACATGCATTTGCATACTCCACTTGGTTGGATGAGGCTACGTCCGTATTTCTTTCTAATCCGTGGTCATTTGATCGAAATTATCGACCTAGGTTTCGAGCATGTACATATATGATACTCTTCTTCGGGATGAATTTTCGCAGCGAGATGCGAAGACGTGAGTAATAGCCATATTTTAATAATAAAAATGATAAAGTCTGATTCTCACACAAATGTTAACAGTAAAATGAATCAGATTCGTTCAAGCGCCCAGTATATCCCGACCTTTACGCCCTAGAACACGGGACCACGTAGTCCACGTCCCGCGATATTGGGCGAGCTAGAATTATGTGCATTCCGGACATTTAAGCACCCTGTAGAAGGGTAGGACAATCTTAGAAACTGACGGAAGATATTGCACAAGGTGCACGGTCAAGTGCAGTTTTGGTAAATGAGAATTCTTTGTTGATATGTTACCTTAGGTTAGGTAATATTTCCGGTTTTGGGATTAAGCGATGAGTAGCTGTCGATCTCGTTACTAAAGGAATGAGTCCTACTACAGCTTTAAGTGCTTCATCGTCGATCGCATGATCACTTACCATCAGGCGAGTAAGTGGTTTTTAACCGATTTAAAAAAAGAGGTTGTTATCTACTACTTTTTACTAGGTGAACATATTTTGATGATTCTTTTATTTAAAACCTGATTAATTTTGATCAAGATCTGACCAGTAGTTTATGAGTTAACCTTAATAATGCGTATTTAGTTACCTAATTTAATCTGATCAAGGGTTCAGAAGATAAAACGGTTTACTTGCGTTTAAATTATAACTATACACATTCAAGTGAACACAGGCATTAGTAGCAATGTGTTATTGTATGTTTGAAAATTAAAACTATCGTTACACAACATTTATATTATAGGTATGTATAATTACGACTTTAAACACGTAAAAAATGTCTAATAACTTTTATGTGTTTTAAACCTATTTAACATAATTTAGTGATCAAACGAACTTACCTCAAGTGAAGTTCGAACTTAATTGTTCTGTCTTCGTCAGAGAGATTTTGGTTACATGTAGTAGTCCTGCTACGCCTCATCATAATCATAATCATTTATTGCATAATGTAACATATTGGACAGATCTTACATGGTCAAATAAGTAATTTTACATTAACCCTTTAGGGTGTCGCAATTATAAAAACATATACAAATTTACTTTTTGTTATATAATATTATTTCGAGAAAATTATTTCATTATTATCTAAAATTATTATATCACTTCAAATTATTATATATTATGTCAAATTACCAATCTCATTCGCACGTAGTATATATACATAATGTTGTCGTTAAAGAATTGCATTTTCCTACAAATGTACAGTTTGTATCCACTATTATTGAACACTACATTATTAAATGTAATTTTTATTTTTGGAAATAACAATATTATTATTATTAGTTTAGCGCTATTAGAGAGAAAGAGATAGCAATATATCTCTCACCACAGCGCTCTATCTATAGCTATCTATATAAAAATAAATTACATAAATAATGTTATAAACAGGTTAATCAGATTACGACTAACATTATAAACAACTAATTACAGCTATTATCCTAATCACGGTTATTGACTATATTTTCTAAAACTAAACTAAAATTATAAAGTTATTGTATATGTTTATAGGACAAAGAAGAGGTAGACATGTTCCGCTCTTCTGTGGTTCAGGTATACTTGAAAACGTAAAAAATACACCCATGTAATAGGTAGATGGGTAACAATTTTTCCAAAGCCTGAAATAATTTCAAGTACAATTATCAACAAAAACAGTTAATTTGTTTCAAGGTTACTCTGCCCCTACAGTGTTGTAATACAAATCTGTTTGGTATATAATATCTTAGTCTACTTCATCCACATAGAGACCTTAAGACAAGGACGTACTAAGGATTGTGATAAATTAAGGAGACTATATATATTTTGTAAAATTAAGCGTAGACGGTATCATTAAAGAGTTGTATCATAATTAATTATTATTGTTATTGTTTAATAACAGCAACATTAGAATTATAGTAATTATATTATTATGATAATTATTTTGATACATTGAGATGTAGATAGTACTCAACTTAACAACAAAATATGTCATCTATCTCAACTGATGAAGGGCAAATAATGCGACAAAAAATAATAATTAGTATTGTACATGTATAAGAATTTCAACATAACAAATATGTAATTTGTTCCATACGTGATGGTGATAACATACAAATTACATAAACTATACATAAAATAGGCTAAATCAACTTTTATTTATTTTTATATTTTATTTTTATTTTATTGATGAGCGAAACGGGATCCTTAACTTGACTTGGGTGATTCGGCACTTTGTCTGTCCGTCCGTTCGTCCATCCGTCCGTCGGTCAGAGGCAACTAGCATCTAAACCGTACAAATAAATAACTTCAAATTCTCACAGAATATGTAAAACTATGGCCCAAAGCTAGAAATGACAATTAAAATAATATATATGGGGTAGGTCATACATGTAAGTGAGGAGTTTTTTTTTTATATATATACCCTTGTGTTGTATAGTTAAAAAGAGCTTTTCAAGTAGAGTACGACACCGGTTTATAAAAAAATCTATGTCGGAAAATAACAATTTGGCACGCCCGCCACCAAAGTCACTGTTTTTAGACTTATTTTGTCCCGGGGTTTATCCCAAAAATTACTTCACACTGAAATCAGCTTCACATTCAAAGCTCAAACTTACGCGTATTATCCGTTATATCCTGTACCAGCAACAAATACAGAAATCATACAAATTAATAAAAAAAAAGTTATAAGCAATTAACTTCAAAAGTTTTACTCTATTAGGCAAAATGTAGGCGCGAGATCTCGGTTCGGCGCGAACGACTAGTAATATATGATAGGCAAATATATGACCACTATTTCACCCGATGTGAAGTGACGAATAAATAAAATTGACAATAAATTACATATTTTTAAAGAAAGGCCAGGTAAAAAGTATCTGCAACCAACGAGCAAGTATGAACGATTAAACGCAAGCAAAGCTTACAAAAACCGACTTCACCGTATTATCTTCGGAACCTTGATCAGATTTAATGTATTAAACACGCATTATTGACTATAACTCAAAAACTAGAGATCAGATCTTGATCAAATTTCAATGGGACCACATGAAAAACACCAGCTTTCAAATAATCATCAAAATCGGCTCACAGCGAAAGAAGTTATGAGGTAACTTTTGAACTTGGTTAAACGAGAACATCGTCAAAGTAGTCCACAAAATAGGCATTATTGACAAAATTTTAAGACTAAGTACTGCTTAGATCTTGATCAAATTTAAATGGGACCAATTTCAAAGCATCATCTTTCAAACTAAAAAAAATTGGCTCACGTGGAGAGAAGTTATGAGGTAACACACATAAAAAAAATACAGTCGACTTGAGTACCTTCTTCTTTTTTGGGAAATCGGTAGAAAGACTAAAAGCTAAAGATGTGTGTCGCATGTGGAGAGATGTGGTCTCTGCCTACCCGAATGGGAAAGAGGCGTCACTATATGTATGTATGTTCACATTATCTCCTATTAGTTCAATTTATTAAGTGTGGTATAAGCACTGTGGTATAAGCATTTGTCTGATAATTATCCGCTAATATATTTATAGGGTTTGATTAAATGATTATAAATAAATTTTAATCAAACAAAGGGATTTTTCGTAAGTAGTTAAATTATTAAAATTTTAATGCAATCAGAGGCATGACTGTCTCTTACTCTTGCGTATTAATTAAACCACGTTAGCCATTCACCAGTGTTTACCAAGTAATGATTAATTATTATGTGGGGGGAAGCCGCCCAAGCGTATCATACCTTCAATACGTCCACTCTTCAGACAATTATATTGTGCCTTGGGGGGTTGTTACTAACATTCAATTTAGCCTTTTGTGGTCACAACCAGAACATTAATTTGGAACTGGCCATTACAGTTTCTGAACAAACGTTAAGATGGTTGGAGTAGGATCTTGGTAGAAATTTGAGAGTTGTGTAACTAGATGTGGTTTTCTTTTCACTTGTGGTAATTCCTTTATAAATATAGATAACTTTGCAGTATATTGCGGTATGCGTATTAGATATGCAATCGACACAGATGGTTTTTTTCACATATCTAAAGTTCTGGGTCTAGTTTATTTTAATCGACTTATAAAACGGGAGACGCTATGTATGATATATATAGCGTTTATTTTCTGATATTTCTGGGCCTTTTTGTGTAATTTTGTACATACCTTTTATTTATCTATATTACTAAAATTAATTCAAGCTATGCTAATACTTCTCGTCTCACCTCTCTCAGTGTAATTTTGAATTGAATTTTTGTGTAAAAATAATGTTCTACAATGATGATATTTTTTTCACTGACGAACCTTACGTATTAGTTACATATGTAATTTCACGTAATGCCATCCTGAAAAATAATTGTAAAATAATATTTAGATCAACATTTTAATTTTGGATACTTAGCAGGAAAAGGATTGCTCGAAAATGTGATTTGTTTTAAAAGAAATATTCACATTATTTTTTATTAACGCAAGTACAAAACGAACATCTTCAAGGATAATTTTGTAAGGAGTGAAGAGTTGGGTATAACTTATCCATATATATTATGTTATTATAGTTACTGTTATCGTACGGTAGAGCAATAGTATGCCTGAATTCCAAGCCCAAGGTAAACCCAGTGTCCCAGTATGATTGAAGTTTGCATGATTGCCTATTGATTGGCAGGCAGAGTGCAGATTCTCTGATATTCGACTATATTCGAATCCTATGTCATTGGTATTCATGTAGAGATATGTGCCTTAAAGCAAAACCATCTGTTTGTGTGTGTATTTGTAAGAATTTCATGAACGATTTCACATGTTGAAATAATTGAAATACTGCATGGCCCATTGTTTGACATAACATGTTTTATAGGGTTAGATGCTTTCTAGTCATCCCATAATAAAACTAGGTCACGGTCAAAGTCAATTAAAGATTCACGAGCCAGTTATTGTCAGGTCATATCCTAGTTAAATGGTGTACCTAACCTTTTAAATGTACTCAAAGTTTTTTTATCTATATAGGCAAACATTTGACCACTATCTCACCTGATGGAAACTGATGATGTGGTCGAAGATGAAGTACGCTAAAGGGCAGTTCCTCAATTTACCAGAAAAGTAAAATTCGCAACCAAATCTTAAACCTCTTGTTACACACAGTAGGACAAAAAATAGCAGCTGAAACAATTTTCGTAAGTTTTCAGAGAAAAACTTTAATTTATTAAAGCAAAATCCAAACTTGTAGGTATTTATCAAATGAATGCCTGATGCTAAAAGATACGAGACACCAGCCCACAGCTTAAATATTAGTTTATCTCTTAGTATATATTGCAAATACTGAAAACTCAACAGCATATTTTAATTTAGAGTATTTGCATCAAAACTTTGCTCGACGCTGATGTGCGGAGTTCTTCATACGGTGGTGTCGTTGAGTTATAAAATTGTATTTATTATATTGCTAGAGTTAACACATCATGTACATACTAGTCGTTCGAACAGAAATCTCGCGCCTACATTTTGATTAATAAAGAAAAACTTAAATTAAACTTAAATAAAAAATGTATAAGCAACTTTTTTTTCATTTTGTGAATTTCATGTTATTTGGTTGTTGTTTTATACTTTTAGACATAAAAAATTTGATTAGAAGTCCAATTGTGTTAAAAATCAAAACACCAGTTTGGGTATGAATACACAGTTAAAAAAAGACAGGCGTTCAGCACAGTTATAAGTTTGTAGTGTGTGTCAGTGTGTTTGTCTTTGGCATCGTAGCTCCTAAACGGTCAAAATAGAATTAGTGTTTCAATTTAGTTCTTTTTGTTTGAAAAGTGACTTCATTGAGACTGTTTAATGCAAAAAAAAACCAATAAAATCAACCAATAAAACAAATTAATGTAAAAAACTCATACTAAGCAATGTTTGGTGAAAATCAGTGCAGCCATTTGTCTTTAAATGTATTGCGAATTATGATTTAATTAAGTACTGAATATGGTGTATTTACTATACCTGTAATTAATGTTTCATAGCTTAAATAAGCCATGATATGACTTCTCTATTAGCTATATTGCAGTAAAAACATAGGATAACTGCTTACAGATACCTAGAGTGTCACCTCTTGCCTTTTAACGTTGCGGAATACACAAAGTATTATATCTCCTCACGAGTTTGTTTGTGCCTTCAAAGTTCCTTTGAACTTCTCCCGGTTTTATTTTTACATAGAAATGTAATAAAGCTTTGACCGAATAGAGCAACGTCTACATTTGTGGCGCACTTTATAAGATAGCATAAGCAAAGACGAAAATGGAAATAGTACCAACACATTGGCAAGTTTTATTGTTATATGGTAAAGATCACGATGCCGATTCCGCATGAGGTAGGACAACGGCAAAGAGCTTATAAATCTATATTAACTTGGCAATCTACAAGTCAAGAGTGAATTGGTATCTTCTAGGCAGGCAGCGTCACTTTCAATCGGAAGATTATAAAAAATTTTGAAAGATCCATTTTGATAGATACGACCTTTATCTGAAACTGTTTTAATGTACCTTTATAGAGGCAATATCTTTTGCCGAACAAAGCTATCTTTAAATTAACTTGGGTGGTTCAGCATTTTGTCCGTCCGTCCGTCCGTCTGTCAGAAGCAACTAGCGTTTAAACCCTACAAGCGAATAATTTCAAGTTCTCAGATAATATGTAAAGCTGATTATTTAAATGATATAAATCATATTATTAAGGGGGATCTATACACGTAAGTGAGGAATTATTTTTTTTTCTACTCGTGTGGGTGTATCTTTGAAAAGAACTAGGCAAGGAGAGTACAAACCAGTTTTATGTAAAAATCCATGTTATATACGAAGTTTTTTTTTTAACGCATTCACACTCACAGCCCCACACTAAGTTCAAAGACTTGTATCGTGGGTGCCGGAAACATTCACATCATATACACACCCAGAACCAGAAGCACAAATATCCCTTGGGAAGGAATTTGTGCTCTTGCCGGGAATCGAACCCAGGACCCACGGCACAGAGGGCGGACACCTGTCCACTGCGCCAACTGGGTCGTCAATATATTTTGGTAGGCCGCCGAAGTCACTGATTACAGAACTATTTAGGTTCGAGGTCTATCTCAAAAACGGCTTCAGATTCAGAACTGAAACGTTCAAAAGCTTAAAAGCTTTTTTGTATATTAGTCGAAATGTTCGCGTGAGATAGTTAGATAGTTCGAGGCGAACAACTGTATTTATTTCGTTTCAGCTAGGAAATTTTGAAAGCAAACAGTCAAGTGTAAATGGCTTCGATTACACCATCGTATAAACAATTTTCTCTTCGCCTGCAATATGCATCTCGGACCAATATCAAAAACAAACACTAAGAAGGTATACCAAGAGGACGCTCCAAGCGTCTGTATCAGGGAAATGACTCTCGTTAAATTTTCAATCTCCAGCGAGAGCCGGGCTAATGACAGCTCGAGTCATTTCACGTGGTTCCGTACAATATCACACGTAAGTCCCTCAAAAATCACATACTCAACAACCCTTATTACAACGCCAAACGACTCAAAATGCCAGATGCTTGCGAGCTTTGTGGAGATGGTTAGTTAAGCGCACATAAAAGTTTTTCTCGTTTTAAAATCGAGGATAGGTTTTTAATTAAGCGCAGACGTAGGTAGTTTATAGTAAGATGTTTGTCATAAATGAGGTAAAATAGGAATATATTTTCTATCCAAATAGTAGATGTTTTTTATGATAATTTCTTCACTATTCTCGAAGAGTGTTGAAGATAACGATCGGTAGCGTGAATTTTAGGTACTCAGCTAAAACTAAACTGCTGTTTTTAAAACCATTTCTTTAAATATCACGCTTCTTTTTTTACCGACTTCACAAAAAAGGAGGAGGTGCTCAAGTCGAATGTATTTTTTTGTGTATAACCTCATAACTTCTTTTAATTTCGATTTTTTTTTGTTTGAAAGATGTTGCTTTGCAATTGGTCTCATTTAAATTTGACCAAGATCTGATCAGTAGTTCTTGAAATATTGTCAATAATGCGTATTTAGTACATCTAATCTGATCGAAGTTCCGAAGATAAAGCGGTGAAGTCGGTTTTTCTAAGCTTTGCTTAAACCGACTTTACCGCTTTATCTTCGGAACCTCGATCAGATTGATTAAATACGCATTATTGACGATAACTAAAAAATTATTGATCAGATCTTGGAAATTGACCAAATTTAAATGGGACCAATGGGAACGCAACGAGTTATGAGGTAACACACATAAAAAAATATTACAGTCGTATTGAGTACCTCCTCCTTTTTAGCGAAGTCGGTAGAAAACATCTTTCATCAATTATCATTGGTTATTAATAACATAGCTTCTATCGCGGGCCTTGAGCGTGGAGACCAAATCCAGAAATTCCGTAACGAAAATAACCTAACACCCCCCACTCCGACCGGCACAGCGGTGATACTTTTTAGTTTTGCCATCTATCGATTAATAGCAGAACTTTTAATGACTTTTTTGAAATATCACGCTTCTCTCTTTAGTTCAGCAACTCGCCTCTAGGTGGCAGGAAAAAAAATACTGCATAAATAAAATAAATAAATAATTATAATTGCATAAGTTGATAAAAAATGCTATGCAATAGCTTTACCGCGGCAGTCCCCGAGTGCCACACGTCTTTTTTTTTTAAGAAATTCAGTCTACTACTCTCCCGAAATATTCTGCAATGGCATTCGAAAGAATTACATTAACCTATTCTTATTTTAATCGCATCTTTCAAACTTAAAGGTATAGATTTATCATTTCCAAACGACAGAAACGTCACTTCGATATTCCTTGCATTATGTTACCTACTAACGAGTAGCTTTTTATTTAAATTGGTATTTATGTGAAACGACGAATTTTTAAAATACCGGAGCATTTTCCTCGATGACTGTGAAGTGGACGGTTAGAGACGCACGAAACTCCATTAAGGAGTTTTGGACAGGGGCCAGGGAAGAATATGTATGACTTGTGGGAGACAGATGATTCGGAAAATTGATGCCTGACCATCTCAAACAAAACGTAATCATAAAAAATGATATACAAAGAAGAGTTGAATAGTAGTAGGAAATAGAAATGGAAAAATATTGATTGTGTAAATTTGGTACAGGGTTCTTACTAATGTATTTACAATTTGATTGTTTTCACCATTTGGGGTTTACATACAATTTTGTTACAAAATACATTTTTATTTAAATCTTTACATATAAAAATCAATTGTTATACGTTATACGTAAGAAAAACATTTTCATTGTCAGAGCAAGGTTTGTACGTTAAAAAACTATCAACTGAAAATTGCACACGCGCGAAGCCGGGGTGGATCGCTAGTCATGAATAAAGATGAAATACTACTACTAATTTAGTGCTGATATGTTATGTTAGCAGCTTTTAAAACTGTTGTTATATCATTAAAACTATCGGGAGTCGTATTCATATTGATTTAGTTTCGGTTGTACTCACGTTATGTTTAATTTAATCGAGAAACTTCGACCGGTTTTCGAGCGATATAGATGCTGATCCTCTGGGGCATGCGCTGTAGGCAACGAAAGCCTGGCGCGTACTGCGTTCCAGCGCGCGTAATGCCCGCGGCGGCGGCGGCAACTCGAGCGGGGAAGGCAGCCGGTTAGACGGTGGTACGCGTGCATTATCCCTGACACCTTTGTTTTGCTAGGAGTGCCACAAGGCAGTATATTAGGTCCTCTTCTTTTCTTGATTTTCGTCAATGAAATGCCTACGCTGCTAAAAGAACTTTGTGTACTGTTTGCAGATGATGCCACTATACTTTTCATTAACGATGGTCTTACTGACATTGAATACTCAACAAAAATAAATAAATCGATAATAACAATTACTGAGTGGCTGAATACACTAAATTTAAAAACAAATTTTAACAAAACAAAACTGATTGAATTTAAGAATTATAAAAATACGTCTACTCAAATATCAAATAGTCAGATAAACAGAGTTAATGAGACGAATTTCCTGGGTATGAAAATAGATCAACACCTGAACTGGAAATCCCACATAGATAGCATAAACAGCAAAATTTCTAGTCAGTGTTATGCGCTTTCAGTATTGACTGACGTCTGTTCGATAGATGTGGCACGCAACGCCTATTATGGAAACGTATATCCATTGCTGACGTATGGCATCATTTTCTGGGGCAATTCTGTAAACATCGAGAGCACTTTTATACTACAAAAACGTTGCCTCAGAATACTATATGGTTTGCGTAGTGATGAATCTCTCAGAGAACTTTTTAAAAATAAAAAATATTTAACACTCACAGCAATATACATAATGGAACTTAGCTTGTTTGTCAGGAATAATAGATATATTTTCAAAACGAAGTCTGATGTGCGTGTAAGAAGTACTCAAATGAGGTGTTACAATGACTTACATCTTCCATTTATACAGTGTAAGATCTTTGAGAAGAGTACCTATGTGTCTAGCATAAAGGTCTATAACCACCTCCCTAAGAGAATTAAAGAACTTCCTATGAATATGTTTAAATCTGCTTTAAAAAATTGGTTGACTGAAAATGTTTTCTATAGTTTGAACGAATATTTCCTTAAAATTTTTTTGACATAGCATGAATTTAATATCTCTGACATTTTTGTAGTGTTCTTTATATTTAACAAACTAATCATAATTATTGTATCTTATTCACCATAAATTCCAAATATCTATAATGTAAATAATGAAAATTTGTATGGCTTGCATAATTATATTTTGTGACATTGGACGCCCGAGATGGGTCAACTGTAATAACATTACCTGCAATAAGAACTCGCGAATACTAACACTACAGTTTTAGCCAATAAAGAATTATCTTATCTTATCTTGTTCATAAACATCTCTTGACCGTGCAGGTCACCGTATCACACTCTCGAGCAAACGGTGTAGCACTGATGGAGGTAACATTAAGAATTGGCTTCGAGGCGGATGGTAATACCCAGAGTCGCGGTTGAAATTCGGGTAATGATTGATTTCAATAGCTTATCGTACTTTTCACGGCACGAAAAACTTTTCCTTCGCATATACGGAAGCCTTATCAAACCTTATGAAATGTGTTGTCTCACCGGTTAGGACATGATCGGCTATAGCGGATCTGTTGGTATCCAAATTCTTAATGCTTCTAATGTACTCTGACAGCCTAGTCGCGATGTTTCGTCGTGTTTCCCCAATGTAGGATTTTCCACTGTCACAAGGTATTTTGTATACTCCTGGACCGTTGAATGGTTCTTTATCTTTAGTCTCATAGTAGTTACAATATTATGTTGATAGGTTGATGACAATGTACTAAAATGTCAATTTAATAGCATTTAAAACGGCTGATATATTATGGTGATAAACTCAAGGATACGCGTACTGGAATATCAAAATAGCGGTTTTTAATACGGTTATTATATTGTGTTAATAAGCTCATAACTATTTGCACCAGAATGTCACGATAGCCGCTTTTAAAACGGTGATTAGATATTTTTGTGATAAGCTCAAGATTACTGCTGCTTAATTCATTAAAAAAAATATTAAAACGGCTGTTGTTGATACGTGACTATTTTTTCTATAAATAAAATACAGCATATTGCAGCTATTAAAACGGCAAATTTATTATGTTGTTAAACTCATGACTATTTATACACGAATATCACGATAGCAGCTAACGTGATATTCTAGTATAAATATTTTAAAACGGTTATTACATTGTATTGATAAGTTTAAGACTATTTTGTGCTATAAAATTACGTTAGCAGCTTTTAAAACAGTTATATTTGTGTCCATTGAGGTTGCATTGTAGGATTTAATTATCAACTCCAGTCATAAAGTGGGCAACAATTTGGTACGAGTGTAGCCTAAACATAAATTCGTTTCCAAATTCTATATGTTTACAAGTGTGGTGTGTTAGAGTGCTTCTATTCCACTTTGCATGTGTTTTGCAAGTGCATTAGAGAGACTAAGTTATATTAGTCCGATTTGCATTTTAGTTAGTTACGTCGATCATCTCGTTGCTAGTATCATGTAGACAAACAATATATTGTTATAGTTTTTGAATAGACTTGCCACACAGGAAATGGTTCTTAAATCGTTCAATATTGGTTTCTTCAACTTATTTTAGGATTCCGTATTTTAAGGCTGCAAACGGTTCCTATTACTAGTCCTACGCCGTCTGTCTGTCTGTCTGTCCTAACATATAAACTGCTCTATTTTAGAAATAAATAGCTATCTAAAATGTAAATACAATAGA
Organism: Lomographa bimaculata; assembly: GCA_948107665.1. NCBI lineage: Eukaryota > Metazoa > Arthropoda > Insecta > Lepidoptera > Geometridae > Lomographa > Lomographa bimaculata. The sequence goes on from OX403597.1 coordinate 6,621,386, forward strand.
TTTGTTATTATGGTAGGAAAGCAAAAGTATAGACATGCCTATACAAAAAAAATCACGTTTGAAGCTTTTCTTGTAAAGTGAATTCTGTCCACGTTTGTTCTTCTGCCGCTAATACCCTGGCTTCACGGTTCATATTCTGACGACGCCCGCAGGACAAAGGTTGTAAACCTTATCATCCTGCGGTTCAAGTGATAGTATTATAAAGCTGGATCCCGCACAAAGTAAGGGCAGATAAATGATATGAATCAATTTTCTATAATAACAATTCTTCGAAAAATTAAAACGATTTGGTATTTTTTATAATTTTACCTTCTGCACCGTACATCACTACTCATTGCATGTTCTCACTCATCGCAGTGGCAGAGGCAACTTCATATCTGATGAGAGGACCACAAACGATTTGGAAAATTTTAACTTTACTCATAAAAAAGCAATAAAAAAATATGTTGGGTGTATGTATTAGGTATAGGTACTTTTATTGTACGACGTTGGCTACTTGATGTCAATCATGTTTTTGAATCTTATTTCTGATGTCTATAAAGATTATTCTGAATCTGAGACTGAAAACTCTCAAAAACATTGAATAAACTCTAGCATTCTCACGAGTTTCTACTACTACATTTTTAAAATACCCGTAAATCTGTGTATTACAGTTCAAAAACTATAAAAAGCATATCAAATAAATATTTCAATTATCTTCCTTATTTGTTTTTATTTTCTAAATTCGCGCTCCTACACTTTCTATGGTGTAGAGGCTAATTAAAACATAACATTTTGTTATATGAAAAAAAAAACATGCGGGACAGTCTTTGGGGACTGCCGATAGAAGTGAAAAATATATACACATATACACAGTTATACATATAGCTCATGGGAAGCGTGCGGTGACGATGACGCGAGTTTCACGCTTTTTGTTCACCCAAAAAGTATACATATATACACAGTATACATATTATTATAGCTCATGGAAAGCGTACGGTGACGATGACCCGAGTTCCATGATTTTTGTTCACCCAAAAAGTGCTCAACGAGCCTAAATAAGTATTGAATTCAAAAAATAAAACTAAAGTCCTCACAGCATTATCATTAGTACCTGGATGGCCGAGCTTTGTTCGGTTTTTTTTTGGTAAACGACGTTTTCTAAATATGAATAGCTAGATCGAATTATCGCCCCCGAAACCGCCTGCATACAAAATTTCATGAAAATCGTTGAAGCCGTTTCCGAGATTCAGAATATATATATACATATTTAAGAATTGATCGTTTAAAGGTATTAGATATGTTAAAACAAAAAGCATTATACCTCAACTTAATATTTTAACACATTCTAATAATTACCATGATCGTAGCTACTTATGTTCTTTATACAATTTCTATTTGTACTCGTAACAAAGTGGAAGTCGTAAAACTAAAACGCTTACATAAACGTGCCAGAATTCCACATCATATTCATTTATGCACTATCTTTCATACGGGACAACACTAAAATGCATTATTGTACAAGTTGGTGCGATCTAGATCCAAACTTGTCTTTTGTGAATTATACATGAGATGATACTCTCAATCTGTCGCGTATAACCACCAATGTAAGTCGAGCTTCCCCATCTCTCTTTGTATGACGAAATTGGGTAGGAAATGACGATGTTAGTCTATTCAGATAGGTTTGAGGAAACTGGTCGGTGAAGGCTTATGTTTTCGTCGTTGGCGAAAGTTTGACAAATGGCTCGGAGTGCAGTTTCGGTACAGTTTCGTTGGACGATAAGCTGATATCTCCCTACGGGTGACAAAACGTTTTCTATCGGATAGTTCCGGATTGTTCCGCTTCGGAGTGATTTGTGATGTTGTTGTCCGTTACTTTCTTGTTATGTTCCGATTTTGTTTGCGACCCGGGTCCATTTAACTTGTTGGGATGGTGGCGGTTTGTTATCAGTTAGCTGTCGAAGTATAATATTTTCTTATTACTTGTTTTCATATCATAGTTGCCAGGGTTTTCAGAACAGTGCCTCAAGATGAATAAAAAATACACAACAATTTTCGTCTCTGTCAGTAAATTAATATACTTACATAATTGAAAAGCCGCTGGCTAGTTGGGTGTGCCTGCGCAGCATGATACGGACGTACTTCTTCGTAACGTGTCCTAGTGTACAGTGGTGGATTCAGGATTGTCGTTTTGACCCAGCTGAGGGTAGATTTTGCTGCTGCAATCATTATCACGAAACGAGATTTATCAGGGAAGAACTCAGATGATTGAGGGGGAAGGCTTGAGCCCCTAAGCTCTCCCCCCTGAATCCGCTTCAGCTAGTGTAGTAGCACAGCTAGTCTGCTATTGTATTGTAACTGTGTATTAGGTTTATATCGGGTACTAGACGCAGATATATACGCTATATACGTAATGTATATTATAGGCAGAACTGTTATTTTTTCTATAATGTATATTATAGAAAAAATAACAGTATATTCAAAAACACATTTGCATTTGCCAAAGAGAAACTGTAAATGCGTTTTTTGCTAGCTGCGCCCCGCGATTTTTCGCGCGTTAGTCCCGGACCCACGGGAATTGACCCAGGGTGTCAGCTACCTCCATACCAATTTTCATCATAATTAGTCCAACAGTTTGAGCGTGAAAAAGTAACAAACATACAAACACAATCACAAACTTTCGCCTTTATAATATTGGTGTGATGTGATTTTAATGTGTAAGTTAAATGTATTCTATTATTTTCTACCGACTTCACAAAAAAGAAGTAGGTACCTACTCAAGTCGACTGTTTTTTTTATCTGTGTTACCTCGTAACTTCGTTCCACGTGAACGGGTTTTGAATTTTTTTTTAGTTTGAAAGGTGGTGCTTTCCAATTGGTCCCATTTAAATTTGATCAAGATCTGATCAGTATAGTTCTTGAAATATCGTCAATAATGTGTATTTAGTACATCTAATCTTATCAAACGTCTGAAGATACCCTGAAGCCGATATCGAAATTTTTTTTTCGTTTGAAAGATGTTGCTGTCTAATTGGTCCCATTTAAATTTGATCAAGATCTTATCAGTAGTTCCTATAATATCGTCAATAATGCCTATTTTGTGACGTATAAATGCGTACTTTGACGATGTTCTCGTTTATCCGACTTTAAAAGGACTTCATAACTTCTTTCGTTGTAAGCCGATTTTGATGATTATTTTTTTATTTAAAAGCTGCTTTTTATGTAGTCCCATTATAAATTTGATCAAGGTCTGATCTCTAGTTATTGAGTTATAGTCAATAATGCGTGTTTGTACATTAAATCTGATCAAGGTTTCGAAGATAAAGCGGTGAAGTCGGTTTTTTTTAAGCTTTGCTTGCTTTTAATTATTGAAAGATTTGCTTGCTCTTAATTATTAATACACTAACAATGTATGTAGAGCTGTAGGTATGCTAAATCCTATTTAATTGCTTTACTATAAAAGCGACAACAGCGCTAGGCGTCCGTTAATGTGCAAACTTGGCCGGGCTTTGTGTCCCAAAATACGGCTTAATTATCAACGGGCTCCTAATTACGTCGCACGCTTAAAAAAGGCCAGCTTAGCTTTGTTTAGCGTCGAGCGTTCGTTCATTTGCTGTATAGCTGTTACACACTAGACGCATTTGGTTCGCACGGACCGGCGTGCGGAGATGCGGACGCGCCTTGAGGGGGTGATACCAGAATTTCACCTATAACGCGTGTTTTTGTAACCGTTTTACTCGGCAATCATAACAAATTCTGATACAAAAACAATTCGTTGTTATCTGTATGCTATGATAAATGAGTCCTTCTCAGATTATTCATAACATTAAGTAATGTAACAGAATTAAATATCAAATTACATGCAAATTAGATATTTTTTTCTTATAGAAACCATTTTGTTCCGTCTTTTTATATCAGAACCCTGTGCAAGCTATATCATATAAACATAATACAAGACGAATGATTTCTTCAGCTTATTTTATTTATTTTGAGGTGCACTGAATAAACGCGCGAACTTGCGTAACCGCCGTAATATAAATTATGCAATATGCACCCTTATGTGCAAAAGTCTTCGTGGTCGTCATTCTGTATTGAGCACTCGTTTCACGATTTCTCGCCATCTACTTCTACATATGAGGTCATCCTGGTACACTCATGGAAGGGGCCACCCACAGCCGATTTTATCTGATTGGTCCATCGCATGGGTACCTTCCGCGTGGCCTGATGCCTTCCACTCTACCCTAAGCGACGAAACGTTCTATAGAATCGTTTTCTCGCCTCGTGGCGTGTCCGAAGAATTGGAGTATGCGATATTGTACTTGAGTAGATAGACGCTTTTAAAAGCAAAAGTATAAGGGGGGAAATTGGCTACATTTTTTGTATACTTCTTACAAAATACAAAAAAAATAGCCTAATGAATGAATCTTATAAGTTATACAGTATTCGTAACTAGAAAATCAGTTCCTCTATTGCAAGCTCTGTTTGATTTCAGTCTCTGCGATGCGTTGCGAGCCCATGTATGTGACCCAATTAGGGACTCGGGTGGGGGAGGCGTGAAGGGTCTCGACGTTAATCATCAATGTTTTCTCATTTAATGTTAATACGAGTAGTTTAGTGCACGGAGGAAATAGATTTTAAATATTAACAGCAGCAAAAAATTACGATTTATCGAAGTTTACGAAGTTAAAAAGTAGCCTATGTTTTAATCTTAGGTGCTACACACTGACACAAGCTTTCGGATTTATTGTATAAATGTGATAAAGATAAATATGTTTACAGTTTGCTATAGTGAGATTCTATATTTGAAAAACCGGCCAATGCGAGAATAAATGCCGTTATATCAAAATTACGGACTTTGATGTTACGAATCAGTCTAACCAATAGCGTGCGTTTGTGAATTTTCCAAGTATTTTTATATAATTTTATATTGACCAGTCGTTTCCCTCGAACTGAGATTTCACGTCTACACGAAATGGGAATAATAGATATTATGTGTATGTTTTATCCTTAACTGAGAAGCTATTTTTAAGATAGATCCCAGGACAGAATTAGTCTAAAGACAAGTGACTTTGATGTCCTACAAAATTGTTCGGATTCGTACTACCCTAAACGGTGAGAAACAAAATATTTCCCGCCACTTACTTGTATGGGTGGTGCCCCCTTAATATTTTCATTTGTATAATTTTAGTACCTTTTCTGTCTTTGGGCCACATCTTTACATATAATTTGATCTCGCTTCGATCGATTAAAAATACAAAATTATGAAGCATGAATGTAAAGCAAGACAAAAAAATATCCCTCTGTATCAGAAGTTCAACTGAGAAGCACAACTGGTTGAACTAATGACACTGTTATATTGGAGTCTTTCAGTCTCGAGTGAATAGGTATCTTCTAGGCAAGCATGTGACATCTTCGGCCGCATCATCACTTTCAATCAGGTGAGATAGTAGTCAAATGCTTGCCTATACCAAATAAAAACCAAAAACTAAATATACAAAATTATACTTCTTTGAATCTCATGCATATTCACTATTATAGTGTTTATTCTACTTCCCAAGTTAAAGCATCCAGTGTACCGTCGGAAGTCTTTATAAAGTTTGCTGACGCCGTCAAATTAATACAAAGCGTTGAACTAATACCCTCGAGGAATGTGAAGTCACGCAGCTCGACGTCATCGCAAACTGGGAAACTGGCTTACTGATAAAACTTAAATTTTAATTAAAAATGCGTCAATTTTGATTTTCTTTGAGGATGTGTAAAGCTATAAATGAAACATCGGCTTAGCAATCTTAGGTATAGATTTTTCATTCTAAATATGCACGCCCCTCCATAAAGATTTTCATACATTTGACACTCGATAGTTTGACAAATTTGGTGGAGGGGCGTGCCGTGCACATTTAAACTGAAAGATCTCTCTCTCAATAATTAATGTTGTGTACAGCTTGAAACACGTCTAAATTTCGACTTACTTTGTAGTCGACTAGCTTCGGACAAATTTGTTGTCCTTCATCAGGATGAGTCAGACGCGCGATACGCAGAGGCGAGCGGCTCGAGCCTCGGCGCGTGACTGTGCAGAGACGAGTCGACTACAAAGTAAGTCGAAATTTAGACGTGTTTCAAGCCGTACACAACATTAATTATGTGTAATACTCACGATAGTTTTAATTTTCGATCTCTCTCTCTATGAGTATAGACCATATTTCACTCCAACGTTGCTAAGAAGTGGTAAGTATACACATTATATATTAATTTATAATTTGTGTTAAACATTCTTGCTTCAAAGAACTGCCTGCTGGCGATGGTTTCGCTTCTGCGTTATGAGCAGCGGGTGTCGAGTTCAATTTCCGTGGGAACACAAGTTAGCTCCCCGAGGACAAATTGTGGTTGTGTGTGATGTGAATGTTTCCAGCATCCATGATACAATTCTTTGTAGTTAGTTTGGGGATGGGAGTATGAATGCGTTTGTTTTGTATTTATTATATTTAATCTATTTTCAACCGACTTCAAAAAGGAGGTTCTTAATTCGAATGTATTTAGGTATCAATCAACATCAAAATCGTTTATTCACATGGGCCCCAAAGAGGCACTCATGAACGTTAATGATTCTACTGCCAGATTCGCAAAATTATGTTACGCGATATCTCCGCCAATTATGAATCGATTTCGATGATTATCTTTATTTGGTAGATTATACTTCAGAGGTGGTCTTATATAAATTGTATCGAAATCGATCCAGCCAAAACCAAAATATTAGCAGTGAAATCGGTTTATTTAAGCTTTGCTTGTGTTTAATTAACTTTTAACCGCTCAGTAGCATATACAAATCTAATTTATAAATTAAAAAAAATAAAATTAGATGCTCAGTTAATTATTTTAAAAACACAAATAAATTTGATATCATTTAGTAATGTCGACTTAATGGACATTTACTTCATCACTTCAAGCTAATTAATTATAATCATAATATTTCAACTTGATTTAATATGCCATTAACTTGGAATCATCAAAACCCGGCAATAAAAATAATCTTCATCGTCCAACGTCAATTCCTTTATCTTTAAACCTATAAAATTCGCGGTTATTAAAAGTTTCGCCCCCTTAATTGCGTATCCAAAGCCAAATCCTTATTACTGTTATGGAGGGTAGCTTTAAACACAGTACTGTATCTGTGCAGTAGATAAGCTTCCTGGAAAACAGATAGATAGATAAATAGATAAAAGATAACACTTTATTGAACACCAAATCACGATAAAGACATAAGGAAGAAACCTTAAACAATGTGTATAAAGGGCGGTCTTAACGTTCAGAGCGATTTTTTCCAGACAACCCAACCCAAAGGAATAAAAAACAATTTAAATATGCACCGTCCATATTGCAGTAGTGCAGACAGATTTCCGCAAAACCTCCTGTTTACAACATAATAAATAATATCAAAATATAATACATATTTACCTAATCCGAGTTACACATTTCTGCCCATGAGATTTTTTTTATATTTTTTTATGTTTGTTAATCAATATTTATCTACTTGAATTTAAACCATTTGGATTCAAGAATGAACTGATCTGAACACTCACAAAAAAAACATCAAAATCGGTCTAGCCGTTTAGTGTCATTATTTTTAATCCAATTGTACAACATATGAAACAGATATAGCGCATATCACTACCATCTTATGCATATTACACAAAGGTAAAAAAACGCCTATTATCATTATGTTCGCCTATATACCAGATTTATCTCGAGGAACAAAGAATCGTCTATCTATATACCTACTAATATCTAGCTAGTACCCTGATATACTGAAAAAATTGCACTCAAGTGAGATTCTTGCGAAAAAGTAATATTGCAATTTGGTAAATAAGCGAAAAGAATGATTTCTACAAAGAAATTTTGCGATTAGAAACAATAATAATTGCGAATGTGAAAACGAGTAGGAAAAAATGCAAACAAAAATTAATCTACAGTGAAATTTAAAAATGGGAAAATCTGCTAAAAGACCTCTTTTTAGTCTAAAGGTATTTTAAAAGGATGCATCTCTGTGTGCGCGTACATAGCACCACGTTTCACCATAACCAAATCACTGAGTTCCATGCCCGTCGAGTCCAAAGTCCCGAAAGTACGGAAAGGTCACTAAGTCCCATTTACGTCAGGCCCTATTATCCCTGGGAACATATTGGATGACCTTTAATAGGGAATCACCTCCTAGTGGTAGGTCGATTGTGATAAGTTATTACTATTAATATAGGAAACGTGGACGTTAGGTCCTTTTTTATTGCTAGGGCACTGATATCCGCTGAGATTGCGGATGTCGATGGTGATAGAGGTAGTGTTTTGATTTTATGGAACAGATGCTGGAGATCCCTTTTATTTTTATCCTCGACTATGCTGTGGCCTGCGGCTTTGCCTACTTTCATAATGATAATGATGAATTAGATAAGACTGTAGTATAACTATATGTCTATCTAGTATATATGTCTTGGGTATGCTAATTAAAATTTTAGTTGTTCGATGAAGGAATAAATACATATACTTAGGAATTTTGGATCTATTATATTAGCTTGATATTATTGTGTGCTGAAACTGCTGAATCTTTTCGGCAGGAACAATAGTTTCTTGTTTCGTTGTAAATAATGCTTAATCTAATCTTAACTTTAAACGAGCAATTCTTGTATATATATATATATGTATATATAATAATATGTTTATTTCCAAAAATAAAAATTACATTCAATAATGGTGTTCAATAATAGTGGATACAAACTATACATTTGTAGGAAAAATGCAATTCTTTAACAACAACATTATGTAAGCCTCAGACACCCACGCTAGGCAAAGCCTGTACTGCAGGTACCTGTGCTCCCCCAAACTGATGTCTTATATATTTAGAATATTTTGTCGTAGATGGTTTGTACAATAATTAACAATATTAAATAATTATATTATATTGGTCTAGAATGATATTAGTTTAATTTTTTGAATATTTATAAATATATATAGATTTTAATTTACACTAATAACACATTCAATTTCAATTTACACGCGTATGTGTGTGTGAGTGTGTGTGTGTGTGTGTGTGTGTGTGTGTGTGTGTGGTGTGTGTTGTGTGTTGTGTTTACAAGTGAGAATGTCTGCAACGAATACTCTCATCTCATGACTGAAAGTAAATTTTCTGTTTGTAATCTATATAATATATGTGTGTGTAATCAGGATCTCGGAAACGGCTCCAATGATTTTTATAAAATTTTGTATGCAAGGGGTTTCAGGGGCTATAAATCGATCTAGCTAGGTTTCAATTTTAGAAAACGTCGTCAATTAAAGTTGGTCCTGTAAAATCCTATAAAGTTTCTATAAAAGTTCTGGAGATAGAGGGAGTGAAATATGGGATAAAGTTTAAAAAAAAATAGTGTTTTATATCCATCAGATGAAATTAAAACTTCGTGGTTGTAGTATGACACAAAGTTATGTAAAGACCTGTATGAAAAGTTGAGATACAATATGTATTAAGTGTAATTTGGTTGAGGTGCGTTCATTTAATTTTTTTTTAATTACTTACATTTTTAATTTTATGGTTTGTTTGCCTATCGTGTATAAAAAAGTAGTAACACGTGTATTAATTAACACACCTAGTCTCCACTATTATTTTTATACTTGACTACTTAAACTTTGATTCTCCACTTCATCTTCAAACCTCAACGAATTTGATTATAAACCGCTCCAACATTTTCTAGTTTGATAGAATTGGTCGATACTTTGTGACCTACTTTAAGGGTGTTCAAAGTAGGTAATAAAGACGTGCACGTCCGAGGCTGAAGCGTTAATTCTAGATTTACAAACAAAACGTTTATAACAACAACAAAGGAGCACGCCACACTTGTACTTTGTTGGGCTCACAGTCGGTGTATACACGTAAACCCTGTGTCTAGGGTAACCACAACGTCTAAAGCCTGTCAAACCAAATCTCACCAATTCTTAACAAAAAGCCCCCAAAAACTCATACAGAGAGAGAGAGAATCACCTACTCATTTAGTAGGTATTTAACGATTTCTCTCACGGTTAGTTTCTCGCATTGTTGCGAGACTAGTTTCGGAACATTCGGTGCTCGTTCATCGGTCAAGTACGCGCGTAAACCGTCCAGCGTCTCGGCGGCGTGTACTGCGAGAAACCAACCTTGAGTGAAATCGTTAAATCCTAAATATGTGTAAAACTTACGAATCTTTCAATGAATCAAAAATGTTTTCTAAATAAGTCGAATCATAAACATTCAACGTTCTAGACCAACATAATACTCGAAACAATCAAATTTGAAGGCACGGTACAAGATATACTAATCGCTAAAACTAATGTTATAGAATGTCTGGTAATTATAATTACACATTGCTATAAACATATGGTTAATTACAAAATAATATTTGCTTATTTCTCAATGCCGTTGTTTATTCATTTCAATACATATTCTTTGTAACGAGACCGAAATGGTGTTTGTATTCTAAATTATAAAGTATTCTAAAAAACTATATGGTACACTTTTAGTACATGGACCATGGAGATTCTACAAAAACTATATCTTAAAGTGGGTACTGATGTACGCCCAAACCAGGTGCGATGCCTCAAACTACTAGATTTCTGGACGCTCGTAGAAAAATCCTGACCAAACCTTGTTACTTGGAAGCCCTACCACAGTCTTAATAACGATGTTATAACATGTATCTGGACTAATTATCATGCAAGGAGCGTGTTCGTAACATGGTAATATCATTGTATACGCCGAAATATCGGATTTTGTTTACGTGCGAATAGTTGGAGAAATTTCGAAATCGTGGAAGTGGAATTTATTATGTTGGAGTTAAATATTTTTAATTGAAAATTATGATATATTTTTTTTATTTTTATGTCATTGAGAGAAGAGACGAACAAGTCACTCGCCTGATGGTTAGCGTCAAGCTTACCTATTAGAGTTCGGTGCCGCCCAGAGATTTCAACTTATATAACTTTTCGCTTGTCACCCTGAGGTATAAGATGTTAAATCTATTTAAGCCTTGTAATTTCACTGGAAACATTGCCCTTTAATCCGAATTAGTGAGTAATACAAATTGAAGATAATTTGAACCATCTACAGTCAACCTGTAGATGTTTTATTCGATTTTTATCTTTAGCAAAGTTCACAGAGTTCTGGCTGCGTAATATTTCCGCGTTGGACAGTGAGGCGTATTTTCTGGCCAAAATACAGTCCAGCATTGGTTACGTACATACTCAATAAGTCTCTTGGCCAAATCTTTTTGTATTTCAAAAACATCTGGTCTTCTTATACATATTATACTTTTTCTGCCAAAATAGGGTACGCCAATCACAAAAGAGCACACCGTCGACGGGCTGATTGGTAAGCTCCGTCATTTTAAATCCTACTTATATTATAAATCCTAAAGTTTGTGTGTGTGTGTAAGTATGTTTGTTCCCTTTTCAAGCTTTAACGGCTGAACGGATTTGGAATGTACGTAGCTTATACCTGGAATTAATACAGGCTAATTTTTAACTGGATAATAGCGGGCGAAGCCGCGGGGCACGGCTAGTTGTTCATAAAAAGCCGCAAAACAAGCGCCGAGGCCGAAATCGGCTAGGAAGCTTCATCATCATCACTTGTCCGTAAATAGGTTGTCGTATGTTCGATTTTTTAAAATTAAATATTGATACAGAAAATTTAGATATAATAGCTGTCACTCGCCGTCGATAAAAAAAAGTTACGTTTATCGCGCGGACAGGCGAGACAAGAATCACACACACAACGCACCCGTGACGCTCGAGTGGTTAAGGTTTACTATTTTAACAATAATGGCTTACACATAAAAGATATAGGTATGCTTTCGCAGTTCTTTTGTAGAACTATTTAAGTGAAACATTTCCACCGTACATTATCTTCGTGTAACTCTGACAGTTTTTGCAGCGCACGCTTAAATAGCTCGCAATCACAGCACAGGATTTTCACTTATGTAATATTTTAGCCAATTTGAACAATATCTTTATAAATTATATGTGTTATTCTGATGTGTGAGCTATATTATTGGTAAGTTTAATTAAATCCATGCATTAGTTTTTGCTTGAAAAAGTAATAAACCTCCATACGTCCTCATAGACTTTCGCATTTATAATATTAGTATGACTTTCAACCTTCTCTCTTTAATGATTATCCATGCTACAAATTTTAACAAAATTATATTCAAACCCTATTGTAATCGACATTGTAATCCGATCTCAATTAAATCAATGCCATCTTGTTTTCAAAAGCAAAAGGTAATTCGATTCCGCCATCAATATTGTTTACGAACAGTCCAATTAGGACCCTATTCTGGTAATTGAATCGTATTTCGATCGTGTGGGAACTGTTTATACCTATTGATCGGGCAATTGTATTGTTGGAAGTTACTGAAACAACTTGAAATATTTTCTTTTAAAACTTGATAGAACAATGTTATGCTTTAGTAATAAACATTTGCCACATCATACCTAAACACCTACACACTACCCTTTAGGCTTGTTTTTGATTATTTCCTATCAATAATGTGTTGAGATTATAAAACTGTTGCACGGTCATCGACGTAAGGTCGCAACCTTTTCAATCGGTATTACATTTTGGAGAGTGTGCGTAGGTATTACATGAGTAAATTCCACCATGCCCCTTTTACCTACTAACAACAAGACAAACTGTCAAACGCCATCCATTTTTGGTTGACATACTCCCAGTACGATCGAAGCGTTTCGCTTCTACGTTCAACATCCGTACAGCGAAGCAGTGGAACTCATTACCTGCGTCTTTGTTCCCCGAGGGGTATCATTAAAAAGTTTTCAAGTCAAGAGTAAATGGATATCTACTAGAAAAACATGTGAAATCTTCGGCCGCATCATCATATATTACAGCATGAAAAAAGCGCATAAAAATTTAAAGTATACTGTATTTCCGCAATGGGCCAATTATTTTTCTTTTAATGTTGGCTTCGCAAGCTTGTTAATTTAACCAGCGTCAAGTAATAATTTATAAGTGTATTTCATATTAAAGGTCCTAGTCATAAGTCACAATCAAAGTCAAGTAAAATAGTCAAGGTCAAGTCATAGTCAAGTTATGCCCTAGTAAACTGGTAGAAACTTTACTAGAACTTCTATTGGAGTTTCGGAGCGAAGGCGAAAATCACATTTATCAAGTTTGTATGATTTGCCTTCCCCTTTGCACGTTTACTTAGTAATAACGGTTATTAATCCATCATTATTACACATTAAAACTCGAAGTATAACAGGTTTTGGAAAATTGTACAAAATCAACAACGCCATTTTTTTTTCGTTTTCGCGGCTAAACTTTTACTATTTTTACTACTGTTGTGTAACAAACAGAAAAAATCTTTTCCCATACAGTGTTTGATGATTTTTTATCCTGATCCTGATCATGATTCTGATTCTGATCCTGATTTTGATTTATTAGCCAGGTTTTGTAAATTTAATACTAGCCGTGTCCCGACGCTTCGCTCGTGTTATTTTAGTTAAAAAGTAGCCTATGTGCTGAGTATAATCTCAATCCTAAATAAAAGGCTATTAACGCGTACATTGGAAATTTTAGACAAATCAGTTTGGCCGTTAAAGTGTAAAAATAAAACAAACATTCTTACACACTTACATGTTTACACAAACATTCAGATTCATAATATTATTGTAAATATAATAGAGTTAATTACACGTCAGGACAAATATTCTTATAATATTAGATTATAATTAAAGAGAAGGGTATATTTTGTGACTATTTACAGTACAACTCAATACACAATTCTATAATGTACACCAAAAAAGAAAACGATAAAAACTTATAATTGCGAAATTAATATTATAAGGCAGTAAAATGGGCGGTCTTATCGCTTTCAGCGATTTCTACTAGACAACCTTCGGATGGCCAGAAATTGTAGTAGCAACTGAGGTTGGTGTACAGTACAGTACAGTAAAGTTAGTAAACTATATAAAGTAATTAAAATGATAAAAACTACAAATAAAATACATATACGAGGTACATACAATATATGTTATATCATATATTCTAATGGATAGGTAGTATTTATAAATCATAGTTTTGAAAATAGAAAGAGACTATATTTCTATAACCTACGTCAATCGTGTCGAGTAATTCTATTATTATCTTTAGATTTTTGTAGAATTGAGACCCAGGTTGTTCGGCAGGCATCTGTCGAAACAAACAATAGTTGATTTAATTACATCGTTCTTTGATCTTCGCCTAAGGCAACTAACGAGCAATCCATGGAGGAAAATACTGTTCCACCGCCTCTGATTTAATTTAAAGAAGCATGTGGCTTGAGTTGGGCTAGAATCTAGCCTAACTAATAAGCGACCTGATAAACCGATTGAGTAACTAACATCTAAATTTTCGCATTACAGTAGTAGGTTGGCACGTTCACCAAAACAGGTTCGCCATATCTGGGCTAGATCGTAATTCTAATCAATTTCCAAATGAAATTGGTATGTCATTATAAAAAAAAATGTGCTGCGATATTGTGTCTAAAACATTATTATGGCTAAGTTGGATGAGCGATCACCTTCTTAGTATCAGATTCGATTTTCAGCGGGAAGACAAGTTTTCTCCCCAAGGAAAATTTGTGTTTCAGGTTCTGGGTGGGATTGTGTGTGTGATGTATTTTTTGCCGGGTCCCATGACACAAAAGCATCCTACATCTTCGGCCGCATCATCACTTTCCATCAGGTGAGATTGTGGTTAAATGCTTGCCTATCCAGCATAAGAAAACCAAGTCGTGTGTCTTAGTGAGGGGCTGTGAGCGTGAAAGAGTTATTTTTTGTTATGCCTGCTATCTTCTTATCTTTAACAAAAATATATCACATTCAGTGACGCATACACGTTTACGTATTGACCATATTAAAAAAAACAGTAAAATTTAATAATTTCATAACAATTGAAAATTTATTATTATTTTGCTGAAATTCACGAGATTGTATCTAAAATTGTAATAAAATTTATTAATACTTTACCTAAATATTCAAATTTTTACTTAAACAAATATATATAATGGTGGGCTTGAGCACTTGAGTTACCTATAAGCTCGATTATTTGTATAGAATAGAATAGAATATTTTTATTGTAGGTTACTTAGTTCTTTAATGTCTAGATGTATATAGTTTTAAGAAATGTAGGCAATTGATATAGATAGTAGACATAGAAGTGTCGAGTCCACAAATTAATTATCGTTCGTTAAGTTTAAGTAGGTACCTATTCAGAAATTGTGTTTTCCAACGATAATATGTTTTATGTGGAAAGACAGCATAAAACATATTTAAAGAGAGAGGAATAAATTTAAATAATGATTGTAAAATATTGGAATGTTGTTTTTCTTGTATACAATATATAATTTTGTACTAATTGGTTCAAGCTAATTAATAATAAATATACTAAAGCATCGCGGCTTAGCTCGCGCAGGTGATAAAAATATAACATCGTTTCGTCGATTCAATCCATGAATAGGTTTATTAAAATTAAAATAATATTATTATATTAATTCTCATTTCAAATGTGTGTGATTATCTATAACCAATTTTGGATATGTAGATAGATTAATAGATAATATCTTTACACCATATTTGTAGTAAAACAGAATAGAAAATAATGACTTACAAAATAAGTGCAACAATAGGCCGTCTTATCGCTGAAAGCGTATCTATGTAAGTATCTATGTATGAAGAACATAACTAGAAAACAGTTTAGCGTTTTTTTTTCTAGTATATAATTGTTGCACTGTTTTGGTACCTTCTTAATACATACCATTTATATTTAACTTCTTCATATACATATGGCAGGTACCATTATAAAACAACTAATACTACATATACTAAAGTTGAATAGTGTTTGTATGTAAATAAAATGCAACTGTTTTAATATATTGTACTGTGTAGATATTTTTTTATAAGTACATAAGAACGTGCTTTGATCTATAATGTGAATCAATATTCAACAAATTTTGAATGCATTAATATAAAAGTACCTGGATGACCGAATTTTGCTCAGTTTTATAAAAAATTTAAACGACATTTTCTAAAATGAAACCTAACTAGATCGATTTATCGCCCCCGAAACCCTGCATACTTAATTTCATGAAAATCGTTGGAGCCATTTCCGAGATTCAGATTATATATATATACATACATATACACAAGAATTGCTCGTTTAAATGTATTAGATAAATGTCTTTTTTGTTTTTAATTTTATACATGAAGAACATAATAAGCACAGTTACAACACAGTACTCTATATAAATAATATTTACAGACCAACATTCTCGATAATTTTACAGATAAATTAAAAACTCCAACGCTCTCTTTGCACGGGCATATCATCCGATAAAATTGTCTGCAACAATTGCTGAAAATATAAATTTAATATCATAATTTCCGAAATTATATCAGCTTGGTCCATTGTCCGCGATTACTCCCCTCGAAGTCAGGGTTCCGTCATGCGTTAATTTTGTCAATTAATTCTGTAAATTTTAGGGGTTGGTTTTGGGGAAGCAGACTGTATTTTTCTACTGGTTTGGACATTTGCGACGATCCTACTTAAGCTTAATGAACAAGTTTATTAATTTGTTAATTCTTGTCGAAATTTACATAAAACGTTTTCACTCTCAAAGCCCCACACCAAGTTCGATGCATTGTAGGTGCCGCAAACATTCACATCGGACACGCAATCACAACTAGAACCAGAAACACAATGTAGAAATAAAGAAAGCATTAAAAAAAATTAAGAATTTTCATTGGGAGAAAGCATGTGTTCCGGCGGGAATCGAACCCGATACCCCTGCTTACAAAGCGAATGCGCACTCAACTAAGCCAACGGGCAGTTCGACCATTATACGGAAATAACATCAAGTTGACTCACTGTTCGAGTTTAATCTGTGACACAAAAGGACAAACTTCTGTTAGCGATTAGCGGAAGAGTCTCTAACAAGATTAAATTTCTTTATTTTTCACTTTCCCGCTCATTTATTTATATCTATATAAGTATTTTAATTCATTTGACTTGGCTTAGGATCAGAATCCACTAAGCTTAGTATTTTTGAAAACATAAGTACTGTAGAATTGTTTTTTAACATAAACACTTTCACATTCACGTCCCTCCGCTGAGTTCTATGAGTTGTATCATGGGTGACGGAACGTTTACATCACATACAATCACACCAAATCTAGAAATACAAATTTCTCTTAGGATTTAAATGAAAATAATAATACAATTATCTATTACTATCGGTGTTACGCGGATTCACCCGCGTTTAATAAGTTAATAAGTAGCCTATGTGTTATTCGGGAACCTAAACTATCTGCATTTTAAATTTCATCAAAATCGGTGAATTCGTTACGGAGATACGTGGTAACAAATATTCACACACACAAACTTTCGCATTTATTATATTATAGTAGGAAGGATAGCATTCAAAAGAAATTTGTAGAACTAAATGAACTAAGGGTTAAAACAAGAATCAGTAGGTCTATTCTGGTCGTCAAAATACGATTGTTCGAATTGATGCGACGTCGATACGACAGTCGATTGGTTGAAATTTCAGTTGATTCGATATTTATAACAAATCGTTCGATTTCGACGTCCGGACGCCCGAAATAGACCCCCAGGGTCGAAGCTTTCTAGCATTTTACAAATAACCCTGTATGTACAATAATTTAAAAGTTGATTGACAATTACGCTAGATTCTAATAAAATAATTCGTTGTGGAAAAACATTTTAATCCCAAGGTAGTGTCATATTCAAGACAAACTATCAAACGTCATCCATTTATGGTCGACATAAAACCAGTTCGCTCAAAGCGCTTCGTTTATACGTTCATTATCCGTACAGCGAAGGTGTGGAACTCATTGCCTGCGTCTTTGTTCACCGAAAGGCATAATCTGGGAGTCTTCAAGTCTCCAGTGTATAGGTATCTTCTAAGCAAGGATGTCACATCTTCGACCGCATCATCAATTTCCATCAGGTGTGATAGTGGTCAAATGATTGCCAATTCCGCATAAAAAAAAACGCGCGTATCTTGTATGTACGTTTCTATGTATGCCTATTTATACATTTCTTTATTACCTCTCGTATCTTCCAAACGGCTGGATGGATTTTGACAGTTAAGGTATCGTAGTATTCGTCTTCAAACCTCAGTGTCCTTAGATATGTGTTTGAAAAAAAAAACGAAATGGAGGATTTTTGGCGCGAAATTGTAATACTTTAATATAAAAATTTTACCACACGTAGTGTATCAAAATGATCATATATTTATTTTATTATTATTAATATCATTGCGTAAAGACTAGATCTGCACACAATCTCATTTGAGTTTTTCTTGTCTAACAAAGCTTAATGGCTTCTAACCTTTATTAAATTTGACAGCTATTTACCAGTTCCGTTTGGATTCCAGTGAAATATTCCACCTTTAGAAAGGGAGGGTGTTTACCCACCAAGCCCTCTATTAATAACTGCACCGCTCATTTTTGAGATACCTTCGTGATTTATTTGACAAGGCTGCTGGGTAGGGAATTTTAAATTCTGCCACTTAATAAAAGTGATCCTTTGTTCAAGAAAACGCTTGAATTATTATTCCTTGTTCGGTGAAATGGATTATTGTTTGAAAATGGAATAATTTAATGAGGTTGTAAGTACTTGTATGATACTGTTTCGGGGTAGCCTGGTTTCCGAGAGACCGCGTCTATTGGTTTTTGATAGGAGAATCCCCGTAACTCCCCAGGTTAGGAGGGAAATAAACATGATGGAAAGTGATAATGGGGACAAAGATGTCACATGATTTTAAAGAAGATACCTATTCCTTCGTTATTTGAAGACTTGCAGCCTTATTTATTGCAAATTCTGACTTTCAAAAAGCAACTACCTCATTGACTGCATAGCGGGATTGTGATAGCATGATTTTTGAGGAATGAGCGAGTTGCCAGTATAAGAGACTGGGCTTACGAGATGTTCTCATACGCAGAGTACTCCCCGAGCATCTGGATAGGGCCCCATTGCAATCCCCTGCGCAATTGCGTTATTTAAAATTCCTCTTGCTTTGCAGATTTATTGAGCTATAGTGTCCTTTACCATCAAGGAAGTGTCATGACTTCATTCTTACTATGCTACTTCATGTAGAAGTAGCCGATTAATTTGAACGCGGTGTGGAATTGAACCGATTTCCCCCAAACGCAATTGAAGACGGTGCCATCTATCTACAACGCGCTATGACAGGGCCGTATTTCAGATGTTTCGTCATAATTTTTAAATCTATGTTGACCATGCATAAGATGGATTAGATATTTTGGATCGAAAACGTGTTGGTTTGAGACGTTATTTCACCGCATGGTCTGAACATCCCTGACAAAAAGCAAGTTTGAAATACTCCACAATTCAAAAATCAAACTGTATTACATACACAAATACACAGGAAAACATACATAAATTATCCTCACATGAAGGAAAGTAGCACATACAGTACTTGGGTATAGTCTCGGACGCCGTATAAGGTCGCAAGTTTATCGGTATTCTATTGTTTTCATTTTGGAGAGTGTGTGTATTTAGACTAGACCAACCCTTAAACGTCAGGCATTTATAGTTGACATACCTCCCGTTTGCTCAAAGCGACTTGCTTCTACATTTCTCATCCGTACGACGGAGTGGTTTAAACTCCATTGCCAGCGTTTTTGTTTCCTGAATGGTATAATATGGGAGCCTTCAAGTCTAGATTGAATAGGTACATTCTAGGCAAGCATGCTAAAACTTCGGCCGCATCTTCACTTTCCACTAGGTGAGATGGTGGCCAAATGCTTGTATATCAAACTATCACACTAATATTATAAATCAGAAAAGTTTGTGTGTAAGTACCTATGTTTGTTTTCTCTTCACGCTGTAGCGGCTGAACAGATTTAAATGAAATTTATAATGTATACAGCGTATACCTAGGATTAACACATAGGCTACTTTTTAACTTGATAAAAGCGGGGCACAGGTAGTCTAGCATAAAAGATACAGTAAAATCCCTATCATAATTCCCAAGCGAATTCAACCATCCTGTAATTTTTGTCCAAAAGCAAAACACAATTTAAAATTCAAATTCCAATGAGCACACTAGGATTCCACGTAAGAGTCACCGAAAGCTATGAGGCTTTAACCGGGCCGCGGTAAAGCAGAGATGATTATAAAATTTAAATTTAGTAAGCTATTTAAATCTATGCGAGACGAATGATTTACTGTCTCGCTTTCCTCTGGCTCGTGGTGTAGTATGCTATATTTATGAAAAACGGGTAAGTGCAAGTCTGACTTACAGAGGGTGCCGTACAAAAGCCTTTGCCTAAAAGTGGCATCTGTTTTACCGACTTCACTAAAAAGGATGGAGGTACTTAAATTTTTGAAAGATGTTGCTTTCCAATTGGTCCCATTTAAATTTGATCAAGATCTGATCGCTAGTTTTAGATTTATCGCCAACAATGTGTGTTTAATACGTTGAATCTAATCAAGGTTCCGAAGATAAAGCGGTGAATTCGGTTTTTTTAAGCTTTGCTTGCGTTTAATTATTGTTTGCCGAGTATCCACTAGCGAGTTATAAAAGTTTGAAGTTTATAGTATTTATTAGTGATTGGAGGTTATTTTTTTTTATATTTATTTGAAGGGCTTTGTCGCTTAGCGACCACATCGCCCTGTAAGAAAAATTCAGCATAATAATATTATATTGTACTATTAACTTAAGCTAATTCGTACATACAATATAAACGTTTTGCTCCTTCAGAAATTGGATATGTCAGTAAACTGTTACAAAGGCCGATATCTATACCTCTCATTGAGGTTATATTGTATCTCCTAGGCAGGCTTATAATTTTATTCTAACCGCGAAGTCCGTAGCACTGCTACAGTTTCTTAACTTAATAAATATTTCGCGGCGAGCATCAAAAGCAGGCTGAATAACATAAAACTTGTGCCTAGGATATAAATATGACTTTTAAATCTAATATATACTCGTACCTATAAATTTTGAACTCTTAAACATAATATAAACATAAACGCCGTTACAATCACAGCCCCACACTAAGTTCAATGACTTGTGTCGTGGGTGCCGGAAACATTCACATCACACACAATCACAGCCAGAACCAGAAACACATTTTTTTCCTTAGGGAGAAAAAATGTGTTTACATTATTACAGCCATTACGAGAAGAACCTGGCAAAAAACTCGGCGGCGCATTTCTTATTTTCATTAAGTTTTTTAAATCATTCTTATACACTTAATACATAATTATATTAACCTAGGTTTATCTATATTATGTAGTCGCTAGTAAGCGCTTGCAGTTTACATGTAAATATGACGATATTTACATGTAAACTGATATATTATATATTTCCATGATATTCTCGACCGCATCGTCACTTAACATCAGGTGAGATAGTGGTCTAATGATTGCCTATCACAGTTTAAAAAAAAAAAGTTTGCCTCCATGTATCCTTGTCATTTATGTAGTCATCCGTTCTATAATAAGCTTTCTTTACTAATACTCGTTTTATTACTGATTTGAACTTTTCCACTGGTAATTCAGTAACAATTTTAGGAATTTTATTATAAAATCTAACTCCATTTACCATAAAAGATTTATTCGTTTTCCTAATCTAAATGCGCTGATTGATTTGCTCTAAGTACAAAACTCTGTGTAGCACTGAACTGTATTAATGGGCAAGCGTGACCCTACCATCAGACGAGCAACTTGCTTATTTCGTCAAGAACCATAAAAAAAATTACGCTTTTATCAAAAACTTCTTTGGTCTAGTTTTGTCGGCTTTGAGGTATGGAACCCTAAAAAAGCATTTAAAAAGCAATGCCCATGCTTTTATTGCCGTACATTCGCATTCTGTAAATGATGGTATGTCTGCTATTAAAAGTAAGGGTGCATTAACTTTCAACCTGGCAATATTGAAAATGGAGGTACAGTTCTATGATCTAGATTTTAGAGTTGTGAGTTTTGAAATCAAATCAAAATCGTTAATTCACATGGGCCCCAAAGAGGCATCATGAAAGTGAATGACTCTACTGCCAGATTTGCAAAATTACAGCCATCTTGAGAAGAACCTGGCAAGAAACTCGGCGGCGTAATTTTTTTCTTTTCTTTCGTTTTTTTTCTTTTCATTTTAAACTCATTTATACTTTTATACTCATTCATACGTTACGTTATATACTCAAAAATAAGACAATCATAAATAAAAACCGACTGCGAAATACCTTCTCTCTTCTTTTGAACAGACATAAAAAAAGGAAGTTCTCAATTCGACTGTATATTTTTGTATAGTGTTGTTATGCGATATCTCCGCCAATTATGAATCAATTTTGATGTTTTATTTTGTTTGGTACTTCAAATTCCCATATAAATTTTGTCGGAATCGGTTAAGCCAAAAACGAAATATAAGCGATGAAGTCGGTTTTTTAAGCTTTGCTTGTGTTTCTATTAATTTTATTAACGTTTTACTGTTTTTAATCATTAAAGTGTAATTTTGTTATTTTTCACCACCTATCTATCTCCTATCGAATATAACGATACCTTATTAATTCTCGAAAGATCCATCCAGTCCATTCAGCCGTTTGGAAGATACCTACGAGATAGTAAAGAGATTTACAAATATACAAGATAATGCGAAAAACATTTATATTTTTTTAATTATGTAATCTAAACAATTTTTGTATGCCGTTCTTACCGCGTGGGCCTAAAAAATATACAGTCGACTTAGTTCTGTCGGATTATTCCTTGTCGAATATATGATCTGTCGAAGTAATTATTTGTTGATATATATTTTTCGAAGTAAGCGACTTGTCGAAGTAATGAACTGTCGAAATTTAGTATGACACCCTTAAGTACCCCCTCCTTTTGACGTGATAACGTCTTATAAATCGATGAAAACCGGTTGCACGCACGAAAAAGTGTCACGTTCCGTCTGAGCCTGAGCGTGCAAGCGAAAACGCGGATCAAGCGATAGAGAGGCACGATCGGCCTAAACGTTCGTCTTATGATGTTATCATGCAAAATTATCGTCCGTAAACCGACTTTACAGACAATCAATTTTTTTTGTGATGTCGGTAGTTAATAAAAGATTGTTTTTTTATTTATTTTCAGTAAATTGTTCTTGACAGCGTTCTCTGATATTTAAACCAAACATAAACCGTAATGTAGTTATCTAAAACAATATGGTTATCTAAGCCTGTACACTAAAAGCTACCACAACCTACCAAAGTAATAAAGGGTGTTTGGATACGCAATATTTGTTCAGTAAATTGAATTTCATTCGGTTAAATGTGGTTACGTTAACAATAGTTTTGTAGACAGAGTAATTGATGAAAATACTTGGGACCAAAGGTTGTTTGAAATAGGATTTTTGAGTCACTTTAATAGATTACTCTAAAATGGTTGACATGGAGAAAAAACTATCAAAATTTGATTTATTACGTTCGTTTTTACAATATCCTAGTTATTATCAAATAACAACTTTTTGTTTGTACAACGATTAGTTTAGTTACAACTTCGCAGAATTAGTCAATGTAACAAAATATTATGTAGTCAATACAGTAAATTTTTTACAATTAATAGTCCAGTATTAAAATACCAGATCAAGTAACAACTTTTTTATTTTAATTATTTTTACATTTTATTTATATTGCAATGTAATATAAATGGGCCAATTGCCTTTTACTAAACTAAAACTATATACAGCAAAGACCTAAGTTACCTACAAGACATCGAAATTATAAGTAACTTAGGTCTTAGATCAAGTGCTCAAGCCACACCAGTGGGTAGCGTTCCCATCATGCTGACGGTATTGCCTCTCTGAATTGCAATACTAATACGTTGAGCAAAATAAGTACCAGCATTTTGATCACGCGTCGCCTCAACCAGGCGCTCTGATAGATTTTTGTGATAATAATAATAATAACTAGAAAAATCTGATAATATTCCTCTTTCTGGTTTGCTTATACCCAGTAGCAAACTGACGGACTTATTAAAATGTTGTTTTTTTTTAGTTAGGCCACATCCTTATTGCATACCTACTTCAAAATTCTAATCATAGCTCTAAGCGTATGCTCACAAACAAAAATACAATAATTATTATACCTACACAAAGATTGCAGATAATGGGTTTCCTTTTTATTTCTGCAATCTTTTGCATTTAGCCAGTGTCAAGTTGTAAAATAATTCATGAGTAATTCATATTAAAAGTCCTCGTTACAAGTCACAGTCAAGTTAAATGGCAAGCTCCAGACATAGTTAAGTAGTGCCCTAATAAAATGGTAAAAAATTTACAACAACTTCTTTTAGTGTTTTGGATGATTTGCCTACACTCATGCACGTTTACATAAGAGTAGTAAATAATAATCCACCGTTATTACATCCTCGAAGATTCATAAGTTCTGGAAAATAATACAAATCGACAGTCACTTGTTTACTTTCGCGCCAGAACTCTACATATAGATTGCTGATAATGGTCATTGATGACTAATGATGACGCACAAACTCGCAGAATACAATCACATAGTAGTTCCATACAAAATAACTAGATGGCGCCACAGGAAAAGTTAGCTCGCGGTGGCGTTTCGTTCGCGGCAACAATACCCATCGCCGATGTTTGTTCGACACGTTGCCATCAGAAGGGTCTTAACTGACTCGACTGAACAGCGAGTGATGATTTGGGAAATGATCTCTATGATTACAACCCGCTCGCCCGTTTCTCACCTATCGCAGAGACTCGGGTCGAAAGACTGACGCTGTTTTGGCCTTTTATTTTAATGTATACTTGTTGACAACCGCGGGTTCGCCCGCGGTATTTAAATAGATAACTAATAATACCGTTGCATAAATTGTATCAATTAAAGGTTTACTCGCAGAACGACTCATTCGCGTTAAGTCACGCAGTCACAAAACGTCTCATCGTCATAAACGGTTCCATTCGCAATTTCGCAGTACGTCCCATTCTCAAACCGTCCTATTAGCAGTCCGTCCCATTCGCAAAGTCCCATGCATACATCACATTAATATTAATAACAATAATGAAAATTACTTTTTCTTTATGTAAACGTCTAAGTAGACGTTTAATCTCTTACGTACTATCTCTGGGTGCCGAAAGCAGTGCTTTGCCGAGCAGGATTTTGACCTCAGTTCAAAACTCTGGGTGGAACTGAAATGTAATGAGCAACCGGCGAGCAACTTGCTCGTTTCGTCACTCAATAACAAAAAAAAACAGTTAGTACCTCTGGGGTACCTACCCAAATTCGGTAATTGGAACATACTACTATACACATGGAACTATCAGCCATTTCGCGATACCTTATATATAAGCTATTTATAATTATTTTTTTTTCGCTTTCACACTCACAGCCCCACACTAAGTTCGATGACTTGTGGGTGCCGGAAACATTCACATCTCACACACAATCACAACCAGAAACAGAAACACAAATTTACCATGGGAAGAAATCTTGTGTTCCTGCCGGGAATCGAACCCGATACCCCTGCTTAGAAGGCGAACGCCACCCAATTAAGCCAACGGGCAGTTCAAGCTATTTATAATCCTAATAAATGCGAATGAAACAGCAGGGCACAGCAAGTAACTATTTGATATATACACTATATTTCATTTAAGATCATATTGTATCTATTCGTTTTTTTATATTTGTCTAAGATTTTGATACTTTTTTTTTTATGATAGATAGACAAGCATTTGACCACTATCTCACCTGATGGGAAGTGAAGATGCGGCCGAAGATGTGACCTGCCTAGAAGATACCTATTCACTTTATACTTGAAGACACCCAGATAGTACTGTTCGGGAAACAAAGACGCAGGCAATGAGTTCCACTCCTTCGCTGTACGGATGATAAACGTAGAAGCAAAACGCTTTCTTTCCGGTCTACTATCTACTGTTTCCGTTGCTTTCTTTTATTATTATTTTTTTTTCCTTTAAAATAAATAGACTTATGTATTGTTTGTATATATGTGAATTGTTTATATAAAATATATATTATTATAATATAGTATATATGTACCTATGTATATGTAAATTTGTAATTGATGCGTATATATATTAGATCCGTAAGCACCGTTATGAATAAGCTTTTTATGAACGACGTCCTATTACTTTGCGTTATTCCTATCCATCCAAAGGTTGTCTGGAAGAGATCGCTTTCAGCGCTAAGACCGCCTATTGTTACACTTTTCTAAAAATGTACTGGTAAAATTTTACTATTTGTGTTATTTATTATTTAAGGTGTTCAATAAAGAGTATATCTATCTATCTATCTATATAAGCTGGATAAATCATACTCTAACATAAACGACACATAAACGTATTTAGAAATAGGTAGGAAACGTGTCTGACTTGTCCCTAATTATCTAGGTATTAATAACAGGAGCGGTATAATTTTACCCCGAAGGTAAAATTAAGCACTAAATTGTATTACATTTGAGACTTTACCACATTAAAAGTTTTATCACAAATTTCTCACAGGTCATACAGCGATGTAAGTTTCTTAAAGTGACAGGGTTCTACAGTGGATGTAGAATATGTGGAGGATGGTATGCATTCCAGTAAGGGTGGAAAATTTTACGTCGGTTATTTCATTATCCTTGGTCTATGTTATTATAGGCGTTGCGGAGTATGTAATGTTAGTGATATTATAATTTTAAATTAATTTAATCACTATATATAAAAGCAATGTGTTAGTAGTTATATTCAAAGCGTCACCCGTTGTAATACGTACAAAAAATATATTTTTCTAAAAAAAAATCTATACTGTCACCTATGAAAAACATAAGAATCGATATATTATTTTTATTATAAGGAACTTGATATACAGAGCGGCCCGGACGCTGTGAAGATAAAATGTATGGCGCCTAAGGGACCATAATATACAAAGCAGCCAGGGCACGCGACCGAGCGGCAGGCTCGCGGCGGGCGCGCGCCCGTGACGCTGCTTGTGTATAAGCTCTCGTGTAACAAACTATATAAAGCGCCCGAGACGCGAGTACAGGGCGCGCGTACAGGGGGCTCGCCTCGAGTGCTTTATATATCAAGTCCATAAAACTAATTAAAATTACTTCTTGAAAAACACGGTTAAAATTCGTGACGTTTTTTTAATGCTTTAACAAATATATAATTCTTGAAAAATCTTAATTATTATGAGTCAACTGCTGGAAGCGGGACCAAATTAGTTATTTAGTAATTTTTTGTAGTAATAATTGTAATTTTAGTGTGTGTGTGTATAAATGTTTTTTATCACGTATCTCCGTAACGAATAACCCGATTTTTATGAAATTTGGAATGTAGATAGTTTAAGTTCCGGAATAACACTAAGGTTACTTTTTAGCTTAATTAACTAAAGGTCCTTAAATTAAATAGATTAAAAAAAAAAGCTTAATTAACGCGGCTCGAGCCGGGGGGCACGGCTTGTGTTCAATAAAACTCTTCCTTGATTTCAACAGTTTATTTTTCTCATCATAGTATTTGCGTAAACATTCTCTCGTGTAAACAGACAGCGCTATTTCGTTTATTTTATAGTTACGTAGGGAATTTATTAAATAAAGCGTGTAATGGAACGCTTTGCAATTTTATGATTGTAATTTCCAAAGTGCAAAAAGGTAGCATGAGTATACGTATTTGATTATGTTCTATTAATGCTCAATGCTATTAAAAATTATCTTGCAATAACAATATGAATAATATATTTTTAACCGACTTCAAAAAAGAAGGAGGTTCTATGTTCGACTGAATGTATTTTTTTATGTATGTTCCATATATATGGTCCCATATATATTTTATCGAAATTGATCAAGCCAAAACCAAAATATAAGCGGTGAAGTCGGTTTTTTTAAAGCTTTGCTTACTTTAAATTTTTCTTTTTTATAGCATTAGTATACGTATTTGATTATATTCTATTAATGCTCTTACAATAACAATATAAATAATTATGTACTATTATATTATTAACCAACTTCAAAAAAGGAGGAGGTTCTATGTTCGACTGAATGTATTTTTTATGTATGTTCCATATATATGGTCCCATATATATTTTATCGAAATCGATCAAGCGAAAACCAAAATATAAGCGGTGAAGACGATTTTTTTAAAGCTTTGCTTACTTTTAAATTATTATATTTTTATTGTACCTGCACCACCGTCTATTGGGTGAGCGTTCGCCTTCTAAGCAGGGGTATCGGGTTCGATACCTGGCGGGAACACAAGTTTTCTCCCCAAGGAAAATTTGTGTTTCTGGTTCTGGATGTGATTGTGTGTGTGATGTGAATGCAAACGGCACCCACAACATAAGTCATCGAACTAAGTGTGGGGATGTGAGTGTGAAAGCATTTAGCGTTTATTATTCATTCTTCTGTTACCGTCCATCCATAGGTTGTCTGGTAGAGATCGCTTTAAGCGATAAGACCGCCCATGGTACTACCACGATGATTGTAATATTTTATTATTTTTATATGTTGGTATACAATAAAGTGTTATGTATCGGGTGCCACATTTTTTAATTAAAGGTCTGGTAACTATCCTACCTGGTACAGTAACTGGTAACTATCCTACCTGGTACAGGTGGTAGCTAGGATAAGCGGCCAATAGAAATAACTATATACCTTATAAGACACGCTGCCCTCTCGTCTAAAAGACGCACCGGGTGCTCTCCGGGTAGTCTGGAAGAGATCGCTCTTAGTGATAAGATCGCCTATTTATTTTTAGATTATTATTTTTTGGCATATTATTATATTTGTTAAGGTTCGATAAATAGTTTATCTATCTCTGCAGGCTTGTCCTTCTGCTACTGATAGCATGGCTTTCCTTCCCTGTACGTCATAGTTAAAATTAGTGTATTTTAGTTTCTAGTGAAAATACAAGCAATAAATATAGCATCTGATATCGCAAAAGTATTAATCAAACAGTAATTTCTAAATGAAATCA
Source organism: Lomographa bimaculata (assembly GCA_948107665.1). Classification (NCBI taxonomy): domain Eukaryota; kingdom Metazoa; phylum Arthropoda; class Insecta; order Lepidoptera; family Geometridae; genus Lomographa; species Lomographa bimaculata. Next base: position 6,650,377 of record OX403597.1, read on the forward strand.
TAACAAGCAAACAGTTATATACTTAAGTAAGGACTACAGATGTGGTGTGGATGTGGGTTCACTGGTGGAAGGCCATGGGGCTCTCTACCGGCCTGCACGGCCCCACACGTCTGGGGGGTGGCTTTGGTGAGCAATGTCCTCCATGGGCGCAGTGGCCCGGTTGGGCTTACCGCCGGGGCAAGATAGTGACTGCTAGCGCGACCCTATCTTGCCCCACCTTGGCGAAGGACTGCTCACGGGGGGTTTTTAGTGAGTTCGAGCCCCACACACCCCTTACCTTCACCCCTGGGAAGGAAGGGAAGTGCTAGGCATTTTACCATCATTTAGCCATGGTACTACAAGAAGTACTAAATAAACATAGTAATTCAGACTCAAAGCATTCAACAAACAAGTCTTAGAAGGCTATACCATGTATTACAATCTGTATTAATTGTGAAAGGTATAGATACAAATACCTTGATACCTATTTTTACCGACTTCACAAAAAAGGAGGAGGTCCTCAAGTCGACTGCATTTTTTAAATGTTTCTTCTTTCCACGTGAACCGATTTCAAATTTTTTTTTAGTTTAAACATGCTGCTTTCCAATTGATCCCATTAAAATTTGATCAAAATCTAATCAGTAGTTCTTGAAATATCGTCAATAATGCGTATTCTGTGGACTACATTGACGATGATTTCGTTTTTAACCGACTTCAAAAGTTACCTCATAACAGATTTTTTAAACTTTCGCGAACTTCAATCATGTTTATATGAGAAAACCGGGTCTTTTCGCGCTTTTATTTTCAAAATAGCATTATTTTGACTCACATCACTTCTTCCGTTGTGAGCCGATATATTTATTTTTCATTTGAAAGCTAGTGTCCTCATGTGGTCCCATTGAAATTTGATCAAGATCTGATCTCTAGTACATTAATTTGATCAAGGTTCAGAAGATAATGCGGTGGAGTCGGTTTTTTAAGCTTTGCTTGCGTTTAATTATTTATCTTCGGCAAACCAGATCTTAAGGAATGTAGATACATGTAACCTTAGCCAATGTTACACAGTTCGAAACCCGCAAACCCCGCCCAAAACGTCAACCCATTACCCAAACTCATTACCCGCTCATCAACCCCAGAATTAGGTCATTGGCAGTTCTGTTCACCTTTCATGTTTCTCCAAGCAATTTCCTCTAATAAGAGAGGTTCCGGCGTCGGGAAACAAAAGGTGGTCGGGCAAAACGCGAGCATGGTGGAATAGGCTCGTTAACTTTTCAATTTTCCGACGTAAGCCGAGTAATAGTTGCACGTAGTGTAGGCAGAAGGACGAGTAGACAAACTTGGTAATTAGAAAGAGACAGCTGCTCTTTTTTACATGGCACTAGGTAGTTTTTTGGAAAACATACCAATTTCTTTTGGTACACCATTGGAATTACGATCTAGCCTTAAGACCAATAAGTAATTTAATGTTGACCTAAACTGTTAAAGGAGGGCAGTACAAGGCAGTTATACCATATATTTTTATTTTACGTTCATTTTTTTAAGTTTTACTTCTTAGGTATTGAAATTCTGATACGCAACCTTTTTGTGTGACGAAAAGTGATAGGGTAAGCACTGTGGTGATTAAAATTTATCCCTGTAATAAATTATTCTTATTCCGACCACTATCTCAACTGTTGGTAAGCGATGTGGTAGAGGAGAATACACTAGAATTTGACTGACTTTTAACTATAGCCTTTCAAGATACAATTACATCTCTTAGAACCTGGCGACAGATTTTCCTACTTTTGATTTGTATTAAACAATGAACATACAAGCTTATTTTATTTACACATAATTATTTTCTATTTATACCTACCATCGTAGTAGTTGCGCGTCGTAATATAGATTTTAGGTAATATAAAAGAATAATATGATTGTTGACTTAAGATTTATTTCACGTACATTATTTAGTACAACTAATTTTAATAGAACGCATAAAACCGCTCAGCGCCCGTATATTTATGCGATCGTTAACAAGCTCAAAAATAGCGTACAATTTCTCCTTCTGCATTCACTAATAAAGCCCTCCTCTGTGGCCGGATGCCCCGCCGAGCGATCGTGGCGTAGACCTATTATTTACTACTGGAATTGCCTGTGTAGGTATTAAACGACCTGCAGACACGTAGCATGTAGTTTTTATATGCTACGTTTCGACGGCATGCTACGAGATCGCTACGTCTGCTACGAAGTTTATTAGAGCTAGTTGTCGTAAAAGCTAATTGGTGGATTTGACGTAATTAAAAATACCATTAAATGGCTTTTCGAAGGCTTGGAAACTAATTAGAAACCGTTTTTTGTTAGCGTTTGATTATTATCTCACCTGGTGGTAAATATTGATGATGATGAATCATAATTTCTATATTGATTGTTTAGGTAAACTGATTTTTACTCACCTAGTGAAACATGATAATTTATTCGATGTTATATGATTAGTAGATACTGTTTTATTAATTATTTAAAAAATCCCTCAATTAAAGTATCTGTAGCGAAACTTTAAAGCATTGTTGTTCATTGAGAGCCAGTGACGTTCAAGGCGTTTACCATCTTTAATCATGACTTACCTACAAGTGAAATGCATTTCAAAGAAAAGAAAGAAATTACATTAAACATGACTGTAATAAGGCTTTTAGCTGTAGAGAGGTAGCGTGCAGTTGTTAATACAACCTACGTGCTACGAAGTTACAAATACTACGCGGTTATGTTAACGAAGCCAGTTGTGAAAAATAGCTACTCGTAAATACAACGCGGTTGCTACGGCATACTACATGATTAAAACTAGCTATGGTAAAAGTAGCGCTTGAAGAGGTCTTTATAGTACTTGATCATATGGTCTTTTTGTAAACTGTTAAGCCATGACAGCGCCGCGTTAGAAACCTACATCCCGATTAGGCTACGGTTTTGAATTCGACGACGGCAGACGTCATGTTGAAACCCATATTTGTTGGACATTTTCTAGAGCTTGCTTGGATTGCTACCCTCTGTTTGTAGTCTTTCTTTGAGACCAAGTCATTTTAGGCCTTGCGTGTAAACCATTATCCACAACATCATAAATTTCCATTGAGGAGCTCCGTACGATACTGGGTGAGGTAGTGATTGATTGCTAGGCTATCAAAGAAAACAAAAACCGTGTACAGTGGCGAGACAACAAATTGGTAATAGGCCGAGAACGAAGTAGAATATATGATTTTTTATGTCTGATAGACAAGCGTTTGACCGCAATCTCACCTGATGACCTGATGGAAAGCGATGATGCGGCCGAAGATGTAGCATGCTTACCTCCATGTAATCTTTAATTTTAGTTTTTTGTATTTTGCGTTGAGCGGCGTTTATAGAAATAATGCGAATCTGGCAATAGAATCATTAACTTTCATAATTGCCTCTTTGGGGCCCATGTGAATAAACTATTTAGTTTTTTTTTTTAATGTATGTAATAGGAACACTGTGTTGAATAGCGTTATTTTATTAAAAATACGTCCATTTTAAAAGGGGGAATTTACCACCTCTATATTACCTCTAATTATTAAGGGGCAAACATTTTTTATTAAAATCTCTGAAAGTATGTTGTCCTCAAATATCGGTAGTCCGGGCCCGGAAGCATTATGTATTTATGTATATACATTACATGTTTAACAAGTTCCACCCAGACGGCACAATGCTTAACCCTTAATGAGGTACGTGACGTTCTTCACTTCAGATGGACAGTCAACCACTCAGACTTCTTGTTATTCACAAGACGAGCTCAAATTATATACTTTCAACGTCTTTTGTCTTTTGCGTTGAGATGTATTAATAGAAATTACTCATTGATTCATTTATACAGACACAACATTTGGACAGATTCTCGATAATTACTATATGTCGTGTCATTATTTAGTAGATTTTGACATCTACCCACATTTTTTTATTTTTTATTATTAATAGTCTCGCAATTAGGTAAGATAGTACATATTAGTTTTGGTTTTATTGTTATATACATTATTACTGTCGTACACTCGGTAGTGATAAGTTATCTTGTCTTTCTCTTGTAAGCTAATTGTATTCCTTTAGAGAAATAAATATCTTAATTCGTAATCCATATATATTGAAGTGGAATTTCTTAAGGGGGGGCTTTGAAATTCTGATCAGAAACCTTTTTCTGTGACAAAAAGTGGTGCGGGTAAAGACTGTGATGAATAAATAAAATGTTTCCCTGTAATAAAGAAGTGTCACTTCTATTGAGTGTCTTTACGATATACTCTGTTTTTTGGATAATTTACAAATCGCTTCACTCACATACGAATTATGCGTTTTTATGTTACATTTTTTTATACACTTCTATTAAACATCTGGTATGATTTACGTGATTGTGGTGTCGTGAGAGACCATTATCCTAGTAATGTTAGTCAGATTAACGTTTATGATATTAATATCTCCTCACAACCGTTAAGCATGTTTCAATATAGATAATGCTATATTATGTTTTATCGGTTATTTGCAGTTGATAGTATAACTGATTATACGTCATAAATGTCATAATAGGTACACTAGAACATAATTAATCAAAAACTCTCTGTACGCTCTTAGCCCAAAATTTACCACAAATATACATATATACGCAGAGAATACGCATCTATATACGTGTATTAATGTCAAAAGATTACTAAAATCTTAGCACTGAATTCAATCGTATTCCGTCCATTTGATTAGATTCAATCAGCAATTTCCAGTGAATAAAAAAAACGTTGCCCTGACAATTACGAACACTACAAAAAAGAATCAGCCAAATCGATCGAGACGTTTTTAAGTTTTTGCGAGACTAACGCAGAACAATTGATTTTTATACATATAGAATAGATAGATTATGCATATGGAACCAAATATATTTTTAACTGAATGAAACGCTTTCGTCTTGAGTGTCGTCTCTACTATTATACGTAAGTAACACTATGTCAACGTCTTTCGTCCGCACAAGTCACAGAGTTTCTTAATGAAAATTGTTTGTCCAACGTTGCTTGATAATTGGGTTTTCTTTAAAATGTAATTTGTGTGTCTTTGGCAGGAACTCCAAAGATTAAAGAAACAAAGGGATGTCTAAAGTCAAACGGGGTCACTGTCTAAGAATAAAACGCCTCAGGGTATTTTTATATTTCAAAATTCTAAAATAAGAACAACTGAAACGACGACACGAGACTCGGCTTCGGTCGGCTTTATATGATCCGTGCCTGAAAACTGTTTTCAAAGTCATAATCAAAGTAATGAGAACATAATTAACTGTTCAATTCTTCAAGGTAATAAGATAAATAGAAAAATTAAATGTTATTAACTTGAGCGTATAACCATCAAATATTTTATAATCTGTATAGAATACGCTTCACGCACATTTAAAAAGGCAGTTAAGGTGCTTTATTAATGACAATGATACATAGAGAAAAACTGCACCAGCGCTTTCAAGTGACTACATAATATAGATACACCTAGGTTAATATAATTGTATTGGTGTTTAGGAATGATAAAAAAAATGAATGAAAAAAAATGCGCCGCCGAGTTTCTTGCCAGGTTCTTCACGAGATAGCTGTAATTTTGCGAATCTGGCAGAGTCATTAACTTTCATGAGTGCCTCTTTGGGGCCCACGTGAATAAACGATTTCGATTTTTAGTTTTAAAAGAGGAGACAATACCAAAAAACTGTAAGGACATAATTTTACTTAAACTTACAGTCAAGGACGCTTCCCAAATATGAGTTCTGCTAAGAATAAAAAACCTAAATACATGCTATATTAAAGGATTTGTAGTAGATAAATAAATTGAATTATTTTCATCAGTAATACTAAAATAAACAAACTGTTTAATAAAAAAGTGATTCCGCCTTTTTTATTTCATTATTAATATATAAAGTATTCCTATGTTCATCTCACCTACACGCTTGAACAAATTATGCTATCGTAGACTAAGTAAGTTGTTTTTCTTTATGTTTAGTGTTTCTGCGCTGTGTTTATTTGTTTTTTTCTGTGTTTATATTATGAGAATAAATGATATTATTTTTAATATAAATAAAATATAAAAGGTTAAGGCTGTTTTTTAAAGCTTTTCTTCTGTTTATTTTTATATGTTTTTATAGGAAAAGAATGTAAAAAAAAGAGTTTTTGGTGTACAAAAACTGAACAAAGTATGATAATCTTTTTTTGGACCAAGGGACTTCTATTTTGTCAGAACCATAGCGTGTGCATGTGTTTTTGACACTTATATGTGTTCCGTGATTCTCGTAACGAATGTTGCGTCGGGTTTCGTCTATATTCCACAGTCGGACAGTTTATAAAAGAGTTCTGAGGTAACAAAGACAAAAAATACAACCTCAATTTTTTTAAGTCGGTTTACAAATTATGATCCTAGCCACGCACAATCGCCTTCCAAACCATGAAACAGCTCGTAATTAACAGTAATTCTCGTGTTTTCCCCACAAATGTCATATTAAGATTAAAACAGAGATTAAAGTCAGACATTTTCGTAAACTCACATTAACTGTGCGAGTTAATGATAGAGGCCATTAATTTAAGGCCAAAACTCGCTTTTTTAGGGGTCATATTTATGAGAACGGAAATTAAAACTCTCATGCGAGTGAAGCTTAGGTTTGTATGATTGAAGATAGAACGGCTATTGGAATTTTTAGAAGTTGTTAATGTCATGATGACAGTTGGGTTACTTTTTATCAGGTTAAAATAACAAGTTGTCAAAAGGAATTTTGCCGCGAAAGATAAAAAATGGCGTTGTTGATTTTATATCATTTTACAAAACCTGTGATTCTTCGAGTGTTAATGTGCATGTTAATGTGTGTACATAAGTGTATGCAAGTTATACAACGTTGAAAAGCGTGATTTTCGTCTTCGCTCTCTAAATGCTCTTACAATTTCGACCGAATTACCCCATAATAGTAAGCCGTATGACAAAATCGAAGATACATAACCATGGTTTGCGAACAAGTCTCCAGAATTGTTTACATTAATTAATATAAAAATAGTGAAATTATGGCCTGGACTCTCTCCTTGTAAAAAATCCTTACATAACAGGAACACGGGCTATGATGAGTAGTCGATTTATTGAAACCCCTTCGGCCGTCTACGAAACCGTAGTTTAGTAACTGGTTCCGGTGGAGGAATTATTCTTCCTTGTACGTAACTAGTTTCGATGGATGAACTTTTCTTCTTTTTACGAAACTACGGTTACGTACAAGGATTTTTTTCAATACTATAAAAGTTTGCTAGTTACGTACAAGGAAGAATAATTCCTCCATCGAAACATATTAAAATATTTATTAAAACTCTTCAAGGATTTTCAACTCCGAAGACCGAGAAAGGTACAACACTCCTAAACTTAGAACGAAACCCACCAACATCCTTCGAAGTTTCGAGAAACCCGATAGAGTGTTACAAAGGAACCGCAACGATACAGAACGTGTGTGCCCTTTGATTCGGTTGACTGGAGCTAACTAATTATTGATTGAGAAGTTATGTAACCCTGGGAGAACTAGAATATCTAGCAATGGTTTAGGAGACATAATTATGAGTGAGCTTTATATCTGTTATCCAATCTTCTCGGTAACGCAATAATACTGACCAAGAAAAGAAAAGTAACCTTAATAAAAAAAAAAAAATCTGTTTACAACACCAACCACAAATGATTTTCATACTAACTCCTAAGGTTGAAAAGAAGTGATCGCTCTCAGTGATGAGTCCGCCCATGGTATATAGATTTTAGGAATAAGTTTTTTTTTTTTTTTTATGTTGGATAGGCAAGCATTTGACCACTATCTCACCTGATGGAAAGTGAAGATGCGGCCGAAGGTGTGACATGCTTGCCTAGAAGATACCTATTCACTCGAGACTTGAAGACTCCCAGATTATACCGTTCGGGGAACAAAGACGCAGGCAATGAGTTCCACTCCTTCGCTGTACGGATGATTTGTTTTATGACTTTATTTGGCGCATTTTTTTTTTTTTATATCCTGGTTCTTATTTAGCTCAGCTTATTAGCATTGCAGTTCAGAGATGCCGTCAGCATGATGGGACCGCTACTCACCTGGTAGTGCAGGTCCCTGCCCTCTGCGCCGCCTACACAATTTTAGTTCTGATGGCATTACAATTATTTATATTCAGAATGATTGTAAATACAAGACACCCGCCGCGGCGCCACAAATTTACGAATTACCTTTTTTTTTAACCCCGTCTATATTAATATCAAATGAAAGGATTTGACTAGTAGAATACACAAAAAACATCATAATAATTGAAACGTAAGCAAAGCTTAAAAAACTGGCTTCACCGCTTATATTTTGGTTTTGGCTTGATCAGTTTCGATAAAAAAAATATGGGACCACCTCTGAAGTATAATCTACCAAACGAAAAAATAATTTTAAGAATCGGTCCACAAATGGGGAAGAAATCGGTGAAGATACATAAAAAAATATGTACAATACAATACAATACAATAACTCTTTATTGACACCAAAAGATAAATACAGCTTACAGAGAAACTTATATAATACATTGTACAATGGGCGGTCTTGTCGCTAAGAGCGATCTCTTCCAGACATAACCTCCTCCTTTTTTGAAGTCGATTAAAAATAGCTATTAGTACATTATCTAAATCAGCATTATCTTTCTTTTCAATAAAACCGTTTAACTTAAAAGTTTTTTACCTATTTTATTTACATAAATATCATGGTACCATTTTAATTAGTCAAGGGATAAAAATCAATTAAATCGTTCCGCTCATTGGAGTCTGTAATGGCATCAGGTATAATGAGTGTATCCACCGTTATATGAACTTCCCCTCCCCGCAAACTCCATCAAACATTGGATATGCACATCGGAGATGGATATACAGCCATGGATCTGGAGAAAATGGTCAAGGGAGAGTTGAAAGTGAAATTTTGTTTGTTCAAAGTGTGGATGGTATTGCATTTACAGATACGACCAAAAACATATATATAGAATCTATATATATGTACAACACATACTTGTGTAAACTAGTCTAAGATCTGGCGCCTTCACTTTGCTTTAAAACATTTGAGGTTAATTGATTATAACTATTTTTGACCGACTTCCCATTTTTTCTTTTTTTTAATGTGTTTTACCTCATAACTTCTCTCCACGTGAGCCGATTACAACATTTTTTTTTAGTTTGAAAGATGTTGCTTCTTATTGGTCTCATTTAAATTTTATCAAGATCTGATCTCTAATTTTTGAGTTATAGTCAATAATGCGTGTTTTCATTAAATCTGATCAAGGTTCCGAAGATAAAGCGGTGAAGTCGGTTTTTTAAGCTTTGCTTGTGTTTAATTATCTTCGTTATGTAATTGTTTCATATTCGTATTTGTTTTTCAAGTACAGGATATAACGTAGTTTATAATTATGCAACTTTCACTTATTATAAGCAATCGTTTTTGATATAGACCCTGGTATAAAATAGGCCTAAAAGCGTGACTTTGATGGCATACTAAATTGTTATTTTCAAACAATTTATTTAAAACTAGCACCACCACTACCCGCTATTATCAAGTTAAAAAGTAGCTTATGTGTTAATCTTAGGTATAAACTATGTACATTCCAAATTTCATCCAAATCCGTTTAGCCGTTGAAGCGTGAAGAGGGTACAAACATACTTACACATTTACACACTTACACACAATCTTTCGGATTTATAATATTATAAGTAGGATACAATTTCGTACTTTACTAGTAAATTTCATTTTAACAATGCCACACACGGATAGAAAAAGAAATAGTACATATTTTACTCCCGAATTACTTGTATGAAAGAGAAAACAAGTATACTTACAAACTCATATATAGGCATTCAATACACTATCATCCTACTAATATCCTACTAATATTATAAATCTGAAAGTTTGTGTGTAAATGTGTAAGCGTGTAAGTATGTTTGTTCCCTCTTTAACGGCACAACGGATTTGGGTAAAATTTGGAATGTGCATAGATTATACCTAGGATTAACACATAGGCTACTTTTTAACTTGATAATAGCAGAGAAGCCGCGGGGCACGGCTAGTCTTATATATAAAAGGCATTAGAGCTACGTTGTTAGGTACATACTTGCAAGTATCACATCACACTAATATTATAAATTTGAAATTTTATATATGTACAAGATAAGATGTATAAGAAGATAGTGTATTGTTATCCACATATATATACCTTATCTATTTATATACCCGGTCACATTATCTCGAGACCTCGCTGGAATGCATTATTTTTCATCATTTTAATCATATCATTATAATAATATTACCTACATTAAATTAATTAACACAATATTTGTTTTGTTGGAAATCTTATTGTTTATAATAATATCCTACTAGAGTATGCTTGTTTTGCGCACCATATCAGAGCGCCGACGCGACGTGACGTCATCGACGCTAGGTCTCGAGATAATGTGACCGGGATTTGTAAGTAGTATTTAAGTTACATATCCGTATTTAATTTGTTTTATACTTCATGAGTTGAGAACACCACCTACAGCAAAATATTTCTACTATCCTGTCCATCCAAAGGTTGCCTGTAAGAAATTACTTAATGTGATAAGTCCGCCCATTGTACAACAATTATTGTTTTTCGTTTATTTATTGTTATTGTTTTTAACTACTTATTGGTATTTAATAAAGAAATATTGTATTGTATTGTGTATTGAATGCCAATCATATTCAAACGATACATCATAGCGTTCGTAACCTCGTTTACTATTAAACATCAAAGTTAACTATTTACAAACATACTGGTAGATAAACCCGCACGAACCCTAACCACATTATATGAACGAGCACTAAACGTGGATCATGGAAGCGGGTCATTCAATTATCCACTAATTAGATTCAGAGCGGTGCTGAACCAATAATGATGTTGAGCGTTGTTATCGCGAGGCTTAAAACATGTCATGGACTGGAGAGTCGTTTATCAGACGGGACCGGTCGAGTAGCACCGTAATTAAACGTAACACGGTACTCACTGGTTTTGTGGTTGGGGAACAATGGTTGCGATTATTTTGTTAGTTAATATTGTTGTTGAGTGCTGTGTTGTGACGCTGTAACATGGATACTTATTTGTCAAAGAGTACCGGTAATATGTACCGTAATGAAACTTAACAAGGTACTCGGAAGGTACTCACTGGTTATGTAGTTGGAGAACAATGGTTGCGATTATTTTGTTAGTTAATATTGTTGTTGAGTGCTGTGTTGTGACGCTGTAACATGGATACTTATTTGTCAAAGAGTACCGGTAATATGTACCGTAATGAAACTTAACAAGGTACTCGGAAGGTACTCACTGGTTATGTAGTTGGAGAACAATGGTTGCGATTATTTTGTTAGTTAATATTGTTGTTGAGTGCTGTGTTGTGACGCTGTAACATGGATACTTATTTGTCAAAGAGTACCGGTAATATGTACCGTAATGAAACTTAACAAGGTACTCGGAAGGTACTCACTGGTTATGTAGTTGGAGAACAATGGTTGCGATTATTTTGTTAGTTAATATTGTTGTTGAGTGCTGTGTTGTGACGCTGTAACATGGATACTTATTTGTCAAAGAGTACCGGTAATATGTACCGTAATGAAACTTAACAAGGTACTCGGAAGGTACTCACTGGTTATGTAGTTGGAGAACAATGGTTGCGATTATTTTGTTAGTTGATATTGCTGTTGAGTGCTGTGTTGGGGCGCTGTAACATGAATACTTATTTGACAAATAAGTATTCATATTATACATATGACCGGTCATATTAACTGTAATTAAACGTAAAACTTTAGTCATAGGTAATGTGGTTGGGAAACAATGTTTGCGATTATTTTGATACTTAATATTTTTGTTGAGTGTCGTGTTGTGACGCTGTAACAACATATTTATTTGTCAAATAGTATCGGTCATATGACCTGTAAATTAATGTAACACGGTACTCACTTGTTATGTGTTTGGGGAACAATGGTTGCAATTATTTTGTAAGTTTATATTGTTGCTGAGTGCTGTGTTGTGACGCTGTTACATTGATACTTATTTGTCGAATAGTACCGGTCATATCATCATCATCATCATCTCAGCCGCAAGAAGTCTACTGCTGGATATAGGCCTCCACCAAAGATCTCCAAAAAGAACGGTTGTTAGCGGCCTGCATCCAGCGTCTTCCTGCGACCTTCACTATGTCGTCCGTCCATCTTGTGAGCGGTCTTCCGACACTGCGCTTGCCAGTCCGTGGCCTCCATTCTAGAACTTTTCGGCCCCATCGGCCATCCGTTCTACGTACTATGTGCCCTGCCCATATGAACTGTAATTAAACGTAATACGGTACTCACTGGTTATGTGGTTGGGGAAGAATGGTTGCAATCATTTTTTTAGTTCATATTGTTGTTGAGTGCTGTGTTGTGACGCTGTTACATTGATACTTATTTGTCGAATAATACGGGTCATATGAACTGTAATTAAACGTAACACGGTACTCACTGGTTATGTGGTTAGGGAACAATGGCTGCGATTATTTTGTTACTTAATATTGTTTTTGAGTGCTGTGTTGTGACGCTGTAACATGGAGACTTATTTGTCAAATAGTATTGGACATATGAACTGTAATAACACGGTATTCACTGATTATCTGCTTGGGGAACAATGGTTGCGATTATTTTGTTAGGTAATATTGTTGTTGAGTGCTGTGTTGTGACGGCAAAATGACCCCATTCGTAAATAAGGGACGTGAAATCGTACTCATTTTATTACATGAATTACAAGAACATAAATGTTCGTGTAATTGTTCATCAATTTGCTCGATCATGTGTGTCTATCGCCTAACAAACACTGCCATAGATGAGTGAAGTGAAATGAAATGGATAGGAACCAACTCACGAGATGTCGGCGGCGATGTCGAGTGTCGTATCTCGCGATTACCCTGTCTCCGGACAGTGAAAGAATAGAGTACTGTGCAATGAAATTGAAGTGGAAACCTTGATATAAACCAGCTATGCCTTGATCTGCTGATATGCTTTAAACTGCCCGTTGGTTAAAATACAAGTTTTCTCTCCAAGAGAAATTTGTGTTTCTATTTCTGGGTGTGATTACGTGTGTGATGTGAATGTTTCCGACACCCAAAACACAAGTCATCGATAACTTCATTGAGTGTAAAAGTGTTTGTGTTTTTTATCTATTTGTCGCTATGAAGTTTCGTAGTATCTAATTCAATCCCAAAAGCCATCAATTAACACTTATGCTGCAAGTTTATATTTATGTGCAGTAAATGTATTTCAACCGAATTCAAATAAGGAGGTTCTCAATTCGACAGTATATATATATATTTTTTTGCATGTATGCTACGCGATATCTCAATATTTATTGTAAGTCGATTTTGATGATTCTTTTTTTGTTCGTTAGAGTATACTTCAGAGATAAAATAGATATAAAATTTTATCGACATTGGTCCAGCCAAACCGAAATATAAGCGATGAAGTCGGTTTTTTAAGCTTTGCTTGCGTTTTAATTACTCATCATGATATGAAATAAATTTTAAAAATATATTTTCAGTAGAATTGAAAACCTCTTCCCTTTTACGAGTGCTATAATCTACTTTTTTTGTAATTTATCATTGTACCTACTATCTTCTTTGAGGTATTAATGCATAGTATAGTTTGGATCCCTTGTATATTATAGCGTCAACAAAATGAATAATAGAAGAAAAGTTAATGTTAATACTAACGTATCATGTGTTATTTATAAAATAAGACAAGATCTTATAAACCAAGTGTATTCTTTACAAACTTTCATATGAATTCACTATACCAATACGTTACCACAAAGATATTCAATATCAATAATCTCCGATTATTCTGATTTTCCATTATATTACCCCAATCTCTTATTGGTACTCGTCCATATATTGATATTGCTATAAGAGGCTTTATTGGTTCACTTGTAAGTGAGCTCTATGACTAGCTTATGCCTGTGACTACGGTTTATTTCTTATTTTTCAATTTAAAAATTAAATAAATTGTTCATTCACATGTACGCCATATTTAAGAACGTTAATGTCTAATTACTCAATAAAGTCAATGACTAATTATTATAGATTGGCAACAGCCAGTAAAAGAACCTAGCAAAAGACTCGGTGGTGCTTTTTTTTCATTATTTTTTCAAATATGTCTTACATCAAAAACATATCAGAGGGCCTGGTTGAGGCGACGCGTGATCGATATGTTGGTACTTATTGGCTCAACATATTACCATTGCTATTCAGAGAGATAATGCTGCCACAATGAGGGGCACGCCATTGGTAGTGGGCTTGAGCATTTGAGTTACCTATAAGCTCTTGTAGGTAGGTAACTTAGATATTTGCTGGGTAGGTGTATTTAGTTTTAGGAAATAAAGGCAATTAGGTTGGACGTAGGTATAAGAGTGAAAGGAAGGTAGGTATATTTTGCAGTCGCCAGAAAGGACTTCTGCAGTTTGCCACACGATACACGTACCTATATTATTATTATTATACATATTTACAGTCATGGCTGAATGTATTTTATAGAAATTGATATGTAGATGTAGATAGTCTTGAATGTTTGGAAATGCTGGCAAAGCTGTAGTTCATAATTACAAATTTCATGAATTGCCGATCCCGTTTGCGAAGTGGGCAAGTATACGCTTTCTCCTAGGGGATCCTGGGTTCGATACCTGCCAGGAGCACAATTTTCCTTTGTATACTTGGGTATTATCGTGTGCGAGCATGCGATGTAAATATTTTCGGTACCCACAAGTCTTTAAACTTAGTTAGAATTTGTTTGTACGTTGTTTTTGTTAATTTCAATAGAACAGAGAATATAACAGACATCCACACAAACGCTACATTTTATATGAGTAGAGAAGATTATGAGTGTTATTACATTTTGATTTACGATATGGGATCGGATTCAATATCTGATTAACCTTATTGTATTTTACTCATAAATTAGGCTTAACTGTATTATTGGATATCTGTGCATATTGAAGTAATCTTCTAATAATTGCATTTATCAAATTATTTACGTATCAATTATGTTGGTCATTACTATACTGTTCTTTTTATTATTGGTGTCATTAAAGAGTTATTGTATAGTACTATAACATGATCTTAATTCTCACTTTCACCCATTATCTGACTCTCAATTAAAAAAATAAGCAAGATGCCTGAAATATTATCTTTCGTCCGTCATTTATATTGTTATTTTATTTTTTTCTAATTAAACAAAAAATTACATTATTAGTCGGATGTACATTTACAAATATTAATATAGGGCAAAATAATCCATTCCCCATATTCCCTATCCGTCAATTCTTTTGTTAACAGTACTAAGCATTCCATGGAGCGATGTCGACTAAAAATTTTAAGTTTTGTTCGGTAGAGCCCAGTGGATTTAAAGTATGGACATTCAATAGTTTGAGAACAATAGCCGTGGAGCATAGTGGCATAACCCGCTATTTTAGGCCTAGCGTGTTTACTTTTTTATGCTAGATAGGCTAGCATTTGACCACTTGAGATAATGGCCGAAAGTGATGATGCGGCCGAAGATGTCACATGTTTGCCTAGAAAACTTAATTTCACTCTAGACTTGAAGATACCCAGATTTGTATCGTTCGGGAAATAAATAATTATTATTATAATAAGCAAAAAAACGCATTCACACTCACAGCCCAAGTTTAGAGAATTATATTGTGGGTGCCGGAAACATTTACATATCACACACACAATCACACCCAGAACCAGAAGCACAAATTTCTCTTGGGAGGGAAAAGTGTGCTCTTGCCGGGAATCGAACCCAGGACTCACAGCGCAGAGGGCAGACACTTGCCCACCGCGCCAAATGCGCGTCAAAATATTTATAATACTTTATTATTTCCCTGAATATAATAATTACTAACCATCAAGTGAGATAGCGGTCGAACGGTAGCCCACCAGAGATAGGCTACCCCATATTTTATCATACACTAGTTTTCATAATTTCAGCAGAAGATAATAAACTGGGTTTGAATATTTACCCACGAATCCATCGATCAAAAAGGTTTTTTCCTTTTCAATAGGTTCTATTATTTTCTTTATTTATACAACATGGACCCTTTTCTTTACCTTACCTATAGAGCCGGCTAAACCTTTATTGCGAAGTACAAAAGGCATGTCTAGACGTTACAGGCCTTGTACCTACAGGCTGAAATAAGGTTTTATATAGCTTTTACTTAATGTGATCGAAGACACATTGAACTTAATATAATAGGTAGATCTTGTGCTGACAGGTTTTATTGAAAGTAACTCTGATTTTCGTAGTAAATGATGTTGAAATTGATTATAAAAGGGTTCTAGAATGTTATGCAAAATATAAACGTACTTTGGAATTGGAAATTCTTGCGTGAGATTTTGCGTCTAACAGATATTAACAATATCATTTTGTTATTTGTAGTAGAGAGTATGTGACAACTAATTTATCTTTTCTATCGTTGATTGTTATTCCATAAAATGAACATAAACAGAAAAAATATAAACCCCGGAACATTCACGTCAATCACACCCTGAACTAGAAACACAAAATCGTGCTTTAAAAAACCCTTAGAGAAAAACTTGTGTTCCCACTGGGAATCGAACCGGACACCTGCTAATAAGATTAGAGATACGTAAAAATATCATTCAGATTCTTTATTTACATTAATAATAACATCACCTACCAGGTCAAATTGTTAATCTAAGCCATCAATAAACCTACTCAAAAACATAACGAAGGTCGATCGCAGCGTCACTTATAAGACCCCATATTCCCAATCCGACAATTATTTTGCTAACAGTACTCAAATTTCCATGGAGCGATGTCGGCTAAAAATATAATTTTAATTTTTGTTCGGTGGAGCCCAGTGGATACAAAGTATAGACATTCAATCGTTTGAGAACAATAGCCGTGGAGCGCAGTGGCATAACCCAATCGTTATTCTAGGCATATCACATTACAATTTAATAATTCAGCCATATGAATTTTTCATGAAAAATACTGAATTTTCAGCTCAATTAATGTTTTCATTTACTGATAATCAGTTTTTAAACATCAAATACAGTCGAATAAAGCAACTAAGTCAACTTTCAATTTCTACCGCAAACCGGCGAGCGAGGCACTGCAGTAGAGAGATAAGCGTAGTGTATTAGCGGACTGCAACACAAAGTAAACAAACTATAATGTACCATGCTCCTACTATTTTCTATACTGTGCTATCTGTACCACGCCCTGACTAGTCATTCGTTAGCGAACTAGTTCAAGGAACGATATAAATTCGTATGTAAGAACATACCGTTGCGGATTTACACATTTGCCGCCAATAGGCTATTAAAATTTTGCCGCTCTTATCGACCTCTACAATTCAATTCCTTATAGTCCAGTTATATTAGTCAAATTAGGGCAAGAATCTTGGAACGTGAGATAGTCAGCCATAAAGTTGTATAAACCGTTATTTTGGCACCCTAAAACTTGTCTCAAAATCTACTTATAGTAGGGTATCCGCGACTACAGATATTCCAATGTCAGAGGCCAAAATATCGATTTTTTACACATTTATTGCAAATATTTCGATTCCCATGGGTTTTATGCTGTTTGTATGTATTAAAAATATTGTAGAAGATTAAATTCTCTACAACTTTTGTTTAAACATTGTTTTATAATCTTGAACATTTTCGAGATAGAGGGCAGAGAGCGCGCGATTTATCCAAGTTTACATCTAAATAATAACAAAGTACTCAATAAAAAAGTTGGTGTAATAGGATGATAGAGTATGGGCAGTATACTACCTACATAAAACACTATATTACACCACTGTTTGCCTTAATTAGTATGAATGTAAACTAGGTAAAAAAAAATAGGTCCCAAATTTGCCGCTCCTAAAATCTGCCGCCCTAGGCTCCAGCCTACTCAGCCTGCTGGTAAATCCGCCTCTGAGAACATAGAGCACTTGGATTAGCAATCAAAGATAAATTACCGAAGTTAATGAGCCCTTTTAGTCCCTTTACCAATAAGCAGTCTTTGGCACCTCACGTAAAAAGTGTTGATACATTTATTATTGAAAGCTGATATCTTTCATCGCCCCGCCATCTTGCCTCTTAGCAAGGTTTTATAGGCAATGGCGTAGATTAATTTTGACAACTATTTAAGCATTACTTAACGATATTTTAGCGCTAAATCGCGTTTATGAGTGAAATTTTTGTTAAACTGTAGCTAAGCAATTGATAAAAAAATTAAGAGGAATTTATAAGTAAGACTGATGATAGTAAAAACTGTAGTGACTAACTATTTGAATATCATATATGGCTTAAAATTCGTAAAAAAAAGTCGACTAAATTGGTAGTAGGACAACTATTTTGTCCGAAAATAGTCGCCAACAAAGTAAATCGTCATTTTTTTACGTGTCTTAAGCCGTAATGTTTTCGGTTCTCCCGACACAAGTCATCGAACTTAGTGTGAGGCTGTGAGTGTGAAAGCATTTATGTTTATGTTTACGTTTGGTAGATAATTTCGTCTTAGAGGACACTCACATACGGACTCTACGTTCATCAGATACAATGCTTTTAGCTTTTTCGGCTCATAGGACTAATTTCCTTGACCACTCCTTTGGCATAGTAGCGGTGCGGCTATGGAATGATCTTCCAATCGATATTAAAAAATCACCCTCAAAAGCTTGTTTCAAAAAGCACGTAAAAGATCATTTTCTTAAAATGATTACCAAAGCCTTATAATGTTAACAAACTTCTCTGAGCACAGTTATTAGTATATATTTATATATATATATGTTATATATTTTTTAGATTTTTTCTTATATATTAAATTTTTAGATATTTATGTCATATAATTTTTATTAGTATGTATAATTTTAAGTATTTTATATTTATGTACATTACAATTCGATATAAATTTCATTTACATATATTTTTTTATCCCTAATTGATGCACGCCTCATGTCATTTCATTTTCCACCGCTGGATGACTGGTAGAGAATGCTTTTAGCATTAAGTCCTCCTTTTGTACACTTTTTACTGTGCAATAAAGTATTAAATAAATAAATAAATAATTATAATAATATATGTACAAACTCCACAATATTTTTGCTAATAAAAAAATAACCTCTACGTATTTCTATAAAGTATCAAGATTAAAGTGTTGAAGCGTAGGCTGAAGCCCGTTTACTGTAGAAAGATTAAAACTTAGTACGAAAATACAAACAATACTATTAAATAGTTCCTATAAGTTTGCTTAATTCAAAATAAAAGATCTTTTCAACCGATTTCAAAAAAGGAGGTTCTCAATTCGACTGTATGTTGTTTTTGTATGTATGTTACGCGATGTCTCCGTCAATTATGAATGATTTTGATGATTATTTTTTTGTTTAATTGGCGGAATTATCGCGTAACATACACACAAAGAAAACAGTCGATTGAAGAGGTTTCTAGAATTTTACAACTTACCCTGTACATAAGTTATCGCGTCTTTGATGCCGATGCTAGGAACCTACAAGAATATTGATTATACTATGCTGAAACTGTTCAATTCACACAGATAGAGGCAAAGCTCACCTTCAACAAATAAAGCCACTGTACCAGAATGATCCTTGAAAGGCCCACATTGCGTGAGAGGAGAGGTGTCACTTACCCCGAGGCTAACCTGTTTAACCGAAAGAGAGCCCTATTACGCGCTCAAAGTTATCTTTGGCATCGATCATTCACAAAGCAAGGGAACCCTTTAATGTCGGATGGTCCGTGCGTGGTAGAAACCTGCTAAGCTAGATGGGATGGGTCGGGTACAAAAGGGCTCGCTGTTTTTACCCAACTATGGCGAAGCGGGAATGAGGGGTATGATTTTAGCACCGTATGTATGTTTGCCCATATAATTTATACGCAAGACAAGCTTAAAAAATCGACTTCATCGCTTTAAAAAACTATTGATCGAATTTAAATGGGACCAATCGGAAAGCGCCAGCTATCAAACAAAAAAAACATGCTGGACAGTCTTTGGGGACTGCCGATAGAAGTGAAAAGTTTATTATGTGGAATTGTGAGGTATCGAGTAAACCTAATATAACCAAAAAGATACAAAAATAATTAAAAAACGCAAGCAAAGCTTTATAAAACCGACTTCATCGCTTCATCTTCGGAACCTTGATCAGATTTAATGTATTAAACACGCATTATTGACTATAACTCAAAAACTAGAAATCACATCTTGATGAAATTTCAATGGGACTACATGAAAAGAACCATTTAAATAAAAAATAATCATTAAAATCGGCTCACAACGAAAGAAGTTATGAGGTAACTTTTGAAGTCGGTTAAACGAGAACATCGTCAAAGTAGTCCACAAAATAGGCATTATTGACGATATTTCAAGAACTACTGATCCGATCTTGATCAAAATTAAATGGGACCAATTAGAAAGCAACATCTTTCAAACTAAAAAAAAAAAATTCGAAATCGGTTCACGAGGAGAGAAGTTATGAGGTAAAACAAATAAAAAAATTAAATAAAAAATACAGTTGACTTGAGTACCTCCTCCTTTTCGGTAAAAAATTAATACAAGACAATACTACCAATTACCAAAATTACCTTGTCAACACAAATCCGCCTTATTCTGATTTGACGTTTGTCATGAGAGGTGGCAAGAGGTCCAAATTCCGTGCGCATAATTATTTTCACAAAACGTCGCCTAATTGCATGTTCTGCCGGCGACACTTCGAGCATGTGACGGGAACACCGGCATC
This sequence comes from Lomographa bimaculata, assembly GCA_948107665.1. Classification (NCBI taxonomy): domain Eukaryota; kingdom Metazoa; phylum Arthropoda; class Insecta; order Lepidoptera; family Geometridae; genus Lomographa; species Lomographa bimaculata. Next base: position 6,671,163 of record OX403597.1, read on the forward strand.
ACTGTGCAAGAGCGAGCGGGCTGCTGTAAATTCAATTTCACTAAGAAATAGGCATAACAAGAACTATTTTTCTTTTAAAACCTATTTTTCTAATAAAATAGTACAACATATATAAATGCTTAACATGTGGACTTGGACTGACTTAGTTAATATTATACTCCTCCTTTTTTGGGAAGTCAGTAAAAATGGTACAATTTGAGAGATTTAGCTTAAGTATTAGAAAGGCAATGAACCAGTTTTAATCATTAGGTATTTCCCAATTATAGTAAAATTACGATATAACATATTTCAGAAAAAATATCAGTGTTATTTTACCTCTGCAGAAAAACTAAAATGAAGGGTTTATACCATATAATAAAATACAATCAAATTTAGAACCTCCTCCTTTCTTTCTCCTTTTTTAAGCCGGTTAATAATTATTTACTGGCTTAACTACTTACATATGGTGACGATTACCCTTCGGTCTTTAAAATTGAAAATTTGAATTGTTTTTTCAACTGGGACTCATGAAGACTCTATAGCCGGATTCGTAAATTTACAGCCAACTTGAGAAAACCCTGGTGACAAATTAGGGTGCGCATTTTTCTTTTTTTTTTCAAATACATACTTACATTTCGAAAAGTGACGACACACAGAGGCGGGAACCGCGGGAAAGTGGTCCGATGGTGGCATGCTGGGCGAAGCGGTCGCGATCCGAACCATGTCACACAGGGCTACTGTCCGCAATCTGCAGCGGGGAGGCGGCCGGTGTAACACCAGAAGCGGTCAAATAGTTCACACCGATCTTAACACAGCACCATGTCGGACAGCGACGAAGCAGAACTCCTGCTTTTATTAGCACTGAGGCAAAATAAAAATTTGGGTACACGACATAAATACAAAACGAGATATGTTTGGGGAGTACGATTGCATTATTTATGTAAAGTAAAAAAAAAATTACTATGTTTTAGTGCCTTTGATATATTTTCCCCAAGAAAATCTTTTTTAATGTGTTTTTGTAATTCCTGTCTTTTGTATAATATAGACATTGGTGTGGTCTAATTAATTCAATTAGATTTTCAGTTGGAATCATTGCTAAAATCGCACTAAAGTTGTAAAAAATTACAACTCGTTCTCTCGCGTTCACATCAATAATTTCAATGAAAATCAAAAATATTAATTCACATGGAGGCCATTCATCATTAATGACTAATTATTAGTTTCGCGAAAATTACAGCCTTCTCGAGAAATCGTCAGTTTAATCAATATTTATTATTATCCATACATTATTACTTTGGTACAAATCGCTCCGCTTATCACCAAACATCTGTTTAACTTTCACGTTCAAGTTTATGGGGCGCTATGAAACAGCGGACACCGGGACAATGTAGGAATACAATTTTGTACTATTAGTTTGGCACTTTCATACTTTGTTTACTCGTATTACTCGCGCAGCGTTTGCTCTGGTTTAACTTTTTGACGCTCTGGGAAAGTGAAACGAATGTGATATGATCATTTTACAAATATGAATATCAAAGCAAACTTCGAATAAATCGTATTCATTTTTTTCGTCATGCAGTCGCAGTAGTATTTCTTTTAGCATTTATACACTATTCTTACATAAGGGTCTCATCTCATATACTACAAAGTAGGGTTGCCCACAACCAGCCCACGATCTATATTGTCTCGTTTTCATTTTGGAGAGTATAACGACATGAGACAGTCTAAGGTCATTAATTTATAGTTAACATACCTCCAGCTCGTTCATGGCGTTTCGCTCTACGCCCTAGTCCTCGCCTCTATTCCCGGGAGTATTCAAGTCTAGATTTAATATACATATAGGTATCAGCTAGGCAAGCTTGCTATATTTTCAGCCACATTACTACCTTCTATCGTGTTTGATAGTGATTAAGTGCTTGCCTAACTAACGTTGAAAAAATAAAAAATAGTTTTAATTATGTTATTTGTTTAAACTAAAATCTCAACAGAAGCTTATCTGAAATGAAAAAGCTGTCTCTCTCCAAAGTATTTCAGTAGGTTCTTACAGTCAAAATAACTTAGCATTTCTGCTCTAGAGAGGCATTAAATATTTTCGATAATAAAACCCCCGAACAAAGACGGGGGGATACAAACAAACAAAAAAGTACAAAGTCGACGCGATGGGAATACGAATCACCTCACATTTTTGCAAAGACTTTAATTTTGAGAAAATAAAATAAAGAGATCGTGCTTGGATATAAATTAAATAAATAAAGAAGATGCGTTACTTGCTTTATTAGTAATCGAATTTGTCTTTACTGACTATTAAATAATATTATTATATTGTAAGCACGAAAGAGGACATACAAAAAATGCTATAGTGCATTATTTGTATGCATTCATAGGACTATTATACTCATATGAGCGTAAGTATTGCATTTTTGTTTTAGTTAAATAAATATACATAATGATTTATTAGGATTTAGTGATTGAATTAATCATTTTTAATATTTAATATCTCTTTTTAGGCTCTTTCTCTTTCGCTTTTTTTAAACTGCCCGTTGTTTTAGTTCAGTGAGCGTTTGCCTTCTAAGCAGGGGTATCGGCTTCGATTCCCGGCGGGAGCACAAAATTTCTCCCCAAAGAAGATTTTTGTTTCTGGTTCTGGTTGTGATTGTGTGTATGATGTGAATAAACCCGGCACCCACGACACAAGTAATTTAACTTAGTGTAGGGCTGTGAGTGTGAAAGCATTTATGTTATTTTTATTATTGCTGCTGCAATGTACAGTGCTTTTGTGCTTGGATTTTTCTTGGATTCTTGCACTTGGATAAGTGCGACCCGATACTTTGAGCAACATAGTTTCGTGAGGGACTGCAATGCGCTCCTCTCCCTCAGACTTAAGGTAATTACAGTGAAAATTAGTATTTTATTTTAATACAGCGAATAGTGTTATTTATTAAATGATTTAACACGATATCTGAGATCTGCAATTATCATATACTAGCTGCGCCCCGCGGTTTTACCCGCGTAAGGTCCGGACCCGCGGGAGTTTCGGGATAAAAATAAGCCTATGTTCTTTCTCAAGGTTTAGACTATCTGTGTACCAAATTTCACTTAAATCGGTTCAGTAGTATTGGCGTGAAAGCGCGACAGACAGGCAGAGTAACTTTTGCATTTATAATATTAGTAAAGATTTATGACTTTTCTTTAATATGAAGCATGTTGATAACGCATCTTCTTTTAGCGTTAAGAAAATAAAGTAAAATAACAGAACCAAAGTTATTTATCTCGTGATTGGACTGCCGATCTGTTTTCTTTTAGATTCTTTAGAACATTGATTTATCCGCATTCGTTGGTTTTGATGTTGCCGACTTGAAAATATACTTTAGTTATATTTAGCACAGAAATTATTGTAATCTTGTTAAATTATATTTAATGTTTTTTCACGAATATGATTTTCTTAAAATAATTTTAGTATGTCTCCATTTTTTACCAACTTCACAAAAAAAGGAGGAGGTACTCAAGTCGACAGTATTTTTTTAATTTTATATGTTTGTTAATTTCATAACTTCGTTCCACGTGAAACGATTTTAATTTTTTTTTTGTTTGAAAGTTGTTGCTTTCTAATTGGTCCCATTTAAATTTGATTAAGATCTGATAAGTAGTTCTTGAAATATCGTCAATAGTGCGTATTCTGTGGACTACATTGACGATGTTCTCGTTTTTAACCGACTCAAAAAGTTACCTCATAACTTCTTTCGTTGTGAGCCGATTTTGATGATTATTATTTGAAAGTTGGTGCTGATGGTTTTCATGTGGTCCCATTGAAATTAGATCAATAAATATCTGATTTCTAGTTTTTGAGTTATCGTCAATAATGCGTGTTTAATACATTAAATCTGATCAAGGTTCCGAAGATAAAGCGGTGAAGACGGTTTTTTAAGATTTGCTTGTGTTTAATTATATTATTTAAGCTTTGCTTGCATTAAATTATTATTTATGTAATAAATAACACACTTAATTAATCAACCACAATTGATAAGAAACTAAGTTGTAACTTGGTTCTGACTTTGTTATTTCATTTTCTTAACAATTTTTCTAAAAGCACATGTAATAATAATTATTATAGGAGATTTGCATTGCAATTATTCACTGCATAGGTGAAGTAGAGGTTTGTACCTTTTATATATACTCTACTTAGCTAAGAATGCCCTTCTCAAAGTTACTCCTTATACTTGAACGCTTAAAGGTAAACGGTTTCACACTCACAGCTCCACACTAAGTTCAATGACTTGTGTTGTGGTTGCCGAAAACATTCATATCACACACACAATCACAAACAGAACGAGAACCACATATTTCTCTTGGGGAGAAAACTTATTATCCTGCCGGGAATCGAACCCGATACCTCTGCTTAGAAGGCGAACGCGCACCCAATTAAGCTAAAGGGCAGTTATGTCTATTAGAAAAACTTAAGACTTTAAATTGTTAAGCTGGAGTCTCACTAACCTTATAAGACAAGTAAATAGATTTATTATTTATATAAAAAATTGTCTTGGAAGACGAGTAAATAGATTTTACATTTATATATATATAAATACTCTACAGGATAAACCTATCACTAATCCATTATCTTTGAATACTATTCACCAGAAGACACTACACATCCAAACTTATCAAGTTATCACAGATCAAAAGCTTCCCTAACCATGATCAACCAATCAGAAAATAGTTACGAAAGACACTTAACAAATTATCCTCTTAATCAACTAAGAGAAACAAAGAAAAAGTTCGTATTATCCTAATGAGATTGTGCGATTGTTTACCACAGGAATTCTCCTTGGCTAACTTTTTTGTAGCTCGGAGTTCGTGACAGTGTTTATTGTGGTTTTCAGTTGCAATAAGTTCTTTATGTGGGAGGTATCAAGGGGGTGCTGAAAGTTACCTGTTTTATAACTAGTTTTATCTTGCAGAATATAAATATGATGTTTGAAACAATTGCATTTAACAAGTCCATCCTATCCAACTAACCTACTAATATTATAAATCCGAAAGTTTGTGTGTAAGTGTGTAAGTATGTTTGTTCCCTCTTCACGCTTTAACGGCTGAACGGATTTGTATGAAATTTGGAATGTACATAGATTATACCTAAGATTAGCACATAGGCTACTTTTTAACATGATAATAGCGGGCGAAGCCGCGGGGCACGGCTAGTAATATTATAAATGCGAAAGTTTGTGTGTGTGTGAATGTTTGTTACCACGTATCTCAGTAACGAATGAACCGATTTTGATAAAATTTTGAATGAAGATAGTTTATTAACTTTACAACGCGGACGAAGCCGCGGGGCCCGGCTAGTAAAGTATAAAATCAATAAACCCTACGTAAAAAGTGAACTTCCTTTTTTATATATAACACTTAGGCTCATCTTGATTTTTAAAAACGTTAAATGTATAACTTTTTTCACTTTAGCGTTAAAATTCTTATTGGTCTCATGGTTTGTTGCTATATAAAAGTTATCCTAATTAGATTGTCTGATTGGCCACAGTGCGGAGTAACTCGGAACTTGTCTCGTTTCCCGTCCACCTAATCGTGAACTTTCTTTCGTGCACTTTGAGTAAACAAGCTCCGTAATGGTGCTACGTTCTACTTGGCACCGTGGTTTTTATTAATTTGAATTTTTTTATTCAATCACAATCCATATTATTTATCATACATTTAGTCATATAATTAGTTAATTTTTTATTTAATACTTTATTGCACAATAAAAAGTGTACAAAAGGAGGACATCTCGACTCTACCAGTCATCCAGCGAAGAAAATGAAATGACATGACGCGTTCATCAATCAGGGATAAAGAAAATATATGTTAGATAAAAAAACTTGAGAGGTGTCAAGGGATACCCGGATAGAACGAAGTTCCTTTAAAAAAATAATGAATTTCGTTCCAAAATTAAAAGAAACATGTAAAAACCAACATCACGCGGTGCTCCCAGGCGGTCACCCATCCAAGTACTGACCGCGCCCGATTTGCTTAACTTCGGTGATCGGACGAGAACGTGGTTTGGCTTACAACTATAGCAAAAAGTGTCGTTACAACTTTTGGTCTTAATTTTTTCCGTCTAGCCCCCTTTCGCAACGCGCGATAAGGAACTTTCGTTCCAATAACAATGTATAATAGAAATTAATATCAAATTGTAATGTACATAAATATAAAATACTTAAGATTCTACATACATACCTAAAAAATATATAACACATTTATATATAAACGTATACTAATAACTGTGCTCAGAGAAGTTTGTCAACATCATGAGGCTTTGGTTATTCTCTTAAAATGTTAAGAGAATATGAAGATACAATGTTATAGGTAAATATTATATTAATCCATATTTATTTTAAATGTCAATCTTAATATCAATAAGGTCAGAACGAATTATATTATAATAATTTATCAGTAATTTATGAGGTATTCATCAATGCTTTAAAAAAATATCTAAAAGAAATGCTTGAACATTGCCAATGACATAGCCAGTCTGATATAGAGAAATTTTAATATCCCTTGGCAACTTGTTAAGCATCTCGACCGCTTGATTCATGACGCTATGCTTAACAATATTGAGTCTGGGCTGCGTTTTGTCTAAAGTGAGAGAATTATTAAAATTCTTCGAGAGCTTTCCCTAACATAGTTGGATTCAATCAGATATACATGTGAAGCTAGGTAATTTAGCGATACTAAAATATATAGACTTGGGACCGTCAAGATTGCAAGGTCTTTAAAGTGTTCCCGACACGAATGTCTTTGAGATATTCGAACTATAGTTCGAATATTTCTTTTTTGCAGTATGAAGGCTCTGTTATAATTATACTGTTAGCTGTTACCCCACTGTTCGATAGCTGTTACTGTTACCCCTAATAGCGGTTGCCCCACTGATCTTAGCAGGATGGAGAGATGAAGTCTCTGCTTACCCCAATGGGAACGAGAAACTAAGATAGACGCATCTTAGTTTTGATTCAATCAGAGCGTAATAAATTAATTTTAATTGCTTGATATTCTCGTCTTTTAATGATCTCAGTACATAACAAGATGAACTAATTGATCTTTCGATTGCTTTAAATTCCTGTTTCTAAGCTAACTGTGAACCTATATGGATTCCAAGAAATTTTACTGAATTTACTAGTTCTATTTGATCTTTTTTTTTATTTTATTTGTGACAGGCTAGTGTTTGACCACTATCTCACCTGATGGTAAGTGACGATGTGATCGAAGCTGGTAAACACACTAGACCTGGAATACGCATAATCTAATAATCTCTAATTAGTTCCTATATAAGGTCGTCTTGTATGCGTAAAGTTGATTTAAATAGTATGAAATTAGTTTTATTTATGTTAATTTGTAGTTTGTTTACCGTAAACCAATTACTAAAGAAACCTAGAATTGCTCGTTGGCTTATTTAGGTGGCGTTCGCTTTCTATCGGGTTGGATTCCCGACGGGAATACAAGTTTTCTCCCCTAGGAAAATTTGTGTTTTTGGTTCTGGTTGTGATTGTGTGTGTGACGTGAAGGTTTCTGGCACCCACGACACAAGTCATTGAACTTATTGTGGGGCTGTGAGTGTTTTATGTTTTATTCGAGTCTCAATCGGAGCACGCCGTCGCGTGGGTTCCCCACTCGTATATTACTGCGGGGACCTCGTAACTCTCTGTGATGGATTAACGCTTTTCCGGCTTTTCAGCGGATCCCTAAGCGTAGGCCCTTGTGGGACACCTCATATGGTGGTACTTTGGAGTTAATTTAATAGTGTTAGATTGAATTGCTTTGAGCACTGCTTCTTAAAAGGAATTTATATAGATACTAGCTGCGCCCTGCGGTTTTATCCGCGTAAGTCCCGAGCCCGCGGGAATGCCGCGATATTAAGTTACCTATGTGTTAATCCAGGTTGTTGCATTCATGCGTACTAAATTTCATCAAAACTAGTCTGGCCGTTTGAGCGTGAAGAAATAACAAACAAACTCACAACCTTTCGTCTTTATAATATGAGTGTGATGATATAGTTTTTTTATAGTATTTTATACAAATCCGTTCAGCCGTAACAGCTTGACGGCAAAACAAATATACTTGCACACAAATATTATAAGTGTGATATTTTAGGGTCAGAGGGTAGATTCAGCTGAAACACAGTTGTTAAACAAAAGTCGGAACATATTTTTCTGAAAAAAAAAACAAAGTCCTATTTCTTCTGTAATTGTAATAAATTAACACTGAAGGTTCTGAACTTTGACTTTATTCACCTAAGTTTACTGAGCGATAAAAATTAGCCAAAAAACCGCTGTTAAATAAAAACTTCGTAAACTCCACGTCTATAAATTAACGATTTCGTTATAAAAATTTAATCAGACTCAAAAGTAAAAGTTTTAAACGGCGTAAATGAAATTACGTCCTCCCTTATCTTCCAGAAGTTTCTTTTAGAATTTAATATAACCTCGGAAGTTGTTATCTCCAAGACAGAGGGAATGGTTTTGGGTGTGAATTAATTTTCATGTTTTAACGTTGTAATAATCGTTAACATTTTGATGTGGATTAGTTCTAACACTCGAGTTGACTTGCGCATAAGGAAACATTCAAATTTTGTTTGGGAGGCGTGTCAGAGTTTTCAATGAATTTTTACTATATATAGCTGAATTTACATTTGGAAACATTTTATTTATTTTATTTTATTTAATACTTTATTGCACAGTAAAAAGTGTACAAAAGGAGGACTTAATGCTAAAAGCATTCTCTACCAGTCATCCAGCGGTGGAAAATGAAATGACATGAGGCGTGCATCAATCAGGGGTAAAGAAAATATATGTTAATGAAATTTATATCGAATTGTAATGTACATAAATATAAAATACTTAAGATTATACATACTAACTAATAAACATATATAACATAAATATCTAAAAAATATAATATATAAGAAAAAATCTAAAAAATATATAACATAAATAATTTATTCAGTTCGAAACATATTGAAAAGTGAATCCTACTAATATTATAAATGCGAAAGTTTGTTTGTGTATATGAATGTTTTTTACCACGTATCTCCGTAACAAATACTTAAACCGATGAAATTCAGAATGTAGATAGTTTAGGTTCCGGAATAACACATAGGCTACGTTTTAACTTAATTAACGCGGGCGATACCGCGGTGAACGGCTAGTGTTAAATATAAAATAAAATAACCTCATTGGCTATCCTTTTATTGTACTTATCCAATAAATTTCTGTTTTTTGTCATTTAGCTTATGTTTTTGAGACTGGTTAATTAATTACTGGTATGTAATTTAATTCAATTGTTTTTACATACGTCGATATGACTTTATAAATAGAGTTCAAACCTACTTGTGGCTACCGTACCGTATAAATTAATCACAATTTCACTGAAGCCTAGTTTTTGTAAACGAGTAAACTGTGCCTAAGAGTCATGTCTCCTTCAGTCATGTTAATTCAGATATATTTTCATATTTATATAGATATATATTTAAGTGGACTATATTATTATATGACTATCAGTTATTTAGAAAATATACCTATAAGTAAAATTAATAACGATAAACGTATTACTTGAGACTTCTAGTAAACAGATCAAGAGACGTTTGCACTTAGCCAATATCAACATCTTTGACCGTATCATCGCTTCCCATCAGGTGAGATAATGGTGAATGCTTGGCTTTGCACAAGTAGGATAAAAAAGTGCAATGTACGTAGTCAGATACTCATTGCACGATCGGTTTAGTTAACTCCTAGTAGAACTCTAGATATGCTCCGGTCTCAGCCAACACCGTCCACGTAATGTATTTGAGTGTTCCGGCGGAGGAGTTATTACGTCCGTGTTCCGGACTCTGTGATTAGCGCCCGCCAACGGTATGCGACATGTTGTGTAAACGTCCTTTATTTAGTTAATAGGTCCGGAAATAAAGCAGAATGTTAACAGCTGATTTATGTCGTCGAAATAAGTTAGGGAATTTCTGCACCTAGAATTATCACATTTCTGTATAGTTTTGCTAAAACCGCAAAAGAATGTCACATCATATTCATATTCATTTATTTATTGCAATCTATAATAATAGTAATATACAGGTGTTTTTTAAGAGTACAGTTCTATATAAACCTGTGGGGCACCGCAATAATCTCCTGTGATATGTGTATATCTTCTAATATAAAAAAAAACTCGTGTCACGGTGTTTGTGGACAAACTCCTCTGAGACGGCTCGACCGATTTTATAGATTTTTTTATGTATTTAATAAGTATGTCTAAGAGTAGGTCGTAAAGAATGTTTTCACCCAAATTGGGGACTCCCCATTTTGTTATCGTGATTTGTATAAATAAACAATATCCAATAATCATAAATTTAGAAAGGAAAAATTATCGCTTGAGGCGTGATTTGAACCCGCGGCCATAGGGTCTCATGCCCTGAGCTGAGCAGGCGGGGCTTGGGTAGCTCAGCGGTTAGAGCAATAGGGCATGAGACCCTATGGCCGCGGGTTCAAATCCCGCCTCAAGCGATAATTTTTCCTTTCTAAATTTGTCACTATAGTTCTGCCTAGCATGGCTAATGCTATATAAATAAAATCAATATCCAATGAGTTAATTTTATTATGGTATTAAAGTACTAAGAGGTCATAAACGTGGAAGAGGTACCACTTTTTTTTAAGCATGGCACTCCAACGCATGCCGGGTACAGCTAGTAAAATAATAAATTATAAAATAGTAATTTTTTTTTGATCCTACGGATATGGACACTTGTTTAATTTTTAAGGTATGAATTATTAAAATAATAAAAACAAATTAACAAACAATACATAAAGCAAAAAGTAAACAACGTGATTCGGTTTGATTAAATTGCTTTGTTTACAATTATTGAAACTTGTTCATCACATCAGAATATCAAAGGCCATACATCAATCGGTGCAAACACATTAATTCATGGCGGATTTAACGTGGAATTTAATGAGGCACCGTGGTACATGGAAAACAGCAATCAGCGTCGCTAATGAACCGTAGCAATGACGATGTTTTCGTTTTGAATTGCAATTGCACAATGATTTAAGACCACCATTTTTACTGACAAATTAAATACAGAACAATATTTTGATCTTAATGGCAAAAGTGAAGCTACTTATTTAATCAAACGTGTCATATTATTATTTATTGAAGTGAAAACTTCTTTTGCGTTTTGCACTTTTTGCAAAACGTATAATTAAAGAATCCATTCAAATGTAGGTATGTTGTTCTCAAACTCAAATTTGAAACGCTTTTATTCTGGACTAAATCAGTAATTATACCTCTTACTAGTCATCAGTTAAATCTAGATTGGTTCGAACTGCCCGTTCCCTTGATTAGGTGAGCGGTCGCTGTGTGTGATGTCAGTTTCCGGCACCCACGACGCAAGTCATCGTACCTACTTGGTGTGGGGCTATGAGTGTAAAAGCGTTTATTTTCATTTTTTATTTCATTTCAAGATGTCTTGTCTACAACTAACAGCACATATCTTAAAAGCCACTTGTACCAAACGTTTTCGCAAGCCATCTACTGCGCAACAAAAGCGTCCATCAAAACGCTTGTCGTCATCACAAAAACAAAGGTCACACAGTTCTTTTATATCACAAAAGCGGTTGGCATAAACTAGAGATGCCACGAATAGTGATTTAGCCGAATAATAAGCATTCGGCCACGCTGTCGAATATTCGGTTGCCGAATGCACGGCGTAATTAATGGTTGCGCCATAGGGCGTACCTAGCTTGAAAGGATGGCGTGCGGGGACGCGGGCACGCCTCTTTTACAGCGGTGCCCGCGCCCGCGATTTCGCTATTTCCCGCCATTTGTGACGTTCATTGGCACAGTGTAAATGCTTTGGAGATTTTTGTATCAAGCTGTTTAGACACTTGGTCGGATCATCGTAAAGGGCAACGGCCCGGTGGTCTCTTTTCTTTCCATTCTTCCTATTATATTTACTTTCTCCTGGTCCTAGGGGCTTTTGAACGATGTGGCCAAAGTATTGCAGCACTTAAGCAGATGCTAGAAAGTCTTCGAGATGCTTTGAGTTCTCTTAAGATGGATGCAAAATTGCAGGACATTGCGTCTTATTTTTTTTATCCCTAAAAATATTACTGTTCACCAACAATCACATAAGGCAACATTTTAAAATATTGCCTGTTTGAGATTTGTAGTGAAGACCAATTTTTGTGGTTGAAACGAATTTATTTTTGAGTTACATGTCAGTGCAGTTTTTTTCACGATTTGTTTTCGATATTAAACATAAAATATAAACGCTTTCATACTCACTTTTCATACAACAATAAGTTCGACGACTTGTGTCGTGGGTGACGGAAACATTCATATAACATACACAATCACAACCAAAACTACAAGCACAAATTTTCCGTAGGGAGAAAAATTGTGTTTCCGCCGGGTATCGAACATTTTCATTCGAGTGCATTTAAATTAAATTGTTCGCCATTTTAGGTGTTCCGCCATGTTGGATTTAGAATGATGTCACACAGTATACCATGCATTGTCATGCAAACTAAACGTGAACACAAAATTTCAGCTCAATCGTTTGAAGATATCAAAATTGACTTATAAGATTCCACCCAAACAAACATAGTGACATTGTAAGTTAAATAAAAGCTTGTAAAAAGTGGCTAAATAGGCGAAGTACCGATAAATATTCGTGGCAACTCTAGTATAAACGTGTCAGGAAATGTAACTTTTCCCGACCGGGGCGGCACGCGACGAAACTCAATCTAGTGGAATATATTCGGGGTTGGGTGAATCCTGTTAGGGATAGTGGATGTATAATTTTTGTGTGTTTGGTGACCTGGCGAATTAGGATGAGGAGCTGGGTAAGAATGTGGGTTCAGTTGTTGAATTATGTGAGCTTAGTCAAGCTTACAACACGTTGATTTGTATGAGAGCTTCGCAAATCTTGACCTTAAAATATCACTTTCTTCTCTTAAATCTGAAAGCTTGGCGGCTATATATTCTAGGCAAGTACGCTAAATCTTCGGCAGCATCATCACTTTCCACCAGATGAGATTTTGGTCAAATGCTTGCGTATCGGGCATAAAAAGAAAAAATACTTGTGTATTGTCTTGGTTCAAATTAAATTTTGTTATCATCATAATCATCATTAGCAGCCATACGTGCCCACTACTGGGACTCGGATTAATTAGCAGCTCCTGCTCGCCCGCAAGCCGCGAATGTTAGTGGCTGTTATTTTGCGAATCTAGCAGTAGAGTCATTGACTTTTACGAATTACTCTTTGGGGCCCGCCCATGTGAAGAAACGATTTTGATATTTTTAAGGTGCGAACGTTATAGTATTAGTATCGTGAAAACTCGCCTGGAAATTGAACGTGGAAATGACAACAAACATTCAGAATCAGAATCAGAATATATTTATTGTTTAAAACTATGTACATAGATCTTAAAAATTAAAATGTTTCAATAGTCTGCCCGTTTCGGACGTACAATAGTTTAAATCCAATATTTACAATAGTTAAAATTTACTTTGGTGATTTTTAACAAACTATAGCTTTTGTGTATATTTATGTAGTACACACTAACATGAGGTAATACTATTTTATAACTAAGTATTACACATACATCTTACCTAATTATTGACACTTAATACAGTGACAATTTATAGGCTAAAATATTCATTTAAATTATAAAGGACATTAAATGTAAGCCACCTTTTAAGATGACATTAACACAGATCCAGATGATGCTTCGTGTAAAGACGAAACATGTGACAAACAGGTTCGGCGAGGGAAGAGGCTATGGCTGAGTTCCAAGATGCCAACGTTCACACCCTTAGATGAGATGGCCGCAGCTTCGACGACCAGCAAACAGCGGGGTGACAGCGGTGGCTATACAATCTATTATTTAATAGCCGTGTCCCGCGGCTTTGACCGCGTTAATTAAGTTAAAAGTAGCCAATGTTAAATTATTCCGGAACTTAAACTATCTTCACTCTAAATTTCATCAAAATCGGTTTATTCGTACGGACATACGTAGTAACAAACGTTCACACACATAAAGTTTCGCATTTATGACGTACCTAGTAGTAGGATTTTGACAAGAAAATGTGTCTCTGAGAACTTTAGTCAAGTTGTTACAAATTTCTCTCAATGTACATTTAAAAAGATTGATGAATTGAAAACCTCCTCCTTTTTTGAAGTCGGTTAAAATTTTCTGTAGAAAATATGATATTTCCCTTTACGAGATAAGTTATAATAATTGTATACCTGTAAGATAGATTATAGGTACAATTGTAACTAAAAGCGTGTTATAATAACGTACTCCCGTGAACAGAAACAATAGCAGGCACGTGTGAGCTCCAAACTGTCAAAGTTAAAGCACGTAAAGTTAAGCCGAATAGCAAAGTGATTAATTCCACGTCCCTAACCGATATCTTAGTGAGTTGATTAAATTCCGGGGAATCACGTTGGTTCAGAGCTGCCGATACGATATCAGATGCTGTTTATCATTGTAAATTACTAGTCGTTCGCGCCGAACTGACATCTCGCGCCTACATCATGCCCCATATAGAAAAACTTTGAGGTTCATTGTTTATAACTTTCTTTATAATATTGTTTGATTTCTGTATTTGTTGTTTAAGTACAGGATATAACGGATATTATACGTAAGTTACAGCGTTTAGTGTGAAGCCATTTTTGGGATATGCGCCGGAACAAAACTGGTCTAAAAACAGTGACTTTGGTGACCTACCAAATCGTAATTTTCCAATAAAGATTTTTTTATAAACCAGTTTTGTACTCTACTTGTCAAGTCCCTTTTAACGGTACCCAACAAGAGTAGATAAAAATATAAAAAATATATTGCTCCGCACTTGTATGGGAGCCTCCTTAATATTTTCATTTATGTAATTTCAAATGTCATTTCTGACTTTGGGCCGTAGTTTTACATATTCTTAGAGAATTTGAAGTCATTCGCTTATATGGTATAGACGCCAGATGCCTCTGACAGACAGGCGGACGGACAAAGTGCTGAACGACCCAAGTTAACTTAGAGATCTCGCTTCGCTCAATCAACTAAAACACGACTGATGGTCGAAACCGCCAAACGGCTTCCTATATTTTAAAACAAAAATTTTCTATGCCATACTTCATTAATAAAATGGTATTTTTGGATGTTATACAGCTCCTTTATTTGTCTCAATCTCAATGATATTTTTTTACTTACTAATCTACGGAGTTCCATGGAGCCATTTTTTTATTGAACCAATGACACACTGACATATTAAAAGGAATCTAACGATATACCGTACGAATACCTAATACACTAGAGATTATAACATCGGATTATTAGTTTGGACGCTATTAGAAAACCAGCGAACATAGATCAATAATATATACTGTGCCTAGTCGCAAGGTGGCGAGTTTTTCGGTCTTTTATCGGTTACATTTCGGAGAGTGTGTCGCGGAATTGCATGATCTAATTTCGCCATGCAGTTCGTCTGGTTGTCCGATGATAGGATCATCGGACTACCAGACGAAATGCATTGTGACATCGTTATGTAGTTGATATTCCACAAATACGCATGAAGCGATTTGCTTCCACATTTATTATTCGCACCGCTAAGGAATGGAATTCCTTGCCCGAGTCTGTGTTTCCCGATAAGTATAATTCGGGAGTCTTTAAGTCAGCATGTCTGCCTAGAAGATACCTGTTCAGATCTTCTAGACAAACATGCTCCATCGTCGATCGCATCATCACTTACCATCAGGTGAGATAGTGGTCAAATGTTTGCCTACATTGAATTAAAAAAAATTACACTCCTTTTTGCTTTACCGTATTGAACTAGAGGCTCTGTGAGCTGCAGATCTCGGGGATTTTTCGAAATGGCTTGATTTTTTTTTTTTTATGATTTCAACTCCCGTTACCACGGCATTTTCAAAATATTCCAAAAACTGAATTCGAAAAAACAATATATAATATCGAACCTGCCTACAACATTTCACGAGAATCGCTTGAGAAATTCGACCTATATAGGAGAACAACCGGAAATCCCCGGACATACGAAAGCAATTTTGCCCAAGCAATAAATTTAAATAATTAGCCGTTAAAATAATTATTAGCCTTATTATGTTACGAAAATTAATACATAACCTTATTGATCCACGCAAAGTTTAAAGAATTGCATCAATGCGATAAAACATTCACATCTCACAACTTCTCTTAGGTAAAAAATGTATTCTCCCAAAGGAAATAAAACCAGGCACTTGCAACGTTAAAGGCAAAAATATAACCAACTACGGGCAGTTTAATGATCGTATCGTATTAAGTAAAAGCAACCACCTTACTCAAACGTCGTAAACTTTATATCGATTACAGTATATAATTTCATTGGAAGTTCGCCCAGGGACATCATAGGACTAATGCCGATGGCTCGTGCTATGTCATCGGCTCTAATGAGTTGTGATGAGGAGCTGGAAGGGACCAGCTGGATACTTCGTTATTTTTATTAGCTGTTATACCCTCAAGACCCTTTCCTTTGTCACTATATGTATGTATTTATATATATATCTGTCGTGGAGGGAGCTTAACTTCGAAGATTTAAAATAGATGATTGGAGAGAATCAATGATAATGCGAGTAGCTACAGGTCGGTCGGGCTTAGATCTATCTAACACAGCGCTTGAGTGTGGTCTGTGCTTGGTAGTTGTCAATGTCAGTTGTTATGTTTTGAGTTTGACAGTTGGTCGATGATAAACGTCAGTAGAGCAATGACGGGGCATTCGATAGCTGAACAGCAGAGAACGCGCTCCGTCTCTAAAATCCACCTCCATTTCGCGGATCTATTGAGATTTTTAATGTAAATTGTTGGCAATCGATTATATTGTTATTGAAGTAGACGCCCACAGCTTCATTTTTGAAATCCATGATGTCTGATGACGGTGGAGATATTAAGCGGGGCCGTTAAATCAAAGACCATCCTACCGTCACCCCGACATACCTAAGTATCTATGTACTCGTATGTTCGTTTGTTGACAGCGTTCAACTAGCGACTTATAAACCAATTGTAACGCATATATGGTATCGTTAAATTCACTACGGGTGACAAAGGCAAGGTCTTATTAATTAAAAAAAAACAGGATAGAAGTGAAACTTTTGTATTACAGATACTCAATAATAATACACTAACGAACAACATGTGACAAAAACTGGTGGGGGTACTCCCACCAGTTTTCCTTACAGGTTGCGGATCAGAATTTCAAAGACCCACCATAAAAAGATTCACTTCAAAAAACATGTAATTGTTACTACAAAAAAAATTGTCAAATACTATCGTCGTGGTATGGAATGTTACATTCTAAAATACCATTTCAAACATGTAATAATAAAGCATAAGTAAAGTAGATTTTTTATTATAAGAAGCCATTTTATCTTATTTTATTTGACTGACTAAGCGAGCAAGTCGTTAGCCTGATTAGCCTGATGGTAAGAGCGTCACGCTTGCCCATTCTAGTTCAGTGCCACACAGAGATTTGAACTTAGGTCAAAATCCTAATTTTGCACTTAACTAGTAGTCAGGTTTTAGTTTTTAAACTTTTTATTTTTTGGTTTTCTGTTAATTCTCATATTCAGAGACAGGTTTCGAGTCTATACTCGTACATCACGATGTCAAAAAGTATAGGGTTTTGAATTCAAAACTAAAAAAAAAGTTATCTAAGCTTACAAAAACCTAAATTATTATTTAGTGTTAAAAAGGTGTATGACTCAGCATTTTTCCAAATTTTGATTTTGCGTGACTTGCAGTCAGAAACTTGTAGAGGGCAGTAATAATAAACAACTATACGACTTCACCTGCGTAAATAGAAAAAAAACCCGTTAAAAAACCCGGCGAATTTTTCATACTTTTTTTTCGTGAATTTTCTGATATTATAATAGTTATTCTGCTATTTCAGGCGAAGACAAATCCAACAAACCAAAGATTATAAAAATCGGTTCAGCCGTTCTTGAGTTATAAATGGTGTAACTAACCCGATTAAGTTTTATAGGAATAGAAAAAAAAATGTATATTTATTTTCATGTTATTTTCATAGATAAGAGCATAATATTTATTTTTGCAATTCTTAGAGGCAATGCCGCCAGCATGATGGGAACGCTACCGACTGGTAGTGCGCTTGAGCACTTGAGTTACCTATAAGCTCGATGTCTTGTAGGTAACTGAGGTCTTTGCTGTATATAGTTTAAGTTTAGTTTTATGAAATATGGGCAATTGACCCGTAGTTTGAAATTGGTATCTTCTATATAAAAAAAATATATTTCTGTTTATTATATGATATATAAGGCATATAGATACGTAATATTCAACATTAAATATGATACGTGGATAATTTATAAACGATATTATGTAGAAAATATAAAAAAACAACGGCAAGCCAATAACCGACATAAAAACATCCGTACTTAAAAAATACATGAATAAATTCCAAACAATATCCACACATAAAACCTCACACATTTCATGGGTCCCAAATGATTCGCGGACTGTAAAATCATTACGGCCGTTCCATTTTTCCCTCAAAAAATCCAGTCTCGAAATGAACAAACGAGGGGTCCCTGGGCAGTACATCGGAACGATTAATTATCGCACTCGTACGGGACCCTCGGCAATCCAGCTTTGGAAATATGTGGTCGTGGATATAAATGATTTTTATTTACGCTCCGGGTGTGAAATTTTAATTATCAGAGACTCGAAAAAGCGTTTTACAAATATGGCCGTGTACAGTCAGTAACAAAAGCAGCATATAGCGTGACATGCAGATTTTTCAATATTACTGTCGTATTATTTGACTCTAACTAAACTATACTAGTAGTTCGCGCCGAATGAGATCTCGCGCCTACATTTTGCCTCGTAAAGAAAAACTTTTGAGATTACTTGCTTATAACTGTTTTCTAATTAATAATTACTTAATTTCTGTATTTTTTGTTCAAGTACATGATGTAACGGATATTATACGTAAGTTTCAGCGTTCAGTGTGAAGTCATTTTTAGGATAGACCCCGGGACAAAATAGGTCTAAAAACAGTGACTTGGGTGGCCTACCAAATCGTTATTTTCCAACATAGATTTTTTTAAACCGGATTCGTACTCTACTTGTTAAGCCCTTTTCAATACCCCATAAATGTGGATAAAAAATAAAAAATTTTTTGCTCCCCACTTACATGTATGGGCACCCCGTCATTGCTGGCTTTGGGCCGTAGTTTTACATGTTCTGTGAGAATTTGAAGTCATTCGCTTATATGGTTTAGACGCTAGATGCCTCTGACAGACAGACGGACGGACGGACGGAATGCTGAATTACCCAAGTCAACTTAAATTTCGATCAAAAATTGTTAAATGTTTTGATAACAATTTTATAGTCTAGTTTAGAGTCTACAAATAACAGGCAATATTAGTTTCGTATAAATGTATTTGTGTAATTCAAATTCCAATTGTTTATAATTATTTCGGACAACACTGGATCCATATTTTTTGTGAGTATATAATTTGTAAATTTAGGCTTACAAGTTATGATTAGTAATGTGTAAATACAAGTGTAAGAAAAATTGCGGAGTAAGAAACCCCGAAAATTATGATTTAGGTTGATTTTACGAATTAAATATTGTTAATTTAACGATAGTGGTAATTTTAAGTATTTCCTGTATATGCATAAAAATCAATTGCTGCATGTACTTGAGAACGTTTCGACTAATTTGGCTGATTTTTGTTGTATTCGTAATATTCATGACCAGGTTTGTTTGAAATAAAAATTTTAAAACAACCTGGAAAGTGCGCCCGTGTAAAATGCCAGGGGCGGGTCGCTATAGTGAGAGATAAAATGATTTTGTTCTATCGATTAAAATAAGTACAATCATTAGTACTTAAGGTTATAACATAATATGAAAAGCTTTTACACTCACAGCTCCACATTGAGTTCAAATGACTTGTGTCGTGGTTGCACTGCAAACTGCACCAGTGTGCAGTTCAGCATATCTCTACAACTATTATTATTGTATTAAGAATCGAACTTTTGAGAAAAAGCGGATCTATTTTCTGCTGTTTCTTATCAACTGACTTCCCCCACATTACTGATAAGTTAGAACAATAGAGGAAATTTCTTTGTTCCGTATAAGGGCAAGCGATACATGTAATAAATGACGGGTTCGGCTAGGGTTGCCAGCAGATATTAGTAAAGTAGGATATAGGACAGAAACTCTGCTTATTAAACTAGCTTCGCAACAGGCTGTTTCTGGAAATAGGATTTGTGACGGTTGGTAAGTTTTGTTGCGTGGGTGGATATGAATCACGTTACTTACATCCCAAATAGATGGTGTTTAGCTGACTACGGAGAAGCAAAGAGCAGGGTTATGATTTTAGCGCCATTTTTTTAATGCTAAATAGGCAAGCATTTGACCGCTATCTCACCTAATGGAAAGTGATGATGCGGCCGAGAATGTGATATGCTTGCTTAGAAGATACCTATCCACTCTTGATTTGAAGACTCACATATTTTACCCTTCGGGCAATGTGATATAGCCGCAAGTTCAAACCCTGCCTCAAGCGATAATTTTTCCTTTCTAAATTTATCAATATGTATTTTATAACCGTCTAATAACAAGACAAACTGTTAAAGTCATTTATTTATAGTTGATATACCTCCAGTTCACTCGAAGCGTTTCGCTCCTTATTACGTTTATCATCCGTACTGCGAAGACGAGGAATTCAATCAATCTGGGATTCTCCAAGTCAAAAGTTAATAGGTATCTAGAAGATACCTATGCAAGCTTGCTAAATCTTCGGCTGCATCATCGCTTTGCATCAGATGAGATGGTGGTCAAATGCAAATTACTTAATTATTAAACCACAGTTTTTATATTTAAACAATTTCATGCAATGCCGACCTCGGTGGAATAAGGGCGCGGAGATCATGGTAAGTTTTATTTCTAAACTTTAATAAATTCTTAAAAAATATTATTAAGAGAAGGCATTCACTCACAATATTTCATCAAAATTATTGAAAAATTCTAACAATTCAAAGTTACTAAATT
This sequence comes from Lomographa bimaculata, assembly GCA_948107665.1. NCBI lineage: Eukaryota > Metazoa > Arthropoda > Insecta > Lepidoptera > Geometridae > Lomographa > Lomographa bimaculata. Next base: position 6,692,232 of record OX403597.1, read on the forward strand.
ATTAAACCATAATTAACCAACAGTTAAGTAGGTCGCTGTCCAAGAAAACAAAAGATAATGGTAACCACACACCCGGTAGAGTACAGACAATTTATCCCGAATGGCCCTTGTTTTTGCCATTAACCTAATGTGTTAATAAATGTGTGCTATAATTAAACATAAAACGCGGAGTGACGCGAAACTAATTGCCCCTGGGCTTGCCTCGTGTTTTTTTGATGTTCGCAAAATTGGTGATCGTTTGCGGATATAGCTTTCTATTTGTGACTTTTATGATACTCTCTGAGCTATGGAGGATATTATACCTTCTACTTTATTAATGTTAGGTGTCTTTTATTGGGAGGTTATTTCTGGCTAGGTTCCGAGACCAAATTTATTAGGTAAAATATTTATTGCGCCATTTTATGTATGTTTTATGTTTAACTAGCTTTTGCCCGCGGCTTCGCTCGCGTTAAGAAGTATTATTTTAAAATTGACAAAGTTTCATACAAACTTTCATCCCCTATTTTTTGCCCTTGGGGGTAGAATTAATCAAAATCCTTTCTTAGCGGATGCCTACGTCATAACATCTACTTGCATGCTAAATTTCAGCCCGATCCGTCCAGTAGTTTGGGCTGTGCGTTGATAGATCACTATGTCAGTCAGTCAGTCGGTCAGTCACCTTTGAGTTATATATATTTAGAAGATTTCTGGGTACAGTCTTCTATGCTTCCGTTTAGTTGAGTTTTAGTGGCTAAAAAAATACTACCGTCAGATATTATTATTATGATAATATTATGAAAAAAATAAAATTAAATGGGCTGTTTGCAGCCAGCTTGATCCAGACATTTTTATGATGTCGTCCACCTATCTCGTGAGCGGTCCCCCCTGCGTTTGCCACTTGGGCCTCCATCGTGTCACTCTTTAGTCTAGCGCTTATCAGACATTCTTGCCACATGCCCCACCCATTTCCATTTCAGTTTTTGAACATATTTTAAGGCATCTGTAGCTTTCGTTATGCTTCTTATCTTAGTGTGTCTTATTTATTTTTCTAATGAATAATTGAGCAAGCTCCGTATTATAATTTTTTTTTTAAATTTAATTCTGTGTATTTCCAAGTCCGGCAGGCAGACGTCAGACATAGTAGAAGGTAGTTTGACATGGCTTTAGTTTTTAATTTTACTGGCATATTGATTTTAAAAATGACTTTCTGGTTCCAACATTTGTTCCAAGTAAATTGAATTCGTCTTTCGATTTCTGAGTAGCTATTGTCCTTATCGAAGCTGATTTGTTTTCCTAGGTGTATACGTATGTATTTGTTCGTGTTTTTCAATTTTCTGTTAAAATATATGATATTTTAATTAAGTTTGCAAATACATGTCCACTGAAGTAGAGTAGAGCTTAAATCCTATTGGTTAATATTGGCACAGCTCCCCGTTTCGTCTGAGGGGTGGCTTTGGTGAGCAAGGTCACCCCTACATGGGCGCAATGGCCCGGTTTGTACTCGGGCCTACCGCCGGGGCAAGATAGTGACTGCTAACGCGACCCTATCTTGCCCCACCTCGGCTAGGGACTGCTCACGGGGGGGTTTTTAGTGGGTTCGAGCCCCACATACCCCCTTCCTTCACCCCTGGGAAGGAAGGGAAATGCAAGGCATTTTCCCCCCCACAAAAAAAAAAAAAAAAAAAAGCTCCCCGTTTCTAACAATAATTTTAATGTGAGTGACCACGTCAGTTTAAGATCTAGAAAGTCAAAAGACATTATCTTGTAGCATTTTTCATATCAGAAATATAAAAAAGACAGTTGTTCGTCACAATTCACGTTTATTATATTACCAGTAACTTTAAACATAAATAACACTTTTGACAACCGACTCGCTTCGTAGCCCAATGATGACTACTGGCCTTGTGGAAAACATTAAAAAACATTCAAATTATTTAATAATAATATTTCATTACTACTTCCGGTATTCAAAATTGAGCTTCTATTATTTTAAAGTATAATAAAACAATATTACAATAAATCTAAACACTCTAATAATCAAGATGAATTCAACATACTTTATGGTAGGCTTGATAAGCAATAAATATTTTATTTTATACTAATTTCCGTATGTAATCGATTCGGTTTAGTCAAATTCACAACTCATATTTATCACTAAAAAAGTAACTAATAAATGCGCAATATTTATTCTAAATTAGGTTATGATTTTCACAAATCTAACAATATTTTATGAAAAAATGCAATATATATGAATAATGAAAAAATAAAAGAAAAAATCTTTTATTTTAGGACAAAAAAAGTCATTAAAAAATTATCTTTTAAGGGATGGGAAGAGCTTGCGCAACAGAGATCACAATGCCGTAACTCAGTCAATAAGGCTGCTACCAAATTTAAAAAAAAACGGCTCCAACATCTTGATGCCAAACGCCTTTGCAAAAAGAACCAGCCTAAGCCTTCTTATGCCTATACCTATAATGACTCGGGCCAATTGTACTGTGCTCCATGCAATAGGACCTTTAAAACTAAATTTGCCAGCCATCTTCGTTCTCATGTTCGAAGCTAACAAGGTTCGCCGTTGACGGATACGTCAAGGAAGACATCATCAAAACGATGACACCAGCAGTAGTGTAAAACTGTGTCGCAGCTGCCAACGCCCTCCTCCGAAAAATGTTGTTACAATATTCACAATTTCAAACAATTATACTGTTTCAGACAAAGATAAATATTTTAAGTTACGAATCTATCTAGAAAAGAACTATACATAATATCTAACTTTTTTCATTCATTTTTTTCAAAAAACATTCTTAATCTCTAATACAGATATCTATCTACGGGCCAATTGCCTATATTTCCTAAAACTAAATTAAAACTTCGGCAGAGCAGTGCAAACGGCGAAAATATGGAAACCTCGGCAGTGGTTACATATTTGAGCCGTTTGGTGTTGAGACACTGGGTCCGTGGGGACCGGGAGCTAATTCTATTTTCAAAATTCTATCAGAGCGCCTGGTTGAGGCGACGCGTGACAAAAATGCTGGCACTTATTTGGTTCAACGTATTAGCATTGCAATTCAGAGAGGCACTGCAGCCAGCATGATGGGAACGCTACCCACTGGTAGTGGGCTTGAGCACTTGAGTTACCTATAGGCTCGATGTCTTGTGGGTAACTTGGTTCTTTGCTGTATATAGTTTTAGTTTAGTTTTAGGAAATATCTAACCTAATTAGGTTACATAGCTAAAACTTTTTTTTTAACTGTATATGTATGTGTGTGAGTGTGTGAATAATATACCCAGTCCATCAAAGACAACAACAAATAGGTGTAATTCAACAAATTGCTATTGTGTATTACCTAATTGTCGCTGGGGTGCGAATGATGGAGCAATATTTTTCTGAATAACCACCACCCGTCTATTTATGTCAAAAAAGGAAATTGAGGTGTTTCGTGAAAGGTGTATTTATGTGTTTGTTTACGTAAATTATGATGTTATTATGAAACCTTACGGAGAGTGACGTAATAATTTGTAATGTTGAGTATGATTTGCGAAGAACGATTTTTTTTAGTTAATAAACAACCATCGATATAGAAAAAACCTAGAAAACAACATATTTTGTCGTCATATACTAACTTCCACTAAAAAATAAACTGTAGGTACATATAGTTAAAATTTCCGTTTAATTTAGGGACCCGTTGTAATTTTTTGAAATAGAAGTTTTATTTTTATGCCCTATAGGCAAGCATTTCATAATCTCACCTGATGGGAAGTAATAATGCGGCCGAAAATGTAGCATGCTTGCCTAGAATGTACCTCTTCACTCTTGACTTGAAGACTTCCAGATTATACAGTTCGGGGAACAAAGACGAGGTCAATGAGTTCCACTCCTTCGCAGTACGAATAATAAACGTAGAAGCAAAACGCTTCGAGCGAACTGGAGGTATGTCGACCATATATGGATGACTTTGACAGTATGTCTTGTTGTTAGATGTTAAATCGAACAAGGTGGAATTAGCTCGTGTAATTCGTTTAAAATTTGTGCTCCTCAATGGAAGTTTGTGTTACTGATTCTAGATGTGAAATAAATGTTGCACTACCCACGACACATGTCATTTAACATGTGTGGGGCTGTGAGTGTCAAAGCGTTTATGTTTATGTCAAGGATCAACTGAATGTTGAATAGTAAACCTTTCACAAACTTTCTACAATAAAAATGTCACGGGCTTTTAAAAGCAGTATAGTTCCCTCGTAAAATATAAAATAAATGTGTACAGTTTCAACACCGACAAAGTCCAATGATCTGTATATTCTATTGGCGTGCGCGACTATCCCAGCTCCATATTGTCAAATATTTACACTGAGCGAGCATTGACAAGGGAAAAAACTATTTTACGCTACTCCATCGGCAAAACTAGTTTATCGGTAATAAATAAACATGAAAAAATGTAATAAATGTTGCTGTCACTCTTGATAGGGATCGTCTTGGAATCTATGAAGAATAAAAATGAGGAAAATAAAAATAAACACGGCATACTCGGGAACGGGGGTAGCATGAATACCAATAAGAGGAGCTTGAGTTATCGGTTTTATAGATAGATACATGTCGTAGCTAGAGACTGACATTTTATACATATTGGGTCTACGCCGTAGCTTGTGTAGACTTAAAAGACGTAGCATTTGTAGCAATTATCTCGTAGCACAGTAGAGACATAGAAACATAGTCGCATTATTTTATAACGAGTAAATTGGTCTATTACTATTATTTATTGCCAGTAAAAATATCTTCCTAATATAAAATAGGCGATTACGACAGACGATTATCCACTCACAGCCCCTCACTAAATTCTATGACTTGTGTCGTGGATGCTGGACACATTTTAATGACACACACAATCACAACCTTAACTAGAAAAACAAAATTCCTTTGGGTGAATACTTTTTTTCCCACCGGGACTTGAACCTGATGCATATAAAATACTTTAGTACTAATAATTTAAACGTAAGTAAAACTTAAAATAACCGACTTAACCGCTTATATTTTTGGTTTTGGCTTGATCGATTTCGATCAAGCTCTACCAAACAAAAAAATAATTCTGAGAATCGGTCCACAAATGGGGGAGAAATCGGTGGACATAAAAAAAAAAACATACAGTCGAACATAGTACATCTTTTTTTGAAGTCGGTAAAAAGCTGTTTAGAAGGACTCCATTACGCCAGCGGCAAGTTCGTCATAATTGACGTCAGCGAAGCCGAGGGTAGTAAACATAGATCACGTAACCGTTATGTAAGACTACTTGTAAATTAACTGACAATAACCTTCATTCATTAAATTCAATTCAAAATCGTTTATTCACATGGGTCCCAAAGAGACACTCATGAAAGTTAATGACTCTACTGCCAGATTCGCAAAATTACAGCCATCTCGAAAATAACCTAGCAAGAAACTCCGCGGCGCATTTTATCATTCATTTTTTTTAAACACACAGGAATTATATTAACCTAGGTATCCTACTAATATTATAAATCCGAAAGTTTGTGTGTAAGTGTGTGTGTAAGTATGTAAGTGTATCATATATCTTTGTTCCCTCTTGACGCTTTAAAGGCAGAACGGATTTGGATGAAATTTGGAATGTACATAGATTATAGCTAGGATTAACACATAGGCTACTTTTTAACTTGATAATAGCGGGCGAAGCCGCGGAGCACGGCTAGTATCTATATAATGAACTGCCCATTAGCTTAGTTAGGTGAACGTTCGCCTTCTAAGCAGGGGTATTGGGTTCGATTCCCGGCAGGAACACAAGTTTTCTACCCAAGGAAAAATTGTGTTTCTGGTTCTGGTTGTGATTGTGTGTGTGATGTGAATGTTTCCGGCACCCACGACACAAGTCATCGTACTTAGTGTGGGGCAGTGAGTGTGAAAGCGTTTATGATTTATGTTTTAATTAGTTGCCAGAAAGCGCTTGTGCAGTTTGCCTCCGTGCATGAGCTAAAGAAAACTTCTTTATAGATATTTTAAGATGCTCCACTAATAGGAGGACCAAGAGCGCAGAAAACATTTATAGTAATAACGGGAAAAAGTCATCATAATTTACTCAAAACATTCTCGAAGTAAGGAGTGCTTGACGCCCCCTTCTTATACAGGGTCGTTACTTTAAGGCGAGAGGGTTTGGTGGTAGCGATAGCGGAAATCTTTTTATTTTTCCAATGTGAGCTATGCATAGAGGTGTCCTACATATTCGTCACAAGCTTCTTAGTGTTTACGTTAATACATATTTATTTGTTTTTATTTATAAATAAAATTTCATCTATAACACATTAAATTTATATCAGAAAGAAAGAAAAATAATTTATTTCGACACGAAGCAAAACAAAATAACAATAAATATCAAAATATTTTTTTAAAATGCAAGCAATTTGTGAAAGCATTTTGACGTTTTATGTGACATTTTCGATTTGATAAACATTGTTATTATAATTTACGCGATTCAAGCCTCGTAGAACAACTAGTATTCTATTAAATAATAAAAAAATCCGATTGCGTAAAAAGTGAATTACTTTTTTTAATATTTTTTTTTCGTTAATTACTTATACCTATTATGCGATCATCTAAGAACTTTATCAAAGCTTTATTAATTTAGTAAGTATTGAAAATTTAAATGAGAATGTATGCTAACCTACTTTAAATCGTTATTGATGGTTGATAATTAAAATGGTTGTTAATTAAATATGGTAAAACAAATTACCGTCAGTTCGTTGATTTTAATGTTATTTTTTTTATAGAATTGCTTCTGTCTCCATATTGAATTTTGATTTGACTGTCATGTCTTTAGATACACTCACTAGATTAAGGCAAATCGATTGACACAGCCTCTTTTTCTATTGAAGATAGGCAATCTTTTGACCACCGTCTCACCTGATGGTAAGCGACGATGTGGTCGACAATGGAGCAAGTTTGCCTAGAAGATACCTATTCAGTCGTGACTTGAATACTCCCATATTGTACTCACCAGGAAACACTGACTCAGGCAAAAAGTTTGTTCTTTTGCGGTTCGCACAATTAATGTGGAAGCAAAACGCTTCGTGCACATTTGAGGATGTCTACCATATAGCGTTGTCGCTTAGCAGTTTTTCTGCTTGTCCGACGATAGAACGCGGATGAGGTAACTAGATCGTGCAGTTCCTTGGCACAATCTCCGAAATGTAGCCGATGAAAAACCGAGAGATTAGCTACCATGCGGCGATGACTTAAGCTCTGAAGCTTTGAATTAGTCAGCAGCTCGCTACCAATGAGTATCTTAGCTCAATGGAGTCAAGAGCCTTAAGCTGGTACTTAGTTGATCAAAATCGGCATTTTGGACCTTTAAAACGCCACAAAGGTGCAAACATACATACCTTCACATACATAGCATGACAAACTCGTTACCCACTACCTCCTTTGCGTCGCACAGTAGCATAAAAAGGTTACTTGACCAAGCAGTTTAAAAATTACAATTTTCGTGCAACAAGTATCCAACCCGCTACCCGCAAACAATGGAACCACTCCCATATTACGCGGGGTAAAGTGTGCTCAACCTACGCACTGCCATACAAACATTGCGTGCCCCAGTTGCATTCTTACAATGGGAAAATAGTTCACTGGTTCAACGCTAACGATGTCAGCGGTTTGAGTGTGAGCTTGATTCTATCACGCGGGTCTGGGGGTTGTATCAAGGCCTCCCCTTTAGACCGCTAACGAGTGAAAAGTACTCTTGCGTCTATAGTGGGTTATGAGTACACTGACATACATGACGAATGCGTACAGGGATGGTGGGATTCAAGGTGTTCATAATAAGTGTAATAAGAACATCTTGAATCCCAATTTTGAGCTGTCAGAGGACAGAAAGCACAAATAGCTTTAGTTATAGAGATACAGTGAAGGCTAAATAGTCCATATTTCCAGCATTTTGATCACGCACCGCCTCAACCAAGCGCTAGAATATACATTTTTGAAAATATTTTGATCAGAAAGAAAGAAAAATAACTGAACGAAAGACATGAGTTTTAATCGTATAAATAAAAATCAATTGCCGCATGTATGAAAGATCATCATATGAGAACGTCTCGACCAATTTGGCTGATTTTTGTTGTATTCGTAATTGGGGGGCAAGGTTATTATGAAATATTGTTTTTGGAAATCCAACGGAAATAACACCCCGGCTTTGCAAGCGTGGTATTTCCGGGCCGCTCATATAAAATGTATTTTAAATATAGGCTATATACACAAAATCATTATGCATATATGAAAGTAATACTTTGCTTAATTATACATTTTATTAAAGTTCACGCACATTTTAAACTTAAAATTATTTTAATACGAGAGTCAACATCGACAAGCCAATTACCGATTTAATTTAATGTACTGATAACATATTTGTTTATTTATACTTAATATTATAAATGCTATTCTAGCATTAAGTCCTCCTTGTACTGTTGATTTGTGCAAAAGTATTAAATAAAAATAAATAAAAAATATATAAAGAGGTAAAGTTTGTGAGGTTGTAGGGGGTAATCTCTGAATAACCAATTTTGAAAATTATTTTACCAATAGAAAGCCACGTTATTTGTGAGTGTTATAGTTTTTTTTACTCGGGCGACGCCGGGCTGGTCAGCTAGTAACTTATAAATGGTCAAAATGTTACTTAAACGAGTAAATTGTTTAGGTTAGTAGTATAGACTAAACATTTTTTTAGACCATCAATTAGTCATAGCTTTATTAATTCAATATCTTGTTATGTCATCTGCACCTATTAATCGGCCAGCCTTTTTAGCTGACTAAGCATCTCACGGGTGGCATCGCCTGATCCCCGCCTACGCGCTGTCGCGATGTCACGTCGACGTTCCGCGAACCGATAACGCAGGAATGCATGCAGGCAGATATGGTTCCTCGTATATTCTAAGCTTTAGGTTAAGTCATTCTGTGTTTAGTCGTCTTAAGAATCAGACATATTAAAATTAATTTTAAAGAAGATGTTTCAAAATTGAAGGAGCCTGGGCTAGCACCATGTACCATATACATACATATAGCTATACAATATTGAAACCGTTTTTGAATGTTAATTTTCTTTACTTTTGTTTCGTTTTAATGTAAATTTATAATATTTGGTACATCAATAGCAACACAACACAGTTACAAATGGCGGATTGCGAGAATATTGAACTGTCATTTTGAAGTGTCATTCATTGTCAATGATCATTTATTGTAAACAACATACCAATTCTAAAGTATTTGGGTTTCGTAATAATTATATAGGACTATAATAGAATATGTAACTCGATTGAAACTCAAAACAGAGTGCCATTCAGTATCTTCTTGTCATGACTGCCCCAAAAATATGGTTACCATATTTAATAACTCACTAAATAATAATTTGAGTGTACAGCTGTAATCTTCTACAGATAAATTCATTTGTATTTTTACCGACTTCCCAAAAAAGGAGGAGGTACTCAAGTCGAGTGTATTTTTTTTTCTTTATATCTGTTATACGTCATAACTTCTTTCCACGTGAGCCGATTTCGAAATTTTTCTTTAGTTTGAAAGATGTTGCTTTCTAATTGGTCCCATTTAAATTTGATCAAGATCTGATCAGTAGTTCTTGAAATATCGTCAATAATGTCTATTTTGTGACGAATAATGCGTACTTTGACGATGTTCTGGTTACCCGACTTCATAAGTTACCTCACAACTTCTTTCGTTGTGAGCCGATTTTGATGATTCTTTTTTTATTTGAAAGCTGGTGGATCAAGGTTCCGCTGATAAAGCGTTGAAGTCGGTTTTTTTAAGCTTTGCTTGCGTTGAATTATTAAGAAAATTCTATATTTTTTCCCTATTTTTCTATGTATGGTACATAGTGCTGGCCAAAAATGAAACGTCTCCTTTAAAGTAATATTTTGTCTTTTTAAAAACGTAACCACGGTTCCTCCCAGTTTGACTATCTACCTACTATTATCATATTGCCGTGTATTCCTTAAGTACTAACTAAATCGTCAAAAACCTTTTTCACCTTCGTGCCAAATATTTCGAGACAAGAATGATAGAGGCCGTAACACAGGGCATCCTAGTACGGCTATTAACAAAACGAACACCTAATTTACCCACTAACAAATATAAAATAAAACAGAAATGTTTTGTCACCAAGGAAAATTTGTGCTTTTGGTTCTGGTTGAGATTGAGTGTGTTATGTGAAAGTTTGCGGTACCCACGACACAAGTCATCAAACTTAGTGTGGGACTGTGAGTGTGAAAGTATTTATGTTATACTTAATGTAATTAAGATAAGTTAAGCTATGACGGCTTTTATGCGGCCTGAACAAAATTGACACCCTCTAGTCCAAATGACGAGCAAGCTAGCCAAGAAGTATTTTTAGAAATGATATTACAATGTGAAGGGCTTATTTCTATTCAAACTTCATATATCAGTCCGTTGCAGTCGCCATCCATATTTAACAGAGCTCACTGAAGCCTTTATAATGCAATGAGCAGCTTTTGTGTGAATAATAAACGTAGCTAGTCAAAGAGAAATTATATTTAAATAGCTGCCTACCTAAGAATATACAATATGAATGCCTAAACAAAAAACAAACGCATTCACACTCACACTAAGTTCAAAGACTTGTATCGTGGGTGCCGGAAACATTCACATCACACACACATTACATCCAGAACCAGAAGCACAAATATCCCTTGTGAAGGAATTTGTGCTCCTGCCGGGAATCAAATCCAGAACACACGGCGTCTGCGCGGACACCTGTACACTGCGCCAGCTGAAAACTAAAATCCGATAAATTGATTTCTAAAACTAAAAACAAAAGTAAACAACGCTTAAACGCTTTCACACTCACAGCCCCACACTGAAACACCGCCATTGCCTAGTTTAAACCTTGCTAAGAGGCAAAATGGCGGGAATTATATCTTTCAATAATAAGTGTGTCAAACCTTTTTACGTAAGGCGTCAAATTGTTTACTTTGACAACCGTTGAATGTCACTTTCATTTCAACAGATTAATAAAAACACATTTTTGACAGCTGTATTCGTATAATTTCCTTTTCAGTCGACTATTTTGGGTATAGTCTGTGGCGATCGTGTAAATTTCGATTGTTTTCGATTCTCTGGTGCGTTTCTAAACTAAGCAGCGCCTAACAAAAGTTTAATTTTTAATTATTGATTATGGGCTTAAGAGCTGCTTAACTATGAGGTGGCTAAACATTTATATGTAAGACTGTAAGTGCAAAAATCATAACTCTCCTTTTTACTTCGCCATAGTCGGGTAAAAGGCCTCGGGATACAACTACTCAGGCTGCCTGTCCATTGGAGCGGAGCGAGCCGGCGGTGCGGAGCGAGCGAGTATTGCGGAGCGGAGTTACGTGCTGTGTAAGTCCATTGACACGGAGCAAGGCAGCTGAGGAGAGCGAGCGAGCATTGCGGAGCGGACTTGTGGAGCTAGGCCGAGTCGAGCGGCGAGCGGTCAGTTCAGATCGCGAAATAACGGAGAACAGACATGTTGTCGACACTAAAGTTGAAATGTTACTACCTCGCATTGCTTGAGGAAGAAGAGCTGTGCTTGGAAGAAGAAGTCTCTCCACGCCGGCTCGCTCCGCTGCCCCGCACCGCTGCCCCGCACAGCTACCTCGCGCCGCTTCCGAAAATGTATGAAATTTTAAACTAGCTCGCAAATCCCTGTCCACTACAACTGAGCGGAGTTTTTATGCAATCCTATTGGTTAATACTTCTCCGTTTCTCCGCTCCGCAAGCTCGCTCCGCTTCAATGGACAGGCAGCCTTAATCAACGCTATAAAGTTATATCAAAGCAAAATCTGTGAACGCAATACAAATCACTAATTCATTCAAATAATAAATTAAAACAACAACAAGATATCTCATCACAGTTTGGAACAACTTATTACTGTTAGTATAACTCTCTCAACTCCATTCCAGGAAACTATAATAATTCAGTGCAACATATACACTGATTCCGCTTTGCAACTGGTTACGAAACTCGGAAACGCTGAAAACACTGAAACACAAACAGTTCATTATTACAAGCTTCATTAATCGGGCTCTTATTGAAACAGCAGCATCGGGGGAACAACAAAGCGGCCGGTGCGACTGCGGAGTTGTAAGATCCGTGCGACTTTTTGTCGTTTCAACGTTTTTTTCTTTTCATTTTGGCTTCGCAGTCTTGTGCATTTAGACAGTGTCAAGTAATATCTAACAATAATATATTTTAATTGTATTTCATATTAAAAGTACTAGTCACAAGTCACAATCAAAGTCAAGGTCCAGTCATAGTCAAGTCATGCCCTAGTAAAGTAGTAGAAACTTTACTAGAATTTCTATTGGAGTTTTGGAGCGAAGGCGAAAATCTCGTTTTTCACCTTTGTATGATTGGCCTACACTTGTGCACGTTTACTATGTATTAACGGTTAATAATCCACCATGATTGCACATTAACACTCAAACAATCACAGGTTTCGGAAAATTATACAAAAAAGAAAATTCACATTCGCGGAGTTTAACCCCGTTTCAACTTTTAGTTGTTTGATTACCAATTACTTAATTGTTTTTTAAAGGTTTTATATTGTATCGCATTAGGGAACTACTAATTTGTACGTCAAACAAAGCAGTTTGATGTATCGCATTTACGCCACTAACCGAAAGATGCAGGCTTTTTTCTTTTGCACAAACCACATAATCTTGGCCTGAAGATTTGGTGTATGTGTTGTAGAAGGTGACTGAATTTGGAATTACACGAGTCAATTCCCCCATGCCCGTTTTACCATCTAACAACAAGATAAACGTCATCTATTTATGGTTGACATACCTTCAGTTCGCTCGAAGCGTTTCGCGTCTACGTTTGTCATCTGTACAGCGAAGAAGGGAAACTAATTGAAAAAATCTTTGTTCTCCGAACGGTATGGTACGGTATCTGGGAGTCTTCAACTCAAGAGTGAATTGGTATCTAGGCAAGTATGCTTCATCATTAGCCGCAACATTGTTTACCATCAGTCAGTCTGATAGAGGTCATACGCTTATCTATCAAGCATAAAAAAAATCTACTCGTGTTAAATAGTTTGTTTAATCGTAGAAATCATGCAATGGTAGATAGCACATGTCAAGTTTGATACATCTTTGGCCACATTATCGCTTTTCATCATGTGAGATAGGTATATAGGTCAAACGCTTACCTATCGAGCGTAAAAAAAGTAAAGTCTATCCATTATATTGTTCCACTATATGCAAAAAAAAGATTAGGAACTTTTTCTCTAAAAGGCGTCAACCTAATATCTAAATACAATGATGATTTATCAAAGGATTTCAAAATGTTAAAGCTTACTTCATTTTAAAGGCTTAAATTATACTTTTATTTAAATCAAAATGCATATTCCATTTTATGCCTCATATCTGATCTGTCGTTGCCATTTGTGAAATTTCCTACAAAATGGCGAGAAGAGCTACATTTATTTCACAGTTTTACGTTGTCGTTTTGCAGTCCAGCAAATCGCTTGCGTTTTTCAAAGCTTTAAATTCCAATCGAATAGGATTAAGCAAATGCAGTGGAAACGGATGAGCCTGTAACTCTTGATAACCAACAGCTGGCGATATAATGTACAAGAATATTTGTACCGTCATTAGTCGAGCCATTGATATTTGACTACTGTAGAAAGATTTGTTATTATGTCAATGGATATGAACCGTCACTTCGATATTTACAGCATAAAAATAATAAACCGCAAGCAAAGCTTAAAAAACCAACTTCACCGCTTTATCATCGGAACCTTGATCAGATTTAATGTATAAACACGTATTTTCGACTATAACACAAAAACTAGAGATCAGACCTTGATCAAATTTCAATGGGACCACATAAAAAGCACCAGCTTTCAAATAAAAAAGAATCATCAAAATCGGCTCACAACGAAAGAAGTTGTGAGGTAACTTTTGAAATCGGGTAAACGAGAACATCGTCAAAGTACGCATTATTCGTCACAAAATAGACATTATTGGCGATATTTCAAGAACTACTGATCAGATCTTAATCAAATTTAAATGGGCCAATTAAAAAGCATCACCTAAAAAAAAAAACAAAAAAAATAAGAAACATTTCGAATTCGGCTTACGTGGAGAGAAATTATGAGGTAACACACAAAAAAAAAAATACATTCGACTTGAGTACCTCCTCCTTTTTTGGGAAGTCGGTAATGAATATACTCTATTATACCCGAGATTTACAGTAGCGCCAACTTTGCTTGTAAAAAAAGTCTATGTATACGCACGTAAGAAGTTATAGGTACTGCTTTAGCGCAATTAAACAAAAAGTACCTGGATGACCGAGGATTGCTCGGACAAAACGACGTTTTCTAAAGTTAAACCTAGCTAGATCGATTATCACCCCCGAAATCTCCTGCATACAACATTTCATGAAAATCGTTGGATACGTTTCCGAGATTCAGATTATATATATACAAGAATTGCTCGTTTAAAGGTTTTATATATATTATATAGATAACTAAAACATTCATCACGTATGGCAATGGTCTTTATTTGTGAAAAAAAGACAGAATGTACCTTGAATATTATCAGTTCTCATGAAAACTTGAGAGACAATTCCCAACCAAATTCACGGTGTCACTTTTAGGTGTTGGTGTGCACGCGCACCGTAAAAATAACTTTTTTTTTTAAGTTGGATAGGCAAGCATTTGACCACTATCTCACCTGATGGAAAGTGATGATGCGGCCTAAGGTGTGACATGCTTGCCTAGAAGATACCTATTCACTCGAGACTTGAAGACTCCCAGATTATACCGTTCGGTGAACAAAGACGCAGGCAATGAGTTCCATTTCTTCGCTGTATGGATGATGAATGTAGAAGCAAAACGCTTTGAGCGAACTGGAGGTATGTCGACCATAAATGGATGACGCTTAATAGTTTGTCTTGTTGTTAGATGGTAAAAAGGGCATGGGGGAATTAAGTCATGTAATTTCTGTGCACACTCTCCAAAATGTAATCGATAGAATACCGATAAGCTTGCCACCTTACGTCGGTGACCGAGACTTTGCAACTTCAAATAAATCTGGTGATTGAGTGAATATGATAACCCAATTGACAAATGCGAGCAAGATTGTTTCAAAATAGTGTATCTAATATATAAAATTCTCGTGTCACAGTTTTCGTTGCCATACTCCTCCGAAACGGCTTGACCGATTTTGATGAAATTTTTTGTGCTTATCCGGTATCTATGAGAATCGGCCAACATCTATTTTTCATCATCATCATCATCATCACTTTTCATCATTATCAACGCGGGTGAAACCGCGGGGCGCAGCTAGTTCTATATAACAATTAAAATGGTATATCATATTGCTATTACATTTAAAAACGATACAGTTCGTGCCTGTTTTTAAAGATAACCTAAAACTTTGACGACCCAGTTGGCGCAATGGACAAGTGCCCGCCCTCTGCACCGTGGGTCCTGGGTTCGATTCCCAGCAGGAGCAAAAATTCCTTCCCAAGGGATATTTGTGCTTCTGGTTCTGGGTGTAATGTGTGTGCATAGTAGAAATATATAAGTAAGATAACTCGAGGCCCGTAGGAAATTCAAATGCCTACTCTAGCCGAATACGCAGGGTTGTCACTATCTCCGACTTTTTAAGGTATATGTAAAATGTATATTAAGTATAACGAACCAACAAGTAGGTACCTACAATAAAATGGTATAAAATGTTGTATTAAGAAAAAAATATTTTATATATAAAAATATATTATGTGAAAAAAAATTACGGTGGTAGTATTACATATAACGAAGTTAAAAGGAAAACTATCATAGCTAAGTAGGCTTCAATAAATCAATGTTCGCAGCATTTACTTTTTTGTCAATAATGTATGTTTAATACGTTAAATCTAATCAAGGTTCCGAAGATAAAGCGGTGAATACGGTTTTTTTAAGCATAGCTTGCGTTTTATTCTTTTTTCTTAAAAATTGAGAATAGACGAGCAATTATGTGCTGTATTGTATTTACAAACATATCGCAAAGTTCGTACAATTGCATTGAAAGGCGTTAAAATCATCATGACATTGGGAAACCCTCCAATTTACATAGATTGCGCCAAACGCTAGTTTTCAGATGAATACCAAGGTTGATTGTACATTCATGAACATCGGTGCAGTATAAATTATGTCCTTTCAATGCGGCAGCCCATTGTCCGATACACAATGCCGCGAATTATAAATGGATATTAATTATTTTAATAATAACGAAATTAAATTTCAATAACAAAGGTCCAAAGTCTGTGATAACCTTTGAATACTTGATTTATGTGTTTTAAATTTATTGGCAAGTCGGTGTTATTTAGTGGACGTCCAAGCTGGTGTGGTTGTAATGTGGTTAATAGCAGAGCTGTACGATCTGCTTCATTAAAACGGCACGCTTCTCCAATTAAACATAATACTAAACATGTTTTGTAGAGAGGCGTGACATGTTTACGTATAAATCTACGTAATAGTACAAGCTAAGAACCTAGCGTCATGAGACGCTCGACTGTGACGCTGTGCCAGAAATGCTACGTCTGCGATAAAGTATTTCGTGCTATAACCGGCATATTATATAATTTAAACGCAAGCAAATTTTTTTAAAATTGCCTTCACCGCTTCATCTTCGGAACTCTTGATCAGTTTAAATAAGTTAACTACATATTATTGAGAATAACTCCAAACTAACGGTCAGATCTTCATAAAATTTAAATCAAATCACGTTTAGAACACCATCTATCAAATAAACAAATTAGTTGTCTGTAAAGTCGGTTTACGGACGATAATTTTGCGTGATGCGTCATAAGACGAACGCTTAGGCCGATCGTGCCTTTCTATTGCTTGTTCTGCGCTCTCGCTTGCATGCTCAGGCTCAGGCGGAACGTGACATTTTCCGTGCGTGCAGCCGGACAGTGTTCATCGATTTATAAGACGTTATCACGTCAAAAATAATCGTCAAAATCGGTTCACTTAGAAAAATGTTCTAAAGTACTGTCGAATGAGTAACCTCCTCCTTTTTTAAGTCAGTTAAAAAGACAGACGGTTCATTTTTGTATTAATTTAATACGAGACTTTGTATGATGCTTTATAAAGTCTCGATTGACAAATAATTAATTCATAATTCCCTCTAAAATTTGAATGGTGACTACAACGTTTGTTGATGCACGAGGTGCGGGTATCGTTGAAAAGGGCTTAAAAAGTAAAATACGAAATCGGTTCAAAACAAATCTACGTTGGAAAAAAGCGATTTGGTAGGCCATCAAAGTCACTGTTTTTAGACCTATTGAGTATATCTCATAAACAGGTTCACACTGAACGCTGAAACTAACGTATAATATCCGTTATATCCTGTACTTGAACAACAAATACAGAAATCAAACAATTATTATAAAGAAAAATAATTATAAGCAATTAACCTTAAAAGTTTCAGTTCGGCGCGAACGACTAGTTATAATGCAATGTTAATATGTATAATCTTAAGTATTTTAAATTATTATTTTTATGTAGAATAAATTTCTTCATTTCAATACGATATCACCCATAAATGTCTATTATCTATAGTTATTATCTTACTTACATGTTCTTTTTCCCTGATTGATGCCTCATGTCATTTCAATTCCACCGATGGATGACTGGTAAAGAATGCTTTTAGCAGTCCTCCTTTTGTATACTATTGTTGTGCAATAAAGTATTAAATAAATATCAAGGTATTTTTATTTCAAATATGTACGTACCTATTACGTTCGGTAACTCATTGGCATAACGATCTAGCCTTAAGAATAAAAAGTTATTTAATACAATTACAAGACAATAACTCTTTATTGACACCTAAAGATAAATACAGCTTACAGAGAAAATTATAAAATATAGTTACAATGGGCGGTCTTATCGCTAAGAGCGATCTCTTCCAGACTTCATTTTGCTCTTAACTGCTAAGTCGAGTAGTATACTAAAAATGTGTCCAATAATACTTTTCTTACTGTCTCTAGGGTTCTTGTGTAATTTATTAATATCACTCACTATATTATAATGTCACATCACTCACTACAGTTACTCAAAAAGTTCTCTCGAGTCTTCTTACTAAGTGTTATCGACGATTGAGGTCATACAAATATTAAATAATGTCATCATATTTTTTTGCAAAAATCTCATTTTGTTGTAAAAATCCCGCGTACAGTAATTCCCAGAGGCGATGTGCCAATAACAGACAAAGAACTCGCGCAATATGGAAAGTTATTTTGCACTGAGGTTAAAACCAATTCAAATATTCGATAGACGTGTCACAAAACCAATTTGTTGCTGAAACCAATCTTTGGCTATGTCAGTGTATATGCCTATAGTGGTACCTATGAGTATCATGGCTTCAATAGACTGTAAAGGAAGCACTCTTTTATTGAGGTTGCATTATAGTTTACGGAGTTTTAAGTAGTTAGTTTGCGTTAAATGATGATGGAAGTGTGGAAGACTGTACCTGTGGATGTAAAATAAAATATGTGACGTAATACCCACATTTTAATCCATTTTGAAGTGAAACTTCTTTGGCGGTGTTGGGATGGGTAAAAATTTTTAAACTTACGTTAGGACACGGGACCTGATCGAAAATTCGTAAGACGGGAGAGGAAGTAATACCCCTCCTCTCTTTCTACCGCGCGGCGTAAATGTATGCCTGCTCCTGCTGTTTACAACGTTAATGTTCAAGTTTTTACTTCTGCCGGCACTCCCAGAGTGCATCCCGTTGTTTTTTTTTCATGTAATTTAGATGAGGGTAACGCAAAATCTCCGTTTCGCCTCGGAAATAAGATAATGATGTGAATTGATAAAATATATATTCATCTAACTTTTAATGATAATTATGATTTAATATTCGTTAGATAATGGCGGTTCTCGACACGTGTTTGAATGAACTTGACTCAACACAAAAGCATCAAAGCATTAAAAATCCTAATTTTATACATGAAAACCAGTTTTATTTAATAAAACTACTCGCATGCGTTTATCAAGTTAAAAAGTAGCCTATGTCTTATTCCTAGACATAAGCTATGTACATTCCAAATTTAATCCAAATCCGTTCTGCCGGTACCTACAGCGTGAAGAGAAAAAGCTTTCAGATTTTCCGCCGCTTGGTCAAGCGCCCTGGCCGCTTTGTTTATCAAGGTCCGTTACACGCCATACATTTTATCTTCTCATCGCCTGGGCCGAGCGCCTCGTGCGCTTTGTATATTAAATCCCTAATTTATTCTCAAAACAAATAAGTATTAAAATCTTAGCGAGTCACGTTCATTTAAACTTTTACATGTATGGCCCGGATACCACGACTTGTCGTACCGTTTGCAAAGCAACATTTTGTATGCAAGTTTATGTATAGATAGATAAATTTCTAGACAATTGGCAACTATCTCTACTGAAATATATGTTTATAAAAATACACTTAAATGTCAGGAAATCTTTTAAATGGATGTGACAAAAATAGTAACATCTGGGCCAAAAAAACTGTGTCCTATTCCAGGGTCAGTCGTTTAATAATTACCATTCAAATCCATCGAGATATATTAAGGTAGATAGATGACAAATAACAGTGAAAATACATTTAAATCTTTTTACATAAAAATAGCAATATTACGAATGTCACAGCTCCAATTAAAAATATTCCAATGAAAATGGCATTCCGATCCAGTATTTATTAATCCAACGTTACAAAGGTTATTAAACCTGTCATTTCAGCAATTTAATAAATTTTCAAGCTATTTTGCGATAATAACCTATAGAATAAAGCGTCAGTTGTCCATTTAACCGGCCATAGAGCTTAGCTGGACGTTAGCCAACCATTGAAATTGAAGTGGGTAGTAACGTGCATTAGATTTTATCGTGTGAAATTGTGACTAGACTAGAGGTTTCAGAAACTGGAATAGAGAAGTAATGGGACTTGAATTTTCAAACAATGTTAAAATGTTTAGAGATCGTGGTATTTATTTTAGTCATGTTGACCTGCTTCCCGATTGGATGTATAAAGTAGCTGAATTCGTAGTGTGGTGGTGGTCGATACAATTTGGGCACTTAAATCTGGAAATCAATTTTATTTTCGGTAAGCTTTTCGAACTGGAATAGGTATTTTCTAGGCAAGCAAGTTACATCTTCGGCCACATCTTCACTTTCCATCAGGTGAGATAGAGGTCAAATGCTTGCCTATCTAGCATAAAAAAAACTGGACCTGCATAATGTACCTAAGAGTCCAAACTTCAGCTAAGGTCTTTTTATGGTTAAAAGCATTTGACAGCGATCTCACCTGATGATAGTATGTACCTAGTGTTATAATAGTCGTTAAACCAGAAGATTAAATGTTATAGCTGTCATATAAAACTAAAATGCTCTACATTTATATAAGTCAAATATCTAAAGCATTTTGAAAATTATCTGTCTGGATTCGGAGAATGAACGGTACCAATGATTCAAAAGACCCAATTTCAGAAAATAATTTTATCGAGAAAACTTTCACTAATCGTATTTCTGGTTTTCATTAATTTAATTTACATTCTCAAATATATATTGTCCCATGTTCAATATAATATATTGTACACTTTGTCTTTTATCGTTACAGAATAAGTACTAATAGTTCGTAGCGGCTAAAAAAAGGACAATAGAGTTTTAATTGGATATTTAACTAAACATTGTGACTTGGTGAACTCTCTTCTAATTTTAAATGCAATTCAATAATTTTCGTAAATTGGCCAAAGTACCTTTCTCTTTTTCTTGCTAAGTGGAGTTACAACGTGTACTCTTTCTGTAGAAAGATTAACAATTTAAATTTTTTTATTCACTTACATGTGAGCATATGTTAAAATAACAACCTAAGATTGAACTTAAAAAACTAAACTACATAAATACAAGTCAAAAGTATCTACATATAAAAAATTAAAAAAACCTGAATGCGAAAAACGAGAACCTACTTTTTTATTTTGATAGGTTTGGTTATTTTATTATTAACTTTTTTCAATGTCAAGGCAAAATTTTTTTTCAAACACCTGTTTCATTACAATTAAGTTTTAAGACGACTATAACGATACTCTAGAAACTGACCCAGCCGTTTGCAAGATACGAGGCAATAAAAAAATTTACAAATATAAATACTTACATACAGACCCTTCCTTGGCAATCGGGTAAAAATAATATAATCATTGCTTAACTATAGTTCGCTTTGATGCTCCATAAAAAGCGTAACTTCCTGAAAAATATTTAAGTAGCAAAAAATACATTGTGAATATACCAGTATAATAAGCTTATCTTACAGCTATCCAAGTACATCCGGATCCCTCATCTGAACGAAATCAGGAGATTCTTGGTAATTCCCACACAACATTTTCGCGATAAAAAGGCTTTGAAGTGCGTATATCAAAAGCATATAAATTATAGCTCATGAATATGGCCGTATTATCGAAATGCGGGTAGGTACACATTTTTATGTTCCCCTTAGTAGGGTAACCATCAGTTTGATTAATTGGGACTCGTTTGGGGAGTCAGAACGTTCAACTTTACCGCATAATACTCGAACTGCCCGTTAGAGTAGTTGGAGTCCGTTGGCCTTCTGTCTATCTTGTCTATTAATATCGGGATTGATTCCTGGCAGGAACACAAGTTCAAGGAAAATTTGTGTTTCTGGTTTTGGTTGGGACTGTGTGTCGCAAGGCACTAATACGAGTCAGGTGCAGGTGGCGAAGCCATTACGCACTGTCGAATTCTACGTACCTAGCAAAAGCCTCAATAGAAAATGACTATGGAAAATCGCTTTTTTCCCGACTGCTATGTTAGGGTTTTGTTTTTCACGAGTATCTTGTATGTATGCATGTATGTGTATTTGTAAATTTCTTTATTACTTCGTATCTTCCAAACGGCTGGATGGATTTCGACAACTAAGGTATCGTTATATTCGTCGTAAATATAATCTTATAAGTCGTTGTAATAACTTCAGCTCGCTCGAAGCGCT
Organism: Lomographa bimaculata; assembly: GCA_948107665.1. Taxonomy (NCBI): domain Eukaryota; kingdom Metazoa; phylum Arthropoda; class Insecta; order Lepidoptera; family Geometridae; genus Lomographa; species Lomographa bimaculata. The sequence goes on from OX403597.1 coordinate 6,714,247, forward strand.
TGCTTCTACGTTTATCATCCGTACAGCGAAGGAGGAAACTTGGACCTTAGAACTCATTTCCTGCGTCTTTGTTCCCTGAGCAGTACATCTAGATGTCTTCAAATCTAGAGTAAAATTAGTACCTTCTAGGCAAGCATGTCCTATCTTCGGCAGCATCGTCACTTTCCATCACGTGAGATAGTGGTCAAATGCTTGCCTATAGAGAATAAAAAAAAACCCTAAGTGTCCTTGATAGGTGTTTGAAAAAAACGGCGGATTTTTAGCGCAAAATGGTAATATTAATAAACAACCGAACATATCGAGTAGGCTATCAAAATGACAGAAATAATATGGGATTACATAAAAAGTAGGTTCACAATTTTCGCAGTTCGGGTTTTTTTAATTTTTAGTACATTGTCTTGTTACTGATTTAATTGATTGCGTCCAAATTTTTGATTAGTTATAAACATGCAAATTGCACGCTGCGGTTTCACCCGCGTTTTGCAGTATAAATAATATGGTATATCAGCCACTACCGCAACCTTTATTTCGGATTTCGATGGTGGTATTAAAGTGGATGGTCAAACCTAACGTTTGATCAGATAAATACATAATTTAAACGTAAGCAAAGCTTAAAAAACCTACTTAACCGCTTATATTTTGGTTTTGGCTTGATCGATTTCGATATAATTGATGGGACCACCTCTGAAGTATAATCTATCAAACAAAAAAAGTTTTTTTTATAATCGGTCTGCAAATCTGCAAAATAAATCGGTGAACTTACAAAAAAAAAACCAACAGTCGATCATAGTACCTCCTCCTTTTTTGAAGTCGGTAAAAAGTTGGAATTGTTTGTTGAACATTTTTGACAATTTAAATATTTGTTAGGTAATGCCACAAATTGCTATCTCAAAAAGTATTTGAATATTCAGTTACTAGAATTAAATATAACACGACGATGATTTGTGTCGTGGGAGCTAGAAACATTTAAATCACACGCACAATCACAATCAAAACTAGAATAAAACAATTTTAATGGGAAGAAAACTTGTATTTTCGGGAATCGAACCTGATAGAAGGCGAACACGCACCTAACAAAACTAACGAGCAGTTCAAATAATTTTACAGTGCACATGAATGTCTTAATTTTAAATTATATAATTAATGCAGGTAAATTATTATATTTAGTTTATTAATGTCAATATAGGTAATTATTTAATGGGCTCTAATAAGCATTATGAAATGTATTGATTCAATAGAATTATTGGCTCGCTGACAATATTTGCACGCTTGCCTGCAGGCTACAAACATTGACCAAAATATTGGACCATTTAATATTAATATTTCGTATTCTAGCAAATAAATAATTGTGATTATGACGTGATTGTTTCCGGCAAGTCTTCGAACTCAGTGCGGGTTGGAAATGCGAAAACAGTTATACAGTGTAATTTGTAAAATGCTAAAAAGCTCACAATCCTGATTCATGTCTAACCCTTGCTCATTTAGTTTTATAACTTTCTTCTGAATGCCATATTTTCAGTCATAATTAAGATTATGCATTATATCCTACTAACATTATCTGACTGAATCCCACGACACAGGACTTATCCTAGAGTGGGATACAGGGCTCACTAATTGTAACATTATGTGTACATATAATGTAAGTCTGTGTAATATATTTTTTGTAAATGAAAATAAAAAAAATAAATATATAAATTCGAAAGTTTGTGTGTAAGTATCCTCTTCACGCTGTAACGGCTGAACGGAGATGGATGAAATTTAGAATGTACATAGATTATACTTGGATAAACACATATGCTACTTTTTAACTTGATAATAGCGAGCGAAGCCGCGGGGCCCGGCTAGTAATCTATAAATAATTAATACGCGTTTAAACTACATTTACCTCGGATCGGCGCACTTCGTTATATGCTTAGAAACGCCAGTTGACACTTGAAACCTTAGAATTAACAGAGTAGCTAAATAATCTATTTTAAAATTTATCTATAAATCATAAAGCTGAATTTGCAATAGCTGTAACACTAAAGACGTTGGTCTCAATGGTGTCTTTGATTTGTCTTCACAAATTTTCTGGTTAGGTACATACCTTTTTAGTATATTTTTATAATTTCCCACCAAAAGAAGTTAATTAAAAAATTTTTTTTTTATGTAATACAAATTACACTATAGACTTGTACTAAAAAAAATTATAACTAAATTTTTTTTTACGATTTAACAATATTTTACAATAAGATTGTATCGATATACCACTGGGTTTGTCTCGATACTAAATATCATACATGTGACTGATGTGACGTCTTGTCCTAAAAACACCAAACAGAATGGTTACCTCTTCCAAGCGCGTTAACGCATGGTTTCGCCTGAAAAGAAGCAGCTGTGAAAAGAATACGCACAAAGACGTTTTGAATGAACCAGTGACCTGGGGTTGCGAGCTGGAAGCTTCGGAAGGTGACTTTGGACTTAAGAGATGTCTAATGTAGTCAATTTATGGGTGCAGATATATCGGTATACAAGCCTCGGATTTTATATTTCGCAAACGCTGAAAGGACAGCTGATCGAACTGCCTGTTGGCTTAGTTGGGTGAGCGTTCGTCTTCTAAGCATCGGGTTCAAATCCCGGCGAGAACACAAGTTTTCTCTCTAAGGGAAATTTGTGTTACTAGTTCTGGGTGTGATTGTGTGTGTAATGTGAATGTTTCTGGCACCCACGACACAAGTCATCGAACTTCATGTGGGGCTGTGAGATTGAAAGCGTTTATTATAATTGTTATTGCTATAGTAAAAACTTAAACTCAGACAGAGCTATTAAGTAGGTACCTACACATACATGCATTAATATAGTTTAAAACAGAAAAAAGTAATATGTTTTAGTACCGCTTATGTTATGTATTTTTAATATGTTATTGTTAAGGTCTTTCATTTGATATTCATCTTGGTGGTAATCGATAATTTTTTCTTTGGTCGCTTTTTTTTTAAGAGCAATCGACGCTTTTTTTTACCGACTTCCCAAAAAAGGAGGAGGTACTCAAGTCGACTGTATTTTTTCTTTGTTTCAATCGTTTTGTTCAGTCTAAATAAAACCTAGCCTATGACATACGGAGGATTGTGACGGATTAATGTGTTAAAATCGGTTAATTAGTTAGGACAATAAGAGGGAATTGATGAACATAATTCACCTTTTCACTGCGTCGTAGTCAGGTAATCAGAACTGAGTCAGCATGGGTGTTAGTATCACGTGAACATATATAAATTTCAACATTTGATAAATACAAATTCGTTAAACATTTTATTTAAAGCATGGCTTTAGGCCACTATATGAATTATGAAAAGCTAATGAAAAGCGACGATACGGCCCAAGATGTAGCATGCATACCTAGAAGATACCTGTTCACTTTTAGAATGGATATTAATCGAACGGTATAATTTAAGCGTCTACATCTTCATCATCATTATGCCATTCGATTATCTACATTCTCAGGTAAGTTTACGCCAAAAATACTTGACCTAAAGAAAAATAATAGATAGGATCAACCCCAATAAAAATGTTCTATTGAATCAACAAAAAATGATTCTTGCATTTATCTTAAACCTTATTTTCATATAATTTTATTCGGCCGGTCTGCTGAAGGCCAAAGTTATTCAGATCCCGAATCCTGAGCCCGAATTGGAAACAATAGAATTTTGTATCTTCTGAATAAATCACAAAAAATAGCGGGTCCGACCTTGGCTTGAGAGCAATCGGACCGGTTCCGGCCCGAGTAAATAATATTATTATATTCTGGTAGCAAACTGTGACTGCGTATATAAATATCAATTTTTTGTGATATATGTTTATATATCTATGTAACGTTAGTTAAAACTAAATCCATCATAATTTGCATCACACACAAAATTTTAACCCGACTAGGCGGCACCCTACTTAGGCAACGGGCAGATTTCACAGAAATACACACACAAACACACAGAAACGAATTTTTCGGGAGTTAAATTAATTAAACGCAAGCAAAGCTCAAAAAAACTGACTTCACCGCTTTATCTTCGGAACTTTGATCAGATTAGATGTACTAAACACGTATTTTTGACAATATTTCAAGAACTACTGATCAGATCTTGATCATATTAAATGGGACCAAGTGGAAAGCAACATCTTTTAAATCAAAATCAAAAATTCAAAATTTGTTCACGTCGAAAGAATTTGTGAGGTAACACAGATAAAAAAAAATATACAGTCGACTTGAGTACCTCCTCCTTTTTTGTGAAGTCGGTAGAAAAACAATAAGCCTCGATTATCAGAACTTATAGCCATTAACTATCATGTGTGCATGTTTTTTGATGCCCATGTGAATAAACGATTTCTTGACTTCACAAAAAAAGGAGTAGGTACTCAAGTCGATGTGTGTTACCTCATAACTACGTTCCACGGGAACCGATTTTGAAAATTTATTTGTTTAAAAGATGTTGCTTTCCAATTGGTCTCATTTAAATCTGATCAAGATCTGATCAGTAGATCTTGAAATATCTTCATTAATGCGTGTTTAGAACATCTAATCTGATCAAAGTTCCGAAGATGAAGCGATGAAGTCGGTTGTTTTTAAGCTTTGCTTGCGTTTAATTATTTATAGAAATGTTTCACCAAAGCGATGCAAATTTACCCATGCACATGCAACAAAGGCTTGTAATCTTCCTTTGTTTGTTCTAATTTAGTACCTTCGTTACGAGTTGGCAAGTGCCGTGGCACTCGGCGAATCTGGCTGACCATTCAAACTAATGAACTGCTTCAGCTCTCTCTAGGATATCTTGCTTGTAATGGTATGTACAATTGTGTTGTGTAATTGCTTGTTTTTACCATATGGTGAAGCAAAAGGGTGGTTATGTTTTTGACCGGTATGTGTTTATGTATATACATCTGACCCCCTATTACCTATCTAACAGAACAAAAAATTTACAAAAAACCTAAGAAATAAGGTTCATTAAAATAGAAACCGCGTGTAACACAGATACGTAATGAAAGGTTGTTTCCTCATAACTTTTAAACTACATATTATATAATAAAACGCAAGCAAAGCTTTAAAAAAACCGACTTCAACGCTTATATTTTGGTTTTGGCTGGATCGATTTCCAAAAAAATGTATGAGACCACCTGAAGTATAATCTACCAAACAGAAAAAAGACAAAATCGATTCATAATTAGCGGAGATATCGTGTACATACATACACAAAAAACACAATCGAATTGAGAACCTCCTTTTTTGAAGTCGGTTGAAACTGACAAAATAGGTGTCGTTGAAAGCGTATTATTTGTCCGCTGGTTATGGTATAGGTTATGTGACGTCACATTAAATTGAATTTGGCCCCTCTAAAGCGCAGCAGCCCGGGCGCTGTGAAGATAAAATGTATGGTGCCTAAGGCATATACAAAGCGGCCAGGGCGCGCGGAGGCAAACGCTCACCTAACTTAAGCAACGGGCAGTGACACAAAGATAACGAAAAGAAATAATTCAACCGACGAACATGAAGAGTAACAATTGTGTAAGTACATAGTTTTATTTTTATGAACTGCGTCTACACTATCAGAACTTGCGGTTCAGTGAGCCGGCACCGGCTATCGGACTGCGGATTTTACTTGCGGTTACTTTGTCGCATATTTAAACGGGTCCTTTTAGCGGGAATTTGAGAGGAAATTCTAGTTTGAGTGACGGTTGGTTCCGGAAAATGTTGAAAAATATTGTGAAATTTGGGATATTATATTTTTCTGTTGAATTTAAAAATATTCTCTAATGTCCTATTAAACGATATTGTATTTTCTTGATGAAGTGGACAAAGATTTGCTGCAGCTCCAAGTCACAACTTGGCAAGATGTGGCGCAAGTCCGTCTGAAATGGCGACTTTTAGTATCGGAGGCCACTCACTTTGGGTCACTGCGCCGTTCAAGTAAGTAAGTATTTTCTTAATTCGCCGAATAAAAATTCACTGCATAACAGTCGAATACAAAAATATCAAATATAAATAAAGAGCATACAATATTTTGGTAACCTATCTAAATCCTTTTTGTATCTAAATACCTAAATCTTCAATGAAAAACGACCCAGTCCGCGCAGTGAGCAAGTCTCCGCCCTCTGCGCCGTAGTAAAATTTTTAACCGACTCCAAAAAAGGATGTTCGATTGTATGTATTATTTATGTATGTTCGCCGATTTCTCCCCCATTTGTGAACCAATTCTCAAAATTATTTTTTTGTTTTGTATATTATACTTCAGAGGTCTTTTTATCTAAACCGATCAGCCAAAACCAAAATATAAGCGGTGAAGTTCGTTGTTTAAAGCTTTGCTTGCGTTTAAATTATTTTGTTGAATATTCGTTCCTACTTTAACGTTAGCACGTAAACGTAGTTTGTTTCTAGAATATTCTTAGTATTATCTTCGCTATAGCTTACAGACGCATTCACATAGATAACGCAGTTCATAATAAATGAGACGTCCAGTTCAGGGCAAGATTCCAAAGAAAAATAACAACTTCATATCATTTGAATACGACGAAAAGCCAACAGTATGCATTATTCATTTACGAGCATGCATGCGTATGTAGATATTTACTTTTATAGCAGTATGACTTTAGTTATAGGACAGTATCTGATTGCTCTTATAACCATTTATTTATTTAGACAACTACGAACTTTTCCAATATTAGCTCGCTACTATCTGCATACGTTATTACGTTTCATAACGTATGCAGATAGTAGCGAGTAATAGTAGAGAGAAACTGTATGATTTTTATTGTATTTTAATATTATTAACTAAAAAGTAAAATTATTTTGATACGGAAGAAGCTTCCTCCTACAATATGTTCGCCGTCCAAAGTGGAGGATCTCTAAAGATAATATACGTAAAATTTATAAAATCTTCTTTGCCATTAAATAATTTGTTAATATTGTTTGAAAACAATTTCACAGCAAAAAGTAGGGAAAATGATTACCTTATCAAGGATTTATTTATTCTAAGGGACGCCAATTTCCGTTTGGGCCAATTCTTTTTGCATGAAAGGTTTCAAAAGTACCAAAATATTTTCAAAAGATTTTTTAAACGTTAAATACTTTCACACACACAGGGCCACAATAAGTTGGATGACTTGTATCGTGGGTACAGGAAACATTCCACAATCGCATTCACAACATGACACAATCACACGTAGAAACAGAAACATTTTTTTTTTTGGGTTTGGAACTTGTTCTCACCGGGAATCGAACTCTGCTGCGCAGAAGGCGATCGTGTAGCCAACTGCGCCAGTGTGCTGTGGGGTTGTGACTACTTTAACAAGGTTTCAGGATTTTTGCGTCGATCAGGTGTAATTTTTTTGTGTAGTTTCGAGGTTTTCTCCGTTTTCTTGCTGTTGCAGCTGTATACACACCTATACACGCCAATCTCAAAACTATATAGATACATAATAATATATACCTCACGGCACACACTACTTGTTACACAGCCCCACACTAAGTACAAAGTCTTATATCGTGGGTGCCGGAAACATTTACATATCACACCCAGAACCAGAAACACAAATGTCCCTTGGGATAGAAGAATTGTGCTCCTGCCGGGAATCGAACCCAGGATCCACGGCGCAGAAGGCAAAGACCTGCCCTCCATGCTAACTGAGTGGTCCGTCGTATTGGATCTCATATATTCTGAGCGTGCGTCTAGATAAAGTATCTTGAAGTAACATTCTTCGTCGCTGTCCTGACTGACGATAACAAATTATTCCATGTCATTGATTTTTCTGCTTCTCACACCTTTCCATTAATCGTCAACCGTATCATCAATCATAATCACGAGCTTCTTTAAGGGCATCTTTAAAATGCATCATTAAGTTCCCCCAATAATAAACAGTGTCCAAAATAAATTAGAGGCGCCAAAACATTTTGGCACTTGAAGCAATTTGTCTCTTGTATCATTTGTCTGGTTATTTGCTTATGATGCTTGGGTTTCCAGCTGCAGCGGAAAGCGACTAAACAAATCAGTGATCAAGAGTTTTTTTTATGTTCGATAGGCAAGGATTTGGCCACTATCTCACCTGATGGAAAGCGATGATGCGGCCGAAGGTGTAAATTGCCTGCATAGAAGACCTTGTCACTCTTGATTTGATGACTCCCAGATTATACCGTTCAGGAAACAGAGTCGCGGTCAATGAGTTAAACTGCCTCGCAGCTGGAGGTATGTCAACCATAATTTGATGACGTTTGACTATTTGCCTTGTTGTTAGAGGATAAAACGAGCTTGGAGGAATTAACTCGTGTAGTTCCTGTACATAATATTATATATAGGTATTACTAACGAACTGCCCGTTGGCTTAGTCAGGTGCGCGTCCGCTTCTAAGTAGGAGTAACGGGTTCTATTCCCGGTTGAAACACAAGTTTTCTCCTCAAGAAAAATTTGTGTTTTTTATTTATGCCTGTTAGGCAAGCATTTGACCACAATCTTACCAGATAGAAAGTGATGATGCGGCCGAAGATGTAGCATAGATTGTGTGTTTGTATGATGTGAACGTTTCCGGCACCTACGTCAAAAGTAATTGAACTTGGTGCCATAAGTGTGAAAGCGTTTATTATTATAACAGTTGCATTAGCTTGGATGGCGGTGATTTATATACATTTATAATCATCATCATCATTCATCAGACATTTAGTTCTTAATGCTGGGACTCGGTGCTTTTACCCACAGGGAGAAACAAACAACAGAATAAATTGTTTATTTATGTAATATTGATTTGTTTAAAAATAAAAAGCTATAATTGGTTAGTCCCTTATATAGGTAAAGCCGATGAAGAATTGAGACGACAGTCAATTAAAACATTTGTGAATGTATTACCACTGCCTTGTCAATTTAGGTACCTGTGCTTATTAAGCATGTTATAATATAATAATTATCATAAGTGTAAATATTAAAATGACAATAGTTGGAACGGTGAAATGTATATTATATCATATCGTTTTGTTCTTTGTTTAACGATAATCCTCACAAGAATATAAAAATAATGCTCCCTACTGACGAGTATGGATGTCCGCTAATGTGACGTGTATGGGTGTCATCATTTATATAATGTTTATTGCAATTTTATAGTATTATTTTTATAAATAATAGCTTTACATATTTTCTAAGAACTTGTAGTTACTCTGTTGTATGGTTTACACGCTAAATGCCTCTGACAGACGGACGAACAATGTGCAGAACTACCCAAATCAACTTAGAGATCTCGTTCGCTTCGTTTGATGATTTACTTTACTGCTTGGCGGTTGAATACTTGGCAAAGATGTGGTACTTTTCCAGGTGGACTGTTTCAAAGTCCTATGCTAATTAGATACGGACTGGATTATTACAGGCAAACGACTAAGAAGGATCTAGTAGACATAATTCCTCATTGTTCGCTAATCGCTGTGTCTAGCTGCAACACCAAAACCTCATCTGCTAAGGACAGAAAGGAGGGGACAAAAACAGCCGCTCGGCTGTCGCTCTTCATATGATTGATGACGTAACTGTCGACTCCAAGACACTCGGTTATTCTTAGCTCCAGGATCTCGGACAGATGGATAGGGTGAAGTGTCAAGGGGCGATACTATTAGTATCATTTAGCGAACGTGAAATGAATGATATTTGTTAGTTGGGTGATGAAAATCACTATGAATTGACCATACCTGCTTTAAAAGTTTGTAGAATAAGAATCTCTCTTCTCATTTACTAAAATAAATCATAATTTACTTCGTGTGACGATTGTGACACTACGGAGGCGATTCGTTCGAATATTTTTAATAGTGATGGGAAAGGGATTGAAGCAATTCAATCATTTGAGGTCGCTTTCGGGAACGCCAGCATCATGTATCGGTCCGTAATTGCCTCCATAGTGCTTGTCACAGCATCCACCTACACCACCACACTGAAAGCAATGTCAGCATTCCAGGGCTTTACTTCATAATGTAAAGAAGTTGGCATGGTTTGCGCGAGAGGCTCTCATACTTCTGATGTACTTAATTCCCAATTTTTCGCATTGTCATTGCCAAAATTCATCATAACATTTGAATCTTCGCTGAATGTACCAACTATTCTTTATCCGTTATTTTTTCATCCCAAATTTCAGGTCCTTACAGTGCGCCAGGCCTTAAATTCGGCTTATGTCTATACTTTCCCCATGAAAAAATATCGATTCCTACAACTATTTCAATGCAAAAGTTTTAATGATTGCTATTCAATTACGCCAAAACTACTGCACCAAATTAGCTGAAATTTTGGTTTAGATGTGTGAGTGGTCCGGAATGATAAAAAGAATATTTCAACGTCATTATCGAGCGAAATCACAACGGGGGACAAAGCTAGTTCCATATAATTTACAAATTATTTTTATCTAGGGCTGCAAAGAACCCACTTCTCATTGAAAAGAAATACAATAGATTACAGGCACGAATTCCAATCAGCCCGCGCCAGTTCACGTATACCAAAACTAAAGTCAAGTCCTTAGAAAAGAAAACAACTGGGTTTTCAATTGGCATACTTGCGCCGAGTTAGTTGGAAGGAAGTACCTCCGAGACAATGCATTTTTTTAACTCAGTCGTTAACGTTGCACGATTGTATGAAAATCACACTAATCACATATACTTATCCGCATGTTTGTGTGGGTCATTCCCGGTCGGTAACATCCTGTCGTCAACATTTGACGATCGGGAAAAAAAAGTTGCTGTGAGAATGTTTGAAACGAGGCCATCGAGGTGCGACAGTCCTGCAATCAGCAATATTGTTGCACAAGGTATATGTTTGTTCTAACGTATATATGATCGAAGGTTAATAAAAAATATAGTTTAGATCCTTAATTGTTTTATAATAAGAGTGAAATTTTAATGCCTTTCGCGGACCTCAAGACCGTAGTAATAAAACTTCGTCACAAAACAAGTTGGTAGGACTACTTGCGAGTTCGTCTATGGTGTTATACAAAATAGCAAGACTTCGATAGCAGGATTGGTTTTAGCTATAATATTATTCTGTGTATTTTTTGGGCATATAAGACATAATACCTAATCTCTACTGAATAGCGGATTGCAATAATACGTAACTTTGTTATTTCCAGCCTCTAATGCCACTGCAAATTTAAATGTATTTATGTCGCTAGCTACCAAATGAGTCTCTTGCTTGTGTTCTTTCTCACTAGCTTATTAATGTATGATAAACAAAATAGAAGAAAATTAGCCGTACATTAAAAAGCAAAGACGTGTGGCACTCGGGGACTGCCGCGGTAAAGCTATTGCATAGCATCTTTTATCAACTTATGCAATTATTATTATTTTTTCCTGCCACCTAGAGGCGAGTTGCTGAACTAAAGAGACAAGTGTGATATTTCAAAAAAGTCATTAAAAGTTCTGCTATTCGTCGATAGATGGCAAAACTATAAAGTATCACCGCTTTGCCGGTCGGAGTGGGGGGTGTTAGGTTATTTTCGTTACGGAATTTCTGAATTCGGTCTCCACACTCAAGGCCCGCGATAGAAGCTATGCAATAGCTTAAAATTCTTCCGCATGTACATTTTTGCTTTGCAATTTATGTAGTAATGGCGCAGTTCAAGTTAAAGAGACGGTAAATTTCAATTTATTTATTATATAATATTAATTATGTAAAACTAGAAAAACAATCTGTATAAGTTAAACAAAGTCAGTAATTTCAATATCCTCCCTATTGACTATCCATACGATCCTCTTTTATGAGTTTATTTCAAATACACAGATTCGTCGTCTACGTCATTTTACGTGTGTGTTAGCTTATATCAAGTTTAGCTACTGACTGTTGTCACTAAGTCTGTACACTACAAGTGCGCCAAACTGCATTTATTGAACTGGAAAATTGAGCTAGTGCCAATTTTATTTTTCAATTCGCATCGTGTGAAACAGCTGAGCATTTAGAGCGGTTTCATTATGCAAGGCCTAAATAACGAAATGTCATACTAAACTGGGGCAGTATAGTTATCACACTACAACTGGAATAATCTGATTTGCTCGATAGAAGATCGATAAGTGCTACATGTAAATATAATAATGTTACTATTAAAAGGTCAGTTTTCAGTTTGTATGATTAAGATTGAGGTATTCCGTTCTTAACCCGCAATTTTAACTTACGAGTATTTTTTTCCGTTTTCGACCTAACATGTATATGCCGTTTTCTACCCATCGAAAAATATTTTAATAAATATTCCGTTTTTAACCTACGAAAGCTTCCGTTTTCTACCTACAACGTATTACATGTAGTTATTATTATCTTATTTGTGCTATTGCGATTGCCTTTGGTACGATCACAAAAAAGTCCATTCCAAAAAATCGCATGTGAACTTTTATAGCCCAAGTTAACAATAAATAAATTTAAATGTTATTTATAAATGTTTTATGTTAATTATAAATGTTCTAAAAAGTCTTTCCAAGTACCAGGAGAGCAGAAACCCATAAGAGGTGGGACTAGGGAGATATTATTATAACATTATAAATCGTTTTATTTAAGACCCATTGTTATTTTAGATAAGTGTTTGTTTGACCACATTGAGGAGTATTTCTTACAAACTATGTTAAAATAATCGAGCCTTCTACAAAATCGAGCTAGCGCAATTCATATTAAGCTTAATTAAATTCTATTTGTATAAAAATGATCTTCATATTATCCATTACAATCGGCCAAATTTATTAGCATTTATCTCATTGTCACCTTAGACAAAAACTCTCTTTGTGTTCTCTTCTACAGATCGCATTTCTCTACCAATTCTAGTGACATGTTGTGAGCAGGTTTAATAATTAAATGGATTATTTTGTCTATTTGTTTTTATGGATTTTTTTCTTTAATTATTGCAAAGACACGCTCGCGATGTCTTCAGCTCACAGAGCGACTAGTATATTTTTTTAGCAGAAGAGTTACATTACATTCATACTTTTTACTTCGTACTGGCGTATATAGAATAAATAAAGAAAATATAAATTTCACTATTTATGTTTTTACTAAAAAAAACTTGATTCGTGTAAAAAGACCGACACAACAACCGTTGCAAATATACGAGTAGTAGTGGCACTTTTTTGAGTTATTATTATGTTAATGCAATATACATTCAAAATCAGAAATAGGTATATCTTATCATCTGTATAGGTATAGGTAAAATAAATTGATGTAACGCGCTTCTTACGTCTCGTCTATGTGTTAACTATGTTCAGTAGTAAGTATAAATATATCTATAGTTTTGGATACGTTTCGGTTATCAGGACTGGACACGGAAAGGGCGTGTTGACATCCATCCGGGCCGCTCGGCTACCATCCGGACTGTATTCCGGAGTCCTGTCATCACTTTAACTTTTAGATTGGTCAACTAGTAATTTTGCATTTTTGAACAAGTAATCTTTTAAAAGTTAAAAAAATCTAGTTTTTACCAGTTGTAAATAAGTAATAATTTGAGTCCAATCGGGCATCGGGAAGTGGGTCTAATTTAGCTTGCAAGATTTGATTACAGACCGACAAATATATAGGCAAAGGGACAGGAAACTAAGTAAAAGTTTGCAATAAACGAGCATTTGTGACAGAAAATTAAACGAAAGTTCAAAACTAAAACCCGACTACTAATATAAAACGGCTTCTTATTGTTTAAAACTAATAAAACGTTCTACGTTATCCTTTATTACTTCATTTGTTTATATATTTTTGAAATTATAATTTGGAGCTTTTTCTTTTGCTACTCATGACGATGATAAATGTCAATAAAAATTTTTTTTGTTAACTAATTTATGGAGTACCTTGAACGCCGTTTTTAATAATAAATATTAAGCAAGTACACCCGTAGAACTGAAACAAAATTAAAGAATACGTATACGTTAAAATTGGTTTATTAGTTTGGCCACAGTAATAGAAAAAGCGAACATACATAGATACATAAATCTGAACACTTTTTTCAAGTATTTTTTTTATTAAAAGTAGTCTCTGCATTTCGGATAAGTCACCATATTTTCTGTTGAACACCGCCAATTGCCAGGCAACCAAATAGCACAGAGTGTTTAGAGTGTCGCTGAACAATCACTTTACGTTAAGTATAAAAAAATTGATCGAAAAACAAATTGACATTCAAAATTGAGTAAACATTTCCTCAATTCGAGTTCCAGCTAACTTCCTAATTCACTTTGGGCAACCGTTATTACCGCAGTATTTTTTCCATCTCGCTTGCGTAATTTTAGAAAAGCTGTAATGTCATAAGTAAGTGACAGACGGACAGACGTGCTTCTTTAGAAGAATGCTTTTACTTTCCAAATTCACTGAATAATTCACTCTTTCCAGTATTTTTTGCAGCTACTTCTCTCACCTAAATTCATATTGGGCTAGGAATGAGGTCTAAGAGATAGCGATTTGATTTTTGGGTTAAAAAAAAACTTATGTTATTGTCACAGATTCATGTATATTTGCAATTGATGTAACGATGCACACTAAAATGCAGTACTATTACATAAATAATCTAATAATGTAGAATTCTATATCTACGCAACAATTGGCCATATTATTTCATAACATTAAATACATCTATAACTAACACCTAAGCTACCTACAATGCACCGAGTTTATAATAATTAGGCTTATAAAAATAATACAAATACTTGTACTAATAATTGGGACTGTGAGCGTGGAATCGTTTATGTTTAAAACTGTCTTAAACTAAATGTATCACCTGAAACGTGACATTTGGCATGAGTACACTTACACCGATAGATAAGATAATTATTCTGGATATAACAGTAACATGTATTTTTAATGAATTGTTTAGTATATCTGACATATAGATTAACGAATACGTAATGAATATGTCAATCGTTTTGACATGAGCGTATGTTACTTCTGGTAAATACTTTCTGGGTTTTTTTTCTCTATTTATATCCTCAGTAACTTTGTGGGCACAGCTACGAGTACCTAGTATAGTAAATTATAGCACTAGTTTGTTAGTGTTTTTGTTCTATGCTAAGTGTTAATCACCCTTAACCACATTGTCATTTAGCAATCATTGTGGTAGTTGTTCAACGCTGGGTTACCTGATTGAAATATTAATTACTACCCGTGCCCCGCGGCTTCGCCCGCTATTATCAAGTTAAAAAGTAGCCTACCTGATAATCCTAGGTATAACCTATGTACATTCCAAATTTCATCCAAATCCGTTCAGCCGTTAAAGCGTGAAGAGAGAACAAACATACTTACACACTTACACACTTACAAACAAACTTTCAGATTTAAAATATTAGTAGGATTTATTAGTCGCTTGCGCTTATGACTAAAGCCTCATGAAAAATACATACTTCGCAACAAATTGATGACGTTAACTTTCTGAAAATGCTTAAGAAACTAAAGGAAGATTCCAGAATGTCTCCAGTCAACAAAGCTTCAAGAACAAAGTCAAGGACTTTGCGCAACTTTAATATTCATTAGAAGAAAAGTGTCTACTGAAATAATTTTAACAGAATTTGTTTAGTTGTTTTATTATTGGTAGCTTTAACAATCTGCGCTTTCTGTTTACGTTTTCAGTCCCTCAGCAAACAACGAAATGTTTCGAAAACTTTTAATGGTGATCAAACAATCGTTTCATTTCGTTTTTGCGATGCGGTGCGGAGCGAAGTGAGCGGGTTGTGAATTTATATATAAATTTTTTCGGCATAAAACGCTCCATTTGCTTAATTCCGTTGGTTGAAAACCGTTTTTTCGTTTCATTAAGAGCCGGCCGTGTTGCCAGATTTGTTTTCCATTTACGGGCCGTGGGAAAATCCAAAAAACAATTTACAAATGTGTTTTATTATAATGCTTTGGGTACACGCAAGTTACTGGAGATAGAACATTTTACATGCCCGATTGAAGAGTAAATACGATTTCTGTGGGCATTTATTTTTATTTGATTACTTTGGACGAGTTGGTTTTATTTGGCACGTTATTATTGACTGGCTATTTTTTATTTGGTTTCTAATGTACAATTACAGAATTACACTGGTAGTGGCTTAAGCACTTGAGTTACCTATAAGATCGAAGCCTTGTAGGTAAATTAGGTCTTTGCTGTATATGTATAATCTGGTTTTAGTTTCTTTTTAGAAAATAATTATAGGCAATTGGCCCATAGATACATAAACATAAACAAAAACGCTTACACACTCACAGCCCTACACTAAGTTCGATGACTTGTGTCGCGTGTGCCGGATTGTGTTTGTGCGTGTGATGTGAATGTTTCTGGCACAACACAAGTTTCCGAACTTATTGTGGGCAGTAACTGTGAAAGCGTTTATTCTCGTATGTTAATTTAGATTTAGAAAAAAAAATTTTTTTTTTGCCACCACTTTATGAGTGGCTCTTTAATGTTTTCATTTATACCATTTTAATGGCTATTTTTGGCTTAGGAGTTTTCGCCAAAGTTGAAGTCATTCGCTTGTATGGTTTTACGCTAAATGCCTCTTAGGAACATGATATACAAAGCGCCCGAGACGCGTGCTCTGTACTGGCGTGATTAGGAAAAAAGACGTAACTGATATTTTTGACAAAATTGAGTTATATGTGAATATACATCAGAAATGTCATTTTCATATATGCTATTTTCCGATAATACATTATCGGAATCGGGAAAAATAGACGCATCTATATCTCAATTTTTTCTATAACTATAACTGCTTTTTTCATTAAGACGGCGCATACAAAAAGGCAGCGCGGGGGGAGGAGTCGTGGGCGCGCGCCCGCCGTTCGGCCACGGGCCTGGGCATTTTATATATCAAGGGCCCTTATGCGTCATACATTTTACCTTTACAGCGACCAGGGCGCGCGCCTCGGGCGCTTTGTATATTATGCCCCTTACAGACGCACGGGCAGACAAAGTACTGAACCACCCAAGTCAACTATGAGATCTCGCTTCGCTTGATCAATCAACTTTGTGGGAATACCAGTAAAGTGATTGTTTACCCATTCAATTACAAATGGCCATGTTTGATGTAGCGTAAAACTAAGTTCATGAATGCCGAAGACACTTAGGTACATTAATATCGGTCTCTTTTATAGGTTGGCGTAAAATTTATGTACTTTTTACGACGTGTCTGGCTCTTGATGCCACACTTATTAATTTCGGGACCGACGTTAGTAAATATATTAAAGGAAAGTACAAGATTTATAGACCTTTACAAGGGATTAATGAAATGGAACGTTTGTTTAGGAATCAAATATTGGGTTCTGGTTAGATTTGTTTGTGTTATGCCAAATGAAAATGTAATAATTGTTCGAGGTGAATAAACATTTAAGTTATTATAACAAGCTTTTGTTTTTAACCCCCGATAATTGAGTAGTGTTATAAGTTTGAATGTATTTGTTGTATTTATGTTTATACACTGAGAAAAGTGTATAAACATAAATACAATCGTTGTTGTTACTAACATTCTAGCGCTATATGTGACAATTATAATTATTTAGTAACAATCACAAATTTTTTGTAAAAGAACGTAGCAACTGTAATTTTGACTAGAAAATATATTTCTGAGAACTAATAGTCTAGTTATCCCATTATTTTTCTCGGGTGTCGGTATCGAGTTCTTTTCCCAGTAGAAACTTATGTTTTCTCTCCAAGCGTAATGTGTGTCTGGTTCTGGGTATGATTATGTGTCCACCCACGACACAAGTCACCGAGTGTGGGGCTGTGAGAGTGAAAGCGTTTTATTCATTGATTTATGTAATTTCGACTGTAAAAAGACGCTTCCGATAACAGATATCAACCAATCAAAATTTGAATCCTATGAAGAAATAAGCTTAAAACCTTCCTGTAACATCAAAGGAAAGCAAATTCCCTGAAATCTGATTACTGTAAGATTAAAAGTTACTTTTTCCAGAGCATTTTCATCAAACCTCACAATGCAAAGGAATACCAATACTATTTGCAAATAGGGGTCGTGTACAATCCGCGGCATTCGACTCCCGGAAGATTACTTTTTTCCTGAATACGTAGAGGAATTGTAAAGACACCCTATAGGCGCAATGTAAAACAGTACCTTAGCTAAGTGAAAATATTGTAAAAACATAGTAGTTTCTCTAAGTTGACCGCTTCATCTTTTTACCACCTTACATTCAGACGGACGGCGTCACGTCATCCATTTATAGTTGAAAAACCGTTCATTCGCACGAAGCGTTTCGCGTCTTTGTTAATTTATAGAACAGGAAAGGAATGGAAAGCTTTGCCGTTATCTATATTTCCCGAAAGGTACAATTTGGGCGTGTTCAAAAATAAAGTGAATAGGTATTTACTGAGCAAGCGTGCTCCACCTTAGACTACATCTTTCCATCGGGTGTGATTGTGGTCAAACGTTTGCTTAGACAGTAATAAAAAAAAAGTTGAAACAACTTACTTCTCGTAATATGAAAGCTGACTCCAAATGTACCTACTCTTAAAAGGCTTGTATTGTACTGCTATCGGTTTTTTGCAAGTCGATACTAGTCCCGTACAATTTACAGAATTGCCCGAAAGGTACAATTTGGGTGTGTTCAAAAGGAAAGTGAACAGGTATTTACTAAGCAAGCGTGCTCCACCTTTGACTAATCGTCACTTTCCGTCAAGGGTCAGTGTTTGCTTAGACAATTAATACAAAATATATTAACTTATTAACCTGCACTCTCGATACAGGAGCAGATGTTTACTTTAAACTATTGGAAAATTGTAGATGAAACCCTTGCACGGTATACCCAAATATATCTATCACTTTGAACTGCCCATTGGCTAGGCTAGGTGAATTCGCCTTCTAAGCAGGGGTACCAGGTTCGATCCCCAGCTGGAACACAAGTTTTCTCCACAAAGAAAATATGTGTATTGTGTGTTTCTGGTTTTTGTGGTTATTATATGGAGATGTGAATTTTTCTGGCACACACGATACAAGATTTTTCAATACCTGCTTCAAGCGATATTTTATTCTTATTGTTTTATCACTGTTCAAAAGAAGTGATGGTTTTATTATTTTTTGAATTCTTAAATAATCGTTTCTTGGCATGTAAAGCATAACACTGATTTTAGTTCCACGGCGTCAAAGGTCTGGACAATAAAGTGCAGGCGACTCTTGAAGAAGAACCTTTAGAGGGAGTAAATTTTATTAAATCTCGACAAAAATATATTTATCTCTGTCTGTAGGTGACAGTCTGGGCACTAAATAATGTGCTAAAATTATATGTTAAGGGTGATAATAAAAAAATCAAAGGAAAAATATGTTTGCTGAGCGAAAAGCGAGTACTGTAAATAACGTTGAGTTTAGAATTGGTTAAAAGTATTGTCCAATGACACGTAAATATAACATGACCTATGAGTCCGAAGACTTTATCGAACTTCATTCGTCCTACTAGAAACTGGTATCTAAGTAAGGGCATAAAAAAATAGCTAACTACAAATCTAACGGGAAATTTAATTTAAATTGCACGGTAGGTTAAGCCTAACAATCATAAAAAACTATAACTTTTACTTATCTACGGTCTAATTGCCTATATTTACTAAAACTTAACTGAAAAAATATAAATCTAAAAAAAAAGCTCATTAAGTCCACCCTGTTTATAAGTAACTCAAAAGCTCTAGTCCACCACCAGTGGATAGAGGGACCATCATGCTGGCGATATTGTCTCTCTGAACTGGAAGAAAGATTGCAAGATTTTTATTTAAAATGATTTCTCACTGACCCCTGATTCCACAATATAAATAAATAGGTATTGCAGGCTATAGAATATTATTTGCTTACATTTTTATTACAAGTTTTGTACATGTTTTTTCACGAAGTTTATTCACGAGATACATTCTTATATATGGTGTGTAAATTAACCTATAAACACTTGCATACACAAACTTTATACATCGTAAAGAAAATATCAAAGCTAACACTAATAACACTGACAACCAAAGCACCCCAATAGGATAAAACATCTTCAAGGTTCCGTATATTTTTTTCTCCCCCTCAGACAACCGTAAGTTCTTTACGAATCACAGGGAAACAGCAAATTAGTCCCCAAATGAAAATACATTATTGACAGCCAGATAGACAACAGCCTATTTAAACTTCTTACCCTGTATTTTACCGCCCTGAATAATTCATTTAGGAGGGTGCGTGAACAAATTTGCTGCAAACTTTTTATAGTTTGGAAGAGGTTGTATTGTATTATTACTATTGATTTCAATCCTTTGCAATTTCTAGTTGCATATTGTAATATTTTGTTAGTGGCGTGTATTTTAACTTTCTGAAATGACATACGGCATGTTGTAACATATAGTTGATGGAACATTGTTTCAATGATAAGGACATTTTTAATTATATTACATTTTCTCAAAAACTATGTTATGAAATGTATCTTATAAGAATAATATATGACAGTACACTTTAAAGACAGTCATTTAAACCATTATAATAGATACATTTATGTTTTTATGATCGTGTTTGTGTGAGTCAGTATGTTTGGACTTTGATCTGTATATTGAATAGACCGATTTGGATTACATGGTGCAGTGCTGGCAAAGTGGCCATATAAGAGCTAGTCTATTCAATACGCAACTTTTTTGGAAAAATAAAAAACAACTCTAGATGCATTGAATTGAGAGCTTCCTCCTTTTCGAAATTGGTTGAAAATGCAGAACAGGAAACACTCACGTGTAGAAGTAGTTTTCTGTTCTGTGTTTATAATCATAGTTGTGATCGAATTCAAAGTATAAGAAGAGGTAGAGTCACTTATCTTATATTCGAAATTTGAGATGTTCCAAGCTAAAAATGACTAAGAGGACAATCTATTATGTGTCAAATGTTTGCCAAAACTGGTAAAACATACTGTTTTGATTTAAAAAATCTTGCAGGCGATAAAAACCAGAATAGAGTTACATGTAATAAGAATTACCAGTTGTACCCTAACTACGTCCTAATGTTACGAGTGGTATAAAAGTTCCTTGAGCTCCTGCCTTTTAATTTCAACGTATTTACGTCATTGCTTTGAAGAGCTTTCTTTAAAAATGAATTTTAAAATTGACTGTCTCGTCGAAAGAAACGTCGAAGTTTAATGGAAAGTCTGAAGTGGAAATAATATTCTTTTAGAACTTCAATATTCTGTGTTGTTTTCGTACCTTATCGACTATATTATATATTATACATGTACAAAACATATTTTTTTACAGAAAATACTAAACCCCCTTTTGCAAAACAGCTGTATATAAGGATTGCGACACGATGATATTTATTTTGGAAAATCTACAGCCCTTTTATTAAACGACACATTCTTAGACTGAAATTATCTTACAGCTATTAATCGATTTACAATATATGCAATAAATGCTAAAAAACATAAACGCCTTCACACTCACAGCCCGACACTAAGTTCGAAACATTCACATCACACACACCATCACAACCAGAGTAACGTAAGACTAGGAGATTAAAGGGAAGGAGAAGGAGTAAACTTGTGTTCATGCCGGGAACAGATATATTTTTTTAAATACAATAAAATAAAAAAAAACACTTAATAAAATGTCAAAACGTAAAAAGCGTGCTAAGTGCATTAAATTTAATATAAACTTAAAACTAGTACAACACTGACGAGGACCCATTTAGCGCGGTGGGCAAGTATTTGCCCTCTGTGCCGTGGGTCCTGGGTTCGATTCTCGACAGGAGAACTATTTTCTTTCCCAAGAGACATTTGTTATTCTAGTTCTGGATGTGATCCATGTGTGTCATACGTAAATGTTTCCGGCACCCACGACAAAAGTCGTAGTGTGTGTCTGTGAGTGTGAATGTGTTTGCATTTACGTTTAGAAATCAATTTTAGTAAATATAAAATAAGTGTTATATGTGTTAATTTACTATTATATTAATATACATACTTGTATTCTCAAAATGCTGCCTATTGAAAGAGTTGCCAGCGTAATATAAATTAATTATGTACCTATCACATTCATTCACGGGGGGAATAAAGTAATGCAGTTCCACGCGAACATAGTTATTAAATTATTCTTGTTGCATACAAATATAGGCAGGCTTACTTTCAGGCGAAAGTGTCTACTTATAAATATAAACATAATAAACAAAAGCATTCACTTTTGTCAAACATACGATATGACAATTCAAAAGTTAGTCAACAGGCCAATTGCCTATATTTCCTAAAAAAACGAGTACGAGAGGCCGAGGTGACCGAGCTGGTTAACAGCAGTACGACAATGACAGCTATTGGAAATTATAAATACATTATTTACGCACAACACAGAACATATAATAGTTATAGAATATTTGTAAACCTTAAATCACTCTATGCACAGACAAGCAAAGGAAAAGGGACGTGCCCCAAAGGTGTTTGGCCATGCCCCGTCGCGCCGCTGCACTCTCACTTTTAATAACTACGTCCCTTGATTCCCTTCCTTTAATAAAGAAGAAGCCCTGGGGAGCCCCTACGGCCCCACTTTTAGGGGCCCGTAAATTTTCTTCCAATAGGTACTTGTAATTTTCGTGACTGTGATTTTTTCGGATCCCCAAAAATGTAGTGATTGCATTCCTGTTTGCTTGGTCAATTTAATATCGTTTGGAGTAAGTTTATATGAAGAGGTTTTGTTTTTGGGGTATTTAGAAAGGAAACCAAGTTAACTATTTACTTTATTATCAGTATAATAATATTCTAGCTGCGTACCGCGGTTTTACACGCGTGAAGACCGCAGTAATTCCTGGATAAAAAGTAGCCTTTGTTTTAATCCAGCGTGTCAGCTACCTCCATAACAAATTTCATCAAAATTCTAGACCAATTTTGACCGTTTGAGTATGAAGAAGTATCAAACATACAAACACACAAACATTCGCCTTTATAATATTAGTGTGATTGAGCTTCATCTTTGATATGTCCTTAACATCCAAAAACACAAATATATACTTTGGACCATCGACAAGACGAAGAAGAAGGTCTTTGATACCTTCTAGAGCTTGCTTTTCACTGAGAATTATTTCGATCGTTTGTTCCTTATGATATTTATTGAGTAGTATTTTTTATTAGACTATTTTTGTAAGTGTTTGAAGGGCTTTTTAGTTAGTTTCGTCGATATTCTCGCTAGTAAGGATTCTGTTTCATTACATCAGATATATAGCTTTATGAAGATATACCTAGTTTGAAACATACTATTCACAGACACAACAAAACTTTCGAATGTATCTATCTTATCCTAATTATGGACCTTTTTTATTTTATTACTATAATTTTTATTTTTTTGATTTTTTATATTTAACATTGTACGGAAGAGACTGTATCCCACGACACAGGACTTTTCCTAGTGTGGGATCCTGGGCTCCCCTACACAAAAATAACATTATTGTTATTAAAAGTTTTAATATCAATAAGTTTCAAGAAATAAATTATTATTACTATTATAATATTGATAGAGTTTACTTAATAATACATGTACAAGGTAATTTGTGTAATACCCGAGAGCTCAGAGCCTGATTCTTTTTTCTTTTACTCATTTAGTTTTACGACTTACTTCTGAATGCTATATTTCCGTAATATTTATGACAATGTATCCTATACAATCTATATTATTACAAGTTCTTTAAACTACACTTTCCCACAAATGACGGTTTCGCTGCGTTGGGTCTCGTAGCAAGCCAATGCCAGTTGACAAATGATAAGATACTAGTTAAAAACTTTTTAAGTTACAAGTCCGCCATATTGGATTTTAAGTGACGTCACTTTATTCTCAGCAAGCCCTTTCATTTGATACCCCTATTGTAGGAGTGCATTAAAAATTACTTATCCGCCACTTTGTGTTCCGCCATGTTAGACTTAGAATGACGTCACGCAGCTAACCATGCATTGTCATCTAAACTAAACGTGAATACAAAATTTCAGCTCAATCGGTTGAAGACATCTGCTTCAAAATTGAGTTGCAAGATTCCACCCGAACAAACATACTAACATACATAACAGTGCAAGATAAATAAAAGCTTGTGAATAATATTCTTATTTTAAACCCAATAAACTGTAGGTTTACTTTCTACTAACGAGTTTTTGTGTCATTTTCATTACCTATCTATAAATTATTTTACCCGAAATGTACTTGTTTGAACAGTCTTAATTGAAGAAAGTTTTTGGTAAGACATTAAGGAGTTGCAAAAATTTAATTAGTACGAATCGTTTTTAAAGTGATGCAGATGTCATTAAGTTGACCATCTGTCTAAGAGAAAGTTACGACTTTGTAATCGACTTCGTAGTCAACATTTGGTTAGACGTTTTATAGGTTTGTTAAACTGTTTGAATATATTTTAATAATAACTAGCTACATGGATGTGCAAAGAAAAAAAAACATTTTAACTATTGCGCGTTTATGGTTGCCTACTAGGCAACAAAAAAACATTTTACCTATTTCAAGTTTTTGGTTGCCTAGTACTGTATGTAGTACAAGGCAATAAAAAAAAAAGAATTTCACGTTTATGGTCGCCTTTTTATTACTAGGTAATAAAAAAGCGTTTACGTTTATGGTTGCCTAGTACTGTAGTACTAGACAACAAAAAAAATGCAATTATACCTCTTTCGTTTTAATGGTAGCCTATTACTGTAGTACTAGGCAACAAGAAAAACATGTTTATGGTTGCCTAGTACTTTACCTGGACAAGATTGGATCCTGACTAGGGAACTACTCAGTGGTTAGCAGTACAGATATTAATGTTGTATACGTATTAAATAACGATAAACCATTCGAAAGTGTCATAATGACATGGCTACTGCACTTAAGCTCCAAAAAGTTTCTTTTAATATATTTTTTTTACTATTATTATTATTATCGAATGTACCATGTCCCGTACTCGATGAGGTTATTTTCCCCAATATATTAATCAGTTTTTTATCGCCTATACAAAATGCTCCAGGATAGAATTAGGTAGCCCTCAATTTTTAGCATAACTTTTACACACAACACCCCCATATCGATCTCATCTTGGTGCTTAATGAGGTAGGGTTCACAACAACCGGTCCACGGTCTAGATAGGAGAGGGGAGATGATGTAATAATCTCGTATCGTAATTAATTTATTGATTGTTGTCTTCGTAATAAGTCTTTGTAACAAAAATAAAGATTTATTTAGATCCCTTGTACTTAGTTGTTTCTAGCTACTCACTCTTTTTCTCCCTCTCACAAATGATCAAATTGGTAATTTTTATATTATCAAATTAAATCTACTCCACCCAAAGGTCTGGAGATATCGCTGTTAGCGATAAGACTGCCGATTGTACACTTCATGTTAATTAATTCTATTGATTTATATGTGTTTTTTTGTCTCAATAAAGAGTTATCTATCTATCTCGAAAGACAATGACAGAACAAATAACAGCGGACTTAACAGGTAGATAAGTTCGTTTATAATAAACTAGCTGCGCCCCGCGGTTTCACCCGCGTTGATAATGATGAAAAGTGATGATGATGATGATGATGAAAAATAGATGTTGGCCGATTCTCATAGATACCGGATAAGCACAAAAAATTTCATCAAAATCGGTCAAGCCGTTTCGGAGGAGTATAGCAACGAAAACTGTGACACGAGAATTTTATATATTAGATTAAGCTGTTTATTGAAGTATTAGACCTTTAATAGTGGTTAGAATTTAGCCCGAACGGCATAATCAGAAAGTCTTCAAGTGAAGAGTGATTAAGTATCTTCTAGCCAAGCTAAATCTTCGGCCGCATCATCGCTTTCTATTACGTGAGTATGTGATCGAGCATTGCCTCTTGAGCATAAAAAAAAACATTGCGCCATTTTATTTTTGCACCGTATGTTTCGTCTTTCGAGCTGATTCGAAATTCTTTCTTTTTGAATGTGATCCTCAAAATTCTCACCTCCAAGGCTTCCAATAGGCGACAGTGGGTCAAAGGCCGGTAATTCCGAATAGTCTCACAAGCGGAGGCGATAAAATATTAAATTCCGAGAGCGACATCTGTCACTTGGAAGGCCTTTGTGGTCGCCGCGCGATTTTATTGGATTTGGAACGCTTGTCGCGTTTATGATACTGCAGACTGACGACTTAAAGTTGCCATTGCTGCTCGTGGATAAACGTCTAGGAATCGTTTGAATCATTTAAATTGTATATGTAAATGCAAGTATCGCCGTGTTTTCTGCAGTGAAGGTTAGTTGCGGTGACAAGTACTCTAGGCAAGCATGCGACATCTTCGGCTGCATCATCGCTTTCCATCCGGTGAGATAGAAGTCAAAGGCTTGCCGAACATAAAAAAATACCATCGTTCTTTGGCTCTTGCATTGTTAAAAAAGTTCTCGGCATTTACCTATCTATATATATAAAAATCAAGGCCACTTTTCGTTGTAATTTTATAACTCAAGAACGGGCTCACCTATCCAAACCAAATGTTTAGGCTTTGTTCGGACTATTTAGAAGATGGTTTATGTGAAGTTTGCACAAAATCAGTCGAGCGGTTGTTCATTTATCACACCTGGGCAAAGCCGGGGCGGATCGTTAGTAAAATATAACTATGTAGTCATCGTGATAATAATAAATTATTGATGTATAAAAATTATGATCATCAGCTACAGACAAAGCACTACCTATACTTTAATTTCAATACAGTAATTATGATCAATTGTTGAGTTTTTGTTTCGGCATTGATGTCTGAAAAAGTCACCCGTCATATCGTTGCCTGTCTGCAAAGTTTTGATATTATTATTTGGCCACACTTTGCCCATTTTTAGCGAAAACACACAAAAGGAAAATGAAATCGATATTTTTATTTGAAAGCGATTGGTGTGCTCGTGTTGCTTCCGGAATAAATATTAAGTTAGCTATTGTTGTGAACAACTCGTCTTGAAATCGAATGAGAACTGCGAACGGGATTCTTTGGAATGGAATTTCAATTCAATAAGTTACCATTGTTAACAAAAATAGCAAAAGATGGTAGAATTTCAGTGTCTACAATAAATAATAAATAAATAAAATGGAAATGCTCGTTAGTTTAGTTGGGTATGTGTTCGCCTTCTAAGCAGGAGTACAGGGTTTTTGGAGATGTTGCCATCTGCGACACAGTTGTATACTTCAGCAGGTGCATTTTTTCCTAGTTTCAATGTGTTTTCGTACTAAGTTAAAACATTTTATTAAAATTATTTAGACGCAAGCGAAGCTTAAAAAACCTTATTCACTACTTTATCTTCAGAATATTCAAAGTAAATAAATTAAAAACGCATTATTGGGGATAACTTAAAAACTACTTGTCAGATCTTGATCAAATTTAAATGGGAACACAGGGAAAGCATCAGCTTCAAATAAAAAATGATCATCATAATCTTGTCTCCTAGAAAAAAGTTCTGACACATATAACAAATACAGTTAAATTGAGAACCTTACAATTGAACAAGGTTAAAAATATATACATGGCAGTAGGTGCCTACTTCTAATTAACTAAGAGTACCTGAATTATCTAGAGTTCTTTGCAAATATTTGTAAAGAAAATTCCAACTTGTAATAAGATAAATCTCATTTCAACTCACCTGATTTAAATAAAAAATAAGGCTTGAGAAAATATAACGGTAGGTAAACTTCTGCGTGTCATTGAAAACTTTATTTTACTTTTTTCGATTGAGAACGCCTTCGAAGTTTTAATGAGTAAATAACGAGACTCGAGATTCCGAGTGTTGCTCACTCGCCGAGCTATCTTGGAAATAAAGAGAAAATCAAAATTGAAGTGTACTTATGTGCTTACTAACAAGCAAATATAAGTAGCTAGCTATGAATACATATATGTATATATAGCTGAAGTAGTAGCTATAAGTATGAGTAACCAAAGCATACGCGAAAGCAGCTAACCGCGTATGCTTTGTGTAAGTTTGTTTATTTTGTCTTCACGCTGTAACGACTGAACGGATTCGGATGAAATTTGGAATGTAGGTACTTATACCTGGAATTAACACAGGCTACTTTTTAGGGTTCCGTACCCAAAGGGTAAAAACGGAACCCTATTACTGAGACTTCGCTGTCCATCCGTCCGCCCGTCCGTCTGTCACCAGGCTGTATCTCAAGAACGGTGATAGCTAGACAGTTGACATTTTCACAGATTATGTATTTCTATTGCCGCTATAACAACAAATACTAAAAATAAAATAAAATAAATATTTAAGGGAGGCTCCCACAAAAAACTTGATTTTTTATAGATAATGGTACGGAACCCTTCGTGCGCGAGGCCGACTCGCACTTGGCCGGTTTTTTATTAGATTTAAATTTGATAAACGCGGGCGAAGACGTGGGGCACGGTTAGTTTAAGAATAAAACGGGTATAGTGTATTCCCTTTCCAATAAAAACGTACTATACAATACACACAATATAAACCTAATCTTAACTACACTAGCCCTAAATTCTATAATTGGAAAATAAATGGTTTCATGACTTAAGTGTGATATATTTTGCAAACGGTCCTCTTGACAAAAATATATGTTGTACCAAACCTTTCAATTTAAAATCCTTGTTCAATGAGACCACATGATGGGGTGGGGCGAAAAAAATATTTTGTTCTTGACTTCGTGCCCCTTAGAGGGCGCTATATTCAATTTAATGTGACACTACATAGCCTATAACCAGTGGAAAAACAAGACGCGTCCAACGATAACTCATATTTTGTCAATTTATGATTAGTAGTTAAGAAATTATGAAGGAACAGATGATGATATTTAGTTGTCTCTTTCTTTGTATTGCTTTCCTTAATTTTATGTCGCGTATATTTGCTATTGACTTATAATAAATATTATGTGTATTTATGTAACTATATTATTATATATTTGTAATCTATCAATTATTTTATTAATATAATTGTAAAATGGATACAATACGCAATGTACTTATAATATTATTAAAACTATAATGGCAACATTCGTGCTTACTGTATTCACGATAGGGTAGTTAAATCTAACAACAAAAAATTTAGCACTTGGTCATGTTATATACAATTCATTCAATATGTTTTTAAGTGATAAGCTGAAAGCTTAAAGTATTATTCAAACTTCATTAGTCATACTATTTATTTAGTTGTATGTTGTACAATTAAATTAATAATTAAAATATGTATGGACCTACTTATTCTCACTTTATATACTCGATAATTTTTAGAAAAAATGTTAAATAATTATCTTGCCTTTAGCTAATGGTTCAGAAAATTTTCAAAGTTTGTCAACTACCCTATTAAGTTTTTGTACCTACCTAGTTTATTTATTTTCCGTCTAACCACTTACAAATCGATGAATGTTGTAAACACCTGTAAAAGGTATATGTATCAGAACATATACTATGACATATTATGTCATAGCCTTATACAATGTTATATTAATTGTAATGTGTAATATGTATACTGTTGGTGTTTTTTAAATAAATAAAAAATAAATAAATAAATTTGCTTCACCGTCGGGTAAAAATAAATCAACGATCAATCTTTCTGTGCCACTTCACCGTTAATTAGTCACGTAAAGAGTGAAAGACGTCCCCAAGTCGGTACCGCCCATATCCCAGCATAATAGTTTTCTTCCAAGTTAATGAAAGACTCAGTTCACGGGATGTTGGGGTAAGTTCTGCGTAATTAATCAATGTACGGAATGATTGAGGATTCTGACAATGACAAGTTGCAAAGTGTACCCAAAATAATGATATTGGTCTCTAACAATATTTGTAACAATAAGTATACATATAGTACTATATAGGTTCTCATTTATAAAGATTTGTAATTAGATCGTCGACCACATCGACGCTTATCATCTTATCTTAGTGCTCAAACGTTTGCATATGGTAAATATATAAAAAAAAACATGTTCTATCAGTATCAATCTAAAAGTAACTGTACTATTAGGTTTTATTTTATTTAAACTTGAATGTTATAAAACAAAGAAACAAAAAACTAATTACATTGGATACTTTATGACTTATACATATATACTTACTTATACGTAATTACCTAAAAATATGTTATTTAAATTTTTGTATCTTTGTTTCTATTTCACGGTTTTATCAATATAGTGAGATAGTTTGGCTCGTGTATTTTTAGTCATTTAAAACATGAGTAGAGCTCGTCCAAGCTGAAATGACGCGCCCCACTACTTAATTAGTTTATTTAGATGTGTGAGTGCAAATATTAATGACGACACTTCATCTGTATGGGAGCGTCCATTGTTCAGTGAACAATGGATCTGCACGTGTACAAGACGATCGACTAGTCGGGTGATAAATCCGAAGTAAAAAGTGTGCGTAAATGCGAAGGTGGGGTGCGTCATTTCAGCTTAGACAATCTCTACTTATAATGTTTGTTATAGCGATGCATACTAACTAATCCTATTTCAAATGTATAAAAAACAAAGATAACTTTAAACAACAACTGATATTCAATACCATATATTATCTATTACATTCCTAAAGTATCTAATAAGTACTATGCATATTGGTTAAAAAATATTCCCATTTTATATGAAAACATATTTTAGGGTAATGGTCTCGCGCGCTAACAATTCCTCGCTGCAAATCATTTCAAATATATTTTAAACCCAGACTATTTCAAATCTAATCCAAAATGTATATTTATGAAGGTATAACAAAGTGCGTATTCTACTTCATTGAAAACAAGTAAGTATCTATTTTAATGCAATCTTTTTAAAGAGGATCCAATAAGCGTAGAGAGTATATAGTAGCTTATTGGATCCTGCTCCATCAGGGTATTACATTTACTAAATTGAAAGGGTATTTTATGTGCTTTTGATATTTTATTGAATTAAATCTATTCTTTATGAATACATTTTCGAGAAATTTTAACTAAATTGAATGACGAAGAAAGTATGGCTTTCTTTTGATATAAGATAAGCTATAGATAGTGTTTTCTTCGGCATCTCACGTTAAGGACAAACAGTTTCCTAGTCCAAGTCCTAGTAAAACTCTTGTTTCGGTTTAATGGTTTACTAGCATCTTGCTTTTAAGGTAACTAGATCAAAAAGGATGGGTAGTTGGGTACCCCTATCTCACATGTCTCAGGAACTCATTGGCCTCATCTTTGTTCCCCGAACGGTATAATCTGGTAGTCTTTAAGTCAAGAGTGAATAAAATAAATACGCAATTATTAATCATATTTTTCTCACTGTCTAGTTTTTCTAAAGGAAACCTCTAGGCCGGGAGAATTGTCTGCGCCGTTTAGTAAATATAAACACATTCCCAAAATACCGATTATCTATTAATTTATAATTAATACACTCATTCAGATCAA
This sequence comes from Lomographa bimaculata, assembly GCA_948107665.1. Classification (NCBI taxonomy): domain Eukaryota; kingdom Metazoa; phylum Arthropoda; class Insecta; order Lepidoptera; family Geometridae; genus Lomographa; species Lomographa bimaculata. The sequence goes on from OX403597.1 coordinate 6,745,498, forward strand.
AAAAGAAAAAAAAATACCTCTTCCCCCACCTCTTCCCCGCGCTCACCTGTCATGGCGTAAACAAAGTGAGAAGCTCTGCAAATTAAAATCAAAAAAAATAATTAACTGTTAATCTGCGGCCGCTAGTGTCAAGACTGTGCGAAAATACCAGTGACCTCATACAAAAGTGGAATGAACATCCATTACATCGAAGGACTGAATTAACCACGCGGCCACCTGGCCTCCCTCCACGAGCCTTCAAAGTAAGTCCCTTCCTTTTTTCTCACAGGTAACTTCTAGGTAAGCATGCTAAAACTTCGCATCATCACTTTCTATCAGGTGAGATTATGGTCAAAGGCTTGCCTATCAGGCATAAAATAAAAACAAAATCCTGTACAAAAATTTTGTAAGAGAATAACACGTTATTCTTACATGACGTCTTAGTTTTGACAATATAATTTACTTTTAACACTTATTTCGTTAAACGTCATATTTGGATACAATAATATACTGTATCTTCTATTCTTGAGTATCTACGAGTATCTCCTACCTGTAGTTTGCTATCGATAAAGCTTTTTAGATCTTAGAAACAGCCGCTATAAAAACGGTCTTGTACTGAGACTCAACCACGTAGAAAAGTGTTTCAGCTATGAGATTTTCTGCAGCCTTAGATTTTTCCCTGCATGATTAATTCATAGTTTTGCATGATACAAACGAAGTAAGTATATATTGCAATTTCATCTTTAACTGTCTTTAGAACCTCTACTTTTTGTTATTATGCCGTATTATATAATGTACCCTAATAACCAGTTTCAAACAAAACATCACAAAACAAACAAAATATTGTCGAATATTTCACAGTGCAGGCTGTCAATTTAGCTGACTCAAAAACGACAACACGTTAATAATGCACGAGCCATTTTGGCGAATGTTCGGCCGATCTGAACCAATACTCTGAAACGACACTTTGGTCCCGTGAATTATTTACGACTCAGTCTGGTTTAAGTCTCCAGTGGATGCTTCTGTTTCAAAGTGGTGAAGTATTTCTGGCGCTTACCTTTGATAATATATTTGCGGCTGATTTTAAATCTTCTAATTCTTTTGTCACAGAAACTGTTATTTTTTTATGCTAGTCAGGCAAGTATTTGAACGCTATCTCACCTGATGGAAAGTGACGATGCGGCCGAAGATGGAACATGCTTGCCTAGAAGGTACCTATTCACTTGAAGACACCCAGATTGTACCGTTCAGGGAACAAAGACGCAGGCAATGAGTTCCACTCCTTCGCTGTATGGATGATAAACATAGAAGCGAAATGCTTCGAGCGAACTGGTGGTATGTCATAAATAGATGACGTTTGACAGTTTGCCTTGTTGTCTGCTGGTAAAATGGGCACGGAAGAATTATATCATGTAATTCCTGAGCACATTCTTCAAAATGTAAGCGATAGAATACAGATAGGCCTGCTATTTTAATTGCAATAAATCATCATCAGTTGTTATTGACAAAATAAACCAACATGTCCATCGGCTAGGCTATTGTGGTATAAATGCCTTCGGCCTCGTAATAACTCTTGCTTCTGAATAAACATAATATAAAAGCTTTCACACTTGTGTCGTGGGTCCTGCACACATCACATCACATACAATATTTTCAAAATGATGTAGCCCTAGTTCCAATACTAGGATAATGCAATAGTCGTGAAATCTAGTCTCTTTCTTTAAAAACAGAAATATAATAAAAACCAACAAAAAAAACGAGATTGTGTATGTTTTGTGTGTTGGTGATGCGCAGAATTAAAAATAGTTGACTGAGATTTCTTAGAACTGTTTGTGAATATATATGCAAAAACGTTTAAGATCAAGGATAATAATTTACAACCCGTAGAACTTTGACGGGTATTAATTTCACCGAGTTTTTGTCAAAACGTTTACCTTCCTATTACATGCAGTAATATATACAACTAAAGTCTCTCCTAAGTAGTACTCGATCCTACTTAAATTACCCCAATAAACACGGTACAAACAGTTCCTCTAATTCCGGTAGTTGTAACCATCGATCAGTTAGAGGGACGGCCACCTTTCTACGATATACTGCCTGCCAGTTAACGGCACCGACGCATTTTGAAGGAAACTCGTATTGTACTGTTTGTTAGCATGCGTGATTCGATGTTTAAAAAAATGCAATAAAATTCACAACGGATTCGACTGAATTTTTTTTCTTTATATGTGTGCTATAACTTTTTTGTAGGTGAGTTGATTTTGATAAACTTTTTTTTATTTAAAAGATGCTTCCCGTGTCGTCCCATTTAAATTTGATCAAGATCTAACTTGTATTTTTTGTGTTATACTCTTTAACCCGAACTGAGACCTAGCGCCTACATTTTGCCTAATTGATAAAACCTTTGAGTTTAATTGCTTATAACTTATATTTAAATATACTTATTTTTACAATTGCAAATGTTAATTTTAGTATGATATGTTGTTTAGTAATAGGATATAACGGATATCATACAATGTAATACAAAACAATGCAAATACTCTTTATTACTCACAAAGAAAAATAATTATGTATAACATAAAATATTAACAACATAACAGTCCAATCAGTGGCCTTATCGTTAAGCAGCCAACCAGACAACCTTAGGATGGAGAGAATAATAAAATTTAATAAAAAGTGATCGTGGGTGGGGCAATGATCATTATATGCAAGTTTAAGCTTTAAATGTATTTCAGGTTCCAATGGCATCTTACACTAATAATACTGCGGATTATGTCATACGTAATGGTAATACTATTGACTGTTGTATTGACTGTTATATACAAAATAAGTCTGTTAATCTTCTAATATATAAAAACTAGCTGCGCCCCGCGGTTTCACCCGCGTTGATAATGATGAAAAGTGATGATGATGATGATGATGAAAAATAGATGTTAGCCGATTCTCATAGATACCGGATAAGCACAATAAATTTCATCAAAATCGGTCAAGCCGTTTCGGAGGAGTATAGCAACGAAAACTGTGACACGAGAATTTTATATATTAGAAGAAGATGTCACGGTGTTTGTGGTCGAACTCCTCCGAAACGGCTCGACCAATTTTAATGATTTTTGTTTTGATTATTTGTTAGGTATGAGAATACGTCGTAAAGTATCTTTCCCGACCCCCAATTTTTAAATCGTGATTTTTAGTATTTTTGTATGGATAATATCCAAAAAGATTTTACTATGGCATTAAAGTACTAGACGACCATAAACGTGAAAGAGGTAAAACATTGTTTTAAACCAGGCTTTGCAACGCATGCCGGGTACAGCTAGTAATGTATTCTATACTATTATAATATTATAAAGAGGTAAAGTTTGTGAGTTTGTGAGGTTGTAGGAGGTAATCTCTGGCTCTACTGAACCGATTTTGAAAATTCTTTTACCAATACAAAGTAACGTAATTTGTCATAGGCCGTGTTTTTTTTACCCGGGCGACGCCGGGCGGATCAGTTAGTATAATATAAAATAGGCATTGGCAGATTTATCCAGTTTTTAGGTATGATACGAAGCCCATAGCTCCGATGTTTCTGAAAACAGCGAAAAACCATTCCCCAAAATTCCCAGTAATCTCTTTACAAGCGCATGTCAGAAACCGCGACATAACTGACTAAACACAAATAGATTCGAACCGCACCGAAAAAGACGGAAAACCGGATTTAGGCAGTTTTCCCTAAAATATGCATGAGAGTCGGGTCAGAAGGTCTTCTAGCGGAATAAAAGTTTATTGTCCAATATTGTGGGGTTATTCATGGGTTCAAATGGATTTATTTACAAATATATATGTGCTCATAGTTATTTATATCGTTTACTTACTATTTAAAATTACTACTTTAGTTTAGAAGGTATATCATAGCATTAAATACTACTTCGATGATAAATGGGAAAAATAATAGATCTGAGAGCAACAATTTTAATTCATAAAAGTTTAAAACAGAAAAGTATTAATCTTTACTCAAAATTATTTTTATTACAGATGAGCTTTTTTTCCGTGTAAAAATAATAAAATAGTTAAAATTTGCTTTTTGCTTTCATATTTAGTAATACATTTCTTTGCAAAGATTGATCTTTATCACCAGCAAAATCCATTGGTTCAATAATACAGGGTGTCTTTATTAAATCATTTGGGTCGATTTCCGTCAAAAGTAAAAGATTAAAACAATCTGAATACGCAATTACTTATAAATCGTGGCCATGACTGTTTTAACAACTTTTCTCTAATAGTGGTTTCGGACTTGGCCATCACAGCCACTTAAAAAAAAACATCCTTTATAACAGGCACACGTCGTTACATGTGCTTATGTTTGAATTTGAACACTAAAAAAATCAATGTAATATAAGGCTCCTTAAGGTGTTGCTAATGCCTGAACATATTTGGATATAAAATTCTATTCCTGTTTTAATTTAGCATGAAACACTGAAAAAACAGGTTGGTCCACCTAGTTCTACTATTATTTCTACGATAGAACAAAATGGACAAAAATATCCAGACCCTTCACTGCTCACTGCGATAGAATGAAAAAAACCCCTGTTATAGTTAAACGCAAGCAAAGCTTTAAAAAACCGACTTCACCGCTTATATTTTAGTTTTGGCTGAACCGATTTCGATAAAATTTATATGGGACCACCTCTGATATAATCTACCAAACAAAACAAAAACATCAAAATCGATTCATAATTGGCGGATATCACGTAACATAAATATGTAATACGTATAGTCGAATTGAGAACCTCCTATTTTTAATTCGGTTGAAAAGTAATTTTTACTTTGAATATTCTTTACCGTTTCCTTTTTGATCAGTATTCTGAAAGTTCCGTTTATTATTTAACGTGACAATACAAAACCAGATGTGCTCAAAACGTATCTCGAATGTCTATTGAAAGAAAATGGATACATATTATAAAGCTTTGGTTATTCGGAGAAATATCGTAAATATTATTCGCACGATTCGTTACTCTGAACATGGATATTCCATTTCCGTTAAACGAGGACTCTCAGTGAGTTATGCCTTTTTTAATTGAGTGAGGATGTTTATTCATAAACAATGAAGAAACGTAAAATGTGATACCAATGATACGTTTACAATTATGCTTTTAGTTGCCTGTTGGCTTAGTTGGTTCGATTGCCAGGAACACAATTTTCTTCCTGAGGAAAATTTGAGTTTCTGATTCTGGGTGTGATTGTGAATGTTTTCGGAACCCACGATACAAGTCATCGAAATAAGTGTGCGTGGAGCTTTGAGTATGAAAGCATTCAATAAGTCTTAATAAGTAATATAGTTTTAATACTAGACATGAATATAATATAACGATATACGCGTTTAGATTAGGCAAATCAATGAAGTCTTTTACGGGTTAGAATGATTAGTTAAACGATGTTAAGCTTTAAAACAAAATAAAAGACTGTAACTGAATTACTAATAACAAAATTTAATTTAATAATAAAATGTATGTGGATCAATAATAGATGAAGATAGATGTGGGTAAAAATATATTTATTCGTGCTACTACCAGTAGTTAGATGGGTATAGAATAGTCACGTGTTACTACTGGTAGTAATACTGGACTTGTAGAGCGGAAAATAAACAGGAACGGCTCAAATTCCCGGAAAGGCATTCGAATTATGATAAAATCCTCACTCCTTTAATCTCGAGTTCCCGTCTAGACACCTTCTAGACTGCAATATTGAGAGAGCATCAATATAATAACACACCATATTAACGTCAAGTCTACGTTGGGATGTGAATATTTTCAGCTATTTCGTGAAAATTTACAAAATACTGCACTTTGTGCTGCCGTGCACCGTCCGGGAAAAAGGGAGCCTAGGAATACTTTATACATAAACGCTTTCACACTCACAGACTTAGTTCTATGACTTGTGTCTTGGTTGTCGGAAACATTCAAACACAATCAGAACTTGAACCAAAAACACACATTTTCCTTGGGGAGAAAATTGTATTCCCGCTAGGACTCGAACCCGTACCCCTGCTTAGAAGGCGAACACTCACCCAACTGAGCCAAAAGGCAGTTCATGTACAAGTACCTAAGTAGATGACCAAATCATCACTTACCAACAAGTGAGATAGTGGTATGCAAACTGTTAGCTCAATCGGAAACCGGAAAGAAGGTCAAATGTAATTGGAAAGATTTGATTACAGATAGCCATGAGGACAAATTAAACTACATACTACAAAACACTGAAGCAAAACAATCTTCAAATATTTAATTTTACCTTAATATATTCGTTTATCTACGAATCAATTGCATTATAATGCGTAAAACTAAATTTAAAATAAAGTCCTACATGTAGATACATACCTTAATGTATAGATCATAATTCCTAATAAGAGTGTGAAGGTCCTTCAACGAGCTTTTAACGGAATACGATGTTGTGTTACAACACATCTAACGGTTAACTTAAGACTGCTGACTAGCGCATTATTTAATCCTACTAATGTTATAAATCTAAAAGTTTTTGTGTAAGTGTGTAAGTAAGTTTGTTCCCTCTTCACGCTTTAACGGCTGAACGGATTTAGATGAAATTTGGAATCTACATCGATAATACCTACGATTAACACATATATGTATAGGCTACTTTTTAACTTGATAATAGCGGGCGAAGCCGCTGGGCACGGCTAGTGTTTAATATTTTCCTGTTCAACCTGATGTTGTACTAATTATTATCTTTTTGTATCACTTAATCGATATTGTATTATTTACGTCTACGTTTTTGGCTATATTTTATTTATTCTACATAATTATGTTTATAAGTCGATATTTTTTAATGGCTTTCATGACTTGTCAGTGTACGTATATTTTGTGACTAGTGGTAAGTTTCCTACAATTAATAAATAAAAAAATAAATAAAATTCCTAAGATATACTTTAGCAAGGTAGGTGTTACACGGGAAAAGCTTCAGTCCTAACAAATAGTCCTAATGTAACTGTACAAAAGTATGTATGAAGGCCCAAGGGCAACCTATACTCCCCCAGAACCTACCTCTTCCGATAATTTGTTATAAGTTAACCCTCATAAATTATTTAGCTCAGGCGTTGAGTGGGATAACCATAGAATGAGTAATAAAAACCCATCCATTTTATATCCTAGTTCGAATGATTTATCAGCGAATGTTACTTCACGGGGTGTTTTAACGACTGGTTACTTAAAAGAAGGTAAAGGTTGTTAAATTAATGTGAACTGCTAGCTGGCGTTGTTGATAACGCGTTTGTATTATAAGCGGGTATCGGGTTCGATTCTCGGTGGAAACAACAGTTTTCTCTTAAAGCGAAAATTTGTGTTTCTAGTTCTTGGTGTCAAAATCAAAACCAAAAGTATTTATTTACATGGGCCCCAAAGAGAGGCACTCATGAAAATTAATTACTAGTGCTAGATTCGCAAAATTACAGGTGTGATTGTGTAAGTAGTGTGTTTTCGGAACCCATGATACAAGTCTTCAAGCTTAGTGTGGGGACGTGAGTGAGAAAGCTTTTGTTTTATGTTATCAAAAAAAGCATTTTTGCGTAATAACTAAAACATAAGTAGCATTCGAATAATTAGATTAGTCAATAACAATGCGTTTTTATATGACTTTGAATACAGAACTTCAGATAACTTTATTTATTGAACTGCCGGTTGGGTTCGGTAGGCGTTCGTATCGGGTTCAATTACCGGCAGAAACACATGATTTCTCCCTAAGGAAAATTTGTGTTTCTGGTTCTGGTTATGATTGTGTCTGTGATGTGATTGTTTCTGGCACCCACGACATAAGTCATCGAACTTAGTGTGGGGCTGTGAATGTGAAGGAGTTATTATTTTTATTTAATATCACCAGCGAAGAAAGCACCATAAAACTCTGTTGGAATCAACGAAATATATTAACGAAATATACCTGAGTTTTACCTTTTTAGATACAATACCTCAGTATCGGCCTCATCTTAGTATTTATTCAATTATAAAGGGAGTATTATTTTATATATTGTGTAACTTTTTATTGCTGTGAATTTAATTTTACTTAGTTTAGTTAACCTGTTTATACTTATAATATGTTCCAATAGACCTTTTCCGAGAGAATAATTTGGAACAAGCTAATTAAGTTGCAATACAAGTGTATAAGTTGATCAATTAATTGATCAAAGTGAGTAATCGATCATCCAAATTAACAATTTCATAAAGTGGCTGGTATGAAACACCGCAATAAAAACATGATGATAACATAACGCAATAACCATACACGGAATTCATATAACATTCAAATCAAATTAAAATTAATAATTAATCAATTCAACGTATTAGCATTGCAATTCAGAGAGGCAATGCCGCCAGCATGATGGAAACGCTTCCCATTGGTAGTGGGCTTGAGCACTTGAGTTACCTATAAGGTCGATGTCTTGTAGGTAACTTAGTTTTTTGCTGTATATAGTTTTAGTTTAGTTTTATTAAATATAGGCAATTGGCTCGTAGATATTACAAGATGAGATGACAAAATCAAATCAGTTTATATTAGGTATTTGACGACCCAGTTGGCGCAGTGGACAGGTCACCGCCCTCTGCGCCGTGGGTCCAGGTCACCGCCCTCTGCGCCGTGGGTCCTGGGTTCGATTCCCGGCAGGAGCACGCATTCCTTCCCAAGGGATATTTGTGCTTCTGGTTCTGGGTGTAATGTGTGTGATGTGAATGTTTCCGGCACCCACGATACAAGTCTTTGAACTTAGTGTAGGGCTGTGAGCGTGAATGCGTTTGTTTGTCGTTTGTTTGTTTATAGAATTCGATACCAACTGGTAGTGGGCTTGTTACTTGTAGGTAACTTAGGTATTTGCTGTATAGATTTAGTATAGTTCAAGAAGATATAGGTAATTGACCCGTAGATAGAACTTTACTTTTGTACTTATGTCTATTTCATAAAATTCATGTAATATACATACTTTACCAAGATAAAATATAATACACTTATCTAGACAGAAAAAACATTGTTTACAATAAATGTTTTCTCATAAAGATCATACTATTTATTGTTCCTAATTACATTATCGCCCATCAAAAAGATTTATTCATCGATAATCAAAGCTTACTCATTCTGATGCCTTAATCAGTGGACATAAATCGGACGAGGAAATAATTCCTCCCTTTTTTAGGGTTCCTCCAGCTTGTAAAGAAGCCGACATACAAACAATACACCACAATAACTCCTTATTGACACCAATAATAAAAAATACAGAAAAGAAATTACTAATAAATAGGTACAATGGACGGTCTTGCGCTAAGAGCGATCTCTTCCAGGCAACCTTTGGATAGAAATGAATAATATAGATAAGCAGGTGGTGTGGTGAAACAAAGATTAAGTACTAAATAAACTTCATAAACACTATATATACATATACACATATTTATAGCAATACATATGTTTCCTTTATGTTCATATATAAGTGATAATGAAACATAAGTTCATGAGTATTATGATACATTTTGCGAGACAAAGTGAGAAAGCCTTCATTGATAATGCAATACCAATCGTTATATAAAGCAAGCATTTGACATCTCATATGATGCAAAGCGATGATGCGGCCGAATAGAAGGAATATAATATTATACAGTGATATCCTGAGTACATCACTTATCCTGATCACTACCTTGCATGAGTTTCATTCTATAAAATTATTTTGTCAAAAATGAAGCATTTTTGATTTATAATTATTCTGGATATGTTGTTGAATTTTCTATAGGCAAATTTTTTACCCGTTACTTGGCCAAAATTTGACTTTAAATCTTACTCTACGAGAATTTTACGAATAACCTTAAAAATGTATGTATGGCTCGGGCGACCACAATATTTTTACTTCGGTAAACGCACCCTTATGTACCACGATATACGCGATATACGCTGTCCACGACTTCTCGAAAAGTCGTGGACAGCGTATATCGCGTATATCGTGGTACATAAGGGTTTGTATATCAAGGTCCCTACGCGCCGTACATTTTACCTTCATAGCGCCCGGGGCGCGCGGCGCGGACGCTTTGTATATTATGTTCCTGTATTTCTAGCGCTTCTATATCGTACGAAGCGCTAACGCGGCAGTCGTGCTTGAAATTGTCTATTTGTCCCGGCTAATAACTTGAAAACTGCTCGACCTAGATCCGCAGTAATTGCAACAGTTTCTGTGTCTTATTAACCCCAAGGCGGATATAAAAAGAAAAATAAAGAACAAACAAGCTCTCGTTATAGAAAATGCACATAAGGATTGCTGAGCGATGGTTTTGTTTGTATTATTTCCTCAGTAAAACATTCTATTTTATATTTGATTGCTGAGAATACACCGGACTGGTCTGTAGCCTAGAAATATACTCGTGGCCTGTTCCAAGCTTACTTACAATACAAACTTGCAAAGCATTAATAATCTATGTCAATCCAAGTGGCGCAGTGGGTAAGTTACTGCCCTCTGCGCTCCCGGGTTTAATTTCCAGCAGGAGCACAATTTTTCCTCCCCAAGGGACATTTGTGCTTCTTGTGCCTCTAAGTTCAAAGACTTGTGTCGTGAGTGCCGAAAACAATCCTATCACACACACAATAACAACCAGAACCAGAAACACAAATTTTCTTTGGGGATAAAACTTGTGTTTCTGGTTCTGGTTGATGGGCGATAATGTAATTAGGAACAATAAATAGTGTGATCTTTATGAGAAAACATTTATTGTAAACAATGTTTTATCTGTCTACCTGGAATCGATCCTTATATCCTTGGAAGGAGAACACTCACCCAACTAGACCAACGGGCCACAGTTCGAATACAATCTAGTTTATTTAAGTAATTAGAAGATTTTAGGCAAATTACTTAGAACGCTCACTCAACTAAGCCAACGGATAGACAAAACAAACGCACTTCCTTGTCGTACGGATTTGAAGTACCTACAGCCTATTAGTCCTCACGACAAGCAATCAAGCAATGAGACGCAGTGCACTGGTTATTCTGAAGTAACTTCTACTGAACCATCAACATTCGCAAATCTTCCTTTTTTCCCAAACACGCCGTATCATAAATCTCCTCCAGGCCCAACTAATTTGCAAGTCGTTGGGGTACGAATTAGACGGAGACCTTCGCACAGGCCTCTGGAGGGGCCTTTATTTGGAACTCTTAGGATTTCTCATATTCATTAGTCCTATAACTACCAATTGGCTTAGTTAGGTTCGTGTCCGCCTTCTAAGCTGGGGTATCGGGTTCGATTTCGGGAACAGAGTTTTCCTCCCCAAAGAAATTTGTGTTTCTGGTTCAGGGTGTAACTGTGTGTGATGTAAATGTTTCCGGTACCTCACAACACAAGTCATTGAACGTAGTGTTGTTTTTGTTTAAATAAACGCACATTTAAAAATTGTATGTTTAATTAAAACGGGCAATGAGTCAACTTAGAATCGCGTTGTCAATGTCAATATTTTCGACATTCTAAGTTCATGCTACTAAAAAATACGTGTCTTTCAACTATATTCAATCCATATTTGACGACCCTGTTGGCGCGGTGGGTAAGTCTCAGTCGCCCTTGACGGGGATACTGGGTTCAATTCCCGACAGAAGCACATTTTCCTTTTCAAGGGGCATTTGTGCTTCTGGCTCTGGTGTGATTGTCACACAATATGTAAATGTTTCCTACAACCACGATAACTGTCATTGAAGATCTTAGGACAGGGCTGTGAGTGTAAAATGGTTTGAATGCATGAATATTTTTTTTATTTATAAAAATACTTCTTTAAAATAGCAATAAAAAACCGTTAACACAAAATGTAATCAGTCTATAAATTACTTATTCACGATGCACCATTGCGAAACAGGTCCTCAACTCCTCATGCAACTAAATGCAAGTGTAATAACAGTCCAGCGCCTCGTTTGTCATGCTAACTAAGGGTTAATCACAAGCCATCTGCCCCTGATTGGCGTTTCGAACCACTAATTGTTAAGTAATTTAAAGTTAATAGCTGCAACTTGATACGTGCTATTTTAAAACCGCTTTCAATTAAACTGTGGTTAAGCTAGCGGTGGTTTTATTCAATGTTGGAAATAATGGAATATAACTATAGACTTCATGAAATGCAATCGTTTTTTCCTGTGATTATATTGATATTCATCATCATTATCATCTTTAGCTTTTTTGATCCTACTTTGGATATACTTAAGCATGTCTCATATTCTGTCTCAGGCCTTTTTTTTTGTGAATTCAGTCTCAGGCCTGTGCCAGCCTTGTTTAGGTTCGACTTTCAATCTAAGCGAAATCTTTAAGCAATCTTGCCGCTAGACATTGAAAATAGTTTTTTATTTTTAACCGACTTCAAAAAGGAGGAGGTTCTCAATTTGAAGGTATTTTTTATGTGTTACCTCATAACTTCTTTCTAGGGAACCGATATTTATGATTATCTTTTTTTGTTTAAAAGCTGGTGCTTCCGATGTGTCCGATTTTTTATCAAAGTCTGACCGTAGTCTTTGAGATATCGTCAATAATGCGTATTTAATATTTTTTAATTAATATCATCATCCTACAGCGTTTATAAAAATACAGGTAAAGCCAAAATACAATTATTTTATGTTTTATCATTTTGACAATGAACGTTGTGTGTCCTTAACAAATCGATCCCTATTGTTCACCCTATTATCCTAAAAATCCAGTTATGAGAGTTCGTTTACCTAGACATATTATTATGTGTAGTGTGGGTATATAAAATGAAAACGCCTAAGGTTAGGTATAATTTGTTTATAATACGTATATCTTGTGTGCAATGCTACTGAAATTTTAAGCAAATTAAGAAATGCCCGGTTTACATTAATAACCTCCCGAATAAACTTGATAATTTGTACCTGCTCTTCTACTATTGGTTAAATGTGTGGACGAATTTTTTTCCAAGTACAGCATCATTTGGAATTAAAATTCGTTCAGAACTTTTCTAGACAGCTTTTTTTAATAGCACTTTTTTTTTCATTTTTGTACCAAAATTTTTATTGAAGGCAAATTTAGGCTAATACCGTAAATTTAACTCATTCAAAACATATTTGAATGTGTCGATTGACTCTTTTCTTATTGTCTCTATTAAGACGTTAGTCTAGAAAATTCACTACAAAATAAATATTTTAAAATGTAAGTAGTATTTTACTTTACTAAGTTTAAAACAACATTAAAGAAAACATCTTGAATTACTTTTATCTACGCTGAGAGTTTATCATTCTTTCAAACAAGAATCTAGAGGAACAGGCACTATCAATTTCGATAACCTCATAAATATAGTTCCAAAATAAGCCAAACATTGAAATTGGCCCTTTGTTGACGATCGATCAAGGGCTCGTTTACCAACAAAAGGGATGGCCGATCCGGCAGAGGGCCATTTCAGAACCTTAACGAGACCTATTCAGAGCTAACAATAGCCAAGAATCTCGAAGGAATCTCAAATTTCACGTATTAGATGCGATTGAATATAAGGACCGGAGACCCGAGAAAAGTTGGTCACGACTTCCTTCGCTGCAATAGGCGACACAAAAACGAAAGTATTGTTTTTGTAACAGTTACAGACATTTATAATAAAAGCTAAAATCAGTCTATTTGAAGGCTTTTATCGCGGGTGCTGGAAACATATATAACACTTACCTCACTGGGTATGCTTAGCTTGTTTACTATTCGTCTGTCGTATAGACAAGTGGGTAGACCAGCTGGTGTCAAGATTCTTCAGGCAACAAGGCATCTGACTGACATGACTTGAACAGAAATAGAAATAAAAAAACCGGAAAATGCGAGTCGGATCGTGCACGAAGGGTTTCTTACCATTGTCTATATAAACAGCAAAAAAATCACGTTTGTTGTATGGGTAAACCTTAAATATTTGTTTTCTTCTTTTAAGCTATTGCATAGCTTCTATCGCGGGCCTTGAGCGTGGAGACCTAATCCAGAAATTCCGTAACGAAAAAACCTAACGCCCCCCACGACTTCACAAAAAGTTTTCGGTTACGTTGAGTTGCGAACTCCGTACAGACGCATTCGATTCAGTATCCAATACCAATAGGCTACTGAGTCTTCTAACTATATCATCGAAATAAGCCTATAGGTTTTGACGTTTACGTTTTAAAGTAAACGTCAAGATCTATATGCTTATTTCGAAGTTATAGTTAGAAGACTCGGTAGCCGATTGGTACTGGATACTGAATCTTATGCATCGGTATGGAGTTCGCATCTCAACGTGACCGAAAACTTTTTGTGAAGAAAAATGAAACTGAAAAATAAAAAATGCTATGCAATAGCTTTACCGTGGCAGTCCCCGAGTGCCACACGTCTTTTTTTTTTAGTATTTGTAGTTATAGCGGCAACAGGAATACATCATCTGTAAAAATTTCAACTGTCTAAATATCACGGTTCATGAGATACAGCCTGGTAACAGAGGGACAGACAGACGAACGGACAGCGGTGTCTTAGTAATAGGGTCCCGTTTAACCCTTTGAATACAGAACCCTAAAAATTATAGGTGTGTTCAGCAAGATTGAATAATTTAAATTTAAACTTTGATATCCAACCGTACAAAGAGTCAAAGACTATAAACCCCGGCTATATGATCTACTAGTCGTGGCCCGCGGCTTCGCCCGCTATTATCAAGTTAAAAAGTAGCCTATGTGTTAATCCTAGGTATAATCTATGTACATTCCAAATTTCATCCAAATCCGTTCACCCGTTAAAGCGTGAAGAGGGAACAAACATACTTACACACTTACACACAAACTTTCGGATTTATAATATTAGTAGGATGCAACCGTAAGTCCTTTTTGGACATACAATAATAATCTAATATTTCAAATATGTAAATATCTTGTTTCTAATAAAAAACGTGAAAACGTTTTACCATGGAAACGTTTTCACGTTTTTTTGCTATTATATTTTTCACGCTGTAAAATACTTTACGACTATTTCTTTATGTCAATTTTAGTATTTTTATATGTACAATAACCAAATAGTTTTTGGTGTGGTGTTAAAGTACTAGGTGACCATAAACGTAAAAGAGGTTAAATACTTTTTTTTCATGTGGCATTGAAACGCATGTCGGGTAAAGCTAGTAAATAAATAAATAAATAAATAGTAAATAAAAATTGTACTTATCTAGGGAGACCTATAATTGGCTGTACTATATATATTTCATGTTTTGTATCTAAATTATCTTAAAGCTTTTGGTCTTCTGAATAAATAAATAAATATAACAAACTGTTGATATTAGCCTAATTATTTCTGTTGTTTTACAACTACTAACCAGATTCTGCTTTATTCCCGGAACACATTTGATTAAAAATCCCACTAAACCGTCATTAATCCAATTAGGTACTGATGTCTATCCTGAACATCCCTCTGCCTTATAATTATAGGAGTGTCACACGATACACGAGCGTTTCTAATTCTGTCTGCTACACGCGCGTTTCAAATTCTGACTTAAAAGTTTACACATACTTTAGTTTAGACATACTTTTTATAAATAACTAGCCGTGCCCCGCGGCTATGCCCGCGTTTATTAAGTTATAAAGTAGCCTATGTGTTATTGCGGAACTATCTACATTCTAAATTTTATAAAATCGGTTTATTCGTCACGAAAAAAATTATGGTAATAAACATTCACACACACACACACACACACACAAACTTCCGCATTTATATTATTAGTAGGATTTTCCCCACAACAAATCCGTACAGCGAATAGACTGGAACTCATTGGCCGCATCTTTGTTCCCCGAACGGTATAATCTGGGTTTTGAGTCTAGAGTGAATAGGCAAGTGCAAAGTAATATGACAAGCATGTTACATCTTCGGCTGAATCTTCACTTACCATCAGGCGACATAGTGGTCTAAAAACTTGCAAATCAAGCATTAAAAAAATCGTTGTAATTTTTTTGGAACGTCGAAGGTTTCTATTGCCTACAGAATTTATTTTACATTCAAGTTTCACGAACCTAGAATAATGATATTTTTTGTTCATATTAGCGTCGATTTGAATTGAGGATCTAAACCTCTGGGGAAGCTTGATTGTACAAAAGACGAACCTCTTATTGGAACTTTTTACTTAACAGTTTCTGCGCTTTTGTACGTATAATGTAGGCTAGTTATGGTGGATTATACTTTTGTATTATAAGTCAATGTCGAGTTAGTTATATAATTTATAGGTCAATAACGGATGAACCGATTTTTATGATTGTTGAATTGTCTTTGCCTAGAATAGCAATATAACTATTATAAAAACGGTAATATTCACGAAAAAAAAATGAAAATCATAATTTTTTCATACATTTTACCTAACGAGTTCTTTGGTAATATTTCTAGAACGGATTGTAATGTTTTTTTAACGTGGGTGAAGCCGCCTTCTAACAATGAGGGCTTAATCGTAGAATTCGGAAACGATCGTTTACTTGACTTGATGATCTCAAACCTTATTTTAAATTGTAAAGCGCGTGAACTATGCACCGACGACGTATAATAAGTAACCTAGTTCCATAAGTTATACAATAAGTCGAAGATACTGTATTCGTTTTTGATCGAGCGAAGCGAGATCTCTAAGTTGAGTTGGGTGATTCGGCACTATGTCCGTCTGCCTTTTCATCCGTCCGTCCGTCCCTCTGTCAGAGGCATCTAGCGTCTAAACTGTATAAGTAAATAATTTCAAATTCTCAGAGAATATGTAAAACTATGGCCCAAAGCTAGAAATGACAATTAATATGATATAAATATTAAGGGGCACTAATAAATGTCAGTGGGAAACTAAATAATTTTTATTTTGTTATATACCTTTGTGGGGTATTATTAAAAAGCTTTTTAAGTAAAGTACGAAACTGGTTTTAGAAAAAAATCAACGTTGAAAAATAACAATTTTGTAGGCCACCAAGCCACTGTTTTTGGACCTATTTTGTCCCGTGGTCTGTCTCAAAAGCAGCTTCACATTTAAAACTGAAACTTACTTATATTGTTTGTTATATCCTGTACTTGAACAACAAATACAGAAATCAATAAATAATTATTAAGAAAATGTTATAAGCAATTAATCCCAAAAGTTTTTCTCTATTAGGCAAAATGTAGGCGCGATATCAGTTAATAACAAAATAAGTCTTAATCTTCGATTAGATTTATAAGTTTTGTAAGCCTAGCTTAAAGTAGTTTCTTGAACAATTGGTAGTTCAGCTAAGGATGGTGCTGGGTGAGGATATATCTAAAAAACTAAAAATGAAGCCTATTACGTGTGAAGAAATTGCCGAGAATTTCAATTGTGTACATCACAAACGTAAATCATACATTGTGTTACGAAAGCTTTAAATAAACTCCACTCCCTTACATCATTACTAAGAAAACCCACAGTATTACGTCATAGAGCCGCCCTTTGAAGCCGAGTGTGTATTTCGAACAAACTGAAACTTTCATATTCCTGATATGTAGAATAGAATGGAACAATTTATTTATGGAAAACTGATGCGAAAAACATGGCAAGATGAAAATGCAAAAAAAAACTATTAGAATTAAAAGGTTTCAGTGAGTAGACTAGTATCATAGTAGAAATATATATTTCTACTATGCTAGTATCTACGATATTAAAAACCATTAAGACACATCAATTCGTCGACTCACGCAAAGAACCATTTCGCATATATTCCAATTCAAACAGCAGATATCCTACATTTTTGCAACTTATCTTCACATGTTTTGTCTTTCTTCTTTTTTATTTATTAGAGATAGGTAGGTAAGCTTTTCACAACTATCTCACTTGATGGTAAGTGACGATACGGTCGATAATAAAGGACGTTTGGCTATCTGAATAGGCTGCTTTAGATCACATTTATTTCTTATTTCTTTTGAAAATTGAACATACCACCTGTTACTTTAATATTATAAATGAAAAACCTATCCTTCTTTAATAACGTTAAAGGAGTGACACATTAAATGATTACATGTATAAACTTTTATGTATAAGATACTTAGGAGTTTTTTTTTCTACTAGATAGGCAAGCATTTGACCGCTATCTCACCTGATGGAAAGTGACGATGCGGCCAAAGATGGAACATGCTTGCCTAGAAGGTACCTATTTACTCTAGACTTGAAGACACCCAGATTATACCGTACAGGGAACAAAGACGCAGGCAATGAGTTCCACTCCTTCGCTGTACGGATGATGAACGTAGAAGCAAAACGCTTCGAGCGAACTGGAGGTATGTCAACCATAAATGGATTACGTTTGACAGTTTGTCTTGTTGTTTGATGGTAAAAGGGCATGGAGGAATTATATCATGTAATTCCTGAGCACACTCTCCAAAATGTAAGCGATAGAAGCTTTATATAAAGGAGAGTGCCTTACGAGAAAAGTAGGTAAGTGATATGGATCAAGGTACTTTTATTAATTACTAGCCGTACTCCGCGGCTTCGCCCGCTATTATCAAGTTAAAAAGTAGCCTATGTGTTAATCCTAGGTATAATCTATGTACATTCCAAATTTCATCCAAATCCGTTCAGCCGTTAAAGCGTGAAGAGGGAATAAACATACCTACACACTTACACACAAACTTTCGGATTTGTAATATGATACAAAGATATGTTAGAGACCTACAAATATCGGTTATTTAATTATTCTACACTACAGTGTAAATATATCTACTCGTTACGCCATGCCTTCAAGCGGTTGGAAATTTCTTGACGCCAGCCAAAAACCAAACGCTTTGTCTATATTCTATCAAAAGAAACGCTTTCTAAATGTAAAAGACCTTATAACTTGTGGATGGACTGTCCACTATTAGCAGTAACAGTATCGAAAGATGCTTACTTAAATTATAATTTTATATCATTGTTCTATTTATTGATCGAGCGAAGTGAGATCTCTTAGTGGACCCCAGATTCAGAACTTTGTCCGTGCGTCTGTCAGAGACATGTAGCGTCTAAACCATGTAATCGAATAACTTCAAATTCTCAGATTTGGTCCAAACTTTAGCCCAAAGCAAAAAATGGCAATTAAAATAATAGAAATGCTAAACAGACAAAAAAATGCTTTCAACTTACGTGTTACCTACACGTAAGTTAGAAGCAAATTTTATTTTCTGCCCTTGTGGGGTATTATTGAAAAGAACTTTGCAAGTAGAGTACGAAACCGTTTGTTTTTTTTAATCGTGACAGTGCCTAAAATATATTTTTATAAGCTGTTTTAGTTGTCTATTTATGTTATGTTTTATTCTATTTATAGTGCCAAATAAACTAATTTCATTCATTCATTCACTTTAAGGCACGAAGTTGTACAGTTCGAGGAACAAAGACGCAGGCAATAAGTTCCACTTCTTTGCTGTACGGATGATAGGCGTAGAAACGAAACGCTTCAAGCGAACTGGAGGTATGTAAATTAGTGACGTTTGTATGCTTGTTTCAATGAGAATGAGACTGGTTCTCTACCTATAGTCGGAACACTAGTGATTAGCGACAGATTTGTCGACTTGAGAATAAACAACCAATGTATCTATTTCGTTACAGAGTAGCTAGAACCGTGAACGCGATAAAATACCCTACAACTACTGAAATTTTGAGCAAATTTCATTTTAAAAGCACAATCCACATCCCACAGTAAAATTCTAATCGCAAATCCATTCGTTTCGTAGACTGATAAATCGCCCAGACGCTTTCCACATCTATCTATAAGTACCAACTGTTTGTCTGTCCGTACGTGATATTAATTATTAGGAACAATGCTATGGAGCGGTCGATATCCTTTGTAGACTAATAGCACTGTTTTCGGTGCAGCGAAGAAATGGTAATTAAAATGCTTTAGAATTTAGCTCCTGAGTGTTCTTAAGGTAGGGATGCATCCGGCAAACGTTTTGAATTAGACAAAAGCTCTTAAATACATTTGCATTGCACTCACAGTCCTACGCTTAATTCAAAGATTTAATGTATTGTGGGAAACATTCACGTGTGTGTGATCACAGAGAGACATGATCACAGAGAAACATGATTTTTATTTTTACTTTATTTTTTATTTATTCTTTAGATGTATACACATAATTTATCTATTTTACTTTTTATTTTATTATTATAAATCAGCTGTAAATGTTGTACAAATTTAAAATAAGACCCCGCAAACTACTACTTTTTCCGGCTCGTCAACCATCTTAGCTCGAGCAAAGGATATGCTGAAAACCAGCCATGCGTAAGCTATTTAAATATTTAGTTTACGCAAAAAAAGAGCTGTTCATACTCCTATTGCCAACCAATATTGTTTGTGTCTATAACTATGTATGTAACTATTTAACTTAATTATGTAACTGTAACTCTTATGTATCTGTAACTCTTATTTATCTGTATAATTTAATTGTTTTTTTTATTGTATGAATATAGGTACACGTTATATTATGTTGTAGAATATAAGAAAAAATGTTTCTGGTGTCTGGCAATAAATACTTTTTTATTTATTATTTTATTGATAAACATTTTTTTAAAAGATAAATTGTGCTTTTGCCGGGAACCGAACCTGAGCTCCCCGACGTAGAAAACAAAGTCTTGCCCTCTCAATGCTTACAACTCAATGAAACCTTTACCCGCAGTTAATATTGTTGGAAGTTGGTTTTCGAGATAATTTTGATAGATATAGTTAAAAGATATATTTCATAGTTTTGCCATAATTTAGAATCAGAGAACTACAAAAGGTAAAATTAATGAATGCTGTCACAACAAGAAAAAAAAAATTGACAACTGGACTACTAAAGCTCTTAGACACGTTTTTCTAGTAAAATTACAGTCAATGTGTTCTTTTTACAAGTGAGCTAGTTATTACCAAATATGTTTGTGATTGTTAAAAAATAATTATAGCTGTCGCATATAGCACTTGAATATTAGTAACAGCAACGAGACATATTTCTCAGTGTATTCTCCAAGTAAAAAGCTTTTTTTTTGTTTTATATTATAATGATATAACTATTATGTTGGTAAGTGCATGGATAAAATCGTAGATAGGTATTATTCTATTACTCAACACATTTGTAAGATTTCTGCCCTTGATTATTTATGATCTTTTATTCTTCCTCTTTTACAACCGGCCGCCTGTTTGACAACAACTCCCCTCTATAGCGCTTGTTTTGAGTCACCGGATTCTCATTACTTAATTGGCAGGGCATCACGTGCAAGTAAAGATATTGTGAAAGTAGATTTAAATCGAATAAACAACAATAACGGTATTATGTACTAACGGTGTAATCGATATGACGCAGCCTTAAATTCAACAGCCTTTGTTAAGAGTAACGCCTCCACAATACACTCAGCAGTCTGCGATATTTGGAATCCGATAGCAAGGAAACTGAGCTTTGCAAATTAAATCGTCTTTGGAAACACGACTCCTTCAAAATACAAAGAGAAACGTTTCACTATTTATCTGTTTATTTAGTAAAGTGTGCTAATTGAGTTCTGTGAAATCGAGAGGCACATTCAGCGTAGTCATTAGACTGAAAATGTTTATGAAGTACTACTTAGTATCTGTTTCACTGAACCGTGCGGATTTAATTTCACGATGAAGCTCTTTATTAACTGGTAATTAGTGGTTTATTATGTACTTTATTTGTAAAATCGTAAATAATGTATATTGCTCGCTCAAATTATTTTAGTACCATAATGATGCAAATGAAACCCGTTATACTACTATACCTATCCGGTCTATCTGTCTGTCCTCTATCTCTGTCCAAGCACAAGTCTTTTTACCTGACTGAGCGACCTTTTCTGTCTGTCGGTCTGTAAGCAAATCTTGCAAGCTAAACTAGACCCACTTCCCGATTAAATCTTTAGTATACTTATGTGTCTTTGGTGCCAATGCATTAATATGTACCATAGAGCCGGTCTGATGATGGAGATGAAACTTCTGAACTAAACAAGATAAACTCCATGAGTTTGGGCTCGATTAATTCCTCTAGTTCTCTAGTTACATCTATGTATCAGACAAGGTCTCCGTTTATATAATTTTTAGTCTTTTTTTAATTACAAATGGTAAATATATTGACATGTTACAAAAACGTTTTAAATCTACGTTTATTGTGACCGTCGTTAAGCAGTAGAGCTCTTTGCCTGAGTCAATGTTTTTGTGACAAGCAAGCAAGCAATGAAAAAGAAGCTCTTGAGCAATGGTAGGTAATTAATTTGAAAACCTTTCACGCGTTTGCATCCTGAGGAATGACGTCTTGGGAATTAATTAAAAGTGACAGCGATATGATAGGTATTGGACCTCACTAATTGTATTGAACATCGTTAATAGTTATACTCTCAGTGGCACTTCTAACCTTTAGTCTCTCCAGTATTATTTCATAATAAATAAGATGTTGCTTTTACCCGTTCTTTGCTAACAAAGTTCTAACAATAGAAACGCGAAGTATAGGAACCTCCAAAATCAGCCAATTTAAATTTTCAAGGTCCACGCGTTTTCTACAAAATAAAAATATTTCTGCAAAACTTGTCATACGCAGAAACTTCAATAACTACATTTTTCGACTGTTAATCACCGTTTTAATACAAAACAGCATTCGTGCCGACAAGAACTTTGCGAGCTTTCATTATGCAAATTGTCGGCATTAGCCAGAATTCAATTTTGGTAAATTATAACTTAAATCGAGCAATGGCGGGCTATCGGCCGATAATTGTAGCTCGTGCGTTCTTTACGTTTATTATTAGGTAGCACGTGGCGGTTATTTGCTTCTGTTTACTATTCTTTGGGTATTTCCTGGTTCTTATTACGTTTGTATGTAATAATCATTACTTGTAAGGTTGGATTCTATTTGGGCCTAACGTTTACTGTGATTTGATTTCTGAATTCAGAGCGGAGGATGTGACTTGTTTTTGGAGTATACTATTGTAAAATGGCGTGTCTAGTTGATACTGAGCCTTTTTCAGAATTTTTATTTGACGCTTTCACACTCACTTCCCCTAAGTTCGATTACTTGTGTCGTCGGTGCCGGGAACATTTACAACAATTACCTAATTACAACCAGAACCAGAAACACCAATTTTCTTGGGGGAGAAAACTTATGTTTCAGCCTGTAATCGAACCCAATGCCCCTGTCTAGAAGGCGAACACCACGCAACGTGCGGTTCGTGCATCTTATTGTGTTATAAGTGTAAAATTGGATAAGGCTATAGGTTTTTAATATAACACCAAAAGGGTTTAATGATACGTTATTATGATTTATATTTATATATTCATAGGAAGTGCCTCCTTATTACCCACTTCCCAAAAAAGGAGGAGGTACTCAAGTCGACTGTATTTTTTTTTAATTTGGTTTTCTTATGTATTAAATAATTTTGTGTAGGTAACTGCCACGGCAGACCAAAACAAAGACAGCGATCGGCTTAACTAAGTCTGCTTTCAAAATAACATAATATCGGATCCACTTGACCCGAGAGAGTCACGATTGAGTCCTATGAACCCAGTTGATTGCTCCGTTAACTAAAGACTTAAATTTTGAGCATATTTATTTGTATGTATACTTGGTTGGTGATAACTATTATTGCTGGCGTGGTTGGTTGCCCGTCTTTCTCTTAAGCAGCGGATATCTGGTTCGATTCCTAGTAAACCCGACTTTTCTTGGAGATGGAGACTAAAGGCTAAATTTGTGTTTCTGTCGTTCTGGGCGTGAAATTATCTGAATGACGTGAATGTTTTCGCACCCACGTCACAAGCCTTTGAACTTATTGTGGGGCTGTGAGTATATGATCGGTTTTGTTTTTTATTTTGCTTTTTTTGTGGTCTAACAGCAAAACCCGTCACATTTTCCGTAAGAAATAGTTTACATACCATTTTATACTAAATTAAGTAATCTAATTGTAATACCTTTTTTATTTATATTCGTCATTTATATCTAAGTAGCAGATCCTCGCGGCTTCGCCCGCAAAAATAAAGTAAAAAAGTACCCTACGTGCTAATAATAGATATTAAGCTATGTACATTCCTAATTTCATCCAAATCCGTTCAGCCGTTCCTGCGTGAAGACAAAACAAACATACTTACACGCAAACTTTCGCATTTTATAATATTAGTGTGATAGGCTAGCTTATGCCACGCCATAACCCATACAACGCCAAAGCCTATACAGCGTTAGCCCAATATTTAACTTGATCATAAATAATAATTAAAATCGAGGGTGATAAACTCTCAACATTCAAAACATCTGCAAAGTTGATATTTAAGATGTAGAGCATTATATCCAACAAAATAAGTAACTATGAAGCGCTGAGTCCAACTCCTCTAAGACTTAGCACTTTAGATTGTTGCCGGCGGCGTTTATACAAAGGATCGGAAGCTTTCGATTCCCTTGTTTAGATTTTCTTGGTCTTCTATAAAGTTACAGAACTGGTACCTTTAGAACGTTTCTATAGGTTTCTGTTTTTTGATTACTCTAAGTCTTACGAGTCAAACAAACTTCAAGTCGCGAGTGAATAGATATTTTCTAGGCAAGCTTGCTCCATCTTCGACCACATCGTTGCTTACCATCAGGTGAGATAGCGGTGAAAAGTTTGATTATCTTGAATAAAAAAATTTTATAGGAAAATGGTTATTTATCTATCTAATAAATTCTCAGAGAATATGTAAAGCTATGGTCCAAAGCCTGAAATGGGAACTAAACTGATATAAAGGGGGTACCTATACACGTAAGTGGAAAGCAAAATTGTATTCTGCCCGTATAGGAATATCTTTAATAATTTAAACGCAAGCAAAGCTTAATTAAAACCAACTTTACCGTTTTATCTTTGGAACCCTTGATCAGATTAAATTAATTAAATAGGCATTATTGAGGATAACTCAAAAACGAGTGGTCAGATCTTGATCAAATGTAAATGGGCCAATGGGAAAGCACCAGCTTTCAAAGTCGGTGTTTCCTGATGAGTACAATATGGGAGTCTTCAAGTCACGAGTGAATAGGTATCTTCTAGGCAAGCTTGCTCCATCGTCGACCACATCGTCGCTTACCATCAGGTGAGATAGTGGTCAAAAGTTTGCCTATCATGAATAAAAAAAAAAAGTAAATAAATCAAAATCGGTTCACCCAGAAAAAAGTTATGTGGTAACACATAAGAAAACAGTCGAATTGAGAACCTCCTCCTTTTTGGTGAAGTCGGTTAAAAAAAGCTTTGCAAGTAAAGTATTAAACGGTTTTAATCCATCCAAAATTTGGTATGACATCAAAGTCTAAATTTAGACCTATTTTGTCCCGGAGCTTGGATGTCCCGGATTGTCCCGGAGGAGATGTTATATTCTGTCTTATGATAAAAATAAGTAGTTATAAGTAATTAACCTCAAATTATTATCTTTATTAGGCAAAATATAGATATATGATCACTTAGATGATGTGTCGAAGGTACTCTAGGCTAGAAAGAGAACGAATATGTTAAATATTTCTTTTTATGAAAAACCCGGGTCTTTTCGCGCTTTATTTGTTAAATAACATTTTGTCTAACCTCGACATTTCGATGTACAATAAAATCGCGAAATGACCCTGTTTTCACATAAAATCACGATTGCAGTTCGCGAACCTTTAAAAAATTCTAATACTTCTTTGTTTTATTTTTGATAAAAAATGGCCTACTAAATATTATACTTAATCGAAATCTTCGGTCCAGGACATGTCACTTTCTTTGTACACAAAGAATTTCTCGGCAACAGATAGATGGCGCCTATGATGCGTTTCATCGGTCAACGTTGCCGCAAACTTCGTAACTCCCCGACCGTGCAATCTTCATGATAACCTCCTAACCTTATACTTGAACACAGAATCAAAGGTTCCTTACTGAACTACCTGAATAGTTTGATGTATAATGTATGCACAGAAAACAATTATTATGCCTCTATAATCACACTAATATTATAAATCCGAAATTTTGTGTGTAAATAGGTAAATGTGCAAGTGTGTATGTTTGTTTTTTCTGCACGCCGCTCTGTGATTTGGATATATTTTTCTATATATACATAGATTGAGACGAAGGTATACATTTTCACTTGATAAACGCGGGCGAAGCATAAGGGCAAAGCTAGTTTATTATTAATTCCTTTGTGATCATGGCGCTTAACAAATATGCCAAAATATCTACAAACAAATTCCAATTATGGGAGATTGTAAAATAAACTCTACAAATAGAGTTAATGACCATGGTAAAAAAAATATACGAATCTTAATAAATATTTAATTATTCTGTACGTGTATAAGTGTCTGAATGTTCTCCTAAACGGCTGGACCGATTTTGATAAATTTTTAGAGTGTGTTCATGTGGATTAAAAATGGTTTATATTCAAGCAGAAAAAATAATAATTTACGAAAATAAAAATTATGTAATAAGTTATTTTCTCGTGGTCAGAAATGCATCATTCGGATTTTTTAAAGAACTATAACCATAAACGTGAGAGGCAAAATTTTTTTTTTCTATACGTGGCATTGCAACGCATGCCGGGTATAGCTAATATATTTTTGTGAACGTGTGGCGTTTCGTGCCTCTTCATTTTGAAAGTTTGTGACCATTTCATGCGTTCCCGAAAAGATATGAAAGTGAAAAATACGCGGTTCGTGCAATTTAAACATTAAATAATTGTTATGTCATAGAGTTAGGTGATGGACACATTATCAGTTATCTTAATAACTGCATTCTACAAAATCTGCCCGGACCCATTCATTTCATTCAAAACTGTTCGCTTCCGAACCCTGTAATGGAGACATTCTATTCAGAAAATTTGCTCATAAAGAACGTTTTGTTGGTGAGAGCCACTTGGAAATCCTCTTTGTTTACACTGAGGGTGTTTGCTGTCGTAGTACAAGAGCTAGCGTTTAAAAATGTGTAATGAGTTCAGCGTAATTTCAATTTATAATAATAATATATATAAATAAAAATGAATTGACGTTTGTAAGCCTCACAAAATAGTAAGACCCGATTCTTGTTTTGTTTTGTAATTGTCAAGGCAAGGTTTGTATGAAACAAGCTTTTTAATCCACTGGAAATTGCACCCGCGCGAAGCTGGGGCGGATCGCTAGTCCCTACTTATCTTATATGTCCGAAGTTTGTGTGTGTGTGAGCAAAAATATTTGAAATAAAAACCTCTGTAACTATAGGTTAGATTTCAATTAAATTTGGTAAGTAAATAGCTTAGAACCTAGAATTGAATATAGGTTTCTTTTTATACCGAAAATCAGTGCGATGACTGTGGGATAGGATAAGTTTGCTTAAAATGAGATTTGTGTACAACTGTTGGTTGGATTTCGATAAAATTTGTTTGGTAGATATAGCTTAAACCCTGAAATTGCACATATTCTACTTTTAACTACGAAAATCAGTGTAGTTTCTGAGGGATAGAGTAAGTTTTTGTTATGAGTTATCCCTGTAAATGTAGGTTGAATATCGATAACATTCGGCAGGTAGAA
This sequence comes from Lomographa bimaculata, assembly GCA_948107665.1. Classification (NCBI taxonomy): domain Eukaryota; kingdom Metazoa; phylum Arthropoda; class Insecta; order Lepidoptera; family Geometridae; genus Lomographa; species Lomographa bimaculata. The sequence continues at coordinate 6,772,911 of OX403597.1, forward strand.
CTATGTCCCTAGAATATGACAAAATTAACTTTTTATCCTGAATTTTTGTCCAGTTCCTGTGGGATAAGGTAAGTTTGTTGAGTTGTTTGAAATGAGGTATTTTTGTAGCTGTTTGTCACTCAGGAGGTCATTTGCTTCAATGTAGCTCAGGAGCTTATTGTTCAGTACACGTTCCATTGTCTTACAGATAATGGACGTGACTAAGATGTGACGTGTAGTTTCCAGGGTCAGCACGATCATCTATTTGAGTACAGGTTGTACGTTGGCAAACTTCCATGCTTTCGGCACTTTTCCAGTCTCCAAAGAGAGGCGGCAGAGGCGTGAGAACTATGGCTGGTATGCCATCAGGTCTTGGCTTTGTTCTCGTCCAGATTTCGTAGTGCCTTACGAACATCAGGGAACAGATGAACATGCATACATACATACATACCGGTCAAAAACATAACCTTCCATTATGGTTCGCCGTAGCCGTGTACAAATTAACTTATGTATCTAGCTCTTTGTCCAAGCTGTGATCACTGTAGTGGTAAATTGATAACACTGCGGAAATTTTAACGAAGAGACGTTTTCTTGATTTGTTGCGTTGCAGCTTATTTGCATTTTGGCAACACTGGCGGTCTTTTAAGTTTTTTCCAAGTTTACTCAGACGATTCTTTTTGGAAAGTTGATATTAAAGTCGTCTCCATCCGGTGTTATTTCTTTACATCTTTGGGAGCTTCTTTTGGTTTAGTTGGAGCGGAATTTTACGTAAGTCCGATGTATGGAAACTTTTGTTATGCTAGATAGACAAGCATTCCTCAACTCCTCATTCAACTTAATTCATGTTTTAAAGCAAAGTTAAAATAAGTGTTTCAATCTTTACTTGCAGCGAGATTTATGATATTGTAACGATGTTGATGCTTAATTCACTCTTGTTATTGCATTGTACTTTTTTATAATTATCTAGTTTGAATCATCGTATTAAAAGGAATAATGAGTTCTGAAATTTGTCAGAACGTCTTGAACTTATTTTGGACTGGGGAATCACAATTTGCATACACCGCCGGTTCATTCGGTTTTTATGTGTTAGGTACTCAATTCTAAAAAAATATGTCATGCTTCATTTAGCTTGGCGCATGTTGTTTTATGGCTTGTTTGTTTTAACAACTAGGATCGCTTCGAAACTGGAATCGCAGTCCCAGTCGCCTTGGACTGAGCTGTATTGACAAGCTCAACGACAAGTTACAGGAGACCTGAAAGTATGAAAGAAAGAAAGAAAATACATTAATTCATGACAAGTTTTATATGAATGATATGTTATGCTAGTTACCCCTAATACAGCCCTTGCATCTTGATATAATGTTTTTAACCGACTTCAATAAAAGAAGGTGGTTCTCAATTCGACTGCATTTTGTTTTTTATTGTGTTACCTCATAACGTTTTTCTACGTGAACCGATTTTGATGATACTTTTTATTTCCAAGCTTTCCTCGCGTTATAATTATCATAATCTCTCCTACTTTGTGACCTACAACGCGACTATTATTTGCCCTTAAAATAGAGAAAACACTCAAAAGCTTCACGATGTTTTTCTCTACCCAGAATGAATGGATAAAAATAAAGCAAATATTGTAAAGTGCTCCAACAACAAGGGTCACAGGAAAGCGTATCGTCATCCAATTCCATCAATCACAATGTAGCGAGGTCAATATTTGCTGACCAGCTATCAACTGTGATACACGGAAGATAAAATCGAAAAATAAAATTTTAGCAATAGATAGGAGAGGAATCTTGTGAAAGTTTTAGATTCTATGATATATAACTATTCAGTTGTCTTTACCGTGTAGTCTAATAAACGTACGCGGTAGGCTTATTATTTGATGTTAAAAATAATGTCTATAAATTTTAGTATTATTCCTATAAGAATTTGTTTTATCTATGATAGGTTTGCATTTGATCGATCACATCACCACTTGTCTTCTACCTGATGGTAAGTGGTGATGTGGTAAAGGATGATAATTGATATATAACTTATTGTTTAAATGGCTACCTCTATACTCAATTTGATTGTTAATTATTATTGCTTTTTTGTTTAGGTAAACTATGCATCTTATATCATTTAGGTGCCCCATCGGGAACATATTCTAAAACTGGTCACAGTTTTTTCTAATTTTGCTAGCGAGAATAAATCTTTTGGAGTTTGTTATCCATTTACACACTTACATACACTCGGTGCTATAAAATATAAACCTCTATTCTGCTTTGCCCTAGACCCATACAACCGTCAGTCCCATTAGAAAATTATCATGATCGGATTGAGGCTTCCGGAGACAAAAATAAAGTTATTTCTAATTGAGAATAACCAAAACTGGCCCACAGATTAACGTTTTTTTTTTTATGACAAATAGGCTAGCATTTGACCGCTATCTCACCTGATGGAAAGCGACGATGCGGTCGACGGTGGGACATGCTTGCCTAGAAAGTACCTGTTCACTTTTGACTTGAAGAGGCCTAAGTTATACTTATCGGGAAACAAGAACGAAGGCAGGGTATTCCACTCCTTTGCAGTTCGCATTATAAAAGTAGAGGCAAAACGCTTGGTTCTAATCTGAGGAATATCCACCATAAAAGGATGTCTTGTTTTAGTACGCCTTGTTGTCCCATGATGGAAGGGAGCTGGAGGAATCAATTTATGCAGTTCTATCGCACACTCTCCGAAATGTATCTTGTAAAACACGCATAAGCTGATTGAAGCTACCTTGCGCCGATGTTCGAGGCTCTGAAGTCTTTTCTCAACTAGTTCAGTATGGCCAATCAGCTTTTTAGCTCGCTTTTCAATTGAATCCAAAGCCTGAAGCTGGTACTTGGCTGAGCCGTCCTAGAGGTGTGAACTTTGTTATAATGCCTGATATTCGATAGCCGAAGATGGGAATTAAACTATGCTATGAGTGACACATTATTAGTCTGTAGTATAGTAATCTATTAAATAGAGTACAACACCAATTCAACATATTCCCATTTATGGCACAATAGTCCATCAAAATCCTTCATATTAATATGTTCCATCACGCACTAGTTTGTAAGGGTCACCAATTGCGCGGAGTGCTATGTACAGTGAAGGAATAAATAACTTTATGTATGTGATACAAATCAAATGTATTTTATAAATGTTTAATGAATAAATACAAACGTTGTCACATTCACAGCACCACACTACGTTCGACGAATTGTGTCGTGGTGCTGCAAACATTCACAATTAGAATCAGAAACACAATTTTACCTTGTGATACCCCTGATTAGAAGGCTAACATGTTCCTAACTAAGCCAACGGGCAGAATATTGTATAGGAACACATTATGTAACTTATGATAGGAAATAAAGTCTTCCACTGTACTTTGAATTAAAATGAATTTCGAGTGCACCCAAACATAAAAATAAAAGCGCGGATTGAAATCGGTATCACGTACTGTTGACATGTCCGCATGTTGAAATAATTCGTGAATTTACTGCCATATAACGTTTTTTATTGTTTGTTTAGAATCCTGAACATTTTGATGAACAAATATTAGAACTTTGAATTGATATTGAAACGAGTGTTAATATCAACGTTCATATTTTTTGTTAGCTATAACCTTAACAAACATAATACAAACGTCGAAGTCATCGATTATTATATTTCAAGTTAGTACAATTAGCTATGTTTCAAGGTTGATATTATTTGTCAATAGCTGGAATTTTAGGCAACGTTTACAAGATGAAGAGGAAACAAGAACAACAACAATAATATTTACGAGTTTAAAAAATTAACAGCCGACTTCAATCGCAAATATCTCCCAAACTCTTCATCACATCTTGTTTAAATTATAATGGGACCACGCGGAAAACAAAAATAAAACAAAAAATAATTTCTCAAATGTCCTGGCGTTGAGTAATCGGGGAACAAATATAAAAAAAAAATTTGACGAATTGAGAACCTCTTCCTTTTTTAAAAGTCGGTTAAAAACAAACAGATTCACCGGTGTTACCACCGGGATCGAATATATTTTAGAAGACAGACTTGCAACCAACCAAGCCATCGAGAAGTAGAAAAAAGCCTCAAGTTCTTTTAACTCCTGGAATCAGAGCCCTGTTTATTACTTCTGCCGTGAGCGTGCGTGGTCTTTATTTCTTAACTAGCTGCGCCCCGCCGTTATACCCGCGTCAGTACCGGACCCGCGGGGAAACCGGGATAAGAGTAGCCCATGTGCTAATCTAGGGTATCGGCTACCTCCATACACAATTTCATCAAAATTGATCCTGCCGTTTGAGTGTGAAGAAGTAACATACATATAAACACACACACAAAATTTCGCCCTTATTATCTGTACCTGTCTGTCATAAAAAAGCGTTATATATGAGTTGTGAGAGTGATGAGTATTATTTTCGGTTATCCATTAATAACAACTATAATGCCATCTCTATACTTACAAGCTAATATCCGACACGAAAACGTGACGATGCCCTTCAAGAAATATGGTTTCACTTTTTTCGTAACGCAGAGCAATATTTGATAGTGATGTCCTAGCGTACAAACATACTTAGGTACCTATATTTATATATATATATATATATATATATATACAACCTGTAACAAAAAGGTGTGGTAATACTTGGTGGTATGTATGTGTATCGTGCCAGGAATCGTCTGCCAGAGAACTAAAGTCGAAATAGGACATATTTTTTTCCGTACAAAAATTTACAATTATATTTTTTAATTACTTTTGACAACCCTAGCACTATAAACTGCTAGCCGTACTCCGCGGCTTTGCCCACTAATATCAAGTCAACAAGTAGCCTATGTGTTAATCCTAGGTATAAGCTATGTACATTCCAAATTTCATCAAAATCCGTACAGTCGTTAAAGCGTGAAGAGGAACCAATCATACTTACACACAAACTTTCGGATTTATAATATTAGAAGGATTATTATGTAACAACATTCAACATCAAAAGTCCTATACACAGATTTTTTTTTTAAGCTATGTACATTCTAAATTTCATCAAAATCCGTACAGTCGTTAAAGCGTGAAGTGGAACCAATCATACTTACACACAAACTTTCGGATTTATAATATTAGAAGGATTATTATGTAACAACATCCAACATCCAAATTCCTATACACAGATTTTTTTGCTATACAAACTCGTACTACTACTACACAAATAACTTTGCATTTTGATTATTTTATATTAAAACTAAATAATAGATACTTTTATATGATAAAAAAAAATTAACAAAATTGATAAAATAAACATATATCGATGAAGCTAACAGGCAGCACTACCAGCGCTGTCATACACATATGGCGCCAAAAAGACGCAAGACACGTTTATGACGTAAAGTTTTCTCTAACTTTTCGCCAGTTTTATCTCAACAATAAGTTACGTCGGGCAAAATGAAAGAGAAAAGTGTGAGATACGGGCACGTCTTATATCTAGTGAAATAATTCGCTATTTTATATAACTGTACCTAAAAAATTATATAAAAGAATACTTTACAATCTTTCTTTTTTAACCGAAATCAAAAAAGGAAGTTCTCAATTCGTAGGATATTTTTATGTGCATAATATGTTACCTCAGAACTCTGTCATTTATTTACCGATTTGAAAAGTATTAAATTGTTTGAAAGGGTATTTATACGTTCTAGTTGGTCCCATTATAACTGATAAATTTGCGATTAGAAAGAACAGAAATATTTGTGATTGAATTTGTATATTAGTTTTTTAAACTCGTATAATGTGTTATTTTAATCTGAGAGACTAAAGCTTTAAATTCAGACTGACATTCACATATTATTTTAAAACCAGTCGAAACTCGCCGAGCCAAAAAACAAAACTCAGTTTTCGTAAAGTCAGTAATAACGTTCCTGCAGCTTACCTTGATATTATATCTATGCGTTCTTTCAGAAAATCAATAAATGACAAGATTTTGACGAAAAATTAAATGCACGCTCATAAAGCCAGTAAGTTCAGCCTTCGTACAAATTTTTTATACTATTCATACTAAAGAAATAAAAATTATAAACAGCTTGCTGAAAGAAAAGTGCCCAGAATACTGGCTGCGTCTCCTATTTGAATAGCGATGCTATTTTTTTGTGCTAAATAGGAGCCCGCATTCTGGTCACCTCGGTCAAATGTTTGGATAAATCTTTAAAAAAAAATCAGAATTGACTAGATAATCCGACATGAATTCAATTTATTTTATGATAAACACATTAATAATATGTATAAAGTAAAATAAGTAAATACATTGCAACATCAAAAAGGCTGCTAAGCTATTAATAAATACCACAGTTCATACGTTTAACTATGATATAAATAATTATTTACCATTCTCGATTACAATCATCATTTAGGATTAGGGATCATCAGAAAAAAAAATCTACCAGCCAGTGCAGAACTACGGGATAAATAACAGTCTCCCGATCAAAGTCGTATGAACATATTCATAAATCTATACGACCAATCAAGAAACTGCGACAAAAATACCAGCAATATGCAAAATCTAGCAATTTATATGCAAAGATCCGTCGACTAATCAGCGAACAGACTGGGACCAAGTGTTTTATTTTTAACGAACCAGATTTATAGCTGGGTTTCGGATCGCTTACATTTGCACTTCTATTTATAACGTCTCTATTTTGTTGCGAATTACATTTGTTGAGTGAGTTTTAGTTTCAAGTTTACCGACCGTAGGGGACATAAGGAGATGTTTAGTCTAAGTTTATCGACCTTAAGAGATATAAAGAGGTGGCATGGTATATGTTGATTAAATCTCGAATAGCTGTCGAAATCAAACGTCTCAAGCAACGGTGACTGATACTTAAGACGATACACAATTTTATTTTAGCCGGAGCTGCAAAAAATAAGACGAGCTCTTTACTCATACATTAAAAAGAGATAAAGATAATTATAGATCAGAGCCACGTCAGTTAAGCGTTGTCCGTGAGAAATATTCCATCACACTATCACACTTCACATTATAATATTATAAAGGTGAAAGTTGGTGAGTGTGTTTGTTATTTCTTCACGCTCAGAAGGCTAGACCAATTTTGATGAAATTTGGTATGGTTGTAGCTGACACGCTGGATTAACACATACCTCTTGTCCCAGAATTCCCGCGAGTCCGGGAGCTACGCGTATAAAACCTCAGGGCGCAGCTAGTTTGAAATAAAAATGTATTTAATTTATCAGATTTTCAATTGTATGAAGAAAATGTTTCTTTATTATTTTTAAGAACCAGTTAAGTAAGATCTATATTGTCCCTCTTGGTAACCCCATGGTTTCGCAGAATCACAAATTCGGGCAACTTATTTACATGCCGATGTTCCTTTCGGAACGAAACTTTGTTTTGTATCAAAGGGTAGTACAATTTGAAATTGGGTTTCTTTGTGACATCAATGTCAATCACAATGATTTGTTTATGAAACAAGAAAGTTACTTTTCAAATGAACTCACCATGAAATTCTTTGAATCAAAAGAAGCTTTGAACAAAGAAGTGTCTCGAACGTCAGTATCTATTTGTGTTTTGTATCCCGAAATACACTGTTAATTGAGATGTGATCAATAAATAACTTTCGAATTAAAACCAAATAGAAAATTCTATCTAGATTTAAGTTTTTTAAATACCAGACAAAACCCTTTTTATTCAAATTTGAAGACATATCAATTAAGAAAAATAAATATGACTACGCCTTTGCCAAACAGACACTACGCATAAGTATGTTTCCGGATGAAACAGAGATTTGCTAGTGGTACGTCTTAGTCTTATAAGCAACTAGCCGTGCCCCGCGGCTTCGCCCGCTATTATCAAGTTAAAAAGTAGCCTATGTGTTAATCCTAGGTATAATCTATGTATATTCCAAATTTCATCCAAATCTGTTCAGCCGTTAAAGCGTGAAGAGGGAACAAACATACTTACACACTTACACATAAACTTTCGGATTTATAATATTAGTAGGATTACTGCACATATGAGACGTAACACCTCTTAAGTCTCAAGGTGAAGGGTGCATCCACGCAGAACGTTGTTATTCAAAGTTCCTGTTGGCATAAACCTTTATTATTAGGCAAGCGATTTCATTTTCGTTCACAAAAAAAGTATTAATACATTTCTGAAGGAGGCTTTTGTTTTTGTTCCTGGTACTTGAAAATCCCTTTCGGCAAAAAGGGATTTACGAGCACTTGCAAAATATGATACAACATTAACTTGTAAAACATAAATGCTGTACGCTAGAATATATTATGAATAGCTTCAAAAACAAAAGAGAAGCGCATCCCCGATTTAAATTACAATTAATTTAGCGTTATTACACGGTCCTAGTTTAGAACAAAGGCAATATACAACGGCTAAACGATAAAGAATCTCGGGAACCTGAAATCTCGAGTGAGTCAGGTAGCCTTTTATCCACCGCACAAAAGCTTTCGAAAAACTGCTTGGACTTTTGTTTGTGTACTCATTTAGTGAAGCGAACGTATGTAGTTTGGACGGATGTTTTATCACCATTTCCTAACCCAAACTGTGTGGCGAGCGGATTGTTCTTCATGACGTCTTGTGCATCGCCACTATTCGTCACTAAGCCTTGGTGAGATGCGATTGGCTGCAACCTTTGGCGGGAATGCATTCTGTACCGTATTACTGATTGCTACTTAGATCTGTTATTGGTTTATCATCACGTCATATCATTTAATCTACGAAAAAAGCTGGCCTCTAACGATGGCTTGACGTCACCACGAAAATATGAACAGAAAAAGATACGATTCTTACGGAGACGCAGATCAGATGTCCAGCTGACGCGGTACGAGTTTACTAAACCCGGGTTAAGGACGACGGCTTATGATGGCGATAAAATGTTGAATAGATGTCAAAATTAAACCACTTCATATTATTATGTAACGGTGGAGGACAAATTATGACCTTTAAATCTTAAAAGACAAATATATTTTATTACATTTAAGGGGTTTGACGGTATCTAATGCGTTAAGATGTTTCCAAAATTTTATTAAAACCTTTCGTCAGAAATACAACGCTAACGCTATTGAACGGAAGACTATTTTTTAGGGGTTATAAATTGTTTTCTTTCTTTTTTTTATTGTTATTTTAATTTACTTTTAAAAAATGTTTTACTGTAATTTCCCAGCCTATCCGGCTGCCGGTCCTTACAGGCAATTCGTCGTCCCTAGATCTCATATGTGAGGGAACGGAATGAAATCAGCAGCCCCAGCGAATTGGATTAAGCGTGCTATTGTTGCAAAACGATAAATTTTCTACCCTGTCTGCCCAGTTTAGCTGCTTTATCTGTGGAGCCAGAAATATTTTAATAAGCTTACGTTTAAAGAGGCCAGTCTTTTTCAAGAAGGCTGCTATGAAAAGCAGTTCCAGTGTGGTTTTTCCTTTTGGGTTAGTACCTATGTCTTCAGAAGTAGCAGTTCTTGTTCACAAGGGTCTTCGCAATATTATCTTCACCCATTTATGTAAGAGCGATTGCATATGCGTATACTGTTATCTTCTGTGCGTAGACATACTTGTAAGCGAGATGAAGATTGTAATACGTGTGTATAAAATTAATTAGAGATCTGGAAGATAATGTATTACAAGTTACGGAACTTTTTTAGTTGTGCAGATGTTATAGGAAAGCGTAACGCTTACAATAAATCAAATGACTCGATAGTCTCCTCATTTTGAAATATAAAAAAAATGTAAATAAAGATGGACTCGAACAGAAGAACAGGAAGCAATTATCTTGCTCCATAAATAAATCAATAACGTAGAGCACTAATCTCTTTCTTGAGTCCGGTCATCTAGACCGATATTTCAGGCATGGGAACGTATAAGATAGAGATCGTATAAGTACTATGCCAACTAAACCTGTGTTTTAACTCGATGGCACTTCTACTATTTAATACTTTAAACACACGAACCGCCAATATTGCTCAAGTATATCTTTTGTTTATTTTTGAAAAAACACAAAACGCAAACAACCTCGACGTCACTCCGTAATGTCGAGGCGCGATACGCTCCTTCTTCTTTACTAAAGCTGCAGACATTAACTTATAGTTATTCTGTGTACTAGTTTAAACAAAACAAAATTAATGCATCATTGTTGAAATTTACTGCACGAATCAAAGCTAATAAATTAAAAACACTACATGAGAAATTAAATGGTATATTGAAGTCACTGCAAATGTTTGATACGATAACGACTAACATATCCTGAACCGCGCCGTTTGAAAAGGTTTCCGTATATGTGGTCTATTGGGGGATATCAAAAGGCTCTTATTATATTGGCGAGTGATACAAACGTGATGTGAATAAACCATGAGTTGTTTTCAATTTAGCGTAAAAGCGTTTCGTCATAAAAGCTGGTCGAGTCATAATTAACTTTTTATGTGAATGTGACAAATGTTATACACGGAGTGCATTGCTGTTGTTGTGGGTCAGTAGCTTTATCTCAGTGGTACTTAGTTGATTTGTTTCAATTTGGTGGTGTATTGATAAAGATAAGTAATAATGTTTAATGTTTTCCTCCATTTAATTTAGCATCGTGATGAAATCTATATCAGTAGGGACTTCCCTACCAACATATATTTCATCACGAAGCTACACTTAAATCGGAACAAGGTAAAGACGAGCTCAAAATAACTTTATTTTGAGCTCGTCTTTACCTTGTTCCGAAATACAGACAACTGCATTTGGTGAACTGCAAAGTGACAAAATGGTATTTGGGCTTTTTTTTGTGTGTGTGGTAAAATAGCCTAGCACTTCCTTTCCTTCTCAGGTTTGATGGGAAGGGGAATGTATGGCTAGAATCCACACAAAAACTCCACCGTGAGCAGTCCATCGCCGAGATGGGGCAAGATAGGGTATCTTGCCTCGGCGATGGACTGCTAGTAGTTACTATCTTAAACATCATCATGGTGTTTAGGCCTAAGCTACGAGCTTATTTGCTGGGCGAAGGTGCTAAATAAATCATTAAGCACCTTCACCCACATCACCAATTAACATCAGAACCACTATTACCTATCTCTGTTTTGAGCAGTTTATATTTATATAAAGCAAACATGAACCTTATTTCATAGTAATTTTATCGTTTTCGAATTGAAACAGTTCACAACAGAGATAGGTAATAGGAGGTCAGGAGTAGTGATAGTCTACAACACAGACTAATTAAAACAAGAGGCAGGGATTCTACAAATATTTCTATATGAAAATGTCCAAATAAAAAAACAGAGTGTGTCATAAAGACACACGATAGAAGTGAAACTTTTGTATTACAGGGAAACATTTTAATTATTCATCGTAGTGAGTACTACTTCGTCACAAAAAAAGGTAAGAAAATCAAATCCTTCTCATAAGAAGTTTCATTTCAAAAATATTTAAATACCGACTTACAAGGTTGTGCAGTTTTCATTGCTACAGTTGACAAATAACTGCATCAAGCGGTACTAATTTTACTTCATACTGATTGCTCAACGTAAATAAAAGCTAAGGAGTAGACTGTGGCCCAATTCCACCGTTTAAATCTGCAATTTATTGGAAACCGGTAACGTATGGGTGTGATTACGTGAGACGGCTTAACTCTGACGCCGCTTTATGTTGACCTTCCGTTCAGTATTTGTGCTATTTCAAACGAATTGAAATGAATGACTTGAATCCAGGTGGGATTTAAGTAAAACTATATTCTAGGGGATAATATGATGAACTGGGAATCCTACTAATTATAATATAAAAAAATCTGAAAGTTTGTGTGTAAGTATGTTTGTTCCCTCTTCACACTTTAACGGATGTACAAATTTGGATGAAATTTAAAAAGTACATAGCTTATACCTAGAATTAACTTATAGGCTAATATGTAAATCATACTTTCTACATTATATAATTTGCGTACACTCATACACATACGAACTATTAACGGTTAACATTCCACTATAACACATGAACACTCGAAGAATCATAAGTTTAAAAAAAAAAACTAAATCGACAAAGTTATTTTTTCATCGTCGCAGCAAAACCCATTGAAAACTGTACAGCTGTAAAACCTGTAACGCGCAGACCAAGTAAAATTATTTTCCACAATCGTACCTCTCAAATTTCAAACTAGTAAAACTGTAGAAACATTCACCGTCAAGTGTCGAACTCTTAGCATTGAAAGAGAAGCGCCTGTAAACATCCCGTCTACGCGTCTCCATATCGCCTCACTACGAAAACACTTTTCAACCTTTACTATTCAACCGCTCAAGTCAGCGAACCGACTAACTTTAAAACTAGAATGGACAATTTCGGAACCGGGTTCAATCGGGAAGTGAAACTTGCGAGACTTGCGACGGGTGGAGTCGTTCCGATCTCCGGATCCGATTCAGAACGGCATCGGCAGTTTGGCGGTTTTCGGCAAAGGTGATGTTTTTGGTGACAAGGTACATTAAATTGTCTATACCTTGTTCGAACTGCTTTTAGTTGTTCGAGCGGGTTCGATTCCCGGGAGGAACACAAGTTTTCTTCCCAAAAAAATATTGTGCTTTTGGTTCTAGTTGTGATAGTGTGTGTGATGTGAATTTTCCGGAACCCACGATACAAGTCGTAGAACTTAGTGTGGAGCTGTGAGTGTGAAAACGTTTATGTTTACCTATGTGAGTTCAAAAATGTTTAGAACAAATTACAGTCACTCATAATTTAATATCTGTGCTCTCTCTCACTGGAAAAAGACTTTTTAAGTGAAAACTGCTTTAGGCGCGTTGAGCACTTTTTGGGTGAATAAAAATCGCACGCTTTCCATGAGTTATATGTTTACTGTGTATATGTATATATATATATATATATATATATATTATATATAGTTTTCACTTCTATCATAGAAAATGTATGTATGTATATTTTTTTCTACTATGCTTCTATCGGCAGTCCCCAAAGACTGCCCCGCATGTTTTTTTTTCGGACGTTGTGTGACGCAACGGACAAGTCACTCGCCTGATGATAAGTGTCACGCTTGCCCATTTTTTTTTGATACACAATATGCAAGATGCCTGAAAAATTATATTTAGTTAATAATTTACCATCCGTAGAGTGCGTTGAAATTCCGCATGACGTCACGCTTCAGTACACTTTTAACTGAGGCGTGACGTCACGAGCCCCTGACTTTGACGCTCTATATCTTTGTCAATTTCTATTGATTTGTTAAATAAAAAACATTGTCCAATATTTTTAATCATCTAACTGATGGACTAATTAGATTTTTTTACCCAGGTATCATCCCTATTCTTTTACAGTGGAATCATATCCTTTGTATATCTACAAACTGTCACAAACTGAGTCACACTTTGAGAACCTTGTTTCGAGTCTATTGTGGAACCACTGATGGGTTTGTCAGTTGAATAACAACGTAAGTTTGTTATTGTTATTATTTCTAATAACGCAAGTTTATGAACGTGGAAGGTACGGACCCAAGTTTAATTTTAAATGACAGTATTCTGAATACATAAATTACATCGTAGTTTTTACAAGTCTGTGAATTAGTATTCTAAATTAGTAGATTACTTTAATCGTCATCTTTACATGACAGTGAATTGTAAAATAAATACAATTAAGGGAAGAGTTTTTAAAGATAAGATAATTACCATTACCTGATTCTGTATTTTTAATGTATGATAGGTAAGTATTTGGCCGCTGTCTCACAGATGGAAAGAGATGATGCGGTCGAAGATCTAACCTAACCTAAGCTTAGGCCGAAGCAGCATGCGTACCTAGAAGATTCCTTTTCACTCTAGACTTGAAGACTCCCAGATTATACTGTTCTGGAAACAAAGTCTGGTTTTGATTTTATTTTGGGAAATACCTACATCCTGAAGAAGAATGCATAGCGATGGCGAAAAATACACTTACTTACACGTCTTACATTCCTTACTTTGACTATAAAAATAAAAAATTAAAAAGTTTTAGTTAAACAAACTAAATGCTGCCAAAGCCATACTTTTCATACCACTGCAAAAGTATTCAGAGATATGCAACTTGTTTTACCCTGTAAGGTTTAACGCAAACTATCTACTTTAATCCGACTATAAATAAAAACTATATATAAGCAAAAACAGGAATGTTAAAAGAAAAAAGTTACTGTATAAAGTCTTTTCATTCCTTCAAAATAAATAGATACCATAAAAATAAACGCTTTCACAATCACAGCCCCACACTGAGTTTCATGATTAGTGTCATGGGTGGCGGAAACATTCACATTACACACACAATTCTTTGCAGGGCAGTATGGTTTAAATAACTATGAATTATAGATTAGCTGATTGAACTGCCCGTTGGCTTAGTTGAGTGAGCCCTCGCCTTCTAAGCAGAAGGGCCCGATACTATCGGGTTCGATTCCTGGCGGGAACACAAATTTTCTCCCCAAGGAAAATTTGTGTTTCTGGTTCTGGTTGTAATTGTAGATCTTCTCGAGATGGCTGTAATTTTGAGAATCTGGCAGTAGAGTCATTAACTTATATGAGTACCTCTTTGAGGACCATGTGACTAAACGATTTTGATTGTGTGTGTAGTCAAAACAAACAAGCAATAGATATCATGAAATATTTTTTTGCTGCGCGTAGCTATGCCTAAGTTTCAGCTGAAAAGAAAGCAAATATTCAAATCCATTCTGCCGCAACAGTTCATAATTTGTTTGTGATTGTGTGTGTGATGTGAATGTTTCCGGCACCCACGACACAAGTCATCAAACTTAGTGTGAGGCTATGTGAAAAAAATTGTATGTTTATAGATTGTATAGAATGCATCATCTTATTTATCACGGAAAATAAATTCAGAAGAAAGTCTATAGTAAATATGCTAAGGGCTTTTTTTTAAGGACCTTTGTAGAACAACATGACCGAACGATTGCGTTCGCTAAAAATACACAAGCCTGCGTTGAATCTTATGCTGTCGAATGTAGAAGGAGTGTACAACATAAACAAGCGAGTAGATCACGTTCCGGACATCCGTCTCCCGAGCTGAATAGAGCGTTAGTTGTGTGTAAAGTGCATTTTTACTGGCTCTGTGCATTTGTTATTCTGTTGCGTTGGCGTTTTGGAACTCGTAAATACTACTATGACGTTTGCAAAGTATTTACACAGATAAAAAAAAATTAAGTCCTAAAGCAACTTCTCAGCACACCAGAATATAACTTAATTACAGTATTTTTATAAACATGTTAAAAATATATAACAATAATAATTCTTTGGAGTAGTTTGAGAATAAATGAGAATAAAGTATCGTTCTTAAAGAATAAAAGATTGGAGTACTTTGGGAACATACCCCCTATACCAGTAGGTAATGTTACAAAATGTTTTGTAAACTTTGCTACTATCAAATGTTTTTAAAAAATTACCCTTTTGGCACTTTGTTTAATTACCTTTTTTATGTATCTTTAAGCTTCTTTAAATTCTGTAAGGTGTTTTTGCTGTCTATTTTATGTTATGTTTTATTTTTATTGTATTGACAAATTAATATTTTATTAATTTATTCATTAATTCAAGTTTTATCATTTTTTTGGCATTTCGATCTTTATGAATAATTGATGGAGCGTATGTGAAACCATTTAATTGATCAGTCGTTAATAATTTATAACTTCTGGAGTTAGAGTCTCGATTATTTAGCTGTTTCTCTTAAATAATAAATTAACGACGAAAAGTTTTAGATTATATAGTATTATCAAGATACCTTATTAGCATTAAATAAAAAAAAATGCTATCTGCTTGCTGCGGATCTACCGGCGTTAATGAAATGTTGAGTTAATAAGAGACAAAAATCTGTTTAGGTATATGTTATTCCAGATAATTATCTACCTAACATCAAAATTTCAGTTTATTTATTTATGAACACCAACATAACATACACTATTACAATCAACATATTTAAAAGCATCGTAATGTAACAAGTTAAGTGTCATTATAATGATAAGTGAAGACCATTTTGCGAAATTACATATTAAATAAATAGATGATAACAACAGTTGAATCCATTTAGTAGTTGTTACGTGATCGAATAACAAACATCCGTATATATAAACATCTACTTAAAGTTTATATTTCAATATAAAAATAATTGCCTATGATGATATAAATACCTTATAAGTACTTTTTTCACAATTCTTCAACGATTTCTCAGAAGATGAAAGTAAAATTAAGTATGCTCTCAAAGCAATTTAATTTGAATCGAGAACTGTGAATGTTAGTTTTCTGAGAAATATAATATCTTGTAAAGGAACGGTAATTTACTACGGAATGATTGATTTTTTTATTTCTTTTTATATTTTGTCCCAGTACTTGCTACTACAGGTTGTCAAGTTACATATTTTAGTGGGTTTTCTTTGTATAAAAATGTTGAGTAAAAATAATTCCTTCACCAACAACATGAACGAAACATGTTACGTTTTTCATCTGTAATCGGCATTCTACTTTAAAGTAAGTTAATTGACATAAAAATCGATGTTATCAATAAATAATTTGTGTTTGTATTTGCTGTTGAGCACTATCTCGATGTAAGTATAAATGATGATGTGGTTGAGGATGGTAATTGATAGGCTTAGAATTGGCTATCAATTATTTAAACGCAAGCAAAGCTTAAAAAAACCTACTTCACAGCTTAGATTTTCGTTTTGGCTTGATCGCTTTTGATAAAATGTATATGGGTCACCTCTAAAGTATTATCTACCAAACAAAAATCATCAAAAACGATTCATAATTAGCGGAATTATCACGTAAGATACATACAAAAATAGCGTACAGTCGAATTGAGAACCTCCTATTTTGAAGTCGGTTGAAGTGATTATGGCGACTTATTTTTTTATAGGGTAAATACGCTAACGCCAAAAATTTCATCACAAAGTTACCTCGGAAGCTCAGACAAGCCCGACGTAGAATTCGAAACCACTACTCCTGGTTAGAAGATGGATACTATGACGGGGTATCGTGGCTTCAAAGTAAAAATATATATGTACAAGTAAAAATAATTCGTACACCAAAACTACTTACTAAAACTAGACTTTTTTTCTGCATATATAAATATTATACTAGATCTGCCCCCGACTTTATCAAATGAAAAAGTAGTTTTTTTTTAATTTTAAAATTTTTAATTAAACAAGAAATTGGCCTCGATTCTGATGTACACTCACTAAATTCAATTTAAATTATCCCTGTCTCTTACAAATAGAAACACAAGACAGAGATAGCATACATTTTAGAGCTGTCAAGCTAGTTTATCATTTAAAATATGAACAGCAGAAAGGCGCGTGTTTTTACAACATACTCGACTAAGCTTGCATAGACATCTAAGTTCTGACTAACTTGACAGCACAGCAGTATGCTATCTCTGTCTTGTGTTCCTATTTAGTAAAAGACAGGAATAGTTTAAATTTAATTTAGTGTGTGACATCAGAATCTAGGCCATTGATTGCGCAACACAACTACAACTTCGCACAATCAAGAAAAATTAAAACAGCCCTAACAAACCCTGCGAACGCCTAACAAATTCGCATAAGCGAAATAGTAACAATATAAAATGGAAACAAGAAAACCGCGCAGCGAAATTATGATGCAAGCGGAAACTTCACTCGTAAAATTTACCTGGACATTGCAACAAAGCACAAAAAGTTGGTTTACAATCGACGGTTGGTCTAATTAAGAAGTTGGGTCGACGAGTCGTTACTATCTAGTTAAGTCGAGTTCGTTAGGGAAACTCGGTTACCGGTAGTTGCTCGCTGATTGTCGGCGAAAGTGAGAATGCGAGAATGTTTCGGGCTCGGAAGTTAAATACGGGATTAAGGTGTGACTGGTTGGGTCTTGTTTGATAAGTAGCTTGTTTCTATTTAAATGCTCTTTTCGTAGGTAAAGTCTAGATTTTTCTTTTTTTACCGACTTTAAAAGGAGGAGTTAGTAAGTTCGACTGTTGTATTTTTTTTTATGTTCACCGATTTCTCCCCCTTTTGTGGACCGATTCTTAAAATTATTTTTTTGTTTGGTAGATTATATTTCAGAGCTGGTCCCATATAAGTTTTACCGAAATCGATTTAGCCAAAACCAAAATATAAGCGGTGAAGTCGGTTTTATTAGCTTTGCTTACGTTTAAATTTTCCAGTTGTAGTGTATTTTCTAAGGCCTTGGCTAGCATTTAATTAACCGTGGTATAATAGGGAAAATGTTAAGTACTAAGCAATGTTTTGTTTTGTATTTAAGTAAGCTAGATGATCCATTCTTGGCTTACGACCACTAACTTACGCTGACTAACAGGTGAGATTCTTATATAGTGGTCAAACAGTACTATATCTTTAATTATGTATTAAGATAAAGAGGCTTTATAAAGAACTTAATTAATACGAAAAGGTTATAGATACTTTTATACCCAATCCATTTGTCCGATGTTCATTTGGTTATCCAATTTATCTAGTGGGTGTAGCGGTAAACAATAGTTACCCCCTTAACCGGCTAGTGGATGACACTGATGGCTGCAGAGGCATACAAAAACAACATATTGCATAACTGCGAATAATTGTAAAATTCAATTTTCTAGTAAAATTCCAAGCGATAACTCCAGGAATCGTACACAGTCAGTTATCATAGCCATGTACCAAATGTAAATGGTACCTACGTCATTATTAAAAAAAAGAAATTGTCTTGACCTCACTATTACAAAAAAGGAAGAAGATGATGATGATCATGGTATAAATGCTGCAATATTTACAAAATAACTTCGGTTTAAAACTAAGGGTTCATATGTACAAGAAAATTACGCTGACAGTTGCTTTTGTACAAAGATTTTTAGTAGAGGTTTTCTACGTTTTAGATTTGTTAAAATATTGCCAGTCAAATCGGAACTTTATGTCCAGAAAGTGTTTTTATAGCCATGAAAGCTATTACAATGATAAATAATTCAAATAGCAAAAACTATGGTTGTTATAAACAAGGATTATTTGAATTGAACTCTAGCGGGAAACCGAGTTTAACGATATAGCCCGTGAATTCTGTGATATCACCTGCGGTTTTCAGACGCGATTGCAACCTTTTACATTGGTTCGAAACATTGCTTAACTAGTGCTCACAAAACTTGCTCACAAAATTTTACGAGAATCGGTTGAGAAATGCGACATTTGACGAAAGCAATTTTGTTCGAGCTGAAACGGAGACGCTTCGAGCAAGCAGAACGAGTCTGCTCGCTCGGTCAAATATACAATTGCGTTTTTTCATATTTTTTTGCAAAAAGGCAAGCATTTGACCACTATCTCACCTGGTAGAAAGTGATGATGTGGCGGAAGATTACATTAGCCATGGCAGCCAAATCAAAAGGGAAAACTTATATAAAAGAAAATCGCTTGCATATACAATATATTTAACGCATTAAGAGAAATTCTTCGAATCAAATGTTTGATTATTTGCAAATATAATAAAAATCAAGCAAAGCTTAAAAAAACCGACTTCACCGCTTAAATTTTGGTTTTGGCTTGACCGATTTCGATAAAATTTATATGGCCACCATTTGAACTATAATCTACCAAACAAAGATAAATCATTAAATCGATTCATAATTAGCTGAGATATCGCGAAAAAACCAACAAAAATAAAACATAGAGTCGAATTGTTCTCAATGTTTTATTTATTAACATTATAAACAATTTAACAATATTTATTTATTCCGGTAGTAAGAGTCCGGGAGTAGTAGAGGTAGAAACTCCTTTATTGAATTCAGTTAAAAAATTGATTACATGTTGAAATTTCTTAGTTTATTAACTCAAGTCATAGATCAGACACATCACGGCGCGTCTCACAATTTAGTAAAAATCGGACTCTTACTACCGGAATAAATAGCACTACAAGCCTAGCATATTAATCTCCCCTGCCATATCATTTTTAACCATTAGTGAGACATTGGTCAAACGCTAGATTATCACAAATAATGTTAATAAATAACCAGACTCGAATAACTTCAACTTTTTGTCAACAAAAATCTACACGCGAATACACTTTTTTTAATAATTTTATTTTTTTTCTTTGGATTGTCAATTTCAAGGCAGGCCAAACAAACACTAGAATAAAGAAAGGTATTACAACTGAACATTGCATAATAATTCCGAAAAAAGGCAATGAAATCAGTCAGCTTAAAATTGCCGTACTCCATTTTTGACATACAGTGTTATTAAAAAAAACATATATAATCTTCGCTTCAATTTCGTGTTGCGCCACTTTAAGCCACAATCCTGTTCTAATGTGAAAGTCCCAATTCATTTGCAAGCCGCGCCCGTGCCGGGGTTAGCACCCGTAGTAACACTTAAATGAGCCTAGTAATTAGCAAGAGTCGGTATACTGCGTGAGTTGTAGTACTGTGGAGGTTCCTTTGAAAAAATTGTCGACTTTTACAGGATTTAATAAGCCTGATATTATGTTTAACCAACCCGATAATTTGTTTAATTAAAGACAATTATTATTTCACTTTTTCTATCATCAAAATTAAGCAAAACAAGCATTCCAATGCATTCACAATCACAGCCCCACACTAAATTCAAAGACTTTTATCGTGCGTATAGGAAACATTTTTAACACAATCACATCCAAAAGCACAAATGTCCCTTAATAAGGAAAATTCCTTGTGTTCCAGCCGGGACTCAAATCGAGGATACTTGACGCACAAGGCAGAGGCTTGCCCACTGCGCCAACTGTGTTGTAACATCATCATATAATATATTTTAAATTTATACTATTAAAGTAAATCTGAAAGTATATACATTAAAATAATGATATATGTTTTAGTAACTGCGAAGCGGAATAGGATATTTGAAATGGGCAAACTCAAGATTAGCGCATAGACTTTACTAGAGTTGGTAGTCGTCTCGACCGAGAGAAACTCTCTACCACTAGCGGAAATAAGTACAGTCTGGTAAAAAACAATAATGTACCTAAACTTTTTATTACGACTCATCATCAAAAGCATCGTAAACGCTGACACAGCAGCGGCGTCCAGCTTGTAAGGTTTTATTCTATAGGTTATTTTAAAAAGTGCAACAATAACTATATACTTACCATCAGGAGAGATTGTGGTCAAAAGTTTGCTTATCATTAATAAAAAGTAAAAAAAAAAATCATAGTACCTACCTTTACATGGATATACCAACCCTAAAAAAATCGTAAAGAAAGTGTATTTTTAACCAACTTCAAAAAAAGGAAGAGGTTCTCAATTCAACTGTATTTTTTATTTATTTGTGTTACCTCAGTTTTTTTGTAGGTGAATCAATTTTGATAATTCTTTTTATTTGAATTATTTTGTTTGTTTGTTACCTCATAACATCTTTTCACGTGAACCGATTTAAAAATGTTTACTTCGAAAGATGTTGCTTTCCAATTGGTCCCATTGAAATTTGATTAAGATCTGATCAGTAGTTCTTGAAATATCGTCAATAATGCGTGTTAAGTACATGTAATCTGATCAAAGTTCTTAAAAGATAAAGCGGTGAAGTCGGTTTTTTTAAGCTTTGCTTGCGTTTAATTATTATGAGCTTTGTTTGCGTTTAAATTATTAGAGAAAATAACCCACACTCTAACGTAGTACTACTATTTATTCTGTGATACAACCTTCCCAACATTAACTTGTCCATAAAATGTTTTGCAAACATCAAAGGTCTGTGTGATCCTTTTAGAAATTCCAAAGTGCTTAAAACTGAATTACTAAAATTAAATCTCAAGTGACAAACAGTTTTTACTCAATTATAGCCCAAATTGGTAGAGTAGTTGGGAACTGGGCTGTCAGGGGATTTGGGGAGTTTCTATTTCTAGTTTATGAAGTCTTTGACAAAAACTAAACGATTGCTGAACTGATTTAAGTCCTTTGCAACATGGGTTCACGAGGGAGGTCACGTTTGAACGTTGTTCACGTATTATAGTGGTAGGACTCTTTTGGAGAGGCCTCGTGGGGTAGTAACACACCATTGCCAAACATTCAACCGCCAAACAGTAGAGTGCAAACATTGCTATTATATATATATTTATATATATATATCGTATCTGAGCTCGTCAACCTGAGATATTAGATGTTACTTCTGTAATTACACTCGAAATATTGCCCTGTGATTCTGTGAGATACATATATATATATATATCACAGAATCATCTGTTACGTTAGCATTCAAAAATGCGAATATAAAATCCTCCCCCAAAGTCAAGTCGTTGACCGGAAGCCGGCACGTGACCGGAAATGAATTTCCCGGAAGCAGATACTTTCAGTGGAGTTGAAGAAATACAATATACTTGTAGCAGTAGTAAATTAGTTTATGACGATAATTGGATGTAGTGGTTACAATACAGAACACATAGTTTAACTTACTATTAATTGAACTGCTCGCTGGCTGAATTGTACGTCCGCCTTCTAGACATCGGTTTCGATTCCCGGCGGTAACACAAGTTTATTCCCCAAGGGTAGTTTGTGTTTCTGGCTCTGGATGTGCTGTGAATGTTTCCGGCACCCACGACACAAGTAATTGAACTTGCTGTGAGGCTGTGAGTGTGGAAGCGTTTATGTTTATTAAGCGCACTTATCAAACCGACATAGCAAGGTAAGTTCAATAAAGTGCAATTTAGAGTCTAATAGTAGCCTATCAAGGACATGAATATTGTTTTATTTCAAAAGACTTTAATAAAACTATTTGACACTTTGACTTTGATGACTTTAATAACAAAAGCTATTATGCAATTTCACAATTTTTGAATGACACTTTGTAACATACTTTTTTGTAACTTCACATTTGATTCGACATCTTTATCTACTGCCTTCACAAAAAAGAAGGAGGTACTCAATTCGACTTTTTTTTATCTGTGTTACTTCATAACTTTACTCGACATGAACCGATTTTAATTATTGTTAAATTTGATAAACTAGATGTTTATCATTAGTAGTTTTTTCATCAGTAGTTTTTGAGTAATCGTCAATAATGCGTGTTTAATACATTTAATCTGATCAAGGTTCCGAAGATAAAGCGGTGAAGTCAGAATATTTTAAGCTTTGCTTGCGTTTAATTATTATCCAGTATGTCTATTGTTCGAATTGATGCGACGTCGATACCACAGTCGATCGGTCGTTCCGTTGATTCGATAGTTCATAAGAAAAGGAAATCGTTCAATTGCTGAAAAGATAATCGATGCCCGGAATAGACTACCTGACATTATATATGCGCATTTTCTTTGACATACATTATTTCTTGATCTTTTTTTGAATAAAACTATATTTTCACCTTTGACGATGCTGACAACATTCTAATTATTTATAATGACCGTTTATGTATACTGCACTTACTTATTTTAAATTGAATTATTTTATGTACTGTGTTTTGACATTTTATTAGTGTCATTTAACTTAAATTAATATAAATTGCCTGTGTATTTGCCGTTATATTGTATGCCTAATCAGGCCGAACATGTTGATACTTAATATTTCAATGTACAACACCTGTCTTACTCAAGTTTGACAATAAAATACATCTGTATCTTTATATTTAGTGTTACGTTCCTAAAACTATATTCACCTAAAATCGCCTGAATGTTCAAATCACTGTACATTTAAAATACATTTTATTTATCATGAAAATGCAACTGAGATCTACAACTTTTACAATTTATAACTTTCCGGAAACATTTCAACCCCCGAAATGATCTGTCTAAGCTCTGCCCCGGGAGTGCGTTCCTTGGGGGTGATGGGGTAACAGCATTCGATCTTCATTTTTACGCTGTACGTAATAAAAATATGAGAAATCCCTACACTTGAGCGATATATTATTGCCTGTGGAAACATAAAAAAGTCCCGCTGGTAGGCGCCAGTCAGCTGGGTAGATTACACAATGAATAAAAATGTTTTTACGTACTTAGTAGATAATATTGTTAAAACTGTGTAAATCTATATTAAAACTTTATTTCCTATTGGTGATAGTTTTTCATTCTCTAAATTTGGGTCTGTTGAAATCGCTACGGCTGCGTGCGAAACCGGAGCTTTGTAACTAGATGCGATCGAAGACTTTTTCGTTCTTGTAGGACCAGTATCTTAGAACAACACATCGTCGGGGTGAGACTATAATAATATAAACAAAAACAAAGCATATTTATTGAAATACTAAATCGTTCATTCTCAGTCACAAGAAATGATAAAAAAATATTACTAACTGAATCTACTTACTGACTTAATTGGTGTACCTAGATAAAAAGAAACTATTTTTTATAAACTCCTATACTCTGATTATGATAGACTTTATACCTCACGATTAATAACCAGTTTGTCTCTTCTTATACATAAAAATACCTGAACCAAACAGCCTCCAAACAATGCCTTTGCTCTGGGCTACACATTTTAATAAATTTAGGCGGAAAAAGAATTCAGAAGCACAGTCAAACTATATCACAGAGGTTAAACTTGTACAATATTATTGTTAGTTAAGTTCGTAGCGTAGTCAATGCGCCTTTGTGAAATCTACCTAGCCGTTCTAGGGTTACTCTACCAGCGCTCGACAGGGGCGTGTACAAACACAGGATGTTTGCTAGTCTATCACCATTCAGCCCGATGTATGCGAAGTCGATGCGTTGGTTACTCTTGTAACTAGTGGAACCTCTGTATTTAGATCGTAAGCAAAAACTTGATGTTTTTTACTTCAATATCTCTTCAGTACCTCTTACTAAGTTCCCTATTTTAGAATCTAGCCGAAATATGGCTAATCACTAGTATTACATTTATTTTTTTACATTTATATGACTAAGATTTTAACACTTTTCTAATTGTCTTCGCAAAACAACTGGTATTGTTTATGGATAAAGCAAAAGTTGTTCCATCTCACTTATACGAGTGTGTTTGCGAAAACCATAAAGATTGTTTTATGTTGCCATGATAATATTGTTTTATTGTAGGGTTTATGGTTTTGATATTTTGTGCTAATAAAATGGCATATCCTGACAAATAATATTTTTTATGTTTGCATTATGTATGACATGAATATTAGTCTAGATTTTATCGATCTAGAATTTATTCTAAATCCACTTTCGGGTCTTGTTAAAAGTAAACCTAAGTTCTTTAGCTTATTACTTTTAGCAGTCTACCCACAAGTGGCTCTGTGAGCTGAACTTGATTGAATTTTTTTTTTTCTTATTATGATGTACCAATTACGTTTGGAACACCAGCACCATTGGAATTACGATCTAGCCTTAAGACTAATAGGTAATTTAATTTTGACCTAAACTGCTAAGTAGAGTAGTATATTAAGAATGTGTCCAATAACACTTTTCTTACTGTCTCTATTATCGGGAAGACACTTTGTTCTTTGTTAATAGCACTCACTATATTACACTGTCACATCACTACACTAGCTCAAAAGGTTTAGTTCTTTTAAGTCTTCTCACTAAGTCTGTGTTGTCGAGGAGCTGGATTGCCTCAACATTCACATGGTGATGAAGTTTTTGTTCATGAACTTGATTGAATGGCTGAAATATATTTTTAAATGTTCATTTTGAAATTTTTTACTGGGTGTAACTGTGTGTATGTTTGTTGATATGATTTGTGTGTTTCATCTTATGTGAGGCGGCATCGCGATACCGTATTATATGTTCCCCTTTGCCAGATGGATATTTCAAACTTTAGTTTACATATTTCTGGCTAACAATAAGTTATTTTTTATTGTTGGTGCTTATATTAAGTACTACTTCTTTAATGATCATTATGTACCTATTTCATGCCAACGTGACCTACGACCGACCATATGACTTCGAGGGCAAACCACTAATAAAACAATAATCTAAGCTGTTTCTGTTGGTTGTTAAGATACGACTTGGCACTGACCCACACGAAAAGCGAATAAATAACTTCCAGCCTATAAAAATATCAGCTAATTCGTTACCAACTACTTTTATAGCTCGATAAAAGTCAGAAAGTACACATAAACATAGTCTGACAATTAAACGGAAACAATAAACCGTCGGCTAGATTTTTAACACGATTTTAGAACGCGGCCCTCTAAAATGATATACAAGACGTTTATGACTTGTTTACGAGCCAACTCTTCTACCTAACGCACCCTAACGCGAACGATGACGTTTACGGTCCTTTTACACAAAATACTGTAATTAAGGCCTTTGGGTCATTTGTGAGTTCTCGTTTTTATTCCTCTAGGCTTTCATTAGTGAGCGCCGTTCATAAATATTAAACAATCAACAGTGAAAATCTACCGCAACCACGGAATACTCCATTTCCGTTGTTTACCGAAATTGTTTAAAATAAATTCCGTAGCTCCTGGATCTTGAATAAATGAAAAAAAATACGAAGATTTTGCGTGGTATCAAATTCGCAACGTCATAAAATTCTTGAGGTCGGTGCGGGTGCTTATAAATATTCAAATTTGTACAAGGCAGGCAGGTGGGCCGTAGGTTTGCATAAGTAAGCTCACGGAGCGCGGACACCGAGCACAATAATCCGGGTTCGATAGAAAAAGCAAAATCAAAATTCATTCCGTTGACCCGAAACCGGCCGTAATTCCGTGCCAGGGCCGGAAACTATTCCTATTCTGAGGGGATCCGACCCCAGGGCGCCCTACGCCTTGTTTCCCGAACGCTCCCGCCCCCGGGTCGTAACAGCACATTCGTAATTTAAAATACCGGCGTGCTTTAAATTAACGCTCGGTCTGCCAGATTTGTAGACGGAATGTGTTAATTGTTTCGTTTCATACCAGTGACACTAATACCTCTGCTCTTGCTTGACCGTGCTCTCGCTTAATGGCTAGAATTAATTCCTCGTATTTTTGTAGAATTACTAAACGTAACTTTTATGCGGTGTAATAAAAGCTCGAAGTAATAGAGTTGTAGCAATCTCAGTGTCGATATGGTCGCGGAGGGCGCGTTATCGTCGTCCGAACGGTAATGACCGGGTGATAAGATCGGCTGCGAGGAAGCAGGGGGGAATCGACTGATCTTAGACTGCGGTCAGATTAAATCTCAATAGGAACTGCCCGCAACATTAACTAATGACGTTCCGGAGATGGGCCAGCTATCGGATCCAATCCGGCGCTTACTCGTTTTAGTTCATTCGAGGAACTAAGGGTAATCAGCACCCCGAGATAAGCTCCACTCGTGACGACTGTTCGTGAACTCCTGTGACTCGAGTCATCCTCTTAACTTGATGTGTTTCGGTTATTAAATAGATGATCTTTAATGACTTCATATCACACTATCATCACATCACACTAATATTATAAAGGCGAAAGTTTGGTAGTGTGTTTGTATGTATGTTACTTCTTCATAGCGGAGCTAGTAATTTTACGCACTTGGTAGGCATTAGTAGTTTTACGGACAATTTGGCCCAGCTTTTAAATTCTAAATGACCTCATTTCCTTTACCTACTTAACATTAACAATACAATATTGTTGAAGTTTCATGAATAATTTTATTAAATCGCGATTTCTACATCTGTAGCCTAACCATAAGATCTTTAAGCAAAAAAATATTCCGGCTTATTTCCACAAAAACGCCGTCATTTTTCTTCCGCAACGTATCCCATCGATTCGTTACAAATAGCTATTGCAAATTGGAAATAAACGAGCTACAAAAAGTGGTCGATCTCGACTTCCCCTTGTCAAGTCTACAATAGGGAAATTCGCGTCCACTGAAGAGACCATTAAGGGCTTTCCTTGGCCGGAGAGGGTATCAATATATATGTTTATTGTTGTTCAAGTGTTTTCCGACTGGATCTTGTAGCACCTTAGAATTTGAAAAGATTCCAGGTGCTATCTGCGCTGTTATTGAAACTGTTGAAGTATTGAAGCAACTTGAAGCTCTACAGCTTCAAGTTAACTCCAATTTATTTTATAACAAGATCAAATAATCGTCGGAAAAGCGATGACTTGGAAGTGTTGAAGCCTCGCTTTTCGTGGAACTGTTTGTGTGGGTGTCGGTAGAAATGTTTTATCATTGGTAATTTGATATCGAATATAATGGAGCTATACTGAACGCCTTTATTTGAAATTGTCTGAGGTGCTAATAGAAGAATACCTTATTTAATTGTGTACCTTTCAAATTTACTTTTATAAAACTCAGTTCGATTCGTTTTTATGAAACATGACTGAGTATGCAGCATACAATTTATTCCAAATTATGAAATTTTTGTACATACATATACAATCACAACCCCACATGAATAATCAAAGACTTGTATCGTGGGTGTCGGCAATTTTTACATAACACACAAACAGTCACACTCAGAACCAGAAGCTCAAATTATTACGTCTCTTGGGAAGGAAATTGTGCATCCGCTGGGAATCGAGCCCGGACCAGAATTGCTCTTTTCGTGAATCTTAATTGTTTTTAAATCTGCGATTTGAAATGAGAATCGTAAGCAAACGACTATTGAGCAGTAAAATGGCTATAAAATAACTGTTGATCCGAGAGTAAATCACTATAAATAAAACATTTATTGGGCCATAAGGTCTCCCAACATTGATTTCATTCAGCCAGTTAGGAAAGGGTAGAGTCGTAACCTTAGCCAATTGTCTTTCAGGGTTAAAACTTTCTAGTTTAGTATTGCCTAGGTTTCAGTTTAGATACTATTAAGACCTAAATTGAGTAAGTTTCGATGGTTCATTCGCATCTTGAACTACTTGCGTCTAATATTCCCGGTTCTATAATAATAATTGCTTGATATCGTGCGTAAAAGCCCTAAATAGAACTCCAGAAATGTAATTTTCTCGTAGGTAGAGTGTAATTTAGATCGTTTGAGTAAGTTTGAATTGGTATATACCTACCTTACATGTTAGTATCTCCTCGGGACTATCTCATGCGTGAAATTCCATTCAGCGTCGGAATATATTGTATTTCAAATATCGATATTTCTAGTATATATCAGTATAATATTATAAATTTGGATAAAATTTGGAATGTAAATAGCTTAGGTGTACTTAGGATTTACCCATAGGCTACTTTTTAACTTGATATACGCGGGCGAAGCCACGGGGCATGCCTAGTAATTTTATTAGAAAAGTAATATAAAACATTCGAATGTTTTTAGGAAGCAAAGTTAAACTATTAAGAATATAATCAATTTTTACGTATGTAAATTTAATTTTACTTTTTTCTTTTTTCTCTAGGTGACAATCAAGATGTTTGCCTAATGGAAAGTTCCCGAATGGGCTATTAATAGAGAGTAATTTTTTGTACTATCCTAAGTAATAGGTACCATAGAAAAGAATATACTAAAGTATTTATAGTTACAAAAAAAAACAAAACACCATTTTGTTTTTTTTAATTAATAATGACATAACCCATCAGACCCGAAGAGACAAGGCGAATTATTACAATCGGTTAATTAATAAAGTCTCTGTAAGAGATCAAACGACCATACATAACATAAACGCTTTCACACTCACAGCCCCACACAGAACCAGAAACCGATATTTCCCAAGGGAATAAAACTTGTGTACCAGGAATCGAACCTGATATCCGCTGCTTAGAAGGCGAACGTGCACTCAACTAAGGCAACGGGCAGTTCATATATACATCATGATCATGATCAGATGACATATTACATCAATCATATCATGATCAGATGCAAACATCACAACATTCTGTTTGCTTCGCCATAGTCGGGTAAACCGTATCCTTCAAGTCTAAGATGTACACAATGTGCATCAGATTCAACTAGAATTTGATGTTACACAGTGTGCATCAGATTCAACTAGAATTTGATGTTACACAGTGTGCATCAGATTCAACTAGAATTAGATGATACACAGTGTGCATCAGATTCAACTACAATTTGATGTTACACGGTGTGCATCAGATTCAACTAGAATTTGATGTAACACAGTGTGCATCAGATTTAACTAGAATTTGATGTTACACAGTGTGCATCAAATTCAATTAGAATTTTATGTACACAGTGTGCATCTAAGTCAGCTAGAATTCAACAGATCTGACCACGAGTCCACAGCGAAAAAAAACTGTTGTGTTTTAGGGTGTGACCACACTGCGGCGATTAAAATTGTTTACACCGCTAATGAAAACGCCCCAACCGCGACATTACATGGCGGAATGTAGCGCAAAGTGGCGATGGCGTAATTAAAATTCTGGCAACATTTCTATGCGTAGCAGTGGAGAATCTCTTTTTTCTTTTTAATTTCTTAGATTATATTCTTATTATCCTTTTAATCTTGTGCCAGTGTCAATTAATAAAATATTTAAAGTGTATAGCATAATTCAAAATAGAAGTCGTAGAAACATTACAAGAATTTCTATTGTAGTTTGGGAGTGAAAGTGAAAATCTTTAACAAAATTTTTTTTATTGACTTTTCCACACTGCACGTTCACTAAGTAATAAATAGCAAGAAACACTAAGTAAGAATAACGGTTAATAATCCACTATAAAAATAAAAATATTTTTTAAAATTTTGCCTCGGTTAGTGGTTAATATTTGTTTAAGTAATTATCGTATGCACAATAATTATACATTTTGCTAATCGCTGATGATAGTTTACAATTTCGATGATATAATTATGTCTTCAATCTACAGCCATCACACTAGGCAAGCCTGTATCGTGAAGACCCAATATTATTAAATGTGATATTGGACAAATTAGTCATCAACTTGTTTCTTACGATGATAATTATCACAATTTGTAGATTATTACACATTAATCGACGCGAAGAATCACGAGTTCTGGAAAACAGTACAAAATCAACGCCATTTTTCACTTTCGCGGTAAAAAACGTAGAGACAAACACATATTTGTACAGAAACAATATTCGACACGGAAAGCTAGATTAAGACGCAGCTGCAGCAGCGGTCGAGCGCGCGGACATGGCGAGCGTCCGGGCGCGCGTCCCAACCGCTTTGTATGTCAAGTCCTTTAATTGGGGAATGGTAAAATTGAAAATTGTATAAACATTACTACATTCTGAAGTAACGATGTCTACAAACTCTTAGAACTTGAATACTTACCTCAATGTTGTATTCAATATCTCGCATATTAATATGAAGCTACAACATATCTGCGTGAGCGCTTACAATACACAACGTTATTGTTACGCCTACAGCTTCTAACCGTTCCATAAACAAGTGATATATTTCTCACAGAAATTTATTACACTTGTTGTTATTGACAGCTCTATAGGAAGCGTCCTAGATTAAGTACTGGTTTGTACGTTCGTTCTGGTAAAATTGACCAAAGTACATACTGTTATTAATTCTGTGGCCAATGTTAAGGAGTGTCCGCGTTGGCGGTGCTAAAGATTTTAGAAATTAATTATGCGATAAAATATAAAGAACTGTTAGTATTATTTGGCAATGAAAACTACAGAGAATATTGCTTGGAAATTGCTGAACATACATGAATGCATCCCCTAAACGGACTCTCCTCTTTTGTACATTTATACAATTTATTCTACAGGGGTCGAGGAGTTCCCTGGTATACCATTAATATAATACGACAAATGATGTTTCGATACTTAAGTGCCAGTCATTTTAGGCCTAGCGGGTTTACTATCCTTGACCATAAATTGTAACTTATCTTTTTAAAGAAATTTAAACCAACAGTTACTGCAATAAATGCTCGAGAACTCTGGCTGGCATTCAATTGTCAGCAAGAATACCACCTACAATAGTTTAATGATTTTACAAATATTCAAACAACAATGTGATAAAAAAACTAGTCTAATGAGTAGATAGATTTTTATAATAAATTAAAATAACTATATGTTATGGTCCAAATATGAAAGCTTTATCTTTTGATGTAAATGTATACGACTAATTCTTAGCGGCCGTAAAAAGATTGTTCTGTTTTTGATCGAGCGGAGCGAGATCTCTTAGTTGACTAAGATCTCTAAGTCTCTGGTTCAGTATTTTGACCGTCCGACCGTCTGTCAATGGCATTAGCGTCTAAACAAACGAGCAAATAATTTCAAAATCTCAGGGAATATGGCCCAAAGCCAGAAAAGGCAGTTAAAATTATTTAATTGAAAATAATAAGAGGGTTCGTCAGTATCGAGCAAAAAAAATTTTTGTTCTGCCAATGAGGGGTATCGTTAACTAAAGATCAATAACTAAAAAAACTTGACAAGTAGAGTACAAAACCGTTTTCAGAAAAAAAATTTTTGGAAAATAACAATTTGGTAGCACACCAAAGTCACTGTTTTTAGTAGGTCTAAAAACAGTGACAGTGAGTTTTAGGGTCTATCTCAAAAACGGTACATTTAAAACTGATACGTACGTATAATATCTTTATATCTTGTACTTAAACTAAAAATACAGAAATTAAATAATTAGCATTAAAAACAAAAGTTATAAGCAATTAGCCTAAAAAAAAGCGCGAGATACGGCGCGAACGAATAGTTTAACTGAAGTTTAGTGAACTTGGACCTTACATAATATCAGCTGTTTGCAGTTTCACCACCCACGCCCGCATTCTAATGAAAACAAGACGATGAGGACGCAGCGATGTATAACGTTATTGCAATGGTTATTGCATGAGCATAATAAATAACTATATATATATTATGAACGTATTATAGAAACACATTGCTATAGATGTATTATGTTTATTAAGATTGTAGACACAGTGTATTTTGGACACATTTTGACAGATGGAAGTACCTATGGATTGTTACAGGTTTATATTTGTATTTTATTTTAGTAGAAGAGTAGTTTGGTGCCCGCGGTAACGTAACTAAATACTGTAACTATGTTTATTACGAATGTATGAAAAATTGTATATAAGTTATGTGTAATATTTACGTATGATGTGTTACAATATGTGTTTTGGTAAATAAACAAATTTGTTAAGAGTTAATTTATTCGTAGCGTATGATTCTTACTTAAAATAAGTTTAATCGATTATTCAGAGATTTCATTTCCATATTCAGTGGTGCTTTTGTACATCTAAAGTCATTGTTTTTTATAGAAAAAAAAAAATTGTCTGCTCGTTGGCGTGCATTGGCTGTAGAAATAAACAATAATAAATCGACGCCCATTTTCGAGTTTTTGTGAGACTTATTGA
The DNA here is from genome assembly GCA_948107665.1 of Lomographa bimaculata. Lineage (NCBI taxonomy): Eukaryota > Metazoa > Arthropoda > Insecta > Lepidoptera > Geometridae > Lomographa > Lomographa bimaculata. The sequence goes on from OX403597.1 coordinate 6,805,944, forward strand.
TTTTTTTTTGAAGTTAACTCTCCAGGACCTTCTAAGCTTTATAGACGTTATGTTGTTCAAGCGGGCAATGCTCTGTTTTTCCAAACGGTGCGATTTTAAGTTTAACATCCAACCTGTATGAAACTTATCAAGTTCAATCCTCCAACTCATTTCAGTCTTCCGTCTTATCGCTGGAATTTGCTAGGCTTCCATCCAACTTAATCAATAGGTAGTTCGATAAGAGGATGATATTACATAATTATTTCCTTTAACCATACATTTGAGAATGGCAGTCTTCTGATCAACACTATAGGACTTTAATTCAAAGATTTTTTTGGTGCTACTTACCAGAAGTTAATAAGGACAGTGTGTAAAACCAAACGAGAATTTTCGTCATATTCGGATAGTTCTAAAAAATATAAAAATATCTCCATACATTTTATTTCCAGCAACTGAAATGTAATAAACTGACGAAACAATTTGTTTCCGTTCGCATCGAACGGGTAGAAATTCCGATGGGGTTTTCAAAAAAACTTTTAATGAAACTTTGCATACCAGTTATAAATCCAACAAAAAATATTGCCAAATGTGCCTTTCTCCAGTTATACTAGCTTGCCCAGCAAACGTTGTTTTGCCATATACAATATTTCATACTGGATCATAAAAAAAAATTATCCAAAAATTTAAAAAATATATAGGTTTGGACCGGGTGGTCCAAACCTATATATTTTTTAAATTTTTGGATAATTTTTTTTAACCCTCTACATTTAGGGGTATGGAAAATAGATGTTGACCGATTCTCAGACCTACCCGATATGCACACAAAATTTCATAAACATCGGCCGAGCCGTTTCGGAGGAGTTTGGTAACAAACACCGCGACACGAGATTTGTATATACCTATTAGAAGATATACTAGCTGCGCCCCGCGGTTTCACCCGCGTTGATAATGATGAAAAGTGATGATGATGATGATGATGAAAAATAGATGTTGGCCGATTCTCATAGATACCGGATAAGCACAAAAAAATTCATCAAAATCGGTCAAGCCGTTTCGGAGGAGTATGGCAACGAAAACTGTGACACGAGAATTTTATATATAAGATTAATGAGTCTAGTCATTAATTAACCCATAAACCGTTCATCCTATCCTACTAATCCTACTAATATCATAAATCCGAAAGTTTGTGTATAAGTGTGTAAGTATGTTTGTTCCCTCTTCACGCTTTAACGGTTGAACGGATTTGGATGAAATTTGGAATGTACATAGAATATTTATTTATTTAATACTTTACACAGTAAAAGGTGTACAAAAGGAGGACTTAATGCTAAAAGCATTCTCTACCAGTCATCCAGCGGATTATATCCAGATTATACCTAGGATTAATAGGCTACTTTTTAACTTGATAATAGCGGGCGAAGCCGCGGGGCACGGCTAGTATATAATAAAACTAATCGTAAGCATTTGGTACACCAATATTTCATTAGCCTGAAACCTTAAATAGAAATCTGCCACCCACCTTCTAAGATATAGGTACTTAAATCCAAAGATCGGATCAAACAGTACGTGAAACGGTTTGTGAATTAATTAATCCCTCGCTGGGCTAATGGACTTTTGTTGTGATTCGGACAGCCGCCGACACCGAAGATATTAGTAGTTACGGTAATCAGGGATGAGGGTGGCTCCGCTGATTCCATCAGCTGTAATTGATGTCTGTTGATATTTATTGGAGTATAGTTTTATCCTACATTTTCTAAGGAATATGGTAAATGTATTTAATTGAACTGCCTGATAGCATAGTTGGTTGTTCGCTTGCATTCTAAGCAGCGAGTATAGAAAGAAAGAAAAAAAAAACATTTATTTGGCATGAAAAAATAACAACTAACTTAAAATCTAACATTAAAATTTGGTTTCACTTTAATTAGACGACCCAGGCGGCGCGGTGGACAAGACTCTGTCCTCTGCGCCGTAGGTCCTGGGTTCTATCCCCGGCAGTAGCACTATTTGCCTTTCCAAGGGAGATTTGTGGTTCTGGTTCTGGGTTGAATGCAAGCAAAGCTGAAAAAACCGACTTCATCGCTTGTATTTCGGTTTTGGCTGAACCGATTTCGATCAAATTTATATAAGACTACCTCTGAACTCTACCAAACAAAAAAAGAATCATCAAAATCGTTTCATAATTGGCGGACATATCGCGTAGCATACATACAAAAAAAAGAAACATACTGTCTAATTCAGAACCTCCTTTTTTGAAGTCGGTTGAAAATAGATTTTCAATTTAAATTTAACAAAAGAAGGAAGAAATATGTTCGAAATATTTAAGATTCAATAAGGCCCATATCGACTATTCTCTTCACCTATAGGCTTAATAATACTGCAAAAGTTTACCTCCAACCTTGTGGAACAGTTGCTAATAATATACCTGGGTGCTTTCTAAAGCACATTTTACTTCCCAAACTGTTCAATATTGTGCCAAACAATTGGCGTAAAACGTTTCTCTTGTTTCCTTTTTCACCGCGAAAGGAACAACAATACAACAGACGTGCCCTTTCTTAATCAGGCTATTATCATTCGAAGCCAAGCTCTTGCAGTCCCCTGCTCTTGTTTCGGAAAATAATAGTGGAAGAGCTTACAGTTTAAATATCATACATAGCAAGAAGGTTACATATTACATATTTATAAAGTAGTTTCACGAAGCTGAGGCAAATCTTTATTTATAACTCAATTTAATATGGGTTGTCTACTGCTGCTACTGCCATTGGCTAAGTATTTTCAAATACCTATTGTAAATGTGCTCTCCAAAAAAACTACTTTCACACACACAGCCCCACACTAAGTTCAAAGACGTGGGTGCCGGAAACACTCACATCACACACACAATCACAAATTTTCCATGAGGAGAAAACCCGTGTTCGTGGTGTACCTACATCGGTGCAGCGGGTTTACAGATAGAAGCGTCGGAAGTATTTTCTAAAATTTGAATTTTGACGCTTGTATGTTTTTTTTATAATATTATATATTTATCTTCTCTGTTAACTGTGGTGGCAAGTATCAATTGGCCTTAGCGTGGATACCTATTACGAGGCACGTAAGCGATGCCGTTCTTTGCGGGACAGTGTAGTATTTAAACAATATTAATTATATATGGTATATCATCATCTTAATTATTACGGAAAATATAGCATTAAAAAAAAGTAAAATGAGATAAGCCAAGGGTTTAAACAAGAATCACCAGGTTTTAACCAGGTTATAGTTACAGTGTATTTAAATGTATGTATTTTTATCTTTAATTTGCTATACTTATTTACTCGTGTTATAGATAAATCTATATACATATATATATAGATTTATATAAATCTGTATATAAAAATCAATTTTTGTAATTGTCTGAGCAAGGTTTTTCTATAACATTTTTTTAATCCACCGGAAATTGCACACCCACAAAGCCGGGGCGGATCGCTAGTGTTTCATATATCACACTACTGATATTATTCCATAAATAATAGGTAAAAAGTTCTCTTGTAACAACAAAACAGTCGAATCGAGAACTTCTTAGAAGTCGGCTAAAATAAAAATAATAGGTAATGACCTTATTAAGACGCACCGGCGCTCTCAGACTTAACGTCCTGTCGAACAAAACAAAATCTAGATAAGCTCGGGTAAACAGGCAGAATAATGAAGATATCGTATCAAGATGCCAATAAATATCCCTCAACCCTTCTATAAACGGACTCTCTCAAAACCCAGTAAAAATAAACTTTCAGTATCAACAAAAGCACCAACCTAAGTAAAGTTATAATTGAAACGGACTCAAGAGATAAAAAATTAAACGCAAGCAAGGTCTACTTCACCGCTTCATCTTCGGAACCCTTGATCAGATTAAATTAATTAAAAACGCATTATTGAGGATAACTCAAAAACTACTGGTCATATCTTGATCAAATTTAAACGGAACTACATGGGAAGCAAAAAAAATACAATCGAATTGAGAACCTCCTCCTTCTTTGAAGTCAGTTAAATAAAAATAGTAGGTAATAGACAGAATTGTGAAGATATCATATCAAGATGTCAATAATTACCCCTAAACCCTTCTATAGACTCTCAAAACCCAGTAAAAATAAACTTTCAGTATCAACAAAACACCGACCTAAGTTATAATTGAAACGGACTTCAGAGATAAAAAAATAATTAAAGTCGAATAAAAAGGAACCATCTTTTAGGGATTAATCGCTAATGGATGAGCTTTTACTGCTTGCCGTCTGTTTTTCAAATAAAATCCGAGAGTCCAGATATTGGCAGTGCCATTAAAGAGAGGTACCGGTCATTATTACACATCGGGTAGTGGTTTATTTTTTACTTCACTTAATCCGGGTAGGTTTTTTATGTCATTGAGAGACAGATGAGCAAGTCGCTGGCCTGATGGTAAGCGTCACGCTTGCCCTTCAGTTTAGTGCCAGCCAGAGTTATGAATTCTCATCACCCTAAGATATTAGATATACTGAAAACATTGCAGTTAACAAAGCACGAAGTACTTTTCACCACGAATTATCTTTTTAGTATTCAGAAACTCTTTCAGACAGTAAAAAGTTTTGTCAAGTAACCACAACTTCAGTTGTTTTCTAAACATTCCTATAGGTACTTGTAATTTTTAAACTTTCGCGATTGGAACACATAGTTTAGCTAATATCTCGGGACTTAATCGCGCTAAAAAACTATTTTTCTTTACCTCGACGTGATAATTATACACAGGACCAAGTGCGGGTAGTTGGAGACAATACTCGCCCTTTCCCACGCTGACACCCGCATTCTCCAGTCTTCTCGAGACCATGGCCAATGCAACTTGGCCGAAACGTCGAGGTAAATAAAAATAGTTTTTTAGCGCGATTAAGTTCCGAGATATTACCTAAACTATTCCTATAGAAAGGTCTTTTATTGCTGTGGTATTTTATTATAAACTGTTATACACATTGTGTAGCAGTTTTTTTGTAATAATGTGGTTCTCGGTACTACATTTAATACTAGCCTTTCTCCACGCCTAGTGTTGCGTGGGAATATATCCGAGGCTTTGGTGAACCATTCAGGAATGATTTCGCACAAACATTCCTATTTCGAAAATGTACATACAAGTCAGAGTTCTTAGGTCGCTAAAGTGTGGCTCACACACATACGGACACATACGGAAGGATTCCCACCATAGAACGTATGTTGTACCTACAAGATAACCTTACTACTTTGTGTATTTTTTATCAAGTTTTAGGATCCTCACGTCTTTGATTTTAGTGTGGGGATGTAAGTATGAAAGCAATTTTTTGTTCGCATACACACACACTAAATTCAAAGACCTGTATCGTGAGGACCGGAAACATTTAAATCACTCACACAATCATACCCTGAACCATGTACCTCACACCATCATCATACCAGCTCAAATGTCCCTCGGGAAGTTAAATTCTGCTCCTGGAGGGAATCGAACCCACGACCCACGGCACAGTGTTTATATGATTTATCCGGAAAAAATAATCTCAGCAATCTCTGATGGTTCATAAATGTAGCATTATACATGGTTTGTTTAACTTGCATCCGTATTCAGGCCGTATTTACTTTACGACCGGTCCTCGTACACTTTTAATCCTTTTAAGGGTTGGTCCCATTATCATTAGGCCTTACCTATCATATCGAAGAAAGGTTTAACCCGCATTCGTTGTACATAATTAATACGATATTAGAGCTCTTGGTTTTGCAAAAACGGTTCCGTACTCACCCTGTGGCATATATTAATATTGTACTTCTGTTATTGTACTAGGGACGCGCAGACGTAGAGTTAAACAAGGAATACTTTAAAAGTGTTTTTAAATCAAGCTTTTATCAGTAAAAGTAAATAAATTAAGTACTCGCCAAAACGAATCAAACGAGCCCAAACACGATGGAATTGCGTCGTTTCTTTACAGAGTTCCTATGACCACCTACCAGTTCCATCATCAGACCCTGATTACCATTGAAATACAAACTACTCGTCAAGACGATTAAAATGAGCCCAAAGTCGATGAGGTTGTGTCGTTTCATTGCGAAGTTCCTTTGGCCACCTTCCAGTTCCATCATCAGATCAGTACTATGTCATCATAATATTGCATTGTCACAAGATTTACACATGAATGCAAAGTTTCAGCTCATTTGGTAACCGGGAAGTGGATCAAATTTAATTTGCACAAATTATACAGTTTACAAATGTCAAAAATAAACGAATAAGATAAATAGGTAGTTATCAGAAATATAATGAACGGACGGCCTTTAGTGTAGAATGCAACTTGTGTCGACACTTTAGCTCCGTCACATCTTCCTGAAATACAGAATGGGATTGACGCCGCGGCAACTTCGGCAGAGCACCGTAAACGGCGAAAATATGGACACCTTGAGTGTTTGGTGTTGAGACACTTAAAATAATTATGTAAGAAGTTACAGTTTGTGGTTTATAATCATAATCCGTAACCCATCATAATCCGCACTCGTTTGTATGAGGCAATCATGTCTGGAAACGATCATCTTCAGATAACTGGATATAAAGTTTAGATTGCCGGAACATAATTTTTAGTGATTATAGTGACAAGAGAAAAAATACTACCTGATCCCAAACACAACGACATTAGGCAAGGCATAACGGATATCCTATTTTTTGGGAGAAGACCGTTCTGCCAAGAAGGCGTTTCTTGGAGTTCAAACGAGCTGTTATACCCTCTCGCTTGTATGCGATAAAGCATAAAAGGTGCATCTCCAGCACCTTTATATTAGCAGATCGTCATTTTAATTATAAGCAAGTCCAGTCGATCCTAGCTCTCTGTCCGAGATACTCGTCCTTTTAAAATCATAATTGTTATAAATTACCAAATTATAAAGTGTTCAAATTTTATTCTTTTTTTAAAAACCAATCTTCAAACCCTCGGATAACAAATGGTGGCAGCGTAAAAGGGATATTAATCCCTGGATTTCATAGACCAGTGTAAAACACTAAATAAGTGAAAACTAAACTTAAAAGTGCCAAAAATCGTGAACACCGTTCCTGAAATATAAAATAAGGGTCACCGCACACTTTACACTATCGGCTCCAGAAGAACTAACATCCTTCTTCTACCGAAGTTCTCGCTGTATCCAATAAACCTGAAAAAGAAGAAGATTATCACATCCACTTACCTTTCGTCGCCGTGTCCTGGTAGTCCTGGAAGTCCCGGAAGTCCTGACGTCGTAATCATCGTCCATCGCTGTATCCTGGTGGTCTTCCTGGTGTCGTAAAGGGACCTGGTGGTCTCTCCCAACTCTATCTCAAGAGGGAAGTTCATACTTACTTCTAGCCTGCTGCATCCTGGAATGTCGAAATACGCTATGTTCCTGCTTATCCTGTGAGTTACTTTAATCCTTGTGACTTTTGACTGCTGTTTCGTGATAAAGTAATATTTTTGTTTATTATCTTAATTAATTTCAAATATCCTTAATTCATACCATTAAATGTATAAGTGTGCCGAGCGCCTTACGCCCACACTCGAGTTAATTTTCTAAGAACTGATAACGACGTGTCGCATCTGAGTCTCCGTACCACTTTTAAATAATATTATTTTATCGTGTTATAACCTTGTGTGATTTATATTTAGGTCACGTATGTTTCTTCTATTAATGTAATTATACACTTATGCCTAAACAAGAAAAAGACGAAGGTTCCCAAACTAAGATGGGTGACATAGAACTAAATGTTTTAATTAAGTTCATCGGAACATTTGATGGCTCCCGAGAAAAATTAACTCCATTTCTTAATAACTGTCGTAATGCAATAAACCTTGCATCAGCCACCCAAACGGATATACTCCTCAAATATATCCTTAGTCGTCTCGAAGGGAAAGCTGAAACGGCATGCGCCATCAAAGAATTCACGAAATGGTCGCAGTTAGAGGAATTTTTAAAAACCCAATTTGGTGACGTAAAACACTATGCATACTTACTGTCGGATTTACAGGAATGCAAACAGGGTCGTAACGAGTCCGTTAGCCAATACTCACTCAAAGTCGAGTCGTGTCTTGCAAAACTTTTAACAGAAATTAATATTTCAATACCAACAAGAAAAAAAGACGAACTAGCTGGCCGTGTAGCAGCCATGCAAGACCTGGCATTGAATGTATTTACTATAGGACTCCAACCGCAGTTGTCAACAGTTGTCAGATGTAGGGACCCCAATACTTTGAACGAGGCCATAAGCCTCGCCACATCCGAGGAAAAAATCGTAGGCGTAACCAGTAGGAAACATTCGGGACAATCCTCAAGTACGTTTTATACAAATACGAATAATTTCGAACAACGCAGACAAAACAATAATACTGTGTCATACTCAAAACCGCAGTTTCAAAGACAAACTCAACCGAGACCAAATTCCAATGCGCCGGTTTGCAGATATTGCAAAAACGTTGGTCATACCATAGAAAACTGCAGGAAACGGGAATATAACAACAGCAGGAGATTCAATAACGGCCAAAATCAGCAAAACGTGAATCGGCAATTTTCTAATAACTTTCAACAACGGAACCAGCCCATACACTGTATCAGCTCTCCCGACGCAGAAGGCCTTGAGTCGGATAACCACGATAATTTAAACGAACAGGCCTTCCCGTCCAGTATCGTGCGGGAAATCTAAAAAGGGAAATCGATACGGCTTTACTAAAACCACTGACTCCTACCAAATCTTCTATTTCGGCGCCGAACCTCACTGTCTCAAAGTCCACTAACAAACAGGGTAACCAGCCCCAAATTCATAGTGGCCCCATCGCTGTATCCAAATCCACTCGCAAACAGGGTAACCAGCCCCAAACCCAGAGTGCTCCTATCACTGTGTCCAATGCCACTAACGAATCAAAAAATCTAAATCGTGATACTAAGTTACAAAATCCTGACTCTACCCAATTACAAATTTTACCCACTGATGTCGTGAAGCCTACTGCTAAATCGTGTCCCTCGTGTCCAATACCTGAAAAAGAAAAGAACGTGTTAAGGACATATAATATCACAACAAATCCAATAAAAAAATACTTACCATTTGTAGAAGTCCGAACCTCTGTGTCTTCCAAACCCTTGAGACTTCTAGTCGACAGCGGTTCATCCATAAGCCTTTTAAAAATAGACGCTATAGAAAAAATGCCTGAAATGATAAAACACATAATTAATTTCAGTGGCGTAGGAACAACAAACAATCAAATGTGCTCGTTTGGACACATATCTATAAATTTTGACTCGCTAAACAATGATTTCCACGTCGTGCCCAACCTTAATTTTCCATATGACGGCATAATTGGCAACGATTTTCTCTCAAAACATGATTCCGTAATTGACTATAAAGAAAATATTCTCCATATTGACAAGACAAAACTCAACATCAAATTTACTGAACCAACCTTTACGATTCCCCCTCGGGCTGAAACGATAATTGAATGTTCCGTACTAAATCCCGAAGTTGACGAAGGGCTCATCCTTGACCAAAATCCAATTGACTCGCTTCTTGTGGCAAACTGTGTTGTCAAGGTTAAGTCAAACGCTAGAGTCAATATTTCTGTCGTAAACACATCTGACTCTCCAATACAAATAGACTCCAGTCTGAAATTTAAACTATTACCCATAAATGAAATTAAACATCAAGAAATCTTCCTCACAACTCACTCGGATGCTTCTTTTAATACTAACGCCCTGACTCGGACCGAAGAAGTAATAAACCTTTTACGTGTGTCTCATTTAAATACTGAAGAAACAAATGCACTATACGACCTCTGTTCCATCTATTCTGACATTTTTCACCTCCCTGAAGATAAACTTACATGCACTGAAGCTCTACAACATGACATTACTACTTCTTCTTCAGTTCCAATCAATACGAAATCGTATCGATTCCCTGAGATACATAAACGAGAAGTACAATCCCAAGTAAATAAAATGCTTGATAATGGAATCATTAAACCTTCAACATCTCCATGGTCATCCCCAATTTGGATAGTTCCGAAAAAAATCGATGCGTCTGGTCAACGCAAATGGCGTGTAGTAATCGACTACCGCAAACTAAACGACATAACAATCGGCGATTCCTACCCAATTCCAAATATTTCCGAAATATTGGACCAGCTTGGAAAATGTAAATACTTTAGTACTCTTGACCTTGCTTCCGGGTTCCACCAAATTAAAATCTCAGAACAGGATGCTCCTAAATCAGCTTTTTCAGTACCGCAAGGACACTTCGAATTTACTCGTATGCCCTTCGGCTTAAAAAATGCGCCAGCCACTTTTCAAAGGCTAATGAACACCGCACTTTCAGGCCTTCAAGGAATACAATGTTTCGTGTATCTAGACGATATAGTAATTTATTCCTATGACCTTGACACCCACATGGAAAACCTTTCCAACGTCTTCGATAGGCTCCGGCAATTTAATTTAAAACTACAGCCAGACAAATGCGAATTTCTCCGCAAAGAAGTTTCTTACCTTGGTCACGTTATTACTGATCAAGGCGTCAAACCAAATCCCGAAAAAACTAAAGCTGTTGAAGAATTCCCGATCCCTAAATGCCCGAAAGACATTAAATCTTTTATGGGATTGGTATCATACTATCGACGTTTTATCCCAGACTTGTCTAAAACTGCTAAACCACTCACGCAACTTTTGAAAAAGAATGTACCGTTCAACTGGAACAACGAACAACAACTAGCCTTTGAAAAACTCAAAAATGCACTTACATCAGCACAAATTCTGGCTTATCCTGATTTCACAAAACCATTTCTCTTAACATGTGATGCTTCCAATTACGCGATCTCTGCAATCCTATCTCAAGGCCCTGTCGGTAACGACCGCCCTATCGCATATGCATCCCGGACCCTTAACAAAGCTGAATGCAATTACAGCGTGACGGAAAAAGAATGTTTAGCTATAATTTTCGGCACAAAAACCTTCAGGCCATATTTGTATGGACATAAATTTACAATTATTACTGACCATCGCCCCCTAAAATGGCTGTTTAACTGCAAAGAACCAGGGTCTAAATTGGTAAGATGGAGACTAAAACTAGAAGAATTTGATTACGAAGTAATGTACAAAAAAGGGAAAGTCAACAGCAACGCGGACACGTTATCGCGTTACCCTGTTAATCCAATTTTACAAAGCGACGTAGATCCACAACCCTCAACATCCGGGCTGTCCAACGAAGGTCCCATTCAAATAACAGAGACCCCTACCGAAGTCCTTGATGACTTAATTGACCTAGGCGACTTGGGTTTAAGCCCACTTGACGATCCTGCCATAGACTTCAGTCCTCTGAATCTTCCATCTCCTCTTAATCCTTCTCCTTTGCTAGCTCCTGGTCCTGCTCCGCATTCTCTTCCTCCAACGAATACTCCACCTGAAACAAACAAACAAATTAATGATATACCTCCCAACTGTAATAGGGACTATTCAGAATTCTTGAAGTCTTTTAACAACAAACATGAAACCTTTAACACCTATATTAAAGAGCATAACGAAAGCCTACTAAAAAGTAAAGCTAAGACTATACTCGTCCCTGTATCTATCGATTATGACGACTCAAATCCCTATCTTCAGGATATAATTTCCGCAACAGATGAGTCAATCCATGATGGCGAACGCGAGCTTCACTCTTATAGGAAGACAATTATAAATGACAAAATCTACTACTTCCTTTTTACTAAAGTCTACTATTTCGATACTTGTTCCTACCCCGATATCTTCAAAACATTAAAATCGGTCAGAGACGATATCATGCTTACCGGTGATATCGGTGAAATAGCAATATCTGACTTCAAAAACCCGTTTGAACAAAATTCTTTTGTAAAAATCTATGGCATGCTCATGTACTTGTTTAACAATACCAACATTACCGTCAATGTTCATCACAATACGATTATATATCCTGTCCCGACCGAAATAGCAAAGATCCTGCGGGAAAACCACGATATTCCCATTGCCGGACATTTAGGCTCTAACCGAATGTACGACAGAATAAAAGAGCGTTACTACTGGAAAAACATGCGATCTGAAATAGAAGACTACGTAAAAAACTGTAAGCTTTGCCAATCCAATAAAGCCTTACGAAAAATTAACAAAGCTCCTATGCAGATTACAACCACTTCCACTCGTCCTTTTGAACGAATCAGTCTTGACATCGTTGGCCCTCTGCCCGAAGCTGGACTCCTAAAGTTGAAATACATACTTACTTTGCAAGACGATCTTACGAAATTTTCGGTTGCCTATCCTATCTCAAACGCTACTGCAGAAGAGTCTTGTGAATGCCTAGTTCATTTTATAACTTTATTTGGAATACCAAAGTCAATTCTGACAGACCGCGGAACAAATTTTACAGCCGATCTATTTAAAAGAACTTGCCAATTCCTAAAAATAAAACAGATCTGGTCTTCCCCTTATCACCCACAGACTCAGGGTGCACTCGAAAGAAGTCACTCTACTTTAAAAGAGTACTTAAAATCATATGTGAATGAGAACCAGTCCGACTGGCATAAGTTTGTGTATACAGCTATGCTAACTTATAATAGTACTGTCCATACCACGACTCGCTTTACCCCATACGAACTTGTCTTCGGTCACAAGCCTTACATCCCTGATTCAGTTTTCGAGCTACGCGCTGATATCACATATCCTGAATACATAAAAATGCTACACCACCGTCTGAAAATATCTCGAGAAAAAACATTAGAAAACATTCGAGCTTCTAAGGAAAGATCAAAAACTTATTACGACAAACATAGCCGATCAGTACAATATAAAATTGGCGACTATGCATACTTAAAAAATCATCTCAGACTTCGAAAAGCCCTCTCCCCACTGTGGAAAGGTCCGTACAAAATTATAAAAGTACATAGGAACAACACTTTAACCCTTCTTATAAATCGTCGTCACGTCACCCACCACTTCGATGAAGTAAAGCCTGCAAATCAAAACAACTAAAATATGTTAGGAATAAGTTTTAAATAAATTAGTTTAAATCTGCTATATACATTTTAATTACTTAGTGGTTATTCCGCATTTACTAAATATTGAATAGGTACAAACTTTATCAAATCAAATTAGCATAGTCATTATAATTTACAGAATCATCACCTCTCACTGTAGCGCCGCCCTGGCAACTGATGACAACAAATTTGTGGATCTCATCACCAAGAGTCCTGGCATATTCTTCGACCCTGTCGGTACCTTAAAATCAATTAATGATCAATTTCATATCGTTATTCCCATGGATGTTTCCTCATATAAAAGCTATATCGAAAACATTCATGACGTATTTAACACTATTCGGTTTCAATGTCGAGAGAAAAGAGAAATAGATAACGTTAAATGTCAGAACATGCTACAACCTTTAGATTCGCTCTATAAAGATATTCTACGTGACTTTGACTCTATCTCACATATAATATCTAACAGTATATCTAAACGAACTGCGTGGTTTGCCGGCGTTGGCATGGTATTTAAACATATATTCGGAACAATGGACGAAGACGATGCTAAACTGTATAGTGAAGCTATTCAAACTTTGTACAATAACGATAAAATTATATCAAATTCAATAAAGAAAAGTATAATGGTTTCACAAATAGCTATATCAAATATTAATCAGTCCTTGCACGAAATAAATATAAACCAAGCTAAATTGAACGACGCTATAGATAGGATATCTGTAGTTGTCACAAATATATCCCAAAGGGTAGAATCTGATAAACTTCAAATAAATATGAATTCTGTTATAAACATTTTACAATCAAACTTATTAACTATTTCATTCAAAGTCGAAGATATCTTGAACTCCATATTGTTCGTAAAAGCTAATATACTACATCCCTCTGTACTGACGCCCAATCAACTGTATAAAGATATTATAAGTAATCTTAAATTAGTTCCTAAGAATAGAGATTTCCCAGTAAGTCTAGAACTAAGCAATGTTCACGCTTTACTTAATATCGCTGATTTAGTTTGTTATTATCTGGACGATAAGTTAGTTTTTGTAATTAAGATACCCTTAGTAAGTGCTCTAGAATATAATTTATATAAGAACATACCTTTACCAACCTCTCACGTTATTGATGCTGCAAATTCGTTTGTGATGTTAATACCTTCTGAAAAATATGTAGCCTTAAGTAAAGATAAATCGTCATTTACCTATATGAAAGAAATTAACTCCTGTAAAATTATTATTATAAGTAAAATTTACCTATGTGAACTAACAGATGTTTATACTGTACCTGGAAATCCATCATGCGAAATCGAAATTATTACAAAAGCTGTATTTGAATTGCCCAAAACCTGCGAATACAAAATCTTACATGGTGACTTAGATATTTGGCATAAATTAAATAATGAGAAATGGATATTCGTGCAATCAAAGCCCGCTAAACTTTCCATTGAATGTAAACATAATGATATCACTGAATTTGTTATATCCGGTACGGGTGTACTTAACATTCCATTAGAATGTATAGCCTATCATAAGAACTATAGATTTGTAAGGAAAATCTCTCCTAATATAAATGTACCTAGCATAGTGCCTAACTTTAACATTCTTAATGATAGTTGCTGTAGCTTAGATCATATTAATAAAATAAGTCTCCCAGTTTCTAAGATACAAAATATTAACTTGGACAACTTAAGAACTTTGAAAATTACCTCAGATCAGATTATTAAAAACCTAGATACCGTAAGATCTCCAAAAACTTGGAATAATCATATCAGTTTTCCTATTTTAAGTATTCTTTCTTGTGTTGTATGTCTTAGTCTAGTTCTATTTTATATTTGTAAAAAGGAAAAGTATCTCGGTAAACTTTGCAAGTCCAATAAAATAATAACCCATAGTGAGGAAAATATTAGTGAGGAAAATAATATTGAAATGGAATCGATTCGGCCTCAACTACGCATTGGCTAATTCGATGAAAACTTACCTTTCCGTAAGTTTCCTCCTAACGTGGGGGTTGTTATACCCTCTCGCTTGTATGCGATAAAGCATAAAAGGTGCATCTCCAGCACCTTTATATTAGCAGATCGTCATTTTAATTATAAGCAAGTCCAGTCGATCCTAGCTCTCTGTCCGAGATACTCGTCCTTTTAAAATCATAATTGTTATAAATTACCAAATTATAAAGTGTTCAAATTTTATTCTTTTTTTAAAAACCAATCTTCAAACCCTCGGATAACAGAGCGATGACGCGTCAGTTCTGTTTGTACCTAATCTTGGGTCAAAATTTTCTATGATTTCCTATAATTTCTTTATAGTTAGGAAGAATATCTCTTGTGTGTTCCGCCTTTTCTAATAGGTACTATTAACCCTTGACCACCTACCACCTATTTCTGTCACACAACCACCTACCATGTGTCTTTGGGACGCGTGAGAAAAAATAATATTTTGAAAAATTTAGGAACGTATGAGTTTGTTATTAATTAAAAACAGTTTAAGGACATTTTAAACTAAGTATTAGACAAAAACAAGGCACATAAAATCAACAATATTTCTTATAATTTCAATTACTTTGTAACACCTCTAATTTCAGCCTTACAGATTAACATATTTGGAAAATGAGATCCACAAAATAGTCAAAAACAGTAGAAAGTTTTAACACTTTTTTTTTACTAATTTAATAATTGACAAAGACGAGAAAATTGAAATTTTATCCCTGGAATCAACATATAAACAAAATTGCAGACCCGTAACTCATAGCTTTTCCCGACAGTGAATGCACAACTTGTTTGAGCATTCAAGGTATATGGGGTGTTTTGCATTCGAAACACATATATTTATTGTGTCCTGCGTCTCTTTTTGGATTCACAAGTTGCACAGTTTTTTCGAACCGCCAACCTTTCTTCAGCTTTGCTGCCACTTGGAAGCGCTGATGGAGTGGTTTCCTCGTTACTGTGGAGGATGCGTCAAAGAGCGATTTTGATGTCACGTTGCACTTTCAAATTGTTTTCACGATGTTTAGTTATTCTGAACTGCCCGTTGGTTTAGTTGGGTGGCGTACGCCTTCTAAGCAGGGGGTATCGGGTTCGATTCCCGACGGGAACACAAGTTTTCTCCCCATAGAAAATTTGTGTTTCTGGATCTGGCTGTGCTTGTGTGTGTGATGTGAATGTTTCCGGCACCCACGGCACAAGTCATCGAACTTAATGTGGAGCTGAGGGTGTGAAAGCGTTTATGTTTATGTTTTATACTCTAATACAGTTGACTCTTCACATTCTGAATATGACCCGCAGCTTTCTTCTAGAACATGTTGTGCTCTAATATCAGACTCCACATCGCTACATTCGTCGTTTGGTATGTCTTCATCTTCTGACGGATCTCGTTCTAACCATTCCTCGATAGCGACGTCATTACAAGTCATTTTTAACTAAAACGATAAAAAATACACAATCACAAAAAAGTCACTTAACCACCTAGCATGCATCTCTCAGACGCACGGTGAAAGATTTTTACTTACCAGAGTCAAACGCGCGCACTTCCGACCTCGACGAGTGGTTACGCGGCACTGAGGGACGCGGGGAAAAGGTACAAGAACGTACAAGTTCATACGAAACTCGCACGCCGAAATAATCACGATTTTAAAATCGTCAGGATCTGTGAGACGCATGGTAGGTGGTTAAAGGTTAAATCGGGTTGCAAGTAGGTATGTCTGAGAAACAATTCTAATCTTCCAGAAATTTACCCATAAAAAACCAAATCACTGGCAATTTCTACCCCAAAACTAGAAGAGTTTCCCTATAAATCAGGTATTAGCTCCGCGGTCGTTAGATTCGTTTCACTCGATATGCCACCGGTCATGGCACAACTTTACCCATTTACTCGTGTTATTGGACATGCAATACAAAATATGTTTTGCTCGTTATATTATTCAAAGCATTTGTGTTATTTGCAAGTTATATTGCTAGCCGTGCCTATTCTTATCACAGTTCACACTAATATTATGAAGGCTAAAGTTTGTGAATGTGTTTGTAGATTTGTTACTTTTTTACACTCAAAAGGTTAGACCAAATTTTATAAAATTTGGTTCGGAGGTAGCTGACAGCT
The DNA here is from genome assembly GCA_948107665.1 of Lomographa bimaculata. Taxonomy (NCBI): domain Eukaryota; kingdom Metazoa; phylum Arthropoda; class Insecta; order Lepidoptera; family Geometridae; genus Lomographa; species Lomographa bimaculata. The sequence continues at coordinate 6,823,012 of OX403597.1, forward strand.
TGGATTAACACATAGGTTTTATTTTTTGTTTTTTTTTTTTGTAATTGCTATTTCTGGCTTTTGGCTATAGTTATCTATTCTCTGAGAATTTGAAGTTATTCGCTGCTATGGTCTACACCACAAACACAATAATCAAACAATTATTTTAAAGAAATAAGTTATTTTTGAACTGCTCGTTGGCTTAGTCTGGTGGCGCTCGCCTTCTAAGCAGGGGTATTGGGTTCGATTCCCGAATGAAACACAAATTTTCTTTGGGGAGCAAAATTGTTTTTGTTTCTGGTTCTGGTTGGAATTATGTGTATGATGTGAATGCTTCCAGCACCCACGATATTAGTCATCGAAATATCGAAATGTTTATTGGACAAAAGGCAAGATATCTCAGTTCAGGACGAACGATTAGTAATGAAATAGATAACAGAACATAATAATATATTATCTACTAGCTTTTGCCCGCGGCTTCGCTCGCGTTAAGAAGTATTATTATTAATTAGGTATAGATGCCCTATTTTATCCCCTTTGGGGTAGAATTAATCAAAATCCTTTCTTAGCGGATGCCTACGTCATAACATCTACCTGTATGCCAAATTTCAGCCCGATCCGTCCAGTGGTTTGGGCTGTGCGTTGATAGATCACTATGTCAGTCTGTCAGTTACCTATGAGTTATATATATTTAAGATTGAACTACTCAATAATCGATTGATCTATTGTAACTACGAATTCAAATACTTATGGTATAACTTTTTTTTTTTTTTTGTGGGGGGAAAATGCCTAGCACTTCCTTTCCTTCTCAGGGGTGAAGGAAAGGGGAATGTGGGGCTCGAACCCACTAAAAACCCCCCCGTGAGCAGTCCCTCGCCGAGGTGGGGCAAGATAGGGTCACACTAGTAGTCACTATCTTGCCCCGGGACTTATGGTATAACTTGCCGAACCTTGAATAAGCTAACATGGCGAAAGCACTGTTTCGATAAAAACTGATAATAAAACTGCAAGCTTGCACTGCAGGAAACAACAACATAATGCTTTTCGTGTCGGCGTATTCAAATGAATACGAACGTTTTGTTTGTTTTTGTACAAAACGTAGTTCTGTTTCAAGCGGCGCGATTTTATTAAGGTGTAAAGTAAATCTAGTGGTATACATTTCTGAGTACTTAGCTCCCATTTGCTTCATGATGTATCTCTTGACTCGGCTATGTACGATTAATTTATATTTCTTCTTTTCAACCGACTTCAAAAAAGGAGGTTCTCAATTCGACTGTATGTATTTTTTTTGTATGTTTGTTACGCGATAATTTCGCCAATTATAAATCAATTTTAGAAATCGCAACATTAAACCAAAATATAAGTGGTGAGGTCAGTTTTTTTAAGCTTTGCTTGTGTTTAACTGATGTGTTTATTATAAGAACTGGTTGAGAACAGGGTACATTTACGAGTATAACGTGTTGGCTGGTCGTAATTCTAACGTCTTCCCACAAGGTGACGCTGCAGGTACAGCTGGTGACACTGCAGAGGTCCACCAGTAACGCTGCATACACCACCGATGGAGCTGCAGATACGCCTCGAGTGACGCTATATTATAGTTCATTCAAAAAGTCTGAACGCTTTGTTTTAAACTCAAAGATAGTGTGGTGTGGGTACCTAAGACATATTGGCTTTTGGTTTTATCTGATTACCATTTTTATGTTGACCATACCTATACTATTGACATTTGACTGTTATTATATTGCCCGTAGTCTCATCTTAATTCTTTTTAATAAATGGTCAGTTAAAATATATAATTATACTGCCAGAACTAGTGAAAGATTTTCTAATGCTGCGTGACTATTATTAATACTAATTATGCTATTTACTTTCTATACTGCTCATTAGGATTTCCCGCTAATATACAAGTTAATTCCCCCATGGTAAAACAGACCATCTAAAAACAAACTGTCAAACATCCATATTAAATGGTTGACATACTTCTAGTTCGCTCGAAGCGTTTCGCTTCTACGTTTATCATCAGCACTGCGAAGGAGTGGAACTCATTATCCTTGCTTTTGTTCCCGAACTATATTATCTGGGAGTCTTCAATTCAAGACTGAATAGGTGTCTTCTAGGCAAGCATACTTCTTTGGATCATCTTCGGCTACATCATCGCTTTCTGTCACGTGAGATTGACGCCAAATGCTTGCCAATCGAGCATTAAACAATATATATAATTATATATATGTATCCAGCAATTATCAGAGAAAGATTCCGGCTTATTTCTTATTTCATTAGAGTAACCATATTCAGATCTCATTTGAATAAATTCTAGTTCTACCTATGTGTATTGTAGACCTAGACCACATTATATCATAACAACAGGAGAGATAGTGGACAAACAGTACGTTGCCCAACTATATTCCTATCAATTATAACATTTAGGGTAAAAAAATGCGTATCCAGAATACCATTTGGTATAGTTTAGACGCTAGAATACGACAGAAAGGGCTTTTTTAGCGTTCACCGGCAAATTTGCTGGACATTAAAAAAGGTTGAACCTGAACAACTGGTAGGTACAATAATCTGGGAGTTTTCAAGTCTCGAGTGAATAGGTATCTTCTAGGCAAGCATATCACATCTTCGGCCGCATCATCACATTCCATCAGGAGAGATAGTGTTCAGTAGGGAAAGAGAAAAAAACAATCATAAAAATTGTAAAACTAGAAAATTACTTACCACAATTACCTTAAATGTAGTAGTTCACATCCGATATAGACAGTACTGAATAGAAGCACTCCATTCCTTAAGGATAAGGTGTATTTTGGCGTAGCAAAAACACAGTCTTGATGAAACCTAACATAAAATTGCATGAGATTGCATGCTTGCACTGCAGGTCATAAGAGATACCATGTCGTATTCAAATGAGACACGAACAAATTATTGTTTTGTTCGCAGCAGAGTTTGAAGTGCCACGATACTTTAAGTTTTTATCTAGGCTAATAGTAACCTTATACTTCTATGTAGTAGCTTGTAATCATTTAGTGTATTATAATGTTACGAAGTACTAATGTATACTGTGACTCAATTTGAAATAGAGCAATGGAATAAAAAAATTAACTCAAAAACCTCTACTAGAGTGTATTAATGGTTTTTTTTTCTTTTTTATCATCGGCATTATTTGCCTTTCTAATAAATTTTGTTTATATTTTTGTTACGTTTACTTTTTCCTCCAATACTTCAACATACATATTTTTACAATTCTACCTATGTAATTATACCTATTCTACATCATCATTAATGTAGTTATACTGTTTACATAATATTTTAACTATAATAGTATATCTGCTTAGGGAGATAACTAAGGAATATTTAAATAAAAAATAAGTTTCTCAGTAAAAACATATTTATGCCAGTTATGCCACACAGTAATTGATAGGTACAGATGAGTGATTCGACATTAACACAAATTAAAACATTTTTGCACACCTTTTTTGTTAAAAATGCAAAGATAGATATTCAAAATTTTATTTCACAACAGGAATTAAAAATTCAGCCATGAATATTTGCAAATTCTACTTAGCAGTTTAGTTTGAAATTGAAAATCGCAATTCCAATGGTGTACCAAACGTTAAAGGTACATCATTAATACAAAAATTGCAAATGTGTAATATGTTTAGAAAATGTATGTAAATACAATTTAATACACTTAGGTGAAGATAGCCCGTTTAAACCTATGCTCATTATTATATAATCATATATATCATATTATATAATCATATAATCATATATATCATATGCTCATTATTATTATTATATATTAATGAGCATCGTATATTAACCATAAGAATAGTTATATTAAGTGGAACGTCAACATAATAAGTACTCTGAAAGTGTATACACCCGTGTTTTTTTGTATAGCAGTTCTTCTATGTGATTCGGCTACATAAATTATATGAATGTAAATAAAATACATATTTGTTTACGGTTTACATTAATGAAAAATATACGTGTAAATGTATCGATAGTTTATGTACAACTTTATATTTTCATGCTTGTCTTTGATTACATTTATAATTAATACGCACGCGTTAAACACACGAGTTTTTTTTACAGGGTTTCTCTTAGTGTAACGATGACATAAATGTATGAATGTAATTCAAAAAAATATTTCTCCTTGATTAACATTCATACATTATCAAAGACATTTGTGTTTGTCTTTGATTCTTTTTATACATTATCTATTATTAAGTTATCTAAATTATCTTATCAGAATCAGAATCAGAATATCGTTTACTGTCAGACTGTGGTCACAAAAGATCTTATATAAAATATATACAGTTCAACAGCTTGCCCATTTCGAGCGTACAATATTTTCATAAAATATTAAAAGTATTATCTTAATGTATTAGAATTTGAAACATATAATATATAAAGATAATACAAAAACAAGTTTAAAGCTAAGTTTAAATAAGATTTTAAAAAGTTTAAGATTCGGTATCAAAATACTCTTTAAGGCTATAGTGGACTTTGGAAATTAGCCAAGTTTTTAATTTACGTTTAAATATAATTCTAGGTAGCATTTTCAATTCTAATGGTAATCTGTTAATATATTTTTATGGCCATCACAAATGCAGAATTATAAAACATGCTATTATTAATCTGTGGTATACTTATATTATATTTATATTTCGGTCTTAGCGACTCGGCACGATTAGATTTAACTTCAAAAAATAAACATTCATTTGACTTGACAAACATACAAATTTCATGTACATAAATACCGGTTAATGTAAGAAAAGAGTAATTTTTAAAAACATTACTTAGAGTATCAGTACTATTTAATTTATATATAGCTCGCAGACACCTTAATAAAGTTATATTATCTAAATCATCCTAATACAATAATATGCGCATTTTCTGTTTCATTTGCTGATTGCAATAATAATTTCAGATTTCTGTACAACAACTGCCTATATTTAAATGCACATTTAACAAATTTACAAGGCGCTATGTGAAAATTAGAGAAAATATACATTTCAAAAACGAAAGAGTCAAAACCTCTAAAATTTTTGCCTAGATTAAAGATATTGTATAGGTATTGTTGATTTTAAGGTTTATACATTTTTATTTGAACAGTAAAGCTTATGATAAAAATTATGTTTTAAACATATATTATCTACAATACAAAATATCAGGTACGCTTGTACAAAGTGAGATATAAAGGGCTTCTCACTTCTGATGAGGTATACAAATCTATACTTTTATCTTCATACTTCATTGAATTTTATACAATCGTTGCGTGTTGATTTTTTATGCTTAAGTATGAGACATGATGGTTAGGCAGGAGGTAGGTGGCCATAAAAACTTCGTTTTGCTGCGATGCAGGAAGCTATAGTTGTTGATTTTGTTGTAGTTTTCACATTTTGTAAAGTTTTCATGTGGCTCCAAGCTGGTCCGAAAGTTTCAGTTCCGAATGGTCCTTCAATATACATTTTTACAGATCATTACGGGTGACCTCACATGCAGGCTATCGAGTAGATTCAGGTTGTATCCACAGGTGTGCACATGAATAATTTTATTAAGCTTTAATGTGGACATATTTGTATTGTATGCTTACGTAAAATCAACAATCAAAGGCAGCACGAAAGTTAATGCTGGTTTTTCTCGGGGTGATTTGTGTGATATCACACACCATTAATAATTATCTTTCTATGGATGACTCTGTACTGGAAGGGAAGTATTCCGTTTTTGCACTGTTGGTATTACTCTGAGTGTACTAAAGCGTTAACAAATGGATATATCAGCATTGTATTTGTTGGCTAATTATTCGCTTTCTTCTACTGTCTTCTTTTTTTCATGCCCTCTTACCAATTTATTTCTTTTATTTGGGGTCTTGTTTTTCGGTTTTTGTTTTTCGATTTCTTGTACTTCGGTTTCAGGATGCTCGATCTAAAATTGTTTTTGGAGTGATACTAAGGGTTTTCAAATCTCTCTCCATATTGGTCCACGAGGAGGCGAGTCTGGCTCCCTTGTTCTGTAGAAATCAAATATTCTTCATATTTTGTATGAAAAAGTTGTGTTAGTGAGCATCTTCAATGATGAGGAAATTTTTGCCTTGTTTTCGTAATAAGAACCTTCCTGAACCTCCTTGCACTCGCTCGAATTCATAACCATCACGCGTACCGTCACGTACTTTTTGGGTCTTTTCTTTTGAGACTTCCTGCATTTACTTCAATAGGGAGGTTTTAGATGAAGCCGATGTTCTTGGTCATGTTTTAGAAGTCTTGTAATATTCTTCGACAAAGACGAGGACGCGTGGTAAATACTTAAAATTTGCGAACCCCAAATATACATGAATATCACAATACATTTAATAAAAGCTTACAAGTCTGAATAAGATATACATTATAAACTCATAGCCTAAAAACATCTTGAAAATAATATATAATGCTTAGTTCATAAACATACATATTGTGATACTTAGGTATAATTTTGATAACAGAGTTAATATCGTCTCTTTTAAATATTTTTAGCACAAATATATTTTCTTTAAATAAATGTTTGTAGGTAATTTTTGATATTCCAGACATAGTTACTTATGAAAAGAAAAATGTCCCTCTAGCAAAAGCAACTGTAGTTTAAACTCTGACTCTCGATACTAACATGCTGTATCAAAAATAAACCTGAAAATGTTATAACATGTGAAGATTATCGTTTTTACTAAAAAGATTCCAGAGCCATTTTCATGCGGAATTCGTGATATCAATTAAATTGACATAATGCTTAAAATAAGATAAAGTAAGCTATAGAAAGAATAGGCAATAAGAAAAATTAAACTGTTGTTTCATTTGAATAAAATTATACTGCACACAAAATGACAGTAGGTACCTGTAATTAATGAATCTGCTAAACGTTTTTATCGTGATCGTGTCTATGCCTTAACTATATTCAAAATTCAAAATTGTAGCAAAACCACGCGGGACGTGCTAGATGTGTGCGTCTCGCTCGCCCGCATCGGTTGCGTGAATTGCGCCGTTGCACCACGCGTCCGCCAGTCAGCCCGCCGCACCTCGCTCGCTCGGTCGACACGGCGACACGCACGCTCGTAATATTCACATGAGGCCCACGCCTCATAAATGGCGCTCAACGTTTAGGGGAAGAGAACAATTTTGTGCTGTGTCCGTGTCAGTGCGTATTTAAATAAAATAACTTTACATTAACCGTGCGAGAGTGAAATATGCGGAACACAAGAGCAAACAAGAAGAACGACGCCGCCGGGGATGATGCAACAAGCATTCTCATACCCCCCGCGCCGTCCGCCACCGATGTCCGTGAGGAATTCGAAAAAGCGTCGGCGTCGCCCGCGCCGGAGCGCGAGCGCCATCGCCGCGCTCCCGTTACTGGCGGTGATTCCTCATGTACATCCCCGATTCGAAGTGAGATGACATTCACACAGGAAAGCGTAGCAGCAGCTACGCTTTTACGTCTCTACAAAAATCTCAAGCGGAATCTTTTAAGGAAATTCTTCAGTCGGTCTTGAGAACGTCGACCCCCGTCGACTATGGTTCACAAGTACAACAAGGAACTTTAGCCCGGTGCCGCGCTTCATTTAGTGGCTCAGCAAGTGAATCAGTGACGACGTTTATTGATAGCGTGGAAAGCTACGTCGAATGTCTAAATGTATCTGACGCTAACATCGTAAAAGGCCTAACAATGCTTTTACTTTCTGACGCGGGAATTTGGTGGGCAGGAATCAAAGACCAAATATCCGGATGGGCAGACGCCAAACAAAATTTAATCAGTGCATACGGTGACCGACGACCACATCATCGAATATACTTAGACATTTTCGCTAACCCACAGAGTAGCGAAAACACGGATATGTTTGTATCGAAAATAAGAGCACTTTTCGCCAAACTACCCAAACATGACCTCTCGGAAAATGCCAACCTAGACATGACCTACGGCCTCCTTCATTAAAGAATAAGGAAACGATTACGGAGAGAAGAATTTTCGTCATTCCGCGACTTGCTCAATCTCGCAAGAAGCGTCGAGGATTCCCTTAGCCAGGGGGAGACGAAACTTACGCCGCAAAAACTACTGAATGGATTTTAATGAAACTTTACAATAATATAGCTCTTACGTCAGAATAATACATATGCTATGATTTATGGCAAATGGCATGGCAAAAACTGGAAGGAAAACCAAAAAATCTATTACAACGTTGTTACGGAGCATCGCGATATTCCCAATTAGTAAAAAGCCGTAGTTATATATTATGTTTCATACAATAATATGCAGACTGTAAACGCTTAACGTTGTTAACTTAGTATTTGTAAAGATAATTGGTAAACTTTGTATAGAAACGCCGATTTGTATGAGCACACGTGTTTTATGGCACGATTGAAATGAAAATGGCCATAGTAATTTTGAAGGCAACAAGGATAAGAATAGTGTTGTAAAATTGGAAAGTTGGCCTTGTAGAGATAGAGCTAAAACAGGGTTTTATTAGGGGTTCCCACGGCGTGTCTTGGCCGTTATATGTTTGTGTTTAGCGTGGTATTTTAGATAATTCTATCATAATTATGTATTCATGTCAGCGTGGTATTTTAAGGCAATAGGCCATCGTAGTGTTTATGTATTGATTAGTTTGTATCGATATTGTTGATATCCTTGTGATTGAGAAAACTAATTAACTGTTAGTTATATCTTATGACGTTGTAGATCTAAGTATCTCTAGGGATTTATTTGTAAACTAGTTGTAGGTATTCTAGAGATGTAATATTAGAATACGGTGTGATAATGTGTAGAGTAGAATAAAATATAAATTAGTTATATTCATCTTAGTATAAAATAGTTTACCGTGGCTGCTTTAATAGGAGAGGACATAAGGGCTGCGCCGGCGTCGAGGTACCCATTGTTTATTTGTTCTCCCGGCGGGAGAAGGGCGGGCGCTTGCCGGGTACCTATTTAAAGCAGCTGCACAGGAACAATGCAAGTATCGTCCGGTACACAGACCACAATCAGACTAAACAGTCATCGCCGGCGAGGACGTAGATTCTCTCGTCATGTCTCTCCAAATTCTAGCCAAAATCGATCTAATCGAACTTTTCGCATTCATAGGGCCCACTATCAACGGTACTCTCATGTACCGGGGCGTTTCTCTCCCGTTCCCCCTGTCCTGGCAACGGTCCAAGCCGAGGCTCGCACCTCCTAGGTGGCCCTTGCGCTAGTTGCCTACACCCTCTCTTTTGCGGCGGAGCGCCTTTCGCGCTCGCCCTCCCGCCCGGTGACGCTGCAGAGGCTACACACAGCCAGCAGCAAGTAGTCCGTTCGAAAAAAAAAAAAAAAACAATGCAAGTCTTTTCTATATTGACGTAGCTAGAGTTTACACCTCAGTAGCTAGTCTCCGCGAGTGTCTCCCACGATAGATACACGTCGCTATCATATAAGGCCTGGCACTCTGTGTGGTGAGGGCATTGAAGCGTCGGGGTATATTTTAGGTTCGTGCGCGTGTACGCTCTAAAAGTGACTCGTAGTCGTAAAGTGTTAGTATCATAGATATATTTGTACTTGTTAGTTAAAAACTGTATCGTAATAGTAGTAATAAAGTGTTCGTGTTTGTGTAGTTAACAGACTTTATTTTGATATCCAACCCGTGCGCCTGAATTATTGGTGTATCGTTTACAAACGTAGATTTTCTGTAAATGTATGTATCAAATCTTTGGGGCTAAGTAAGTAGCAGACGGCACCACTTACCTCCCACTTTTCATATGTTTAACGTTGCGCCGAACACCCTGAATATCTCAACTGATGTTGGAACACAAGTTTTTTTCTACTTGATGGGGCCTGCCTACGGGGCATTCTTTACCAGCCACCATTCCATAAATTCTCTAACTCCCATCTCCATGTGTACCTGATTTTTTTATTTGTTTCAAAGGTACAACAGACTGAACTCGCAACGCCGTCTTCGTCTCAAGGCCGGCGCACATCGACGGCGTCGTTCTTCACTGGCTCTCTTGAGAAAAGGATCGCAGAGTTGTTAGCCGGTTCGATCTCAAAGTAGTTGAGTAAACAAAGAGACAACATAGCAAAGAACGTACATCGAATCTCAGTAAAAACTTGAAAATTCACGAAGAAAACACACTTTAATCTTATTGCTTAATGTACAACAACATGAGAATAACAGTATGTAAAAAAAATTTCATGAATACTCTGAGCATAAGCGAAAAGATGATAAGAACAGCAGTGCAGAAATCTGGTCGTGGCATTTGCACGATTCAGTCGCCAGACGAAAGAGGACAACATACTCCTGGTAACAAAAACACTGATATGATTGCATACGCTAAACAACACATAGAGTCTTTTCCAGCTGTACCGTCGCACTGGTGTCGCAAAGACACAAAAAAGGTATACTTAGAAGCAAATTTAGTCGCGAAAAGATGTATAGCTTATACCGAAGTCACTGTGAGCAGAATGGTCAAGGTGCTATTTGTAAAACCTTCTATAAAGAACTCTTAATTGAAAAAAGTATTGAGTTTTACAAGCCAAGGAAAGATCAGTGTTGGTGCTACCGTTTCTTAAATCTTCCTGTAGAAGAAAAAAGGAAAAGGCAAGAAGAATGCGATATTCACATACGAAGAAAAAATGAGGCTAGGGAATCGAAAGTAAATGATACGAATACGGCAAAAAGTTATGTGTGTCGATTTCGATTTCTACTTTGTAGAGCTGTATTAAAAAATTCTATACGCCTCAAATTGTATGGTGAAGTGAAGCATAAAATGCTCTAAGAATTTTTAGACCTTATAGGCGAATAGACGAAAATAACTAAAAGGAGATATCTTTAACAATTTTAGGTGCTATGATGATTTGGGGCATGCAATTTAATAATTTTCCTGAAAATTTCATTTTGATTATCAAAATCAAATCAAAATGGATTTATTTGTCCATTCAGTTGTTATTAGACCATTCAGTAAAAAGTTATACAGTTTTTTGTTCCTCCTGAAAAGTAGCCGAAAACCGATACGCCCCTATGGTTTGATGCCCTCAATATCTCTACATTAAAAATAAAATGGCTGCCACAATGAGGTGAAGGGGGTTGGACCCGAATGTATAGTGTTTTTGATATAAAAAATGACGAAATATAAGTACCTAAAATATCGCTAGTCCTTGACAAGACGTATAATTAATAATGTAATGATCTATATAACGAGAAATTATACTGTAATAATACAATTTCTTCAATAAATTTAGGGAAAAGAAAAATAATAAACACCGCATCAGTTATTCAGCCTATTAATCAAGCTATAATTAAGACTTAAAAGCCATTATCGAAAGCTTCTAGCGGAGAAAATGGTGAACGACATTGAAAAAAGCACTACCTCATTTGCCGTCAATATTCTGGATGCCATTGAAATGATAACAAAAGCATGGACACGAGTTGCTCCAGATATAATAAAAAAATGTTTCACATATTGAATTTGGTAAATTTTCGACTATTAATACAACTGATGACGATTCTGATGATGAATTGGACAATTTGTTATCGTCGAGATTATCATCAGCGTAAGCAATAGTTACGGATTGGGAAACTTATGTGAATATTGAAGTTCAAGTTATCACTACTGATCATTTGACTGATGATGAAATTATTGAGTCTGTGCTTTAAACACAAGATAAAAGGATGAAGAAGAGGAAGAAGATTGCAATCGAAATGAGATTCCAACAACTAGATTTATGTGCCAAAACAACGCTCAAAAAGTACTGTTTATTTGGTGAAGGCAAAAATAATTTAGATGTAGAAGGAATTATGGAAATGGAGTACACCTTACAGCGTGCACAATAAACTAAACTTAAACAGTGCACTATAACATTTTTTTTTAATAACACCCGTGTATAACGTAATTAAATAAATGATAAGTAAAATACAAGATATTTATTTTGGATGTAGCGACCTTCGGATATAGTGACGACATTAAAGTGGTCCCTCAGCCGTCGTTATAACCGAAATACACTATATTATATGATTAAGAAATTTAAAAGTAATAAAATGATAAGTTACGAATATATTTTACCGTTGCCAATTATGGGGTAATAAAAACATTTAGTAAGCCTTTACGTTTTATTTTTATGGAGATAGCATAATTTAGGAACACATGTTGGGACCATTGGCTTGGGCTATGGAATAATAAATTAACGGACCTTTTTACTTAGAGGTTAACTGTCCGACCTTGGATAAGGCGATATGAAGAGGAAGGCCACGTCAACTCCAGGCCAGTTTCGGGGCGACCTCGCATTATAGATGAAACCAAGTTGGAGAGTATGGTTCGTGCATATGAGGTGCAGCCATTTACACCCACGAGAGTTTTCGCTAATCAATTTGATTGTACGACGAAGACCGTTAGAGCCGCATTGCGAAGAGCAGGACTTCGACATAGGAAGCCGGCAAAATAAATTAGTTTAACGGATGCGCACAAAGTGGCTCGCGTTTGATTCGCGAAAGATTAAAGGGATGATGATTCTTCACACGCCATATTTTTTGCTGAAAAATCTTTTTGATCAAGCCAACAAGGACGCCAGCACTTATAACGTGTGAACAACACCAGATATGAGCTTCAAAATGTGATCCCAAATAACGAATCGGGTCGCGTTGTAGTCAACATGTGGCCTGAATGAGTGCGGGCGGGCCAGGGAAATTACTTTATTTGCCAGTAAGGGCCACCGCCGGCGCAACTAATTTGGAGTTGCTGTAGGATTCAATGCTGTCCATAGTGAGAGTGGTGTATCCGGAGGTTGAAGTCCCTGAAATCTTATTTATTTAGGACAATTGCCCCATACATCGCTGTCGCTTGGTGCAGAATTGGATTCACCGAACTCCCAACTTACAAGTTGTGCCGAACTTTCTTAAGACCTTAACCCTTCGAAAATGTGTGGGGAATAATGGTGCAGCGATAGGATTCGGGGTCTGATAGAACCAAAGAAGCTCTGGTTGCATATGCTAACCAGGTTTGGGATTCGTTGCTGAGCTCGAATTTGTGTGAGAATTTAAACAAATCCATGCAGAGCAGGTGCGTCGCAATTATAGACGCAGGCGGTGCTCTTACTAAATACTAGTATATAAAAATATATATTTTAATTCTAGATAGGCAAACATCTAATCACCATCTCACCTGATGGTAAGCGACGATGTGGTCTACGCCATCGTACGCTACGCAAGCTTACCTAGAAGATACCTACGAGTTTGTTTAGGTTTAGGTAGTTCTAACTCAAAACGCTAAGTGAGGTGCGCCATAAAAAGTTTTTGCCTTGTCTAAATGTATGTTTTGTGTTTCTTATGCTAGGTGGGATTAGGTATGTGATGTGAATGTTATATGAACGAAAATAATTAGGAAATCACTGCTTATTTTATGAAAATATTTGAGTTATTACGGTCGGATCCCCTCATATCTGATACCCTGGGGAATTATGTGTGTGTATCAGTGGATTCAGCATTATAATACTACTTTTGGTAATTAATTTATTTTCAACAAACTTTATATTAGTGATTACTAATGAAAAGTTTGAATAAAAAAAAACGGAAAAAGTAATTAAAATAAAAAATAAGCACTTGTTGCGGCGTCATAAATCATCCGTAACATAAGCAATTCATCGTGCTAGAAGTCACCGGTGAAAAAAATAAAATGGACCACTTAAGATCTGGTTTAAGATTAAATTGCATTTTGTAAACATTCGGAGCTTTCTTTGTTTGGTTCACCTCTTTGGTTTTCATACCTGAAGTTCAATTCAATAAGGATAGTAGACTGGAAGTGAGTGTATAATTATATTGACCTACGGACTATCCCAAGACGATACGATCGCGTTGTCTTTGTAAGTAATAGTAATATTTTTTTTTTTTTATTATAATTTTTAAAATCAGACTTAAAACTATTTTTGCTATTGGAAACTGAACTAGTATTGAATGTAAAAACTTATTCTTGATGATAAAAAAATTTCATAATCTATCAATTCTAGCCCTGTGATTTCAAACTTTTTAAATATGAACCGAAAACTAAAAGAAACTGTGTCACAGGTTGGCTTCGCCCGTTCGTGAAAATAAAAAATATTACTGACGATTCAACGTATCTCGAAGAGATTGCGGTTCAGTCACCCACTCCGGCGAGGACGCAAAGGGAACAGCTCACCGTCAATGTCGCTGCCAGGATGGACATTAATTGCGACATGCAACAAATAAAAATAATTACAGGCATTCTTATTTTGTGTGCAGTAATAATAACTGCAATTTCAATTATTGAATTGTATTTAAAATTATTTTTAAAATTATATTCAATGATGAATATAATTTTTGTAGTTACTTTTAAGGTTACTTCAAATAAAAAGTAAGTAATAGTATTCAGAAATCAGTAACATTTTCTTTATATAAATAATACCTATTATCTCAAAATAATTTCTATTGAAATTATAAATAAAGGTGCAAAACTAGATAAAAGCATACTCCAGAGTCTCATACCGGAATAAAACCGAAGGAAAATTAAACTCTGAAGTTAAATAAAGGAGCAAAACTAGATAAAACACACTCTAGAGTCTCATACCGGAATAAAACCGAAGGAAATTAGACTCTAAAGTTAAATATAGGAGCGAAACTAAATAAAACTCACTCCAGAGTCTCATACCGGAACAAAACCGAAGGAAAATTAGACTCTGACGTTAAATAAAGGACCAAAGCTAGATAAAATACACTTTAGAGTCTCATATCGGAATACAACCGAAGGAAAATAAGACTCTAAAGTTAAATAAAGAACCAAAGCTAGATAAAATACACTTCAGAGTCTCATACCGGAATAAAACCGAGAGAAAATTAGACTCTGATGTTAAATAAAGGTCCGAAACTATATAATTCACGCTCCAGAGTCTCATACCGGTATAAACCGAAGGAAAATTAGACTCTGAAGTTAAATAAAAGAGCAAAACTAGATAAAATTCACTCCAGAGTCTCATACCGGAATAAAACCGAAGGAAAATTAGACTCTGTAATTAAATAAGGTAATGTCACTAGTTAGTTTATTTGTTTATTATAACTACATAGTTGATTGTCGCTTGTGAACTAATGGAAGACATTGAAGGCTAAAAAGCCAGTAAAAATGTGAAAATCAAAAAAATTGAGGAGACCAACATTTCACATGTAGTACATATGGTTTTGTTCTACATTTTTAAAATTTTGCCTACATTCTGTTTAGAACATGGAAACAAATGATTCAATAGCATTGTAAAAGTAAAGTTTTCTAGAATTTTTGTGTGTCTATCTTTAGTACCGAAAATTAACGAAAATCAAAAAAGTAGACATGTGCATGTGCATCGGTGTCGGAGACTTAAGGGGTGTGAAATATGGGGAATTTTATTGACAAATCACCATCCCAATTTTCTCTTGGCCCCCCCATACTAAAATGGCAGCCATTATGTTTTTTTTACTTCGCAGCTCAAGCGCCTGCACTGCTTTAATCATTGCTATCGATGTAGACGTCTTAAGGAAGACAAAAGAGGTGTCATTTGAAAGCTAACAATGTAGACAATCAATTTATGATACCTACATTTCATTCAATATATTTTTCAAAAAATAAGAAACAAGAATTAATCAAATAAAAATCATAATTTTATAGTGCATTTTTTTTACATCACTAAATGCCCATTGTTACATATCACCCTTTAGACTTAGTAAGATAATACCTTAGATAAGTAGATACCTCACAATAGTTATAAGCTTAGGATCTTGTTATTGTTTACTTTTAATACATTAGTTAAGTACGTATCTCATTACATTACAGATAGAGGTAATTAACATAGGATCTTGCTATTGTTTACGTTTCTCACCCCTACCAACCCTTAACAATGTTCATTATCTTGTATCGAATAGTATTTAAGCTTCGGATAGATAACAGCGGACACTACGATTCCGATCTTCTAACTCGTCAAAACCTCTGTATCTAGTTAATAAATGTATTTTGTACAATAAATTTATTCTTTATAAAGTTTGTGTCAGTTACTACGTAACAATTGGCGCAGTCGGTAGGATATACTTAGGGCAGTCAGACAGGGACAACGTACCTGTTAGGGAAAAACAGTGCGGTACCTGAAGGGTTTTAACATTCCCTGCCAAACCAGCCAGCGATGTGTATTCTCAATTTTATTGTGTTACTGTGGTTATTGGCTGAAACTTATATGCTCTGATATTATTCCCTCGTTTTCCCATATTCTCAGTTCTAAATCGTGCTATATCACAAAAGGCTTGAATTTAAAAGTAAACAATGTCTGTCAATAGTGAAGACTCGAAACCAACCCTAGGTTGAGATCCAGTAATCAATCTAGACACAATCCTCAAATTAATTCCTGAATTTGATACGATACATGTCTCTCAATTATATCGATTCATACGATCGTGCGATTCCGCGTTCCAATTGGCATCCGTTCCGCAGCAGAAAGTCGCTCTTACGTATGCACTAAACAAAATCACAGGGCCAGGATCATCTGATGTCCACTCAAATGTATTTTTGTCTTGGACAAGTTTGAAGGATTTCTTATACAAAAATTTTCATTTTCATTCAATTAAATCTTCTGAACCAATTTCTATTTCCTCGCTCAATGTACCACCAGAAAATCTTTTACACTGCCAATTCCACATTGAAGGTAACCCAGTCATCTTACTCGTTGATACAGGAGCCGCTATTTCTGTCATTAATAAAGAAAAGATAGGATCGGCACCCCTAGGTGTATCTTGAGAGCCTGCGTATTCCAGGTCTAGTGTGTTTACCAGCTTCGATCACTTCGTCACTTACCATCAGGTGAGATAGTGGTCAAACACTAGCCTGTCACAAATAAAAAAAAAAAAAAAAAATCAAACATCGTATCAATTATAGGTATCTCAGGCAGTCAATCGTCAATTCAAAGCTTCGGTACATCACAAGTATCTCTAGATAATTTCCCCAAATTCAAGTTCCATGTCGCTTACCTAAATATTAAAGCAGACGGAATCCTAGGCAACGATTTCATGACTAACTTCAACGCTAATATTTATGTCCAATCAAAAACCATGAGAATACGCGATCGAACATACAAGTTATTTACCATCGGCGAAACAACAAAAGAAGCAAATAATAATCAACAATTCATAGGCCAACGCTCCGAGACAGTTATCACGTGTTTCACTAATGACATACAAAACGGAACCGCTGTAATCGAAAAACAACACGGTGACGAACAAATCAGTGACGATATCACCATCCCAAATGCGTTAGTAACAGTTAAAGACAATAAATTAGGCCTTGCAGGATACTATCGCAGGTTTATCCCAAGCTTCAGCAAAATCACTAAGCCTCTAACAGGATTTTTAAAAAAAAACGTCCCATTCATCTGGGGCGAAGAACAGCAGGACGCTTTAGACAAATGTAAAGATATTCTTACCATGACACCTTTATTACAAAACCCCGATTTCAGCAAGGAGTTCGTTTTGACCACTGATGCTTCTATGCATGCAATTGGTGCAATCCTCTCACAAGGCGAGATTGGCAAAGATCTGCCAATCGCTTATGTCTCGCGTACTCTGAATAAAGCTGAGTCCAATTACTCGAGCATAGAACGGGAATTATTAGCCATCGTATGGGCAGTGAAGCACTTCCGACCTTATTTGTTCGGTCGAAAATTCAAAATAGTTACTGATCATAAGCCGCTGACAGGGTTATTTTCCACCAAAGACCCGGGCAGTCGTCTAGTTCGTTGGAGGTTGAAACTTGAGGAATACGACTACGAAATAATTTATAAAGCCGGTAAAATCAACACTAATGCCGATGCTCTCTCTCGCCCACCAATTATGAATTCTAATATTATTGACTTGACAGAAGATCCAACCCCAGCTAAATCCGATGATTACCTACAACTTAACTATGAACACTATATGTCTTTAGAAGACACAGAACGCTCATGTTTTGATTCACCACGATTTAAATATTCACCAGACTGACTACTTGACACAAAAACTAATTCATTCCAACATCCTGTTCGCTTACAGACCAAAATAACTTGTTCAATGAAGCTTTAAGTTTATATTCCCAAGTAGAACCTTACATTATATCATTGAGTTTCCCTTAGTACAAAATGACCCTTTCACTTTATATCTATTCAACTCCAATTCAACATCCCAACTCCTCTTTCCATACCACTATCCTCCCAGAGCATATTTACCTAGCCACCGATCCCAGTGGGCAATATTATGTGTCGACGAGCTCGCTGGACAACTGTTATATCTTCACAACTGGGAGAAGCGTATGCAAGAATCTCATGGTCTACGACTTAACGGTGCGCCCCATCTGCGAAGTACAAATGCTCTTCAGTAAAACAACAGAAATTCCTGAAACCTGCATAACAACAACATTCCCTGCGAAGATCCTGACCTTTCAGCCACTAAATCACAACAATGAAATAACTAATCACAAACTTCAAGGCTCAGGCATCATTAAGTTACATCAAGGCTGCAAATTACACACGGGTTATAGCACACTGTCAGCATACCAGTATTCAGAAGAAAATGTCACATTCCCTATCATAATTCCTGACATAAGAATGGACGACTGTTTCCAGCTAACAAAGAACATTGAAGCTCAAAATACCACTGGATTCCTTACATCTAATGATGTCACATTTAGATAGATATTCCGATGAAATCAAGAAAGTTCGAGCAAACTTCAAATCTCAATCATTCCTCGAGACACACAATTCCAAGTTCATTTGGTTCTATTTCCTCGTTGGAACATCTATGCTCGCCTATCTTCTAATCAAACTATGCAAGCGCATCCCAAACAGATTTACCGAGAGAAGGCAAACGTCGAGCAATAATAGCGACAGAGGATGTATCCAAATTTTCAACAATTGTTTTGACAACTCACGGCGACAAAGGAGTACCCAAATAGCTATCCCGATGAGAACACTGGATCAAAACAGCTCCTGCATTTCAGAAGAAGAAGATGACACACACCCCAAAGATACTCCATCATCACACTTTCAAAGATCAGGTGCCAACACCCAATCTTTGTTCTAATGGGGGAGATGTTACATATCACCCTTTAGACTAAGTAAGATAATAGCTTAGATAAGTAGATACCTCACAATAGTTATTAGCTTAGGATCTTGTTATTGTTTACTTTTAATACATTAGTTAAGTACGTATCTCATTACATTACAGATAGAGGTAATTAACATAGGATCTTGCTATTGTTTACGTTTCTCACCCCTACCAACCCTTAACGATGTTCATTATCTTGTATCGAATAGTATTTAAGCTTACGATAGATAACAGCGGACACTACGATTCCGATCTTCTATCTAGTTAATAAATGTATTTTGTACAATAAATTTATTCTTTATAAAGTTTGTGTCAGTTACTGCGTAACACCATTTAGTTAAGATCCTTAAATAGTGGCGCACTTACTACTTTTTTATATGGCCCTCTCTTCGAATAATTTGAGGATGGTATTAGTTAATAGTTTTGATCATATCTCGGGACTGAATTGCACTAAAAAACTATTTTTATAAAAATTGTATTTTAGCGCGATTAAGTCCCGAGATATTACCTAAACTATGTGTTCGAATCGTTAAAGTTTAAAAATTACAAAGGCATTAGTAAAGTAAAGAATGTGAATATAGTTAATTGATTAAGCAATCAACCATTAGGAAATTACTCTGGCTCCTAAGACGTAATGATTCATTATTGTAATTTTGGTAATTATGCAAAGAATTTGAAAAATTGTAGGCGAGGAAACAATTATCTTATCATTACGGTATATTATTCATTCGAAATTGGCAGAACTAACAGTGTATTGTAAGTACAATGAAGATAGTCAAGTATTCTAGAAAACAACTATCATGGTGGAAAACTCTCTTCCAGATTTATATCTATGGTATGACTAAAACTTTTTTTCTCTTTATATTTGATTCATAATATAAATTTATGTTTCGGATTAGAAGAGAATACTTTTATCAAAATGCTGGCACTAATTTGATTCAACGTATTAGCATTGCAATTCAGAGAGGCAATGCACCAGCATGATGGGAACGCTATCCACTGGTTACCTAAAAGCTCGATGTCTTGTTGGTAACTTAGGTCTTTGATGTATATAATTTTGGTTTAGTCTTAGGAAATATAGACAATAGGCCCGTAGTTAGGACTAACTAATTTACCACAAGAAAATACTTTTTACCAGTATTATTACAATACCGTATCAGACGATGGTAGTAATGATTTAATAACCGATAGAGAATATCCTATGTTAAAAAGAAAAAGAGAGCAAGCTATTAAAAACTATGATGATCTTTTCGTAGTTTCCACTGACAAAAAGAAGAAACAGTCCTCGTCCATGTCAAGAGCTCAGCCAGATGGTGGTGTAGCCTATATTACAACAAATACCAATGATGCTTATCAACTACATTGTAGATTATGAGCATGTAGATTCTACACATTTAACAAAAATCGAGATTTATGACATGAAAAGCTGTCTAATATATCGAGTAAGGATCATTGGAAATATGCTGATTAAAATATTAAATAATATGAGAATGAATTACATAGTTTTATGATGAAAAGACAAAAAAATTAATATACCAAATCACAAAAGAAATTTCAAAGATGGTGTAAAAATAATGTAAAAAAATCCTTAATAACGCATAATTACATTATTATTTTAAATGACGTCATCAAGCAAACTTCTTAATCAATTCAATTAAAGGTACTTAACGTTTTTATTTGTATTTGCTTGTACAAATAATCGAAGTTAATTATAAAAAAGCTTCAACCTCCTAGTAGGAGCTGTTACTATTTACACAAAATAGAAAACGATAGAGATATTTGCGTTTTTGCTTTCTTTAGTACTACAGAACTCGTTAAAACCTGTAAAGATCTAGAAATCTATGAGCTCTGCCAAGAAACTGAGAAAAAATATATTACCGATTTAACATACGATAAAGAACTGCACCATCTGTGTGCTGCAATGGAAAAAAACATTAAGTAAGTATTCTTAATATCGTAATTATGTTCCTATTATTTTATGAAACCAGATGAATAATACTTATTTGGTTTTTCTTTTATACCGCCAACACAGATTGGAATCGGAATCCGCAAAAGAATCCTAGAAACGGATGATAACAATACTAATGTAAAGAAACAAAGATAGCACGACCATGAACCTTCGATCTCTGCAGCACCTATCTTAAATGGGAATAAGGTAATTTGTAGTGTTTGTAAGACTTTTGTAAATCGTCGATATTATGCAATTGAAAGAGTAAATTCACAAAAATTAAGTCTTAAGATTATACGTTACAAAATGTGTCTGTTATTGAATCTGTTTTCGGTCAGCGAATAGTTACAGAAAATAAAGGTCAACCGGCATCAGTAGTGGAATTGTGTTCTAGAGAGCCTAGTGCGGAGCTAGTCTATCCCGGGTTTGAGGGATGAGCTGGCTCTAGTGAATCCCTACTACTAACTCGTCTCATACCGGAAGGGAAATCTGATTCCGTAGTTACACAAAGGAACAAAACGAGGTAGAAACACAAGTCTCGTACTAAAATTAAACCTAGATAAAACACACTCCAGAGTCATACACAGACAAGGTAGTAATTCTAGCAGACATTTTTGTTTTAATAGTATAATATTAATTATTAGTATAATTTATAGAATAATATTCACATTTTAATCGACATCATTCTAATTTTGCCAGACACGGTACACATTTGGTTCTCTGTTTCGTTCTTTGGTGCGACGCAGGCGCGGGCACCAAATGCGTGCAGTAACAGCCATTACTTAAGACGTGTATTGGCATACACGCGACATGCCTTTACGTATAACTAAGGATATGATTAAGAACAGCTCCAACTTTAAACATTTGTCAGAAGTTATTCTTAATCTTAATCCACTAAAAACTGTTAAAAGATGCTTCCCATTTCAGACTTTTAAAACAAAAATGAGCATCATTTTGTTGTTTAAGTATTATAACTTGACTATAATTCGAAAGTTAGTTACAAATTAATTGAATGTTTAAAAGAAGTAACTTTTATCGTTGGCAAACACATGGCTACACAACAACATTCTACAGACCGTCAATACTATTGAGTAGATAAAGAAGAGTAGCAACACAAGGAATCTTTTCAGTAAAAAAAATAAGCTTCACTTACCAATACTAGTTTTATACGACACCACAGATTTAATAGTAAGCACACGCACTTACAAACTAAAAGAAAACAAAAACAATTAACAATTAAAAACGATGTAGCTCAGACTTAGGGTTCGCGTGTTGCTCAAAGGCTTACTGTGATACGACTGTCAACATTTTAAAACTGTGCCACATTTTATAAAAGCTGGGGTGGGGTTTACCTGCTTAACAAAGCAAGGTCAAAATGGCGGATAACGTCGTACGCGCACCCTTTTTATAACGTACCTTTGTTTGTAAAATTTGCAGATGCCGCCGAGCGGGATGGTTTTTGTTGCCTTCTAGTAATTCTTATCTCCTAATCATAAAACAAATTGTTTTCTGAATTGAAATATTTTACAATTCCATAACAATTGGTAAAGTTAGTAATTCTATTATTGTTAAACATTTTAGGAATTATTGCTCATAACTGCATCACACTGAGTGTTGATTGAAAAATATGAACGAAATCTGTTATTACATATTGTAAATAGCATAAATTTTTAAATAAATATAGCAAATAAAATAATATTTCATTATATATTAAAGAGCAATCCTTGAGAGCCAATCATTTCAGTTAGCGTGTTTACTATCTGGTGAGGAAGAAGACAAATACACATATATAAAAAAAAATCGTTGACTACTGGCATATTAAAAAAACCACGCAAGTGCTACTATTAGATTAAAGAATTACATCAAAAAAATATTTTCTTATTAAGACGCTGTATAATTAGGACAATGTTTGAATTAAAAGTGATAAAAAGCATGGAAATTTAAAAATAGCAAAAAACACAGTCTAAAGTCTAAACTGATTCGTGACGACAATTCACACATTTTTGATCTCTATGATTGGTCAACTTTTCTTGACGTTGATTTAATTATGGATGTCAGAAAGAAAGTCAAAATGGCCGCCGCTATCTTGTTGAACTTGAGCCTTAAACCTCAAAACACGTTTATTTCCCACAGTTGTATATACAAAGGCCTTGTGTACCTTTTATCAATATTTTAACACAATTATATTCAAGTCACGATCCAGTTACAGTAAAAAACACAAAAACGCTTTCAATCATACCCCGGTCATTAAAAGGGGTCACTTTCCGTTCTATAAATAAGACGTTTTACAGAAAGGTCTTTTTAAAGGAAATATCGATGCCCCTTGTCTTCGCACTGACAAGCTCTTAGCTATAGAGTATACTCTCTCCTGACAGTTCCAAAGCTTGTCCTGTTTTACAAGGTCTTATTCAATATGGGGGCGGTATAGCCTGCACTGACGTCCCGCTTGGGGTGTATTGTGCATTATTTATAAATAAAAATAAATCTAACGGCTTTCAAACTCACAGCTCCACACTTAGTTCGATGATTTGTGTCGTGGGTGCCAGAAACATTCCCATCACACACACAATCACAACCAGAAACACAAATGTTCATTGGGGAGAAAACTTGTGTTCCCGCCAGGTATCGAACCCGATATCCCTGCTTAGAAAGCGAACACTCAATCTAAACCAACGGGCAGTTCATTGTTTTACAAGGTATTACAAGGTAGGATTTAACCCCTGGTGCAAAAAGAGAGGTGTTATACGTTTAACGTGTGTATCTGTGTGTCTATCAGAGGCATTGTAGCATTTGTATCTCCCAAACGACTGAACCGATTTTGATTTAGTTTTTTTGTCTAAGGTTGCTTGATCGACAGTGTTCTACGCTGTTTGGTGAAAATTGATTCTATTTACGGGAAAGGTCGTGGAGGGTATTATATAAAATTTTGCATCAGTCATGTTACTTTTTTAAGTTATGTGAAGTTGTATTTACACTCTGCAAAAGAGTTCTACAACCTCACAAGCTATTCCACGTTGGAAACGCAGCCAGTATTTTGCGCACTTTTCCTTCGGCTAGCAGTTTACAAAAATGTTGAGTGCTATTTGTTTTAATTCCCTTTTTTTGTTTTAAATTTGTATATAATTTATTTAATCGTTAATTATAAATTATTTGTAACAGCAAAACATAACTCTTCTTCGAGAAAGTTCTGATACTGTCGTTCTCATACAAAGTGCCTTAGTGGCGGAAATTTATAATGGTAGTTTCCATTACCAGAAGTGGTGCCGTCTGAGAACTGATGCATGACGCACTTCTGAGAAAATATTAATATCATAGGTGACGCGGTCGACTTGCACTCCAGTAAGTGCCTCAAATGAAGTCTTGAATGCCTTTAAGAATTGGCATTTGCTGGAAGTCGGAATTTTATCTCGGTATTTGGGAATTTTCTCGACCGCGCAACGCAAAGAAGGGTGATGTGTTTTCTAATATAATCAGCTTATGTATGTATTTTTGTTCTATTGTGGCAATCTAGAGCCCAAACGTGTGGGCCGATTTCATGCTTTCTACGTCAAATATGTCACTAAAGACATGATAGTAACCAAAATTCAATATGGTGAAAATTAAGATAAAAATTACGAACTGTGTATAGTAGGATATAATTAATTAGGTATTCGAAAATCATCTTTACGTTTATTATACCATTATTAATTTCGAATGACCGTTTAAGATCTATAATGACATGAATTCGATTAGCAACAATTGTCACTAAAATTTTCCAAACTTAAAGAAAAGAAAAAAATAGCTAAAAAAATGTGTTATTAAATAATCGCAGAATAGGTCTTATTAACGAAATAGTATTAAATAATAAATAAGGTTCACCTTTTTCGCAGACGGGTTTTTAATTCTGAAGTGAAACTTACGGCTTTGAGATTTTGATCCGCAACATTTTTGTGTGACGTTAAGTGGTGGTGGGAAACACTATAATGAACAATTAAAATATTTCCCTGTAATACAATAGTTTTACTTCTATCTTGTGTCTTTACGACACACTCTGTTTTTTTTAAATAGTATATTGACTTGTTATCTTGTAGTATAAATAGGTAAATATTTCCGAAAGCTGCTGCATTGAGACAAGCTTTTCTTAGGATTAGTTCTAAGGCTATTGTTTAAAAACCCATATACCTGGCGTTTAAAAGGTTTTTTATTAAGCGTACGAACGAACACTAAGCTTCTATTGTCTATTATAGATTGTAAAAGTAGTAAGTAGGCTGGAATTTTCTAGAAATATCCGTCGTAAGCACGGTAAAGTAATCATTTAAACGCATTATCGTGGTATATATAACTCAAGAACTACTAGTCAGATCTTGATCTAATTTAAATGGGACGACAGGGGAATCACCAACTTTGAAATAAAAAATCATCAAAATCGGGACACTTAGAAAAAAGTTATGAATTGAAACGCAAGCAAAGCTTAAAAAATCGACTTCATCGCTTATATTTCGGTTTTGGCTTGGACGATTTCGATAAAATTTATATGAGACCACCTCTAAAGTATACTCTACCAAACAAAAAAAATAACTCAATCTCAGTCGATTCATAATTGGCGGGATATTGCGTAACATACATACAAAAAAACTTACAGTTGAATTGAGAACCTCCTTTTTTGAAGTCGGTTGAAATCAACTGTATTTTTTTTAAAGACACTTTACTAGTTTATTTTAGTACCCTTAATCAGATTAAATGTATTAAACACGCATTATTAACTTTGAGTTTCTGATTCTGGTTGTGATTTTGTGTGATGTGAATGTTGCTGGCACCCACGACACAATTCATCGAACTTAGTGTGAAAGCGTTTATGTTGTGTTTATTATTGACTATGACTCAAAAACTACTGATCAGATCTTGATCATATGTGACTGTACTGTACTGATCAGATCTTGGTCATAGTGAGCTTGTGACACTGGCATACCAGTTGGAGCATCCGACTTGATATATACATACTACCTAGTTGCACTTATCCTATCCTGTAATTTGTGAACAAAAATGCACCTTTTAAAAAAATGTGGTGGATGAAGGCACTGGAATAACTAAAACATAACCAAAACACTTTTAAGAGCACTTATATAGGACTGGGATGTTGAATTAGTAGCAAAAAGGCTGAGGTTGAACACTCACTGCATTCTTGTAATATAATTAATTTTGATAATTTTATATAGTATATTTCTTGTTAGTTTATTTCTTAGTTCTCCACATCTACCAGTGTTATATAGTAATCGGTTCCGGTCGCCCGCGATACAGGCTAGCCCTAGTGCGAGGACCAATAGAAACTAAGGAGCCATTGTAATATGTTTCTTTGCAAATAAACAATTTTTGTATTTTGTATTTTTTTTGTGGTAATCAGGGGGGCGTGGTGCCTTAGATCCTTATTGTAGCTCGGTCAGATGAGCTGCGTCTGAGCTGTCACGCACTGGGGTGCCAGTTTTTATCTGTTCTTACATTTTATCACTCTGGGAAATCTGGGAATCCAGGCGTGGAAGCACCCGTGGTTTCCCTCTAATGCATTGACCTCTAATGCATTGCTTCTTCAGATTGAGTGTAAGGGAGCGGCCGGCTACAGTAAAGTTGTAAAATAGTTATAATACATTTAAAACAACAATCACATTAATAGGTATATTAGTAAATAGGCGTATTAGGATAATTATATGTGTATATGTAGTGTTTATGTAGTTTGTTTAGTACTTAGTCTCTGTTTTACCACACCACCATCCCTGCTTATCTATTTATTATTTTCCATCCAAAGGTTGATCGCTCTTAGCGATAAGACCGCCCATTGTACCTATTTATTAGTAATTTCTTTTCTGTACTTTACTATTGGTGTCAATAGAGGGTTATTGTATTGTATTGTATTGTTCCTTAGACCTTCAATCTAACTTATTATAAGCTACATTAGCTACATGTTAGTATATGATTTTAGCAACGTCGTGCCTAACCAAAACGTATACTAATTAATAGAAAGTGTCTCTGTGCTAATTAACCTAAAGCATTATTTTTTCTTTTGTATTTGGCTTTGCAATTAATCGCAATTTATGACTTATGTACATTTGTTTGTACCTGACCAAACATTTTTTTTCTTCGCAATCTTTATGCATTTAAAAAGTTTTAATAATATGATAAGTGAGTTATACATTTATAATAACGTGTTTGCACGTACTTAATTACCTAATATTAGACACCCGAAACGGGTGGAATGTTGAAACTCTTCATTGTATTTTAAATGATCGTCGTAGTTACGCAATTTTCTACAATAAAAAAATATTATATTCTGTAATGTATTTAGCCACTATTTCACCTGATAGAAAGCGATTATGCGGCCGAAAAAGATACAGCATGCTTACTTAAAAGATGCCTAATTACTCCAGACTTGAAGACTCCCAAATTATATTGTTCGGGACTAAGACCCAAGCGGTGATATCGTTAGTGCGCGTTGTGTGCAACTGGATGCTAAAAATTTATTTAAAACTTGCACATATCAATCAAAATGCCTGTTGTACAATACTGCCAGAGTGCCACGAACCATTTTTCGACCGCTACCGTTTGACCTACAATGTACACAAGTCAATTCCTTTGTAACGCAGGGCCCGATACGTCCGGAAGTGGACTATCCATCAATGTTCGTCCTACCCTGCGTGCTGGATATTTATTATTTACCCTCTCGCTTTACGGATACTGTATTTGGAATGCGTTATATGTTCCTCGATTATACAGTGTAGTAAATGTAAAAGTAAAATAATCCGATAGTTTAACATTTATGATAAACATATTTAGTTAGCCTAGTTATTCGTACAGACTAGAGACCAATTCCCACTAACATAGTTGGTAGAGCGAAGCGAGATCTCTTAGATTATTTGGGTTGTTCAGCACTTTGTCCGTCCATCTTCAGAGGCATTCTATGGCCTCTAAACCATTCAAGCGAATGACTTCAAATTCTCAGAGAAATGTAAAGCTATGGCCTCAACTAAACATTGGGATTTGTATAATGATGTAAATAAAAAAAATATTGGTACACCTATACATGTAGGTGAGGAGCAAATCTTTTTTCTTCCCTTGTGGTGTATCTTTGAAAAAACTTTGCAAGTAGAGCACAACACCATTTTTAAATGTAGCCGTTTTTAGATATACCCCGGGACTAAGACTACTAGGTCTATAACAGTAATAAAAACAAAACTTTTCACACTCACAGTCCCGTCAGTCGTGGGTGAGGGAAACATTCACATCACACACGCAATCACAACCAGAACCAGAAACACAAATTTTCCTTGGAGAGAAAACTTATGTTCCAGTGACTTTGGTAGCCTACGAAATTGATAATTTGGAATATTATCAATTTAATGAATTAATCATAGATTTTTTAGAAAAACATTACTTTACTGCTAAGACCTCATTAAAACTATTCTATCATTATACAATATTTTAAATAGCATAGGTACGAATAATGGCTTTAACGACATAAAAACGTTAATATCCGTACTAAGCTGTTGCCTAATGCTAACCCATAAATAAATAAGATCCTTTCGTTTCATGTATGTATACATTAATACGCATATTATTATGAGAATACAATACATACTTCGCCGTAAATTCTCATGCTAATATTTTGCACAGTCAGCACATACTATACGTGAATCAATAAACGTACCAAAATGGAATTGTACCACCACCGCATAAGGCAGAACTTCATAACCTGCGGTCCCGGCTCCATTATACCGAGAACAAAGTTCTGAGTGGACCCTTTGGCACCAAAGAGACCCGATTGAATTCACCTGCCTCCTTTGAGTGCTGAGACCGTATTGACAGGTTAAGGCTGCGGTCTGTCTGGGGCTTAGGGACCTTTAATTTTCTGTAGGTGCGACAGTATGGATTGTTTTGTTGCAGATAAAGTGTGGCAAGAGTTTGTGTTTATATATAACCTAAATTGAAAAAATAAAGGTGTGTCATAAAGAGACACGATAGGGATGAAACTTTTGTATTACAGGGAAACATTTTGATTATTCATCACAGTGTTTACTTCCGCCACTTTTCATCACACAAATAGGTTGCGGAACAGAATTTCATAGGCAGCCTATAAAAAAAAACTTCAAAAAAAAAACAAGAATAAACAAGCATTGTAACAAAAAATGATAAATTTTAATACCGAGGTAGTTTAAGAACAGACCGAGGTGTTCATTATGCTATATACATTAATATATATATATTTTTTTTTCTTGTAATGATGTACCAATTACTTTTGGAACACCATTGGAATTACGATCTAGCCTTAAGACTAATAGGTAATTTAATTTTGACCTAAACTGCTAAGTAGAGTGTTATTGGACACATTCTTAATATACTACATATTAAGAATGTGTCCAATAACACTTTTCTTACTGTCTCTATTATCGGGAAGACACTTTGTTCTTGTGTTCTTTGTTAATAGCACTCACTCTATTACACTGTCACATCACTACACTAGCTCAAAAGGTTTAGTTCTTTTGAGTCTTCTCACTAAGTCTGTGTTGTCGAGGAGCTGGATTGCCTCAACATTCACATGGTGATGAAGTCTTTGTTCATGAGCTTCGGCGAGTCTTTTTATAACACTAGCGACGAGTTCCACTTTTAGGTCCCGATGAAGATCGTCATTTCTAATGTACCATGGTGCATTAACAATGCCCCTCAGTACTTTGTTTTGGAATCTTTGTATCATTTGGATGTTGCTATGTTTGGTACAGCCCCACAGCTGAATACCGTACGTCCATATTGGCATGAGGACTTGCTTGTACAAAAATAATTTATTGTAGACTGACAATGAAGAAAACTTCCCAAGTAGCCAATTCATTTTCCTGTAGCGAAGCTCTAGCTCATCGCGTTTCTTTTTGACATGTGCTTTCCAGCGAAGCTTAACGTCTAGTGTCATGCCTAGGTATTTGGCTGTATTTTCGTACGGTATTGCTCGACCATTTATATACACTGGGTGATAGTTTGGTCTTTTGTTGGTGAAATCTATATGTATAGATTTTGTGTCGTTAAGCTTAATCCTCCATTTCTTTGTCCAAGCGCAAATGGTATTGATGGCTGTTTGGACTTTTTTTACTGCATCCTCTTGTGTGACTCCTGTTGCCATGATAGCTGTGTCATCCGCAAAAGTTGCTATAACGCTTTTCTCCAAAACTGGAATATCACAAGTGTATAATAAGTACAGGACCGGACCTAGTACACTTCCCTGTGGTACTCCAGCTTTTATTTCCTTTAGCTCTGAGTATGCATCGTCTTGTCTTACTCTGAACATTCTCTGTGTGAGATAAGACTCTAAGATATCTGCAAACTGTTTCGGAAGTAAAATTCTTAGTTTGTGTATGAGACCTTTATGCCATACCTTATCAAATGCTTGTGCTACATCTAGGAAGACGGTAGTACAAACTTTCTTTTCTTCTAAAGTTTTTTCGATCATGTTGGTAATTCTGTGGACTTGATCTACAGTAGAATGCTTTTCCCTAAAACCGAATTGGTAGTCAGGAATCAGGTTGTTTTCTTCTATGATTGGTTTTAAACGTTTTAAGAGAAGTTTTTCGAATAGTTTTGATATTATGGGAAGTAGAGAGATGGGTCTGTATGATTTGGTCTCATTTGAAGGTTTACCTGGTTTAGGTATCATAATCACTTCGGCGACTTTCCACGTATCAGGTACATATTTTAGTCTGAATGTAGCATTGATAAGAGTAGTAAGTTTTACTATAGCTTTACGAGGGAGATTTTTCAACACTTCCCCCGTAATAAGGTCGTAGCCAGGAGTTTTTTTGTGGTTCAGCTGCTTGATCCCATTTTGAACTTCTCTTGGTGTTACGAGTCTTATTTTGTTGCAGGCATGGTTTAACGTTTCATCTTGAGTAATGTCATCTTCTTGTTCGTCATTAGGTTTGAAAATATTTTCCAAATGCTGTGCAAATACAGTTGCTTTTTGTTGGTTACTTACTGCCCATTTTCCACATTCTTGTTTTATTGGTGGGATATGCATGATCGGTTTCTTTACATTTTTCATCGCTTTCCATAATGAGTTATCAGTTGTACGATCACTTGTTAGATTACTGAGGTAGGTGTTTGTCATTTCATTATTAAAATTCTGGATATCTCTTCTTAACTTTTTGGTGAGATTGTTTAGCAATTTCTTGTCGATCGGAGATCTAGTTGTGTGCCATTTTTGTCTTTGCTTTCGTTTTATAGCTATAAGGTTGATTATTTCTTTTGGATAATAATGACCTCTTATTTTTCTCTTGTAATCAGGCGTATTATTCCAGGCGCATCGTTGAATATCTATTGTAAATTTTTTTACTTCTATATCTAGTTGTTCTTGATTTTTTAATGGGACTTTCAGATCAATTATTTGTTCAAGGTCTAGCTTAAAGCTTTCCCAGTCCGTATTTTTATTAACTAGAGTAGGGTTGCTTTCTTTTTGTACAATAGTCTCGCTGAGTGTTAGTATGATCGGTGAATGATCTGAGCTCATGTGGCAACCTTCCTCAATGCGAAGAAAACTACTTGAAATGGATTTATATATAAAGAAATCTATTAGATCTGGGATCTTGTTGGGATCAGTGGGCCAGTAAGTAGGTTTCCCTGTTGACACAACATTGCAATCAAGGTCTTTTATAGCGCATAACAATTCTTTACCTTTAGTTGTGGTAAGTCTGGATCCCCAAAAGGTATGTTTGGCATTAAAGTCGCCTCCTAAAATAAATCGGTTACCAAGGTAATTCAAGAAGCTTCTGTACTGCTCCTTTTTCAATGCATATTTTGGTGGGCAATATATGGCTGCTATGGTGATTGGATAACGTTTACTACTTACATGTACAGCAACTGACTGAATGTATTCTTCTTCATATTTATGTTGTTCGTAATGGTGTATATTTTCTTTTATTATTATAGCGCTGCCTCCTGTGCAGGAGAATGTTGGGCAAAATATGGGGACTAAGCCCGAAGATAACCCTGTGGCTATATAATACAGTAATAAGACCCTCCATAGCTTATGGCGCACTGGTATGGTGGCCAAGAGTTAAGTTAAGCACCTGTATCAATAAACTACAAAAGTTCCAAAGCCTGGCATGTGTGGCGGTAACAGGATGCATAAAAACTGCTCCAACAGCAGCCCTAGAAGCTATTCTGGGGCTGCTTCCACTGCACCTGCACATCCAACAGGAAGCAGCAGCATCAGCATACAGATTGAAAGCGCTGAATCTCTGGGAACAAAACAAACAGGCTACTCACACTAATATTGTCGACGTGTATGCGGCTAGTAATGCCATGCTACTCTCTATATATGATAGAGTACCAAAACAACACCTTTTCACAAAAAACTATACTATACAATTACACGAAGAGCCTAGTGATAACTCTAACATTCATGAAATGAGGATATACACAGATGGCTCCAAGATGACAACAGGTACTGGTGCGGGATCGTTTTCAGACGAACTCAATATCCACATATCAACAACCCTGGGTGAGTACAACTCCATATTCCAGGCGGAATGTGTTGGCATCATCCAGGCCGCCTCAGCTGTACTACGAAGGAAGGTAACTAACCAAAAAATTAGAATACTATCTGATAGCGCAGCAGTGTAACGAGCCCTACAGAGACACGACCACTCGACAGGGCTAACAATACAATGTCATAATCTACTGGAAGAGGTATGTAAGCAAAACATTATCACTCTACAGTGGATCAAAGGACACAGTGGATCCAGAGGTAACGATGGTGCGGATGAACTGGCAAGGAGAGGCTCCAAACAACCTATGGCTGGTGCGGAGCCAATCATCCCCATACCATTCAGCCAAATCAGAAACTGGATCCGAGGACACACAAAAAACCTACACCAAGACTACTGGGCAGATACTAAGGATTGCAGACAGTCAAACGAGGCTTTCCCGGACTTAAATCCCAGATACTCCCGAAAACTGCTCAATCTAAAACGGGACAAACTCCAACAAATCGTTGGAGTAGTCACGGGTCACTGCTCACTAAACAAACACTTATTCACAATAGGTGTTACCGACAGTCCTTTGTGCAGAGGCTGCATGGAGGCTGAAGAAACGGCCGCGCATGTACTCTTAGAGTGCAGTAGCGTGGCGAATCAGCGGAGGACACTCCTCGGCTCCCCGACGACCATGCGGGAGGCCTGCGCCGGCGCTAGCGAGCTGCTGGCCTTCCTCGCTGACATTGGGTGGCTGGACTAGAGCGCAACCAACCTACACGCAAAAAGGGCCGACATGCGGCCTAGTTGCGGAAAAGAGCCCGCGCACCAAGTACCAAGTACCAAGTACCAAGCGCTGCCTCCTCTAGTGGTGTTATTTGGGTGCAATGCATGATATATTTTATAACCTTTAATATGCATGTAAGATTCTCTTGTAAAATGTGTCTCAGAAACAAGGCACACATCAACATTTTCTGTGTCTAGGACCACTTGTAGCTCATTTTGATGCTGAAGTAATCCATTAGCGTTCCATGCAATTATTTTTAGTTGTTTCATCATTTTTTCTTACCGGAAGTAGCAGTTATAGCGCTATTTTCAAGTGTTCTTAAACGTTCATCGAATGATGATATGAGAGCTAAAATTTTGTTTAGCTTTTCGTCCACGTTCGTAGCTGTGCTCACTTGCTTTTGATGCATATTTTGTGACTGGGGCAATGGGCGCGGTTGAGCTCCTTTTGCAATTTGGGCATATGAAATATGGTCTGTAACTTTTTGACTAGCACTAGGCATTCTTATTTTACTGGTGCCTGGAACAGGGATCACAGATGCTGAATTTTTTTTCTTTATTTGCTTATTTTTAATATTTTACAGTTCCTTGGCTACTATGCAGCCCCTGTAATTAGCTGGATGCTGTTCACCGCAATGCACACATTTTGGTTTTACTTCTGCTGATTTTGTGCAGTCCTTAGTTAGGTGCTTACCTGTGCATTTCACACACCTGGCTTCTTTACAGCAATACTTTTGAGTATGGCCGTAGGCTTGACATCTTTTGCACTGTGGAATAAGCTTAGATGTTTTTATTGCTTGTATTTCTACCTTGCATCCCAAAATTGATTTTATGCCGTAGATATTTTTAATATCTTCATCTTTTTGAAATGAAAGCAAAAACATATTTAGAGGCTCTTTGCTCCTCCAACTGAGTTTATTGACTGCTTCCTGTATTTTGTATCCGCTTCGTTGTAGATCTTTAACGATTCTCTCGGGCAGACACGAAGACGGTAGGTTTTTTGCCATCACCCGGATTGGCCTATCCTGCTTGTTCTCATAAGAGTGCCACAGAAGGTTATTTTGTGACAACAACTTAGTGATGGACCTGTATGCTTCATCATCAACAGCATTTATTTTCACATTCTCTCCGTTCATCATTTTCGTGATAAACGAATCTTTTTCCAGGCTGGTCGTAAGGACGTCGTAGAATAGTTGATAATTTTTAACGTTTTCGACTACAATTGGCGGCGGCCGAAGTATTTTTTGAGCCTTAGGCTTTTCTATTGTTATGTCATCTTTAAGTGGGGATGGTGATTTATTCAATTTCCTTTTTTTCCTACTCTGTTGACGTACCCACTCAGTTTCTTTGGCGAGATCCTCTTCATCGGTCTCATAATGGACTTCTGGAAGAGGTTCCTTAGTCGATTGTTGATCTGGAACAACAATGCTCTGCTCCTGAATTTGCCGCCTGAGGTGGCACTTCAGTTCCTCGATTGTATTATTGAGGTCATTCACCAGCACCTCTAATCTTTTGCGCTCCTGTTTTTCCTCTTCATAATGTTTGAATAAGAGTTGCTCAGTTTTAGTTTTGAGCGAAATCTCTTTTGTTGAAGACATAATTATTACTTATAAATTATAGATGCACATTTACACTAGTTACGCAATTAAAAATCACGATTCACACATAATAAGTCGGTCATTGCGGCGACCTAGAAAATGCGCGCGATAGTTTGCAGCGCCAACAATCTTACGCGATAGCGAAGCGCGGCGCGACCTTGCTCTGCGGAAATCGGAAGATCACTGATTAATATATAAATATATAATTTTACACGCTAACAGAATAGAGGAGAATTAATTATAAAAAAAACCATAGTGAGAGTTATTCATTATTATTATCTAAACCGGCACTCACTCACATGTTATTGTCA
The DNA here is from genome assembly GCA_948107665.1 of Lomographa bimaculata. Taxonomy (NCBI): domain Eukaryota; kingdom Metazoa; phylum Arthropoda; class Insecta; order Lepidoptera; family Geometridae; genus Lomographa; species Lomographa bimaculata. The sequence continues at coordinate 6,858,204 of OX403597.1, forward strand.
AAGAAAAATGGTTTTTTTTAGGTTTCAGTCATATCCGTTGTACTTATTCTTTGACCATAGAGGAAAGATTTTTTAACGTTCTAAGTTTTTAACACTATACACGTTCACGTAGTTAACATATCTAGAGTCTTCTCGCTAAATTTGTACAATCGCGAAGATAGATGTCTTCGACGTTCACGTGATAGTGAAGTCTACATTTGTGAGCTATTGCAAATTTTCTCATTGTTTTGTCAACAAACTTAACATAGAGGTCCTGAAGATGGTCGCATTATGAACTGCAAAAAAAATACCACATGATTCTCGGCATCTGGCCGGCACCTGTGTCATATTATGGTTGCCTGCCTGTATAGATTCTCAGCTTGTAAAATATAGATGAAAAATATATAAATGACACGCATGCTCTCAATAATGTTTTGTGCTCTGGTTAGAGCAAATTTAACAGATATCCACTATCCATACTGTTTGTAATGAGCATATGAGAATTCTTGATATAGCAAATTTGATTATTGGGGTCAATTTTGTATGAAAGATAGGAGTTACTTGGCCAATGAAATGATAATATGTACTTACTGACGGAATTAATACTTGCTGTATTATTCCAGGATACACATCTGAAGGTTTACATGATACTATCAACGCCTTACGGTTTCCTCGCGTAACTAGTTATATTTCACGATAAAAAGTTATATTTCATGGTCTAGAGTACTTTAGAGTCTAGACCAACTACTGCGTTTGTGCCGTTTTGTAATTCCAACTCCAAGCCACCCCTTTGAAGATTGTACACTACTAACCCTCACACTATATATATCTCTTAATAAAAACGCCCAAAAAGGAACACTCACGGATTACTTGCGAGTCCGCCATTTTAAAAAACCAAAATCTGAATAGTAAAAAAAAACTATATAATTATCGAACCTGCTCACAAAATTTCACGAGAATCAGTTGAGAAGTGTGACCTTTAGGGGAGAACAACCGGAAATCCACCGGACATACGAAAACAATAAATTTAAAGCTAAAACAAAGACCTTGGCTTTCGATGAGTCAATTAGAATAGTACGTCCATACAAATAATATTAATTTGGTTAATCGAGTTTAATAACATTTGGTTTCTTTGACACCCAACATTTTCGCAAGATAAATATAAAACCGAAATAAAGCTAAGTTATGATAACTCTGTGTGTTTGGTCGAAAAAATAAAGAAAAATGCAAAACCCTCGCGCCATTTTTCCTCATACTTTCCGGAACTTTCTCAAAAACACCCGCAGTTTGAAAGGGCAACTTTGCAGACTTTCACGAATATTATTTCGAATAGTAGGTACTCCTGAACTTGCACAAAAATAACACCACAGGCGTTGTGGCCTAGGTCCCACATCCCGTCTGTAACTTGTTTGAGCTTTTGCATCGTAAAATTGCCGATTCAGCTTTTTTTGCGTGCAAAAATTCACAAAAAACAGTTTTTTCGCCAATTCCGTTGTTCGACGCTTCGGTAGAACAATCAAAAGTTGCTTTTCATTTAACTTATCGGCCGCTCCGCAAACAATGTGGCTATCGGAGTGTTAGACAGACTCGAAATTGGTTTAAACCTTTGTCTTGTTGCTTCGAATATAAAAAATAACGGGTTCAAATTAGAACTTTACAATAACAAAGACACGATTGATGACAAACTAACTCCTCCCACGCAATGGATTTTGATGCGGTTTTCACCATCAGATATTTTTTTACGGAAGTTGTATTATATAATAAAACCAGATTAAGTTAATATGTAAGTAGAAAAAAACAATGTTTTGCAACCAAGACGCCGAAAATTTACGTGGATTACGTAAGCCTTATGAGATACAAATTATGTAATTAAGTACTAGAGAATTGTAGTTCTTCTAAAATCACAAGTATAATTATTACCTCGTCCCCCGACCCCGCGACGTGATGAGTTGTGTCACATCAAATTATTTTTGCTCGTTTAAGTATGTCTTTAGAAGTATATAATATAGTATATAGTTCTTCTGTAGGTGTGTTATGTGGCTATACATGTGTATGTGACTAAACTACTTCTAATCGTTTTGATTCAAGCAGTACACTTAAAAACAACACACAGCTTCCCAGCAGCAGGTCACTTATCACAGTATAAATACAAAAGGGGAATAAAACAAATATCGCTCAAACATTTTGTAAGCCGCTTGCCGAAGGAAAAGTGCCCAGAATACTGGGCAGAATAAATATAAATTAAGGAAAAAAAATATTTAAAAAAAATATTCTCATGGACACACTTAGGTACGTAGCTTGGATTTGATAAAGTACGGCCACCAGGATCCCCTAGCCCGATCAGTTCATCTGAATCCCGAAGGGATCCTCGTGGAACTCATATGTTCATCAGAATCCATTAATTAAACAAAAGGAGTACGTAAATACAGTACTAGGCATCCATAGAGGTGAAAGAGGTAAAAAGCTTTTCTTCTTTACGTGGCATTGAAACGCATGCCGGGCATTACCTATAAAATAGAATATAAATTTATTTCTATAAGTCACATCAATAACTAGTACGAGTAATAAATATGAAATTGAAATACTTAAAACTACCCTAATCATTAATGCACTCACACAAAATAGTCCCAACTCAGCATAATATCGAAGAAAGTACCCACCTATCTCCGACGCTGGTATTCTGTTGGAATTACTTATTAATCTGCTGGTATTACACATGGAATTATAAATCTGCTGGTTTACACAAAACCTAATATAAACAAACCAATCAATGATAAGGATTCCTAACGATAACCAATGCAATAAGCCAATTACACAGCGCTACTTGCATCTCGATAACCGTTCAGTTTATTCGATGAATAATTTTCCGACCAAATTGACTCGAATAGGAGCTTCGTTGAAAGGCTCCCAACATTTCAATGCAAGTAGATGCAAAACGATGGAATTAATAAACGAATCAATAACAACTGTTATTATTGTTTTATTTGTTCTCACTGCTGGGACTTGGGTTCTTCCCTCGCAGGGTTTAGGATATATTCTGATTGAATTGACAATACAGCTGGCGTGATCGGTAGATTTCTGCCGTCTGCGCCGTCTCTTGTTGTTTGGTCCTGGGTTCGGTTCCAGGCAGAACCACATTTATCCTTACAAATGGAAATTTCTGGTTCTGGATACGCAAGTCTTTGAATTTAGTGCGGGGCTGTGAGTGTGAATGTGTTTTTTTTTAATGTAACTATTACGCTGGTGTGCTTAGATGACACATCTTCTTGGAGTTTTGTGATTCTTGAACGTGCTGGTTTTCTTATAAGGTATGTGCTTAGTTTCAACTCATCGCCCGTTACGATTTGATACAATTGTAGAAACTATGACAGTGAAGTGTGCTTAACATCAACAACTAGGCTACTTACCATTAGCTAGGGGTGCTCTGGATAAAATCTAGCAAAACAATGGCAACAATATAAATAATAATACAGTCACTTGTTTCAAAACAGTCAGCTAGGCTGAAGAGTTGTATGTTACACAGGTGTAACGACGAGGAAATCATTGTTCCTCCATAGTAACATGGCAGAGATCAACTGGCGATTATACTGTCTATCTTTTTTTTTTATCTCTGATAGGCTAATATATGCCCCCTTTTTTACCTTATGGTAAGTGATGACTTGGTAAAGATTGGTAACCACGCTAGGCTTAGAAAGACTTGATTTTAGGAATAACTGGCGGAACATGTTATTGGTGATTTGGGCGGCATATTTTTCTACTTAAGTGTGATATTACTTTCTTACTTTTGATATGTAAAAAAAAACGGGTTGCACTCCGGGAGTGCCGGCAGAAGTGAATACTTGAACATTAACGTTGTAAACAGCAGAAGCAGGCATACATTTTCGCCGCGCGGTAGAAAGAGAGGGGGATATTATTTCCTCTCTTACGCCGCGCCGGCGGTCTACTCTCACTCCGTCTTACGAATTTTCACGTCACGTGTCCTGACATTTTTTACTCATCCCAAAAAAAAGCGTAACGCCGCTTAAGAAGTTTTCGCTTCAAAATCCCGTAAAATTTAGAAAAGTTGTGTCTTTGTGACTCAAGGGACGCGTGACAAAACCGCTCCTGAACAATAAAAGGTTCAAACATAAAGTTTGAACTTTCCGCTGAGTCACATGCTAACAGCACTTAACCTTAATGGGCGTTTCCATTAATTCGCCGCAAGATACCGCAACGCTTTTGTCGAAAAAAAAAAGCGGAAATATAGCAAAAATGCGGCTGAATAGGGGGCCACAGCCCAGAGGTCAGAGGTTTCCGCTAATTCTTCAGTGGCGAATGAATAAGCGAATTCTGAATGGCAAATAAACATTTCAATGAGATGGCTCAATTTGGAGAGTGAAAAAATGAGGGTAGGGCTCGATAATGTGCTAAAGTTTTTCTGAAGATATTGAGTGGAACTGGAATTGCTCATATAACGTATTATTTTTAATAAATTAGGTAGGTACTTTTTTTGCACTTATATTACTTACATAAACATGTGGGTTTAGCGCAAAAGTAAAAATGGCGTTGTTGATTTTGTATAATTTCCAAAACCTGTGATTCTTCGAGTGTTAATGTGCAATAATGGTGGATTATTCACCGTTAATACTTAGTAGACGTGCATGAGTTTAGGCAAATCATAGAAGTTTAAAAACCTGTTTTTTGCCTATGACTGGACCTTGAGTCTTTTACTTGACTTTGACTCTTTTACAGTGACTGATGAGTTGATGACTAAGACTTTTAATATGAAATACTTGACACTGGCTAAATGTACAAGATTTTGAAGCCAAAACATAGAAGAAGAAAAAAAACATGGATATGTTTTTGTATTTAGTATTACTGTAGTAAATTAAACTCAGACAATCAAGATCGGGATCTTTTTAACATAAAAGACAGTGCAATAGAATCACTAAATTTCATAAACTGCTACTTTGCCAACATAGGAAAAACGTTAGCAAGTAAAATTATCCTTTCAAATCAAAGTACCCCACCGTCGAAAAAAGTAGCTTCTGAAGAATTCCTTTACCATTCTTTCGCACTTTTTCCTACTGACTGCTCTGAAATTGAATCGATCATTATTAATCTTAGATCAAGTTGCGCTGTAGGACATGATGGAATTCCCGCACAGGTTCTAAAATCGACTAAAAACATTATTGTACCCCTTATCAGTTATATCTGCAATCTAAGCTTATCTAGTGGCACCTTTCCGAATTCTTTTAAAATAGCCACTATAAAACCAATCCACAAGGGAGGAGACAAAGACAGTATCAACAATTACCTAAAGTTATGGAGCGCCTTCTTAATAAACGCCTCATTCTATTTCTAACTAAATTTAAAATTATTTCTCAAAAGCAATTCGGCTTTGTATCCGGCAAATCTACTGAAGATGCTGTGTCTGAACTGACAGACTTCATTGTTCGGCATGTAGACAAAAAAGAGAAATGTGTTGGTATATTTTTGGACTTGGCAAAGGCGTTTGATACTGTCTCTATCCCCATCCTTCTGAACAAAATGGAAAAAATTGGTATAAGAGGAGTTGCCCTAAGACTTTTCACTGACTACCTCACAAATAGAAAACAAAAGGTAAAGATAGCTAATTTAGTAAGTGAAGAGATCCCTAACACCTATGGTGTGCCACAGGGTAGCATTTTGGGTCCAACCCTTTTCTTAATTTACATAAATGAACTCTGTAACCTTGAACTGGTAGGTGGTAGGTCAGTGGCCTTTGCGGATGATACCGCTCTATTGTTCGCAGCTCCTACTTGGGAAGAAGCGATGAAAGCAGCCGAGATCGGTCTAAAGGAAGTCATGTCGTGGCTGCGTAATAATTTACTAACTCTAAACGTTATGAAAACGAAATACTTGACTTTTGCTAAGACTTCAAATGACAAACCACGTAACAACTGCAAAAACATTGTAGCTCATACGTGTTCTGACCAAACCCATTGCTCATGCTCTGAGTTAGAACATGTGGTGTTAATTAAATATCTTGGTGTTATTGTTGATAGGCAACTTAAGTGGCAGGAACACATCAAAGCTCTTACCGGTAGGGTGAGAAAAGTAATTGTAATATTTAAAAGAGTAAGACATATTGGTGATACAAGCCTTCTGAAACAAATCTATTATGCACTGTGCCAGTCACTGCTGTCATACTGCATCGTTGTATGGGGTGGAACTTATAAGACTACCCTCTTACGCATTGAGAGGGCGCAACGTGCAGTGCTAAAAGTAATGTTCACAAAACCGTATAGATTTCCCACAAGACAACTGTACGCAGAGACCAATCTTCTGACAGTTAGGCAAACCTTTATTTACAAATAAGTTATGAAGGTCCATGCTGGTACTAATTTTGATATTGTAAGCTACAATAAGACACGCAGAAAAGAGCGTCTCATTAGATATCCGAAGGTCTCTTCTGCTTTTGCTCAACGCAACTTGAACTATTTAGGACCGTTCTTGTACAAAAAGATTAATAAAATCATAAATATATTGCCTCAAACGGTTTACAAGGGCAAAATTACCCTAAATAAATTTCTACTAACGCTAAGCTATGACAATACAGAAAATATGATAAGCTGTAAAACTGAATCAACTATTAGTTTTCACATTTACAACTCATTCGAATTACACAGTAACGATCTCACATAATTGACACATACACACACATACACACACACTCACTCACGCGTACACACACCCACACTCAAACACACACCCTCACTCATTCTCACATTCCATCGTCCGCATATATATATATATATATACCCACGCACTTAAGTGATACAACAATCGTAACTATCTGCCTTAATAAATAAACCCTACATTATTATAATTTCTATATATACTATTGGTTTACGTAATTTACTGACATATGACAAGCTAAACCATATATTTATATGTGTAGGTATTGTTATATATTAGCATACAGATAAATTCATATTTATTTTAGAATTATAAAAGTTATTAATATATATTTGGCATAAATACTAACGCAAAATAAACATAATAATTAAAAATATGCATAAACGAAACCTACTCCACAGCTCCTGTCCAAGAAATACACTAACCGGCTCGCGCCGCTGTTAGATACCTACTTGCAGTAAGGTAAACAACAAGCGGCGTGCGTGATATCTACTTAGTCACCATCATACTTTCGCACAGTTTTGTGTACTAATATAGCGATATTATTATGTATAAGTATACTTCCACTCCTTAGTAGTATGAACTCCCATCCTTTTAATAATCTATCTATCCTATCCTATGGTAGACTTTGCTACTGTATTTTTTGTCGTAAAAAGTTCCTGCATCCGAATAAGAGTTGGCAGCCGTAACACAGGTTCGACCTAGCACGGCTACCAAAGTGTTGTGTTACTTAAAATAAAAATAAAAAATTGTTTTTATATACCTTTCTACTACTAATCAATTAGATATTATTTAAGTGCACTTAGTTATAAAGATGTAAACATTTCGATGAAATAAACTTATACTTATACTTATACTTATTTAAATCGTCTTGTGATTATTGTAGGTAATCTTCATTTACAGTTCCATGTCATAACATTTGACTTTGACAGCTATTATTACGTGTTTAGTTCGCTCAATCTTTTACATCTACCTACAAACAAATGGACTCGTATCTAATACAAACTCTACGAAATAGTGGAGTAGTGTACCTATTAACATGTACAAACGTGGATACATGTCCATATATATATATATATATATATATATATATATATATATATATATATATATATACACAATCTAAAGATATAAATTATATGTTTACAGTATCCATCACTTCTCAGCTTGTTATTGCTTGCAACAAGTCGCACTATTTTCACCTTACGAAGTTAGTAGCTTAGATTTAGTTTATTATGTGCATAGGATAGTTTTTTATTCCATGGATAAACAAACAAACAAACGCATTCACACTCACAGCCCCACACTAAGTTCAAAGACTTGTATCGTAGGTGCCGAAAACATTCACATCACACACACATATATGATAAGAACGAAGGATTGACCATGATCGATAAGAACAAAGTTGTGGGGCTCAGGAAGTAAATAATAATAGCATGGCTGTACCAAACAAAAAAATATTTATTTGGTTATCAACACAACGTGTAGTTAACTGCAATGTTAGACTCTTCAGCCGTAGTAGTTTCTAAAAATTGTTTGGTAGATGACGTCAAAAGTCCCCGTAAAACGTTTATATTAACGAAAAGATAATTTCGTCGCTTCAGGAAGGGCTTGAGTAGCTCAGCGGTTAGAGCAATAGGGCATGACACCCAATGGCCGCGGTTACCCAATCCCCGCCTCAAGCTATCATTTTTCCAATCTAAATTAACCACTATAGTTCTGCCTAGCATGGCTAATTTTATATAAACAAAAATCAATAAATAATAAGTAATATAATTGGTATATTGTGATGAGAAACTTTTTTTTCTCGTAAACAAATAAATACAACAAATTCGTTCATGTTCCTGCAATTCATGCACAAGTTTAATCCTCTTACAATCCCACATACATGGCAGCTGTAAATTAGCACGCTGAGAACAACAAGCGCTACTCTAACAAGCTGTACATTTTAATTACGAAACTTAAGCCCCGGAGAATCTGGCAACACCACCAAATTATAGAAATATTGCTAAAAAACTGGGATGCCGTTTTCATAAAAAAATATTTGAAAACCGTTTATACTTTTCAATAGTTTGTGTTATTCTGATTCGTGGTACCTACTTATAATTAAAAATAATAAAACAAGACCTTTGGTTATCTACGGTATACGTCCGATATATAATTATATACTATATTAACGTTAATGTGTAATGATGATGGATAATTAACCATTAACTGATCGAGACGAAATCAAATACCTGATTTTGGGTTTTCGCTCCAAAACTTCAATATAAGTTTTTTTAATCTGTGATAGGCAAACGTTTCACCACTATCTCACCTAATGTTAAGTAACGATGCGGTCGACGATGGATCACGCTTACATAGAAAATACCTATTCACTCTTGACTAGCAAATTTTCTACCACTTTACTAGAGCATAACTTGACTATGTACTATGACTCTTTTAATTGACTTTAACTGTAATTGGTGACTAGGAAACAGAGAATAGTAACAACTTTGTTTTTGGACCTTTAGGTCTTTAGGTCTTCAAGTCAAGAGTGAATAGGTATCTTCTAGGCAACTATGCTACATCCTCGGCTGTATCATCGCATTCCATAAGATGAGATAGTGGTCAAAGGCTTGCTTAAAGAGCATAAAAAAAACAACGGGTTGCACTCCGGTGCCGGCATAAGTGAAAACTTGAACACAGTAAAAAGCAGGAGCAGGCATACATTTTCGTCGCGCGGTAGAAAGAGAGGGGCATATCTACTCTCCCTCCGTCTTACGAATTTTCGATCAGGTCACGTGTCCTGACGCGAGTTTAACATTTTTTACCCGTCCCATACAAACAAACAACAAACAAACAAACGCATTCATACTCACAGCCCCACACTAAGTTCAAAGACTTGTATCGTGGGTGCCGGAAACATTCACATCTCACACACATTACACCCAGTACCAGAAGCACAAATGTCCCTTGGGAAGGAATTTGTGCTCCTGCCGGGAATCGAACCCAGGACCCACGGCGCAGAGGGCGGACACCTGTCCACTGCGCCAACTGGTATACATCTTGCGAATAACAGTTATGATTGGTTAATGTGAAAATCTGATACTACGATCCGTTGGGAAGTACCCTTAATTACGTATATGACGAAAATTAAAAATATCCTAGCAACACCAGATTAAAATGACCTGAAATTGCTTGAACTCGCCTTTTATTAAGATAATAAAACTCTGTGGGAAATGCACCCTCGTCTGAAACTTGGCCTGGGTATTGCGGAGAGTTTTATGTGCGGCAAGACATAATTTCAATTAGTTTGTGAAAAAAGCGGTAAAAACTGGTGGAGAACGCCTGAGGAAGTTTGGAAACTTTGACTAGGCCTCGTTCGCAGCCCTGAGGTGGGATGTGGAGAAAGTTGGAAAATTAAAATGATATCAGGGTCTGTTATAAATAATATTTGAGATGAAAACAGAGACGGTTTGTTAAAATTTTGAATTGCAGTTTTTGCCGCGAAAGAGAAAAAAACTCATCCCGAAGAAGAGCATCGTACATGCTCGAAACCTAGGTCGACAATATCGATCAAATGACGTGAGTGATAGCCGTAGTTCAATTTTAATATTATAATGTTTAATTCTCACGAAAACTTTAATAGTAAAGTAAAAGTAATATGACTGTCTTATAACTAAGTAATATTTATAAAAATTAAATCCGGTATTGACCTTAGGTACAAGTTAAATTTATCAAACTTTGTTAATTAAGGGCTGTGGATTTTGTAAATCTTCTAATATATAAAATTCTCGTGTCACAGTTTTCGTTGCCATACTCCTCCGAAACGGCTTGACCGATTTTGATGAAATTTTTTGTGCTTATCCGGTATCTATGAGAATCGGCCAACATCTATTTTTCATCATCATCACTTTTCATCATTATCAACGCGGGTGAAACCGCGGGGCGCAGTTAGTCTAATATATAAAATTCTCGTGTCACAGTTTTCGTTGCCATACTCCTCCGAAATGGCTTGACCGATTTTGATGAAATTTTTTGTGCTTATCCGGTATCTATGAGAATCGGCCAACATCTATTTTTCATCATCATCATCATCATCACTTTTCATCATTATCAACGCGGGTGAAACCGCGGGGCGCAGCTAGTAAATAATAAAAAAAGAAAAATAACTTGTGATTCCTATTAATAGTGGATTGTTATTGTCAATAGATCGCGAACTCGCATAAGTGTAGGCTAATTATTTTAGATTGACTATGACTGGCATATGACTCTTTTATTTGTCATTCACTGTGATTGGTGACTAGGACTATTTATATTTCACACCCATACTAAGTTCAATAACTTATGTCGTTGGTGCTGGAAACATTCACATCACAAGCAAATCAAATAAAATCAAAATGCTTTATTCACATGGGCCCAAAGAGGCACTCATGAAAGTTAATGATTCTACTGCGAGATTCGTAAAATTACAGCCATCTCGAGAAGAAACTCGGAGGCGTATTATTTTTTTTCATTCATTTTTTCAAATCGTTAACACTTACACGTAATTATATTAACCTAGGTATATCTATATTATGTAGTCGCTAGAAAGCGCTTGTGCAGTTTGCCTCCATTCATCCTTGTCATTAATATAGTCGATCGTTTTATAGTAAGTAATACTTTTTTAATTAATGCCCGTTTTATTACAAATTTGAACTTTCCCAGTGGTAATTCAGTTACAATTTTTGAAATTCTATTGTAAAATCTAACCCCATTTGCCATAAAAGATTTTCGTTTTGGTTAATCTAAATGCGCGCACTGTAATTTTATGCTTATATCTATTAAGATTGTGTGCGTCGCTTCTTAATTTATATTTACCAATATAATTTGCGAACATGCATAATATTTTCAACGATGTAAAGCTTAAGTTTTTAGGTATTATTATTAGTATAGGTAATTATATATAGCTTATAGGTAACTCAAGTAATTAAGCGCACTCCCACTATCCATCATTATAATTATAATCATCAAAATAAAAATGAATATTTACAACCTATATATATTTTTTTCAATACCGTCACTGATAAGTAGTTTACAATCCTGCAGGGGGTGGTTAAAATCGACAATTCTGCCCAGTTTTCGATATTTAACCACCCCTCGTAGGATTGCACATTAACACTGCCTATATACCAATTACTTCTTGTGGAGATAAGGTAGGTAGGTAACTGGGTAGGTGGGAAAAAAAACAGTTGAAATTTTTAATTAAAACTAATTCTTAACTCTCCTTTTTGTAAATTCGATAGTCGGGTAAAATGTCAACCTTGTAAGCCTAGTAAACATTGAAGCATGAAAATCTGTGTCAATATCGATTATTATCTTCTCCAGGTAAAGTTCAACCAGTTATTATCCACGGAAGATCCCTTGACACGAAACAACCTAGATTCAAAAGTCCCATTTGAACAATGCTAATGTTAGCAGATATTTTGTGGAACAAACAAACTTGTTTGTACATAGCTTTATTCATACATATGGTTCAAAAAGTTTCCGTAGCACACATTAGGTGGAACACTTACTAGTGTTAGGGTTAGCTAGCTTTCGAAATGGCTTTGGTGAAATTTATGTGTTAGATTTTCGTTTTTTTTTGTCACTCTGTTTCTTTTTTATTTATTACCAACATGAAAGTTTAACAAAATATTCAAAATCATGCATCTATAAACCTCGTAAAGATTTGTCTAGATGCAAGGTCCTCTACAATAATATAAACTTAGCAATAACAAATCAGTAACAATATACACGTGCAAAGTGAGTTCTAATTATACTTAGTATTGAGTAGGTAGTAATTAACATTCTTTATTATTGTTAAACGAACGCAGCGCCTGTGGCAGCGTTTGTATATCGTGTTGAATACTAGCACTATTTAGCAGTTCTTGTGTTAGTTTTTCAGAATACTTGAGAGTCTTTTATCATAAACACAACTAAACAGCACGGATCGCGACTCGGCGACACCAAAACAAGTATTACGTATGTTAAACTGTTATGTCAAATATCACCAAACAGTTAAATATACTAATAGGAGTAGGGGCAAGCGAAACTACTTTCCGAAAGCACGGATATAAGAAAGTAGGACTTAATGCCGCACGAACGGATGCAGTCGACATGGTGGGGCATGCTTGACTAGAAAATACCTGTTTACTCTTACATAAAGAGGCGTTTTTTTATTCAACTTTTATTTGGAATATTACCTATTTGGATATGCCAGCCCCATCATGAGGCCTATGAAACTTATTAATTGACGGAACGCGTAGCGCGAGCGAGGCGTCACAGTTTCAGCTTGGGATAAATGCTTTTGCATGTCCGGCGGATTTCCGGTTGTTCTTCTCTACAGGTCGTATTTCTCAACCGATCCTCGTGAAATTTTGGGAGCAGGTTAGATATTTATGCAGTTTTTTGGTCGATTCAGTTTTAGCCAATTTATCAAAATAGCGGAGATAGAGGGTTTGAAACGTAAAAAAAATCATATTACGGCCATTTAGAAAAATATGCGAGGTCTTCAGCTTACAGAGCAACTCGTTTATTTTTAAAACATAACAAGCAGGTAACAAAGCGAATATATTGTAATATTGTACTATCGCAAAGTAGTCACAAGCCAAGAGAGAACTTTTAGAGATAAAGAGTATTTGTGTGTAACCAGTTTGGTGAAACAATAAAAAAAGAGCCAAGCACCGATAATTACAGTTCTTGAACATAGCCTATGACACTCATAGAAATAGTCTAGCTATCTATTAGTGAAACAATTTTCGGAATCGGATTTGTTTCAAATATCACCTTTTACAAACAAACTTTACCTCTTTATAATAATGGTAAAGATTAACTAAATATAGCACAACAACATACAAGTAGGTAACAAAGCAAATTTATACTACCGCAAAGTAGTCATAAACCGAGAGAAAACTTTTAGAGATAAAGCGCCAAGCACCGATAATTACAGTTCTTGAACATAGCCTATGACACCCATAGAAATAGTCTAGCTATCTATTAGTGAAACAATTTTCGGAATCGGATTTGTTTCAAATATCACCTTTTACAAACAAACTTTACCTCTTTATAATAATGGTAAAGATTAACTAAATATAGCACAACAACATACAAGTAGGTAACAAAGCAAATTTATACTACCGCAAAGTAGTCATAAACCGAGAGAAAACTTTTAGAGATAAAGCGCCAAGCACCGGTAATTACAGTTCTAAACACAACAAAATTTCCAGCAATTAATCACAGCTATTGAAAGTAAACAATAAGGAAGGAGCCCTGGACCATGGCTCAGACAAACAACATTAGTCAACTGTCAACTTGTGAACCCTTTCAGACAGGGACAAACATTGGTAGCGGTCGAAATATTACTTTTCGAGTATGTGGATAGTGGAAGCCGGAGATAAATGGTAGATCTTTTGAAAATAGAGATGTATTTTAAGCGTAGTGGTTTAAAAGAGATTTAAGCTTTCATGAAGAGAACATTTACGTGAATTGCAAGATTATAATCTCCTCTATCTTTTCTCTATATAGTTTAACACAAAGTCGGTTTCCGCGTCTATCTGTATTTCCACTAACTCCTCCTAAACTACGCAACGAATGTTGATACAGTTTTCAGCATTAGTTAGATAATTTTTCCTGGAAGGTTTATATATTATATCACAGAAAAATAAAATTACGTGGCTTACGTAGGATAAATCTTTAGTTATACTTAAAAATTATGACCTATAGAATTCGAATTCTTCTTTAGACCTAAGGAAAACTGCGCAATGTAACGTAACGTAATGTAAAATAGAGATATGCATCTCTATTTGTTACGCTTAACTCATTATTTATTAAATTAAAACTTTAATTAAAAATTGCGTTACTTACGACGCTATTTACTTTTATTCAGCAAGTTATCTAAAAAAATATTATAGTTTTCTCAGGCATTCAAAAAAAGTAAAATATAATTCCAATGAATACTTTAGAATAAATTAAAGCTTAAATAATATAATTCTAACAGAATAAATCAAAGGTTAAAACAACCGGAAAAACAATCACGGACCGAAGTCGCTCGGCCACTGTGTAAAGAAAAGTCATCTGCAAACATTATATAATAAATAAATAAACGATTTCTCAATAAACGGGTGCCGGAAACATTCACATCACACACAAACAGTCACAACCAGAACCAGAAACACAAATTTTCCTTAGAGATAAAACTTGAGTTCCCGCTGGAAATCGAACCCGATACCCCTGCTTCGAAGTCGAACGCTCTTATTTGAACCAACGGGCAGTACATTGTTTAAAAATAAATTCTATAATCAAACCTCACATTTTTTTCAGCTTTTTTTTTTTCTAAATTACACTTTGCACTGCCGGGGCGGGTAGAGCACTAGCTCTGTAAGGGCAATATTAGCAAGAGTGTTTAGACCATAATCATTGAAAGCCTACGGACGGGCACAACTAGTGCTACATAAAAGTATTCATCCATCAGCTTATAACTTACTGACAGTCTTACTTATAAACCCCTCTTAATTTTTAATCAATTGCTTAGCTACAGTTTAATAACAATTTCACTCATAAACGCGATTTAGCGTTAAGTAATGCTTAAATAGTTGTCAAAATTAAACACCGCCATTGCCTAGTTTAAACTTGCTAAGAGGCAAGATGGCGGGGCTGATATATTTCAATAATAATTGTGTCAAAACTTTTTACGTAAGGCGCAAAATTGTTTACTTCGACAACCGTTGAATGTCACCTGTCTTAGACTTTCATTTCAATAGATTAATAAAACCACATTTTTGACAACTTTATTCGTATAATTTCACTTTTAGTCGACTATTTTGGTTATAGTCTATGGCGATCGTGTACATTTCGATTATTTTCGATTCTCTGTGTGTTTCTCAACTAAGCAGAGCCTAACTAATGTTTATGAGTGAAAAAAAGTTAATCATTGATTATGGACTTAAGAGCTGCTTAACTAAGAGGTGGCTAAGCATTGCTTAGCGACATTTTTATAAGTAAGACTGTGATTTGTTACCAGTTGGGTACACTAATAATCACGACACGTTACACGATTTCAAATATTTGGATCACTTTTCCCGCCCGCCATGATTGTTTCGATTTTCCGCAAACTTATATAAATATTTTTATTGTTCCCCTAAGGAGGTGTTCTCAGTTCCTTGGGGGCATTCATCAATCATAATTTATTACCCCATTGTTATCGTGGCCCTGAATAATCGCTCATATCCGAAACACCTTCATAAAGACGTAGATATACTGGAGTCCGAAATAAAACAATACACAGGTATGTTATTAAGTTTTATTTTGTTATGCTGATATAGCTGTGACGTCATTGAACTAAGTGTTCCATGACGTGTTAATATTTTACCTTTGTTATTGATATTGTAACTTCTATATCAAAGTAGGTAAAAAAGTTTTTGATATTCATATTAATTTATTATGATACCGACTATCACATCTCAATATACAATACTGAAATAGACTGAATCCTACAACACAGGACTTAATTTAATATTAGTTATGTTTGAAATATTTAAGTGTCATTTAATAAATTTATCATTTAATAGATATAATATTTTTTGTAATGGAATCTTGCGTCTCTGTTCCGTAAAATTGCATTCATTAACGTTACCCCTGTTCATAAAATCTGAGACACCAATTTCTTGTCAAATATTATTAACTTAGGTTATTATCTAGGTTCTTATTTAATTTAACTACCTGAAAAGATCTAAGATCTCTCACCATCCCAGATTTTACTTAATGTCTTTCGGTAGAAACAATTGGAAACACTCCCCAAAAGCTTTGATATACATATTAGGATATACGGTCGATCTAATGCCCACCCCCCCTATCCGGTTTACTTTATGTCTTTGGTAGAAATTACAAGAAATACTACCCCAAAAGCCGTATATAACACGGTTTCTGTAGACTAAAACCTACTATACCCTAACCTAAAAATATCTAAGGCCCTATCACCACGAATAAAGTCTTTGTAAACTAAAACCTACTCTTCCCTTACCTAAAAAGATATAAGGCCCTATCACCCCCTGGTTTACTTATTTTCTTTGACAGACACTACTAGAAACACTACTCCAAGAGCCGTATGATATAAACGGTCTCTGTAGACTAAAACCTTCTCTTCCCTTCTTTAATTCAACTAACTAAAAAGCATCCAGCATTTCCTAGACTGTTACTCTGTTTTCTTTATCCATTGGCCTTTTTAAGGCGAACAGGCGGCTAAGTGAGAGCTCTTAACTTAATTAACTTAGTTATTGATGAGCGGGTCTGTCGATAATTCTGCATGGAACTGATACTTTAATGAACTTAAACTTTTTCTTTAGTTGATCGGATTTGTAGAGAGGATTTGGATAGATATTATAATTTGTAGATAGACTGATAAATAGATAAACTATTTATTGTGTACCAATTAAGATAGAAAATAACAGTGAAAAATAATAATTATAAATAACTGAGGCTAGTGCAATGGGCGGTCTTATCGCTCAAAGCGAATCTCTTCCAGACAACTTTTTATATACTCTTTATTGAATATCTTAAAATAACAAAGAATACAAATAGGAATGATAGTTAATAATTAGATAAGTGTACAATAGGCGGTCTTATTACTGAGAGCGATCTCTTCCAGAGCGCCTTTGAATGGAGAGGAATAACGCAAGATTAACTAACGTTTCGTGTTACTAGCTATACAATGTGTAACAAAAAGGTGTAGTAATATTCAAGCCACGCATCTACATTTATGGAGTCTAACAGAAGCTTCTGAATTCGCGGCAGCAGCATGAATATTAAGTTATGATGAATTAAAGTTTCTATAAAAATATGTCATTATCTCATTTTTATCAGCTAGCGTTCTACACCACATAGTCTTTGGACCTAGACGTCTGTAAGTGGTGACTATAATAAAGGTCAAGGTGCGCTACAGATGTAACCGGTTGTCAAAGATATATGAAAAATATATTTTTTCTATGGCAAAAATTATCTCCGATGTCAACTTTCGTTCTCTGGCAGACGATTTCTGGCACGATACATACATCACCAAGTATTACACCTTTCTGTTACAGGTTGTATATAGATAACTTCAGTTTTTTCAAGTAATTTAGGTTTAAATATGAAAGAGGTAAAACACTTTTTCTTTACGTGGAATTGCAACGCATGCCGGGTACAGCTAGTAATATAAAGAAATTAAAATCTTACATCTCTTAAACATCTAAATTTAATAAATCTTACTCATTCGCCAGTGACTTGATACAATGTTGAAAGAATTTTAACAAAACCGCTTCATCACAAACTCTATTTCACAAGAAGAAGTGACAATGTGAACACATCATAACGAACGCGAAGCAACCGTCGGTCTCGTCCCTTCGTAATGCAAGCGAAGGAAATTGGATTTTTCTTTATTCTCTGGGTAACTTGATATTGCGTGAATTATGGAAATTGCCAGCTAAATTGTTGATTTATTGGTGTCACCTACAGCCAACGACCCGACCAGTGTTAATAACAACAAACGGATTTATACTCACAGCCACACACGAATTTTAAAGACGTTTATCGGGGTTGCTAGAAACATTTACATCACACATACACAAATGTCCCTTGGAAGGGAAAAGGTGCTCCCCATTACACATTTTATTTTTTAAATAAAATATGATACAATTGCATGGGAAATAATTTTAACGGTGGGTCCGCGCGAATCTCTCGAATTATTTAAAGAAACAGGCATACTTACCATACTTAAATTCTATCGCTTTCCATCTTTAAAAATATTATGCATGCTCGCAAAAATATTAATAATTATACATTAAGGAGCCACGCACACAATCTTAATGAGCATAAAATAGCGGTGCGCGCATTTAGATTAAGAAAAACGAATAAATCTATTATAGCAAATGGGGTTTGATTTTACAATAATATTCCTAAAATTGTAACGGAATTGACACAGGGAAGTTTAAATCAGTTATAAAAATTAATCAGGAAATCTTATTTATTATAAAACGAATGACTATAATAATACCTATATTGATGACAAGTATGCATGGAGGCAAACTACACAAGCGTTTTCTGGCGACTACATAATATAGATACATTTATATATACCTAGGTATAATATTAAATCTTGTATACGTATAAATTACTAAGCGTTTTAAAAATAATTAAAGGTAAGCAAAGCTTAAAATACTTAACCGACTTCACCGCTTTATCTTCGGAAACTTGATCAGATTTAATGTATTGCACACGCATTATTGACGATAACTCAAAAACAAAAAATCAGATCTTTATCAAATTTCAACGGGACCACATGAAAAGCACCAGATTTCAAATAAAAAAATAATTATCAAAATCAGTTCACAACGAAAGAAGTAATGAGGTAACTTTTGAAGTCGGGTAAACGAGAACATCGTCAAAGTAGTCCACAAAATAGGCATTTTTGACGATATTTCAAGAACTACTGATCAGATCTTGATCAAATTTATATGGGACCAATTCCAAAGCAATATCTTTCAAACTAAAAATCAGAACCAGAAATATTTTTTTTTCCTTGGGGAGATAAGCTGGTAATCGGACCCGATACCTCTGGTTAGGAGGCGAACGCCACCCAACTAAGCCAACGAGCAGTTCAAATGAAATGAAATGTAATATGTTTTTTTATTGTCAATGTATTATGTAATTTTGTAAAAAAAATTACATTATATCGGTCACAGTGGGTGTATCCCAGCTATCGGTCGCGAGTCGGGTTGTTTGAGGCGTTAGTAACAATTTGGGTAATAAATAGAACGATGCAGATGATCGGAATGTATACGCTTTTACGTTATTGAAGATATAAATTTTGAAGAGTGTGCGTATGAATTACATGAGTTAATTCCTTCATCCCCCTTTTACCATCTAACAACAAGACAAACTATCCGTTGGCTAAGTTGTGTGCGCCTTCTAGTATCGAGTTCGATTTCCGGCGGGAACACAAGTTTTCTTCCCAAAGAAAATTTGTGTTTCTGGTTCTGGTTGTGATTGAATGTGTGATGCGAATGTTTTCGGCACAATATATCAAACTTAGTGTTGGGCTGTGAGTGTAAAGGGTTTATGTTTTATGTTTAAACCCTTAAACGTTATCCATTTATAGTTGACATACCCCCAGTTTGGTCGAAGCGATTTGCTTCTACTTTTATCATCATTATAGCGAACTTAATACCCGCGTTTTTGTTTCCTGAACTGTATAATCTAGGAGTCTTCAAGTCTAGAGTGAAAAGGGATCTTCTAGGCAAACATGCTACATTGTATATTTAGCCGCATATTCCCTTTCAATCAGGTAAGGCGGGGAACAAATGCCTGTTGTCTATTTAGTATTAAAAATATATATTTTCTTATGTTGCGGCTTAACGTCTATTTTTTATTACGTTTGAGTAGCCAAATACAATCGGTTTATTGGTTTGTATACACTGTACTTGTATAACATACATTGATACATACATTCATACTCATATATGTTGCTTTCTAATAGTACAATCTACGGGCCAATTGCCTATATTTCCTAAAACTAAACTAAAACTATATACAGCAAAGAGCCAAGTTACCTACAAGCCATCGAGCCTATAGGTAACTCAAGTGCTCAAGCCCACTACCAGTGGGTAGCGTTCCCATCATGCTGGCTGCATTGCCTCTCTGAATTGCAATGCTAATACGTTGAGCCAAATAAGTGCCAGCATTTTGGTATATACATACATATATACAGAATAGCAAAGCTGCCAGCATGATGGGAACGCTACCTACTTGTAGTGGGATTGAGCTACCTATAAGCTCAATAACCTTGTAGGTAACTTGGTTCTTTGCTGTAAGATGTATATAATTTTAGTTTAGTTTTAAGAAACATAGGCAATTGGATACATTCATACTTACATACATACGGTGCTTGAATCATAACCCTTCTTTTTGCTTTGCCGTATTCGCGAAAGAAAGGGAAAGAAGTTAGTGAGTGTCCAATAAACAGTGATTCAATTTATCTGTCGTTATACTTATTATAAGTGCTCATCTATTATCACAATCATTTAATAATCTAGTTCATCGTGTCATCCACCTCCATTTCTCAAGAATCCAAGATTGTTTGCTATCGTCGATAGAATAAACATGGCGGTGCTTGTTATCGGCCGATCAAATTACGTACATTTACGTCGAAGACTCGACGTTGTTGCTGTTATGGTGGGTACTAAGTAACAAGCTTGGAAAACTTTAGATGATAAAGTGGAGAGATTTAAGGAAAATATTGTTATTTTTTAGGGAAAAATAAGTATTTTACGCATTGAATTATGTGTTTGATGAAGCATAGAGTCATTTATTTAGCTTTAAACTTTGCAAGGTACGTAATAATTTGTATTTTTTTTTAGTTCAAGATAGATAAAGTATTGATGACCATCTCACCTGGTAAACAACGATGTAGTCGACGATGGAGCAAGCTTGGTATAGATTGGATAAGGTAGTAAGTTATTATTAAACATCCTAGGCCCAGAGTCTTTACTATCATCGACCACATCACTTACGGGTGAAATAGAGGTCAAACGCTAGCCTTTCAGAAATAGAAATAATTGGAAAATCAAAATTTAGAAAATATACCTGTTTCCGGCTTCCACGATTCAAGTCTTTCAACTTAAAACACAATCATCGCTTACATCGAAATCATCACAACGCAGCACAATCATCAGGTTCTCACCTGATGGTAAGCGATGATTGTGTTCACGTTTGACCACTATCTCTAGCGGTCAAACTGAACTTGTCTATGCTGAATAAAAAAAAAATAGTGCGGGGGTATGTGAATGCGTTTAAATTAAATGTAAATTTTTCGTTAGATTTAAATAGAAGAATATACTCGATGTTTATATTTTGTTACCATGACTGTTAGATAAATATACTCGAGTTTATATTTTGATAACATCACTATTATAACGATATAATAATTGAACGCAAGCAAAGCTTAATAAAAACCGACTTTACTGCATTATTTTTGGAACTTTGATCAGATTAGATGTACTAAACACGCATTATTGACGATATATCAAGAACTACTGATCAGATCTTGATCAAAATTAAATGTGACTAATGGGAAGGCAACAGCGTTCAAACAAAAAAAAAATTATATTCGATTCACTAAGAAAGAAGTTACGAGGTAACACACATAAAAAACTGTCGAATTGATTACCTCCTCGTTTTGTGAAGTCGGTGGAAAATAATTAGATTGTAGAGTCTCCTAGCAAATTTTTTTTATGTATTGACACTAATATTGTTAATTTCGTTTGGGGCGTTACTTTTAATGTGTATTATTATCTCGTCATTTTCACTCACACATATTGTACTGTAAAGTTTGTACCACATTTCACATGAGTAAGTTTATCGGGACGCATTTTACATCGAGAGCCAATAGAGTAAGCGGATTAATTAATTTTCATGACTGCTTCTTAGGAGCCCATGTGAATAAACAATTTTAATTTCGGTTGAATACATTTTAGGCTAGTGCTTGAAATGTATATAATCATTACAAATGAAATACAAGTTTTCTAGATATTTTCTTATAGTATACAATCCATTACACGGACTTCTAGATAGAGCTATACATTTATCCACCATGCAGCGGCATACAGCAATAACATTTGTTAATCCTAAGATTCCCAAGGATCCCAGCACTCGGTTGAAACATCTCACAGATAGCTTGTATCCGATGCACAAAGATGTCTTGCCTTTGGTCAGCCGTAACACGCTATTACTTGCAAGACAGCCGGGAGACTTGGGGATTTGGTAGAGTAAAGGCTAGAATCAAGGGATAGTAGTAAGGGTAACATTCACCAAGATAAGTAAATTCTACGTCGCTTAATTCTCCGATTAAGTATTCGCCGTTGCTAGCGATGATGTTTGATTTTTTACCGACTTCCCAAAAAAGCATTTCTTTTTTAAGTGTTTTACTCCTCTCCATGTGAGCCGATTCCGAAAATTTTTAGTTTGAAAGATGTTGCTTTGTAATTGGTCCCGTTTAAATTTGATCAAGATCTGATCAGTAGTTCTTGAAATATCGTCAATAATGCCTATTTTGTGGACTTCTTTAACGATGTTCTCGTTTACCCGACTTCAAAAGTTACCTCATAACTTCTTTCGTTGTGAGCCGATTTTGATGTTTTTTTTTTATTTGAAAGCTGGTGCTTTTTATCGTAGTCCCATTGAAATTTGATCGAGATCTGATCTCTGGTTTTTTGAGTTATAGTCAATAATGCATGTTTAATACATTAAATCTAATCAAGGTTCCGAAGATAAAGCGGTGAAGTCGGTTTTTTTAAGCTTTGCTTGCGTTTAATTATTGACCAAGCGAACGCGAAGGTCTCCGTCTTAGCTTAAGCAAAATTGCTTTCGTAATTCCGGAGGATTTTTGGTTTGTTCTACAGGTCTCATTTCTCAAACGATTCTCGCTAGATTTTGTGAGCAGGTTCGATAATTATATATAATATTTATGACGATTGGTTGGAAAATTTTCAAAATGACGGAGATATGGGGGTTTAAACGGAAATATATGTAAATTTTTCAGCCATTTCGAAAAAGTCGCATGTTCAGCTAACAGAGCCACTAGCGATAGTTAATTAATATATCGCTCTCTCGGTTAATCGATTCTTGTATTCATAACCGGAGTTTGGTGATCTCGGCCCTAAACTTCTAACTGTGTAGGTACCATGAAACCATTTTTTACATCATACAAACTCAAATGTTGTACATGTATGCGAAAGTGTGTGTGTGTTTAACGGTAAGTTTATTTTTCAACGGATTTCTGGTTTAGATTTTAGTTACATAAATCTGCGCTTAAATGCTTGGAGATGCAAAATGTAGAGTGTCTTAGAACCAACCATCCATCACTACTTTTTACTTGTAATTCTGCCAACGAGAGTTTTCATGACTGACATAAAACTTAGATAAGATGTACTGTTAGTAAAGCTAACCGATCTCGAGTGTCACAAATGTTATCGTACAGATCATATATACACAGGTATTTTTCATTATTTACTTATGATAAATAGTTTTCAGGGCCGACTGCCTGTCTACCGACTCAACTGAACGCGGTGCCGAGAGGCACCGATTTCTGCCAAGCCCAACTGAACACGGTTCCAATTGGAACCAAAACGGTGTGGTCGGTCCGTATCTCTGATTTTTCGTCATAATTTAAGTTTGGCCGTGTGTGCAGTCCTTTAAGTTATGGGGAAATTAAGATTAATAATGTAGCAATATTTTCCATCGCTAAAATGTCAAAGTAAAATGAAACTATTAGACATTTTCAAACAATGAAAATGAGAAAGTCGTTTGAGTGCAAGGAAAGATAAGTGTTTTAAAAAAAAATACAAAATTGACGAAAGAAGTTATTTTATTGAGTGTTATACTAATATTTATTCCTTGTTTTAAGCTGTATCTATTTACGTAATGGGTTTTTATGAAAAACGCATGTAAAGTAATAAATATCTTCTTCGAGTAACAACATTGACGAAAATTGCGTGAGTTATGATTTTTTGTCAAGTAATAACTATCGTATTTTTTTATATTTGCTCTAACTGCTACTGAAATACGACGTGGTAGGTATTAATCATTAGATTTATGTGCATATTGCTATACTTAATTATTTGCGTTTACGCGTAATCACCGTATTATGCCGGCGCGGCAGAATCCTTTGCTGCCGCCAAAATGGACTCGCCCAGGCTCTCGGTGCACTGCTGGCTCGAGTTCAAGGGGTAATCGCCAATTTCTATGTTATGATATGTATTTTATACATTGGAAAAAACATTATTTTAGCATTTATGTAATTTAAACAATTTCGTTATTTGTGGAATATGTAGAATTATGGTTTTGCCTTTTATATAAATAATGGACTCGCCCGACGCGGGGCAACGATGCTTTCGCGCGCTAATTCAGCCATTTGTTTTGTGTAAATATTATGACAGTGTTATTATTTGGCGCACTTTTCTGACAACAAGAGGATCTTTTCTCTATGTTCATTTTGTTTTTTTACTGAGAAAGTCAAAAGGCAAATAACAATTGTCACTCAAAAGTGACTATGGTAACGAGGCGTTTTTTTTTTCTTTCCGATCAGAGTTTCCGATATTACAACAAGTTTTTCTGAGAAAGGTGTTTATTTTTTTATGAAATTGTGAAGGTAAGGAACGGCTTATTATAGCAATACTTTTGTTTATCACCTGCATGTTATAAATGAATTACAATGAACGCATATTTACAGCGCGCGTTTTGATAAATTAATGCGCCGCGCGGGAAATTTACTCAATCGTTCCTTAATTTTTTAAGGTAATTAATCATTTGCACAATGACATAAATTAATATGCAATCAAAAGCATAGTTAAAATACATCATTTTAACAACAAAAAAAATATATGTTATCGATCGCTATTTACGACAAAAAATAAAGATATCTGAAGAACTCCTCATTTTTTCCTGTGACAAACTTCTAACGTGTTTAATTCAATCAATTACTTTGTAACACACTTAAAATAAACACTTGAGATGAAGCGGTAATCTTTTACGAGCCCATAATGGTCATTTGTTTAGCAAACAAACCATTCTAAGTGGTCCTAACACTCGAATTTCTGCCGACGGGCGCGCGCTCTGAGAGGTCCGCCTTAGATTGTCGAGTTCATGTTCAATTTGCCGCGTTTTTCCTAAAAACGTGTTCAAGCCACTGGCTACCTTCCTCGGGGCTGCTTTTGCGATTCACTGGGGCCTCGTTTATTGATCGGCAGGAGCAAACTGCAGGTGAGGTCGCTTCGGTATATAAGCGGGTGGGTTATATCCTCTTTAATTTCATAACTCTCTTGGAACAGACGATTGCTAATTATTACTTATATATTTATGTGTGCGCAGGAATCACAATATTAATTACCCCATTTCCGTTTGACCATCTAACAACCAGACAAATTGTCAAACGTCATCCGTTTATGGTGGGCATACATTTAGTTTGCTCGAAGCAATTCGTTTCTACGTTTATCATCCGTACAGCGAAGGAGTGGAACTCAGTGCCCTCGTCGTTGTTCCCCGAACGGTATAATCTGGGTGTCTTCAAGTCAAGAGTAAATAGGTATCTTCAAGGCAATCTGAATGTTATATTTTCAGCTGCATGCATAGTGAAATAGTGGTCAAAAGCTAACCTATCCACCATAAAAAATAATTACTTACCAAATTTTGTAACGAAAGACGGATAATAAATTTAAAATGAATATTGCGCTTTTTAATCGTAAGAGAATTATAATAATTATATTTGTTCACATCAGAGATTCAGTACTATTATAGCACAGCGTGTAGAAGTATCAAATATACGAGAAACGCTGACGAACGCGCAGCGAGAACAACCCTGAAATTACGCCTAACTTTATTATCATTTTGAATGACGTATATATAGGTAAGAAGAAACACTAGCAGAACGGGTGAAAACATTTCAGAAATAAATACAAAATGTTTTAAGCATTTCTAAGACAAATACTCTAGGAGAAGCATGTTTTGTATAATTGTGTTTTTTGCACTTATTAACAGGTAGCTCGAACATCGCAAAACACCGTCCTAAGTTAGCTGTTACTATTAAGACGATACCCAAATGTATTTTAACTGGAAGAACAAAAAAGCGGACGTGCTATTTACTCATTTGCATGAGAAAGAGATAAACATATTCAGAGTCGTGTCGCAATATCTCAGTAAGCAATAAATGATACAAACGTTTTCTCATGAATTTCACCATTTAAATTAAAATTGGTTATTATTCTGTTATCTACAGAATTGAAAAAAAATAATTTTTTTTAGCATCAGAAAATGAACGTAGAATATTTCTATGGGGAAAATTTTTACCAATCATGTATCTGGTTTCCATAGATTATATCCTTAAGTATAATCTAATACTAAAAGAATCTTTGTCCTGACATACTGATTTACTGACTGACTGATTGACTGACTGACTTAGGGACAACGCACAGCATAAACCGCTGGTCGTAGAGACTTGAAATTTGGAGGGTACATTTGTCTTAGTACGTAGGGGAATACTAAGAATGGATTTTTGGAAATTATATCCCTTCAGGGTTAAATGGGTTGAAAAAGTTTTTAAGGCAGTTCTTTGTTTTTGAACTAATAGCGATCAAAATTTACTTAATTTAAGAAATTAAATTATCAATATTTTTTACTGAGTACCTAAGACTACTTCTTACTAGCTCAAAAATTTGCATAGCCTCTTAAGAATAGATAATTACGTTTTGCCTTAAACCCATTTTCACATACAGAAGCGCTCTAACTGCCACATTATTAGTTACGAACTAATACAAATCTACAAACAAGCCAACGCAGTTCAACTTACCCTCATAAAGGTCGCAAAACTCGCAATATCGTTCTTGATTTGTCGGACAACCCATTGTGCGGATTGTACTACAATTTAATACCACCGTAGAGTGGGATTCTCAGACGATGGCGGGTATGTGGCCGTAATTCTGCTATAATTAAACTGTTTCTAGTGCAGTGGAATTCGCCCTTTTTGTCCGCTGTCCAAATGAAACTTCATAGCGCGAACATGCTGGATATTGTCGGGATTGGGGTGGTTTTAATTGCAGCTTAGAGCAAACAACCTGTATTCTTTCAACTGCCGAATGTACCAACCTATTACCAGTTTATTCGTTTGAGTTTTGAGTGAGCTTTCAAATAATCGGACTATAGTAAAAAAAGCTTTTTAGATTTATCTTTAGGCATACCTAATGTTAGGTAGTTACACATAATATTGTATAATGTAGGTAGTGCTATGCATTTATGAAATAAACCAGTCAGCTGCTAACCTTGGCCTTTGATTGATGTTCCATTGGCGACGAGGCGATTTCACGTGTGTTTTAGTGACTTTATATCAAGTTATTAACTGTTTACAATGCCTATCGGGAAACTAGAACCGTTCGACTTGAGTTCTAAGCAGTGGCCCGCGTATATTCGTCGCGTAAAACAATATATTTTGTTGAACGAAATCAAAGCGGAGCTATGCGTGTCGTTATTAATTACGGTGGTCGGTGAAACGACATATTCTCTAATGTGTGATTTGTGTTCGCCGGCACATCCGGAATCAAAAACTTTCGAGGAATTGGTGCAACTCGTGTCGGATCACTTGGAGCCCCAGCGGTCCGAGATCGCCGAGCGGCACGTATTTCGCTTGCGAAGACAACATGGCGGCGAATCACTGACGACATATTTACAAAGTCTCAAACACCTCGCGACCACTTGCAATTTCGGTGCTACGTTAGAGGAGAATCTGCGCGACCAATTCGTGTCCGGCTTAGTCAACGAAGCCATGCGATCACGTATTTTCGCGGAGAGAAACATCAAATATAAGGAGGCGGTGGAGCTGGCCCTGGCGCTGGAAGCGGCCGAACGGCATGCCGAAATAAGCGGCGCCGCGGCCGCCCCGGGTGCAAGTGACGCAGGCGGCGGGAGCGCCGGGAGCGTGGGCGAGGGCCTGCACCAGGCGAGCGCGCGGCGCGCCGGCGGCCGAGCCGGCTACAGCGGCGGAGGGCGCGCGACGGCGGCGGCGCGCCCGGGGCTGCGGGACGACAGCGGCGGCGCCGCGACGGCGGCCGCGCTGCGCACCGGCTGCTGGCGGTGCGGCAAGCCGCATCGGGCGGACAGGTGCCGGTACGCGCGCTATAATTGTGATGAGTGCGGTATCCGTGGGCACTTGAAGGTAATGTGTAAAGCGGTGCGGTCTAGGGACCGTGAGAGTGGCCGGCATAATTACGTGAGTGATGACGACGACGACGCGGGCGAGGACTTCTATAACATTCGAGTGGACGGTACGGGTGACAAACCATATATGATCACTTTGGAAGTAGATAGGAAACCGATCGAATTCGAAGTCGATACCGGTAGTAGAATCTCGACCATCAACGAGACTTTTTATAAAAGTAATTTCTCTCACAAAGCTATTAAACCTGACAATTTAAATTTGCGCAGTTACGTCGGTTCACGTATGGAGTCGTTAGGGTCGATTTTGGTCGATATAGTGCTCGATGACGTCAGGGCTCACGACTGTGAACTGCACGTGATCCGTAACGGAGGACGACCTCTGTTGGGCAGAGAGTGGTTTCGTGCCCTAAAAATTAATAATATCGTGATCGAATTAAATGAGATTCAGGATAAGGTCGAGGCGCAAGACGATGACGATCCATTAGTGAACCGACTAATTACTGAATTTCCGCAAGTGTTTACAGACAAGTTAGGAACAGGTAAGCGGACCGTTCGACTACAGCTTAGGGACGAGTCGCCGGTATATGTGCGCGCGCGGCCGGTGCCGCTCGCGCTGCAGGCGCGGGTGGAAGCCGAGTTGGAGCGGCTCGAGCGCGAGGGCACTATCTATCGACTCGATTCTTCGGAATACGGGACACCAATCGTGCCGGTGATTAAAGAGAACGGGGATATTAGAATCTGTGGGGATTACAAAATTACTATTAATCCTAAGCTAAAACGAGATCCGTACCCTCTACCGCGTATCGAAGAGTTGTTTGCTACGCTAAGTGGGGGGGAGGAGTACTCAAAAATCGATTTAAAAAATAGTTACCAGCAATTATTGCTCTCGGAGGACTCCCAACCCTTCACGGCTATCACCACGCACCTTGGTACGTTCGCTTACCGTCGTACACCATTTGGATTGTCCTGTATTCCCGAGAAATTCCAGAAAATTATGGAAGAGACGTTGAAAGGCATACCGAACACAGTCGTATTTTTGGACGATATTTGCGTGACGGGACAATCGCGCCAAAGCCATTTAGCTAATTTGAAAGCGGTATTGGAACGGTTACGCGATATGGGTTTTACTGTTAAATTAAGTAAATGCTCATTTTTACAGAAAAGTGTCAAATATCTGGGCTTTGTGATAGATAAAAGTGGGTTACATCCCGATCCGAAAAAGCTAGAGGCTATTTTCAACGCACCGCGCCCGGCGGACGTGACGCAGCTTAAAAGTTTTCTCGGTATGTTAAATTATTATGGTAAATTAATTCCTAATCTAAGTATTTTATTACATCCATTACACGAATTACTAAATAAAGGCGCGACTTGGAAATGGGACTCTGCTTGCGATCGTACGTTTAATGAAGCTAGACAGATTTTATCAAGCGACAAGGTACTCGCTCACTACGAAGAGGGGCGACCGCTCGTGCTGGCGGTGGACAGCTCGGCGTACGGTCTTGGCGCGATCCTCTCGCATGTGTACCCGGACGGCAGCGAGCGGCCGGTCAGTTGTGTTTCGCGCACGCTTAACTCAGCAGAGCGCAATTATAGCCAACTAGATAAGGAAGCGCTTGCTATTTTTTTTGGGATAACGAAACACCACCAATATTTATATGGTCGGCGATTCGTACTTCGAACGGATCACCAACCTTTGAGTTTTATTTTCGGGGAAAAGGGTGGAATTCCGCAAACGGCGGCGAGCCGGCTCCAGAGGTGGGCGGCTCGATTGGCCGCTTACGACTTTGCAGTGGAGTTCGTGCGATCGAGACAGAACGGGCCGGCTGATGCACTTTCTCGTTTGCCGCTACCAGGCGAGCGTCGCCTCCCTTCGTCCAATAATATATGTGTACGGTGCGTACCGTACTCCTTGATTGTAGTTAGGTAGTTGTAGTAGTTGGTTGAGTAACAAACACGTGTAAGTCCAATCGTTGTTTTATTGAGTGCAATAGTTATTCGCGCGGTGTCGCGATGAGCACTGACTCGGATCCACGTTAACTGCTGACCCGCGGGAACGTGTGTTTTGTACTGTTTGCATAAACCGTACATGCTCCCGAGGGCGAGATGAGTGGATCAGATTCAGCTGTTAAAACAAAACAAAGTTAATCATAAGTTAATCACTATCACTTAATTGTTTTCGAACAGGTGACGTAGACTTATCTATACGAGCGCGGTGTGAGTCACGCGACTCATGCGGTAACCCGAGTCGCTTCCTGGTACGCTCGGTTGAAATAGTCTCGAGTTGGATGGCTGGTCCCGTAGTTCGATGGTCATCTCGCGTGGTTAGGGGAAGCGTCGCAGAGCAGCGCCCTCGCGCGCGCCGCCACGCGTACATCGCAGCTCCAAGCAGCGCTGCGCCGGCCAGGAGGTACAGCACCACGTACTGGTGGACGTCATGGTGACTGATGTGCTCTGAATACAGACCGTCGTCTTCGCTCTTCATCAGTTCGATTTGTTTTCCGATAGTCTTTAGTTTTTCAGAAGTAGATAAGTCGTCTGTATTATTGTATAATTTGATTTGTATTGTCTCTCCATAGTATTTTTTGATATCGTTGATCGTCTTCATGACACTGAATTTGCCGAAACATTTTTTCGATATCGGCAGTGAAAGCAATCTTGTAGAGCCTCCACTTTAAAATCAGAGATTGAAGGTCAACTTGTAAATTCGGTCCACGGTACATCAAGTCATTTAAACTTTTCCCAGTTGTGGTTTTGGATGATGCATTAAATATTACACGAAGTGGAGTTGTTTTTGAATCGGCACGTTGCACACAGTGATGAGGTAGATAGTAGGTAGGTATCAAGTTATTCTCACTTAGTTTCATGTGATTCAGTTCTTTGTATTCCGTCATAAATTTTTTGTAATCGTTAGCTATGCCTTTTGAAGTTGAGAACTTTTTTTCTAGTTGAAAAAACTGTGCAGTGGCCTTGGGTCTAGAGTCACCAATTTGTTCGTTGATGTTTTCATGTAAAGGCAGTCGTACGACATAGCGTCCATCCTCGCGACGTTTTGTTTCCGTCTTGTATTGTTGTAGGCAATGTAGGTCTTCAGATGACAGGTTGTTTGAAGAATCAGCGATGTCTTCCATCTCCCAAAACTTGCTGATCTCGTCTAGGTTATTTAGCACGACGTTACATTGAAAGGACTTCATGTTCCCGCACAAGAACCAACCGAGTTGTGACTGTTGAGCTATCGGCTGGTTTTCATCACCTTTGATGATGCCACCAAGTATGATGTTGGAGTATATATCAGCCCCAAAAAGTATGTCAATAGGTCGACTGACGTTGAACTCCGGGTCCGCTAGTTGTATACCCTCCAGGTGTTTCCAGGTCGATGGCTTTGGGAAAGTTCTGTTTGGTAGATTGTTGATAAGGTTGCGCATTACATATACTTGGGTGTCAAAAGTAAAGTTGTTGTTAATTGATTTGCAGATTATATTCACAGCTCCCTTGCAGTTGTTTCCTCGAGCTCCAACGCCGAAAATGACGCCTTTGCATCTTTGTCGAGGTAATCCAAGTATCTGTGCAGCGTTTTCGGTTAGAAGGGAGATTTGAGATCCCTGATCGATTAAAGCACGAAGAAGAATTTCCGTCCCATCATTGGTTTTGACCTTGACCTGAGCCGTGGCCAAAAGAGTTTCGGATATTTCATCCATTGAAGCGTTGCTACTTGATGAAGTGCTTGTCTTGTTAGGTGAATTCCTTTGTTCTGTCGGTGAAGTAGACACGGTTGTGTCATGTAACAATGTATGATGGTGTGCATTACAAAGAAGACAACGCTTGCTTGATTTGCATTGTTTATCTTTATGATCGAATAAACAATTTTTGCACAAGTTATGTTTCGCAACTATTTCCTGTCGATCGGTATGTTGTAATTTGATAAATTCGTTACAGTGGAATAATCCGTGTCCATTTTTGCAGAGTGGACACCTTACGTTTGTGGGAACGTTCGAAGTTTTATTCGTCGAAAAATAGGTATTGTTGGAATTGTTCGAAGTATTTGGCCTTGAGTTTGTTGAGTTGAAATTTTTGTTGGTACTGAAGGCCTTATATGTTGGTTGAAACTTATTGTTGGATTGTCCACGCTGTGGTTGTTGATCGTTATTTGGTCGTTCTTGTTTACGACGTGCAGTTTCGAGAGATGTAAATTTGTTTTCTAAAAAACGCATGAAGTCGTTCAAGGCTGGTAGTTCTCTGGGTTCCTCCAGAGATTCGATGTAGTCATAGTATGAGTCGGAATCCAATTTTTGAGATAGCAGGTGTACTAATATAGGATCCCACGTAGATGTATCCACGCCGAGGTTTTTGATAGCATTCAGGCACTCGTTCGCCGTGTCATGCAGCCTCTTGATGGTCGCAGATGTTTGGTACTGTAGAGTTGGTAAATTCAATATAGTGTTGAGATGAGAAGTAAATATCAATTTTTTGTTGTTGTACCTATTGTTCATGAGGTCCCAGCACACTTGATAATTATCAGTGCTGATTGACAAGTGTTGTATTAGTTTTTCAGCTTCGCCTTTAACCTTGGATTTTAGGTACTGCATCTTCTGTGCACTGGATAGCGACGGGTTGGTGTGAATCGTTTCAATAAATAAGTCTTTGAAGGATGTCCAGTGTTGATACGAGCCCGAAAATGTAGGCAAGTCGATTCGCGGAGCAGATTTAGCCTTATGATGTTCAGACCACATTTTGCTGTTGATGGACTTTTTTAGTTCCTGGTACCGTTGTTCATGTATCTCAAATATTTCCAGGTATTCTGTGTTCTCTGCAGTTTGTTCGCTGTCAATCTCCCAGTGGAGAGAATCTATAGTTTGCCAACGTGATTCGAGGTTTTTCAAGGCGTCCTCGAATTGCCACTTATCGTGAAGTTGGTCTAAATTAATGTTGTTGGTAGTTCTAGAAAACGCTTTGAAGTTGCTTTTTTGTTTACGTAACAGTTCCTCAGTCTTGCTAGAATTACCTTGATTTTTGTAGGTTGGAGATGGTTCACGTAGTTGTTGTTGTTGTTCTTGGTTAAGTGTTGCTGTAGTATCAATTACTTGAAGTGATGGACGAGTTAATGGAGATTTGTCTCTTTTCAGTGAGGTAGTTTCCACGTGTTCGTATTGTTGTAAGAGTGTTCTAGCTTCATTGTAAAGCGTTTTTGTTTTTTGGTAGTGATTTTGGTAAAAATATGTGAAGTCACGATTCTCAAAATGGATCAATGATGTGTGGTTAGTTTGGAATTCTGTCCAGTAGGATTCCAGAGTATCCAATCGTTTTTTCACGTGACTTATAGTTTTTCGTTCAGCTCCATCCTTTTTGAAGTTGCGGACGAGCTTTTCGATAGCATCTTGTAGTTGTTTTTGCGTTTCAAGTAGGTCTTCAATGGTGCTCATAGTGGGAGCCGTTGACCGTAGTTGTAGTTGTAAATAGTTGATGTGGTAATTAATCCTTCAACGATATGTGCGCCTTCTCAATCCAACTGGTGAGACCCGCTTGTGGGAGGCCAGTTGAACCGATTCGCTACCGCTAAAGAAAATATTTACCACGATGTTGTTGTAGTTGTTGTTGGTGTGTCACTAGTTCCGTGGTCACTATCACGTTCGCACAGTATGTCTCACCGGAAGTACGTAATAGTCCACGTTGTGTCGAACCCCAAAGGTCCGAAAGTTGCTCGAAGGACCAAAAAGATGTACGGTGCGTACCGTACTCCTTGATTGTAGTTAGGTAGTTGTAGTGGTTGGTTAAGTTACAAACACGTGAAAGTCCAATCGTTGTTTTATTGAGTGCAATAGTTATTCGCGCGGTGTTGCGATGAGCACTGACTCGGATCCACGTTAACTGCTGACCCGCGGGAACGTGTGTTTTGTACTGTTTGCATAAACCGTACAATATGTATTACTTATGTTAATTTAGTGAGAAACGATATGCCAGTGGATTTTAAAGAAATCAGCGAGGCAACTGCAAAAGATAAGATCCTAAGTAAGGTCCAGGGTTATGTGATGTTTGGGTGGCCGTCGTCGGAGACCAGCTGCGAGGAGGAAATCAAACCGTATTATATGAGGAGACAGGAGATTCTCATCGATTTAGGTTGTCTCATTTATAAATATCGAGTTGTTATACCCCCACCTCTTCGCGATCGGGTTTTAGTGGAAATTCATGAAGGTCATCTAGGCGTGAATAAAATGAAAAACTTATCTCGGAGCTATGTGTACTGGCCGACTTTAGACCGGGACATAGAAAACGTGTGTCGGTCGTGTGCGGCGTGCTGCGCCGTCCGTGACGCGCCGCCACGAGCCCCCCTGCACCCCTGGGAATTTCCATTAAACCCGTGGCAAAGAATTCACGCCGACTTCGCAGAGTGTGGAGGTAAAAAGTATTGTATATTAGTAGACGCACATTCGAAATGGATAGAAGCCGTGGCAATGAATCGTACTGACGCAGAATCGACAATAGCAATGTTGAGATCGATATTTTCACGCTTCGGGCTACCCCTCCAGTTGGTGACCGACAATGGGCCGCCCTTCCTCTCCGTAGAATTTAAGGACTACTGTCGTAAAAATTGTATAAAACATGTGACGTCGGCACCGTATAGGCCGCAGGGAAACGGAGCGGCAGAGAACGCGGTCAAAACAGTAAAGAAAGCTATTAGAAGGGCGTTACACGAAGGTGAGAATGTGCAACAAGCTTTGAGCAAATTTTTATTTAACTATAGGAATGTGGAGCACGCGACTACGAACGTTTCGCCGGCCGTGGCGCTGATGGGGCGTCGCCTGCGCGGCCGCCTCGACGCGCTGCGGCCGGATGTGGCCGCCGTCGTACGCGCCGCGCAGGACCGGCAGCGAGCTAACAAACCTGGCCAGGGTCGGGAGATGGAGGTTGGTGAGCCGGTGCTCGCCCGTGCGTACTCAGATAAAGCGCAAAAATGGGTCGAAGGCACGGTAGTAAAACAAACCGGTCCAGTTTCGTATAAAGTCAATGTCGGTAATGGGTTGGAATGGCGTAGACATAAAGATCAGGTGATACCACTCTCCCGAAAGAATAGGTTTTCTTTATCGAAACCGAACTGGAATGCCTCCACGAGGGAAGTTAATTCCCTGCGCCCTAATAGCGATGCCGACGACACATTTGAAGACGCGAGGGCTGAGGAGACGTCGGAGGAGGTAGAAAGAGCTGAACCGATAGATCATACTCTGCCAGGGGTGACCGCACCCAAGGAGTGCTCCCCGACGCCTCCGCCCCCGGATGCGACCGCCCGTACTATAAGGGCTTACAACCGCACCAAACTGTTAAGAGATAGCGAAAGAGTAAACTTCTGAATGTTGTGGTTTCAGTTGTACATTTATAAATAATAAGTTTCTTATTTATATAGTACTAGTGATAAGTATCGATAAGTATTTCTTTTGTTAATTTAAGATTAGTAGGATAACATACCGCGTAATTATACTCCTAGTTGAAGTGTTATATTTAGGATATTTAGCTTTGAATTAAATCTAGTTTAAAGAGGGGAAAGATGTTAGGTAGTTACACATAATATTGTATAATGTAGGTAGTGCTATGCATTTATGAAATAAACCAGTCAGCTGCTAACCTTGGCCTTTGATTGATGTTCCACCTAATACAAAATTGTTTGAGCGTCTTTTCTAGAACTAGATAGTGACGATAAAACAGTTTCAGCACGATTAAGTTCCGTTAATTTTTAATTATTCATTATTTCCCTAACTATCCTATATGTTTAATGAATCAGTTTTATTCGAGTAGAACACGAGGCCAATTAACCAATCCGTACGTGGAATTAGTATCAGCACTTAACAAGGTCGCGAGTTATGTTCAGGCAGATTTACTTTGGTTATACAGGTGTCAGTAGTTAGCTTTGATTAACAGTAAATAACGTACGAGAGGTAGGTTGACGAAATTCCGATGAATAATTACGCTTCACCTCTAGCCTCTTTGATAATTATATTCTTAGTCAGTAATTTGAAAGGTTAATATATAGATTTAACCTTACACGTGTATCATGCTAAGAAAGTCGACTAACTGTTTTATCGTCACTATCTAGTTCTAGAAAAGACTAAAAGTTTCTGTGATACCATGAATTGAACATTTGAACTGCTATTTGGCTAGTTAGGTACGCGTTCGCCTTCTAAGCAGAAGGATATCGGGTTCGATTCCCGGTAAGAACACAAGTTTCTTCCCCAAGGGTAATTTGTGTTTCTGGTTCTGGGTGTGATGTGAATGTTTCCGGCACCCACTACACAACTAATCTGGCCATGCGTCGCGCCGTGGGTCTTGGTATTCGATTCAAGGCAGGAGCACAATTTTCCTACCCAAGGAACATGTGTGCTTCTGTTTCTGGTTGTGATTATGTGTGTGATGTGAATGTTTCCGGCACCCACGTCACAAATCATTGATCTTAGAGAGAGGTGTGAGTGTGAAATAGTTTATTTATATGTTATTTATTACTTAAGCAAATCGAAAAACGACAAGTTGGATATTTTGATCTCAATGTAAAACAGACTATATATCTAGTACTCCACTTAGATAAATAAAGCATCTGTATATTTTTAAATCCCTTAAATAATCAACTTATAACATTACCGACTCAAAATCGATTATTTACTCAACTCCATGTTATTCCCTCGTGGGAGTGAGTAACCTAACGACGTAATTATTTAGACAGTTCGAATTAGGGCGAGGTTCGCTAAGATAACCCTTATCACGGCAAGTTTGTGCCGTGTGTGACATAGGTAGGGCCACATTATTGATATTTTACTACAGGTCTACGTAGCGAAGGAAATTTCTAGTACATAACAAATAGGGAGCTACCCAACTTTAGAAGTTATAGGGACCAGATTCAATGATTTAATACGATTTTCTGGGTTACTGGTTTGATTATAACAAGGTAATAAGAATTTATCGATTCGCAGACAATTGCAGTGTCGATTTCCGTTTTTACCCGATTATGCAAAGCGAAGGCTTATGATTTCAGTACGACTTGTATCAAGGTTGCCAGAAATAAAATCATACCGCGACGCAGAAGCACAATGTCTATTGTAGAGGAAAAATATGCTGGGAATTGAACCAGGATCTACACTGGAACCAGGATCGCACAGAGCAAAAGACTTATCCATTGCGCCATCTGCGTTCTCATTCACACTCACAGCCCAACATTAAGTTCAAAAACTTATATTGTAGGTGCCGGATAAATTTAAGTACCTACAAATCACACACATAATCACATCCACAGCAAGACAGAAGTCAATTATTGTCCCTTGCTAAGGACAATGTGCTCCTGCTGAAAATTTAAGCCAGGACTTACGGAGGAAAGGGCAGACGGCCCACTGCGCCAACTGTGTCGTCCTTGATTTAAGCGGGAGAAGTCGCAGCGCAAGGCTAGTTGGTTCACAAGCAAGAGAGCAAATATAATTCTGTGTTCATATGATAAAAACTCACGCACATTTTGAATAAGTTAAAATGGGAATTAGCGTGGCTTGCGCATTGTCGATGTCTAGATCGACGGGGGCGACTCGCACTCATCCTGAAGAAGGCTTCCAAATGAAGCCAAAACTGTAGTCGATCTAGTCACGCTAATTCCCATTTTAACTTATATTTAATAATTATGTTGATAATGTTACAATACCATACAGTAAGCAAGTCAAAAATCTTGGTATTATCTTCGACTTCGATTTTAAATCTCAAGTCAAAAACTTTTATTTATCCAATCTGTAAAAGCTACTATAATATGTGTGTGAATTATATATGTTAAATAATATGTATTATAGGTACTTATATGTAAATATTTATTTATTATGTGTAAGTATATTCTGATATTATTATTGGTATGTATTGTTTATGTAGTTTAAACAATGTATTTCTATTATTTTTTAAATCTATTTCATTCATTTTATCGCACCACCATCCCTACATTGTCTTTTCATTTATATTTCCATCCAAAGGTTGTCTGGAAGAGATCGCTCTTAGCAATAAGACCGCCCATTGTACCTATCTTTATAAGTTTCTCTGTAAGTTGTATTTATCTTTTGGTGTCAATAAAGAATTTTTGTATTGTATTGTATGTTTTCTAAGTAACAAACCTATACCTAAAAGACAGACGATTGTGCCAAAGGACAAAGTGCTGAACCACCGCATTAAAATCAAAGACCTCACTTTATTTGTCATTACAAATAAAGTGAGGTCTTTGATTTCATAGAGTCAAATATTCTCAAGTTTTAATAATCAATTATTTTCATCAAATCTATTGCTCTAACTTTTTCAATTATACCAAAAAATAACGAACGCTCGTTATAATACGGTCAATACTCTTCTAAATATACTCGAACCCAAAATAATCGGGCGTCGTATTATTTCAAATACTTAGCTCAGTCTCAGGGATCCCAAATTATACGAATTTGGCAATAAAAATCCTTTCAATTGAATTGGAGCTTAATAAAATGAAATAACCAGCGGATTGGAGGCTAACAAGACGAGATGGGAGTCGACTCAGATAGAGGGTAGAAAGGTATATGAAGCTATTGTTTGGAGGGCAGAATTGTGCGGTGTACAATGTTTGTAATGAAAACATATATAAATAGAGTATACTTAATTTACACAATCACTAAAACATTGCATGCTGACAAAGCAAACGTATGCTGTACCCTACTACCTTGTCCACCTGTGTTTTAAGCAATGTTTTAGCAAATGAATGTTTTGATGTGATTTTATTTAAAAGTCATATGTAAAATACCAGAAAACTCTCATTCCCTGGTTCTTCTTCTAACCCTTAGCTCACTTAGCTCTACGAATTTCTTCTGAATGCTATGTTTTCCATAATAATTCATTATCATTTATTCTGTACAGTCTATAGTTCATAGGTGTTTAAAATATACTATCCCGCAAAGAACGGCATCGCTGCGCGGCGCCTCGTAATATCAGCCCATCATGCTGGCGAATTAATACGTAGGTAAGATTCATTATTTTTTTAACATCGTTTATAAATGAAGTAATTAGCTCGAAGTCACACAACGAGCTATGGAAAGGGCTATGCTCGGGATTTCTCTACAAGATCGAATCAGGAATGAGGAAATCAGTAGACGAACGAAAGTCACCGACATGGCCCGCGGCGGGTTAGCAAGTTGAAGTGGCATTGGGCAGGGCACATTGTACGTTGAACGGATGGCCGATGGGGCCGAAAAGTTCTAGAATGGAGGCCACAGACTGGCAAACGCAGTGTCGGAAGACCGCCCACAAGGTGGACGGACGACATAGTGAAGGTCGCAGGAAGCCGCTGGATGCAGGCCGCTAACAACCGTTCTTTTTGGAAATCTTTGGGGGAGGCCTATATCCAGCAGTGGACTTCTTGCAGCTGAGATTATGATGATGATTAATGAAGGCTTAACCTTCCGTTTTTGAAGTAAGCTCGGGACAATATAGGTCTAAAAACAGTGACTTTGTGGAGTCCCAACTAATTGTTAATCAGGCGTCATCTATATTGTTTTTTTTTAACGATTTTGTATTGTTCTTGCTTTCTTCTTCTCAAGTTATTTTCTACGTGTGTATCCCACACAGACAAAACATAATTGAAAACAATTTTGCCTTACTATGTTTTTAAAAGATACTTATTTTTGCATTACTTTACTACCCTCATAAACAAACACCTTAATATTTTTAACACTACACCGGGAATGTTAATTAAAGGATAACGAACCATCAAAGCCTTGTTTCGAACACGTGGTAATTAGAAACATGTTTAAAGATGCTCTGTGCATACATCGGCCACTCCTTGTACAGTAATTATAACGTAATTTACCTATCTTCGTTAATTATTTATTTATTCTTTGACAACGTAGTCGCAAATAACAATCGACGTACGAAGGCCATCGAACAATTATAAAATACAGATGCAATGTATGGAACATAAAAGTTTTCACTTTCACACTTACAGCGCCTCACGACTTGTGTCGTTGGTGCCGGAAACATTCACATCACACACACACAATCACAGACAGAACCAAAAACAAACAAAAAAAACACATTCACATTCACACTCACAGCCCCACACTAAGTTCAAAGACTTGTATCGTGGGTGCCGGAAACATTCACATCACACACACATTACACCCAGAACCAGAAGCACAAATTTCCATTGGGAAGGTATTAGTGCTCCTGCCGGGAATCGAACCCAGGACCCACGGCTAAGAGGGCGGTGACCTGTCCACTGCGCCAACTGGGTTGTCATCAACATTTTCAATGGGGAGAAAACTTGGGTTATCACCGGATTGAACCCGATACCTGCTGCTTAGAAAGCGGTCGCAAAGCCAACGGGAAGTTTAAAAAACATGGGACTGAAGCCAAAAAAGCGGATACTATTTCAGTTATATTTATTAATACTTCAGTAATGTTATGGCTCATTGCCATTAATAAAAAAATATAATTTTTGCTTACGACTACGAGTCTTAACATATTTCGTTTCAAACTTGGCAAAAAGTGACGAATTGTAGGACAACTCTACTCAAACTTGATCCAATTTAAATGGGACAACATGAGAAGTACCAGCTTTCTCGTAATAAAAAAATAATCATCAAAATCGGTTAACTTCTAAGTAAACCGATTTTGATGATTCTTATTAAAAACTTATTTTTTATGTGTGTTCTGAGGTAACATAAAATAAAAATACAGGCGAATTGAGAACCTCCTCCTTTTTCTGAACTGAATAAGTAAAACCTAATAGTATGGCAATGATAGGGTTGGCAGTGTCCTGGCCGATCTATTAAATAATTGGTTAATAAAATTTATGAATATTACATTACTTTGCAATTCGAAACAAAGATGGAAAGTGATATTTATCTATCACTAGCAGTGCCCGCGACTTTGTCCGCGTAATTATTGGAATTTTAGTAAGGATCACTAATTAAAATAATATAGCCTATAGCCTTCCTCGATAAATGTACTATCCAACACTGAAAGAATTTTTCAATCAGACCAGCGGTTCCTGAGATTAGCGCGTTCAAACAAACAAACTCTTGAGCTTTATAATATTATTATATTATATTATATAAAGTATAGATTAAAAAGGGAAACATTAGTAATTTAGGAACGTTGTAATTTTTTTGTGAATATTGATTGTTTTTTGTTTGTTCGGAAATGTTTTTATATATCTTTACAGCTATTGCATTAAGTATTACTATAATGCTGTTAAAAATAGTCTCAATCAAAAACAATACTAACATTTTGATTCGTGTCGTTTCTTACATGCTTCATTATTACCGATTCTAAATATTTAAGGAGTCATTTCGATACAATTTCTTTGAGCAACGAAAAGGCATGTGATTTGCTTTTGAATAATTCATGAAACGAGCCCTGTGTATTACAGGAAAACGGAATAATTATGGTCCAAAGCATTAACATCTAATTAGATACCATAAGCAATCTTACATACTCGTATTATATATATATTATTATACTTTTAATTAAAATCAAACTCAATTATTGAAGAAAATAATTAAACGCAAGCAAAGCTTCAAAAAAACCGACTTCAGACTACAGATTCAGTGTAAATTATATCCTAAAAACTATAGAGACTCAATATTTCAAACGCATTTAAAGCCCAATTGCTTATTTAAACTTATAAAAAGAACTGAAAGAAAGGGAATAGCACAAATTTTTGATTAGTCAATAGTTATATTTTGTGAGTGTGAAACTTAGTGAGTGTGTAAGCGTTTGAGTTTAGGAAAATTAATTGAATTAGGCGTTACTTTTCGGAAATCCATAACGACAATGTTAATTTATTATATTTAGTGTTAATCCCGATAATGTTGTTAGGCTTCAAGCAGGATGCAAACGCACGCCACGAAAGTTAGTGTTATTGGGGTGCGAACGTTAGTATTATTATCGTGGGAACTCCGCCGAAGCCTCTGCTCTCGCTGAACCCTGTTCGACACGTAAGTCACCTCTACACGAGGTATCCCCAGGAGCTGTTGACTCGCCGAACGCTAGAACGAGAGACGTCGGGCGGGTGGTGCATCCTGCTTGCCTAACAACATTATCGAGATTAACACTAAATATAATAAATTAACTTTGTCGTTTGAGTTTAGTTTACAAAGTGTACAACTAACACAATTTTTTTTAAGGAATAAGAAATTGTTAAAGGATTATAGGCTATTGTAGCAAATAACTTTATAACCAATCAACTAAACATTAGTGCATATCTTGTATAAATAATCATACATTACAGGTTTTTTTTCATTGTCAAAAATAATCCCAAAACCGGTCACAACGTAACAAAAATGAAACATTATTTCAGGTACAGATAAGAGTGATATCAATATCTGTCACGCCGTGGTTGTCACGTCTAGCCTTCCGCAATAGAGCGGGCCAACGAAGGAAGACTTATGACAACCCTTGTCACGCGGGCCTGTCACGCTGGCCTGTCACACCCTAACATGGAAAACGTTTTACTTGTACAGCATTTTATTGGTTTCAATTTCACGGTTGCCACGGTAAGGGTGGTGCATATTGGGGAAGCCAATGACAGTTGACGAGGTACATTTTATTAAGTTGAACCATCAAAATTATTATTGTGTTTGAATTGGGAATCCTTATATCATCACACTTCACACTAATTGATCGATCGAAGCGAGATCTCTAAATTGACTTGAAATCGTTCAGCACTTTGTCCGTGCGTCCGTCTGTCAGAAGCATATAGCGTCTTAAGTCTAAACCATATAAGCGAATGACTTTAAATTTCATAGAATATGTAGTAATATGTAAAACTATTTTTATTTATAAATTAACGCTAAAGCCAGATTCACAAATTTACAGATATCTCAAAAAGAACCTGGCAAGAAATTCGGCGCCGCAATTTTTAATTTATTTTCAAATAAAAACTTAGCAAGAAATTATAGTTTTATTTTAATGCTTGATAAGAAATTGAATGGAAAGCGATCATGCGGTAGAAATGTAGCATGCTTGCCTTAAATATTCACTCTAGCATTTAAGACTCCACGATTAAACCGTTCAGGGAACAAAGACGCGGACAATGAGTTCTAGGCGTCTAATTAAATACCGGCATTTGATTGAGAGCAAAAATGACAATCAATATGGTGGCTGTTTCATATTTGGCTATGACATATTAACACGCATCTTTATAAACACGTCTATTGTATTCCCTGAACTGAT
Organism: Lomographa bimaculata; assembly: GCA_948107665.1. Lineage (NCBI taxonomy): Eukaryota > Metazoa > Arthropoda > Insecta > Lepidoptera > Geometridae > Lomographa > Lomographa bimaculata. Next base: position 6,901,770 of record OX403597.1, read on the forward strand.
ATTTTTATTTTTTCATTTTGGCTTCGCTAACTTTGTAAGCGTTTTAAAAGCATTTACTCGAGGCTTCACAAGTTCTGTTTTATTTTTCCATTTCGCGGCAAAACCTTAATCTGTTTTCTAAATGAGATTTAAAACATGTAGTTATTTTACTGTTCCCATAACAACAAACTTTTAAAAGCTTAAAAAGTTGTACAACATTTTCCTATAATATGTTCTGGGCCTAACAGTTTAACGTTTTTGGCTCCGAGTCCTGTTCCCGGTTTATGTAGTTTGTAGATAATTGCTTTTGCTTATAAAAGTTTGAGAGTGTTTCGAAAATATATAATTTTGTATGTATATCATTTTTTTTGCAGGATAGACAAGCATTTCACCGATATTAAACTGCCCGTTGGCTTAGTTGGGTTAACGTTCGCGCCTTAAGCAGCATTCACACTCACAGCCCCACACTAAGTTCAAAGACTTATATCGTGGGTGCCGGAAACATTCACATCACACACACATTACACCCTGAACCAGAAGCACAAATATCCCTTGGGAAGGAATCTGTGCTCCTGCCGGGCATCTGTCCACTGCGCCAACTGGGTCGTCAAATTAAGCAGGAGTATTGGGTTCGATTCCCGGCGGGAACACAAGTTTTATCTCCAAACTCCAAGATTTATGTTTCTGGTTCTGGATGTGATTGTGTTTGTGATTTCTAAAGTGAGTTTAATAGGTATTTTTTTAGTTTCTTCTTGTAAATACTAGTGTTGTTACATTAACTATTTTATTGTTACTGGCATATTTGCCTACCCGCCAGAGGCATATCAATATCTTTATGATTGAATTGCCCGTTGGCTTAGTTGGGTGGCGTTCGTCTTCTAAGCAGGGGTATCGGTTTGGTTTCTGGCGGGACCACAAGTTTTCTCCCCAAAGAAAATTGGTGTTTCTGGTTCTGGTCGTGATTTTTGTGTGATGTGAATGATTCTTCTACGGCACCCATGACACAAGTCATCGAACTTAGTGTGGGGCTGTGACTGTGAAAGCGTTAATGTTTATGTTTACCAAATTTGTATAGCTCATTATAAGTGAAAAGTATGTACTATTTATAAGTAAGTCATTTGTAAGTATAATATAATCTATGTAATAATAAATAGTCAGCTGTTTCCCATTTAGCGAACTCATCCCAACAATGTTTTTGGCTCCACGCGGACCTATTAGTTCAGTTTGTTGGGCTCGCCGGATTTTCGTAATACGCGATGAGTCATGACTTCATCATACGGTACTGATGTTCGGGAATCAATTCCGCGGCTGATATTGGATAAGTGAATGAAATAACTCAAATAACTACGGGAATATGTGGCTTCATTTTAGGGAAAATTGTTATTGGGATTGTGTAGGGAGAATTTACGTACAATTTGTTTTGCTACAATTTACGTACAATTTGTATTCATACTGTTTTAAACAAAACGCGCGAATTAATTATTTTAGTTCACTTCAATTGGCGTTAAAGATTTTTTATTTGGAAAACCAAACAGCTTTCTTATTTTGCCTAAAAAAGATTTTTTTTTGAGATTTATCGCGTTTTAATCCGCAAACATTCAAATCACGCATAAAATCACCCGGAACAGAAACACAAATTTCCATTGCCATGAAAATTTGTTTTCCCACTGGGAATCGAACCCGACACCCATGGATATGAAACGGAAAATAACCAGAAATGTCAACTAAAATTATATAAACAAATATATTAATAAAGCACTCATACACGTACCTATAAGTGGGGAGAAAAAATATTTTTATTTTTATTTCTGCCCGTTTGTGGTAAAAAGAACTTTGCTAGTAGAATACGCAATTGTTTCTGCGAATCTGGCAATAGAATTATTAACTTTAATGAGTGCCTCTTGGGGCCCATGTGAATAAACGATTTTGAATTGATTTGCTTTGTTTTTCGAAAAATTCTGTTTGAAAATAACATTTTGATGTTAAACTTAATGATTTTATCGTTAGTCCTATTTTGTCCCGGAGTATATCTTAAAAACGGCATCACATTTAAAACTGAAACTAACAAATAATATCCGTTATATCTTGTACTTGAACAACTAATACAGAAATCAAACAATTATTTAAATAAATAAAGTTATAAGAAATTAACCTCAAAAGTTTTTTCTTTTTTAGTCAAAATGAAATGTTGGCGCGAGATTTCAGTACGGCGCGAACTACTAGTGAACGATCATTTCCTGATACTAAGTGGGTCAAGAGTAAATAGGTGTCTTCTAGGCAAGCATTTTACAACTTCGGACACTTTAAACTTTTCATCAGGTAGGGTAGTGGTCAATATTTGCTTGTAAAACATAAAAAACGTTCAAAATTGTTTATTCACATGGGCCCCAAAGAGGCACTTATGAAAGTTAATGATTCTATTGCCAGATTCGCAAAGTTACAGCCATCTCGAGAAGAACCTGGCAAGAAACTCAGCGGCGCATTTTTTTTTCATTCATTTTTTTAAAAAAACATTCTTAATTTTTCATACATTTTTACAATTTTATTAACCTAGGTGTTATTATGGTAGTCGCTAGAAAGAGCTTGTGCAGTCTTGCCTCCATGCATCCTTGTCGTTATGAATGACTATACCCACTACAATGTAACTAATAACTATTTCTGTATGCAGCTGTATGCAGCATACACTCCAGTATTCGTAACTAGTTACCACTCAAATAAATCCTTTCCGGACACGGTAAAACCTCGTATGTGGGGAACAGTAAACTCTAAAGAATTTAAAATGCCAAAACTAACCCGTCCAGTTCAAAGTCCGACTCCCTCATATTTGTAAAGCCTTTGAAAAAGCGACCTAGTTACAGTAGCCCAAAATCAGGACGTTATTTCAGGTGGAAACAGTAGCTCCACGCTTCAGGTAATCCACTGAATTACGCAGAGAACTTTGATAGACTAGTTTTATAGTGGCCTCGATTCTGATGTACACTCACTAAATTTAATTTAAACTATCCCTCTCTCTTACAGAATAAAACACAAGACAGAGATAGCATGCATTTTAGTGCTGTCACGCTAGTTTATCAATTAAAATATGAACAGCAGAAGCAGAAAGGCGCTTGTTTTTAGTCAACACCAATACAACACATACTCGACTAAGCTTGCATAGACATCTAAGTTCTGACTAACTTGACAGCACAGCAGTATGCTATCTCTGTCTTGTGTTCCTATTTTGTAAAAGACAGGAATAGTTTAAATTCAATTTAGTGTGTGACATCATAATCGAGGCCAGTACCTATTTTCTATAGTGAATCATTTTCTCGTGCTGGCCTCACTAGATATACTGCAAAATATGGCTGTCTCCCACTCTTAAACAAAAAAATCTGTCGTTTAGGTAGCTACAGTGTTGGCTAGTCAGACATCTCGAGAAAAACCTGGCAAGATACTCTATAGTGACATTATTTGGTACTAAACATAAACACTTTCACACTCACAGCTAAAAATATGCTATAATTATTAAAAACTGTCAAATATTCTATTGTACGTCCGAAAGGAAAAATTTGTTGGTACTTATTTTTTTTAAGATAAAGACTTTGTTTTGTATACCTACTTATTAGTTTTCACACACAAATTTTACGCATTAAAATTGTGTATCCTATCCTACTAATATTATAAATCCGAAAGTTTGTGTATAAGTGTGTAAGTTTTTTTGTTCCCTCTTCACGCTTTAACGGCTGAACGGATTTGCATGAAATTTGGAATGTACATAGATTATACCTAGGATAAACACATAGGCTACTTTTCAACATGATAATAGCGGGCGAAGCCGCGGGGCACGGCTAGTATTAATATATATACAGTAAAATACCTTATTGTCTTTGAATTTCAATCACCATTTCAACATTCTGAGTACCTATATAAGTAGAAGTAACTATATATAAGTATCAAAACAAACATTGAAGATAAAATAAAAAATGTCAATCAATAAGTCACGGTAATATCAAACAATCTCAACAGACCCAAGACAGTCTCACACGTGAAACTATACGTAAGTAGGAGCCAGTTGCTGTCACAAAGTTAGTCGTAGGAGACTTCAGTCTGTCGTCTGAATCCATTTCAATCGACAAGTTTTAATGGTTATTGATGTCGGCCTATTTAAGTAATAGTCAATTATGGTTCAGAGAGGGTTCAATGTAAGAAGGCAATATAAGTTTTTTTTTTATCCTGTACTATCTACGGGCCAATTGCCTATATTTCCTAAAACTATATACAGCAACGAACTAAGTTACCTACAAGACATCGAGCTTATAGGTAACTCAAGTGATCAAGCCAGTGGGTAGCGTTCCCATCATATAAGTTGAACATTAAAATATTATTTAAACTGAACACTTAGTTGGCTGTGGGTTTGTCTTTTAAGCAACTGGTATCGTTTTAATTTACCGATGGAAGCACTAGTTTTTTCCCCAAGGGAAATTTGTGTTTCTAGTTCTGAATGTGATTGTGAGTGTTATATAGCGACGAACATAGTGTGTCTGTGAGTATGAAAGTGTTTAAGCATTTATGATTTATTTAGCAATTGTGTAAATACTTACAGGACCCGACTATTTCTTTATAATATTGGCATTTAAAATGTTATACAAAAAACAAAAATAAGTTCTCAACATGGATTATAAGAGTTACCTATCTTTTATAGTGGTTGTATTACCAACAAAAGGGAAGCTAATCTCACTTATTTATTTAAAGGCTTTGTCGCTGAGCGACCACACCATGCAATAAAAGAGAACCAATAATAAAAATTAAATGCATCTTAAATCTAGGTATATTGAAATGTATACTTTGCATACTTCCTAAAATTCTGGAAAAAATCATCAGCAAAAGATTGGTGGACTTCTTGGATGAATACAACTTACTATCTACTCGGCAATTTAGATTTCGGCGTGGCAAGATGCATTCCAGCTATTAACTGAAACTCATTTTCACTTACACACACAGATGCAAACAAAGACACACACACACAGATGCGATGAGTTTACCCTAAATGGTGAGTACACTGCAGCACATTTTCCAAAGGCTTGGAGTGCATACATCATTTTGTATACACTATTTATTATTTCTTACTGTTGATCGAGCGAAGCGTAATCTCTATGTTGACTTGGATTGTTCAGCACTTTGACTGTCCATCCGTCTGTCAGAGGTATTTAGCGTCTAAACCATACAAGCGAATAACTTAAAATTTTTTGAGAATATGCAAAGCTATGCCCCAAAGCTAAAAATGCCATTTAATATTACTTAACTAATAAATAATAATAACAATGTCAGATAAAATTACAAACATTTTTTAAGCCGCTTGCCGAAGGAAAAGTGCGCAGAATACTGGCTACGTTACCACGTTGAATAGCGATGCAAATTTTTTAAAAGCCAGCATTATGGTCACTTGTCGCCTCGACTAACGTTTGGATAAATATTTCAAAATTTTGTGTGCACCCGGTCCCCACGGAATTATAAAATTATATAAATGAGCAAAATAATTGTACATGTACATAAACGCCTTCACACCCACAGCTCCGCATTAATTTCAATAACTTGTCTCACTGCGAAGAAAGCAAGGTATTGTCCACTGCGCCAATTGAGTCAATATTTCCTTTACAATCTAATTACCTTTATAACGAGATACTAATAAAAACATTGTAGCTAAAAACAAGAGGTCGACTAGGAAACTGTCTGCCCATAACGTGAGATTCCGAAGAACCAATATGCCTGAAATGCAAAATTGACTAAGAAGCAGTATGCCTAAATTCAAATTGCCTGTAAAGCTTTTTATCATAAACTAGCTGTCCCGGCGACCTTCGTTCCGCCTAACAGTCAATGAATGTGCATATTTAGGAAGCCATACCCGGCATGCGTTACAATGTCACGTGACTATATTATTACAACCTTCATGTTTATGTTTGCCTAGTACTTTACCAAATCCGAGTGACGTATGAGAAAATGGAAAGCATGTCGAAATGTAAAAAAAAAATTTAAAGAAATGTACGTTCTTAAAAAGTATCCTATGTCCTTCTCCTGGCTCTAAACTACCTCCCTGCCAATTTTCAGCTAAATCGGTTCAGCCGTTCTTGAGTTATAAGTGGAGTAACTAACACGACTTTATTTTATATATATAGATATATAATGACTGAGAAGTAGTATGCTTTAAATACATGATGTCAATAGAGTTGATTGTCTAAAATACTTGATGACTGAGAAGTAGCATATTATTTTAAAAAGTACAATGACGTGTTCGGCCACAAGTTCTATTCTACGTAGATTACAGTCACACTGTATCGCGATCTATGACTCCGCTGATTCGAATCCTCTTCCGGCTGAATGCAATTCTTGCCGCCAGCCCTGCGACAATATATTTGATAAGTGGAAAAACCTGATTACAGTTTTTTTAACGTATTGTAAACATCTAAGCAATGGGATTCTAGTAAAAAGCGTGAATGCAATGACATTTTGTAGTATTTTATTTTTAAGATTGACATTGTAATTTTTTATTAATGATAGATATGTGATATAAATGTAGCTGGTGAAAATCGTTTTATCTCAATAAATAAATGACCAGAAAGTACTTTTAGAAATCTCTAATGTAACGTTTATCTGTTGCTACATTATAAATAATACTTAACATAAAAAATATCACGTGAAGATCAGGCAAATACATTTTATGTTCCTTCACGCGAAACATAGTTTAGCGCAAGCAAAATAATGACTTATTATATTAAGTTCTAAGTTTGTGACTCAAACGAACTACTGTATGGCGTGATCCAATTTCAAGCACACTTTAAAACTCCAAGCGTTTTCTCATCTTCCAATTTGAGACTGTTCTCGATATTGTACTACTCGTATGCACTTCAGTTAACTTTGATCTATATGACTATGAAGATAGAGGTGATTGTACTATTATTTTTTTGCTTTGCTTTATGCTACTAAGTGTGTTCTATCTCTAATAATTGGTTTAATTTCGTGAAATAGGGAACCATACAGTGGGCTCACGGTCTTCATACGGCTTTCTTTTACAAGTCCTTTATTTTTTTCCATTTTCTCTTTTCCTTAATAATAAGTATAAAGGAAAAGAGAAAATGGAAAAAAATCCAGACAAACCAGACACTTATTTGTGTTTTTGTAAAATCATAATTACATGTTTGTAAAATATAAACATAATAAGTTGTTAATAATGTTCATTAGTTCATTACGTGTAAGGCTACTGTACTGTACTTTCTTTGCTTTTACAATCGATAAAACGGCCAAAGTTGCTGACTAATTGTAAATGTTTGATACAGTAGAAACCTAGATATGATGTCTATGATATCTTTTGTATCCAATTATTAATAACAAATGTTTCTATGGACATCATAACGAATTGGCGGATTTTAGAAAAAAGTGAAGAACAAACTCCCGTTGGCTTAGTTGGGTGCGAGTTCACCTTTTAAATAGGGGTATCGGATTCGATTCCCGTCTGGAACACAAGTTTTCTCCCCAAGGGAAATTTGTGTTTCTGATTCTGGTTGTGATTGTGTGATTGTGTGTATGTATAATGTGAATGTTTCCGACACCCATGACACAAGTAATTGAATAAGTGTGGGGCTGTGAGTGTGAAAGCGTTAAAAAAAATAGAGTCCCTGTTGTTTCATTGGTGGATCATATAGGAATTTAAATTTTCTATACTGATGGAGGTCAATTGTGGATTAGTGTGGAATGAGCCCTTAACTATACAGGATGGTCACGGACATGATTCAGAATTATTCACTAAAGTTTCATAGCAGCAGAGTCACCTCTACTTATATGTGTACATGCATAACAATGTTCAGTTTAAAAGTTCGCTGCATCCGGCTAAGCTAGTACGATAACTCCTCTGACATATCGTCGTTACGTGCTGCTTGTGAGGATTGGCCTAGTTCTACAAGTTTGCTTGATTTTTCCCAGTTGTTGCTATCTTCGCCGTTAACTTTTGCTTGGAACTGGCTTTACAGATTAACCCTTTGACAGCCCGCAGATGCTATCAGAGCAATTGATTTCTTTGATATTATCAACAGCAGAAAAAACAGCATGGAGATGTGCTCGGCGTATTAGACATTATTAGTACAATAATCACATCACACTTATATTAAGAAGTCGAAAGTTTTTGAGTATGCTCAAACATAATGAAACATACTCAAACATTAATTTTGATAAAAACTCACGCATATTTTAAAATATTAAATTAAAATTAAAACGGGAATTAGCGTGACTTACGCGTTGTCGATGTCTAAATCGACAATAGTTTCGGCTGCGTTTGGAAGCCTTCTTCAGGATGAGTGCGGAGCGTTCGCCGTCACGTCCCACCTCGCACGTGTCGCAATTGTCGATTTAGACATCGACAACGCGTAAGTCACGCTAATTCAAGTTTTAATTTTTATTTAATAATACTCAAATATACTCAAACACACTCAAACACACTCAAACACACTCAAACACACTCAAATACACTCAAACACACTCAAATATACTCAAACATATCCAAACATTACTCAAAACATTTTAGTTAGAAAAATGTTAACATGCATAAGGTCAATTCATCTTGATACATACAACACGAATTGAGTTCGCGATAGCGTAAAAAAATCTCTATAACAGCGAAATAACCGTCCGAAATTAGCCCCTAACTTATTCATGACTACAAACAAATGTAAAACATTCTCTATGCTAATCTGGTACTCATACGCAAGCTTTCAGCTTTGCATTTCACGGTACCAAGTAGTACCAACTTCACCAACTCGCGCTTAGAGCATTACTAGCCGTGAACTTTCACACGTCGTGGATTGCTGGAGCTAAATTTCATGTTAACAGAGCAGAACTTAGGGATAGGCGGGGGGGGTCAAAGCCGACTGAATATAAGTTTAAGCATTTTAAATCATTTCTAAGGTCGCGCTTGAACTCTATCTCATAATTTACTAGCTATACCCGATATGCGTTGCAATGCCTAGTAAAGAAAAAATGTTTTGCCTTTTTCACATTTATTGTTCCCTAGTACTTGAAACCATACTAGAAACTTTGTGAATTTGATATTGTTCATACTAAAATCGCGATATAAAAAAAGGGAGGTGGGGATTGTAGGAGCGTAAAAATACTTGACGACCTATTCTCATACCTACAAAATATACAAAAAAAAGTTTCATTAAAATCGGTCGAGCCGTTTAGGAGGAGTGCGACCACAAACGAGATAGGTATTTGTATAATAAATGGTTATCTTTATTTAAAATTTTACAAGGTGTCAATTCTTTTCTGAAAATGCCCAGTTTAACATAGTCACGTTTGTAAGTAAGTAATGTTATCGGCATTGACGATTTTTGATTCTAATTGTCTTTGCAGGTTCTTAGTTAACATATTTTTAGTAAAACATGTTTTATTAGTATTAAACTACGTATTTTGTTATATCTGATAAGACATATCTCATGAAAAACAAGCTAGGTAATATTTAAATTTTAATCAGCAGAACATATAACCATATATTTGAACTGCCCGTTGGATTAATTCGGTGAGCATCCGCCTTCTTAGCAGGGGGTAACGGATTCAATTCCGGGCGGGAACACAAGTTTTCTTCTCCAGGGAAATTTATATTTCACGTTCTGGTTGCGATTGTGTGTATGATGTGAATGTTTTCGGCAGCCACGACAAGTCATCGAAATTAGTGTAAGGTTGTGATTGAAACAGCGTTTATTTTTTATGTTTATTGGTCGAGCAATGTGCCCAAAATACTGCCTGTGTCACCTTGTGGAACAGTATAGGTACTTAATTTCCGAAAGTAATATCTACAATCCAACATTTTAATCACGTGTGTGTTTTAACAGAAAAACTTTACAGTTTCTTATAAAACATCCTTAGTCCCAACCTGGTCCTAAAGGCTCATTTACTCAAACTTTAACAAGCAGGCCAAGTACCATCTACTTTGCTCATTGCCATCTATATTCTAAGGTCATTTCATAAGACGTTACTAAATTGTATGTAGGGTATAGTAATGTTCAATAAGGTGGATAAACGGTACAACCTAACAGCTTCCTTGTTCAATTAGTTGAGAACAAAACGTGTACATTTAGTTATCTTAGAGGCAGCTATATCGAGCCTGGGTTACACAGAGCTTGTTATAGATATACACTTGGGTTGTTGGCTGTGCTGAACTTTGGCATAAGTTTATGTATTGCGACTTTCGATTCTAAAATCATTGAGTTTGGCGTAGGTATTACTACTAGCACTAACTCGTAGTGAAGGTAATGGTGAATAGTTTTCAGATCACGAGGTAACCTTTTTTTATTTATATAAAATACTAGTTGACCCGGCGAACTTCATACCGCCAATTGTCTGTGGTCAAATATTCAGAAACATCTCCTGTTTGACAGGTACGAACAGTTTGTATGGGAAAATAAAATACTACTTTTTACTAATTTTATTGCAATTTCTTTATATTTTCTCACCTTTTAAACCTTCCCTGAACTTCCACAAATATTTCAAGATAAAAATTAGCCAAATCGGTCCAGCCATTCTCGAGTTTTAGCGAGACTAACGAACAGCAATTCATTTTTATATATAAGAAGAAGAAAGAAAGAAGAAGAAGATGTTAACTTCGTAGTGTAGGTAATTGTGAATAGTAATTAAATCACACGGTGTAATCTTTTTTCATTTATATAAAACATGCTAACTTTGCTAACCTTTAAATGTGGTTTACTCGTATCTTTATTTGTCAATCAATTGCTAAGCAACATCGCTATATGGTATAAGTATATAGACATTCCAAAAATGCGGACGAAGCGTTTTGCTATGAATTCATTGCGCGAATCGCAAAGGAATGTAACTTGCGTGAGTCGGTGTTTATTTTATTTCATTTTATTGTATTTGGATGGCTGACAGCTATTACAAAATAAACATAAGAAGAGCCATTAAGAAGCCTGCACAGGTAGTAAAAAAGTTCATTTATACAGTTGAAATAAGTAAATTACAGGAGGTTAGGTCTACCTAACCTCCTGATAAGCTAGTTACGCACGCGTTATATAGATATAACGCGTGCTTAACTAGCTTATCAAAAGCTAGCGCCAATCTAATTAAAAATAATTTCTTCGGTAATTTGTGCGTGTGGAGTGTGTGAGCAACTTCCTGGGTCATGCTTGTTTGGGTGGAACCTGATGAGTACAATAATAATATGGGGGTCTTCAAGTCTCGAGTGATATGTTTTTCCGTATGATTACAATATAGTATTAAAGTCACAAGTGATATGAATAGGTATCTTCTAGGTAACCTTGCTTCATCATCGACCACATGGTCGCTTACTATCAGGTGAGATGGTGATCAAAAGTTTGACTATCTTCAATAAAATAGTTTAAACGCAAGCAATGCTTAAAAAACCGACTTTACCGCTTCTTCGGAACCCTTGATCAGAATTAATGAATTAAATACGTAGTATTAATTATAATTCAAAAACTACTACTCAGATTTTAAATAGGATTCAACGTCAGGAACATCAAATTTAAATAGGATCACATGGAAAACACCAGCTTTTAAATAAAAAAATAATCTACAAAATTGGTTCACATTGAAACAATGTCTAAATTAACGCACATAAAAAACAGTAGTTTGTGAAGTTTTTTTTTTTCAGTCGGTTAAAAAAAATACAATGTCTTTATTGTTGTTGAAATGGTCTAGTATTTTGTTGCTATCCTCCTTTATCAAAAACATTTCATCAAGATCAAAGATGTTCTTTGAACTACTGAAACACTGAATATAACACGTATCTAATCTGAATAATCCCGTACTAATATATTCAAACAAATCACTCTACATCCTCTAACAAGGTACAAAAGGAAACCGCAATTCACAAACTATACGGGCTCTTACGATTTTAGTTCACAAATCTTCTTGACGCGGGCTTTAACCAGCTGGTTAGAGGCAGGTTAGGGGCTCAGTAGTAAGCCGGCCGCAAACGGTGCGGCTCTGAAATACGGGTAGTAACTCACTTGACATTCAAGGCCTGCGTCACTCAAGCATTAGGTTCTTTATGTAGGTCTGTAAACTACGGTATAATTAGTAGACAGAAGGCTGCGATAAATGGATTTCGTTATGTAAAGTACTAGCCATGCCCCGCGGCTTCGCCCGCTATTATCAAGTAAAAAGTTTGCCTATGTGTTATTCGTAGGTTTAAGCTATTTACATTCCAAATTTCAACTAAGTCCGTTTAGCCGTTATAGCGTGAAGAGGGAACTAACATACTAGCACACTTACACACAATTATTTGAGATTTATAATATTAGTAGGTTTCCAAAGAAGTGTGCTTCAATAATAAATATTAAATTTTGAGGATACTTGTTGATCGGGCGAAGCCAAATCTCTAAGTCGATAAATATGGTTCAGCACTTTATCCGTCCGTCCGTCCGTCCGTCAATGTGTGTGCTACAAGAAAATTACTTCAAATGGTCACTTTCCATCGTGTGAGATAGCGGTCAAATGCCTGCCTATCTAGTATAAAAAAATTCTAAAACTTAAATAAGTAAAAACAGGATACAACCATAATTATATGTAACCGTAAATGGTATGTATTTAAGCAAAGAATGGATATCACTATTTGATTGATCTTAAAATTGATATTAAATGACTATGATATAAGATGTTCAGCATCTTATTGTATTTTTTATAATAGTCCAAACTAGTGATGATATCGTATTCTTGAGGCTCTTATAGCCCATCAAGCTAGCTAGATGTGTACCTACATAACATTGTTATAACGTGTGATTGAACACACAATAGGTAAAATCGATTCCAATTGACAGCACTTGAGATATGGCCATGCCGAGGCTTTGTTTATTGTTTTCACTTCTAAGGGAAAGATTTTGAGATAAATCGTTTAATATGGTTTTTAGTAATCTTCTAAAACTTTTTACTTGGCAGAATTAGGTGTTCCACGTAGCGAAGTTTGGCAAAACTCAACTTTTCCTCGTTATTTTGTATAAGCTGATACTTTTGTCAGTTATTCGTGGAATTATATTATTATACCTACTTCAAGTAATCAATATTAATTTCGTAATGGGATTGAGAACATAAGTTCGACAGTAAAATCTAAAAAAATTATTCAATTTTTTGTATAGTGACTATATTATGGTTGTAACTGAGCGTGTTTTGAATGTTTCCGGCACCCACGACACATGTCTTCGAACTTATTGTGGGGCTGTGAGTGTAAAAGAGCAAATAATACTTATGTATATCTAAATCAAAACCGTGAAATAAGGAAAATTAATGACGACCGTAGTAGTTAGTAATAATACTTTAGAGATTGGCGTCCCTGTTAGCACATTGGGCAAATCTGTGCTTTCTATTTCTACGCCGCAGGTTCTAATTTCTATTTCCAGCAAACATAATTTTCCTGAACAAGAGATTTAAGAATTTGTTTCTTATTCCAGGTTGAATAAGTGCGTGATGAATGGTTTTCAGTACCGTGATGTGAATGTATCGTGACATTTATCTAAACTTAGTGTGGGGCTGTGTTTGTATGAAAATTAAGCTCATGTTTTCTATATACTAATGACGAACATATTGTTATAGAAACACTAGGACATACAATAATAATACAGGTAGGCACATTTAATAATAATTCAGGAAGGTTCCGGTGCAAACTTGAAGGCCTACCTTGAAATATTAACTTAGGATATAAATTTACTCAACAAAGTCCTCCGGGACACCTTGACTTTGTTTAGAAGGGTAAAACAAAACTTTTTGAGTGATTTATTTGTCACAGATGAAACTATGTTGTACAAAAAGTTGAACGCGATACCAGCCGACGTGGTTCCAACTTTGCATGTAGCCTGAAATTGGTAGTTAGGTGTCTGAGCTCTTTTGCTGTATGTTATTTATTTCGAGTTTAAGATAAATAGGCAATTGGAACGACGGATAATAATTAACTATGATATCTTACTGTTAGTTATCTAGGCTCCAATTGCCTATATGTCCTAAAACTATTTACATCTAGTCAGCAAAGATCCCAGCTACTTATAAGCCCACTACCATTAGGTAGCGTTACCATTATGCTGGCGGCATTGCCTCTTTGAATTGCAATGCTAATACGTTGAGCCAAATAAGTACCAGAATTTTGACCACGCATCGCCTCAAACGGTTTAAATATGTAACCAATGCCGAGGAGTCCATAATTTCGCCATTTGCTGCTCTGTCGAAGTTGTCGCGGCGCCAACCCCATTCTGTGTTTCAGGAAGACGCTAAAGTGTCAGGACTGAAGTTGCATCCCACACTAAAGGCCGTCCCATCTTATATGATGTGTGATGCTAGATCTAAAGGGATCTAAAGGACCTGATATACAAAGCGCCCGAGGCGCGCGTATAGGGCGTGCGCTCTGGACGTGCGCCTGGCCTATTTTGTTCTGCCCTCATAGGGGAAAAAGACGTTTTTTTTTATACAAAATTGAGTTATACACATCATAGGAAATGTCTTTACTATTTAATATGGTATGACTTGTAGCAGATGCATCTAAATTTAAAATTTGGTAGCGTTTGAATATTTTAAAATAAAAAAAATACTAGAAGATGCGTCTACATTTTCTGATTTCGATGATATGTACAACTCAATTTTGTCAAAAATGTCTTTTTTCCTTTTGACCGCAGTACACAAAATAGCAGTGCACTTTGTCCCTTACGCATCATACATTTTACAGCGCCTCGGGCGCTTTCTATATCATGTCCCTTAGAGAAGGACCCTGTAGGTCTTGATTTATTCGTGTCAAAAAACCCTAAACATGCGGCATAAATGACCAAATTTTTTTGATTGCGTTTAATTAGAAGGTTCTTGGAGGACCTTTTATTTTGTTTAAAGTTTTAAGTGTAAATTATGTACGTACGTTCCAAATTTCATCCAAATCCGTTCAACTGTTAAAGCGTGAAGAGAAAACAAACATATTTTCTTATTTTAAATATTAGTGTAATTAATTTCAACATGAAACCTTTACGCGTTTCTGAGAAAAGATGTCTTGACAAATAGACAGACGGACAATGAAATAATCCACGAGATTATTTTTTTCCTTTTGAAGTACGGAATCCTCAAATATTAAAATTGTAAATACCCAACGTTGTAAATATCACTTTACTGAAACAAAATTCTCAATTCTCTCATACGTTTGGTATGTTTGTTTAATTTACTATCGTCGTAATTGATTTGAAGCCGAAAAGCGCATCAATCACGACCGAACCTCCCATATCATGTTTTCAAACCTTTCTATAACAGCTGAAACTGCGGATCTGTCCTCTAAAAGTCTGAAATATAAAACACGCCCTTCCATCTTGATCAATCTATGTCAAGGATAGATTAGATGAGCTGTTACCATGTTTGTTATTCTAAACCATTTTTAAACACTACATTGAAAGCTATGTAGTCAAGGAAGCTCCTTATTTTTTGGCAACCTATTTGCGATATATATTTATGGGCATATATAATTTAATATAAAATACTTTTCATCCATCATCCAGCTCGGTGATGGTCGTTCTATACTGGGATCCTGTACTACATGTACAAAAGAAGACAATAGACAATTAACGCAAGCAAAGCTTAAAAAAAACCGACTTCACCGCTTTATCTTAGGTAGTTAGATCAGATTAGATGTACTAAACACGCATTATTGAAGATATTTCAAAAACTACTGATCAGATCTTGATCAAATTTAAATGACCAATTTAAGGGACCAAATGGGAAGCAACATCTTTCAAACAAAAAAAAATTCAAAATCGGTTCACGTGGAACAAAGGCATGAGGGGAACAAACAAAAAAAAATACAGTCGACTTGAGTACCTCCTCCTTTTTTGTGAAGTCGGTAGGAAAAGGAAGTGAACGTCACTTTCTATCGGGCGTGATAAGGGTAGACCCTTGCTTGCCTATCTCATCATAAAAAAAAATAGGGTAAAAATAAAGTAATGTCAAATAATCATTAATTAAACGTAAATAAAGCCTAATTTCTACGAACAATAATTTAACATACATTTGATGTATTACTAAATTTGACTATAATATTACTCCACTAGCATCGAAGAAAACAGTGACCTTTGTGGCATACGAATTTATTATTTTTACCGACTTCCCAAAAAAGGAGGAAGTACTCAAGTCGACAGTTTTTTTTTTTATGTGTGTTACCTCATATCATCTCTCCACGTGAGCCGATTTCGAAAATTTTGGTTTGATAGATGTGGCTTTCTAATTGGTCCCATTTAAATTTGATTAAGATCTGATCAGTAGTTCTTGAAATATCGTCAATAATGTCTATTTTGTGACGAATAATGCGTACTTTGACGATGTTCTGGTTTACTCGACTTCAAAAGTTACCTTACAACTTCTTTCGTTGAGAGCCGATTTTGATGATTCTTTTTTTAATTTGAAAGCTGGGGGATCAAGGTCCCGATGATAAAGCGGTGAAATCGGGTTTTTAAGCTTTGCTTGCGTTTAATTATATTATATTTTAATGCGTAAAATAGCAATTAATTTAATTTTAAGTAAAACCTTTTTAATTTTACCACACTAACTTGTACTGTACATGCATTAATATGTATTTCGGAAATTATAATCCCTGCACGGAAATAGACCGATTATAACGAGGTTATCATAAACGTATGCGTCCAGCGTCACAGTGATTATGTACCGGAAGCATGGTGGGGCGGGCGTTGACGCCAATTTCCGCTCTAGCCGCCGCCGCCCGCCTTGCTGTGTATGCGGGAAACGCTCCCAGAGCAACATCGTGTTTTAATATTTAAAAATTAAACGTAAATATTTATCGCAAACAATGAATATGGAAACAGAAAAAGCAGGGGTAAAATTTTGTTCATCTTAGTTATGGTAAAAATAATGCATTAAATACTTAAACATTCATCATTATAGAAAATTTTATTATGATAGCAATCATGTTTTAGATCCTGAACTTGGAAACCTGTAATCAAGGCAATTCTGTAATATAACAAACAAACAAAAACAAACTAACAAACAAACTGGAAAATAACAAACGCATTCACACTCACAGCGCCAGACTAAGATCAAATACTTATATCGTGGGTGCCGGAAACATTCACATCACACACGCAAATACACCCAGAACCAGAATCACAAATGTCCCTTCGGAAGGAATTTGTGCTCCTGCCGGGAATCGAACCCAGGACCCACGGTGCAGAGGGCGGACAACTGTCCACTGCGCCAACTATTAAAATAATAGATAGTTCACGTTAGCGAGTATGTTTTGATATTTATGTGATTTCAGCTATATTTGATAATTTTCAGTTCATATTACGACTGATTTTGAAGCGGCGATAGCTCAGTAATAACAGCTCCCGGCCCCTGATCGAGCGGTCGCAGCTTCGAATCCTAGCACGGGCTTGAGCTTTATCTGAAGGGAATATCGTGATGAAATCTATAGAGGCAGGACAATTTCTAATTCACATGATCTTAAGCTATCTATGAGAGCTACGAGTATAGTCACATTCTAGACATAGCGTCCTTCCATCCTCGTTCACATTATCACTTAAAACAGGTGATACATGGTTGACAAAACCTCCAGTTCGGTCAAAGCGTTTCGTTTCTACGTTTATCATCCGTACTGCGAAGGAGTGGAATTCATTGCCCTAGTCTTTTTTCCCCGAATAGTATAATCTGGGAGCTTTCAAGTCAAGAGTGATTAGGTACCTTCTAGGCAAGCATGTTACATCTTCGGCTGCATCATTACTTTCCATAAGATAAAATTGTGGTCAAATGCTTGCCTATCGGGCATAAAAAAGTGCTAAAATGCTAGCCTATCTGATACAAATTTAAGCCTATACCCAAAGTCTCACCTGTGTCTGTGTTTCCTAATAAGTACAATATGGGAAGTCTTCAAGTCGTGAATGAACAGGCATTTCCTAGGCGTGCTCCATCGTCGACTGAATCGTCAAACGTTTGCCTTTCTTGGATAAGAGAAGTTGCCATCGGCGTATCTGGAGTCAATCAATACCCAGTACAATCAAGCTCAACCATGTCCTAGATTAGCGCATAATAACAGCGACTAACGACCGAGATTGCCATCGCAGCCTATATCTAGATGGCAATAAATGAGTAATTTCGCTTAGCCATTTCCATAATTACGTAATACAAGCTCCGAGAAAATACCAATTTCCTCAGACGCCGCCGGCGTGGGAACACTGCTCAAATAGTTATAGAGTGTAGGGTTCACATTTTTAAATGCTAGCCAGACCAGAATATGATCACCATATCACCTGATGGTGAAGATGCGGCTGAATATGTAACATGCTTGCCTGAAAGATACCTATATACTTAGACTTGAAGACTCCCAGATCATATAATACGTTCAGGAAACAAAGACGCGATACGGATGATAAACGTAGACGCGAATACCTTTAAACATATTATTTTTTTAAATCCTTTATTTATTGACACAATGTTATTAAATGTAGCTTTACAAAAACATTTAAAATCACAACCCCACTCTAATTTCAAAGACTTGGTCTTGGGTGCCGGAAACATTTACATTACACACAATTACACCCAGCAGAAGGAAAATTATGCTCCTATGCGTCTTCTAGGCAAGCGTGCTCCATCGTCGCTTACCATCAGGTCAGATAGTAGAATTTAAAAAAACCTAGTCTGCTCCAAACAGTTACCGTTTTGTATCGTAAACTATCTGCTAGCTAAGAGTATAAATAAATATCTTAAAAGAAACACAAGATACCCAGAATCCAATTTCCTTACTCAACACCTCGGGAACGCTGTGAAAACGTGAGCATACGGTAAATAGAGCAGTTTTTCTATAGTGCAGGTTACGCAAGGATTTTCAGCCTCGGGTTCGATGAGGTTCTTGGATGTCTACGTGCTTTGTAAGATTACTTTCGCAAAACATGACAAAACTATGTGTTATCCAATAACGAGTGAAAATGTATTTTACGAGCTTTTATTTAGTTTCACCTGTCCCGTTGTCTGTCTGTCAATCTGTAATCAAATCTTGCAAGCTAAATTAAACCCACTTCCTGATGTACTATTTTTTTAAAATTATTAAAATCGATACCAGTTATATAATACTTACATACACGCCTTCACTTTCACCACCACACTGAGTTCTATGATTTATGTTGTGGGTGCTGGAAACATTCACATACACAATCACACCCAAAACCAGAACCACAAATTTCCTTTGGGGAAAAAGGTTGTGTTTCCACCGGTAATCGAACACGATACCCGCTGCTTAGAATGCGAACGCGCACTCAACGAAACCAACATTTTTATTAATATTTATCCAGGATTTACTATTAATAAACAAAGACCTACATTATATTCATCTTATTTCTTTTTATGCATTCACAGCTAAATAAAGTCACGAACCCTCACTGGTAAATAATAGAATCATGAAATATTAGCGCCTAACATACCTAGCGTGGCTAAAACCTATTAGGCTATTTCTGTGACCTAAATATATGACCTAGGTATTTCTTTTCATAGAAACTAGCTTACAGTCTTAACGTGTTACCTAAATTAAGAGCATCTTGTTTTTTATTAAATGTTATACTGTTTTAAGAATTGAAATGAATAAAGTCTGAGTTCATATACTTTAGACAAAGTTTTTGAATGTTAGCCAAGGTACGAATCGTACGAGAAATTTAAGGCCTTACCCAAGTGAAACGAAATAGAAAGTAAATGATGAATTTTATGATTATTTTAACTATCTCCGTTTTCTGTAAGAATCTGACTAATACGAGTATACTCCAATGTATAATGTTAGAAAGGAAGATTTGGATGTACTGGCACAACCAGTTAAATAGTGTTAATCATAGTATAATTTATTAACTACAAACATACCTCTTTATTTGCTTGAATATGGGTTAGGTGCAATTACATACTGGAAGTGGTGAAAATTGTGCTTCATATTTCGCCAAAAATGAAACAATATGGTGTACTAGCTACGTATATGTATACTACAATTATGCATTTGTGTAAGTCAATACTTATGACTTGTGGGCAAAAACTTCGTTAAACTACTCCGATTCTCTTAATTCTTGTTGCACTTAAATATAATGTTACTCGATTAATATGCTCTGACTTTACAAGGACGTACTGCATGAGTTAACAGTTACTGGTAGAGATTTTAGTCATATGATATACACTATTGGTTAATAAAACATAGCATAAACATAAATGCTTTCACACTCACCGCCCCGGAAACATTCACATTGCACACACAATCACACCCAGAACCAGAAACGCAAATTTCCCAAAAAGAAAACTTGTGTTCCCGCCCGCCACCTAACTAAACGAAAGGGCCGTTATAACCAGTGACTGATTGAATACATTTTGTAATGATGACCATCAAACTCGGACTTTTTGCCATATGGATCATTCAGTCATAGAATCTTACATATTATTATCATTATCTATCTAATTTAGTAGGAAGCGAGTCAGAGATCGCTAGAGATCGCTATTCTAGTAGTTCGAATTTTAAATATACTGAAACCATATTCTCCACAACATAACCTTCTAAGCCACTTTCATACTATTAAAATTCCAAGATAAATGTCCAGTGAAGTGTAAAACTTCATTCAATCAGGCCCGACTCCTGAGCTCATCCCGCGTCAGCCGGAATAAAAATGAACAAGATTGATGGCACGTCATCGCCCGGGATATTACGGAAGTATGGAATTAATGCGCGTTATTATTTTACACGAGGCCATAAAAAATATGTGCGCCGTCATGATTATGGGGGAAAGTTAGGAAGATTTGTCTATAAAAGTGGCTTGTGGATAGCCGAATTTGGGAATCGCGGAGCTCAAGATATACTGTTATATTGTATTTTGCGATAAATCTACTGACGTTACTTTGCAATTTACTGAAATTTCAACCACATTTGATTAAAAGTAGCTATTAGTACCTATCTAATCACCATCGTTGGATAAGTAAAAGGAAATGTATGCGCGTTGGCGCGTGAAATAGTGGATCGTGGACTTTAGGAAATTAACGCTGAACAAACCCACATAATTTGTGTTTTTAAACATTTGTACGTTAGCTTTTGAGGTAATATAATTATGTGGACGGTGAATACTGAATAGAGGAATGCTCGCTGGCAAATAAAACTACAGGATAAGAGGAAAATCGTCCCATGGATCGTAGGCAGAACAGATAAAAGAGATAAAAGAACTTCAATCGTGTCTGCGTGAAGCAATACAACACCTTTTAGAACAGATGGATAGGCACTTCGCAAGCGGAGCGTGTTTCAGCTTTGTAACACGTTAAAGTTTAACAGAGAGAAGCCTTTACAGTCTTACGCAGAACATTGCTATTAAAGTCTTCTATTGCTTCTGCTTTTTCCACCCGTGGAAGAGCAAAAGCTATAGGCGGGCGTGACTTTTACCATAAGGCATTTGCCTGACTTACTTCACTGCTCTTTGAATAATAATATATAATCTGCTACCTTTCTACCGCCTCCCTTCTGTAAGACTATCGCTGTAGTAATTTAGATTGTCTATGGTTCTAATAAATATATTCTATAATAATAAATTATATTCTTTTAATGAGCTGTGGTAACGAGCATCTGCTGATCAAGGATTTTGTAGCTAAACAAACCGTCGCGTAGGTTTGTTTCCTATCTCGATGCTGTTGATTCGACTTGTGTATTGACATTGACATTTCAAAGTGTTTGAACTGACAGATGCTAGTCACAGGCAGAAACGATATTTTCAATTGTCTAGCATTCGGTTCGGTCTTTGCCATTCAACAATTACCGGCAGAACGAAAAAGACACAATTATTTTTAAAACAAATTAAATACATATATGAATTACATGTTCAGAATCCTGGTTTAGGCTAATAATTTACTTATCTACCTTCTGTTCCAATCGATCAGTATGCAGCGTAATCACTAACGAATAACTTGCTTCAAGTATGTCCATCGTTAAATTTATGTTTAATCCACATCCAGTGTCCACAACACACTTGATATGGAAACTAAACTGAAACCGGATCGAAATCAAAACAAGCAAGCAGAGACATCCGTGAGCGAGCGAAAGCACATTGTTTCGAAAGCGAATATTCTGTCTGCATTCGTCGATCACGTTTTATGTAGTGGAGCGAAACGAATCGATGCGGATGAGGGATGTTAGCGTAATACGAGATAAGGCACGCTCCGTGCAGCCCCTACCTATTGCTAGTTGATGGATGTGTCACTTACCGCTTCAGGGTTTGCGAATGGAGATAAGTGATATTAATTTGTTGTGTATGATGATGAACCAGATTCTTGTAATTATTTTTAAGTAATAGGAATACGCTCTGTAATTAATACTATCTAATTTCCTGAGAAAGGTTCCGTGTGAAACTTTTGCTCGAGACCATCGCGATGATTTTAGTGGTAGCTTTTTACCCGATTGCCAAGAAAGGGTTATGTTTTTCGCGTGTTCCTTTATGAATGTACTGGTTGAGCCCTGCGGCTTCGCCCGCTTATGATGATAAGAGAATAAGCTACCTACATTTTAAATTAAATTTAAATTGTTTATATACACACACCCACACACACTTTCATAATTAAGCTCATCAGGGAAGAGGCGTAAGAATAGGTTTACATATCATTTGTATCTTCAAGGCAAGCATGTCACATCTTCTGCCGCACCATCACTTTCCATCAGGTGAGATAGTGGTCAAATGTTGGCCTATTTAGCTTAAAAAAATATTATATCATTTTAAGAACCCTTGTACATTATGGAAGCAATAAAGAATTGAGTGTTGAGTTGTATAACGAAAGCAAAAATGCGAGATTTTTGACTCTAGGTCGTTGCCGGCATCTTGAAGATACTTGATAGATGTAGGGCTAAAAAATAACATTATTTTAATTCCAATTAGCTGTGCCCCGCGGCTTCGCCCGCTATTATCAAGTTAAAAAGTAACCTATGTGTTAATCCTAGGTATAATCTATGTACATTCCAAATTTCATCCAAATAAGTTCAGCCGTTAAAGCGTGAAGAGGGAACAAACATACTTACACACAAACTTTCGAATTTATAATATTAGTAGGATTTTTTTCTTTTTATTTTCGGTATTTTTTTTTATAGTAGAGCTAGATATATAATGTTATAAGACTTTGTTTATAAAATGACTTATTTGCTTAAACAATAACTAATACTCGTAATCTAGATGTTTGTCCATAGTAGGGGCGTTACTGTTGCTTAAATAGCTAATGTAGTGAAAGGAACTAAGCCCCGTTGCCAGGGTATGAGTACGTAACATATGGCGCGGGATTAGCTTTGTGCTATTTGTCAGAAATCAGAAGTCAGAAGTATATTTATTGTACAAAATATACGTACCAACAAAACAATGTCATATACACAGTGCCAGTATTTGCCCATTTATTTGTTATTTAGAATATTTTAAGATACGACCCGGTTAAAAAAGTGATTTGATTGTCTTTAGTGGATAATTTATAAAATATTGTATTGCCACGAGTGTCGTTCGCGTATTTAGATAGTACCTGGATGACCGAGCTTTGCTTGTTAAAACGACGTTTTAACGATTGAAACTTTCCTTAAAATGAAACCTAGTTAGATCAATTTATCGCCCCCGAAACCCTGCATACTAAATTTAATGAAAATCGTTGGAGCCGTTTCCGAGATCCTGATTACACATAATTATATGTATGTACAAGAATTGCTCGTTTAAAGGTAGGTATTACATTATAACATCTAGTGAAGATGACGCAGTTTCAAAATTTACTTTTGGTTGTTTGTTGATATTTTCTCTCTATTTTGGATTGGAGATTTATAACTATTTTATTATTAAATTTGAAATGAACTAAAACTGTAGTAGCAGCTGACAGATGAGTTTTCAACTTTGTATAGATTAGGCCCTAAAATATAACACAGGTTACATGATATGTCTAAAAATAATATTTTTGATAGTGAGTAAGTCTTGACTAACAATAATTAAACGCAAGCAAAGCTTTAAAAAACCGACTTCACCGCTTTATCTTCAGAACCCTGAAAGCTTTTAATGTATTAAACACGCATTATTGATTATAACTCAAAAACTTGAGATGAGATCTTGATCAAATTTCAATGGGACCACATGAAAAGCACCAGCTTTCAAATAAAAAAATAATCATCAAAATCGGCTCACAACGAAAGAAGTTATGAGGTAACTTTTGAAGTCGTGTAAACAAGAACATCGTTAAAGTAGTCCACAAAATAGGCATTATTGACTATATTTCAAGAACTACTTACTGATCAGATCTTAATCAAGTTTTAAATGGGACGAATTAGAAAGCAACATCTTTTAAACTAAAAAAAAATTTCGAAATCGGTTCACGTGGAGAGAAGTTATGAGGTACACATAAAAAATAGTTTAGGTTCCTTCCTTAGCATAAGTTTACAAATGATGATATATACTTGTACCTCATCCCTTACATAACATTTAAATATATATGCATTAAAATTTTGAAATGACGCCATAGTCTGTATAAAAATAAATTTTAGTATTATGATAGTTTTAACATAGTTATTATATTTGTGTTAAATTAGTTTAATTGTTATGAGTAATAAAGATATTTATGAACAAACATAAAAAAATTAAAAAAATACAGTCGACTTGAGTGCCTCCTTTTTTGGGAAGTCGGTAAAAAGAAATAGAGACAGTTGACTTCAAATTGTTATCTAATACTATAAGAATATTTGTCTTGACAGACTGACTGACTGACTTAGAAACAAACACACAGCCTAAACCGCTGGTCGTACAGACTTGAAATTTGGAGGGTACAATTGTCTTAGTACGTAGAGATGTACTAAGAATAATTTTTGGAAACTCTACCCCGAAGAGGGTTAAATGGGGTAAAAAAATTTGTATGAAAGTTCTTTGTTTTTGAACTAATGATGAAAATTGGCATTTGAGTAGATCATTTGAAGTAAAAAAAATTACAATCAATTTTTTTGCCAGTGGTAAGTACTAAGGTGGTGCAATGGGAGATCAAAGTTCATGTCGAAACTTCTTTTGTCGTTTATTTACTTAGTAGATGTTTCCTTAATCTAGCAGATAAAAGCAACTGCGTATTTAGTGTACCAGATCAAATCTATTCAATAAAGAAAAATGTTATGCCCTTTTGAAAATAATTCTAACAAAATAGAATCCTTATATTGAAAGGAACTAAACCCCGTATCCAAGGTTACCTACGTAACTATTGGCGAGGGATTATATTTTGTATTGTGTCTGTCACCGATCAAATAAAAATTTTTATATGTACTACAGTTACAGTACTATAATGTTACAGTTTTATATAATTTAATTAATTTTTATATTACTTATAAACATTTTTTTTTATTTTCCTCTAATCTAATATGTAGAATCAAATCACTATTATTTTATTAGCAATGAAATTTATAAGAAAGTCAGACCCAGTTGGCGCAGTGGACAGGTGACCGCCCTCTGCGCCGTGGGTCCTGGGTTCGATTCCCGGCAGGAGCACTAATTCCTTCCCAAGGGAAATATGTGCTTCTGGTTCTGGGTGTAATGTGTGTGTGATGTGAATGTTTCCGGCACCCACGATACAAGTCTTTGAACTTAGTGTGGGGCTGTGAGTGTGAATGCGTTTGTTTGTTTGTTACTTGCTCTAAATTAATAGTCTTCACCTGTAATTGTAATGTCATTAACCTTTTCCACAGTAACATGTTAACTTCATACTTGTAACGGTGTTCATCGTGTTGGTGATCAATACATAAATAAATACATTATTCTTATGAGGTTGAAAAGGCAAATGCACTCTCCATATGCCTTAATCCCGTACACAGGTCCATATTTTACGGAAGGGTTCCACGTGGGAAAGCAGATAAGAGCACATCAATCACGTGTGCTATAAACAGAACATTCCAACCCCCCAGCACGGCTTTGCGTGAAATGTAATGCCTTGCGGTACATGCTTTGGGTTTTAGCATTTTTGGAGGATCACGCTTTTGCCATGCGTTTCTTATATCTTGACTGTTTTTACGGAGTTAACATTTTTTTTGTGTTTTTCTAAATTTAAAAAATCTTTTGCTGGAATTGATTTTAATATCGCAACGTTAAATAAAAAATTATGTACATTCACCTGACTTCTTGCATATTTGCACTGATTTATCTACCGACTTCACAAAAAAGGAGGAGGTACTGAAGTCGACTGTATTTTTTTTTATGTCTATAACACATCATCCTCATATCTTCGTTCCACGTGAACCGATTTCGAAACTTTATTGTTTAAAAGAGTTTGCTTTCCATTTGGTCCCATTTAAATTTGATCAAGATCTGATCAGTTTAAGATTTCGTCGATAATGCGTGCTTAGTACATCTAATCTGATAAAAGTTCCGAAGGTAAAGCGGTGAAGTCGGGTTTTTTAAGCTTGCTTGGGTTTAATTATATTTAAAGATACTTTTCCACGTGGTATATATTGGTAGGTACAGTGCTATTTGTAAAATACCTAAAAGCTCTCAGGTCCTGATTCTTAGCCTTAGCTCATTTAAAGCTACCCTTTGTTCTGAATGCTATATTATCCGTAATAATTAAATATTTATTTTAAACTACACCGTCCCACGGTCATAGAATAAAAATTATATATTAGTAATACGTAGCAGTGAACAGAGACTCAAGTTACTAAGATTGGTTCAATTATTATGTTATTAAAAATATTAATTATCCAAAAACAAACAAGAAAAACAATTTACACTCGCAGCCTCACACTAATTTCAAAGACTTATATCGCGGGTATCGGAAACATTTTGCATCACACCTAGAACCAAAAGCACACATTTTAATATACCTTGGGAACGAAGATTTAGCTTCTGCCGCAAATCGAACCCATGCGCAGAGGGCAGTGACTTGCCCACTGAGCTAATTGGATCGTAAAAACGAAAAGGTTTTCACTGTTTCCTTTTTCCATATTTATTAAAGTAGACGTACCAGTTTACTGAAGAGCTTTCCCAATATATACCAGGTGCCTTTCCAGGAATATTTACTGGCCGTGGTGACCTTAATTACATTAATATAACCTGTACAGCAAATATGAAGAGCACAGGGCAAACACCGCATGAACAGAGTATACAGACAAAGTGCAAGTACATATAAAGTGGACGACCTAGTTGGCGCAGTGGACAGGTCTCCGCTCTCTGCGCCGTGGTTCCTTGGTTCGATTCCCGGCAGAACCGCAAATTCCTTCCCAAGGGATATTTGTGCTTCAGGTTCTAAGTGTAATGTGTATGTGATGTAAATTTTTCCGGCACCCACGATACAAGTATTTGAACTTAGCGTGGGGAAGTGAGTGTAAATGCGTTTGTAAAAAAAAGTTTTGGTATATCTGAACCGAGAATATTTAAAAAACTGACATAAAACACTGAATAACACGCTATACATATATACAGGTCATCTATATAGGACAAAGTCTAGTAAGAGTAGGTATGTGCACGTCACAATCACACACAAAACCAGAAGCACAAATATCCAAAGGGCAGACACTTGTCCACCGCGCCAGCTGGTTCTTCATAACGCTTTTAAACTCACAGTCCCAACTAAGTTCAATGACTTGTGTCGTGGTTAGCTGAAACATATACATATCACATTCACACACCCAGAACCAGAAGCACAACTGTCCTTGGGCAGGAAACTTGGGTTCCTACCGGGAATCTAACCCTGAAGATAGGAAAACAAACGCCACTGAGCTCGGTCTCCGGCTAACCTCAACCAATTTCTGCCGGCCTTTCTATCGCAGGTCGCACTTGATAGAACTGAATTATATTAATTTACTAGCTGTAACCCATGCATGCGTTGAAATGCCTTGTAAAGAAAAAATGACTTTCACTTTTATGGTATCCTAGTACCCGTTCTCGAGATATCTACAAAAAATCCGTTCCATACAAATACAAATATTTTTCGATGTTGTAATAGTTATTCTGCTATTTGGGGCACAGCCAAATCATATATAATCATATCCATAAAAATCAGTCCAGCCCTTTTTAAGTTAAAAATAGTATAACAAACCCGATTTTGTTTTTTATATATAAGAATAAATAGATAGATAGATTAAGCGTCCATAAAACGAATTCGTAGATAAGCACCGTCTTATTATACAATCCAGGTCATCTTTTCAAAACTACGGTTACGTATTTCATCGTTTTCCAGCTAAAATTTTGTTAATGAATGTTCCCTGTACATGTATCAAGCACCTGCAGCGCTAGATAAGAGCGATCAATCACCCTCGCAAACAATATAAACGGAAGAGGAACATTTCTGTTAAAAAAAAAAAAAATGATAATAGGAAATGATAGTATGAAAACTATGTGTCTTGCTTAGGTATTTTTTTTTTAACTAATACAATTATTTAAAAAAAACACATTCATTATTTTAAAAAAAACACATTCATATTAACAGCCCCAGACTAAATTCAAATACTTAAAAAAAACTAAGTCGTTAATTTAGATGAATATTCATATTCATGTTCATGCTTATGTTCATGTTCATATTCATTTAATGCAATCAATAATAGTAACATACAGATGTTTTTTAAGAGTACAGTTCATTATAGACCCTGTGGGGGAAGAGAGGAGGACTGAAGAATATAATATAATGTATGTATATATATAAAACAAAGTCGGGTTTGTTCGAACACCTGGACTGATTTTCATGATCTTTGATTTGATGGATTTATCTCCGCCCCGAATAGCAGAATAATTATTAATGAATTGGAAAATTTTACAAAAAAAAAATTTGCTTTTATAACGGTATTTAAAAAAAAAATTTTTTTTGATTTAACGCGAGCGAAGCCGCGGGTAACACTTGTATATGATATTTTACAATGATATCCTGAGTCGATCACATATTATAACAACTACAAAATGTTTGTAGTTGTGAACATTTGCGCTTCTGGTCCCTGGGTGTACCAGTGTGTGTGATTTGTAATTTTTTTCCGCAGCCACGATACAAGTCTTTAAAAGTTTGTGCGGAGTTGTGAGCGTTTAATCGTCTATTTTATGTATAAAAATAGCAGAGGTCCAAAAATTTGTTATGACATTTTGTTAATGAATTCGGTCCCGGGGGGCATATTTCAGCATCCAGCTGCAGCGCCAGATAAAGACGATCAATCACTCTCACTGTAAGTAGAATACAGGAGATGTTTTAAGCTCCATTGATTGAAGGTTACATAGGAGCTAATATTTTAACTCGACAATCTAAAATATCTAGTTATATTAGTCAAGATCTAGTTACCATTTTCTTGTTGTCTAATGTCGATTACGTGAGCAGATAACCAAGCATGCGTAATAATTTAGCAGGTGATACCAGAATTTCAAGCAAAATGCGTGTTTTTGTAACCGTTTTACTCGGCATTCATAATAAAACCCAATAAATAAAATAAAACATCTGTCGTAATCTGTGTGATACGATAAATGATGCCATCTTCTTAAAATATTCATAACGTTCGTAAATAAAGGAAATAAATATCAAATCTCATGCAAATAACATCAATTTGTGTTTTTGTAACCATTTCGTTCCGCCATTTTAGAATAGAATAGAATAGAATAGAATATGGTTTATTGTATAACTGTGTACATTTTTAGGTGTTATTAATATAAATAAGTCACAACAGTTTATCCCTTTCGGACATACAATAATATTTACAACACATAATATTTACAATACAGAAGAGATTTTTATTTTTTTAATTAAACAATTGTAATTTCCATCACATTAGGCATAAGTATAGCATAGGTAACGCTTACATTTTTTAATTTTTTTTACATTCAAAGTGTTACATTACAGTCGAGTCACAAATCAATTTGTATGAAAGTACTCTTCCAAATTGTAATGTACTTTGCTTATTAGCCAATTTTTTAAACTGGCTTTAAATTGTGTGCCATTTAGGATTTTGATGTGTGGAGGTAACTGATTGTAAATTCTTATGGCACTTACAAATGAGCTTTTATAGTACATAGAGTTATTTATTTGGGGAATACATATGTTGTATTTATGTTTGTTGCGTTGTTTATCTACACGACTTGATTGGGTAGAAAAGAAATATTCGACGTTATTTTTGACAAAAATGCAAATTTCTAGTACAAAGATTCCCGTCAGAGTGAGAAATTTCTTGCATTTAAAAATATTTCGCAGGGAATCAGTACTATCTAAATGAAAAATACATCGAAGGCAACGTTTTTGTAAAATAAATGTGGACTGAATGTTAACTGAATTGCCCCAGAATACAATACCATAACTTAATTGAGGGTAAACGTAGCCGTAGTAAGCATTTGTTGCTATGGCCTTAGATGCAATATTACTCAAAACTGACAAACTATAGCAGTATTTTGCAATTTTGTTATTTGTGTTACTGATATGACTTTTCCAGTTTAGATGGGAATTTATAGTTACTCCTAAAAAGTTAATTTCATGTGCTGTGTGGATTATATTACCTTTGCTCTGTATATTCATTGCAAGATGTGGTATTTTATAGTTTTTAAATTGAATCAACTTTGTTTTGTCAATATTAACATGCAGATTTATATTTTTTAGCCAATTTGTTACATTATCCAGTGTATAACTAATTTCACTTTCGAAACTTTCGTTTGCGACTTGCGGAATGAAAATTGTGGCGTCATCCGCAAACATTACGCAAGTATGTTTGGTGACGAGGGGTAGCTCGTTTACGTAAATTAGAAATAGGAGGGGCCCAAGAATACTTCCCTGTGGTACCCCTCGGTCGACATTTTTGAACTCTGACTGTATATTTTCCACGGTTTTTGTTATTTTGTTGTATACTTTTAGTATTGTTGACTGTTCTCGGTTTTTTAAATATGAATTTAGTAATGAAAGGGTTGTTCCACGTATTCCAATCGCATCCAGTTTGTTAAGCAAGATGTTATAACTAACGCAATCAAAAGCTTTTGAAAGATCTAGACAAAGTGCTATACCTGTTTTCTTTATATTGATTTGCTCCCAAACTTCTTTAAGCATTTTAAATATAGCCATAGACGTACTTTTCCCTTTGCGGAACCCGAATTGACTGTCATTTAATAGATTGTTGGAGTCAAGAAATGTAATAATTCTAGTATAAATAGCTTTTTCGAAAATTTTTGAAATACTGGGTAGGATAGCTATAGGTCTGTAATTTCCTATTTCTTTCTTGGAACCTGTTTTGTATAAAGGTGTTACAAGCGCCTTTTTTAAATCTGTAGGAAAACACCCAGTTTCTATTGATAAATTTATGATATGTGTTAAAGGTTCTGCAATGAAATCTATGGTGCTTTTTATTAAGTGTACTGAGATATCATCGTGTCCTGTTGTTCTCTTATTTTTTAGCTGTTGTACAATTTTTTTGACTTCCTGGACTGTGACTGGACGCATGAAAATACTTTTGCAGCTTTGGTATATAGCTTTTGGTTGACTTTTATTGTGACTGACATTATCACTGAGTTTATGAAGGTTAATAAAAAAATTATTTATTGCTGATGCTATTGAGGATGGTTCTACTAATTCTTGATTATCTATGCAAAGACTTTCTATGGTTGTTTTGATTTTGTTTGTTTGTGATGTGTGTTGTTTTATAATACCCCATGTAGCTTTACTCTTATTAGCGCTCTTGTTAATGTACCGAATATTTGAATTTTTTCTGGATATAACTATTACTCTTTTTAGTATTTTACAATATTTCTTGTATTTCATACAACTTTCTTTGCTTTTGTTTTGTTTATATCAAAACACTATGAAAGTTATTTCATATACGTATATTTACTAGACGAATGATGTTTTCAGCTTATTTTTTTTTATTTGAGGCGCATTTTCACGAAATTTGAATAAAACCATTAAAAATCAAATCGCCACGCGCGACCTAGCGTAACCGCCACGATGTAATTCACGCAATATACACCTTTACGTGCAAAAGTGTAAGGGAGATAATTGGCTGTGGTTAAAAAAGGTGCTCGCATTGACGTATACCAGCCCCTTAATGGACTACATACCTACATTAAATTTGTTTTTTTGGTACAGAGTATGATTTTGTGTGATGCCCACATTCACAACACACACAGAGAATCACAACCAGAACCAGAAACACAACATTTCCTTGGGGAGAAAGCTTGTGTTCTCGGAGCCGGAGCCGGGAATCGAATCCGATACCTGCTTAGAAGGCGAACGCTTGCACAACTAAACTAACGGGCCGTTCATTTCAATTTAGGTGGGTAAAAAATTACGGGGTGTTTTGTTTGGTATTTGTTCTGTTTTTGTTATATTTGCATAATAAAATCCTCCTAGCTGTAGAGGTGAAAAGAAGGAACTCTACGAACAACATTCTTTAATTTGTGTGCTTCTGGCGATTCAATTTAGTACTAACAAACTCACACAAAAACCATACTTGTACTGTTAAACAAATAACAATTGCAATCAGTTCCTCAAAACAATAAAAAAGTAAACAAATGACTACTACCATCTTACATAATTTCAATTTCATTCAACCTATAATTTTGTTTCATTAAATTTAATCGGTACACAAATTACCTCCGTATCTTCATGTCCTAATAGAAAATATCATCTTTCATAAAGAATCGGAAATTCTATGTAAACAAATGTCAAACAAACTAAAGCCACACTTAAAATGATTACAGTCATTACGTAAACTCTTTTAGTCCGAGCTTTTTATTTACTTATCAATTACTTCCCATAATGCTTTGTTGGGTTAATTTAATTATCGTTCTATTTTCATATTATTGTGGTGAAAAGAAATTATGTGCGGGAAATTTATGAGTATTTTACTGAAGAGCCAATGATCAGGCCGAGTGGGAAGTTTGTAAAGTGAACAGGCTATTGAATATATATAAAAAACATAAACACGTTCACACTCACAGCCGCATACTAAGTTCGATGACTTGTGTCGTGGATGCCGGAAACATTCACATTACACACAATCACGAACAGAAGCAGAAACACAAATTTTCCTTGGAGAGATTTTTTTTTTAATGACATTCCTATTTTGTATTTATATTATTTAATTTATATACACCATTAAAATTACGATCTAGCCTTGTTGAAGCTAGATCGTAATTACAATAATAAGTCTTTACTACTAAAATTTTACTTGTTATAAGAATTTTAGTATTTAATATTCTCCATAGCATCTTTGGACTCAACTTACTTGCAACCTAAATTGAAATCCTTACATTGCCGAGCTAAAAAGCTAGACTACAAGTTCCCCCTCAAACTGACATATAAAATGTAAGATATTGCGCGTTCGCAGTCTACATGTACCCTATGATTCCAGGGTTCTAGTGGCAATAACCCAGGAACTGCTTACGTGCTCTTTGTTACTTGACGTGAGTCTCAATATTTGAAATTGTCGAGTCGTGCCGAAACTCTTTTGACGAATAAATGTATGAAGATATTGTGCTCAAGTCTAAAGTAAACATGAATTGCGTGGGTGATGATATGTGCGGTATTCTGATTGTGATTTAGTTTAGTGACAAGGGGCTGAATTTCGTGTAGGTATATGCGTGGGTCTAATAACTACTCATGTCAAAATTGAGCCTTTCATTATGAGGACGTAGGTTATACAACAATACTGACGAGCTTATGAGTAAATAATATGTGAACGTTTCTACGAATATACTTATATTATATTTCTACATATTAGTAACATAAATGTTTGTAGTAGTATCTATAATATGTACCTATGAGAACCGGAAGCTCATTCAATTCTCAAAAAAAATATGAAAGTGCATGATTGAGGCGACTCGCGATGAAAATATATATTATTGCTTTTTTTGATACTTATTTGGCTTACCGTACTAACATTGTAATTCAGAGTGGCAATGTCGCAGCATGATGGGAATACTACCCACTGGTAGGCTTGAGTGCTTGAGTTACCTATAAGCTCGACGCCTTGTAGGCAACTTATAGGTCATTGCTGTATAGAGGTGTATACTTTTAGTTTAGTTTTAGGAAATATAGGCAAATGGCCCGTAGATAATCTTAATTGACAATGACAATGTTTTGGGAAAAAAATAGAAAACTAAGTTAAAATTATAACGGGAATAAGCGTAACTTACGCGTTGATGACGTCGAGATCGACAATTTATTTATTTATTTATTTATACTTTATTGCACAAAAAAACCATGTACAATTGGAGGACTTAATGCTAAGAGCATTTTCTACCAGTCATCCAGCAATGGTAGGAACAAAAGTAAAAGCGTGCATCAGAACAGTGTATTGACAATAATTTAAACTATAATTATAATATATTATTTATTACATATAATATTATATGGCTTATATATATAATATATATACATATAAAAATATTCAATAATATATTGATATATATACAATACATAAATAAATATAATATGTGCTTAAAAAGAACGTATGGTAGTTAAGATGTAACATCAGTGCTTATCTGTTTTAGGTAGTACTCTCGCACCTGTCGTTTAAATACTTCTTTTGATGGTGATTTTTTAATATTTATCGGAAGTTGGTTCCATAGACGCACTGCAACTACTCTAAATGATTCATCTAGAATCCCTGTACTATGAGCAGGCATGGACAGAAGTAACGTGTCTGTAGACCGCAGATTAAGGATATGGGCATCTGCTAAAAAGCTAAAATCGTCCTTCAAATATCTAGGAGTACAGCGGTCCCCTAAGATTGAAAATAGTAGACCTAAAATTCTGCAATTTCGCCTTTCACGTATAGGCAGCCATTTCAGTTTAGTTCTATATTCCGATATGTGGTCAAATTTACGAAGCCCATAAATGAATCGAATGCCCGCATTGAGCAGCCGGTCAAGCTTGTTGAGTAACTCTTCAGTAGCATCCAAGTAACAAATGTCTGCGTAGTCAAGTATGGGTAATAAAAGAGAATTTACAAGAGTGATTTTAGTGTTGATGGGAAGAAAATGTTTAAATCGCAAGATGGCATGTAGAGACGCAAAAAACTTTCTCGACACCTCATTAACCTGAGCGGTCCATTTGAGATTAGAGTCAATTATGATGCCGAGATTTTTCACAGTCTGAGTGAAAGGGATGATGCAGTTGTCGTAACGTAAAGGCGTCAGATTTGACATTTGTATCTTCGCTAGTTGTCGACTGCTTCCAATTATGATCGCTTGGCATTTATTAGGGTTAACTGAAATGCCGTATCTCTTAGACCAGGACAGAAGTTGATTAAGATCCTCGTTAAGATCATGGATGGCCGAGTTTGTATTTTCAACATTATCGTGATAATAAAGCTGCAAGTCGTCTGCATAAAAATGGTAATGACACCGAAGATATCTAGCAAGGACATTGATGAAGATCGAAAATAATAAAGGAGATAATATACCACCCTGGGGTACACCGGCATTCAAATCGCACCAGTCGGATATACTCTGACCCGTGCGAATTGCCTGCCGACGGCCCTTCAGGTAAGAAGCAAACCAGTCGAGAGAAAAAGGTGAAAATTTAAGGTGGGAGAGAATAGCCAATAATAGATCATGATTTACGGCATTAAAAGCATTGCTAAAATCTATTAGTACAAGAATAGTAACCTGAGCTTTTTCCATACTTTTCCGGATATCTTCGGTGACTTTGAGTAATGCAGTAGTGGTGCTGTGCCCTGGTCTGAAGCCAGACTGGTATGGGTTGAGAAGAACCGATTTTGAGAGAAATTCAGATACTTGTTTGTGTGCAACATGCTCAATAATTTTTGAGAGATAAGGTAAAATTGATATTGGTCGAAACTGATTAGGGAGCTGTGGATTTGGTACTTTAGGTAACGGGAGGACATGAGCCATGCGCCATTGATCGGGGAACTGTCCTGAGTCTAGTGACCAGTTGACAATATGTGCTATAGCAGGTAGAACATGGTCGAGAATATGCGTAACCATGATGCGGCCAATATCATCACAACCAATAGCCTTAGATTTCAGTGCCATAACGGATTTATGAATTACTTCCTTGCTAACAGGAGAAAATTCAAAAGGAGAGATGTCAAGGCGAGGTAGCTTGTCAATTTCAGTGTAGCAACTTTAGTAGCATGGTCAATCAATACACTGGAAGTAAAATGCCTATTTAGGTCGTTTACATTGAGGGGTATTATAGGTTCTTGAGCTTTAGATTTACCTATCCCAAGTGATCTTAGAAATTTCCAAATGCCTGCAGCAGATGAAAGCTCAATTTGTTCCTTGATGTAACGACGTTTTGCACTCCGACAAATAAGGTTGCACCTGTTCCTTTATTTTTTATATAGAATCCAGTTCTCTTCATTTCTATCACGCTTGTACTTCCGAAAGGCTCTGTCCCTCATAGCCCTTGCCCTGCGGGTGCTGTCATTGAACCATGGTGTGGGTCGATGTTTTACTCTAACTGGATGTACAGGAGCATGACGATCAAATAACGTTAAAATGTGATCATTCAAAAATTTAACTTTGTCATCGGAAGTTACTAACTGTTCCATTTCCATCCAGTTGATTGCTGACGCATCCGCTTCAAGCTTGTTTTGGTTAATTTTAGAGAAACTACGCTGATGCATGATGATTGGTTTAGGCTTTGGAACTTTGATTTTAATAGAACAATAAATTAAATCGTGATGTGAGAATGCTGGTGCTAACAACTGACCATGGGCAGCTACCAGATTAGAATTACAAGTAATGATAAGGTCCAATAAAGTGTCGTTTGTGTGAGTGTGGTGAGTTGGTGATAAATCTAAGATATTCAAATTTGTAGAATCAAGTAAGGCCCTCAACTTTTTAGATCTAATATCATTACTAATCAAGCAAGTGTTTAAATCTCCAAAAACGAAAAAGCGACTGTACTCAGAAAGTAGATTTTCTATTTCCTTTTCCAGCTTTGAGAAGTAGTCTATGGCTGGAGGGCAGTAGACAACTCCTACGAGGAGTTTGACGCCAATGTCGACTTCGATAAATAGGCATTCTGGAGATGCAGAATAAAGAGATGGAGACTGAAGGATAATTTCATACGGTATATTGCATCGCAAGTAGATGGCAACCCCACCACCCCTTTTAATTCAATTCCTCCCGCGTTCTTCATGCTTCTCCCCACACAGTACATGGTGGGAAACGATGGCGAGTTCCCTGCACTGATCCTAGAAGGCTTTCGAATGGAGTCAAAACAATTCACGCTTATTCCTGTTTTAATTGAAATTTAACCGTTTAAAATTTCCACGTGTGAGTTTATGTCTAAAGAAATTACCTTTATTAATTAAACCCCGAAAAATTAAATGCTGGAGTATAGTTAAAAAGATATCAGAAACCGGAAATGTGATACCGTATCGGCGTATCAGTTTATTGACATTATGACTTCGAATGATAAGAATCTCAATAAAAACTTAGTGTTCTACGTACGTATCTATTAAGGATTTATATATACGATTTCACTCACGGTTATTTTAGCATTGTTCTATACTAGTTTCAGA
The DNA here is from genome assembly GCA_948107665.1 of Lomographa bimaculata. Classification (NCBI taxonomy): domain Eukaryota; kingdom Metazoa; phylum Arthropoda; class Insecta; order Lepidoptera; family Geometridae; genus Lomographa; species Lomographa bimaculata. Next base: position 6,939,199 of record OX403597.1, read on the forward strand.
ACAGTCGAGGCTGCTTCATCAGTAGAGTAGATACGCGCGTAAATTGTCCGGCGTTTCGGCATGTACTGTCGTATAAAACCTTAATGAAAGATAGATAAAGATAAAAGTTATTTATTCAGGAAGAACAGTGTTTGGTACATTTTGATTTAGGATACAATATTTATGTGAAATAATAACGATATTATGTACCGTGATTCTCTGTCCCCAGCACTAGGTTTCCAAAGAGCCTGTATAGCTGGGTTACAGCGACCCTCTCCGATAACACATAATATAGCTTATTGTTAGGTATCCTTTACAGTAATTGTTATTGTATTTTTTTATCTACGTATACATAATAGTAATTTTAATATAGTGTTAGTAATTAATCTTATGTTAATAATTTTCTATAGGGTCTAAATATGTATATGAATATATGTAATACTTATCAAACAATTGTTCTAAGTACCGCTATCTACGAGTATAATTTCGCTTAATGCGAACCGGAACCACATCTGAAGTGACGCAGCATATCAGGAGCATTCGGGTGGAATTCCGCGATATCGCCGACTGTTGGAATCGGAAGATTCGGCCATCACCCCGTCACGGGTCGGTGGGCTGACCCACGTTGTTATTAGATAGAAACCTCTACAATACAATACTTTTTTTAAAAAGGCGCGAAAGTAAAAATAGATAGAGACCTCTACAAAACAATACTACAATAGTAAAGGCGCGAAAGTAAAAAAATGGCGACGTCGAATTTGTTTATTTTTTTATTTTTCATGTGACTTTATTTATTATTTTTGAATTGCCCGTTGGCTTAGTTAAGTGCCCGTTTGCCTTCTAAGCAGAGATATGTGGTTCGATTCCGACGGAAGTTTTCTTATCAAGGAACATTTATGTTTCTGGTTCTGGTTGTGATTGTGTGTGAAATGTAAATGTTTTCAGATCCGACAACACAAGTCATCGAACTTAGTGTGGGGCTGTGAGTGTGAAAGAGTTAATTATTATTTTCTAAAACTTGTGATCCTTCGAGAATGAATGTGTAATAATGTTGGATTATTGACCGTTAATACTTAGTGAACGTGTATGAGTGTAGGCAAATACATAGTTGAGAAACGTGATTTTCTTTCGCTCTAAAGTTCCAATAGATTTTCTAGTAAAGATTCTTTCACTTTACTAGAGCATAACTGGACTATGACTGAACCATAATACTTTTACATGACTGACTTTATGACTAGGTGGTCACGTGTTCCTTAAACGTTTCACAATTCGCAGAAGCTTTGAAAATAAAGTGAGAAAAAAAACAACGGGTTGCACTTCGGGAGTGCCGGCAGAAGTGAAAACTCGCCGCACGGTAGAAAGATAGGGGGTTTATTACTCCCTCTCCTTCGTTTTACGAATTTTCCGTCTTACGAATTTTCGATCAGGTCACGTGTCCTGACGCGAGTTAAAAAATGTTTTACCCATCCCAAAAAAGTGCACAACGCCGCTAAAGAAGTTTTCACTTCTAAATACTTTTATGGGTAGTGATTTTTATTTACTTCATTTAATCAGCATATTGCCAGGGTAAGCAGTGTCTTTTTGTGTCTACAAGAATGCACGTTATTGAAATTCACTTAACGCTTAAACTGCATTACCGATTTAGATGAAATTTGGCGTCGAGATAGTTAAGTCCCAGGAAAGAACATACAATTGTTTTAATCACGGAATTCATCCATAAAAATGGTGAAAATGGGGAAAATTACTATAAAAGTGCAATTATTGATGGATCACCTGTGGGTTAAAGTATATTATCTACGCGGACGAAGGCGCGGGATAAGCCTAGTAATCAATAAGGGTAGTAGGTACTGCCGTCGTAAGAAAAAAACCTTAATATATTTTTGACAAAATTGAGCTATATACATAAAAAATGTCTTTGCTATTTAGTAGCAAAATGTTATGACTTGTAGCAGATGCGTCTTAATTTAAAGTAAGTTTGAATTTATTATAATAATAATATAATAGTAGACGCGTCTATTTTTTTGATTCCGATACTGTGAATAACACAATTTTGACAAAAATGCAGTTACTGCTTTTTTCATTATGACGGTAGAGTAGGTATAGTAGGTACACCTGAATAAGTAGTTACTGAATCAGCAAACAATTGATACCTAATTGATTCCCACAATAATTGATTGTTACGTTGATATAATAATCAATAGCTACATAACTTGATGAATGCAATCCGGAACCACGGCTGAACTGTGAGGCAACTTCAGCCTCGCCCGCATTCGGCCGGAATTCCGCAAGATTGCAGACTACCGAATTCCGGAATCAGGGAGAGTTCCGCCATCACAGACCGTTACGAATCACAATATATATTTATAAATAAAGATAATATAGTCCGAATTCATCGAAACATTAATCCCGCACCATTTGAACAGCTGTAAGCGTGATATTCAGGAACAAGATGACTAGTTAACTTGGACTTAACAATGGGTTACACTGGTGTGGTTTCGCGCTCTTATCTTTAAGAGGGTGATACCAGAATTTCTCCTAAAACGCATGTTTTTGTAATCGTTTTACTTGGCGTATATAAATAATAAAACCGCATAATAAAACCAGATACATAAAAATATTCTTCGTAATCTGTGTGACATGATAAATGATTCCTTCTTCTTAAAATATTCATAACGTTTATGAATATAAAGGAAAAAACAATCAAATCTCATGCAAATAACATCAATTTGTATTTTTGTAACCATTTCGTTCCGCCATTTTATATCAAAACACTGTGTAAGTTATTTCAGATACCTATATTTACTAGACGAATTATTTCTTCAGCTTGGTTTTTTTTGATGCGCGGTGACACGGAATTTGAATAAAACCAAAAAATCCAAGATTGCCACGCGTTACCTTGCGTAACCGCCACGATGTAATTTTTTTTTCAAAATTGTATCGGGGATAATTGGCTGTGGTTAAAAAAGGTGCTCGCATTGACGTATACCTGCCCCTTAAAGCTATTATCTTTGAGAGATGAGATGAGCACGTCTATCGCCTGATGGTAAGCGTCATAGTTACCCATTACAGTTTAGTGCCACCCGGTTTTGAACTTATATAAATTGAACTCTTGCGCGGCAAAGCACTGCATGCACTGGAGTATTTTCGATTCTTGGTGGGAACACATGTTTTCTTTTTATATAGATAGATAGATAGATAAACACTTTATTTGAACACTTTAACAAATACATGACAAGGAATAGTAATTTAGAAAATAAGTGTAACAACAGGCGGTCTTATCGCTAAGAGCGATCTCTTCCAGACAACCTTTGAATGGAGAGGAGTAAGCAATGAAATCGGATGTCGGTGCTTTGTATAAATATAAATATCCGTATGACCGAGATTTGCTCGGTTTTTTGTTTTTGGTAGAATGTGTTTGAATTTGTAGCCTCAGAAAGCTCCATCTAGTGTCGAGTAGAAACAGTTTTTTACATCGGTCATGGCGTAATAGATGGCGCTGATAGTTTCTTAAACCCGGTTTTTCAAATGCAGTTTGGGAACCGAGCATTTCTCGTTCCTGGAACGTTGATAAATCGAAAAACCCCTAAACTGTAACTTTCATGAAAATCGTTGCAGCCGTTTCCGAGATCCTGATTACATATATATATATATAATTATATATATATGTAATCAGGATCATATATAGGATATATATATATATATATGTAATCAGGATACAAGAATTACTCGTTTAAAGATATTACATAATATAGAAAATACAATAAACATATTTATTTATTTATTTAATACTTTTGCACAAAACAACAGTACAAGGAGGACTTAATGCTAGAATAGCATTTTCTGCCAGTCATCCTGGAGGTGCAGAGAAAAGGGTGGCGGTGCAGTAAATATGTTTGAAAAATAAAAGATAAATAAACAATAATAATTCTAAATTAAATTATGATATAATACATAAACCTAATACATAACTATTATACATATTTGCGTGACGAATAGAATGTTCACCTTGAAATTATGACAACAAAGTAAATTTGTATTATTTTTGATCTGCAAGGTATTTTGACGGAGTCTTTAAATATAGTTTACTTTTATAACAATTGGCCCGTAGATAGCAGTTTTAGCAGTGTACAAATATATTTGTGTTTCTAGTGTTTCTGGTTGTGATTGTGTATGTGTGAATGTTTGTTACCACGTATCTCCCTAACAAATTAACTAAATGAAGCAAGTATGCAATAAAATTGTTGCATAATATGTTATTATTAGGATAGGATTATTTTAACAAATCTCGTTTCAGTGGTTACATCTGGCGACTGAGGTGGGGGCCAAGTCTTGATTAGCGAGCAGTATTTGCAACTACCCGCATTTTTTCTTAATCACTCCGACACGGTGTTTTCCGGTCCGATCCCTTAAGACATGCCCTGGGGAAACAGTTTTATTTAATACTAGCCGTGCCCCTCGGCTTCGCCCGCTATTATCAAGTTAAAAAGAAGCTTATGTGTTAACCCTAGGTATAAGCTATGTATATTCCAAATTTCATCCAAATACGTTCAGCCGTTAAAGCGTGAAGAGGCAACAAAGATACTTTTACTTATACTAGCCGTGCCCCGCGGCTTCGCCCGCTATTATCAAGTTAAAAAGTAGCCTATGTATTAATCCTAGGTATAATCTATGTACATTCCAAATTTCATCTAAATCCGTTCAGCCGTTAAAGCGTGAAAAGGGAACAAACATACTTACACACTTACACACAAACTTTCGGATTTATAATATTAGTAGGATAACTTTCGGATTTATAATATTAGAAGGATTTTGTTTTCTATTCCGGCCTGATCCCCTTGATAAGGGATTATGAGAAACTTTTTAACATTTAACTCCGGACGGATCCCCTCTGACTTTACACACACTAACAATATCTTCGGTCACGTGCGACGATAATTGAAAAGTTTTTTTAATCAGCCTGTTATCTAATCTCATTTTAAGAGACAAATGTAAATTTTTAGTTTATCTCATTCCAAAATCCAATAAGATCTTAAATTTATTAACACGCGATAGGACATTTGACCACTATTTTACCTGGTGGAAAGCGATGACTCGGCCAAAGATATCCTCATATTTTTTAATTGAAAACTCCTAGATTTTACGCAAGAGGCGAGAACAAAGACCGAACAAGAAGTTTAATTTTGTAAAATTTACATCCCACTACAACTTTTATGAGAAAGCAGAGAATAAATAATAGGCGAAACTTCGGATAAGATAAGATTTTTATATGTGTGTTTGGATTATTGCCGAAATTAGTGAACCGATTTCGTTGAAATTTCATTATATAGATTGATAGTGCCATTAACGCGAGTGATATAAGTACCAGTAGCCCAAATCAAAAACTAAAAATACCCCCAACGACATGAGGCAAATGCTGCATCGATTTTCACCAAGCATAGCTACGATCACTCTCAATCTCTCAAATAAAAAAAAACAGAGTGTGTCGTAAAGACACATGATAAAAGTGATACTTATGCATTTGCAGGGACATTTTGATTATTCTTCACAGTTTACCCTATAGGTAAAAAAAATCCCTCGGCTACTCCAACCACTTTTCGTTATACAAGAAGGTAGCGGATCGAAATTTCAAAGCCCTCCCATATCATCTAAGCCACAATAAGTCCACTGCTGGATATAGGCTTCCCCCAAAGATCTCCAAAAAGAAGGGTTGGTAGCGGCTTGCATCCAGCGTCTTCCTGCGACCTTCATTATGTCGTCCGTCCACCTTGTGGGCGGTCTTCAGACACTGCGCTTGCCAGTCCGTGGCCTCCACTCAAGAGAGCACATATTAATGTTTACTTCAAAACTAATCAACCACTAAACCTCGTTGGAGATAAGACAACCTCTCACTTTAAACTCTAATTACCTTCTTCGTCTTGTCATGGGTAACAAAGGAAACAACTTTTTTTTTATATAAAGCTTGTTTATTTAACATCATGTTGCAAAATAGACAAATATACACTTTTAAATTGTCTTCCCACTTAAAAATTCCGCATCAACATTCAACAATTTTTAATTTACATTAGTTACACACCCATACTCTCTATCTTACATTAAAATACACTATACAATCTTATACCTTAGTGTTAGTTACATAAGTGCTAGATTACAAAGATTCAACACAATATTACATTTCTAACATATAATAAGGAAGAGAACGAAGTTATTTTACACAACTTTCTGTCTTCATTTTAAAATTAAACATAAAATAAAACACTTAATATGTCTAATTATTGTCGTGGGTCCTTAGGTTTGATTTGATTTCCACGCAAATTAAATTATATATTTTTTTAAGATACTGAGTTTGTGAAACAGTTCTTTTTTGTTTTAAGTTCCATTTCATTTGTGCCAAAGCCAGTGACAAATAATAATAAATATTTCCATTTTACAATTTATCATCAACAATTTCACCAGTCACAGAGAAGGTCAAGTAATGGTCCTGTCAAAGTCTAGGCAAGGTCTAACCCTAATTAACTGGTAGAATGTTTACTAGAACTTCTGTTCGAGTTTTGAAAAAAAACGATGATTTTGTTTTTAAAATTTGTATGATTTGCCTACACTCGTGCACGTTCACGAACTACTAATATAAACGGTTTATTCACCATTATTACACATGAATACTCAAAGAATCACGAGTTTTGGAAAATAATTCAAATTCAACAACACTTTTTTCTCACTTTCGCGGCAAACCCTCTCGCAAAACGCTAGTCATTGCTGAAAAAAAAAGTAAATCGGTTCGAATGACTGTACCAACACAAACCTCTTTTGGATTAATGGTACGTTAACATTAAATTTTTTTTTTTGTTGATTTTCATTTGTTTTAAAGAATTTTGATTATATAATTGTTCGGAGTAGTAGCATGGATATAATATATTCTAGTGCTACATATATTCCGATGTATTGCTACAAAGTAGGTACAATATGTTCTTTTGTGAAATCATGCATGCCTTATCAAGAACACGTTTTATTGGAAGGTATGTTTTAATTACGTATTCGTTATATTAGTTACAGTCTTATTCAGGATGTTTAGAAAAATTATAAATGACGTCAATTGAGAACTAGGCTTGTATATTATATTGTTTTAGAACGTCTAAGCAATTGGCCTGTAGAATTGTACGAATTCTGCTTTTTATTTAGAATCAGTAAATGAAAAAAAAATAACTATACTGCCAAAAGCGTGCATCGTTTAGTGGTATATATATTACATCAGATGCTTTTTATCATGTGCCTATTTCAAGGTATTGAAAAAATTCCTTATTTCAAAATAATATTGATTTTTTCTAAAATACGTATTGTTTGATTCAATCGGTTTATTTAGTAATAACTGAAATTCATAGTTGATAAATAACTAGTAATTTAATTAATTTGATTAGTTTACATTTGACTGTAAGTTGCCGATTTTTTTTTATTTATTTCACACCTCTCTCTTTTTTTCTTAAATCTATGTAGTACTTACTTCGTATATTTATATATATTAAGTAGAACATAATATGGGCTCAATATATAAAGAGGTTGTAGTGACATGATGTATAACTTCATGCTGAATTAGATAGTGATCAAATAGATTAAAAAACAGTTAACTGATTTAAGTTTGTGTTTTTATCAGCAACTAGATGGCCCCGTGAATTTCGTATCACGCCATCTATTGAAAATAACCCGAAACATTCAATTTGTTTTCGATTTTCTGGCTGTTCCTTTGTGTTTTTCCTAAACCGCAATACAAAAAAACAAGCAGGAAACTGAGCTCATAAAAATAAATGCACAGAAAAATCAACCGAGAAATATAGCCGGTTCATTTCTTGTCTTTTATGTATTTTATAACAAACTTGATATCGAATTAATGACGTTACAACAATAAATCGTACATCCTTATGAATTATTATTGAAATGCAAATTACTCTGTCTATCATTTAGTGCAATTTATCTTGACATACCTGTTGTGAAACCGGCGATTTAATTGACAGGGGCGTTTTAAAAGGGGCCCCGTCACTTACTTTTTTTTTCTTTATTTTTGGCTTCGCAATCTTGTGCATTTAGCCAGTGTCAAGTAATAAGTCAAGTGTATTTCATATTAAATCCCCAGTCAAAGTCAAGTAAAAGAGTCAAGGTCCAGTCATAGTAAAGTCATGCTTTAATAAAGTGGTAGAAACTTTATTACAACTTCTATTGGAGTTTTGGAGCGAAGGCGAAAATTGCGTTTTCCAACTTTGCATGATTTTCTTACACGTATGCACGTTTACTAAGTATTAGCGGTTAATAATCCACAATAATTACACATCAACACTCGAAGAATCACAGGTTTTGGAAAATTAAACAAAATCAACAACGCCATTTTTTCACATTCGCGGCAAAACCCGCCAATTACTTTCATATTCGTGTACGTTCTAACAACTTGTTATATGCAGTAGCGGATCCAGAGGGGAAAAGGAGCTAAGGGGCTCAATTTTTTTCTTTTCAGTAAAAATAAATATACTATTTTATCCTATTTTTTGTAGTTAATAACTTTAAATAAAATAATCGTCATTTGGTTAGATACTTAAACATATATTTACATAAGAAGTCAAGTAAATAAATGAACATTACATTTTAGATACAACTTTAATAAATTATTTACAATACATTATGACTAGTTCTCGTAAGGAATGAAATGCACCACAATTTTGTCCTATACATACATACTATCATTTACAATATGGCACTAATCTTTCTATAGGGATGTCAATTTAAGGGATAGCTAATTATGCATATTAATGTACAAGTTATTGGTCATGCGCGCTTATAAAAATATTAATTTTCTTACACTAATATACGCCTGGTTTACACAACCAAACACTCGACCATGTAAATAAAGCTATAGTCACAGTTAACCCAAAATGAATGCTACAAGTGTAGTACACCTGCGGTAGAGGAGCGATGCGGGAGGGAATGCGCGTGACGATTAATTCGCGTGACGTCAGCAAGTACTTCCCGCACCGCTCCACTACCGAACACAATCCTACCCCATTGCTCCACTACCGTTTTGATCTATAAAGCTAACTCAACGGAAGCTTGTGATAAAAATTCGCTGTCAAAACACGTTGTCTTCAGGCTGACATCTTTACATTTATGATAATTCGTTATTATTTACACGACATTTTTTGAGGAGCCTGAGAAATATCATTTTGAATAGATTTACAAACCTATTAGCGCGTTTAAATAAGCAATTATTTGTATAATAGATGCAGTAAGCCCTATGCTGTGCAATGCTTTATTTGGACAAGTGGTCGGTATGGAAGCAAGGATTACTAACAATCTTACTATAAAAAACGAGGATGTGCTTCACTTTTTGGTCCGAACCCCTTGACGCATGGTGCTGATAAGAACCAATTTAAATCTCTGAAGCTTGACAAGCTTGACTAACGGCATGTAAAAGCCTAGGACTTCGTCGTTTCAGTGTCTAAAGGAACATGGTAAAAGTGTGCAGTATTTACCTAGAACACTCGCAAGGTCAAACCTAAAATGCTTGCACTTATTTAGAAATAAACAAACAACATATTCGTTGCGCCACTTACGTCCTTCGGATGACAAATGAGTGAAGCTCCACCCTTACAAAAACAAACGGTAACATTAAACATAAAAAACTCGTTCGTAACAAATAACTTTCAAGACTCTATCACAGGAATAAATAAATGAAACAAGTCCGTACGTTTCGAAAAGTGCTTCTCTGGAAGCCAAAAATGCAAATGGTATAAAAACAGATCTTATAACGAATATAAAGGAATGCAACAAAGATAAAATGTCGTTAAAACCGAACACAAATTAGAAACTAATGAATATTAAGCAGCCATTAACCCTGGACACCCAATCGTTAATTTTATTTTAATACAACTGATACAATTTAGTAGTCGCATCTGACTTAATACCATTTCACATTTTGACCTCCGGAGTGGTTAATACTGTTACCATTATCAGTCTCAACCATTTTTTTACTACTTTTAACACTGCACTACACGTAGTCCCTTCTTCCGGGTCCGATCATGCTGTTCCTTTCACTCACTACGGAAACTTCTGAGTCGTCTCTTTTCCTCCCGCAAGTTCGGAAGAGTTTGGAGTTCTGTACAAAATGAAAGAATAAATTAAAAGTTTGGAGTGCAGTAATATAAAGCAGATGGAACTATAATGTGGGCCGTGAACAAAGCTTGTAGTTTTTAGTGGTTTTCGCTGGAAGTTTTTCTAGAGCTCCGGTTTTTGTTTAAATAAGAACAGGTGGCTAAATTAGTTGTTTATCTAAATAAACAACTAATATTCTAAATATAGAGATAAGATTATTTAACCAACATCTTTCGTGTCCTAAAATGTAGAACAACATGTAAGCAATGAAACATGTAATGTAAATAGGTAGGAATTTGATTACAATATCATCAGATGATAAGGACGATGGTATTGATGTAGCGTGCTTACCCAAAAGAAACCTTATTCCTCTTGACAAATCAAGAGGGATAAGGTAACTTTTGGGTAAGTACACTTCTCGGTTCACGATGAATGTGTTCAAAAATACGTTCACATGTGTTTTTTATTATGAAAATGGTTTGAATCCCGCTTGGCCCAGCACATTAATATTTTTTTACAGGAATTTGCACTTGTTCTAATGAAGCTCTAAATTTCTAAAAAAGTTTCTAACATAGTAAGGAAACCGGCAAGTACAAAATCAATGATCGCAAACTGGTCGAGCGATATTCAATTAAGCTGCAATGTTTAGTGATGGCCTATCTCATTATAAGAGAAAGCCCTGAACCCTAAACACTAGGAAATAAACGGATTGATGATGATAATGAGGTATGCTAGAACATTTGACTATTATCTCACCTTTTGGTAAGGAAAGTAGAAGAGAGTAAGAAGGAGTTTGTCTTTTATACGTTAACTAATCGCTTGGATCCAACTTGTTAACTTACTTTAACTAGAGAGCGGACGGGTTGCTGCAGCACAAAGATGGAAAATATCACCACTCCTTGTAGCGCGTTGATAAGGTCAAACACGGACCACACCGAGACTGCACTGGATCCGGCGCCCGCCGCCCACGACACCACTTCCAGCATCCAGGATAGGCCCATGATTATTGACAGCAAGCAACTTGTGCGGAAACTGTTGAAATAGAAAATGCAAACTGAACTGCCTGCTGACGTGGTTGGTTACATGTCTGCCTTCTACGGATGCCGGGTTCGAGTCCCAGTGAATTTTCTCCCCAAGTGAAATTTGTGTTTCTTTTTTGTGTTTCTGGTTGTAATAAGTAAGGGAATATTCATGATTTAAATATAAGTTGTGTATTATTTTTTAATTCTTTATTGATATACATTTTCACATATAACATGATTATGTTAAAGGCGTAATTCTTACCTTATTTAAATGCTTTTTAATCAGGGATTTTAGTCAATAATAAGTGATAAATATGTAAGTATGGAACATTTACGGCAGTCATTATTGGATGTGGACGTCACACAAAGAACGGCAGATAATCAATCCGAATGACATATAGCTTGGCTGCCTATATAACGTGTCCGTCCCATCCAGACGTATTCAAACAAAACAATATCATACAGCCCTCATACAGAATAATTACCAGATACGCAGATAATTAAACCCTGAAGAAGTAAGTGTGCCTACTTACATCTTCTTATACTTCGTGAGCCTTTGACTGAAGTTCCCGTGCGTTTCCCTTGGTGACACCGGTCGGTCTGTCGTCGTGATAGGCTGCTCCAAGACCGCTCCCAGCCGAACCCAGTCGTCTGACGTACTGAAGTCCGAGTGAGTGAGGTCCAGGGCTAAAACCAAACAACGATTACAATCTTGATACGAATAAAGCTAGTGGCTGAAATACACAGAAATTCTAATAATACATGTAGAGTAGGAAGTATTGGTGTGAAAAAAAAAAATGCAAAAATGTCGTTGAATGATTTTCCAAAACCTTTTATTCTTCGAGTGTTAATGTGTCATAATGGTGGATTATTAACCGAAATGTGCATAAGTGTAGGCAAGTCATACAAAGTTCATAAACGTGATTTTCGCCTTGGCTCCAAAATTCTAGTAAAGTTTCTACCACTTTACTAGGGCATGACTTGACTATAACTGGACCTTGACTCTTGTACTTGACTTTGACTGTGATTAGGACTTTTAATATAAAATACACTTGAAATAGTATATTATTACTTGACACTGGCAAAATGCACAAGACAGCGAAGCCAAAATTAATAGAAAATAAAACCATCGTAGTAACTGACTTATATCTGCACTAGATTTAAAGTAATATTTGTCATAGATGTTATCCTATCCTATTATACTATAAGTTGAAGAAACACATTAAAACTAATGAATGTAATATAAGCTGCGTTAGTTTACTAATAATTAGGGTATCTATAGCAATTAATTCAGTCAAAAGGCACGAGTAATTAAATGCGCAAATTCTCGCTAATTACTTGTCCCACGAGCTTGCTAGTCGTATCATCAAGAAGCTCATAAATACTATATTTATTAAAAATAGCAGCATTTATATGATTTAACGTTTTCTTAAATATAAGTTATCGTTATGAGACATGAGACAGCTGCCGTAGTTTTATTTTCATTTTATAGGTACATATGTAAATGTATATATAAACTATACATATATATTTTTAATTTTTACTTCCTATGTATCAATTTTACTATTTTAGAGTCAGATAGATAGATAGATCATTATATTAATCCACTTCATACGATGAGATAAAACAAACGTAACAAACAAACTTATATTTAAAGTGTCACAACAGGCGGCCTTATCACTAATAGCGACCTCTACAAGGCAACCTTTGGATGGAGAGAACTATATAATGTAATCGAAGGGGTTTAATAAATGGGTGAATGGAATACCTTACTTACTTAATAAATGTCATTACATATACTATGACATAAATACAATATAAATAAACATAAACAAGTAATATAAAATTACATGATACGTAAAATTATATGTACCTATATGTATTAAGAGACATAAAATATAACATGTTTTTCCTGGATACTCTGAAGTAAAAAACGCGAATGTCGGGCAAAAGACGAGAGAAATTAAATAACATTACCTATGTTTCGGAGAGGTATAATTTTTTGACCCGATCTTTGTGACGCGAGACGGACTGCTTAAACTGTAAAATCACGGTCATAAATGGTGCTGCTATGTGGAGGGAAACTAAGCGTTAGATTCTCTGATGACCGTAAAGTTTGCGAGGTATCACAATGCATCAACTAAAAACGTTCCTTGAGATAGCGTGGGGATTTCAGATTTAACAAAATATTGAAAAGGAGGATGAGTATGTGTTTATTACAGCGATATATATTAGGGAGCCACTTGACCTTAGGATGAAATTGAGAAACGTGATCATATTTGCGCAAGCCAAATATAAATCGTATACAAAAGTTTTGAAGATGCTTGTTTAGCTGATCTTCCGTGAGATCGAGATAACTGGTGTGTGCATAGTCAAGGATAGGAAGTAGAAGAGACTGAGCTAGTGCAATTTAGTAGTAGTGGGTAAGAAATTACGCAATCTTCTCATAGAAGCAGCAGAAACGTACATCTTACGACTGGTGGCTTGCAATTGCTTTTCCCACGTGGTACAACGATCTATATATAGTATATTATATATAGATTATAGTATATATAGTATTTTATATTAGATATAATAGTATATTATATGTAACGATCTATACACTTGGCAAAAATGCTGAGTCACGCCCCTTTTGGCGCTTTTTGACACACAGATAGCATAGCAGCAAATAAAATGTTTAATCTATTAATGTAAGTACATATAAGATATGCAAGCATTAGAACCTGTGAATTTGATACTAGACATTGTTTTTCTGTAAAATTCCATCTTATCTAGCTAAAACATCAACAAATGCAGCATAGCAATTTAATTTGCGTATCCATAAACGATATTTCGGCGTATTCAATACTGCTTGATGACGATACGTATGATGAAATCATCGAGAAATTCTCTACAATCATTGGAAGTCATGTACGTATAAGCAAATACCAAAGTTGCTATCTTGCAGGTGATATGGTGTGTAATAAATTATTCACGATAGGTTGAGTTATGAATCGTATAGTGCAAATATGTGAACAAACAAAGTCATGTCGCAGATATATCACTGCGTCAGAAGCTCCTTTTTATACATAGAGAGTTTGGTTTCCAAGGAAAACCTTTATATACACTATATTTTTCAGAGATTGATTAAGTCTTCAAGTCAAGAGTGAATAGGTACCTTCTAGGCAAGCATGCTACATCTTTGGCCGCATCATCACTTTCCATCAGGTGTGATTGTGGTCAAATGCTTGCCTATCAAGCATAAAAAAAAAATTGTTGGTTTTAAGAAAAATATTGAATTTATGACATTTCATAACAAAAATTTGATAAAAAGTTAAAAAAAAATTATTATTGAGTATACCTAGAATTAACATTAACGAAAGATGCCCATCATATGGAAGATCACAACGTTCGCGTAGCCTCTCCGCGCGCACCAATCTTACATGTCCAAAACTAATAATATAGCCTTTTACTGTAGCCTTTTATTTCCCAAAAAACCCAAAATGTTTATTTGAAAAATTCGACAACAACCGCCGCGAGTCCCAACCAGCTACTAATTAAAAGTGCGGTGTGAATTCCATCCTAAAAACTTAATTTGAGACAAATAGTGTTCACAGTTTGGAACGATTGTCTTCCTCCTGATAACGTGAATATCACTTAAGTAACAACGTATGAGTTATTTGTAGCTGCTAACTACCATCACCTAGAACATTAACCTTCAATGGATGTTAATGAAAAAATATACTCACGTGTGACATCCTTCATCTTGTCATAGTGTATGGCGAAGGCGCGCGACGTCAGGAAGAAAATAAGCAGGTTACTGAAGAGGATAATGGCTACAGGCCCGTAGAAGTAGGGCAACGCTGCCTGGTCCGCTGCAAAGAAAATATATATTTTATGTTTTATACCCTTTTACCTACGTATTAAAACTAGTATGTTAAAACTAGGTATGTCATCCATTTATGATTAACGTACCTCCATTTCGCTCGTAGCGTTTCGCTTCTGCGTTTATCATCCGCACTGCGAAGGAGTGAAACTTGCCTTTGTCTTTGTTCCCCGAACGATATAATCTGGGAGTCTTCAAGTCAAGAGTAAATAGGTACCTTCTAGGCAAGCATACGTCTTCGGCCGCATCATCACTTTCCATCAGGTGAGATTGTTGTCAAATGCTTGCCTATCTGGCATAGAAAAAGTGGTTCTTGAGCTGAAGACCTGGCGTATTTTTTTGCATTTATTGTTTAAAACAAATTAGTAAATCTTTTTAAAATATTGAATATGTATGTATCTATTTTTTTATAAATAAATATTTGGCTGATTTTGTTTATTGTGTTCGTAACTGTCACAGATCAAGACAAAGTTTTCAAGAAATATTCTATAGGAGTTTTGCCACATGAATAAAAAAATTGCGTTGTTGATTTTTTATAACCTTTCACAACCTGTGATTCTTCGAGTGTAAAAGTGTAAAAAGAATAATCTTAGTAAAATATTTTTTTTGAAAAATTGTCGGTAATTGTAACCATGTAAAGCCGGAGCGGGTAAAATAAATAAGTATCAGTCTTTTCAGTATCATTTTTCAAATGAATTTAGTTGTTTATTTAGAGCTTTCTGTAACTATAACTATCCATTCATACATCTCGAACAGGACAGTGTTCGAAACTTGAATATTTGTATGTTTACGATTTAATCATGAAACAAATTTTGTATCTGCATATAAAACAGAAATATCTTTCCAGTATAACTATGTCATCACAAGTGGTAAAGAATTGTTGCAGTTCCTAGCACGCTGTTTCTTTTAAAACTTGGATCTGTAACTAGTCCTCGCGAAACTTTCTTCACAACTATAACTTCTTTCGCAGTCTTTCTTTTGTAACACTCTTTAATGGAATAAATTGTGATGCTTTATCTTCATTAACAATAAATTTATTTTAACTCATGAGCATACTTAATGAAAAGAAGGCAAGATTTGCTAAACAAGGGCTATCATATTTTTAATTAGCGTCTCCTATCGTAGAATATGTTAGATATATAGAATAGATTGCTAGCCGTTCAAATCACCTCATTTAAACAAAATATGTAAGATACCAGCGATCCTCCCCTCCCTTTCGTTCTTGTATTTTCCAATCAAATTGTGAATCTAAACCATGCTTCAATCCACCTAAACACACACAAAAATTGATCCAGCAGTTGAGGGAGAAGCTCAACTTAGTATATAGAACAAATGTGCAATAGAACCGTATACAAAAAGAATAGATTATTTATATAAATATAGACCAATAACGACTATTAATAGTCGATGATAAACAATAAGAATCAACTACCTAACCTATATAATTATATTTAATTCAATAAGTGTTCAAAGTATTGTTTTGACCTGAGACGCAGTGTAACTATTAATGCTGATGCATTAACATTTACCTAATAATTATTTAAAAAAAAGCGCGTTAGGATTGTTTTCTCATAAAAACATGATCAGTTCCTGAAAGTTCTTTAGGTAAATCCTAGTAAAGGGTCATCACGACTTTTTTTTTAGATATTTAAGATATCAGGCAAACGTTTGACCACCATCTACGATGGTGCACGCTTGCCTATAAGATGCCTATTACTCGTGACTTAAAGACTCCCATATTGTATTTATAAGGAAACACAGACTCAGGCAGGGAGTTCCACTCCATTGCACGACTTACCTAAAGCTAAAATTTTTCTATTTTGTATTTAAAGCGATTTGTACATCTGTAATCAAGGAACTCACTTTTGAACCAACAGCCCTTAACTCCAAAGTTGGGTTTGAGGTAGGTGCTGGGCACTGCTGGAGACAGGTCCATTGTGATCGTGATGATGAGCAGGATCACTGGAAGGAGTATTGCGTACGCGCAGTACCAAGCGAAGCGTCTTCTCATACTTCTTCTTGTAACTGAAGAGTTTATGTACCTCCTGAAATAAAATATTATGAAAGGTGGCACAGATAGTTTCAGACGCATGGTTTAATCGCTATCAACAGAATTAGCACATTTTTAATATGGTGTACGCAATATGGTGGATTTTCAGATCATCTTGTGAGAGTTGTGTTGTGAATCGTATTTTAAATAAACAACATGATTTATTTAGTGATTTTGCTATGTCCTTCTAAACACTATTCCTGATATCGTAATCGTTATATTATTTACATTTAGTGTCATAACGTACTTTATTTTGCCGTACTAACTCGATATTCATCAGACAAACCGTAGATTTGTCTCCTATCTCGATGTTCATCGCACATAGTTTTATTATAATGTAGAAGTAATCAAAGAGAATTAAATAACTACGGAATGAACTGCATCCAACGGTAAAGCGTTTTAATGCTAGATGCACATTAATGTGGCGAGTTGTGACGCGACAGTCACATCACCTGTGGCGCGACCGGACGCTGAGGGATGTGAATCTAGTCAAAGTAAATGTTTTTTTATAATGTAGAAATAATCAAAGAGAATAAAATAACTACGGAATAAACTGTATCCCTCGCGGTAATGGGTTGTAATGCTAGATGCATATTAACGTGGCGAGTTGTGGCGCGACAGACACATCACCTCCGGCGCGACCGGACGCTGAGGGATGTGAATCTAGTCAAAGTAAATGTTTCTTTATAATGTAGGAATAATCAAAGAGAATAAAATAACTACGGAATGAACTGCATCCAACAGTAAAGCGTTGTAATGCTAGATGCACATTAATGTGGCGAGTTGTGACGCGACAGTCACATCACCTCTGGCGCGACCGGATGCTGAGGGATGTGAATCTAGTTAAAGTAAATGTTTTTTTATAATGTAGAAATAATCAAAGAGAATATAACATAACTACGGAATGAACTGCAACCCTCGTGGTAACGCGTTATAATGCTAGATGCACATTAACGTGGCGAGTTGTGGCGCGACAGTCACATCACCTCTGGCGTGACCGGACGCTGAGGGATGTGAATCTAGTCAAAGTAAATGAAAGTAACCGATTGCATTCTGGCGCGCCGCAACACACCCCGACACAGCAATATGTACCTAGCTTAATAAACGTAAGACAAAACAGACTCACCTAACGTTCAGGAAAATGTCGAAACACATCACGTTCAGCCAGAAAAAACACGACACGAACGAGAATTGGATGAGATAGGCTGAAACAAATACACGGGCTTAGTTTGTGACAAAATTATATTAACCTCTAGTATCTTTCGTTTTATTATCTTTGGATTAAGGATATAAGCGGAAGATATTGTTTACTATATTTATAGTGAATGGAAGAATATTTTGAGATCTTTTCTATTGTAAGATGAAAATTTAATTAAACATGAGCATGTTTTCTATCGTAAGTTACTTATAAGCTCGGTAACTTAGGACTTTGCTGTATAGATGTATATTATTTGTATAGGTAGTTTTAGTTTAGTTTTAGGAAATATAGGCAATTAAATAGAAAAATAGCAAATTTTAATAAACGATCATAATAACATAAGTACTGCTCTTAAACGAACGAATTAATTTAGACATGTGGCAATGGTTCATACGAATACAATTTAATATTGTAGGATATAGGCATATGTGGCAGATTCTTGCACTAATTTGCCCATTTACATTTTAAAACTAAGTCTACAAAGTTAGATTTTTAATGTCCCTAAACTGAATATTTACTATAATTTAACTTAAATCTATTGCGTTACCCCAATATGGAGATGTGCTTTTTGGTACCATGTCGCACAAACCACTTTGTTTCAATGCAGCGGCAGTACAACACTGCTAGTCATTCAGCCGCTAAGCATTTAGTGTAAAAACATAACTGTATATATTTTTTTACCACGTTTGACCACTATCTCAATAGTGTTGAAACGTGGCAAAACACAGATAAAAAATAAATAGTGACCTGTTGTTGGATTTTAAACTGTTGACATTCAAAATTCTGGGTTGCATTGAACTGAGTAAGCGTGACATTTACCATAACACGAATGCCTTGCTCGTTTCGTCTCTCAGTAGCATAAAAAAGTATTTACCCATAGTCGTACAAACAGGCGCAGGGAAGGCATGGCCCGCCAGCTGCGTGGCTGCAAGGCACGTGAAGGCCACAGACAAGCAGACTGTGTGACAAGCCAGGGCTTTGCCGTGAGTGTCTCGGAGCTCTATGATGAAGAGGTACACGCAAGCTGTGGCCAGCAGGAACGGTACTGATATCAGCAGACCTGGAAGAAATGTAATTGTTAATACTACGCAAACTGCAATGTAACATTGTATAATATTTTTTAAGAATATATATTTTTTTTGAAATAGTGACACTGCGTTGTTTTACAGTTTCAATAAAATTATTATAATACTAAATATAATATATGACCTCTATTGGTATATATCTATAACCAGGCCAGAGGTCAGAGGTCAGAAGTAAACAGAATGCATTCGGTCCGAACAGCACGGCATGCGGGGACGCGGGAGCCGGCTCTCCTGTACCAAAGAGACCGCACGAAATCCATCCATCCTTAACATCCAAAACTAGACAAGATCGTTTGCAGTTTAAAGTGATTTTTCAATTTTAAGATAACTACGCAATTTTTTATTAAATTAATATGAATCTACTTTGAACTATCTACACGTTTCAAAAGTATAAATAACAATAGATATCATTGGTATCAAAATAATTACAGCTGGATTGTTAATCTAATAATAAAATGCAAAGTTGACTACTAGTTTCTCTCCATTCTCACGAAAATAACATGCCTTTTAAAGCATCAATTCATTAGTTATTATAGTGATAAATTTAGAAAAGAATAATTATGTTTGAGGCGGGGTTTGAACTACTCAAGCCCAGCTTGGCTAATGCTATATTTATTTATTTAAAGAAAGGCATTGTTTTCAATGTATTTTTCTCGTGTCCACAGTTGCAGCTACGACATCCTGGAGATCATAAAAAAATAGGTAATAATAATAATAAAAAAAACAATTAATTAGTTATTATTGGTTGTTCAAACTGGTTTTATAGTCTTTGTTAGAAGATATAAGAAAGAAGAAAGAAAGAAAGAAAATGTATTTATTTGTGACAATAAACACCTAACAACAATAAAATAGAAAATAAAATAAATAGTTATACATAAAAAATAATTGGTGCCATTGCCACAAATCGGTTCCAACTCAGCATAAGTGTTGATCAAAAGATCAGCGCTGGTCTTCCGTTGGGACCGGATTTGTTGTGACGACACGGACTACCTACAACAACACAAACGACTCACAATAAAACAATAATAACAATAATTTAAGTAACAAAATTACAACAAAAAACAAATACATTAATAACTAGTACATTTACAAGAACAATATTATTAAATTCTAATGCAACACTCTATTCGTTCTATAATAAGTAGTAATAAGTAGTAAGTAATAGTATAATATATAGTATGTGTATGATCTTATATCATGGATAACAACAGCGTTCCAATCCATGTGTTTAAAATTGCTTTTAATCCTTACCAAAAAACTTGATTAGGGTAAACTGAACATTGCCGGCACGTAGCAATTTTATTCCTATTAAAAACAAATATTTGTACAATCCCAATGCAACTGATTGCTTTTGGTTGTGTGAACTAGGTATAACAACAGTTTTATTACGTTAGAATGTGATGCGATGAAGAAGTTTGATTGTATTGGTGGAGATTTCTACACCAACTTTACAGAGGGCAATTAAGCTAATTAAATGTTATTGATATAACCTTTTTATATTCCTTTTCTACTGATTTCACAAAAAAGAAGGAAGTACTCAATTTGCCTATATTTTTTTTATTTACTCCTCATAACTTCTTTCCCCGTAAACCGATATTGATCTTTTTTTTTTATTAAAATTCTTTTTTTTTTGCTTTCCCAAAATCTGATCAATAGTTTTTGAGTTATCTTCAATAATGCGTGTTTAATACATTTAATCTGATCAAGTTTCCGAAGAAAAAGCGGTGAAGTAGGTTTTTTAAACTTTGCTCGAGTTTAATTATCCATATACGATCCAGGTATAGGACTGT
Organism: Lomographa bimaculata; assembly: GCA_948107665.1. Lineage (NCBI taxonomy): Eukaryota > Metazoa > Arthropoda > Insecta > Lepidoptera > Geometridae > Lomographa > Lomographa bimaculata. The sequence goes on from OX403597.1 coordinate 6,960,316, forward strand.
ACCATAACTCTCTTATTTGACTTTGTTTAGTAACTAGGATTTACGAAGACATATGTCCAAACTTAAAAAAAAATATACTTGGATCTGCTAAACGCACATAGTTTAAATATCCATAAAAAAACATGGAGTAATGATAAATAAGCTTTACAAATATGGAATCATATTACAAGCTAAATTATATATATTTTTTTATTTTATTATTAGAAGAGAGGCTCGCCATTCGCCTATAATACCGGCACTGCAGTACCACCTGGAGCTTTAACAAAATCTCACGTGGCACTGCAACGTGATCTGAGGTCCTGAAACTTGATATGTTAAACATATGCCAGTATAACAATACTGGGAACTTGGGACCAATAAGGAATATGTACGTCACATAGCCTGTAACCAGGGAACAAACAAAACGCTTCCAAAGACAACTCATTTGTCAAATTATGATAAGTACTTAGTTTAAAAGGAAACAAAAGCAGATGAACATACACAGGTACATACACACCTCCATTTTGCTTCGCCGCAGTCGGGTAAAAATACGTCACTAGTAATAAAATAAATAAATTAAACGTAAGCAAAGCTTAAAAATACCGAATTCTCCGCTTATATTTTGGTTTTGGCTTGATTGATTTTGATAAAAGTTATATGGAACCACATCTGAAATATAATCTACTAAACAAAAAAATATTTTGAGAATCGGTCCACGAAATGGTGGAGAAATCGGTGAACATACTTAAAAAAAAAATACATACAGTCGAACATAGTACCTCCTCCTTTTTTCAAATCGGTAATGATCTAGAAATATACTTGAATACCTATATCTTATTATATTGGTAAAACAAGCCTAAGGCTTTTAGAGATTACAGCTTCACAAACCTGTGGCATAAGCGATGAGCGTAGCAGAAGTCTTCGTCTCCGGCAATGGTGTTTGAAAGCAGACCATAGGAAGTGTTACTCCAGCAGGATTGGTTTCGTTATAAAACGTTTCCATACAATAGTCCTTCGTGCTCAGTAAATAAGGTCTACTATACGTCATGAATAGAGACCCATTTACTAACAAGTAGAATTCGTCAGCGCTGTATTTGTCTGGTTCGAGTTTATATCTGTAACAATACAAAACTTTATTATTGTATGTTTGATGTGAATATTCCCAGCAACCACGATACAAGTCATGGTGTTTGGAGCTGTAAGAGAGTTTAATATTTTCTTTTGTTTGTATAATTACAACTACAATCCCTTGTCGTTCTTTTAGACAAGCATGTTAAATCATCAGGTGCATCATCACTTTCCATTATGTAAGACTAGCCGTGCCCTGCGGCTTCGCCCGCTATTATCAAGTTAAAAAGTAGCCTATGTGTTAATCCTAGGTATAATCTATGTGCATTCCAAATTTCATCCAAATCCGTTCAGCCATTAAAGCGTGAAAAGGGAACAAACATACTTACACACTTACACACAAACTTTCGGATTTATAATATTAGTAGGATAGTGATCAAATGCTCCAAATGCTTATCTGTAGAGCATAAAAGACTGTACATATTATGAATGATTAAATAATATTGATTAATTTATAGTAATTAATTGATGCTAAAATGTTTTAATATTAAATAATTATTTGTAATTAATATCACTGTACGAATCTCGACTGCATTGTAAAGATACATTCTGTTCCCTGAACCCTCATTGCACCAGATTCTTGTCTGGTTTCTGAGTCAGGGAATTAATATTAATTGATCAATTTTAATTATTTGCAGTATAATAGTTATCGGTCGGATCGAGAGTTATCGGTTCCCGGGATTTATCTCAAAAACGGTTTCACATTTAAAGCTGAAATTTATCTACAATATCTGTTATTTCCTTAACTTTAATAACAAATACAGATATTTAACAATTATTATAAAGAGAAAAGGCTATAAGTAATTAGCTACTTACCTCCATTAAATTTTTCTTTAATAGGAAAAATTAAGCGCGAGATCATAATTCGGGGCGAAATACTGGTAAGTTATAGTCTAGTACATTTATGAAGATTTAAGTTCTTGAAAAAAAAATTGTTATTAGTCGTAAGGGTCGCTAAGACATATCGAATGCCAAGATGGCCTAAGTATAATATTCTGACTCCAGGAATGCCCCTAACTAGTCTTCACAAATAGCAAGAAAAAAAAGGTATTTTTAAACCATTTAAAAGAATGTTAGTTACATGTTCACAAAGACCTTTCGTAGATGCAGGGATTTCCGACTAATGTCTCATACACGTTGCTGTCGTAGTCGAAGATATGGGTCTCATTGGCCTGGTAGAAGACCGGAGCGAAGGTGAGAGTAGTCCGTGAACAGATGGTCTTCGCTTCTCCGTTGTTGTAGGTGATGGTGAGGTTTTGGCCGCTTGGACAGCATTTTGGGACCACGGCTAGTTCTTTCACTTCGTCTTCCTGAGGACAAACGAAATAAGGTATTAGGGACATGATATATAAAACGCCCGAGACGCGCGGCCGACAGGCTTAAGCGCGTGACGCCCGTGACTCCTCTCCCCGCGCTGCCGTTTTGTATACAGCCTTCATAAGGAAAAAACACGTATCTGCATTTTTGTCAAAATTTTGTTATATATCATCGGAATAGAAATAGACGCATCTACTAGTATTTTTTTTAATTTAAAATATTCGAACGCAATCTACTAAATCTTACTTTTAATTTAAACGCATCTGCTACAGGTCCTAACATATACCTTTAAATAGTAAAGACATTTCTGATGTACATAACTCAATTTTATCAAAAATGCCAATACGTCTTTTTTTCGTTATGACGGCAGAAACAAAATATACAAAGCGCCCTGTACGCGCGCCTTGTACGCGCGCCTCGTGCGCTTTGTATATCAAGTCGTTATTGTGAATAATACTCTATATAGTATTATGGTTGTGAGAAAGTATTAAGAGAATTTGTTGTACCAGAGAAAATAGATTTGTTTAGCATTTAACCACTATCTCATCTGATGGTACGATTATAAGTACAAATTTTGAGTTATTCTAATTGTTTCCTTTGTTTCAAATTTTAGCATTTTATTATTAACATTTTGTATAAATATACAAAATTATTTATACAAAATGTTAGTTTTTAGCTAATTAACCCATATATTTTTTCTTGATATTATTCCTCTTCATTCATATATTGTGTGTAAAAGAAAAAAAAACAAGAAAAACTTGCTTTTATTTTAAACATTTTGTTACCTATTGGACTGTATCTATACACTTTTTCATATAAAACCCTTAGTAATATTTTTTTATAATTTATACTTTTTCAAATAATTTACTTTTTTAAATTATATTACATTATTTTGAATTTCATAAGTAAGTATCTTATGTAGAACCGTAAGAGGCCCTTATCAACGCGAACATCATTATAACGACGAACCAAACGTCAAATCCATCTTCAAGACTGATGTTGCGTCAGAAAAATTCTCGTGCCTTAAGATAAACTCAAGGCCTCTCAGCCCTTAGTCTGTTTTTCTTTGGTTCAGGGACGTTTCGATACCTCGTTAGACATTTGATAAAGTCACTTAAAACACGCTGGTAACGCTAGTAACACTGGTGTCAATAAATCATAACTCTATTTTATACTTCACCGAAATCGAGCAAATAACTGCATCCATTACCCCATATACTTCGTTTGATTACTTTTCGAGAGCCACTCATTCTAAGTCTAGCGTCATCCTAAAACATCATCCAGGGTAGATAATGGTTAAAGGCTTGTCAAAACATTAAAAAAAAACTTACACAAACTTTAGTATAAGCACGTAAAAGCTTTCACACAGCCTCACACTATGTTTGCAGTATCGTGCCCAGCCAGAACCAGCAAAACTTTATTTTGAGGAGAAAACTTGCGTTTCCGTCGGGAACCCGATGCGTGTTGCTTAAAAGGCGGACAAGGTACCAAATACGCCAGCGAGCAGTTCAAATATGAACCATTCTTTATAAAAATATAAGCAGCTACCTACACTAAAACCATTAATCAAATTAAAACCCCCACAAATGTAGCGAGAAAATGGAAACGTGTTGCTCAGTTCGGATTTTCCAACGCGACATTGCTTCAAATTAGGTCAGAGCTCACATAAAGCAAGGTAAGGACAAGCTAATTAAGCCTGTCATCCAAACAATGATAGATGCGGAGATCGTATGACAAGCTAATCAGAATTCAGCAGCGGCGTTTGAACTTTGACGTGTTCATAAAAGAAATTCGCCTGAAGTTGACGTAACGCCTTTTAGTCGACGCAAATTGGTCACGTTCTGAAATAAAACTGTTGACGTAATCAGTAAAAATACAAACGAGCACTGTGAAGTATTCAATTTGTAAAATACACTGTTTGAGATTCTTAAAAATATCCAACTGAGATTTGTCTTGTAGAAAGAGTTTGTTTTCTTGGAATGTCTACAAATTATAATTCTATGGTTTTTAATAAGGATTTTACAGCTTCGATAACATTTACAAAGTGACTAGGATCTTGTAGCTCTTGACTGTCATTTATGGGGGGCGTTGTTATTGCCTCAGACAAAAAACTTGAGAGGTGTCAAGGGACACCCGGATGGAACGAAGTTCAATTTCCGTCTAGCCCCCTTTCGCAACGCGCGATAAGGAACTTTCGATCCAAAATTAAAAGAAACATGCAAAAACCAACATCGCGCGGTGTTCCCAGGCGGTCACCCATCCAAGTACTGACCGCGCCCGACGTTGCTTAACTTCGGTGATCGGACGAGAACGTAGTATGGCCTACAACTATAGCAAAAAGTGTCGTTACAACTTTTGGTCTTAATTTTTTTCCGTCTAGTCCCCTTTTAACTTTCGTTTCAAAAGGTTGTTGCCTCCGACAAAGAGGTTGTTGCTTCAGGGTCGCAAGCTTACAAAATCTCCCATTATGAGAATACAAAAAGTTTTCAATATCGCAATTAAGTGAGTTTTGTCTAAACGGAACAAAAATATGAGAATGGCATCCAACATCTCATCAGAATTCAAATATTGCCTTTCCCTCTCAGTCTCAGTTAGTTTCACTCTCAGTCGTTCTGTGACCGCAATCCGCAATGCAAAAACTACATTCACAGCCCCACATTTACTTCAATAACTTGTGTCGTCGTTTTCGAAAATATTCACATCATACAGACACTCATACCCAGAACCAGAAACACAAATTGCCCTTGGGACGAATGTGTTTTCTTGTGTTTCCACCGGGAATAGAACCCGATATGATACGAGGGATATAGAAGGCGTTGGTTATAGGATATAGAAGTACGCTGGTCAGTAATAAACAGTCTAACTTTTTAATCTGGTAGAACTTCTTTTCAGAATGACGGTAAACAAGAACGCTTATTAAAACGTGTGGGGTCTTACCCATCCCAAATTGCTAATGTAAACATTTGTATTCTCAATCATATCAGTTCCGGTTAATTATGTTTGCCTACAAACTTTAGTCAGAAATTGAGCAGTTAATGTAATTGACCTTTGTGGTGGTGAATGAGGTCCCTAATCAACCGGGCGTGGTTTCGAATGCTACCACTGTAGTTTCAGCAAAGTTATCATTGTGCTGAAATTCATGGTGGCAGCCTAGTAGTACGCTATGGGGTATATTTTCTGAATTCTGGCAAAAACAAACGCACACGTTTAGCACGTTCGCAATCGCAGCCTTGCGCTACGATCGAAGACTTATATTGCGGGTGTCGGAGAGGTTGCTGCTTGTGACCAGATTCTCGGTATATTTTCTCGCCACGATAAATTTGCAGGTGTGATTACGCGTGTAATGCGAATGCTGCCGGCACGGTAAATAATATTAAAAAAAAAACATAAACGCTTTAACACTCACAACCCCACACTAAGTTCGATGACTTGTGTGGTGGGGCCGGAAACATTCACATCACACACAATATCACAACCAGAACCCGTAATACAAATTTTCCTTGGGGAGAAAACTTGTGTTGTAAATGTTATGAGTTAAGCGTAATTAAAAAAATACCACTACATTTTAGGAAAACTTAATTTCCATCAGGTGAGATAGTGGTCAAATGCTTATCTAAAAAAAATTTGGTCACTAAATCATTGTCATCTGCAAAGTCCTCGTCTGCTGACATTCCGGACAGTAACCAACAACTCGATTTATAAATAATTTAGACGCTCCCGGAAACGTGATCGCCCACTTACACAAAGAGTTAAAGGGAGGAAGATCACTAAAGCCTAAATTTAATAAGCTATTTAACTACTATAAATCTGACTTTAAAGCTATAAATGATCAGCTCTTCAAAATAGATTGGTCTAATAAATTCGGATCTGACGAATCTGTAGATACATGGGTTGACACGTTTTACAGTATATTTATCCCTATCCTAAACGAAAATACCCCTATACGTCGCCCTAGGAGTGAGCGCTATCCTGTTTGGTTTTCGATTCCCTTGATTAAATGTTTAAAAGAAAAGGCTAAATTTCATTCCAATTATAAAAGGTACAAAAATCTTCTAGATAAATTATCTTTCAACATACTAAGAAAAAGATGCGATGTGCTACTCGTCGAATGCTTTGCTAAATTTAAAAATAACGCTGCATTCACTCTAAAAAAGAATCCTAAATTCATTTGGCGATATATAAATAATTTGAAGGCTAATAATAGTTCCCTACCTGACCTAATGTTTCTTAATGATAAAATAGCAGTAGGCGGGCAAGAGATATGCAATTTATTTTTGGAACAATTTAATTCTGTGTACAATTCAGTTGGAATGACTACATCAACAGTACCTTTAGATTGCTACGATCACGCAAGTATTGAGCCTCTTTGTAACATTTATATTAACGAAGATGATGTACATAAGGCGCTCAAATTTCTAGGTGCAAAAGGTGCTGGACCCGACACACTTCCATCCATTGTGCTGAAAGAATGCGCTGATGCAATATCTTCGCCCTTGGCAAGGATTTTTCAAAAATCTGTTACTACTGGCCATTTCCCAACAAGATGGAAAATTGCGTTCATTTCTCCTATTCACAAGAAAGGTGATCAATCTTGCGTATCAAATTATAGGCCTATATCTATCCTCTCTGGGCTTGGCAAACTTTTCGAGTCCTTGGTTGTAAGAAAAATGTATTGGTATGTGTCTCATTTACTTCATCCAAACCAACATGGCTTCTTGCCTCGAAGATCCACTTCAACAAACCTCATTGGTTATGTTACTGATATTCTTGAAATTCTTGATAAAGGTGAGGAAGCACATGCTATTTACACTGATTTCAGTAAAGCTTTCGACTTAGTGGATCATGACTTACTGTTGGCCAAACTTCACTGCTTAGGTATACATGGCTCTCTTCACCGTTGGCTTAAGTCTTATTTGGAAAAACGATCTCAATTGGTAGTGACAAAGGGCTACAGGTCAATTGAAACTAAAGTTCCTTCAGGTGTGCCCCAGGGATCGCATCTGGGTCCTTTGTTATTTATTATATTCATTAACGATTTGCCTGGTCTTTTAAAATGTAAAGTTAAATTATTTGCCGATGACTTGAAACTATACCGGAGGGTTCGTGATGATAAAGATGTTGAAATGCTACAAGGCGATATTGACACTATTACTGAATGGTGCAATCACAATCGTATGTCTTTAAACGCATCCAAATGCTTCTACATCAGATTCTCGCGAAAACACTCGCCTCTTCCAGCTTACTACAGAATAAATGATGTTTCACTGTCAGAAGTTTCATCCATACGTGACTTAGGAGTCATCGTTGATAGAAAGCTATCCTTCCACGATCACATCGACCACATTGTTAAAAAATCATCTAAGATGGGTGGATTTGTGATCAGACAGTCCAAAGTATTCGGAGATTCCGGTTTGTCTTTTCAACTTTTCAACAGTCTAGTGAGGAGCATCTTAGAGTATTGCAGTGTTGTTTGGAACCCTGGATATCAAGTTCATGCAGACCGAATAGAGAGAGTCCAAAAACATTTTATGTATCATGTAACATACATGGACAAACAGTGTAAATCACTTCGTTCTTATCATTCCAGGCTTAGTCACTATAACTCACTGTCGTTGGAAAAGCGCCGCAAAGTGTCAGACATTATCATGCTCGCAAAAGTGTTAAATGGAAATGTAGATTGCTCTGAAATTACCGAAAAAATCACACTTAGAGTTCCTAGACCAGGTAGCCGTTTGCTCAATAAAAACACGTTTAACCCTCCGTATTGTAACACTAATATGCTCAAGCACTCCCCTGTGTACCGTATGTGTGATGCCTACAACACAGTCAGGCAACACTTTGACATATTTCATTATGGTTCACTAACCTCAATTAAATTAATTCTTAAAAAATTGTATTTTGTCAACAGATAGCAGTCACTCAACCCATATATTTGTTTTTTTTTCTCTAGTCTATTCTTTTTCTATTGTTACACTCCATCTGTATTCCATTTGTATCTGTTGAACTTTTTTATTATTGTCGTTGTTTGTATAACTTTTTAAGTTGAAATTTTGTTTTTTTTAGTCTCAAGTTTTATTATAACTAAGCGAATATATATAACACTAATATATTTATATGAAATAATAATATAATAATAATATATGTATATATTATTATGTAAGCTAGGTTCACATCTAGAAGGATACATGATGCACTTCATTATAATTAAGTTTTTTATGTAAGATTTAGTCATTGTACCCAGTTTTGTGATCTTCCAACAATAAATAAAAAAAAAAAGAGGGCTTTCACTTTTGAAATAGTAACTTTAGGCTTCACAGCGTCAAAGTTAAGCGATGAACGATGAACCTCTTATCGGGACAGGCAGGCCGAGAGTAATTTGTCTCGGAAATTTGCAGGGTTCTAAATTAAGGAACTTTTGAATGTACTTATCTTATTTTCTTGGAAATTAGTGAACAGGTATCTATCGTCATCGAGATACTCAAATTTCTAAGAAAACAAGCCAGTTAGCTCATGATTACACCTAGGATTTTTTATTTGAAGACCTTTGTCCCTGACGGACCACATCTTCCTGTAATCTAGGATTATAAAAACAATTTTATATTATTAAAACATATACGCTTTTAAACTCACAGCCCTTGTGTCGTGGGTGCCGGAAACATTCACATCACACACACAGTCACAAACAAATTATGAACTGTTGCAGCAGAGAGGCTTTGAATATTTGCTTTCTTTTCAGCTGGATCTTAGGCATAGCTACGCACAGCAAAAAAATATTTTATAATATCTATTGCTTGTTTGTATTGACTAAGGATTTTTCTGGCCGCTTAAAGGCTTGGTCTAACGACTGTTCTCTTACGACTATTAACCTGCAGGACCGGCAGCTTAACGTGCCTTCCGAAGCACTGTAACACTCAGTTGAAAATCACTCTGAACGGTCACCTATTCAAGAATCGTGGTTCATAAATATACCAAAGTTTATAATTATACCTGTTATTAATTAAAAAATGTATTAGCCTTTTTATATCAAACGCATATTTGTTACATTATTATTACAAACACCTATGTTCATTCATTAATAAATTAAATAATAGATGTATGTATATATTTATATAGTTTCAGTTTAGCTTATGAAATATAGGCAATTGGTCCGTACGTAGATCAGGAGAATTTAATAATGCCATTAAAAAACTCTTAATAACTCTAAAAACAGTTTTTTGAAAAACTTAATGTTTTTTAATTCCACTCCACGAATATATTTATAGAAGCTTTTATTATATTTGTCGAAACTGTTTTTAAACACTATTTCAATAAAAGTTATAATTTTTTTTAATGTTTATAATGTTTGTTATTTGTTCTTCTCACATTGATGCGAGCGTTTAAAGCGTTTAGCGTTTAATGTCATCAAAACAGTAAAATGTAAAGAAAAAAATTGGTTGTGAAATTTATCTCATTATGTATTTATTGTATTGTATTGCAAAACACGCGACCTTGCGTATCTGCCAAATTCTTGCTGCGCTAAATGTGAACCTACAAATGTGTAAATAGAATCATCCTCTATATCTTCGCCATTTTGAACAATTTCGAAAAAACTGAATTGACAAAAAATCTATATAATTTACGAAACTGCCCACAAAATTTCACGAGAATCTGTTGAGGAATGCGACATGTAGAGGAGAACAACCGAAAGCAATTGTGTCCAAGCTGAAAAGGAGACTTTTCGCTTGCGTTTCGCGTTCCCTCAGTCAACTATAAGTGGCGACTTGTTAGTTGACTTGTATGTATAGAAATAATAGGTTCGTATGCGGTCTATCATTTATTTATTTATTTATAGTCATATAAAATAATAAAATCATCATAAAATGCAGCAGTTAAAACTACCTCCGGGTATCCTTACTTATTACCTTAGCTTCTAGTAAACATTGCTCCACTCGAATGAATAACTACTAAAATAGGTTATGTTACGAGAATTACCTTCTAAAAACTATTGTAAGATTAATTAAGAAAACTTGTTACAAAGAAAAAAACATTCATTCATTTGTTGAGTTTATTAAAATTTTAATTGCTATATTATGTGTTATCATAATTGTTAGCTTTTATACAAAAAAAAATTGATTTATTAAAAAAAAACACTTTTATTTGTATAGTTTTCGCGGGGACACATAGAGTTCACTCAATAAAAAATCCCAATAACCATATTAGTACGCCGCCGTACGGAACCTTGTCAATCAATATCGACTAGTAGGACTGCGCCACGAGTGCTCCTTCAACATTGAATGTAATCAACCGTTTATATGCTTCGGCACGCCTTAACAGCGATTACGACATGTTTCCCTACAGTATGAAATCGTACCAAGAATTTACATTACTTTTTATTGTATGCGGAAAATGGTGTCATTACCTGCACGAACATGACAACAATGATGTTCTCACGGGCTCCTACGTCATTCTAAAAGGTTTCGTTGAAGGGCTCCTATCATCGACGAAGAGAATCGGGCCGTACATGAGATACAGAGGTTTTTTGATACTACTAAAGCGCTTATACACTATTCAATTTGTAGAATGTAATAGGAAGACTTTTACTGGGAAGTTGGAAGTTAGTGACACACTCGACTAAATTGGATTCTAAATCGGACAGAAAGCTCGCAGTTGTGAAGTAAAATAAAAAAAGGCACGGGCGCAAACTATTTGAATGAATTAATTAAATATTTATTTGACACTACAAACAAGACAAACGTATCATAAAACAGCTTACATAGAAACATAAGGTTAGACATAGGTGAATAGTGAATACAATGTATGGCAAAAATGTTGGCCTTTATGAGTTATACAAAAAAGTCCGAGACAACATACATCTAACATGTATATATAGCTCAGAAATCATTAAACGCAAGCAAAGCTTAAAAATCCGACTTCACCGATTTATCTTCAAAACCTTGAAAATTTTAATGTATTCAAAATGCTTTATTCACGATAACTCAAAAACTACTGATCAGATCTTGATCAAATTTAAATGGGACTAATAGAGAAGCAACAGCTTTCAAACAAAAAAGACACTTTTAAAATCGGTTCACGCGGAAAGAAGTTATGAGGTAAACACATAAAAAAAATACAGTCGAATTCGGTAGAAAAATTGCCAAAAGGGTCGTGAAGCAGCATTTTTGCTAAGTGTAACACTAGATATATTCTCTAAGTCCTAGCAATGCGATTACATTAACTTAGATCACCTAGATCGTAAACAATTCAGGAAGTAGTGCGGCCTATCTTCTAACTTCGATAATCTAATCTAACTTCGATTACATCTTTCGATTTCCTAATTAGATTTCCTGCAAATTGAATAGTGTAATAAGCGCTATGAAAAAGTGGTAACTGAACCATCTAGGAGAGCAAGAAACTCTTGCGCGACCATGCTTCGACCTCACCAAATGGTAATTTACTTTCAAGTGATTGAACAAGGACTATATAATTCTTCGTGATCGTATACTTCGTTACTGAAGGTCGTGTTTCTGAAAAACCTTCGTGGGTTTATGCTCCTCCATTATAAAATAAGAACGATCCTCTATAAGAACGAAAGAAAACAAGAAACAAAGTATTTCTCTGTCTCAGACAGAAAAAAAATACATTGGTTGTTTTTACGCAGCAAATGAATACTTTTCATTTTCATTTTCAATCTCATTAGTCATTCATAAAAAAAAATATTTTGGAAAACTTGCATGTTTCTCCTGGCAATACAATCGGCCTAAGACTTTTATTATGAAGAATAGAAATTGTTAATATTTGTTTAATATTTCGACTGAAGGACAACGCATCCATGGTCATGAAATTATTTAAAAAAAAATGTAATTTATAATGCGTATTTTTTTTTTTTTAGGCGTAGTTGATTGCGCACCTTCTACGCAGCGGGTATCGGGTTTGATTTGCGCGTAGGATGTGTGAAAAGTCGTTGGATCCGTTTCCGAGATTCAGAATATATAGGTATATATACATAGTAGCCGTGCTCTGCGGCTTGGCCCGCGTTAGTTAAGTTAAAGAGTAGCCTATGTGTTATTCCGGAATCTTGACTATCTATGTTATAATATCGGTTTATTCGTTACGGATATACGTGGTAGCAAACATTCACACACACACAAACTTTCGCATTTATAATATTAATAGGATATACAAGAATTGCTCGTTTTAAGATATTATTAGATATTAGATTCAATAGTGAATAGGTATCGTTTAACATTCACATCACACACACAATCACACCCATAACCATAAACACAAAATCCCCTTGGGGAGACAACTTGTATTTCCACCAGGAATCGAACCCGATAGCCCTGCTTAGAAGGCGGACGAACCCACCTAATTAAGCCAACGGGCAGTTCAAAAAAGTTTTGAAGTTGGACGTGCGCTTGCGTCCTATAAACGAAACTTCAAGGACATCGTTCCTATACGTCCGGAGTCCAAAACCTGGTCAGAGCACATTTAACTATCACGATAAATGTCATATTAGAGACATTTGAAACTGTTTTCTATGATTATGTTATACCGCGTTAAAGGGCTCCCTGTCATCGGTGTCTCATTACACCAAGGCACGTACGTAACGAGGCGCGTGTGGGACGCACGTGGCGCCTTTTATATTGTGCTTTTTACCCACCTTTATTTATGACTCCTAACCCGATATCTTATATCTACATGCGGTAAAACTAAAAAGAATATGAAAATGACACGTTTTTATGACAGTTTATTATGGAAAAGCTTCTTGTTTATTACCCGACTACGAAGCAAAAGGGTGGATTATGTTTTGTTAGCTATGGATTTTGACATACCAAAAATGTAGCAGGTCCAACCTAAGTAACATGATTCGCTTTACGACATTAAGAACTGGCTTAAAAAATATTAATATGAATACAGAAAAACTTACATATCTACATAAAAAATGCATCCTAGCTTCCTCTATTTTAAAGTCAGTTACAAAGCAATAATAGAACATTATCTACATTAAATTGTTAAAACTGCCCGTTGGCGCAGTTTTTTTCAATAAATAACGAAAAATTACTATTAAAAAATTACGAAAATATAGTGCGTTGCAAAAAACGTGACGTCAAGCCTCAGTACACTTTTTACTGAGGCGTGACGTCACGACCCCCACTCCCGAACTTTGAAACTCTTCATTTTCAATTTCAATTCAAGTCAATTTCTATTGATTAGTTAAATAAAAAAATAAGTGTGCAATATTTTTTGTTTATCTGACGGACTAATTTTTAAAAAATATTTTGTTTCAACCAGGCATCATCTCTATATCGTCTTCAAACTTAGAGCGAAGATACGTTTAATTGAAACTAGTTAAAAATGTAAAATTTGAATCAGATACGAAGTTCTTCATGCAGTCCATGAAAATAACAGTGCGAACCACTAACAGTTACCATCATCAGCATTCCCTACCATACAGCAATTTACAAAACATCTTCGATATTACGTTTTCTGGGAAAAACATTTTGCCCTCAAAGTTTTTCTCTGGATTCTGCAACTTTCGAGATGTAATCTCAACTCAAATATTAGGTATGTATGGCACGGTGTGTTGTAAAGTACCTACTGTAACAGCTTGCTTCCGAATTCCAAATTGAGAATTATATGATGGGGAAATGAGGTATGATCCGCCAGGATTATGAGGTCTTAGAAGGTTTGTTTTTGATGGATATGAACAGGAAATTGTTGATGAAAATATAAATGAGGAATACTTGGCTTCTGATGTTATTAATGCAATATATGTATATTATGTAAGTATGTTAGACGTGAAGTTAACATATACGGGCTGACTACATTTAATTACAGTTTGGAAGTTAGATTAAGACTAATCTACCTAATAACAAATAATAATTCAAAATGACTATGTTAATATCATGGACCTGCCGTTCTCAACGGAAGACTAGCGCTGGTTTTTTAAACCAGCATTATGCTGAGTTGAGGACGGCTTGTGGTTTTTTTTAATTTAAAAAAAAAAAAAAAAGACGTGTGGCACTCGGGGACTGCCGCGGTAAAGCTATTGCATGGCATTTTTTATCAACTTATGCAATTATAATTATTTATTTATTTTATTTATGCAGTATTTTTTTTCCTGCCACCTAGAGGCGAGTTGCTGAACTAAAGAGACAAGCGTGATGATATTTCAAAAAAGTCATTAAAAGTTCTGCTATTCATCGATAGATGGCAAAACTAAAAAGTATCACCGCTGTGCCGGTCGGAGGGGTGTTAGGTTATTTTCGTTACGGAATTTCTGGATTCGGTCTCCACGCTCAAGGCCCGCGATAGAAGCTATGCAATAGCTTAAAAAGAAAACTATTTGTACCCTTTTAGTTATCAATTGAATTTTTTGCCACAAATAAATATATGTCTTTATGTCTTTATAAGAACGTTTTTCAATAAAATAAGCACGCATCAACTCTTTATCCTCATATTTCTCACAAGCTTTATTGTAATTTCACTATAATATGACATTATCAACTACGAACTGGTCGTTGGCTTAGTCGGGTGGCGTTCGCCTTCTAAGCAGGGGAGTATCGAGGTCGATTCTCGGCTGAAACCACAAGTTTTCTCCCCAAGGAAAATTTGTGTTTCTGGTTCTGGTTGTGATTTTGTCGGTTCGACACCACCAGTCATCGAACTTTGTGTGGGACAGTGAGTGTGAAAGCTTTTATGTTTACTTATGTTTTATTATAATACTAGCTTTTGACCGCGGCTTTGCTCGCGTTAAGAAGTATTATTTTAAAATTGACAAAGTTTCATACAAACTTTCATCCCCTATTTTATCCCCTTGGGGGTAGAATTAATCAAAATCCTTTCTTAGCGGATGCCTACGTCATAACATCTACCTGCATGCCAAATTTCAGCCCGATCCGTCCAGTGGTTAGGGCTGTGCGTTGATAGATCACTATGTCAGTCAGTCAGTCAGTTACCTTTGAGTTATATATATTTAAAGATTATAGACATTTATAATAATTATTTCTAGACCCGACTCTGCTTGAGAGCCAATAATTCTAGGCCTAACGAGTTTACTACCCTCGACCACATTATTACGTACAACAAATGAAATAGTGAACAAACGCCTCTCAGAAATACAAAAAAATGCTTGAGCTGGACAGATTTAGAGCGTACTTTTCATAATTCTGGATTAGGTTATGGCTGCTGTTTGGTCTGATAATCAAAATCAATCAAAATCAAAATCGTTTATTCACATGGGCCCCAAAGAGGCACTCATAAAAGTTAATGAATCTATTGCCAGATTCGCAAAATTACAGCCATCTCGAGAAGAACCTGGCAAGAATCTCGGCGGCGCAATTTTTTTTTCATTAATTTAAAAAAAAAAAACATTCTTAATTTCTAATACATAATTTTCTTAACCTAGGTGTTATTATGGTAGTCGCTAGAAAGAGCCTGTGCAGTTTGCCTCCATCACGGGCGATGCCACGGGGCACAAGCTACTGTTTCAGAAATCAGGCAAAAAATATACCAGCATTTTTCAGCGCCTTCAATATGAAAAGACAAACTATGGGAACAACCCTCCAAGCCTCGTGGCATTTATAAATGTGAAAACAATTTGTTCTATAAGGTTTCTTTTGTGTGTGTTAACCATGGTTTCGGTGGATTGTACTAAGAAATTACCGACAACATTAACGCTTTCTAACTCACTTAACGCTTTTAAACTCACAGCCCCACACTAAGTTCGATGACTTGTGTCATGGGTGCCAGAAACATTCACATCACACAAACAATCACAACCAGAACCAGAAACACATTTTTTTCTTGGGGAGAAAACTTGTGTTTCAGTCGGGAATCTAACCCAATACTCCTGCTAGAAGGTGAACGCCACCCAACTAAACCAACGAGCAGTTAATTTATGTGAGCAATTGCTTAAAAACTTAAAGGCAATTGTTTCAAGCTAGATGTTTAAAATAACTGCTTTTGTATGTATCTTTACACCTTAATCTTAATTAAAATAGTCCGTGCACTCCCTAGTGCTCGTTTTATTTAAGCATACCTTGTATGGGCCACATACCAATGTATGGGCTTCTTGTATTTATATTTAATATGGAATATTCTTTCTCTCCCGAGCGGTGGGCTTTGACACCTGTAACACAGTTTTAAACTAGCTCAGGTGGCAAAAGCCTAACACTATATCTTGGTTTCATTCGTTTCCAAAGCTTTTTGTAATATTAAAGTACCCATAAGCGTTTACTTATATTATACTCTGTAACTTAACTAATTACTTTAGCTTAATATCAAAGTTTATGTAAAGTGTTTTTAATTAAGTATTCTAAACTATGTCAATAAAGATATTATTACCTAACCTTATATTTCTCAAGCAAGTGAATTATTATTATTCACTTTATCGCATATACAATAAATCAACCAAGATTCGCCTTATCATCTCTTACCATCCGATAAAATAGTGGTCAAACGCTAGCCTATCTACAATGTGTCCGGTCACAGGTTTCGAAGCCACAAGGGGAATTAAACACGGTAAATTTTATCAAAAATCACCCCTCATAAGTAGTTTTTCCCGACCATAGTAAAATGGCAGCCATTTTGTTTTTCTTGGAATCAAAGCACGAGTGATTGTACTAATTTAGCTATAGCTACCTATGTAGAGGGCCTGAGAACACAATTAAAGTTTTATTCGATAGATAGATATGTAGCCCATAAAGAAATAATTTAAAAAATCCAATTTTTATTTCATAAAAGAACCAAAAAAATACTGAAAAGAAATGCCTTATTTTTTAAGATTATAAGCTTTTTAAAAAATATATGCTGTTAACTTGCTATTATTTTATTTTACACGAAAGTACAGGATATGTACTAAAATAAATTCTATCATTCGTGCAATAGGATGACAATTCATATGGAAAGTTTTTATTTATGAAGTTAAAGTTATGAAAATTGTATCTAAGTAGTGATATGAAAAGTAATTTTGTCAATAAGTTATTGCAGTAAATTAGAAATAACTAATGTACCGCTTAGTTAACTATTTCATAATCACACTAATATTAGAAATCCGAAAGTTTGTGTGTAAATGTGTTAGTGTGTAAGTATGTTTTTTCTCTTCACGTTGTAACGGATGAACAGATTCGGCTGAAATTTCGATGTACATAGCTTACACTCAGGATTAACACATAGGCTACTTTTAACTTAATTAAATCGGGCGCAGCCGCAGGTCACAGCAGTCACACTCACCAGTAAAAAGAAAACTATATAGTACCTATTATTGCAATCTTATATTGATTTATTAATATACACCTGCATTCTGACGAATAAATGATTTGATTTGATTTTTTTTATTTATTTGTGACAGGCTAGTGTTCGACCACTATCTCACCTGATGGTAAGTGACGATGTGATCGAAGCTGGTAAACACATTAGACCTGGAATACGCAGGCTCTCAAGGATAACTGCCGGAACACCGTATTTGGCTTGGCGGCAGACTTTCAACTTGATGGTGGTAAGCTACTTTGGTAGCAAGCCAGGCGAGCAACTCACAAAATGCTCTACCACCTCTCAAATGTCACCTGTTTAGCAGATTTTGATTATGTTGATATATCCGAAAAAATCACCTAAAATATGCCGCCCCTACACATACTAAAATACCCAAGCTCACATCAATGTCGACTTCCGGGGGACGAAAACCCTACAAATATTTACATTGTATACATCATTCCAGTACTTTGTCGCTTTAAGAAAATTGCCCTCTTGGTTGCGTTACAAGCGAACAAGCATAACATTTGACTTGACGGAGTGCTAAAAAGTTCACATAGTAGGAGTGTAAACTTCTGACAGTTGTTAAGCTGTGTTTATTACGCTTTGTTGACGTTCAAATTTGCTTGAAAGGAAAGTGTTTTGTGTGGAAATCTCCTATTTAACAAAGCATCTGTAGTAATAAGTCGGGTTTAACTAGAGACATATATTATAAGGCCTTATTTTATACCTGCTAGCTTTTAAAATAATCCCCGGGTGTGATTGTGTGTTTGATGCAAATCTGTCTGTCTCCTGCAAAAAGTCTTTAAACTTAGACTGGGGATGTACGTGGATATGCATCTCTAAAAATGACCCTTGATATTTAGAAAGTTGAGATTGCAATTAGATTTTAAATCGCAATGGAAAACTCCTTATATATCGTCATGAATTTAGTTTCTCTTGGCCACCATAAGCAATCAAATAAAGTATTTTTTTAAATAATGAAACCAATAATTCACATAATACGAATATCATAAGGCAAGATTCCTGTCAACAGGGTTTTACACGATTAGTTTTAATGAATAATTAATAATTTTATATAATTTTATACAATCGACTTCAAAAGTCAATACCTACACAAAACGTGGAAGAATCTTTTACCTGGATGCCATATTTTTCCAATTATAAAATACTGAACC
This sequence comes from Lomographa bimaculata, assembly GCA_948107665.1. NCBI lineage: Eukaryota > Metazoa > Arthropoda > Insecta > Lepidoptera > Geometridae > Lomographa > Lomographa bimaculata. The sequence goes on from OX403597.1 coordinate 6,979,149, forward strand.
GATTTTGATAACCAATCTGAAAGTATAACTAAAATAAATAATAAATCGGTTTATAAATTACGGAATTCTGAGATAACAAACATTTTTTTTTTAAATTTGAATTCAGAACCTCCTCAGTTTTTTTAAGTCAGTTAAAATGTGATAAGGAGACCGAAATTTATTATTAATTAGCTGTTAATGTTTAAAGTAATTGGTATGAAATTGTCAGACAATAATTGATTGACAGTTATTAACATGGTTATTATAAAATTATCGGCAAAATCATTAATTTATCTTAGATTTTTGCTGATAATATTAAATTCATTGTAATTTACTCATTTGTAGTATGTAATTGGTATACCCGCCTGCATGGCAACTTGGCTACGATAGATGGTGAGTATGAAAAAATACGAACGGGAAATATTCTTCAGTATAAATAAAATAATGGGAAAATTTGGTAACAAATCTATAGATAGATACTTCACTGAATACGAAATTACATTAGTAACATACGAGTATAAAAGGAAACCGAAACTATTTACAAAGGGCAGTCTTATCGATCGATCTGTTCCAGACCGAGGCTGACCTAACCCAAAGGAATAAAAACATTTGAAACATGGACGGTTGTGTAATTGTGCATAAAGATTTTAGTAAAACAAAACGCAATAAATAATAAATAAATAGGTATAGGTATTCTTATAAAAATAAAATTAATAAAATCTATTCCAATATCTAACGATTGCATGAAGCCGTAAAGGCGTGAGGCTTTTAGCACGAAGATTTTTTTGTATAGGTATAAGTAGCCTTGCTTCACGGTTTCGCACGCGTTTATGAAGTTGAAAAGTAGCCTATGTGTTAATCCTAGGTATAAGTTATGTAAAAGTCGGCCTTAAATCGTGAGTCAAGCCGTTTCATTTATAAATTATAATGTGTGAAACTTACGAAAAAATTCACGTACATTTCTAATTTCATCTAAATCCGTTCAGTCGTTATGCGTGAAGAGAAAACAATCATTATTTCAATTCTACATTTTTAAACAGTCTTAACTCTTCTTTAACATAAGAACTAGTATAGTATGTATACAACCTTCGTACATAGGGGTACTTCCCAACGGATCATAGGATAGGATTTTCACATTAACCGATCATAGGGTTGCCATACAATAATTTAATAAGGTAACCAGTAATTTAATAAGCCAAATATTTATTCTGTAGGCATACGTTGAATTTTGGCATAGGTTCCCCTTGACAGCTAAACCTCTGACCTCAGCGTGTACGAGAATTAAAACCGAAACAAGACGCTCCCCAAAGACTACGCACGTGTACATTGTACAGGTAATATGACATAGCCACAGTATAAAACTTGCAGTAGATCAACATTGATTAAATAATTACCACAAGCTTTTATTTAGCGTTGTCTATTTGTCGGTCTGTAATCTTGCAAGCTTAATTACACTTACCGATGTCAAATTGGACTCAAATTTGGTGTACATATGTATTTTCGTTACAATACCATGATATGGTACATGCAGCTGTTATGATGTTGGAGACGGAAGGTGACCATAGGAACTTTTGAACTAAACAAGATAAACCCATCGAGTTTGGGTACGTTTGATTCGTCTTGAAAAGTTCGCTGGTTATATAACTTTTTAGTCCTTTTTAATTCACAAATGGTAAAGCTTGATTTAAAAAATATTTAAGTATAACTTGTTTGAAGTTGAGTTACTAGACTCAATTGTGTATTCGTGCAATTCAAACCACGTACTGCGGCGGGAAATAAGTAGGACTACAAGCAAAGGGTAAACTATTATGTTGCGTATAGTCGTATCAAACCTGACTTGTTTAAGAAGGACTTTCTCAGCTTTGGTTGTTTATTATTTACAGCTTTATTATTGCTGACTGGTTTATTCGTTTCTTTTTATTTTTTTTCTAACTTATTATTCACGGACGTATAAAAATACGGACGTAATGCCGCATCCATAACGGGTGAAGCACCCTAGGTCCTATAAATTTCGCTTGTCACAGTGTGAGCTACACGCAAACAGATACATCAAAGGTCAATCGGCGCCAATACATCAAACTATTAGTTGTCTGTGGTAGCAAAATGCACGCACACTCGGACATTTGCATGCTTCACCTATGGTTGGATGAGGTTACGTCCGTATTTCTTTCAAGTCCGGGATTATAGTCAGAATGTCTTGATAGAGTGGATTAGGTTATGTATATATACATATATTTTTGGCATATAGCATCTGTATATTTTCAAAATTTTATATCAGAAATTTCTAGAATATTATAATAATTCTGTTTTATTTTAAAAGTCCCATGGACGTGAAACACTAACGCTAGTTCAATTGTAACTGAGGCAAATTGTGCGCGTTGCACTTAATTTATGCAGTCAACTTCTTATATGCTAGTCACATATCTTTCCAGTTTTGTTTAATACCAGCATTGGAGTACATGAAAAATTCATAATTTATTTTATGTAAAATGTAGTGAATATTGATCAGCAACAAAGACTTAATAATAATGATACTATTTACCCTGGTAGTTATCTTTTTATATGAAATATTGGAACAGTGCCATAAAAACACAATAATTAACGTCTATGTATTTATTGTGGGTTACCTACATCATAAATTGTGTTAATGGTATTATGACGTCACTGCCATATGTGTGTATAACATAATTGAAACTATTTATTTATTTTGCAAGTTTAGGTAAAGTTGTTGGCAGTCATGAGTATACGTTTATAACCCCCGACACAAAAAGCGGGGTTTAATAAGTTTAAAGGGCGTATCTGTCTGTGTCTCCGAAACGGCTGGACCGATTTTGATTTTTTTATTTTTTTGTTGGAAAGGTGACTTGATCGAGTATGTTCTTAGCTATGTTTGGTGATAATCGATACAACCCGTATAGAAATAGAGCGTCGGGGGAATATTCAACATTTTGATTTTGAAACTTTATTTATGAATTTAAGTACAGTTGAAATGCATATTACCATAATTCTGATTGTTGTCTTTGTTCGTTATACTTACTCAATTTTTGAAATTTTGTTACGTTTTTACGTATTTTTTATTTTTTCTTTGTGTAACGATGCGTTAATGTCATGTTTGCGTTAAATAGTATAATATTTTGTTTCTAGCCATGAGGACCAGTAATACAAACAAACAAACATACAAACGCATTCACACTCACAGCCCCACACTAAATTCAAAGACTTGTATCGTGGATGCCGGAAACATTCACATCACACACACATTACACCCAGAGCCAGAAGCACAAATAACCTTTGGGAAGGAATTTGTGCTCCTGCCGGGAATCGAACCCAGGACCCACGGCGCAGAGGGCGGACACCTGTCCACTGTGCCAACTGGGTGTAGGCTTCAGCTGTTGGTTTTCCTTATAAATAAATTAATTTGCTATTTATTTTGAACCATTTTAATATATTATTATGAACAACCGCTACATGTCCATAGGAAACAAGTTATACTCCGTGAACACAGCAGATTTTTATTATTTAAGTAAACACGTTTGTATTCGAGGATAATGCATTAAAAGTTATGCGCAACAAATTATTTTCATAATCCGTTAAAAGAATTAGCATGAAAAGGTAATTCTCCTGGTCACAGCACGATTTATTTTTCTTTTATTGCTTAATTATTTTTATCACGCAACTTGTTTCCATAAATGTGATATTTAGGTTATAGAAAGCACAGTTGTTCGTTGAAATTACGTTAAAAATTATAATAGTGAGTCTACAATCCGCATCTTTTTTTTTATTTTTATTTTTTTTAACGTTATTTAATTTTTTCGAAATTTAAATCCAACATCGTTTATTCACATGGGACCCAAAGAGGCACTCATAAATGTAAACGATTCTACTGCTAGATTCGCAAAATTAAAGCCATCTCGAGAAGAACCTGGCAAGAAACTCGGCGGCGCATTTTTTAATTTTTTTTAATGTCATCATATCAAATCATTAATACAGGAATTATATTAACCTAGATATATCTATATTATGCAGTCGCCAGAAAGCGCTTATGTAGTTTGCCTCTATTCATTAATCTTTTGCTTTGCTATCTATGAGCCAGTGTCAGTTATAAACATTTCTTTAGGTATATGTATAATGTATATTGTAGTTCATTAAAGTAGTCCTAGTTACCAGTCAGTATCAAATGAGTCATAGTTCAATCATAGTTAAATCAAGTCCAAGTGATAGATAAGAACTTTTATAGCAGTTTTGAAGCGAAAAAAAGTTTTTCAACTGTGCATAATTTGCTAACACTTATTCACATATATGAATATCGCTTTAAGCGATAAGACCGCCCATTGTAGCCTTTCATGTAAAACTGTAATTTTTTTTGTAACAATTCTTTTAAGGTGTCAATAAAGAGTAATTGTATTGTATTGTATTGTAATATCAAAGAATCACGAGTTTTGGAAATTAATACAAAATGGCAATTTTTTCATGCACTACTCTTGTAGCTAGGTTATGTAATGTTTGTGCATAGTTAAAAATATAATAATAAAACGCAAGTAAAGCTTAAATAAACCGACTTCAACGCTTATATATCGGTTGAAAAACAAAAATATATTAGTATACCAGATGCTAAGAGCCTTTGTCATTCATCAAATGTTCATTTTCGGCCGCATCGTCGCTTTCCATCAGGTGGAGAGTGGTGTAATGCTTGCCTAACGAGCATAAAAAACACCAACTTTACGATACATTACCTACTTTCGAATAAAAGGGAACGAGCGAGCGCCTCCACAAAATATCAAATAGAAAATATATCCCATTCTATTTGACATTACCAAGGCCTTCATTTCCTGTACGGACATTATTCAAAGGCTATTTTTACCCAGGGATGGACAAGGAAGTCCTCGCAGGTAATAGAAATATTTTGAGGACAGCAATTTGGTACGGTTGGGTTATACGAAATTGATGTGGGAATTATGATATAGGTTTACTGAGAAACGGCGAGTTTGGATATTTGTTGTTTCAAATATAAGTATTTTTTTCCTTTTAACTGACTTACGACCACTGTCTCGGTGTCAGTGATGAAAAATACCTCCGGCTATAATTAAAAGCAAGCAAAGCTTAAAAAAACCGACTTCACCGGCTTCTTCAATATCTTCGGAAGCTTGATCAGATTCAATGTATTAAACACGCATTGACTATAACTCAAAAACTACTGCACAGGCTCTTTCAAGCGATTACCATAATAACACCTAGTTTAAGAAAATTATGTATTTGAATCAAGAATGTTTTTTAAAAAAAAATTAATAAAAAAAAATGCGCCGCCGAGTTTCTTGCCAGGTTCTTCTCGAGATGGCTGTAATTTTGCGAATCTGGCAAAAGATTCATTAACTTTCATGAGTGCCTCTTTGGGGCCCATGTGAATAAACGATTTTGATTTTGATTGACTGATCAGATCTTGATCAAATTTTCAATTGGACTAGCTTTCAAATAAAAAAATAATCATCAAAATCGTTATGAGGTAACTTTTGAAGTCGGGTAAACGAAAACATCGTCAAAGTAGTCCACAAAATAGGCATTATTGACGATATTTCAAGAACTACTGATCAGATCTTGATCAAATTTATATGGGACTAATTAGAAAGCAACATTTTTCAAACTAAAAACAAATTTTCGAAATCGGCTCACGTGGAGAGAAGTTATGAGGTAACACACATAAAAAAAATTCAGTCGACTTGTGTACCTCCTCCTTTTTTGGGAAGTAGGTAAAAATGAATGTGAGTGTCCCTAAAACTATGACTGACGTTTGTTTGGTAGAGCTAGAGAGAATGCCACTATTACAATATGTACAACACTGATTGAATGAAAGTCAAAATCGGTGTCTCGTAATCTACGAGGTACGATTACCGGTATGACGGATGATAGGTAGAGATACCTATCATCTATTGTGTTTTAAAAAATAACTATTGCTACTAGTTTTGGTAGGCAAGATTGGTACTTAAAGTAAAATTATTATATCTTAAGCTGCAATACAGCTAGAGAATACATATAGTGCTTGAAAAAGGTGTAACTATAATAGACTATAAAGTTCCCGTTTGTTAATGAATTTTAAAATAATCCGTTTTTATATGGAATATTAAATTTCTTTTAAAAATTGTTTCTGAGAATAAGTTTCTGGTAGAGCTCGTCAAAGCTGAAATGACGCGCCCCACTACTTAATTAGTTTATTTAGATGTGTAAATGCAAATATTAATGACGACACTTCATTTGTATGGGAGCGTCGATTGTTCAGTGAACAATGGATCTGCACGTGTACAAGACGGTCGACTAGTCGGGTGATAAATCCGACCACGCTCGCTCTCGTAAATGCGAAGGTGGGGCGCGTCATTTCAGCTTGGACGAGCTCTACCGCCTAACGGCATTATAGGATAGTGTCGTATGTTGCCATAATGCGGATATATAAGGAATATACCCATATTTTAAATGTTTTATGACATTAAGAAACAAAACATGCATGCCCCTAGCCTGATGCATTACATTTCAGAGCCACTCAGAATTTTGAATTAGAAGATAGTTTGTACTCCTGCGCGGCAAAGCACTTGGCTCGTCACTTTTTTTTTTTTATTATAGATAGGCAAGCATTTGACCACTATCTCACCTGATGGAAAGTGAAGATGCGGCCGAAGATGTGACATGCTTGCCTAGAAGATACCTATTCACTCTAGACTTGAAGACACCCAGATTGTACTGTTCGGGAAACAAAGACGCAGGCAATGAGTTCTCAAGTCACTCTGAGATATAAAATGTAAAATCTCTTTTAGACCTGTAATTTAGCTGGAAACATTGCCCTTCAATCTGAAATACAGTAATGTTTGCACACCACAGTAATGGTTGAATGTTTGGCAATGGTGTAGTAAGGCCCCAGGCGGACTCTGCAAAGAAGTCCTACCACTACATCTTACTAATATTATTAATCCGAAAGTTTGTGTGTAAGTGTGTAAGTATATTTGTTCCGTCTTCATACTTTAACCGCTAAACGGATTTGGATGAAATTTGGAATGTACATAGCTTATACCGAGGATTAACACATAGGCTACTTTTTAACTTGATAATAGCGGGCGAAGCCGCGAGACACGCCTAGTAATGCATAAAATATGAACATAACCGGATATACATACTCGTTTATGCATAACAAGGAAGCTAGTCTATAGTTAAATTCACATATGTTTACCTACATCTTACTGCTTGAAACCTACGGACTAAATAATATAAGGTACCTAATATGATAATAATTATTACCTACATAATACGAGTATGCTACAAAGTATTCTGTGACGAATTTAGTCCCAAACCTTCAAATGAGTTACGAACGTCATGTCAAACTTGTAAAGGTCAGGCCAAAGGGTAAATTTAACAAGTCTGACTTAATGCCCAAAGTTATTAAAAACTAATTAAGTAAAAAGTTATTTAATAACAGCCTGAAAATTTCGAGAACGTTTGTTTTTAAGCGTTGTACACAAATAAGTTGAATAATGATAGCTTATTGAAAATTCACAAAGATACGATTTTTTTTAAATATTGTAATGTCAGTAGTAGTTTGCTTAAAGATTAAAAAGAAAATTAAAAAAATAAGTTACAACCCGTTATAGTGTAGTCAAGCCAAAAACTGTAAAATATTCTCATTCTTAAAACGACTTAAATCATTTTTTTTAAATTCCTTATTCTTAATTTAAACTAAAATTAATTATATATACATGGTACCTAGAATATCTAGAAGGGAAACCTACTGGGATATCATTCCAACCATTGAAACCAACATTTTCGTGGTACGACTATTACAAATTCTGTTTTATGATTTTTCTAATATGTTTTTAAGTAAATTATTTATGTTCCATATTAAGTCTAAGGTTTCTAGTATCAAATGGCTATGACGTGCTATTTGGAGGCGCGACGTGTGACCTTTCTTTGCGGCACATGAAGTTTAAACAATTATTGATTATATAATTATAAACAATTATAGAATTTTTACGAAGAATATAGCATTCAGAAGAAACTCGTAGAACTAAATAAGCTATTTTCTGTTTTAACACAATTCAGTTTATCTATCTATATACCAAGGATTAGTGCAAGAAGCAGGGTATGAGAGTTTTCTAGTATTTTACAAATATGTATAAAGCATGTTCTATGATAAAATCGTATAATAAACAACGCTAGTAAAATCGTATAATAATAACGATAAAATCGACGCTTGCTCAAGCATCTGTAAAAGAAAAACTCCATTGAATTAAGAGAAGGTCTAGCATCTAACATTAAAGTTTATCTGCTGATATATCTATATATTTACTGCAGTAGACGCCCGCACTTAACGATATTTATTTCGGCGGAGGGCAGTATTTTTTTGGAGAGAATGCTCATATTAACTGAATCCTATCTCGAGAGAATGAATGTGGCTCGTAGTGGCTTCAGGGCAATCTCTTTAAGTGGCCTCTGAGACCGGTGCCTTATCGGGGTTTATTAGTTATTTATCCTCACATAGCCGAGGCTCGTCGCAATGTCCTTCATGGAAATTGCATTATTTTCTTACAGGTTTTGTGACCCGGATTCAGCTTGACCGAAAAAATTAAGTAAATTATCCGGTATGAGCTTGAATTACCTGAGCTTAGAGAAGTTGTTTTTTGTCTTACAGTTGTTACACATAACATAAACGCGTTCACACCCACAGCTGCAAAATTAAATGTCTTGGGTGCCGGAAACATTCAAATTACACACACAATCACACCCAGAACTAGAAACACAAATTTCCCCTGGAGAAAACTTGTGTCCCCACCGGGAATCGAACACGGGGATCACACAAAAATCACGCTTAGAACCAGAAGTACTTTCCCTTTGGGAGTAAACTTGTATCCCCAAGGAGAATTGACCCTGCCTCCCGTTGTTTTACAATAACTGTATATGTAGGTACGTATTCCTGCATAGATACTATTTATTGGATTAGATACGCGTAGGTGCGTAATGCTCGTTATTAATGCATTAAGCACATTCAAGTAGGCAGATATTTACCTAATGGATTTCACTTACACATCGATCAATGCGCAAAGATTAATGTGGGCAGAAGTGAATGTCGTATGACAGGCGTCTCGAGCCCTTCTCTGATGATATATCTCGATGGGTTCCGTCATGTTAGCAGATTGAGAGATGTAGAGCTTCAGAGTTACTGTCGTAAATAATATTGTCGCTTCTGTGGAGATTTTATCGAAGGGTTATTTAGCCGTCTGAATTAGTTAGGCCTGTTTGTGACAACTAATCAGGACCTGTATTTGAAGCATTTATTATCACGATTCTGTACTTTCAATATTAATTCTATTAGAAGCTAACATTTTGAAATACTTTAACTATTTTTTTAAGAACATAAATAAAATGATCGCGATAACCCGTTGCAGTAGCAAAGTTAGATATGCAGATTTAGACATACCTACGTTACATAGTACATATACAGCTATAGTTAGTCTGTATGAAATACATAATATACTTTGTCATGGAATACATCTACATCAGGATGCTGAGTATGTCATTAAACATTTAACATTCATTTTAACTATTTCATTATCCACCCTCTCTGTAGATTTATATTCTATGTTAGAAACTTTTCTATTCTATACCAACATAAATACTGTTTTCTATTCTATATTAGAAACATACATTTTATAATAGAAATATTAACAACGGAACTGCACGTTGGCTTATTTGGGTGAGCGTTCGCTTTCTAAGCAGGGGTATCCGGTTCGATTCCCGGCGGGAACAAGTTTTCTACCCAAGAAAAATATGTGTTTCTGGTTCTGGTTGTAATTACGTGTGTGTGATGTGATTTTTACGGCACCCAGTCATCAAATTTAGTGTGGGGATGTGAGTGTGAAAGCTTTTATGTTTATGCTATATTTATTTTCACGGACATACGCGCAGTACAAAACAAATAATCATCAGACTGTAACAATATTCAATGTTCACTGCAGTTCCTTTTAATTTAATATTCCGATCAACTAACTAGTTATTTTATGTTTCAAAGCAATTTGTGTTTGTTATCGATAAACACAACCGTTTAAATAAAATATCACCCGACCAGACTTATCATAACTGTCACCAGCCTGTTCATATTTAACACAAGGAAGAGATTGCTAATCACATCCTACTCCGTATCTAACGAACAAGACAGTCGACTTCATACAGCCTATAAGGACCATGTCGCAGCAAAGATTCTTCTCAGTTATGAACAAGACAGTCGACTTCATAAAGCCTATAAGGACCATGTCGCAGCAAAGATTCTTCTCAGTTTATTCCAGCTTTAACAATTTTAAGGGACTTGATATATGAAGCGACCCAAGCGCGCGTCCGCCGCGCGTCTCGGCCGCTGCTGCTGCCACTGTATAAATACGCGCGCCCTGTCCGCTTTGTATATTTTATTACACTAGAGCCCATAATAAAAGTCCGCAGCGCGATGGGAAGCGTCAAAGGCACCGCCACGTGCAGCCGAGCGCCCGCCGCTCGGCCGCGCGCTTGTCGCTTTGTATATGAAGTCCCTTAGGCGCCATACATTTTATCTTCACAGCGCACGAGCCGCGCGCCTGGGGCTCTTTGTATATAAAGTCCCTGAATAAATTTTATTTCGACCAAGTAGCTTCGTAATGAGTTGTCTCACACGTATCTAGATGTAGGCGAGGGTACAAGTATGCATTATTTTAAGAGGCGATATTTTGTCGTACAGCCGTTTTCAGGACGTCTTTATTACCCTGAAACGAAAACGACCTTTGAACGGGCTGTGTAAGGAAGAAGAATGAACAGTGAGGTTAGAGAAAGCAGTATTAACTTTAATAATTTAAGCAATGAAAATACCGAACCAAATTTGAGTTAGGTTTATGATCAGTTTTTTTTTTTGTAAACATTTGAATGTCATTAACATAAACATAAACGCTTTCGCATTCAGCCCCACACTAAGTTCGATGACTTTTGTCGTGGATGCCGGAAACATTCACATCACACACAGACAATCACAACCAGAACTAGAAACGTAAATTTTCCTGAATTGAATGAAATGACGACTCAAATGAGCCCAAATTCGATAAGGTTGTGTCGTTTCAATGCGAAGTTCCTTTGGCCTTCCAGCTCCATCATCAGACCAGCACCATGGCATCATAATATAGCATTGTCTCAAGATTTAAACATTTAATGCAAAATTTCAGCTCCATCGGTAACCGGAGAGTGGATCAAATTTAATTTGCAAGATTTGATGACAAGCATCGGGACTGGTGGAGCAAAATAAAAGCTTGTAAATAGATTCTGAAATTGAGAGCCTCCTACTTATTTTAAAGTAGATTAAAAAATGTAAATCAGTACAGAACTTTCTCCTAGTAATTTAAATTAAGTAAAATAACTTTTAATTTCGATAGCTGCTTATCACGCACTTATCAAGTTTTATCCCGTTCCCGTCACGTCACGCGTCGACTCGGTTTCTAAGGGCCCGGCTCAATAAAGCGTGTATTTAATAGCGTGTAAGCCTTATCTTCCGACATGACGAGATATCGACGCTCGACGACTGCGACGGTAGCTTGGTTCTGACAGTCGCAGATAAGATACGCCCACCGGAGAGACCAGTCGCCAGTCTCACCGACCAGTATGTGGCGACGTAGTTTTTTTTATCCAGGTTAGAAGACATCGGACCACTATCTCACCTGAATTTAAGTGACGATGCGGTCGACGTTGGTGCAAGCCAAGTTGAGTAGATGTCCCTGTATGAATTTCGGTCCTAACTTTGCGAGGATTCCTAAGTGTTTTAAACATAAACATGAACGGTTTCACACTCACAGCCCCACACTAAGTTCGATGACTGGTGTTGTGGCTGCCGGAAACATTCACATTACACACACAATCACAACCAGAACCAGAAACACAAATTTTCCTGAGGTAGAAAACCTGTGTTCCCGCTGGGAATCAAACCCGATACCCCTGCTTAGAAGGCGCACTCACCCAACCAAGCCAACGGGCAGTTCGTTTTAAGCCCATAGTTGGGCTTTAGACTCCATAAGGGGTGGATCAGTAACCACTCCTAGAAATTGGTTGTGATTTTGTGTGTGACGTGAATGTTTCCGGCGCTTTCTCTATTTCATTTTTGAAGGGAGCTACTCAAAATGCTGGAATAGTTTTACAAAACCATGTATATACCATGTATATATGTATATAGCTCACCATATGAATGTTGAGCCAATCCAGCTCCTAGACAACACTGACTTTGTGAGAAGAGAACGAAATCTTTTTGTTAGTGTAGGTGACGTGACAATGTGATATAGTGGGTGCTATTAATAAACAACACAAAAATAAAGTGTCTTCCCGATAATAGAGACGGTAAGAAAAGTGTTATTGGACACATTCTTAGTACACAACTTTACTTAGCAGTTTAGGTCAAAATTAAATTACCTTTTTATTAGTCTTAAGAACCCGTATACATTTTTATGTCTTTCTCGCTCGCACGATTCACTGATTTTGAGATATAAAACTGACGGTGTGAGTTATTGTAAATGTTGTCAATATAATCCCTAAATAATAATATCACGGATCTTATAAACTGATATTCGTTTTCTTAGCTTTTGGATTGGCGGAGAAAATCGATGTCAAATTGATTTTATATTTTTTTCACTCTTTCTTCGTCTAATTAATAGATATTTAAACGAAAATTAATTTAAAGTATCCGTTACATAATTATTTAGTAAAGTTATTGACAACATTTTCCATAACTCGCTCCATAATTTTTATTTCTCAAAATGAATGAATTGTGCGAGCGAGACAGACATAAAAATGTATACGGGTTCCTAGATCGGTTGGTAGATCGTAATTCCAATGGTGTACCAAAAGTAATTGTTACGTCCTAAAAAAAATCAACGGGTTGCACTACGAGAGTGCCGGCAGAAGTGAAAACTCGTTGCATTTTTAAAATAACAATACCATCGTCACCATAGAAACGCGGTAGAAAGAGAGGGGGACATTACTTCCTCTCCTACTCCGCGCCGGCGGTCTCCCTTCGTCTTACGAATTTTCTGTCTTACGAATTTTCGATCAGGTCACGTGTCCTGACGCGAGATTAACATTTGTTACCCATCCCCAAAAAGTGCACAACGCCGCTAAAGAAGAGTTCACTTCAAAAAAAATTATAGCTGCTTAAAGTTCCGCATTACATTGACCATGCATCTGTTGAATGACTCGGCATCATATTGTACCACTTCTAAACTCCCAATTTCGAAATTAACGTCATTAGCAAGTAATTAATCCTACGGCTTCGATGCATAATAGGCTTTTAGGTTAACGTCAGCGCGTTATCGCTTGTAGGCGATTTGGTTAAATAATGGTTTTCAATTTATTTTTTATTGGAACATTTTAATTTTTAATGACCACAGCTAAGACGCAGTGGGTTTTGAGTCGTCGTTAACGTAACAAAGTGCGATGTTTATTTCGTCATTAGGCAGCTATGTTGTGGAAGTAAAAAATATGTAAGTAAAAACATTAATTTTATGTCGCTTTGACGTAGTTTTTATTTAAAAGGTAAACGTGATACAAATTGTTCCAGACATTCTTATGGCCTAAATTTAATCTATATATATAAAAAAGAAAAAAAAAGAGAGGGTTTGTTACAACACTTATAACTCGAGAACTGATGGACCGATCTTGCTCATATTTGGAATGTAGGCAGATAGGGGCCTGGAATAACATAGATATAGGCTACATTTTATCGCGGGTGAAGCGGCGGGGAACTGCTTTTTATAAATCAACATAAACGCTTTCACACTCACAGCCTCACACTAAGTGTCGTGGGTGCCGAAAATATTCATAACACACAATCACAAACTAGAACCTAGAAAATTTATCGCTACAAAAATTAAAACATATAGTCATTGAACTTTTGAAGATACTATGGAGAAACACAAATGATACGTCAATAACAATATTATTAACTAGACGTACCCCGCGGCTTCGCACGCGTGAATTAAGTTTGCTGTACAGACACACGATAGAAGTGACTTTTGTATTACAGCGAAATAATTTAATTGTTCATCATACTATTTACCCCAACACTTCGTCACACAAAAAAGTGGCGGATCAGGATTTCAAACCTTCCCATAAAAAGTTTCCCTTCAGAAATCCTACTAATATTAGTAAACTAAACTAATACTATGTAAACTACAATTAATTAAATCCTACTAATATTATAAATCCGAAAGTTTGTGTGTAAATGTGTAAGTATGTTTGTTCCCTCTTCACGCTTTAACGGCTGAACGGATTTGGATGAAATTTGGAATGTACATAGATTATACCTAGGATTAACACATAGGCTACTTTTAAACTTGATAATAGCGGGCGAAGCCGCGGGGCACGGCTAGTAGGGTATAATTTACGTTTCTGAAATACAAATACCTATTTTAAGTTTATACAAAACCGTTACTTTGAAACATAATTACGTTTTGTTTGTAGACACGCTAAATCCAATCTTGTGCCTGAAAATATACCTTATCTTTAAAAAACTTGCAACAAAATTAATCGCGTCTAGTCTAGACATACAAACTTATTTATAGGCAATGTCTCAAAAAGGCCATTCTCTACATTCCACTATGTAAAAGGCAATTTAACCTAGAGTATCTCAAGGGTTATTGAAACAATTTAGTTAGAACTCAAGGGTAGATATATCAATTTTATTTTGGGTATATTAAAAAAGTTTATGATATATTCGACGGTTTTTGTTCAGAAATGGTTAATAGACGCATTTGGTTACTAGAAATTGATAATAATAATATCGTAGAATGGTTAAACTTATAGTTTTAAACCCTGACGAAAATCAGGGGTGTTATAAGTTTGTAGTGTGTCTGTGTATCTTAGCTCCCAAACTGCTGGACCGATGTTAATTTAGTTTTTTGATTGATTTTATTTATATAGTATTAGCCATGCTAGGCATAACTATAGTGATAAATTTAGAAAGCAAAAATTTTCGCTTGAGGCGGGATTTGAACCCGCGGCCATAGGGTCTCATGCCCTATTGCTCTAACCGCTGAGCTACTCAAGCCCCGCCTGAAGCGACGAAATTAACCTTTCCTTTTTTCCTTTCTAAATTTATCACTATAATTTAGTTTTTTGTTTGAAAGGTGACTTAATCGGTAGTGTTTTTAGCTTTATTTGGTAAATCGATGCAGCCGTTTTTTTTTTTTTTCAGATAAAGCGCCAAGAGTATTTTCAAAATGTTGATTTTGCAATTGTATTCATTGCTTCTTATAAAAAAGGATATTAGATTAAATAAAACTGTTAGAAAATTACTAAAATTGATTATCTTTGGTCCAATCTTTTAGTCGGTTAAAATAATGTAACTATATGGTGACAATAATGTACCTGGGTACCTGTAGTTGGGTGCGCATACGCCTTCTAAGCAGGGGTATCGGGTTCGATTTCCGGCTGGAACACAAGTTTTCATCCCAAGGGAAATGTGAGTTCCTAGTTCAGGTTGTGTTATTGTGTGTGATGTTAATGTTTCCTGCAACCACGACACGAGTCATTGAACTTAATGTGGGTGGAAAGCGATTTAAAAAATCATTGTTTACTTATTTTCCTCGGCCAAGATACTAAATTCACCTCAGCGAACAAATAAAAGGCTCAATTCATAACTTTCCGTCATAAATAAATAACATCCACGATAAATAATTCAAGTTCAGGCGCAAGGTGTTGCCAGGTAAATAACTCAAAATAATAATATTCCGTAGATAAGCGCGGAGAGCTGGCAACCCTAACGAGTCTTATTTATAAGCACTTCACGTCAACACCGGGGTTCAGTAAATAAATAAACAGGTTGAGATGTGACACTCACTTTTTTGGTGATCCTTGAACAAACAATTTGAATTTGATTAGATATCGTTACTAGAGAACGGACTGGGTTGTGATTTGTCGCGATATAGACTTAGGGTTGTGAGAAGCGTCCGGGACATAATCTTGCTAAAATTGACCTGGATCTATAAAATAATAATAGTCGCTTAATCATAGTAGTCCAAGAGCCGCGGCGACGATCAGACCTTCGTTATTTTATAAAAGGTTTCGCTATGTGTGTCACCAACGAATGTATGAGGTAACACATAGCATAGGTGTATAAAATTGAATCTTAAATTCGTTAAAGACATATGATCTTTTTTACCATATTTTAATTGGGAATAATATAAAAAACACTATTAAAATATTAATATTAAAATAGTCAATTTTTTTTTCATGTATAGTTGTATGTAGTTTTAGGAAATATAGGCAAATGGTCTGTAAACAGAGAAAAAAAACCAATCAATTTTAAACACAATCTCGTTTTTTATTGATGAGGTGCAATGTTAGCTAAATAGCTAAAATTATAGCTATTTAAATAAACAAGGGCGAAATCAATATTTTAAAATACTTCTAATGTACTAGAAAACGGCTGCACCATTTTGGACTAAAAATAGGTAAAAACACTCTCAATCAAGTCACATTTTAAACAAAAACAGTCTATATCAAAAACAGCCCAGCCTTTCAGGAGCTGCTATACCACATATTGACTCACAAATACAAACTACTAACTTGTTACACATAGGTAAGTGTTACAAGTAATGAAAAAAAAACAACAAAAAAAAACTTACACTAAAACACAATATTTCGAAACACCTCATATAACTATATTTGACCATGTTGATAAGAATATCGTTTAAAAACGATAATTGACCCCTAAAGATTTGCTAAATAAGATAATTCATTGTTGTACTACGGAACCCAAATTCTACTTAGCTCGCTCGTTCTTATCTATTTATTTTTCTACCTTGAAATAACAGAACATTTTCTATATTTGACGGGTACGGCGTATGAAGGTACCCCACTTATAGGCACAATTTAGAGGAGAACCTTGTAGCTTGTCTTATTAGGGCCCATTATGTCGAACGTCAGATGTTAGGTGAAAGCTGTCTCGCCTAGGGACTTTCTTGAGTACTCGTTAAGAATTTGCCTTGATTGCTACATGGATAATAGGAGACCTTATTTACATAATAGATATTTCTGCGTAGAAATGTTCCGTCTGACTTTACGCGCCTCATTCCCAAAGGAGAACGCGCATTGTCTACACTTAACCATGAAATTGACATTAGCTATAATGAGTTGATAAGAACTGACGCACATTTTGAACTATTATATAAAAAATTACGGTTTTAGTACGAGGTAGGACGCGACAGCGAGCGCTCCGCACTCATCCTGACGAAGGCTTCCGAATGAAGCCGAAACAACTGTCGATCTAGACATCGACAACGCATAAGTCACGCTAACTCCCGTTTTAATTTTAATTTAATGAGCTAAAATGAAAAAGTATCGCCTGACGTAAATGAAAAACGCTGTCACACTCACAGGCCCACACTAAATTTGAAGACTTGTATTAAGGGTGCCACTCAGAAACAAAAATCCCCTGAGACAACTTGTGTTCATAATCATGACTACTAGGCCTGACTCCCATACAAAAAAAGGCCTTCCTCTTTGTACTAAGATCCCATATAAGAAAAATTTTGCGTAATTTTCAACCTCAAATAATGTTTTCTCTGAAAAAGAATAGTGTTATGGGTTAAAATATATTGAAAACATAAAAATTGCTATGAAATGTATTAGCAGATTACCAAATTTTTTACGTGCGGCGCTAAACGATAACCCACCGCGCGCCGATAATCTCCAGTGAGGTTCCAAGGTAAACATAGTAAAAATATAGTATTCAGTACACAAGATAACAAAACAGTTATCACCAGGTATAATATTTCGATAATAACTATTAGATATTGGTAAATTCCTTAGACTTCTCCGTAATTGGTTATCGCACTTATCTAGGCTAAGAATTTTTGAAATATTTCAAGAATTGCTTAACGATAAGCAGTGATACAAATTATTGAAAAGTTGATCATACATTGAGTCATACTTATGTGTAAAAAAATCACGTCTTACTTTCTAAGTAAGTCTTTTTTGTGGTTTATCGGCAAGCGTTTGACCATATCAGTGACGATGGGGCAATAGGGAATTAGCCAAACGAATTAGATTTAAACGTAAGTTAGTTACTGCATTTTTTTTAGCTATAACATTATTATCTGTTTTAAATGCTATTGAACTGTCCGTTGGCTAAGTTGGGTGGGCGTCCGCCTTCTAAGCAGAGGTGTCGGGTTCGATTCCCGGCGGGAACAAAAGTTTTCTCCTTAAGAAAAAACGGGTATTTCAAACGTAATATATAAGGAAACTTGACAAAATCACAAATAACACATAGTAAATACAAAATAACAAAAGGACATTCGACGGTTTCTTCGGAATGTCGTCGGAGAGGTATTAATTTTAAAATAGAAAAACCAGTTTAAAACACGTCGATATTTGATTTGTATACTATAATGCTGATAGTGCATTACCTTAGTAATTCACTATCAGTACCGACGTAAGGTCGCAAGCCTATCGGCATTCTATCGTCTACATTTTGGTGAGTGCCGCAAGAATTACATGGTACTTCCACCGCCTCTTTTACTATCTACCAACAAGGCAAACTGTCAAACGTCATCCGTTTATGTTTGACATATCTCCAGTTCACATATACGCTTGAAACGTTTCGCTTCTACGTTTATCATCCGTACAGCGACGAAGTATCTTCGGCCGCATCTTCACTTCCCATCAGATGAGATAGTGGTACAATGCATGCCTTTCAAGCATTTAAAAAAAATGGTTGTCTGTAAAGTCGGTTTACGGACGATAATTTTACGTGATAACATCATTTAATAAGACGACGCTTAGTTCGATCGTGCCTCTCTATCGGTTGTTCTACGCTCTCGCTTGCACGCTTAGGCTCAGGCGGAACGTGACACTTTTTCGTGCGTGCAGCCGGTGTTCATCGATTTATGAGACGTTATCACGTCAAAACTAAGTGGAACTCATTACCTGCGTCTTTGTTATTATTTGAGAGACTTCAAGACAAGAGTGAAGACAAACATGTTACATTTTAGGCCGCATTACTTTCCATCAGGTGAGATACCTTAGTGGTCAAATGTTTGTCAAAATAGCATTTATAAAAAAATAGAAATTCAAGGTGAATCTATGGCCATACCCAATATTCGCGTGACGCACGACTATCATTCACGTGAAACTATACTTTTATTACCAGCAACATCTGCTACGGACTATTCTATCAGCTTAACGGTACAGTTTACATTAAGTAATCATGTTTTATAAGATACTTAACCTTATATCTATAAATAGATAAGTTGAAGGATAATTAAACGCAAGCAAAGCTTAGAAAAACCGACTTCGTCGCTTATATTTTGATTTTGGCTTGATCGATATCAATAAAATTCATATGGGACCACCTCTAAAGTATAATCTACCAAACAATAAAAATATCAAAATCAAAACATTATTGCCGAAGAGATCGCGTAACATACATAAAAAAAACATACAGTCGAATTGAGAACCAAATTTTTTTAAGTCGGTTAAAAATATATTTTTCTTTACAAAATGAGAACTTCATGTAGTGAATTTATAAATGGAAACTCACTTATTTAGTTTCGCATGCTGACAGAACTAAAGTATTAAATTTTTCCACTTGGATCCAAAGCCTGGCTTCACGCGTAGATGGATCCGAGGATACTTCTACCTGCATTAAATCCACAGGCGGATCCGTGGACTTATTATATCAAATAGTAATCTAATTTTAGTTATTGAAATGTGCCACCTTCCGAAATACTTAGTACTCATCAGAGCAGGTTCATAGTACCATTTCAATCCATTATAACCGAAGCAACTAAGACTGAGAGTCTGTTTTTAAAAATAACATATATTAATATTAGAACCGAAAATGTAGACATACGAAGCAAGTTATAAGTTTTATAAAATCTAGGTTATAGGATTGAGACCAATAAAAATAAAACACACATGTGAAACTACTCGTACAACCCGACAAAGTTAACTTGACACCTCGTTAACATGCCGCCCTCTTCCCGCCAGGTGCCAACTTAACTCAACCGCAATATAGCTATTGTTATGCGGTCTTATTCGTATACAGAACATACACAACCCCAAAAAAAAACTGAAGAATTTTGGATTTTAATAGGTTTCTCAATACTCCCAGACACATCTTGTACCTATTTTAGTCTGCTCAGTGTGATTCCTGATATTTTCTTATTTGAAAGTTGGTATGCGTGGTGATTTGTTGCTACATAGGGTGCGACCAAGGATTTTGTAGCTAAAGTAATCGTAGGTTTTTTTTTTATTACAGATAGGTGAGCACTTGGCCGCAATCTCACCTGATGGAAAGTGACGATGCGGCCGAAGATGAAGCATGCTTACCTAGAAGGTACCTATTTACTCTAGACTTGAAGACTCCCAGATTATACTGTTCGGGGAACAAGGATGCGGGCAGTGAGTTCCACACCTTCGCCGTACGGATAACAAATGTTGAAGCAAAACGCTTTGACCGGATATGAGGTAGGTCAACCATATATAGATGACGTTGGTTTGTTTGTCTTGTTTGTCGATCTCGATGGGTGCGACTAAGTTGACTCCAGACAGTAGTCAGGTATTTGTATAAATGAGCACGACGTCTCTAATTGTTAGAATGTCATTGGAGTATAGCATCGGTTTATTTCTTCACGTTGAAATGTTACGACTATTCAAACTGGCTACGAAAAGTAAAGTGAAGAATGCAATGAGATAAATAGCTACAATAGTTTTATTGACGGTACATAAACTGATACTAAATTGAGACAATGGGTTCTCCAAGAACCCACTTGTCTAGTTCATATTGCAGAAAACGCTAATTGACTGACTATCGATACATATCTAAACCAGAGGCAGTGATAGAGACGTGAAATTTGCTAAGTAGCTCATGGATAGTGTAGGGGAGCACTAATAAATGAGTTCCAATGCGGACAATGTCGCGGGCAACAATAGTCAGACAGAGACACTTATGTCTTTAAATGTTGTAATGTTTCTTCATGATGTTTTCCTTTGCCGTTACAGGGTTTGAACCAGGTTTGGCTAAGTTGAGGTTAAGGTTGAGCCCGTTGGCTTTCTAAACAGCGGGTTTCAGGTTAGATTCCTGGTGGAAACAAGTTTTCTCGCAAAGGAAGTTTCTGAAGAAAACACATTTTCTCACAAAGGAAGCTTGTGTTTCTGGTTCTGGGTGTGATTGTGTTTCCGGCACCCCCGACAAAATTCATCAAACTAAGCGAGGGACTGTGAGTGTGAATGCGTTAACTTTTATTTTAATGATATTTATAATATTTATCAATAATTACATTAAGCCACTTTGCTAACCTGCACAGTCACTATGTTCCTTTGTTTGTTTTGATGTGTAAAACTTGAGTACTGTTTTATACTGCACTTTCACAGAGTATAATTTTCTATCAGTTAAACTTTAACCCACCTCAAGGCAGATTGTAACCAGACTGGAATTCAATAACGTTTTGATTGCAGAGATTGCGGGCATCCCGCGGCGGAGAAATGAGAATCCTTATCAGAGGTTTAGATATACAGCCTCGTTTAATTTTGTGAGAGGGTTATCATTTATATAAGTGTGTAATATTGTGTATAGGAATGTAGTGAAAGCTAAGTAAACTAAGCTGGAATGCTTCTTTGTTCGTATAACCCGATTTAATATATATATATATTTTTTTTTTAATTAAACGCTTTCACACTCACAGCCCCACACTAAGTTCAATGACTTGTGTCGTGGGTGCCGGAAACATTCACATCACAGACACAATCACAACCAGAACCAGAAACACAAATTTTCCTTGGGGAGAAAACTTGTGTTCCCGCCGGGAATCGAACCCGATACCCCTGCTTAAGAGGCCGGGGTGGCTTTGAACGAGTCTATAGGCTGTCTCTGTTTAACTTGCAAACTGTGCCCATGCTTGATGCGATAGCACTACCGAACGAACAATTATAATAGGTGCCGTAATACCTAAAATTATGAATGAAAATGTAATGTTTAGCCATTGTTTTTTGTATTAATAGTACCTTGAAATGATAGTCTATGTTCCTGTTGTAATGACAAAAGAAATGTGTTCGTTTTTAATACAAAACGAATAAGTTAAAGATGCGACATTTACGTCGTAATAATGTGTGAAAATCAATTGGTTTATATTTCGTTTTAGGTAATTATTTTGGAATAAAAACTATCCAGGAACCTAGATTAATACGTTTTTTATCTGAATAACAGCACAGTATGGTGGTTATATGCTTGAATTATAAATCATTTCGGTATTACGATTGTATGGGCAAATCAACCACTACCCGGCGCCTTAAAATGCAAACACTCACCCAACTTAACCAACGGTGTTCACATATTGATGACAGCTGACATAGCATCTTACTTGTGGGACAAGTCATAGGGACAAGCGATTGGCGATAATGGTAGGAAAGAAATAACATTACAGCTGTCGTCAACTCTAGATCTGTGTTCCCATTCTTTATTACAAATGTTTATAGGGAGATGCGGGACTAATAACCAGTGTAAGTAAGAATACACATGATTTTATATAACAACCTGAGGATTACTTCAAATATTGAAGCGATGATGGCTCACTCGTGAGAGCGGGTACCGATCGTCCGGCCGTGGGTTCGATTTCGGTGAAGGTATCGTGATTATGATGAAGTTCATGGTGATATGGCCTTTTTTTTATGTTCGCCTACCCTGTACCACTATACAATATTATATCTTACCGCAGGAGCGATAGTAGTCAATAATTAAAAAATATCATTTAAAAGGTGTTATAAAATCTACAACACTAAACACATACAACTACTAATTTAGTAACTAAGAACTTACTATAAATGTTTGTATATCAATAACGGCATATTTACCATGTATTTAGTTTGTTTTGATACAAACATTTATAGTGCAAGTGACCATGGTAGCTTAAACACTAAGAACTTAATTCTGAAATGACACTAACTTTATTGTAATCTACGCATTTACAAAATTTATATATTGCGTAATTACTCAGAAATTTAAACTGTGTCTCGACTACTCTCGACTAAGTACCTCGAGAATTAATAAAACTGTCCAATCAAAGAACTAGGTTACAGCTATTAATCATAACAGCCGTTTGTCTTTATCATCAGAAAAATTTGGCATAACTTTAAACAAACAAGGTTAGGTAAGAGACTGTCCGAAACATCAACAGGCGCAAGACTCGATGGCATTATCTAGTCTCTCTAAGAAAACAAGAGAATCGCACAAATCTTAATTTCCGCTTCAGCGCAACGTCTGTTTTACTCCTGTACAAAGTTATAGAGCAGAACTTTTAGCTTATAAATGTAAATTAAACGTAATTGCTTTAAGTCAGCCCCCAAATTGGGAAAATATTTATAATGGAAATGAGAAAACAAGCAATCCCGAGGCTTAAGACAAAGTGAATCAGGGTGCGATAAAGAATTGCTTTGGTTTACGAAATTAACGTTAACGGCCTGCCTTTAGGCATTAAGGCGGCGATATATCTAAATCGCGTGTTTTTATAACCGTTTTACTCTGAAACCGTAATAGTGAAAACTCCAAAAAAAATTTATGTCATTTTTCATCATGTGAAGCATGACACTGTGGTCTCAAAATTTAATAAAACTTTTATTAAATGTAAAATAAAAAATGTCAAAGTCACCTCTATTTTAAAACTTATAACCATTTTTCTCCTAAAGTATTAATCACAAGATTTTTTTATTATTTTTAAAAAATAGTAGAATACATCATTAATGACACCATGGCGCTATATTTTGCAAATATTGTTTTTTATTTTTTTTATTAATTTTAAACGTCACACGGGTATGCGTAGCGCTATGGTATCCCCTCGGTCGCCCATTTAATCAGTGCGGGACGAGCCGCCGTGCTGAGTGGACCTGTGCAACTTTTTGCGGCAAAATCTCCTAAGCTCGTTCTTTGTAAATAGTACCCAAAAGATATTTTATAATTAAGCGCCAGAAGGATATATTTGTGTTATATTGCATCATTAACAAAACGTTTTTTTCATTTTATATTTGTATTGGTATGTATTATGTTGTATAGGTTAGTAAGTAGGTCGTATATATATGTAAATCGAGCGAGACGTCAAAACTATAGTGCAAGTGAAATCTGACTACCTGGATGGCGATGCGATGGCATCTCGGTTACGGTTCTGGATAGCGCAGATTTTAACTTAGTCCAGAGCCATGAAATGTTTAGTGTGCAAAGGTATCCTGAATAAATTATGGAACTTTCCCATCTGTGAGCGTTCTGCAGACGACGTAATTTGTTAGGGTTCCTTACCTAATGACCTCTAAAATGGAACCCTTCATACTATTGTAGTTTTTTTAAAGCACATTCTCTCCACGATACTTCTGATAGTCTCGTATTTTTTTAGAGTTCCGTAACCAAGTTACCCGATACCTATCTAGAAACGAACCCTTTAGAATTTTATCTACTAATTATATCAGGGTACATTCCGTCTACGAACTTTCTGCTGGCTTCGTCATTTTTTAGGGTTCCGTAACCGAATGACATCTAAAATTGAACCCATTATAGTTTCAACAAGTCATATTATAGCAAATTACGTCTAAAAACGTTCTGCCGGCCTTGTTGTTTTTAGGGATCCGTAACCGTTGGGTGATATAAAAAATTAAACCCATTATAGTTTTATCAAGTCATATTATAGCACATTACATCGATATACGATCTTCTGGCCATCATGTTGTTTTAGAATTTTGTCAACTAGTAATTATCTCTGCTTCGCTGTCAATGAACCGCCACCATCTCATTTGGTATGTAATATGGTCGAAAGTAAGTACGCTGGGAAATGTAATACATAGCTCAAAACGAATGTTTAGATGCAAATGATTTCTTATTTTGAAAGTCATTCACCATAAAATATAAAGTCATTATTTATAGTCATATTATATTATAATAATAATTGTTGTTGCATATTTTCAGCGCCACTGCTAATAAGTCATCGTTGGCTATTGATAACAATGTATATTCTCTATAAAAACAAAATCAAACTGAAAATTGTGAAAAAAACAGGTAACTAATGAGTTTGGAAAGGGCATAATATGATTAAATTATAGTGGTTATATTATTTTGTTAATCATTGTAAATTTCTAGTGCTATACTATTAGATAGATATATTCTTTATGGAACACCTTAAAATGACAAAGAACACAAATAGGAATGACAGTAAAACATTATATAAGTGTAACAATAGGCGGTCTTATCGCTGACAGCGATCTCTTCCAGACAACCTTTGGAATATCGCAATATAATGTAGGATGTCGTTCTACGTTCATAAAAGATTAGATAGAAGAACAGTGATTTAAAACAGAGCATATATAAATAATACATTTACATACACGTAAACAGATACTATATAATTATAAAATACTAAATATTTTTAAATATACAATACATACATATACATATATATACATATAATAAAATTATGTCTATTTAATATGGAGAAAAAAAAAGCTAAATAAAAAGGAATGAATTTGGGCAACACTAACACTAAAACTAACAAAAAGGAACAATAAGATTTATGAAGAAATATAGCAAGCCTTGACATTATTTTTAAAAATATTAAGTGACTTTGCCCTTCTTATTTCTACTGGAAGAGCATTCCACAGCCGAACAGCTTCGACAGTGAACGAACTGTCATAAAAAGAGCTACCGTGTAGAGGAATCTTTAACTTCAGGTTCTCTGATGACCTCAGTGCTAGAGAGTTAGATGGGGTGAAAAAATGAAAACGTTCCTTTAGGTAACGGGGAGAAGTAGGATTAAAAAGAATATTGTAGAGAAGGGACAGAATATGAGCATTCCGGCGAGCTCGGATGGGAAGCCACTTGAGCTTTGAGCGAAATTCTGGTACGTGGTCATATTTACGCAATCCAAATATGAACCTGATTGAAAAATTTTGGAATCACTCAAGTTTATTAAGCTGTTCTTCGGTAAGGTCTAAATAGCAGGCGTCAGCATAGTCAATGATAGGATGAAGAAGAGACTGTGCAAGCGCAACTTTAGTAGCTGTAGGTAAAAAATTCCAGAGTCGTTTTAACGATCCAGCGGCAGCATACATTTTACGGCTAAGAGCCTCTTGTTGAGGGCCCCAAGTTAGACACTGATCAAAAATAACCCCGAGATTTTTTACAGTTAGACTGTATGGAATGTTGACTCCATCAAAAACTACGTGTGGCAACGCCTGCCAATCAATCTTACACATAGTCCTAGAGCTGCCAACAATTCCAGGTCTAGTGTGTTTACCAGCTTTGATCACATCGTCACTTACCATCAGGTGAGATAGTGGTCAAACACTAGCCTGTCACAAATAAAAAAAAAAAAAAAAATTTATACTTGTGTTTTCAGTGGATTAATTTTCAAGCCAAAAGCATCACTCCAAGCGCATATTGTTTCAAGGTTAGTATTAATGGAGTCAACGGCTTTATAAAGGTTATTAAGAGGAGCTTGTGAATATATTTGAAGATCGTCCGCATAAAGGTGGTAAGAAGAAGAAAGATTTTGAGATATAGAATTAATAAATAATGCGAAGAGTAAAGGAGAAAGGACGCCGCCTTGCGGTACACCGGCAGTCGTGTTACACCACGAAGAGTGAGACTCTCCTGAGCGAACTCGCTGACGGTGACCGAAGAGATTGCTATGAAACCAGTCGATCACCGTTGTAGATATGTTAAGCGAGCAGAGTAGTGCAAGGAGAATATCAAAATCCACTGTATTAAACGCGTTGCTGAAATCAAGCAGTGTTAATACAGGTTGCTGGCCATTCTGCAGGTGCATTCCGGACATGGATGTTTTGGAAAGTACCTGCACCAAATTGCGAGACGGGAGCCGACCCCGGCCTGCCACGAATGTGGAGCGCTGGAGGATACGGCGCTCCACACGCTGGAGGTGTGTGCCGCATGGGGCCCTCAGCGGCACACGCTTTCAGCTACCATAGGCGGAGATCTCTCCCTGCCGCACGTGGTAGACGCCATGCTCGGCAGTGAGAGATTGTGGCAGGCGGTGGTCTCCTTCTGCGAAGCGGTGATGGTGCAGAAGGAGGCCGCGGAACGGGCCAGAGAGGTCGATCCCCTTTCTGACCCTATCCGTCGCAGACGGATGGGGGGGAGGAGGAGGCAGTTCGCCCGCCTCCTCTCTCCTCCTCTGTAGTGGGGTCACTGGTGGAGAGTCAGGGAGCTCTCCATTGGCTTGCACGGCCCCACAAGTCTGAGGGGTGGCCTTGGTGAGCAAGGTCACCCCTACATGGGCGCAGTGGCCCGGTTTGTATTCGGGCCTACCGCCGGGGCAAGATAGTGACTGCTAGCGCGACCCTATCTTGCCCCACCTCGGCGAGGGACTGCTCACGGGGGGGTTTTTAGTGGGTTCGAGCCCCACATACCCCCTTCCTTCACCCCTGGGAAGGAAGGGAAGTGCAAGGCATTTTCCCCCCCACAAAAAAAAAAAAAAAAAAAGGTTGCTGGCCATTTTCCATTCCGAATCGGATATCATCGGTGATTTTAACTAAGGCAGTTACTGTGCCATGGCCAGGCCGAAACCCTGATTGGAGAGGATTCAAGAGATTGTTGGAGACGAGGAAAGAATGAATTTGTTTGTGTACAAGGCGTTCTAGGACTTTGGAGAGGAATGGAAGGATAGATATGGGTCGGTACTCAGAAAATGATTGAGGATTGAGTTTATTGGGAAGGGGAATGATTTGCGCTTCTTTCCACATCGATGGGAACGTCCCATTTTGATATAGAGTGGTTAAAGATTAGGCAAAGTATAGGAAGTATTATGTCAAGGATCGGAATTATCATGTTTCGGCTGATACCTTCGATTCCTACTGCATTTGAAGTAATAGAAAGAATGCTCTGCTTAACATCACAAACGGTGAAAGAACTAAAGAGAAGAGAAGGATGGTCAAAAGTGGATATAGAAGAAAGAGTTTGTAAATTTGTGAGTTTATCGGCGTCTTTAATATTAGATGAAGAGGAAATATTTAAGTTTAATGAATCAGTATCCAAATCTTTGGGTATTGAATCCTGACGGGATTTGCCAATACCAAGTGACCGAAGAAAAGTCCAAACCTTAGCTTGGTCTTCGTTGTCAACTGCTTTATGGATGTGGCCTCTTAAAGCATACACCCTATTGCAGCGATTTCGAGACTGATTATATTTTTGCTTATTTGAATCAGTAGGACGAAGTTTGTACTTAGATTTCGCCACAGATGTTTTATGCAACAGCAGTTTTATGTCATCATTGAGCCAGGGTGCGAGCAGGTGTTTTATTTTAATACGACGAAAAGGAGCATGGACATCATAAAGTCGGGTTATAATTGTATTAAAACTTGACACTTGCTCATCAGTTGATTCCGCCTCCACAACAGGCGTCCAATCAATTTCCTTAGCATCAGCGATAAAGGCCTGCAAATTCATGCCGTTAAAGTTGCGCTGCAGAATAATAGTAGGTTAAGGTTTAGGAGGACGAACTTTATAGGACAAAAAGATTAAGTCGTGATAAGAAAAAGCATCAGCAGATAACTGGCCGTGCTTAGCAACATGCACCAAAGATGAAACTATCATTAAATCAAGAAGGGATGGGGTCGCATTTGGAAAGTTGTGGGTAGAGTTGAGAGGAAGTATGTGCATGTTGCTTGAGTTTACAATGGATTTTAAGTGAGAAGAGCGATAGTCATTTTTAAAGAGACAAGTATTGAAGTCGCCCATAATGATGGTGTGACTGTGAGAGGGTAGAAGATTTTCAAGAATATTTTCAAAGGAGGAAAAGAAATTTATACGTAATGAAGGGCAATAATAAACTTGACTTTGACTGTGACTTGTGTCTAGGACTTCCATTATGAAATATATATTTTTTTATATTATACATTCCTTATGTGTACCACTAAGGAGTGGAACGTGCTCTGCTGTCAACCGCTTCTTCACTTTCCAATATTATCGATCCCACAACAATTAAATTAAGTGTTTCTTATAACATATTGGAGATGAAATCGGGTTTTAGCTAAACAAGCTACTTTAAAAACAAGTTTCTAGTTGTCCTATATTGAATTTAGAGTGACGTCACTTTATTTTTCGAGTTATTCTCAGCAAGCCTTTTCATTTAATATCCATATTGTAGGAGTGCATCAAAAATAACTTGTCCGCCATTTTGGTTGTTCGCCATGTTGGATTTAGAATGACGTCACATAACTGACCATGAATTGTCATCCCAACTAAACGTGAATACAAAATTGCAGGTTAATCGTTTGAAGATATTAGCCTCAAAATTGAATCGCAATATTCCACACGAACAAACATAGTAACATACATTGCAAGTTATATAAAGCTTGTAAAAATACCTATTTAAGTACATCTAGTAATCCAACAAGGACCTTTGTAATATTGCTATTTTACTTTTGGATTTATAATAGTGTGTTTAATGTAATGACATAAATTGTTCGTTTTACGGAAGAAAATTTGTAAAATACTACGGAACCCTATGCAGAAACCGCCACGCTATCTTTACTTATGATTACAAAAACATTTTCTCAAAAATGTTGAAATAATAAATAAACAAACATATTCACACTTACAGCCCCACACTAAGTGCAAAGGCTTGTATCGTCATAAACAAACACACCCAAAACCAGAAACACAAATGTCATTGGAACCAGAGCAGGAAATAAGAATAACTTCTACTTATACTATTTTAGAGAGCAGCGAACTCCGCGCGGTATACGTAATAATATACGCGCTGCTCGTCATTATGTTCAGGAGGTGCGGGGTCGGTGAGGGGGCATTTTCATAGGTGACGCCCATTAGAGCAAGGTCAACGGCATATACCAGTCCCTTAACGGGAATTAGCTGATACCTTTTGTATTGGTTATCAATATTTTTTTTGTAAATTTGTGTATATATAATTGATTGTGTATGTATTTAGATGTTTAATCACTTCGTGGTTAAGTAAAACGCTGGTAAGTTGTAATTAAACGTTAATTAACGTAGCGAGCGCAGTGCTTTGTCGCGCAGACTTTTGATCTATATCCTACTATATATATAATATTACAAATCCGAAAGTTTGTGTGTAAGTGTGTACGCAAGTGTGTAAGTATGTTTGTTCCCACTTCACGCTTTAACGGCTAAACGGATTTGGATGAAATTTGGAATGTACATAGATTATACCTAGGATTAACACATAGGCTACTTTTTACTTGATAATAGCGGGCGAAGCCGCGGGGCACGGCTAGTATGTTCATAACTCTGAATGGCACTGGTGGCAGCTGTAATAAGCAGGCGTGACGCTTACCTTCAAGCGTGCGACTTGCTAGTCTCGTCACTCAATAATATAAAAAAATACAAGCTTATACTTTTTCGCCGGGAGTTAAAAAAAACAGACTGACTGCCAATAACTAAAATACCAACCTATTAAAACCTGCGCTTCCATTCCACCACGAGACAGTATCAAATGCAAACATTTACCAGGGTTGCCTCTTGCCAGTTGGCGCCCAGTGTTGACTCGTTCGTTTCATTTCATTTCCCATCTGATGTTTGCTCGGTCAACACTTGGAGACGCCTTCCTTTTCACGGGCCTCGCAGCCCTACCTCACAAAGTAAATTGCTTGGCCATTTGAGGCTTATCAAATGTGGTTGACTCGACTCGTCTGTTATTCTATTGTGATATGGGGACATCGTTCGGTACAAGATAAGTGCTTTTTGTGGTTGATTCATAATTAAATCTTGTTCTTACAGCGAAATTTTTATATTTACCTAATGATGCATGACGGCGCCAACGATACCCATAATTATTAGTAGACAACAATACCTACCAATCACTAATAATAAGCTTCTTTATGCGTTTTGATTTTCACTACAAGATTTTTGTGTATACCTACTTATTTGTAATTATTTAAACAGGTAGGGTGCCGTATCGTCCAACTCTATGCATAGATATATTAAAAAAACGACCAAATATTGAAATCTATTCAAAAGTCGATTAAGAAGTTAAAGATCGTTTAATCTTTATTTACATCTATACATATAATAAAATTGTAACAGGCCGATGTCTATATATTATAAATATTGAAGAAAAACGAATATGGGGAGCTCTATAAAGTCTTTATAAGTGCAACAGAAGAATTTTCGTCTGCCTGTCTGTATGTTTGTACACGCATCGTGCAAAAACTACTGCATGGAGTAATTTTCACCAATGTATTGCTAGAGGTCTAATTTAAAATAATGAAACGCAAGCAAAGCTTAAAAACCCGACTTCACCGCTTTATCTTCGGAACTTTGATCAGATTAGATGTACTAAACACGCATTATTGACGATATTTCTTCTCCTTTTTTGGGAAGTCTGTAAAAAGTTGCCTATGTGTTAATCCTAGGTATAAGCTATGTACATTTCAAATTTCATCCAAATCCGTTCAGCTGTTAAAGCGAGTAGAGGGAACATACATACTTACACATAAACTTTCGGATTTATAATATTAGTAGGATTGATGAGCATATTAATTCATAGTCACAACCGCAATTAGAACATTTCCTGATTAATAGAACTAAGCTCTCGATCGTCATGGTAACAATGGCAAAATATCGGGCTCTCATCACTACCATGGTAAATATCCCGTGGCAAATATTCACTTTAGCTAAATCAATAAAGATCACTTTCGTATCACATACTTCCACAATCTACTTATGTAAATAGCGGTGTCCGGTATCAAATAAAGCCATATGTAAATATGCGTCACCTGAAACCTTAAATGTCGTCACAAATCATCCACGAGTAAAATCGCCCTAATTCCAGTAATCCCAAATAACAGAATTAATTACTCAAACTGAGGAGAGAAAGAATTCTCAAAAGATTGGATGAATAAAGCGGAATAAAGCTTTTAATCCAATAAATGCCTAACTCTATAATTTTCGTTGGAGCTCGGGGAAAGTCATCAATCATCGGAGATTTTATTGGCCTTCTTTTGGCGCGGTTATTATTGGATTAATTAAACGTTTTGGCAAGATTAGTTACCTATATTAGTGGACCTTAGTGACGTTTTAACAAGCTTTTATTTAGTTTCACCTGTCCCTTTGTCCATCTGTCGGTCTGTAATCAAATCTTGCTAGCTAAATTATACCCTATTGCCGATGTCCGATTGGACTCAAATTTGGAGTAGTTATGATTCTTCAGTGATATGGTTTCATGGAACTGGTCTGATGATGGAGACGAAATACGGCGAAAGGAACTAATTGTCTTCACTTTCCATCAGGTGAGATAGTAGTCAAATGCTTGCCTCGAGCATCTTCTGAATTAAGTAAGATAAACCCTTTCTAGTTTGGGCTCGTTAGATTCTTATTGACAAGTTCTCTGGTTACATAACTATTATTTCGTTTTTATTTACAACTGGTAAAAGCTTGATATTAAAAAAAAACTTGTTTAAGTATTAATTGTTATGTTTTGGCTCCGCAGACTGCAAAGCCAGTATCAATTCATAAATATTGTTTAAGTTATGTATTTCATAAAAATAAAACTAATTCATCATCATTTTTTTAAAATTCTATATAGACAAACGTTTGACCACTATCTCACATGATGGTAAGCGATGATACGGTCGACGATGGAGCACTTTGCCTAGACGATGCCTTTTTACTTGCGACTTAAAGACTCCCATATTGTTTTTATCAGGTAATCTAGTAAGGAGTTCGATTACTTAGCGATTCGCATAATGAATGTGGAAGGAAAACGCTTCATCCGCATATGTGTATCTACCATATAGCTGCATATCAATACCATCATCAGCCCCTCATATATTTAAACATATTATTGATAAAAGTTTTATCTTTTTCTGAATAAGGTTAAGTAAACACTAACAAAGTCTTTGAGTATGTGATCAATAATATCTCACAAAAAAAAAAGAAAAGATACACGTGATTTGTAGGTACAGTACAATAAAATATGAGTAATAGTGTAAATAATTAAAACTAATCTTAAAACAATTCCACGTGAGTTACTATTATCTCCTATATATCAACGTTAGCTAACAACGTGTTTTTCTATCGGAAAAAAATAAGAGTGTGACTCATACTGACAATCTAGAAAAAGTGACGTTCCTATGTTACTATTATTTATTCTGTGGCTCCGTGCTATAGTTTTAAGTTAGTCAGAAACATATTTTTATATCCTTTTTGTAGTGTATCTTTGTAATGTGTATATATGTCTGACTGTGGCATCGTAGCTCCCAAACAGCTGGACCAATTTTGACATAGTTTTTTTATTTGAAAGGGACTTAGACAAGAGTAGTTGAACTGCCCGTTGGCTTAGTTGGGTGGCGTTCGCCTTCTAAGTAGGGGTATCGGATTATCGGGTTCGATTCCCGGCGGGAGCACAAGTTTTCTCCCCATCGAAAATTTGTGTTTCTGGTTCTGGTTGTGACTGTGTGTATGATGTGAATGTTTCCGGCACCCACGACATAAGTCTTAGAACTTAGTGTGAAAGCGTTTATGTTTTTGTGAAAGGTATGGTTTTGGTGAAAATCGGTGCAGCCGTTTTACAGATAGAGCGATAACGTAACTCTTTTTAGATTCCCAATTTTAATTAGTATCAATCACTTTAATGAGTGCTGTTTTTATGTCAAGAGTTATTATTTATTCTACTGTATATTATAGTATTTGGCTGATCAAAGACTTTTCAATCATACCGATAGATAGATAGATAAACTCTATTGAACATTTTAATTACGACAAATCCAAAACAGTAAATAATGATTTACAAAAACGTGTAACAATAAGCGGTCTTATCGCTAAAAGCGATCTCTTTCAGACAACTTTTGGATGGAGAGAAATTACGCAGAGTTGGA
Organism: Lomographa bimaculata; assembly: GCA_948107665.1. Lineage (NCBI taxonomy): Eukaryota > Metazoa > Arthropoda > Insecta > Lepidoptera > Geometridae > Lomographa > Lomographa bimaculata. The sequence continues at coordinate 7,013,004 of OX403597.1, forward strand.
CTGAGTTTGTATCAAGGGTTTTCTAAACTCTAAATTAGCTACGTTAGTAACATTATTAAATTCTCCTGCTTACACTAAATGATGTAGAGGCGTACTTGTATTGCGTGTTTAAAATACGGGCAGTGGTTTGTGAAATACAAGCTGCGCCCCGCGATTTTATCCGTGTAAGTTCCGGACCCACGGGAATTCCGGAATAAAAGTAGCCTATGTGTTAATTCAGAGTGTCAGCTACCTCAATACCAAATTTCATAAAAATTGATCCAGCTGTTTGAGCGTGAAGAAGTTACAATCATACAAACACACTCACAAACTTTTGCATTCATAATAAAACAAAAGAAAACGTCATAAGTCGACCAAGATTAGTGTGATTTTTATGTACTTAGCAACAAAAATTTCATACGTCCCAAATAAAGACAAAAGGTCTTTGTATTAAACACGCTTTTTTTAGAACTGACCAAAATGTATTGTTTTACGTATACACTCTCCACAAGAGTCTCGTACCATATGAAAATTAAAACTATCGTGAGTATAACACATAATTGATGTTGTGTACGACTTGAAACACGTCCGAAACTAGTCGACTACAAAGTAAGTCGAAATTTTCGACGTGTTTCAAGCCGTACACGACATCAATTAAGAGGCCGGGGTGGCTTTGAACGAGTCTATAGGCTGTCTCTGTTTAACTGGCAAACTGTGCCCATGCTTGATGCGATAGCACTACCGACCGAACAAATTATGATAGGTGCCGTAATACCAAAAATTATGAATGAAAATGTAATGTTTAGCCATTGTTTTTTGCATTAATAGTACCTTGAAATGATAATCTATGTTCTTGTTGTAATGACAAAAGAAATGTGTTAGTTTTTAATACAAAACGAATAAGTAAAAAATGCGACATTTATGTCGTAATAATGTGAAAAATCAATTGGTTTATATTTCGTTTTAGGTAATTATTTTGGAATAAAAACTATCCAGGAACCTAGATTAATACGTTTTAAATCTGAATAACAACACAGTATGGTGGTAATATGCTTGAATTATAAATAATTTCGGTATTACGATTGTATGGGCAAATCAACCTCCGCAGGCCTCTTAAGTCTCGTACCACGTCATAAGTGCCTTGTGCAGTATGATAGCACTTCACTTTTCTTTATCACTTTGAGTAGGATGGTCATTTATGTTACTGTTTACTGTTTGCATTAATATGTTAGCCTTGAATTACATTTATCTAAGGAAATAGAACACTGTGACAGACACATTAGTTAGCTAAATAAAGATGTATAAATTGTGTCACTTTAATGAGTAGCGTAATTATTTCACACTTAGAAGTTACCTACCTACCTATTTTGTTCTTATTACAATTCGAGTTCATTCGACCTGCACCTTTATTTTTTCGGTGGGAAATCAACATAATTAGTGTCTAACTGAGAGATATACAAGGTTATCCAGATTTCACAGTAGGTACTTATAATATCTAATACCTTTCATCAATAGTATATAACTAGCTGACCGGCCCGGCGTCGCCCGTGTTTCACACTCACAGCCCCACACTTAAAGTACTATGACTTGTGTAGTGGGACCGTAAACATTTACACCACACTCACAATATTCACATCATACCCAAAACCAGAAACACAAACTTCCCGTGAGGAGAAAACTTGTGTACCCACCGGGATTCGAACCCGTTGCTTTGAAGTAGAACGCGCACCCATCTACACCGACGTACAGTTTAAAGTTTAAAGACGACCCGCCCGGTGTCGCTTGATTAAAAATATACATATAAACACTTTCACATTCACAGCCCCACACTAAGTTCAATGACTTGTGTCCATACACATCCAAGTTACACACATTCACATCATATTCAAAACCAGTAACACAAGTTTCCCGTGGGGAGAAAGCTTGTCCCGGGATTCGAACCCGCTGCTTTGAAGGAGAACAGCCAAAACGTAGAAGTATGCCGGAATTCGCAGTAACTGTTACTTAATCTGTAATCCGCCGTTTTTGTCATCAAATAAATTTAACGATTTCTCCTAGATTATTTGTCCAAATTATATATGGTAAAGAGCTCTAAGTATCTACGTGAACTACGTACAACGAAGAAATTGTTTATTTTGATAAGGATTCATATTTAATGCCTAAAAAGCCAACAGAATAAAAGCAGCATTTTTTTCAGATTTTTTACAAAGGAAAACATTTTTTCTGACCTATACAGTCATGTTAGATGTATGCTGTCGCGGACTTTTTTTAAAACTCATAAAGGCCTACATTAATTTTACTAATTTTCCATAATTTGCTTTGATTGTAATAAAAAAGGGAACTTTGTAAGAGGTATAACCCTAGAAGTAAAAAAAGACGACCCATTTGGCTTTACAACACGATACCAATCAAAATTTATACAAATAATGAAATGATGCGATCGACGATGGTCACGCTCGCCTAATAATACTTCGCTCAATGGCAATAAGTAATTGTATATTAAGCTATCGACGTATCATCACTTAACATCAGGTGAGAAGTGGCCAGTTGGCGCAGTGGACAGGTGTCCGCCCTCTGCGCCGTGGGTCCTGGGTTCGATTCCCGGCAGGAGCACCAATTCCTTCCCAAGGGATATTTGTGCTTCTGGTTCTGGGTGTAATGTGTGTGTGATGTGAATGTTTCCGGCACCCACGATACAAGTCTTTGAACTTAGTGTGGGGCTGTGAGTGTGAAAGCGTTTTTTTTTTTTTTTTTTAAACGTTTGGCTATCACAGATAAAAAACAAGAAACCATTCACCAGTCAACGCACTCTGGCCTTGTACGACATGCTATTATGTATATTGTATACCTATTATATAATTTCCTTGAATTGCTTTCGTCTATTCGATCCGCTCGTGATGTAAGAAGCTGTTCGTATGACCGTAATAAGTGGTCAATGTTCTCAATTGTAAACCAGTTCCGCGTTATTTACTGCTTGTCCTTTAACTGTAGTTAAATAAATGACAGTAAAACTACCTTCTAAGCAGCTGTTTTGTATCTTAGAAGGTAATATATTTAAATTTAAATTGCACAAATGGTTATTGGACAATTGTTTTAAAAGTATAAACGAATTCCTAAATTTTAAACAGTGTAATTAATGTTTAAATGACGACCCAGTTGGCGTGGTGGGCAAGTCTCTGCGCCGTGGGTCTTAGGTTCGATTCCCGGCAGGAGCACAATTTTCCTCCCCACGGGAGATTTGCGCTTCTGGTTCTGGGAGTGATTATGTGTGTGATATGTAAATGTTTCCGGTACCCACGTATAAGTCTTTGAACTTAGTGTGGAGCTGCGAGTGTGAATGCGTTTGTTTGTTATAAGAATTAATATAATAAGATTTTGAGAGAGGCCTATACCCAGCAGTGGGATCAAAATGGCTGTGGATGATGATGATATTGATGATGAAGTAATGAATTAATGAGAACTGTTTAATTATTTAAGTATTATGACATGTTTTCATTGTAGTAAGATTACAATAGACTACCACAACATTTGCATGCTTTCCTGCAGGCTGAATACATGGAATAAAATATTTATTCTACCAAATAAATAATTGATTTGATTTGATTTGATGGATCGTTTTGTTAAAGAACATATCAGATGGGTGACATCAAAGTATAATACCTAACCAACCGAAGGGCCACCGCCTAAATTAAGTTAATATTAACAATGTTTTAATCGTGGGTATAAACTATGTTCATTCCAAATTTCATTCAAATCCGTTCAGCCATTCTGATAGCTGCCAAACACTGGACGCGACCAATAAGTTGCACTCCTTCGCAGTACGGACGATACTAAAAAAAGCGAAACGTTTCGAGCAAACTGGAGGTACGTGATGGTTACACTACAATATTCGCATTTATAATATTAGTGTCATGATGGTGATGATTTGTAAAGAGCTTCTAAACGCTGGTTTTCTACACTTATTATTTGTCTTTTTTATCTAATCAAATATAAAACCCAATAGAGATGGCTGGCATTAAAATGCCTCATTTTTATACCTTGAAATGCCTATATAGCAGTTCATCGTACTATTAGCATTAACATTGGTTTTTTGGTGATGACTAATGAGTCAGTCCTAGTCGATATTTTTGTGTAGTTACGAGAAACTGCTAAGCTTTATAATAAAAACCTAGCGTTCAAATTCACTAAACTGTTCTTTTTAACTTTGACTCATACCTAAATGTGAAACGAAATAGTTTAACTAGAATGCCTATGAATGTTTTAGATGAGTCAGAGACCTTCAAGTGGCCATAACTGTGTTATCAATCTTGACTCTTGCTGAGGTTACCACCCATTTTATTTTCTAGGGATAGATATATCTAAAAATCGTGGTTATGTTAGCTCAATCGAAAAAAATCATTTCAGGGTATGAGTCCATTTTTAAATGAAATGTTCAAAACTTCTGACATACTTTTATCCTATTTTAGCTTCACAGATGATGGTGATCCTAAACTCTGTTGACATTGATATATCAAGAGCGTTCTTGGAAAAGGGGAAATAAAATGTATATTTTCTGAGAAACCAAGATCGTTATTGTTCTATGAAATGTGATGCGATAATGAGCAGGTTATAGCTTGAGGCAAATATAGCTCTCTGCAAGTGCATGTAATCGGCGTATCTGTCATGTTAATCTATCAATTGAAATTTATAACTTGTTGTTTGATTTTCATCATAGTACAGTCGCTATAAGGTCTGATTTTGCTCAGTGTCGGCTTCCTTGTAATGTAGATAAACAATTATATTGTGTCAACTACATTCATAGATAGTGTTAAGATTTTGTTTCCAAGGTCTAGACCTTGCTTTTATACTTACTTCAAGTTATTTCAGAATCTCGAGATTAAAGAGCACTTAGGCTGAACAATCTCTGCTGATTCCATCTTTGATATAAAGATGGTATGTTTTATGGAAAAAATATTTTTTAATATTTAATATTTATGCAACTACCTATTGTGGTGAATCAACTTATTATTGTTATTGAGTAACTATTGAGTTGTAATGCATAATAGTGGATGTAATACATACAATAGTCGGTTAACGTGTTGGCTAAGTAATATATTAAAGAATAATTTAATTACTAAAAATTTAAATTTAACATTACCTACTAAAAATTTTATAAAACCAACGGGAACTTTTTTTACAAAATGCTCGTTAATAAGACTTATTATACTTATAGATTATATAAAAACTTTGTCACAGTTAATGTATCTATACATTTTATGCGCGAATGGTTGCTAACCAACTAAATCGATATAAATACTAAATGGTAATTCGAAATTTAAAAAGATAAAATGGTAATTAAAGCACGTTTTCAAAAATATTAATAAATATAAATTAAGAAGCGATGCTAGATCTAAGCATAAACAAATAAATCTTAGGGTTAGATTTAAGAAAATTCCGAAAATTGTTACTGAATTAATACTAGAAAAGTTAATAAACGTGACATTAATTAATGAAGCTTATTATAAAATTAATAACTACATTAATAACAAGGATGCATGGAGGCAAATTGCACAAGCGCCTTCTGGACTACATAATATAGATAAACCTAGATCGATGATAGTGAATGAAAAAAATTACCGAGTATCTTGCCAGGTTCTTATCGACATGGCTGTAATTTTGAGAATCTAGCAGTAGAATCATTAACTTTCATCAGTGCCTCTTTGAGGCCCATGTGAATAAACGATTTTGAAGCTACGATTTTAGCTATGGTCTTATATTATGGGGTAATTCTGTTGACATTGAGCGAGTTTTTATTATACAAAAGAGATGCATTAGGGTGATTAATAAAGCATGGTTTAGGGATAGTTGTAGGCCATTATTCAAAAAATGTAACGTGCTTCCTCTGGCTTGCATCTACATTAGAGACATGTATTCTGGCAAATAAACGTTTGAGTTTGAGAGAGAAGGCAACGCGCGGTCCGATAAAAACAAGACATCGCGTAAGTAGTACATATACGTAAATATATTGCAATATACAATTTGTATATTTATTTTAGGACTGCTAATATAAACACTACAAAATGTTAATGCTCTTTTCGTGTATCTAATTTTTCGAACCGGTATCACAAAACAGAAGCAGAACGTATATTAGCACCTACTGTTTTGTGGCAGAGACGATCGTATATAATGTATTATAATATTTTCATAATTTATTTTACTTAAATCGATCTAAATTCTGTTAATGATATTTAAATATTATAAGATAAACAACTAGAAATTGATGGTTCTATATAGCTATAAAAGGATTTAATAAATTTTAATTTAATATTGAATTAATATCTAAATATTTTCACTCGCACAGACTGGAAATTCTTATTATGTAAACTGGGCACCTAAGATACAGGCGTTGCTTAGTTTGGGCCCTCTGAAAATAATATTTATTTATTAGTAAACATTACAGAACAATCATAACAGGAACGAATTATAAAAATATGGGGTTGATCTAAATTGTATTCCTTAACCATGTATGCTAATAATTAAACGCAAGCAAAGCTTAAAAACACTGACTTCACCGCTTTATCTTCGGAACTTTGATCAGATTTAATGTACTGCACACGCATTATTGAAGATAACTCAAAAACTAGAGATCAGATCATGATCAAATAGCAATGGGACCACATGGAAAGTACCAGCTTTCAAATAAAAATGAGGTAGCTTTTGAAGAGAGAACATCGTCAATTTAGTCCACAGGATAAGCATTAATGACGATATTTCAAGAACTACTGATCAAATTTAAATGGGACCAATTGGAAAGCAAATTTTTTTGAAATCGATTCTCGAGGAAAGAAATTATGAGGTAACACAAAAAAAAACTGCCGACTTGAGTACCTCCTCCTTTTTTTTTGGTATAAACAGCTAATATTGCACTTAGTACATATTTATCTTTCGTTAAATAAATATCATCGATTAATTTTATTAAGTATCAACAGTAGGTATGTATAAGGTACTGTTGTTCGTTTCGTTCCAATGATATACGACAGTGGAAGGCGTGTGGGCAGAAACAGCTAATACAATTAGCACTAATGGATGGGTTTGTTTGTTCTTACCTCGCCTCGGTACGGCATTGGATACTACCATTTTTTTTTTAGATTTTGAGTGGAAAGTTGGCTAGAGTATCTTCTGGCAATATAAACGTAGCACGACATTAATAATACCTATCTACGCACCAATTGCCTATATTTCCTAAAACTATATACATATACAGTAAATACCTTAGTTAACAAGGCATCGAGCTCATAGGTAGCTCAAGTGCTCAAGCCCACTACGAGTGGGTAGCGTTCCCATCATGCTGGCGGCATTGCATATCTGAATTGCAACGTTGAATAACGAAAAAGTGTGAAATAAAAAAATAAGTTCACTTCTTACACTGTCTTGTTTTTTTTTTTATTTTGTAGTTGATTTTACATAAGCTCTAGCAATACATTTTGTTAAGATTTTGAAAATTATTATCACTACAAAGTAAGTAAGCTTTTGTTAAAAAAATACGTTCTCATGCAATATTAAGTTATTTTAAATGAATGAATGATTTTTTTTTTCTTGACTCTATCAAGACAAAATATAACATAAATAGATACAAGAATACTGCTCACAAAGAAACAAAAAAAAGAAAATTATACAAAACAAAAAGTGCCAAAAGGGTCATAACTGAGCATTCTTGTCAAGCGTAACACTAGGCGTTGATTTTCAGTCACCACCCATACTATTAATACCCATACCAAGCAGATGTTATGGATTTATTAGTCCTCATTCTAAAATTTCACATACTTATTTGAAACAATAAAAAATGACGATAAACAAAGCTAAAATAAAGAACTCTTTGAAAACACTACTAACAGCTACTCAATCAAAATCAAAATCGTTTATTCACATGGCCCCAAAGAGGCACTCATAAAAGTTAATGACTCTGCTGCCAGATTCGCAAAATTACAGCCATCTCGAGAAGAACATGGCAAAAAACTCGGCGGCGCATTTCTTTTTTAATACATTTTTTTCTTTATTAATTTTTTTAAATAATTCTTAATCACTAATATATTATAATAATACTGACCTAGGTGTATCGATATTATGTAGTCGCTACTATTTGTACGAGTTTAAAAAGTTCAAGAAACTGTGAAAGTAGGCAAACAGGAAACAGACCACCTCTAATGGGCTCTTGAGCAAATAAAAGATGAACGACCTTTTTATAATAGGGAATATGAATTTTTTCAAGTGTGTTTATTTGTGTACGGTTATACATTACTTACTAGTACAAAAATTCCATCTCATTCTACTAATAATATAAAAGCGAAAGTTTATGTGTAAATGTGTAGGTATGTTTGTTCCCTCTTCACGCTTTTACGGCTGAACGGATTTGAATGAAATTTGGAATACAATACAATACAATACAATAATTCTTTATTGCACACCAAATAAAAGTAAAATTGTAGAACTTAAAATAATACAGTTATAAGAGGTAGCACAATGGGCGGTCTTATCGCTTTAAGCGATTTCTGCCAGACAACCTTTGGATGGACAGAAAATGTGCAGGATGATTTGGGTTGGTGTGGCGTTCTATACTAATATAATATATCTAAATAAATAAAAATAAATAAAATAAAAACATACATAATACACATATACACAATATATATATATATATATATGATACATATAATATATACCTATACAAACAGCTAACAAAATAATATTACCTAGCTATAGATTGACCAATAATGTTTAAATACCAACGTTTTAAATATGGCAATAGATTTAGCTTGCCTGATCGGCACAGGCAGCGCATTCCACAGACGGACAGCCTGAATTGTGAAAGACCTGTCATAGGTATGTGATGTGTGAGCAGGCATTTTCAGTTGTAGGGTATTGGATGACCGTAAGGAAAAGGAATTGGAAAGATAGAGAAACTTAAAGCGTTCTTTCAAGTATAAAGGAGTAGCAGGAGAGAATAGGATAATATAAAGAAAGAAAAGGATGTGAGTATTCCGCCGAAGACGAATGGGTAACCATGCGAGCTTCTTGCGGCTTTCTGACACATGGTCGTATTTCCGCAAACCAAAGATGAACCGGATGCAGAAATTTTGTAGGCGTTCAAGCTTGTCGAGTTGCTCTTCGGTTAAATCCAGATAACATGCATCGGCGTAATCTAAAATTGGGAAGAGAAGAGATTTTACGAGCTCAGTTTTAGTAGAAATGGGGAGAAAATTGCGCAGTCTTCTAAGGGAGGCAGCTGACGCATACATTTTACGGCTAACTTCAGTCAATTGAGGTCCCCAAGAGAGTTTCCTATCCATAATTAAACCTAGATTTTTCACCGTGTGACTAATTTCAATTTGGACACCATCGAATATTACTTGAGGGAGATGAAACCAATCAACCTTCGATATCATGCGAGAACTACCGATTATAATAATCTGAGTTTTAAGAGGATTGACTGTAAGGCCGAATGATCCACTCCACTCTCGTATGCTTTTCAAATCCCTATTAGTTTGTTCAATGACTGAATGTAGTTGATCTAGTGGGGCTTGTGAATAAATTTGTAAATCGTCTGCATAGAGGTGATAAGAAGAAGATAGTTTTTGCGAGATTGAATTTATAAAAATTGAGAAAAGAAGAGGGGATAGAACGCCGCCCTGTGGAACACCAGCAGTTACACTACACCAAGAAGAATACGATTCTTCAATGCGTATACGCTGCCGGCGCTCATACAGGTAACTACGAAACCAATCAATCACCGTTGGAGATATGTTATGAGAGCGTAGGACTGCTAACAAGATATCAAAATCAACATTATTGAAAGCATTGCTGAAGTCCAGTAGTGATAGCACAGTAAGATGACCATTGCTCATGCCAAACCTGATATCGTCAGTGATTTTAGTTAATGCGGTTACAGTACTGTGACCAGGTCGGAAACCGGATTGAAATGGGTTAAGGAGACTGTTTTTAATTAGAAAAGATGAGAGCTGTTGATGAACAAGACGTTCTAGCACCTTAGACAAGAAAGGAAGAATAGAGATAGGACGAAATTCAGAGAAGGACGAGGGGTTTGATTTTTTAGGTAGAGGTGTTATTTGAGCTTCTTTCCAAATTTGTGGAAAAAACCCTGAGGAGATAGAGTAGTTAAGGAGATACTGGATTACAGGTAGGATTTCTTCAAGTATGGGGAGAATCATTTTCCGGCTGATGCTATCACTGCCTACAGCATTAGAGTTTATTGATTGTACGCTTTGGAATGTACATAGCTAATACCTAGGATTAACACATAGGTTACTTTTTGAATTGATAATAGCGGGCGAAGCCGCAGAGCACGGCTAGTATCTAATTTTATAGGTTCGGGCAATTTTAAACGCAACAATTTTTTCGTTCTTTCTGTTACGTGTAACAATCATGGCTTCCGTAAAGGAAAGTTGACCAATCATTGACATCAAAAATATGGAAACTAACGTCACGAATTAGCCCAAAGCGTGCGTTTTGCTATTTGGCATTTCCCATTCATTTTTATAACGTTTTATTTAATAAAATTCCCAATTAAAAAGCATTTAAAGAAAAAATATTTTTTATTAGTAATTCTATAGTTTATATTATGTATACAGGGTAAAATACAATTTACACCAAATAAAGTCTCGAGACATACAACATTTATTATTTTATCTGTGTAGACACTCATCTCACATATTAAAGTAATTAACGTTTAAATAATTTGTTTATGAAAGTATTTTAGGAATATATGTTGGTGGGAATGTGAGTGCGAAAGCGTTGGTTTATTTTATTATGCATTGGCTAATTTTTTTAAACTTATTTTACTTTATTTCGCTTAACATCTTAATTTTTCTAAGGTTCTAAATCTAAGATTTATAAATGCCTCTAAATAGCATGGAAATAACGGTTTTTTGATGGGTATAGAAAAATCTACCTGTCCGAAACGGTACAACCAGTTTTTGTGTTGAGCAGGCTGGTATTACCTAACCTCTCATTCATGCTTCACACTCCACTTGAACCACCAAGCCAGATCCTTGTTTGAGCATACGCACGTAATAGGGTTGTCTCTATTATAACTAAAAACATTATTGAACTAGACAATTACAACCTTTTTATTAACTATTAACTTTAAAAATTTTGAAAAATATGTATATCACCAAGATTCACTTTACCTATAAGAATTTCATTTTTTTTTTCTTTGGAAGCAAACTAAATGGAAAACAAAAGGCGTTGATTAAAAAACTTTCCAAAAAAATAATCAAACACCTTTTCTAGGAGACATATATAAGCATATTCCCTTATTTGTTTACAATCTAGCCTGTATTTGGATTATGAGTAATTTGAATTTAACTTAGGTTGTGGTAATTGGAGTCATCAACAACTAAGAATTTCTCCATTAGCACTTTTCTTATTGTTTCTATTAAGGGGAAGACTCTTTGTTTATGTGTTCTTTAAGGTAGTCGGTACTACATTACACTATCACACTAGTTCAAACGGTTTCGTTCTTTATAGTCTTCTCAATATTTCCGTGAGGTCGAGGAGCTGTAAAAAATAATGCACTAAAAATTAACACGTAAGGAATCACAAATCATCACACAGGGAAATTGGTAGGTGTTATACTCTATCACTCTTTTAGGACCAATAATCAAAATAATTATTTGGGTAATAACAAAAAACTAATCAATAAGTACCACAGCCAAGAGAAAACAAAAACGAAAGTCGTATGTGGTACTAAAGAAAGAGAAAGAAATAAAAAAATCTCTTTTTTGTGTGGTAACCCTACGTGAGTAAACGTAACACGTATAATATACAAACCGGCTCCCGTGTTAAACAACCTCTCCACGAAGCAATGTTTGATTTATTAATTTGTTCGTATGAATGTCATGTTTGTTTGTCAACATTGTTGATGATTTCTGAGAAAGGCTTCCTATTATTCCTGAGTGCTGATATAAATAATGTAGGATCAAATATATGAGAAATATTGCTAATGATGAGGCTACTCGGATCTGCAGGAATAAGCAGAACGAAGCGATTTTAAAGTTTCCAAACATAATTGATCGAGCGTGAGATCTCTAAGTTGACTTGGGTGGTTCAGCAGTCTGTGCGTCCGTCAGTCTGTCAAAGGTACCTAGCGTCTAAACCGTACAAGTGAATAACTTCAAAATCTCAGAGAATATGTCAAGCTATGGCCTAAAGTCAGAAATGGGAATTAAAATGATATAAATGTACATGTTAAATAATAAAATATATTTTTCATGTGGCAGCTATCCTTGAAAGCCAGTAATTTTAGCGTATTTACAATCCTTGACCACATTAGGTGAGATCGTGGTCAAATGATAACCTATCAAAGATAAAAATGTGAATGTTTTTAATTCCTGTACATTACTACATCATAGTTTTATTTACAAAAATAGGGCAGCTAAAACACTCCCCGAGAGGTATACAAGAGAAACCGACTATCGTTACATTTATCCAGGGCAGACCAACATAGCTAACCATCGCCACCCTTGCAAAAGGATCACACTTAACAAATGGCTGCAGTTTTTTAAATGCACAGTCGTAGTAACCGTATACTGAGCATCAACATTACATAAGATAATTATGATAAACTATTGATAATAGTACCTTGAGAGCCGTTTTAAACTGAAATAATATATCAGAATGTGGAAGTCTACTTATGTATGAGGTTCTTGGCAGGTTTTTTTTCTAGAGACTACTAATTTGAGAATCTGGTAATAAGAGTAACTATATATATCGCAAGTAGCGCAATTTTAAATTAAAGTTGTAATAAATGAAATGCTTACTATGAGTCAACCGTAACAGATAGAGATGTGACATTGCGGGATTCTCTTTAGGATTTTAAAGATACTACAGTTCCTTTCTACATTATTTTTATGTATCTTTTAAGGTTTAGCCATCGTAAGCCATATACATTTATTTTTCGGTGACTTGTTTGCCAAATGCTTTCTCTACTTACATAAAAACTTTATTATGTTTCATTATATGTATAAACCTTCCGTGAAAAAATATCTACCGGACGGTGACAACCGCATCAAAATCCGTTGCGTGGTTAAGGAGGAGTTAGTGGATAAACAGACAGACGCGCAAAGCGAAATTCTTTTATACTATGTAGAGAAGGTGTGGTCGCCAGAGTTATTTATATAATACTAGCTTCACCCGCTATTATCAAGGTAAAAAGTAGCCTATGTGTTAATCCTAGGTTTAATCTATGTACATTCCAAATTTAATCCCAATCCGTTCAGCCGTTAAAGCGTGAAGAGGGAACAAACATACTGACAAACAAACTTTCGGTTTTCAATATTAGTAGGATTACTATTACGTAGAAGATTAGTCACTGTTTTACAGTGTGCCGAAGCTCTACCATCCCTGGGTGGTTGCAAGGAATAAGTGGCAGGTAAGCATGGCATTAGCAACGTTGTGAAGTATTAACCCAGATTACGACTGACATTTACATAATCTTATTGACTTACTTATTTTACTCGAAGACGTCTACGTTACGTTTTCCATGGAATTTGTTTATGTTGGTCTCTTTCAAAATGGGAATAACCTCTATTTAGATTACGCATAAAATTGTTCCAAGGACGAAGAATTTGACTGAATATTGTTTTTTTTTTCCTTTTTGGGTATGTATGTTCTCTAGTCTTGCATTTTCGTTTATATCATCTATCTTTTTTTTTTCATTAATCTTCTAAATTCTAGTTAAGATACCATGCTACCATGCATGGCTTACGGTCTATTGTTATTCTCATCAACTTAACAACACTAGAAATTTTGCAATTAAACACAACATAAACGCTTTCACACTCACAGCCACACACTATGTTCGATGACTTTTGTCTTGGGTGCTGAAAACATTTACATCACACCTGTGACTGTATACAAACACTCCCTTGGGGAGAAAACTTGTGTTTCCACCGGGAATCGAACCCATTACCCGCTGCTTACAAGGCAGACCCACACCCAACTAAACCAACGGGCAGTTCGAGATATCTTCTGAAGAGCTCTAATAAGAGTTTATTGGCTGATATCTATTAGTATAATATTATCTTATAGTATTTGTTCATCGCTAGATGCAATATATATTGTAAATATATTATACAAAGGAATTTGCGTCACTATATATAGAGCGGTATCTAATGGCTTACCTCATCCGTTATCGCTTGCCTACAAACTCGTATGAGTTTGTACGTGATTGACGTGTTATTACGTTTGTAATGATTAAGTTTTAACTTACTAATAAATCGATGAGACCATCTTCTACCAAGCGTCATCCGAGGAACCTACTCAGGCGTTACGATGCAAATAAATCTAAATGATTTTACAAATGCATTTTTTTTTTCATCACCATCATAGTTTAATTGAATAGTTATACTGGTCAAGTTAGCAGTAGTGGCGGTTGTGTTGGTGAACTTGGTCCTAAGTAATTAAGAAACTATGAAATTGTGACAAATTATAATTGACTGTAGAAATCAAAATTACAACAAGTACGGATATATTATATAATAATATGTTCTTCTCACAGTATCTTAAAATATCAAGCGTTATGGATTTTTTTAAAGGTGCCATCTTAAGATACGAAGTATAATGTAACATATCGCTTAATAAATACGTGTGGCATCTATGACGGCCTACGAGAGAATGAATATTTTCGATATATTATGTTATGTTAGCCGTGTGTGACCCTAAGATGTTATAATATTTTAAATGCACATACCTTAACATGAAATATAAACACATAAATGAATATAAACGCTTTCACACTCAAATCTCCACACTAAGTTTGACGACGGGTTATGGGTGCCAGAAACATTCACAGACACAATCACACCCAGAATCAGAAACACGAATTTCCCTTATGGAAAAAACTTGCGTTTCCCGACCAACCCAAAAGAAATATAATAGCATCTTCGTGGCGACGCCCTTACGTTGATGTGGGTACTTAATTATACTAATAGGTAGTAAATATCTATTTCAGTCAGGATTTTACTTTTATTTAGTTTCATCTGTACCGTTGTCTTTCTGTCAGTCTGTAATCAAATCTTGTAAGTTAAATTAGACCCACTTTCCGATTTCTGATTTACATATGACTTAAATTTGGAGTACTTATGTACCTACCTATCTTCGGTGTCAATACGGTAGATGACCATAGGAACTTCTGAACTAAACAAGATAAACCCATCGAATTTAGGCTGGTTTGATTCGTCTTGACAAGCTCTCTGGTTTCAAAACTTTTTACAATTGGTAAAAGCTTGATTTAAAAAATATTTTAAAGTATTACTTGTTTAAATTTCTTAGACCAATTTCACTCTATCTAACTTAATCTCACTCTGAGCCAAGATTGCCAGTTCAAAGCCTTAAGTTTTACACGCGCCAGAATCAGCCAATATAGCCGGCAGATTTTATATTTCCTTGCCAACGCCGCAGGACTACGAATTACAGCATTTCCTCGAACTTATTTGAAGTTATCTACATACGTTGAAGCCGAGGATGCCTACATTTTTCTCGGAGATTAGATCACGCCAGAGCGCTATAAAGGCAAAGTGCCTATTAACCTAATAGCCTCTTTACAGCCTCGTGATTAGATTCATCATTAATGAAAGGAGTTTAGTCGAGTTTAGTCACATATGTGAAATATCACCTTAACAAAACAAATAAACAATAATAAGGAACGGAAATATCAATATTAATGTTAAACCGCCAGTTCTAAACAGCGGGTTCGAGTCTAGGTGGAAACACAATTTTACTCCGCAAGGGAAATAAGTGTTTCTTTTTCTTTATTCAAGGTAGGCAAAACTACTTACTTACAATTAAAAAAAAACCAAATAAAAATCAAACTTCTGGTACTGGATGTGATTGTGTGTCATTGTTTCGGTACCCACGATACAAGTCATCGAACTTAGTATGGGATTGTGAGTAGTGTGGATGTTTATGTTATGTTGTCAAAAGGATATGAATATGTAATAATTAATCTAATTTTTTAATCGATAACTACCAATATCGTTTCCATGCTTCGAACCAGTTTTTCGATTAGTTAAAACATACCTACTTCCAACAATCTCACTAAAGTCAATTACACGAAAAAAACAAGCGATTATCTTATTTTATTTAGAGAGTCGGTATATTGCCAAACATTCAATTTACCTGTTTTTTTTTTAATATAAAAGCCAAAGAAGAATACACATAAATAAACACAATATTATTTGCGTACATTTACAAATGTGGATTAACTCAAAATCAAATATCTACCAACATTTATACTAGTTCCTCTAAACAGATACTCTATCAAATGAAACAAAAGCAAATAGAGAATTCAACCTATATGCCTAAAAAAACATTTTTTTTATGTAATTTGTAGTAGAGGTAAAAATAACCATTTATCAAAGGGTATTTTAGCAATTATAACAAAATAATCTTTAGTTAACAATAAGTTAACATTGAGTAAGCCGGGCCTAACAATAGTACCTAATTCATGGATTTATCTAATTGGATGTAATTAATGGAATTAGGCTAACCTCAATCCTTGTTTGTATAGGATTATAATTTGGGTGGGTTTGGTTAAGATGCTGTTATAGGAAATAAAAAAAACATTGTATATGGAACCTTATATGTAGCCGTGGTGGGCAAGTATCTGCCCTCTTCGCCGTGGATATTTGATTCCCGGCAGGAGCACAATTTTGCTTCCCAAGAGAACTTTGTGCTTCTAATTCTGTGAGAGTCATAAATGTTTCTGGTCTAAGTCTTTGAACTAATAAACGTAATGTTTTAATAAACTTAGGCTTAGATACACGTTTGTATACTTCCGTTATTCGAAAATATTACATCGCGTCAAAATAAAACAAATAATAAAAGCGATTCGACACCAAATTCACACGTCGAACAAGAACTGTCCCAATTTAATCCGAAATCCTTACATTGTATTTAAAGCTGAGTCCACACGAGCGAGCACGTTATCAATTACGTCGTTTAAATGTGTGTTTATACGAGGCGGTGGCGAGTGGTGACAAACAACGGCGCCCGCAGGTTACAAATCAAAGGTTCTGCGTGAAGAGAAACGTGAATCTCGCAGGTTCTACTAAGTGTTTGAACAGGGATCAAACTGTTCAGGCAAATTAATTTCACATGGTTATAAATAATTATTCTGGTCCGCTGCTAAATAATGTTAAATTTACGAAAATTCTCAATAACTTAAATGCAATGTAAAAAGTATTTTATGAACTTAATTAACCCACGATACAAGTGTTTGAACTTAGTGTAGAGCTATGTGTTCAAAAAACGTTAATTTATTAGAATTTACTAAAGGAAGAGTATGCCTGAGATATATTTATAGCTATAGAATTACGAAATTACTCATAAAAATATTTTCTTATTTAAATGCTTTTTAGGAGGAGGAGGTTCTATGTTCACTGTATGTATTTTTTTATGTATGTTCACCGATTTCTCCCCCATTTCTGGACCGATTCTCAAAATTCTTTTTTTGTAGATTAGACTTCAGAGGTTGTCCCATATAAATTTTATCGTAATCCATCTAGCCAAAACCAAAATTTAAGCGGTGAAGTCAGTTTTATGAAGCTTTGCTTACGTTTAAAATTATTATAAATAAAATGTGTTAAATGCATGGATATGCTGTTGGCTAGCCAGACTGATCCGTGACGTCATTTCTTATATTTTATATTTCAATTATTGGTAATCTTTCTCTTACGACAGTCACGATCGGAGCACTGACGACATAGAAAAATCATCAAAATGGCCTGTAAAAAATTGCCCTGTTTGCATTTTTACCTGACTGCCCGGGAAAAGTTATGTTTTTCGCGCGTATCTTGTATGTAAGTTTGTAATTTCTTTATTACCTCGTATCTTACATGCGGCTGAATGGATTTCGACAGTTAAGGTATCGTTTTATTCGTCTTACAACCCAAGTGTTTGAAAAGAGAAAATAATATGTCAGATTTTTCTTTTGTTTTCAAAAGGACAGGTTCTCAAAAGGACAGGAGTACACTTAAGCAAAAAAAGGAAAACAAACTTTTTGTACAAATAGTTTCATTATGTACGTATCAATACAGGCGGCGTTGCAGGCACTGCAACATCGATATTTCTGATCTTAAACATCAGATATATTGAGATCAATTTAAGTATCAACTAAAATATCACTTGACGCAAAAAAGTCACTCCCAAAGCGGGCCAATGTGATAACTGGGTCGTCATTCCTGTATATGTATAATTTAAAGTCGTAATTTATCAGTCGTCATCAGCTATCAGTGCGAAGTAAATTGTTCTCTAGTTCTTTATTATTCGTCGACTCGGAAACTTTGCTCCACTCATAACGTTTCAGGCATAGTTTCTAAAGCCTCTACTCCATATCAAATTACAATTACAAATTAAATATAATGTGAGTATATAAAGGCTTTATCCAGTTAAACTCCAGAACTTTAACACTTCACCAGATCTGTTTAAGATTCTATATGGTAATTGAGAGGCTTTAGCGGCACTCAGAGTCGTTAATTCGGACCTTACGACTATGCCCCGGTTTGTATCGGATTCCCGACTCTCGAATTTCCATAAGAAACATCGTAGAGTATTAGATAATGTATTTTAGTGTTGGATTAAGGAAACGATATTGCTAACATAAGGCCTTGCTACTGCAGTACCTATCTAATTTTATTACGGTAAGAGCTTGGGCTCGCTAAGTTTTGTATGAGTCATATTTATGCATAATACATTTTTTGAGTTGCTGCCTCAAAAATGTATGTTTGTAAGGAAGCACCACAATCTCTACAAAATAGACACAAACCCACTAAGACAGTACAAATTGATACTACCAGAACCCAAACAAAAATGATCAAGGCCCTAAATATGTAATAAAATACCTACCAAATAAAAAAAACAGATTTGCCTTGTGGCAGTTTAGTTTGTACTAAACTTCGCTAATTCTTAAAAAAGTTATGTTATTAACCCCGACGCAAAAACGATAGAGTGTTAAAAGTTTGAAGTGTCTGTATGTGTGTGTGTGTGTGTGTGTGTGTGTGCGCGTGTGTCTGTGGCATCATAGTTCCCGAATGGATGAACCGATTTTGACTTTGTTTTTTTTTTGTTTGAAAGGTGAATTAGTCAAACATAAAAGTGTTCTTAGCTATGTTTGATGAAAATGGTGAAGCTGTTTTTCAGTTAGAGCGTCGTCGGGGGTTTTATCAAAATTTTGATTTTGCCACTTGTTTACCCTAATTGAATATATGGAAGATTATAAATAGTTATCATATTTTTTATGACTATTTTTATGTCAAATAAGTTGTCATGGAAAATTTCAAATATTTTGTTTTGTTCTTGACTTTGTGCTCCCAGAGCGCCCTATTAAATTAAATGTGACGTCACATACTAATACCAGCGGACAAACAAGACGCTTCCAACGACATGTCATCTGTCAAATTATGATAAGTAGTTTAAAAGCTATGAGGGAACAAATGAACAAACATACACACATACCCGTCAAAAATAAAACCCTCCCTTTTGATTCACCATAGTCGCGTAAAAATGAAGGGCTACCCCCATAAACCTAAACAAACAAACAAACAAACGCATTCACACTCACAGCCCCACACTAAGTTCAAAGACTTGTATCGTGGGTGCCGGAAACATTCACATCACATACACAACTACACCCAGAACCAGAAGCACAAATATCCCTTGAGAAGGAATTTGTGTTCCTGCCGGGAATCGAACCCAGGACCCACGGCGCAGAGGGCGGACACCTGTCCACTGAGCCAATTGGGTCGTCAAAAGATAAAACTTTCGATAAACCTTCTAAAGTCAAAATATATATTGTATTTTTAAAACTTTGCAAAATTGATTGAATTGAACTTTTATCAGATAATTCCGTTTAATCGTTGATTATCTCATTAGAAAATAAGAAGCGTGTTAAGTTTTCCAGTTTCATACAAGTTAATTTCCACCTCGTGCCAAAATAATACGTACAATTTTGCTTATACCGGTTTACTCCCTGTTGCGAAATTTTACGATATTAAAGTAACTTCATTTGCATAATTATTTTCGTCAGAACTTTTAATAAGTACCGAGTGCCTAGATAGCAGTCGCTCAAGGAGCAAAGTCATGTTAGAAAACTGTTAGGTACCTATTTACCAAACTGTAATTTTGCGAATCTGGCAGTAGAGTCATTAACTTTAGGGAGTGCCTCTTTGGGGCCCATGTGAATAAACGATTTTGATTTTAATTGATTTTTATTTTGTAGCTTAGCTCTTTTTTAATTATCTTCTTTAAAGAAAAGAAAACATTTAAAATATACTTTGAAGCTTTGCTTTCGTTTAAAGTATTTAAACGCAAGCAAAGCTTAAAAAAACCAACATTTTTCCGAGACCCTTGATCAGATCTTGTAAATTTTTATATGGTATCAACATACATTTTCAAATAAAAAAAAATAGATCGATCCGGCCGTCTACATTTTTTTTTTTTTTTTATTTGTGACAGACTAGTGTTTGACCACTATCTCACCTGATGGTAAGTGACGATGTGATCGAAGCTGGTAAACACACTAGACCTGGAATACGCAGGCTCTCAAAGAAAATACAATCGAATTGAGAACCTCCTCCGATTTTGAAGTCGGTCTTTTTGGTGTTTGTGCATTGTTCCGATCAGTACATTAAGACATTCAGACCTAACCGACCGGAGGGGTATTATGTTGCTATTTCTATAGTCACGTTGTTACATTAATATTATAAAATATATTTATTATTTTGTTATGTTTAGAAAACTAATTAAAAATAGGTTTTCATAAACAACTTCAAAAAATCCTCAATTCGGTTGTGTTTTTTCCGAACTCTGTCATTTATAAATCAATTTGGACAATATTTATCTCATTTGAAAGGATTTGGGACCAATTTGGAATTTTTAGTCGCATAGAATGTTATAAAAATCGGTTCAGTGTTTTGGTTTCAATGGCAAAAAAAACTAGAAAAAATATGTCATCCAAGTATTCTTAATGGCGTATTTTGCTTTCCGGTGACTTTTTAGTGGTGTGGTCATTATAGTCACACACTTCACATAACACATCACACATTATTATGACTAACAAACAAATAATGTAGCGATTTCCCTCACGGTTTATTTAATCGCTTGTTCATTTAACACGGTTCATTTACGGGTATTATTCTTCGTATTGTTGCGAGACTAGTTTAGGAAAAGTCGGTGCTGCAATATATTTTAAATAGTTATAAATCTTTTTATCAAATTGAAAAAGGTACAATTTTTGTGTTTAAAATACTCAAATACGATTTATTTTCGGCACAAAAATCAGGGGTAAGTACTATAATGAAAAGCAAAGACTAATGGTTATATCATCTTTGATGAAAAGCAATCGCTTAATTAATTTAACATTATTTGTACTTATAAACAGATATTATTAGAAATATAAATTTATTTTTAGACTACTTAGAATAAAATCAATTTGTTATGAAAATAAAATATATACAAACAAACAAACGCATTCACACTCATAGTCCCTCACTAAGTTCAAAGGCTTGTATCGTGGGTGCCGGAAACATTCACATCACACACACTTTACACCCAGAACCAGAAGCACAAATATCATAATTCCTTAGACCAGTTTGATGTAAAATCGCAGAAAATTGCAGAACTGTCTGCTGGCTAAGTCGGGTGCGCGTTCGCCTTTTGAGCATCTGGTGTCGGGTTCGATTCTCAGAGGAAACACAAGTTTCCTCCCCAAGGGAAATTGGTGTTTTCGATTTCGTAATGTAAATGTTTCCGGCACCCACGACACAGTCATCGAAGTTAGTGTGGGGCTGTGAAGAAAGCGTTAAGATTTGGTTTATGTAAAATACTAAAAAAACGTGAAAATATCACAGTTAGTAATTATATCGAATGGAAATCCCAGACAGTAGTATTTATATGTATTCGGTTGCAACAAACAGCGAGAGTATTGTGTTATCTGTAAATTCGTATAGAAGATGACGTCATTTGACACAGTCGCGGGCGTTTCAACAATTCGGCGTCGATTCGGCACGTTTCCATCTGATGACGTTATTATGCATATTAACTCACAGATGAAAACGCAACCTAAATACTCGCTGTTTGATAAAGCGTTTAATATCTATTCAATAAAACTACAACTTAAGTACTACTGCAATTGTAGAAGTTAAAGTTTTTATGGGAGGGCGTTAAAATTCTGATCCGCAACCTTTTTGTGTGACGAAAAGTGATGCGGGTAAACACTGTGATAAATAATTAAAATGTTTCCCTGTAATACAAAAGTTTCACTCCTCTCATGTGTTTGCGACACACCCTTTTTTACCGACTTCCCAAAAAAGGAGGAGTTACTCAAGTCGACTGTATATTTTTTTTTTATGTGTGATACCTCATAACTTATCTCCACGTAAGCCGATTTCGAAAATGTTTTTATAGTTGAAAGATGTTCCTTTCTAATTGGTTCCATTTAAATTTGATCAAGATCTGATCAGTAGTTTTTGAAATATCGTCAATAATGCCTATTTTGTACGCCTACTTTGACGATGTTCTCGTTTAACTTCTTTCTTTTAACTTCTTCGATTCTTTTTTTTTTTGAAAGCAGGTGCTTTTTTTGTAGTCTCTTTGAAATTTGATCAAGATCTGATCTCTAGTTTTTGAGTTATAGTCAATAATGCGTGTTTAATACATTAAATCTGATCAAGGTTCCGAAGATAAAGCGGTGAAGTCGGTGTTTTTAAGCTTTGCTTGCGTTTAATTATTTTGTTTATATAAATACATCCATTCTAGACAAAAATAAAACAGAAAATATAGAAAAGTCCTCTCTAAGTAGCCGCTGAGCTACTCAAGCACTGCCTCAAGCGAGTTATTATTAACGTCTTAAAATGACGTGTGACGCCAACTCCTGGAAAAGTTTGAAATCATTACGGCCATCTAGTCTAAATTGCAGAAGTTGTATAATATCCTACTAATATTATAAATCCGAAAGTTTGTGTGTAAGTATGTGTGTTCCCTCTTCACGCTTTAACGGCAGAACGGATTTGGATGAAATTTGGAATGTACAATATAAAATAATATATAATATACCTAGGATTGACACATAGGCTACTTTTTAACTTGATTATAGCGGGCCAAGCCGCGGGGCACGGCTAGTATATATATATATATATATATATATATATATATATCCTACTAATATTATAAATCCAAAAGTTTGTGTATTTGCTTGTTCCCTCTTCACGCTTTGACGGCTGAACGGATTTGGATGCAATTTGGAATATACATAGATTATACCTAGGATTAACACATAGGCTACTTTTAAACTTGATAATAGCGGGCGTAGCCCCGGGGCATGGCTAGTATATATAAATATATATATATATATATTATACATGTTTACAATCTATATAACTATAGCATTAGCTAGGCAGAATAAAAATATAACATTTAGAAAAAAAAATCGCTTGAGGCGGCATTTGAATCTACGGCCATAGGACATTGCTCCGACCGCTGAGCTACTAAAGTCCTGGCCCAATCGATGAATTTCATCCGTTTCTTGGGTAGATCAGTGGTTAGAGCAATAGGGCATGACACAATATGGCAAAGCTATATTTTTCATTCACATTTAAGTGCTGTCAAGTTAGTCAGAACTTGGATATCTATGCAAGCTTAATCGAGTATGTTATTGGACTACAAACACGCGCCTTTCTGCTTCTGCAGTTCATATTTTAATTGATAAACTAGCATGACAGCACTAAATGTATGCTATCTCTGTCATGTGTTTCTATTTTGTAAGAGACAGGGATAGTTTAAATTTAATTTAGTGAGTGTACATTAGAATCGAGGCCAATATCTCAACCACTTATTTTAAAACATTTTTCTTCTATCGCGGACTCAAAACTCGGACGTCCCAATGCAACGTTTTAGTTGTGGTGCAACATATGGAGCTCTTGGGAATCAGCGAAGGCCTTCGGGCATGTCGCCGGTGATATGAGAAATAACATTGCCTGTCTTGGCGATATTCTCGTTTCTTGAGAAAGGTTGATCGTTGCTGTTACGAGCTTGTTTAAAAATCAGAGAAGAGGAATTTTGGCACTTATGTTATACGTATATACCTGAGAGTAATGGCGCTTACAGTGAGTTTAAAACAAGCGTTTATGGGTTAAATATGAAATATTTTACCAATAATTGAAACGCAAGCAAAGTTTAAAAAAAAACCGACTTCATCGCTTATATTTCGGTTTTGGCTTGGCTGATTTCGATAAAATTTATATGGGTCCACCTCTGAAGTATACTCTACCAAAAAAATAAACATCAAAATTGATTTTTAATTGGTGGAGATATCGCGAACAAACATAGAATAAACATAAACATAAACATAAACGCTTGCACACTCACAGCCCCACACTAAGTTCGATGACTTGTGTCGTGGGTGCTGGAAACATTCACATCACACACAGAACCAGAAACACAAATTTTCCTTGGGGAGAAAACTTGTGGTCCCGCCGGGAATCGAACCCGATACCCGTGCTCAGAAGTCGAACGCTCACCCAATAAATATACGAATAAAAACATACAGTCGAATTGAGAACCTCCTTTTTTGAAGTCGGTTAAAAATATTTTTTAATAAGTAGAAAAACCCCAAACGGAAGGTTTTATGGGTTGCAAGTCCACTTTCAATCACTTTCATCACAATATGTAGCTTTTGTTAGTTATACCAATATTTTTTTAATCCAAACTTTTACAACTTCAAATCACCCAAATCTACAAAGATCCAAACATACTCACAAACTTCGGCACAGAATTAATACTATAGTAATAATATAAAGGGTAATTTGTAAATACCAGAAAACTTTTAGAACCTGATTCTTGTTGCAACCCTTAGTTCATTTATTTCAACGACTTTCTTCTGAATTCTATATTTACCGTTATAATTAAGATGACGTATTCCATATAATGCGTAATTATTAGTTGTTTAAACTTACGCGCCTCATAATGTGCATGTCAACGCTAGTTGACACTTGACGCCTTGACGAGAAAGATGATCAGTATTTTTGAAATTTATTTGAAGTAACAAAACGTATCAACGCGTATTTTTAGGAGAAGTGGGATTTTTTAAGCTTTTCTAGCGTTAAAATTATGTAAAATATTGTAGGTCTCTAAGAAGGTTGGCAAACTTTACCTAGAAAGTAGGTAGGCAAACTACCAATACGTACGCCTCACTATTATTGGCTTTTCCGTGCTTGGCCATGCCGTTCCAGAGCTGAGAATTGTGGCCCGAGGTCATGACGCGCTGGTATCAGCGTGCATAAATCAAATGCAATGTGTTGTAGGCACCGCACACCGTCCCCCAACGCGGAGGGAGGGTTTGGAACGAAATTATCGTAAGGAAAATTAGACAAAATCTGTCCAATATAATTCTAGAACAAAATTAGTGAATTAACTTTGAATTAATTTAGTGTATAATAGGGAACATGCGTGAGATTAAAATTTAGGCCAAGTTTTGTTTTTAAAGTTACACTTCTTTTGGCGCGTTTGGGCAAAAATATGAACGTGAATTTTACGATGCGCGCACACACCGACATCTGAAATCGACACCGTGAAGTTGGCTCATAATAAAATTGTCTCTCAAGTTTTTGTGACAACTGATTACTATATTCAAGGTAGTCATTGTCATGTATTTTTGAAGTGAAACTTCTTTAACGGCGTTGTGTACTTTTTTGGGATGGGTAAAAAATGTTCAACTCGCATCGGGACACGTGACCTGATCGAATCAAGAAAATTCGTAAGACGAAGGAGAAGAAGTAATATCCCCCTCTCTTTCTACCGCGCGGTGAAAATGTATGCCTGCTGCTGCTGTATACAACGTTAATGTTCAAGTTTTCACTTCTGCCGGCACTCCCGGAGCGCAACCCGTTGTTTTTTTTTCACAAACAAAGAGTACTGGCACACGGGATATAATTTTAGTTATTTTTGTTTTGTAACGCTAAAGAAGTAGAACTTCTTATGTGCGTACATAGGTACACATAAACTTTTTTTTTTAATCTTAGGTGTACAATTTACTCCTATCAAATATTTTTTTTATAAATAGGTTTTTATTGCTATTTTTTTACTTATTTTTGCTCTGCATTCTTTTGCGTTTAGCCAGAGCCAAATAATAAAATATTTCAAGTTAAACATATTTTATAAAAGAAATCCTAATCACAATTACTTTAAGTCAAGTAAGCAAAACCATTAACAGCTTGTAATGTTAACACTGCTTTAGTTTAAAAAAAAATGCAATAAACATAAACACAGCGTGTGAATAACACACACTCACAGCCACACACTTATACAATGACTTGTGTCGTGCGTGCCGGAAACATTCACATCACACACACAATTACACCCAGTACCAGAAACACAGATTTCCCTTGAGGAGAAAACTTGTGTTCTCGCAGGCGATACACCCAATGCTTAAAAGGCGGACGCGTACCTAATTAAGCCAACAGGCAGTTCAACGCACTGTTCGAACATTCTATGGACACTAGATAAAATTAAAAACAGTAGTAAATATGAGTAAATAACTATTTAGATCACGTCGCAATACTCGACGCTTAAAACGCTAAAAAGGTCGGCCGCAAACGTCAACATTCGCATAGATGTGCAAACGTCCAGAAGCGTGTCGTGCGAATGTGGAGCGGCTGAGTCCTCGAGATGACGAGGGTCGGCACTCCGTGTCGCTCAGGGCTGTCGCGTATGATTCATCACGATATACATCGGTGAAGAAAATAATAATAATATGTTGTGTTAGGATAATTACATACTCAACTGTACACCAGTGTAAGTAACACACTAATGTTACAAATGAAAAAGTTTTTGAGTGTGTTCGTATGTTTGTTACTTCTTCACGCTCAAACGGCTGGACCAATTTTGATAAAATTTAGTTGGAGGTAGCCGACACCCAGGATTAACACATTTTTATCCCGGAATTCCCGCGGGTAAAACCGCGGAGCCCAGCTAATAGTGCTATAAATTGTACGATATTGACGACCTAGTAGGCGACGTGGGGAAGTCTCTATGCCATCTGCGCCGTGTATCCTGGGTCCGGTAGGAGTGCCATTTTCTTCCCAAGGGACATTTGTGCTTCTGGTTCTGGGTGTGATTGTGTGTGTGATGTAACTGTTTCCAGTACCCACGATGCAAGTATTTGAACTTTGTTTGGGACTGTGAATATGTTTGTTTGATATACATGTTAAAATTGAAATTATCTGAGAGTAGAATTAACGAAAGCCTGATAATAGATTATGTTGAAAGATTGAATTACAAATAATTACAATCGACGACGATAGGTATCGTATTATACTATATTATACTATATAATAGCTGAAGTGGATTTAAAAACATCTATTTAACTCGGGCAAAGGCAATCAACAACCCTAATTAAGGACTATACACTTAAAAATACATATAACTACTATACTCTATTCATACCTACTTCTTACAGTTTGTAAGTAAGTCATTATAACTATTTGTGAATATCTCCTTCAATCAGTATTTAACAATATTAATTGATCAATAAATAGTAACGTGAATTAAAAAATAATAGCATAGATATCCTTTTTTGACAACCCTACGAGTAGGGTAGGCTTTGGTTACATAATCGTCACCGCCGCGGGGCATTGGGACTCTTAACTCCAACTTGACACGGCCTATTTCTGTACAGTCTGTGAAATTTTACATCTTTGCCACTCTCTCACTCTCTCAAGTGTTCGGAAAAGAGCGACGATTGTTGACTACGACGGGAAGACCGTAAATAATGAACAGGGGCTGATAGTGTCATTCAATTTCAGCGGACGTTTTTTGAGTAAATAAAAGGTTTAGTGTCGTAATAAAAACGAGATTTGCCGAGCGCTTTTACCAGTTTCATGAGTTGTATTTTAGTTTTTATCTCATATACAGTTTTTGTATATATTGTGATATTCAGCTTATATATATTATTATATTTTAATATGCTGCTCCGAGAGATAGATCGTAAGATGTTGTTTTTTTTAATAAGTAAAAGTCCCTTCCTATTAGGTGAGATAGCGGTCAAATGCTTGCATATCTTGCATAAAAAAAATATTTGGTATTGTTTTTTCCTTAAGTTTGTGAAGTCATGACGTTGGGTTGGGACTGAAAATCAGTGACTAAGGTCTAACCTTAGTTGTATGCTGAGTCGTAACCCATATTCATGACACTCGCAACATTCACACTTCTCTTTCTTTTATTTGTTTTATTCTTGATTATTTTTATTTAAATTTATATGTATATTATTTATTTTGCTGTTTGTTTGTAGTGTAAATGTTATGTGTGTATCATATATAATCAATGTTTTTCTTTCTTTCTTTCTATTTTCTAGAAACAACCTCTTGTACCTTATTCTAAGTACTGACTACTGAGCGATAGGTACTGCAGATGTGAACACAACAACAAGCAAGCTACAAGCTTAAGCTTACCATTTGGCGAATAACTTGTTCCGTCTCTTACCTGAAATAAGAATGAAATATTACAATGACATCTTCACAATTACTTATTGATCAAATCTTTCTGGGAAGAAACCAGTAGGAACGAATATTGCTAACAAATATATTAATTAAAATTACAATAAAAATATATTTACTGCCCATAAGTACAAATACAATAAAATTAAATAAACAAAATTATATTTAGGCAAGCAACACAATCTTCACATGAAATCCTAAAATTGGGTTGGATTCAGCGTATACTGCGCGTATTTTTTCATATGCTCATCATTATTAAACGATCAATAATTTATTAAAACCAACAACATCGTAAACAAATCAGTTACAAGTCTTATCCAAAAAAATTATAATAATTAGGAACATCAATATCTTGATCATTATATCACAATCTCAAACATACATTTTACTATTTGTGTATTTGTATGTGTGTTCTAGCAGACAGAGATTGAGCATTGCCAATCAACGTGGCAATGCTGCCAGCATTTTGGGTACTTTGCCTACTGGTAGCGGTCTATTAGATTAAGTTTTGTACATATTTATATCTAGTTATAGTTTTTTTTATGGTTAATTATAATCTAGTTTTGAGTTTAATGTAATATATAATAAATTATTACTTCTGACGTAGAATTTAAATAGTAACATGCATTTTTCTAAATTATCCCTAGAATTTAAAAGTCGTATCAAAATATTAAAATATATGTATCACGGTATAAACTTAAGTTGCGCTGCATACCGCAATACCACAGCTCTAAGTACAAAACCTATCTGTCTACACCTGCTGGTATTTGTAGAATCTGCATCCATTACGGGCCTGATGCCAAGGCACGACACTTCACCCATATACGGTTGAACTGTCCATCCCGTTCGGGAAAAGTGTTAGCATCTTTACTTTACTATGCAAGCAAGTGATTTAACTTCTTGCCAAGTGCCGAATAGTAGGTACGCCTTGTCTAAAATGGTAATAAGTTCATTTTATTTAATAATTAGTATTAATTAGCCATGCTAGACAGAACTACAATGTTAAATTTAGAAAGGAAACATTACCGCTTGAGGCGGGGATTGATACCGCGACCATATTGCTATTGCTCTAACCGCTGAGCTACTCAAGCCCTGCCTGATGCGACGAGTTATCCTTTCCTTATTATTAACATCTTACGGGGACGTGTGACGTTATCTACCGAAACAGTCAAAATGTACAACTATGGTAATATGCGTTTGGAACTGTAATATGTCAAAACTTTTACTTTCTAAATAGCACAATGTTAAATAGCACCAGATAACAAGTTAAAGTTTTAAGTTTTTAAGTCCAGCAAAGGTGTGGAAATCATTTTTTGTTTAATTGACTGAAGAAAAATACGTGACCGATATTTTTTGATAATGTTAATTACGGTCTAAATAAAATTTAGAGAAAACAAAACTTTCACATTTATAATATTAGCATATATTGTTCCGATACACCAAGGTTTAAGTACGATTAGTCCTCATTCAATATCGCTAGTTTTCGAACCCAGGCCTTCCAAAACAATGCGGCTCTAAAACAAAGCCCTGGCCATTTGCCAGGATACGCACAACAATAAGTTAATTCCCCATTAATTTGGGGAGTTTTCGCGCAAATCTGCGGCTTGCTATGCCTCTCGAGAGCTACAATTTGTTGAGGAAGGAATAACCCGAAATAAGCGATAAGCAGCTCTCCCATATAACGGTTTTAGCTTAACTAAGTTTACGGCAATGATTATATTTATTTATTTATTCTTTTGCACAATATAAATGTACACGGAGTGTAATGCTAATACATAATATTTGCTGCCAGTCGACCGAGAAGGTGCAGAAAAAAAAATTCGTATTATAGTAACTTTAATAAATAGCATAATTGATGAGTCATCACAGACTAGGTGTAATTGATCAAAGCGAAGCGATCGTTTGATTGTTTTTTTTTTTTTTTATTCGTTATAGGCAAACTTTTGACCACTATCTCATCTGATGGTAAGAATTGAGCGAAGCGAGGTCTCTAAGTTGACTAGGGTGGCACAGCTCATATTTATATAGAATTTTAAACTGGTGTTATAATTTTGTAATTTACTCTTTCATATACGAATAGCTTTGTGGTCGACAAAATGTGTGTCGTGCTGGGTCGCAGCACGACACACATTTTCATCCAAACGCTAAAATTGCACATACAAATAAGAAGACACCGGTGTATCTACTCGTATCTATTTGTATCTATTCGTTAATTTGTCTAAGTTTTTGATACTGTTTCCGTTGCTTTCTTTTATTATTATTTTTTTTCTCCTTTAAAATAAATAGACTAATGTATTGTTTGTATATATGTGTATTGTTTATATAAAATATATATTATTATAATATAGTATATATGTACCTATGTATATGTAAATTTGTAATTGATGTGTATATATATATATATATATAATAGATCCGTAAGCACCGTTATGAACAAGCTTATTATGAGCGACGTCCTATTATTTTGCGTTATTCCTATCCATCCAAAGGTTGTCTGGAAGAGATCGCTTTCAGCGATAAGGCCGCCTATTGTTACACTTTTCTAAAACTGTACTGTTAAAATTTTACTATTTGTGTTATTTTTTTATTAAGGTGTTCAATAAAGAGTACATCTATCTATCTATCTATCTATCTATTTTATAGTTTGTACCGCTTTTAGCAATTTCCCGTCTTCCATCCCTGGTAAAATTCCTTTTCCAATGCGAATGTCGCCGTTTTATAATTTACGGCGTTGCGAGCTTACTGGGCCTGATTATGGTTATGAATCATGGCGGATCAAACGCGCAAATGTGCCCGGGGCGGCCGGCGGGAGTTTTCATTTTCTAATACGGATTTGGAAAGAGAATTTATTATTTTATAAATTCTTTGTTATAACAATCCGAGTCCGATAATTGTTTGTGTGCCACAAGCTTTTCCGCAAGCCTTTGTGAGACAATGATATTCCTAATTAATGGTGTGTTATGTTCAAATCATTATCAGCTAGTGTAATTACATAAAACTAAATTACATTACAATTTAGTGCCTGGGTGATTTTTTATAGTGGGAGCGGCATATACAGATTTGTACAAATCTGTATATGCCTCTCCCTGTTTGTATGTGCATCTGTATATGCCGTTTTTTAGATAGCCCCTATCTTAAAAACGGCTTCACATTTTAAACTGAAACTTACGTATACCTATAATCCGTTATATTCTGTACTTGAACAACATATATTATATCATACAATTATTATAAAGAAAAAAGTTATAAGCAATTAAAAGTTTTTCTCTCCTCGGTAAAATGTAGAATCGAGATCTCCGTTCGGCGGTATAAGCACATATCATTATCCAGCGCAGCTATCCTTGAGAGTCACATTATCGGCCTAGTGCTTACCACCATCAATCAAATCATCATTTACCAGCATATAAGATTACAATTATTTATGACATGTTTTATGAATACTACCTACGTCTATAAAGTTCCTGCATCAAGAGTATCGTTACTGTATAAACAACATAATCGCCATCTTATACGTTTGTTTAGGTGCGACCATCGACCTACAAACAAATAGACCTCGGGCCTATCACAAATTTCACCAAATAAGGGTACCAATTAACCTACACATGTTCATGATTATAAACTAACTTAAACAATTTATGTCTACTCTTTATTTACTTAATCAAAGTTTACTTTTGCTTGCAATAATTTATCAGAGTTCGACTCAGTTTCGACGCAGCTTCGACTAACTTCAAACAAACAAACGCATTCACACTCACAGCTCCACACTAAGTTCTAACATTTGTATCGTTGGTGCCGGAAACATTCACATCACACACACATTACACCCAGAACTAGAAGCACACGTATCCCTTGGGAATTTTGAATTTGTGCCCTTGCCGAGAATTGAGCCCAGGACACACGGCACAGAGGGTGGAAACCAGTCTACTGCGCCAACTGGGTCGTAGCACTATTTTCATCTTACGAAGTTTTTAGCGAGGCGAGATTGTCACTTATATTTCGTTTGTCGCCTATGTTCTGTGGACACTTTAGAGTACGGACCCGAATATATGTATTGGTTGATTAGGGTGCGACTATAAAATTGCATATGGTAAGTCAACAAGTGAAGTAGGAGCTATCAAGTTTGAATCACAATCTGGGATTTCCCCGTTAACTTAGCTACAAGGATAAAATGCACTATTTCGCAATAAAAGATGACTCAACTTCAAGCTAGTACCAAAACCAAAATACACCCGACCGTGAAGTTATATAAATGAAGTTTGAAACATACCTATTATGACACTTAAAAGTGAGTTAGTACATACAATATTATATTATTATATTGTATATGTATGTGCATACAGATTTGTATAAGAATGGTGCCGATTCTGTTGTCTAGAATTAGACTAAACTAGCCTAAAATTAGTTTTAGTCCTGCTTTAGTCCAAAACCTATTCAGAAAATGCAAGATTAGACTAAAATTAAGTTTGACAGGACTAAGTTAGTTTAGTTACTCTATTTGTGATCTTATACTTGAAACAATAACACGTGCAATTAATGAAGCAAATACTGACCTACAAAGTCTATAATGGAGAAATATGTGATTGCGGCTCTTGTGAATACAATTCAATTTGGTTGCTGTCAAAATCAATTTTAGTCCTGTCATCTCAACTTTTAAATTAAGTTCAACGTAAAATCAGAATAGCGTTTAGGTATCTTTGACTAAAATTCGTTTATTTTTAGTTTAGTTTAGGTTAGTTCGGTGCTCAACAGAATTAGCACCATTGTGTATTTTATAAATATATGTACATTTAAATATCTATAATGTAGAATAGACATGAATATATTTTTATATATCCTTAAATATATAAAACAAATTCGGTTATTTTGTTTCTGCCGCACACCCACCGCTTTTTTTTCACGGCCAGAATGGCTGGTAGAGAATGCTATTTGGCATTAGGCCATTACCTGCACTTTGATTTGTGCAAATTGATTAAATAAATATACACAGACGCACTCACACTCACAGTCACACATTAAGTTCAAAGACTTATATCCCGGGTTCCAAAGAAAGCAAAAATATATTGGGAAGTACAATTGTGCTCCTGCCGGGAATCTAACTCAGAACCCATGGCGACAGAGACTTGCTCACTAAGCTAATTGGGTTGAATTACATATGTGGTTATATATATTTTTATATATATAAAAAATATCAGAGTTTGGTTCGGTAAGTTTCTACCGTGAAACTTGTTTCTCCTTCCAGTATTACCAATGGCATCAAACTCTGATATTTTTAACGACTCCAAATTGTATGTTGACGTTCGTGTAATACTAAACGCCGATTAAAAAGCTATTAAAGTTATCGGTAGACATTTCCAACTCAGTGCCTCCAACTTAATCGGCAGGTTTATGGGCTATTACATTAGAAGAGACAGATTTTTAAATTTCGACATTGTCGGCTGATTTAAAAAAAATCCGACCAAGTGCGAGTCGGACTCGCGCACGAAGGGTTCCGTACTATTATTTATAAAAACGGCAAAAAATAACATGTCTGTTGTAGGGTAGCCTTAAATATTTGTTTTAAATTAATTAATTATTTTTAAAGTGAAAAATAACTAAATATTGTAATAATGTGCCGTTATCAATATCGAGCAAAGACGAGAAAAAAATCACTTTTGTGGTATGGGAGCCCCTTAAATATTTATTTTGTTCTGTTTTTAGTCTCTCGTGACCACGGCCGGTGCAACCCTGCCGAAACGTCGAGGTTAGTCAAAATAATGCTATTTTGAAAATAAAAGCGCGAAAAGACCCGGTTTTCTCACATAAACATGATTGAAGTTCGCGAAAGTTTAAAAAATTCTGTTATTTGTTGTTGCAGCGGCAACAGAAATCATCGGCGAAAATTTCAACTGTCTAACTATCACGGTTCATGAGTTACAGCCTGGTGACAAACGGACAGACAGAAGGACGGACAGCGGAGTCTTAGTAATAGGGTCCCGTTTTACCCTTTGGGTAGGGAACCCTAAAAAACGCAGCTGGAATCGCGGTCATTGTACTCATAGTCCCAGTCACCTGTCCTCGGTATGCGAAACAAGACATGCAGTTATATACTGTTTCTTCTAACGTTAAGTATAAACAATGCATTTTTTTTTGTAGAGCATAAATGATGATAGTAATCTTAATGTTAAAACTATCGTGAGTATTACTCATTATGTTTCAATGTTATATTCGGCTTAAAACACGAAAATTTCGACTTACTTTGTAGTCGACTAGTTTCGGACAAATTAGTTGTCCTTCCTTCATCAGGATGAGTCAGACGCGCGATACGCGGAGGCGTGCGGCTCGGGCCTCGACTCGTGACTAATTTGTCCGAAACTAGTCGACTACAAAGTAAGTCGAAATGTTCGTGTTTTAAGCAGAATATAACATTAAAACATAATGATAGTAATCTTACTAGGTTTAGGTTGTATGAACTCGGTTGCTCGGTTCCTATTCGTCATGTATTAGAAGTTACCAGACGCACGCCAAGCAGTAGTGTGCAAACATTGCTGTATTTCGGATTGAAGGGCAATGTTTCCAGCGAAATTAACAAATATCTCAGGGTGTTTTATAGTGTTAAGGAGTTTAAGAATTTTAAATTAGTCTAGATATTATAGTAGACACAGACATTACCATTTGCACGTCTGCTTGCAGACTGAATATATTGTGTCACTTTTTACATTAAGATCTTGTGTCAGATCATGTATTCTAGCAAATAAACGATTTGATTTGATTTGGTGACGAGCGCAGTGCTTTGCCTCAACGTCTGAGTTTAAAACTCTGGGTGGCACTGAAATGTAAGCGTGACACTTACCATCAGGCGAGCGACTTGCTCGTTTCGTTACTCAATTACCATAAACAAAGGTAGATAAATTATTATTTTTGAAGTGAAAACTTCTTAAGCGGCGTTGTGCACTTTTTTGGGATGGGTAAAACATGTTAAATTCGCGTCAGGACACGTGACCTGATCAAATCAAGAAAATTCGTAAGACGAAGGAGAGAAAGTAATATCCCCCTCTCTTTCTACCGCGTGTCGAGTATGTATGCCTGCTCCTGCTGTTTACAACGTTAATGTTCAAGTTTTCACTTCTGCCGGCACTCACGGAGTGCAACCCGTTGTTTTTTTTGTCTAGTTTTTACCATACAAAATTACTCCAATATAAAATTCAACAAAGATTTTGACGGAATTTATTTTCCAGAATCCATAGATACAACAAAATTAATCGGTTTCTTTATGAAGTTGTCCAACCATAATTATGTTGCTACTCGTACTTTTACTGTTCTCGCTTAAAGATAATTGTTCAAGAATTTAAATTCCCAGAGATATTTAGTACATAATAAAATAGAAGCCAAACGTTATCGCAAGATCAAGCAGAGCTATAAAGTTAGCAGCTTAACTTACGTAAAACTATCTAGTTACGTCTCTACTACGTGCCTCCCATTTCTTTTCAAATGAAGGAAATATAGTTGCTATAAATATGAAATAAAAAGACTAGTTCTAGCCGCAAATGAGCCTTGTTTTTCCTTGATAAATAAGGAATCTTATTTGTATGCAAGGCTTTTTTATCACGGGGCAGGAATAGATGATGAACCGTGTTTTGACTCAATGTATAGACTTACTTTTTCTGACGGTACTCATATGGTTCTAGTACTTAATACTAGGTGTTATGCACAAATTCAAAGAAATAATGAGCTAATTAAAATCGAAAATAGGACTTGACAGGTGGGAATTGTACGTTTCTCACGCTTTTCTACCAAGTTGGATTTGGGCTTGTCTTACAGCTAAGGAAGCCCAGTGCAGGTTGATGAATGACACACGTCCTGCAATTTTGTTAATCATGGACATGGTATTTTATTTTCTCACGATATTTTCTTCGTTATATTGGTATCACACACATAATCACACCCATAACCAGAAACATAAATCTCTCTTGGGGAGAAAATTTTTGTTTCCACCGGAAATCAAACCTAATAACTGTTTATTCAAAGGCGAACACGCAACCAATTAAGTCAACAGGCAGTTTTACGATTTTCTAACTTATTTGGACATAACACCCACCAGATAATGTTTAAACGAGCTTGATCTAACTTACTTAGTTAAGCTCAGAGCACTACCTAATATGTCTACAAAGTAATCTACTGGCTAATTGCCTATATATCCTAAAACTAAACTAAAAATATGTACAGCAAAGAACTAAGTTACCTACAAGACATCGAGCTTATAGGTAACTCAAGTGCTCAAGCCCACTACCAGTGGGTAGCGTTCCCATCATGCTGGTGGCATTGCCTCTCTGAATTGCAATGCTAATACGTTGAGCCAAATAAGTGCCAGCATTTTGATCATGCGTCGCTTCATCGTTTTTTTTCTATAAAGTTGTCGGATAAGAAATTTTCCCCTCTTAGTTACAGAATAGACTTGTACTGATAATAATTGCAAATTATTATATTCAAAGCAGCATGCACATTTGTACTAACAAGAATAACTCGAATTATTTAACAAATAACATAACATAAACGCTTTCACACTCATACTAAGTTCAATGACTGGTGCCGTGGGTGCCGGAAACGTTCACAGTGACAACCAGACTCACAAACTTTTCCTTGGGGAGAAAACTTTTGATCCCGCCAGGAATCGAATACATATGTGAAATATAAAAAATCAAGTCGACCAACTGTGTCAAGTGGGTATCATTGAATAGGTATTTGAAAATCATCTTCAAGTTTCTCCAATTATTTTCGATCAACTTCAAAATGGGAAGTTCTCAATTTGACTGCACTTTTTTATGGCGGAATTATTGCGTAGCATATACGCGATAATTCCGCCAATTATGATTCGTTTTTGATGATTTTTTTTTGTTTGGTAGGTTATAGGTACTTCGAGGTGGTCCCATATAAATTTTATCGAAATCGATCATGCCAAAACCAAAATATAAGCGAGCAAGTTGGTTTTTAAACTTCGCTTGCGTTTCAATTAATATATATGTCATATTAAAAAAATAAAAGGTAAAAGTAGTTTAATAGTGTTTCTGGCGTATTTCTTATTAAGTAAGCTAGACAATGAAAATTCCGTTATTAGCTATTAGTTTTAGGAAACCATACGTTTTATATTAACTAATTTAGAGAGCTGTGGATTTTATTCATATAAATACAAAATTAAACGTACTTAATACTTCTAATATTTTATAAATATAAGTAAAAAAAAAAGGTTTTTTTTTCGACCTGTTTGTACCTGTTAACAGCATCCAATGAGTCCTCCGATTTATTCACAAAATAATGCAACATTTTCCTTCTCACGTCAACACGAGTTAACGCTACTTCTCATTAGCAAGATCTCTCCAAACCCATCCAGATATTTGTTTTTCATCCCTAATTACATCACACAATT
The DNA here is from genome assembly GCA_948107665.1 of Lomographa bimaculata. Classification (NCBI taxonomy): domain Eukaryota; kingdom Metazoa; phylum Arthropoda; class Insecta; order Lepidoptera; family Geometridae; genus Lomographa; species Lomographa bimaculata. The sequence goes on from OX403597.1 coordinate 7,050,924, forward strand.
AATGGTACGTCATTTGCAACGAGCCAAGACTGTTCTTATAATAAAAAGTTAATTTCCTTAATTTGGCTTCTTCCCTTTCGACGGACCTATTCTCTGGATTCCCGTAATGAGAAAACTCCTGCTTATTCACGTTTTTAGGTATTCTCTTTTACTTACAGTTCTTTTTTCTCCGAAATTCATTGGGAGACGTCCGTTTTATAATATTCTTTATTACGGTTAGGTAGAGAGGTCTTTTTATTTGCCTTCGCTTTGACCACTATAATTTCATCATTACGCTTTTTGCCTTTTCTTGTCTTGACTTTTGTTGTGAATTTAGGTGAAAAAAGACGAATAAAAAGATACGGGTGTTTCAATATAGGAAAATAAAGGTTTTCGTTTTTTAAGTGACGTTAAACACGCGGTGTTGGTACGGGTGTATAACGACTCTGTATTTTCTTAATATGTTTTTGAAGTGAAAACTTTTTTAGGCGCGTTGAGCACTTTTTGGGTGAACGAAAATCATGGAACCCGCGTCATCGTCACCGAACGCTTTTCACTTCTATCGGCAGTCCCCAAAGACCTCATGTTTTATTTTTTTTGGATAAGTATACTTTTCATACCTTCTAACATAACCATCATAAGTTTTTTTTTTAACTAGCACAAAACAAGCTGACACACGGAACTTCTAGAAAGTTCACAAAGTGTTTATCGCCGCGGTCTTCCTATAATGACTTTCGTAGAGTAATGCATTCCTGGTCTTTCGCACGTCTTTACAATTGTCTATTTATCAATACTAGTTCGCCGTGAACTGAGACCTCGCGCCTACATTTTGCCTGGACCTGGATTAATGGTCTCATGAAATTAATAATATAAATTTAAAAAAAGAAGTTATCGTTTTTAACTTTCAAAGCTGTTTCCAGAAAAAGAATACACGCGCTATAAATAAAATTTTCTCCCACACCAATGCGTGTAGCCAATTTATATTTTTATGTATTTCATTAAATTCACCATTTTCGGCTCTAAACCAAGGCTTTACATATTTTGTGAGAATTTAAAGTATTGCTTTAAATTCTCACAAAATATGTAAAGCCTTACTTAATTTAACTTAATTGGTTTAGACGCTAAAAGCCTTTGACAGACGGATGGACGGACCTGTAACAGTCCGTCCATCCGTCTGTCAAAGGTGCTGAACACTTCGATTAACTGAGACCTTCGCTTCGCTCGGTCAATGGGAGTAAGCCGATGTAGGTAATAGAAAATGAATATGGAAACACTTTAACATATTTGATTGATTCTCCAGCTACGGATAATTTAATATTTTGTCTTTGTTTTTTATGATGTTATGTATAATAATTTACTATGCTTGTAAAAGGCGGCTAAGTTTAAGTTCTGATTACTTAGAATAAGATCCATGTAACACTTAGTTTGCAAATAAACGTATGAGTATGAGTATGAGTATTAATTTACCAATTCAACGCTCGAACATGTTTAACAAAACGTAGTTGTTTGAGAGTTTAATTGAAGATGTTTCCACCCGTGTTTACATTTACCTATTCTCATCGAGATAGGAAACAAACCTACGGTTTGTAAAAGGAGGGACGACTCCGCCGAAAATCTGTGTCCTAGTGAGAGGTCACAAAAAACCTCTGTGTCCCTTTTCTTTAGGGTGACCCTGATTTTGAGATTTGTAGGATAACCTTTTGAGCCATTTGAATTATGTTCTACTTGAATGATATTTAACTGTGTAATCATGCTACAATATGATATCTAATAAAATTCTTATTATAAAGTCATTCATAAAGATAAACTAAAATATACACTATGCGTAATTAAATGTCCACACTGATGTTTCAAAATGCATTTAAATTTAATTTAATTGGCCTTTTACGGTTTCATTGACGAACCAGCGCAAAGCGGGAACGAAGCGATTTCATTTCAGCTTGGGCAACATTGCTTTCGTAGGTCCGGATTTCCGGTTTTTCACCTCTACAGGTCGCATTTCTCAACCGATTCTCGTGATATTTTGTGAGCAGCTTCGATATTTTTCAAAATGGCGGAGATATGTGCTGTAAAATTGTTATAATAAGCTTCTAGATACATTTACAACCCATGTTTAAATTGATATCCTAGAATAAAGATAATCCATGAATCGGTGACAGATATTATTACTACATTGATATGTCAGAATCTTTGGTAAATATTATTATTACATACTTATATCAAACTAATTTATTCATCCGAAAGTTTGTGTGTAATTTAAGTATGCCTAGGATTTACAAATAGGCTGCTATTTAACTTGACAAACGCAGACAAAGCTGCGGAGCGGCACGGCTAGATCATCAATATATCCATAAAAAATCAAATGAAGGTAAACCCTAACTTTTATGACACCTAACTGACATAAATTGTTGTGTACAAATTTTTGTCGAAGAGTGTGACCCAATGCAAAATTAAAAATTACTAAATTCTCCAAGCCAACGCTAACACAACATTTTAAGAATGAAACATATGCCATACATTTTGGCCTAAAATAGTTATATATTAAGAAAAATATAACACGCTATAAATTTATCAATAGGAAATAAGCATACAATTTACATACAAGTCAAGTATTTTTTTTAATATTCTTTTTTATAAAATTACACCCATAATATGATTTTCTTCTTTAATTGCTTTTTATTAGGAGTTTCAATAAATAAAATGTATGGAAATTTCAAAATAGCAAAGCGCTCGCTATTGGCTAAGCTGATCGTGACTAAGTTACACATTTTTGAGGTCACTAATTGGTCAACTTTCCTTTTATTCTATTTAAATTTGCTAATTTTTTTTTCTCTTTCTCTATACGGAGTCAATTTGAACTGACTTCATCTTTTCGAAAAGCTTTAAGCTCAATTTTGGTACTTTCGTCGAGTCAAAAGCCCTGAAAACTAGCTGCAAAAAAGCTGGGAATCTATAATCACATCCCCGTTCTACAATCGGACAATCAGACAAACTGCTAAGCGACACCGCTATATGGTGAACATTCCACAAATGCGCACTAAGCGTTTTGCCTCCACATTAATTGTGCGAATCGCAAAGGAATGGAACTCCTTACCTGAGTCGGTGTTTCCTGATGAGTACAATATGGGAGTCTTCAAGTCGCAAGTGAATAGATATATTCTAGGCAAGCTTGCTCCATCGTCGACCACATCGTCGCTTACCATCAGGTGAAATAGTGGTCAAAAGTTTACCTTATTTGAATAAAAAAAAAACCTGATTGCATTTTCCAATGCCTATTTATTTCGATATGAGATGTATTGTTATGAAGAAAAATTTTCTTTCAGGCAATGTATTAACGGAAACAATCGAATATTATTACAAACACATACATATTCACAAACATATTATTAATTAATATAATCATGATTGAGCGTCAAGAAGGAACAAACTACAAACACACTCACAAATTTTGCCTTGATAATATTAGTAGGAAGTATGATAGTAGGATAACTTTATTTTTTTTTTACAAATTGCGGAAAGAGTTGTGTATCTTGGCTTGTATACCCATATATCAAATATAATATCATAAAACCTTATACTATTAGGAAAAAAATCGGTTTGTTGAGAATAGTTTGATAGTAGGTAGGGCATTTAGAAACATATTCTGTAAGGTTTCGATTAAACAAATAATTACGACAGATAAGATCTTATTATTACTACAGACTAAAATTTCTACCATTGGGAAACTTTTTTAGAACTAGTCGCTCTGTGCGAGAGGGACACAGGGGTCTTTTCTAACCTTTCACCCGATTTCATCGGGACCGAAACCACGATTGGTTCTTTATGCAATTGATAAAACGATTTGACATTGTAAATACGCTCTAAGTCACTTGTGATAAGATTCTATGCATGTTTGATATTCGGCACTGTAAGTTTGTCAGTTATCCATCCTATTACTTTAGCTACAACATCCTTGCCTATTCTATTTACGCCTGTTTACTTTTTTAATAAGCAAAATGGCGGCATACGTTACGTCATTATATTTTTACCATGTCAACCTCATGACATTGTATTACCCCCAACATTTCCCCAAAAGCGTAATGCTTTATCACAACATCTCACCCCTTCCTGAATGTACACGACATATTTATGAAGACGCATAATTACGTCATGAAATATTCATAAAACAAGCGTCACGGTGTTACGATAAATTATAAATACGTAAACGTATGTTTATGCGTGGTTTTGCCTATTTTTTGGCTTTTTTGACATCTTTTATATATGAAAATTAAAACTATCGTGAGTATTACACATAATTAATGTTGTGTACGGCTTGAAACACGTCTAAATTTCGACTACAAAGTAAGTCGAAATTTAGACGTGTTTCAAGCCGTACACAACATTAATTATCTTTTATATATTTTAACTGCCCGTTGGTTTAGTTAGGTGGTCGTGGACTTCTAAGCGGGGGTATCGAATTCGATTCCCAGCGGGAACATAAGTTATCTCCCCAAGGAAAATGTGTGTTTCTGGTTCTGGTTATGATTGTGTGTCTGTGAATGTTTCCGGCAACGAAGACAAGTCATCGAACTTGGTGTGGGGCTGTGAGTGTGAAAGCATTTGTGTTATGTAATTTATATTATTTTCACATAATACACTTGTTGTATGCTTGTATATGAATAACCTGTACACGACTGAGTAACAGGAGTAAACGGTTGCCACAAATTTACAGTTGTTCTGAATTCTCAATAGTACTTTATTGGATTTAATAAGAAGATAGATATAGTCAAATATTTCAACCAATACTTTAAATATTAATTAAGTACTATGTTTTTTAAATTAAAAATATAAATTTAAAGATAGTCAATATGAAATTTGCGTTGAAAATATTATTTAATAAAAACCGGCCAAGAGGGGCTTCGTGATTGTTTTGTAGACCGTTTTTATAGATAATGGTACGGAACCCTTCGTGCGCGAATTCGACTCGACTCGCGCATGAGGGGTTCCGTACCTTTGTAAAGAGAAATAGTTAACATACCTCCAGTTCGCTCGAAGCGTTTTGATTTTACATTTATCATCCGTTCACCGAAGGAGTGGAACTCAAGCATATTTGTTTCCCCGAACGGTACAATCTGGGTGTCTTCAAGTCTAGACTGAATAGGTAACTTCTAGGCAAGCATGTCCTATCTTCGGCCGCATCGTCACTTTCATCAGTTGAGATGGTCAAATGCTTGTATATCCAACATAATTAAAAACTTAATTCGCAAGATTAAGACAAATCAATTGACGTAAGAATTATCGAAATTGACCCACGCGTTTGGTATCTCGAACGCCACAAGAGAACAAACATACATAGGCAGATAAACATATTACACTTCAAATGCTTGTATCAATAACGGGATATGTAGCATGAAAATGAAAAATTAAAATGAAAAATGTTTATTTTGCAGCGGTTAGTGGTTAAAGTTTACAAACAATTTGATTAGTTTATACACATTAATTATACATTTTGCTAATCACTGATAATAGCTTACAGGTGAAAGGATATTTCTATGGCCTTCACACTAGGCAAGCCTGTATCGTGAAGACCCAATGAGTAACATAGTTACTCATACTCATGACTATGTTACTCCGTGATCATGAGTATGAGTAACTATGTTACTCCGTGATCATGGTGCATGCAACAGTGCCGTAATATCGGAAACTCAAAACAAACGAAATACATGGTAAATATTCCGTTATTGATACAAACATTAATGAAAATGACCATGGTAGCTTAAAAATATCACACTTCTTTGCGTTGCGCAGTCGCGTAAAAATAAGCTCAATCATCTAATACAATCTCTATCTAACCAAAACACCTTTCCGGGTAAAAATTACAATAAAAACATCAGAGCCGCTTACATAATCTCCCCAAAGAAAATACCTAACATTTGTAAGGCAAATTACTCAGGCTCGCCTAATGTGGTAAAGATTGTTCTCGCTATTATGTGCGCACATTTTTTATGAGAAGTTAGAAGGAAGTCTACGTAATAATGCGTCGTAAAGCGAAATAGTAAATAAGCTAGTTTGGTTCCTATGTAAATAACAAACAAACAAACGTTAGTTAACAAGTTCAAATACTTGTATCGTGGGTGCCGGAAACATTCACATCACACACACACATTACACCCAGAACCAGAAGCACAAATATCCCTTGGGAAGGAATTTGTGCTCCTGCCGGGAATCGAACCCAGGACCCACGGCGCAGAGGGCGAACACCTGTCCACTGTGCTAACTGGGTCGCCAAAAAAAAAGGAATCGACGTACATAATAAAACATAAACATTAACGCTTTCAAACTCACATTTCCTCACTATGCACGATGACTTGTGTCTCTGGTGCCGGAAACATTCACATCACACATCACAACCAGAACCAGAACCAGAAACACAAATTTTCCTTGGGGAGAAAACTCGTGTTCCAGCCGGGAATCGAACCCTTGATACCCTCGCTTAGAAAACGAACGCAAGCCAACTAAGCCAACGAGCAGTGCAACTAAGCAACATGTGTATGAATCGATTTCACATAACATACACGAGGGCCATTCTTGTAGACGGACGGACGGACAAAGTGAACTAAGTCGACTTAAAGAGCTCGCTTCGCTCGGTCAAGAAGACTCATGCGGCGCAAACAAACAATAATCTATTCCTTCCAACATGTCATTCACAACACAACAGTCATTCTAAGCTTGTTGTTTAGTATCCTAGATCTTATCATAATTTACCTACTCAGGAGGTACGGATCAATCATAAGCAAACCAGATAAAAAAAATCAAAAATTTCGCCTCTTGGTATTGAAGCTTTTATACTTTCTGGTTCTGGATGTGATTTCTGTGTATGATTTCATAGTTTCTGGCATCAAAAACACAAGTCTTTGAACTTATTGTGGAGCTGTGAGTGAAATAGTGTTTTTGTTTTTTTATGCTACATAGGCAAGCATATGGCCATTACCTCACTTGATGGGTAATGACGACGCAGTTTCAGATGTAGCATGCTTGCCTTAGAGATTCTCTACACTTGAAGACTACCATGCCCATCAAAGAACTCGTTGAATAATTAAACGCAAGCAAAGCTTAAAAAAACCAACTTCACCGCTTTATCTTCGGAACTTTGATCAGATTAGATAATAAAATGTACTAAACACGCATGATTGAAGATATTTCAAAAACTACTGATCAGATCTTGATCAAATATAAATGGGACCAATTAGAAAGCAACTTTAAAAAAAAAATCAGAATCGGTTCACGTGGAACGAAGAGAAAACTAAAATAAAAAATATATATAGTCGACTTGAGTACATCTTCCTTTTTTGAGAAGTCAGTAAAAATCATCTCGTACACCAAAGGTGACAAGAGGCCTGGCTCGTTCCTCATTCAAAAATTGCAATTGCAATTATTTGCGTGTGGAATGCAGCCAGTGTTATTGGCACCTTGCCAATGCCACACGAGCAAAATTTCATTTGAAATTAACTTTTCTATTTTTAAAGCAAAATTATCGTTTAGTTTAGTATACTTACTGGTGGGTCTGTAAGCTGAAGGCGTCGCGTATTTGTAAAATGGACAGAAATTTATATTTTTTACGTTTACAACCTCCGTACTTGTGCCACTTTGAAAAAAATTCCAAAAACTAAATCAACAAAAATATACCATATAATTATCGTAACTACTCACAAAAGTAACAAAGTCTTTATAAAGTTACAAAGTCGTTACAAAAACTACAGACTCAACGCATCCCTATAGGTCTATAAAGACTATCCAATTAGATGTAATAGTGCACTTACACGCTATCTTGTGTGTGGATTACTCAGACCGACTGTGCAGCGTTTCAATTTACGTAAACAAAGGTAATGAATTAGGGCTGTGGTATTAGAAGCAGGGCTGGCACCTGATTGATAAGCGATAAATGCTTATCTTCGTATCCTAATTAACTTTCACTCTATAAAATTTTGACTTGTAATTACAAACAAAACAAACAAACACATTCACACAAAGCCTGTGCCAGCCACCTGCTAACATCAAAGACTTTTGTCGTGGGTGCCGGAAACATTTGCATATCACACACACTCAATCACACCAAGAACCAGAAGCACAAATTTCAATGTCTCTCAATTTGTGTAAGTTTATTTATTGTTATATAGTATTTAATAATATATTTATAAATATATAATATCATTATGTATTCCTATATTTATTCATTTATAACCCTTTTATTTTTCAAATATATTTACTGCACCGCCACCCTTTTATCTGCACCTCCAGGATGACTGGCAGAAAATGCTATTCTAGCATTAAGTCCTCCTTGTACTGTTGTTTTGTGCAAGAGTATTAAATAAATAAATAAAAATAAGAAAAATAATGCTCCTGCCAATGTTAAAAACGTAATATTCTTATCGCTCCAAAACTCTAATAGCTATTGTAAAATTTCTACCACTTTACAAGGGCATGTCTTGACTATGACTGGAGCATTATTCTCTTATTTAACTTTGACTGTGCCTAGAACTGGTTCTATGAACAATAATTAGGTACCTATATTGTAAAATATGTATTATATGACTCTGGCTAAATATAAATAAATTGAGGAGCCAAAAGAAACAGAGTGTGTCGGAAAGACACGATAGAAGTGAAACCTTTGTATCACAGGGAAACATTAAAATTTCAATAACTCATCAATGTATTTTCCGAAAGGTACAATTTGGGTGTGTTCAAAAGTAAAGTGAATAGGTATTTACTGAGCAAGCTTGACTATATTGTCACTTTCCATCACGTGTGATTGTAGTCAAACGTTTGCTTAGTCAATAATTAAAAAAAATGTGTTTACTACTTTTCGTCACAAAAAAAGGTTGCGGATCAGAATTTCAAAGCCCTCCCATAAAATGTTTCACTTCAAAAACGTAATTTTCGTTTTCGCTTCAAAACTCCAATAGACGCTCTTGTAAAGTTTTTACCACTTTTCAAGGCTTTGCAAGGGTTTATCTTACTTGACTTTGTCTGTAACTGGTGACTAAGACTAGTTTTTAACCGACTTCAAAAATAAGGAGGAGGTTCTCAATTCGACTGTATTTTTTATTTGTGTTACTTTGTAACTTCTTTCGTTGTTAGCCAATTTTGATGATTATTTTTTTATTTGAAAGCTGGTGCTTTCCATATGATCCCGTTATTTTGTTTATCAAAATCTGATCACTCTTTTTGAGTTATCGTCAATAATGCGTGTTTAATACTTAAAATCTGATCAAGGTTCCAAAGATAAAGCGGTGATGTCGGTTTTTTAAGCTTTGCTTGCGTTTAATTATATGAAATATAATTACCTATCTTACGATTGGCTTGACACTGGCTAAATGCAAACAGATTGCGGAGCCAAAAGTAAAAAAAAACCATAAATCTTTGTGAAGGTATAAAACCCTAGCTAGACAGCCCTAAAAGCCATTGAATTGACGAACTAATCGAATCGTCCGTCCAATGATCCGGCATGTCTGACACACAATAAGGCGAAGTCCCCCGGGATCGAGAAGTTCGGCAAAACAATACGGGCAGGCCCGGTTGCCCAGGCACGAAGCTCTTGACTTATTCCCGGTGTAATACCGACCTAACTTCATTGAAAGGAGGTTAGATAGGATTGGCTGATTGAGCTTTTGTGAAAGGTTGACATGCTGCTGTCTTTCTAAGTCAATTAGTACTAGTATATAGGCAGCTACGAATATATAGGGAGCTAGTACTAGTACCTACATAGAGGAACTTATTCAGTACTCTCACAATTTTGTACGAATATTCTATTCATAGCGAAAGTGCATATAATATATCAGAAATGATTAAATCCATTTTTCTACCGACTTCACAAAAAAGGAGGAGGTATTCCAGTCACTGTATTTTTTGTGTGTGTGTTACCTCATAACTTCGTTCCACGTGAACTGATTTAGAATGTTTTTTGTTCGAAACATGTTGCTTTCCAATTGGTCCCATCTATCAAAATCTATGGACGGATTCCAATCAATATTGCTTTTATTAGGTACACTTAATGTATTGAGAAACTACGCAATGTTTCATTTCCTACCGACTTCACAAAAATGGAGAAGGTACTCAAGTCAATTGTATTTTATTTTTTGTGTGTGTTACCTCATAACTTCTTTCCACGTAAACCAATTTTGAATTTATTTTTTTCTTTGAAGGATGTTGCTTTTCAATTGGTTCCATTTATATTTGTCAATATCTGATCAGTAGTTCTTGAAATATCATATATATTCTTCAATAATGCGTGTTTAGTACAACTAATCTAATCAAAGTTCCGAAGATAAAGCGGTGATGTCGGTTTTTTTAAGCTTTGCTTGCGTTTAATTATTCTAATCATAATAATCAACTTGAACACATAATGGATATGTGGGTACTAGTAGTGCCCACATATCCATTATGTGTAGTATACAGATAGATATCTTCCAAAGTAAACCTGACACTACGCTCAGAAATAAGTATTATTACAAATAATATAGATATATATTATTTGTAATAAATATATATATATATATATATACCTATATATAATATATATATATATCACAATTCACACTTATATTATACAGGCCAAAGTTTGTGAGTGTGTTTGTAAAAACTTCTTCACGCTCAAACGGCTGGACCAATTTTGATTACATATGGTATGGAGGTAACTGACACCCTGGATAACACATAGGCTACTTTTAAACCCGGAACAACCATTTTGGATATTATTCATACAAAAATCACGATTAAAAAATGGGGATGGGGGTAGGAAAATTAAAAACGCTAAGACCTATTCTCACACCTACTAAATATACAAAAAAAAACACTAAAGTCGGTCGAGCCGTTTCGTAGGAGTTCGATCACAAACACCGACCACGAGATTTTTATACATTAGAAGATTTATTTATTCATTGTAATGTACAATTTTGATGAAACGTTGATTATTTTTACTTTAATACAATCAACCACTCATTTATCTTTCCTTTACGTCTTCGATAGCATCATTATTGTCATTTTACGAGCTTGACCTCCGAATTCTTTAGATAATATATTCGTAAGAATAGACATTCATCTGCTTTGTTTAAGTGGTAGACTATAAAAAACCTATAAAACAAAATGCATTGATCGTGAATCCGAATTACCCTTTACAAATTTGTTTTTAACAGGGGAATAGAGAGTTCTTTACTTTTATTAAATTTTATTGTTTTAGGATAGCCACATACTCAAGTTGCTCAATCATGCAATGACTGGATTGGTTTAAGATTAGATGGACAAAGGTACCCGTAAAACTACTATTGTAATCGAACGCCTACCAGAAAATCTTTAATTACTTATAACTTTTTTAATAATAATCGTATGATTTTTGTATTCGTTGTTCAAGTACAGGATACAGCTTATATTATACGTCAGTTTCAGCTTACAATTTGTAGCTAATTTTGAGATAGACCCCAAGACTAAATAAGTTTAAAAACAGTGACTATGGTGGAAACCAAATTTTGATTTTCTAACATAAATATTTAAACGGTATCACAAAGAAGGATACACCAAACGGACTGTAAAAATAATTGCCCCCCACTTCCTGTTTTAATCTCATTGATCATAATAATAATAGTATATAATTTTTGTTTCATCAACTCGAAAGTCGAAACGTAGTATATCAGTAAACAAGTACCCCACTTCTCAGGTCTTAACTGACTTCCCCAGCTCGAACGCTTGAAACATCTGAAGGTAGCACCTACCTACTTTGAAATTTAATTAAATTCAGCACATACCTAATGCCCACAAGACGGGTTCGGCATGGGTTATTGAAAATGTAACATTCTAGCAGCAGATGCCAGAAATAATTCCACGAAAGCATTTGGAAGGAGAATAGGTATTCAATTCAATAAGTTTCATTCTCACGTCAGTCTGACGTGCCCTGTGATTCCTTTTAAAAGTGATTTCGAACTGTTTGTTGGATTTAAAAGGGAGGCGTTGAAATCAAAGACTTTGTAGGATTCAAAAAGTTTGGCATGGTACCTACTGAATCTTTAGAAATAGAAATAGAAATTATACACATGTAATATTTTCAAATCAAATCATTTATTCACCATTATTACAATATGCGTTATACTACAGTTAATCATAATACTGTAGTATAACGCAGTCAGTACAGTTAATCATAATAATAATTGGCAAAAATATATAGTAAATCATTAAACACATAATATGCATAACATTAACTAAGTAATGGTTATACAGAAAATCAATAAACAAATTATACAATCAATATATCGCGTAACATTATTCTTTTGAAAAAAAAAGATTTATGCAACTTAAACCATGAACTCATTGATATTATAAAAAATCTTATTTAAAAAAAACATTTTATTATAACTTCTTATTATAAATTTCTTCTTGTTATAACTTTCAATAATTCAGTTGAGGCCTAAAGCTGATATTGATTGAAAGCGAATAACTTCAAATTCGCAGATAATATGTAAAGCTATAGCTAGAAATAGCTATTAAAATAATATTTATGTAAATATTAAGGTGGCACTCATACACGTAAGTGGTGATCAAAATATTATTTATGGCTTCTCTGCGTATCACTAATAATATGAGCAGTGCAAGTACAGTACGATAGTATATGATATACGATATGTAATAAATAAATAATAATTTGTCACCAAAGTCTCCGTTTTCAAACCTATTTTGTCCCGGGGTCTATCTCAAAAAATTAACGCTGAAACTTGCGCATAATATCCGTTATTTCCTGTAATTGGAAAACCAATACAAAAATCAAAAAACTATTGTTAAGATATAAGCCCATAGACTGCGCTGGCTTGGTCATCTAGAAAGAATGGGTGCAGATCGTAACGACAAGTATGCGTATTTAGGGAATGCCGTATGGGCGCAGACCAGTACCGTCGCTGGATCGACGAACTGAAGGCAGACTTGCGTGTGCTTCAAACACCCATAACTGGCAAGAAGTTGCGGAGAACCGATACCAATGGCGTTCTCTATCTCGAGGCCAAGGCCCACTTTGGATCGCGAAACACGCGGGGTAAGTAAGTATTATTGAGAATAAAGTTATAAGCAAATAACCTCAAAAGATTTTCTCTACTAAGAAAAAAAAGGCGCGAGATCTCAGTTCCGGGCGAACGAATAGCAATAGTAAAGATAATCTTCTACAGCCATCGATTTACAAACAAAAGGACCTTGGTTCTAACACAAACTTCACAAAATAAGTGTACCAATTAAAAGCTATACAAATGTACTGTGCTAAGATAATTGTAAGGAACCAAAAAAAATATTCAATTTGTCAGTTAATCTTGGCGTAATTTGGCACCGATGCAGCATCTTGAAAATTTTTACGACTTCTCGGAGTACTTTCTTGGTTTTGTTGTATTTCTTTTTTTATCTTAAGGTAGCGTTTGACTATCACACCTGTTGTTAAGTGATGAAACCTTCGTAGTTGTAACATACTTGCTTAAAAGATGTATCTTCTCTGACTTAAAGACTCCCGGGTTATATATATATTTCATTCAGGGAACAAAGATTCGGGCAATGAATTACACTCCTTCTCCGTACAGTTGTTTTTGTTAGGTTAGTTAAAAGAAAAATGGTACTAACTCTCTATTTCACAAACTTACCAGCTACTTCTTAGCACACTTTATAGAGAACCAGCAAGGCTAAGCCAGGTCGCCTAAATAAATTCGACGACTTGTTCCAAATCCATTGCAGCACGAAACTCAAACCGCGCAAAATACACATTGCCTAAAATTGGAGCAAGACAGCCTACCGAATAAAATTTCATAGAAAGCTTGGCAAACAGGGCTGATGGAGCGCCCCATTAGGACCATGCATAAATTGTTAGTTTAGTGGAAGCAAACACGGCTGTTGTGCCGCCATTGTCTGATGATGATGTTTTTACTAGGTCGAATGTTGGGATATTATTTTGAGGGAACGACTGTTTGTTTTCGAGAGAGAAAGAGAAAACGAAGGTAAAGTATTATTGAAATAACTATAAGCGTCTCCGTTTCAGCTTGTTTGTTCTCCTCTACAGATCGCATTTCTCAACCGATTCTCGTAAAATTTTGAAAGAAGGTTTGATAATTATATAGAATATTTCGGTCGATTTTTGGAATTTAAAAAAAAATGCAAAATATCCTACTTATATTATAAATCCGAAAGTTTGTGTGTAAGTATGTTTGTTCCTCCTTCAGGCTTTAATGGCTAAACGGATTTGGCTGAAATTTGGAACGTACATAGCTTATACTTAGGATTAACATGTAGACTACTTTTTAGCTTGATAATAGCGGGCGAACCGCGGGGCACGGCAAAAAAAAAATATTTTAGCCTACTTGAATCATACGTGAGGTCTTCAGGTCACAGAGTCACTAGTATATTACTTGTGGTGATAATATTTTGTAATATGTTTTACTGACAGTACATGAGAGATGCAGAGGATGTATGGAGGTAATGAAACGGCCGCACATGTGCTCCTGGAGTGCAGCAGTGTGGCGGAATAGAGGAGGCCATTCCTCGGCTCACCGACGCCAATGAAGGAGGCCATCAGCAAGCTGCTGGTCTTTTTAACTGACATCATGTGGCTGGACTGAAGCGCTGACTAGCCTAAACGTTATAATTGAAACGCAAGCAGAGCTTAAAAAGCTGACTTCACCGCTTATATTTTGGTTTTGGCTTGATCCATTTCGATAAAATGTGTATGGGACCACCTCTGAAGCATAATCTACCAAACAAAAAAAAAACATCAAAATCGATTCATAATTGGCGGAGTTATCGCGTAACATAGAAAACGGGAGAACCTCTTTTTTTGAAGTCGTTTGAAAAGGGCCAACTTACTAACGGCCTAATTGTGGAAAATAAGCCGTGCACCAAATACCAAGCAAGTATTCCATTGGTCTAATTAATAATATATACATATTTTTTTTACATTTATATTACTTTTAATAATTATTTATTTATTGTAATTTAATTTATTTGTTATTTTTTTTAATGTTCTATTGTAATTTTGTAGTTTTTATGGGTTAATTTACCTGAAATATAAGGATTTTATTTATTTTATTTAATAGTTTGTCCATTGATGGTTTTGAATTAGCAGATTAGCGGAACAAATATCCGACTCGTTCGTTATTTGTTTTGTTTATTTTTTGTTTATACACATGAGTAACCACAGTTTAATGAGACCTAACTTATAGTTTACTGAGTCATAAAATGTTATTGAAACATCAGAAAGGCTAGTGTTTAATATAGACAAACGTTGATTTTACCTGTTAAACAGATTATCTTAACGAGCCTGTTATTTTCAACCAACATCAAAAAAGGAGGTTCGTAATTGGACTGTATGTTTTTTTTATGTATGCTACGCGATATCTCCGCCAATTATGAATCGATATTGATGATTTTTAAGTTTGGTAGATTATACTGCAGAGGTGGTCCCATATAAATTTAAACGAAATCGATCCAGGCAAAACCCAAATATAAGCGTTGAAGTCGGTTTTTTTAAGCTTTGCTTGCGTTTAATTATATTCAATAAATATAAGAGTGATATGATCATTATCCGACTCTGTAGATCCGACAAATCTAACGTTATAATTGAAGTGTCCAAAATTCAAACAACTTTCATAACATTGCGTTGTTACAATATAATAAATTACTATGTGACATGTCCAAATCCGTAGAACAATGTGTGTTCCCATTATTCAAATACAATAGTGAATTCAAATGACAATTTTAATCTACATCTCATCCATTAAAAGTCACGGCTTTTACCGGCCCCGAGGGCTGTGATAAATCACTTTTTCTACTCTAGACCTGAAGGGTAATTGGATTTTAAATGAAATATTGAATTTCATACCAACTATACCGCAACTGACACCCCTGTTATTAAATTAAATGTTATTATTGATATATGCCTGTAAAGTCGTAATTTAAACTTGTCGTTAAAAGCAGCATCCGGTATCTCAAGCCGCAATTTGGGTTATAATATATTTAGATACATCATAACCTGATCAAAAAGCTCGCTGTACAATTCTTTATAATGTATAATTATACCCCTTTTTTCTGATTACTCGTACTCAGGTATGGTTTAGTTAAAATACTTTCAATGACTAGCAACTAATTAATAATTTAAACGGAAGCAAAGCTTAAAAACCGACTTCACCGCTTTGTCTTCGGAACCGTTAATTAGATTAAATTAATTAAATACGCATTATTGAGGATAACTCAAAAATAACTGGTCAGACCTTGATCAAATTTAAATGGGATTACATGGGAAACACCAACTTTCAAATAGAAATAAAAAATCGGATTACCTAGAAAACTATTCTAACACACATCAATAGATAACAAACAAACAAACGAAGTTTTTGAAGTCGGGTAAAATTAAGAAAATGTTTTGGGAATAGCCATAAGCTAAAGCTTTATTTTATAAAACATGCATAACTAAATAGGTTATTTACTTACGTCGAGTTCATTAGAACCTTCCTTTAAATATTAAACGTTTCGAAGCCCTTAATATTAATGCATATTTGTGTTTGTGTGTGGTCTTTCCCGAGGTTACGCTACTGGAACCATTTTAAAATGGAAATGTGGGCTCTCTTAGACAGGAAAACTGTAGGTGGACATTCACAAAATATATGAACGTTGCAATATTTTGTCTTTCTCTATATCAGCCCTGAAGTTTTTCAATTTAATGTAATATTATAAACATACTTGTAAGAGTAAAGATAATGTAGTCTAAATAAATTTTGTATAAATAATCAATCTATCAATCTAATATTATAAATGCGAGAGTTTGTATGTTTGTTACTTCTTAACGCTCGACTCGCTTGACCAGTTTTGATGAAATTTGATATGGAGGTCCGAGACTTGAGGCCGCGGGGCGCAGCTAGTGTAATTTTGTTATGCCCGATAGGCAAGCGTTTGAAAGCATAAACAAATTTAAGTTTAGTTAGCCCATTGTTTTAAAGCACAATCTTACCTAAATGAAAGTGATGATGCGGCCGAAGATGTAGCTTGCTATACGCAAAAAATCAGTTTAAGATTGTTTAATAAATTGTAGTTTGATTATATGTTATATACGGCTTGAAACGCGTAAAAAAATCAATTTACTTTGTTGTCGACTAGTTTCGGTCAAACAAAGTTTTGACATTGAATCATTACGTGTACTCACGATACTTTTTAAGTTTAGTCTATTTTACTGTTTTATATTTATTAAATAATATCAAATAAAAATACAAAACTTTAGCATTTATTATACTAGACGATAAATTTAAGTAGTAATAAAAAAAACATAAAACTCTTTCACACTCCCAGCCCCACACAAAGTTCAATGACTTATGTAGTGGGTGCCGGAAACATTCACATCATGCACACACAATCACACCCAGAACCATAAAATCAATTTTTCCTAGGGGAAAAAACATGTGATCCCGCCGGGAATAGAACCCGAAACACCTGCTTAGAGGGCGATGATGAAGAAGATGGTTAAGCTGTCCTCAACTCTCCCAACTTTACGAGGAAATAGTAGAACGTGTTAGGTACGTTTGGAAGATTGATAAAGTACTTAAGTTTAATGTCAAGTTATTATATCTTTGTTAAGTTAAGCGATAATATTACAATGTAAATAATGAATACAAACATACTCGTAACACATATGTGTTTGTTCGACCCAATGCTTATTGCTTTATAGCTATCATAAAACAGTCAAGGTGATGTTGAATCACGCTAAATTTTTAATAGCTCGAGAAATATTTACGAACATTTTTTTTGTGGGAAGACTAACAACTTTAGTAACATAATATAGCAGTTTAAATATATAACAAAGAGTTATTTACAAGTCTTCACTTATAGTTATGGAATAACTTATAAAACATGTAGGAAATTAAAAATTATATAGGTGTTTTTACCCTTATTTATAAATTAATTTAAATTACTAGGGATAAATGTTGACTGGGAACAAATAAATATGCAAATTATAATTGAAACCGACTTCACCGCTTATATTTTTGTTTTTGTTAAAACGCTTTCGATAAAATTTATATGGGACCACCTTTGAAATATAATCTACCAAACAAAATAAGAATTATCAAGATCTAACTACTCTGAAAAAGTTATGCGTGGTCAAGAAAAATTAATTAGTTAAAAAACATTATGCGGCGACTTGAAAACCTCCTCCGTTTTTACGTCGGTTTAAAATGAAATGCACACACGAACAATAGAATATAAGTATACACCAAAGCACTAAATGTAATGATTATAAAAAATATCGCCAATTATAATATACCCCTCATTGTAGGTATGCTAGTGTGAAAAAAGGCCAAGGTCGACTTTTTCCTTTGATGGATCACCAAACGTAATACAGTCATAATTGTAGTCACATACAATTGTGATCCAAATTATACCTACTCATATTGCACATATTAAAAGATAATGCTCGTTTGCTTAGTTGGGTGCGTGTTTGCCTTCAAAGCAGGGGTATCGGGTTCGATTACCGGCAGGATCATAAATTGACTCCCTATGGAAAATTAGTGTTTCTGGTTCTGGTTGTGATTGAGTGTGTAATGTGAATGTTTCCGACACCCACGCCACAAGTCATTCAACTTAGTGAGGGGCTGTGAGTATGAAAGCGTTTATGTTATAACGTCTTCATAGTGAACAAATACGATGTGCTACTACAGTTATTAATGTTAACAAAGACATCTCTGACAAATCATTCAACTACAAATTGATAAGCTAGAGTATGGTGACACATTAGCGTTCTGTCTCGATAAAATTGAACCAGCATCGAATAACTTGTGAAGAAAGAACGACTGTTGTTTACAGCGACAAGGTCGTAAAATGTAGCCTGTCTGTCCATTGTTTTCAAAACAGGCCCACAGGTCGTGGAGATCGATCACTGTGATTTAGGATCCTTTCTCTAGAGACATATTGGGTATTCCACGGTGGTCCAATTGCGTGTTGGTTGAACAATTGTAAACTATAGATTGGCTCGTGCATTTTTCATAAGCATAGTAAATAGTACGTTTTTTTAGGTTGGACAAACGTTTGACCTCTATTTCACATGTTGTAAGGTGACGATGCTGTCGACAATTTTTTTTACGTATTTAATTCTTTAATGCATAAAAATTACAAAAGGTAAACTTAATGTTAACTACACAACCTTGTTCCCGCTTCACCTTTTTTCCACCTTACATCTAGAAGAATGGCGTCGCGTCACCCATTTATGGTTGAGATACCGTTCATTCGGACGAAACGTTTCGCGACTTCGTTCATTTATAGAACAGCAAAAGAATGCCGTCGTCTGTGTTTCCCGAAAGGTACAATTTGGGTGTGTTCAAAAGTAAAGTGAATAGGTATTTACTAAGCAAGCGCGCTCCACCTTAGACTACATCGTCATTTTCCATCATATGTTATTGTGGACAAACGTTTGTATGTAATTAAAAAAAAAATTACAATAAGCGCAAAAAAATACCAAGTGAAGAAAACGCAATAACCCATGGAAACTATTACCGAGGTAATTTCGGTTACGGTTTACTAATAAGTATATACATAATGATATATGTTGTGATACGTATGATTCAACCATCGAGTTATACCTATTCAATTGAGAAAAACCAAACGACATAATTACTGCCTCAGACAGGTTACATTATGCAAGCATGTGACTAAAATAAGATAGCACGAAAACATGAATCATTTTGTTTGCAATAGGAAAACCATTCGATTGTCTGCGGTTACTATTGCAACCCGTTCTCATTCTCAACTTTTTTTCTCATACAATTTTGAATAACCCGTCCCGTATTACCTATTATAAAATATACCGAGTTAAGACTCGGTATATTTTATAACCTGTGAGCGTGAAAGCGTTTGTTAAGACAAACGCTTTCACGCTCACAGGCCAGCACTACGTTCGAGTAATTGTATCGTGGTGTCGGAAACATCCAGATCACACACAATCACACCCAGAACTAGAATCACAAATTTCCTATGTGGAGATTATATGTGTTCCCTGAAGCAAATGCGCAACCTACTTCGCCAATGCACAGTTAAAATTAGATGTGAAATATTCTCCTTGTTGCAGTTATATCTCGGCTGGTCACAACAAAATTAAAAAGAAAACAAAAATCTAAGAAAAAAAAATTTAACTGTACAAAATAAGTGAAAATCTTCGTAAGAAATACTAAAAATAATAGAAGATCGGAATAGGGGTATGTTCTGTTTTTTTTTTGTCTAATAAACACTATTATTATTCGCAAATCTATTAAATATGAGGCTAATTATTTTTATTTTTTTACGAAATCCACGGAATATAATATATTGTCAGAAAAACACCTGTATTAACTTTACAATACCTCGAAATAAGTCTAGACGAATGACGACACATCATGCAATGCGAGGTCAAAAACATTTATTTTAGAAATGTTATTTATTTGCTATCTTATGCAACCAAACATATAATAAAATATATATATTATATTGTATTTGCGTTGTCGCATCTTCGGCAGAGCAGCGTAAACGGCGCAAATATGGAAACCTTGGCAGTGGTTACATATTTGAGCCGTTTGGTGTTGAGACACTGGGTCCGTGGGAACCGGGAGCTCATTCTATTTTCAAAAATTTATCAGAGCTCCTGGTTGAGGCGACGCGTGATCAAAATGCTGGCACTTATTTGGCTCAACGTATTAGCATTGCAATTCAGAGAGGCAATGCCACCAGCACGGGAACGCTACCCACTAGTAGTGGGTTTGAGCACTTGAGTTACCTATAGGCTCGATGTCTTGTAGGTAGCTTAGTTCTTTGCTGTATATATGTTTAGTTTAGTTTAAGGAAATATAGGCAACTGGCCCATAGGTAACTAAAAAAAAATACCATATAATTAAGTTAATATGTCAATGGTAATAAATATCGTCCTATTGTTTCATACATTTTAATAAATGCACCAAAAATTTACATTTAATCATCGGCTACGCTCATTCCACGTTCGATTATTCATTAACATTATCAATTATTAAAATGAAATCAGTGTATATCTACTAAATATTGTGAATTTGCATAAGGAATTTATATATGCCTTCCTTTTTATGAAATTTGTTTCTTATGCCTATAGAAATAGAGAGGTGTTTAATTCGATCGTTGATCAATTGCATCGTTAGGACGGGATATCGTCATCCCACGCAGTGACAAGAACTTAATTAGTCGGTTCTCAACAACTCGTCCTGGTTATTTATTGTCGAGAACAATCCAACTGATTGTGAGGAATACCTCCTAAGACGACGTCCTAAAGAAGATGAATGCATCTATCGTCCAAAGAAAATAATTACTGAAGGGCGATAGATCACACCACGTAAAAGCGAATCGCCATTAAAAAAGTTAATTTATTTTTTGTAACCGAGATCATTTTACTTACGGAATAATTAAATATTTTATGTTAATATATGAGCTACGGCTTAATATCTTAATCTTGTAAATGATAATGATGGGATAGCTCGAAATTAACGTAGAAAAATAGTCGGTATACTTTATGTTGGGAAACCTTCCATCTGACTAAAGTTACACTTTACAAAGTTTTTCAAAACCCGTTTATATAAAAGAGTTGTTAAAACAGAGGGTATATTTCTGGAATGAGGTTGCACAAGGGTCGTACGTAAATTTGTAACTTGGGCTTGCGTTTTTACGGTTTCTTTCCTTTTGTTTGTTTCTACCAAGAATCAAACTGAAATCTTGTTATTTTTCTCTAGTCATAAGCTCGAGTTTTGCCCGCGTTATAGATGATGTTGATGATGACGCTGGATAGAACCTATAAGTATCCTACGTTAATCTCAACAATTTCGCTTTACTACTGAATTTCAACAAGATTAGTCAAGCACTTTAGCCGTGACGAAGGAACAAAGAGACAGAGTACATTTGGCTTTATATATACTAGCTGATACGCGTGGCTTCGCCCGCGTTAAATGTTATTCTAAGTCACTTTCTACCTATAGGTACTTCGTATTTCATACAAATCGGTTCTGTAGTTTTTGCGTGATAAACATCCTAACAACCAACAAAAAGGCATTATGATTAGAACATGAGATTTTATAGGAGATTAAAATCACTCGAGCCGTTTCGACCACAAACACCGTGACGTTCATATATTAGAAGATTTTCTTGTGGTACATACACATAAACTGTTATATACATGTCACCGGACGATTGTGAGTAGTTTATTTCAAAACCGCATAAATACTAAGTGAGTCATAATATGTGTAATGTAGAGCTGTGCCATTTAGAGGATGAGTGTTGTTGATTTAAATTAAATATAGGTATAATATAATCCTTACAGAGAAATGGAATTCTTAACAGAAGATGAATTTGAACTACTGTCTTTTTTGAAAAAGTGAATTTAAAATATGCATTTACACAATAATCTTCACTATCTCACTTTTTAGTGAGTGATGATAAGCATAACACTGAAAAAAGTACAGACAAAATAACCAGTTAATTGTTAGTATCTTTTCTCCCCTCTCGAAAACAACATGCATTTTGAAGCATCAATTCAGTAGTTATGATTGGTTGTTCTTCAACTGAGGTCATAACTGACGCTAACAACTATCGCATCGACCAATCACAATCACGGATCGGCCAATCACAAGCATACATTTACCTCGTTCTTTCCACGAAATCAGCCTCACGCACCATCAACTGGTTTTATTATCTTTGGATAAAAGGCTGACCAGCTACATACACTCAAATGGGTACTGACTCTAAGATAGCTGCTGAAATACTTCATTGTGGTAAATTACGACTGTTGCGACACCCTGGACGCTCTATACAAATATTGCAAATCAACGTCACACAAAAACAGTGAACGTATATACACGCTCTTTTAAATGTGTGTATGTGTGCTAAGGTGGTGTCATTCGATCGTACCCTTTTTTTTATAAATCGTTGATAGTGTCATTTTTGTTTCTCTGCTTTTATATATACCGGCATTAAAAAATACGTGTATTCTTAATTACTTAAAAATAACATATGAATGCTTGAACACTGACAAACCCTCATTCAGTTTTTTTTAATGTCTTATTTCGTGATTACTGGAAAGATTTACACCACATACACATTTTTAACATTTAGATCCAGAACGCAATTTTATCTTGGGGAGGAAACTTGTGTTGCCACCGGGAATCAAACCCGATACTCGTTATTTAGAAGCTGAACGATGGACGCGAAACCTCTAAGCCAACGTGCAGTTCAAATGAACATATTCTCAGGAATATAATTAAAAAAATGTAGGAACTACTAAATGATAATTTTAATGGCTATGAATGAAACAAAATCCATAATCTATTTTAATTATATCATTACTTTGACACGAATAGTGTTATAATTTTCACTGTTGGATATACCCATGGGAGACAAAAATATAAGGAAACATTAAAATTAATGATATGGAACTAACTGATAAGTACCTACTTAATAGGTAGTGCATCTGATGAAATTGGTGATATTCAGTAGATTATGTTATAATAATACATTATTAACGAGTACATTAAATCGTTAGACTCGATTTAATGTTTATATTCGGAGATATATTACAAGAAATTAATTCAACTAATTAACTGTTAAAATAGTATGCCTGACAGTTATATGTGACTGTATTTCGTTACTGCGATGTAACTGTTAATGTTTAATATTTCCGCGTTACAGTATAACCTCAATCTTGAGTAGTATTAGCTAATTTGTTCCTTGTAAACTCAGATAAACTCTAACACATTTATAACGTTAAAAAAGGGCACAGTCACTTGTTCTGTGGTGAGTAAGTTCTATAAATAATCCTTAGCTTTAACCAATAACATAGTGTGTTGTAGGTTAGGTAATCTCGGGATTTAATCGCGCTAAAAATCTATTTTTATATATCTTGACGTTTCGGTCAAGTTGCATAGGCCATATTAAGCACCGTGATATTATCTTAACTATGTGTTCGAATCGCGAAAGTAATTTTTTTATTTTGTTTTTATATTTGATAGGCAAGCATTTGACCACTATCTCACCTGATGGAAAGTGATGATGTGGCCGAAGACGTAGCATGCTTGCCTAGAAGATACCTATTCACTCTTTAAGTTACAATAATGTGTTGAGTATATCAAGGGCGGGGGAGCCCATGATCCCACGTTAGGAACAATCCTGTGTCGTGTGATACAGTCCCTTTCGTTCCACTGTTTATTACATATAAAAAGATATTATTAGATTGAAATTTTAAATTTAACAAAAAAAAATAAGATAATTACACAATTAAGGATGAGTGTTATATAATTAGGAGATCCAGTAGACTAGTTCTCTAGTACAGCCAAGTATTAGGCACGATAGACTTAGTACATTTTAAAACGCTTGTTTGATGGTAAGCGTCATAGTTCAGTGCCACTCGTAATGTTGAACTTCAACAGTTAAATTTCCTTCGTGCAAATGCACTGCGTCACATTGCGTGATATTACATGTTACATCTTTAAGCCCTGTAATTTCCCTGGAAACATTGCCTTTCAATCCTAAATACAGTAATGAGAGCACACTATTGCTTGGCGATTTAATGACTTGCTAAGATGTGGAACTTCCCCTGGCGGACTCTGTAAAAGATCACTATATGCGTGTGCGCGTATGTTGATCAGGAAATTGTAACTGAATTACCACTGGGAAAATTTAAATCAGTAATGACACAGACGTAATTAAGACAGCTTATTATAAAACGAATAACTAAATTTATGACAAGGATGCATGGAGGCAAATTGCACAAGCGCTTTCTGACGACTTCATAATTTATAGATATACCTAGGTTAATATAATTCCAGTATAAGTCGTTTAAGAGTGTTTTAAAACAAAATTGCGCCGCCCAGTATCTTGCAAGGTTCTGCACGCTAATTTAGCGAATCTGGGAGTATAGTCTTTAACTTTCACTAGTGCCTCTTTGGAGTCCATGGGAATAAACGTCCATCTAAAGGTATCCGAGACGGCTATTATAATACCATTATAATAGTAATTCAACTCTCGGGTGTGACTGATAGCCAGCGATACGATTATTTGTACTTACAGGTGCAATGCATGAATGTCTTTCTAGTCACCTCTGTAATAATATCTATAATATAGGTGCACCTACCTTTGCAGAGTATGAGCAGAGCATTATTGAAACATGAAAAACATACCGAAGTAGATATTTGATCAAGTTGACTCATTGTTCTCCGAAATAAGTCCCATTTAGCAAGTTCTAAATATGTAAATGGTAATATGAGATAGTAGATTGTAGAGATGCTCTCTACATGTAGGGGTGGAATATAATTCTCAATGAATATACACGCTAAATGTGAATGTAACAAACTACACGCTTCTAAAATTAAACGATAATGACTCTATCAAAGCGCACTCTATTTTATGACTCTACGTGGGTTTAGAACAATATAATCATTGCAAGTTGTATGATTATAAATTTCTACAATGTAAAGCGTTTATGTTGGAAAGTAGAGTTTATTCCGTACTATTTTATATTTATAACATGCTTTGATTTTGTTCACCTCTCCCGCTTTCTATTTATTTGTCGGTCTGTAATCAAATCTTGCAAGCTAGATTAGACTCACTTCACGTTGTTCGATTGGACTCAAATTTGTTGCAGGTACTTATGTATTTTCGATGACAATACAATAATATGGTACCATGAAGCTGATGGAGATGGAAGGTGGCCATAGGAACTTCTGAACTAAACAAGATAAACCCACCAAGTTTGAGCTCGTTTGATTTGTCTTGAAAGTTCTCTGGTTATATAACTTTTTAGTCCTTTTTTATTTACAACCGGTATAAGAGTGATTTTAAAAACTTTTTAACGCGGTTATTACTTGTTTAGACTTATTAAATGTATCATGCATGTTTTAAGCCATTTTTTTACGATGTTAAAAAGTTATTTTACTAAAGGCGATATAATTACAATAATACACTTTACCGATATATTTTGTAAGCATGACACGTTTATTTAATTGTTTTTTTTTTGACATTTTATTTTTATTTCGATTTTTGTCGAATTGTATTATGACATCGTTTATTATACACGACATGTTTTATAATAATTTGAACGCAAGGAAAACAAAAAATAATACTCTTGATCTTATTTTGAAAATGTTTATGAATGTTTTGTACCTGATGATATATGAACTGAACAGACATGTTTTTTACTTTTACAGTAAAAACAATATTATAGTAATCACGTAACAAACATATAAAAATAAGAAACATTCAGTCGAATATAAAATCTCCTCAATTTTAGTAAAACAAACTGTAATAAAAATAGATTGTAGGTACTAGATTTTGCATGCCAGTTGTTGGTGAAGCAAGCTGCACAGTTAATTTGTGATCATTTAATTTAACATTATATTCTACGTTCAAATGAACTTAATTTAACGATTTATTTAATGTTCATATAATGATCGTAAAGTTAATGTGTAGGCTTATAGACAAAACAAATATTATGTACAAGGCCTAATAGATTTAAGGCCCGACTTAATCAACACAAGCTAACGCTCCGTTACTTATTCTCTTGTTATAAATCGTTGCATGTGATACATTTAATAACTATCTATTCTATACATTTAATCGGCAGCACCCGGTTGAACGTCGACAGTCATGTGAGTAGCTACTGCATTAAGTAATGAACCCAAATAAATATAATAGTTAAAAAAAACTTAAAAAAATATTAGATATAATACTTATTTTTGTATTGTCATTGGCCCTCGATAAGTCTACAAAGTTTAAATGAAATCTGACGATTGGAAGTGGGTCAAAATCAAGCCCAAAGGAGTTGGTTACAAACAAACATACAGGTGAAGCTAATCAAAGCGTGTTAAAAAAAGTCAACTACCATCGAGATGGAAATCGAATGAAAAAAACAAAAAGTTAAAAAACTCTAAAGCATGAAAAAAACGTAGCTGGCCGCTAAGAAACTGGGTATCCTCGCAAAGGTTATGCAGTACTTCACAACAGAGTAGCTTCCATACAAATTTGTATCAAGCTCAAGTTCGATCATGTATAAAGTAATGCGGCCTCCTGTGGAATGGATCCGCCATGTACCAGCTTGAAGCTCTTAAGCCCATAGACCGGCAAGCTAAAAGACTAATTGGCGATAGTAAGCTAGTTGAGTTCAAAATGCAAAGTCTTGGTCACTAACGTAAGGCAGCAGACCTACCGGTACTCTATCGCATACATTATGGAGAGTTTGCGCAAGAATACATGAGTTAAATTCCCCAATTCGTGATCTTTTACCAGGTGACAAGAAAAACTGTCATACGTCATCCATTTATGATTGACATACTTCTGTTGATTAACTTATTGGCTGCACCTTTGTTTCCCGAACGGTACAATCTGGGTGTCTTCAAGTTTAGAGTGAATATCTATCTTTTAGGCTAGCATGTTACATCTTCGGCCGCATCTTCACTTTCCACATGGAAGATGTGGTAAAATGCTTGCCTATCCAGCATGAAAAAAAATATCAATTGAAAATGTATGACACACAATGACATAAATGTTGAAGGGTTTGATATAGAACATTTTATGATTACAAAATGTAGTAATACATCGTTACTAACCTAATGTATTTGTATACCTGTTGCAGTGACTAATCTTTAATTAGTCGTGTTTAGTTTTTATCTTAAGATGTTTGTTTACGGTTATCGCTATACAGGTTAAGAAAATACATGCTAGTGGCTGGATAAAGGTCTAAACATAAATCTCTGTTGGCATTTGTTTTACCCATAAACATTTACGTTTTATGACGCGTCACGTTTATGTACAGTAGCTACAAGTAGAGTGTTTCTTCATAAATTCTCTCGCGGAGCAAATTAGCTGTCGTGGCCGTAATGCCGATGGGGGAACTGAAGCTTCGTCGCCCGATATGTGGCTTAGGGGTGTATAGGCGAGAATTACTGTGAAGGAAAGACTATGCATATCGGATTTTATCATATGTACGATATTATATATGCTTGTTTGTTATGTTCATATTATGTGCAGCTGTATATAGGGATGGACAACTATGTACTGAGGCATCAGAGCGGTATAACACCTAGCCGTCCTATTCGGTCTCACCTGCACGTGGTGACTCCTGCCAATCAACAGACAAGCCTCCGGTGAATCACAGAAGAATTCCCAAGGAGAATTGACGTCAGCCAGGCGGCCGGTCATAAAGACTTTTTAATATCTATTAAAGTGTCATCGATGACAATAGTATTTTCTATTAAGAAAATTGTAACCAACCGAATAGAAATGCGTCTTTGCATCATGAGATAATTCTTACACATTAATGTATGGAATGTTTTTCTTATTATTAACCGTTAATAGTTACCAAACGTGCAAGGCACATCACACAAAATTGACAGACGATATTTTCATTTTCGCACTAAAACTCCAATAGAATTTCCATAAAGGTTATATAAACGTTTTTTAATATTATAAATCCAAAAGTGTGTGGGTGTGTTAGTATGTTTGTTTACTCTTCCCGTTGTAACGGCTAAACGGATTAGGATGAAATTAAGAATGTACATACCTAGGATAAACACATAGGTTACTTTTTAACTTTACGAACGCGGGCGGAGCTGGACATAGCTAGTTTCTATAGTACACTTGAAATATTTTGTGATTCGACTCAGGCTACATGAGCACAGACTTTGGAGCTTAAATAAAAAAACTTCACCCTAGTAAACAGTTACTGAAGTCAGCTACCGTGTGCTCTCTTCAGAGTTAAGGGTAACTAATTAGCAAAAACTGCCTAGACGGGGCTTCCAGCAAATCCTCCGTTACTCTACATTTTGCAAGACTTGAGCTATTTATTTAAAGTGGGAGAAATAATTGTAGTGGAGGAAGGTTCTTTACTGCTATGTTTATGTAACTTGTTTCGCGTTAACAACGCATAAGTACATGTCTCTTTGTTGTTAATTTTTATTTCTTCGGTACGTATGTATGTAACGTTAAGAATGAGTCCTTAACGGCTGGATCGATTTTGAAGATTTTTTTTATGTGTGTTCAGATGGGTTCAAGAATGATTTAGAAACAATTCAGTCTGGTGGATAATGTTTTTTTAATTTATTTATATAATTTACGTGTCCACTAGTATTCTATAAAACATTAGACAAAGAAAAATCGATTGACATGAATTTTATTTTGGTTGTATTTTTTTTTACTATGTTTATTGTTTTTGTAGTCTTTTAAGTTAAGAATGCGTATAACGCAATCTTAGAAATATATATTATTTAAAGAATTAAAAATTCTACAATTCTTATAGGAATTGAAATCCGTCTAAAACACTATTGAATAAAAATTCCTCGACTGAAAAAATAACATAATTGCCTCTAATTTTCATCGATTTTCGTTTTTATTTTAATATATTATATACTAAAAGAAGCGAAAGATGTGTGTCAGGATCGTAGCAGGTTTTTTTTTTATGTAGAATAGGCAAGCATTTGACCACTATCTCACCTGATGGAAAGTGATAGTGATCGTAGCAGGTGTAGAGATATGTCTTTGCCTACACCGATAGGAAGGAGGCGTGATAATATGTATCTATAGGTGAAATAATATGGATATACTTATTTTTATAATTACGAAAAAATAATATCTTTCTTTATAATTTGACACCAACAAAGGGAAACCTGAAACGTAATTAACTTTAATCATTTAACGACAATTAATTAAAATTACAATAGAAAGCTAAATTATTCTAAAGCGACAACTTGCCTCGTGGAGGTTTCAAGAGATTCAAAATTCAACAGCAATTAAAAGTGTAATTTCTAATGTTCAGCATAAGATAACGCTCCCTCTGCGTTTTATCATCAATAAAATCTTTATGAAATGAAGACTAGCTCGTAAGAAAATCGTATAACAAAGTGATGATCACAGCGAATGAGAGCAATATAAAAAAGGGAGTCTTTAAATTTTGACATCTGCCGTTAAAATATTGTCTTGGAGTTGTGGAGCGATATAATTATGTCACCCTCTGATTAGGCGACGGAGCAGCTCGGGGTCGATAACTCGGTGTGCGAAGTTTTGTCATCGGTCGCACCTGATTCTACCCTAATTGATGTTATCTACTGTTATTTATTAGGTAGAAACGTGGTGGTTTTATGATTGTGTAGTTAATTTGGTTAAGTTACGCGAAATATGTTTTGCCCATGTGGTTCCGTTAAGCAAGGTGATACAGAATTAGGTTAATTTTTATCTAATGTGTATAATTATGTATCCAAATATGAAATGATTACATATATGTGGGTTCACGTCTGCCTTCTAAAGAGCGGGTATCGGGTTTGATTCCCGGTGGGAACACAAGTTTTCTCTACAAGAGAAATTTGTGATTATGGTTCTGGGTGTTATTTGAATATTTTCGACACCCACGACACAAGTCTTCG
This sequence comes from Lomographa bimaculata, assembly GCA_948107665.1. Lineage (NCBI taxonomy): Eukaryota > Metazoa > Arthropoda > Insecta > Lepidoptera > Geometridae > Lomographa > Lomographa bimaculata. Next base: position 7,081,322 of record OX403597.1, read on the forward strand.
AACTTAGTGTAAGGAAATAAGTGTAAAATAATAATAAGGTTCATCTCACTAGATCGATTAACCAGTTCACATGCTTTTATTTTCGGTTATTCTTATGTACGCATTTGGTTCTAACAGGTCAGCATGCTCGCGTCCCTGCACGCCAAATTAAGATTCATATCTTAGCTACAAACTAGCACTAATTATACTAATTATGTGTTAACTTAAAAACCTTGGTGCGAGTTCCACTCGCATCTGGCCAGTTTTTTTATACATTATTATGTCTATATATTTTACATAATATTTACATTGCTGTTACAAATAAAAAAAGATATAAAAGTTGAACATATTATAATTAAGCATGTAAAAACTTGAAAGGTTAAGTGAGACCATTAATACGAGATAAGGAAGTAGAAAATATTTGTCTTGTTTCTATTAGTAAATTACTTAAGCACTTAAGAACTAGTGTGGAAATCTAATATCATATTTTCTCTTTAATACCTTATGTTCGTTTATCTGCTCATAACAGTACCGAATTTCAGAGAAGTGTTTTTTCCTTTGCTCATTTCATTTATCGGTTTGCATGATTCTTAAATCAAATAAGTAATTTTGATTGAAAGATTCGTATGTACCTATTACTCATATTAAGGATTTCTACGATTTTACACACTGTTGTTTTCTAGCATTGATACGAGACTAGTTTCGGAACAGCCGGTGCTCCTTCATCAGTCTACGACAGACAGACTGATGAAGGTTGTTATTGTGATAACATCGTTGATTTTTAGTTTTTTTTTCACCCTAAAATTAAACAATCCGAATAAATTACTAAGTACGGACCAAGAATTTCATGCGACACTCATAGACATGAAACGGCACGCGATGCCTCTTTAATAGTTCCTAACGCATAATTTTCTGTAATAACCACGCGTAGTTACCTACTAAATGAAGATAAAAGGGAGAGTTTTAAGATCCCATTTTATGATACTACAGCCTGCTTTAAAAGGACCGAAGTACCCAAAAATCCCGGTACAAGTTAGGAGCGGAGTCGTTTCTTTGGTCACAGTGCATAACTTCATAAACATACTAGGTATTCAAAAAGTTTTAAGTAGATTATTACCTGTACAAACAGGCAATAATCTATGCAAGTACGTATCTGATTCCGGTATTATGTTTTGCAATTGTTATTTGTGCGAGTACTTACCTACGTACGTACAAACATCGCGATAGGAGACAATCTTAGCTACTATAAGGTATGACAATTTGAAGGTTGCCTATTAAATAAGGCGTATTACGAGAAAAATATTTTATATGATAGTATAGATGATATTTTACCAGAATAGCTTAAAATATACATACCTAAACCTAAGTATTTACCAATCCATTATACAAAAAAGAAACGCATTTTTACATATAAACTATACACTATTTTAGTAGAATTACAGCTTTTCGTAAAGGGAAATATGCTTTAACCGATAACCGGTTACCGGTTAAAGTAACGTCAAAACTATTCAGTCCGTGGTCCTGAAATGCTCCCTTGTGGTGCAATACACTGCCGTGGGTTATATGCGGGGAACATAATGGCACACTTGATCCCTTTATTACCTTTTATAATTAATTAAAACTGCGGGTGATGAATTTAGAGCCGCTACGGCTAATTGGCTACGTTACGTTTATGAGGAAAGTTGCCGATATGGGCTAGGAGTTTAGGAGTGAGTATTTAGCCTATATAACTGATAGACTTATTTTGAAAACCATTATGTATGCTCTGCTATACTCATTTCTTATGTACGTTTTTTTTTATTTAATTATTCGTGGCGATAATTTGTGATTGATTGAATTTTGCATAACAGTCTTAGGCTAATTTAGTCCCTATAAGCTTCTACCTAAGAACTATTTGCTGTGATCCAAATATCATTATTATTTCTTCACTGATTACCTAACACTCGATTACTTAGCTGTTGGTAAGTCATGTTGTGGTCATGGGCAGTCAGCAGGCCTACCTTGAACATGCTATGGTATATATATATATATATATATATATATATATAGTTCTTATATATGTATGCTACGGATTTATTTAAGTTTCTCGTCTGTTTAACCATAAAATAAAAACTTTAAACCATAAATAGGTAGAGATCTTATAAATTTAAATTTCATGCGCGTGTATGTTGCGAAAACTAATCATGAAAATGAGTGTTAAATGTACTATAAGACGATACGAGCATAGGTTTAGTAATAACTAGCATTTGTTGTTCAATAAGTATGAAATAAGTGCATATAAAAGACGGCTCTCAATACTTTAAAACAAAAAAGATATTTTATGTTTTATTCACACTCACAGCCCCACACTAAGTTCAAAGACTTGTATCGTGGGTGCCGGAAGCATTCACATCTCACACAAGATCCCTTGGGATTTGTGCTCCTGCCGGGAATCGAACCCAGGACCAACGGCGCAGAGGGCGGAGACCTGTCCACTGCGCCAACTGTGTGTTCAATGTGTTGTTTATTACTACACAATACATGATTATATATTTTAATGCCAATCGGTCTATTATTAACAAACAAATAATAGACACATACCTAAATAGGTAGGTACATACATACATCACACATGATCATACATTAGCTGCTAAAATCATAATTGTCCTTTTTCGCCGTAATCTTATATATATATATATATATATAAATATATATAACTCAAAGGTGACTGACTGACTGACTGACTGACATAGTGATCTATCAACGCACAGCCCAAACCACTGGACGGATTGGGCTGAAACTTTGCATGCAGGTAGATGTTATGACGTAGGCATCCGCTAAGAAAGGATTTTGATTAATTCTACCCCCAAGGGGAAAAAATAGGGGATGCAAGTTTGTATGAAACTTTGTCAATTTTAAATTAATACTTCTTAACGCGAGCGAAGCCGCGGGCATAAGCTAGTCGGATATAAAACAGATGAATTCACAAAAAACCCACCTAAGTAATTACCAACGAGTACTGTAATATACTTACATTAAAAAATCTTTTCTACGACTAATCCGCACCCAAATTGGAACAGAACATTAGGGAAATTAAGTCCATAGGTGCTGTTATCGTAATATAAACGTGGCGTGCGAATATTTCTGACGTTGATTAATGGCGTCTGCCAAATAACGCGAATAGACATTGTGAGCTCTGTCAAAGAATACTTTTATGTAGGTGCAAATATAGAATGAGAATTTCGTAACAAAAAATCAATAATTAAACACAAGCAAAGCATGAAAAACCCGACTTCACCGCTTTATCTTCGGAACTTTGATCAGATTCGATGTACTAAACACGCAGTATTGACGATATTTCTACTGATCAGATCTTGATCAATTTTAAATGGGACCAATTGGAAAGCAACATCTTTCAAACAAAAAAATAGTAATTTTCAACATCGGTTCACGTTGAAAGAAGTTATGAGGTAACAAACATAAAAAAAATACGACATGACTACCTCCTCCTTTTTTTGAATCGGTAGAAAATAGCTGGGACCTAACCAGTTTATAGCTTATTGGTTATTTGTAGTTAGTATAATTACTAATAATTTAAACGCAAGCAAAGATTAAAAACACCGACTTCACAGCTTTACCTTCGGAACCCATGATCAGATTCAATGAATGAAATAGGTATTATTGAGGATAACTCAAAACTACTGGTTAGAAGTTCGTGGTTAGAATCCACACCACATGGGAAACACCAGATATCGAATAAAAAAAATATTCAAAATCGCTCGACCCAAAGAGTTTTTTTTTTTATTTGTGACAGGCTAGTGTTTGACCACTATCTCACCTGATGGTAAGTGACGATGTGATCGAAGCTGGTAAACACATTAGACCTGGAATACGCAGGCTCTCAAGCATAACTGCCGGAACACCGTATTTGTCTTGGTATTTGGCGGCAGACTTTCAACTTGATGGTGGTAAGCTACTTTGGTAGCAAGCCAGGCGAGCAAATCACAAAATGCTCTACCACCTCTCAAATGTCACCTGATTAGCACCACCCGGGGACCACGTGTAGGGAGTCAGACTTAAGGGGTATTCTCCTACGGACGTGGGTGACTCAGCCCCCAAAAGTATGTGTGTTACCTCATGTAACACACATAAAAAAACAGTCGGATTGAGAATATCCTCTTTTTGTGAAGTCGGATAAAAACAAGTGAACCGAGTAAGATAATATCAACATAACAATTGGCCATAGATTTAGGATCGGTAGATGGATTCTATTTAAGTTCTTTTTTGCTTTCGATAGATAGAATTATATTTCTACGCTTTTTGAGTAATCCAGCTTTGGCATCGGGTAGCCAAATAATTATTGAACTGTTTTAGGTAAATCACTACAAGGAAACTCCTTAAAACTGCTCGAGCCCCCAATTTGAGGGTTAAGGAAACCAGCTCGTGTGATGGTTTCACGACGTTTGCGTGTTGATCTCTCTAGTTAGTTCTTTGCAGTCCAGAAGGTTTGGAAGGTATATAAGTTATAATTAAATAATTTAAACGTAAGCAAAGCTTAAAAAAACCGACTTCACCGCTTATATTTCGGTTTTGGCTTGATCGATTTCGATAAAATGTATATGGGACCACTTCTGAAGTATAAACTACCAAACAAAAAAAGAATTTTGAGAATCGGTATACAAATGGGCGAGAAATAAAAAAATATAGGAACATAAATAAAAAAATACATACAGTCGAACATAGAACCATCTCTTTTTTTGAAGTCGGTTACCAAAAATATAGGCACGTCTTTTTTACTACCTTATAATATATACATATAAAAAGAATACTAAGAAATTTAATCGTTTAGCTTCCGTTTCTTTTTGCGCGTTGCAACCTTGAGAATAAGCTCAATCGGCTGAGCGCTCCAGTCTACAAAAATGATCATAACAATATAAGACTCGGCTGGTCTGTGGAATGAATACATCAGCAAGTAACTTTGTTCGGGATATTTTCGGCCCGATGTTGCACGGCAGTCAATCAGACTCTATTAGCACACGTAGTGGACAGTATTGGAGGGAAATTATTGATTTGCGTCTAATTTCCGGTTGATTGGCGCTGATGCCAGGCGCCTGGCGGCCAGGGGCGGGCCGCGGTCGCCGGACCCGCCAGGTGAGGTGACGTCACATAAATGATTCGGCTACGCTCGTGCTTATTGACGCTGTGATGGGCACTAATTGGCAATCGTATTTTATACGTCCACATGTTAAGCTGGTGTACGTTTCGTCGTTTCTGATAATTACGTGCAAAGGACAATTCATCTATGTGATGAATCGAACTCGCTAGAACAGTTTTATGATTAATATTTTTTATCCTTAGACTTCTATAATAGTAAGGTACCTACTTAATGTTATATCATATTTTTCTATTAAATCATTATTAATCTAAACCTACTTATAAGTTTCTTCGTCACCGTTCAAGCAGTGAATGTTTTCTTCATTAAGTACTTAGATAAAATATACTTAATTTTTGTCGATTTTTAATGAGGAGATTATTTATCATATTTGTATTTCGTTAAGCTAGACTATTTTTATACAATTAAATTTCTTATGTGATAGAGCCTAAAATTAAATTAGGTTTATCTTTCTGCGTTAGAGTAGTCCAACAAACATTTTATGGCGATCGAAATTCAAACTTATTAAAAAATATATTCATACCTCAGTGGTATACTTTTAAAAACAATACCTCAAACCAACTAACACACAAAACAAGCATGCTATCATCCATCCCATGCATAAACTGCCTCTCCCTATAGTGGACAAAAACGAGTAGAGTAGTTACAGAGATATTCGTTTTGGCATTTTGACAGAAACATTTTTCACTTTAACAGTGGGCCCGGCAACAGTTCTGAATAAATTATATCACCTGACGCACGGAATTCAGGCAAAATAGTGAAGTACCGAAAGCAAAAGGACTTTTACAAACAAGGAAAAAAGAAATACAATGAAAGTTCGCAAACATCGCTTGATATTTTTACCGCCTCGTTTTCCTAGTACTAACTGGGCGGTTAATTAATTCTCGCAAAGAGATTTAATCTTGAAAGCGGCCCTAAACAAAACAACTACCTACACGAAGGTTTTAAATAGCTTATGTTGTGTTATTAAAGGACGGGAGTGCTATAAAAGTGAAAGCGTAATAACTGGGTAGGCGTTGTTCGCATGGCCAACCCCAGTTAGTTTCGCGAAAGGTTAACAATCAGGGGAAAGGTCGAATGTTAAACGTGAAAAACTGGTTGTGAATGGCATTAATTAAAGTGACAACGGATCAAGAATATCCATCATCAAGGAAGCCTATACCTCATCATCTTTTCTTTAACCTACTAAGAAATGGTGTAACCTATTCTTAGAGGAAGAGTATGAACAAATAAGTGACCAATCTAGTCACTTATTTTTTAATACTATTTGGCATGAGTTTATATGAATGGCCGGCTGCCTGACTTCAATGTCTTACACGTTCGAGTGTATCAAAATGATATGAATGAATGATCGTGTTTTCGTACATATATATATATAACTAACTAGATGTCCCGGCGACCTTCGTTCCGTCTAACAGTCAATGAATATGCATGTTTAGGAAGCCATACCAGGCATGCGTTACAATGCCACGTGACTATATTATTACATCCTTCATGTTTATGTTTGCCTTGTAATTTACCAAATCCAAGTGACGATAGAGAAAATGATTTTTATACACCTATAAAACAAAAAATGTGACGTTCCTATAAAGTATCCTATGTCCGTCTGCTGGTTCTAAGCTACCTCCCCACCAATTTTCAGCTAAATCGGTTCAGCCGTTCTTGAGTTATAAATAGTGTAACTAACACAGCTTTCTTTTATATATAAAGATATTAGCCGTGCCCCGCGGCTTCGCCCGCTATTATCAAGCTAAAAAGTAGCCTATGTGTAAATCCTAGGTATAATCTATGTACATTCCAAAGTTCATCCAAATCCGTTTAGCCGTTAAAGCGTGAAGAGAGAACAAACATACTTACACACAAACTTTCGGATTTATAATATTATAAGTAGGATTACATGAGATACTTCGTTATTGGTATTTTTACCACCTAACAACAACTAACAACGTCATCCATTTATGATTGGCATACCTCCAGTTCGCTCGAATCGATTCGCTTCTACGTTTATCATCTTTATAGCAAATGAGTGGAACTCATTACATGTGTCTTTATTCCCCGAACGGTACAATCTGGGTGTCTTCAATGTGAATAGGTATCATAAAGGCAAGTATTGTTACCGTGGTCAAATGCTTGCCTTACAAGCATAAAAAAATTCATAGTTATATAATATATGGCATAATTAGAGTAGTTAATTTACTACAGTTCTGCCTAGCATAGCTAATGCTATAAAAACAAAATCAATGTGTTAATGCGTCTTTCTTCCTTTCCTGGCCTCGCCACCAGATAATTATCGCGACTAAGTAAGGCAAAAGCCCTAAATCGTTGTTCGCCATATAAGATTATAGTAAAGTAGGTAAAGGTGAGATTCGAAAGTTGGCATTTATGGAAATGGACCCCTTTTCTTCTGTTGTGGTGTTGTGGTTTACTTTTTAATTTGTCGAAAGTTAATGTTTTGGTGGGAACAGCGAACTTTAATTTGTACTGCAATTAAAGTCCATAAGTGCTACTTATTTTTCCGGCAGTCAATTACAATTTTGTACGTAGATACATATATACCTACACAGATATCTGCGATACGTAATAGTAATTTCAAATGCTTGATAGTTTAAGGATCGATTGGACTTGACAGCGGCTTATAAGTATTAAGCAACATATTAACAACATATCATAGTAGAAATATATTTATACTATGATATTATCAACATATTACAACATTATTAACAAAACGAATATTTTTTTTACGGCGTGGGGTTAGAATTTACAATAAAATTCTTAAAATTGTAACTGACTTACCACTGGGAAAGTTTCGATCAGTAAAAAAACGGGCAATAATTGGGAAATCTTATTATGAAACGAATGACTACATTAATGGCAGGGATGCATGGAGGCAAACTGCACAAGCGTTACCTAGGTTAATATAATTCATGTATTAGTAATTTAAGTGTTTAAAAAATATAATGAAAAAATGCGCCGTCGAGTTGAGTACTTTTTACCGAGCCAGGTTCTTCTCGAGATAGCTGTAATTTTGCGAATCAGGCAGTAGAGTCATTTACTTTCATGAGAGCTCATGCAAATATACGATTTTGATTTTCGTTTTGAAGCTGATAATAGCTAGGTATAATCAGTACCTAAATCAAATTGATTGTAGTTCGGAACAACGTACAACTAAAGATTACCTAAAGACTATCTACTAATAAAAGTATACTTCATTCATAGCCTAAATACGAGATTGGGAAGTAGACAATTATAGTAATAGACCCGTTTCATTCTATAGTGATTTACTTTTAAATTGATTGTCTGCGGAGTATATTATATGTAGCTGGTAAAAGCAAACTTTTATTTGTACGGGATTTAAAGTTTATAGAAGCTTATTTTTTTTCAGAACTCCATTATAACTTTGTATATACCAACCCAATTTTGTATTATTCATCCTAGGATACCTAATAATAACCTATAATGCTACTTCATTACTCGCTATACTATTGCCGTTCACTTCTATGCTTTTGGACCCAAGTTATGGAAATGGACGCCTTTCTTTATGTTATGGTTTACTTTTTAATCTTTAAACGAACTTATGCGTTTATGAGCACATGCAACTTAATTTTGCGCTGACAATCAAAGAGAAGAGGACTTCTTTAAATTTCAGTTGCACTGTCATTATTGTTTTTAATATTTTTTTCTTATACTTGAACAGTATGTAGGTTTCTTGATAATTTGAAATTAATTCAGACTCAATTGCGGCCACGAGCAGTTAAAGATAAAAAAAATAACTCAAAACTATAGTTCCGAACAACATAATTACAAAACCACACGGCCATCAACAAATTGATAAAAAATATCAATGAATCATTCACAGATAATCCCGGCATATCTACCGATAACGAACTACGAGAGCCAATCTCTGTAGAAAGAAAAAATATTTTCGCCCGCGTTCGAGCGAGATACAATCTACATACAACCGGCGAGAAAATATTTTAAAAACAATGAAGGGCATTCACTTTTATCAACGCATCGTCGCCCGAGGGTGCGGTGAAAAGGAGGCTTGAATAGGAAATCCCAGTGGCACCGCCGGCAGGCTATCAGTTCCGTGAATGGCTATTAACCACCTCGGGCGGCGATAACGATGAAAGGCGTCACATTACAGAGTGTTTGCCCTCGCTCATTACCTCGTCTTGGGGCTGACGCAGCGTCATCGGCGGCGCCACGTCTCGAGCCACTTCGCCACTGTCACTCACTACACTGCCATTCACTGTGCCACCTTCGATCTCGTTCCACGGTACGTCTCCATCGTAAACAGCCACGTTCATCACCTGGTCTCCGGAGTGGAACCTCCACGGATAACTTCCGACCTGCCGCGGCCGGCGTCTCTTATGCCGCACTTTGTGTCGCGTGAACCGGCCAAAACCACCAGGGTGAGCTTCCTCCAGCATCGCGTCGAAAAGAGAGTTCACGTCTACCCTCAACTTCTTTCTGGATATCCTCGGAGTTGTGGTGATCGGAGCTTTGGTGGTGGTGGGTGTGGTTATGGGCTCCCGGGTGAGCCCCTCGGCGTCCCACAGTTGGATCCGGAGAATGTTATCGTGTGAGGATACGTGTGCGCGAACGGTCGCGAGCGCGATAATCGCGAGTGCGAGAGCGAACGCGCGCGACGCGTCCATCTCTGCCGGCAGCCGCGAGCCTACTAAAGCAGCGGACGACGCGATTTTCCCGCGCTTTCCCGATAACGCCGGCCGTCACAGATTACGTCAACAGTTGTACGATTGTAGAGCTACAAAACGTGCTATGCTACGAACGCAGAATAGATTGTAGTAATCTTCAAACTCCGGCTGAGCCTGCACGCATCACGCCCGCGGTTTCCCGTACTTATCGCTGAATGATTTATGCGTTAACAGAGAACATCGCACTTACGTGTTGTGTTTAACGAGCCAGTTAACTTCCGTAATAGTAGAGCCTGTTAGACCTTACACACAACATTTCAACGATAAGTCAATATTAGTAAATCTGTGCGATATCGTAATTTGCAATTGAAATTATCTGTTATTCACGATCAAATCATACATTTATAGACAAACATTCATATTGACGTTAGTTTACGAGTTCATTGGCTCGTTCATTGGCAATTAGTGAAATTTTAATGAGGAGCTGAAATAAAACAAGTGCATCCAACTATATAAATTCTATTTCCCATTATTTAACACAACTATTGTGACAACTACATATATTTGTTTTGTACTACAAATTGGAACAGAAATGCTGGAACGTGATGTTTGGAAGCGCACGCATCCAATTAGCAAGTGTCAAAACAAACAGACATCGAAATGCGATGTTAACGCTAAAATAAACATTAGTTAATTGAATTAATTTACACAATTTCACGTGTTCTACATCGACCTACAAATAAATGGACCTCAGGTATACAAGTTTCACAAAATAAGTGTACCAATTAACATATATACAAACGTAGATACAGGTATACTTTGATTAAAAATTAAAACAATTTAGTTTATGTCCAATCTCCATTACTACATAGCTTACTTTTGCTTGCAATAATTTATCAGCGGACACAGCTGACGACAGTCGCACTGTTTTTACCTTAGGAAGTTTTTAGTGAGGCGAGATTGTCGCTTATATTTCCTTTTGTCGCCTATGTTCTGTGGACACTTATGATCGCGGACCCAAAATCTATATATTGGTAGATCGGTGTTTTATAGTTCATTATAAATAAGTATATCTCATATACAGGGTGCAAGATGTATGTAGATTGTCATGTAAGCGTTGAATAACTTTGTTAACTCCGGTTTTTTTGTTTTCTAAGTTTAGACATAGATATAAGTACTTAATATTTCGTGTGCTTAGTTTTGGAGCTGTTTGTCTCCTGAACGGAACAATCGGCTGCAATGCAGTATTTATTTAATTAAACAACAAAATTCATTCACAATCACAGCTCCGCACTAAATTCAAAGACTTGAGAGTGTTAGAAACATTTACATACTTATATCAATATTTGTTAAGTAAAATAGTATGCAGCCAGTTTGTTTTACTAATTTTGTTGTTTACTTTTAGTAAATCCGGTGTTTTAATATATTCTTACCTTTTATTCCGCGGTTGCCGTCTGAGAGCAATAGGACAAGTACCTGGCGTATCAAACAGATTCACAAACATAATGCGATACGTGCTTCTAATGAGCCTATGACTGCCTATGTTACAGATATTTTCCTTAAAATATTTTGTCATACTTAATAATTTAATACAATGACACTGAACTTCCTGATGGCGTAGTGGTTTGATTCCCAGTGGGAAAACAACTTTCTCCACAAGGGAAATTTGTGTTACAAAATCTTGGTGTGATACACTCACGATACAAATCTTTGAACTTAGTGTGGGCGGTGAAAGTGTGAAACGTAAATCAGCTTACACCCTGTTTACATATGTTTAGCTTAACACTTAGAAATAAAGAAAGCAACAAGATTGTACTACATTGGCAAGTAACGTGATCACAACTTTCATAAAGTTTTCTCTTACATAATAATAAAATATACAAAATAATCTCAGTTCGATTCATAACAAAACATCGTTCATAAAAAATGCGGTGAGAATAACACTAACGGACAAAATTTTGAACGTAAGAGAAACCTCTCTTGTGTAAAAATAATACAAAATATCTTCAAAATCTTGGTCCCCTTAGCTGATACTTAAAAGGGTGATAACAGTTTAAAAATAAGGGAAAAAAACAGGGTGTGTCCTAAAGACATACAACAGAAGTCAATCTTTTATATTACAGGGAAATATTTTAACTATTCGTAATGTTTACCCCCACTTTTCGTCACACAAAAAGGTTGCGGATCAGAATTTTAAAGCCCTTTTTATTTATTTTTTTATGCTGAATAGGCAAGCATTTGACCACCACCTGATGGAAAGTGATGATGCGGTCGAAGATGTGACATGCTTGCCTAGAAGATACCTATTCACTCTTGATTTGAAGACTCCCAGATTATCCCTTCCATACGTTTCTCTTTAATATTTGTAACTTTTTTGTACGTTTAATGGGCATTATTATATTAGAAAATATTAATAGTGAAACAAACGTACGTTGTATTACATCTCGGACAAAATAACCAGTAAACTGCTATCAGCATAAAATATATTCGACTTGGGTTGCGTCAATACAACAATGCTAATTGTATTTTAGACTTGTTGGCCGAGATATAGTCCCTAACAGTCTTACTTATAAAAATGTCGCTAAGCAATGCTTAGCCACCTCTTAGTTAAGCAGCTCTTAAGCCCATAATCAATGATTAACTTTTCTTCACTCATAAACATAGTTAGGCGCCGCTTAGCTGAGAAACGCACAGAGAATCTAAAATAATCGAAATTTACACGATCGCCACAGATTATAACCAAAATAGTCGACTAAAAGTGAAATTATACGTATACAGCTGTCAAAAATATGGTTTTATTAATCTATTGAAATGAAAATCAAAAACAGGTGACATTCAACGGTTGTCGAAGTAAAAAATTTTGCGCCTTACGTAAAAAGTTTTGACACATTTATTATTTAAAGATATAAGACCGCCATCTTGCCTCTTAGTAAGTTTTAAACAAGGCAATGGCGGTGTTTAATTTTGACAACTATTTAAGCATTACTTAACGCTAAATCGCGTTTATGAGTGAAATTTTTGTTAAACTGTAGCTAAGCAATTGATTAAAAATTAAGAGGGGTTTATAAGTAAGACTGTAAGTTCTTAATATTTCTACTATAGTAAATGACAATACATAATGCGTCTCCGTTAGGCGCGTAGAAGGAAAAAGCTGCTGTTTTAACTTGTTGTTGTGTTGTTTTAGCACAGGTCCGTGAATTTTCAAAAAAACTTTAACTTACAAAATTCTTGTATTTTTTAACTAGTGTTTAGTTACCCGTCTTCGCACTGATGCATTTTCCATTGTATTTAAAAACATGTTCAATTTACAAAGTAGAAGAAAAGGTGACCTTTTTCAAACAGGTTTTTGTTAATCTGCTTGCTAAATAAATTGTTACGTATTGCAAAAAAAATACTGAATTAAGGTTAAGAAGCACTTTTAGCTTAATAATACATTTTATAGAGCAATCGGGATAAAATAGTAATTACTATGTGTATATTTAAGGCAGGTAACCAATTTTTTTATCTAGAATACGCCAATAATCACTTTATATAGATTTTTTTTTCTGGACTCTTTGGTTTCGCTGGACATGTTTTCTCTCTTAGGCTTTGCTAAGATTTTTTAAAAGTCCATGTATGTATGTTATTTTATATGTTCATAAACTACTTATGTAAATATATATATATTATGTTGTCAACTCAAGGTGGGGCTTAAACATATAAGAAAATCATAACAACCCATAGTAATACTCAAGTAAAGACTATGGGTGTATTGTTATGATTACTTAGATGTTGAATGCTCTAGGTCTGAATTACTATGTTTATTTAGTACTTAATATATTACAATGGGCTTAAGAAGGTATTATTAGTGTATACAAATTGGTAAATTTAAAGATTCCCAACCGGAATAAAAAATGTCATTGAAATCGGTGGTTTAGAAATGTTCTATTACTACAAACTCCATCCATTGCATTGATTTCTAGAAAAAAAATCTACTGTTAATCATAATTATTATATACCTTTAACTTTTATGTACGTTAGTAATATTAGTTTTTGAATTAAATAATATAAGTAATACTAAAGACCTAGGGACGGGGTTAATTTGGCTACCTAAATAAAAATCACAACTATTTGACACGATTCATCAGTTTATCGTCTAATATAGTGAGCTATTCTTGAGACCTTTAAGAGATAAAAATATACTACGTTTTATGTTGGAAGGATTGTCACTTTACAATGACGGTGTGTAGCGTTAGTGGGCATTATTGTATCAACACTTTATTCGAAAATAAAATAAAAATCTACATATTACAGAGTTACTTAAGCCGGGGTTAAGACTATGCAACATTAAGGTGTGTGTGTGTGCCACGAGGAACAGTTAGCAATTGTTCAGATATCGTACATTAATTTAACATAACGGCTAGCCATTAAAAAAAAATGATTCCTCTTGGCGTTTGTCAAAGCAACGTTTAGCCAGATTCCTATTATTAGTACGGTAAGCAAGAATTGTTAGTCCTAAATTCCTTGAGACCAAAGGGACTTCATATAGAAAACGCTGCAGGCGCGCGGCCAGGGCACTGTGAAGATAAAATGTGCTGTACTAAACTACTATAACAAACGAAATATACTTGGCGTCGAAGGCGCGCTGCAGACTTTAATGTATAGGCTCTAGTGCAGCGGTCAACAACACGCGGCCCGCGGGCCACATGCGGCCCGCGGAAGTTCTATTTGCGGCCCGTGATTTTTTTGCGAATCCTACTTAATTTTATAAATCCGAAAGTTTGTAAGTAGGTGTGTAAGTGTGCAAGTGTGTTAGTATGTTTGTTCCCTCTTCACGCTTTAACGGCTGAACGGATTTTGATAAAATTTGGAATGTACATAGCTTATACCTAGGATTAACACATAGACTACTTTTTAATTTCATAATAGCGGGCGAAGATGCAGGGCAAGGCTAGTAAATCATAATTATCTAAAATGTTATAGATTCTATATATAAAATATTATAGAATCTAAATAAATGCATTGACTAAAGAGTAATTGCGCCCTTAACGAGTTTGCAAATCTGCCCATAATTTAAAAAAAATAGTACTTTCTTTGTGATATGACCAATTATACATTATGCTTCTAGGGATGATATCACTAATGAGGCCCGCCTATAGTATATTTTGACACCTTGTGGCCCCTGCCTACCAAAAGGTTGCCGACCGCTGCTCTAGTGTAACAAAATATACTGAGCGGACAGGAGGGAGGCACGTATTTGTACAGAGACAATGTTCGACACGGAAAACTAGATTAGGACGCAGCAGCAGCGTCCAGCCGCGCGACCTGTTCGTTTTGTATATCAAGTCCCAAATTCTAGGCCTAGGCGCCTTCACAATAAGGTATAAAATCCCTTACATAGACGAAGCATCCTAAACACAATTCGCCGAACGTTTGTTCACCGAAATATAATCCGGCACAACGTTATCCGAGATTATAGAAGACTTGCTAGTCGTTGTGTAATACATCGACATATGATTTAAAAAAAGCATTTATTTACTGTTCGATTACATATAGAAAGTAACCAAATAATATTGCACTGCAGTGAGTGAGTATAACATATTTTTTTACTATATAATTAAATAAGTACTTATGATAAATTCGAATATTATTTATAAACGTATATATTGCCAAACAATTTATATATTATTAAATGGCTATTTAACAAATATTTATAATACATTCAAGTGCTAAATATATGTTATTTTTAAATACTTTTATTAAGTACTGCAGCGCCTAAACATTTTTATATATATTTATACATAATCATTGTATATGTTAGTTATAATTATTAGATACATGTATATCGTAAGCATTTATACAATTTTATATACAGACAAAAAGCTCCATCACATGAACCATCACCTAAGTCATAATTATAATTTAATTAGCGATAAGTATATTAAATTTAAGCATGTATTAAAGCAATTAAAAAAATGTTAAATAAGTGAATATTTTCATATGTTATTATGATAATATTAATATAATATGTATTACACAAAGGAATGTTACATATACATACTTATTTTGTCATATTTATTGAAGAATATCTACTTTTTTTTCACCAGATTAGACCATTATACCCAAAATAATTAGTTGTATTATTGTACTTACTCGTTAACCACTATCATAATTATACTTTAGTTAATTTAAACTGTAAAACCAATACATAATTATGTTATTTACAATGAAGTATGAAATGGCCATAAATAACCGAGCAACATATAATTTAAAGCAAATCTATTCTGCCGTCATAATGAAAAAAGAAGTAACTGAGTTTTTGACAAAATTAAGTTATATACATCAGAAATGTCTTTACCATTTAGTATATTTTATGACTTGATGCAGAGTTATAATCTAATGTACCTTATTATTCTAAGAAGCTCTATCCACGGAATTATTTAAATAACTTAGGCAACGGAAATTATCACCTAACTATACAAATAGACTAAGTTATTGTCAAAATACTAGAATATATAATAATATAGCCAATAAATTTGCACTATTCTTACTTATAACGCACACTTTTGTTTTATTAATTCAACACGAATGAATAAACCATGCAAATTTATGTATATATATTTTTTATGCTCGATAGGCAATCATTTGACAATCTCACCTGATGGAAAGCGATGATGCAGCCGAAGATGTAGCATGCTTGCCTACAATATACCTATTCACTCTTGATCTGAAGACTCCCAGATTATACCGTTCAGGGAACAAAGACGAGGGCAATGAGTTCCACTCCTTCGCTGTACGGATGATAAATATAGAATAGAAGCGCTTCGAGCGAACTAGGGGTATGTCAACCATATATGGATGACGTTTGACAGTTTGTCTTGTTGTTAGATGGTAAAACGGGCATTGGAGAATTAACTCGTATAATTCCAGCGCACACTCTCCAAAATGTAAGCGGTAGAATACCGATAGGCTTGCGACCTTATATGAAAATTTCGATATGTATTTATTAATTTTTAAGTTAAGATTCTAATAATTTTTACTATATTTATTTTTTTAAGCTTTATGCTTCCCGCTTAGGTTTAACTGAAAATCAGTGTCGAGTTCTCTGCTCGGCAAAAAAAGCTGAGTTAAACCTTTTTGGCATACAAAAACACACATAAATGATTAAAAAATCTTTCTTTTTTAATGTTAGTTTTTAAGTTAATTGTTTTTTTTTATAGTGCCAAATAAATGTGTTTTCTTTCTTCTTTCTTTCTATACGCATTTCAAATTAGCTTTGCATTAGAATATTAAATTCAAGAATAATAGAATTCGACACATTAAATATTCCCAAAATGTTCATGTAGGTACATAGTGGGTCACGAATTGATTACCTAAAATATTATTAAAACAATCGAGAGTCGTATTCATATTGATTACGTACCGGTTGTACCAACGTGTTGTTTAATTTAATCGCGAAACTCGACTTGTGTTCGAGCGATATAGAGCGTCTAGTCTTAATCAATGAGTACATGATAGGCTGAAAAGAATTACAATTTTATATCCAAATCCATAAACATGTTTTGATAACATGAATATTCAGAAACAGGAATGTCATTCATCAAGACGGTAATCCGCAACGATGATTCATCATAATTTAGTTATAATATCTCTGACTGGTAGCCTAACTTCCAAGTAATACACAAAAATCTTGAGTTTTTTATACGCGTATACTGATAGGCAACAAAGAAATCCGACCAAGTGCGAGTCGGACTTGCGCACGAAGGGTTCCGTAGTATTATCATTAAAACGGCAAAAAAATCATGTCTGTTGTATTATTAAAATAATTAAAATAGTATAAATTAAAATAAAACAAATATTTAAAGGGGTCCCTTTAAATATTTGTTTTATTTTAATTTATTAATATTTATTTTTAAAGTGAGTATATAACAAAATATTTTAAGCGTCTATCAGTTGCCGTTATCAATATCGAGCAAAAAAGAGCAAAAATATCACGTTTGTTGTATGGGAGCCCCCTTAAATATTTATTTTATTGTTTTTTAGTATTTGTTGTTATAGCGGCAACAAAAAACCATCATCTGTGAAAATTTCAATGCAATAATTTAATAGCTCGTCCTATTATCTTTACCAGGATCTTCAGGATACCAAAAGCAGACAAACTGATAAGCGACACCTCTATATGGTAGAAATTCCACAAATGCGCACCAAGCGTTTTGCTTCCACATTCATTGTGCGAACCGCAAAGGAATGGAACTTCTTGCCTGAGTCGGTGTTTCCTGATGAGTACAATATGGGAGTCTTCAAGTCGCGAGTGAATAGGTATCTTCTAGGCAAGCTTGCTCCATCGTCGCCCACATCGTCGCTGACCATCAGGTGAGATGGTGGACAAAAGTTTGCCTATCTTGAATAATAATAAAATAAAACTATTATTAAATAAATTATCAAGTCCGCATTCTGCAATAATGCCTCGTCTCTATTTAGCTATAAAGGTTAGGTAACATGTGGCAATTTTTTTTTCTTTAATTTCAAGAATCATTTGACAAAAATAGGACATAGTTGACGCACTCGGTTGAAATAATTTCAATAAATAGATCAAGACTTTATCCAGCAATAATGACTCATATATACATCTGCATTTTTACCGACTTCCCACAAAAAGAGGAGGTACTCAAGTCGGCTGTATTTTTTTTTTTGTTATCTCGTATCTTCGTTCCACGTGAACCAATTTTGTTTTTTTTTTGTTTGAAAGAGTTTGGTTTCCAATTGGTCCCATTTAAATTTGATCAAGATCTGAGTAGTTCTTGAAATATCGTCAATAATGCGTGTTTAGTACATCTAATCTGATCAAAGTTCCGAAGATAAAGCGGTGAAGTCTTTTGTTTTTCTCATTGCCCTCCTCCTTTTTTGTGAAGTCGGTAGAAAACTACATACAGTCGAATTGAGAACCTACTTTTTTGAAGTCGGTTAAAAGAGGAAACACAACGAGCGCTTGAGGCGCTCGCTGTGTTCCGCTCATAAGAGATACGACGCGACGAAAATAAAACCAAATTAGGAGTGATTGCGTTACATATTTACGACTATCTCGAGGAGACCATAAAATCTTATTAGCACCTCCTTTAGATATAATTTAGCGGGCTTTGTGCCGGAATAACTGTGTTATGATGTATTCAGAACATTGATATATTTATAACATTATTATACTTTCATAAGCACTAATTGTATGTAGGCGACACATAAATAAGCCAGAGGTATTAGAAAATCACTGGTAATAATCATAACTATTCATAAGAAAGTTAAGACTAATTGATTTTTGATCAAGAAATATTTGAAATAAAAAATACGTACGCGAACGTAACGGTCGCAAGTCTATCGGTATTCTACCGTTAGCATTTTGGAGTGTGCGCAGGAATTACACGACTTAATTCAAACTGTCAAACGTCATCCACATATGCTTGACATACCTCCAGCTCGCTCGAAGCGTTTCGCTTTTACGTTTATCATCCGTACTGCGAAGGAGTGGAACTCATTGCCCTTGGAGGAGTGGAACGTTTTGCAAATCCAGGTTTAGTTTAAGAAGCTTACTTTATGGAAACTACGGTAATGAAAATTCGATGAATATTTATAACATTATATATAGATTCTAATATCCAGGCTACTGAATATCCAGATTTACTTTAAATAATACTGCTAAAAATTTACATGAGCTGAAAAACTCGAAATATTCCAATCGATTTTCCTGGCATTTAAAAAACGTAAGCCAAGAAAATATTACGCATTTATCATATTCATAATTTAAATCATCATAATAATATTATTAATCCGAAATATGGATCATACAACTAGGCCGCTCTAGCGATCAGTACACCAATCTAAGCGGACAATACGTAGTCATATCCCCTTAATTAATGATCTTTAAATATCTAGTACATCTATTATTATAGTTATTCACTAACCCGGCAAACGTTGTTTTGCCATATACATTATTTCTAGGAAATATTTTTTAGTTCAATAAAAAATAGGGGTTGATCGTTGAAGGGTGAAAATTTAGGGTTGTATGTTTTTCAAAGCTGAGTCATAAAAAAAAATCTGTCCGAAAAAAAATGTTTTAGGGTGGGCACTTATCACTTAGGGGGATGAAAAATAGATAACAACTTAGGTTGTTATCTTTTAAAATATATGATATAAATTAATATTCACACTTGGTAGGTCTGAGATTAGTCTCAGACCTACCAAGTGTGAATATTAAATTTCATCAAAATCGGTTCAGCCGTTTCGGAGGAGTATGATAACAAACACTGTGACACGATATAGACTAGTTCCTTCTTTTGGTAAATAATATTGTTGTATTTGTATTTGGAGTGCGCTTAAGTGCGCTAAAATCTTATAGCTGATAGTAATACATTGAATCATTTTAAGGACATGTGATATTAAGTAATCTCTAATAGCTAATACTTTGATACGCTAAAGAACACTAACATCACATCACATATCACTGAATTAACATTACCCTTACTCTAGGCGCCTGGTTGGGGTACCAGGCATGTAGGTCTTCAGTCAGTCGATGCTTAAGTCGTTGGAGAAATGCCTCGAAAGCTTGGCGACGTCTAGTCCGGTGAAATCCGTGAAGATGTCGGTTGTCGCTGTGGTGGATTTGGACCGGTTTGGAGATGCGCTGGTTGATGGTTGCTCACAAGGGTCTAGAGTTACCAGTTTGTCTTCTTTGCTACTTACCTCGAAGGGTTCTGAGATACCTGTTAAGACAAAGATGGGATTTGTGAGTTGGAACCTTTAAGTTTTAAGTATTCGCTTTTGGGATTAAATACATTCTATCAGAATCCATTTTTAGTTTTCCCAAATGGTAAAACGAGCGGAAAGGGACCCTATTACTAAGACTCCGCTGTCCGTCCGTCTGTCGGTCCGTCTGTCACCAGCCTGTATCTCATGAACCGTGACAGTTAGACAGTTGAAATTTTCACAGATGATGTATATCTGTTGCCGCTATAATAACAAAATTAAGAAATTAAAGGGGGCTCCCATACAACAGGCATGATTTTTTTGCCGTTTTTATAGATACTGGTACGGGACCCCTCGTGCGCGAGTCCGACTCGCACTTGGCCGGTTTTCTATTATAGAACACTTTTGAAAATAGGTATTATGTGTGAAAACATAAGGACTTAACCTATAAGACAGAACCTTCATGTAACCATTTTCTTGAGAGCTACAAACTCGTCTAAGCTCGCTATCATGGAAGCTCGAAATAGAAATCTTTCAACAGGTTAGATTTAGAGCGCGACACTTTGCGATTTAAGTAGGTAACTATACTATACTATAGGTACTATAAGTAAGTGACCTTAACAAAGCTGTCACATTCAAAAAAATTAAAATCCCTTAGATAATTGAATAGTTAAATTAATAATAATTGCATAATTGAATAGTTAAATTAATGAGAAATTTCGAAACAGTGTCAAAACTAAATCGGAAACCACAAATTTTATTGAATTGAACTGCCCATTGGCTTAGTAGGGTAATACATTATATCAGGTTCGATTTCCGGCGGGAACTCAAGTTTTCTTCCCAAGGAAAAAATGTGTTTCTGGTTCTGGTTGTGATTGTGTCTTATGTGAATGTTTCCGGCTTCCACGACACGAATGATAGAACTGAGCGTTTATGTTTAATAATATTATAAATGTATAAGTTTGTGTGTGTGTGTGTGTGTGTGAATGTTCGTTACCACGTATCTCCGTAACGAATAAACCAATTTTGATGAAATTTTGAATGTAGATAGTTTAAGTTCCGGAATAACACATAGGCTACTTAATTAACGTGGGCGACGCCGACGACGACGAGTATAATAGGGTACACTATAATATTGTCGTAAGTAACACAGTCTTACCTAGAACACTTCTGACGTCATGATTAGGCTGGCTGAAGTATATAAACCGGTAGAACCCTGGTGTCCGGACCCCGCTTCCAACCGGGAAGCTCAATGTTATATTTCGCGGCTGTCCGGTAGCCGCTGGCCCTTGAGGAAGACTCACTTTGGGCAGGTATTCGTATGCTATGTAGTCGTCGAGGCTGTGGAAGTTTGCCTGGCGAAAGAAACAGTTCGTCACGTGTAGGGCCGCTTGGAGAGCTCAGTTGGTTAGGCAGGTCATGACTAAAGGTTTGATTCCTTCTTTACAAAATATTTTTCATTTTAAATGTTGTTTTCCAATTATTATTTATTTATTTATATGCACACATGAACAGTAATTTTTTACATACTTGGACGTAAGTTAATGACATGTACCCAGTATAAAAGGGTGTAGCAAAACACATATATAGCATATATTTACATAAATTTACTTAGCGAGAAGTACGAAAGTGTATATCTTAGGATATTTGTTTTAAGTAGAACTCTTGCGTTCAATCACGGTTGTGTTTGACACATCGACAACTATATTTGGTGATTGTAAATCATGCTATCTCTTCATTTCTATCAATATGCACAAAAAGAGAGACGGAGCTATGAAGGCCGTATAGCTGCGTCCCTATTTATGTGCACAAATAGGGCAAAATGTATTTAATATTACTTACGTCGTAGATGCCGATCCAGTCATTATTGTTAACTTGCACGTCGTGCGAGAGTGTGCACTGTGTCCTGAAATCTGCGTCGCCGATGTACCAAATCCGATTGATCGGAGCGAATTCTACCGTCTTCTCTGTGTAGTTGGAAAATGCCTGCCGGAAAAGTAATTAGATATATCAAAAGAAACTAACTTCAATATTCAGAAATCGCACTTTAAGACTTAATTGTCGGAAAAATTCATATCGCACACACAATCACTCTATACTCTTAACCAGAAGCATAATTCTTCCTTGTTGAAGGAAACTACATAGCTTCTGCAGCGTAGATACCAAGGACTTAACAACTGCATCAATTGGTAACGTTGAGAGAACGAATTAAAATTAATATCCTACAAACTAATTGATTAAATTTATAGCTCAGTGTTAATTAATACGGCCTCTGACGGTTGTGGTTTCGATTTCACGGGCTTAAGATGAAGGCTTATCTCGATAGAATCCACGGTAGTAGAATTTTTTCATTGCTAGCAACCCAACCTTAGTAAATTCATAGTGCCAGCAGATATAGGTATCATTTAGAGCCATTCCTGCTCTAGCCTTTGCATGCTTAGCGTCTTAAACCACATCAACATTTATCTACGCGTGACATTGTTTTCAAACACAAGCCTAAATATAGGCCTTAAAAATATATAATATGCACATATTTTTGATGAAGCATTACGTATACAACATGCTATAGATAGGAACTGTAATTAAGATCACCTGCTACAAGACTTCTGAACTAAGCCGTTAGCTCGGCTTAGTTTTGTAGAGATACAATAAAAAAAACAACGGGTTGCACTCCGGGAGTGCCGGCAGAAGTGAACACTTGAACATTAACGTTCGTTGTAAACAGCAGGAGCAGGCATACATTTTCGCCGCGCGGTAGAAAGAGAGGGGGATATTACTTCCTCTCCTACGTCTTACGAATTTTCGATCAGGTCACGTGACCTGACGCGAGTTTAACATTTTTTACCCATCCCAAAAAATAGCACAACGCCGCTAAAGAGGAAAGAGGTGTTCACTTCAAAAATAGCAAAATAAGTTAGCAAAGCGCGTTTCACGAGTGCTATGTTGTACAAGTAACTAAAAAGTAAAAATCAACATCATTATGCAACTTAGTTACGCTTGAACCATTTGCATCGCAAAAGGAGCCTTAAAGACAAGCAACAGAAATACGTTTCCAAAAACTGTACGCATACAATGAGTTTTCTTATACGACAAAAAACTCAAATTTGTATTAGCTATTATAATGGTAGCTGTATTTATTTATGACTAATCGAATTTAGTGGAGCTTGCCGTTTTCACGTTTCGATCAGGAGTCGCCGGCCGCGCATTTGCATCTGTGTGAGTAATCTATGGTACACACACGCTATGACTTAAAATTAAATGGAAAATGTGTAAGAACGAACGCTCAAATAAATTATTACTCATTCTAAGCGTACAGTTTAGATCTTCCATACACATAGACGTCATGCATATGCAGTGTATATACACTGAGCGCAAATTGCAGATCACGCAAACACTTCGCAATTATTTATTAATATCGCTAAACTTCTACTTCACTATGTATTTCTTTTTTTCAAGTGGACATCTGCGATTCGCGCCCAATAACTGCGGCGACTTACCAAATCGTTAGGCATATCTTGAGCTGAAGTTGCTTGTAAAGCTGGCGGTGGTACATGAAATACGTTCTGCTCTAATGACGCGACATCAGCACTAGTGACGTTAACGTTGGCGAAGTTAGCACCGGTTATGCTAGCTTCGGGTTCTATCAGCGCAGACCGCATTACGATGGAGGTGCGAGCGGGCGACGGCGATCGGTTTACCATCGCGAGAACGAAGCCATGCGGTATCTAAACGTGCAATATTACAGGCGATATTTTACATGTTTATGGTATTTATGTTATTTCAAAAAAGTACATACAGTAGTGCATAGAACCTCCTCCTATTTTGAAGTCCGAATTGATCCGTTGAGCGAATTAAACGACTAAAACACTTGAAATTCTGTACGGAGAGCCGTAGGATATCGAAATATGCATGTTTTTAACCGACTTCAAAAAGGAGGAGGTTCTATGTTCGACTGTGTGTATTTTTTTTTGTATTTATGTTCACCGATTTCTCCCCAATTTGTGGACCGATTCTGAAAATTATTGTTTGGTAGATTATACTTCAGAGATGGTCCCATATAAATTTTATCGAAATCGATCAAGCGAAAACAAAAATATCAGCGGTGAAGTCGGTTTTTTTAAACTTTGCTTTAACGTTTAAATTATTATTCGATTGTTTTTGTTGTTAAATGTAATCAAATCATTACATTTTTTTTTAATCAAAATAAATGTTTAAAAATGCAATCAGGTTCAGGCAATTTTAAACGCAGCATTTTTTGCGCTCTGTCTGTGACGTCCACTAGCCAGTCATGCTGTAAACGAAATTGACGATTCAGTCTAGCCAAATAGCGTGCGTTTTGCCAATTAATAATTACTTGATCTACTTTTAATTCTCATGCGTATTCCCTGTTGATCAGAACGCTTCGGCAGTTCTGAGGGCACTACTCAATTAATGAATTCGGTTTTTGAGTTACATGTTGATACAAGAATCAGATGTTACTATGCTGAATTCTTTAGGATTTTAAATTTTATAATGTGACGCGATATAACAGACTATATATCTTTATGAACCCGTAGCAATCTGGTTTAAATATTTTGTTCTGAATAAGGCATATACCAGGCCGCATTCCATACAGAATGAGGCTATACAGTATACGGACATCACAACATTTTAGCATAATTTAGAGAGCTAGCCAAGCTCTCTAACCTACACATATACATTTCTAACAAACAAAATAACCAGTTGACAACTTGTATCTTTTCCCCTCACTAAAATAACATGCTTATTAAAACATCAATTTATGTAGTTACTAGCTGTCCCGGCTACCTTAATTCCGCCTAACAGTCAATGAATGTGCATGTTTAGGAAGCCATACCCGGCATGCGTTACAATGCCACATGACTATATTATTACCTCCTACATGTTTATGTTTGCCTAGTACTTTACCGAATCCGAGTGACGTATGAGATAATTATTTTTTACCAACTATATAAAAAAAAAGAAATACGACGTTCCTAAAATATCTATGAGTATCCTATGTTTCGTCTCCCGGTTTTAAGCTACCTTTCCACCAATTTTCAGCAAAATCGGTTCAGCCGTTCTTGAGTTATAAATAGTGTAACTAACACGACTTTCTTTTATATATATAGATAGATTTATGATTGGTTCTTTCGCAATCACGCTGACAACTGCCAATCACAAGCACGCATCTGCTGTCATCTCCCTGCTAGTTATTTTGTCATTTAAGGATTGTTAGCCTATGTGGTTAACATTTCTTAATTAAAAAAATAACTATGAGCTCATTTTACAACACTGATAAATGCGTAATTTTATATTTATTGTAACTAGATTTTTCTAGCTAGCTTGCATATCGAGCTACCGGCAATACACAATTATAATTTAAGCTGTCACTAAGTGCTGTAAACGTGCTTTTTAGCTTTTCAAGATTAGATTAGCCTTTATTTACTACACGTGCAACTTAAGCTAGTAACTTTACAATCAGGAAATGATATTATAACTTTATAATATCCTGGTTTCTGTACGAAAATTTCGAACGAGCGATACTGTTTATGATGTGGTACGCGACTCCATCTTAAACGAGTTGACCAAGTAGGTTGATTTTTATTGGGCTAAATTACCATAATAATAAAAAATACAAATTTATATAAATGCTGAAATTTTGAATAAAAATGGATAACTCGATATTTTGCATTCCATATATAATAATATGAATAATATCATTCTAGTATCACTCCTTCGAAATTTATGGCGAAATTTTTTTCCCATTCTATCTTTATCCACGTTCAAGCTAATACTTTTCGCTACAATAACGTGCGTGAGAACACAGCAGCCATTAATGTTTATGACCGCTACGCGCATGTATCTATGTGTGAGTGACTTGCTTGAGTGTTGTAAGACAGCACTCACACACACAGAGCGCACGAGGACGACCCAGTCGCTAGGCCTTCTAGTAATTTCAAATGGGTCACGCCCCTTTCATTACGTCTCAAATGCTATTGTTTATTGATTTGGCTTGTTTATGTGGTAGGGACATTAGCAGTCATTAATAGTTTTATTTTGATTTTACCTTTATCTCTAACTATAATTTGTTTAGCAAATCATTAATTTCCAATAATTGTACTGTTTTGCAACCTAACGGATTCAGCAAAGAAGGAATTCTTACTGGAAGAGCATTGAGTGAAGAACGGACTTTGTTTTTGGATACTATATCATATCTATCAACAGAATAGCATAGAATATAATGTATTTGTCGCAGCATCATTAGGTGAGATAGTGGTCAAACTTGCTTAGCAAACATAACAAAGCTTTTCAAGAACTACTGATCAGATCTTGATTAAATTTAAATGGGACTAATTGGAAAGCTACATTTTCCAAACAAAAAAATTATAAATCGGTTCACGTGGAAGGTAACAAAAAAATAAATTAAAAAAAAACAGTCGACTTCAGTACCTCCTTTTTTGTGAAGTCGGTAGAAAACTGCATAGAATGCCAGTAAATTATATAACACGATGGAATTTTTTTATTTATTACACGTACCAGTGCAAAGGTATTTTGCCGAAAAGCAGCATGCATTTTTTTACAAATAACATGACTAATATTATTACATACTACCAATTTGCTTTACATTTAAATGATAGGTAATGTTTGCCAAAACCGCAAAAGTCTAACAAACTTAGTTTGCCAGGCATGCATTTAAATGTTGTTATGTACACAATACATAAATTATATAATACGATATCAATGTCTAATATATAAACATTTTCGACCAGCAATAACTATTAATGGCTACTGTAACAAACGCAGTTGTAAATAATATGCTCACGCTTAAGAGGGTTTAGTCCTTTTGTCTTCTCTCTCGCTCGCACAATTCTATATCTTGAATAAATACAATTATGTATATGTGTTTTTTTTTTTAACTAACTATATAGACATTAATACAAGGATGTTTCAAACTTCTTTTCGCTATTATATCCATCAATAAGATGTAAAAAAAACAGTGTTCCCAAATTTCAATGTGTTTTTCACGCTTTCTTCGTTTAACTTAAAGATAATAATATGAAAAACGAAAAGTAGGTTAAATATTTCAATGTATTAATGTCCAAATAGTTGAATGTAAACTTTTTCAAAAATACACGTAGCTAATTGTATTTATTAAAAATATTGAAATGTGCGAGCGGGAGAGAAGACAGAAGGAATAAACCCCTATCAAAATAGACTAGAATTCAGAGCTCACTAGCTTATGCAAGCCTACAGGGTAATTTGTAAACTGCCAGAAACCTCTTGGGACATCGTTCCTACTATTGAGTCCAACATCTTTCGTGGTACGACTATAGCAGACTCAGTTTTACGATTTTTCAAATACATTTTACAATATATTATATATCTTCTCTGTTAAGTCTAAGGTGCCAAGTGTCAACCGCCGTATTCGTGCATATTATTAGTGACGCCGTCTTTTGCGGGACAGTGTTGTTTAAACAACTATGAAATATTCGTTTGCGCCGAACTGAGATCTCGCGCCTACATTTTGCTCCATAGAGGAAATATATTGAGGTTAATTGCTTATTACTTTTTTTCTATATAGTAATTGTTAGAATTCTGTATTTGTTGTTCAAGTACAGGATATAACGGATATTACACGTAAGTTTCAACGTTCAGTTCGAAGCCGATTTTGAGATAGACCCCGGGACAAAATAGGTTTAAAAACAGTGACTTTGGTGGCCTACCAAATCGTTATTTTCCAACATAGATTTTTTTTTAAACCGATTTCGTACTGTACTTGTCAAGCCCTCTTCAACGATACCCCACAAGGGTAGATAAAAAAAAAACTCTCCACTCACATGTATGGGAGTCCCCTTAATATTTTCATTTACATAATTTTAAATGTCACTTTTGGCTTAGGGCCGTAGTTTTACATATTCTATGAGAATTTGAAGTCATTCGCTTATATGGATTAGACGCTAGATGCTTCTGACAGACAGACGGACGGACAAAGTGCTCAACGACCCAAGTCAACTTAAAATTGTTTAATACATCAACTGAATAATAACAAAAAATACAGCATTCAGAGGAAAGTTGTAGAAATGAATGAGCTTAAAGTTACAAGAATTAGGGTCCGAGAGAATTCTGGTATTTTACAAATTATTTATTATAGTTTTTTTTTTCCTTTTTATAGAATCCACTGACCTTTATATTAAACTGTGCGATGACAGGTTTATGATCGCTGACAGTGTAGTGCGGTATGTGGTTGTAAGATATAAGGTCGGCGCGTAAAGTTATATTCTCGTAGTTGTTAGCCACCACTTTGTATAACACGCGGTCTGTCCAAGAAGGTTTACGTCTGAGGAAGAAATAAAACAATAGATTAGAAATTAAATATCTGCACCATACAGAACTGCCCGTTGGCTTAGTTGGGTGGCGTTCGCCTTCTAAGCAGAGGTATCAGGTTCGATTCCCGACGGGAATACAAGTTTTCTTTCCATCGAAAATTTGTGTTTCTGTTTCTGGTTGTGATTGTGTGTAGGATGTGAATGTTTCCGGCACCCACGACACAAGTCATCGAACTTAGTGTGGGGCTGTGAGTGTGAAAGCGTTTAAGTTTATTAAATGGCTTCACCAAAAGTTTTATTGATTTTGTATATGTGTAATAATGGTGGAATTAAACGATAAATAGTTCGTGAACGTGCACGATGGCAGATGAATCATACAGAGATGAAAACCGAAAACATGATTTTCGTTTCCGCTCCAAAACTGTGATAGTCAAGCCATAGGCATGACATGACTATGGCTTGACTATCACAGGACCATGAGTCTCTTACTTGACTTTGACTGTGATTGGTGACAAGAAATGGTTTTATGAACTAACGAATTAATTAGAAAAATATTTATTACTTGACACTGGCTAATTGAACTGCCCGTTGAAATATTTGGGTGAGAGTTCGCCTTCTAAGCAAGGGTTCGATTCCCGGCGGGAGCACAAGTTTTTTCCCTAAGGAAAATTTGTGTTTCTGGTTCTGGTTGTGATTGTCTGTGTGATGTGAATGTTTCCGGCACCCAAGACACAAGTCATCGAACTTAGTGTGTGGCTTTATAAATATATATATATATATATATATATAAAATACTTACTTCAAATCATAATCGTCGGTTCCGATATTAAACTTGTAAGTCGGCGGGAATTTGATCTCTGGTTCCTGGAACTCGGAAAACGCTTCTCCCGTCTCCATCACAGCCTTCAACTGGTCGTGTTTGAGCACAGAGTTGTACTTGTCCTGGAAATAAATTACGAGTTCATCAATCACTGTTAATAACATATATACATACATAATACCAACAGAAAGCTTGGGTGTAGGTTATTCAAATAAAGTATTTAGAAGTAAAACTTTTTATGGGAGAGGTTTGAAATTCTGTTTTTGTGTGACGAAAACTGGTGGGAGTAAACAATGTGATGAATAATTAAAATCATCATCATCATCTCAGCCGCAAGAAGTCCACTGCTGGATATAGGCCTCCCCCAAAGATCTCCAAAAAAACGATTGTTAGCGGCCTGTATCCAGCGTCTTCCTGCGACCTTTAGTATGTCGTCCGTCCACCTTGTGGCCGTTCTTCCGACACTGCTTTTGCCAATCCGTGGCCTCCATTCTAGAACCTTTCAGCCCTATCGGCCATCCGTTCTACGTACTATGTGCCCTGCCCATCGCCACTTCAACTTGCTAACCCTAGGGCTATGTCGGTGACTTTCGTCTACGGATCTCCTCATTCCTGATTCGAGAAACCCCGAGCATAGCCCTTTCCATAGTTCGTTGTGTGACTTTGAGCTTATTTATAAGGCCCACAGCAATAATTAAAATGTTTCCCTGTAATACAAAAGTTACCGGAGCACCTGTTTGGTGCAGAATTTTCTACGTGAAATTCAAGTTCAAACTAACCGGGTGAGCATCGGTAAATACCCTACATCTTCGATATCATCGATGTTACATTTACCGAAAATTCAAACCTTAGGTAGGATTCGAATCAGCACCCGCCGGTTCTGAAATAAAAAGAAAACTTACCTTCATCCGCTATATGGCAGATATTCCTTAAATGCGCACGAAGCGTTTCGCTTCCACGTTTATTGCGCATTGTAAAGATGTGGAACTCATTGCCAGAATCCGTACCAGGATGAGTAAAATCTTGGAGTCTTCAAATTGAGAGTGAATAGGTATCTTCTAGGCGAGCTTCATCGTCGACCACAACGTCAGTTAACATCAGGTAAGATTGTGGTCAAATGTTTGCGTATTCTAGATAAAAACACTCAATTGTTTACCTTATAACACAGAAAGCCAGTCTATAAACGCTTTTACACATGCCGCACTAAGTTCGAAGACTTGTATCGCAAGTGCAGAAAACACAAAATTTTACAACCAAATTCAGAAACACTTTTTTCTGTGTAGAAAAACTGTGTTCCCACTGGGAATAGAACCCGGCGCTCGCAGCGTAGAAGGTGTCCAACTACGCCAGCGGGCAGTTCAATGAACTGCCCGCTGGCGTAGTATAACATATATAAAATAAGAAAACAAAGAAAGATTACCTTCTCTATTTTCTGTAGTTTCGCGACTATCTCTTCAGATGTAGGACTGCTGCCTGTGGGATGGTCGGTACGAAAGTTGAGGTCGCCAATCCAGAACACATAACTGAAACAAAAAAAAACATATTATACGCACACGCACATACCCACACTATCTTAAGACTTATATCGTGGGTGCCGAAAACATTATACATCACATCCAGAACCAGAGTATACATCTCGAAGGAGATGGGAAATTGTGTTTCTGCTGGGAATCGAACCTAGGACCCGCGGAACGGCAAGCAACATGCCGGCTACATCAAAAGGTTCATAATTAGAGTTAGGTACATATCAATAATTATTGTTGTTTGGTAGAAGCTTTTAACATAATTACTTTTCAACCGACTTCAAAAATAGAGTTTCTCAATTCGACTGTATGTTTTTTTTAACCGACTTGCCAAAAAGGGAGGAGGTACTCAAGTCGATTGTATTTTTTTTTTGTGTGTTACCTCATAACTTCTGTCCACGTGAGCCGATTTCGAAAATTTTTAGTTTGAAAGATGTTGCTTTCTAATTGGTCCCATTTAAATTTGATCAAGATCTGATCAGTAGTTATTGAAATATCGTCAATAATGCCTATTTTGTGAGCAATATTGCGTACTTTGAAGATGTTCTCGTTTACCCGACTTCAAAAGTTACCTCATAACTTCTTTCGTTGTGCACCGATTTTGATGGTTCTTTTTTTATTTGAAAGCTGGTGCTTTTCATGTGGTCCCATTGAAATTTGATCAAGATCGGATTTCTAGTTTTTAAGTTATAGTCAATAATGAGTGTTTAATACATTAAATCTGATCAAGGTTCCGATGATAAAGTGGTGAATCGGTTTTTTTAAGCTTTGCTTGCGTTTAATTATTTGTATGAATGTTACGCAATATCTCCACGAATGAATCGATTATGATATTTTTTTTTTGTAGAGTTGTAGTTTTAGTAAGGTAGATTAGAGGTACCAAAACCAAAATATAAGCGTTGAAGTCGGTTTTTTAAGCTTGCGTTTAATTATCTTATTATCGAATCTCTACTACGTTTATATGTTGTTTCGGTGTAGGATGTCATTTGTTTTTATTCAAGATACTCTGACAATTTTCAAGACGATGCCGACGATAGAGCACATTTTCCGTTTGTGATCTTATGTTTTACTAATGGAAAATTTTTGTATTAGATTACATAATACTTTATGCGGTAAATAACACCTATTATGCGATTATAAAAAAAACTTTATCGAAGCTTCATTATAAGTATTGAAAATTTGAGTGATTATGGTTGTTAACCAATTTCAAACCATTATAGATACTAAATGATCATTCAAAATGGAAATAATGAAAATATTTTTTTATTTATTTTATGTAAGTTTATTGTATTAGGTACTAGCTGTCCCGGCGACCTTCGTTCCGCCTAACAGTCAATGAATGTGCATGTTTAGGAAGCCATACCCGGCATGCGTTACAATGCCACGTGACTATATTATTACCTCCTCCATTTTTATGTTTGCCTAGTACTTTACCAAATCCGAGTGACGTATGAGAAAATGATTTTTATACACCTAAAAAAATGTGACGTTCCTAAAAAGTATCCTATGTCCGTCTCCTGGTTCTAAGCTACCTCCCCAACAATTTTAGGCAAATCGGTTCAGCCGTTCTTGAGTTATAAATAGTGTAACTAACACGACTTTCTTTTATATAATACATATAGACTATTGATATATAGTATAGGGTTGTTGCACATGGGCGAAGCCGGGGCGAATGCCCCGAATGCTTCGCCCGTGTGAGAGCGCTCTTAGCGTTAAGACCATCCATTTTACATATTTTTCTGTATGCTGTATTTATCTTTAGGTGTCAATAAATATAACATTTTATCTTATATTACATTTATGTCTAACAATATGATATATTTATTTTTCCGTATATTTGTAGTACCTATGTTATTCTATGTATATAATTATGTAGTATATTTTAAATCATAAATATAAGAGTCCTTGTACTGCACTACCACGAATTTTCCTGCACCTCGGATGACTGGCAGAAAATGCTGTATTAGCATTAAGTCCTCCGTGTACAGCTATATTGTGCAAAAGGATAAATAAATAAATAATGGGTATTGTTTTGTAATCCCCAGGTGAGATGGTGGTCAAATGTTTGCCTATCAAAGATAAAAATACATTTACATTTATAGAATTGTAGCGGGAAGTAGGTACAAATGTTGGTCACACACTAATTTCCTGGTTCACAGTATCACCACTATTGAATGTACCTAGTTTTAGCGGTAACGTGCACCAATACCGCAAAAATCACACTCAAGTTATCGCTGTTATCGCACTAAGATATTAAAGTGTATTACATTATATATAAACTCCATAGAACTACTAAAAATTACAGATACTATGGATACTACACTCGAAACCCGGGGTTTAAGCTAATGGTTGCACTTTCTTATATTTTTCAATTCCGTAATTGGCCTACGAAATCAAGCGAAATATTTCAAAATATTTTTTTAGATATTATATTTGCGTAATAATATATTTATGTAATTACTGTCATTTATTGATTTTATATATGACCAAAAATCTTTATTTTATGTTTAAATTGCAATCATTTTTAGGTTTTTTACTGATGTTTCATCATAAATAACATACACATAAACGCTTCAACACTCACAGCGCCTCACTAAGTTTGAAGACTTGTGTCGTGGGTGCCGGAAACATTCACATCACACACACACAATCACAACCAGAAACAGAAACACAAATTTTCCTTAGGGAGAAAACTTGTGTTTCCGCCGGGAATTGAACCCGATACCCCTGCTTAGAAGGCGAACGCTCAATCAACTAAACAGGCAGTGCAAGTCGTACAGGTATTTATAGTTTTTTCACTATACGAGTGTAAAAAGTTAAATTTATAACATATTATATTATATACAATGTGTACAAGAATCATTTTTTTTCTCTTAAATCTTTATTTTGAAAATACCCCCGACGCTCAATCTGAATAATGGCCAATTTCAATGAAAAATTTCACCAATCTAGATCAAGTCGCCTTTCAAACATAAAACTATTGATTAAGTTTTTTTTATGCAGCAGTTTGGGAGGTATAGACACAATACACTACAACTTTATAAAACCCTTCTTTTTCGTTGAGGGTTACAAATCTATGAATCGATTCCTACCCGTATTTAAAAGGTACACTTAATGTATTGAGAAACTACGCAATGTTTGATTTTTAAGAACTATGTAACATATATGATGCAATAAACGATTGTAAATTACGAATATGAAAACGTAAACAGCAAACATTAACAGAAAACGAATGAAATTAAAAAGTTTTAGTGGAGTGGTATCCGCTTCTTGAGCTTCAACCTAATATTCAGTGCGTTGTATCTGTATTTTTTCAGTAGATCAATATTCACTTTGAACTTTATTGATTGACGAGCCTTACCATGGCTGTCTACGTGCCGAGCAAGATAATTAATTCCTTTTATGATGTAAGCCTTTGATAAGAGGCCAGTAATACTATTTAATCTGAGCAAACATTGGAACGAAAAAATTGGAAACTGTGTAAATAAAATGTGGTTATCGGTAATTTATAGAGGTAGAGATTACTAATAAACGGCCTTTTAATAATATTATTAATTAGAATTTAAATGAATAGAACCAGAAACACAAATTTTCCTTGATGAGAAAACTTGTGTTCCCGCCAGGAATCTATCCTATCTCCCCCTTGCATAGAAGACGAACTCGCATCCAACTAAGCCAGGGGTCGGCAACCTGCGGCTCGCGAGCCACATGCGGCTCTTTGGATGTGAAGCTGCGGCTCTTTGGTTCCATACGCAAATATTATTTATACAAAAACAGTTAAAAAAACGTTCTGAATCGATTAACGAGTATTAGGCGCCATTAAAAAGCCTACAAAGGTAGCAAAAAAGTACATTTATGCAGTTGAAACAAGTAAATTATGGGAGGATTAGGTAGGTATAACGCGTGCATAGCATTTTCTATACGATACTCATAGTACAATAGGCATTATTGTAGGCAAGAAAAAAAATTGTGGCTTTATAAAACTTTGAAATTTTGTAAATTGTAATTTTTTACTTTTTTTTTTTTTT
Source organism: Lomographa bimaculata (assembly GCA_948107665.1). Classification (NCBI taxonomy): domain Eukaryota; kingdom Metazoa; phylum Arthropoda; class Insecta; order Lepidoptera; family Geometridae; genus Lomographa; species Lomographa bimaculata. Next base: position 7,116,522 of record OX403597.1, read on the forward strand.
TTAAGTTGAATAGGCAAGCATTTGACCACTATCTCACCTGATGGAAAGTGATGATGCGGCCGAAGGTGTGACATGCTTGCCTAGAAGATACCTATTCACTCGAGACTTGAAGACTCCCAGATTATACCGTTCGGGGAACAAAGACGACTTAATTACTCTTCCGACTCAAAAGGTTGCTGACTCCTGAAGCGGGCCGTTCGTATAGATAAATAAATCTTTATTTCCAAAGAATATACAATATTTCACGATAGCGTACTTAAAGGCTAAGTTAGCAATATCGTTGTAGAGTATCTGCTGCCGAACTAAGCCCATCGCCGGTGTTTCAGAATACAACTCTTTCCATAACTGGATCTACAATATAAACTAGCACTAAGATTTGAAAATTAAAACTATCGTGAGTATTACACATAATTGATGTTGTGTACGGCTTGAAACACGTCTAAAATTTCGACTTACTTTGTAGTCGACTAGTTTCGTACAAAGAACAATGGCGAACTCCCATACATCATTTTAGTTGAAGTAAAATAGCATCGTATATAGATAAAAAAATATCTTAAGTAAGGCCGGTTGCCTTCTGAGCTTAATTTTAAAAGAATTGTCGTTTTAGAAGGCCTAGTTATAGAGATATTAAACAAAACATATTTGTAGGTTATGGCTCAGCACACTTTGCCGATCTCTTTTTGAATACGCCAACAGTTCTGACAGTCGTGAATTCGTGATAAAAGCCCATTCCAAAGAGCCACCACTACGTTTAAACTTGAAATATATTATTACTTGACACTGGCTAAATGCACAAGATTGCGAAGCTAATATTAAAAGGAAAAATAAAAAAAAACAAACGTCAAAAGTGAAAACGTCATTCATACGACAGTTTGGTATTGCCATGACATTTGCTTTTCCCCTTAAAAGCGATGACTGCAATAGCAACGGCAGCTATTTTTAGAAAACCTGTGAATGACAGACGGATTCTAGACAGCTGATGGTTCATACATAAGTTACCATAGTATTTTTTGTTTTATGGATACATCATAAGCATTAGCATTACGGCTTAGGAATATAGAGATGTACTAGGGTAAGGCAATAAGTAACATCTTATTATATAACCACAGCATAGACAAAAACAGAAAAATTAAATATGGTTGAAAGTAATCGTTTTGTTTCTTTTAATGTGTATTTTTTTACCTGGCTTCGTCTGCCTTTTCTGTTGTTTTAGTAAATTTTGTAATTTATTTGAGTGAATTTCGTTAATTTCACATTTAAATACGATCAAACATAGGCCAACTAAAATTTCGCCATTGTTCTTTGTTGTCCTTCATCAGGATGAGTCAGACGCGCGATACGCAGAGGCGAGCGGCTCGAGCCTCGGCGCGTGACTGGCGTCGTGAGGGCGCGGGAGCCGCATCGGTTAGTGGTGGTGGTGCGTCCTGCCGCATGATGAAGGACAATAAATTTGTACGAAACTAGTCGACTACAAAGTAAGTCGAAATTTTAGACGTGTTTCAAGCCGTACACAACATCAATTAGCACTAAGCTTCTTATATTACTTATATAAGTATCAAGTTACGATTTAGAAGATTTGTAAAAGATGTTGATTAATGTATTTATTACATTGTATGGAATTACATGTTAGGTGCTATAATGTATGCATGTGTACACATACACACAAGCATACATTTTATTTTATTTTTTTCATTATAGGCAATCTAACATAATATCATATAGACATGTATACATATTAGAGTGTGTGTGTGTGTGTGAGAGAGAGAGAGAGAGATATAGAGGTTGTGTGATGATTATTTTTTTTTCTATTTCAGATTTATATTATTATTATCATTTTCGACTTCCCGGATTTTAAACTAAAACTTTAAGGAAATTCTACGTATCCTCATAAGACATTGTTTTCAGCAATTATGTAGTTTTTTTTGGCCCTGCTTTGGTCATTGAGCATATATTTAGTATATTATTTATTTTATACAATTTTATTTATTTTATTGTATAGTTCATATAGATTATTACTAACAAATAGTTTAGCGGCCCTTCCTTCCTTATTTACGTACCGTATAGGTATTAAGTATTTATGGGTACAAATACAATTTGGCTGCCAACCAAAGTCGAATTTATTTATTTAACCTTTATTATGTTATGGTCATGATCAAACAGGAATATGAAAACATATTTTCTATTGTAAAGCAGGATAGTATCCTACTATCCTTATCACATAGTTTGTGAGTGTGTTTATATGTTTGTTAGTTCTTCACGCTCAAACAGCTAGAGCAATTTTGATGAAATTTGGCATGGAGGTAGCCGAGAGTCTGGATTAATTAATAATGTCAAGTGATCTGATATTTATATATATATATATATATATATATATATTGTAAATTATAAAAGAAAGGACAAGTAACGTTCAGAGAGTAAATAGGTGGGTGAGATTGTAGTCAAATGTTTGGAGGACCCCCTGGTTGAGGTGACGCGTGATCAAAGGCTGGTACTCATCTGTCTCACCGTATTAGCATTGCAATTCAGAGAGGCAACGCCGTCAGCATGATAGGAACGCTACACATTGGTAGTGGCCTTAAGCATTTGAGTTACCTATAAACTCAGTGCCTTGTAGGTTACTTAAGTCTTTTTTGTATATTTGTGTATATAGTTTTAGTTTAGTTTCAGGAAATATAGGCAATTGGCCTGTAAATATTTAGAAATGTAATGACTTCCTTCAATATATTAAAAAAAAATGTTTGCATAGTTATCGATATGACTTAAACGCAAGCAAAGCTTATAAAAACCGACTTCACCGCTTTACCTTTGGAACCCTTGATCAGTTAAGTTAAATGAATTAATTACGCATTATTGAGTATAACTCTAAACTACTGGTCAGATCTTGATCAAGTATAATGGGAATCATCATAAACACCAACTTTCAAATAAAAAATAACATCCAAATCGGTTGAAAAACGTTTTGAAGTAGCACACATAAAAATACAATCGAATTCAGAACCTCCTCCTTATTTTGAAGTAGTAAACATACTTTTATCATTATATTAAACACAGATTTTAACTAGTTCAGGAGCCTATGGATTCAACATTAATGATGTACTTACTAATTATGTCAATAAAATTATTTGTATTTGTATATAAACATCGTGAACTCAGATTCACTGGACAAACTGCTAAATGTTACATTATTATGATATCAATTACCGTTTTTCTTATGTTTATATGTAGATTCATATTTTATGACCAATATTGACGTTGGAAATGTACACAACCAGGAAGAGACTAGTTACCCACAACACAGGATATCCTAGTGTGGGAACTAGAAATCCCCAGTAGTGCATAATTAAAGGCTTTATCCACTGCCCTCCAACTATGCCATAATTTATAATTTTACTTAATTTTAAGTTTTTCTTTATGTACTATGTAAAATGCTTTATTGTTTTTGTGAATAAAGATTTATTATTATTATTATTATATAGGTATATATATACCAACATCTTATATCATTTACATAAACAGAATTGCAAAAACAGTTCACGTGACAAGATGCACTTCGTCCGCTTTAGGACGTGTCACAAACGAATTGACGTCATTTGGATTTCTTTGCTAACATGATAGAGCAAAAAGTTATATTTGTGAAGCATAACCTTCGCTGCTTGTACTCTGTACCTTCAAGTATTGGGTGACAACTTCGACCTAAAAACAAATGGACCTTGGGCCAACATAAACTGCTCGTTGGCTTAGTTAGGTAAGCGTTCGCTTTCTAAGTAGGGATATCGGATTCGATTCCCGGCAGGAACACAAATTTTCTCCCCAAGTAAAATGTGTGTTTCTGGTTCTGGTTGTGATTGTGTGTGTGTGTGTGTGATGTAAATGTTTTCGGCACCCACGACGCAAGTCATTGAGCATAGTGTGGCGCTGTAAAAAAAACTAAATAAGTGTACCAATTAAAATCTATATAAACGTGGATATATGTCTATGATTACAAACTAAAACGATTTAATTGATGTCTAATCTTCATTAACACACAGTATATTCGTTGTCATCTGTGTGATATGATAAATGATGCCTTCTTCTTAAAATATTCATAACAAACGCATTCACACTCACAGCCCCACACTAAGTTCAACTTGTATCGTTGGTGCCGGAAATTTTAATCACACGAACATTTCGATCACACACACAAATACACCCAGAACCAGAAGCACAAATATCCCTTGGGAAGGAATTTGTGCTCTTGCCAGGAATCGAACCCAGGACCCGCGGCGCAGAGGGCGAAGACCTGTCCACTGCGCCAACTGCGTCGTCATAACGTTCATAAATATAAAGGAAAAACATAATCAAATCTAATGCAAATAACATTAATTTGTATTTTTGTAACCATTTCGTTCCGCCATTTTACATTAAAACACTGTGAAAAATATTTCTTATACGCATATTTACTAGACGAAAGATTTCTACAGCTTATTTTTTTTATGTAAGGCGTGTTTATACGATATTTGAATAAAACCAAAAAAAAACAAAGATGGCCACGCGTGACGTTGCGTAACCGCCACGATGTTATTTACGCAATATACACCTTTATGTGCGGAAGTATACGGGGGATAATTGGCTGTGGGTAAAAAAGGAGCTCGCATTGACGCTAAAAAGCAAGATTGTCGCTTATAGCCTGTTTTTTTTTTTCAATTTATTTTATTAAGATTGAACATACAGTTTTATAGTTGGAACCGTACCATTAAACCAAAAGAGGTTTGTTTTGGTACGGTCATTCGCACCGATTCACACTGTTTAGCAATTACTAGATTTAAATAAACTTTTTAACTTAAAATGAACATACAAAATAAACATACAACTAACCGGATAATTTTGATAGAAATGTTCTTGGCCATCGTCATAAGCACCCATTCAAAGCGCCGCCCGCCGCGGGACGGAGATATAGATACCTACAGTAGGTAGTGTTGTGAGTTCTAAACGCAGGCACGAGCAGCTAACTGAACACTAATGTTCCGTGGACACTTAAAAGTGCAGATCCGAAATCATAGTATTGGTAGATCAATGGGGGATTGATAGATCGATGGGTGACAAACCCAGTATACGTAAAGACTTGTAGGAAATTTCTAACTAAATAGACAGTACGACATACGAATAAGTCTTGGACTTAGCAAAAGGAAAAATCAAAATTTTGAAAATGCTCTTTAAAACGGCTGCTACGATTTTTACTAAAAATAGCCAAAAACTCTCACAAGTCACCTTTGAAAAAAAATCAACGGGTTGCACTCCGAGAGTGCCGGCAGAAGTGAAAACTTGAACAACGTTGTAAACAGCAAAAGCAGGCATACATTTTCGCCGCGCGGTAGAAAGAGAGGGGGACATTACTTCCTTGCTACTTCCTCTTCTACGCCGCTGCGGCGGCGCGGCGGTCTACTCTCACTCCGTCTAACGAATTTTCGATCAGGTCACGTATCCTGACGCGAGTTTAACATTTATAACCCATTCCAAAAAAAAAGAAATCGTTACTGTGAGTCAACCGTAACAGATAGAGATATGCTATCGCAAAGTTTTCTTTAGGATTTTAGAAGAACTACATTTCTCTAGTACATCATTTTTATTAATCTCACAAGGTTTAGCCGACGTAAGCCAAGTAAATAAATTTTTTGGCGACTTAGTTACAAAAAATTGTTTTTTTTTCTATTTACACATTAACAATATAAACCGTGCAAAATTATCTATCTCAAGGTGAAAACCACATCAAACTCCGTTGCGTGGTTTAGGAAGAGTTAGCGACTAAACAGACAGACAGACGCGGAAAACAACTTTGTTTTATACTATGTAGAGAAGGTAGAAAAGAGAATATGTACTTACTCATGGTACAGTATGTTGGTGGTTTCCGTGACGTGGTATACATGCTGCTTTATAATGGTGTTGTAATCGTTGATACGGTCCGCCAGAAGGTGCTCATGCGCTGTTAGATGGCAGTTCACTAAGCAAACGGAGCACCCGTATATGTTGAAGCGTATGCTGACTGCGCCTTTGTTACCCTAGAACGGAACGAAAGTTTATAATAAACATATAAACGCTTTCACACTCACAGCCCCACACTAACTACAATGACTTACGTCGAGGATTCCCGTGGGGAAAACAAGTTTATCTCCAAAGGAAATTTGTGTTTGTGTTTCTGGTTCTGGCTGTGATTGCGTATGACATGTGATTGTTTCCGGCACCCACAACTCAAGTCATTGAACTTATTGTGAAACTGAGATTGTGAAAGCGTCTAATTATATCATTATCACATAAATATTTCAGAAAAACCCAACAACAAATTAGGACGTTAACTAGACTCGACTATAACCAAGTCCAAGGACTAACAGATCGATAGATGATACCTTATAACCTTGTTTACAAAGCCGACTTCGTATATATATAGATATAAACCTATATAAGTTATAGGTTAACCTACATAGGTATATACCTAAGAGTAAACATGATCAACAGGAAAACTATTATTTACCGACTTCCCAAAAAAGGAGGAGGTACTCAAGTCAATGTTTTATTTAATTTTATGTGTACATACCTCATAACTTCTTTCCGCGTGAACCGATTTCGAATTTTTTTTTTAGTTTGAATTATGTAGCTATCCAATTGGTCCCATTTAAATTTGTACAAGATCTGATCAGTAGTTCTTGAAATATCGTCAATAATGCGTATTCTGTGGACTACATTGACGATGTACTCGTTTTTGACCGACTTCAAAAGTTACCTCATAACTCGTTTCGTTGTGAACCGATTTTGATGATTATTTTTTTATTTGAAAGCTAGTGCTTTTCATGTGGTCTCATTGAAATTTGATCAAGATCTACTTTCTAGTTTTTGAGTTATCGTCAATAATGCGTGTGCAATATATTAAATCTAATCAAGGTTCCGAAGATAAAGCGGCGAAGTCGGTTTTTTAATTATTCCAGATGATGTGCGCGTAGTGACCGTCTCGTAGTGGTAGGATTTTTTTGCTTAGTCCGCTTGGGGACTTACCTCATTGCCAGTCATTCAACCGTCAAGCAGTAGTGTATTCGAATCGAATGGCAATATTTCAAGTAATTTTTTCAATTACATACACCGATAAAAAAAAGAACATTTAATGGTGACGAGCGTAATCCATTGGAGCACAGTATTTTGAGCTGATAAAGTTTCAGGGTGGCAATCATATCAAATTGTGGCCAAATGCTTGCGTATCGAGCATAAAACACTCCTCCTACTAAGTTCAAAGAAATGGTGACGAGCGTAACCCAATGGAGCACAGTATTTTGAGTTGATGAAGTTTCAGGGTGGCAATCATATCAAATTGTGGCCAAATGCTTGCGTATCGAGCATAAAACACTCCTCCTACTAAGTTCAAAGAAATGGTGACGAGCGTAACCCAATGGAGCACAGTATTTTGAGTTGATGAAGTTTCAGGGTGGCAATCATATCAAATTGTGGCCAAATGCTTGCGTATCGAGCATAAAACACTCCTCCCACTAAGTTCAGACTTGTATCCTGGGCGCCGGATATATTAAGAATCAAAGATTGTCACGTGTGATCTTGCGTAACAGCCATCATTGAAGATACCTATGCAATGTTCACCTTTACATGCTTCAGTGTAAGCGAGATAACTGACTGTAGTTAAAAAAGATGTTCGCATGCTGGCCGTTACCATCAGGCTAACGAATTGCATAAATAATCTAAACGCCAACGAAGCTTAAAAAACCGACTTCACCGCTGTATCTTCCTAAACCTTGATCAGATTAAATGAATTAAATAAGCATTAATGAGGAAAACTCAAAAATTACTGTTCTGATCTTGATCATATTTAAATAGGAAGCACTGGCTTTCATCTAAATAGGTTCACGTATAGAAAAAAAATCTTAGATAACACACATAAAAACTATCGAATTGAGAACTTCACTTCCTTTTTTTGTATTCGTTTAAAAAATTTGGCAACCCTGGCCATGCTTGGGTTTAATAGGCGGGCCGAGAAAGATCCTCTTAAGTTTTCTACTGTATGATTAAACAAAAACAATTATAATTATCTCCTCACTCACCCACATCCCTCCAAGACCAGTCTTCGTATACTGTGCCTCAATATCCCTCAGATGAGTCAAATGTTTCATTTGAGTGTACACTAGAAGCAGTATCCCTTGCAGTCGAGTACTCTTCGCAATGATGTACCCTTGTCTGCATAGAATCTTATTGAAGGTGGATGTCCAGGCATCGGTGAATAGGGAGTCCATTAGCATGTTCTGTGGCTGGGATTTTACTTCTTGGAGTCTGAAATGATGATTAAGTTTCAAACCTACGCCTGAAAGAAGACAGAGCAGTTTCGTCCTTACGAAAAACTTGACTCACTTAGTACGGAAGATTATTCACATCACATACACAATCACACTCACAACCGTAACCACTAATGTCATTAGCGAGGATAATTGTGCCTGCTAGAAATTTAACCCAGGCCCGCATAGAGAGCAAAGGCTCTCCGAGAGACACTCGCTGTTTACGACAACAGGTTCGTCACAGGTTCGCCAGCTGCTATCCTTGAGAGCCAGTCACTGTTCCAAGCCTTAAATACCATTATTACCATACCTTAAATACCATTATTTAAGTATCTTCATTTACCCTCAGGTGATATAGTGGGTTTTGACACAGATAGTAGAGCTACGTTAATGTATAATGCAATATTATTTTGTATAACATAATAATGTTGTTACAAAAGCTATAATATTTTACAATGCATACATATTAAAGTGACCTCCTTTAAAACTTTTCAATTAGACTATTTATTAACCTAGTATCAGTATACTTAATTAGGTATCATTACGCTTAGCCTTCATCTAGGAAAAGACAATAAATATACCAAGTTTATAATTATTTATAGTTGGAAATAATTATAAGCATGGTATATTTATTTCCCCACACAGCTTTGCCAGATGTATCAGGATAAATAATATATTTCTACAGTCCATCATTCTAGCAAACTTCAGTGAAATCAGTTCAGTCCTCACAAATAAAACATCACATAAAGTAAATAGTACAAACGGTTTTTGTACCAAATTCTCACATAATTTTATTTTTTACTGTAGAATACACTACTTCAGTATTTTCCCAATTGCTACTGATATATACATATACGTAATAATGTAATAATCTTCATATATAATTCTTTAGTATGTGCGCATGTGACTGATTCAAGAATGATTTAGGTTTTCAATTTGATCCAATAAATAATGTATTTTATATTGTTTTTGAATGTATGCGGGAGAAGCGGCGTAGAACAACTATTAGTATTTATACATATAACATATATACATTGTTTATTTCTGCTTGATAAACAAGCATTTGACCACCATCTCACCTGATGGAAAGGATGATGCGGCAGAAGATGAAGCATGCTTGCCTAGACATTACCTATTCCTCATGTTGTGGGTGTTATGGTAGGAGGTTAGAGATGGGTTGCGGTGCTACGCATAAGAAAAGTTCTCTACACCAGTGGGGAACCAAACCGGAGACAGCGTGGACGCCAGAGCAACCTTTCACTCTAGCCTGTTCAGATGCATTCAGTTTGTGTGAGTCTAATGGTCTAGCATGTACAGTGCCTCGGTTAACCACAACCACCTTGAGAGGTTGTTGTAAAACACTATTACGTCTGTCAATGTCAAGGTTATAGCAAATTCTAGCTAAAAGATGTATGTCAAACTGAAAGTTGAAGATGAAAATTGGTGAATTATATTTATTTATTTATTTAATAGGAGGACTTAATGCTAAAAGCATTCTCTACCAGTCATCCAGCGGTGGAAAATTAAATGACATGAGGCGTTCATCAATCAGGTATAGAGAAAGTATATGTATAATTAGATTCACTGCCAAACATAGATTTCTATTGAATAGTATAGTAATCTTTGTATGACATAGTAATCTATCTATGTATGTTCTTTGGTGCTATATAGTTCGCAACCTTCGAACTTGTATAAAAAAGAAACTGAACAGAAGAAGTTGTAGGCACCAAATGCAGCCCAACAATTACAACTAATGTACGGATTACAGAGGGCAAAGTGTCCATTTTGTACCATTTACTTATAATTTGAAGTTTAAGGGGATTAAATTTGCATCATTTAGAATTTTTTTCTATGTCCACAACCCAATGTCAACCAAATTTCTTACAATATAGGAAACTTGACAGGTCATTTACATCATAACTGATGAGGAAATACTTCCTATTTAATATCTCTGCTGAGATCGGTTTCAATTCAAAACCAATAAAGGCTATATCATATACACTATAACCATTTAACGTAAGTAAAAAATTAATTGATTATATCTTAGTAACTTACACAAAAATTTTTTTTTTTGCCTTATTTGAGAAAAAATTAAGTAAGTGTATACCATTTTGGAATTCTTATTAATTGCGGCAACTTTTAAAGATACTTGCCAAATTCACATAGTAAATTTTTTTTAAGGACAGTAATTAAATACTGATGAAAACAATAATTTTGAAAACTTGTTTGGGAAAAAGTGATATTTTCATCTGCACAGGAACAGATGGCTGTAAATTTTAAGCAGCAGTTTTCAGAAACACTATTCAGGATTACATAATAAAAAGAAGATTAAAAAAAAGATAAGGTTTGTAGCAACAGGAGTAAAAGAACCGTCACAGGGAGTAGATTTTTATATAAATAACTTTTTTTTTTATACATAACAAAGAGTTTTTTAATATTTTTCTGTTAACATTTATGGCTTAGCCTATCACCCAGTTCTGGCTTGACGTTGATTTCCAGGACATCCTGTATATTAAAGAGTAAGTGGTACACTGAAATAGTGAACATGATGCTCAATTTGACATTTATTTTGACGATAATTTGAAACCGATTGCAACAGAGATAGGTAACAGAGTGTTGGATACAACAACATTACAAAACTATATTCATATATATGTACTGACCTCAACAGAAAGTGGGTCATTAATATTACACCTGACTGCTTTGGAAGAACAGCTTGTGTTATGATTGTGTAACTGAATTACCACTGGGAAAGTTAAAATCAGTAATAAAATGGGCATTAATTTCTTAATTAATGCCCATTTTATTACTGATTGTGAAAATTATAATAAATGAAACGATTGACTAGATTGATGACAAGGATGCATGGAGGTAAACTGCAGTGCTTAAGAATGATTTTAAAAAAAATGTGGTGCAGAGTTTCTTCTCAAGATAACTGTAATTTTGCAAATCTGGCAGTAGAGTCATTAACTTTCATGAGTGTCTCTTTGGGGCCCATGTGAATTAACAAATTAGATTTTGATTTATTAATTTAACATATTTATTATTTAGACATTAATAGAGACAAGTTTGTGTACTTACCCGATGACATAAAAGTCCGGTAGAGGTTTGTTTTTATTAAATTGCGAAGGGAAATCCAAGAGGGCATTTAAGTCCTGCCCTGGAGATTTTGTTGCAACATTCCAAGTCACAAAATAAAACCTGGAAAAAATAAAACTAAATAAATCTAAGACCTAGAAAAAGTAAATCGGCTACTTATATGACACATATCAGCATCTGATTTCCTAAGGTTGCTAAACAGGTACTTCAAGGCAAAAAATGTATATATTTTTATACGACATATTAGACATAGCCTTGACTGTTTGACGTAGGTACTTAGCACTTGAAGCAACACTATAAATCTTACCTGAGTGTATCCATTGTAGTATGTTTCGATTATTTAACAAACGCTATAGTCACTGGCCGATCTACAATCTAGCACAATGATAATTTAATGGAAGTACTTCAGGTAGTGATAAGATAAATAAAGGAAAATAATTATAATATGTATAAAATATACGAAAACTTTGCAATTGGATTAACTATAGCTCATTTTAAACAATCTGGATCAGTTTTCCATATGTTATTTAAGGATTCACTATACATTTGAACAGTTAAATTAATATAAATTAGATCGATAATTATGAAGCAAAAATACAACTCTTCTGTTCATCAAAAAGCACAAACTGACAACTTGACAAGTGAGTGTGACATGCTTGGCTGATTGACCAACTTCAACTCAACTCTTTTTTTTCCGTAAGGATTTCGTGGTTATATTAACACCGCAAATTTTCCATTGTTAAATGACAGACGAAATTGCACCGCATGAGCATGGCTTCCTAGATATCGTTAGTTATAAAGTCTGGCAAAGCTAATTCTTCAGTGTTTTAATATTTGTACAATTTAAAATCTTTTATAATATGCAGTATTTTGCATACTACATGAAACGGACTTGATACTTCATTTTTTAAGCTATTGCACAGCTTCTATCGCGGGCCTTGAGCGTGGAGACCTAATTCCGTAACGAAAAAAAAAGACGTGTGGCATTCGGGGACTGCCGCGGTAAAGCTATTGCATAGCATTTTTTATTTTTCAGTTTAATTTTTCTTCACAAAAAGTTTTCGGTCACGTTGAGATGCGAACTCCGTACCGATGCATACGACTATGCAATAGCTTTACCGCGGCAGTCCCCGAGTGCCAAACGTCTTTTTTTTTTATTACAAAACTGATGTATCTATGTTAAATAAGCAAAAAATTATAATAGGGTATTGGTAAATTACAAAATCAATGATTAGTTTATCTATGCTATCAAATTACCAAGCAAGCATAGTACGATAGCTAGGATTAGAATGAGCAACAAACGCATTTGTTGCTCATTCTAATTCTAAACTCCCCTTATTACTAACTTAACTTTTTCGTGACCCTTGCTAAACGCGTATTTTTATTCGTCTGCGGTGCGGGGCAACGACGCCCCGCGACGACGCGCCCGCAATATTTTATATTGCGGTTTTGTCGTGAAAGTGAAAAAATGATGTTGTTGATTTTGTATAAATTTCCAAAACCTGTGATTTTTCAAGTGTTCATGTGTAATGATGGTGGATTATTAACCGTTAATACTTAATAATCGTGCAATAAGTGTAGGAAAATCATACAGTCTGTACGGAGTCTGTGGCGCTTCTTAGGATCGCTCAAACCCGGCGCCCCGTCTCCTATTTCTTCGTCGCGCATCGATGTTGTCGGTTAGCTCCAACATTTGCCACCGTAATATCGCACTCATTGTTATATTCCTAACTTTAAGCTCGTCTTAGATACTTTAACACAAAAATAATGTAATAACTCCGTTTACTTTTACATACACAACAGTCAAACAATTCATTTAAAAGCTATTGTCGAAAAATTGTCTTTCCATAGACATGATACAATTGAAAGAACTGTCAAAAAGTTAGTAGACTACCAATTGTAATGGCGCGCAATGCAAATGATAAACAATTTGCTTTGCAGACTACGGATTTTGTTATTGTTTGTCAATGGTCGCAATTGAAATGCAATCGAAAGATAGCAATTGTTAACAGACTACCAATAGTGTCAAAAATGACAATAATTGTACAAACCATTAACAATTTTTAAACAATTGGAATAGAGGACTTGACGCCCAGACGAAAAACGTGATTTTAGCCTTCGCTCCAAAACTCCAATAGAAGTTCTAGTAAAGTTTCTACCAATTACTAGGGCATGAATTGACTATGACTGACCTTGACTCTTTTGTTTGATTTTGACTTGTGACTAAATGAAATATAATATTTGTTATTTTTTGTTTAATATTTCGACTGAAGGACTATGCATCTATGGTCATGAAATAATTAAAAAACAAATAAAATGTATATTGGCGGGAAATCACGCCTCAACGCCTTGCATCTGTCAATGTCATAGTAAAATTAAAATACGGGGGGTAAAATATATCTTATTTATCTCTGGGGTAAAATAACAAAAGCTCCGGCGGATTTTGGATTGTTTTGCGTAAATTGGAGGCAAATTTTGTTAGCTCTTAATAGTCTTTATTGCCGAAAGGTTTTGTGGTATTGGAAGGGAACAAAACCAAGATGAGCAGTCAAGAACAGGTTAAAATCTAGAAAATTGTGTAGGAAAGTTTATTCGAAGTGGTTTTAAACTCCCATTCGAAATGTAGTTTTCTGTATTTCAGGGTTCCAAAAAAACTGCAAAGCGGTCTCTGAAGACTTTGCAGCATACTGCTTCAGATATAGAGAATTTGGTGGGACGACCATCCAAAAGTCTGAAGCATCAACTTAGCCAGGAAACACCCATGTAAATGTTTAGACACAAGTACTTGTAGGCTAAGTTTTCTGGTTTTTTATGTAATTTATTCAAATATTTTTCATTTTCTAGAGATGTACAAGTTAAGAGGAAGAACTTTTCCTCTAAAGAAACTCAAGCTGGCATTGACAATAAAATCACTAAAGAAGATCTAACCAACCCTGATGGTGCTTCTGAAAACTACTGGAAAATTTTAGCTGAAAAGCGTCAGTAAGTATTTAATTAGAGGTATTAAACAGTACTCTTCTTGCATGATAAATCTTAAAACCATAAGTGCTAGATAGATGTGGTAAAAGATAGTGTATGCACACACTAAAATAAATAAAAGTGACATAATTACAATGTTGGTTATTAATACAAAATAATATATAATATATATTAGAAGTCACAATCTTGGAACCATAATTTTGTGAGGATTGAGGCTGGCGTGGGTAATGTGCACCCCAATTTTAGACATAATCTGATATTTCAGTCCTCAACTTTTTTTCATAAATCAATTTTACTTTTAGGATTGCTCTACAAGAGACATTGGATGAGAATGATAAACTTCGCAAAATCATTGACGACTTGAAAGAACAAAATGCACTATACAAACAAATGCTGGATGAAGCCAATAGCTTTGTTGAGGTTATCAAGGTAAGAATGTCCATAATTAATCAATCATGAAAGTGCAAATGGCCTGAGATAACCTCTTTTCTTTTATTTAATAGTCATTACGTCTAATACCTAAATGACGGGAACAAGAAGCTGTGGGAACACAGCTAAAGTTGAGATCTAGTCATTCTAGGTCTCGCTAGTTTACAGTGGGCTAACGTTAAATCAAGTTAGTGCTAAGTTGCAAAATTAAATGTAACTAGTATCTTGTCTAACACCTAATTGTGAACAGCAATCCTTGAGAGCTAGCATCCATTCTAGGCCTACTGTTAAGCACCTTCAACCACTCTTCTAAGTTTACCATCCTAAACCACATCACTTACACACCACGATACTTGTGGTTGCCTGTGTGTTACGCCTATAATATGTGTGGAATAACAACCATGCAGTTTTTTAAAGATAATTATTGAGGACATTACTAAAAAATTATTTAAAATTCTTAATCCATCTTCAACAAACTTAGGATGAGTTTGCTTATACTCAAGATAGGAGAGTTCACTCTCACATGCAATTTTATTAATAAGCCTATACAATGTGAAATAATTAATTTCAGGAGGAGCTAGCTAACAGCAGCAACAATGACACAGGTATTGACATCAACGATGTTAGCACCGCTGATGACAGCTCAATCAATGACTCCACTATTGAAGATGCTGCTGATGAAAAAACCAAAACATCCCCCAAAAAGTAGAATAACCTTTTGTTCCTATGTATTATATAAGTGAACATTGACTGATATCATATTGAATGACAAATTCAAAGTCAAAATATTGTTCACTTTCTTTTACCAATGATAATAATTGTTGATTGTGAGAATTACCATTTACAAGTTATCTGAACCTGATTTTAAAACATTCACTTAAATGTCAAGACTAAACAAAATGTCATATTATGATTTTTGTCAAATAAATTGGTCAATTAGTTAAGACTTCTATGTAATTGAATTAAGTTCAGAGATGACTCGAAGTTGAATTAATAGTAAGTCAGTAAATGCCTTAGCTAAAATAATGTAATTGTTTGTTTATCGGAGTGACGACATCTACATAAAAGTGCACTTATTGTAGTATCTTACTTAATTGAGACTTGTATTTTTCTATTATTATTATAAGTTTAAGTAACGAGTAATATATTTTCTGTTTGAGATGCTTTACTTACTATAAGTGTTTATTTTGCAGCTTTTTGTGTGTAGTTAATTTCATACCTTTTCTATTTCTAACTTTTAAGTAATCACAAGTCTTTAGTATTTAGATATATGAGTTTTAGTTAAATTTCTTCTATTTTGTAGTGTTTAATCAAGGATAAGAAATAAAACATTTTGAAATCATAATTCAATTGGTTTAATTCGTTTTTCAGGTACATCTTACTGTTACAAGAAATGACAAGTTAAAAGTGTAAAAAGACATATATAAAAACAGTTCTAAACCGCAACTGTTGTAACACAGCATAAGTCATACAAGGCACTGATGTTTGTATTCGGGGACAAGATAGGTTGTATTATAAGCATATAAAACCAGTATACATTTAATTGGAACGCATTCACAGTCCACTCTAAGTTAAAGACTTGGGTTCTGGTAACATTTATGAAATAACTACAAACAAATTATAAACATCATACACATTACAGAGGCACAAGTGTCCACCATGGGAAGGTAATTTGTGCTCCTGCCAGGACCCAGGACCTGTAGTGGCGTAGTAAAGACACCCTACCATACTTTATTAAGCTCAATTGTACAAAAAGCAAGATCTTATTGTAGTCCTATCTGTTGAACAGTTTTATAATTTTCTAATTAGGGCCACAGATGTCTAACTAAAAATGCAGTATTTATATATATCTTAAACATTGAAATGACACTATGTTATTAGAGTAGTTGAAAGGGGTATATGGCCCAACCACTACAATTAAGTATATAAGTTTAGCCTTCTTAAAGCTTGAATGATTATAACTTATTATTTCTTCAAGAAAGCTTGAAATTGTTCATCAAAATTAGTCTCATAAGTCCATGGCAGCAAATCAGGGTACATAGTGATGTTTCTGTACACTTCCCCATTAGTGTTCTGTGGCAATACACTTCTCACTTTCTTGTTCAGACAGGCTGTTGCATGGATGTAGTGACTGACAATTAAATTGTAGATAAACTTTACGTATCTATGATCCAAGTTTGATGTTGTATTTGGGATGTTGATTTCATAAGATGTGATTTGTTCAAGATAGCCTGGTGTGATGATTGGTACCACAAAATCGGCCTGAAAGTGGGAATATTCAATGTTATAGGAAATTTAAGAAAAAGCTAAATTAATACCGTAACATAAAGATGAAGGAAGGAAAAATTGAAGTCGGACAGGCAGTCTAAAAAACCGTTTTTTTTAAGACAGACATTTGCCCAGTCACCTACTATCTAACCTGATGGTAAGTGAAAATGCAGTTGGCAAGGGATCAGTTGGCTAAACTACTATTCAATAAGACTTGTATATTTAACTTTAATATTTTGTAAAGGTTTGTTATGTTATTCTAATGATGATATATATTTAAAATTATTGTTATTTGTGTAACACATCCATGTCTTAAAAAATTCACAACACAGAACATTAGTGTGATAAAGCAGACATTAACTCTTATGATTTTCCTCATTTTTAACCTATTCTTCTGAAGTTTCCCACCACTACATATTTACCAAGCTAACAGTTTTTGATATCACTGAGGGATATTAATTACCTTTTCAAAATACTCTCTGATGAATTTTTCAGGGTTCTGATAAATCTCATTTCTCCTGCCACTGAGTGTGACAACTTCCACTCCAGGTATTTCAGTCCAGTTAACCACATAATCTTGAATGTTAATAGCTGTCGGCAATCCATCTTGAGCAAATGTAAGGAATAAAATTGGATGATCTTTCTTATCGCTAATTCCAGGTTGGCTCGGCAGTAGTGAAATAGGTTTAGGTTTTTCCGGTTCTTTACTCTTTTGAATGTAGTAGTTTTCAAATAAAGCTGGTGGCAGATCATTTGGCAAGTTTTTCAGACTTATAATTTCCCTCTCAACTGCGCTTTTTGTTTTCGTTTCACTTTTCTCATTGCTATGGTATCCAGTATCATCTTTGTGGAAGTGTTGAGCTACTGTGCACAGAGGATCATCTAAAGATTTCAATATGTCATATCTGTTCATTTTTACAAATGCATCTACAATTTTGTCAATTGTTGCCTTTTCATTTTGCCGATACACTTTAAGCATCATGTCCGTGGGGTCATCTTTTACCGATGCCATGATATACTGAAAATTTTTGAAGGGTATAAATAAATCAGTTTTTATCACATTCATATTATGAACTCGTAAATGTATGTGTGAGTATATTATTTTATTTTTTATTTAATGGAAATCTAATAGGTACATGAAATCATAAATATCTTTTAAACTAATGGCCAATTAATAGTTAGCACTGATTATTTGACTAATTAGCATAATAACAAAAATTAAATATAAATGTTAAATTAAAATATATAAGTGTGTTTGGCAATAATAATTGAAAGTATGAATACAATACTATTTTTTAAAAGCAAGAATACAATACCAATTGCATTAAATCATCGGTTAAAACAAAAAGTTTGTTGAGAAACAATAATTATTTGATAATAGAAAAAAAAAGATTGTTACCAAAAATATCTAAATCTATTTAATTTAGCGAGTTTGTTGTGCACCTACAAGCTCTAATTAGAAAACTATTTCGACGGTAATAGCATCTTACTGAAGGAATGTTTAAAATATTAGCTCTCAGACCTAACTCACTGAGAAGCTCTGGACAATCAACCAAACTATTGGCTATATTTAAAAGAAAATAAATATCAGCGGCTTCTCGTCTCGCATGTAATGGGAGTAGGTGGAACTTATTACATCGAGTGACATAATTTGGTGGAAATGTTTTCTATGTATGTTTGTTTCCTTTCCACTCTTTCACAACTGAACAAATTTGGAATGCATTAATTTATACCCCGAACCAATATTTAGGCTACTTTTTAACTTGATTAATGCTTCTCACTAAGTCACGGGCATGGCTTGTCAAAATATTTGTTGTGCCAGCAATCTAGATATCTCACAAATGATATGTATAGTATTCAGAAGGTCTTCAATGTGCCTCTAAACTGCTTTTCTCTGGCAGTAAAAGAATTTATTTATAACTTAATTAACTAAAACACTTCATGTTTACACTCTAATGTCTGTATGTAAGTACAGCAGGGCCAGACACAAGCTAATCCGCAGCTGTGTGTGGCGCCGCATCTCAAATTAGAGCATTTTTGTATCATGGCATCAACATTAAAGAAAAGAAAACATGTAACTAATAATTTCATAAAAGTAGCGAGATTCGTGACAAGATTAAAGAAGGCCTCTAGTTATCAATTCTCCTACAGCAGTATAACTTTGGAAAAACCACAATTTCATATATCAAACACAAGGATGCAAAAATACCATCATTCGTAATATATACAGAAAAGGGTCTAGGTCCTAAGAAAACCTTGAAAACTTTTGAAAATCCCATGCTTGAAGATGCTTTGTTTACTTGGTTCTGGTTGGTAATTTCATCAACCAGAACCAAGTAAACAAATGGACAGGAACTGATGGAAAGTTTTGCCATAAACGACTTGGAAGATTTTGTGGTTAGTAGAGGATTAGATTATCACTATAAAAAGACAGTGGATTTTTGCAACTAATTGCAACTGGTGTATGGTTTTTTGGTATTCTCATTGGGTATTGTGTGTACCTGTAAAATTAATACCACGCGATACAATACTTACATCTAAGTCATCCTGGCTGACACCTAATGCATAACCGAGGTCCCTCCAGCCGTTCGGAGTTCCTCCAACCTTTTTTATCAACACTTTCCATGCCTCGTAGCAAGCTGTTCCAACTTTTGACTCCGGATTTCGATAGTACAGAAGATCAGTGTGCAGACAGTTAACTTTTTTACTCAGCAAATGTAATCGTGTTATCTCTTTATCCCTTTCCTGTTGAAGTAATTCTTCGAGGGTTGCTGTATCAAGAGATACGTTATTTTCCCAATCATTTGCGACTGCCCTAGAAATAAACATAATAACATTAAGTGTCGCGAACAACTTAACATTTACATAATAACACTTGGAAAGTTGTAACACACATTTTGTTTAGGTTCTAATTTTATTTACAGTCTCATTCTAATAAAAACATTTGAAGCACGCTGCTCGTTGATAAACTGATAAAAGAGAGCTTCCAAAAAGGTTTCTATTAATTTTTATTTACAGTATCTTGGTTTGTAAAACGAAATTCACTACTAGTTATATGCTCTTTGGCGAAATGAAACTCGACCACAGACTAAGAATGTCATGTCAAATTATTTTTTTGACATGTGTAAGGCTAAGCGCGTAATTATATCAAATTAGACTAGAGGATAGTATTACAACAATGTTTGTGGAATTTAAGAGAAGTGATATTCATGAATACCTATATATAATACCAAGACTGTATATTTTATTATAATATGTGTCTATTAAACTTCGACTAAACTACAATAAATATAGGCTCATTTTTGCATTTCAAATAGAAACGAACCGCAACAAAATTCTGTAATTGCTATTGCTATAAATACTTGAAATACCTACGTAACCAAGAAAATAAATACAAGAACGTCACGAGTCCAATACAGATATTGAACTCGTGACTCGTTCTTGCATTTATTTTCTTCCAATATCTGTAATAAGTTCCAATATCCGTATTAGACTCGCGGCGGTGTTGCATTTATAAAAAGAATATAAAATTATATAAGGATGCTATCAAAAGGAAATATATCTCAATGCTATCAAAGCTTGCAATAATGTTGAATAGAAAAATCCGCACTACGGGCGTAAATGCCGCGCTCGCTTACGGTTTGATACCGGAATGTACCGGAAACGGAATTTTATACTCTGTATTTTTAAGATTCAGTAACGCGGGAGAAATACAAAGTTTAATTAATTTAGCATTGCATTTCGATATCCATGAATTCTGAAAATTTGAAATGAACAGTGCGCATCTGTGAGTAAAATAATGTTTTAATTATTACAGTAGTATTATATTCTATTCAGTTAAGGATTGTAATACCAGAACTAGAGTTCTGGTATTACAATCCTTAACTGACGAACATATTTTTCAGTGCTAGTTTCACAGACATATTGGGTGATGAGATTGGGGATTCTCAAGAGTCCCAGCCTTTGTCGCTTTCCCCTGAAGATTCCCAGATAGACGGCCATGTTGGTAATATTCCTGAAAGTAGCAATAACGTGGAATCTAGTGTTACAAGACCTGCCAAAGGAACCGGCCAGCATGGCCACTTTCGCAGTGTAGATGAAATTGGTAGGTCACGATTTTATATATTTTCTTTAGACGCTTTAGGATATTTATACCATTTTGATGTGATTAGTCTAAGAAATTACTTACAAAATTACTTGTAGGTGCAATGACTATTCTTTGGGTAGCTAAGTACGGCCGATTGCATTAGATGAACTTTATCTATCATATATATAGAGTTGTATCTAGCTTGGCGAACATTAGATAATGGCTGACCATTAAAATTTTATGTACCTACTTATTTTAAATATTGAAATGGATGTAAAGTTAACAGGTTTGCCTTCTGAGCTGCAGTTCAATTTCCAAAGCGAGTACAATTTGACCCTCGGCACCTTTTTTATGTTCGATGGGAAACAATTCATCTCACCCGAAGGAAAGCGATGCTGCAGCTAAGATGTAGCATAGATTATGTGGAATAGGCCAGCATTTGACCACTATCTCACTTGGTGGAAAGTGATGATGCGGTAGAAGATGTGACATGCTTGCCTAGAAGATACCTATTCAATCCAGACTTGAAGACTCCCAGATTATACCGTACGGGGAACAAAGACGCTAAGATGGTAGCATGCCTTAATTATTACTCTATTATAAACTGTATCTTTTCTTCTGCATCTGTTCTCTGATAAATTACAACTGTTATACCACAGAGTACTTTGGATATACTGTTATAATTTGATCGCTGATATACACTATACGAATATTTTAGTGAAAATATGTTATACCTAGCTGGAGAAGAACTTACTTCTTTACCCCGATTTATCATCAAGGCACAGCATGTGATATTTATTAATTATGCGAGATAGGCAAGCATTTCAACACCATCTCGCCTAATAGTAAGTGAAGATATGGCCGAAAATGCAGCATGCTTGGCTAGAAGATTCACTCTAAATAATTATTTTGTTTTGTTTATTGTCTTGATTAAGGTGTTCAATAAAGAGTTTATCTATCTAGATTTGAAGAGTTTCGTGTTCTACCACGAGCTTAAGCTTCTAGAGAAGGTGTCGGTGAAGGTAACATCATGACGATCTCATGGTGGTAGGTCATCCCCTTTCTAAGTCTAGCGTGGTAACCACCGTCTACCACATCATCAGCTAAAAAAGATTCCGGCGGATTGATAGCCTACTCCTTTTTTTGAAGTCGATTAAAAATAGATTACTGTTTATATGATGGTCTGTTTTATTTCCAGATATAAAGTATCGCAGTGTTTTTAGCTACCGATTCTTTAATTTGGTGCAGTCAAATGTAATTGAAGATGCTTTGTATTCAGGTTAGTTGAAAAGTGTTTGATCAAAGGTAAATAAAACTTATGCCCGCCACTAGTCGTGCCCCGCGGCTTCGCCCGCTATTGGCCTCGATTCTGATGTCTTGTGTTTCTATTTTGTAAGAGACAGGGATAGTTTAAATTTAATTTAGTTAGTGTACATCAGAATCGAGGCCAAATTATCAAGTTAAAAAGTAGCCTATATATGCCTTACTGTTAATCCTAGACTATGTACATTCCAAATTTTATACAAATCCTTTAAGCCGTGAAGGAACAAACTTACACACTTACACATTTTTACACAAACTTTCGGATTTATAATATAAGTATGAATGTGTGACTCAAAATCCTACGCACTCTGGATAGAATCTCACCCGCCGCGTTCGAAGACCACCACCACTTTTTTAAGTCTCCCTTTAAAAAGGCGAAAGAGTAGAGTTTGACTACTATCTCACAATGGCCTCGATTCTGATGTACACTCACTAAATTAAATTTAAACTATCCCTGTCTCTTACAAAATAGAAACACAAGACAGAGATAGCATACATTTTAGTGCTGTCACGCTAGTTTATCAATTAAAATATGAACAGCAGAAGCAGAAAGGCGCGTGGTTTTAGTCAACACCAATTACATATTCGACTAAGCTTGCATAGACATCTAAGTTCTGACTAACTTGACAGCACTTAAACGTATACTATCTCTGTCTTGTGTTAATATTTTGTAAAAGACAGGAATAGTTTAAATTTAATTTAGTATGTGACACCAGAATCGAGGCCAATGTGTGATGTAGTCTAGGCCAGTGGTGAATTGTTCCTAAACGCCCATTACTGGTTGGCTTATGACACACGTCCTTGACTTCTGTGATTCTAAGACACTCCGGTTACTTCACGATCTTTTAATCATATTGAAGCGAGTGCAAATTCCCCACGTAACTTCATCAAGCCATTGTTTTAACATTTCTAGATAAATCGATGGTGGTTTGCGCCCCCACTGGTTCAGGCAAGACTGTGGTGTTCGAGATGGCTATAGTACAACTTTTAATGGAGATGGAAGATACACATTATACTGACGACTTCAAGATTATTTACAGTATGTTTGAGCATATTTGTAGATTGGAACAAAACATGTTATTTTTTGTTTTTGTTATTAGCTCACGATATTTTCAAAGATTTATCCAAACGTTTGGTCGAAGCGACAAGTGTCCAGAATGCTGGATCTTATTTAGCTCAAAAATTTGTATCGTTATTCGACGTGGAAATGCAGTCAGTATTCTGGGCACTTTTCCTTCGGGAAGCGGTCTACAAAATTGTTGGGTATTTTTTGTTTTATTTCCCTTTTTTGTATTATTTTATTATATATTTTTTAAAAGCTTGAAAATAAAAATTTTTAAAGAGTATATTTTCTTGTTTATAATTTAGTGGCGCCCGTTAAAGCGTTGTGTACGGAGAGACTCACTGAATGGTACCCGAAGTTTACGAAACTGGGCCTCCTTTGCATCGAAGTTACTGGCGACACCGACGTTGACTTCTCGCAGTTAAAACCTTACAGGTAAATAAATAAAGTTAATCTTAGGAAGATTTAATTTTTATCTCTACTTATTCTCTTTCAAATACAAATATCACAAGAAACCTTATAGAGGCTGACCCCTACGAAATAATCACGAAAATAAGAAGATAATGTTATAGTCGTTATAGATGGATGAACTACTAACGTAAAAAAAAAGTTAACTAATATTTAAATCTCACGTGTATTACCTATTATGTTAATGTCTCATGTAAGTGAATTAATATATTCCCGAATCTCAAACCTCATAATTTTATAAGTAGGTATAAGATCTTAAAAACAGTGGTTTATAGGCAAATAGTTAATGAATACTTTATCGTTTAATTTGTTGATTAAATCTTTGACTGTATTATTGTACTTTTATGTATATAAGTTTAGTATTAAGTACTTTAACAGTGATACATTTGGTTACAATTGTATCAATTTAATTTATGATTGAAACAATTAAGTTAGTTAATAGTTACATTTCTGCATGATTTTTTAATGCTGAATAGGTAAGCATTTGACCACTATCTCACCTGATGAAAAGTGATGATGCGGCCGATGATATGACATGCTTGCCTTTTGGGGGCTGAGTCACCCACGTCCGTAGGAGAATACCCCTTAAGTCTGACTCCCTACACGTGGTCCCCGGGTGGTGCTAATCAGGTGACATTTGAGAGGTGGTAGAGCATTTTGTGAGTTGCTCGCCTGGCTTGCTACCAAAGTAGCTTACCACCATCAAGTTGAAAGTCTGCCGCCAAGCCAAATACGGTGTTCCGGCAGTTATCCTTGAGAGCCTGCGTATTCCAGGTCTAGTGTGTTGTGTAGTGGTCCGTTCGGGGAACATAGACGCAAGTAATTAATTAGTTCCAATGAGCGCTGTACGGATGATGAACGTAGAAGCGAAACGCTTTAAGCGGACTGGAGGCATGTTGACCATAATTTGATGACGTTTGGCATTTTTTGTGTTATAAAAACTTGCTTGAAATAAGTCCGGTCAGCACTCCGTATGACCATTGGGTTTTGTTAAACAAAGTCGTACGGACTGCTGTAACAAAGTTCCTTTACAAATAATCTCAAACTACCTACATTCAGTCACTTTACAATTTTACTTTTTATAAATTTAAAATATGTTATGAACTACAAATAATGTATGTTATGAGTATGTCTAGCTTTTAAGTTAAGTTTTAATGATTCTTATATAAGTGAATTCATACATTTGAGAAATAAATATGTCTGAAATCTTAACTCATCCCATGAATCACCATCTATCTGTATTGGAGTAACCCTCACAATGGTGCAGTTCCATGAATAAACACACTAAACACTTAACTACCCTCTAAAATGTAACTTTAGGATTATAATAACAACTCCCGAGAAGTGGGACATGGTGACACGTCGTTGGCGAGAACATAGACAGCTGGTAGAAGTCATAAAGCTGTTTTTAATAGACGAAGTTCACATACTCAATGATGAAACCCGAGGTCCCGTGCTTGAAGCCGTTGTTAGCAGGATGAAAACGATCGAGGTAAGTGGGTAAATCTGTTTGAAAATCTTACTACGCTAAAAGTATATTACATCTATACTAAATCGTACACGTATCGTAGAATAGAATAGAATGAAGTTAAATGAAGTTACAGGGGTAATCTTAAGAAAACTAAAGTACAATGGGTGGACTTATCGCTAAGAGCGATCGCTTCCAGTCAACCTTTGGATGGAGAAAGGGATACTTTAAAAAAAATTGGTAGGTTGTGTAAAAACACATTAAATCACATAAATACAACTGTGCAACTGTGTCTTACATAATTGAAACACAAGCAAAGCTTAAAAAACCCGACTTCAGCGCTTATATTCCGGTTTTGGCTTGACCAATTTCGATAAAATTTATATGGGACCACCACTGAATTATACTCTACCAAACAAAAAAAAAAAATCAAAATCGATTCATATTGAATAAATGGCGGAGATATCGCGTAACATTAATATAAAAAAAACGTACAGTCGAATTAAAAACCTCCTTTTTTGAAGTCGGTTGAAAAGTACCATGACGGAAAACCTCTCTGGTAAGCTAGGAAAAACAAGTGTAATAGACCTAAGAAGGTAAATTTGTATGTAAGCCCTTGAGCCACCTATATAAAGCCTATGATTACCTGTTTAGTAAGACGTTTATGTGTATAAAACCATTAAAGCAAAAGCAATTATTCGCACTTAGTTAAAACTATTGGTGTAAGTGAGCAATCATATTTTTTCTGCTTTTATGTACTCGTATCACTTTATGTGGGGTCATGTTTTCTTAAAACCATGCTATGCAGAATTTGGCTTCACTTTTTATATCCGGTGGTCTCCTTAGGAATATGTGGGAATCTTGCCAAGTCTAACTTTCTTGGGAATGACATTTTCAAACAGTCGAGCTTCGTTTATTGAACAGCAGGAGCACCACGTGCAGGTGTGCTCAGCTTGGGCAGCGAAGGCGTTGTGTAAAATAAGGGAGTAAAAGTATAAGTAAGTAATTATCGCCGAGTTATGCATCTCCATTTCAGCTAGGGCAAAATGTATTTTGAATGTTCGGCAGCATACCAGTTTTTCTCCT
Source organism: Lomographa bimaculata (assembly GCA_948107665.1). Classification (NCBI taxonomy): domain Eukaryota; kingdom Metazoa; phylum Arthropoda; class Insecta; order Lepidoptera; family Geometridae; genus Lomographa; species Lomographa bimaculata. The sequence continues at coordinate 7,143,092 of OX403597.1, forward strand.
CTGTAGATCTCAACCGATTTTCGTGAAAATTTGTCAGCAGGATTTTTTCAAAATGGCGGAGTTATGGCTGTTGAAAACGTAAAAAATCATATTTCAGCCATTTATAAAAATAAGCGAGGTCTTCAGCTCACAGAGCTACTGGCTTAAACCTTAATTATCACTTTTTTTATTTACCTATGTAATAATATATATTTTACAGTTATCAGCCCAATCCGCTCACCGGATAGAACAGTTACAAAACAAATACCAAGGTACTGAAATCACTAACAAAGTGTCTGCGCCGAAGATTAGATTCGTGGCGATATCGGCCACGGTCAGCAACCCTGAAGATGTGGCGGCGTGGCTGGGGACGGACGAGAAACCAGCTGTTTTCTACAAGTACATGCCTAAATATACTCAATTATAACTCGTTGTTAGGTGAGCGTTTGCTTTTTAAGCAGGGGTATCGGGTTCGATTCCCGGCGGGAACACAAGTTTTCTCCCCAATGAAAGTTTGTGTTTCTGGTTCTGGTTGTGATTGTTTTTTTTATTCAAGTTAAGCAAACTTTTGACAATCATCTGACCTGATGGTAAGCGACGATGTGGTTGACCATGGAGCAAGCTTGCCTAGAAGATACCTATTCATTCGCAACTTGAAGACTCTCATATTATACTCATCAGGAAACACTGACTCAGGCAAGAAGTTCCATTCATTTGCGGTTCGCATAATCGCGGTGTCTTTTAGCAGTTTGTATGCTTGTCCGATGATAGAACGGGTATGGGGGAACTAGATCGTGCAGTTCTTAGGCACACTTTACTAAATGTATCCGATAAAAAACCGAGAGACTAGCTACCATGCGGTGATGACCTAAGCTCTGAAGCTTTGAATTAGTCAGCTGCTTCTTACCAATGAGTCTCTTGGCTCTTCGCTTAATGGTGTCAATAGCCTCAAGCTAGTACTAAGCTGAACCGTCCCAAAGATGAGACAGTACTCCATTATAGGTCCAGACGTCCTCGAGTAATCGGAGAAATACACAAAAAAAGATGCAGCCGAATTGAGATCCTCCTCCTTTTTTGAAGTTGGTTAAAAATAGGGAATGAAAAATAGCTTCATATTACAGATTTGGCGATGAAAGTCGTCCGGTGAAACTCAAGCGAGTCGTGGAAGGCTACCCTTGTCCAGAAGGAACTAGCATATTCAAATTTGACATAGTACTTAACTATAAACTGTGGCCTATCATACAAAAGTACCATGACGGGAAGCCTACTCTGGTAACTCATTTTCAAGTGGTTTTACACGCCTTATATTATTGTTGTATGACTGTATGTGAAACGAAGAAATAACGTTTTTAATCACGTCTTTAAGTCACGAGTGAATATACATCTTCTAGGCAAACGTGCATCGTCACCATCAGGTGAGATGGCGGTCAAACGTTTGCCTATCTTGAATTTAAAAAAAAAACTTTTATTTTATCAAATCTTGGAAGTTTCTTTTTAATACAATGTGGGATTGTAATACCGTTAGTAAAAATGGTTGCTCATTTTTACTAGTGTCCGACCGAAATCGGGTTTTCAGCCGAAACCGAACTTTCGGCCTTGCTCTCTGTTTCGGCCGAAACCGAAACTTATTAAAAATTATTTAAAATTTCGATTATTTACTGAAATTTACCGTTTTTTTTTTACATTTACTTGCATTTATATATAGACAGTTAAATAAAATAAAAAGAAACAATCCTTAAAGTGCTAACAAATATATTTTTTTATGTCATGAATATACAAGACTTACTCTTGGAAGTGAACTTAAAAAAAAAGAAACATAAGCTACATAACTAACTTGTAATACGTTGTGTTCACAATATCTTAAAGATAAATCTAATACTAATTGCTGCAAAGTTTACCGAACGACGCGCGACGGACGAAAATTCACGAACACTCGAGTTTCGGCGGGGCCGAAAGTTTCGGCTATATTGTGGCCGAAACCGAAACTAAAGCCGAAACTAGATTTTTTGGCCAAGACTGGCCGAAACCGAGACCGAAACCGAATTTTCGGTCGGTCACTAATTTTTACTAACGGTATATTGTGATTTTTAGAGGTAACTTTAAAATTTTTTTCTATAGAGAAAATTTTACGGAATCGTAAAGTTTATCGGAAGTGGTTGAAAAAAGGCAATCTAGGGTAGTATGGAGGCTTAAGCCTCGCTGTACAACGAGGCAACGCAGTCAGCATTTTGGGCACACTGCCAATTTTTGCATTAGGTTAAGATAGTTTTTATATTGGTTTGTTTGTAGTTTCACTTATATATAGTCGTTCGCGCTGAACTGAGATCTCGCGCCTACATTTTGCCTTATAGAGAAAAACTTTCATTGCTTATAACTTTTTTTTAATAATACTTGTTTAATTTCTGTATTTGTTGTTTAAGTACAGGATATAACGGATATAATATGTAAGTTTCAGCTTTAAATGTGCAGCCGTTTTAAGATAGACCCCGGACCAAAATAGGTCTAAAATCAGTGACTTGGGTGGCCTACCAAATTGTTATTTTCCAACAATGGTTTTTTTTAAACCGGTTTCGTACTCTACTTGCAGAGCTTTACCGATAACTTTTAACGGTGCACAAGGGTAGATTTTTATCTAAAAAATATTTTGTTCTCCGCTAACATGTATGGGTGCCCCCTTAACATTTTAATGTATATATTTTTAATTTCAATTCCGGTTTTGAGCTGATCTGAAGTTATTCGCTTTTATGGTTTAGACGCTAGATGCCTCTGACAGACGGACGGACGGACAAGGTGCTGAATGACCCAAGTGAAATTAGAGCAACTATTTAAGTGTAATATATAATATTAAAATTGACAACCCAGTTGGCGGAATAGGCAGGTCTCTTAAGGTTTTATGTAGAAAAAATAGTAGAATCCCTGCCTCTAGTTTTAATTATAGTAGCTATGTTTCAAAGCCAATGTTATTCCCCATCATATTGTAACAATAAAGGGAGAAAGAAGGTGCTTAAACAAATATTATTTTTGTGTAGGTACGTATTTAATTGAGGGTACTTCCCAACGGATCATAGTATCGGATTTTCACATTAACCGATCATAAAAGTTGTTCCCATCCGATCCATTTGGCGCAGTGAACAGGTCTCCGCCCTCTGCGCCGTGGGTCCTGGGTTCGATTCCCGGCAGAAGCAAAAATTCCTACCCTAGGGATATTTGTGCTTCTGTTTTTGGGTGTAATGTGTGTGTGATGTGAATGTTTCCGGCACCCACGATACAAGTCTTTGAACTTAGTGTGGGTCTGTGAGTGTGAATGCGCTTGTTGTTTGTACACATGTGCCGAGATTAAAGCTATTCTTCTGTACTTGTTAGGTTTTTTTGTCTGAATTTTAGATATTCTGCAACACGCGAAAGAGCGTCACGCTGACAGCTGAAACTTTGTCCCGAGAACTAACAGTCACCTTCAATCCCGAGCAGAGGGCGAAATTAACTGCGTTAGCTTCTACTATCAAGAATAAGAAATTACAGGTACCTACTTAATCTAACATAATTAGTAGAATGGTTATATTATCTTTAGACATCTACTTTGTTTCATTTAGATCTGCTAACAGAGGTCTATTTTATGTTTTTATTTTGGCTCCGCAATCTGGTGCATTTAGCCAGTGTCAAGTATGAACTTGTACATATATTACAATAGAAATCCTAGTCACAAGTTATAGTCAAAGTCAAAGTCATTGCTTAATAAAGCGGCATAAACTTTACTAGAGTTTTTATAGAGTTTTAGAGCGAAAGCGAAATTCACGTTTATCAACTTTACATGATTTGCCTACACTCTGCTTTTTGGGGGCTGAGTCACCCACGTCCGTAGGAGGATACCCCTTAAGTCTGACTCCCTACACGTGGTCCCCGGGTGGTGCTAATCAGGTGACATTTGAGAGGTGGTAGAGCATTTTGTGAGTTGCTCGCCTGGCTTGCTACCAAAGTAGCTTACCACCATCAAGTTGAAAGTCTGCCGCCAAGCCAAATACGGTGTTCCGGCAGTTATCCTTGAGAGCCTGCGTATTCCAGGTCTAGTGTGATCACCAGCTTCGATCGCATCGTCACTTGCCATCGGGTGAGATAGTGGTCAAACACTAGCCTGTCACAAATAAAAAAAAAAAAAAAAACACTCATGCACGTTCATTAAGTAGGAATGATTAATATAATCCACTATTATTATACATTAACACTCGAAAAATTATATAAAATCGACAGCGTCGACAGTTGTGTGACGAAAGTGGTGGGGGTAAACTCATGAATAATTAAAACAATTTATGTTGTGTACGGCTTGAAACACGTCGAAAATTTCGACTTACTTTGTAGTCGACTAGTTTCGGACAAATTTGTTGTCCTTCATCAGGATGAGTCAGACGCGCGATACGCAAAGGCGAGCGGCTCGAGCCTCGGCGCGTGACTGATGAAAGACAACAAATTTGTCCGAAACTAGTCGACTACAAAGTAAGTCGAAATTTTCGACGTGTTTCAAGCCGTACACAACATTAATTATGTGTAATACTCACAATCGTTTTAATTTTCAATTATTAAAATGTTTCCTTGTAAAACAAAAATTTCACTTCTATCGTGTGTCTTTACGACACTCTGTTTTTTACAAGCTTTTATTTAGTTTCACCTGTCCCGATGTTTGTCATCAAATCTTGCATATAAAATTTGATCCGCTTCCTGGTTATCGTTTGAGCTGAGATTTTGCATACATGTGTAAATGACAATGCAATATTATGATAACATGGTGCTGATCTGATGATGGAGCTGGAAGGTGGCCAAAGTAACTTTGCAATGAAACAACACAACTTCATCGAGTTTGGGCTCATTTCTATCGTCTTGACGAGTACAATACAATACAAAAACTCTTTATAGACACCAAAATATTAAAACAACTTACAGAGAAACTTATAAAGATAAATACAATAGGCGGTCTTATCGCTAAGAGCGATCTCTTCCAGACAACCTTTGAATAGAAAGATAATCGAAAAGACAATGTAGGGATGGTAGTGCGATAAAATGAATGAAATAAAATTTAAAATAATAAAAATACATTGTTTAAACTACATAAACAATATATACTAATAATAATATCAGAATATACTTACATAAAATAAATAAATAATTACATAAAAAGTAGTTTGTCTTTCAATAGTAACCAGGGTCTGATGATGGAGCTGGAAGGTCATAGGAACTCTGTAATGAAACGTTGCAACCCTATCAAGTTTCGGCTTGTTTGATTCGTCTTGACAGGTTCTCTGGTTATATAACTTTTAGTCCCATTTATTTACAAATTGTAAAAGCTTGACTTTAAACAACTTATTAAAGTTGATTTGTTTACAATGTTTTTGTTGTTATGTCTAGGCTTTAGTTTTGAGTGGAGTAGGCTGCCACCACGCTGGATTGCTTTTCGAAGAAAGAACCAACATAGAGATGGCGTTCCGAAACAGAGATCTCCCTATACTCATAACAACTACAACTTTAGGCAAGTACTAATATTATTGAGTGAATGTTTTGTTTTTGTCAATTTTGCAAATTTTTTTTTTTTTTTGTGACATGCTAGTGTTTAACCACTATCTCACCTGATGGTAAGTGACGATGTGATCGAAGCTGGTAAACACACTAGACCTGGAATACGCAGGCAAATCAAACAAACAAACGCATTCACACTAACAGCCCCACACTAAGTTCAAAGACTTGTACCGTGGGTGCCGGAAACATTTACATATCACACACACAAATACACCCAGAACCAGAAGCACAAATATCCCTTGAGAAGGAATTTGTGCTCCTGCCGGTAATTGAACCCAGGACCCACGGCGCAGAAGGCGGAAACTTGTCTACTGCGCCAACTGGGTCGTCAAATCGTACGCCCATTACAGTTCTGTGACATATTAGTACTCGTAGTAGTCACTCTACATATTAAAGGGTAAAAAGGAAATTATCATGGGAGTAGTATCCAATCCAAGATTTTGAAGAAATAATTCTAAGGAAAGGCGAATTATTTCTACCGAAATTAATTAACTTTGCAAAAATAAATACACTATTATTACAGCAGGTTTCTCTATGGATAATTATTTTTAAACATTTTTAAACTTATATTCGATGTTACTCCCAGAACTGAGCGGTAACTATCCTTGAGATCTAGGTATTCTAGACCTAGCTTGTTACCGTGCTAGTCGCGTTAGCGTATCAACGCTAGATACCCATTAAAAGGTACCCGTTGGCTAAGTTGGGCGACCGTTCGCCTTCTAAGCAGGGGCATCGGGTTCGATTCCCGGCGGGAACACGAGTTTTTTCCTCAAGGAAAACTTGTGTTTCTGGTTCTCGTTGTGATTGTGTGTGTGATGTGAATGTTTCCGGCACCCACGACACAAGTCATCGAACTTAGTGTGGGGCTGTGAATGTTAAAGCGTTTATGTTTTATAGATCATGCCGCACAAGGTTAAATAAACAAAAGCTTTTATTAGTGTCCATAAAAACAATTATTTAAAATTCTGGCATGAAGTCGTAATAGTAATTATTTTATATATGACTTCTCTTTTTGCGTAGTGGGCAAGTAATTGCTTTCTAAGCCATGAGTCCTTAGTTTGATTCCCGGCAGACGCTTAATTTTCCTCCCTAGAGAACATATTTTGGGTGCGAAACTTGTATCCAGCTATATAGATCCACCTAGCATGTCTAATGCTACATAAACAAAAATCAATTGTATCCACGTATATGCCAAGCTGTGAGTGTCTGTGTAGTTTTTTCTTTTCTGACACTCAAAATTAAAACCTATAAGTACTTATATCAGCAAGATCTCCTTTTTTTAGCCATGGGAGTCAATTTGCCGGCACATCTCGTTATCATCAAAAACACACAACAATACGTCAATGGAGGTTATCAGGTATTTATATTTCATTCGATTATTTAAACTCAATGTATCGAAATTATCATTTGTTTTTGCTGAATTAATTATTAGTTCCTTGTATAAATAGATATATTTTGAAAAAAAATATATATTGCTCTTAAATATATAAAATAAAAAAAATAACTTTATTATTGGTTACGGTTGAAGTCGAAACAATTGTCGATCTAAACATCCACTACGCGTAAGTCACGCTACTTCCCGTTTAATTTGATGGCTTCTAAAACTTTACCAATAGGAATACAGCATCAGCACAATCTTGCAAATGGTGGGACGTGCGGGAAGACCGCAATACGACACAGAAGCAACCGCTGTCATAATGACCCGGATATGTGACAAGGTTAGTTATCATCGTCATTATATCACCATTAATTTGCATCAGCTGAGATATTTTCAATCACAGAACATATAACGAATGCTAGTTTTCTCCTCACGAAAACAACTTGCCTTTTGAAGCTTCAATTCAGTAGTTACGATTGTTCGTTCCACAACTGACGCCGCAACTGATGCTGTTGTATCGTCCAATCACACGCATACATTTATCTCCTTCCGCAATCCTTTATCGCCTTATGCGCTATTAATTGGATTTATTTATCTTTTCTTTCAATGCGTAATTTTCCCACATTATCAGGCTCTCCCTTGATCATTAAAGACATTTTTTTGCACACATCATAAAAATAAAAATCATAATCGTCAATTAACATGGGCCCAAAGAGGCACTCAAAATATCTTGTTTAAAAATTATCCTATAAAAAAATCTTCTAAGTGCTTACAAAATGTAGGTATTCTATTTTTGATACACCAGCGTTTGATCACTATCTCACCTAGTGTGTGGTAGCAGAGCAACATTAGTGATTTTCTAGAATCATAGGTGCCGAAAAATGTGTGATTTCTGCGGGCATCAAACCCGGTACCAGTAGCCGATACGTATTCAAGTAGGCCAGCTTTTGAATGAAGCATAAGTCGAAAGCTACATTGTAGAGAAAGTTTAATAATCTGTAAATATCTTCAATTTGAAAAATACGCTTTTCTAATCATATATAAAGCAATATTCAGTGAAATCGAAAGCTTCTTCCTTTTTCAGAAGTCAGTTTTAAATTAACTATATTCCGCTACTAGATCTTGTGGTATATGTGGTAATATAAAAGAAATTGAAACAACAAAAATCATGTACTACTTCAAGTTTAATACAAAATGTTTATATCAAAACTAGATAATATGGAGTTAATATTATAACTAAATCTAATGGATACAGTAATATACGCATTTACAAAAATACCCTAAATTAATGATTAATGGCAATGATGATCTCTAGTTTATATTTCATCACAAGATTGGTAACTCGTCATTTTAGTAAAAAATCCTCTATATCAAATAATAAAAATGAAAAAAAAAAACTATCGTTAACAAAATTTTGCTTTACATTTTATCACAAAATATGAGCTCAAAAGGTCGTATACGAGCAGCGTTTGCGACTTAGAAACAACTATTTTGAGCTCTAATTTAAATGACACAAATATTAGATTTTGATTTAGGCTTTCAAATAGTATTATGTACATATGACAATATATGTACTTTAGATTTAGTATTAAAAAAAGTACGGGAAAATGTTACGGTCCTTTGAATTATTAACTGTGACGAATAGAGTACAAATTAGATCGCAGAGATCACTTTAGTCCTAAAATAATCACTTGCATGAAAACTTACAGTATTACATATTAAAAAAATTAGTCTTAAACATTAACTAGACGTGCAATCTCGAATGCCTGGTTAAATTCCGTGCTATGAAAAAAAACGTGAATGTGCACCTCCACGTTTCAATTTGATACATCACCCGAACTCAATAAACGCAGCATAAAAAAATCTACTTAATAGAAATTGAATGTTAGTGACTGTTAAGGTTAATAATTAATTTTGTAAACAAAGTGTAAGCGTCAATTATAAAGTTCGGGGAAATGGACTAAACTTTTACTAGACAGTCTAGAATTTCAGTTTCTTCATGGCACGGAACATTTATATACAAGACGTTAGAACTAGGAGTAAATTCTGTCGCATATAAAGATTTTTACATTTGAATCAAATATCGAAAAAGTATATATCAAAAATGTGTAAATGAAATAATACTGCATCGCTTGCTTTTCGGTAACATACATTTACAAACTGCCCAAGGGTGTGATTTTGGAAGATATGAATGTCTCATTTTTATTACATGCAGTAGAATGAGACAAACATATAATCGGTAACGCGCTCACGAAAAACAAAGCTTGTGACGATAGAGTATATTATTATCATTAGACGTACATTACAGTGACGTTTAACAAAGCGTTCGTAAAACTGCCTAAATCACGCGACAGATAAAACCCCAGCTTATTTTTTATTTACTTTCCTTTACCGAAAGGGTTCGCGTTATCTTCAAAGCTGATCTTGGGCACAAAGCCGCTGTCTCCCTCGACGGTATATTCCACGTTCATGAGACGACCGTCAGGCAGCAGAACTCGGTACCCTCCAATGACTTTGCCTTGAGCATCCCCGGCTTCGTTCGCGCCGAAGTAAAGGAGCTTCTCTTGGTCTTCTACGTCGTATTTGTACTCGTACTGTGGAAAAAAGTGATAATTAGCATTAATGTTCCTCGAATCTCTAAATTTGGATAAATTGTATCCTATGTGTTAATTTTCGGTGCATGGAATAAATAAGCAAGCGTTCTTCCCTTTAGACTACGTCGTGGCTTTCCATCAGGTGTGATTGTATACTCAAATATCCGTACAGCGAAGGAGTGGAACTCTTACGTCTTTGTTCCCCGAACAGTACAATTTGGGTGTCTAGAGTAAATAGGTACCTTCTAGGCAGCATGTTCCATCTTCGGCCACATCGTCACTTTCCATCGATCCACGCTATGATGTGGCTGAAGATATTGCATGATAGTCTAGAAGATTTTATTATCTCAATATTTGAAGTATCCCAGATCAATCATTTACTAAACAAAGGCATAAATCCATATAAAAAAATGTGCTTCGAAATCATAACATACACAACTAAACATGCATAATATTTGGTAGGAGATGTGTGGTCCATTTGACGACTCTCCTCTAACCTCTAAAACCGTTATTACCCTTGGAGGCTGACACCCAATCTGCGTGTCCAATGACCGTGTAATCAGATATACGATCTGTTGATATCCAGTGTCGGTATTAAAGCACATAAACGCGATTTATATGAGATATGATGTTTGTAATTAAATTTAAGTTCAGCTTCGAAATGTGATGCATCATATTCGTTGCTCAAATCTGTTTAAGACGTTGGTACGTAGTAACATAAGTACTAATATAACTTATTATTATATGTCTTGTAAAGAACAATACACAGTTTCGAAACGAAATCACGTTTTACAACTTTGTATGATTTGTCTAATCTCGTGCAATTAGACTAGCAAATAATGGTTGGATTATTTATTAACCATTAAGTGTCTTTTTATATTGACCTTTATTAATTTACATTAACACTCAAATAGTTACAAATATTGAAAATAATACAAAATCCAAAACGCCGTTTTTTTTTTACTTTCGAGGCAAAACGCGTTCAAAAAAAATTAAAACGTAAATGTAAATTATTTAGGAGTACAAGAAACATATTTTTTTGAATTAGGTCTTTTGATTTTGTATAATTGTTAATTGTACAAAACTGTTTGACCCAGTTGGCGCAGTGGACAGGTGACCGCCCTCTGCGCCGTGGGTCCTGGGTTCGATTCCCGACAGGAGCACAAATTCCTTCCCAAGGGATATTTGTGCTTCTGGTTCTGGGTGTGATGTGAATGTTTCCGGCACCCACGATACAAGTCTTTGAACTTAGTGTGGGGCTGTGAGTGTGAAAGCGTTTGTTTGTTATAATAAATACAAGCTTTAAACTTGATGTGATTGAAACCTTAAACTAAACGTCAAATAGATATAAAATGGCTAAATGTGAGTCGGGCAAACGCCATTGTGTGATGGTAGAGGAACCCTCATTACTTGATTTCATCATTTCATTCTTGACTCTACTATAACGATGAATCGACGATACTACTTATCGCGACGTAAGGTAGCATGCCTGTTGGTATTTTATCACCTAAATTTTGAAGAGTTAGCTCAAGAATTACATGATATAATTCCTACATTCCCTTTTTACCATCAAACAACAAGACAAACTGTCAAACGTCATCCATTTATGATTGACATACCTCCAGTTCTCTCGAAGCGTTTTGTTTCTACGTTTATCATCCGTACAGCGAAGGAGTGGAACTCATTGCCTGCGTCTTTGTTCCCTGAACGGTACAATCTGGGTGTCTTCAAGTCTAGAGTGAATAGGTACCTTCTAGGCAAGCATGTTCTATCTTCGGCCACATGTCACTTTCCATCAGGTGAGATGGCGGTCAAATGCTTGCATTAAAAAAAACTATTCTGAGGCAGTAATGGGGTTATGCATTTTGTTAATAATTTTTTCAACTATGTAGTCGGGTTTAACTTCATAATATTTATAATCAATCACAGGTTAGAACAAAACTAAATGAAACGTTTATTCCTACAAAGATCAAGGCATTACAATTATTAATTCAGCAGAAACTTAAGAAATAGCTGAAATTATGTTAATAACGACTAATTCCGTCATTGTGACCGAGCATGACATCGCATTATCATTTTGCAACTCAATTATTATGCGAAAACAAATGAGAATGAACATCTGGACTAGACCTATTATTTTACGATTATTTTAATAATAGTTTTTACTGTAAAATTACTTACTCGTGTATTGTACCTAATAACAATTCTTAAGAAACACGTCAGTTTTTCTCAGGCGTTGTTTAAATTTGGATTCTTAATTGTGGAATTTAGCCTTGAATTTATTTAATTACTTTATTTGCATTTAACTTAGATATAACTTCATGTATTACAAAAAAAAAACAATTATGGACTATTATCACAATATTTTTTTTCTCCAAATATTCACATATTCCATGAACAGTTTTTGGTTAGTTTGAAATAAAAATATGAGAAAACATGTCATCACTTCCAAAAATAAAGTTTATTTTTGGAAGTATGAAATTCACACATAACAAATTATTAATATAAGACTGTTACTAAAACGGCGGGGAACACATAGATAGATTCATTAATTATTAGTCTTATTGATACACCTGGCAGACCTGGCATTAATGGTCCAGCGAAGCGAGATCTTTAAATTGGCTTGGGTCGTTCAGCACTTTGTCTGTCCGTCGGTCCGTCTGTCAGAGGCATCTAGTCGTCTTAAACTATACAAGCGAATCACTTAAAATTATCATAAAATACGGTAAACCTACGGTCCAAAGCCACAAATAACATTTAAAATTTAATAAATAAAATATTAAGGGGGTTCCCATACATGTAAGTGGAGAGCAAAATATTTTTTATTTTTTTTCTACCCTTGTAGGGTATCGTTGAAGAGGGCTTGACAAGTAGAGTATGAAACCGGTTTTAAAAATTAATTCTCAAATAAACAAAAATAAAACATTAAAATCGGTAAACCGTTTTGGAAGAGTTCGACCACAAGCACCATGACATGAGGAATTTATATATTAGAAGATTAGTTAATGTATAAAATTTAATAGTAACTCAAAAAAATTTAATTATCTTTTGCTGTGGCAAATAGCAGCTCAGCAATAATATTTTATTAAAAAAAATTAAAAATATCATTTAGTTTTATCACGAGTACAAACAAACGCGTCACGCGATTTAATTAAGTTTTTATCCCGCCGCAATTAATCTCCGATTGATACAAAGATACCGACTATAAAGTGCAAAGCGAACGCAATTGCGCATATCTACCCAATTAGTTGTCAGAGTTTGTTTCACATCGTTAACATAATGGCCGATGCACAGATACCGTTCGAGCCTACAGTGCTCTATGAGTGAACAATACATTATCGTTACAATGACACACTTTTATGAGAATTACGTATTTAATTGTTAATTAAGCCGTGAAATATTTTTATTATTTATGCGACGCTGTGAAGGTAAGAAGCGCTTTCCAAGATTGTCCTTGGTAATTTGCTACAAGATCTTCCAGTCTGAAAATGAACGTTCTACGTTTCTCTTATTATCAAACTATTGTGTACCAAATGTACTATACAATTTGGTGGAGAGGCATTTTTTAGACAAGGAGAGTTTACTTATTATAACGATGAATTAATGTGCATAAAGAATAATGCGTACTTTGACGATGTTCTGGTTTACCCGACTTCAATCTGGCGCGAGACTGCTACTAGGTATCTATTACATTAAGATCTTAATGTACAGGAACGTTTAAAAATACAATCGTTTTTGTGGAAAAAGATATAAACGTTTTATCCCTATTTTTCATCATGACGAGAGATAATACGTTAATTATAATGAATGTATAAGTAAAAATCTATTAAACAACTTTTTTGGTTGAGGACAGCAAATGTAAAATAAAAATTATAAAAAATTATCGAAATAGTCGCCGAGATCGCGACTTTTTCAAAGAAAAGACTTCAACGCGCACACGATTTTCTTTTCACCCATCTGCTTCCAATAATAGTAATATGAAAATATTCTAGTTTTATAACTATTTAAACTGCCCGTTGGCTTAGTTGGGAGGAAGCTAGCCTTCAAAGCAAGGATAACAACGAGTTCGATTCTCAGCGGGAACAAAAGTTTTCTCCCCAAAGAACATTTTTGTTTGGTTCTATTTGCAATGTGATTTTACGGCATGTGTGTGATGTGAATGTTTTCGGCACCTACCACACAAGTCATCGAACTTAGTGTGGAGATGTGAGTATGAAAGCGTTTATGTTTATGTAATCATACTTTATTTTAATTCTTATAGGGAATATTACAGGTAGACATTCATGATTTATATAGCAACATAAGGCCAATTACAAGAATCCACAAAAATAACAAAATAATATGAGTGATTTACAAAACTCAATTCACTTAAGGTATTGAAGAGTATAAATCTCTGAGTTGGAATTGCTTGTGTCAATTAAATAAAACAAATGCATTTACGCTCACAGCCCCACACTAAGTTAAAAGAATTGTTTGATAGGTGTACTCGGTGCTGCTATTTTCTAAATAGGTATATATTTCACTAGCTGTGCACCGCGAACACTTTCAACCCAATCACACCCAAAAATGTTCCTTGGGAATTAAAATTGCTCCTGCCGGGAATCGAATCTAGGACCAAAACTGTCATCGAAAAAATGTTTCGATGTTATCTGGAACTGAGTTTCTTAATAACAATCGAATCCCCTTCTTACAAAAAAAATATCAAGGAATAACATAAACATCAAAACATAAACGCTTTCACACTCACAGCCCCACGCTAAGTTCGATGACTTGTGTCGTGGGTGCCGGAAACATTCACATGACACACAATCATAACCTGAACCAGAAACACAATTTTTCCTTGGGGAGAAAACTTGTGTTCCCGCCGGGAATCGAACCCGACACCCCTGCTTAGAAGGCGAACGCCACCCAACTAAGCCAACGGACAGTTCAAAGGAAAAGGAAATAATATTTTTTTTTAGGTTGAAGTCAATCTCATTCTTAAATGATTTTTAAAAGCACCTATCTGTTCCTCACCCTAACTATCATTTTAAAATCAACTTTCAGATGTCAACAATTATGTCCTCCATAACGCAAAGGGCTATTATAACAATGATTTTGCCAATTATTTTATTATAAGCCTCGCGTTTCATTATTTTTCAAGACAGATCAAGATAATTGTTAATGTTTTATACATTTATACAAATAGAATGCAAGGCGGACATACCGCGATGCCCTGACATCTTCATCGCCGCATATGGTTGAGTTAGTTCAAGGCTTTTCAATTGTACGCTCACAACTTATGTGAAGGCATGTCATTTGCAATATTTAATTAATTTGCTTTGATCATGCAGGATTTAGAAATCCTTATTGGCATATACATAATTGATGCTGTTTTGAGATGAATGACCTTTCATTCACGAGTGGTATGTTTTGTTGTGAATGTGTATATTTTGGTATACTACTTAATTGCAGTTGTAATTGGACTGAAATTCAAATGCGTTGTGTTGCTTCAGAATCGATGAAGTATTCTGATTTCAAAACGGTACAGTTATTAGCGATTTTTGTATAATTTCGGACTTTAAGTTTAAGAAATCTTCAGGTATATTAAAGTGATCTTATTAAATGGGCTTCAAAATTTGGTAAAAAAAACAAAAGAACATTAATGCCTCTTTAAAGATTTCAAGTCGGAACTTCGGAGTCTCTCCAACATTATGTATAGGCAATTAGCTGGTTATAAAGCTTTTAAATTGCAAACAGTTTATTGTACAACGTTTGAACTTCAAAGTCCTGTAAGTAGGTAGCATAGGTCAAAGGTTCTGTTTAAATTATAGGCAATGCCTCGCGCATCTTCATTTTATATTTATGTTAAGGTGGACAACTTTTAGTCATTGCTGCAATTTGAAAATTAATGTTCGTGTAATTGACTAGTTTCATGTTGTCATTAACACTAACAAAATAGTATAGATTTTTTATTTTACTTACGAATTGTTACTTGATTATTGTATTACCTGTAGTTAAGAAGTGTGTATGTAACGCTGAAACTCATGATCGAAGCCTTTATCATCATGTGAACAATTGAGGCAATCTAGCTCATCTACAACTTAGACTTAGTGAGAAAACTCAAGAGAACTAAGCCTTTTGAGTTAGTGTAGTCATGTGGCAGTGTAATATAGTGAGAATGAAATTAACAAACAAGACATGAACAAAGCTTTTTAATAGAGATAGTAAGAAAAGTGTTATTGGACACATTCTTTGTATATATACTCTACTTAGCAGTTTAAACCAAATTTAAATTACTTATTAGTCTTGAGTTTAGATAGGTTATCAACCACAACATGTACTAAAAAAAAACTTGTACTACGTAATATTCCGTGCTATGTTGTGTTGCTAGTGTAGGTTCAAAAATAAATTACCATTAGCTACGCTTTATATGTCATTGCCTCTAACATATGAGTTTATGAGTCATCCTCACGACCTAAAGATCCAACGATCCGGTTAGCGCATCACGAACAAAATGTCAGAGATGCACCTATATGCCTATTCGCACACTTCATCAAGCAATTAATTGGAAAAATAGCTGTTAAGATGCATATCTGTCGTAAGTGGAGCACTAAAGGGTATTTAACTCGGCGTGTTTAAGTAGTTATGCCTAAGTGTATCATCTTAGGTAAAGGTTGAAGTATTCGTGTCATTTGTTGTTAAGATCCGTATTGGATGAGTAATGTACTAACTATCTAATTAATTCCAAAGGGTTTCTTTAAAGGTTATCAATATATATTGTGCATTAGAAAACAATAAAACTGAGTAGTAAATTAGACATTATTTTAAGGAAATGACAAGTTTTACCTCATTTTAACTGATTTCGGACTTTCAAGTCGACCACTTTCTCATACCATCATTTCGAAATCTCCATACGTTTTGTGCAGTTGTATTATTAACATTAAAATACTGTAATTAAAATATTGTTTTACTAGCAGGTCCATGCGGCTATGCCCACTTAAATCGAGATAAGAAGTATTCATATTCCAGTGTCTAAACCATAAATAACAAAATTCATATGAATCCGTGTAGAGGTACCGTGTAGAGACCTGTTATAAGGTCTTTTTAAAAATACACACGGCATCACACACTCAAACTTAAAGAATAAAGTAATAGTTATACATACGTAAGTATGATAAATAATGTATAGGTCTTTCAACCTTTCGTATAAGGAATAGAATTCTTCCACAAGGAATAATCTGCCTTGCAATTCACAAAACTGTTGGCCTTGGGTTGACACTAAATCCTATATGTAGTCTACCTCTAGATATAGAATAGATCTCCAATTACCGTTGAACAATGAGATTGCATTTATGCTGCTACATCATTTTTGCAGTTATTGAGGTATTAAGTACTTACGACACTAGTTCCACAATGGGTCTAGGTAGTACGAGTTTTTATCATTTGCGCAGATTTCGCTTTTTAATGTTCCATATATTGAATGCTCGTTTTAGCGTTCGCCTTCTAAGCGGGGTATTGGGTTCTATTTCCGGCGGGAACACAAGTTTTCTGGTTCTGTTTGTGTATGTGATGTGAATGTTTCTGGCACCCACGACACAGTCATTGAACTTAGTAGGCTGTTAAGCGTTTATGTTTATATATTTTCTCCCGATAGATGGAAGGAATCGAAACGAAATCAAGATTTGCAAACAATAATCACTCGTTCTTGATTTAGACCGCCGGATAAAATTTGTTTACTTACTGGCATAGGCGGGTAGCTTTCTTCTTGAGGCGCTGGTGCTGCCATCGATTGCCGTATGCTCACGCACACGATCACGAAGGCGCAGATCACTAATTTCGTTGACGTCATCTAAAAAAGAAGCGAAAGTTAATAGAAGTTGTATCATACTAATATTATAAATCCGAAAGTTTGTGTGAAAGTGTAAACCCGTTAATAGTGATGAAGTTCTCTTGCAAAGCTATTAAACTTTTCTTAACAATATTTGGCTCGATGAACCTCAATAATTTTGTGATTGTATACGACGAAACCATCTCCAATTATTAATTTTATTTTATTTAATAATCGCTGGTAGCTTAGTGCCGAAATTTTTATACAATTCAGTTGCGACGGTATGATGTTTTTAAAAAGGCTAGCGTGTGATCCCTATCTCGCCTGTGAATAAGAGTTGATGTGGTTGAGGCTGATAAGTAGTGATAAGCATGCTGAGCCTAAAATGGAAATGGCTCTTAAGAACAACAGATTTTTGTACTTAATAGTAGTAAAATAAGATTAATGGTGGTAGTTCCCTAAGGTTTGGGATCGGATATACACCTTCGACCTGCTAGGATTTCTTAGATAAGGAAAAAGTTACGGCCTAGACCGTATATCTATGTAGACTAGACTCATTATTGCTCACCATCTGTAATAAAGAGTGGTAGGTAGGTAAGGTATCTAGCCAGGCGAGCTATCTGAGCCTGGCCTGACCTTAGCACCAAAGTATATGTATCCATATATAGTCCAGTTATATTATTATTGCCTCTCAAGTAGAAATAGAAACACCACTGAGCTATCATCGATTCAGTATGTACCTAATACTACAGGTATATTTCTGACATAATAATAAATTTAAGTTTAGAAAAGGTAAAGAGTACCGCTATAAATATTCCTAACATGTTTTTGCAAATACTAACACTCCTTCGTGAGATTTGCGATGGTATCACGCGATCTTTTATTTTTCATACAAACGGCTTAATCACGCTTGAGAGTGGGCGTTACGAGTATTCGTAAAAAAAGTTTTAAACTGACAATTTATCGTTTGGTTTTTGAAAAACATACTTCGAAATCATTCATTAGAGTTTTTATGCATTTTATATTTCATGTTAATGGAACGTATTTATTGTTTTCAAAAGCGTTTTCTCAAAGGACATTTCTTCTGATTCTGGTTATGATTGTAAAGACCAGAGATAAATAAGATATGTAAAGACACCGCGGTGCGCAGCTAGTAAAATATAGTGTTCTTATCTGAGAAACTGCATCACCGATTTACTGTAAATATATTAGCTAAGAACAATACGATATCTAGTTTTTAATTATAAAACGCATTGAAATCGATCCATCTATTAGGAAGCCATCAAACAACTGAAATAAACTCGAAAAGACAGAAATAGATAGGCGTAAAAGTCTATAATTAGTTTTAAATTACAGCTAGTTACAAATTTAATATTCTACAATTATTTGATGTATAAAGCAAATGTACTTAGTTTGTATTTGTATCTGATGGATAGCATTTGGTCATTTTGAAATTGCAATTTTATAAATATAACATAGAAGTCTCCTGGAGCATTTTAGCAGTCTTTCACCTAGTTCATTACCCTGAATATAATACTTATATAATGTATAATTTTCGTGAATATCAATTTTTTCATTTCTAAAATCACAGTAGAGCATATAGTGTTAGTTTAACGTTTGTTTTCACTTAAGCTATTTGTGCGTAATAGTGTTTTTTATTTCTTTTAAATTACATATTTTATTATTTTGCCATTTGGCCGGTTGCTGGTGAAGATTCGAGTCTGAACCAAGGAGAGATTATTAGGGTGTCATGAATCATGATTTTATTCTGATACTTGAAGCCGCGTATTAAAAAGCTGTATTTGTAAAAACAATAGATTTTAAAAACCCAAAATTTCAATCACGTTTTTATTATTGTATCCTTTTATGGTATAATACATATATTCATCCCTGTAGTAATATTTCGTAAGTTCGTCGATTAATTCGCCCTGAATCAGAATAAGTTTCGTTCTAGGTAGTTAATTTTTCTATTAATTTTCATTACATTTATGTATATGATCTGAAGATTCTACGCAGCATTGCTATTAACCAAGCATAAAGAAGATGTATTAATACATATTATGTACTAAAATTCTTTGCCTAAATTATCTTATTAATTAGGTATTGTTTTTAAGAGATGAATCTGCGGAAACGTAACGGTTTGCAAGGTTACAAAATAATTTAGACCCATCATGAATTATTTATGTATTTATTTAAGCGCAAAGTTCAACGGGCAAGGCGAGTCAACCAACGGTTTACCATATTTTTTTTTTTTTTTTTTGTGACAGTCTAGTGTTTGACCACTATCTCACCTGATGGTAAGTGACGATGTGATCGAAGCTGGTAAACACACTAGACCTGGAATACGCAGGCTCTCAAGGATAACTGCCGGAACACCGTATTTGGCTTGGCGGCAGACTTTCAACTTGATGGTGGTACTTTCCATCAGGTGAGATAGTGGTCAAATGCTTGCCTATTCAACATAAAAAAAAAAAAAAAAAAGCTACTTTGGTAGCAAGCCAGGCGAGCAACTCACAAAATGCTCTACCACCTCTCAAATGTCACCTGATTAGCACCACCCGGGGACCACGTGTAGGGAGTCAGACTTAAGGGGTATCCTCCTACGGACGTGGGTGACTCAGCCCCCCAAATTTTTAATCGACTTCAAAAAAAAGGAAGACATTCTCCATTCGACTGTATTTTTTTGAATGTGAACTATATACTCGTATACACATTCTTCTTGGGGAGAAAACTTCTGTTCCTGCCGGGGATTTAACCTAATACCGCTGCTTAGAAGGCAGATGCGCAATAAACTATGCCAGCAAGCTGTTCGATATATGTTTTACAGGTGCAATGCAAAGTTGATCTTTCTTCTCTTGAGTCCTAATTGAACCTCTTGAAGAGGGTTTGACGAGAGAAAAATCTCCACTTCTAGTGGATAACAACTTATTAAAAACATTTCCATTTTGTTCTTAATTGCCTTAATCAACAAGCAAACGTCAATAGTCATCTCCGATAAATATCAGTTATCATTTTATGAGAAAAACTTTAATGGACGCGACGATGAAGTGATAATTTATCTAATAGCAGTGACTTTTATGTTGGTTTATTGCGACAGCTTCCCTTAAAACAAGTTCTTGGACATGTTTATGTAAATTGTAATACCTTAGTATCAAAATTACAATATTATTTACCGACCCTTTAAATACATTGTGCTTTAGCTTTGGTATCCTACTAATATTATAAATCTGAAAGTTTGTGTGTAAGTACGTTTGTTCCCTTTTTACGCTTTAATGGCTGAACGGATTTTGATTAAATTTGGAATCATCATACCTTAAACCTAAGATTAACATATATGCTACTTTTTAACTTGATAATAGCGGGCGAAGCCGCGGGGCACTGGTAGTAAGTAATATAGTTAATAAAAACGTGAAAATTATGTTTTTAAAACCTCCCCAACTGACTTTCAGACCAAAAGCTAGAAAATAGAAAGCTACTACGGTTTAATAGGGTACTACGGCATAAGGAACTTTGTGAAACTTAATTGCTCCTTGTTTTATGCCTTTTAATAGATCAGTTAAACGTAGTTTAGTTTGATTGTGAAAAAGAGCTTTTACCCGTGATTGAAAAAGAGCAAATAAGTTTGACGAAACTCGCTTCGTGTAGATCCCAAACGAACACACCAATTCCAATTAAGTTTTTAATTTGCTGGTTTTATCGGGAAGGTTTTCACTATGTTTGGTAAACATTTTTTACAGATATTATGATATCAGGGTTTTAAAATGACAACACTGACAACGTTAGTAACATAAGGCTACTTTTACTTGTTTAAAAATATGTAGAAAAACTCAACGTTTGTAAACAACTATCAAATTAAATAATTAAACGCAAGCAAAGCTTAAAAAAACAGACTTTACCGCTTATATTTTGGTTTTGGCTTAATGGATTTCGATAAAATTTATATGGGACCACCTTTAAAGTATAATCTACCGAAAAGATATCATCAAAATCGATTTATAATTGGCGGAGATATCGCGTAACTTATATACAAAGAAATATCATACAGTCGAATTGAGAATATCCTTATTTGAAGTCGGTTGAAAATATAATAAACAACTAAGATAACAAATACTACCGTCATAAATTTACAAGATGGACAATCGGCTACGATTTTCAATTTATCTTTAATTTTATTTGCTTACCACCACATGAATATCAGTCGGTGCAGGCATTTGGCAGTAATGAATAAATAAATAAACTAAAAATAATCATGACTATACATCACATTATTTTTTATGAGACATACTGAATTCCAAATAAATCCGAAATTTGCATCTCGGTAACTTAAAACACACAAAACCTCTCACATATCCCTTGATAAGGAAATCTATATTAAAGAATCAATTTTTTGCCGTCTATTGCTACACATATACAAACCATATTTGAAGTACATTTTTTTTATTATACTTACAATAAGGGGCTTTGTTAAACTTTTGACAAAGCCTCTTTGCAGAGGAAAATGATCATAATGTTTTTTTTGACATTATTACTATATTTATCTGGAGGGAGGCAGAAAAACTACGCTAAAAATGATAAATTGTTGTGTATTATTCGGATGTTCCTACCTATATAATTGTTTAGTATGTTTTGTAAAATTTTCTCCACAATTGATATATATGTCTGACTAGTCCAGGCACTGTTTCATAACATTTTAAAAAGATGATATGTTTCTATATGACATTAAATAAATTCTATTCTATACCATTAAGGGACACCACACACCGTAACTAACAAAATGTATAAATAACGGACAAATAAACTCTACCAGATATACAACAATTACTATTAAGAGATATTCGAATGGCGTGACAAACCAAATCAACGGTATACCAATTTGAATGCATCAGCCATGATCAATGATCCTCGTGAGCCTTATTTCACAAAAAAGTTAATTTTCTAATATTAAATTGAAATAATCTGCATAAAACGAAGAGGTGGATTTAATTGAGCCTCGACCTCGCGTGATTGATTCCTAAGGCAGCTTTGTCTTAGAAAAATCGCATGCAAACATGTGGTTGAGTTACATCATGGATTTTATCAAGCATTTTAATTAATATTTGAAAATCGTATAATGATTCATGACGTGTTGTATAAATCTATATATATATAAATAAATCCCTATTTGCCTTGGTCACGCCATTTTTTTTAAAGTTTTACTAATACTTTGTAGAAGGTTCTTATGGAAAAATAAATTAAGAAAATTGCGCAGAAAATTGGAAGACTTCTGGAAACTTGATGACTTTACTTCGCGCGTTTGACTGTTCGCGCTTTTGATGAATGTGCAAAGATAGGACAACGTCTGTCGGGTCAGCTAGTTACCTATATAATTTAATAGCAGAAATATTAACTGCATAAAAATACACTAGACACTGTCTTTAGTTAAGTGTTGAAATTTCAGTACTACATAAATACCTGCAAGTACTAAGCGATGATAGCGCATTGGTAGCTCAGACCCCGATCGAAAGGCAGCGGTTTCAAATCATAATAATTAAACACAAGCAAAGCTTTATAAAACCGACTTCATAACTGGCGGAGGTATCGCGTACTTAACATACATACAAAACAAAACATACAATCGAATTGAGAACCTCCTCTTTTGAAGTCGGTTGACAAGAGCTTGAGCCTACGGTAAATCATCTAGTTCATCTTACATTACTTACATTTACTTTTTGTCACGCTCGATAGGCTACCCTGTACGAAATTATCATAGTTTACCACGCTCAAGTTGAAAAATCTTTAGTTAAACCATGTTTCAAAAGCTATCCTTGAAGTTCCCCTAAGCCTTGATTAGCGTGTTCCCCGCCTCGTCACTAATCCACATACGAGATATTTGCTGAACACTACCTACCAACTTATTATATATTAGTAAAAAATGATACCTGCTTGTGAGATAAATTAGATAAATTATTGATCGAGCGAAGCGAGATCCCTATCTTGACTTGGGCGATTCAGCACTTAGTCCTTCCATCCGTCTGTCTATCAGGTGCATTTAACGTCTAAACCATTCATGCGAATAATGAATAATGCCCCCTTAACATTTCATTTATGTCATTTTAATTGCCGTTTTTTACTTTGTGCCATATGGGCTTTACATATTCTCTGAGAATTTAAAGTTATTTGCTTGTACGGTTTAGACGCTGGATCAACTTAAACGCTTTCACACTCACAGCCCCACACTAAGTTTGATGACTTGTGTCGTGGGTGCAAGAAACATTGACATCACACACACAATCACAACCAGAACCAGAAACACAAATTTCCTTCAGGAGAAAACTTGTGTTCCCGCCGGGAGTCGAACCCGATAACCCTGCTTCGAAGGCGAACGCTTACCCAACTAAGCTAACGGGTAGTTCAAAATTAAGATCGCATAAGATAGGTACGAGTACGTATTTGTCGTGATAATTGAATTTTCATTGATTATAATTCATTCCTGCATTTAATAATCCATTGATATTGCTTACACATACATATCCAGGCAACATAAATAAGCCAGAATTTACTAATTCTAGTTTTTCACGATCATTTATTGTACCGTGAGAAAACCGATCTCAGTAAACTAAGATCTACTATAGAAAGAAATGGTGAAGGTGACGACATTGCAATGTTGCATTCGTTCTCTCAAGTTTCAATACTAATGGTATGCAGTAAATCAATATTACAATTCTTGGACTACACGTTTTTCTGAGCTTATCATGGCATAACAATGGATTAAACATTTCGCGCGGAGACATGCAAGTGTTAATTTTATGATAATTGATATAATTATCCATATGTTTTTAATCAATACCTTTATAATTATTATTGCATGATATAAAAAGCTCCCATTGACTGTTGATGTCAACATAGGTTTTTTTTTTACTGAAACGAGACTAATAATATTTTTGAGCATTTAATATTCATAGTTGACGAGTATAATATGTAACTAAAAGTGTTATGCGTTTTTTTCTGTATTAAAAAAAAACTGAATTAAGCGCGACTATTCGGCAATCTAATACCACAAAGTTCATTTATTATATGTATTTCGTTTTAATTTGGATTTGATTAACCTAAATATAAGTATAATTAATTAACTTTGTAATTCTTTGTTTTATATGTTATCTACTTAAATAGTTTTACCTAACCAGTAATATTAGTCTTTAGTACAAGTATCATCCCCATTATGGAATTTATCATTATTGATTTGATTTTCATCATACTTGTTTGAAATGGTGGCTAAGGTGATATTTAATTTTAATTTATAGTTTATTTTACAAATATTTTTAAAGGAACGTTCAAGTTTTATTTTGCGTTTGACAAAAATAGAAAAAAATAATAATAAATCAATATTAAATATTTCATTGAACATGTAATCATATTTTTTTTATGCAGTTTGCATTATAAGATAGAAAAAAGAGCATCGCGCTCTTCACCTGTGCTGTCGAACTCACCTTAGAGGATACTCGAAACACAAATCTCACGGCACTACACTAGTAACAGATCAGAGACAATGATCACCGTATAGCGTGCTAAGCAGGACTGGTGTCGCGCCCCGTCCACGTCCCTACTTTATACTACCCCACAGCTCGAACCGCGTCGAAGATGCCGCAATGTCGCCCTATACTGATAAATGTCCTTCCACGTGCAAATCTCTGATAATACATCGATAGCCGTGACTAAACACGCTATTGTACCGATGTCATACATTGCTGCCCTAACGAACACCATCAAGCCCATTCACCGCATCTGGCCATCAATACGCCTAATTCAGTTGCGTGTTCGAACTCCGATTTTTTTCGTAATAGCTTCTAATTTACGCATTTATTGGAAATGTAATCACAATCATAATGTTTAGGGCTAATAGTTATCAACCGATTATGATATAAAATTATCTGACCGTGAACCTTAAATTTAGGCTCATGCGCATCTAAAAACGCAGATACTTAATTCGAGATGTAATGTTATAAATCATTTGATGTTCTCTCAGCTATGTTTTAAATGTTCGAGCATCACGTCGTGGGAATTAGATGCACTGAATAAGGAAGCGCTAGACTATTTAGACGAATCTTCAGCAAGCTTTGTAATGTAAGTTGGTGTAAGGCGTGTCGTGATGACGATAATAACTCTATCTAAAAGTTGAGCAAGAATTCATCCTCGAAATTATGTAAGAAGACGAGTCCTTTGGATAGCAAAAACCAAGCGTTAAAATATTTTTGCATGGCTTTTAATAAAACCCTTTTTTGTAACCTAGTTAGGCATGCATTTGTCAATCATCTCACCAGATGGATGTGATGATGCGTTCCACGATGTAGCATGCTTGTCTAGAAGATACCTATTCACTTTTGATTTGAAAAATACCAGATTATATCGTTCAAGAAACAAAGACGCGGGCAATGAGTTCTACTCCTTCGCTGTACGGATGATAAAAGTAGAAGCAAATAACTTCGAGCAAACTAAAGATATATCACCATAAATGGTAGACTTTTGAGGGTTTCTGTTGTTGTAAGATGATAAAAACCGGCCAAGTGCGAGTCGGACTCGCGCACGAAGGGTATAAGGGTATAAATTTTAATAATGGTACGGAACCATTATCTTTTAAAAATCAAGTTTGTTGTATGGGAGCCCCCCTTAAATATTTTAGTATTTGTTGTTATAGTGGCAATAGAAATACATCATCTGTGAAAATTTCAACTGTCTAGATATCACCGTTCTTGAGATACAACCTGGTGACAGACGGACGGACGGACGAACGGACGGCAAAGTCTCAGTAATAGGGTCCCGTTTTTACCCTTTGGGTACGGAACCCTAAAAAGGGACATGGGGGAAATAACGCGTAATTCCGGCGCACACTCTCCAAAATTTACATCTTTTTTTTTAATACTAGATAGGCAAGCATTTAATCTCACCTGATGGAAAGTGACGATGCGGCCAAAGATGGGACATGCTTGCCTAGAAGGTACCTATTCACTCTAGACTTGAAGACACCCAGATTATACTGTTCAGGGAACAAAGACGCAGGCAATGAGTTTCACTTCAGTTAATGTCTTTAAATATATTTTTTTAAATTGCCAAGTACATATACATTTGGAATTATTTTTACATTTAAGATCAAACAAATAGTAATCGTATATGGCATAACAATAGTTCATTAATATATCTAGATCAGCCCTTCTTCCTTGTAGCAATCCTTGATGCATCAGTCGGTGAAAGTGACTATCTGTCATCCTCAGTTCATGATGAGGAAGTGAATCATATATATGTTCTTTTGTTATCTTTGGCACGCCGCTCCATAAATGTGTGCCGACTCTATCTTTAGCTATTACACGTTTCAGATGGTACACACCTACTTATTATAATTTATGTTCTGACGAAATTACAAATATGAATATTTTTACAGGTAAGTCTCTAAAAATATTCATATTTGTAATTTCGTTCAGTGGTTCAGTGGTAGAAAAGAGATCACATGCTGAGATAAAATGCTAAAGCATTCGATGCCTTGTAATAATAACATAAGATATCTAAACAAATTTTGTGTTAAATAACTAAGTACGTGAAATATAATATTCATGCTCTAAATGCTTTAGAGACATAAACTTAGAATTAACATAATATTATAATATTCGTTCATGATAAGTTCTGAAAGTCTTCATTATTATAACACCTTCGTAGATTATATATACGTACCTAGGAATCTTAGAATTTAGCTCGTTTATTTCTTCATCTTGCAGAATGCATTCATTAACAAAATAGGTAATGACTAACGTCTTATCGCATATGGCCATCCACGATCAATGTAATTTTATTGTTTTATGCCTTATGCAGTTCATTCTGTATATTCCCATAATAGCATTAATAGCATCAGAATACAAAGACTAGTCATAATTTATTAACATCTTGATACAATCGCGATGAATTAATGAAATGTCAAAACTATGTATCGTCAACAGTTTGGTACTGAATTTGACGATAGCTTCGTTAAGTTTCCCAGACAATACGAATTCTGAATTACGTTGTTTTTGTCGGCTTTACGGGCACTATGTAATTGGCCTTTGTTTTGCTAGAATGGTACGAAAAAATCATGTATTTTATGAGGTTATTATAATAAAGAAAAGAATGTTAATTGCGCGACTAAGTTCATAATTAGATCCTTCGAAAATATACGTGTGAAAGGTATCGTTAGCACAATGGACGTCATGTATTTCATTCAGTCTTCACCTACTTTAGGCGTCACTCGAAGAGCAAGGTTATTTTAAGCATGTTATATAGTTACCCATTATAATTAAATTGTACAAAAATTTTATCAATTAATAGATAATAATAGTTCGTTTTTACTGATGACACGAGACAGTAATAAGTTACAAAAGGCAATCATTATTGAACTGCCTGTTGGCTTAGTTGGGTTGCGTTCGCCTTCTAAGCAGGGATATCGGGTTTGATTCTCGGCTGGATCACAAGTTTTCTCCCAAGGAAAAATTGTGTTTCTGGTTGTGGTTGTGATTGTGTGTATGATGTGAATGGTTTCGGCACACACGACACAAGTCATCAAACTCTTAGTGTGGGGCTGTGAGTATGAACGACTCTTAGTGTGGGGCTGTGAGTGTGAACGCGATTATATTTTTAAGTTGATTTGGGTGGTTTAGCACTTTGTCCATCCATCCGTCCGTCTGTCAGAGGCAAGTTAATGCCAGATTTGCAAATAACAAAAACCTTAAACTGAACCCTCTATCCAACTCCTGCCCTTCACCAAATATGTCAAATATCAAAATAATAGCTTCGCCACAAAGGAAGCACCTGTATCGTAGTCGCCTCCCGTACAGCGGTGCCCACGTTTGAACCAAATGCGTCCTGTGGTGCACATGCTTTAGAAAAAATGGTAGATGGTCTTTCAGTTTGTTTGGATGATCTCTGAACGTTTCTCTAAAACTTTCTATGGTAGACTCATAAGCATAATTTATAAATACAATACTTGGTGTTTGTGAGTGTACTGAAAAATATACCTAACGGCTAAAACAATTTAGTATAATTTTGATAGGTCGGTAATTCAAACCTTAGAACTTTGTATCCTGCTACGTACTACATGCCAATGTGTACAGGGAATTATACTTGTCATCGTACAGTCGCATGCTTTTAGCTTGCGCCTCAACCTGCGATGTAGGTAAGGTCAAAGTATCATCGTTTGCGCCTCGCGGGAGTCTCACATACATTACGAAACGCACGTGCCACACTCCCGTCTGCCCCATGCGCTACAAGACTCACCCAAATCTCGTACAAAACTTCTGCAACTGCATTGTTATGTCAGTATGTCACAAGTCGAGTCGACGGAAGAACTAATGAGGTTCGTGATACCAAGACACGAAACAATGTTCATATCAAAGAATTATATTCAAAAATTCAATTATTGGAACATCTCAATTTAGCGGTGCATAAACTTGGATATTTCTAAAGCGCCTTCTACAGCGTTAGGTACGTCCACTGATTTCTTTTTTGTTTTCGGTCCACAAATGCATTTGTATGTATCTACTTCTTGTTCATCATCACTTGCTTCTAATTTGCGTATCATTTCAGCATTTTCATGCTCCAATATATGTTTTTCTCGAAACAAAGCTCTCTTAGAGAGTTCAGCTTTAGATATACGTTGCCAAAGCCTCGTCAATCCGCACGTACTCGCTATTGCATTAACAACTAACGTATCGTCGGAAGGTAGTCGACGCGCGTTAGATTTAGCTTGTGTTGGAGAGTGAGGTATCATTGATCCGTAGGGCATAACTTTTTCGCGCTGTGTTTCAAACTTTCGGCATAGAGCTGCCATACGCAGGATCTTTTCTCCTTTTTTTTGTGCCGCTTCAAGCCACTCCACGGTGCTATCGGATTCCTGCACTAATAAAGCTAGTTGCTTTACATCCGTGTCAATGCCTTGGTTCAAGTTCTTTTTCAGACGAATACAAGCATCTCTGTGTCTATTACGACGGTCACGAAATACGGCTTGTTTAGTGCCCGATTCGTAAGCAGCTAGCTCGTTGCGAAGGCGTTTGAGAATCTCATCACTGCTAGCAATTTTTTTGCCTTGGGATGCGATAATGTCAGCCATCAAATTCTGCTTGCGACGTAGCTTGCGCGCTTGCTTTTGGTTTTCAGCAGTGTTTACTACGTATGCTTTGAGCACAGCTTTGTATTCATCCCACATTGCGCTATATGCGTTCTCAAGAGTAGAGCGAAGATCCTCTCGCATTTCTAAATACTTGCTTGAATCTTCGTCTTTTTTAACCAAATTTTCGCCTCTGGTGGTCCAGGCAAGATTGTCGGCGGTGACATGTCCATGATAAAGAAGCAATTGCAGATGTGTTTCTGCGGCGTTGTGATCCTTCATGATAATTGCAAAATCATCCTTAGCACGCTGGAGTAGCTTCGCGGTCCTAGCATCATTGTCTTGATTCATTGTCTCTAAATCCGCCAAGAACTTAATAATCATGTTATCTATTGTGTCGCAAAAACTAGCTACTGTGCGCTGGAACTGATCATCCGCGACGTTCATTAGTCGCATAGTCTGGGCGATTATATGATCTTTTTTGTCATAGACTCGTTCAAAAGTATGCCACATAACTTCGACATCTTGTCGAAATATGGGTTTCTTTATCTTGAGCATCATTTGCCGCCAACTTTTGTCGAGTTCCCCTCGCCTAATAGCCTGTGCAGTCATCTCTCGTTGGAGCTCATGGCGTTTTAGCGACTTCCTGAATTCTATCTCCGCCTTGAGCTTCTCAAGCTTCTTTGCTTCCTTCTTCGCTTTCTTTTCCTCTTTAGTCAGACCCATGCTGCCCGAATTAAATAAACCTAAAATAAAATTATACTATAAAATGTTCACCTTGCTGCAATTATAATAATTTTGATAACTCTGTTGATTTCAATGTCAACTGCCATATTGAGCCGTAATATTTCGCCTTGTGAAAACAAAAAATAAATATTACCAAAAAGGTTTTAATTGTTCACTTTATGTATGATTACAATTGCAGCAATTAAATTCATACTAAGCATAATATACTCACAAGACTATTTCTGACCAACTTCCAAAAGAGAGTAGGATCTCTAGTCGTAAATACTGCTTGATAATTTTTTTGTCGGCGCAAATCTCATGCATGCATATATTCTAATTCAATTAATATTTTTTGTTTGAAAGTATCTTATTATTTTTTCCTGAAGCCTGCATCTAGGGTTTAGGAAATAGAGACGAAAGTCGGTTTATCATATTAAAAAAATTAAGTGTGAAAGCGGTTATAGTGTGCTGCAGAAACTCATAATTTAAAATATTTTATCTCTCTTTTTTGAAAACTAGTTGTGCCACGCAGTTTCATCTGAGTTAATTAGGTTAAAAGAAAATCTTTGTTCTTCTATATGAATTAAACTTAATCTCCCCACTAAATTGTATCATCAGAAATTCAATCCAACCAGAAATTTTGGCATGATAATGGTATCTTACTTCGGCTGCTTCAGTTGCGGCGATTAATAAAGGAAATAATTTTTTTATTCAAGATAGGCTAACTTAGACCACTATCTCACCTGATTGTAAGCGACGATATAGTCGACGATGGAGCAAGCTTGAAGATACCTATAGAAGATACCTATTCACTTGTGACTCTCATATTGTAAGTACTTATCAGGAAACACCGAGTGTCTTGCCTTTGCGGTTTGCACAATGAATGTGGAAGCAAAACGCTTCGTCCGCATTTGTGGAATGCCTGTGAATGTGAATGCCATATAGCGGTGTCGCTTAGTAGTTTGTCTGTTTGACCGATGATAGAACGGGGATGGAGGAAATAGATCGTGTAGTTCCTTGGCACACTCTCCGAAATGTATCCGATAAAAAACCGAGAGACTAGCTACCATACGGCGATGTCCTATATAAGCTCTGAAGTTTGAATTAGTCAGCTGCTCGCTGCCAATGAGTCTCTTAGCTCTACGCTCAATGTTACTGAGAGTCTCCAGCCTCGAGCCTTCACATTAAAACCACGTAATGTTAATATCACAGCCTCGCTACCAAGCCTTGGTAGGGGGTAGCGAGCCGCTTCAAAGCTATCTGCACAAGAGATTGGCTGAAAACCTGAACAGCGAAGCAGCGCTAAGTACTGTGAACGACGTCGCTCAATGCGTGCAGTGGCTACGTTCGACATTCCTATGCGTTCGCGCAGCAAGAGATCCTAAGCGGTAAGTTACTTAAATCCGGTTTTTGATACTTATTTTACTTATAATTAAACGCAAGCAAAGCTTAAAAAACCGACTTCACCGCTTTATATTTCACAGTTGACTTGAGTACCTCCTCCTTTTTTGTGAAGTCGTTAGAATAGCATGCTTAAACAGCAAGAGCAATAAAACAAAACTCCAAGTCTCCTTCTCTCTCATCCCCTATAATAAGCTCATATCCCACTCATAAATACAAATTGATTATTATTTGTTTGGAATTTGAGGATACGTCGTATTTAATAACTTTTAACCATGTCGAAATTTTAACTCCTTGCACTTATTAGGTAGAAGTCGTTTGCTGCCTCGCCTCTACCAGCTTCCCTTGCTTATAAGTGATTACACTTACACTGATTAAGGCTTCCAAAAAAAAGCATGTCTCTTGAAATGCAAATTATAAGAGTACTACGTAGTACTACTAAGTACTCGTTCACACAAAATATATACTTAACATAAAAAAAAAACATTAAATCTTGACTATAACGAAGCAAAAAGGAGAGTAACGCTTTGCAAAGCGTCTGTATGTATGTATGTGTATACATAGCAAAAGTACAGATTTAAATTTTGTATTTATGTAATGTACAGAAATATAATGCTCTGTTGTTTTGTTTTTAAATAATTGTTTTTCTTTTACAGTTATCTCGGATTAAACCAGTCAGCGCCACAACACTTGATCTCGAAAAAAATTGAAGGTAAGCTCAGGTACATATATATATATATACCTACATTGAAAAGTTCATATTCCAGGGTTTAACTGCGCCTTTATGCATTTTGCATTCTATTTAAATATTAACAAAACATGTGTCGATACATATATGTCTTTTAGACAGGAAAAACCTACACAAATATTAATTACAATAAAATTAGCGTGTCCAGCGGCTTTGCCCGCGTTAATTAAGTTAAAAAGTAGCATATGTGTTAATCCTGAGTACAAGCTATGTACTCAGGAAATTTCAGCCAAATCACTTTGGTCGTTACAGCGTAAAGATAAAACAAACATATCGTGAGTATTACACATTATGTTTCAATGTTATATTCAGCTTAAAACACGAAAATTTCACGCGCCGAGGCCCGCGCCGCACGCCTCTGCGTATCGCGCGTCTGACTCATCCTGATGAAGGACAACTAATTTGTCCGAAACTAGTTGACTACAAAGTAAGTCAAAATTTTCGTGTTTTAAGTATATATAATATAACATTGAAACATAAAACAAAAAACACATTTACACACAACCTTTCGAATTTATAATATTAGTGTGAATATAACAATATTATATAATAATACCGTTTACTAGTACACAAAAATGCAAACAATAAGGTACACATTGATTTTGTTTAAATAGCATTAGCCATGCTAGGCAGAACTATAGTGATAAATTTAGAAAGGAAAAATTATCGCTTGAGGCGGGATTTGAACCCGCGGCCATAGGGTCTCATGCCCTATTGCTCTAACCTCTGAGCTACTCAAGCCCCGCCTGAAACGACGAAATTAACCTTTCCTTATTATTAACGTCTTACGGGGACGTGTGACTTCATCTACCGAAACAGTTTATAGAAACTATTACGACCAACGAGTCTAACATTGCAGTTAGCTCCACGTTGTGTTGATAACGTCTACCCAAATCAATTGATTTTGTTTAAATAGCATTAGCCATGCTAGGCAGAACTATAGTGATAAATTTAAATTTATCAATAAGGTACACAATTGATCACTATATATCAATCGTTTACACAGATTGTTGCCTAATGGCAGTAGAACACAACAAGAGTATACCTCGATATTCTAGAGTTAACTACGCGTTAGTGTAGTTATTTCTTATTTACTGTAATGACTTGTTAATAAAATTACGTTTCATTTTACTACTCATATACAATTTACATCACTTTAACCTAATAAATAAAAAACTTTCCATATTCTTCATTGCACCCCTTAATACACCCCTGGCAAAAAATATTAATAACGTCTTTCTTCAATTTAAATGAACTAACTACTCAAATACCGATTCCCATCAATGTAACTTCATAAATAAAGAACGATCGACATGAACTTTCATCCCCCATTGCACCACCTTAATGCACCCCTGGCAAAAAATATAGATAACTCATTTTTTTATATTAAATGAACAACTCGAATACTAATCTTCATCGCTATTCATTAAAAAACAATGAACTTTTATACAAACGTTTTCACCCCTCTTTGGGGTAGAATTACCAAAAATCTTAGATTAGTATAGAATTTCCAAAAAATGTTGTACATCCCTATATATTAAGACTAATGTAACCTCCAAATGTCAAGTCTCTACGACCAGCGGTTTAGGCTGTGCGTTGTCAGGTTATCAGTATCATAGTAGAAATATATTTCTACTATGTCAGTATGTCAGGACAAAGATACAATCTATCATTATACAATCTATAATTAATAGACTATCTACGGTCCAATTGCCCATATTTCCTAAAACTATATACAGCAAAGAACTAAGTTACCTACAAGACATCGAGCTTATAGGTAACTCAAGTGCTCAAGCCCACTACCAGTGGGTAGCGTTCCCATCATGCTGGCGGCATTGCATCTCTGAATTGCAATGCTAATACGTTGAGCCAAAGTATATGATTCCCATAGTATTAGATGAAGGATGCAGGTGCAGCAAATAAAAACATCTTCGCACAGAGAATGATGATAATAACTAATACACTCGTATCTATTACAGAGATCTGCATTATAATCATAACACCAATCAAAGGATTAAGTGAATGCGGTTTATTACCCTTGAACAATGGCAATAGGAAATAGCGGGCATCTAATGGATAATATGTACATTTTGCTGTAGGTAGCATCTCTTTTTTTTTGCTGGTTAACCAAGCATTTTACTACTATCTCATTTGATGCAAAGTGATGACGCGGTCGAAGATGCAGTATGCTTGCTCCAAGGTTCGGCTATAAATCGTAAAAAATCGATTTGCGTGAATTGAGAACTATTCCGTTTATAATTTAAACGCAAGCAAAGTTTTAAAAACCGTCTTCACCGAATTATCTCCGGCACCCTTATTAGATCTTGACAATTATTATATGGGACCAACTTGACACCACATCCTTTTAAATAAAAAAAAACATCAAAATCTGTTCACCAGAAAAAAGTACTGAGGTAACACACATAAAAAAATACAGTCGAATTAAGAACCAGCTCAGTTTTTGAGTCGGTTAAAAATAAAAATGGTGTCTATTTATTTCATTGGATTCTATTTAATTAGAAATATAAGTCCAAATATGAACGCATTATCCTTTGTTACTGACGTCTAATTCCTAACGGTTTAAAAATGTGCATAGCATCTTAATGAAAATTGGCTAGGTACTTAATAACTCAGATAAACATCATGTAAGTATAGTTATTTAACTATATTTCCATAGCTTTGATAGCGATCGTTATTAATTTTACACGGTTAATTTACTCTCATCTCAAACTATTTGCTAAACCGATATTTACGCTATCTAAAAAACAATAAATTACCTATAAATGTTGTATTGATTACTTTGTTTTCCGGTAAGATATCGTTTATATTTTTTATAATTTTAAAATTTATAATTACACAGTCTGGAATCCTGCCGCATCCTCGTAATAAATAATAGTATGACATTATTGTTGTATACAATATTAATAAAATAAGTGATAAAAAATTACTAGTTACAAACAAGAATTGATTGTTGTATGTAGGTATGATGTAAGTACGTGTGTCATTTGATATAATTGGTAACAAAAGGTTACCCAGTTCTAGAAACTTCCATGATTCTTGGATCCTTTTGTTTTTTAATGCCAATGTGTGTCAATGTAGATCTTTGGTTTTAGCTTCGTTTAAATAAATACGTTAAAAAGCATAACAATGGCTATATAAATTAGTCACATTGTTTTAGTTACTGTTTTTTTGAGAGATCTCATTTAATTTTAACATCTAATTGGAATATCAAATGTACTTTGATCACACGTCATACAATATAAATACTCAAATACTCGTTCATTTACAAACATTCGTTTACACGTCTTTATTGCACAGTTAAAAATGAGATATTGGTAAATTACAAATTCAAATTCAAAATGCGTCACTAAAATGTCTGACTAAATGACTGAAAATAAAATAAACGCCAATAATGAAAAATTACAAAATAAAATGAAACATTTAAGAACTTCCATAGATAGAATCAGAAGACTCCGGGTATGAGTCCAAAGGTCGGAACGTCCAAGATTAAAAGCTGTATGATTGTGTTAATGGTAGACTAGCGCATATATGGAAGACCTAATATCCTTAATACAGGTAACCTTAGTTAGGAATTAAGGCTCAGACATAGTACCGCATACGCTACACAAATTAAACACAAAATACCTTCTTCAATTACGCAAAAGTACATATTACATTCAATTTGTAAAGCCCCAATGAGCTTAATTATTTAAACTAGTTGGAAAAGTGAGTTAAGAAGAAAGTTTTGTTTTTTGCAATAATTTAGCACGTTTGTATTTAGCTACTACATTAGGTCTTTGCGATATAGTAGTATAATTTTGTGTAAAATAAAATAAATTAATGAAATTAAATTTTAATTAACTCATTTGGGCTATAACACGTTTGCTCGATAAGCCACCGATTAAGTCTACTTATATATAAATATAAAGAAGTTGCCATAGTATTAGAAGCCTATTGTACACAGCCAGGCCCATGAAATTGCAGATATAGCGTTCAGTTTTCTTATAGTCGAGCTAGAAATGAAGGTCTGACCGAGACCGAAATCTTTGATTGGTGTTTATTTACCTACTATCCTACGAGTTATTCGTTATGTAATGAGAAATTGTAGAGTTGGAATATACTCGTACTTGAATGAAAATACTCCCAAACTGAATATCAGTGTTCTTTCTACATTAAATAGATATACTAAGAGCTTCACAATTTCAATTACTATGATCGTTTCACAATCCCCTGTCAAAGCATCAAGTTCAATTCCGGATACATGATTGATGAATGGCTCGGAGATGAGCGTCAACATACGATCCAACGCGACTGTCGCCTCACGCGATCTTTGCGTCTTTGGTGCAAGTAATAAGCGATTGAAATTATTGATATTTCACGGACGGCAAGGCGTGCGAATAAAAAAAAAAATATAATATTATTGTTCACAATGATCCTAAGATTGTTGGAACTTAAATATCTGTTTTAACTTATTATCGAATCGAATCGTAGTGGTTTTGACTTGTTTTTGCGCAGCTGCAATCTTTTTTTTATTATTAGTGTCACAACACACATAGTATTTTTATTAATAATTATAGATATATTTTCAGAATCACATTAATAGTTGCAGAGATTACCATTTACAAACCAAATACACAAACTTCATCCCTTTTTAAAATTACTGTAGATATTCATAAATTTAATTTGATTATACAAACAATATAGTACAAATGTCTTCGATTAGAAGATAATATGTGTCTTCTTCTCGACCTCAAGTCTATAGTGAATACTAATACTACGATATTCTGGACAAGCCTATATTTTTGAAGACTAGTGAAATAGTGGCCGAAAGTTTTTCAATGTTTTTCTACCTATAATGCATACCATTTTGTAACGCATACCATTTTTTTTTTGGCTCCTATATATTTGTGCTCATACATACAGCACCTAGTATTAATGAATATTTTTCAAGTAGATTTGAGTATTTCATAAATATTCACTTTTTTCAACTTTGTATGATTTGCCCACACTCATGTACGTTTACAAACTATTAATAATTAATAATCGCAATTAATACTAGAAAATTACAAGTTTTGGAAAATAATACTAAATAAACATGCAATTTTTCTCTGAAATGTATATTACAACTGTTATACCTGTTATATGTCTAATATTATTACGAGTAGAACACAATATTTATTTTTTCTACTGGCAGTATCAAGGATAAATAAAACGGCTAAAGAAATCAGGTAATTTCGATTGAAATTTTCTGAACCGCGCTCCGTCTATAAATTGGGACTCCCTACAGTTTCATGCCCTTTGCACATAAAGCTATTGCTGATGTCTTCGAATGCACATAATGAGTGGTACGTTGTGCTAAATTGTTACAAACGCTTGTAAATATCACGTCATCTTAATGGCATTGATGTTTACTCATCGTCCCTTTACTTTTCATTGCTTTGCAGCCTTAGCTTCTTTCTTTAGTTTATCTACATTATTGTTTGTGTTTTTATTATCTAATCAGTTTTCAATGGAATTGAGCAATTTGATTTTGACACACTTTATTTAGCACAGAAATTAATAATGGTATAAATAAACTGCCCCTTGGCTAAGTTGGGTGCGCCTTCACCTTTTAATCAGAGGCTATCGGGTACGATTCGCAGTAGAAACACAAGTTTTCTATCTAAGGGAAATTTGTGTTTCTGGTTCTGGGTGTGATAGTGTGTGATGTATGTTTCCGGCACTCGTCATCGAACTTAGTGCGGGGCTATGAGTGTGAAAGCGTAAAAGTGTTATAATGCTTAGGTTAAAAGTAAATAATAATATTTTAATCGTAACATATATTCGATAACAAGTAGTAAGCAAAGATATTTTGCAACAACACGGCCCTTGAACAAAACCTTTATTATATGTGTAATTATTATCATCATCCTTACGATGAAGTTGTTTGTATGAAGGTATAAAATTTTAATATACTATCCTTACTAACCTTACTATATATATTTATATATAATATTATAAATCCGAAAGTAACTCTGTCTGTCTGTTACGCTTTCACGCTAAAACTACTGAACCGATTTAAACGAAATTTGGTACACAGATAGTCTAGAGCCTGAGAAAGGACATAGGCTACTTTTTAACCCCGAATTCTGGCTGGTCCGGGACTTACGCGGGCAAAGCTGCGGGGCGCAGCTAGTATTTACTTAATTACGACTATGTCAGCTCCTATCGTTAAAACTGGTAGGTCTAGGACATATGTTTACGTGTTTACTGTCATTTTCATAGACACCAATACAATATATTTATCAACAGTTAGTTTTAAATAAGTTTAATCCTAATATATATAATCATTTATTCAGTGACATTTGAACCATAGTGCCTTATGTTTGCATAAACTTTATATCTATTCATACCTACAGAATGCCACCTTACATAATACCTACCGGTGTTGGACATTAATTTACAATTGGTATTAGAAATAAGCCGATTGCAAATGCAAGTTAATGCAGGCACAAAAAAGCTTTTAAACTCCTGCGACTGCTGATCATTAATTTATATATCAGCATTCCATATCAAAAGCTCGCAAATCCTTTTTTGTGAACATTCAAGTTTGGCATTTGTTCAAAAGCCGATCGAAAGATTTGTGTTACCTTTTTCGGATCCGAACTTTAATAAAGTAAGATTTGATTATACTTAGGTTTCTTTTTCAAATGTCGAACGCGTAAGAAAAGGAGGATAAATATCATGTTAGACCTATAGAGTGAACGTTCGATTTATTAGTGTTGGGGCATTCAGTACATAATCTTTGTCTATATATTTTTTATACTCGATAGGCAAGCATTTGACCACCATCTCACCTGATGGAAAATGATGATGCGGCCGAAGATGTAGCATGCTTGTCTAGAAGATACCTATTCACTCTTGACTTGAAGAGTCCCAGATTATATCGTTCAGGGAACAAAGACGCGGGCAATGAATTCCACTCCTTCGCAGTACGGATGTAGTAACAAATGTATAAGCGAAACGCTTCGAACGAACCAAAATCAAAATCAATCAACCGGAGGTATAACAACCATAAATATCTAGTTTATATCTATTTCTATCTAGTATATACTTTACTAGTTTCCCTATTTGGTAAATATAACATTTTGTACATTTGAGCATTTTTACCGACTTCCCAAAAAAGGAGGAGGTACTCAAGTCAACTCTATTTTTTTTTATGTGTGTTACCTCATATCCTCTCTCCACGTGAGCCGATTTCGAATTTTTTTTTCTAGTTTGATAGATGTTGCTTTCTAATTGGTCCCATTTAAATTTGATGAAGATCTGATCAGTAGTTCTTGAAATATCGTCAATAATGTATATATGTTTTGTGACGAATAATGCATACTTTGACGATGTTCTCGTTTAACCGACTTCAAATGTTACCTCATAACTTCTTTCGTTGTGAGCCGATTTTGATGATTATTTTTTTTATTTGAAAGCTGGTGCTTTTGATGTAGTCCCATTGAAATTTGATCAAGGTCTGATCTCTAGTTTTTGAGTTATAGTCAATAATGCGTGTTTATACATTAAATCTCAGGTTCCGATGATAAAGCGGTGAAGTCGGTTTTTTTAAGCTTTGCTTGCGTTTAATCACATTAAAACTTGCTACTTACTAGTTTGTAGAGTTAGTTCTTACCAATCCTACTAATATTATAAATCCGAAAGTTTGTGTGTAAGTATGTTTGTTCCCTTCAGGCTGTAACGGCTGAACGGATTTGGATGAAATTTAGAATGTTCATAGCTTATACTTAACACATAGGCTACTTTTTAACTTGATAATAGCGAAACCGCGGGGCACGGCTAGTAATGAATAAAACAAAGGGTAGGTTCTTACATACGACACAACCTACATACGTTGTACATTTCTTACGTATTTTCCGCAAACGCTATGACTCTATACGACTATACTCTGATGGAAATTTTGTATTTAAGGTCTCATTATGTTAGAAAAATTATATTTCCTGTAAAAGTAATAGGAAAAACAATACCTAGAAACTACTAACAAGTTTAATGGGGGATATAAATACGCAATTAACTTCAGTTAAATGTTTGTTAAGTGAATAGTGATACTTTTAATTTGATGTAGTAGCTATCTTCGGAGAATATTTTGATTCATCTAATAATCGAATGTATGGAAACTTGTGAGAATCAAGTACATTTATGTAGGTACCTATTACAAAGCTATTTAAATTAAACGCAAGCAAAGTTAAAAAACAGACTTAAAAAAAACCGCTTTATCTTCGGTACCTTGATGAAATTCAATGTATTGAACACACATTATTGACCATATCTCAAAAACTACTGATCAGATTTAAATGAGATCAAAAAAAAAGCACCACGTCTAAGAAAAAAAATCTTTAAAATCGGTTCACGTGGAAAGGAGTTATGAGGTAACACACATAAAAAATACAGTCGAATTGATTACCTTTACTTTTTTTTGAAGTCGGTAGAAAACATACCTAATACCTTTTAGGTTTTTTTTTTATTGAAGCCTACTAACGGGCCAATTGCCTATATTTCCTAAAACTAAATATTTAATATTTCCTTTTAGGTAGGTGCTTTTATAATGATGATATTGCAGATTTAACAATTATCATAATCAATTATTCGTATAGTCGTACATTTAAGTACCTACATTTTGTGAGAAATAAACGATCTGAGAAATTAGTTATAAAGCAAATTACTTACAACTCAAAGAAGACGCAACTTAGGTAGAAGGCCTTTAGGGCATTACAAGGTTTATTGTTTGTTCGTGGCATTTACTAATATTTTTACATAAGACGTCATTTGCGTGTACTATACTCGTAAAAGCGTTGCTACCTTGTCACATTAAATTTGTACTTATATAGGTAGATTCTTAGATTTGTAATACATATATTAATGCTCTGTGAACCGAATTCAATTACAGTATTTGATCAGTTCTAATCCCAATAAACTCCTTTCAGCTACAACAAAATTAAAACCAGCTTATAAGTATTTCGATCAGTCTATTTTGACTTCAAAAAATAAAGTACGATATGTGATGACATGGTATGACTTTACAAGCAAACCTAAACAGCGAGACAAAGGTTGTGGACCAGATATAATCCAATCAAATAGTGTGATCTTTTACACGATAATCTTTGGTAAATGAGATTGTCAAACAAAGTAGCTACCTATCTAATCGATTTAACTCAGGAAACTTACACATACATGATAAAGAGTTAACAGGTGTTCAAATAAAAATAGAAAAAGTGTCGTAAAATGGATGTGTTCATTAGTGACCGCCACAACTAAATGACAGAAGGACATGGAAACGGTAGACTTGATGTCGATAAAAAACTGTTTCTTCGTAAGGTCTGCAAATTTTATTAATAAACTGGATGCCCTACTCGAACTAGATCTAATTAACACATATCCTCATAGTATAAAACAACAATTGCTAAATGTTGGTTTGGTGTGACGCCTGACTACTCTCTTAGCTCAAAGATTATATATAGATATATTCTCTTATATCTTAACTTTGATTATATGTTTTAAATGTATTTTTTTATTCCAAGACCTAGTTTTACAATATAAATATTC
Source organism: Lomographa bimaculata (assembly GCA_948107665.1). Classification (NCBI taxonomy): domain Eukaryota; kingdom Metazoa; phylum Arthropoda; class Insecta; order Lepidoptera; family Geometridae; genus Lomographa; species Lomographa bimaculata. Next base: position 7,184,978 of record OX403597.1, read on the forward strand.
AAGTTATAAAAAAGGTTAAAGATGGTTTAGACGATCTTTAATGTTCAGCAAAGTTCCCAAAATGCTTGCTGCATTACCAAGCTGTATAGGCAAAGCACGCAAGGCTTATCCTCTGCCCCAAATACAACCCAGCATTTTGGTCATGTGCCGAATCAATCAGTCTCTTAGACAAATCTTTGAAATTTTCTAATTTTTTATTAGTATAGTATTATTAGTTGGAGAATCAATATGCTAAACTTGATCACTGCATGTATCCAAATAAAATAAAATAAATAACTGTGTAAAGCCAAAGTGAATTATGGAGCACTGCGAATGCTATATTGTTTTTAATTTAAACAAGTGTATGACTATAGACACTCGGAAAATTGAGATGATTAAAACGATATTAAGACAGAAAGTTTCTTCTTCACCTGTTCTAGAACTTTGTGTGAAAGCAATGAACGGGCTAGCAACCTCAGGCCTGATAACAATGGACGAGGCGAGCTGCATCGAATCGACAGAAGCAGGACGGCTCATGTCCATATTTTATTTAGACTTGGAGACTATGAAGCATATCATGAAGGTATCTTTAACTCCTAATAATCAGTATCCAATCAAATTAAAAAGTTCAAACATAGTCGTATTATTGAAACCTGACTTAGATACAGTAAAGTTTGACTTCTAGCTCACCTGTTTGTACGGGATGATGTGTCCGAGGGAGGGATATAAACATGCTGAAGAATTCATGGTTATTGGTAGACATTAATCATTATAGTGGTATTGGAATCCACAGGTGGATTCAATCGGAATAAGTATTCACAGTTCCACACAACTCCACCTGTGGATTCCACATTTAGGCTCAATAGATGGAACCATGGATACTTATTCCACATTAATCGACCAGGGGAGGCATGGAAACTTCCACGTTAATTATGCAAACCGCTAAGGAATGGAACTCCTTACCTGAGTCTGTTTCCTGATAAATACAATATGGGAGTCTTTAAGTCGCGAGTGAATAGGCATCTTCTAGGCAAACTGGCTCCATCGTCGACCGCATCATCGCTTACCATCAGGAAAGATAGTGATCAAACGTTTGCCTATCCTGAAAAAAAAAAGAGTTCCGCTTCGATCCATCTATTTTGACCAGGGACATTTTTGATTAATGGATACTTTTATATTCCCATTAGATCTACTTGTATTTTCATCTTCTTGGAGAGCTTACAAAGATGGCGCCATCAAAGTCTCAAAATCTGAATGTTGCTTTTATATTTTAAATTTCATCTCAAGGGAAATGTGTGCTTCTGGCTCCGAGTGCTATTGTGTATGTGATATAAATGTTTCCGGTATCCACGATACATTATCAAACTTATTGCGGGGCTACGAGTGTGAAACCGTTTATGTTATCTAGATTAGCGGTACAGAAACACTTGAGCGCCTTCTGTGGCTCATTTGTGAGAGTCACGAACTAGCGGACATGCATCTAAGAGTGGACGAGCGGAGATGCCTCAACACGCTGAACAGGAATAACGCAGCGGCTACCATCCGGTTCCCTATGAAAGGGAAGATCAGTTCTAGGCAGATGAAGCTTAATTGGTGAGTTAGATAAACAATACATTCATAAGATAAGTAAATTTAAACGTAAGCTTAAAAAAAACGATTTCACCGCTTTATCTTCGGAACCCGAGATTAAATTAATTAGATACGCATCATTGTGGATACAAAAACTACTGGTCAGATCTTGATAAAATTTTAGTGGGATAACACGGGTTCTTCACAATTCTGAGGTAACACACATAAAAAACAGTCAAATTGAGAACCTTCTCCTATTTTGAAGTCCGAAAAACAATTTTTACCATTGTTTTTCTCACAATCTGCAAGTATTTAGGTAGGTATTGATTAAAAAAATAAATCCTTTAATAAGTTTATGGAAGCATTACCTCTTCTACATCTCATAATTCCATTTCTTAACTTCACAGCGTAATTCAAGCAATCCTGGGTTGCCTCAATATCCCCGACCCTTCCCTCAATCAAGAAGCAATGAAGATTATGAGAATAGCTGACAGGGTTTGCAAATGTAAATAATACTTAACAATTTTAACTACGAGATTTTGACACATAATTAGTATGGGGCCAAGCAAATTTTTGAACGAGTGAATAGGTATCTTCTAGACAAATTTATTTTGTCGTATAACTTTTCACCAAGTGAGATAGTGGTCAAATGCATTTCTAACGAACAAAAAAAAAGTTTCGAAATCGTGGGTCACTTACCTACCACCAGGCGAGCGATTTGCTCGTCTCATTACTCAGTTGTATAAAGAATAATTGAAACGGAAGCAAAGCTTAAAAAACCCGATTATACCGATTATATTTCAGTTTTGGATTGATCGATTTCGATAAAATTTAAGTACTTATATAGAACCACCTCTGAAATATACCTATGCTACTAAACAAAAAAAAACATCAAAATCGATTCATAATTGGCGGAGATATCGCGTAACATACAAACAAAAAAAAACATACAGTCGAATTGAGAACCTCCTTTTTTGAAGTCGGTTGAAAAGTACGTCTTACTATACGCCTGATACTAATTGCATTGAATTAGGATTCGTCATACAAAAAATTAGGGCGCGGCATGGTAAAAAAAAAAAACATTCATAGATGCAGATATCACTCTGGTCGCGAACACCTTCACAAAGCTGCAAATAAAAGCAATTGTAATAATTAGATAGAAATCCTGCTTTCCCAGGTTTAGTCGCCTACGTAACCCGTCCGGCGCTAATATCCCTACAACCCAAGTTCTACTCGGCCGTACTAAACGCGCTGATCCTAGCTAAATGTGTAGCGTCACATTTGTGGGAGAACTCGCCGTTTGTCAGTAAACAGTTAAAGGGAATCGGGCCGACATTCAGTACGCTACTGGCTACAGCGGGGAAAGTTAACTTTATGTTGCTGGAGGAAAGCCATCCAAGGGACTTGGAGAGGGTAAGTCGGTTGACCAGTGGTTGGAAGTTGACTGAACTTTACAACTTGAAAGAGAATTCTGAGTAGACACCCTTAGACTAGGTAGCTGAATGCATCATTGAAAAACTGGATGGGAAAAGACCTAAACTATGTTCAGTTATTAGGTTACCTACCGGGTTTAGGTTAGTCGGAACTCGTGAAAGACCTTTTTTCTACAAATTGTGAGTAGTAGAATGTACATAATTATTCAAATTATCTTCTAGGCAAGCGTGATCAATATTAGTCGTTGTTTAATTGTTTGTTTTTTAATTATAGAATAGCTCACATTTTAATCGCACTAAGCTTTATTCAATACAAACGGTCAAATATAGATATCCTACACATTTATTTTTTGTCAATCATTCGGTGAAATCTTAGTCCTGGATCAATGCATTCTTTAGTTTTGTCAAAGTATAACCCCAAGAGTGGAACAGAAAAGTTAAAAACGCACTAGAAGGGCCTTTAGGTGGTTTACGATTTTGGTCTATTTTAGATAATGAATAAAGGTCCACCTGCGGGAAACGTCCTCCGGAAACAAATCAGCTTTCTCCCCAAATACCAGCTCACGATGTCTCCAATAGACGAACAGTCAGTCAACATTCAACTGGTGTTGCTAAACCACAACTATTTGAGCGAGAATATTGAAAACTTGACTGCCGGAGCCGGTCATAAAAGCTACATCATTGTAGGGGATACTGAGAATAACCTGCTGTTGCTTACGTCCTTCCGGTAAGTTTTCTTATATTATCTCTTTTTTCGAATTTTATTCATAGTGAAATCCAAATTGGGGACTGAGTCACCCACGTCCGTAAGAGGATACCCGTTAACGATAATAAACGTGGTCCCCGGGTGGTGCTAGGTGGGACGCACAAAGGTGGGAGGCTAACGTCAGGCTCGCGACCACCCACCGGTCTAAATCGTGCCTCCACAGAAATTTGTCGGTTTAAGGTAGGTACGTAGGAGAGATGGGTCGAAATAGTTGCGCCACGTTTGATGACCGATCTGCCACACACTGTTAGTGCAGCACCGGGAGACTAATTACGAAGGGTAGCGGGATCCTAGGCACGGTGCACCGCTGGCCGACCGCAGGCAGTAGAGGGCCCAAGTAGCAAACTAGCCACTCTCGAAAGGCTGCCCCGCCACCTTGCGAAAAATCACGGGATGCGCCATAGTGCCAACGCCTCATTCCACTGCTGTCGTTTCATCTTAATCTACTCCAAACTACACATGAAAATACAAAGAAATAAGAGTACTGTTATACAGCGGCTGCACTGGGATCTCACTCAAAGTGCAGTCTAATCTCGATGCAGTCACAATTAGAGCACAATTTTAATACCCCTTGATTTATTTATTTATTTATAACAAAAATTGCCTACTGCACTTACAGTCGTGACCAAAGCTTGCAGCAAGCCAGCAACAATTGGAGCTCGAATACAAAATAGTAACTATTAACTTACTAAAAAATGTTACACATTCATTATAAAATACTTTAGGCTTACAACAAAACACGTCTAACTCTGATTCTTGGGCAAGCAGGGCGTTGAGCAAAGAAATAGCTTGGGACATCGGAGCGAACTTCGAGGTAAGCGTGCGGACGTTCGGACGCGCAAACAGACGGCGCACACAGCACGTGCGCGAACCCCGAGCGCAGTCAGGTACCATCAGCGACCACCGAGAAAGCGCGCTGGAATTATCGATACGCCCGTTAAGAAGTTGATAAAAGTGCATTAACAATGCACACTTGCGTCTTAATATTAGCGTATCGATACCTACCATCCCGGAAACAAACAAAGAAGGATACAAAAATGGATAATATCCATGTAGTCTTTTGTAAAGATAACGAGCAAACTTACGTTGTACGCGTTCTAACATAATAGTGTAAGTTCTCTCATGTGGATCCCAAATAATTGAATTATATTCCAGCTTACTGCGTACATAGGCATAAAATAAGAGTACAATAGCGTTTCGATCCTGAAATCTAGCAGCTTGTCGCATTACAAAACCAAGCGATTTAAAAGCTCGGTTGCAAATATCTATAATGTGCTTATTAAACGTCAGTTCCGCATCCAATGTAACTCCCAGGTCACGAATTTCTGTTACACGCTCCAAACTGACGCCAGACATGTGGTAATCATAAAGAATGGGTTTTGGTGATCGGTTAAATGAAATAATTTTACACTTGGAATTGTTAAATTCCAGGTGATTTCTCTTCCCCCATTCAACCATATATTGACGATGATAAACCATATATGACAAATGTCATATATAGCAGCTATATATCCATCTATTTGGAAAACCTCCTGGGTAACTCCGATATCAAAGGGTGGCTCGGGCTCAAAGGTTGAGAATTATAGACCTATAGCGGTTCTGTCGGCTCCCGGTAAGGTCTTCGAGTCAATATTGAATCGTCGCATCTCCAATCAGGTTCATACCCAGATAGTCGACAGCCAACATGGTTTCAAAGTTGGTAGATCAACGGTCACAAACCATGTTAACTTTGTCGACTACGTTGTCACGGGAATGGATAAAAAAAAAGCGTTTGACCGCGTCCATAATGATGTACTATTAAAGAAATTTGCTGCTATTGGTTTTACTCCTCAGTTTTTTTTTTTTTTTTTTATTTGTGACAGGCTAGTGTTTGACCACTATCTCACCTGATGGTAAGTGACGATGTGATCGAAGCTGGTAAACACACTAGACCTGGAATACGCAGGCAGTTATTGCAGTTATTTGCTAGTTATTTTAGTAATCGCGTTCAGTATGTACAACTAGATGGGTGTCGTTCCTATCCTTATTTGACTAACTCAGGGGTAAGTCAGGGCTCGACTCATGGGCCTACCCAGTTTCTGATCATGATAAATGACCTACCGAGGGTCGTCAGAGCTGCGGAGTGTCTCATGTTCGCCGACGACCTTAAGCTATTCTCGGCCATTGGGTGCACGGATGACTGTGAGACGCTGCAGAGTGACATTAACAGCGTGATTTCTCTTCCCACATTCAACCACGTTGAAACGTTTGATGGATATATGACATTTGTTGTCGGCCTCACCGGAATTTCGAAGACTCCCGCTTCTCGGTACTTTGGGTCCTGGTGGAGACTGGCATAGACAAAATGCCTGTGTCTACCGGTCGCACAAAGGAGATCAGGGAACAACCACAGGCTCATGGAATATTTAGTTGAGGTGGCGGATGCCGACCACGAAAGGGCCTAACTCGTGCTACTGGGGGATTTTAATGCCCATCACCAGGAGAGGCTCTTTCCACACCATTGCACTGACCATGCTGGGACAGAGACGCGAAAACATGCTTTGGCATTAGATCTCACCCAGCTGGTCCAGGGAGCTACAAAGGTTCCTGATGTTGATGGCCAAACAGCCAATTGCTTAGACCTTCTGCGACTGATCCAGACCGCTGGGTACTCATTGTCAATATCATCTCTACTGGGTAGCTCCAACCACTGTGGCCCTAGAGGCACCTGGCGTGTGTGGAGATACAAGTCAGCAGATTGGAATGAGATGCGATCGTTCTTTGCGTCTTATCCTTGGCGTTCTATTTGCTTATCTTCGGATGATCCTTCTGTATGCGCGGATGCTGTGACGTCAAGGGATGGAATATTTCATTCCCTACTCTGTCGTACCAATTTCAAGCAAAGCTCAACCTTGGGTTAGAGCAGAGTGCCGACGCGCAGAAGCGCTAAAGCACGAGTCATACCTTTCTTAAGTTGAAGCTCGAAACCGCAAAGCCAAGGATATATCGGTCAAGAAGAAAGCCTTTAACAAAGCTGCCAAGTCTTGCAAATTGTACTAATCTTCGTACCCAGCTAGCTAGGTAGCAAAGCGTTCTGGTCCCTGGCTAAGTCGGTTGAATCGAACTTTTGTCGCCCCCTCACTACCTCCACTGCTGAAGCCTGACGGTGCACTGGGACAGACAGCTAAAGAGAAAGCAAATTTTTTCGCTAACCTCTTCGCTGATTCTTCACGTCTAGATACAGCAGGCGAGGAACCTCCGTGTTTGTCGACAAGCGAAATATTTAAGTCGGAAATTCGCATCCGACAAACCGAAGTTCGAAAAACGCTGTTGAATCTAGATGTGAACAAAGCCAGTGGTTCTAATGGGATTCCAGCCATAGTGCTCAAAACATGTAGCCCTGAGATTGCTCCTGTTTAAACACGCCTGTTTCGACTCTCCTTAAAAACTGGAAATGTGCCGAAATCATGGAAGCTAGCTAACGTACAGCCCGTACCAAAAAAATTTAGTCGTGGCGACCCTGCCAACTACAGGCCAATCTCAGTCATGTTCATACTCTGCAATACTATGGTACGTGCTCTGATCAACAGGCTCAGCATACCTAGAAGCTAACGACCTTCTCAGTGACTGACAGTTCGGTTTTCGGAAAAACCGGTCAACTGGCGATCTTCTAGCGTATGCCACACACATCTGGAGTGAGGCCATCGAGAAACACGGAGAAGCGCTTGCCGTTTCTTTCGCCTTCGACCTTAAGGCCTTCGACAGGGTTTGGCATGATAGCCTTATAGGTAAGCTTCCGTCATACAGCTTGCCCACTAGTCTCTGTGTGTGGATATCAGATTTCTTGAGGGAACGGTCAATTTGAGTAGTCATTGATGGCTGCTCGTCTGACCAATTGGCTATCAATGCTGGGGTCTCTCAGGGGTCGGTTCTCAGGGGACGCTCTTCCTGCTTCATATGAATGACCTGCTGAAACCCGGAATATTTGGGTATGCAGATGACAGCACGGTTGTTGAGAGTTATACACGCACAAGCTAGCGCAGATGCAATCACAAAGGGAGGCAATGGTTGAGCGTTTAAACTTGTCCTTAAAATCAGTCTCCGATTGGGGCGATGCTAACCTGATTGTTGCGGTCAAACTCGGTGGTACGACCGCCGGGGGGTGTGCGGGGCGTGGGACGGGCGAGGTAAGAACTCGCCCGTGCGCTGGTTCCGCTCCGCACCGCGCACAGCACCGCAGGTATCCCTGGGTATGCGTCAGTACCCAGAGACGCCCGTGAGGTACTCGTGGTCGGCGGGGGGGGAAGGTACCTGGTAGGCGGCCTAGAAACAATTCGCGTTGATTTAGCGTCGGTAGGCCGCACTACCAAGACCAGCACCACTTGAGGGCCCCTGGTTCCCTATCCTAGCTATCTTCCTAGCTTGCTTCCTAGCTTGCTTCCTAGTAGGCTTCCTAGTGGGGTCCAGGTGTCTTCAATGAAGAGAGGGTTTTTTCTTAGGCTTCTTTATTCCTTGTTGTTCCTCCGAGGCTGGCTGGTTTCGAACTGATTTTACGACCCAAATGTTCCTACTAATAAACCGTCAAAGTGCCGGCAATCGACACGCTATCCCGCGAGAACGGAGAGTGAACGGCGCGACACGCGCCGTCCCTCTCCCACCTACGCGCTCGCCCCATCCCGCTTTCGCGAGTTCTACCTATCCCATTCTATCAGCCAACCTCGCTATACAATTTATTTACAAGTAAACCTATTTACATTATCAAATAAAATATACAAACAAAAACTTAGAACTAATTACAAAAAAATCTTATTAACTAGTTCTGTCGCCGTCATCCTCCCCCTTGTGCGCAGCAACCATCTCTGATCAGGCGACGTCAGGGACTCGAACATCTCCCGGCTCCGTCTGTACAGGAACGAGCACCACCACCTTGGTGCAGGGTCGCCGCAGGATGCCGCCGGTTGTCCGCACCTCCAGGACTCGGGTTCTGCCGTCAGGACCAGGCAGCGTGTTCACCACTTCCCCTCGTGGCCAGATGCATCGTGGAAGTGTATGGTCCACGATGAGCACGATGTCGCCGCGCTGGATGTTGCGCGTGGCCGCCTTCCCGTCGAGTTTCCTCGGGAGCAGGGTGGGTAGGTACTCCTTCACCCACCGGCTCCAGAAGTGATCGGCCAGTCGCTGCGCCATCCTCCAGGTCCGCTTGCCGCCGAGATCTTCGTCGGTGACAGCCCCAAGTCGAGGGAGCCCGCAGGATCTTCCAATCAGGAAGTGGTTCGGGGTGAGGGCTTCTTCTTCATAATTTTCTTCCGTGTCAACGAGTGGCCTCGAGTTGACAATATGCTCGGCCTCCAGCAGTAGGGTATGGAGGACCTCCTCCCGGGGCTGCCGCTCCTTCAGCGTCGTCGCCAGCGCCCTCTTGATCGAGTAGACCAGGCGCTCCCAGGCTCCTCCCATGTTAGGCGCGCCAGGTGGTATAAACTTCCACCGGACGCCCAACTTCTCCGCTTCCGTGACGATGTCTTCTCGCTGTAGTTCTCGGGTGGCTTCCATCAGCTCCTTGGAAGCGCCGACCAGGTTGGTGCCGTTGTCCGAGAAGATGGACCTCGGGTACCCGCGCCGAGCAGCCATCCTTCGCAGCGCCAGAATCATGGAGTCCGTCGACAGGGATGGCGCCAGCTCCACATGGACCGCGCGGCTCGTGAGGCAGGTGAAGAGGACTCCCCACCTCTTCTCGCGGCGCCGCCCCACGGTGACAACCATGGGCCCGAAGTAGTCGACCCCGAGGCAGGTGAAGGGAGGCTCACCACGCCTCAGTCTCTCTCGCGGCAGGTCCCCGGGAGGCAGCTGTGGAGGTGCACCCCTGTGCACCCGGCACCACTGGCATTGATGGGCAGTGGCTCGTACCGCTGCTCGAAGTCCCAGGATCCAGTACCTCTGCCGGATTTCGTTCATCACCGTGGCGTGATTCCCATGGTTGAACCTCACATGGAAATCTGTAACAATTAAACGTGTGATGTGGTGCTTGCTGTCCAGCACCACCGGTCGTCGGTAGCTTTCGTCGATGTCGGCTGCCACGTCGATTCTCCCCTTTAGCCGGAGGAGTCCCTCTTGTTCCACGACGTCGAGTCTTCTCAGCTTGCTGGTTCGGTGAAGTGGTTGCTGACGTGACGAGGCCCTCAGCTCATCGGCGAAGCTATCCGCTTGGCTCCTCTTCAGCAGCATCTTCTCGGCTCGTGGTGAGCGCGGTCGATGGGCAGGAGCTTCCTTCCTTCCTTCTGGCGCGCGTTGACTCGGGGCTGCGCCTTCTTCTTCTTGGAGTATCTTCTCCAGGATGGGTCTCTCTCGTTCTCGCGTCTCGTGATGTTGACGCGATGTCTTCTTTGCCGACAGAGCTCGACGAACTGGAGTACGCGCGCTGTTGCGCGTAGCAGACGATTCCAGCTGGAGAACCTGGCGGGATCAGGGGTCGCATGGTGGTCGACCGCTCTCGCCGCTGCCGTGATGCTGGACGTCTTCTCCTCTCCAGTGGACTCCGCCTTGAAGTCCCGTGGTCGTGGCCAGGCTTCCTCGCTCAGCTTGAGGAACTCCGGCCCAGTGAACCACCTGTGGTTCTCGTCGAAGTCGCTCGGGATGCCTCGCGTTGCGTCGTCCGCCGGATTCTGGGCGGTTGGCACCCAGCGCCACTCCTGCGGCTTCGATGTGTCCTCAATCTCGGCGAGGCGGTGCGCGACGAAGGGCTTGAAGGTCCTCGGATCAGCCTTGATCCAAGAGAGCACGGTGCTGGATTCCGTCCAGTAGGTCTTCTTCTTCGCTCGCAGATCCAGTTCTTCCCCGATGCTGTGTGCCATCCTTGTCCCCAGTAGCGCTGCTTGAAGTTCCAGTCGAGGGATGGAGACTGGCTTCAGTGGTGTCACTCTCGCTTTTCCTGCTAACAGAGAGATTAGTATCCGGCCGTCGTGGTCCTCCTGCCGCCAGTAGACCGCGCAAGCGTACGCTGTCTCGCTGGCATCGGTGAAGACGTGCAGCTCCCCCTCGGTGCAGAAGTGTGTGATGCACCGTGGTATGCGCAGGTCCCTCAGCAGCTGCAGGTCGTCAAGGTACTGCTTCCAGGACGCTTCGTCTTCTGACTTGACAGCCTCGTCCCAGCCGACGCCGCTTCTCCAGACATCTTGAAGCAGCTTCTTCCCCTGGATGAGCACCGGTGATGCCAACCCCATAGGGTCGAAGGTTGACATCACGGCGCTGGTGACTTCTCGCTTAGTCGGAGTCTTCTCTTCGGCGACGACATCTTGCACGTTCCGTAGGTAGACACGGAACCCCATCTTGTCTTCTTGCGTGAACCAGCGTAGCCCAAGCGTCTTCTCTTCCTTGGACCCGAGCTCGACCTCTTGACTGGAGTCTTCTTCCCCGGTGAGTCTTCGCAGCACCCCTGCGTTGTTCGAAGCCCACCCCCGAAGTATGAACCCCGCCCCCCGATGTATGGTGTCCACCTGGCTGGCCACCCTGACGGCGTCCTCTTCGGTCTTGAAGCAGTGGAGGTAGTCGTCCATGTAGTGGTTGCGCTCCACCGCCCGGACTGCTTCTGGAAAAAGATCTTCTTGTTCGGCCGCGTTCTTGTTCTTCACGTAGATCGCCGTGCTTGGTGAGCAGGCGGCGCCGAAGATGACGGATGTCATCCTGTACTCCGTGGGCTGCCCTGTCCGCTGCTCGCCTCGCCACAGGAACCGCAGACTGTCCCGATCTTCTTCCCGGATCTTGACCTGAAGAAACATCTCCTTGATATCCGCCACCACGGCCACCGGCCACTGGCGGAATCGAAGGAGAACCCCGAAGAGAGACTGGAGCAGATCAGGCCCGGGCAGCAGCGCGTCGTTGAGGCTCTTCCCCCCACACTTGGCTGCAGCGTCGAAGACCAGTCTCTTCTTCTTCTTTGTTGGATGAGTCACGGCGAAGTGAGGGAGGTACCACTTCCTCTTCGACGCAGACTCGTGAGCGACCACCTCCGCGTAGCCGCTGTCCAGCAGGTTCTGTACTTGCTTCTCGTACTCTTCTTTCAGCTCGACGTCTCTGTCCAGCTTCTTCTCGATGTTCTTCAGCCGATTTTCTGCCGCCTTGTAGTTGTCTGGCATCTGTTCCTCTTCCGATTTCCAAAGAAGACCCACTTCGAAGCGTCCATTTTCCAATCTTCGACTGGTCTTCTCGAGGATCGCCAGCGCTCGTCCCTCGGCGTCAGTGCTCGGTCGTCGTGGCTGCACCCCCAGTGATTCCACGGCGAAGTGGTCCTTGATCAGCTGTTCCAGCTCATCTTCCCTCGTGGAGACGTGCGCGCAGCTGAGGAAGTTGACTCTTCTGGTCGCGTGCCCCACATCAGACCCGTGGAGCACCCATCCAAGATGAGTCAGTGATGCGACCGGTTGGTTCCTCTTCCCGCGGCGCATCGATCTGGTGATGATGAGCTCCCAGTTGTCCTGGCCGATCAGCAGCTTCGGTGGTTCTTCATCGTAGTGAAGTTGCTCAGCCAGTTGACTAAGGTGGGCGCACTCTTCGATCCTGGACCTCTCGATTCTCTGTGGAGTAAGACTGATGTTATCGATGGTTCTTACTCCAGAGATCCTCTTCTTCCCGGGCTGGTGGACACCTCTGATGTTGGTGTCGAGACGCATGGAGTCTCTCTTGACGATCGTCTTCCCGCCAACGGTCTCGATGGAGAGGTTCTCCACTGGCCCCCGAAGTCCCAGGTCCGATGCCACCGACGAATCCAGTAGGGTCACTGTTGACCCCTCGTCCAGCAGCGCCAGAATCCTCGCTGATCCTCTGGGTCCGAAGAGCTCCACCGGAACCATCTTCAAGTAGGCCCGAGCTGACCTCGCCGCGTTGACCGGCAACCGGACGTTGGCGACCTGCTTCTCCTCTTCCTTCTTCTCTTCTTTCTTCTCGTCGTGAAGAAGGTGATGGTGCCATCGGTTGCAGGTCTTGCACGCTGGTTTCCTGCAGTTTTCCTTCCTGTGCCGCGCCTGTAGACATTTGAAGCAGACTCGTGCCTTGATCGCCATTTCCCAGCGCTCCTTCTTCCCGGCGTTGAGGAACCTCCGGCATTCCGGTAGCCGGTGGTCCCCTTCGCAGCTGGGACACGAAGAGCTCGTTGCATCTTCCGCGGTGGCGTGGGTCGTCTGGCGTTGAGGTGGTGTCTTCTTAGGTGCGGTCACTTCTTGTGCTGCGTAGGGTCCGCAGCGGTCAGCTTCCCTGTTCAAGAACTTGGAGACGACGATCATGTCCGGATCATCCTCCCCCTTGTCCGCGCTGAAGTCGTACCATCTGTAGCGAAGAACTGCCGGCATCTTCTCCACGATGGTCTTCATCATCTCCGGGGAATGAAGGTACTGCGGTTTCTTCAAACCCCGGATCGTCGCGACGGTGTTGTTTACTTGGCTGGCGAACACGCAGACGTCGCGTGCATTTTCGGAGATCTTCGGTAGGTTTCTGATCTTTTCCAGCTCCAGGAGTACCAGGGCGTCCGGCCTCCCGAAGCGTCGCTGCAGAGCTTCCAAGACTTCTTCGGGTGCGCAGTCGGAGTACAGGAGGCTCTTGATCGCTTCTCTTGCTGCTCCCTTGATGGCTCTTCGCAGTCGTGCCATGTTCTGCACGGCTGTGAACAGCGGCGCCGTATCCCCGTAGACTGTCTTGAAGGCTAGCCACTCGCTGCAGCTACCGTCGAAGGCAGGTAGCTCGTGGAGGTAGCTCGGCTGCGGCGCGTGTCCCCTCGGCGCCGCGCTGATGGCTTTGATGATGGCCTCCGCGAGATCCTTTGCCCCGTCGCTCGATGTCCTCGGAGTGTCCAGGACCTGCTGTTGTTCTTCGGGCTTGACGGTGGAGATGGCCTCGGCCCCAGTTGGACGTCTCTCCCCAGACATCCTCTCCACTGTCTTCTCGACCCACTTCTGGACCTCTTCCTCCCGGTCCTCAGGTTCCAGTTCCACCTCCGAATCTTCATCATCTATCTGGATGAGTTCCAATCTGGCTCGCGCCAGCGCCGTCGCCGCCTGGACCTTCCGTAGCTCCAGGCGCGCCAGCTCAGCCTTTGCTTCAATTTCCCGCCGTTTCCTCGTCTTCAAAGTCTTCGTTGACGAGGCGACCGATTGCGGCCGGTGATGAAGCTTGTCTCCCTCTTCTGGTGCTGGTACCTTCGCCGGAATGGATCTTGACGGAATGGCGGTGGTCTTCGATGCGCCCGTTGCTACGGAGGCACCCGTCGCTGCAGAAGCACCCGGAAGTACCCGTGGCGCCGGAGGTACCCGTCGCGTCGGTCCCCGACGTGGTGCCGGTGCGCGATGACTCCGTCGTGGCGACCGTCTCGTCGCTCTTCTTCGTCGATCCGACTTGGCTCCTGGTGACCGGCATGGCGTCCCGCTGCGGTGTGGCGAATTAATCCGTCTCTTAAGGACCAGCTGTTGCGGTCAAACTCGGTGGTACGACCGCCGGGGGGTGTGCGGGGCGTGGGACGGGCGAGGTAAGAACTCGCCCGTGCGCTGGTTCCGCTCCGCACCGCGCACAGCACCGCAGGTATCCCTGGGTATGCGTCAGTACCCAGAGACGCCCGTGAGGTACTCGTGGTCGGCGGGGGGGGAAGGTACCTGGTAGGCGGCCTAGAAACAATTCGCGTTGATTTAGCGTCGGTAGGCCGCACTACCAAGACCAGCACCACTTGAGGGCCCCTGGTTCCCTATCCTAGCTATCTTCCTAGCTTGCTTCCTAGCTTGCTTCCTAGTAGGCTTCCTAGTGGGGTCCAGGTGTCTTCAATGAAGAGAGGGTTTTTTCTTAGGCTTCTTTATTCCTTGTTGTTCCTCCGAGGCTGGCTGGTTTCGAACTGATTTTACGACCCAAATGTTCCTACTAATAAACCGTCAAAGTGCCGGCAATCGACACGCTATCCCGCGAGAACGGAGAGTGAACGGCGCGACACGCGCCGTCCCTCTCCCACCTACGCGCTCGCCCCATCCCGCTTTCGCGAGTTCTACCTATCCTATTCTATCAGCCAACCTCGCTATACAATTTATTTACAAGTAAACCTATTTACATTATCAAATAAAATATACAAACAAAAACTTAGAACTAATTACAAAAAAATCTTATTAACTAGTTCTGTCGCCGTCACTGATAAAGTTTAACGCCTCCAAAACACAGGCGCGTTTATTCTCCGTTAAAAGGAGTCTTTTCGACTCCAACTTTTCGAGATGTATCTATGTCAGTAACTGACCAATATGAGTTACTTGGTATGTCGTTAACTTCAAAGAGACAAAAGCCCAACTATCCGCCAAAAAGCTGGGAACCCTTGCAAAGGTGAGTCAGTACTTCACTTCGGAACAATTGCTCGATCTGTACCAAGCGCAGGTGCGTTCATGTATAGAGTATTGTTCTCATCTTTGGGACGGTTCAGCCAAATAATAACTTGAGGCTCTGGAAATCATTGACCGAAGAGCGAAAGACTTAAAGAAGAAAGAAGAGACTTATTAACAGCGACCAGTTGACTGATGCAAAACTTCAGAGGTTAGGGCCTCGTCGCATGGTGACGAGTCTCTCGGTATTTTATCGGATACATTTCGGTGAGTGTATACAACGGAACTACACAATCTGATTCCCCCATCCCCATTCTATTATAGGACATCGAGACACCGCGACACCGCTATATGGTAGACATTCCACTAATGCGGACGAAGCGTTATGCCTCCACATTCATTATGCGAACTGCAAAAGAATGGAATTACTTACCTGAGTTTGTGTTCCCTGATAAACACAATATGGGAATTAAATCGTGAGTGAATAGACATCTTCTGGGCACGGGCACGTGCTCCATCGTCGACCGCATCGTCACTTACCATCAAGTGAGATAGCGGTCAATCGTTTGCCTATCTTGATTAAAAAAACAACATATATAGATTTTTTGTTATTTTAAAGTTGTTCAAACCAAGCTGAGCTACTTGAATTTTTATTAATTGAACATTGTCTAGTCTAGAATATACAATATTTCAATATTAGGGTCAAATTTAAATCCTTTGCTTTCGTTATCTCCTTAGAGATTTCAGTTTTCAGAACTGTTTTCAATCACTCTAAATTATGTAATACGTCTTAATTTTCAGAGACAAAGAACTGATTAGCGTTTACAATGGCACTATTGCTCACCAAGTATCTAGGAGGCATAGTTTCGAACATAAAATGTTTGCTCATTGCATCAGTACTGGCTTTGGTGAGAAAAAAATATAATTTCATATCCATATCATCCCTATTCTTAGCAACTATCTTTATTAAACTATTTTTTTCAGTTGGCATCGACGCACTATGCGAATACCTATTCAAAAGTTTGGAGCCTGTACTACCATCACCGGTTTTTACAATAAATACTGATTCCACCATAAAGCCAGCAAATAAGCAAACCACTATAACAGACACTTTCAAAGAACGCAAGAGAAAAAACACACCAGAATATGATATAACACAATCCAAGGAAAAGAAAAAACGCGGTAACGCTATAATCGAAAATTTCAGATTTCTTAAAGAATCGTTCAGAAAAACTTCTAAAGAACTGAAAAAAGACTTGGATAAATCAGCAGTAATGTCTCATAAGATATTGCAGGAACTAAATCAGTTGGAAAAACCTGAAAAATTAAGTGAAATCATAGTACTGAATCAAAATGTAAATGGAAATAGCAACGAGCTTTCAACAGATATTCATTCGAATCTTTCATCAATGCCAGATATGAATACTGAAATAATTGATAGTGATGAATTCGTAGATGATGAAAAGATTAACGACTTATTGAATAAAATTGAAAGTGAAATATCAGAAGGAAACCTGAACTCAGATCTCCCCCATGTAGATCTTAGCTCCACAAAGAATGCACAGAATGTCCAAAGTTCAGTTTTCATAGACCCATGTTTCTATAAGAAGATTCAAAGAACCAATCCTGATATTGACGACTACATAATAAACAATAATTCAAAGAAACATACACAGAAAAAAGTAAAATCAAATTACAATTTTATAGCCTTACTCGAGAAAAATATTGATCTAAGTGATGAAGAAGAACCACCTCCAATAAAAAATAGTGGATTCTCAGAAACAATCAAAAGTCAAATAGAAAAGTACTTAGAACATACAAAACTTATTTCAAAAGTACCTCACAAAGTGGTAACAGAGTTGTTACAAGACTATAATACTTCGAAAACAGTGAATGAAAATACAGATACGTCTAACCTAAGCACAAACATGATAATTAGTATTCCTAATACGGAAGCTCGCAAAGATAATTTCCACAGTCAGTTAATAGACAATGAGCAAAATAAACTGAATAAAAAATGTGTTACAAATGGAAACGAAGAAGTTTCAATATCAGGGGCCAAAATGAAATACTACCACACCATTGCAATTAACGATATTAATGACACAGTTGTAAAAACTATTGCTTCACACGATAATAAAGCACTTGGAAATAATGACACCATTGATGAAAAACCTGTCATTGACGCATCCGTTCAGAATGCGAGCTCTGCAGGAAATTCTTACAACTATGATGACATGAATAACATTAAGGAAAGTAGCTCCGTGGCACAGAAATCAATTTTATACACAGATGACAGCATTTTGACAACAAAACGCGATCATATAACTGAACAAAATCATAACGATAATACGGAACGTAATACAAAGAGTTACCTTTTTGATGAAGCTTCAACAAAATCAAATACAATGGAATACTCAACTGCGGTTGATCCATTACCTCATTCACAAATACAGTCCTTAGTTTTTCCTGAAAAACCTGAAGCTCAGATTTATTGTAGACAAAATAATACAATGGCTGCTATAACTGATATGAAAACATCAAGTCATGGAAATCATTCTCTAGACTTTCATTCAGGAGCAAGGCCATTTTCAACATCAGCCAACTATATTAATAACAGTGATGGTAATAAAGCAAAGAAACAAAATATAAACATAAGAAAATATTCATTTTCATCAACTAAAACTGATATTATTAATAAGGGCATTGATGTTCAGGTAATCAGGAATACAAAGATAGATTTGAATATAACTGAAATCATTTCTCTAGAAGGCACAGGTAATCGTGAACCACAAGTAATTGATACAAAAGACGAAGAAATATTAAAATCAAAAAACATGTGCATAGATTTTTTGCCAGTGACATTAAAAAGTCATGCTCGGAATAATGAAATTCAATACGCCGCATCAGTTCAAAATAGAAACAGTGATCACAATGAAAATGTTGACACGGATCTTAAATGCATACATGCTGGGAAAAATTATACACAAAGTTTTTCTCCGCAAAAAATACTCGCTACTACTCTACCTCAACGATATCAACAGTTTGATAATTTAGAACAAATAGCTAACACAGATCACAAAAGCGTCCATGAAGAGAAAAAATATGACCAGATGTTAACTTCAGGCAAAATATTTATACCTCCTCCACCACAATTCAACCAGCGATGTAATCAGATGATAAAAGTTGATATAGATACAAAGTGCACACTTGCCCCAAAAAAAGATATACAGACTCTTATATCCAGAAAAATATTTATACCACCAATACAAAGCAATAAGCAAAGTCACCAAATGGATCAGAACGCTCTTGTGGAGAATAATAATACACCGGCTTTTACTCTGCAATCAATATTTACACCTACTTCAGAATTAGATGGACAGTGTAACAATATAGAGCAAACAGCATACAAAACGGACAGTCAAGCAGTGAACAAATCGGAAAACGACGTTAGAGATGGAAACCTAAATAGGATAAGTACGAGTCCACAACAAGATTGCAATCGACTCGAAAATATTCTTAAAAAATATAGCAAGCTTTTGAGGTAACAAAATATGATAACTTATTCGAGACAATTACTTAATTATGTTTACATTTACTACAATAGTTATATTTACTTTTATTCCAGGAAGAATAACACAGGAAATCTTAGCCAGACTATTTCGCAAACTAAAGCAGTGGATAAAGATCTATCTAACTCGGCTCCGGAAAAACCAAAAAGACCATTTAAGATTGCTGATATTCACAATTTGAACACTGCTTTACCAAGTAACCTGATAAACGAAATATCTAAGCCAGAACACTTTAGTGTGATTGTTACAGATTCACCGAATCGAGAAAACATAGTTGCAAATTCGATTGGACCAAAACATACCATTCATTTTCAAAAAGCAGAACCAATAAGAGAGTACCAGGATTATTTAAATCCCATCGAATCAAGTAAAGACTTCATAATCGAAAGTAAAAATCCAAACGTAGGTAAAGGAATTACTGCAAATATTTTAGAAGATTTCCCCGAAAACAACTCACACTTTAACACTATTGAAGAATTAGAACCAAAGAAAACCGATGTCGATTTCAATATTGACCAATCAATGTTTAATCCTAAAACTCTTCTGCAATGTCTTAGTAACGATGAGCCCGATGACATTGTCCCGCCTCCTCGTGAATTTTGCGATGAAAGTTATTCAGAAATACATGACGAATTAACACTTCCTAGAGATTGCTACGATCCTATGGGCTGGGATCAATTTAATAAAATAAATGAAAGTATTTTTCAAGACGAATCTCATATTGAACTAACGCCAACGAAAGAAATAGAAACATGGACACTGTCAGAAAAAGATGAAAGCTGCGAAAGCCTTGCTTCATCGTCCAGCTTTAATCGCAGACGATCTTTCACGATAATGCATAATTCAAGTAGCAGTCAGATTCAAAGTCCTTCAGTGACGACGATCAGGCAAAATCTAGGAAGGTTCAATTTTTGTCGTAAAAAGAAGCTTCTACCAAAAACGTGAAAGTCCTTAACTTTCCTTGTAGTAAAGATTAAAATTGTATTTGTTAAATTAAACGCTAACTAGAATCCAGTGTTTTTGGTTGTGGTTGTTAGGTATATCTGCAGATACGAAATCTTTGATGATTCAAAAACGTATACAACCAAATTCTTAAGGTTTAGGTAAATATTATTATTATCATACTGAGACTCGTAGCACTCCACCGCAAATCGCAATCGCAAATTGCTCCATCTAATACATGGAGCCGGCCTTATTCGAGTATAGCGGTACAACAGCTGCAGAACCACCAAAGATTATCCGTCGGCGTCGTTCGAAGTTCGTTCCTAAGGCACGACTACATACTGCGATTTCGCCCGCGTTGACGATGATGAAAAATATCCATTTATATCTTCCTATGTTCAAAATTAAAAATAAATGGGCACTGCAATTATGGCGCGATTGAGTAACAAACAATATTTAAAAACTTTCACTGTAAGTACATAGATCTGAATACTTGCACGAGCTGGAGAGGTACAAGTCCATAGTTTAGGTAATAAATATCTCGGGACTTAATCGCGCTAAAAAACTATTTTTCTTTACCTCGACGTTTCGGCCAAGTTGCATTGGCCATGATCTCGAGAAGACTGGAGAATGCGGGTGTCAGCGTGGGAAAGGGGCGAGTATTATCTCCACTTGTACTACATACTTCCCGCACTTGTAATTTTTAGAATAGAATATGGTTTATTGTATAACTTGTGTACATTTTTAGGTGTTATTATTATTTATTATAAATACGTCACAACAGTTTATCCTTTTCGGACATACAATAATATTTACAATACAGAAGTGATTTTTATTTTTTAAATTTTATGTTAGTGATAGTCTTCTCGAGACCATGGCCAATGCTACTCGGCCGAAACGTCGAGGTAATTAAAAATAGTTTTTTAGTGCGAGATATTACGTAAACAATGTGTTCGAATCGCAAAAGTTTAAAAGTTACAGATCCAGTCACAGAGAGGCTATGATCGGACGATTGAACTCGCGCTTGACGGCCGTGTCCCAATGGAGTGATCAAAGATAATGTTATCACTCCGTTGGGGTTGGTTAGATTCAAAGTGTCTCTTCTCCGCCAAACGGAGACCTTTTCATATATCTCCAACCTTTCAAGATGTGCCATACCGGTAGCTAATAAGCTTGATCAACTTGGCGTTACCTTGCTAAGGTCAGGCAGTACTTCACACCGGAGCAGCTTCTGACTTTATATCAAGCTCAAGTCCGATCGTGTATACGGTGGGGTACTGCGGCCACCTTTGGGATGGATCCGCTAAGTACCAGCTAGAAGCTGAGTCTATTGACCGGCGAGCCAAAAGACTCATTGACGATAGCAAGCTAGTTGAGTCAAAACGACAGTCTTAGTCACCGACGTAAGGTAGCAAGGTTATCGGTATTTTACTCTACCTAGCTGACCTCAATACTGTTGAAATATATGGGCTACTTAATTGACAATAATATAGAAATAAAACAACTACGTAAGCGACACCAATTTATTAAATGAAGTTAGAGCAGAAACAATGCTTAGCAAAAACCAAAACATTTCAAATGATTTATGATAATGAAGGTGAAATACAATGTTGATGTTAGTGATAATACTCTAAGATTAACATTATTATTCTCGCGATAACCGCAAGAACAAGTAAAACCAAGACTCACTAAACACAAAATAATAAGTGAACTACATGTCCCAATCGCCGAACATGCCACTCTATTTAGTCGGTCTTGGTTGAACAGAACTCCAACCCTTTACTCGAGTAGTCTTTTCTAACTTGAACAGTGCGATGTTTTACAAGGGCAGGTTGAACTCACACCATTCAATTTAAAAGAAACTGGGTGCGTGCAGGTTCCTCGTCATTGCCCGCTAACTGGGAAGCATCAAGCATCGACGACGACTCTGTACAGGTAAACATGTTACAACCTCTATACTTTGCATTAAAATAATGCCCATTTTCACAGGCAAGGGATCCTAACTTCTTCACCACTAATTCCAGTGACAGTATCATCCTAGCACTTTGTTCTCAGCTTCCCTGCAAAGTTCTCATCCATGAAGTCAAAAGAAAACCTAGACATCACTGGTACAAAAATAAGAACAATCTACAATCCTGCCTCTTTCTATCACTTAGGTTACCAACCCTTGCACTTTGTAAGAAGTTCTTCCAAGTTCAAGTGAGTTGACTGCGCGTCGGAGCTTGTTACAAAGCAAAGGTCGGGCAGTTCGTCAACAAGACAAATTCTAGCTGAGAATATTTTTTCCGTTTAATGCTCAGCATGTATGAGTAATTACTCACAACACTTAACTAAATTTAATTAAACAAGTTTGTATATAATATGTCTGTTACAACATAATAATAGTATTTATATGATTGGCTACGCCATGACTACATTTTTACATTAAAAGCTAAGACTTTCGATTTGGATAAGTAGATAAATAGATATAATTCATTTCAATACGAATGCAAAAACATGCCTAAATAATGCTGAATATTAAACTGGAAATATAGTCCACACTTTTTTTTATATTTTTATTTTTTATTTATTTTTTTGTATTTTTTTTGTTTTTTATATATCAGTAATTTCCACGCTGGGAAAATTACACTAATTCTATGCAAAGTATAGCTTGTATTATTTTATATGACCACTCCATACTTTGTTTCTTTAATGTTTACGGGCTATGCAATTTACCCTCGCACATTGGCAGTAATAGTACTTAAGTGAGCAATCACTTGCCGATGTACATTTATTAAACAAAATGAACATCTACAACTAAAACATAAAACTTGGAAACCAACATCAAGAAGAATGAAACGCTAATAAGAAAAAAATCACAAGTAAGATACTGCAAATATGCCAGTTATAAAGCATAGCCCAAAGTGCTGCAGGCACTTGGACAATGCCATTATTCAAATGGGAAGTGGTGATAAATATAAGTTTTGGCTCAAAACCTGGCGACATCAATAGCGCACTGATTTTTGGGAATTATTGCTATCAATATTGTTTATCTCCCAGTCCCTATGTTATTGGAAGTGGGAGAGCCGCATTGATGTCGCAAGTTAATGAGTTATTCACTTCTTGGTCATGATTTTGAGGTATTCGAGAGCGTTCTGTGCGGCAGACGCCTGAGCATCTTTGCTGGTGAGGCCGGCTCCCTGGCACACAGCGACAGGCAATGTGGATAGCTGGACTAGGCATTGGCACAGGCCGGTCATCGACCTCTCTTCGATATCCACATAAGTTACTTCAAACGACTGCTCTGAAGCGATCTCTTGCAAGAATTGGACAAAGTTAAAGTCCTTGTTGTTCAACGGAGTAGACTGTAATATATAAATCATTTAAAATACCATGTAAAACATAATTATAAGCAGCTACTGATTTGGTTATTCCAATAGTAACATTACCCACATGCATTAGAAATGACAATTAATCTTGAATTTTTGAAATGTATAACAAATAAATATTCATGCTTAGTAATCAAAACGAGTCGTACCTGCAACTTGGCCAGGTTGGGGCCGACAGACTGTTTGAGATGTTTGTGAAACTGCGACACCTTGTGGCTGTGACTCGTAGTCAGAGTAGCGATTTTACTATCTTTCAAGTCGGCATAACGGGACGCGAGACCACCCTAGAAAATAACACGGATTATAAAAACATTTCAATTTAGACAAGAGGCAAAAGTCCGAACCTGCAGGAACCGACCGAAAGATAGTAAAACACCTGGCCAAGTGCTTTCAGAATGAAACAAAAGCCACATTTCGGCTAAATCTCTGGTATCTGTTTGTGTGGACAGAAACACAATTTTGAAAAGTCTGACATTTTACCTCAAGTTGCCATCTAAGATAACCCAGCTTTTACAGTGGGCAAGTCTCAGCCCTCTGCACCGTGGGTCCTGGGTACGATTCTCGGCAGGAGCACAATTTTCCTTCCCATGGGACATTTGTGCTTTTGGTTCTAGTTGTAATTGTGTGTGTGCTACGTAAATGATTCTGGCACACAATATGAGTCTTTGAACTTAATGTGGGGCTGTGAGTATGAGTTTTTTTTATTGACCAAATGAACTGGCTATTATCGAGTATCAAAATAGGATGATTAATTTTAATATTGTTTAGCTTAGCATGTTTAAAGTTTGTTACCTCTTCTTCAGGCTGGAAAGACTCTGGGGGGTTGTCTTGCAGAGCTTGCCACATCTTGTAAGCGGCCTGGCGTTTAGCTAGCTTCTTGGACTTGCCTGTGCCCACTTCCCGGCGCTTCAGCAGAGTGCAGATGATAGTAAACTGGCGCTCGTGAGGCAAACCTGCTTGGATAAAAAGTTCGGCCTTCGGATTCAATCAGCATAGGAAATAATTGTCGGCAATACTATGACCATGACTAAACACACAAATGCAAAATTTTATCCCTGAAATCATGGCCTTTGCAACAGAAATAATGTATATATTTACTGCTATCAATGTACAACATCAGATGAATAAATAAAGGAGCATCAGTTTTTCTCCTCAAGGAAAATTTGTTTTTCTGGTTCTGGTTGAGATGTTAATGTTTCTAGCACCCACGACACAAGTCATAGAACTTAGTGTGGGGCTGCGAGTGTGAAAGCATTTATGTTATGTTTGTTTCTTTGTAATGTGAAATGAATAGTTGTACAAAACATCCTATTATGATGAAACTTTTGTTGATGGTTTCCAACATAGTACCAACACCATCATCATCAACACAAATGAGACAGGAAACAGTTATATAATAGAAAAGATATTACAGTATCCCGAGTGTGCTGTGTATGCGAGTCCCGTACACATTTCATAGTTATGAACCATGATTTTCATTTTACTTTTTATTGGAATTACCGGTTGTAGATGTAAGAAAAGATACAAAAGAATTCATCAAGTTTGTGGGCTTTAATTATTCACGCAATATAATACAATTATACTTACGTCTATTGACATTGTCCTCGTTTTCTGCATGGTAGGAAGGTGGGGGCCAGAACCGAGACATGCACAGTTCTTGCAACCAACCCACAGGGTTGCCGATGAGTTTGTCCTCGAAGGAGGTCACTACGGCTGGAGCTGGGCTGAAATTATAACAGTCTTAATCAAGTATATGCTTAGGACTGTTAACCTGTCACTGTTATTATAAATTTTTCTTTCTTCAATGAACTCTGGAGGTATGTCAACCATATATGGATGGCGTTTCACAGTTTGAACATGGTAGGAAGTTGGACTCAAATAAAACATGCACATTTAGGTTGACTTTACTTTGGTACTGTCTCAAATATGAAGTTTGAATTATTTCTGCGCCTCTGCCATTTACTTCATTTAATTAATGCATAAACCACTGACATTTAAAAGTAGTATGCCCATAATACCGCATCCATAACAGTTAAAGCACCCTAGGTCTTACAAACTTCGCTTATCATAACGCAAACTACACACACACTGGTCCACTAAAGGTCGAACAATCAGATACAATAAACTAAGTAACTATTAGTCATCTGTGACAGTTTGCAGCAAGATGCACGCAGACACGGACATTCATATGCTTCACCCATAGTTGGATGAGGTTACATCCATATTTCTTTTATAAGCTTGTAAGACGGAAATATAAACATTAGTAATACTTACGGCTCTGGTACATTGCCATTAGTGTTGGTCTCAGTAGGAGTGGCTCCAGTCAGTTTGTCGAGCAAGGCCTTGGCAGCGGAGTGTTTAGCTTCCTTTTTCGAACGTCCAGTCCCCATAGCTGGAACACATTCTAAAGTTCGTAACAAACCTGTGATACTCAATAAATGTAGTTTTATAAAATAATCCTAAGATTAACTAAATTACCTATGTGTAAGAAAATTTGTTTTGAAGTCAATGATTATGTTAGCACAAGGAAGCATGGAGGCAAACTGCATAATCGCTTTCTGGCAACTGCAAAATATAAATAAACCTAGGTTGATGTAACTTATGTTTTTGGATTTTTCTTGAGACTACCAAATCTGGCAATTACAATCATTAACTTTCATGTGTGCCTCTATGGGGCCTATGAAATAATAAATTACAAATTTAGAATGCTGTGCATGGCAGTGTTGATACACTTATATTTATATCAGACTATTAGGAAGGAATCTTTAATGGTACTTCAGTTATATTTTTCTATTTATTTTATGAAGTTTATTCTAAATTCTGCCGTAGTCTTTGTTCCCTTAATGGTATAATCTGGGACTCTTCAAGTCTAGAGTGAAAAGGTATCTTCTAGGTAAGTATGCTACATTTTGGCCGTATCATTACTTTCCATCAGGTGAAAAAAAGAATGAACCAATAATTATCATAACTAGAATAAATATATACGAAACTTAGTCTAGACCACTGCCAGTAGGCAAAGTAGCCAAAATGTTGAGTATTGTCATGTTGAATTGCAATGCTAATTGTATTTGTCCAAAAATTTGCCAGCATTTTGGTCACGCATTGCCTCAACCAAACACCCTGACAACTCTTTGTACCTTGTATGTGCTCCAGGTCACCATTTCGATGTTGTGTTAATTTATAGTTGTTATTATAAGGGTCAATCAATTAATCTACCCACTTTGCCTACATAGAAATTATTGATTTGTTTGGTCAACTCAAACAAAAAAATCAATTGTTATTTTTCCAAGTGAGGGTAGGTAAATTAGTTGATTGAGCATTGTATGTAATTTTTAACTGACTTCACAAAAAAAGGAGGTTCTCAAGTCGAATGTATTATTTTTGTCTTTATGTGTGTTACCTTATTGACGGTAAACCGATTTTGAAAAATTTTCTTTTGTTTAAAAGATGTTGCTTTTGAATTTGTCCCATTTAAATTTAATCAAGATCTGATCAGTAGTTCTTGAAATGTCGTCAGTAATGCGTGTTTAGTACATCTATTCTGATCAAATTCCAAAGATAAAGCCGTCAAGTCTGTTTTCTTGCCTTTAGCAAGCAAAGCTTAAAAAATTATTTAGCTTCAGTAGGTTGAGATTCTTTAAAAACTTACCTACAATATCAGCAACAGTGACACGGTAGCGGAATGTAGGTTCATGGATCATGCCTTCAATCTGCACCAGCTCATACTTTGGAACCGTGCCTCGGCGAGCCAGCAGCTCTTGAAGCACCGAAACAGGGGTCTTCATCGGCAGAGCTTCCATTTCCTGTTATGAAACCATTGTTATGTCATATTGTCTTACAATCCTTGTTACGCTATTGATGTGGGTTGCAGAGCTTAGCTTGCATATCTGATGTAGTTTTTAGTACTAGATGTGCAGACTGCAAACTATACTAACTTAACTATGTGAGCTTACTAAAATATGCGAAGCTCGTTAGAACTTAGTTTGAACTTCACAACACTGACTGAGTTTTCGCTTAGTTCTTGGTGTACTTGGGGCATATTCTTAGTTTAGATTAGATAAGCTTCGGCATAGCTTAGTTTTTGGTCTGCAACCAACAATGCTCACAGAGTGTTCCATATTACAAAATATCCTAGAAAAAAACTTGAATGTTTATATAAATGTTTCCAGCACCCACAACAAAAATCACTAAACATAAAACACTTTTAAGCTTTCACACTCACAGCCCCACACTGAGTTTGATGACTTGTGTCATGGGTGCTAGAAACATTCACATCACACACACAATCACAACCAGAACCAGAAACACAAATTTTCGTTGGAGAGAAAACTTTATGTTCCTGCCAGGAATCGAACCCGATACCCCTGCTTAGGAGGCAGACATCCACCCAACTAAGCCAACAGGCAGTTCAACTTTTTGTGAGGTTGTGTGAAAGTGTTTTGTTTTTCATTTAATATCTTGCCTATCTTGACAGATTTGCAAGTTTTGGTGGTCTTACCCTTTTAGCAGCCTCATCAAGAGGAAGTCTCTCCAAGTTGCTATTAGGTTTGGGCCGGCTCTGGTAACGCCGACGATTGCCATGTGGTGGGTGCTCTCCGTCTGGCCCTGCTCCATGCACTGGCATGCCGTGAACCACTCCTGGCAACCCTGGCACCGGATGGGGGTGCACAACATTGCCGTCCATCTGTCATAGATAATAAAACAGAAGTGAGTCTTCAGATTTTAATCCGAATATTATAAAAGAGTACCTCAAAAAGAGAAATAAAAACTTATTATCACGATCATATGGAGGTATCATGTTGAAATTAATCACACTAATATTATAAACTAGCAGCAAAACTGTGGCTTCGCCGCTATTATTAGGTTGAACAGTAGCCTATGTGATACTAGGTATAAGCTTTGTACATTCCATACTTCATCCAAATCTATTAAGTACAGTGTGATGAAGAAACAGATACACTTTCACATTTCTTTAGGTCAAGAAGAATAGCTATCTTCTAGGCACGTAGAATGCTTGTCTCCAGCCCCATCATCCCTTTCCACCAGGTGAGATAATAGTATAATGCTTGCCGAGCACAAAAAAAAAACATTTACACACAAACTTCCAGATTGATAATAGTGATCTGAAAAGATATGGCCATTTGATATTTAAGTTTTATTTGTTAGGTTGGAAAATGAAAACCATGGTCCACTACCATGAAGAATTTTATGACTTATTGTTTATCATTACTGTTTATTACTGAGAAATTTATTGCAGTCTTGCCTACTTTCAGTAAATGATCACATCTATGTGAACGCAAGTGCAATATAATTGGGCATCAACAACAAAAACAAAAACAATGTGACATTGAATAAAATTCTTACCATGCTAAATTACAAGGACTATTTTAACTATCAAAATTGAAGTCCCATAAAAAAAATAGCTTGAATAAATTTATAGTTAAAAATGAATAAAATTAATTTTGAAGTGATCCGCCAAAAAATATGTTTGAATACTTTTTGAAAATTTGATAAATTAATTTTCATGTGATCCTTCATCATATCGCAAGAAAGCAATCAGGAAAATTCTATTATGAAAGTCAGCTAGACCTCCATCAATCAATAAATGAAAAAGGTCAATGACACTATGTAGATCAAATGGCCTTCAGCCTGCTAGTCCTCTCAATCAGCTGATTGTCTCATTCAACAGACTAGGACTTTTGATATCGTATTTGTGTAAAATGGAATAACTTACGAGAATTAGGACAATTTTAATAGGTTTATGGCATTATATTTAGTACAGCTTACGCATTCACGCCACGCTACACTGATTATCTAGGTACCGCACCTACCTGTATCATATGGAGGGCGTTGGATTGCAAATGCCGGTATTGGACGAACATTACCGTTAGTGAAATTGATTTAGTTGTTAAATACGATAACGCAGTTCGTTATGTTTGACGTAATTGATAGAAATTCGTTCTCAGCTTACGCGTTACGTGCGGAAATTAAAATTGATAAAACATGTGATCAATGACATGGCGCCCGCCGGCCATTACATCTACTCAAAATGGCTACGCCGCATGCCGGTTTGAAATAGCAACATTAAAATTAACGCATCGGATAACGGATTACGAACAACCAATACTTGTTTAGATTGCTCTACAAATAAACATTTATATGCACTTCACAATACACGATAAACTATTCAGCCAGCACAGTAAATCCGAAATCGATTACACACAGCTACATGGATGAGGTTCGACTTACCATTTTCATCAAACTATCGACGTACTGCAGATTGACACTGTAAGGAATACAAATCTATTGTTATCAACGTAATTGAGTAAATAACTAAATATTGTAATTATTGTTTAGCAATATAATGAAAAAACTAACCACTTCAGCAGTTTCTCCGCGCCGAATGAAAAGAACGAATTAAATTGACATTTGTTGTTTGAAGTAGTTGAAGTTGACACTTGCTTGCTTTTATTTTTTTTAGGCAATGCATGTAAATTTAATCATATGGTAAATAAGAATCATATGAGAACAGAAACAAATAAAATTGTATTGCTGGTATCTATCCAATAATAATAATCAAATAATCAATATCCTATAATTATATTCGGGTAGAATATAATTATTATTTTCTATGGTTCTATCTATACTTCTATACTAATATTATAAAGAGGTAAAGTTTGTTTGTATGTATGTAAAAGGTAATCTCTGAAACTATTGACCCTATTCTGAAAAATCTTTCACTAATAGATAGCTACACTATCCCGAGTAGGCTAAGTTTTGTTGGGATAAAAGTTAGTTACACATCAGTTCGAAATAATAATATTCGTAAGACAGATACAGATTTGCTAACTAGCCGCTTTATCGGCGTACGCGGAATCAACAGTTAGACATAGGCGAATACAATGTATGGCAAGAATGTTGGCCTTCGTGAGTTTTAAAATGAAGTCCGCGGCAGCATATATCTAAAATGTAGCTCAGAAAAAAACGGAAAAAAATTGCAGCTTCTGTTTTGTTGGCTTTTTGAGGCATTCAACATCATTCCTTATCAAAATAAACTATTACATCGTCTTACGTAGTTCACGTAGATACAATTTGCCCTCTACTGCATAGACTCAAGTCATAATACTTTTAGTGTGGGGCTGTGAGTGTGAAAGCGTTTATGTATACACATAAACGCTTTCACACTCACAGCCTAAAAAGCATACGCTTTTGTTTACCCGGGCGATGCCGGGCGAGTCAGCTAGTATCTTATATTCTAGTATTTTTTGAGAACTAACAGTCCTCTCATTTTTGGCGTACAATATTTTTTTAAATAAATAATATATATCAAACAATTGGTAATTCGGAATACCAAAATCCAACCCCCTTTAATTATTGTATTTTTTGTACCAACTCTTATAACAACTAAGTGCCTACTAAAAGTTCACCCTTAGATACTGATACCTCACGACAATTAATTGACAACTGTCGAACATAATTAAACGCAAACAAAGCTTAAAAAAAACCGACTTCACCGCTTTACCTTCCGAACTTTAATCAGAATAGATGTACTTAACACGCATTATTGAAGATATTTCAAGAACTACTGATCAGATCTTGATCAAATTTAAATGCTCTCACAAGAAAGCAAGAGCAAAGGTAAAAGCTTGGCATTAGACACTGACTTACGAGGCCACGAAAGATCTAGTCAAGACTGACCAATTCCCTATCTTGCCCCACCTCCGCGAGGGACTGTTCACGGGGGTTTTTTAAGTAGTTTCGAGCCCCACACATCCCTTTCCTTCACACCTGGAAAGGAAGAAAGGTGGACATAACTAAAGCCGTTTTTTGAGATAGACCCCGGGGTAGGTACTAGGTACCTACTGTCCTTTGTAATTTCTTTTAAAGTCGGTAAGGTTTTTAGCAGGACTAGAATTTCAAAACTTTGTTTACTGTTAATATAATATGTTAATATAACTAATTATAAACAGTACCTAAATAGTAACGATGAGGAGCACCCTCGATAGGAGCCAACCTTGAGTGCCGTAGCCATATCATGGTGACACTTAGAATCCGCGTTTATTTAACTACGATAACTCTATCGTAGTTAAATGAACGCGGACAACAAATTTCAGTCATATCAGGTGAGATAGTGGAGGAACGCTAGCCTATCAGAAGTAGTAAAAACTGAAACAGAACTCATCTCCAAATAATGCTATTATGTATTTCGAGAAAGGACTGCGTGTTCTTAGGTATGTGAAATAACTGAAATGATTTGGACGAAATTTCTCGTATACATATGCCCTTTTTATCGATTAACGAGATTATATTAATATAATTTTTTTACTGTAGGTAGATTTAATTAAAAGGAAGTTTTAATACGTACAAACTAAACAAAAAACTAACCAAAAATAACTACAACTAAATATTATTCGCTTATTAAGTCGCTCAGCGAGCTATGGAAAGAGATGATCGGTGTATCTCTAAGGGATCGAATCCGGAACGAAGTAATTCGCCAGAGAACGAAAGTTAGCTTATTAAAGGATTAGCAAGCTGAAGTAGCAGTGGGCT
The DNA here is from genome assembly GCA_948107665.1 of Lomographa bimaculata. Taxonomy (NCBI): domain Eukaryota; kingdom Metazoa; phylum Arthropoda; class Insecta; order Lepidoptera; family Geometridae; genus Lomographa; species Lomographa bimaculata. The sequence continues at coordinate 7,216,469 of OX403597.1, forward strand.
AGTCACATATGCCGCATAACTGACAACCGTTGGAGTAGACGAGTTCTGGAGTGGAGACCGCGAATCGGTAAGCGTAGCAGAGGACGCCCTGTGACTAGGAGCGACGAGATACGTAGAGCTGCTGGTAACGACGAGTGGCGAGCTTTGGGAGAGGCCGAGTATGATGATGATGAAATATTATTATTAAATAAAACAATGTAGTTTCGATGTACCGTTTATTTACTTTGTTTTGTCAAATTGTACTAAAATTATTACATACATGGCTGCAGCTGCGACTAGCTGAAAAACAAATAAAATGTAAATGTAAGACAAGTAACTCGCCCGCCGTTGAGTAGGTTCTCAATTCAACTGTATGTTTTTTTTGTATGTATGTTACGCGATAATTCCGCCAATTATGAATCGATTATGATGGTTCTTTTTTTGTTTGGTAGATCATACTTTAGAGGTGGTGTCTGGTAGTAAGATATAATTAATAAAATATCTCTATAAAGGTCGCCACAAATACCGCGGAAAACCACGATTCCGCTACCACCACAGTAATTGGCACGACCTTGTACGCTGATACCAAGGCAGCATTCTTGTGGTGCTTGCCTAGTGCGATTGCCTCTGCTCTCCCACCGGCGATTGTTTGGGTAGAAGGCAGTTGGTAGAATGCGAAGGTTCTCGCGTACGCGGCATCCCAGATGAGACAACATAATGAGGATTTTAGTCAAGGAATCAGCGTTAGTCCACCCGGGCGCTTACCATCAGAACGCGAAAGGCAATGAGATATGTGCTCGCACGAAATCTCATTCATAGCATGATTTCGAGGCCTCCGTCCGGCGCAGCGAGTAAAGCTAAGTGCGTGACGGCCCACTCTCGTTCTAATAATATATACATGCAGCTCGCAGACCGCACAGCCGAGTCGGTATCCCGCAGTCACCCTAAGGGTCACCCTCTACGTCCAGCAGCGAGCCCAAGTGAGATAATGTGGTAGGGCATGCAGCCCGAAGCCAGTCTCCGGTTTAAAGATGGCTTACTACTAGACACGTGGGATGAGAGTAGACAAACAAGTTTACATCTTTCTTCATCATCTTGTGAGCTAAGCATACCGTATACTCACCTTGAATGTAAGAGTAGCATCAAGAGGAAAATAGCCATAGACCGTTAGATCGCTTCCGTGAAAAATCATAGTAGACGAGAAGTGTTGGACCTTAAAAATATGAAAGCATTAACATATTTTATACTGCACAAAATGCTCCAGGCTAGGACCAGGTAACCCTAATAAACAAACAATTTTTTTATGCTTGATAGGCAAGCATTTGAACACTATCTCGCCTGATGGAAGCGATTATGCGGCCAAAGATGTAGTATGCTTGTCACTTTTATCTTGAAGCCTCCCAGATTATACCATCTGGGTAATAAAGACGTGGGCAATGAGTTCCACTCCTTCGCAGTACAGATGATAATCGTACAAACGAAACGCTTCGAGTGAACTGGAGGTGTGTCAACTAGATGTCAACCATAAATGTATGACACATCACAAGGGTCCATCATAAAGACCAGATTCCCTATTACCCATCTATGTTGTGATCTGTTTTAAATTCAAATCTTTAAAAACTCTTATAAAATAAATTTCCCAATTTGCAAAATTTCATTTAAATTTAAATAGAGACTGCTACGTTAACGCTAACGCTAGCTACGTTGTAATTCCCAGTTATGATTCATACATATGATTTATTGCTGCACGTGTGTATTGTCAACTGACAACTCAGTTAGCGCAGTCATAGTAGAAAGCGCAGTGGGCAGGTCTCTGCCCTCCGCGCCGTGGACCCTGGGCTCGATTCCCGGCAGGAGCACAATTTTCCTTCCCAAGGGACATTTGTGCTTCTCGTTCTGGGTGTGATTGTGTGTATCTTATATTGATGTATATGTTTCCGGCACCTACGATACTAGTCTGTGAGCGGCTGTGAGTGTGAATGCGTTTAATGTGTTCACCCATGTAACCCGTGTTACAAGTATTCGAACTTAGTCGGGGGTTACTAGTTAATTTAGTAAAATAATTATATAGTTCTTGTTAGAAGGACTCCATTAACAGTTCGACCCATCTTACCTCCATCATAAACCGCAAGTCTTGCCTTTCAGTTGGTATACCATGAATAGCTCGAGCAAGTTTCGATACCTAAAAAGGATAGAAAACACTCATCAAGGTAAAAAATATATACATGTATAAACCTAGATCCGCCATATTAAATAGAAATCTTTGAACCCGTCATTACTTATCATCGTCAGATTATCTCTTGATAATGGAAGCTCAGTCAGGAAGTTGAACTTGAAGAACTAGTGGCCAATCAGTTGAACAAAAGCCTAGACTCCGCTACGACATGGTTACGTATTAATTGGGGAACGATCGGGCTGTTCCGAGAGCGTATTCTGAGTCTGTTCACCGCTGGAAGAACGAAGTGGAGAAGGATTTGTGGAAAATGAAGGTGCAGTACTGGCCAGCAGTAGCATAAGACAAGAAGAAGTGTCTTTCAAAGTATTTTATTAGTGTCCAAGGCCTCGCACTTTGGGCACCTATTCACACTTGACTAGAAGACAATGAGTTTCACTCCATCACCATACTGATGATGAACGTAGAAGCGAAACCCTGGTTGCGAAGTGCGAGAAAAAAATTTACGTTGTTTTACAGTTTGTCTTGTTGTTAGATAGTATAAAAATGGCTTACCTCTTGCTTATAGACATTGCCGGCACTAGCGATGGCATATACTTTCATGAGCTGGTAAATGATCCAGATCGAACAATTGACGATTGCGTGTATATCAAAATTGTGTTGAACGACGAGACCATGGTAAATTATATGCGATTCACTCACAATCGAATGAAAACACTGCATCGTTGTTATTAAAATAGGCGCTTGGAAAACATGATTCGTAGTCTGTTTCATATCACACGCTTCCACATAAATGACTTCCATTTGCCTTAAAGTTGGAACTTGCTTCAAAGAACTCGCCACTAACAAGCCGTCTGTATAGATACACTTCTTCCTCGCAAGAACCGACATCTCCAATCGGATGTTCTTCAATATTCCGACTATCATCAACATGAATGAGTAGAACAAGGCAATGTAAGTGAACTGAATAACCTGCGGGAGATTAAAAGTGACCACCACAAGGAACATTTTCCATAGGCTGTCCGCTCTTGTGAAGTTCACGCACACTTGCATTACACAGATGACCCCGATACAACCCAACGCAACAACGTTGATTTGAAAACGCAGGTTATTGAGAACATTTTCGCTGTTTTTATTAGGCGGATCGATTCTTGACCCGAGAACGTTCAATATCTTCACATATTTGAAGCGGTAGATATAAACGGAGACGTAAGTAACGACGCAGAATACAGTTAGGCTAAAAAGCTCGAGGATATAGTTCATTTCAGTCATAATGCCCTCAAGTAGTGAACTTTTCTCAAAGGAGAAAAATATGTGTCGGATGTGCAAGACTAAGAAAAGGCAAATGAATATCACATACGCAAGTGTACAGACCAAGTTCAAGTATATTGATTTTCGGATGATGGTAAAACGGTTGTTGCTTGAAGTATTTTGGAATTTGATGCTGAAAGGGAACAATCCTAATAATGTTAGAAGGATGAATAGAGGTCTAAATATACTTCTCAAACATAAGGGCCCGGAATGTTGTTTGCAAATATTTTTGATCCCCGATACCATTTTGATTTTATTGTTATGAATAATAAGCGTGTTAATGTGTCGTGCTCATATGAGCCTTTCGATAACTAAAACTAGACACATATATTAAAATATCGCAATTTCACGCGATGGCTTTAAATAATTATTTATTCATAGCCGCCATGTCTAAACGCAAACGTGTAATTAGAAGTGCTATCATTATGACATGCCATCAGGTTGACGACGTAGCTTAGTGCTTCAAGTGGTAGCAAAGTATGGTGTTTGCAAGTCGTAACACACTTTAAATGTTTATTAAGTGGTATTATCTTTATGATATCGTTGCGTGTGATTTCATCATTGCGTGGAATAATATCTACCAAACAATCTATGAACATAAATACCTTGCATATACGTTTTACGTCCTACACTACATAATCAAAAGTTATCGTAAGTAAGGATGTAATCATGTTATCTGGAGTTTAAAGAGTCAGCGTAAGTTTACAGGAGCGTAATTTTTACCGACGACGAAAAGTTATATGTGTTTAAGTTGAAAGGCTGTTTGTGTGAAAAGCGAATGTGCCCATTTATCTGCAAAACGGTTAAACTGGTTTTTTTAATTAAATTGGTTACTTGATCGAGAATGTTCTTTGGTATGTTTAGTGAAAATCAGTGCAGGCGCTTTACGGTCCAGATATCTATATATATATAAAAGAAAGTAGTGTTAGTTACACTATTTATAACCCAAGAACGGCTGAACCGATTTGGCTGAAAATTGGTGGAGCTGCTTAGAACCAGAAGACGGGCATAGGATACTTTTAGGAACGTCATATTTTTTTCAATAATATAGTAAGGTGGCATTGTAACGCATGTCGGGTATGGCTTCCTAAACATGCACATTCATTGACTGTTAGGGCGGAACGAAGGTCGCCGGGACAGCTAGTTTTCAATAAAAGCTATGTAGCACCGATGTCATACGGTCAGCGCTTCTGCTTATTTTTAAAAACATTAATCCCTTTCTTTGACATATACATAAATGTATACCTGAAAATTGCGTGTAGATTTATAGAAAAAAAAGCTACGAACATGTACAATTATACATATCTTTAGGACCTTTGGAACTTGGAATACAGAAAGAACAATTTTTTTTTTATTATCACCACTATCTCACCTGATGGTAAGTGACGATGTGATCGAAGCTGGTAAACACACTAGACCTGGAATACGCAGGCTCTCAAGGATAACTGCCGTCTATTCCTGGCGTCACATCGACGTCGAAATCGAACGATTTTCTTTTGTTATGAACATCGAATCAACTGAACATGGAATGCATAGAGACATTAGATCCAAGTAAAATCTTCACCAAGAAAACTCAACAGTTCAAAGAGATAAAAAGGAGAAACCAATCTATCAAGTAACTTCAAAATCTGACGTCAATGAAAACGATTAGAAAAAAATTACCACAGAAAGCCAAAATAATAATTTGATTATACATTAAAAATACAAAAAAAAGTAATAATTATACCTACAATGCAAATTTTAAGGAACGCTTTGAAAATAAATCGTTGGAAACAGCAAGTGAAATCGCAATGGAACTACAAAATATCCAGCCCTTTTATAAACAAATACATAAATAACTACAGCACTTGTCCTGGAGGCATGAAAGTTTGCATTGTCGGTGCAGCAGGAAGCACAGGTATATTTTTATCTTATTTTGTGTATTAATAGTCCATCGACAGTAAGGCCACGTCAAAAGTATCCGCAACCAACGAGCACGTATGAAAAGATTCGTGAATGTAAAACAAGCGAAAGATGTGTATCAGGAAGTATGTATCAGAGGTTTGTATCAACAAGGGGAGAGATGTGGTCTCTGCCTACCCCTATGGGAAAGAGGCGGATTATATGTATGTACTAGCCGTTTCCCGCGGTTTCACTTGCGTTAATTAAGTTAGCTATTTCAAATTTATTCTAATGACTTATTAATAAAATTGCATCCTTTCATTTTACTACTCAGATACAATTTACATCACTTTACCTGGAACACTAAAACTTCCCGCTAAACTGCCCGCTGGCGTAGTTAGGTGCGTGTTTGGGTTTAAAGCACCGGGTTCTATTCCCGGTGAGACCATAAGTTTTTTCCCTAAGGGAAATTTGTGTTTATGGTTCTGGGTTTGGTGTGGATGTTGAGTGTGTGGTGTGAATGTTTACGGACCCATAACACAAGTCATTGAACGTAGTGTGGGGCTGTGAATGTGAAAGCGTTTATGTGTATGTGTTTTATTATATTCTACCCGGGCGACGCCCGCGCCGGCCGGGTCATTTTTGAAATATTAACTTCTTGCTGGCGTGGGAGCGCGTTTTCCTTCAAAGCAGCGGGTTCGAATCCCGGTGGTAACACAAGTTTTCTCCTCATGGGAAAGTTGTGTCCTAGTTCTGAGTATGATGAGAATGTGTGTAATTTGGATGTTTACGGCCCCACGATACAAATAATTGAACTTAGTGTAGAGTTGTGAATGTGAAAGTATTTATGTGTACATTTTTAACCAGGCTACACCGCCGGGCGGATTGACTTTGAACTTTGAACTGCCCGCTGGTATAGATGGGTGTGCGTTCTCCTTCAAAGCAACGGGTTTGAATTCCGGTGGGAACACAAATTTTATACCCATGGGAAGTTTCTGTGTCTGGGTATGATTTGAATGTTGTGTGTGTGGTGTTAATGTTTACGGCTCCATAGTCAGTACTTTAAGTGTGTGGCTGGGAGTGTGAAATCATTTGTCTAAGTTGTCTTTTACCCGGGCGACACCGGCCGGGCGGGTCAGCTAGGAATGAATATTATAACATGTACAGGACAACCGCTAGCATTGCTGCTGAAGCAATGCCCACTGCTGGACGAAATAGCGCTTTACGATATTTGCCCCACTTGCGGCTCAGGGATGGAGCTGAGTCACGTGGACACCAGGTGTAAGGTGTCTTCCTATTCTGGACGGCATATGCTTTGCGACGCACTGAAGGTATATTGTACCATCAACTTTAAGAACTAGCTGAAATAATGCTGCTGGCAATGTAGATAACATTGCTGGTTTCCTCTTTGCAGCAAATTATTTTTTTTACCGACTTCCCAAAAAAGGAGGAGTATCTTTTTTTATTTTATTTTTTTATGTGTGTTACCTCATAACTTTTCTCCACGTAAGCCGATTTCGAATTTTTTTTTTTTAGTTTTAAAGATGTTGCTTTTTTATTGGTTTCATTTAAATTTGATCAAGATCTGATCAGTAGTTCTTGAAATATCGACACTAATTCGTACTTTGACGATGTTCTGGTTTACCCGACTTCAAAAGTTACCTCATAACTTCTTTCGTTGTGAGCCGATTTTGATGATTCTTTTTTTATTTGAAAGCTGGTGCTTTTTATGTAGTCCCATTGAAATTTGATCAAGGTTTGATCTCTAGTTTTTGAGTTATAGTCAATAATGCTTGTTTATACATTAAATCTGATCAAGATTCCGATGATAAAGCGGTGAAGTCGGTTTTTTTAAGCTTTGCTTGCGTTTAATTATCTATGCTAGATATGCGAGCATTTGACTACCATCTCACCATATGAACTGAAGATGCGGTGGAAGATGTAAGATGCTTGCCTAGATGATATTTATTCACTCTAGTTGTGAAGACACCTAAATTGTATCGTAATGTTTATTTTTACCTAAAGATAAACATTACGTGTTTTGTTTCGTATCTATATCTATCTATCTATATATAAAAATCAATGCCACTAATGTTTAGGCTTTGGACTATTTAGTAGATGGTTTATGTGAAGTTTGCACAAAATCGGTCAAGCGGTTCTTCATTTATCACACCTGGGCGAAGCCGGGGCTGATCGCTAGTTAAATATAAAACGTGCACTTGATTTCTTGTTATAATAATTAAGAAAGTGCGCATTGTACATTGAACACATAAATGATTAAATTTATTTTAAGCAAAAACTTTTCAAAGTTTTTTAACCACAACACTCCTTATTGATCCTCTTCCGATTAAAAAAAAATAAGTATAATGATTTGTTACACATAAAATAAACGCTTAAACACTCACAGCCCCACACTAAGTTCGATGACTTGTGTCGCGGGTGTCGGAAACATTCACATCACACACACAATCACACCCAGAACCAGAAACACAAATTTCCCTTGGGGAGAAAACTTGTGTTCCCGTCGGGAATCGAACCCGATAACCCTGCTTAGAAGGCGAATGCCCACCCAACTAAGCCAACAGGCAGTTCAATTTTGCACAACGAGTCAGAAACTGTTATAAACCTACAATGATACGATACTTTTTATACAATAAAATACTTCCGAGCAAACATTTAATATTTTTTTTCTGGAACAGGGCTCTAAGGTGGTCGTCTTGGTTGCCCGAAACTGTTGCGACTCCTTCGAGAATAGCGCCCCAGTGGTGACCGAAGTGACACTACAGATATGTAACGCTTGTCCAAAGGTAATATAAAATACAAACTAAAACGTGGCTTACACCTAATATGTATTTTTTTCTGCCGACTTCACAAAAAAGGAGGAGGCACTCAAGTCGGCTGGCTGACTGTTTTTTTTATGTGTGTACATGAAAAGAACCAGCTTTCAAATAAAAAATCAATCATCAAAATCGGCTCACAACGGAAGAAGTCATGAGGTAACTTTTGAAGTCGGTTAAATGAGAACATCGTCGAAGTAGTCCACAAAATAGACATTATTGACGATATTTCAAGAACTACTGATCAGATCTTGATCAAATGTAAAAGGGACCAATTAGAAAGCAAAACCTTAAAAAAATAAGAAATTGGTATGTAAAGGACTGGAACTACTTGGAACTGTCTATATGCAACAATCCAAGCTAATATTAGATAATAATGATGAAATAAATCTGTTTCATTTAAAAAAATACAGATATTCCGATGGTTAAAAGCATAGGAAGTTAACAACTAACATACTACTCGTTGGCTTAGTTGGGTGAGCGTGGTGAGGTATCGGGTTCCGGAGACAAGTTTCTTCCCCAGGGAAATTTGTCTCTGGTTCTGGCTGATTGTGTATGTGATGTGAACAAGTTATCGAACTTGATGTGGGGCTGTGAATGTCAAAGCTTTTAATAGCGTTTATTTATTTATGTATGTCTTCTTATAAATGTCTTTCAGGCATTTACAATAATAGCAACAGAGCCGGTGGAGAGCATGGTACCACTTGCCGGCGAGATCCAACGACTCCGCTCAGTATACAACCCTCGGACACTCTTGGGCTGCGTCGAGCTGAACTGCGTGCGAGCCAATACTGCGCTTGCGGATTTTCTACGAGCACCTCCCGAGGCAGTGCGGGTGCCGGTGGTGGGAGGAGCTAATGCTACTACCATGGTGCCGGTGCTGTCGTCAGCTGTGCATCCTGCTACTTTGACGCAGGAGCAGGTAATGTCGGTAGAACCTTTGCTATCTCAGAGGAGGATATATTCTGGAATACTTTCTGGCTAACTCGAGTTAAATGTGCAAGCCTCTGCACTCGCTTTTTTTGCAAATCTGAGAAGTGGAATTGATTGCAATATGGCCAATTAATAAGATTCTGGTTGTCGGGTTCTCTTTGAAATCATATGTTAGGGACAATAAAGGTAATTGTAAAAGTAAATTAAATTAACCACGCAAAGCGAGATCTCTAAGTTGACTTGGTTAGTTCAGCACTTGTCTGTCCGCTCGTCTGTCAGAGGCATTTAGTGCCTAAACCATTCAAGCGAATAACTTTAAATACTTGAAAGTTGTTCCTTTTACCGACTTCCCAAAAAAGGAGGAGGTACTCAAGTCGACAGTATTTTTTTTTTTTGTGTTTGTTACCTCATATCGTCTCTCCACGTAAGCCGATTTCAAATTTTTTTTTTATTTTGAAAGATCAAGCTTTCTAATTGGTCCCATTTAAATTTGATCAAGATCTGATCAGTAGTTTTTGAAATATCGTCAATAATGCCTATTTTGTATGCCTACTTTGACGATGTTCTCGTTTAAACGACTTCAAAGGTTACCTCATAACTTCTTTCGTTGTGAGTCGATTTTGATGATTCTTTTTTTATTTAAAAGCTGGTGCTTTTCTTGTAGTTCCATTGAAATTTGATCAAGGTTTGACCCCTAGTTTTTGACTTAAAGTTAATAATGCGTGTTTATACATTAAATCTGATCAAGGTTCCGATGATAAAGCGGTGAAGTCGGTTTTTTTAAGCTTTGCTTGCGTTTAATTATTTAAGACCTATTGTGTCTTAGAGTCTGTCTTAAAAACGGCTACATATTTAAAGCTGATGCATAATGTCCGTTATATCCACTAATTAAACAACCAATATAAAAATCAAACAATTGTGATAATTGTTTGATTTTTGTATTTCTTTAGTGGCTTTGTGAGCTGCATACCTCGTGTTTTTTTTGAAATAGCTGAAATATGATTATTTTACGTTGCGTAATTTAAAAAATCCAAAACCTGAATCGACAAAAAATCCGAATTCCCGTTTCGCGAGAATCGGTTGAAAAATGGAGCCTGTAGAGGACAACAGCAGGACATCCGGACATACGAAAGCATTAAAAAGTTTGCAATTAACCTCGAAAAGTTTATCTGTATTAGGCAAAACTGTTGAAATAAACCAAACGACTAGTTGCTGAGGTAATTCAAAGTACCGACATTGAAGTATATTTATTAAGTATTGTTTTGTCATAAAATCTCATTAGGTACAAATAAACTGCAATGTCAGTAGAGTAGAGAGAGAGAGTAGAGTCAGTAGTCGTAGCAGTAGAGTTTTAATTTAAAACAAATTATTTTGATTTTTAAAACTACAGCTTTAAAGCTCTTATTGAATTCATCAAATCAATACTTCCAGGTGGAATGCCTTACCTCCTGCATAATGAGTGGAAGCGAAGCCGTGTGTAATGCGAAATGCCTCAAGGAAACATCTTGCTTAGCAGGATCATATGCCGTAGCGCGAACCACTATAAACGTCGTGAAGGGTCTGCAGGGAGCCAAGAATGTGGTGCAGTGCGGCTATGTGGATAGCTTGGGGACCTGTGCGCCGGAATGTCAGTTCTTTGCCAGTGAGGTGAGAAACTCTTAGATCTATATTCAGATACCATTAGGTGGAGAAGTCTAGTAAAGTCTTCAATTTACTGGAGCAAGACTTGACTATGATTGGACTGTGACTCTTTTTACTTGACTATGACTGTGACTTGTGGCTAGGACTATAATTATGAATACTTAAAAATAATTATCACTTGACACTGGCTAAACGCACAAGATTGCGGAGCCAAAATAAAAAAAAACATAGTAATTGACAGGCAACCATAGACAAAAAAAAATTTGAAGCGACGTGCTCTTTAGCTCGCAAATTTATCGATATCGATAAGAAAATGTTGGGAAAAATATAGCTACAATCTTCTTATGTATTTCAGGTAGTCTTGGGACCGTCGGGGATCGAGAAGAATTTGGGTATTCCAGAGTTGTCGAAATTTGAGAACTGCCTCCTCTGTAACAGCTTGCCGTATGTCCGCAACGAGATCGCGAGGGCTATATGGCTGGTATGTGTAAAGAAGTCTATATAACAAAGAAACCTAGTCGTGGGCTTTCCAAACAGAAAATGATTCTAAATTTAAAATTAATCTTAAAAATCACATCGGTAAGGTTAAACATACCCCTTCTCCTGTAGTAGTGACTTTTTGCCGGTATGGAGTAGTGAAGACGCAATTTCAAATGTCGTTACAAGAAATTGTTTTCTTTTTTAATAAATTTTGTACTATCGCTATTCGTGTTGTTTCTGACCAATAGTGAATATGCATGAGATTTTAATATAACCTAAGGCTTATTGTTATCAATCTCTATGCTTATATAATAACACTTAAACATTATTTTCTGATTTAAATACATTTTAATTACGATTTCTAATAAGTAAAATTAATAAAATGCATGGGAAATTAGAAAAACGCACTCTATTGGATAGCGTGCGTTTTTTAATTTCTAGGTACATTTATTTCGTGAAGTTTGTGTTAGACCCAAGGTCCATATGTGTGTAGGTCGATAGTAGGTAGGGTGAATAATTAAATGACTTTTTGTTTCAACTGTGACATGCAGGTATACACGATGTGCCAGCAGTGCTGCTGCGCGACGTGCTACGCGCATCCCAGCACGTGCTACAACCCCCCTAACATCCCGTGCGTGCCGCCCACCAACTGGACGTGCGACTGCCCCGACGCCTGCCGCGACGAGTACCTCGCCTCGGTGCGTCTTACATCAACAGCAAACATATTCACACTCACAGCCCTGTACTACTCCTTCCAATATCCCGTGCGAGCCGCCCACCAACTGGACGTGCGACTGTCCCGACGCGTCTCACATTAATAGCAAACATATACACACTCACAGCCCTGTACTACTCCCTCCAATATCCAGTGTGTGCCGTCCACCAACTGCGCACGTAGAACGCGGCAACGCGACGGATCGTACAAACGCGTCCTAAGCGTCAGAGGTTTTTATCTACACCGTAGCATGCTGTATATAGAAGCAAAGTTGCTTGACCCTAAATTAATAACACCGTAGAACATTTGTAGACATTTCGAGTTGTTAAATTATTGTTTTCTATTAACGAATTTTTTCTTTGTTTAAAACACTTATGTCCACGCTTCTGCTATATTACTCATTGGTTCCGCTTATCTGATGAAATTGAACCGTGCAGCTTTAGATGTTTAGAAAGTAACTTAGATGTTAGGAGATATTATTCAACGTAGTACATTCGTAGACGCTTCATTGACCTAATTATTTTTCTTCTCAGATTTGCCGTAAAATGACATGCAAGTGCGGCACCACTGAACTTTGCTGGCGGCCGAGAGAAAGCGACTATGACGCTGCAAGAGCTGCCAACCTAACGCACCAAATGCCAATCAAAGGTGCGTCTTGCATGGACTGCAGGGAACCCAGGAGTGTAAGGATAGAAAAACAAATGAGAGATAAGGCGCAAGATCCTTGCATATAATTGATATTTTACACAAGATTCTGAGAAAAATAGAAAGATGGTCATCAAAAACAACATGTAGGTATAAAAAAATATTGCGTGGAGAAAGCTTATTCGTGCTACGGTCTATAAAATCGGGCCAAAATAATTTTAAGTCTGTGTTTTGGTCCTTTACAAAGTTTTGTAACAATGTTAATGAATTATACGCAAAAAAGTATAGAACTTGCGTTTTTATTTGACATTTAAGTTCGGACACGAAATTTTTGTCTGCAACTGAGATGCTTAAAAATATTAAAAAAACAAATTAAAAATTTCTACGAATACACAAGTTATACAAATTACTAGCTGAACCGCCCGGCCTCGCCTGGGTAGCCTATGACACTCACAAATAACGTGGCTTTCTATTGGTAAAATAATTTTTAAAATCGGTTTAGTAGATCCAAAGATTACCCTCTACAACCTTACAAACTTTACCTCTTGTAATATTAGATAGAAGTATAAATAATACAAAATTTTTAGGAAATTAAAAAATTATACCATTTTTAAATCACTAGACAAAGACTTTTTTGATCCTTCCACCCATAACGGCAATTCTCTGCCGAAGTGAAACAAAAAAATTTACTTTAGGTACTGTATCAATCTGAAACAAAAGATGTTTTATATCTATTTTCATAAGCATAGCACAGAACGATGCATACGACAGTATATCTGCGGCTTTAAATACTTCGCACCTTGTTTCAAATCCCACTTGGCCCCCACCAATGGGCATGCTCAAGTTGGGAATCAACATACCAAAACTCTCTTGCGACACACTTTCAAGAGAGAGTACTTCAGTCAAATTGTAATAGTTACTGCAGTTAAAAAAAAAAGTTCTGGTGATTGTAATTGTGCATCTGACGTGATTATTTCCACCCACAACATAAATCATCGAAGATAATGATGATGATTAAAATATATACGTTAGATACGTGGTAACAAACATTCATCACACACACAAACTTTCGCAATTATAATATTATTAGGATATACATACGCGAAGAGACCATAGGGATTGTGACGTTATTGTGCATATACATCGTTACAATTTAAGATAAAATTGAACCCTAAAGCGCAGGCCAAACCACTAGCGAACATAACTTAGCCCAGGGTAGCTCACTTGACTTGACTCTGAGCTGAAAATATGGAGCGACACCGCGGCACACACTGCCACTTAACGCCAGTCTTTCATAAAACGCAGCAGTATTTATAGACTGTCCCGCGCGGGGATGATGGGCTTCATAGTTTACATATATCATGTAGCTTGACTAATATATTAATAACCCAGTTAGCGCAGTGAGCTGGTTTCTGCCCTCCGCGCCGTCGATCCTCGATTCGATTCACGGTAGGAGCACAATTTCCCTTCCCAAGTCACAGTTGTGCTTCTGGCTGATGGATCTGAGTGTAAGATATAAATGTTTCCGGTCCCCACGATTCAAGGCTTTTAACTTAGTGTGGGGCAGTGAGTCTGAATGCATTTGTATGAAAATAATTAAACGCAAGCAAAGCTTAAAAAAACCGACTTCACCGCTTTATCATCGGAACCTTGATCATATTTAATGTATAAACACGCATTATTGACTATAACTCAAAAACTAGACATCAGACCTTGATCAAATTTCAATGGCACTACATAAAAAGCACCAGCTTTCAAATAAAAAAAGAATCATCAAAATCGGCTCACAACGAAAGAAGTTATGAGGTAACTTTTGAAGTCGGGTAAACGAAAACATCGTCAAAGTACGCATTATTCGTCACAAAATAGACATTATTGAAGATATTTCAAGAACTACTGATCAGATCTTGATCAAATTTAAATGGGACCAATTAAAAAGCAACATCTTTCAAACTAAAAAAAAATTTCGAAATCGGCTCACGTGGAGAGAAGTTCAGCTCATAAAGAAGTTAAGCTCATAACTTCAGACACATAAAAAAAAATTAAAAAATACAGTCGACTTGAGTACCTCCTCCTTTTTTGGGAAGTCGGTCTGACGACTCAGTTGGCGCAGTGGACAGGTGTCCGCCCTCTGCGCCGTGGGTCCTGGTTTCGATTCCCGGCAGGAGCACAAATTCCTTCCCAAGGGATATTTGTGCTTCTGGTTCTGGGTGTAATGTGTGTGTGTGATGTGAATGTTTCCGGCACCCACGATACAAGTCTTTGAACTTAGTTTGGGGCTGTGAGTGTGAATGCGTTTGTTGTAAAAAAAAAAAAAGAAAAAAAGAAAAGAAAAAGGTAATAAAAAACTAAAATCGTCAGGTCAAGTTGTCACAGCAAGCTTAGTAGTTGTCGCAGCAAGTACGGAAAGTTGTCGCAGCAAGTACGAAAAGTTGCCGCAGCTACGTGAGCTAAGCTCAGCTAAGTTGTGCTTCGCGGTGTGGCCTGCGTTTAATTACCTTATTTTTGTCCGTGGCTGGAGGAGTGCGATCAATATCACCTCGATTAATGGTTTTTTTTATCAAGCATTTCTGTAAATTAAGGTATAATTAAACGCAAGCAAAGCTAAAAAAAACAACTTCATCGCTCTATCTTCGGAACCTTGATCAGATTAATTTAATGTATTAAACACGCATTATTGGCGATAACTCTAAAACTAGTGATCAGATCTTGAAGAAATTTAAATGGGACCACATGGAAAGCACCAGCTTTCAAATAAAATAATAATCATCAAAATCGGCGCACAAGGAAAGAAGTTATTAGGTAACTTTTGAAGTCGGTTAAAAACGAGAACGTCGTCAATGTAGTCGACAGAATACGCATTATTGAGGATAACTCAAAAACTACTAGTCAGATCTTGATCAAATTTAAATGGGACCAAATGGAAAGCAACATCTATCAAACAAAAAATATCAAAATCAGTTCACGTGGAACGAAGTTATGAGGTAACACACATAAAAAAAATACAGTCGAATTGAGAAAATCCTCTTTTTTGTGAAGTCGGTAAAAAAAATAAAGAAAATTACCTTAGAGACGGTGATGTTAATAACAGATGTTTTCGGATTATGTTTTTCGTTGAAATTGTCGCTGAAAGATTTCTGTAAGAATATTAAAAAGTATAAAACAAAACAAACAAATGTATTCACACTCACATCTATACAAAAAGTTCAAAGACTTGTATCGTTGGACATAAAGGATGAAGAATTTAAATTGTGTTCCTGCTGGAAATCGAAACCAGTACCCCCGTGCAAAAGGCAGGGACTTGTCCACTGCGTAAACTGATCTTTTTTCACTAGGAAAGATGATTTATTTGTTTATATAAAAGCGATAATGACCTGTACAATAATTATACAGAGTCAGTGAAGATGCAGTCGAAGTATAGAAGATATACAAATACACTCTAGACTTGAAAGTTCCAGGTTTAATTACTGTTATAGGAACGAAGACACAATCAAAGAATAAACGTTTTAACACTCACAGCTACACATTGAAATCGTTGACTTGTGTTGTGCGATGGAAACATTCACATCACACACACAATCACAACCACAACCAGAAACACAAATTTCCCTAGGGGCGAAAACAGCTTGTTCCCACACATCTATAGTTTTATTACCACACACGGGTTCTATTTAGGATTCTATTTTATTCCCAGGACAGCCACGAAATATAAAGTTCAGTCAACATGCAGTTCATGTTAAAAGAGGTTATAAGAACAACCAATACCTTGCTCTCGAAGGTTTACTTATAATACAGATATTTTACGAGATCAAGTCTTGGTGATTAGAATGATTGAGAACTGCCTGCTGGCGTAGTAGTTGGTTACATGTCTGCCTTCACCGGTGTGGGTGCTGGGTTCGAATCCTGGTGGGAAAAAAATTCTCCACAGGGAACATTTGTGTTCCTGGTTCTGGATGTGTCATCTGAATGTTTGTTTACGTCACCCGCGATACATGTGTCTTCTATTTTACTGCAAACTTGTGTGTGTGAAAGCATTTTTTAAATGTTTTAAATAGTAGTTCATTATGTTATTCTATAATATATATATCCAATATAACTGACTTTTACTTCAATTGCATATCTTCTTGATCATTATGTACTTATGCATAAATGTTTAGTCAGAAAGAGTACCTTTGACAAACAAATGGCGATGCCGGAAGGTCGCCCGAAAGGTGTCGCCGGACGAAAGCAAGGGCCAATAGAAGTCGTACGCTCTAGGATATACGGTCGACTTCTTGATGTCGTATTCTGGAAGATAAACTTTTATATAAGAACTATATAATCGTTTGCGTATTCGGCCGACGTTCGGTCATTTTTTCGCCTTTCAAAAAATTGGTACACTTTATTTACAACTTCCTTAAGTTATCTTATATGGTCGGGTGATTAGAACAAATAAATTTTTTTACAAAAAATGCTTTGTTTATTCTTAACTCTAGTACAGTTAGAAACGGTGATAAAATGCTAATTTGTGCTGAAGACCTCGCAATTCGGCTTTGGCCCGCGCTTACCACCGTTTCGTCTCCGGAATCGTCATCGGCTCCCCCGAATACTTCCGGACAGAAATTATTGGTTTTATTTGATCACGTCATCCAACTAGTATTAAGTACCCATCTTTGAATCTCTGCCAAACGACATTTGATTATATTTTAAAGTAGATTGGGTTCCGTCTTGACAAAAATACAAAGCTCTTGTCATCTACATGTAGACCAGCGGTAAAAAAGGGTTTGCAACTATCCATAAATCAAATGCCACTAATTGCTCGCGCTCTGACGCATTTTTTTGAACTTTAGAGAATTTGTCAATCTTAACCAATTTTTCCCATTGTAAGAGACAATATAAAAGCACCGATAGCACGTATCCGTTATATGCACTGCGCGCTTTAGTTGATACTGTCAATTTTGTATGTACCTTCCACAAAATAATAAAACTATAGTTTTATCATTCCGAACTCTGTGACAAATAGTAAAATTATGTATTTTATTTGGGTATTTATCGTTTACCAAACACTTTCACTCATCATCCTATATATATAAGATTTTTACCCTTCAGACCCACCGTACCCCTGGCCATACCCCTGGTGGTACGGTGGGTCTTTTAAAGTTAACGATACCACCGAGTTAATGACCCTAGTGATGACCTACATATTTCTCGCATAATCGCCACAGAACCACGAACATTTTGAAAGCCTTTCACTCAAAAATAAATAAACTGATTAATAACGTTGATGCGATTGCTTCTGGTCCTGAAACAAATTCACAGCTAGGAGATTGTTCCAAAAAGACGACGAAAAGACCAAATAATTATTTATGATTATATTATATAGTACAGCTTGAATTTGTAAATAAAGACATATCAGTAGGCTACGGATTAGTAAAATTGCGTACGTAACTAATCTGTGGTATGGTGGGTCTGAAGGGGATTTATATTGTTGCTATGACAATTATCCTCATAACGCCAAGGGGATGTGCTCAAGCTAAGGTTTGAGCAAAAATAAATCACGTGGACTAACAGTTACTGGCAGGTCAAATATGGTTAGCAGCTGGTTTACTTAGATTTTATGTATATCGTCTCAAAATCTTTGGTTAGTCGAGTCGGCGCAAGCAGTCCAAAAGTAAAAGATATATAGCTAAAAAACCGGGACTAGACATACGATAGGCTTTCACGACTTAAGCCGCTCGATATAAATGGGCGACATGCGGGTGCAATTAAGGCCGTCACGTAATTCACTTTTGTGAATATTGACAGCTGTTGCCGCCAATAGGGCGCTCTAGTCGTTATCTCCTACTTATCGTCCAGGTACGGTGTGAGAGTAATAATGGCCTCTACCTTTTCCAACCACACGAAACTAGATATACTAACTTATTTCATGGAAGTTAAATCTAAAGTAATATTTTAGCAATTGTTTTTTTATTAAACATCTATTATCTGAAGGTGACGATCGCAGTGCTTTGCCGCGCAGGAATTCGAATTAAATAAGTTAGAAGAAACTCTGGGTGGTACTGAACTGTAATGACTTGTTCGTCTCAATGACATAAAATAGTAGTTTGGATATATTCAATAGGTCATTCTGATCAACTCAAAATACATATTACTCACAGTACTTCAAACTCCACCGATAGAGGAAATAATAAAAGTTGTTCAAGTAATCGTCAAAGAAATTTGAATAGATCGCCTTACATGCAAATAAAATAACTGGTTAAAATTAAGAGACTTTACTTTAACAATAATACAGAAATATTTCCTTAACACAAACTTTCTTATACAAGAAACTTGTCTTAAAGTTCCATTTAATTATCACCAGATTTCAAATGAATACCATAATCAAACTATAAAAAGTAATAAAAATGACAACGTAATGTGGAATAAATACTAGACTATTATAAGAAATGGAGAATAACAATTAATAATTTTATATACACAATTAAGTACACACGCGTCGTTCACGTGGAGGTTTCCGACTGTTCAGCTGGCCATCCCCAATGGCTCTAAAAAGGTGCGGCCATTCGAAATTCCCAGCTTTCGTAACATTGGGAGAGGAGTTCGGTTATGTTAGCCCACGTGTGATACAATCTTATATGCCTGTGTAATAGGAGCGGGGTGATATGCGGTGTTCTGAGGGCGGGTCCACTGCCGAGCCGCAGCAGAACAGCTGGCGCACGGCTCCCAGGACGCGGGAGGAGCGCGACTCACTGCGCGGCAGCCCGCCAGCCTCCTCCTCGTCTGACTGCAATTACAATAGTGCCATATCAACTTATCTACTAAGACACTGAAACGTGTACTATTCGGATTCATCCGAGTGCGGGGCGTGCGGGCTGCCGCGGCAGTGTTCTCCGAGAATACCAATGCCAAATTGTCGTGTAAAATCTTGATAAAATTAGCTAACAACAACGATTAATTATAGATTTAAATTTAAAAACTGTCCGGCTACTAGTGCTGGCTTTCTATAATTTATTTATTGCAAGCTTTTATTTAGTTTCTCTTGAACCGTTGTCTGTCTGTCGGTCGATAATCAAATATTGCAAGCTAAATTAGACCCACTTTTCAATGTCTTATTGGACTCTTATTTGGTGTACTGTATGGTCACAATACAATGATATGGTACCATGGAGCTGGAAACTCGGGAACTTCTGAACTAAACAAGATAAACCCATCGAGTTTGGGCTCGTTTGATTTTATTGACAAGTTCTTTGGTTATACATATAACTTTTTAGTAGAGCGAAAAATTGCTATAAAATAAAAAGCAATGAGTTCACTTGAATGGTTAATCCACTTTTCAACGTATTTTATATTTTACTAAATCTACAAAAATTACTTATCTGATTAAAATTCTAATCGTAGATAAATTTCAAATATTTAAAACAAAAAACATTTGACGTTTATTACTTAGTTTTATACATTTTTTTAATGGTATATTAGTGCTCTTTAATTTGATTTACCCATGACTATGGTATTTGTTTATTTTTATTGTTATTATCTGTGGATTACCACAATCACATATTTAGTAAGTCTATTAAGTTTACCTAGCCTATAACATCCGCAGAACTGAAAAGAATTCAATAATAACCTATACGAATAGGTTACCGTGAGCAGTAACCCTCGTCGAGGTGGGGCAAGATAGGGTCTCGCTAGCAGTCACTATCTTGCCCCAGCTATAGGCCCGGGTACAAACTGGGCCAATGCACCCATGGAGGGGTGACCTTGCTCACCAAGGCCACCCCCCAGAGAAATGGGGCCGTGCAAGCCAGTGAAAAGCCCCCTGGCTCTCCAACCTAAATTAAGTTAAGGAAAAACCTTAGTCACAGAAAACAAATATTGCATAAAAACATCGAACTAAGTGATTGCTCTAATTGATTTATTCCTCACGTAGAAGACCCGTCATTTCTCCAATTTAAAAATTATCTAAAGTAAAAAGCAATGACGCTAAGTCACTTGTTCTATGATCATTCAAGCAAAATTAAAAAAAACCGTCTTCAACGGTTTATCTTCGGAACCCATGATCAGATAAAATGAATTAAATACGCATTATTGGGGATAACTTAAAAATTACTGGTCAGTGGATCGAACTTAATGGGACTATATGGGAAGCAGCAGCTTTCAAATAAAAGAAAAATCAGAATCGGTTCACCTAGAGAAAAATAATTTGGAAACACCCAAAAAAAATACAGTTGAATTGAGAACCTCCTCTTTTTTTGAAGCCGGTGAAAATATGAGATCAATTTTTAAATGTAGGTAGGTTTTTTATTCTCGATAGGCAAGCATTTGACCACTATCTCACCTGATGGAAAGTGAAAATGCAGACGAAGATGTGGGATGCATGATGTAGGTATACTCTCTCACCCATTCAGAAGCCCGGTGCAGCTCATGTTTATGTCGCAACTCCATTATTTCTCCGGTAATGCTGTCATTATCGGCTTTCTTCGTTTCTTCGTGTACAATCTCTGTTGAGTGTTCGGATGCCTGCTTGATAATTACTTGGGGTAGAATTGGCGGCGGCGGCGGAGTGATAGCAAGGGGCGTCTGTAAATATTTTCTACATATTGACCTGACGAATCGCAAACAGAGAATCAAAATTACAAAGAATGTAAGTGACTACATAGACATTGGCGTTCCTCAAGGGAGTATACTCAGGCCTATGCTATTTTTAGCTTATATAAACGACCTGTGTACACTTTAATTTAGTAAATGCTACAATATTTGCGTATTTTGATGATACAGCGATAATATTTCACGGCGAGAATTGGGAAAAGGTTATGGATACATCACAAGAAGGACTTCAATTAGTATATACTTGGTTATGACGCAATTTGTTGACATTAAATACAAATAAGAACAAAATTGTATGATTTAAAATTTCACGCAAGTCAAAACCCACGATACGAATGAATATAAAAACCATTCATGTGTAACTATAAACATCTGCCAATGGCACAGCTTAGAAAGTGTTAGAACTATTAAATACTTGGGTATCTTGACCGATTGTCCTGGGAGCCCCAAATTTCATCACTAAGTGGTAGAGTCAGAAAACTCATGCACGTTTTTAAACTTTTAAGGCAAATAGCGTACAAAGAGTTACTGGAACTTGAATACAATTCTTTATGTCGAAGCATTCCAAACTACGGCATACTTGCATGGGTCTCTGCGCACATTCTTAAATTAGAACGCGCACAGCGAGCAATCCTTAAAGTTGCACATAGAAAGCCTTTTAGACATCCGACTGATGCATTGTAATATGAAACAAACGCTGCATACAGTCGACTTGAGTACCTCCTCCTTTTTTGTGAAGTAGGTAGAATAAAATATACTCTAGCAAACAAAAAAAATCATCAAAATTGATTCATAACTGGCGAAGATATCGCGTTATATACATACAAAAAAACAAAACATACAGTTTAATTGAGAACCTCCTTTTTTGAAGTTGGTTGAAAAGATACCTCGTTTTGCTTATCAGACCTAGATCTAAACCTGGAAATCGGATTATTGATTTCAGATTTACAGCCCACTACGTTATATTACTTGTGTCATGGATGCCGGAAACACTCACATCAAACACACAATCACATCCAGAACCAGAAACTCAAATTTCTCTGGTGAAAAAACTTTTATTCCCGCCGGGAATCGAACCCGATACCCCTGATTAGAAGACACGCGAATCCAACTAATCCAACGGGCAGCATAAGGTACATAGGTTGGTACATATCACGATAGGCAAAACAATTTAATTGGAGTAATTTATCATGCGATTACAACGGTATGTTTATGAAAACACAGTAACGGATCGTTCGCCGTATCAGGGTAGCATGATAGGATGGAAAATAATGAATAAACATGACACTGCAATAAGAGTTCATTGGCCGCACCTTCGGTTCGCCCGTCTGAGGTAATACCGACAGCTTATCGGGCGAAGTATCCCGCCTCTGTTTCTTGGTGACAGGCTGTTTGAGTTTTTCAGAAGTGTCTGGAAATTATGGTTGATTTTGATGAAAATCGAAGCAGGGAAGTATTTAAGTGGTGTCCGTCAAAATATATCTCACCGCGCCTGGGTTCATTTTTTATTTTGCTTTCGTTTATTTCTTCAGCTGCAGCTGGAAATAAAGGTAAATGAAAAATTTTAATTTGCCAATGTGCCGTAATGTGGATAATAAAGGATATAAGGATCACTTAGCACCGTACAATGAACCAGATCTTATATGTTATGATAGTTGTGATATTTAACTTGAAACTTAGCTGCTAACTGACAACTTATTAGTCCTGGCCCTGGCATACGCTATTGACTAGTAGAACGCGAGTAGGTGAGTCCGCGTTGAGCAGGAGACGAAGTGATAATATCACTGCTTCAACGTTTATCGATATTTTAAACATTTAACTTCGCAAGTGTTCGAATCTTGACACTTCTATATTTCGACCATGTTAGTATCTCTTGATCAAGAGAATCGTTGATGGCAGCAAATTTAAATGCACCATTAAAATAAACTTTCGAAACCCGAAACAGTGAATTCGTTACTCAAAATCATCTAATATTTTTGATGTGATAACGTCTTATAAATCGATGAACACCGGCTGCACGCACGAAAAAGTGTCACGTTCCGCCTGAGCCTGAGCGTGCAAGCGAGAGCGCGGAACAAGCGATAGAGAGGCACGATCGGCCCAAGCGTTCGTCTAATGACGTTATCACGTAAAATTATCGTCCGTATACCGACTTTAGAGACAACCATATTTTTTTTCATTAAAGTATTTAAACCTTGGATAAATGTGTTTAGTAGTTTAACAGTTCTTTTATCCTTGCTAATATTATAAATTCGAATGTAACTGTCTGTCTGTCGCGCTTTCAAGCCAAAACTACTGTACCGATTTAAATGAAATTTGGTACACAGATAGTCTAGAGCCTGGGAAAGGACATAGGCAATTTTTTAATGCGAAAAAGGGTTGTAGGGGGTTGAAAGGAGGGATGAAAATATTGGAAGTGTCGTAATTTTTAGAGCTATAAGCTTGAAACTTATTTTTTAGGCTGTTGATTCGATATAAATAAATGTGACATTCACAGTGAGTATGTAAAATTTTATCCTCAAGGGTGTAAAATAGCAATAGGAGATGAAAGTTTGTTTCTAGTTTTGTTTTTATTTATAAATATCGTATGTGTCTTCTTTGTAAATAATAAGCCTACATAATTAAACATGCTATCCAAAGACTAGTTCAAAATATGCTAAAAAAACGGTGTGCCGTAAAGATGTGTCTTTATAGAAGAAGAAAGAAATAAAGAAGAAAAAATAATAATACCAACATTATCTTTTAATTTAATATATAAAATTCTCGTGTCACAGTTTTCGTTGCCATACTCCTCCGAAACGGCTTGACCGATTTTGATGAAATTTTTTGTGCTTATCCGGTATCTATGAGAATCGGCCAACATCTATTTTTCATCATCATCATCATCATCACTTTTCATCATTATCAACGCGGGTGAAACCGCGGGGCGCAGCTAGTAATATAATATAATAATGAAGATAATGTTTGTATTATTTTTTTTATCGATAGAAGTGAAACTTTTTTACTGTAGCTCCCTCTTTACCCTACACACTGTTCATCCCCACCACTTATTGTCACAGGAAGGTGTGGATCATTTCAAAGCCTCAAAACAAAACGCATTCACACTCACAGCCCCACACTAAGTTCAAAGACTTGTATCGTGGGTGCCGGAAACATTCACATCACACACACATTACACCCAGAACCAGAAGCACAAATATCCCTTGGGAAGGAATTTGTGCTCCTGCCGGGAATCGAACCCAGGACCCACGGCGCAGAGGGCGGACACCTGTCCACTGCACCAACTGGGTCGTCAGTCTCAGTTAAAAATAAACACGCTCAAATCATATAATTGAAAAATTAATTAATTGCCTTTAGCACTTGACTAGACTGCCACAACCTAAACCACCTCTGACGCCACCGTGAGACCGTTTTGGCTGATTTAAACAACGACAAGTGATCAATGAATGACATAAGAGATTATCAAAGACTATAGTTACGTTGTACCTGGTACTGCTGGTGCTACTGAACGCTTGTGGTGCAGGTCATGGGTGGCATTTTCCTGCATATCGATGGAGCGGAAGGGCTTCTTGGTCTGTCTAATGACCGCAGACTGATCGACTAATACTACGGAAGAACCGGCGCCGCCTCCGCTTTTTTCTTGTTCAGACATGCCCCACGATCACAGAGGCATCAATGCACATTTACTATCCTAGAACGACACTAATTTGTCACCCAAATATTGAATAACAATTTTTTTTGGCAAAACACAACAGGCGAACCGTCACGCTTTGTAAATTTTGACAGACAGCTTTTTTGTTTTTATATCACTTCCATTTTCGAAATGATTGTATAAAAAGTATTTAACATGGTGTAAGGTAGGACAAAAAAATTACCAATCTATGCAAGTATAAGGGACTTGATATACACAGCGCTCGAGGCGCGCGTGTACGCACCATCATAAAGAAAAAGACGAAACTGATTTTTTTTGACAAAATTGAGTTATATACATCAGAAATGTTTTTACTATTTAGTATATGTTATGACTTGTAGCAGATGCGTCTAAATAAAAGTAAGATTTAGAAGGTTGCGTTTGAACATTAAAAAAAAAAAGTAGATGCTTAATTTTTCCCGATTCCGATAATTTATATAACTCAATTTTGACAATAATGGAGATACGTCTTTTTTCCTTATAACGGCAGTATACAAAACGGTAGCGCGAGGGGAGGAAAGCCAATGGCGGTTCGTATATCAAGGTCCCTTACGCGCCATATATTTTTCCTTCACAGCGCCCGGGGCGCGCGCCTCGACCGCTTTGTATATCATGTCCCTTAGAGTAGACGCAAAAGATAATGTTGGTATTATTTTTCAGTCAAAGTACCGAACTATCGAGGGCTACCTCGGTAGTTTGCATAGCAATGCGCCGTCGATATTTAACATTCGAGAGGCTATCCATTGTGTATGCCTGTAATATACATGTGTTATACCAGAATGCTCGTGACGCTCGCTTAAAGCTGTTTGCTTAGTCAAGAATTTATTTCTCCTCATCCCTAGGTATATCCTAATATACCTAGAACGGGTTTCAGTGAAGTCAATTTTCAAGTAGAACCTTAAGCACCGAACAAATAATTTTAACTTGGTTTTCAGCGAGTTTTTTTTATTGTTATGGTACTAACCGGCTGTTAATCGCGTTATTCTAATGTCGAAATACTCGATAATGTCGAAATACACTAATAGTTTTTTTTATATTTTGATCATGAAACCTGCAATATGAATAGATAATTATATATAAGTAGTACTTATCATTTCATTATTTTAGTAGAGTACAGTCTGTCAACTTTATCACAGCTTATAAGTAATTGAGTTCAACGGCTTTTTTTTTTGGGGTTTTTAAACGTTTACTATGAATGCCTTCCTCGTAAAATAATTAAGGAGTCTTGGTGAAAAGCTTTAGTATTATAGGTTTGGTAGAATTTGAAAACGGTGAACCCAAAGATAATATTGAATTCACTACTTTACAGGAGCACCGTGGAAGCGTCGTTATACTATGATCTGTTTTATTATTGTTCCGAAATCGTTTTAGTCTGAAAAAGCACTATAGCGTCTTCCAGAAGTTTTTACGCTAAACCATAAAGCAGATAAGATAAGAATTTAAAAAAGAACTCCGTTAACCATAACTATTCATCTGTCAGAAAATGTATTTTTTTCCGTTCATATATTTTTAGAAAAATTACTGTATATTTGTTGGAAAATTTTAGCTTGAGATTATAATAACTATGCAGGGAAAGAAAAAAATAGAATGTGATGGACAGTAAACAGTCTCCATCTAAGAAGAAATTAATATCCATCGAGGAGGAGAAACTGATACGAGAAGTTGATTATCTTGCTAAGCCAGCTCGACGTCCCAGAAAGCTACTGCCGATAGGTGACAACTTCATAGCACCAACTGCCTCCCGTTAAGAATTCAAAATACGTGATAAATTATATTTTTCAGATTTGGAAATATTTCATAGAAACCCATCCAATCAACAGGAAGCCCAAAGAGTAGTAGTTTCAATCAAACCTCGCCCTCCAGTCATAGAGACTATATACAAAGCAGATAAGAGTCGTTATTCAAGACTAGTAAGCTAGATATATACATATATATATATTTTTGTATCTGTTAAAATACATTTTGGTATTCACGGAGTCTCTAAAATGTGTCTATTTTCAGGGTTCTAGTAAATCCGGTTCACGGTTAGCCATTGGAGATCATTCTTCTTTCACTAGTAGTGAGTTTGAATTACGTATGCTGTTTTTATTATAGAGTTTGTTAAAAATCAACTAAAATATGTTATTCATTTATTTATTTCAGACTTTAGTGAAGATGATACAAACGCGGTGAACTCAATTGCTTGTGGCACAGACAATCAAGAAGATAAAGTTGACACGTCTAATATTTCATCGGTTATCATTCAAGTAGAGAGTTCTGCTTGTGCCTCACAAGCCTCGCGCGGCCAGAGTCCTCGTCGAGGTAACGTGTATAATGATAGACCTAGATCTCCGGAAAAATGTTACATGTACACACAACCAAATATGAATCTGCCTAGAATTGACAACAAAGTTAACGAATCCTCATCGAGCAGAAACAGAGTAGATATCGCAACATTAATAGTCACCAATACATCTTCAGAACAGTCTCCACCACCCGAAGATAACACAATCCATAATTTGAACAAAAGAGTTGAAGATTTGGAACGTAAAATTTTAAGGCAGGAGATGGTGTTTCGTGCACTTGATCCAGGTGTTATGTTGTCTTCGTCCGATGAAGAGAAAGATGTTAAGAAAACTAATTCGGGAACAGGTCGGGCTGGATGCAGCTACATACAGCAGTACAGCCACGTTCCGGAGCGTTCGGCATTCCAAAGATACGCGCATCAAGCAGCACCATTGTCGCCCAGCAAAGCTACCACGATTGAAAAAGAACACAATTCTGAGCAATATGGCCGTGATTTCACAACATATGATGGAATTACAGCGCGAGGCCGGCGACAGTGTGCCTCCGTACCGTGCAAGCGCGACGATGTCCCTAATCTGGCTGCCGAGCGCGTGCATAAAATAAGACACAAGCTCAATCCTGTCCGTGACTACCGGCTCATGGATACTGTCCATTACTTGGCCCAGGGTGAGTTTGCTCCACGCGATGACGGCATTAAGCTAACACCGTCACGAGAAGCTGTACTCAGTGACATTATTTACGAAGACGTGTGTCGCACTCATTGGCCAAATACTCGTTTGGGGCGTAGAGCGGCACATGCTGAGAGATGCGGAACGAGATGCGAATTGCAGAGACTTATCGACAGTTTGCTGAGAGAGCGAGTAGCGCACGTCGAGCGAAGGCGACGGCGACACTACAGAATTGTCAAACTCAATCATCGCCACGAGAGCTGCCGGCCGCTCGGCAAAACGGGTGACATAATTGTCGCTAGCCATAAAAACAGATCTGGAAGTGAAGAGGCAGCTGGCAGTGACCATAATCTAGACAGAGCTGATAAAAGACGAGAAGAAAGAAGTTCACGGAGAGGCCCTAGAAGTCATGACCAAATGTTGTTGCCAGAATTACGATCAAAACGTCAGTCCAGACATGATGATGGATCCCCTGGTCCTAGCTACGCGAACCGCTCGCCATCTTCAAGGGATCCAACTTGCTGCTACCATCACACATCAGCGAAACCTGAATGCGACTCAGGTAACGTCCAACCCAAATACAGTAAAAACCAAACTGAACAAGTACAAGTGTCAGAGCTGACAAGCGGTAGCAGCTTTTCCGGTTGTAAGGCTAGAACCCCACGCCTTGTGGTGAAAAAAGATGGGAACCGACACAGACAACCGAGGGAAGAACCAAACCTTGAACATTATATACTACTACCCACCTTGGTAGTTCGTACACCGTCCAATGTGAAGAGGCAAAGAAAGTTCAACGAGCTTTACCATAAAATTCTAAATGTTCAATTGAATAGTGGTATGTTATAACTCTTCTTGTTATGTCATGAAGTAAGCTCCGCATTACTTTCCTATAAAATGGACAATTTCAAATTGTTCAGAGGCATCAACAAATATCGTTTTGAGAACAATGTAACAATGTCTCTTTTAGTCAAAATGTGCATTTGAAAATTTGCTCCTGCACGAATTCGTGAATGTGTGCAGTCTTTAGAGGATAAAGTTCAAATTTATTTTAACAGCACTATAATTGACCATATTGTCACTTATTATTAGGTAGGAAAGTGGTCAAACGCAGACTTATCAAAGATAAAAATATATCAGAAACGTTATGTGTGTGTATGAAATAAATGAATGTGTCAGGTTAACTTTGTTGTGTTACAAATAGACGCTAAAGATAATAATAGATTCCCACTGCCGGGGTACCAGTATTCTCTCCCAGAGTGAAAGAGTAGTGCGAGAGAATAATGGTCACATGTACACACTGATTTTGAGAGGAAAAACATTTATTTTCACCCAAAATAAATACGTGTTTTTTGTTCTAGATGTGATTGTGTAGGATGTAAAAGTATTGACTGCCTGTTTACGTATTGACACATTGACTGTCTGTTAAAATATTTTCGAACAGAAATGTTATGAAATTAGACCACGGATAGGCAACATAAGAATTAAACTGTACATGGATATTGAGAATCTAAAGATTTACCTATTTTTGTTTTTAGCTCAAAATACATTACCAGAAAAATCAGAGCAGAATCCAGTCCAAACCAACAAGAAAGATATCGGATTAAATATCAACATCACGCTTTCGAACAGTGCTGAGGAACTAAAGAAGGATTAGTGAGAGTTCTTGTAACATTATGAATACCACCCAAATCTCCTAATACCAAATTGACCCAACCAGTGTCTGAAAGGCTCCCTGGACTCCGTAGCGCACGGGCTAGTGTCTAACTTGTTCAGATCGGGGCTGATACTAAGGTAGTTATGGGTGTTGTACTTCCAAAATTTATAGTAAATAATAAATGATCTAGTGCCTTTTAAAAATATTGTTTTGTTTCTTCATTATAGCGATGCTATGTCTAGTTTTTGATACTACTTAAGCTATATAGATAGGTCGGTCGTAGTGAACGCGTCGTCGCACCGATCGGGTGGCAAAAAACACAACAAAACCTAAATAAAAAAAAAAGGTACAGACCAATAGACTTAGCGTCCGAAAAAGGTTTTATGATGAAATTAATGTTTTAAGTCTTTTATCTTTGTAAGCTGACGATTATGACTAAAACGATTACCGTTTTGTACCACGCACAAAAATAAATCTTACGTTTAAATTTATTTCTTCTTACTTCGGTTGGCGCAGTACGCAAGTCTGCTGTCTAACCGGTAAGTCAGCAGCAAGAGGGCAAAACTTTCCCAAGGGATATTTTTGTGTCTGTGATGTGAATGTTTCCGGCAATTCACGATTCAATCGCTTTGAACTTATTGTGGGGCTGTGTGAAGGTGTTTGTTGACCATTACAGTAAAAGCATCCTAACGCATTTTATCCAGATCCATCCTGCCTAAAGAGATACCTCGTACTTTTTATCCAATTAAACGCGGACAAATCCACGAGGCGTAGCTTGTCGTAGAACACTATAAATATTAGTTATTTATATCTGATTAGTGGAACAATATTTCTAATTAATATACGACCCTGATATCTTTGCATACGCCATCGTTAGATCATTAATAACAACGTCGACGTCTTTGTACCTTTTTTTTTTCGATTTTTGCTGAGTCATGGACAGTGGTGCTGTAAAGTTGAGATAGAGCACGAAATAAGCAGCAATAGGAAATATGCATAAGATTTATATATTGGTTAAGTACTATTGTCTTGAATCTTTATAGTTATAGAACCTTTAAAGTTTTTTTTACCGACTTCCCAAAAAAGGAGGAGGTACTCAAGTCAACTCTATTATTTTTTTATGTGTGTTACCTCATATCCTCTCTCCACGTGTGCCGATTTCAAAATTTTTTTTTTAGTTTGAAAGATGTTACTTTCTAATTGGTCCCATTTAAATTTGATCAAGATCTGATCAGTAGTTCTTGAAATATCGTCAATAATGCCTATTTTGTGACGAATCATGCGTACTTTGACGATGTTCTCGTTTACCCGACTTCAAAAGTTACCTCATAACTTCTTTCATTGTGAGCCGATTTTGATGATTCTTTTTTTATTTGTAAGCTGGAGCTTTTTATGTAGTTTCCTTAAAATTTGATCAAGGTCTGATCTCTAGTTTTTGAGTAATAGTTAATAATGCGTGTTTATACATTAAATCTGATCAAGGTTCCGATGATAAAGAGGTGAAGTCGGGTTTTTAAGCTTTGCTAGCGTTTAATTATCTTATTTAATTGCAGTTTGATTAGAAAATTTTATGAATAAAATGTGATAAACGCATGGGAAGTTAACGCACGATATTGGCTCAAATATGCTGATTTGAGACGTCAGTTTCCGCATTTTTGATGTCAATGATTAGTCTTTCTTTATTCCTTTATGGCAGCCATTGAGTACCATACTCTGACGTCACAGAAAGAACATCAAAATGGCCGATTTATAATTACCCGAAGTTTATTGCATTTTCAAATATTATGGTGATATAATTATAATATTTTTTTACCGGCAATGTATTACATAAACAATTTTTTTATTACTTATCTTGCTGCGTCCCGCGATTTGACGTTGGCGAAGATAATAATTGATTATGATCCTATGTATTATTCCAGGTGTACCTATAAGTACCTATATGTACCTATGCCCATGTTTTAAACTTAATTGGTTTTAGTATGTACTTTTGGCGCGAATAAGTAACCAACATCCAATAATTCCCATTTAGGTATGTCTAGATTACGTGTTTAGCAAATTAACGTATTCGTAGTGAAGGTAAATGTAACCGATAAGTACCGATGATTGAAGCATTGTAATTATATGCTTACATTTTAAATTAATTAGGTGTAGTTTTCACTACATACAAATATTACATAAACAATTACTTTATCATAGTAAAAACAAAGTGTTAAGCGGGTGCCAGAAACACAAATTTAAAGCTACAGCTAAGCTACACAGCCAGAAATATAAAGCTTTTTGAGAGCAAGTTAATCTAGACCTATCTAATTTATTATCATCGTCCACGTCATCACATACCTACCATCTGGTAAGATAGTTTTAGTATGTACTTTTGGTGCAAATGAAACATCCAATAATTCCCATTTAGGTATGTATAGATTACGTTTTTAGTAAATGACGTGGTTCGTAGTGAAGGTAAATGTAACCGATAAATATTAGTTATAAATACGCTCGACAAATATATAAAAAAATACCAGCCGCATATATACTACACAAGGACTTAACTACGCACCCGGGGTCACCAATAACTACTAATATCTCTTTTTAAATTCCCCTTGACAGCTAACCTTTTCTTTTCTAGGAAAACTCGCTAATTGACTTGCGACGTAGACTGTACCTATTGTCACTGCATTCCTTGATACGGCATCGTCTTGGGTGTAATCAAACCATTAGTTGGACTATACTATATCACATATGTCGGGTGTCTGCGAATTTTTGTAGTAGAAAATAGAAAATTGTGACTTGAGCAACTTCTGCAGAAGTTTAAAAGTAGCTTCACATGTTCTTATTCAGTGATTTGAAACAGCTGTTTTTGAAGTGAAACTATTTATGGGAGAGCTTTGAAATTCTGATCCGCTACCTTTTCTACCGACTTCACAAAAAAGGAGGAGGTACTCAAGTCAAAGAGTTTTTTCGTTTGAAAGATATTGCTTTCCAATAGGTCCCATTTAAATTTGATCAATATCTGAACAGTAGTTCTTGAAATATCTTCAATAATGCGTGTTTAGTACATCTAATCTCATTAAAGTTCCGAAGATAAAGCGGTGAAGTCGGTTTGCTTGCGTTTAATTATTGTGTGACGAAAAATGGTAGGGATTGAAATGTTTCCCTGGAATCACTAGTTTTACTTCTATCGTGTCTTTATGACACAACGTTTTTTTTATTGTTCACAACTGTTTAAAAGTTTAAAGAATACTTGCTTGTTGTGCTTTATATATGTCGTATTGTATAAAATTTCAAAGCGCTGTCATTTCCAATACTAGGCCAGTAGAAGTGTGCCAGCTATTGTCGATAAATATTTAATTGAAAGCATTATGCTTCGCTCCTATACAGTACTACTATCGATTGAGTAAAACTATAGACACTTCAGCTGACAGATGTTCCTGCTATATATATATATATATATATATAGCATTAATAAAGAAAGTTTTAAAGTTATGAGTTAAGCGAACATTGTAATGGAAAGTGTAAAGAAGTGGTTATCAGAAAGGAATATCAAGAAAAACGGTGTGTACGTGCATTACAGTCCACCTAAACGTAAGTACATACATATATGTATTAGCTGTACCCGGCATGCGTTGCAATGCGATGTAAAGAAAAAGTGTTTTACCTCTTTCACGTTTATGGTTGCCTGGTACTTTAATGCCATATTAATAGCTTTTTGGATATTGCTCATACAAAAAAATACAATGACAAAAATCACGATTAAAAAATGGGGAGGTGTGAGGAAAGGAGGCTAAAAACACTACGACCTATTTTCGTACCTACCGAATATACAAAAAAAGTTTCATTGAAATCGGTCGATCCGTTTCGAAAGAGTGCGACCACAAACTCCGTGACACGAGATATTTATATATTTCAAGATATTCTCATCACCACAGTAAGATTATTATAAATTTTCCATCAAGTGAGATTGTGGTCAAATGCCCTTAACCTTGCCTTTTACAAATATTCTCGATAGGCCAGGGAATAAAAAAAAAATGCGATCATGGTGCATGCAACTGCAACGAAATATCGAGTGCTCAGAAATGAGAAAGTGCACGGTACAAATCCCGTATTTTTTGAATGCTAAGCAAGCATTTGGCCACTTTCTCACCTGATGGAAAGTGAACTAATTGTTTAAATAAATGTGTACAAGCATTTGGCCACTTTCTCACCTGATGGAAAGTGAACTAATTGTTAAAATAAATGTGTAATATGTATGTATTATGTATGTGTTATATATGTTATACATTCGCTGTCACCGTTGCGTCGTCTGCATTAACATGTGGAAATTTGCAAATTGTCTAATGCATCTAATTAAATGTAAAAATATGTATCAAATGTTTCAAACATAATTTGTCCGATATGTTGAATTTATAATGCCTATTAATTAATTTGTAATATTTATAATGATGTTGCCTAAAGTTCAGTTCAGTTTGTCATTAGAACATTTAATAACTTGTAGCTATTTACATAATATTGTATCCAACTGTAAATTACCAGATATTCTTTATGTAGGCCGATGATCCTGGATCAGGCCTGCTTTTATCCCGATCAACATGGGCAAATCCACGGAGCACAGCTAGTTATTTATATAAATCCTACATATGGGGTTTCACATTTATTACGTCAGAATAAAATTTAAAATTAATGTCGATGATATGATCTAGATTTTCTACTAATCGAAAATCAAAATCCGTCGCTGTTCCAAATAAACCTCGTTTTGTATCATACTTACAAGCGTTCGGATATAAAATATTTGTCTGTCAAGCTTAAGTTAGCAAACATTTTTATATGCTATAAAAAGATAAAAAAACTCACGAAGGATGAAGGCGAGCAGTAAACATGTCCATTCGCCTGGACGTCAGTTCGCGTGCAGCGAAACAGTTCAAACCTTATACAGCGCTTGAATTTCAAACAAATTGCTTTAAATTGGTATTTTTCAGAAATTGTGTTTGTCTGTCGGTATCGTGACTCGTATATGTGATTTGGTATTGTTTTTGAAATATCTATCTCTTTAAACATATAATGATACACAAATTACCCGTGTAACTAGAGAATATGTTTGTTTTCAATCGAATTTGCAAGTTTTCGATATAATCGATCCTTAATTTGAATAAAAAGTTTCCAATTTTTTTTCTTTATTATCATACTAATATTATAAATCCGAAAGTTTGTGTGTAAGTGTGTTTGTTTATTCCCTCTTCACTTTTTAACGGCTGAATGGATTTGGATAAAATTTGGAATGAACATAGATTATACCTAGGATTAACACACAGGCTACTTTTTAACTTGATAATAGCGGTCGAAGCCGCGGGGCACGGCTAGATATATATAAAACAAGAAATCATTTTAAAAGTTTTTAAAAATCAAGCTTTTACAAGTTGTAAATAAATAAAAAGACTAAAAAGTTTACAACTAAAGAACTTATCATGATGAATCGAACGAGCCCAAACTAGATGGGTTTATCTTGCTTAGTTCAGAAGTTCCTTTGGATATCTTCCGTATCCATCATCAGACCAGCTCTATGGTACCATATCATTATAATGGTACTGAAGATACATCTGAAGATATATAATCTGAATCTCGGAAACGGCTCTAACGATTTTCATGAAATTTTGTATGCAGGGTTTCGGGGGCGATAAATCGATCTAGCTAGGTTTCATTTTTAGAAAACGTCATTTACCAAATAAAAAACGAACAAAGCTCGGTCATCCAGATATATATTATCTGGATGACCGAGCTTTAGCATATATACAGCAAAGACCTAAGTTACCTACAAGGCATCGAGCTTATAGGTAACTAACAACTTCGCTAGCATTAGATATTGTCTTGTTTGCTGATGACACGTCACTTATTTTTAAAACAAATAGGAAAGACGTAGAATTATATGAAGTAAATTATGAATTAGATCTAGTCTCGAAATGGTTTGCTGCTAATAACCTATTGTTAAATGCTAGCAAAACCAAGTGTATCAAGTTTTCCCTTCCTAATGTTCCTTTGGTAGATGCAAATGTAACACTTGAAAACAACAAATTAGATCTTGTAAAGAAAACTGTTTTCTTAGGTCTGACTATGGACTCAAAACTGCAGTGGGGTCCTCATATTGATGTGCTTGCAGGTCGCTTGAGTTCCGCTGCTTTTGCGATCCGTAAAATTAGACAACTGACTGATGTAGCGGCGGCAAGGCTGGTTTACTTTGCATATTTTCATAGTTTGATGAGTTACGGAATCTTGCTATGGGGATCTGCTGCCGATGTTGAAACTATTTTTATTCTACAAAAGAGAGCGGTTCGTGCAATATATGATATGGGTCCACGCGAATCTCTCAGGGAATTCTTTAAAGAAACAGGCATACTTACCATGCCTTCGCTTTACATCTTTGAAAATATTATGCATGTTCGCAAAAATATTAGTAAATATAAATTAAGAAGCGACGCACACAATCTTAATACTAGATATAAGCATAAAATAACAGTGCGCGCATTTAGATTAAGCAAAACGAATAAATCTTTTATGGCAAATGGGGTTAGATTTTACAATAGAATTCCTAAAATCGTAACTGAATTACCACTGGGAAAGTTCAAATCTGTAATAAAACGGGCATTAATTAAGAAAGCTTATTATAAGACTACAGACTATATTAATGACAAGGATGCATGGAGGCAAACTGCACAGGCTCTTTCTAGCGACCATAATAACACCTAGGTTAAGAAAATTATGTATTAGAAATAAGGAATGTTTAAAAAAAAAAAAAATGAATGAAAAAAAATGCGCCGCCGAGTTTCTTGCCAGGTTCTTCTCGAGATGGCTGTAATTTTCCGAATCTGGCAATAGATTAATTAACTTTCATGAGTGCCTCTTTGGGGCCCATGTGAATAAACGATTTTGATTTGATTTGATTTGATTTGATTTGAACTCAAGTTCTCAAGCCCACTACCAGTGGGTAGCGTTCTCGTCATGCTGGCGGCATTGCCTCTCTGAATTGCAATGTTAATACGTTACGCCATGCAAGTACCAGAATAATAATGTAATATAATATTACATAACATATATTTTCCTATGTTTCTACCAATACAGTAATACGGGTTAATAATTAACGTTCTAGAAAGCTTTGGCGCGGGAAAGTAATGAAACAATATGGCTAATATCGAAAATGTATAATACAGCAGAACATTAGATAGACCAGCTAATGATGACGGGCTGGCAGACTGATGGCGTAGGCTTAGTAATAGGGAGTTGTTTCAAGCCATGTTAATGTAATATTTAGTAAAATATAAGTTAGTAATAAGTTAGTATGTAAACTCATTATAAGCGAACTATGTTCTTTGTGAATAAATAAAATCGTTAAACCAATATTTTATGATATCGATAACGGAATTTAACTAGAAAATAATTAAACGCAAGCTAAGCTTAAAAAAACCGACTTCACCGCATTATCTTTGGAACTTTGATCAGATTAGATGTACTAAACACGCATTATTGACGATATTTCAAGAACTACTGATCAGATCTTGATCAAATTTAAATGGGGCCAATTAAAAAGCAACATCGTTCAAACAAAAAAAAAACAAAATCGGTTTACGTGGAACGTAGTTATGAGCAATACATAAAAAAATACAGTTGACTTGAGTACCTCCTCCTTTTTTGTGAAGTCGGTAGAAAAGGCTTAGTTGATTGAGCGTTAACCTTCTAAGCAGGGGTTTGATTCCCGACGAGAACATAAGTTTTCTCCCCAAGGAAAATTTGTGTGGTTGTGATTGTATTTTTGTGATGTGAATGTTTCCGGCACCTACGATATAAATCATCGAACTTAGTGTGAGGCTGTGAGTGTGAAAGCGTTTATGTTATGTTTACGTCTATATGTTATGTCCATTTCAAATTACATTCGAATTAGTGTTATAATGTGACCGATGCATACACCGGTTTGATGCCAGTTGTCCTCACGCGTCGCCCAAATTAAATTTTCTGTAGTTCAATAATTTCACCTAACTATAACTATCCTACCATATTTCATCGAGATTTAGTTGGCTGTCAAACAAAACTTTCAGTGAAGAAATGAGACACTCATATCGTGTTCCACCTATTGACAAAGATATCAATGCCCAGTATGGTCTGTTCATGAATGGGTGACCGTTTATTGGGATCTTCAACTGAGTGTCACCTTGCTACGGAGTGTACGTTGAGCCGTCGGTACATTTTGTTTGTTGAAAGCCTTCAGGCAGCCTGCAAAATCCTGACACCAGGATTGCCCACTAGTCCGTCCACACGACGACCAAGCAAGCAAATGAAGATGTTTTGACCTTATCACAGCAACACCAATTATTGAAATTAGCATTTAAATTAAAAGTTGAGCATCACACTTGAATAATAGTTTAGACAACCTTTAGACGGACATCACAAAGATAAGGCTAAGGTCCCCTGACCTTAGCCTTATCTTTGTGATGTCCGTGGACAGCATATGGAAATTTATTTACGTGACACACAAGACTTTATTGTTAAATTTACGATTTAAGGGGGTGATACCAAAATGTCTCCTAAAATACGTGACTTTGTAACCGTTTTACTTGGCATTCATATTAAAACCATTTAAAAAAAATATTTCTTAAAATTTGTATGATATGATAAATTATGCCTTCTTTTTAGAATATTTATAACGTTCAAAAATATAGGAGAAAAATATCAAATCTCATGCAAATAACATCAATTTGTATTTTTGTAACCATTTCGTTCTGTCATTTTATATTAAAAACACTGTGAAGTTATTTTATATACGTAAATTTACTAGACAAGTAACTTCTTCAGCTTGTTTTATTTTATTATAGGCAGATAAAATAAAACAATATGAAGAAGTCACTCGTCTAGTAAATATACGTATATGAAATAACTTTCACAGTCAGCGTTTCACGAAATTTGAATAAAACCATAAAAAAACAAATGATGCGTGACCTTGCGTAACCGCCCCGATATAATTAACGCAACATGCACCTTTATGTGCAAACGTGTAAGGGGGATAATTGGCTGTGGTAGAAAAGGTGCTAACATTGACGTATATCTGCCTCTTAACCAATGTAGCATAGAGAAGTCCAGTAAAGTGTTATTATAGATGCGACCTTAGCGTGTGAAAAGAGATTTTTTGCACTAAGTACCGTGAGTATTGCAGCAGTAACACGCCAAGTACCCACCCTGTCGTTACACATTGTATAAATCATAATAGCTATGAGCATGCCATGTTCATGTATAAAATAGACCAGACGACAACCTCAATTAAACTTTGGCTCGCCTAGTTCAGCCTGGTTATTAAGGCTTCTATCTATATTAAATGAGATTTTCTGACTGTTAGATGGACTTAAGTGTTAACCAAGTGACCTACTTGTCTTTTAAATATATGTACTTGTTTAATAACAGGTCTTTTATGTATATTTATTTTATAAATATAATTACAAAGTTAAAACGTAAAATTTAAAGATATTGAATTTCGTTATACATTTTAGATGGATTCATTTTTACTACTAAAAATTAATCCATCTAAAATGTACAAGACTCTACAGTGACAAGATGAAAAACCTTTTTTTATGATGTATGAGCTCACCTTAATATAATTATGCTTATTATAATTTTGCATGCAATTTTCTGGCGAAGCATGTGAAACACTTATTATTCACCGATGTTATCTTATTTTGTTATGTTATGTTATACTAAACGATGTCATTTTATTTAAAAAAAAACTATAAATAAATTAAGATAATTATTTTCTTTGTAATCCTAATTACGGGCCAATCGCCTATATTTTCTAAGACTAAACTAAAACTTTATACAGCAAATACCTGTTACCTATACAGCAAACACTAGAGTTTGGGAGCCTATGGATTTAATAAATAATTGTACTTACAAAAAATTTCAATAAAGCAAATTTGAATTTGATTGGGCTTAAAAAAACATATTCTTTTTTTTGCAGTAACTGTTCAGACAAATTGTCGGCTTTACAAAAAATCAACTCATTGCTAGTACTTATTTATCTCAACGTATTAGCATTGCAATTCTGAAAGGCAATGCCGCCAGCAGGATGGGAACGCTACCCACAGGTAGTGGGCTTGAGCACTTGAGTTACCTATAAACTCGATGCCTTGTAGGTTTCTTAGGTCTTTGCTGTATAGATATATATAGTTTTAGTTAAGTTTCAGGAAATAAAGGCAATTGGCCTGTAGATAGTACAAAAGACTAATGTTAAAAAAAATAGGTTAAGTCATTTTAAATTTAATAACGACTAAACTAATAAGACCACCCATTGTACCATTGTACCAGTACAATTACTTTAAATGATAATAAATCTATTATATTTAGAGCTGAAGCCGGTGTTTTCTATGAAGTAAATATTATACTGAAACACCAGTAAATTGAGCTAACCCATTAAAGTAACAAATATTGCCAACGAACAATGTAAGCCATGGTGTGCAGCATGGAATGGACACGATGAATATTGATGGGGTTCGACGACCATAGGCTGTTCACCTCACAACACTGTCGAGTTATCCAGGTAATTTGTAATGTTACCGGACAATGTGATATGTCAGTAGCCCGGCCAATTATAATAGTCAAATTATACAGGATACCGATGGACTGGATATTTTTATTGATTGCCGTGACAATGATTTGTTTTTTAATGTCTTTACTATGGAAATCAATGCATGTGGTACAGATGATACATTTATATTAGACTAGCTCTTGCCCGCGACTTTGTCCGCAATGGATTTGGACGACCCAGTTGGTGCAGTGGACAAGTCTTTGCTTTCTGCGAAACAATGCTGCACGATCTAGTTCCCCCATCCCCGTTCTATCATCGGACAAGCAGACAAACTGCTAAGCGACACCGCTATATGGTGGACATTCCACAAATGCGCACGAAGCGTTATGCTTCCACATTCATTGTGCGAATTGCAAAGGAATGGAACTCTTTCCCTGAGTCGGTGTTTCCTGATGAGTACAATATGGGAGTCTTCAAGTCACGAGTGAATAGGTATCTTCTAGGCGAGCTTGCTCCATCGTCGGCCACATCGCTGCTTACCATCAGGTGAGATTGTGGTCAAAAGTTTGCCTATCATTAATAAAAAAATTAAAAAAACAGGTGTTATAGGAACATAGTTTTCTAGGAAAATTTATGCTTTTGGTTCTGGGTGTTTTTGTTTGTGTGATCGAAATAATTCCGACACTCACGATACAAGTCTTTGAACTTAGTGTGGGACTGTGTAGGAATGCATTTGTTCGATTTTTGTTCGTAAGTTCTGTCATGAATAGTTATTCATTATAAGATAAAATATATATATATTTTCTATCTCTACTTCTGGGACACCCCTAGATAGTACCATCAGTTTTTTTCAACTATAAGTATTTATTCAACAAAATGAAAAATCACTTATTTGTTACCCGGTTTTTCAAACTAGACTCCTGTTTAAAAATTCCATCAGCAAGTTTCAACACTCTACATTTACCGACTTTCCATAAATAGCATTCACTCGATTAAATAGTCATGCAAACTAAATTTGCATAAAAATCTCTGTAAAAACGTTGCTAGGTAAACGTTGAAATGCCTAGCTCCCAGTAGGGTTGCCAGCATACAATTAAATGGTATTAAATGCAAGCCCACGTTAAGTTGTAAGGTCAGCAGATATAGCGATAAGGCCGAAAGTTGTTACCTTATAAATCTTTCACGCAAATCTTGGCGGGTGTAATAGCCGTGACAAACAGGCTGTTTTCAACACGGTTTATTTTTATTTTATTTTAGTTCAATGTTTAATATAATAGTGTCAAGTAATTTTGAGAAAATATTTTGAAAACAATATTTTTTTATACTTCGAAAAATTGCACTGTTACGTAAATTTTAAATGATAGTAGAGTCCTTGATATGTTTATTGTCAAGTATTAAATGAAATTGTGTGGCTTCTATGTTAATATCTTACAAACGTTCTACGTATAGGTAGCATTTGATGTAAACAGTGCGAAAAGTGCGCGCATTTAGATTAAGCAAAATGAATAAATCTTTTATGGCAAATGGAGTTAGATTTTACAATAGAATTCCTAAAATCGTAACTGAATTACCACTGGCAAAGTTCAAATCTGTAATAAAACGGGCATTAATTAAGAAAGCAAACTACAGAACTACAAAACCACAGACTATATTAATGACAAGGATGCATGGAGGCAAACTGCACAGGCTCTTTCGAGCGACTACCATAATAACACCTAGGTTAAGAAAATTATGTATAAGAAATTAATTTTTAGTTTCTTGCCAGGTTCTTCTCGAGATGGCTGTAATTTTGCGAATCTGGCAATAGATTCATTAACTTTCATGAGTGCCTCTTTGGGGCCCATATGAATAAACGATTTTGATTTTGATTTTGAAACTTCAGCGCATATGAGGATTTTTAACGACAAATATACATAGATACATAGAGATACTCGTCGACCGACTCGTCGAGAGATATTAGATGTTAAATATGTTTAAGTCCTGTAATTTCATTGCAAACATTGCCCTTCAATCAGAAATATAAGTTGTTTATCAAGTTGTTTGTAATAAAATCTTGCAAGCTAAATTGGATTCACTTCACGATGTCCGATTGGACTCGCAATTTGGTATACTTATTTATCTTTGGTGACAATACAATGATATGATATGAAGCTGGTCTGATGATGGAGATGGAAGATGGCCATAACAACTTCTGAATTAAATAAGATAAACCCATCGAGTTAGGGCTAGTTTAATTGGTCTTGACAAGTTCTCTGGTTGTATAACTTTTTAGTCCTTTTTAACCGACTTTACAAAAAAGGAGGAGGTTACCAATTTGACTGTATTTTTTTTTAAATAAATATTTACTTAAAACTAAAAATAAATGAAAAATAATATTAATATACTTGACAGCATCGTCTTAAAACTTAAATACGTTATATATGCACTACACTGTGGCCCCACACTAGGCTCAAGGCCCGTGTCGTGGAAACCTACTGTTACGATATTATATATATATTTTTTTTATAAATGTCATTTTAATATTAACTAAGTACTTACAGTCTAACATGTCAAAATAAAAATATTTTTATCAGTCAATAAATAATACATCCAATATATATGGTTATATATATGGTTCCAATATATATGGTTATATATTACATTAAACTAAAAACTAATTTAAAATTAACCAAAAAAAAAACTATAACTAGATATGTATATTTTTTTAGATAATATATTATGATGCGAATTATATTTACTTAATCTGATCTACGAGTAGGGTTCCGAAGATAAAGCAGTGAAGTCGGTTTTATTTAAGCTTTGCTTGGGTATAAATTGTATTTACAACAGCCATTAAAACCTTTATTTTGAAAAACTTTTTTAAGTAACAAGTTATACTTATATTATCATATAAAAGCAACACCATGTAGGATGTAATACAATTCGGGTATCTATTCAGAATATCGCAAAGGGATAAAGTACCAAAGTGTTCCAAAAAATGCTTAGCAGTAGAATATCACAGTTGACAGTGGTCGCCGTATTTGTTGCCTTTTTTCCCAAGTCTGCGAATCCGTCAGTCTAGTTGAGTTTTTTTTTTATCTCAATTTTGAATAGGAATCATTACGTGCATATAATGATATACATTTTGCGGGTGTTAAATATTACTCGTGTTATCGTGCGACCTTTCATTTTAATTATGTGTCAATTGTAGGAAAAAAAGAAAATTATAATACTATATATTAAATACTAATTTATAATGACCCGTAAAGGGTGTACCCGTATTATTTGATACAGTACTTAATGTATTAAAACAAGTATAATTTTCCTTTTTCTAAATGTATGATTTTATAAAATACTTTGTGTTAAATATTATACAAGATCTCATTTAATTATTGTAATAGAAAACAAAACCACTGTATTGTTTAAAAAACTTTATTTATATTAACACAGTACAAAATAAATATGATAATAAAAAAACAAATTAAAAGTACGCTACTGTTTTTAAGTGCTAGATAACGATCACTCACTGCATCGATTATTAGTTGTAATCATAGCCTATATAACTCGGGGTTTTAAAATACTAACGGTACAACACTCATCTAAAGTGAATGCATTTGATGTTATCTTACCAATCTAATGAAATTGGAATATACAACCTAAAATGTATTGTTAACAAACACATTGAGAGATAACTATCTCTTGGTCCACAGCTCACGCTTTTTTAAGAGCCAGGGCTCAGTAAAATTGTGATAATTTATATGGTTGATTGATTGAAAATTGCTACTCAATGACAGACAGTAAACATTTAATTCATTGTCTTCATTGTCAACTATATCGCTCCTACAGCTGGGACTTAATCTTCTCTCACTGGGTGAGAGTCTAGAATCTGGGAGTCTTCAAGTCAACTGTGAATAGGTATCTTATAGGTGAGCATGCTACATTATCGGCTACACAATCACTTTCCATCAGGTGAGATTGTAGTCAAATGCTTGCCTATCACGCATAAAAAAAGAATTGTCTAAATCATAAAAATAATCCTTCCATCTAATAATTTTCAGATAGTCGTGTATTGTCCTTATGCTTAGTTAAGTGCGCGTTCGCTTTCTAAGCAGGGGTATAGGGGTACAGGGCATAGGGTTCGACTTCCGGCGGGTACACAAATTTCCTCTCCGAAGAAAAAATTGAGTATCTGCTTGTGTTTGTGTGTGTACGATGTGAATGTTTCCGGCACCCACGACACAAATTACTGAACTTAATGTGGAGCTGTGTGTTATGTATGTTAATTCAAATGGTTTTACGTGTTTTCCTTAGTTGTGGGGATAGTGTCAGCGGCGCAGCTGCGCTCGTGGGCTCGCGGTGGGCCCGAGTGCAAGCTGGAGAGAGCTGTGCTGGCGGGGCAGGGCCGCCGGCTGCTAGCGGAGGCCGAGGCTCTGCCGCTGACGCATCATCTGCCAGCGCTAGTAGCGAAGTGTGACGCACTGCATGCCGCGGTGGAGAAGGGATCACTGCTAGAATTACAGGTAATGGGATTAAGAATGTAGTCAGTGG
Source organism: Lomographa bimaculata (assembly GCA_948107665.1). Classification (NCBI taxonomy): domain Eukaryota; kingdom Metazoa; phylum Arthropoda; class Insecta; order Lepidoptera; family Geometridae; genus Lomographa; species Lomographa bimaculata. Next base: position 7,261,019 of record OX403597.1, read on the forward strand.
CGTATTTGCCATTATGGCTCTTGTCGAAAGCCGAGGCATTGCTGCTGATGAAAGTAGAATAATTCCTTAATGTATTAAGCACGCCTTATTTAATATAACTCAAAAACTTAAGATCAGATCTTAATCAAATTTCAATGGAACCACATAAAAAGCACCAGCTTTCAAATAAATAAAAAAAACATCAAAATCGGCTCACAAAGAAGTTATGAGGTAACTATTGAAGTCGGGTAAACGAGAACATCGTCAAAGTAGTCCACATTTTTTTTTTTATTCAAGGTAGGCAAACGTTTGATCACCATCTGACCTGATGGTAAGTGACGATGCGGTCAACGATGGAGCACGTTTGCCTAGAAGATGCCTATTTACTCGCGACTTAAAGACTCCCATATTGTATTTATCAGGGACACAGACTCAGGTAAGGAATTATTGACGATATTTTCAAGAACTACTAATCAGATCTTGATCAAATTTTAATAGGACCAACTAGAAAGCAACAAAAATTTTTGAAATCGGCTCTCGTGAAGAGAAGTGATGACACATAAAAAAAAATAGAGTACCTCCTCCTTTTTTGGGAAGTCGGTAAAAACTAAAACCCAATTACTAGTGCTAAAAGAATTTCTTAATGTTTTGAAATAAAAATATAATCTTGACACTAATTAGGGATTTTTGATACTTTACATGCGCCCATCCATTAATTAGTTTTATGGTTCTACAAACATACAAACAGTGCAAAAATCATAGCCCTAATCCGTAGTCAAGTAAAACATTATAAGAGAGAGTTCACACAGATCCTACGTTATTCTCGTAGTTCACGTGCTACATGGCTCTACGATCAGCGTAGCGCTCCTCTACACCATTCGTTGCAAAGTGTGTACAATATAAGACGTAATAATAATTCAATTTTGACTGCTTGAAATCATAGTTTAGGGCGTCATGTTGGACATTCATGTTTAAAAAAAAATACAAGTTACAAGACTTCCAATCTTTGCTGCCCTTGTTATAAACATGCTACGTGGTTCTACGATCATCGTAACTCTCATCTACACGCTTTATTGTAACATTTTGAATGTAACCGTAAACATGCGATGAATGAGTTGAAATAACTTTTGTCTATAAGCCTAACACGTTAACTAGAAACTATAACAATATGTAGTTTCTTAGAAAGTTGGGCCGAAAGCTGCTAGTCTTCCTTATTATAAAAACAATAGGATATCTTCTTATTATATTATTATGCCTTCTGAGCTACAAATTTAATAACAAATAACAATCTAAACAAAGGCATAAAAATAGCAGCGAAATTGAAATTACTCGTAGCAATGTTGGGCGCAAGCGCAGCGTACGCATTGACGTAGCTACGCCATTCGTAGAGATGCCTACGTATGAAAGCCCATTGAACAAAATGTCTGTCATTTTTTTTTCATTATAGACAAGTGTTTGGTACCACTATCTCACACGATGGTAAGCGATGATGTGGTTGACGATGGAGCATGCTTGCATATAATATACCTATTCACACGTGACTTGAAGACTCCCACATTGTACCTATCAGGAAACACCGACTCAGGTAAGGTGTTCCATTCTTTTGCTGTCTCTACAGTTTTATATATTTACTTGTTTGTTTTTTCTATTACCAAGAAAACAATTAGAAAGATCCAAGAAAAAAATATTCCTGATCTGATTTTATAGCTCAATCACATAACTATATGCTCTGTCAAAGTATGTAAGCTCAGAGGTAGAGGTTTTAAGAAAAATGCATGTCATTAGATTCTAAATGCTTGACTTTGGTGGTTTCCTGCTTGAAACCACCTTTCGAAGCGTTTGAGTGGCAAATAAATAAGTACCGGGCGTTTTATATATGTTTCTTATTACTTCATAGGATCTTCTAGAAGCAGAGTACAACCGGCGCAAGTATGTGATGTGTCGTGATGAGGCAGGTGTCGGCTTGCTTCACAAGGCTGTGTACTATGATTTCATGGATATCACGGAATATCTCGTCAAGGAGTATCCGCAGCTCGTGCATATGAAAGATTCTGTGAGTATGCCCGAATAGTTATTTTTAAGATTACTTAAAGGCAGCGCCCTGTGGTAGCAAATAAGGGCACGCTCGTTAGGAGTTAGGAGTAGGAAATAAATAAAATACCTCCTGCATAATACTAGACCGGAGTGATACATCATTTTCCAGAAACGAGATAGAAGCGCTTCTTGCGACAGTTGGTTGGGATACTAAATGAGTTTCGATGATATTAGATATTCATACTATATACCAATCTGTTCTTGAAGTGTATCCAATATTTATAATGTTTTCCTTACTTTTATTGGTAATAATCTTTGATGGGAGCGTTAAGACCTGCACTGACATCCCGCTTAGGGTCAATTCCGCCGGTCGTCGACTAAGCTGTTTCAGAGTAAGCGTTTTAAGTGTAACATGTGGATGCGTTTGTTTGTTTGTAATTAGGAAGGTCGCGCTCTGAGCCTCGAAGTTCTCGGTTGTCGTCCGCAGGATGTCACTTGATCGTCAACTAAGCCATTTCAGAGTAAGCGTTTTACGTTTGTTTGTTTGTAATTAGGAAGGTCGCACATCGCTGCACTACGGCGCGCTGAGCCGAAAAATCTCTCAGTGGTCGACTAAGATAAGTGTTACATGTGGATGCGTTTGTTCAGGAAGGGCGCACGGCGCTGCACTATGGCGCGCTGAGCCGCGACGAGGCGGGCCTGGCGCGGCTGCTGGAGGGCGCGGGCGCGGCGCGGGGCGCGCGGGACGCCGCCGGCCGCACGCCCGCCGCCTACCGAGGGCCCGCCCGCGCACTGCTCGCGCTACCCCGGCCCGCCGCGGACATGCCTCGTGACAACCGGAACCCGCCCGGTGAGTCTACCACTACCCTTTATTACCCATATCTGTGATATATACGTTTTGGTTTTGGAAAGCCGGATAATTAGTGAAACTTTTATTATTGTTGTTAGAAAACTTTTTAGTTTGACTTTTCTTAAAGAATGTTGTACTAATGAAATCCTATTCTTTTAAAACTCTGTTTTAAGAAGTTTGAATCGAATATATTCATTTCGTAGCTCTGAGATTTATTTTGTTGTTTAAAACCGATAAAGCAACACTTTTAAAACAGACTTAAAAAGTTTTATGTCTTTTACGTAGCGTTTTATTTTCTACACCAACCCTTTAGACATTTTTCGGTCGGTTTACATGTAGACTTTTATTAATTTATTTAATGGTTAAATGGAAAATTTAGATTAAAAAAAATACTCGTATCATTCAGTTTCTGATCTTAAAGTTTATAATAGCTGTGCTGGTATTGTAATGTTATATACAAACCTAAATAAAAAGCCTACTATTATCAAGTTAAAAAGTATCCTATGTGTTAATCCTATGTACATTCCAAATTTCATCCAAATCCGTCCAGCCGTTAAAGCGTGAAGAGGGAATAAACATACTTACACACAAACTTTCGGATTTATGATATTAGTAGGATATACTATAACTACAAAGATCATAGTTTATTGTGAGTTATTTTTTAAGGACATTAATTATTCAATAGGCTTATAAATTATAGCCGTTTGTCATTAGACTTAAATTAGGCAACGGAAACATCCGATGTTTGTGCCTAAAGTATGTATCTAAAGAAACATGAATATGCGTGTATCTTACATTTCTGGGTAGGTATAAAAAAAGGTAGGTACAAATAATCTAAAGCTAGTGAAATAGATGAATCTATTATCGTAAAATTAATTTTACAGAAGACACTAAAATATGGTAGCAGGTTTTTAATATCTAATTGTATTTTCTTGTTATTGTTGTTATTTTCTCTATTTGTTTTTGTTTCAATAAATATAATTATAGACCTGTTTTTGTTGAATGTTGTTATGGTATGTTGCCTAGTGAAGTCTAAGTAACTCAAAATGTTCAGTACCAATTTTAAACAGTTTTTAATAGTTTAGATTTTAGCTAGATTTATTTGTATGATAAATTAGCGTGTATACCAAATTTTAGCTCAATCGGTTAAAGATAACTATTTGAAATTTAGTTACAAGATTCCACCCGGACAAACATACATACATTCCAAGTTAAATAAAAGCTTGTAATTATCTGACGCCGCTGACTTGTTTAAGTGATCGTATCAAGATGTTTGCAATTTATTTTTTGTTATTCAGAATAGGCATACGTTTGACCACTATCTCACCTGATAGAAGCGACGATATGGTCGACGATGGAGCACATTTGTCTAGAAGATACCTAATTACTCGTGACTTGAAGACTCCCATTTTGTACATAAGTACAATACCGATATTTCCTGTTAACAGGAAATATCGACTCAGGGAGTTTCTGTGCGGTTCCCAAAATAAATGTAGAAGCAAAACGCTTTGTCCGCATTTGAGGAATATCTACTCGTACCATATACTGGTGCCGCTTAGCAGTTTTTCTGCTTATTTTGCTTATGCGAGAATAGGGATGGAGGAATTAAATCGTGTAATTATTTAACATTACATTGTACTAGCCATTTTTACTTTACAAACTTGTTACAATTCCTCCTTTCTCCTGCACCTAAATGTCTTGATTATAATACATTTACAGCCCTTACGGGTATATGTGTCACTACTACTATGTTTTGGCATTGTCAATACATAGATCTAGTAAAAATTACAGATACCATGCACGGTACTTGGCAGTGAAGCCGACAAAGCGGATACCACTCTACTTAAATAACCTAGCAATACCAGACCAGATTCAAATTACCTTCTAATAACTTTATATTGTTATCTAAAATTAATAGTAGCTGACAATTAATAACATTGAAGCGTTTTAATTTAATTAGTAAGGCTTGGAAACGGGTTGGTCACAGGTACAGGTCGCGTGGTCATGCATATTTATGTTACAGAAACTATAAAAAGCTTTTCTAATCTAAAATGTATCCTGACCCAACTCCTATAGAGTTTATTTTTAACTGACGGTGAAATTGGATCATTTATTGTTATATCTTAATCTGCACAGGTCATCTATTTATGCATGGAATAAACTATACTGACCAACGACTCGTTCTATCACGGTTGTCACACAATACCTTCTTGTAAAATACTACCTACTTCCATTATGTGGACATTGTAGCTATTATTTTAGTATTCAAAGTTCATACATGATGTAGTGAACAGAGGAGCGGAATTTTGCAACCAAAGTGAAAAAATGCCGTTGTTGATGTTGTAAAGGTTTTCAAAACCTGTCATTCTTCGAGTGTTAAAGTGTAATAATAGAAGATTATTAATCGTTAATACTAAGTAAACGTTCATAAGTGTAGGCAAATCATACAAAATTGAAAAACGTGATTTTCGCCTTCGCTCCAAAACTCCAATAGAAGTTCTAGTAAAGTTTCTACCACTTGTATGCATACCTTGACTATGAAATGGACCTTGACACTGTTATTTGACTTTGACTTTGACTGTGACTTGTGACTAGGACTTTTAATGTGAAATACACTCATATTATTACTTGACACTGGCAAAATCCACAAGATTGCGAAATCAAAATTAAAACGAAAGAAATAAAACCGAAGAGCTCTGCACCTGGATAAGTCATTTTAGGTTTTTAGGTGTCACAAATTAAGCGTACTTACATGTAATATTACTATGAAATAAATAAAAAAGAAACTTTTTACTGGTAAATAATTCTTCGTTATATATATGTTATATTTTTTTTGTTATATTTTTTCGTTATATTTTATTGCTGTTAAATTACAACACTACCTATAACACTAATATTATACATTTGAAAGTAGCTCTGCCTCTTTCTGTCTCTTTATGACCGGAAATATATCTGGTTAGGTACTTAGGGTAGTTGAAATGACTAGAAGGAAAACGCTACTTTTAGAGTTCCGTAGCTATATTGTTACAATGAAACCCTCATATATCCACCTCAAAATGTGTTCTCGACCGGCACTAATTTTATTGGCGATTTCTACCGGTACTTGCTAACATATTATTAAGGTGAAGTAGTATTACTTAATAGGCCATCTATTAAATGGAAATGGAACCCCAGAGTGGTCGCACTTACTCAATTTATTATAATGTAGCGAAATAAGTATCATTTCAATTAGGTAGAACAGAAAATCCTTTATTTCCTGTATTGTTAAGATAGATCCCCATGACTCAAAGTGACGGTGCCATAGTAACGTTTATAAGCACCCGGATGACCGAGCTTTGCTCGACTGAAAACACGGATAAAACGACGTTTTCTAAAAATGAAACCTAGCTAGATCGATTTGTCGCCCCCGAAACCCCCTGCATACAAAATTTCATGAAAATCGTTGGAGCCGTTTCCGAGATCCTGATTACACATATATATATTTACAAGAATTGCTCGTTTAAAGGTATTAGATTAAACGTAAGCAAAGCTTGAAAAAAACCTGCATCACCGCTTTATCTTCGGAACTTTGATCAGATTATGACAGACGCATTATTGACGATATTTCAAGAACTGCTGATCAGATCTTGATCAAATTTAAATGGGACCAATTAAAAAGCAGCATAAATATCAAACAAAAATAATAATTTTGAAATCGGTTTACGTGGAACCAAGTTACGAGGTAAGACACATAAAAAAAACAGTCGACTTGAGTACCTCCTCCTTTTTTGTGAAGTCGGTAGAAAATAGTAATGATTTATTTTCAACTTAGAATATTATTATTAATTATAGCACCAAAGTTCCTTAAAAAATATATAGGATCTGTGATTAGCACTAAGTAGAAAATATAGGACTAAGTATATTAATACATTCAGACATTTCTATTTTTGTTGGTTAGGTAAAAATATGAAAAGTAAAAATCCTTTGCAGAAGATTCAGTGCAGTTACAAAGTTCCTGAAAAAAAAAAGAGTTTATTTAGCACTCCGTAAGTAGAAAATATAATATGAATAAATAGATTTATGCATAGAGACATTTCTACTGTAAAAAATAATAGTCTTTATTTTTATTTATTATGTACACTAAACACATCAAAACTACAAAAATACAGAGTACGATGCCACCTGCAGAAGTATAAAACTGTATCGCAGATGGCAAAATAATAATATAAAAACAACACTTTTGCAGAAGACATCAATATAAGTATTAAGTGTTATTATAGCTATCTCATTCACACGGTCTCATTTTTAACTTTACCTATTACGTCAACCACATAAATACTCTTGTATTACGTCACTTCTAACTTACAAATACCTAAAAATACAAATAACGTAATCAGTTTTATCGTTTATCATGGCGGCACTCGAAAGTCGGTGTTCATAATAGTTTCAACGACGGTGTCGAATTTACAGAGTTTTGTGACTCCCTGTTATGCTAATCTTGACGGAGGCACGCGAACTTGTTGCTTTTGTTTATGATGTGTTGTCTTACTCTGAGATTTGTAAAATCACGAGCATTGAATTAGTTTTTATGCTCTTACTGCCTTTACTCTTACTGCCTTTCAATCTTGTGCATTTAATCAGTGTCATGTAATTAATATTTCAAGAGCATTACATGTTTGATATTAGTTTTACTTTAAGTCCTTGTCACAAGTCACAGTCAAAGTCAAGTTAAAATAGTCATGGTCCAGGCATAGTCAAGTATTGGAGATTTGGAGAGGCGAAAATCACGTTATTCAACTTAGTATGATTATCCAACACTCATGTACGTTCAAGAACTAACAACGGGTAACAATCTTATAGTGGATTATTACACATTTATAATTGATCGAGCAAAGTGAGATCTCTAAGTTGACTTGGGTCATTCAGCACTTTGTCCGTCCGTCCGTCCGTCTGTCAGAAGCTTCTTGCGTCTAAACCATATAAGAGAATGACTTCAAATTCTCATAGAATATGTAAAACTACGGCGCAAAGCCAGATATGAAATGTAAAATTATATAAATTAAAATATTAAGTGAGCCCATACATGTAAGTGGGGAGTAAACATTTTTTTTTATCTACCCTTGTGGGTTATCGTTGAAAAGAGTTTAACAAGTATAGTACAAAATACAAAAACTTGTTGTGTATCTGTGTTGGAAAATAACGATTTCGTAGGCCACCAAAGTCACTGTTATTAGATCTATTTATTCCCGGGGTCTATCTCAAAAACGGCTTCACACTGATTTCTCCTATTTCTATTCTTCCTATTTTGTACTTGAAAAACAAATACAGAAATACAACAATTATCTTATAGAAAAAAGAAGTTATAAGCAATTAGCAAGATATTTTCTATGGGGCGAAATGAAGGCGCGAGAGTTCGACGCGAACGACTAGTATGATTAGGATTAACACCCGAACAATCTCAAGTTTAGGAAAATAATTTAAAATTGACAACGATATTTTCACTCCTGCGCCAAGACTAAAACTAACATAATTGTAACAGTTAAAAATGGTTTTAATAAAAGAAATCCAAGGATGTTGTTAGGTTTGTTTCCTATTTCGATGCATAAATCTCAATGATTAATACACAAAAAAAAACGAACACACATGTCAACATAAACGTATACGCTACCGTGAATAGCCTAATGATCACAACGAAATATTATTCTGAAAGCTCACAGGTGTAGGCTGTATGTCATCGATCGATGGTCGCCACATTAAATATTAATACCTGCCAGTCTAAGGTTTCACTTGATTCGTATGAACTACGCCCTTGAAACGAGCTTGAAAAGCTTGAAGGCTTGCTGGCTATTGGTGACACTGCTAAAGCAAATATAATTTGTGCACTTAAGGATGTTAAAACTCTAATAATTGGCTGTTTAAATTGCTTTACTCTATAGGTTACAGGGTATGCAGTTACAGTGTATGCGAAACACCAGAAAGCTCTTAGACCTAGACTAGACTTTTGATTGACTCTTAGACCTAAAGTTTTGATTTTTGTTCTGACCTTCTGCACATTTAGTTCTAAGATTTTCTTATGAATGCTATATTTTCCGTAATAATTAAGGATATGAATTATATACAGGCTATAATTAATTAGCCTTTTACTAAACACTGTCTTTTCCTAAAGTTTCGAGTTGATTTTACCCTTTTTGACATAATTGTCGTAACAAGTTAATAGTCTGGGTTTTGATAATTTATAATTAATATAGATATATATAATCATTGATTATTAGTTATAAATAATCAAAAAATCTGACTGCATAAAAGGTAAACTTACTTTCTTACACTTTTTCTTTAATAGAGTTGGTAGTCGTCTCGGCTGAAAGAAACTCGACCACGCGGTCGAGTACCACCTAATTAATTAATTAAACTTATTTTTTTATATTATTTCTTGGTAGTTCGCTCAGTTAGCTGGACTACCGGCGGAAATTAGAACAGTCGAGTACAAAAGGACTTAACAATAGTTAAGTTGTGATTAAATAAGAACTTTAACACAGCGTTATTATAAGTATTTTAAGTGAGAATGGTTGCTAACCAACTTTGTATCGTTTAGATCCAAAAAAAATGGTAAAAGAAACACAGAGATTATTTAGAAATACCTATTCAGTAATATCCCACATCGGGTATAAAGATAATTGGTGTCCCAAACAATAGTTTCATCATCATCATCTCAGCCGCAAGAAGTCCACTGCTGGATATAGGCCTCCCCCAAAGATCTCCAAAAAGAACGGTTGTTAGCGGCCTGCATCCAGCGTCTTCCTGGGACCTTCACTATGTCGTCCGTCCACCATGTGGGCGGTCTTCCAACACTGCGCTTGTCAGTCCGTGGTTAACTATAGTTTGGTTATTTTTTTTTATTATTGTCAGTACGGCGACACCCAGGCTCTACATAATTATGATTATTATCATGTCTCTAGTGACACTCGCGAAAGATTAACACGCACGTAAAAATCATCAAAATCTGCCAAAGTGTTTGGTCACTAGAGCGCGACCAAGGAACAAACATACATAGGCTGATTTTGACATTACCCACCATCGCGCTATCGGGTAAAAATATATAATACCACATAACAAATAGGTGGGTGGCCAAACTTTGTTCTAATCGACATTTTATTCGACAATGATTATATATTATTATGCGACTTAGATCCTTCTGAAATAGAAATATACTTTATAACTCTCACTGTGTACATATAGGTCTCTAAAAATGTCTCAACAGCCTATCCATTTTGCACATGCAATAGCTTTACAAAATATACATAATATACACATAAATCGCACTGTAGTCATTTCACAGTGAACACATTTGTTACAGTATTTATTTATTTTAATATATTATTCAATAAAATATGTATTAATGCTATAACATGTTCTAGAGTACAACAACCAATTTCTTAATCAATTTTGTGATTCCCCATTACATTTTAGCTCAATTGCAGTTAAATTATTGAAATTTTTATAGTACTTATAAAGGAGATTTTGTGATATTTTGTTATTTACCTGTGGTTTACACATATTATATTTATATTTCTTGCTCAAGTTATCATATCGACTAGATTGTTGATTGAAATAAACGTCGTTGTTACTTTTTACAAAATTGCATAATTCAATAAATAAATACATGTAAGAGTTAGAAAAGACCTTTTTTTAAAAAACTACTCGGAGAGATTCAGTGTCGTCCATTTTGAAGATTCTGCGTAGACATATTTTTTGGAGTACAAAAGTAGATTGGACATACACAGAATTTCCTCAAAAAACTATCCCGTAATATAAATGAGGGTAGACGTAACCATAATAAGCACTAGCAGCAACTGTCTCCAATGCAATATTACTCAGTACTGATAGTTTATAACAATATTTAGTGATTGTGCTGTTTATTTTACTGATCCTACCACTAGATATTATACTTGAGTTTGTGTGGAGTTTACGCCTTCAGCTAATATTTGGAAATTATTAATTTAAAACGTTTAACCTACATCATACTAACATAATATACACGTGTTATAATGTAGGTACACAGTGGTCAGTGTACATTAACCAGGTAGACTTAAGGCTGACAAACACACGTGAACCATGACATGACATTAAGTCATTATCATTAGACATTATTAGACTAGACTGAATTAGTTATGTTCTGTACAGTGATGTAAGTCAACCTACTAATGTGTGTATAGTATGTAGGTACTTATTTGTATATCTATGCATAATGACGTAACAAAAACAAGGTAATACGCGGTGTTTTGTCAGCAAATACGAACATGTAATACTAGCTGTGGCTTTGCCCGCGTTTATCAAATTATAAAGTAGCCTATAGGATAAGCTATGTACATTCCAAATTTCAGCCAAATCAGTTCAGCCGTCACAGCGTGAAGAGAAAAGAAACATACCTATACACAAACTTTCGGATTTATGATATTAGTGTGATTAAAAAATGATACTTATGGTAAGAAATGTACGCACTACTAATATAAACTAAAAATTCAATTAAATTTTAATGTTAAAATAAATATGAATAGAATAAATATGTTCAAATAATCTGTTTATTTCTCTTAATTTCATCCAGCATTTTGGGTACTTTGCCGAATACTAAAGATCGTCTACACCTCTTTAACTTTTGCTAAATGCATTGACATTTAATTGATAAAAGTTTAATGTGAGATAATAGATAAAATGCAAACGCTAGCCCATCAGAGAAAAAAAATACTCAAAACAAATGAATGCTGTAATTTTGTAGTTTATAAAACAACTTACATATTCATCAACAAGATCTGTTATTTATTACTATTCGGCCTATTACAATATTACAAGTTTAAGTTAGTTTAACCATGATACTATGATTAGGTATTTAAAAGTAGTACAAAGTATGCGATCACAGTTGTTTCTTTACTCATTGGCTAAGGCCGCAGAATACTTGATAGCACAAGGCAACTAACTCAATCAATTTCAATGTATCTTTTATTTTTATTAATTTATTCCCATAATCAAACTAATGTCGTCCTTGTCGAGCTACTATAATGTTTATATATTATATACAGGGTTATTCGTAAAATACCAGAATGCTCTCAGACCCTTATTCTTATTCTAACCTTTAAATCATTTAGTTCTACGACTTTTTTCTGTATGCTACGTATTCTCATACAATCTATAATTAATAGTTGTTAAAACTATACTGTCCCGCCAAGGATGGCATCGCTACGCTGCGTTTCGTAATATCCAAGCTAACGTGTGTTGACATTTGGCTACTTAGACTTAACAGAGAAGATAAAATATATTTTGAAAATATTTGCAAAATTTACAATGAAAGACGTTGGTCTCAATGGTTGAAATGATGAAGAGGTTTCTGATTTATCTTGATTATTTTCTTATATACAAGTCATCGAACTTATTGTGGAACTGTGAGTGTGAAAGCGTTTATGTTTATAATATATATTTTGTCTCGTATATAGATAGACAATAGTTTATTGATCCATTTTACAAGATGAGATGAGACAAAGGTAACAAACAAGCTTATACGTGAAGAATCACAACAGGCGGCCTTATCACTAATAGCGATCTCTACTAGTGATAAAGCCGTTTTTTTTGTATTTATATACAAACCACATTTCGTAAAGTAAATATAATGAAAATATTTAATGAAATTAAATGAAAATATATATTTGTTTGTAACATTGGGTATTGGTACAATTGGGTGTCGAATAATATTGGAACAGCATAATATTTCGCCATAGACTGACTGGCATGCAAAAACGTAAATTATAAATTATAATACAATTTAAATAAGACAATTAATTACCATTACATTCATAAATCATAATTTACCTATACTTTTCATTGTGAAGTATAGAAGGTTTATCGAACATTTTATCTTCTTATGAATAGGAGTAGTAAAATTATTTATTAACACTAAATTAAACGAAAAAATAATTAAAACAAGATAAGATTAGAAAAGGGGGATTAAAACAAATAGTACTAAAAAATTTTGTAAATCGCTTGCCAAAGAAAAAGTGCCCAGAATACTGGCTACGTTTCCACGTTGAATAGCGATGCTAATTTTTTGTGCTAAATAAGAGCCAGCATTCTGGTCACAAAATAATTAAATAGGAGTTAATTCTTTGACTGTCTACTATTTTAAAAAGCCGTAGTCCAATAATTCTATTGAATGAGGGCATTCGCTTTTTTCAATTATACGAATCGAGGGGTGAGAGGGTCGATTGACGCGGAGGCCTCATGTCTACCTCATTTAGGTAACGACCTCAAACTTTTACAATTCCAATTGATTCTTGAACAATTCCGATGAAGAAATCAATGATTAACTTTTACTTATATACCAAAAATGTTTATAAAGCTAACCGTGCCCCGCGGTTTCGCCCGCTATTGTCAAGTTAAAAAGTAGCCTATGTGTTACTCTTAGTTAAGCTATCTACATTACAAATTTCATCCAAATCCGTTCAGCCGTTAACGCGTTAAGAGGCAACATACATACTTTTACACACAAACTTTCGGATTATATATAATATTAGTATTTCACACTGCATCATTTGACTAATATGGTAAGGGCGTAAATTTTTTGATTGAAAGTAATTTAGGCATTTGAAAACAATTTCTAGCATTCTCTCGTGCTTACCTGGCTAGGTACCAAAATACAGTCGTAGTTTACCACCATCAAGTGGGAAAATCTATCACTAAGCTTTCAATGTTTTTAAGTTCATCGCGTTTACCACCCTCGACCTTATCACCTACCAACAGGAGATACCAAACCAAACCTATTAAAAAAAAAAAATCTTTAATCTTTTTTTTAAATATAAAGCTCGGCCAAGGGCTACCAGCGTGAGTTTTATTACATTAATCAACAAAACATTTTACATTTTATGAGAATTTTGCCCACGCACATTAATGAATGACCTGTTACAGGGTCTATAAGCGGAAGGGGATCATAAAACTATAATGTTTTCTAAGCTTGCTTTCTCATCTGTCGTGTGGACTAGTAGACAGTTCTGGTGAGGATTTCCAGGCGGCTGAAAGCATCCGAAATTGTTTTTCGACTGTTCTCTTACGACTAACAACTGCCTTAACGAGATTTCCGAAGCAAGGAAACATTCAGTTGAAAATCCTAATAGTCACCTATTGCTTCTACATTTATCATCCGTACAGCGAAGGAACTCACTGCCCGCGTCTTTGTTCCCGGAACATTATAATCTGGTAGTCTTCAAATTTAGAGTGAACAGGTATCTTCTAGGTAAGCATGTTACATCATCGGCCGCATCATCACTTTCCATCAGGTGAGATAGCGGCCAAATTATTATCTATACAGAAAAAAAAAGTTACCTATCCAAGCTTTACTGAAAATTGTATTACGATCAACAAGGCGGAGCGCGCTACGATTTACAGCATTTTATAAACAGAAATACAAATATAGCAAAAAAAAAGTGAATAAACTGAAAATATAGAAAGGAAATATATGCGCGTTATATCAATTAATCAAAACTTTTATTTTATACTAGCGATCCGCCCCGGCTTCGCCCGGGTGTAATAAATGAAGAACCGCTCGACCGATTTTGTGCAAACTTCACATAAACCATCTACTAAATAGTCCCAACAAAGCCTAAACATTTGTGTTGGATAGGTGAGCCTGTTATTCAGTTATAAAATAACAACGAAAAGTGGCATTGATTTTTATATATATAGATAAAAGAATAACGCCACCAAACAATGACAAAAGAGACTGCTGCGGACAGTTCAAAAAGAATCAGTAATATAAGTCACCAGGGCTCTTCCGCGCTTCCCATATTGGTATGACATCTAACATATAGTAATAGCAATAAGTATGAAACTATTTATTACTATTAGAGTAAATTATAGGTTTAAAATGATGTATAGAAACATTCACAATTATACAAATTAAAGTCGCATATATCGCTTTGCCTACTAATCAACGCCGCCTCGATTTATGCCGTATTCGTCCCGAGGAAGTACGGCCCATATAAAAAAATCTGCTTTCGTCCCGCATTGTATGCCGTATTCGGCCCATAATAAATTTTATTTCAAAAATTCTTGTTTCGTCCCACTTTTCAGCTCCACATTCGGCCCAAGTTTTTTTTTAAGTAAATTATAATTATTTCAGTACACTTGAAGCATCCTCGTATGCCTTAGGTACCTATATAACTTACTCATCTATGCTCGTATGCGAACACACTACTCCTTGCTAGACTGTGCTGAGTCGCTGGCATAGACGAGATTTTCATGCCAGCGGCTCGGCTTAGGAAATAGTCGCAGTAAGTCCAATTCGTAAATAGTTAAGCCATAGTCAAGAGATTGAAATATATGACTTACAGCCGTTTTCATCATTCATTAGATAAGCGACTCCTACTTAAAACGGCGGTTAGTTAAGCGGAAGTATAATATATTTTTTGCTAGTCTTAATGTGCGCGTGCTGAGTTGTCATGTGTGCTTTTTTATGTTCGATAGGCGAGCATTTAACCACTATCTCACCTGATGAAAAATGATGATGCGTCCTTAGATATAGCTTGCCTGTCTATTCACTCTTAATTTGCAGAGTCCCAGATAAAACCAAAAAGATTTTTTAAGCTCTAGCAGCTTAATTATCGAGGTTTTTCAAGGATATATACTGTATAATCTTTAGAACATGTTACATCATAATATTAATTGAGCCTTTTGAATATATACCCTATTTTCCAATATTTCCCATTTCTTTTAAATAGATCCAACCTTGAACTTTTCTATCGATTGCAATTCTGGTAAATAAGTAAACAGACTCGCCCTTTGGTAAATACAAACTGTGGTGTCATTGTTGTTTTCGGTTCAATATGGTTAGAAACTATTTTGTATACTGTGCTGTGGATATAATACACAGAGCCTGACACTATGTCTTGGTCACACGTACCGAGTACAGTGGCGAGACATAAATTGGTGCTCGTCTATCGACCGAGCGCTCGATAATGCTCCTTATATTACTAAAACAGATACAATTGCGCAACTGCCATAACCTATGCAATATATGCACCTTTATGTGCAGAAGTGCAAGGGGGATAATTGGTAATGGTAAACAAGTCAATGTACTAAAAATAAAAAAAACCGACTAATTTTTATATAATTTTATGTACCTAATCCCCTTTTTAATTTCCTTCTTTTTGATACCCTCCTCGGTAGGTTTGGCTATTTTTCTTTATTTACGTATTATTAATTCGCTCCAGAAATCCGCCATTTTTTCAAACACATATCTTCCTTAGATAGAGTTTTTAAGACGAATATAACTATACCTTATGAGTCAAAACTGCGCTAAGTGGACGCCCTCGCGGCTCCATACATAAGCTATCCGTCGCGGGGACCCATGCGAAAATTTTTGTATGGAACCGCGCAGGTGTCCGCTTAACGCAGTTTTGGCCTTAACTGTCGGAATCCATTTAGCTGTTTGGAAGATACGAAGTAAAAAAGAAATTTACAAATATACATACAAACATACAAGATAATCGCGAAAAACGAAACCATTCCTTGGCAGTTGGATAAAAAATATGCTCGCAATGTCATTAATTAAATTTTTCTGGCAAGGACCAGCTAATTAAAATGTTAATTAAATGTTATAACAATGTTGTTATTTTCCAGGGCTTGTAATAAAGCGGCACAACATTCGAATATGGTGCCACGACTGCGACATGTCGCGCCTGCAGCGCGTGGTGTGGGAGGGCCACGGAGCCCGGCTGCTCAGCGAAGTATCCAACCAGCCGGTGGTCAGGAAATTCCTCGAGGCTGTGCCTTACATCATGGTACGTACATATACAAACTTACAAACGCATTCACACTCACAGCCCCACACTAAGGGAGTTCCTCAAGGCTGCGCCTTATTATTATCATGGTACGAAGGTAATCTGTTGTGACACTTTACGTGTAGGCTTGTTTGTTTTTTTTTCTATTCCTTTGAAGTAGATGAGTAGTGCAAAACAAACAAACAAACAAAACAAACGCATTCACACTCACAGCCCCACACTACGTTCAAATACTTGCATCGTGGGTGCCGAAAACATTCACATCACACACACATTACACCCAGAACCAAAAGCACAAATATCCCTTGGGTTCCTGCCGGGAATCAAACCCAAGACCCACGGCGCAGAGGGCGGACATCTGTCCACTGCGCCAATTGGGTCGTCAAATTATAAATATAAACGCTTTCACATTCACATCGCCATACTAAGTTCGAAGACTTATATTGTGGGTGCCGGAAACATTCACATCACACACACAATCACAACCAGAACAAGAAACATAAATTTACTATGGGAGAAAACGTGTTTCCGCCGCGCGAATCGAACCCGATACCTCTGCTTAGAAGGCTACCCAACCAACTAAGCTAACGGGCAGTTCTAATAATTTTATAATTAAGTATATGTTTTTTTATCACTACTTATAAGTTTTTTTTTCAAATTGAGACAATTCCTCTTATTTATGTTGCAATCGGTGTATTAGTTTGGCACTGTGAGGACAAACGAATATACCTACATAGATACATACAAACTTACATACACTTAGTGCTAAATCTTAACGCTGCTTTTTGCTTCGAAGTTAGGTCACGTTAAACTCCAACTAGTTATCAAGTCGCGTATTGCCATAATAACAGAAATTTTCCTTTGAATTTATTTTTAAATGACGTCGATTAATATTATCCCTACTAATAATTATAAATTCGAAAGTAACTCTGTCTGTCTGTTACGCTTTCACGCCTAAAACACTGATCCGATTTTGATGAAATTTGGTACAGAGTTATACTAGAGCTTAGGAAAGGACATAGGCTTCTTTTTATCCCGGAATTCCCGCGGGTCCAAGACTTATGCGGGTAAAGCGCGAGCGCACCAATAAACAATATATAAAAAAAGGAAATTAAAAACAAAATTAATAAATAAAATAAAATAGCTTTTATTCACGCCCTTATGTTAAATGTACAAACAATTATCTTAAAATTTATTTAATTAAAATTAGTGCTCCCAAATTTGGCTGAAAGCCTCCATGATCCGGCAAAACAAAATTAATAGAAAAAAAAAAAATTACTTAAAACGTATTTTAAAAGAATATGTAACTTTATTTCCAGAATACAATCAAAGACATGCACCAGGCAGTAGTGGACAACGATCTGGAGGCCCTGATGAAGCACTCTGGAGATCCTGTCCCGCCACAGGCCCTATCCAGCCGAGATGCGAACAATATGACTGTTATGCACAAAGTAACGACAAATTCTATATCATCTAATTTATATAAAATGTATTTAGAAAAGGACATACGAGTACATTAAGTAAATAGTTTTCAAATCACGAAAATGTATCTTCTAGGCAAACATGCTTTACAGTCAACCGCATCATGCGCGGTGCAGTGCGGTCAAACGTTTAGCATCGTGAATAATAAAAATATGTACAAGAAAAAATATTTCGCTAAAAATAAAAATAAAAGAGAGTTAAATAGTTTCTTTCGAAAGGCAAATGTATTTTTTCCACTCGTTTTGAAATTGACATTTAATTAACATAATTACACCTAGGTATAATTTACTCACCTTAATGTGCCGAAGTAGCCCACTTTAGCATAAAAAGAGGCACAACTTCGTAATGAGAGGTAATATGGTGAATTTTTGTGTATATCTTCATTTTGGCGTTCTAAAAGTTGTGTCAAAATATCGTGTTTGCGTCCAAGTTAAAAAAAAGTAAATTTTCACGATTATCTCGGCTTCTATTGCTCCAATGATTGTAACACCATAAAATTTGAGTCACATTTTTTGCGCTCAACTGTTTTTGCGAGATGCGGCGGTGCCCAGCCATACGTACTGTAATGCAAGGTCAACCGAAAAAAATGAAAAACGAGTAGAACGAGTTAATAATACCTTTTTTATTGACGCGGGTTATAACAATACTTTTGTAACTTTTAAACTTTAGCGAACACAATTTAGTTTAGGTAATAATCTCGGGGCTTAATCGCGCTAAAAAAGATTTTTATACACCTCGACATTTCGGCCAAGTTACGTAGGCTATGGTCTTGAGAAAACTAAAAATAGTTTTTAGCGCGATGAAGTCCTGAAATATGACCTAAACTAATCAATACTTTTGTTTAGGCTGCAGGCCTTGGGCACGGCGGTATACTCAAATACATAGCAGATAGATACCCGCAAGGAGTCAATGATGTCGACAATGATGGGAGGACACCATTGCATTACGCCGCAGCCATAAGAGATGATCAACACACGTACAACACACTTGTCGACTTAGGAGCCGACGAAAGCATCGTTGATAATGTGAGCTACTTCATTTTAAAATTACGGCCGTTTGCAAATTGTTTTCAATACATTGCATTTTTATCAATACATGTGCAGATGGAGTAACTGCTGGATTTCATATTATCTATGTAACCTTTTTTGTTTTAGAAAAATAAAACCGCAGCATACTACGTAAATAGACCTCAAGAAATTGATAAAAATTTGTTTAAAACTGTTATTGATGCTCCAAGAACGCCTTCTAGTGCGTACCCATCGTCCTGGGACTGGAAGTTATTAGATAACTACGTAATAACGGATTCGAGCAAAAAGACAAGAAAGAAAAATTTAAAAGCTTCCACGGAAAACATTTCTTCAAAAAATAACACTAACACAATATCTGAAAGCACAGATAACGTACGACATGGTCCCATGAAAGCCAGTAGTACCCATGAATTTATTAAAGATTTGCCAGATTTAAACGAAGGAAACAAGCCCAGCAATGACACTGAACAAAATGTAGAAGAAAAGGTTAATGATCACAATGATAGTAAGGTAAAGTTGCACTCATCACGTTAACACTCCATATTCATAATAAATGGTTTTTTGTTGATTTGCTTGGCTTGCTGTTTAACATTTGCATGAACATTTATTTTATGAATTTTAGGAAACTGATGAAGTTGAAGAAAAAGAAGACCCCGAAGAAATTAATGATAAAGAAGCTGAAAATGCAACAAATGTCGTGGAAGATGGTGCGACTGAAACCGAACAAGCTGGAGAACCTGCTGAAGAACAAAGTGCCGAAGATCACAATGATGAAACTCTAGCTGAAAATTTAGAAATAGCAAATATTGATGAAAACGCTCCTGATTGTGAAAATGAGGAGATATACGAAAAAGGTAATCACACACCTGAAAACAATGCAGAAATTGTTGTGGTTTTAGAAGGACTTGATAATGTCATTGAAGATCACGAACAAATTATTGAAGATAAAGAAACATCGCAAGAAATAAAAGAAAACGGTCACATTGAAAATAAAATAGAAGTCGAAAATGAAGCAAACACAGACAGTGTGAAAGATTTGCAAGAAACTAATGAAAATGAGGGAGAATTTGAAGTTGAACCAGTTCGTCGCAATTCTGTAGACGGTAGTGAAAATTGTGAAGTAGAGGAGATACATGAAAATAAAGACGAAGATGACAACACCACAGCAAACGAAGGTAATGAAAACAATAGTACCATTAACGAAGACGACGATGATGTTCAAGTACCAGGAGACACTAGCTCCGAATATAGTGAATATAATCTCAAAAGCACTGCAGAAGCGTCTAACATCGGAAGTGCCAAGATAGGTAAAAACGAAATCACTTCTGGCACTGCTCACGAAGTACTCAAAATATAACTTTTAAAATAAATAAATAATCAATTATGAGAGGGTCCCAGACAAGTTCAATATTTTTGATTATTTTGCTAATTAAGGAAACGAGAGCGACGGCCGAAAAAGTCAAGAAAGTTTGATTGAAGGTATTATAAATGGCGAAGCCGAACAGGATTCGCTGGATGCAAGTATCGCGCAAAGGGATGAATCGGTTCACGGAGAAGTACTAGTTGTAGTAAGTATATCCGTAAATTGTTCCGCCATCTTTATGAATACGAGAACTTTAAGGTAAAGCGTAAATTAATTAGTTGATTGTGGTGTTTATTAGATTAGTAGCATCATTGTAGCACTGTGTAATTCTCACAGGCACCTTGTAACACCACTGTCATGATTGATTTGCTAGCTTTTTAGTATCTGTTTGAATTAGTACATTAGTCCGCGATTGCATTGATCACCAGTAGTGTTATCATCTTGTAGTTCACAGTTTTAAAAAAATAAATATATTTCACAGGATAATGAAATAGATCCCGAAGTAACGAATTTGATAAATACTGCAAATATGGAAATGTTGGCTACGTTAGTTCTAAACGGCGAAGGATCAAGATTAATTGGTAGGCGATCAGGGAATTCGGAGCTTCAAGGTTTTTTAGATAATGTACCTTCGTATATGGTAATATTTCAACTATGATTTGTATCTTTCAAACTCAATCAATTTAAATTAAAAAGAAATAATATTTTGAAATTGGTTTCAGCAAAAAATTAACCAAGTACACGTAGCAGCGCGAGAGGGGAATCTAAAGGATTTACAGGCGGCATTAGACAGGCGGAAATTTGCTATTGCACGGGATCCTATATCACCAAACGGGGCTACCCCCATGCATGTTGCTACGGTATTTGGAAAAACAAATATTATGAAATACTTAGGGTCTAGGTATGTTACAGTTCAATAATTTCTGCTTAAATTTGCTACTGAGTTGAAGGCTCTTTTCGAATTTGTTTTTGTAGATTTCCGGAGACATTGTCAGCAGTAGATTTTGAAGGAAGAACGGCTTTACATTATGCTGCTGTTTTGCCCGACAACGGGCACTATTATAGTTTGATGCAGCAGCTTGGCGCCAACTCGAAGGATTTGGATGATGTAAGAACAACAAATTCATCCATAATATTACTAATTAAAAGTTTAAATGAGTTTTTTTATTGTTATTAACAATTGGTCATTTTTGTAGAGTGGAAAATCAGCTGAAAACTATTACAAAAATCCTGGTTTGCTCCCGTTTGATAATCTGTTATCAGATTTTGGAATAAGTGACGATGCTGTACAGAGTATGTTCTCTGACAAAGGTAAGAATTAATTGTACCTAAAAAATGTAAGGAACTGTATATTTAAAATTTAAAATATCAAATCAGTAGAAAATTAGCAAATTATAACCTTATAAAATTTCCTTCATCAATGTAATAATTATTGTTGGCAGTAAGGTAACGATACTAATAATAATATTTTCTTACTGAGAAATTGAGTATGTATAGTGCCGGAAGACCAAGTGTCAGCTCGCCGCAATTTGGATGCACCCGAGGCTTTGGACACTTTGGAGCGATGTTACCAACTTTTGGCTTCTGCAAAACCTGCAAGAACTCCGCTATCAGCCTCTTCAAATAAAGCAACACCACCTCTTGTATTGGGAAGATTTTTGAAAAGGACTATATTTGATGCAATCAAGTTTAGAATAACAAAATTAGACCATGACTTATTTGATGTGATCTGGCCAGCAGTAAAGAAGCTACCGGATAATAGGAATCTTGTTCAGACAGTAGAAGAAGATTTTCCCGGTGGAATAACCGCACCAGACTATTATGTATATTCAGTTTTTAATGAATTTTTAACACCGCTCGTGAAAGACCTTCACAACATGAACATCGGATCTGACTTACCAATCCATCCACAATCAGACTTTATTAAAACTTCATCATCAAAACTTTCAACGGAACCGCTCGTCGAGCTAAATATTGATCATAATAATGAATTTGTTCTTTCTGGCACCATCGAGTGTTCGAGAAATTTATATGGCTTTGAACTGCCTCTGAACCTTAAAATTGGAAAATTAGAAACAATTGAAAGAATTGTAACCACTCTATTAATGGAGGAGAATTTCTGTAAGTTTAGTGAACATCCAAACCCCGATGCAGACCAGAAAGGTGGTACGTATTACACCTTAAATGAAGTTATGGAAAAGCCATCTGAAGTGTGTGCTTTCTTAGCTTCGAATGGTTTATTAATAGCTCTCTGCGATAGAGATGAGATTGACGACAGTGCAAGGTTGCACGGAAGACACTGGCCTTACGGGCGTGGTGTTTTCGTAAGCGATGATAAATCCATTGCGGTATGGATCAACGTTCATGATCACGTGCGTGTTCTCGTATCAACTGCTGTAGACTCAGCAGGAGAAGTCGGACTCCCGTTTAGCAAAATCTCTTACATCATGACCTATCTACACGAAAAGCTTGATTTTGTTTGGGATGATAAGCTTGGCCATTTATCTAGCAGACCAACATTTTTGGGAGCCGGAATCCGTTTCAGCCTTATCGTTAATTTCCCTGGATTATCTAAAGAGCCTGACAACATGAAACACCTGTGCGCTATGAGAGGTCTGCAGTATCGTGAAACTTTGAGTGCTGGTATAGCAAGAATAAGTAACTATCAATGTTTGAGCATAACTGAAACTAGTTGTTTCAACGATTTTAGCACTGCATCATCCAATTTACTTCATTTGGAAAAAGAGCTTACAATGCAAAATTCAGCGCATATTGCAACAATGCTAACGAACATATTCCGGAGAAAAAGAAGCAGTTTGGCTGATTTAGAAAGTCCAGAAAAACGCGACAAGCAATAAAATTATAAAATTTTTAGTTAGACACTATATTAATAATCATTTGTAATTTTAATAGACTTCACAATAGGACAGTCACCATTACTTTTATCGAATGTTGGAAAGATTCTACTGATCACTTTTCAATTTAATGGCTGCAAATGAGCACCAATCGTTGACATGAAGGTTAGGTCAGTACTAATTATTATTGTTTGTGTGTTTTTCTCAACCTAGATCAAAATGTGGTGTTTTATATGGTTTTTTTCGCAATAGTGACGTGGTTGCCAAAGCTTTCACCAAATTGAAGCAATAGCTACCTCTCTGCACGCTCATCACCAGCCATGTTTTGTCTTTCCAACATTAGATATAATCACTTGTGACGTAAATGCAATGTACATTATTGCTTTTCTAGTATATTTTAATCTTTATCGCTGTCCTTCATATTAGCACCAACCTTCATGACTACTAGTAGTCGTTATTTCAAAGTTATCAAACCACATACAGCCTTCATTCTAAAGAAAAACAATAAATAACATTTAAAAGGCGCGTTAGTCATCGATCGTTGGCAAATAGGCCATATCAATCATGACTGTCATTCGTTTAATAGAACTTTTCTGTCCAGTTTCCGCCACCCTCCCTCCCTTACTAATAGCCTGACCACCCCTCCCGCAAGTGTTTCATTCTGTGAACTGGCACACGTGTGGTTCGTTTCTCGACGTCACAAAGCAAACGAAGGTCGTCATAATTAATAATTGATCGCTTTCAGGGCCAACCTTCCCCGACAATGGACATATGGACATTCCCGTCTTTCAGACCGAAGAGGGCAGATATCTTGCAAAGTGTAAGCACTATTTCTAAATAAATGTGAAAATGGAAAATTTGGATAAAGACGTTTATATGAGCACTGTTTTCACAGCTCTCGGCGATCCTTTGATAAAAGGTCTGACCGAGGTGGCTAATGTAAAGCCTAAGGACCCGGTAGCGTTCCTTGCGAGTTTCCTCCACAACTTTCCGGAGCACGAGAAGCCACAAATGGGATCACCGCAGGTTAGGGCTGACAATAAAATACCATAATTAAAGAAACAATCTAAGAGACAAGACTGGAATTTTCTTTGGATATATATTCAAAGTAATAGTCTATTTATATTACGCGAATTGTTCAATGTTTCTTTATGATTTAGATACAGAATTCAAACGTGATAGTGCAAGAAGCCGAGGTGGAGAATGAGCAAGCTCCCGAGGCCATGACCGCGGAGGCAGTGCCGAGGCTTCCACGCAGCGCCGCCCGGACCGCCACTCGGCCACACCGACCCATCGACGTCGTCACCGTTGATCCACAGTCGGTGACTAGCCCTGATGCACCGGAGACAGCTTTTAGCAGTGCCAAAAGAGTAAGCATACTTACGCTCTTATATCATTATCATAAGTTATTTAATTAATATTTAAATAAAGGGAAAAACACTTATATAATTGTTATATCCTACATGTTTTTTAAGTTATTTAATATCTATGAGTGGAGAATTTTAATTAACTCTTTGTTATATACTAAAATTGCCATATTGTATTACAATAGTTGTTAGTCTTCCTACAAAATAAATAAATAAATAAGATCCATTACAATGTTTTATATTAGATGCGTTATGACGTTCCAGGCGCACTGGGCGAGTCTTTGGTCTGAACGCCGAAGGTCCTAGGTACCATTCCCGGCAGGAGCACAATTTTCTTTCCAAAGGACATTTGTCCTTCTTGAGTGTGTTTGTGGTGTAATGTAAATGTTTTCGCGGCACCCACGTTTAAAAAAAAGGTAAAGGAAAAAATAAAAGGAAAAGAAACAAACGAAAGGTACAATTTGGGTGTGTTCAAAAGTAAAGTGAATAGGTATTTACTGAGCAAGCGTGCTTCACCTTAGACTACATCGTCACTTAGTCTGTAATATAAAAAAAAAACCCACGTTGCAAGTCTTTGAACTTAGTATGGGGCTGTAAATGTGAATGCATTTACTTTATGTGATCTAGATATATTTTACCTACATTAAATAGGCATCTACCATGGATCACGTCAGTGTTCGTGGTAGGCTTCTCTAATAGAACTAACAGGAAAAAAATCACGTCGTCCGATCGAGCGGACTAAGCAGTCGGACCACGTGTATTTCTATATTATTTTCGCTAAATGAAACCTGTGATTTCGTTGAATGTTGAGTCGACGCAATGATTCATGATAATGGTGCCGATTCTGTTGTCCAGAATTAGACTAAACTAGCCTAAAATTAGTTTTAGTCCTGCTTTAGTCTAAAACCTATTCAGAAAATGCAAGATTAGACTAAAATTAAGTTTGACAGGACTAAGTTAGTTTAGTTACTCTATTTAGTGAAAATGACCAAATTCTTATTCTGATGTACATGTTTTACGTCAAATTAAGACTAAAAATAGAAATTTTAAACTCAAATTAGTCTGTATGAAAAAGGTCTGGATTATTTTTATTGTGATCTTATACTTGAAAGAATAGCACGTGCAATTAATGAAGCAAATACTGACCTACAAAGTCTATAATGGAGGAATATGTGATTGTGGCTCTTGTGAATACAATTCAATTTGGTTGCTGTCAAAATCAATTTTAGTCCTGTCATTTCAACTTTTAAAGTAAGTTCAAAGTAAAATCAGAATAGCGTTTAGGTATTCTTTGACTAAAATTAGTTTATTTTTAGTTTAGTTTAGGTTAGTTCGGTGCTCAACAGAATTAGCACCAATATATATGTACGTAAGACATAACAATATAACACAACAAGCTATTCATGAGCAGTATACTCTAGTAGCATTGTAATAATGTTTAGATACTAATCTTGCCTATTTTCAGGACGAACATGGTCAGTCAATGCTACACTTCGCAGCGGCGCGGGCGCACGCTCGCAACGCTCTCTTTCAACTTCTGCAAGAGTCTGACGTCAGTCTCGGATACCGAGACGAGTTATACAGGACTGCTCGCGATGTCTCCGCCCAAGCAAACGTGCCAGAGAATACCACAGAGATAGACAGATTTGTGCTGCACTTAGCAGCGAGAGGTGAGCCCTCACAGTTTACTAACCCTTTTATAACCGACTTCAAAAATAGAGGTTCTCAATTCGACCGTGTTTTTGTTACCTGATAAATGTTTTCCAGGTGAAGTGATTTTGACGATTCTTTTATATTTGAAAGCTGGTGCTTTCCATGTGGTCCCATTTAAATTTGATCAAGATCTGACCCGTAGTTTTTGAGTCATGCTCTATAATAAGCGGTCGGTTTTTTAATCTTTGCTTGTGTTTAAATTATTCACTTTAGCTTCAGTTGTGAAGACCAGTAAATATACCACAGAATGCTACTGAAATTACTGACGGGCTAATTTAATTTATTATTATATTTATATATTTTCTTTCGCTATCATATCCTTCAATAAGATGAGAATAAACAGAGTTCCTAAATTTCATGTGTTTTTCACGCTTTCTTCGTTTAACTTAAAGATATGAAAAACGAAAGGTAGATTAAAACATTCATTATATTAATGTCTATTTAGTTGATTGAAAACATTTTCAATAACACACGTAGCTAATTGTATTTATTAAAAATATTGAGATATGCGAGCAAGAGAGAAGACAAAAGGAATAAACCCTCATAATTCTATTTTAAATAGTCACAGGTAGACCTGAAAGTATCTGAAGTAAAGGCAATGTAAAACATTATTCTTTTAGGTCAAACGGACAAGATAATGGAGCTACTGATGGAGGGCTACGACCACATCTTGGATGTGGTGGATGAAGAGGGTGCGTCCATAACTGACGTCATCTCGCAACGTGGTCTTACTGAGATGAGCACCATGCTCGCTTCTATACCTGCTTTTGAGGTACTATAGTAAAAAAAAAATTTAATGGGTATTGACAGACAGACGGACGGAGAGACCCGAGGAGGAGAGATACGAAGTGATTCTATAATGGAGGGACAAAAACCTATATTTTTTAATTTTTTTATTTGTGACAGGCTAGTGTTTGACCACTATCTCACCTGATGGTAAGTGACGATGTGATCGAAGCTGGTAAACACACTAGACCTGGAATACGCAGGTTATAGTTTATTTATTATATCGATCGAATTAAGAACCTATTTCTATTGTTAAAAATCCTCCTTTTGAAAGTCGGTAAAAAGGTTCAGCATATTAGATGCCATTTGCATTTGCCAGGTAAACAAGTTACAAGATCAGGAATGCGCCTTCTCTCGTAAAACGGTAACATATATATTTTTTTTACTTGCACCATCAATGGTGCAAACAAAAATAATTGTTTGCATCTGCACTATTGATGATGCAATTCAATGGTGCATATGGTACGAGGTGTAAATCTGTATTTACAGGAATCTCGGGACATCCTTCTAGGCGCAGTGAGACGCGGGGACCTTGCAGCAGTTAAAGAGGTGATAGAAGGCGGCGAGGGCGGGCGCACGCTCGTCCGCAGCCAGAACTCGTTCGGCAGGACGGCTCTACACATCGCGGTGCTGGCTCAGAACGAGGATATAGTGGCCTACTTGGCGCAGACCTGCCCGGAACTACTTCGCATTGGGGATAATGTAAGAACCTCTAACGAATCATTTTTAATACCATGTTCACTCACAATATAAATGTTTGTGTCAATAACGGGATATTTGCCATGTACTTATTTCGTTTGTTTCCTCCACTACTCCAGTTACTCCGTGATCATGGTGCTTGCAACAGTGCCGAAATATCGGAAACTCTAAGGAAACAGCTCGTTGGCTTATCGGGTTCGATCCCCAGCGGGAACACAAGTTTTCCCCCAAGGGAAATTTGTGGTTCTGGTTGTGATCGTGAATGTTTCCGGCACCCACGACACAAGTCTTCGAACTTAGTGTGGGACTGCAAGTGTGAAACGTTTATTTATTATTCAGCAGCTGTGCCACCGCTTATTAACGTTCCAGAAAATTATAAAATTCAGCGCTAGCACACAATCCCACGTAATTATTACACTTCGTTCCGGATTTGTACACCAATCCCACTAATTACTTCAAATTAATGTTATCCAAAAATACACTCAAAGTGCGTGTTAACTCAGGAATTTATGTAAGGTCGGGGGCGTAAACAATAAATTTGTTACCACACCGCCATTATAAAGGACGGAGCGGCGGCGCGCAGGCGGAGAATATTTACGAAAACAGACCTTTAAAAATTTTCTCGAAGAGGCACTATTAGGCAGTACCACAGTAAGCAGAAAACACTTCCAAATGTCAATTAGAACTACGGATTGAACTTAGATAAGTAACGCTTAAGACCAAGTGGGTATTTAAATAGAGCGCTACCCTATGGCCCGTAATGCGTCAGCTGGAATCTTTAATCTAACATGCATTATTAATTTACGTTACATTTTCACGTCAGTCTTTAAGTTTTACCAAGCACGCTCGAGCTACGAGATGACTAGTTTGACTTACATATATATATATATATATATATATATATATATATATATATATATATATTTAATGAAACACTTCATTTACTTTACAGTTGATATTACTACTAAAATACAACCTAACGCATATAGCAAAACTTTTGTATTCAAAGTCATTTAATTCAAACATTTATGTTAGATTAATAAATAAAACTACAAAAACAGATACAAGTAATTACTGATCACTTACACATTACTTCAAAACCATGTTATACAAAAGTTTTACGTTTACTAAATATAATACGACATGAATATGTACTGGCAGGACGAGGATCACTGCCCTGCCGAAATAGTTTTTTTTTTAAGTTTGTTTAAAAAAGACTATGGCGGTAGAGACGTGTGATATATGAAGAGCCCAAGGGACGTCATCCTATACCTATCGAGAGTTTAGATGGTGTAGCTTTAATAGGTATTTTTTTAAAAGATAATGTAATGATGGGTATTTCTTCATGAAGATGCATAAGATGGAGGACATGAGCGACTCAGGAGACTGATACCTAGATCAACGGTTGAACTAATCGAGTGTACTATTGGCAATGAGCGCTTAACGCTGCGTACTTAAATAGTAGTAGTCACATGTACACTGTTTACACCTACAAAGCAATATCCACATTTTATTCACAGCTGGAACGCACGCCGCTTCACTATGCGATGGGAGTCCAAAAGATCGAAGCTCTCAGCCGAGTCCTGATTAGAGCTGGGGCGAAACGAGTGCTCAAAGACCTGAAGGGGCGCCAACCATCCTACTACTTCATGAACAAATCCGATATACTACGGCTACAGGAAGAAGAGGAAATCTACTAGCTATATTTATATAAACAAATAAATGAGGCTCAATCTATGATACCTGGCGCAAATGTAAAAATTTTGACAAAATACTTTTTAATTTAGATTTACACATAAATCACATAACTAAAATACACAGTACAATTAAATGATAGCGTACAGCGCTGCTCGTTCATCACAGTTCTGAATAAATAATTCAAAAGCGCGATATATGCGCGAACGTCAAGTAAGCAGGATTTTTATGACCAGCCATAAAATCTCCAGTCAATAATTTTGTTCACGAGGCTCATGAGTAGATAAAGAATCCACTATTCATTTCTCTTTCTCCAGGAAGTAAGGAAATACCTAAATGACCCCCCTTAGAGGAAAAAGAGAAAGGAAATGCTGCTCATTGTATACAGTATGCGTTCTCATGCTTAGGTTTCTTCTTGGACCTTTTCCTCTCTTGCGGATTGCCCTCTCCGGAGCAGTTTACCAGATTCTCAACTAACCAGATTCTCAACTCTCCAGATTCTCAACTCACCAGATTCTCAACTCACCAGATTCTCAAATAACTAGATTTTGTACTATCGAACAGGAAATACGTATCACTATGATAAACAAAAATATGCTTGTCATCCGGGTTCGTATCCGGCCTGCATTAAGAAAATTAATGTTTATACGGTAAAATAATATATATTTTTTTATGCAGAATAGACAATCATTTGTTTTAATAAATAATAATAATTTCATAAAAAAAAATATATATAATTTTTCATTGTATAGCGGAAATAAACATTTTATGAGCACTGTCAGATTTTTGAACAATATTTTTTTTACGAAAATTTTTCGATATCATATTTCGTAAATTTTTCGTGGATGTGTTCTGTAACGGCTGCAGCTGATGCTATTTTTTGGTACTTAAAAACCAGTGGTGTATATTATGTATATATGTAGCATGCAGGCGGCCTGCACGCGGGCCAAATCCGCTCGAGGACGGCAATCCGCATGACAGGAAAAGGGCAAACTATCCGTTCGAATCGAATGCGTCGAGCAGCTATAAGTTCTACAGCGCTGATTGAGCCTCCTTTATTTCTTTATCTCTAAATGTAGTAATTTCGAGAAAGAGTTGTAAAAAAGCTTTTTCTAAATGTGTCCGAATGGATGAGGCTTGTGGAACTTTTGTAAGCAGGCTGTCTGAATATAGTAGGGAGCTTTTTATCACGCACGTTATTGCATATTGCAAAGTTTAATTTAACGTTATTTAATTTATTAGATAAGTAGATGGCGTGCCGAAAAATTTAATCGTAGTTATCTATTTAGAACTTAAAATTAGGAACTAGAGTAATATAAACTTGGCGGGACCCTGCTAATGGAACTTTCAAATGCTGTTGTTTTAATAAAACCGAATCAAAATTAACCTCTTTTATTTTAACGATTGTCCAACTGCAACTAACCTTGATGTAAAGAACATGACTAGCACAAAATATTATTCTATAAAATTTAAAATTTACTCTAAAATAAATTAATTACATAATTACGAGTACACACACTATTAGTAAATAGAATCGACGAATCGCACGATCTCTGATTTTGACGCTATATTCGCTTGGAAGAATGCAAGAAGAAAAAAACGTTTTTCTAACGTAGTTACTTAGTAGATTTAGTCTTCATGTCAGGGACTTCCAAGGCACAGGGTTTATGTACATCTGGGATACTGAGCCTCGCATACCTGTCACAAAGGAAGCAAACGTTACACCAGGTGGATGTTGAAATTATGTATCACAGCACATGTTACTTGTGTAAAGGATACATATTAATTTTAATCACGCTGTTTTATGTGAACCACATGAAAAGAAGTGAAACGTAATAACCACATATATTTACAATATTTTTTTTGAGCTTACTTGCTGTCTGTACTTATAATTTTCTCGTGGAGCGTAGTGGAATAAAATGTACTGGCTTATATTACTTCAGTCAGAAAAAGTGCTCGTGGAGCGTTGTCCACTATTTCGTGGAGCGCAGTGGCATAACCCAATAAAACGTAAGTGTTATTTTTATCACTGACTAGCTGACCCGCCCGGCGTTGCCCGGGTAAACAAAAGCTTACATATAAACGCTTTCTCACTCACAGCCCCACTGTAAAAGTACTATAAGTTGTTTCGTGGGGCCGTAAACAATTAACACCACACACACAACATTCACGTCATACCCAGAACCAGAAACATAAACTACCTGTGGGGAAAAAACTTTTGTTATTGTGTTCCCACCGAGATTCGAACCCGCTGCTTTAAAGACGAACGCGCACTCATCTACGCCAGTGGGTAGTTCAAAGTTCAAAGATTCCCCACCCTGCGTCGCCCGGTAAAAAAATCTACACATAAACACTTCCACATTCACAGCCACACACTAAGTTCAGTGACTTGTAGCGTGGGGCCGTAAACATCCAAGATTCACAACATATTAAAAACCAGGAACACAAATTTCCCGTAGGGAGAAAACTTCTGTTACCACCGCGAATCGATCCCGCTGCTTTGAAGGCAAACGCGCACCCATTTACGCGAGTAGATAGTTCAAAAGATGACCCGCCCGGCGTCGCCCGGTTAAAAAATAATAATACAAATAAACACACTTTCACATTCACAGCCCAACACTAAGTTCAATGACTTGTATCGGGGGGCCGTAAACATCCAAGATTCACAAAGTATTCACAACATACTCAAAACCAGGAACACAAATTTATCGTGGAGATAAATTTTCTAGGTAAATTATCACCGGTAATCGAACCCGCTGCTTTGAAGGCGAACGCGCACCCATCTACGCCAGCGAGCAATTCAAAGTTCAGGAACGACCCGCCCGGCGGGGCGTCGGCCGGGTAGTAAATATTAAAAAACATACCCATAAACGCTTTCACATTCACAACCCCACAATAAGTTCAATGACTTGTATCAAAGGGCTGTAAACATCCAAGATTCACACAACATTCACAACATACTCAAAACCAGAAACACAAATTCCCGTGGGAAAACACCTGTGTTCCCACCGGGCATCAAACCCGGTGCTTTAAAGGCAAACGCCCACCTAACTACGCTAGCGGGCAGTTCAAACTTCAATGATAAGACTAAACAAAAAAAAACAGTCGAATTTATATCCCCCTTCTTATGTTAGTCGGTTCAAAACATAGACGTATCCACCGTTTTCACCCTCAAATAAACTTAACGATTTCTCCTAGACTATAGGTTCAAATTATGTGCAGTAAAAAGCAAATTGCATCTACCTGAACTAAGTAAGCCGATGAAATAGGTTTTTTTGATAAGAATTAATATTAAATACTTAAAAAAAGCCAACGAAATAGAAGCCGCTATTTTTTAGTGCAGGAATTCGTAGTACGTTTCTGTACATTTCTGACCCGTCCCATTCACGGGCGGGCTCCCGTGAAATTAATTTCACGATTTCTCATAGACTATTTATCCAAATCATATGCAGTAAAAAGCAAAATGTATCTACATGAACTACGTAAGACGATGAAATAGTTTATTTTGATAAGGATTAATACTGAATGTCTCAAAAAGCCAACTAAACAGAGGCCGCTTTTTTTTCAGATTTTTAACAAAGAAAAGTATATTTTCTGAGCTATACATACATGTTAGATATATGCTGTCGCGGACTTTTTTGTAAAACTCATGAAGGCCAACATTTTTGCCATACATTGTATTCAACTATGTCTTACCGTTTAGTCAGCGTACGCCGATAAAGCGGAGAGTTAGCAAATTTTTCTCCGACTTGTCTTACGAATATTATTATTTCGAACTGATAACTAACTTCTATCCCGACAAAACATAGCCTATGACACTCAGTGATAGTGTAGCTATCTATTGGTGAAAGAATTTTCAGAATCGGATCAGTAGTTTCAGAGATTACCTTTTACATACAAACAAACAAACAAACAAACAAACAAACAAACTTTACCTCTTTATAATATTAGTATAGATAGGTTAGCGTATAGCCCCAATCTTAACTGATGTACCTAAAGTGAAAAAAAAACTCAGGATGGTTAGCGTGAAGTGTTTCAACGTATTGACTTGTCGGAAAGTGGTTGCCATATTTATCACTATAGGTTTTGTAATTTTTATATGAACCTGAAACACTTGTATTCGCGAGATAAGCTTTACAAAATCGGTTTTGATGATTCTTTTTTTGTTTAGTAGATCCATATAAATTTCAGAGATAGTTCCATATACATTTTATCGAAATTGATTTAGCGTCTTTTGAGATAATTGAAACGCAAGCAAAGCTCAATAAAACCAACTTCATCGCTTATATTTCGGTTTTGGCTTGACCGATTTCGATAAAATGTATATGGGATCTCTGAAGTATACTCTTCATAATTGGCGGAGATATCGCGTAACATACAAATAAAAAGCAGTGACGTTGGA
The DNA here is from genome assembly GCA_948107665.1 of Lomographa bimaculata. Classification (NCBI taxonomy): domain Eukaryota; kingdom Metazoa; phylum Arthropoda; class Insecta; order Lepidoptera; family Geometridae; genus Lomographa; species Lomographa bimaculata. Next base: position 7,295,071 of record OX403597.1, read on the forward strand.
TTTTTTTAGCTTTGCTTGTTTAAATTTTATATCTGCCGCCAAGCCTAATACGGTGTTCCGGCAGTTATCCTTGAGAGCCTGCGTATTCCAGGTCTAGTGTGTTTACCAGCTTCGATCACATCGTCACTTACCATCAGGTGAGATAGAGGTCAAACACTAGCCTGTGACAAATAAAAAAAAAAAATAGATTTATGTACTGGCGACTCACTGAGTTCTCCTTGGTTGAGCGGCACAGGCAACGGCTTGTTTTTGCTGGTGCGCAGCCAGTCTCTGTAGGCGCGTTCGCCGTTGGAGCGCCTCCTCTCCTCCTCGATGGCGGCGCGCGCGGCTTTACGCTCTTCACGGGTCTTCATTACTAAAAAAAAAGGTTTACAAGATAGGAGGACATCTTTATGGGTAGCCTATGGTGGCTTGGCTTTAAAAATAATTAAACGCAAACAAAGCTTAAAAAAACTGACTTCACCGCTTTATCATCGAAACCTTGATCAGATTTAATGTATAAACACGTATTATTGACTATATAACTCAAAAACTAGAGATTCGACCTTGATCAAATTTCAATGGGACCACATAAAAAGCACCAGCTTTCAAATAAAAAAAGAATCATCAAAATCGGCTCACAACGAAAGACGATAGTTATGAGGTAACTTTTGAAGTCGGGTAAACGAGAACATCGTCAAAGTACCCATTTATTCGTTACAAAATAGGCATTATTGACGGTATTTCAAAAACTACTGATCAGATCTTGATCAAATTTCGGCTCACGTGGAGAGAAGTTATGAGGTAAAACACATAAAAAAAAATACAGTCAACTTGAGTACCTCCTCCTTTTTTGGGAAGTCGGTAAAAAATGCTTCCTATTATCCTACTAATCATACTAATATAATAAATGTGTGTAAGTGTGTAAGTATGTTTTTTCCCTCTTCACGCTTTAACGGCTGAACGGATTTGGATGCAATTTGGAATGTACATAGATTATACCTAGGATTAACACATAGGCTACTTTTTAACTTGATAATAGCGGGTGAAGCCGCGTGGCACGGCTAGTACATTATATACCGTAAGTAGTGCACAATCGTGCATGGGGCGGTTTAGAATCCACAAATGAGAACTAAAACCTATGATTCTTCGAGTGTTGATGTGTAATAATGGTAGGTAGATTATTAACCATCAATACTTAGTAAATGTGCATAGGTGTAGGCAAATCATACAAAGTTGAAAAACGTGATTTTCGCCTTCGCTCCAAACTGCAATAGAAGTTCTAGTAAAGTTTGTACCACTTTACTAGGGCATGACTTGACTATGACTGGACTTGACTCTTTTACATGACTTTAACTGTGACTTGTGACTAAGACTTTTAATATGAAATACACTTGAAATATATTATTACTTGACACTGGCTAAATGTAAAGCCAAAATTAAAAGAAAAAAAGACCAAAATATAGTAGTGTAGATGGCTTTTTAAGCTTCGCTTGAGTTTCAATTTTTTCTTGAAAATTGTCATGTAATTATCTAGTATTTATCCGATACTACATGAATGTAAGCCGACATATTTTACGTGTTTTAAGCCGTATCTAACATTAATTAATCAATGTGTAATAGGAAGGTATTCATGATACTTTTAACTTTCAAATCAGTAACAAATGTTGTTCGAAATACAGTCAATGTAGGTATAAGTATAATCTAGTTACTGTAGTATCTATGGCAGCTACTAAAATACAAGATCGATTATATTAATATTTAAGCATTAAATGGAAAATTTTACGTTTCATATCTTCCTCTTTCTTCTTGATCCACTCCGCCAACTTTTCCTCCTTCGCCCGCTCCTTTTTGTTTCTCTCTCGCTCGATCTGCTCAGTGTGTCTGTATTGGCGCATAATTTCTTCCGCTCGACGACGCTCAGTTTGTAAGCGCTTTCGCTCCAACCAGCGCCGGTAAGACTCTTCGCGTTGCTCGGGCGATGTTGACGACGGTGGCGATTGGCTCTTCATCTTTTGAGCGCGGGCTTTTTCGCGTTTCTAATGAAAGAATATAAAGATAATCAGTTTGTAGACCTAACATCCTGCCTATCTTGTCACGTTGTATGGTCACATCTAAGGGACGTTTCTTTACATACGCTGTTTATCCTAGTATTCAGATAAATAAGTCTATGAGGCTTATATTGCGAATAGGTAATTAGATAAATATTGTTATTATATTTTCGTCGCTTCATTCTTCGGGCACAATTAACAAGATAGTCCTTTTAAACTATGTATCTTCGAATGAAGCGACTCATATAATAATGATCGAACTTCACTTCAGGAAGTTCATTTAATCTCATAGATCTTTATGCTTATTTCTCCAATTACATATTCACACTATAAGCGTGCCAGATGAATGCTTATCCGTATAAGCATTGTCAATACTCAATAATTTATTGAAATAATGTTTGTCTTCTGAGCGAAGTATTAAACTTAGACCGTATATATGTACTGCAATAAGACTTCAACTTTCTACAAAACAACCCAGTTAGCGCGGTGGGCAAATATCTGCCCTCTGCGCCGTGAATGCTGGTCGATTCTCGGCAAGAGCACCATTTGCCTTCCCAATGGAGATTTGTGCTTCTGGTTATGGATGCGATTGTGAGTGTGATATGAAAATGTTTCCGGCAACCACGATACAAGATACACGATACGTTTGTTTGCTTATTGAACTTTCTACAAAACATAGTGTTGAAGGCCAATACTAACACTTAGCTTACGCGACGTCATAAAGCGACATCAAAATGAGGACATGCTAGCCTTTTCGCGCTAAATGGATTTCAACAACTTCAAGACAAACTTTATAAAGGCCGAACGGTGTAAGAAATGACGAGCATACACAGATGTCTTGCATATATAAGCTCTAATGTAATGTCAGATCTGTAAATGATGAAAAAGATAGTCACCTCTTGTTCTTTACGCGCTAACCACTGCTCGTACGCCGCCTGCTTTTTCTTCTCGTTACGGTCCCGTTCTTCTTTAGCAGTAGTAGTAGTCGAAAGCGAAGAAACGGAGAGACGAAACGTATCCGGGCCCTCTTCGCGGTAAGTACGGTCGAACCGCGGCGTTTCCTCGTCCCCTTGATCCTCGTAACACTGATTTCCCACTAGCCGACAAGACTTGCGCTTAACACTTCCCGAGGATTCACTGGAGTCTCTGCCGCTCAGAAAAGGAGTGGAATTGCTCCTGTAAGAACTGTGCGGGTGGGGAGTAACTTCTTCGGGGTAGGAGTCAGTGTGGAGTGAAGTCACGGAATGCGTCGATTCAACGGTCTCGACGTAAATGGCGGGGTTTATGTACCGTGTCTTGCTCTTACGAGAGGCGAGCGACTCCGAGTCGCTATAGTATTGGATATTCTCTCCGGCGCCGTCAAATACATGGTTGGACACATTCCCTTTAAAGTCTAAGCGACGATTCCGGGCGCTGTCTCCATAGTTTCCTTGAACGTCGCTCGACATTCCGATCCCTTCACAAAAGTAAAATCACAAACAGATTATGACGCAAATAATCACTAGGCAAAATAAACTCCTACAAAAATAAAGATAAGTACGCTGAGAAAATGTCTAAAGTCTTACCCGAATTGTCACGTCAAAATTATTTGCACTTTTTGAAAATTTGTGTCACGGTTGATGTGAGTTGACGGCCAGTTCGACTTCTGCAAAAAGATTTCTATGGTCCAATAAGTATAGTCACTGTTAAAATAATTTTATTATTATAGTACCTATATAAAATTTTATTCACCATCATAAAGAGCTTTCCCACCGCGGCTTTGACCGGGTAGACAAAATCAATGGCACCCCATTGATCTACTAAACAATACAGACTCAATGCGTGGAACATGGCCGGAAAAGCGAATATTTCACTATTCGCCACTTACACTCACCACTCACACAACACACCACTCACACCACACACCACTCACACCACACACCACTCACACACCACACACACTAGTAAGCTCATTCTTTAATGCACGATTTGGCCACGTACCTTACCACATCATCACTTACAATCAGGTCAAATGCTAACTTATCAGTACAAAAAATATTGAATTTTTTGGGGGTTTATGTTGCTCACGTCCGTAGGATTTAGCCCTCGATGTCCTACTCGTGACCCCTGGGTAGGAGCAACCAGATAAGTTGCCCTCCCCTCCCCCCCATGACAAAGTCATGATGCCAAGCGATTCGCGTTCCATCATGATGTCCGGGTTAGCCGTTCCGAGGAAGGACTGGGTTTAGTAGCTCTCTCATACTGGAATTGGCTTATACCTACAATAACGCTGGATCGGGTTACCAAACTCGGAGAGCAGCAGGATCCTCCGAGGTACGGTTCTCCGCTGGCCGACCAGATAGTAGGGGGACGTGAGTAGTGAAGTAGTGAGCTAGCCACTCATGAAAGGCTGCCCCGAACTGGAGATGTGGAGACAACCAGGCTCATTACACACCTCAGCGAAGCGACCGACATGGCGCATTAGAGGTATCCTTCTGCCGAATTAGCGTTTCTGAGGGATTTTAATGCCCACCACAAGAAGTGGGTATTCCCATACCATGGATATTACTAACCATGCTGGGAGAGAATCCATCGACCGGCGAGCAAAAATATTCATTGGCGATGATAAGCTAGTCGAGTCTCACGCTCTCGGTCACCGACGTAAGGTCGCGAGCCTATCGGTATTCTACCGCTTACATTTTGGAAAGTGCGCAGGAATTACACGAGTTAATTCTACCATGTCCGTTTCACCATCTCACAACAAGACAAACTATCAAATATGGTTGACATTCCTCCAGTTGGCTAAAAGCAAAAAGCAGCTTCTACGTTTATTATGAGTATTATTATGTTTATTACGTTTATTTAAGGAGTGGAACTCATTGCCCTCGTCTTTGTTCCCCGAACGCTATAATCTGAGAGTCTTCTAGTCAATAGTGAATAGGTACCTTCTAGGCAAGCATGCTACATCTTTGGCCGCATCATCACTTTCCATCAGGTGACATTGTGGTCAAATGCATGTCTATCTTTCATGAAAAAGGTACCTATTGTATAACAATGTTTAACAAGAATTATCATTTGAACTTATCAACATATCGTCCTTTTCGGACACGCGGTGTTAGAAACACACGCGGTTAACTCCTAGTATGCCATATTGGCCCTACTATTAATATCAATAACGAACCAGTCTATAATTTTGGTTTTGGCTTGATCGATTTCGATTAAATTTATATGGGACCACCTCTGAAGTATAATCTACCACAAAAAAAGATTTTAAGAATCGGTCCACAAATGGGAGAGAAATCGGTGAACACACATAAAAAATAAATACATACAGTCAAACATAGTACCTCCTCCTTTTTTGGAATCGGTAAAAATAAAACTACTGTCGACATTCATAGAAATGTATTTTAATCATTAAAATAGTGGTTACACATTAAATTAAGATATTGACTAATAGTCAATTACATCACTTTATTACGGGCTAGAAGACGTTGTCAGCGGGCCCTCTTATAATATATCATTACATTGAAATATGTTTGTAGTTTGGTATCTTAACAAATTTTACATATTTGCGCTTAATTTAAGTATTTAAATAAGTCTGGAAACACTTGCACAAGGGGCCACGGTGTGGTTTCATAGCAAGTGACGATTATTATCGGCTCCAGCTCATCCTAACAAGTCATGTCTTTAAAAATAGGTCGCGTTAAACGTCGGCCACAAGTCATAAATTGGGATATAGCACGTCAGTCTTGGTACTAGCAAACCGTGCTATGACACCACAGTGGAGGAATTTCTCTTGTTTTTTTACTCACTAGGAATGAATGTTTGTATGGAAGTCTAGCACCTAGGTTGGTATGATGTAGGGTTGCTTTTGAAGCGTGCGTGTCGAACCTTGCGATGGAAATTCTATCAACCGCAAGCGAAATTACGGAACTTTTGAAAGTTCAATGCTAAGCACAAATATTAATCTAAGCTTACTAAGTCCAAAGTCAATTTTAAGTTATTATTCTACTCTTAGCGTGTCGATGGCAACACTTGAACTGCCCTTTGACTTGATTGGATGAACGTTCGCCTTCTAAGCTGGGGTATCGGGTTCGATTCCCGGCGGGAACACAAGTTTTCTCCCCATGGAAAATTTGTTTCTTGTTCTGGTTGTGATTGTGTGTGTGATGTGAATGCTTCCGGCATCCACGACACAAGTCAACGAACTTTGTGAGGGGCTTTGAGTGTGAAGCGTTTACTTAGACCTTTTTAGCCCAAAGCTCGGCGGCTATATAGCTTCGTACTGGTTTTCTAGTGTATAAGAACTAGCGTGGTGGGCATTAAAATAAATGAGTTATTAAATTGGTACCATTTTCCAAATGTGGTACTTGTTGATTCATTCAAAAGGACAAATAAAGCCAACATAATGTTTGCTTCACATTTTTCTTAAGTATTTAACCTACAATCTTTACCCACACAAGTACTCAAAAGTTTTTTTTATACTGGATTGGCCTGATGGAAAGTGACTTATCTAGAAGGTACCTATTCCTATTTATATGTTATTCTATAAGTAACTGGGATATCCTGAACAATCAGGTAAAACGTGTCAAGATATAAAAACAAATTAATGTTAGTCAGTAATATATAAGAAAACGAGAACTTACGGAAAAATTAAATCATTTCGAGTTACAATTGACAACCTCCAAGATTTTTGTTATTAGAAACCAAAACTACTTTGAGATACTAATACATTAATATACATCGCATAGAAAAGGAGATTAAAAAAAACACTTTGGACTTAGATAACCTGGAATGTGCCTAAGATGACCTATCACTCATTCAATGCTTTGCATCGGCCTTCCAAAATATTAGGTGTGCCCGTAACCCGTGTTTAACAATTGTGACTTTACTCTCTCGCTCGCACATTTCAACATCTTCATAAATGGAAGTACTACTGAAAAATAGGATCAATTTTCAATAAAAAAATACGAAAACATAAACAAACAGCTCTGTACCTCCACGTTAGATGAAAAGTTAATTAAAATACTGTTATTTACCAATTTCTTCGTCTAACAAAAAGATATCAAATTGCAAATTTATGTTCAACATCCGAAATTAAATCTTTTTACCAAAATATTGCAAATGTGCGAGCGAGATAGCGAGTTCTCAACTATTAAAATCCAGTTGTTACCCTTGTATCTCGTGATTTTATTTACAGGAAGGCTAGTGAATAAAAAATGAGATTTTTAGGTAGTTTTTAGGGCTAGTGGGACTATTCGAGATTGGATTGTGGCCTAGTATAGGGACTCCGCGTTGGAGGATCGAGGTTTCTTGATCTTCTCTAAGTTTTTGATGACGATGTCGTGGAGCGAGCAGTAGCGATTGCGAATCTCGCACATCACGAGCCACAGTGAGAGATACTCTTTCTCATCCAATTCCTGTAACAAAACATTTTAAATATCAATACAGTGTCCGAGAAAAGCAATATTGAGAACAGGAGCACAATTTTACTCCTATAAAAAGTTTGTACTTCCCGGTTTGCTTTGCATGATATTCTGGCCCTCACTATAAACAAATTGAACTGCCTCTTGGTTTAGATGTGTGAGCGTTCGCCTTCTAAGCAAGGGTTCGATTCCCGGCGGGAACACAAGTTTTCTTACCAAGGATAATTTGTGTTTCTTGTTCTGGTTGTGATTGTGAGTGTGTGATAGAAATGTTTTCAGCACCCACTACACAAATCATCGATCTTTGTGGGGCTGATGGTGTATGCCTTCAGGTGGCCTGAAAAATGCGCACACTAGGACTCCCTACTACTATATACAACAAGCAAGCAAGCAAGTTTGTCATACGTACTGCGAGAGAGTGGAATTCATCACCCAATATTGGTATAATCTGGGAGTCTTCAAATCAAGAGTGAATAAGTGTCTTCTAGGCAGGCATGCTACATCTTTAGCCGACTTTAGGCAAGATAGTGGTAAATTGCTTGCCAATCAAACATTTAAAAAAAAAAAACATTTTATTCATACTTACTCTAACGGCTCTTCTGTAGTCGTCAATGTGTGGGTATTTAGCGACCTTGGAGACGATCTTAGCCCTCGATATGAAGTACCGCGAGATCTGGTCGAAGAACGCAGCCGCTTCAGACTCCACGGACTGTATCTCGGCGAGCGTGTCCTCTTGTATCGATACGCCGAAGTTGTTGCCGTCTTCGATCTTAGGAATCATGAATGATATCCACATTTTCAGCTGCAACAAGAGTATTTAAGTTGAAAAATAATTCTAGGATTTGACATCACAGATTAGACAAATAAATATTTTTATAGCTCATCTATAAAATTATTTATTTCTCTAATCTGTGCTACAAGTACAAGTAATCACACTCAACTATTTCTAGTTGCGAGTGTGATACCCCATTTCTTCGCCGGTTAACAAACATACCCGCGACATCTAGAGGCCCCAGGCTACACAAACCCAACACTCAAAACAAGTTTTTCATTTATTTTGGCTCCGCTACATAGGGCATTTAGCCAGTGTCAAGTAATAAATATTTTTAAGTAAAATTGAGTATTTCATAAATATGGTCACAAGTTAAAGACGGTAAAAGAGCCATGGTCAGTCATAGTCAAGTCATGCCCGAGGAGTCAAGTCAAGTCTGCTTTTAGGAATAGTATATTTTTATGCGGTGCTGTTTTAAGGGGAGGTATTAAGATATCAGTTGCTTTAATATGTATGGTCGGATGAAAATTATCTTCTTTAACTAAAAATTCAGATTTTTGTAAATCAAGTGAAAAGTTTGCAAATATTAAGTCTAGCGTATTTTGATGTGCGTTTAAAATATTGTTATATTGGTTTAAACCAGCATATAAAGTTTGATTAATTAATAGAGAAGCACAGTTCTGTATCTCAATGGAACCCTTTTTTAAGACAACAGGCGCGTCTGATGGCGATGGGCGATTTTAATTTACCGTGTATTCAAATACACGGTAAATTAAAATCGCCCGTCAGTAAAATGTGGTCGTTTGGGTAGGTTTCGATAATATTTGACAGGGACTCTAACAGAATATGGATGCGTTTAGGTATCAGTCTATCGGGAGGTAACGCCTATATGCAGATCACGTAGGCATCGGTCAGACCCGGGGACAGGTACAGGGACAGACGCGGCGGGGGAGCGCCCCGGCACAGTAACCCAAGTGCACTCCAGGTCGTCACGCTGCCACTCGGGCCGAGCGCGCGCACCGAGATGCGCTGCAGTCATGATTATTACTCACTCCACCACCGCGGGACCCACGGTCGCGACGAAATACCTCATATCGATCGCTGCACAGTTCCGAGGAAAGGACATCCTCACCGAGCCATGATTCACTAACCAGGACAATATCGGCATCACAAACCAGTTGTAGAAATCATTCGTCTTTGTTCGAAGCCCACGCACGTTTTGATACAATAAATGCAGACTATCCGGGAACATCATTGTGAATTATGGATACTATGAACTATGAACCGTGTAAATATAACGCATTGAAAATAGTAAGCAATCATATTTATTGTTGAATGATAAAGGCTCAGTTTATTCCTAGGCCGTAAAGTGTTAAATGTATCGTGACATAGAGATAATAAGTGACAATGATTAATTAACGAGTTCCAAAGTTTGCGTAGTGTAAAATTATTATAGATTTATCTATTGACCTAATGGTATAAATACATATTTTGTTGTGTTGGTTGATTGTTGTTATCTCAGTTATTAGTGTAAAGTGTAGGTGTATAGTTTAATTCAGATGTGGGTAATGTAAGGTAGATAAAGGTATACGTGTTGTGTAATAATATAAGATAAATAATAATAGAAAAACCTTCAAGCTGTTTTTACTTTATTTTCCCTAAATCTGATGTACACAGTATCGGAATGAGAGGCGAGAAGTCTGTCTGTCTCATATAAATACGGCAGTTTTTTGTCCAAACATGTTTGTAGTTTGATTCAGAAGCTTTTTGTTTTACAAGATTTAAGTAACTGTTTATTATCTCTAGTTAGGTGTTCATTGACATAAATCTTTTTCATCTCGCCTCCCAAACCGATATCCTTAGTGGTGGTAATAAACCGTTGCTTCCGTGCGGCGGCGACGACGCGACGGTGTCTTTGGTAACGCGCTGTCGGAAGCGAGCAACTATGGTACGGGGCATGGCGGATCCGGCGGTGGCGGCGCTGCCCTGGCGGCGTGGCTGCACCCGGTGTGCAAACTTAATTTCACCGCTCTGTAACAGGATGCCTGCTACAGCGGCGATCTTCACGACCAAATCGACGGTGGATTCTCCATTGTTTTCAGGGACATCGACAACTTCGATATTTTGCGTCCGTGATCATTGTTCCTGTCTTGCTTGTGCGTCTTCGAGCGCCTTCGTGTGAGCTTTTAACGCGTCTACGTCCTGCCGTAGCTGTTTATTTTCATTACACACAGTAGCCATTGTCGCTTTCATTTCAATATGAAATTTAAATATATCGTCATACTGTGCACTGAGATATTTCACTGAGGTGTCGAGGCCGGTGATACGGTCCCCCAGTACCTTAAATTGACCCATCATAGCTTTTGTCACAGCGTTAGTGATGTCCTGGGTGATGCTCGAAGTTGTTGCCTCGGATCCACAACAAACTGGGTCGCGGCGGAGCGCGAGCACCGACGGCGGGTCTTCGGGTTTATCCACGTTGTTGCGATCGTCGGGCGATGCGAGGCTTGAAATATTTTCAATCACATATTGGCACAACCAAGTTGGCCTTGATCGGCGTGTCTGAATTGTCACCTGATCTTCGTTGTTTGCTGGTACACAGCGGGCACAACCAGTCTTGAATGTTTTTATATGATTCCACCATTAAGTTCACACACACGAAATGATATTTTTTTGCACACTGGGAACGGGAACAAACAGCCTTATCGGAGGCCCGTAATGATCTTTTGCATCCACTACAGATGGTCATCTTTATAATAATATGATTGTAAATACGTAAATAATGATTTTTTATTTTTTTAAACTATATTTTTTGTCTACCTTCAACTGTAAAAACTCGTATGCACGTCTGCTATTTCCAACGGGTGACGGACGAAAAAAAAGAGGGTCAGGTGTCAGGTGAGATAGTGGTCAAATGCTTGCCTATCAAGCATAAAAAGAAAAGTTTTAGTGTGAGTGGCATATGATCATGTTGCTGCGGTTTTTATCAGGTGGTTGCTGTTTCGGGTTCTAAAGTTTCCTGCTTTCGATGAAAGCTATGGTGATAGAGGCTCTATCATAGAAATGCTTGCCTTGCCTAATTTTCTCATGCTTGCCTGCCTTGCTACTTTGTAACGAAATCCATTCGTGGTACCCCCAAGTAGAAAAATTTGTTGCCAATCACCAAATAGTATCCAGACATCAAATCAAATCAAATAGTTTATTTGCAAGAATACAATTTTACAATATGAGTTCTTTATAAAGTTTGTAGTAACAGTATTGTGCCTGCTTGCAGATGATTTTACAATTTTATACTACATAAACACTTTCCATCAGGTGTGATTGTGGTCAAAAGTTTGCTTAGTCAGTAATAAAAAAAACTCACCAGATTGGAGTCTTCAACTAGTTCCCTAATGTGAGGTTTGACGAGGTGGATGAGGTCGCTTAGAGGCTTATTGCATGGCACCGTGCCATTGGGTAGTGCATACACCCGTGTTCCTTCGACTGTTGTGTTACTGGAGCACTCTGATGTGTCCACCCGCTGCCGTTTGGCATTCGGCTCCTCCTTAACTGATGAGGGGGGTGGGACTGGAATGTTTAAATCCTGAAATGCATTAAAGTAAGATAAATTACATTTGTTTGTGATAGTGATATTATATATGCTTTATTTATTTATTTTTCAGTCAGTGTTTAGCTATTTGGTATAATCTTCTAAGACCCAAGGTACTACAAGAATTAGATACTAAATAAATTGACAGTCAGAGCATTCAACATCTAAGTAACCATAACAAAATTGATTCTTAGGAGATTTCTATAATTAATTTATTGCTTTTTTTTATTTACTGAGTAAGTTCACCACTGATGACACTCACTCTCTCCAACAAGCCTTTGTAAGTATAATTTAAATGAAAGCAAATCTAAAAAAACGGACTTCACCGCTTTATCCTGGGAACCCTTGATCAGATTAAATTAAATAGAAGTTTATAATAAACTAGTATGAATATAATAATGCATTGAGGATAACTCAAAAAACTTCTAGTTTAATTTTGATCAAATTCGAATGGGAAAAGGTTCTGAGGTAACATACATAAAAAAAATACAGTCTAATTGAACCTCCTTTGAAGTCAACTAAAAATTTACCATTTGATGCACCCAATGTGCATTGGTATGATTAAACATGAATTAAATTGATTTTGTTTGTTTATAATCACATGTTTGTATGTTTGTGGTTAATCAGTACACTTATTCAGTAAAATTAAGCCATGTTGTATAAAAATAATTCAACAAAATGTCAGTAGAGTATCATTGAATAGATATTTGAAAATATTTTTTAGGTTTTTTAACCATTTTTCATTTTGAATGATCATTTAGTATCAGGAACAATTAAAAACGAATGATGTAAAGTTGGTTAGAAACTTCAATGACAAAAAAATTTCAATACTTATAATAAAGCTGTGATAAAAAATTATACAATCGCAAAATAGGTCTTATTAATGAAAGGGTTAAATAAAAAAGTATTCATTCTGTCGGAATTTTTAAACTTTTACTATATTGACTTGTTTATGGAATAAGTGGCAAACTATAATGCTGCATGCCTGAACCTCTAATAGCTATCTCTGTTGCAAATGATTCCGATTCAAAAATGACAAAACTACTGAGAAATAAAGTTCATTTTTGCTTCATTTAAATAGAAACTTGCAACAAAAATACATAATGTAGGGTCTGATGGTAAGTGGTTTATGTAACCAATGCAGCACAAGACCAATTACCTAACTAAAACTCAAATGCCTGTTTTTAATCATAATTGGAATAATACATACATCTTGCGTAGATGTATGAGAATATGAGTTACGTTATGGTATATTATTATAGCAATGGCACACATTGGGATGCAAATTACAATATTTAACTTTTTTTTGTAGTTGCCATTTTTCTTAGAATGACTAAGTAATTTGAATAAACATTTCTTATTATAATGTTGATTAACAAGGTAATGGTTAATTCTATTACAAACAGAAGTCTGTAGAATTGTAGAAATATTACACATCAATTCTCTCTAATTCTACCATTGCAATTCATTATTTTAAATTTATAGGGAAATGATCATTTGAAATATAAGGAAATTCAGTCTAAAAAACCCGTCAGCTAACCATAGATATTACCTGCTATATGTTAGAAACTTCACTAATCAGTTCTAGGTAAAAATTTTAGAATTTCTACACGAAATGATAAATTTCATATTTGTGATTCAATATAATCAATAAATTCAGACAAAAGACAACAAACCTGGTGAACATCAGACAGATTCCGATTCTGAAAATTTGATGTTTCCAATAGATCATTAAGCTTGACTATTTTCTCTGGGAAACCTTTTATGATCAAGTGCTCAGCCTTTACTTTGAGAGAGTCTTTGTAGTCTTGAACCTGAAAGCATACGTAGGCAAGTGTTACAAACAACGGCCATTACGATTCGATTGATTCGAGATACTTTCGTTAGCCACCCCACGACCACTATCGTAGAGGTTATGTTGACTATTCATCACAGAAACTTACAGATGCCATTATTGAATATTCCACGAGCAGCTACCGTGTTCAACCAATAATCCAATCACTGAACGAACGCCAGCCGCAAACCCCGAATAGTAATAGCAGAATAGCGGATAAATATATAGAACTGTAAGGTCACGCACACTAATCAACGTACGCTGCCGCTGCTCACTCGTGTCAAACAATGCGATGTAACTATTTTATTTTATGATAGTTACCTTCTTCGCTACGTCTGTCATTTTATAGAGTTAATATTTTTGGGATTTTTAGTAATTTTATCCCAAGAGTTAGAGTGACTTAGGAAATTCGCTGAATTTTTATTTCAACTCGTGTGCGGATATTGATGAATGATTATATTACTCATCTGTGATATGTGAGTGAGCGAACCACAGTTTAAATAGTACTCTGTGACCACAGACGAGCATACCAAACAAGGAACAAGAGTTTTGCCGCGAAAGTGAAAAAATGGCGTTGTTGATTTTGTATAATTTTCTAAAACCTGTGATTTCTCGAGTGTAAATATGTAATAATGGTGGACTATTAACCGTTAATACTTAGTAAACGTGCATAAGCGTAGACAAGTCATACAAAGTTGAAAAACGTGATATTCGCCTTGGCTCATTCGCTCTAAAACTCCAATAGAAGTTCTAGTAAAGTTTCTACCACCTAGGGCATGACTTGACTATGACTGGACCTTGGTTCTTTTACTTGACTTTGAATGTGACTTGTGACTAGGACTTTCATTATGAAATATTTTTTAACTTGACACTGGATAAATGCACAAGAATGTGAAGCCATAATTAATAAAAAAATGGCGTTGTTGATTAATGATTAGGTATAACAGGATATAATTTTCCAAAACCTGTGATTCTTCGAGTGTTAATTAATGTGTAATAATGGTAGATTATTAACCGTTAATACCTAATTAGTAAACGTGCATAAGTGTAAGCAAATGATACCAAGTTAGTTTTCGCCTTCGCCCGTAAAAAACTCCAATAGAAGTTCCTGTAAAGTTTCTACCACTTTACTAAAATGCTTTCACACTCACAGCCCCCACACTAAAAGTACTATGTATTACCACCACCGGGATTAGAATCAGTTGTTTTGAGGGAGAACGCGCACCCATCTATGCCAGCGGTCAGTTCAAAGTTCAAAGACGATCCGCCCGCGGCGTCGCCCGGTTAAATAACATACACATAAACACTTTCACATTCGCAGCCCACACTAAGTTCAATGACTTGTTTCGTTGGGCCGTAAATATCCAAGTTACACACATTAAAATCATACTCAAAACCAGGAACACATTTCCCGTGTGGAGAAAACTTGTTTCACCATCGGGTTTCGAACCCGCTGCACGCTGCTTTGACCATGTGCGTGAGGCCCAGCGAGCAGTTCAAGTTCAAAAATGACCCGGCCGGCTTTGCCCGGGTAGAATATAATAAAAAACATAAACGCTTCCGCATTCACAGCCTCACACTAAGTTCAATGACTTGTGTCATGGGTCCGTAAACATTCACATCACACACACAATATTCACACCAAACCCAGAACCAGAAACACTAATCACCCGTGGGGAGAAAACTTGTGTCCCCATCGGGAATCGAACCCGCTGCTTTGAAAGTCAACTACGCCTGCGGTCAGTTCAAAGTTCAAAAATGTCCCCCCCGTACCCGGGTAAAAAGAGCGACAGATCAATCATATCTGAAAAAAATTAGAGACAAATATCGATGACATTATCGTCATTGGGTATTCTCGCAAAATCCCTGTAAGTAGACAAAATGATACAGTACTGCTAGAAGTAAGACTTGGTAGAAGCACGGGCAATAAACGGAATCCTTATGTATTTTTTCTGTCCCAATGATTTGAATATATTATTTGCTAGAAACAAGCCGGACATTAGTCATCGCGATTGGTTTGTTGGAGTTTAGTAAGCATGTTAGTTCTTGAAATTGTACTGATTTTTTATTGGGATTTCGAGAAGAGGGAAAATGTATATCTATAGGTACTAATATTATAAAAAGGTAAAGTTTATTTTTTGTAAAGGTAATCTCTGAAACTAGTGATCCGATTCTGAAAATTCTTTTACCCCCTCTTTTCCACCCACGGGAAAATTGATTTTTAGTTCTGTTATAATGTGTTGATGTTTACGGCCGCACGACACAAGTAATTGTACTTATTTTGGGGCTGTGAGTGTGAAAGCATTTGTTTTACTACGCGGGCAACTCCGGGCGGGTCACATAGTAATATAAGTAAAGATAGTATCTTATCGATTCGCCGAGAATTGGTCGAAGTCGATCCAGGCAAAACCAAAATATAAGCGTTAAAGTCTGTTTCAAGCTTTGCTAGGGACTCTAAAGGCTTTTATTCCGATGGATTGTCTTAATCTAAAAAAATTAACATTGTTTCACAATATTTATTTCTTGTTTTTTTGCACTAGAGACTCTCCATAATGTACACACTACACAGTTCGACCAATATTACACGCTTGATAAGGCTTTTTGCCCCATACGCAAAGCGGCGCATGCGGTATGCGGTATGCTCCGCCTCGTAAAACGCCTGCCGCCAAGGCGTTTTACGAGGCGGAGCATACCGCAGTTTCCGCCGCGATCTGACATAGCAGTGTACCTCATGGACTTCTGTATGTTTTGAGTGGTTAAGGCTTACATTATTCAGCCCTTTTTGATGTAAGATAATGTTCCCTTGTTCATATTCACCAGGTACATAAAATGTAACTGTACGTAAGTACTGTGCTGTTCACGTCAAGTTTATATTGTGGACAAATGAGTCACAACAATACGTATAACTTTTTCACGTTTGCACTATAAGCCACTGTCTTCCGGTTCAAATTATACTTAGATTATTGTATTATTTAAGTCTGGTAGTCACGCGTCATCTGTGTGAGTTTCGTCCAATGGCATGACAAATTATAATACTTATTGTCTGGAAGTTACTTGTTAAGTCTATAGAAAGTGTGATCACATTTCATAATAATCAAGAATCAGAATAAATACCTAGTTTATTTTTTCTGAGGTTAGAAGCAAATTCCGTAACTATAGAATCAAACAAGTGGATAACGTCATAATTATACCGCTGTTCATGAGAGTACAAATAAGTAATCATAAATACCCTTTTTAATTCTTCGCTAATTTCTGGATCCAAAGAATCCAAAGCCATCACCCTGAAGTTATATATTTAATTATTATCTTACAATAAATTCTATCATTTTATTTATGTTTTTAAATTATTTTCACTGGGTTATATTTATTTCAAAGAGACATAACCACTATTTATTTTGTCACTGTCCATCTCACAGAATACTATTACTCCTTACTGACCTTCTCAAAGATAATGATTTTAATTATTACGTCTTACTCATAGAGGAACTTTTTATATTGTTCTTCTGGAGTTGCAGAAGTCAGCAGTAAAGCCAAAAATACACCGTGCACAAGAGGCCTACGTACGCCGATTAAATTATTTTAGAGAATTTGGTGAATATCAGATGTTTCTTATTTCCCTAAAGAATAACATTCGGTAAAAGTGGTCAAAAGTTATAAAAAGAGCAAATCGCGTGCATTGTTGTGACGATCATTTCAACGTAAGTTTTTTTTAATTTTCCATCAGGTGAGATAGCGGTCAAATGCTTGCCTATCTAGGATAAAAAAAATATTGAAGACAGGCAAACTTTTGACAATTTTTCACCAAGTTTTGTATTCATTAAGAACACGTCCAAAAGTATATATATAACCTAATAGTAGTGTAATTAATGCTCACTGGTCTTTACCAGTGAGCATTAATTACACTACTATTAATTGGGATTGGGAAACTACAACACCTCCAACTTTTTGGAGGTGTTGTAGTTTCCCAATCCCAATTTTCCATTCCGTCAAAATTAGACAATACTCACTAGATTGTAAACTACTTGTATTCTTATAAAGGGATATTTTATTAGCTGGCGACCCTTAATCAACAACCTCTTTGTGTGAGGAATCAACCTCTTTCTGAGGTAACAACAACGCAAGGATGTTGTAGCTAAAGTAAACCGTAGGTTTGTTTCCTATCTCGATGCAACAACGCCCGCCCCCTGGAAATGCCAAGAAGTGCCTAAGATCCCAGTCGCACTGTATGCACGATAACGTGACATTGACATTCAGACAACGAACATTTCTATTTACTTTTCTTACTGCTCACATGACATTGGCGAAAGTGTGGTGGAGTTACCACAGAGAGCCACAAAATTAAAAATTGGATTGATCCTTGTTATGAAAGATGAAATTATAACCTAAAAGCCTCTAACCATAACGAGGAACTTTTTATAGCCTCTAACGAGTCGATTTATAATTCCAATTCCATCTATATCTATCTCAAAAACATTAAATCTAAATAGTACTGTTAAAAGTTAACTGCGTTTCAGTAGAACTTTGTGCTGTGATGGTAAACGAAAGGGTGTTTGTCTTCTGAAACACACCAATAAAATACCAACAATATACATATTTGAAGAAATTAGGTATCCTATCCAGATAGAAAAATGACTACTTTCAAGTTTAATTTTTCCGGAGATATTACTGTAGAAGGTATTTTCATGAAACATTACAACGTTCAAACATACTTTTGTTCTCAACTACAAAACTTTATGCATACAATGATTTCACTTACTAAAAGTGGGAAGATATGTGACTAGCTCTTAAGATGTGGACCGTATAAATTAGGTACACATTGTTATCCGCAGTTACAATCTGTGTTGTTTTTGTTGCATGTAAAGTCATTGTTTTAACAAATAAACAGTAATAACGCCATTCTGTTTTAAAATATCTACAAATAGCTCAAGAACCATCAAATCTTTGCCTAGCAGATGCATGTAGTCTAGGGCTGCCATAACCTAATTTGCTGACGCCGGACAAAAACTTAAAAACCCCAGACATTTGGGTGAAATTATTTTTTATTCCCGGACACTATAGCAAAAATATTTTATCTATATTAAAATTAAAACATTGTTAAAATTTTAATTCATTTAAATAGCTTGTTTGCTATTAAACCATGATGAATAGACTTTAAACTTCAGCATAACAAATAAAATTATACAATTTCCAGGCGTAATAGTAACAAAATAATTAGGAACACTTCTTCATAGCATCAGAATATAAAAAAAAAAAAAATTTTTGGTCCTATATTGGAAATTATAAGTCGTTGTAAATTAAAATTAAGAAACAAGTTTTAATTTTCACAAGATCCATTTCTGTTTACTTATTTTGATATTTCCAATTTTTTATAAAATAACTTCCTTCTAACTCAGGTCCAAAATTCAAAATTGTTTATTCACATGGGCCCCAAAGAGGCACTCATGCAAGTTAATGACTACTGCCACAATTGCAAAATTACAGCCATCTCGAAAAGAACCTAGCAAAAAATTTGCCGGTGCACTTTTTCATTAAATACTTTTTAACATTCTTAAAAAAAATCCTGTATTAGTGAATACAGGAATGATATTAACCTAGATATATCTATATTATGTAGTCGCCAAATTCCACCAGTAATACAGGGTGTCAAGGGTAATGTAGAGGCCAGTAATTTAACCTCATCCTACTAATATTATAAATCTGAAAGTTTGTGTATAACTTTGTAAGTATGTTTGTTCCCTTTTTACGCTTTAACGGCTGAACGGATTTGGATGAAATTTGAAATGTACAAAGTGTATACCTAGGATTAACACATAGGCTACTTTTTAACTTGATAATAGCGGGTGAAGCCACGGTGCATGGCTAGTTGTAAATATATTGTCTAATCCGTATTAATCTGTAGTTTTAATTTCTCCCTAGATTCTAAAGCTGAGATGAAAGACAGTATTCAATGGATTGAGAGTTCAGAAATATTACCAAGCAATCAAATATTGAATCTGGATTCAATCGCTAACCATGCAAGGATGTTTACCTGTGGGGACGTTGAGATCGGACATGTTATGATTAATGACACTACTTATAAAATAGAAGATGATGATTTTAAAGTCCTATCAAGGCTAGCTGAACAAGAACATAGCGACTTAGTTGTTGGAAAATATGAAGGTGTGTGTTATTTTACTTATGTTAGAAGTATTTTCTGTTCACGTATTAAATTGTGAATTTTCGGATGACTGGCAGAAAATGCTGTATAAGCATTAAATCCGTGTACAGCTATATTGTGCAAAACAAAAAAATTGTGAGAATTGGCTATATTTTCTGTTGTTTTCGATATGCCTCACCCAGTATAAGTATTTTAAAGTCTGTCTGTCTGTGAAGCCTCAGCGTGCAAAATTTGCGGTTTTTCAACCGATTTTAAAAAAAGGAGAGGTTGTATGTTCGACTGTATGTATGTTCACAGATTTCTCCCCCATTTGTGGACCGATTCTCAAAATTATTTTTTTGTTTGGTAGATTATACTTAAGAGATTATGGTCCCTTATACATTTTTATCGAAATCGATCAAGCCAAAACCAAAATATAAGTGATGAAGTCGGGTTTTTAAAGCTTTGCTTAAATTTAAATTATCATACTATAATTTTATATGGATACGAAAGGTGGTTCTTGATAGAAGTTATTAAGTGTAAAATGTTTATTATTACACTAAATTACTTCTTCCATGTGTTTATATTAAGTATATTTAAAACTATTTGTTTCAGTACTTAAACTACTTTTCAATATACCTAGGTGCGATTAGTTTATTGCATATTCTTAATATCCATCTTTTTTATTTCTAGGTGGTTTAAAAATTTGGGAATGCACTAGTGACGTTGTTACATACTTTGAAGACAACAAAGATACAATAAACTTTGAAGGCAAAAAGGTTTTAGATTTAGGTTGTGGCACAGGGATACTGGGAATTTATGCATTTATGAACAGAGCTGATGTTATATTTCAAGATTATGTAAGTTATAAAAATAATGTCGTTCAACGACCCAGTTGGCGCGTTGGGCAAGTGTCTGCCCTCTGCGCCGTTGGTCCTGGGTTCGATTCCCGGCGGAACACACTTTTCCTTCCCAAGGGACATTTGTGCTTATGGTTCTGGGTGTGATATGTAAATGTTTCAGACACCCACATTACAAGTCTTTGAACTTAAGGTGGGGCTGTGAGTGTGAATACGTTTGTTATAATGTATTCACACTCACAGCTCCACATTAAGTTCAAAGACTTGTATTGTGGATACTGAAAACATTTACATATTATACACTGTTATAATATTTATTAGTAGTCATTTTATTGCATGTTGTAATGATAAATATTTTTTTTTCAGAACAAAGAAGTTATTGAATATTGTACAATACCCAATGTTTTACTTAACATCGATGAAGATGAAAGAGAAAAACAAATAACTAGATGCAAATTCTATTCCGGTGACTGGGCGTCATTCAACAAAAAATGTGTTGATGTGTTTGATATTATTATGACATCAGAAACAATATACAATGAAAGCAATTATGATAAACTTTTGAGGCTTTTCATAGATAAGCTCAGTGATAATGGTTCTGTGTATGTAGCAGCGAAAACACACTATTTTGGAGTAGGCGGTGGAACAAGGCAATTTGAGCAAACCATCAAGAACAATAGGCAATTAATTAGCGAAGTATGTTGGACAAGTACTGGGGGAATACAAAGAGAAATTTTAAAAATAACCAGAACCTCTTAAAATACATAATTTATTTGGTATATAACTTCTGCTTAAATTTATGGAAGACAATAGAAACAATATGTATGGTAAAAACCAGCATTCACACGAGTGAAGTGAGTGCATGAGCACTAGATTGTGCGAGTGAGTGCTGATTTTTATCAAATTACTTATTTGATATAAACAAGAGTAAAGATATGAAAATAAAATAGTTGTTTTTACTACTGTCCTTGCAATTTCTTTATATTTTCTCTACTTTTAAAACTTCTTTTGAGTTCTACAAATATTTCAAAACCAATCGGCTGATATGGAGTTTTGTGAGAATAACAAACCTCAATTCATTTATATTATAAATAGACTATTGCGCATTTAATTACTCTTTACCCGTTTTTATTTACCCACATTGAATATAAATGTAATAAATATCTCTCACTTTTCATATAAAATACACATGTAAAAAAAAATATGGACATTATGCTGAATACAAAACGGGTGAAGCTCCCTAGGTTCTACAAATTTCACTTGTTATAATGCAAGCTCACAAATATACCAAAGGTACGACAATTGGCGGCGACACACCTGGTAACTTTTTAGTTGTCTGTGACAATTTGCAATGACAGGTACACATACACGGACATTTGCATGCTTCACCCATAAATGGGTGACGTTATGTCCATATTTCTTTCAAATCCGTATTAGAATATGAAACAAAATAAAGTATATGTATACATTCAAGGGGATAGTCTTTCATAAACCCATCCATCTTCACCCTCGTGTAGAAGCTTTCCATCAAAGACTTCTCCATCTTTGGGTTTCCTGAACTTAATCCTATCATGCAAGCGATCTCGTTGGCCTTGCCAGAATTCCACTGCTCTAGGACGAATAATGTATCCTCCCCTGCAATTAAAAAATTAAATATTTATGTATTTAAACATAAGACGACATATTAGCCCAATATATCAGTCTGGTTAAGCGAATTAGTGAACATTTTCAGTGTCAATAGTCCGGTCTGGTTAAGGACAAAGTACCAAACTATTATTTTGAACTGCCTGTTGGCTAAGTTGGGTGAGCGTTCGCCTTCCAAGAAGAGGTATCGGGATCGATTCCCGGCGGGAACACAAGTTTTCTCGCCATGGATAATTTGTGTTTCTTGTTTTTCTTGTGATTGTGCGAGTTATGTGAATGTTTCCGGCACCCATGACACAAGTCATCCAACTTAGTGTGGGGCTGTGAGTGTGAAAGCGTTAATGTTAATTACTACATATATGAAAAGAAAATTGTTTGTTATCTTTCACAGCTAAACTTCTGGGCCGATCTTGATAAAATTTTGTGTGGCAGTAGTACATAGAAAGATATGGCAACTTATTTACATAAAAGCGGCTGAAGGCATGAGGCATAGCTATTCATTATAACATAATGTTCAACAAATTAATACGTAATTACTATCGTAGATCTAGCACATAATTATACTTGATGCTGTTAAAATGGGTCAAAGCGTAATGAACTTTTATATATATATTGATAACATATTGTATTTACTAATAATATGTTGATAAGAGCCATTTCTGTACAATATATTATGTTTGATAAATTAGTTGACAAGTATGACAGTTATAAACTGTATGAGTTAGAATTTTGTCTTTGTTTTTAAATCATTGAGCCTTTTATAAATATACAAACTAGTTAAGGTCTTTATCCTACTAATATTATAAATCCGAAAGTATGTGTGTAAGTGTGCACGTGTGTAAGTATGTTGGGTCCCTCTTCACACTTTAACGGCTGAACGGATTTAGATGAAATTTGGAATGTATATAGTTTATATTTAGGATTAACACATGGCTACTTTTTAACTTGAAGCCGCGGGGCACGGCTAGTTAAACATATAAGGTTCATAGCACTTTGACTATCTCATAAAGATTTTTTTTTTTTTTCACTATTATAGGTCACGATAGAGTGTTCCCTATTTTTGTTACAATCTAGCCAAGATTAGGCTAATGAGTAACTTAAATTTAACTTATTCTGCTAGATTCAAAATATCCAAGAATGTGTCCATTAACACTTTTCTTATTGTCTCTATTAAGGCGAAGACACTTGGTTCATGTGTTCTTTTTGAGCAGCACATATAAAACACTACATTACACTAATACACTAACACTAAACAAGTTCAAACGGTTTTGTTCTTTTAAGTCGTCTCACTATATATGTGTGATCGAGGAGCTGGATGGCCTCGACGTTCACATGATGGTGAAGTCTATATTCATGAGCTTCTGCGTATTTTTTAATGATTTTATTAACGAGCTCGATGTTGAGATCCTGGTGGAGATCGTCATTTCGGATGTACCAAGGTGCATTCACAATGCCTCGTAATACCTTATTCTGGAAGCGTTGAATGATTGAAATATTGCTCGGTTTAGTACAGCCCCAAAGCTGTATACCATAAGTCCACACGGGCATCAGGACTTGTTTGTATATCAATATTTTGTTCTGAGTTGACAGCTTTGACTCTCGCCCAAGCAGCCAATGCATATTCCGATATCGAATTTCTAATTCTTCTTTTTTCTTCTTGACGTGTGCCTTCCAGCGAAGCTTTGCGTCAAGCGTCATACCGAGGTATTTGGCTGTATTCTCATAAGGAATGATTTTACCATTGATGTACACGGGACAGTATTGTGGTATTTTGTTGGTAAAGTCAATGTGAATTGATTTAGACTCGTTAAGTTTAATCCTCCATTTCTTAGTCCAGGTATAGACTTCATTGACAGCCATTTGAACCTTTTCAGTAGCTTCTTTGTGGGTTTTGCCTACCCCCATTATAGCGGTATCATCAGCAAAGGTAGCAATGGTGTTATGTTCGATTTTAGGGATATCACATGTGTATATTAGGTACAGGACCGGGCCTAATACACTTCCTTGTGGTACTCCAGCTTTGATTTCCTTTATCTCAGAGTATGCATCTTCATGTCTAATTCTGAATACTCTATTTGAGATATAGGATTCAAGGATATCTGCGAACTGCTTAGGCAATTTATTTTTGAGTTTCTGTATAAGGCCCTCATGCCAAACTTTATCAAAAGCTTGTGCCACATCTAGAAAAATAGTGGAACAGACGCATTTTTTTTCGATGGCATTTTCTATTGTATTCGTTATTCTGTGTACTTGGTCTATAGTTGAATGCTTTTCACGGAATCCAAACTGATGCTCTGGGATCAGATTTTTGCTTTCTATTATAGGCTTCAGCCTCTTTAGTAGTAGCTTTTCAAACAATTTTGACATTATAGGAAGCAAAGAGATAGGCCTATAAGATGATGTTTCATGAGGTGGTTTCCCAGGTTTAGCTATCATGATTACCTCAGCAACTTTCCATAAGTCTGGGACATATTTTAACCTTAAAGCAGCATTCATAATTGTAGTTAACTTAACTAAGGCTTTTCTTGTGAAATTGTGTAGTATTTCTCCTGATATTAAATCATATCCTGGAGCTTTTCTTTGGCTTATACTGTATTTAATTTCACGTGCGACTTCTCTTGGTGTAACGAGTTTTATACTATTTTCTTGAGGTATGGCGGGGTCAGTATCATCCAATCCTAAAGATTCACTGATTTCACATTGATTTGGCTGAAAAATTTTTTCTAAATGTTCAGCAAACCTTTTAGCTTTTTGATCATTATTGATTGCCCATATTCCATTATCGCATTTGAGGGGTGGAATATGGGAAATTGGCTTTTTTAGGTTTTTAGTAGCTTTCCACAGTGAGTAGTTGCTACTGCGATCACAGGTTAGCTTTTGAAGGTACTTATTGGTAGAATCATCGTTGAATTGCTGGATATATGTTTTTAGCCTTTTCGTAAGTTCATTGAGCTTTCTTTTATCTTCAGGACATCTTGATCGATGCCATGTTTTTCTTTGTTTTCTTTTTTCACTAACAAGTTGTTTTATTTTAGCTGGGTATGTGTTACACTTGGTCTTCTTATGTACAGTTGGTGTATTATTCCAAGCTGTTTGTTGAATAAGTTGGCAAAAATGTTCTATTTCGTTGTTCAATTGTTCGGGTGTCTTAAGCGGCGCTTGCAGGTTTATATGGATATCTAAATCAATCTTAAAGCTATCCCAATCTGTTAATTTATTAACCAGTGTTAGAGGTTTTTCTTTATACATGATGTGTTCATTTATTTCTAGGTATATTGGGGAGTGGTCTGAATTCAGATCATAACTCTGATATGTTCTCATGTAGCTAGGTGACACATTTTTATATACAAAGAAGTCTATGAGGTCAGGGACTTTATGTGGATCTGTTGGCCAGTAAGTAGGCGCTCCAGTAGATGTGGCATCACAATTCATTAGTTTGATTGCACTTAGTAGTTCTTTTCCCTTAGTTGTAGATAGTCTAGAGCCCCAGTAGGTATGTTTTGCGTTGAAATCTCCTCCTAAAACGAATCGGTTACCAAAACGTTTTAGTAAGCTCATATAATAGTCCATTTTTAGCATGTATCGAGGTGGGCAGTATATAGCTGATACTGTTAAACTGTACTGCTTTGTTTTGAGAGAAATTGCTACTGCTTGTGTCTCTTTTTCTTCGACTTTAGTCACTTCATGGTGTTCAATATATTCTTTAACTATGACAGAACTACCGCCTCTCGCACTATTGTCTGGATGTAAGGCATGATAAACTTTGTAGCCTTTGAACTTGATATAAGATTGTTTAGTGAAGTGTGTTTCAGATATGAGACACACGTCAACATTTTCTGTTTCTAAGATTACTTGTAATTCACTTTGATGTTTTAGTAATCCGTTTGAATTCCATGCCATGATTTTAAGAGACTTATTCATTTTATTAGCTTAAGGGTAGCTGTTTTTGCGCTACTTTCAATTTTCTTGAGCCTTTCATCAAAGGACATCATCATTCTTAAGATGTCATCCAACTTTTCCTCAGTTGATACACCTAGATTAGAATCCCTGAGAGATTTTACTGTACCTTTCGAAGCAGCTTGAGCGTAAGATTGGTTTTTGTTGGTAGTATAGAGTTTTGTTCCACTAGTTTTATTGATGTTAGTAGGTACATCTTGACTTTGAGCAGTTGTTTTACGTTGTCGTACTAAACTAGGCTTTTTTAATGTTTTGTTTCGAATAGCCTGTATCTCCTTCGCTATCATGCACCCTCTGTAGTTTGCCGGATGCGGGGCTCCACAGTGAATGCATTTTGGTTTTTCGTCTGCTGGTTTTTTGCAGTCCTTTGTTAAATGTTTTCCTGTACATTTAACACACCTCGGTTCTTTAGAACAGTACTTTTGGGTATGTCCATAGGCCTGACATCTCTTGCACTGGGGGACCAGTTTAGTTGATTTAATTCCTTGTACATCCACTGCGCATCCCAGAATGGTTTTAATATTATATATTTTACTTATTTCCTCACTATTTTCAAAGGTCAACATGAACATATTCAGAGGCTCTTTAGTTCTCCAACTCAATTTGTTGACTGCTTCAATAATTTTGTAACCTTTACCCTTAAGATCTTCCAAAATCCTTTCAGGCTTGCACGTTGAAAACAATTTTTTGGCCATTACTCTTATTGGCCTGTCTTGTTTATTTTCGTAGGAGTGCCATAGGCAATTATTGACCTTAAGGGCTTTAGTAATTGCTCGATACGACTCTTCGTCAGTGGTGTTTACTTTTATTGTATCACTGTTCATCATTTTAATGGTAAACGAGTTATCTGGTTGCTTATCTGACAAAAAGTCATAGAAGCTTTGGTAATCTTTTATGCCGTCTACTATTATAGGTGGAGGTAAAAGAGTTTTCTTACTTTTTTGTTGCTGTTTTCGATCTTCTTCATTGCTAGATTCGTCCTGAACTGGTGAGGTGTTCAATTTCCTTTTTTTCCTCGATTTTTGACGAATCCACTCTGTTTCACGAGCTAAATCTTCTTCGTCCGTGCTAAATTCATGATCGGCAGAAGTTTCTTCCCTCACGGCGGGTACAGTTTTTGTAGAAGTAGTTTCCGCCAGACATTTGAGATGCTGCTGGAGGATTTCTATTTGGTTCTGTTGGTCACTGATGAGACTTAACAGTTTTTCTCGCTCATCTCTTTCTTCGCAGAATCGTTTGTACAACAGATGTTCAGTTTCTGTTTTCAATGTTATTTTGCCTTTTCCAGGCGATTCGTCGCATTTCGAATTCATTATCAAAGCAAATGTACTTCGCCTTAACAATAATATTCACACGTCGTCATAGCATAGCCTTGCGTCATGAAAACTAGGTCATCGCGGAAGCACTGGTGAGCACGTATCGACGCGACTGTTTGTTGTGATGCGTTAGCAGATTACACCGTTGGTAACCATTCGCGGACGCGAGGCACACAACTGATCTCAGCGGAAATCGAACGATCACTGTGTTCTCATAAAGATGCACATAATAATATTTTAACTATAAGATATTACTACAAAATATATTTTATGTTATTTTTTAATCAAGATAGGCAAACTTTTGGTCACCATCTCACCTGATGGTAAGTGACAATGTGGTCGACCATGGAGCAAACTTGCCTAGGAGATACCTTTTCACTTGCAACTTGAAGACTCCCATATTGTACTCATCATATTATATACTTACCAATAATCCGGTTTAGGAACTTCTTTTTCGGGAATCATGTAATCCTTCTCATATATCTTCTCTCGCTCACACAACACATCCCTAGATTCAATTGGTGTGCTTTGGAAACTAGCACACGCAGCTATTTGGCTTGGAACAGGGCGGGTATGAAAGTATTTTGTAGACTCATCTACAGAGAGCTTCTCCACCTGGCCTTCAATCCTCACTGACCTATTGAGAACCTCCCAATAAAATGTTGCCGCTACATTTGGATTCTCAGCCTGCAATATAACAAGAGAATTAGAAACTTAACTACTTATAGTGATTTTTAACTGCCTGTAGCTTAGTTGGGTGTGTGACCTTCTAAGCAGGGGTATCAGGTTCAGTTCTCAGCTGGAACAGAAGTTTTCTTCCCAAGGGAAATTTGTGTTTCTGGTTCTGGTTGTGATAGTGTATCTATTGTGAATGTTTCCGGCACCCACGACGCAAGTGATCAAACTGTGAGTGTGAAAGCGTTTATGTTATGTTATTTAATTTGATTAGTAGTAAACACTGTCCTAGACATTTGATAACAAAAGAAATTGTATATTATTGCCACATTATACATGAAAAGAAATCTAAATGTAACGCTATCACACTCCTAGCTACACTAAATTTTAATATTACTGTTGAGGGTGTTTCGATAACATTCACATCAAACGTAGAACCACAAATTTTGCCTTAGAAAGAAAAGCTGTGGTTTTTCCTTTCGGGAATTTAACCTGATTCCCGCTGCTTAGAAGAAAGACATGCAGCCAACAATGTGCAGTTTAATTATCATATCTGTTTATTCCTTTTTCAAAACTCCCCTGGACTGTTCTTGATGATATTCAGCAACGAGATGGTATTTTAAAGATAGATTTAATGTGATTTTTATTTATTGAGACTGGCAACATATTGAACTTCTTGAAAAATTTAAGATTTGACAAGTATAGTCAGAAAGACTAAATATGATGGAAAGCAATGTTGATGATCATGATGCATTATCATAGCTTAACAAGAATTAAAAAAATTTTTTGGTCTGTGAGAGAACAGGCAATTATACATACTCTGTTAAATAAGTACACAATTATTGCATCATGATTTCAATTAGGAAAATATTTGATGTTGTCAAGCAGATAAGCAGTAGATAATACTACACTAATGCTACTCAAATAATCTTGATATGTATGAGCAGATAAGACTTACCAACTCTCTTGCCTTTCGGCTCCCATAGTTCGTAAAAAATTTAAACCCATCTTTTCCATATCCTTTAAGCAGCACAAATCTTGCTGAAGGGAATCCTTCTCTGGAAACATAGTTAATTGTAACATTTAATTAAAGAGATCGATATTGAACTGCCCGTTGGCCTAGTTGGGTGTGCATTTGGCTTCTAAGTATCAGGTTCGATTCCCAGCGGTAGCACAAGTTTTCCCACCAAGGTAAATTTGTGTTTCTGTTTCTGGTTGTGATTGTGTATTTCATGTAAATATTTACATCACCCACGACCCAAGTCATCGAACTTAGTGTGGGGCTGTGAATTCATTTATGTTTAAGTAACAGATTAATAAAATAATTATTAGATGGACTTCTCGGCATTACATAGATTCACCATGCAGTTGCCGGTGCCATTGCCTTGCAGTGATAGTGGCCAAGGGGCTGTTTCATTTGCAGGGCGCATTTAATACTCACCTTTTTTGATGACATTCCCCTTCCACTTGAGCTAAATAAGTACAGTAAGCATTATGTAAGATAAGCTTTTAATTACTGAAACTTATAAGCATCTAGCTTTATCACATTTTAGGCAGCATGCACGAATAACTATGCTAGTTGTACTTACTTAGACACAGTGGCTAAGCACATAGCATTAGGCTCTAGAATTTCTTTTTTGGAACAAGCTTCTTCGAACCATGATTTGAACTGACCAAATGGCTCCTTAGATACCAAATGTGTTTCCAAAAAAGTTTCATTTTTATCCTTGTATTTAATTCTCATACCTTGAAATAAAAATAAAAAATAAATTTTATGAGATTCATAGGATATTTCTTAAGTAAGTACATTAGTATTAGGCAATAGATAGTGTAATAATTTTAATATATGAAAGTACAATAACCCTTGAAAACTAATTATCATCATAATGACGAGCTAGGAATATTTTAGTGGGTTTTTAAGGTACCCTGCAAAGGTACACCTCAGGCATGACGATACTCGTGTCCACGGATGTTATTAAATATGATTATAAATTATTAATAAATAAATAGAAAATTATAAATGAATTCCTTTTGTGTAACTAATAAGATATTTATGTGGAATAATAGCTTACCTCCAATATCAATACTCATTTTGCGTAAGGTCGGTGCTAAGTTACGTAAATTATTTGAATTAAACAAATACTTTGAACCCATAAACTGTCCTTCGGCTGCAATAACTAGGGCAAAAGACAGCAGAATACTATTTATTTCGTACGACAATAGCCTGAAATGAACGCAAGAAATGTTCCGAGTTCTCACTCGTCTTATGGTAAATTGGTAATGTCTAGATTGTCTAGCTAGTGTTGAATGACGAATGCGTTCGTTTCAAGCCGAAAGTTTCGTACTATCTCGGTGCTTCAAACCATTATTTATTTAAGATAATATAGATAGTAATAAATGGAAAAAACAACTAGTTCCATATACATCATAATTATTGTTTCTTCAATTCAATCTTTCAAATCTTTCAATTTTTAATTTTGTGGTTTTGAATCTGTGGGTGCGGTGGTTAGCCATTCTGTCATTGTCATTTAGGTCTCTACGACCATGTTCCAAAATTCAACAGCAACGCTCACGGACATAGTCCACTAATGGGCGCAATATTTGGAGTCCCTATATTGTACGACCAATATTACACGGCCTAATAATGTACGGCCAATAATTCGCAACCAGTATTCCGAGACATGGCTTCCAATTATAAGGTTGTGCAATACGGGCCGTACATTATTGGATGTGAAATAAAAACTCGGACCGATTTTGTACAGCCGATAATACGCAATCAATATTTGAATTCAATGTACACAAAATATGAGACGATAATTTACGACCATATATAACACGTCCCGATTTGTACAGCCAATAATGCACACCCTGGTAATTCATATACACATCCCTGGTCGCCAAATATTGCTTGTACGAAATCAGTCCGTATCAATAAGGCCAATAATCTACAGCCAATAATTAATGTGTTTGGCTTCCAAATATCAGCGTGTGCAATACAGGTCGGAAAATATAGCACGAGCTGATAATGCTCGGCCGATACATGCAAATGTCAAAGTGAAAGCCTCGTTTGGATGATCCAGTAATTTCAAGAGGGCACGATATGGCTGTTTAAAGTTTTCATATACACTGTTTAAATTCAAAAGAAAAGATAACTCTTCTTAGCAACTCGCCTAAACAAACGAGGTACGCATAGAGCGTATGTTTGTCTATGGTTGGTTTCCAATTATTGGCTGTGCAATACTGGCCGTACGATACCGACACGGAGTGATTTTACGCAGCCAGTATTGAAGGCACAGTTTTGCACAATCTAATTGTTAGACGCCGTGAACATGTATTATTGGCTGTACTTTATTGGACGTACATTATCGTTACGGACCGATTTTGTACAGGCAATAATTGGCGATCCGGGAATGCACGGCCTGATAATTTGAATCCATGTACTTGAATTATCAGGATTTGCATTATTGGCTGTACAAAATCGGGCCGTCAAATGTCAGATCGTGCATTATCGTCTCCCAATATTTGCGGCAAGGATGTTGTAGCTAAAGTAATAGGATGGATAACTGACAAACTTACAGTGCCGAATATCAAACATGCATGGAATCTTATCACAACTGACTTAGAGCGTATTTACAATGTCAAATCGTTGTATCAATTGCATAAAGAACCAATCGTGGTTGCGGTCCCGATGAAATCGGGTGAAAGGTTAGAAAAGACCCCTGTGTCCCTATCGCACAGAGCGACTAGTTCTAAAAAAGTTTCCCAATGGTAGAAATTATAGTCTGTAGTAATAATAAGATCTTATCTGTCGTAATTATTTGTTTAATCGAAACCTTACAGAATATGTTTCTAAATGCCCTACCTACTATCAAACTATTTTCAACAAACCGTTTTTTTTCCCTAATAGTATTAGGTTTTCTGATATTGTTTTTGATATATGGGTATACAAGCCAAGCTACACAACTACATCCGCAATTTATAAAAACAAAATAAAGTTATCCTACTATCATACTTCCTACTAATGTTATCAAGGCAAAAGTTTGTGAGTGTGTTTGTAGTTTGTTCTTTCTTGACGCTCAATTATGATTATATTAATTAATACGTTTGTGAATATGGAATATGCATACATTTTTATTCGATTGTTTCCGTTAATAGATTACCGGAAAGAAAATTTTTCTTTATAACAATACATCTCATATCGAAATAAATAGACATGGAAAAAGCAATCAGGTTTTATTTTTATTCAATAAAGGTAAACTTTTGACCACTATCTTACCTGATGGTAAGCGACGATGTGGTCGACGATGGAGCAAGCTTGCCTAGAAGATACCTATTCACTCGCGACTTGAAGACTCCCATATTGTACTCATCAAGAAAACCGACTCAGGTAAGGAGCTCCATTCCTTTGCGGTTCGCACAATGAATGTGGAGGCAAAACGCTTAGTGCGCATTTGTGCAATGTCCACCATATAGCGGTGTCGCTTAGCAGTTTGTCTGCTTGTCCGATTATAGAACGGGGATGTGATTATAGATTCCCAGCTTTTTTGCAGCTAGTTGGGCTTTTGACTCGACGAAAGTACCGAAATTGAGCTTTGAAGTTATAGTCAAACGGAGTAACTCGAGATGATCAGTTACTGGTAGGGATACATTTCGGAAAGTTGAAGTCAGTTCAAATTGACTCCATATAGCGGAGAAAAAAAGTTTAGCAAATTTAAACACAGCTATTTTGAAAAAACAAATACAATAAAAGGAAAGTTGACCAATCAGTGACCTCAAAAATGTGTTACTTAGTCACGATCAGCTTAGCCAATAGCGAGCGCTTTGCTTTTTTGAAATTCCCATTCATTTTATTTATTAAAACTCCTTATAAAAATCAATTAAATAAGAAAATCATATTATGGGTGTAATTTTATAAAAATAAAGATTTCAAAAAAAAAATACTTGACAGTATGTTAATTGTATGCTTATTTCCTATTGATAATTTAAAGCATTGCTATACTTTTCTTAATATATAACTATTATAGGCCAAAATGTATGGCATATGTTTCATTCTTAAAATGTTGTGTTAGCGTTGGCTTGAAGAAATTAGTAATTTTTAATTTTGCATTGGGTCACACTCTTCGACAATAATTTGTACACAACAATTTATGTCAGTTAGGTGTCATAAAAGTTAGGGTTTACCTTCATTGGATTTTTTATGGATATATTAATGATCTAGCCGTGCCGCCCCGCAGCTTTGTCTGCGTTAGTCAAGTTAAATAGCAGCCTATTTGTTAATCCTAGGCATAAGCTGCGTACATTACCAATTTATCAAAATTCATTCAGCCGTTGCCACGTGAAGAGAAAATAGACATACTTAAATAATTGGATGAAAAAATTAGTTTGATATAAGTATGTAATAATAATAATATTTACCAAGATTCTGACATATCAATGTAGTAATAATATCTGTCATCGATGCATGGATTATCTTTATTCTAGGATATAAATTTAAACATGGGTTGTAAATGTATCTAGAAGCTTATTACAACAATTTTACAGCAAATATCTCCGCCATTTTGAAAAATATCGAACCTGCTCACAAAATATCACGAGAATCGGTTGAGAAATGCGACCTGTAGAGGAGAACAACCGGAAATCCGGACCTACGAAAGCAATTTTGCCCAAGCTGAAATGAAATCGCTTCGTTCCCGCTTTGCGCTCGTTCGGTCAATTAAACCGAAAGTAACTTAGTCTTTCATAATAGTTAATAGCTGACCCAACCGGCGTTCTTCTGGGTATAAAAACAAACACATATACGTATATATTTTTATAGTCGGATAAGCGGACAAAGCCGCGGATAGATACTAGTAAATAAATATATATAATTTTAATTAAATTTAAATGCATTTTGAAACATCAGTGTGGATGTTAATTACGTATATATGTATATTTTAGTTTATATTAATGAATGACTTTATAATAAGATTTTTATTAGATATCATATTGTAGCATGATTACACAGTTAAATATCATTCAAGTAGAACATAATTCAAATGGCTCAAAAGGTTATCCTACAAATCTCAAAATCAGGGTTACCCTAAAGAAAAGGGACACAGAGGTTTTTTGTGACCTCTCACTAGGACACAGATTTTCGACAGAGTCAGCTCTCCTATTACAAACCGTAGGTTTGTTTCCTATCTCGATGATTTGCGGTCATTGGTCATTCAAACTAGCTAAACTTCAAAACTCATCGACATAGTAGACCAACCATAGTACGGTATTAATTTAGTAACAAAATACTTGTCAAAACATTACGAAACCTGATTGTAGGCTCAACAAACAGTCTGTGAATATCAGATTTAAATTATAAATCTTTATTTTTTATCTATCTAAGTAATAACTATTTTTGCTATATGATAAACACACTACCCATTCCGGCCGCATCGTCACTTACCATCAAGTGAGGTAATGGTTTAATGCATATGTAAATCAATTACATAGTATGTAATTACATAGTACAAGAACCAAGTAACTATTTATCTTAGGACTTTCTTAGGTTTGTTTATTCTAAGGTCTAGTTATCATCCCTTGCTTTTAACTACAGTGCACCATCCCCATCGAGATAGGAAACAAACCTACGTTAGCTCCAAAATCCTTTTACCTCCCACACCAAGTGCGAGATACTGTATTATACGGGTGAAATGGAGGCATTTATTAATTAATCAATAATTTTTTATTATATTTTTTTAGTGGTACAATTTACATACCAGTTTTGTATATGTCTGATATATACATGGTGTGAGTGTGTGTGTGTGTAATAATAGAATAGGTTTGACTTTGGGTGAGTAACCATTTTGAACTATTTTTGAACATTATTTATTTTTGCTTTTTTATATTATTTTTTAGATGACTTATGATGTATACGTTGAATTAATTGTATCAAATACTTCTAAGGGACGTATATACAAAGCGTACCAGGCGCGCGGCCCGGGCGCTGTGTAGATAAAATATATGGCGCCTAAGGGACACGATATACAAAACGACCAGGGTGCGCAGCCGAGCGATGGGGGCGCGCCTGCGATGCTTCCACTCGCGCTGCGTGCGACGTTATGTATAGGCTCTAGTATAACAAAATATACTAAGCGTGTAGCAGCCGAGGTGCGCGTACAGCGCTTGCAGTGGGCGCGTGCCTTTTTGTATATCAAGTCCCTATGATGTCTGTTAATGCTCTTGTGCATTATTGTAACATCCATATAACAAAAATTACCTACTTTCATATCTATGAGCGGAACAATCCAGCGTGTTGTAGGCTTGTAGCCACGCTTTGACTCACCGCATCACGTCAGTCGCCGCCTCACGTCAGTCGTCATACTTGTCACATTGACTGTCATTGACATTCACGTCATTTCATTTAGGACGCCTCAACTTGACCGGTGTACAAAAAAATAAAAAAATATACGTATCCTATTGTGTTTTGCTATTTTACTAGGAATATCTTCAAATAAAGTATCAAATTATTAGAGTTCAATATCAGTTATTGCAATAAATAATCGTAATTACGTAATGGATTCCGAAATATTGAAAGAAAAGATCTATACTGAGCCGCTATTAAATGACCCGCGATACATAACCTTACTAAGTCTTCTTGTTCTCTTTTTCACTTTAGGTAAGTATATAATGATAAACGTTTACTAGATAAAGATTTCAAATTTATTAAATTTACTAATGCTCGCATATTAACAGAACAGCATAATATGGGTTAAGTGTAGGCACTCTTGTCTACGTGCCACGTCATTTTGAGGGATATGTCAGGACTAAGACAAGCTTCACCTCATCTCCTCAATCTCACCACCCTCAAATCAGCGTTTCTCCTGTTCTACCGTCTGTTCTGTATCATTGTTTCTATAATTGTCTAATATTGTTGCAGTATTTTGGTGGTTTTACTCAAGAAGGCGCCAATCTCGCAGATCAGTCTTGCTGACAGGCCTCTCAGACTCTGGCAAAACTTTGCTGTTTGTGAGGCTTGTTTACAACCAGTATCGGCCGACTTTTACTTCTATGAAGGAAAATGTTGAAGATTACAATATATCTAATGTAAATATATAATTTGTCTGGTAACTTATCCATATATCATTAATCTTTGCATATTATACTTTAAATATATTTGTACCTGGATGACCGAGCTTTCCTCTGCTGAAAACATGGATAAAACGACGTTTTCTAAAATTGAAACCTAGCTAGATCGATTTATTGCCCCTAAAATCCCCTGCATACAACGTTTCATGAAATTGTTGGAGTCCGAGATCCTGATTACACATATATATATATACAAGAATTGCTCATTTAAAGGTATTAGATAGACGATACCTTTATATAACTAAAAGACTTGCATATTATATTTATTAGGAAACCAACTCGAGTAAGGAAATTCACTCCTTTGCAGTTAGTATAATATATGTTACTATTTACAGAACACATTAAAGATTGTAGACCTGCCTGGTCAAGAGAGGCTGAGGAACAAATTCTTCGATCAGTATAAGAATACCGCCCGATGTATTGTATATGTGGTAGACTCTGTTACCATTCAAAAGGACATTCGGGATGTTGCTGAGTAAGTTGCACTTTTCTTTATTTTTATCCAAAAATCTAAATAACTCTAATTTATAGATTGTATAGACATCATCATAATTATTACGTAAAAATATAGCATTCATAAGAAAATGGCAGAACTAAATAAGCTAAGGGTCAGAATACGAATAACAGTCTGAGGGCTTTCTAGTATTTTATAAAATACCAGCCAGACATCAGCCAGACAAATAAAAACGATATTGCCCAAGCAGAAGTCGAAACGCATTGCTTACGCTTCATGTTCCTTCTGTCAATTGTCCAAGTATCTTCGCCTTAATAGAGACAATAAGAAAAGTGTTAATGGGCACATTCTTGTAAATTTTTAATCTAACAGAATAAGTTAAATCTTGGCTAGATTGTAACAAAAATAAGGAACACGCTTTCATGGCCTATAATAGTAAAAAAAAAATATTGTTCATTGGTACTACAACATGGCCGATATACATGGCATATAGTTGCCGATAACAATTTTATGTGGTCAGGTCCTGTGGACATTTTATTTAGATATTCTGTATGTGATACATTTTGTGTAGTGATTGATTAATAATTAAACATTACAGATACCTGTACACAATATTGATAGATCCTGTGATCCAGAAGAACAGTACACCCATACTGATCTTGTGTAATAAGCAGGACCAGCCGCTTGCTAAGGGATGTACTGTCATTAAGGGACTATTAGAGAAGGAAATGTAAGTTAAAACTTATACCTTTAAACAAGCAATTCTTGTATATATATATATATATATATATATATATAATTTGAATCCCGGTAATGTCTCCAAGAATTTTCATGAAATTTGGTTCCGAGGGCAATAAATCGATCTAGCTGGGTTTCATTTGGTGGAAATTCTTAAGTAAAGAAATCTTATAAAATCCGTGTTATATGTATTATTCGTTTTGTAATTAGCTAGCCTAGCCTAGCTGTAAATTTTCCCAAAATGTAAAACTATAATTGAAATGGAAGCAAAGCATAAAAAACCAACTTCACCGCTTATATTTTGGTTTTAGCTTGATCGATTTCAATGAAACTTATATGGGACCACCTCTGAAGTATAATCTATCAAATAAAAAAAAACATCAGAATCGATTCATAATTGGCGAAGTTATCGCGTAACATACATACAAAAATTGAGAACCTCCTTTTTTGAAGTTGCTTGAAAATTAAATTATAAATAGTGAACACCATTTAGTTGAGGACATATCAAACATTGCCGTAATAAGACTATTTACTGATTATTTACAGTAATAAGACCGTAATCCTATTTGCCTAATAGTTCACCATTTTTCTATCTATAATAGTATTCATAATCATCCCTCCAATGCAGTTCATTTAGACATGGGTGCCAAATACATTGATATGCCTAAATTGCATTTATTTATGTTATTTGTAAAACCCTTATTCCTAAAATGCAGCTCCTCAATAATACAGGCTTAATGAAAAGACTCAAGAGAACTAAACCTTTTGAGTTAATGTAGTGAGTGATGGGACAGTGTAATATAGTGAGTGCTATTAACAAAGAACACATGAATAAAGTGACTTCCTATACTACTCTACTTAGCAGTATAGGTCAAAATTAAAGTACTTATTAGTCTTAAGGCTAGATTAACGAAATAGGTATGTAATTTGTGTGGCCAACTATTTACAACCAATTTTTTCAATCCGGCAGTAACCTCGTCCGTGTCACCAAGTCCAGCCAGCTTCAGTCAGTAGACTCATCTCAAACCAACGACACCTACCTCGGCAAGCAAGGCAAGGACTTTGAGTTCTCGCACCTGAACAACAGAGTCGATATCTTGGAGAGCTCGGCCAATAACAACGATGATGAAAACCCTGCAGAGACGAAGACTTTCGAGGACTGGATACAGAAACTCTAAACCTGCATATATTATTTTGTTAAATATATGTTGCGGTTAAGGATACTTCTTTTAGCAGTCATACTTCAATAATGCAATGACGCCTCGTCTAAGGGGCCATCTCGTGGTCGATAATAGGCAATAGTATGCACACAACTCATAACATAACATAAATGTGGGCTGTCCTAGTGTCAGGATTTTTCAGACCGCCTGAAGGCATCCGACATGGCTTAACCACCGTTGTCTTACGACTAACAGCCGGGACTGACAGCTTAACGTGCCCTCCGATGCACGGTGACACTCAGTTGAAAATCAATTTAGGGTACAAAGTGTCATTGTAATAATAAAGTATAACAGCCAAAAGACGTAGTATAAGGAACTTGACACACTAGAGCTTATACAAAACTTTGGCAGCGCGGGGGAAGCCGCGCGTCCCGGCCGCTTTGTATATCATTGTCCCATAAGGGCCATACATTTTATCTTAACAGCGCCCGGGCCGCGCGCTTCCTACGCTTAGTATATCAAGTCCCCAAGCGCCTTGAATGGCAACTTATATCTTTGACAGTTGTTGTGACAATTTTTTCTTTTTGGTGTGCTGTTAAAAATGTTTTCAATTTCAGGACAACAATGTTTAAAACATTTTTTTTTTCTATATATACTTACTTTTGATGTGTTTCATATCACGTCAGAAGCCAAGTAAATAGTGCCAGTGCCAAAGTGGGCTTTATGCCACTTGACTCGCAGATTATATCAAAATGGACACTTGAAATTGACTACATTTTTAAAAACATAAAATACAATCAAAATCGTGCGAACGAGAATATCTACCACACCTGTTAAAGCCAAAATGTTATTCTAGAACAAAATTGCATAGTAACAATACTACTAATCAAATTTATTATTTCTATACAATTGTGTAGAAAAAGTTGTGGCTTACCCAAGTTTCATCTGTTGTTACACTCATATAAAGTGAGGAGCACTGAAGACCTCTTGTTTTTTGTTGGCTGCTCGTATAAAATGTATGATAATATCTAACCCCCCCTATCTCTGTTGCGAAAGGTTTTAATTCGAAAACGCCAAAACTCTTAAGAAATAAGGTTAATTTTTGCTTAATTCAAATAGAAACAGCTCGCAACAAAGATACGTAATGATGTCTGTTTGGACTAAAGTGCCTAAAATATTTGCTATATAGAGACTAACGGTGATAAAGTACCGCATTTTTTTTATTTTATTTTGTTATATATCTCATTTATTCCATATCGAATTTTATAAAAAAAAATGTTGTAAAGATCTCAGTGATACGTCCTTAGAAACACTCATAATGTATTCAACGAATGTGAATGATTAAAATATGTAAAAACATATTGTATTGTTCTTCCAATGTATGCTTTTTTGCCATCGATTTACTCGTACATGGATTTCGGGTCCGCACTCAAGTGTCCACGGAACATAGGCGACAAAATAAAATATAAGCGACAATTCCCGGATCGGCGTCTCCTGATAAATTTTCGCAAGCAATAGTAAGCTGTGTAGTAATGAAAATTAGACACATATTTTTTTTCAGTTTATAATCGTCTATATCACGTATATATCTCGTTTGTATAGGTCAGGGGTCGGTAACCTTTTGGGTCGAAAGAGTTAAAAATTACAATTTACTATATTTCAAAGTTTTATAGAGCCACAATTTTTTTCTTCCCTACAATAATCCTGAATGCCAACAATAATACCTACTGTACTATGAGTATCGTATAGAAAATGCTCTGCACGCGCTATACCTACCTGCCTAATCATCCCATAATTTACTTGTTTCAACTGTATAAATGTACTTTTTTGCTACCTTTGGAGGCTTGTTAATGGCTTGATAGAAATGGTGCCTAATTCTCGTTAATCGATTCACAACGTCTTTTAAATTATTTTTTTTAAATAAATAATATTTGTGTATGGAACTAAAGAACCGCAGCTTCGCATCCAAAGAGCCGCATGTGGCTCGCGAGCCGTAGGTTGCCGACCCCTGGTACCTATAGGTTAATCGATACAATTATTTCGTGAAATTTGTTTTAAGCCCGAGGTCCATTTGCTTGGAGGGCGGTGATTCTTGCAAATTATGTTGCTTATGCATTTTTTTATATTTTTGGATAAGATTTTTTATTGTTAGTTCTAATACCTATATGCTTCAAGAAGATCTACTTTGAAATAATGTTGACCAATAGTTAAAAAAAATAATTATAAATTCTTGTTTGTTTTTAATAAATTCGCTAGGTATGTTAAATTAAGTGTATTTTAAAATGTGATTAGGATTATTTAAAATCCAAAATGTTAAGAAACCGTTTATTCCTAATTCGTAATTCTCAAAGAGATACGCATTGAAGTAATTTTGTCAAGATATATTTTTGTGAATAAAGCTTGACTGATTTTTATAACTCATTACATTTATTTGATTTACAATTCCTACCTTACGATTACTTTCGTCTTCGATATCTACTTTACGTCGACGTCATTCTACACCTAGAAGCACCTGGAAGTATGTACCTACTTACGCTAGGCCTTACTTGCTTCTTCTTTCATAGTTTAGGTAATATCTCGGGACTTAATCGCGCTAAAAAACTATTTTTATTTACCTCGACGTTTCGGCCAAGTTGCATTGGCCATGGTCTCGAGAAGACTTCTTCTTTCTTCTTCTTTCATACCTACTACTAAAAAGGGCTATTTAAAAATTGTGTTTCAGTATCCAGTGCCTTCTTACATAAATACCTATAATAGTAAACGTATGCTAAATGAAGATAGCTTGCGAAGCCAAAAAAAAGTTCCTAAATTTTAACTACTTTTTAGGGTTCCGTACCCAAAGGGTAAAAACGGAACCCTGTTACTGAGACTTCGCTGTCCATCCATCCGTTTGTCACCAGTCTGTATCTCAAGAGCGGTGATAGCTAGACAGTTGACATTTTCACAGATGATGTGTTTCTATTGCCGCTATAACAACAAATACTAAAAATAAAATAAATATTTAAGGGGGGCTCCCATACAACATACTTGATTTTTTTTTTTGGTACGGAACCCTTCGTGCGCGAGTCCGACTCGCACTTGGCCGGTTTTATTTTAGTATTTTGTATTGATCTACCCGTGACTATTCTGACTTCTTATAGTCAGGGGTAGATAATCTACACCAGACAAAAGATTTTAACCCTCCGCTAAAAACCGGGTGCGCACACTAATAGACATATTTTCGATATCTTTTGTAACGATTGTCCAATGACTCGACAAGATATTCAAGATCAATGCCAATATTGATTAATCTAATTGTTATTTTTGCATATTCATGACGCATAAAATATTGACGAGCATCGACGTCTATTGTTCCTTTTAGAGGTGAAGGGTTAAGTTCAATGGTTTCCGCATGTAACTTAGGTTCCATTGAAATATACTCTCAACTTAATGATAACTTTATGCATATTCATGGGTTATCCATAAATTAAATAGGGCTCTCGATAAAAATGGGTACAAACAATTCCTTGTTAAGTAATAATACTGCCGTCATAATGAAAAAAAACAGTAACTGCATTTTTGTCAAATTTGAGTTAATAAACATTATCGGAATCAGGAAAAATAGACGCATTTATTATTATTTTATATTTTAAAACATTCAAACGCAACCTACTAAATCTTACTTATAATTTAGTTGCATCTGCTATAATTCATAACATTTTACTAATATTATAAATCCGAAAGTTTTTGTGTAAGTGTGTAAGTATGTTTGTTCCCTCTTCACGGTTTAACGGCTGAACGGATTTGGATGGAATTTGGAATGTACATAACTTATACCTAGGAATCCTAGGATTAACATATAGTCTACTTTTTAACTTGATAATAGCGGGCGAAGTCTCAGGGCACAGCTAGTATACTATATAGCAAAGACATTTCTGACTTGTATAACTAAGTTTTGTCAAAAATATCAGTAGCGTCTTTTTCCAATGACGGCAGGAAACACATAGGTACTGACTTAGGTACAGTTTATGATATTATTTGCTTAACATAAGTAGATAACGTTTAATTTTAACAACGAAATATAGCAAATTTCTTTTACAAACAAACAAACGCATTTTTTAGTGATTTAAATTGTATCTATCACCAACATAAAGATGTACCAAATGCTTATATGGTACATAATTGTAAAAAGAAAACTGCTCTCTGCGCCGTTGGTCCTGGGTTCTATTCCCGGCATTATTTTCCTTCTCAAGGGTTATTTGTGCTTCTGGTTCTGGGTGTGGTTCCGTGAGTGTGAATGCGTTTGTTTTGTTTTTGCATAATGTGTTTCATAGCAATACTACAGTATTAAAAATACTGAGATAGTTATCAAATAGCTCGCATTGTCAAGCGATGGAAACTGGAAATAATACTTTTCCTTCTTGTTTCGATTTCTCTGTATTAGACCGAAAGTTTCAGAAAATTACACTTTATAAACTCACACTGTTACTCTTTTTTTTCATAGAGGGTTCCAACGAGTTACACTGTACCCTGAGTGTGACTCGTTCCGCATCCATTTGTCTGCCCATTGATTCACTGTTACCTACTCGTTGCAACTTTTGTTTCCAGAAGGGTTCCCAACTAGTCTGAAGGGTTCCCAACTAGCACTTTGATTCGATTTGGTGTGACTCGTTTGGAACCAAATACAAATTTCTCTTGAGGAGAAAATTTGTGTTTTAACCGGGGATCAAACCCGATTCCCGCTCTGAAGGCGAACGCGCACCCAACTCAGCCAAAGGACAATTGTCAATTTTATTTAGTAAGACCATTCTTATTCTAACTAAGGGTGATAAGGCCTACTGATGTCCCGCTTGGGGTGTTTTGTTCATTTCACCCTGCCAGCAATTGGCTCAGCCAACCCAACTCCTTTCTAGCGATTTCATAAAATAGATAGGTTAATATACTTGTGATATATAATTACTATATATTTTTTTTTATTTATTCCTTAACGCAAATGTGTGTTAAGGAATGAATAAAATAAAAATTATAATTCTCCGCCGACTTTCTTGCCAGGCTCTTCTCGAGATGGCTGTAATTTTGCGAATCTGGCAGTAGAGTTAGTAACTTTCATGAGTGCCTCTTTCGGGTCCATCTTTACATGTTTATTCGTAAACGATTTGATTTGTTGCGTTGAAATGTTCGAGTAGGTATCTCGATTTAGGCTCGTAGGTATTTCT
This sequence comes from Lomographa bimaculata, assembly GCA_948107665.1. Lineage (NCBI taxonomy): Eukaryota > Metazoa > Arthropoda > Insecta > Lepidoptera > Geometridae > Lomographa > Lomographa bimaculata. Next base: position 7,338,954 of record OX403597.1, read on the forward strand.
TTTGTGGCCTCACACCAATGGCGACTAAAACGGAGTGATTACATTATCTTTGGTGGCGACCATAATGACCTTATTACTGTAAGATGCTCACATGCTTACTCTTGGAAAATAACGTGTCGATGCCATTAAATTAAATTATGATTGCGTTCATCAGTCGGGCCAGTGTTACAACTTGAATGCTGCCGTGTTTAAGACGATGACAAAAGCCATATAGGCTTTTTACGCCTCTCTTAAGCGTATCTTTAGCAAAAAGTACACTGTATAAAACTAACAGCGGAAAAATAAGCTATTTTTAATATATAGATAGATAAGTCTTTATTGTACACCAGCAATAAAGGATAATACATTAAAGACCTTAAAACTAACTTAGGCTAGTACAATGGGCGGTCTTATCGCTTAAAGCGATCTCTTCCAGACAACCTTTGGATGGAGAGGAGATAGCACAATGTATTGGGACTCAGGTGACCCACATAGTCCACATAGTTACGCAAACTTTATAATAATGCATTAAGATACTAAACAAAATGATTACTATTTACATACTAAAATAAATAAGTACATATATAACAAAAATATACATACAATACAAATAACAAACATACATATACATACATACAATTAATATAAACTTTCTGATATTTATGTTTGTGCTGATTGTTTGTGCTGATATTTATATTTGAATACCGCTTTGAGCTAGGTAATGTTTCTTGACTCTCTCTTTAAAAACACATAGTGATGGCGAGTGCCGGATACTGACTGGTAAACTGTTTCAAAGGCGATTTAATTATTTTTGCAAGGGCTTCTAAGATTCTGAAACACGATTGCGAATATGTTTATCTTGTTTAGTTCAGAATTTCCTTAGGCCATCTTCCGTATCCATCATCAAACCAGATCCTTGGTACCACATCATTGTGTTGTCACCGAAGATATCTACAATACACCAAATCCTACTAATATTATAAATCCGAAAGTTTGTTTGTAAGTATGTTTGTTCACGCTTTAATGGCTTAACGGATTTGGATGAATTTTGGAATGTAGCTTGTACCTAAGATTAACACATAGGCTACTTTTAAACTTGATAAACGCTGGCGAAACTGCGGGGAACACCTAGTAATTCTAATAAAGTTTAAGAAAGCTGTGAAATCTTTAAAGGTTCGAAAAAATCAAATCAAGTATAGTTCTCACAATAAGCAAAAGGCTTGCCTCCCACGGCCACTAAGTGCCCTCTGGTCCATTCAAAAGGATCAACCTGTACCCTGGCTTTTGTTGAATGGACATGCATTTCACACAATGTGTTTGGTTCGATTATTGTTCACATGAAGGCATTTTTTGCTGGTCACAGATGAAGGTGTTAAAGTAAAATGGCAACCAGGTACTTGACATTTTTTGCGCTTATTTTAATCGTGAGAACCTAAAAAGTATGGCCGAATCTAATTCTCGAAAATACTTTGAAGTGTAAGACGGTTGCCAACTTTTTAACTGACTTTCAAAAAAGATCTCTTTTTTCTTTCAAGGTTCTCACTTTTTAATCGACTTCAAAAAAGGAGGAGGTTCTTAATTCGTCGGAATATTTTTTTATGTATTTTCCCCGATTACTCGAAGACGTCTGGACTAGTTGGTCCCATTTAGAAATTGACAAGATCTGATCAAGGGTTCTGGAGATAATGCAGTGAAGACGGTTTTTTGAAGCTTTGCTTGCGTAAAGTTTTTTTTGATGCGTTATCACAAATCTCCTTCGTAACAGATTGAATGAATGTTAATTGATTTTGTAGTTTAGTAGATCTTCTCTCGTAACTGGTTAGGTAAATCTGGTTACCAACGTGGACGAAGGCGTTTTGTTTTTGTTTAGTCTTTGGTTAGTCCCATTTTTTTTTACTGCGACACTAATTGCAATGATCGGATTTGTATCACACATATAATTACACCCAGAACCAGAAACTCATATATTTCCCACTAGGGATCGAACTGCAACGCCAACGAGTAGTGTAGCACCTTGTAAAAACATACTTAGGGTCATCTTTCCCCCAAAGATATGATATTCTGATATTATTAGGTACCCCCGTTTTACCGAATTATTAAAAATCTTCTCCTTCCAAAGGTTGTCTGGAAGAGATCGCTTTAAGCGATAAAACCGCCCATTGTACACTTAAATTTAAGTTTTTAAAAATATTGTAAGTGATTTATGTAAGGTGTGACAATAAAGCGTTATTTATCTATCTATCTATCGTATTCCTACCTACAAGAGGTAATTTCGAAAAGGGAACAAAAACTTTAATAGAATCGTCACATGTCGCGTCGCTGCGGTAACAACTTTTACATCAGCTTTTTAAACAATTCATACACCGTAACTAACCGATTCAAAAGACCAATCTGCATAGGTATCACACAGAATCTGTACCTACAACTATATACTACCATCTATATACTACGCAAGCAAAGCTTAAATATATATATTTGCTTGCGTTTAATTATACATAAACCTCCTTGATATAATTATATATGAAAAGAACGTGCATAATATGTGCAAACAAATCTATAATAACCTACCAAATTATATTAGGGTGCTAGATGGCATCATATGATCATAATTTTAAAGAAAAAATATCCGACTGGCTCATAGATATATGTTTTTGTTATATAAAAGAATATATGGAATTTAGTAGGAATTAATGTAGTTACAATCATGCTTTTATTAATTTGTAATTTCAAAATTGTGTTTTCTTGACACTAATAATTTGCGCGTCTGCATGCAGGCAGAATACTTGTTACTGCAAATTTTTTTAAGACTTCATCTTGTAAAATTTTATTCTAATAAGTAAACTTTTTGATTTGATGTATTTACTTATTTCGTAATTTAATAAAAACGAATTTTAAACTAATTGAAACCTTTTTGAACAAAATGAAACGTCACAATTTTTAAACAATTTTAATCTTATTAACTTTCAAACAACTCGTAATTTCAACGTTACAACTTTAAAACTTATTAAAATTTTACAACTTTTACACAAACTCAAACTTAACAACTTTTTTGTGGTTGTCAAAAAAATAATGAAGCTATACATTTTAGATAATACCTAAATCTATTATATATATAAGACCTAAATATATTATATAGATAAGTAAGAGTAGAGCTTTTTTCTTATTCAACGAACCCTACGGCTACCATATTTCCAACTTCTACAAAAGTTTTCAAAAGATTTGGTATGTGCAAAACACAACACAAAAATAAAACCAAAATTCCAACACGTCTCGATTCGCGTTTATTTTAACAACTCTTAAGTCTTGCAGCAAGCAAAGCTCGCGCGAGCCAAACAGGATCCCGAGTCCGTGTCGAATGGTTAATTATTTTTAATCAAGGATTAATCGAATTCCCGTCAGCGAGATAAAGAAGATTCTGCGTCCCCACTTGTCATCGTATTCCAGCATTACTACATTCGGGCAATAAGCTGTTGATATGCCCAGTCGTTATGTTAAATACAAACACGCCGCTCCGTGTGTGGTCCGCAAATTTCAATATTTATCGATGACTGAGCTCGTTGCTTTAAGATTATTATGCATTTATGGCAGAATCGTGGAATCTCGGTATCTTGTGGATGCATTTGTATGTATTCTCCATTTGATTTCACTGCGGCGATGATGATTATTAACGAGTTAAGGGGACTGTAGACTCTAAATTAGCATTTTTTTGTAATTTTTTTTTTAGTTCGATGACTTGTGTCGTTGTTGCCGGAAACATACACATCACACACACAATCACAACCAGAACCAGAAACACAAATTTTCTTTGAGGAGAAAGCTTGTGTTTCAGTCGAGAATCAAACCCGATACCTCTGCTTGCTGAAAGCGAATGCCACCCAACTAAGCCAATAAGCAGTTCCCCAACTAAGCCAATGAGCAGTTCCCCAATTAAGCCAATGAGCAGTTCCCCAATTAAGCCAATAAGCAGTTAAGTTTGTAACCATACTCGATTCTCCTGTTCGTACGTTATCTTTTCTTACTGCTTTACATATTTGAACAGTATGGGCAATTAGAAAAGATTATGCGACGCGCGCTTCCATTGTTTAATTTTGCAAAAACATATATATCTAACAGTAAAAGTAATGTGACTGTCTAATATAACTAAGTAACGTTGTTAAAAAATAAAACAGTTATTGGCCTTAGGTATAAGTTAAATATATTAAACTCTCTTAATTAAGGGCTGAGCATTTTAATAATAAATAAAAAAAAATGCAAACACGATAAAATTAAACACTACAAACATTTGTGAGTTTTGCCGCGAGTGTGAAAAAATGGCGTTGTTGATTTTGTATAATTTTCCAAAACCTATGATTCTTTGAGCGCTAAGGTGTAATACACTTTGTAAACAACTTTTTTGTATTAATAAATATGTATTTATTTATTTGTATTTACAAAAATATTTTTTAAATATATTTGTTTAAGAAAAGCCTTATGTAAAGATTTCCATCTACGTAAGATTTTTCTTTAGTAATGTATTAGTTTTTTTCTGCAATATCTATGAATGTATTAGTTTTTTCCGCAATAACTATGAAATTATCTCTTATTGGGTATTATCTCTTATCTGGTTATGTTTTAAACCAATTGCAAGATTTAGGTGCAAAATATTAAAAACAATTAATAACACGTATTTAGCAACCAGTGACAAAAATTTCATACCTACCATATCCTTATATTAGAGATATTTCAATGGTTCATGCAGTATTATTTTATGGAGCGTCAAATCCGACCAAAATGTAACGTTTGGCGTAAGTTAAGTATACACTCTCCTTAAGTTGGCGGAACTCTTACAACAACAAACTTATATATGAACTTACTGTGGACTAAGTTCAAAGATTAGCATCGTGCGTGCCGGAAACATTTGCATATCACACACAATCACATCCAGAACCAGAAGTACAAATGTACCATGGGAAGGAAAGTTGTGTTCTTACCAGGAATCGAACCCAGGACCCACGGTGCAGAGGGCATAGACTTGCCCACTGCGCCTTCTGGGTTATCTTGGTGATGGTGAATGTGAACGGTAGATATAGAAATAGAAATAGAAATAGAAATAGAAATCATTTTTATTGCATAAACTGTGTGTGAACTAATAATTAGGTACATGGTCTTAAACTTAAAAAGTAGTATGTATCAACAGTTTTTCCCTTTCGGGCGTACAATTCGACATTCGGATATTATACATGTTTTGTTTTAAAAAAAATAATAGTAATAGCATTTTGTTTACATAAATTTTTTTTTATACATAATATCTTTAAATATCTTTTACATATCTTTAAATTATTTACACATTATAATTAGGCTACTTACAATATTATACTAAGGGATGTCAAAATATTCCTTTAAATTATAATAAACCCTGCTTAATAGCCAATCTTTCAGACCATTTTTGAATTTTTTTCCATCCACAAGTTTGAATTCTAGCGGAAGATGGTTGTAAATTTTAACTGCATTTATATAAGGACTGTTATAAAACATGCTATTGTTTATTTGAGGAATACATATATTATATTTATATTTATTTCGTAGACAGTTAGCACGATTTGATTTAATGTTAAAAAAGAATTGTTCATTATTTTTTATGAAAACACATATTTCCAATATGTAAATGCAGGTTACAGTCAAGATACCGTACTGTTTAAAAAAATCTCGAAGAGATGTAGTACTTTGCAACTTAAAAATTGATCTTAAGCAACGCTTTTGCACTACAAAGGTAGATTGCAATTCAACGGAATTTCCCCAAAATATTACCCCATAAGATAAAAGAGGATAAACATATCCATAATATGCATTAATGGCTATGGATTTATTAGAAATGTCAGATAATATCGACAGAGGATAACAGTATTTAGCTATTTTATTATTAATATTAGAGATATGACTTTTCCAGTTCAGGTGACAATCAATATTTATCCCTAAAAAGTTGGTTTCGTTGACTTCTGTTACTGGATTGTCGTTATTTAGGACGTTCAAATTAAGTGGGACTGTTTTATGATTCCTAAATTGTAGGGATTTAGTTTTTTTTATATTTACTTTTAGATTCAAACAAGCCAACCAATCTACCACTAACTTTAATGTGTTATTAATCTCGATTTCAAAATCATCACGGGTCTGACTGATCTGTTCGATAAAGATTGTAGCATCGTCGGCAAACATTACAGTAGAATGTTTCGTGACTAGGGGCAAATCATTTATATAGATTAGAAATAACAGGGGCCCTAGAACACTACCCTGGGGTACTCCTGATACTATATTTTTAGATTTAGAAGATATATGTTCTATTGTTTTTGAATTTTTGTTATAGGCATCTATTATGGTTGCCTGATTTCTATCACACAAGTATGATTCAAGAAGTTTTAGTGCTGTTCCTCTTATTCCGATTGAATCCAATTTTTTTAAAAGAATGTTGTGAATCACACTATCAAATGCTTTATTTAAATCTAGAAAAAGAGCTATACCTGCCGTTTTGTTATTTATATTTTCATAAACCTGTTTTAATATTTTGAAGATTGCTAGAGATGTAGATTTTCCTTTCTGGAATCCAAATTGATTTTCGTGTAGTATTTGGTTGTAACTGAGGAAAGACATAATTCTTGAATATATAATTTTCTCAAATATTTTGGAAAAGCTAGGTAGTAATGCTATTGGTCGGTAGTTGTTCATGTCAGTTTTAGCACCTTTTTTCTTGTAAAGAGGTTTAATGAGAGCAATTTTTAGATCCTCTGGGAATATTCCCGTTTCTATGGACAAATTTATTATGTGGACTAAAGGTTCCACTATGTAATCAATAGTGCTTTTTATGACTTGTGTAGAGATGCCGTCATACCCTGCACTCTTTTTACTTTTTAAATTTTTAACAATATCTTTTATTTCTTGTACAGTCACTGGTGTCATAAAAATAGATTTACAGTTACAGTATACTTTAGCATTATGAATATTTTCTGAATTTGATATGGAAGATTTTATAAAAAAGGTATTTAGAGAGCTCGCAATATCAAAGGGTTTACTGATTTCATCACTTTCTACTATGAGTTTATCAATAGTTGTTTTAATTAAATTTACATGTGAAGTATTTTGTTTTATGATACCCCAGGTAGCTTTGGTTTTATTTGTGCTTCTATTGATGTAATTAATATTCGAGATTTTTTTCGAGACACGAACAGTCTTTTTAAATATTTTGCAGTAGGTTTTATAAGATTTATAATGTTGTTCATTGTTTATCTTTAGGGTTTCTATATATTTTTCTCTTTTAGTTTTGCTCGATGTTTTTATGCCTTTTGTTTTCCAATTCGGCTTTCTATTATAAGTTACTTTAATTTTTTCTATGGGAATACATAATTTGAATAATAGTTCATATAAATGTAAGAACTCTCTGTACGCTTCGTTTGGTTCTCTTATATGAAACACTTGAATGAAATTAACTTGTTGTATGTATTTTAAGAATACAGATAGATATTTATCTATATTTCTTCGTTCAATGTACCAATATTTTTCATGATAGCTTCTGTTAGTTGCTAGTTGAATGGTTTGCGCAGTGTGATCTGATAATCCTAAATGTATGACTTCTGTCTTATACTGTTTAATATTGGTTAAAATATTGTCTATGCATGTTTGAGAATGTTTGGTACATCTAGTAGGTTGAAAGATAGTTGGGTACATATTGAACGTTTTCAACGTGTTAATGAACAATTCACTTTTTTTGTTATTAACTAACAAATTGATGTTAAAGTCACCGAGAATAACTACTTTGTTTTTATTTGCTCGCAATCTTGTCGTTAGTTTATGTAGCAAACATTCCAAACATTGCATAAATAAATGTATATTACTATCTGGAGTTCTGTACATGCAAACTATTATATAACGTAATTCTGATATAGCTATACCACAACACTCAAATTGTCTCTCTATATGTGATATGATATGAAGTGATAAGGTAAGTGTATAAAATTATACAGGAATATTACAGTTATGTTAATCGTAGTCATAATTAAATTTGTCTACGAAACGAGCCGAGAGAATTTCCTGTCATTAGTTATTCATTTTCATTACACATGACACGTATTAAGGCTCGGAATTCTGCAATAACACAACTTGAAGCGGATCGCACAAATTTCGAACGAATTCTTTAAAACAACGGCTACATTAGCGCGCACTGAAACAAAGCTGTTACGACAATTGATGCGTCTAAATCAAGTTCAAATAGTACAAAAAATATACGAAAAATCGAATAATAATTGCTGATAATATAATATGTATTACCTTTTATAAAAAATAGGTCAACAACATTATTTCTTAATAGGTACTTATACAATATTTGGGTGAAATCATATCAGTACTAATACATCTATTGCTTAAATATAGATACCTATATTACATATTCGACACAATTTTTGCAAATAATATTTAAGCACTTTGGAACAGCTTAGACGGCGACCCAGACCACTATATAAAAGAGCTGGGGATAGCTTGAGCACTTAGTTGCCGCTAGGAGAAAATGCACAATACACCCCAAGCGGGACATTAGTGCAGGCTTTATCGCCCCCATCATAAAACATTTCTAATAGTGTTAGGTGACAATTGGCCTCGATTCTGATGTCACACACTAAATTAAATTTAAACTATTCCTGTCTTTTACAAAATAGGAACACAAGACAGAGATAGCATACTGCTGTGCCGTCAAGTTAGTCAGAACTTAGATGTCTATGCAAGCTTAGTCGAGTATGTGTTGTATTGGTGTTAACTAAAAACACGCGCCCTTCTGCTTCTGCTGTTCATATTTTAATTGATAACTATACTAGCTTGACAGCTCTAAAATGCATGCTATCTCTGTCTTGTGACTTATTTTGTAAGAGACAGGGATAGTTTAAATTTAATTTAGTGAGTGTACATCAGAATCGAGGCCAATCGCTTATTTGTGACTAAGCCGGGAGGCGACGCTTTTAGCGATGTCGACAAATTAAAAGATGTCATATGAAAGAAAGCTCTCTTTCAGGATATTCTCGTTAAGGTACCTACAATTAGCTGATTACTGCGAAGCAACCGTGGCGATCCACATGCCAGCTCACCGGCCTTATTCGAAGCCCGCCTTTGTCGGCTGCTGACATTTTGTGGGGCAAATCTTCATTCCGCGGTGCCTTTGATGCAGTGTATTGAGAGACAGTGTCGTAGCTCTACCGCAAAATCAATAAAGGCTTTTGACAAAAGCGAAAAAAAAGAAACCCGTACCCATTGAATAAAATTACTTTCAATAATTAAACAAAATACCTTGTACTTTATTAGGTACAACACTAACTTCTTTCGCGATGGATATGTTTTTAAGTGTGTAAAGTTATGTTTCTGAGCTAAATTTTAAATATACTACACACACAATATGTATATTTAAGTAAATGTGTGAAACAGACAAGTCAGTTGTAGTGGTAGAACTCTTTTGCAGAGTCCTCCCGGGGCAGTACCACACAATTGCCAGACATTCAACCGCAATGCAGTAGTCTGCACTTAACTGTATTTTGAATTAAAGGGCACTGTTTCCAGTGAAATATTATATAGTTCGTTTACAAATACCCAAATACACAAAATAATCAAATGAGTATATATATATATCTTTCCCCCTTGACGAAAAAAAATATTTTTCAAGCATCAATTCAATAGTTTTGATTGGTCGTATCGCAACTGACGGTGCAGTTAACGTTGACAGCTGTACATCGGACAATCACAAGCACGGATCGACCAATCACAAGAAAGCATCGGCCAATCACAGGCATACATTTTACCTTGCCCTTTTCGAATCGAATTTTGATTTGAAGATAAATTAGGTTCGTGTTCGGTTTTGTAATCTTTAAAATTTATGTTTAAGCTGAGAAAACCTTTTCCACTGTATTTTATTTCGCTGTATGTGAACCTTTGATGTGCTCCGGCCATATTATTTAATTTTGATGTATGCTTCTTTCTATAAATATTCCAGGTAATTGGGCTCATTTTATGTGTTTTTCAACCCGTTTGCCTACGAGTTTATAGGGCTATTTGAGATAATGAGATTACAAGCCGGTGATTGGCCGTTTTAGTTATTTATTATCATGCAAACTTTTAGCCTGTATTATCCCTGTAAAAGCATCCCGATATATTCTAGACCTTGAATAAAACCTAGCCAGACAATTTCATATAAACATACCAAAAAAGCCTTTACACACACATCCCCACACTAAATAACTTGTGTCGTGGGTGCCGGAAAAAATTATATACATAATCACACCCAGAACCAGAAACACAAATTTCTCTTGAGAAGAAAAGTAGTGTTTCCACCGGGAACCGACCCGGATATCCCTTGTAACGCGGACGCGCACCTTACTAAGGCAACGGACAGTTCAATATAGGAGTCAAGTTCTTCCCACACATAGAATGTATAGTCCCGCCATTACTTTCATTGCTTACCACCTTCTCCACGCGAAATAGGCATCACCGATCGTCTAATGCTACGCCAGGAGTCATACCCAAGTCATACTCATGAAGAATCGATGCGCTTAGGACTCAATTTTATATGACATTGGCCCGGAACTATTCTAGCTTGAGGCCATGATTTAATTAAATCAAATTAAATAATAATATGTTTTTTCGTTTTTAATGTTAATGATGTAACAAAAAACGAAAAATCATTTAAAATTAAAATTCATCTTCATCACTATCAACTCAGTCGCAAAGTCCACTGCTAGATATAGGCCTCCCCCAAAGATCTCTAAAAAGAAAGGTTGTTAGCGGCCTGCATCCAGCGTCTTCCTGCGACCTTCACTATGTCATCCGTCCACCTTGTGGGCGGTCTTCCGACACTGCGCTTGCCAGTCCGTTGCCTCCATTCCAAAACCTTTCAGCCTTATCGGCCATCCGTTCTACGTAAAATTAAAATTATGCTGATTAAATAAATTAAATTTATGTAATTTTTTAAATTCCTAATTTATATTATTAGTATTTAAGGAATGAAGAAGGGTGAACGTGTTGGACACATTCAACCTTTAAAAGATATATTAAAAATAAAATGTGATGGACACAATATGTTTCAGACCAGATAAATAATAAACTTGATTTAATTAGAAGCTTATCTGACAGATGCGATAGTCAGATGGACTGACTGACAAAATGCCTGAAGCAACCAAGTTAACTTCAGACCTTCGCTCGGTCAATAATAATTTCTCAATAATTATGAATAAGTAAACATATAAATCTACCCATCATTGATCAAGGATTACTTTTTATTTACTTAATGATATATTTATGCAGCAATAATGGCAACGGAATAATCAAAATATTATTAAACATACATAAAACACAAGACCTACATACCATTTGGCATTATCAAGATTGGCATACGATGACAACGTAGACATGAAAAAATAACCTCGTTGCACAGAATATATAATAGTACCGACACAACTTGTGGCTACTCGATGCAATACTGGACAATTTCTAGGCCTAGGGATCCAAGGCACCGCCTTTTTCTGTCCCGTACCTCACTTCACAGCAGCCATTGGTTAAATCCTACGTAGTGATTGATCTTCTTTTTTCAACCATGTAATTGCTTGGCTGGTATTGCTGGTATGCTGTCCATTATAAGCGCTGAATTTTAATAGCTTGTTCGAGATGGAAATGGAAGAAATAAACGGATCATATTGTTTATACAGATGGCCTGTACTTGCTTCATTAAAATTGTTGATGTCCTTCTTATTTGTGATTTTTTGAATTACATTTTGATGTTACGAAGGTATTTTATTGCAAAAAGTTTGAATTATGGAGGCATTTGCTTTAAGTTTGCCTTGGTTGGCTTATTTCATCAAGTTTTCATATTTTCATATATACGATGAGCATATCTATTACTATATAATATTCGTTTGTTACCATTTACGTAATGATTTTAGAGCCTTGTATACTCCACTGCATCGGTATCCCTTCTCATTAGATTATTGAATATAACCCCTTTGTAGAGTATATCCCTTCATATATCCTATATCTTCAAATATTGATTCAGCGAGATTTACTCATACTTGACATACTTAAATGTGATCGGACCGAAAAACTGCCAAACTGAGATCAGGCCGATCAAGGCATATCTGATAGGCTTTAGTTACTCTATCTTTTCGATGGATTCATTCTGAAATACGATGAGAAATATTTGCCTTTTTTTGGCACCATACATTTGATCGGACCAACAAACGTGCTAGGATAGGACTCGGCCAAGAAATTTTTTTACCTACAGACCAGTTTCATTCAATAATACGATGACATATTTTAGGGGATAAAATTGACTTACTTTTTTACCTATATTGCAAAACGTGCCAGGCCTTTTTTTAAGTAATATAACCTCTCCACTCGAGCCGATATCGAAATTTTTTTCATTTGAACGATATTGCTTTCTAATTGGTCCCATTAAAATTTGATTAAGATCTGATCAGTAGTTCTTGAAATATCGTCAATAATGTCTATTTTATGGACTGCTTTGACGATGTTCACGTTTAACCGACTTCAGAAGTTACCTCATAACTTCTTTCGTTGTGAGCCGATTTAGATATTATTTTTTTTTTATTTTAAAGCTGGTGCTTTTCATGTGGTCCCATTGCAATTTGATCAAGATCTGATCTCTAGTTTTTGAGTTATAGTCAGTAATGCGTGTTTAATACATTAAATCTGATCAAGGTTCCGAAGATAAAGCGGTGCAGTCGTTGAAGTCGTACTTGCTGATAGTGTGTTGTGCTGTCTAAGTTCACTATATTTATTAAAAATCTCTAGTAGAGTTTAGTATCCTTATTGACAAAAGGGTATCTCGGGAGTCTCGTAAATTCTAGGTGAGTCCGCGGCTTCACTGCGACATATATATCTATAAATTAATGTATTTATATAGATAGATATTCCTTTGTACCTTTTTTTATGTTTGATAGGCAAGCATTTGACCACTATCTTACTATCTTACAGGTAGCTTTGGTTTTATTTGTGCTTCTATTGATGTAATTAATATTCGAGATTTTTTTCGAGACACGAACAGTCTTTTTAAATATTTTGCAGTAGGTTTTATAAGATTTATAATGTTGTTCATTGTTTATCTTTAGGGTTTCTATATATTTTTCTCTTTTAGTTTTGCTCGATGTTTTTATGCCTTTTGTTTTCCAATTCGGCTTTCTATTATAAGTTACTTTAATTTTTTCTATGGGAATACATAATTTGAATAATAGTTCATATAAATGTAAGAACTCTCTGTACGCTTCGTTTGGTTCTCTTATATGAAACACTTGAATGAAATTAACTTGTTGTATGTATTTTAAGAATACAGATAGATATTTATCTATATTTCTTCGTTCAATGTACCAATATTTTTCATGATAGCTTCTGTTAGTTGCTAGTTGAATGGTTTGCGCAGTGTGATCTGATAATCCTAAATGTATGACTTCTGTCTTATACTGTTTAATATTGGTTAAAATATTGTCTATGCATGTTTGAGAATGTTTGGTACATCTAGTAGGTTGAAAGATAGTTGGGTACATATTGAACGTTTTCAACGTGTTAATGAACAATTCACTTTTTTTGTTATTAACTAACAAATTGATGTTAAAGTCACCGAGAATAACTACTTTGTTTTTATTTGCTCGCAATCTTGTCGTTAGTTTATGTAGCAAACATTCCAAACATTGCATAAATAAATGTATATTACTATCTGGAGTTCTGTACATGCAAACTATTATATAACGTAATTCTGATATAGCTATACCACAACACTCAAATTGTCTCTCTATATGTGATATGATATGAAGTGATAAGGTAAGTGTATAAAATTATACAGGAATATTACAGTTATGTTAATCGTAGTCATAATTAAATTTGTCTACGAAACGAGCCGAGAGAATTTCCTGTCATTAGTTATTCATTTTCATTACACATGACACGTATTAAGGCTCGGAATTCTGCAATAACACAACTTGAAGCGGATCGCACAAATTTCGAACGAATTCTTTAAAACAACGGCTACATTAGCGCGCACTGAAACAAAGCTGTTACGACAATTGATGCGTCTAAATCAAGTTCAAATAGTACAAAAAATATACGAAAAATCGAATAATAATTGCTGATAATATAATATGTATTACCTTTTATAAAAAATAGGTCAACAACATTATTTCTTAATAGGTACTTATACAATATTTGGGTGAAATCATATCAGTACTAATACATCTATTGCTTAAATATAGATACCTATATTACATATTCGACACAATTTTTGCAAATAATATTTAAGCACTTTGGAACAGCTTAGACGGCGACCCAGACCACTATATAAAAGAGCTGGGGATAGCTTGAGCACTTAGTTGCCGCTAGGAGAAAATGCACAATACACCCCAAGCGGGACATTAGTGCAGGCTTTATCGCCCCCATCATAAAACATTTCTAATAGTGTTAGGTGACAATTGGCCTCGATTCTGATGTCACACACTAAATTAAATTTAAACTATTCCTGTCTTTTACAAAATAGGAACACAAGACAGAGATAGCATACTGCTGTGCCGTCAAGTTAGTCAGAACTTAGATGTCTATGCAAGCTTAGTCGAGTATGTGTTGTATTGGTGTTAACTAAAAACACGCGCCCTTCTGCTTCTGCTGTTCATATTTTAATTGATAACTATACTAGCTTGACAGCTCTAAAATGCATGCTATCTCTGTCTTGTGACTTATTTTGTAAGAGACAGGGATAGTTTAAATTTAATTTAGTGAGTGTACATCAGAATCGAGGCCAATCGCTTATTTGTGACTAAGCCGGGAGGCGACGCTTTTAGCGATGTCGACAAATTAAAAGATGTCATATGAAAGAAAGCTCTCTTTCAGGATATTCTCGTTAAGGTACCTACAATTAGCTGATTACTGCGAAGCAACCGTGGCGATCCACATGCCAGCTCACCGGCCTTATTCGAAGCCCGCCTTTGTCGGCTGCTGACATTTTGTGGGGCAAATCTTCATTCCGCGGTGCCTTTGATGCAGTGTATTGAGAGACAGTGTCGTAGCTCTACCGCAAAATCAATAAAGGCTTTTGACAAAAGCGAAAAAAAAGAAACCCGTACCCATTGAATAAAATTACTTTCAATAATTAAACAAAATACCTTGTACTTTATTAGGTACAACACTAACTTCTTTCGCGATGGATATGTTTTTAAGTGTGTAAAGTTATGTTTCTGAGCTAAATTTTAAATATACTACACACACAATATGTATATTTAAGTAAATGTGTGAAACAGACAAGTCAGTTGTAGTGGTAGAACTCTTTTGCAGAGTCCTCCCGGGGCAGTACCACACAATTGCCAGACATTCAACCGCAATGCAGTAGTCTGCACTTAACTGTATTTTGAATTAAAGGGCACTGTTTCCAGTGAAATATTATATAGTTCGTTTACAAATACCCAAATACACAAAATAATCAAATGAGTATATATATATATCTTTCCCCCTTGACGAAAAAAAATATTTTTCAAGCATCAATTCAATAGTTTTGATTGGTCGTATCGCAACTGACGGTGCAGTTAACGTTGACAGCTGTACATCGGACAATCACAAGCACGGATCGACCAATCACAAGAAAGCATCGGCCAATCACAGGCATACATTTTACCTTGCCCTTTTCGAATCGAATTTTGATTTGAAGATAAATTAGGTTCGTGTTCGGTTTTGTAATCTTTAAAATTTATGTTTAAGCTGAGAAAACCTTTTCCACTGTATTTTATTTCGCTGTATGTGAACCTTTGATGTGCTCCGGCCATATTATTTAATTTTGATGTATGCTTCTTTCTATAAATATTCCAGGTAATTGGGCTCATTTTATGTGTTTTTCAACCCGTTTGCCTACGAGTTTATAGGGCTATTTGAGATAATGAGATTACAAGCCGGTGATTGGCCGTTTTAGTTATTTATTATCATGCAAACTTTTAGCCTGTATTATCCCTGTAAAAGCATCCCGATATATTCTAGACCTTGAATAAAACCTAGCCAGACAATTTCATATAAACATACCAAAAAAGCCTTTACACACACATCCCCACACTAAATAACTTGTGTCGTGGGTGCCGGAAAAAATTATATACATAATCACACCCAGAACCAGAAACACAAATTTCTCTTGAGAAGAAAAGTAGTGTTTCCACCGGGAACCGACCCGGATATCCCTTGTAACGCGGACGCGCACCTTACTAAGGCAACGGACAGTTCAATATAGGAGTCAAGTTCTTCCCACACATAGAATGTATAGTCCCGCCATTACTTTCATTGCTTACCACCTTCTCCACGCGAAATAGGCATCACCGATCGTCTAATGCTACGCCAGGAGTCATACCCAAGTCATACTCATGAAGAATCGATGCGCTTAGGACTCAATTTTATATGACATTGGCCCGGAACTATTCTAGCTTGAGGCCATGATTTAATTAAATCAAATTAAATAATAATATGTTTTTTCGTTTTTAATGTTAATGATGTAACAAAAAACGAAAAATCATTTAAAATTAAAATTCATCTTCATCACTATCAACTCAGTCGCAAAGTCCACTGCTAGATATAGGCCTCCCCCAAAGATCTCTAAAAAGAAAGGTTGTTAGCGGCCTGCATCCAGCGTCTTCCTGCGACCTTCACTATGTCATCCGTCCACCTTGTGGGCGGTCTTCCGACACTGCGCTTGCCAGTCCGTTGCCTCCATTCCAAAACCTTTCAGCCTTATCGGCCATCCGTTCTACGTAAAATTAAAATTATGCTGATTAAATAAATTAAATTTATGTAATTTTTTAAATTCCTAATTTATATTATTAGTATTTAAGGAATGAAGAAGGGTGAACGTGTTGGACACATTCAACCTTTAAAAGATATATTAAAAATAAAATGTGATGGACACAATATGTTTCAGACCAGATAAATAATAAACTTGATTTAATTAGAAGCTTATCTGACAGATGCGATAGTCAGATGGACTGACTGACAAAATGCCTGAAGCAACCAAGTTAACTTCAGACCTTCGCTCGGTCAATAATAATTTCTCAATAATTATGAATAAGTAAACATATAAATCTACCCATCATTGATCAAGGATTACTTTTTATTTACTTAATGATATATTTATGCAGCAATAATGGCAACGGAATAATCAAAATATTATTAAACATACATAAAACACAAGACCTACATACCATTTGGCATTATCAAGATTGGCATACGATGACAACGTAGACATGAAAAAATAACCTCGTTGCACAGAATATATAATAGTACCGACACAACTTGTGGCTACTCGATGCAATACTGGACAATTTCTAGGCCTAGGGATCCAAGGCACCGCCTTTTTCTGTCCCGTACCTCACTTCACAGCAGCCATTGGTTAAATCCTACGTAGTGATTGATCTTCTTTTTTCAACCATGTAATTGCTTGGCTGGTATTGCTGGTATGCTGTCCATTATAAGCGCTGAATTTTAATAGCTTGTTTGAGATGGAAATGGAAGAAATAAACGGATCATATTGTTTATACAGATGGCCTGTACTTGCTTCATTAAAATTGTTGATGTCCTTCTTATTTGTGATTTTTTGAATTACATTTTGATGTTACGAAGGTATTTTATTGCAAAAAGTTTGAATTATGGAGGCATTTGCTTTAAGTTTGCCTTGGTTGGCTTATTTCATCAAGTTTTCATATTTTCATATATACGATGAGCATATCTATTACTATATAATATTCGTTTGTTACCATTTACGTAATGATTTTAGAGCCTTGTATACTCCACTGCATCGGTATCCCTTCTCATTAGATTATTGAATATAACCCCTTTGTAGAGTATATCCCTTCATATATCCTATATCTTCAAATATTGATGCAGCGAGATTTACTCATTCTTGACATACTTAAATGTGATCGGACCGAAAAACTGCCAAACTGAGATCAGGCCGATCAAGGCATATCTGATAGGCTTTAGTTACTCTATCTTTTCGATGGATTCATTCTGAAATACGATGAGAAATATTTGCCTTTTTTTGGCACCATACATTTGATCGGACCAACAAACGTGCTAGGATAGGACTCGGCCAAGAAATTTTTTTACCTACAGACCAGTTTCATTCAATAATACGATGACATATTTTAGGGGATAAAATTGACTTACTTTTTTACCTATATTGCAAAACGTGCCAGGCCTTTTTTTAAGTAATATAACCTCTCCACTCGAGCCGATATCGAAATTTTTTTCATTTGAACGATATTGCTTTCTAATTGGTCCCATTAAAATTTGATTAAGATCTGATCAGTAGTTCTTGAAATATCGTCAATAATGTCTATTTTATGGACTGCTTTGACGATGTTCACGTTTAACCGACTTCAGAAGTTACCTCATAACTTCTTTCGTTGTGAGCCGATTTAGATATTATTTTTTTTTTATTTTAAAGCTGGTGCTTTTCATGTGGTCCCATTGCAATTTGATCAAGATCTGATCTCTAGTTTTTGAGTTATAGTCAGTAATGCGTGTTTAATACATTAAATCTGATCAAGGTTCCGAAGATAAAGCGGTGCAGTCGTTGAAGTCGTACTTGCTGATAGTGTGTTGTGCTGTCTAAGTTCACTATATTTATTAAAAATCTCTAGTAGAGTTTAGTATCCTTATTGACAAAAGGGTATCTCGGGAGTCTCGTAAATTCTAGGTGAGTCCGCGGCTTCACTGCGACATATATATCTATAAATTAATGTATTTATATAGATAGATATTCCTTTGTACCTTTTTTTATGTTTGATAGGCAAGCATTTGACCACTATCTTACCTGATGGAAAGCGATGATGCCAGCCACATTCATAACTATAGGTATGTATGTGGGTAGCCTATTTAGTATTATTGTATACTAATGGAGAGCAGGCTGCAATGGACATTCACAAAACTCGACATTCGCATCGAGATCATTCAAAACCAGTTTCTCAAACCTCTTCAGCGAACAATCAAGGAAAAATAACAAATTTGATTTTTATTAATTGAACTGCCAACCGGAGCAATCATGCGGCGGTCGCAAGAACAACGGGCTATACATCTGCCCCATTTATTAATACCATCGACAATAAAACATTTGAAACACGTTCTTGCGAATCAATACTCTCTGTTGGTATGAATTATTTATGTGTTATATTGTCGCTTTATCGCCTGCATCGCGGCCTCTGGCGGGCGGATGCCGCGCGATCTCTCCTCTTGAAATAATAATCAGAACATAATTTTATTTTTGACAAATAACTGCGTTCGGCGCGGGCGCTGGTTTTTGTCCGACCGGGTGCGGATTCCGGGTCCCGCTTGCGTTCGCCTGAATAAACATAAGGATGCTGCGGTATGTCCAGTGTAATTTTACTCAATGTCGCAAGAAAGTTGTCTTCTGATCGAATTACAATATCTTAGTAGTTATAAGATCATCCTATCGCGTCTTTAAGCGCTTGTTTTACTGCCCATTGGCTTAGGTGAGCGTTCGCCTTCTAAGTAGGGGTATCGGATTCCCGGCGGGGACACAAGTTTTCTCCTCAAGGAAAATTTGTGTTTCTGGTTCTAGTTGTGACTGTGTGTGTGATGTGAATGTTTTCGGCACACACGAGTTATGGAACTTAGTGTGGGGTTGTGAGTGTATAAAAGGGTTAAAATAAATAAAGCTCGATGCCTTGTAGTTAATAATTAAACGCAAGCACAGCTTAAAAACCGACTTCAATCGCTAATATCTCCGAAACTCTTCATCAGAACTTGATCAAATTATGACGTTTTGTTCGAAAGGTATACGTTCTAGTAATCCTACTAGAAGGTATACCTTTCGAATAAAACAATAAAATTTCAAATCTCCGGAACCATCTCAGAATTGGAGATTTGGAATATTGTTACATACAAAATATACATAAAAAAGGTCGATCCTACGAATTAAGATCCTCTTCCTTTTTTGAAGTCGGTTAAAAAACATAGATTTTCAACAGCGTATTGGTTGATAAAAATGTATTATTTCAAGCGACACAATCAAAGGAAACAGCCGACAAGTATCCGAAAGATTTGTTACATGTTTTACAAAACTCTTCATATAAATCTCGAATCAAATTTAAACGTTTTTAAATCGAACAGGAAAACGATAAAGTAATCGAATGAAAATCGATGGCCTCATAATCGATAAGAAGCAACAGGATGTTGTTTTTGTGGAACTGCCTAATGCAAAGACTTTTTGCAATTTGTGGTCGATATGGCTTCAATGGAGGAGCTAGTTTTTCTTGTTTTTTTAAAAGAAGTTGCGTTCGTAACGATGTGAACTGTATCTACCTATATGTGTCTTGGCAATAAAATAGCATGACGAGGATTATGTTATTACTTGGGACGTTCCATGGCATTACTCGTAATCAAGTTATAAAAAACACCAATTACTACGAGCCAATCATACTAATATTATAAATTCGAAAGTTTGTGTGTGTAAGTATGTTTGTTCCCTCTTCACGCTTTAACGGCTGAATGAATTTGAATGAAATTTGGAATGTACATAGATTACACCTAGGATTAACACGTAGACTACTTTTTAACTTGATAATAGCGAGCCGCGTTGCACGTCTAGTTGCCTATATTTCTAAATCTCTCTTAATATGCATCTTTACAGTAAAGACCTTAGTTATCTATAAGACATCGGGCTTTAATTATATTAGAAATCTTCTAATTCCTCAGTATAAATAGAATATAGCCATACTCTCGTCACTTTCTATCAGGTGAGATAGCGGTCACATCTAGCATAAAAAAAACTATATACTAGTATGTGATGTAATTTAACTCATAACAAAATGGTTTAATGGGTGATACTATCGCTAAAAGCAATCGATTCCATGCAAGGCATCACTAAGTTCCTATCAACCGACTTCAAAGAAGAGGTTCTCAATTCGACTGTATGTTTTTTTTATATGTACGTTACGCGATATCTCCGCCAATTATGAATCGATTTTGATGATTCTTTTTTTGTTTGGAAGTCGGTTTTTAGTTTTTTTTTATCGGTTATATTGTAATAAGCTAGTTCACTTTTAACATGCATGCAGTAGTAACAAATGTTAAAATAAAATAAAATAGCCTTTATTCATGCCCTTATGTTAAATTTACAAACAATTATCTTAAAATTAATTTACTTAAAATTAGGGCACCCAAATTTGGGTGAAGGCCTTCTCCATTTCCTTCCACGTCCTTCGGTTCTGGGCAAAGCGGGTCCAAGTAGCAAATGTTACTACGAGTATATCTAAGGGCCAAATGCCTATATTTCCTAAAACTAAACTTTAAACTAAATACATCTATACAGCAAACACCTAAGTAACTCAGCAATAGTGTTTTGTCGTTATCCAAACTAAACATACATAATTATGTATAAGTATTAACAAAATTGTATTTAATTGAGGAATTCTCGTACATCATACATTAATTTACTTTACTTTGTAAAGTGATATCTTCGTACAGATCAATTGGAAGACTCTTTTTAGCAGTGCACAGTTACTTAAACTTACTTTATTTGACACATTCTTAGTATACCACTCACTCTATTTAGCAGTTTAGGTCAAAATTATTTAATTTTACACTTATTAGTCTTAAGGCTAGTTCGTAATTCCAATGGTGTACCAAACGTAATTGGTACGTTATTATAAGAAAAAAAAAATGTAAGCAAACGGAGAGTTGCGGTGTATCGAGACAAACCAGGGGTATTTCGATACAATTGTATTGTAAAATATTTTTAAATTGTAAGAAATAAAAGGAAAAAAAAGGTCCACCGAACTAGCTTTACAATGCATTCAATGCATTCTGTCATGACCTGAAACACAGTTTTATTACTAGTCCAGCTGTCAAAAGTCTCGACCACACAGCTCTGTGACTATAATTACATATAATGGGTAATTTGCAAAGCGACACCGCTATATGGTGGACATTCCACAAATGCGCACGAACCGTTTTGCCCCACATTCATTGTGCGAACCGCAAAGGACTCCTGTGTCGGTGTTTCCTGATGAGTACAATATGGGAGTCTTCAAGTCGCGCGTGAATTGGTACCTTCTAGGCAAGTTTGCTCCATCGTCGACCACATCGTCGCTTACCGTCAGGTGAGATGATGGTCAAAAGATTGCTTATCATGAATAAAAAAATAAAATGTTTAAGGCCCGCGCGTGCGGCCCACGGCTTAGTTTTCCAACGTCAGCGATTAGTTTTCCAACTTGCAATGAGTGAAGCCGCCAACTAGTCCGCCGGCAAAAAGTTGCCGACACAGGTCGACGGGTGACTTTGGTGTGTAATGCGCTTGATACCACAGATAAAGGGCATTAAAATGAAGCTGTAAGCGAGGCTCTGACGGGTTATAGACAGTTATTAATAGTGCGTCAAGTACTGTAGAAAGTAACGCCCATGCTGCGTCGACCGAGGCTTTCCTCACTGAGTATAAATCATTGTCAAAGAGAGGTCTGGAGGTGTCTGTACCGATTGAGCTCATTTGACCACTATAAATGGCTGTATGGTAAGCATGATCGCTTACCATTAGATGAGATGGTATAATCAGTAGAATGAATTTAAAAAAAATAAAAGTTTCCTTTTCTATACTATCCTACTAATATTATAAATCCCAAAGTTTGTGTGTAAGTGTGTGTGTAAGTGTGCAAGTATGTTTGTTAAAGCGTGAAGAGGGATCTTCACGCTTTAACGGTTGAACCGATTTGGATGAAATTTGGAATGTACATAGATTATACCTAGGATTAACACATAGGCTACTTTTTTAACTTAATAATAGCGGGCGAAGCCGCGGGGCACGGCTAGTATTAATATGAATGATGGATGGTTGTATGTTTGAAATGCCCGATGGCGTAGTTGGTTGCGCGCCTTGTAAAGTAAGTATCGGGTTCGATTCCAGGTGGTAACACAAGTTTTTACCCCAATAGAAATTTGGTTCTGGGTGTGATTGTGTGTGATGCGCTGTAATTTTTTCGGCCGAATATGTAGCATGCTTACCTAGAAGATACCTATTCACTCTTTATTTTTATTTTTTTATGTTGAATAGGCAAGCATTTGACCACTATCTCACCTGATGGAAAGTGATGATGCGGCCGAAGGTGTGACATGCTTGCCTAGAAGATACCTATTCACTCGAGACTTGAAGACTCCCAGATTATACCGTTCGGGGAACAAAGACGCAGGCAATGAGTTCCACTCCTTCGCTGTACGGATGATGAATGTAGAAGCAAAATTGACCTCTTGACTTGAAGTTTCCCAAATTGTACTGTTCGGGGAACAAATACGAGGACAATGAATTCCACTCCTCGCAGTACGGATGATAAACGTAGAAGCGAAACAGTTTGAGCGAACTGGACGTATGTTAACCATAAATAGATGACGTTTGGCAATTTGTGTCGGAAAAACGGTCCTGGGGGAATAAAAACGTGTAATTTCTGCGCACCGCTCTCCAAAATCTAAGGTAAGTAATATTTATTACGCAAAGTTATTGGACAGAAGACGTTGCAATATTTTTGAGGCGCTAATAACTAAAACGCTTTAAACGCTTTCACACTCACAGCCCCACACTAAGTTCGATGTCTTGTGTCGTGGGTGCCGGAAACATTCACTTCACACACACAATCGCAACCAGAAACACAAATTTGCCATGGGGAGAAAACTTGTGTTCCCGCAGGGAATCGAACCCGATATGATGTTGCGATGCTTTGAAGGCGAACGCCACCCAACCAAGCCAACGGGCAGTTCAAAACTATGATTATTGTGGCCGTGAAATGTGGTAGAAGCATGGAAGATAGCGATAAGTAAATGTATGTAGAGCGACACTATCGTTTACATTCGGCGCTAACATACTACATCGGGACAATTGCTTTTTTTTGCTGGGCGTTTGGAATAGAGTAAGTAAAACGTGTATAGACGTATTCAGTAACGACTAGGTAGTATTTGGACTAGGTATACCACGCATCTAGCTACCGTAAGGAGTCTAATAGGAACTTCTAAACTCGCGGCAACAGCTTTTATTCAACGACTCTAAAAAAAAATTTTATAATTATGTAATTTGCAACCCTATCTCATCGGACAAGTACCCTTCTACACCACATAGTCTTTGGACCTAGACATCTGACAGTGGTGGCCATAACAAAGGTCAAGGTCACGCGCCACAGATTTATCCGTAGGGTTGTCAAAAATATAACATAGGTACTGGAGGATATAATCTAAATAAATGAAAACCGAAAACATAAATCCTGAAACTTTTATGAACAGAATTATTTTTCAAAGCAAGTGATGTTTCATGTTTCATCACTAATATTAATTGATCATATATTTTGTATTTATCTGTTATTTATTTATGAATGTAACTATTTGTTTACGATTTATTTAATTACATTAATAATTTTATTTATGTTTAAGATAATGCATGTATTATGATCATTGCTGCACCACCAATCATTTTTTATTAAACTTTTTTATCTTCTCCCTCCTAAGGTTGCCTGGAAGAGATCGCTGCTTAGCGATAAGGCCGCCGATTGTACCGCTATATTCTTAAATTTGTCTGTTGATAATTATTTTTCATGGTGTGCAATAATGAGTATCTGTATCGTATTGTGATAAATACTGGCAAATGTTACAAAAAATGGGCAAATAAGGGATTTCTACAGCAAAATGAAGAAATCAGACTAATGTTATAATAAATAATGTAATACTAACTTATATTACAACTTCGAAAGTTTAAGTGTAAGTCGGTATGTTTAGTTTCTCTTCACACCATAACGGATGAACCGATGAACGGATTTTGATGAAATTTGGAATGTGTATGCATTAATACATACGATACATTTAAACCTAATTACGCCGCGACCTACTTAAATATAATTAGTATAGTAGTAGTTATAGTTTTAATTAGTTCAATATTTTTGGTACGAAGTGGGATATCAACAATTATCTCAGTCAAAAGCTTTACAATCAAAACGGCTAAAGCTCCGAGTAAATGTCTCATGATTATTTCAGTGCAGTCCGATTAAACGTATGTATTGTTCATTTTGTTTTTTTTAACCAGTCCTAAACGGGCAGATCTTGACTTTAATGAGAGCTCATTGTCAATCGGCTGTCGATGGCCGAAGGCGTATGCAAACTCAGGTCCTAAAAGGTCTCGAGACGGGTTTGGTATCTCTTTTTGTCGTAATTAAGCGACTATTATTATGTTTATTGTGGCTCATTATGAAAACTTCGATTTATTACATTAGTTCTATTGTGCAGGTGGTAGAAGTATTTGTTTATTGTGTTTTTTCTTGGATATTTGTGTATTTTTCTTGGATATTTCGAAAAAGAGTTCGAAAAAGTATCGGGAGTTATACACTGCGTACCAAATCATTCATCCTAAAACTTTTAACATTCTTTTTTTATATTTTGGTTCCGGAATCTTATGCTTCACGTTTCATATTAGAAGTCCTAGTCACAAGTCACAGTCAAATTCAAGTAAAAGAGTCAAGGACCAGTCATAGTCTAGTCATGTCCTAACTATTTGGTAGAAACTTTACTACAGTCATAACATATACTAAATAGCAAATATATTTCTCATGTACGTCTTTTTTCCTTAGGACGGCAGTAGGTACAAGACGCGCGCCTTGGGCTTGTGTGATATAATGAAAGCTACCCATTACAGGTTAGTAATGGGTTTGCGAGCAATGTTAATATAGCGCCTTTATCTGTTCTTCATCCACGTTGGACTAAGTTCATAGCAAATTTAGTGATAAAATGTTACGTTTTATCATAGCTTAATAATGCCCACTAGGTGGACGGACGACATAGAGAAGGTCGCAGGAAGACGCTGGATGCAGGCCGCTAACAACCGTTCTTTTTGGAGATCTTTGGGGGAGGCCTATGTCCAGCAGTGGACTTCTTGCGGCTGAGATGATGATGATGAATCATGTCTGTCCGTCTGCCTCACCTTCTTTAAATCAATATCGGACATTACTAAATAAACTTCTTTAATATGAACTGCTAGGAGTTGGTAGCGCGTTCGCCTTCTAAGCAGGGTTATATATTAATAATATCGGGTTCGATTCCCGGTGGAAACACAAGTTTGCTCCCCAAGGAAAACTTGTGCTTCTGGTTCTGGGTGTAATTGTGTGTGAATATTTCCAGCACCCACGACACAAGTTATCGATCTTAGTGTGGGGCTATGAGTGTAAAATAGTTAAAGCGTTAATATTATATTATTATAGTGTGTAATTAAAAATAATTACTTTTTCCAACGGAAATTCATTGAAACATTTTGCAAAACATTATGCTGATTCGCGAAGCTCTCGAATAATAAATGTGTTTTTATCAAAACCTGCCGCATAACAAATGGCTGGACAGATTGTGGCTGCACAATGCCAGCCAAGTATTTTAATTAATGCCACACCACACACATGAATTTTCTGTGCATTTCGCTGATTAAATTTTTCTCTGGTCTCGCCGCTTATCGACGATCCTTGAGCTTTTTGCTCGGCCATTATAACTACGGCATACATACTCGTACATAGCTTGACTGCACAAATATTATATACTAGCCGTGCCCCGCGGCTTCGCCCGCTATTATCAAGTTAAAAAGGGCTTAGGTTTAAGCAATCGCCAGATATAATGAAATATAACGCCCAAAAAATCGTAAGTAATTACCAGAATTTAATCCCCATTTTAATATGAAATTATCACCAATAAACGTAAAGTCTGCTAACCTAAAAAAGGCAACCTATCTTCAGAATAATCGCTGAGCTACCCAAAAAGGCCACGCATGAACCAAATAGGTATGTACTCGGAGTTTATTAAAAAAATTCATCGAGATATGTACTATAAATCAATTTTTTCGTATTATAAATATTTTGTATTAATTATAAAAAAAAAACTAATAATACTACCTACGATTCGGTTCTGCCACAGGAAATTTTATTTTATTTTTGGTGGCCATCTAAATTATACCCCAAGTTAAAATTTGGTGCACGCGTGGCCTTTTTGGGTTATGAAAAGTTTTTGTAGTGCAGGCATGACTGAAATAGCCCGAAAGATTTTGGCAACGATTGTTTTTTTTTGTGGTCATTAAATTTAATCTCGTTAAAAAGTACCCTGTATGTTAATCCTAGGTATAATATTAGTACATTCCAAATTTCATCCAAATCCGTTCAGCCGAAACAAACATACTTACACACTAACACACACACACTTACACACAAACTTTCGGATTTATTATATTAGTAGGATGTATAAAAATAACAATAATATTTAGGAATGTGCAATGCCCGTCTTACCATCTAACGACTAGACAAACTGTGAAACGTCATCCATATATGGTTGTCATACCTCCGGTTCGCTCGAAGCTTTTTGCTTCTACGTTTATTATCCGTTCTGCGAAGGAGTGGAACTCATTACCCGCGTCGTTGTTCCCCGAACGTTATAATCTGGGTGTCTTCAAGTCAAGAGTGAATAAGTATCTTCTGGGCAGCATCTCTGCTTTCCATCAGGTGAGATAGTGGTCAAATCCGGAAAGCTAAACTACTGATCCGATCCTGAAAATTCATTCACTAATAGACAGCTACACTATCCGTGTCATACGTAAGTACGTCAAGATACGAGTAGGCATTACCACTGCTTGTGATCTCACGGTTGAGTCTCTAGACCCCTTATTACGTACGTTCGCCCGTCATTATCAAGTTAATCCTAGGTATAACCTATTTACGTTCTATATTTCATCCAAATCCGTTCAGCCGTTAAATCGTGAAGAAGGAACAAACATACTTACACACTTACACACGTACTACGAATGTAAGCAAAGCCCAATAAAATCAAATTCACTGAAAAAAAATAGAAATCGATCAAGCCAAAACCAAAATATTATGCGATTTTGGTTTTGTCTTGATCGATTTCGATTATGGGACCTCTGAAGTATAATCTACGAAACAAAAATAATTAGACGCAAGCAAGCTTAAAAAAACCGACTTCACCGCACCAGCTTTCAAATAAAAAAATAATCATCAATATCGGCTAACAACGAAAGAAGTTATGAGGTAATTTTTGAAGTCGGGTAAACGAGAACATCGTCAAAGTAGTCCATAAAATAGGCATTATTGACGATATTTCAAGAACTATTGATCAGATCTTGATCAAATTTTAATGGGAGCAATTAGAAAGCAACATCATTCAAACTAAAAAAAAATTTTCGTAATCGGCTCGCGTGGAGAGATGGTATGAGGTAACACAAATAAAAAAAAAAAAAATACAGTCGACTTGAGTACCTCCTTTTTTGAAGCAATCAGTCAAATACTGAGGAGATCCAAAATAATATTATTTCACCATGTGCCGGTAATCATGTTGCAGAAAGCCAGAGGAAACCTCTTTACCAACTCGTTTTGCGGCCGCTTAATTTGGCAAAAAGTGAAGCGTCATCAATATGTGCCAGTATTTCGATGTAAAATCTCAAAACGTGTAACAGGAGGCACGGTAAACGATGCAGTAGTGCAAGTTTCTACAATAGTACAGTTTAGGTAGCAACTATTAATAAATCTGTGGTTAAGGTTCACAAAGCTTCATAACGTTTCCTTGAGTTATTTTGGTGGTTGTCTTGGGTAGAGTTTCCATATAGGCTTTTATAGGGAAACTCTAACCAAGACATCCACGAACAAAATAACTCAAGGATAGCTTAGAGTGTGTCGTACAGACATACTATATAATCGAAACTTTTATATTACAGAGAAACATTTTAATTATAGATTACAGTGAAACTTTTAAAAAGTGGTAGGGCCACTTTTCATTTCACAAAAATGTTGTGGATCAGAATTTTAAAGCCTTTCCTAAAAAGTTTTACTTCAAATCTGTGCCAGGTAACCCATTTTTGATCGGTTACGTTCGGCAGTGAATTGTACAGTTGCACTACTGTTTATATTTACTGTGCAGGAAGCGAGCGCGTGCTACCGCGCCTGTCCGAAATCGAGTGGCGATTCGATGCAGCATTATCGATAAATTAATGCTCGCATTCGGATGCCGCTGCCATACTAATGGCGACACGCGGCGCATCACTTTTTACTGCCCAGGCTTGCGCAGTCCAGCCATTCAGCCATCCATTGATACTGAGCACTTTCACAAAAACTGGTTGGCTATCTGCACGTGAAACTAACTAACGTTGCAGGTTTTTCTTCACTTCGACAAGGACGTGATCGGTTTTTGTTTTGCCGGGGTGCGCCGAATACTAATTGCGTCGATTGATGATCCACTCGATTATGGTGAAATTACTGCTAAGTAATTTGCTTTACTAATTTACTTGTTGTAAGTAGGTCTTGCTTTAAAATTTGAGTAGATTGAGATTCGATAAAAACGTTTTTAAATTAAACTTGTACACACGAGTATCATTGAAAATATAGGTGCTAAGATCGGGTGAAGTAGGGTTGCAGTATATGAGCTTTTCTTTATAAGTCTTATATAAAACAAAGTCGTGTTAGTTACACCATTTATAATTCAAGAATGGCTTAACCAATTTTTATTATCTATGATTTGTTGGATTTGTCTTCGTTGGAATAGCAAAATAACTACGAAAAAAAATCACGATAAAATGATTGAGATAAAAACTTTTTTTCTTACATTTTGGACACTAGGAATGGATTATCTAAAAAATAATGGAAAATCTGCAAATGTTTCTTTTTTGTGTAATTGGCAATCGTAAAGATGACAGAGATAATAATTTAGTCATAAGTTTTGGTATAGTTTTAAAGTACTAGGCACTATCGGGTGTATACACGACTACCATTTATAGTTTATATATATATATATATATTATCGTTAGCCTAGGTAAAAGCTAGTCTAAATCTACCGGATAATTTTCAAAAGTCAAAATCGTTTATTCTCATGCGCCCCAAAGCGGCACTCATGAAAGTTAATGACTTTACTGCCAGATCCGCAAAATTACAGGCATCTCGAGAAGAACCTGGTAAAAAAATCGGCGGTACATTTTTTCATATGTTTTTTAAAACTCTCTTAAATTACTATTACAGAAATTATATTAACCTAGGTACTTATAGTTTTGTCTCCATGCATCCTTGTCCTTATTTTTTTTGCATAATATATTGATTTTGTATCGTAATGTTTAATTTATTCCTCCTCTCTTTTCAGCCGTTTTATTGAAAGCCGATGGTTAATAACATACAGTCTCGCCGAAGATAAGTAACCATAGTCTCGCCGTCCATTAGAGCGATAGTTATATGCGTAATATGCTGTACTAACTACGGGCCAATTGCCTATATTTCCTAAAACTAAACTAAAACTATGTACAGCAAAGAACTAAAGTTACCTACAAGAATATGTAATATGCATAAGAATTAAACGTAAGTTCCTTTTTTTAAAACCATATAGCTATAGAATTACAACTATGATTAATTATCTTATTAAAAATATTTTTTTATTAGGAATTTTAATGAATATAAAGTGATAGAAGTGCATGTAAAATTCTAAATAGCAAAACGCTACGCTATTGGCTAAACTGATTCGTGACGTCACGTTAGTTTACACATTTTTGATATTATTGGGTCAACTTTCCTTTCCGGCGGCCGCGTTTGAATTGTGGAGATCATAGAAAGAACATTAAAATGCGTTTATTATTATGCGTTTATTATTAAGAACATTAAATTGCTCGAATCTGCTCGCATTTAAAATATATTTGTTTTGATGTAAAATTTATGAATATTTGAATCATTAAAAAAATACATATTCTCTATTGTAGCGCGATAACTTCGAAGTTCTTACTTATTAATAATTCCGAATACTCAAAGCAAAAATGAAGTGAAAAAACATATAAAATGCTATGAATTTTATGCAGCTCCCAGGCAGTAAAGTTAAATGCAACTATAGGGTCCAATAAATAAATCGTCAATTTACGACCATTGCCCTTTTATGAATGTAACTGTAAAAAGTGTTCCTAATTAGTATTTTATGGCCACTGTAAACACGGTTTATTAATTTTGCCAAAACTTTACGTGCGATAAATATAGAGACGTTAGGGTGAAAAAATGTTGTTAATTGTTTAAAATTGGGTTTGTTGGGACCGGAAGCTTAATCTACTTTGAATAAAATCCTGTTTAAGGAACACCTGACTTCAATGCTAAACCTTATCCTACTAATGTATATAAATAAGAAAGTTTGTGTATTTAAGTTTGTTCCCTCTTCACGATTTAACTCCTGACCGGACTAGGAAGTTTCACATCAATAATAAAGGTGCATCATATTCGTGATCTGCCATATAAATTTGCACTACAACACATAACTGCCCGTTAGCTTAGTTGGTTGAACGTTCGCCTTCTAAGCAGAGGTATCGGGTTCGATTCCCGGCGGGAACACAGTTTTCTCCCCAAGGAAGATTTGTGTTCTCTCTGGTTCTGGTTGTGATTGTGTGTGTGATGTTAATATTTCCGGCACTCGCGATACCAGTCATCGAACTTAGCGCGGGGCTTTGAGTTTGAACGCGTTTATGTTTATTATATGTTATTATTATTATAATTAATAGATAATAAGGGTATAGTAATAAACTGCTGTTCCACTTCACTCTATAAGTACTTACCTTAGTTACCTGGCGGGACATGTAGCAAGTGTGTTCGAGTGTCTCATTACTTGCCTTATCAATTTGAAACCATCGCCATCTTGCCATAATTTGCGAACGTGCGACGTGTGAGCGTGTGTCGTGTGACAAACATGGCCTGCGCACGCGCGTGTTTTGAGACGACACGCAACTATTAAGTGGAGCGTAGGTACTCGTGATTTACTTGCAGATTCATTTTTAGCGGATATAATATATTGCAAGACTAACTTTATTGCAAGACTAACTCGAAAAGTGTATTTACAGACTAAAGAAATCACACTATCACACTAATATTATAAATCCGAAAGTTTGTGTGTAAGTGTGTGTGTTAGTGTGTAAATATGTTTGTATTCTCTTCACGCTGTAACGGTCGAACGGATTTGAATGTAGGTAGCTTATACCTAGGATTAACACATAGTCTACTTTTTAACTAGATAAACGCGAACGATGCCGCGGGGTACGACTAGTAAATCATAGATACCTAACAATCTGAAGTTAACCAAACGCAAGTACCCTGTCAGTATTATATTACCTGTAATTAGAAACATGAACAAGTACTTAATACTTAAAGTGTTTTAAAATCTAGTTTTTTCCAGTTCTTAATAAAAAAGGACTAAAAAGTTATAGGTATAACCAGAGAACTTGTCAAGACGAATCGGAGTCTAAACTCGATGGTTTATCTTGTTTAGTTCAGAAGTTCCTAT
Organism: Lomographa bimaculata; assembly: GCA_948107665.1. NCBI lineage: Eukaryota > Metazoa > Arthropoda > Insecta > Lepidoptera > Geometridae > Lomographa > Lomographa bimaculata. Next base: position 7,371,276 of record OX403597.1, read on the forward strand.
AACTATCTTCCGTCTCCATCTTCAGACCAGCTCTATGGTACCATATCATTGTATTGTCACCAAATTTACATAAGTACACCATACTTGTTAGTTTGTCATCGGGAACTTAGTTTTAATTTAGCTTGCAAGATTTGATTACGGACCGACAGATAGACAAAGGGATAGGTGAAACTAAAAGCTTGTAAAAAGACATCAACGCGCGTGACTATATCGAAGATAATGAGCAAAGCCATGCAGCATTATTGACTCTTTTATTGGTATAAATACTATGATTAGGTAAGTACACGTTCAAGGAAACGTAAAAACCAATGGAAAAAAGGTTCACGTAGATAATGAACTGTTTTTCATTGAATCATCGGCAAAAAGGTCTTAGCGGAGAAAAACTTCCTGCGTTTAGAATGCTGGCTAACGAGGCGACCTCCTGTGCAGAAAGTCACTTTAATTGATAATTCCAGAGAATAACGGCTTGTCTCTAATTGAATACAGCGGTAGCTCGAATTATTTCAATAAGAAAGGGCAGGCAGCGGCGCCGCAGCAAATTGCAAGCCATTTTCCTTTTGTGTTTCGATCGCAGAATATTCAGCAGTTAACATGTTGCTGCGTATCCTATTGGTCGATTTTAATGAGCCCCGATCAATGGGCGTAATTATTTCTTGTATCATTCTTTGTTGGCGACGCGAACGCGCTGTCATCTCGTAAGGGCTTGGCCGCGCATACCCATTCAACCTACTTCGGGCAGCGCGCGGTCTTTTTTGCAACCGTTTTTGCGAAAGCCCTTGTAGGGAAACCTGAGCATATTTTGTTCTTGATTTTCGATGTGAGTTGACAGCTCATTTGGTTGATTGGGTTTGATTTTAAAGTGGTCTCATTATGGTTTGTTTGATTGGCACTGCCGTTACAATAATTATTATATGAGGCTGAGATATTCTGGTATTAAAATAAAACGATAATAAGAACGTAGTTTAATACTTTTTACTCATTGCCTGTGTTTCCGCATATCTGTGGCATACGTATTGTACATTCAATGACTATATTTTAATCATCGAGATAGGAAACAAACCTATGGTTTGTAAAATTTTAATGGTTTTTATTTTTTATTAACTAGTGGTCCCAAAATATATCGAGATCGGGATCTGAAAATAGGTAAAAATCAAAGTGTTGTGATCTTCAATAGGAGAATGTTGCACACTAGAACTAGTCACTAGTTCCAGATTGCATTATTTCAAAGTAATTCGATATTTATTAAGTTAAAAGTATAAGTTTCTGTTTAGACTGCAATAAAGTCAGGAGAACCCGCGACTGCGTTCTTAAATTCATGGAAATCTTTTAGCTTTATTTCAGTAAAAGTTTCTGAAGGGAGATGGTGGATAGAGAGCCAAGGAAGTAGTTATATGGTGATATTTTATGTTTTACACACGGTCTATGACTGTAGGCCCTATCGTGATATGTGCAGATAAAAATCTACATTTATTTTATAAATGTCCTATCGTCTCTTACAGACTTGCGTACCTACTTGATGTTACTATTATGCAATTGCAGTAGGTTTGAAAAATATTTCAATACCAATTTTTTTCAAGATAGGCAAACTTTTATCCACAATCTCACTTGATGGTAAGCGACGATGTGGTTCACGATGGAGCAAGCAAGGTTAGAAAATACCAATTCACTCGCGACCTGATTATTTCAATGATACAATAATACTCATCAGGAAACACCGATTGAAGCAAGGAGTTCCATTCCTTTGCGTTTCGTACAATGAATGTGAAATCAAAACGCTTTGTCCGCATTTGTTGAATTTCTGCAACTAAACCGTTATTCTTGAACTGTAAAACTATAGCTATAATTAAAGCTAATGTAACTATATCTACGGGCTAAATCAAGTTAAAAGTAGCCTATGTGTTAATCCTAGGTATTATCTATGTACATTCCAAATGTTATCTAAATCCGTTCAGCCGTTAAAGTGTGAAGAGGGAACAAACATACTTATTTATACACTTACGTGGAAAATTGGAAGATGTCTACCACTTGTTGATGGAGTTTGACTGAACAAAAAATCAAAGAGAGTCATTTGTGCAAAGTATAACATATAAAGAAATAACATTGGAAATTATACTCATATCTTAGCAAACTCATCGGTTGAGGTGGTTCTTTCTCTGTACAGTATTATTTTGCACAGATTAAGACAAAGATTTAGGATATAATATAAATAAATACCTACTTTGGTACAGCTTAGTCGGCGACCCAGAGCCATCATACAAGAGCTGGGATGGCTTGGGTAGTTGCTGTCAACGTCATTGCAGGCCATATCACCACTACTACAAATTAAAATTAGAATTAATTAAGGTATGATGGGCTGGCATACCAAAATAAGTAGTAGTCAATTAAGAAAAGAAAAATTATTGCTTATAGCCGCGGGTTAAAACCCCGTCTCAAGCGTCAATTTTTCCTTTCTAAATTTACTATGAATGTATTTATTTATGCCCGATAGGTAAGCATTTGACGACAATCTCACCTGATGGAAAATGATGATGCAGCCGAAGATGTAGCATGCTTGCCTAGAAGGTACCTATTTACTCTTGACTTAAAGACTGCCAGATACGCCCGTAATAAGGTGCAATTAATATATTGCCCATATTAGTAATATAGACATTAAAAGTAGCCATCATTCCGCATACGACGAGCTTAAATCACCCCTTCACTTAACCCGATCCATACCACAAAATAAATAACATTAGTTTTCTAAATCTGCCAATTACCGCGCCTCAGGCCGCGATGAACCTCACCCGACCATTAAGTTAATTTCTTAATCGAGCCTTTAATTGAAATGTTGACTTGGAATAACTTGGGTGCGATAAGGGACGCATAAGTTAATGTCCCGTCAGATTGTGCAGTTTATCTTGTGTTTGTGACAACGCCGTCTGGCAGTAATGGGTGTAAAGCGACACAAATACGTTACAAGTTGTTCAAGGCTCTTGGACAGCTGAAACAGGAAAGGGATACCAGTATTTTTAACCGACTTCAAAAAAAGGAGGAGGTTCTCAATTCGACTGTGTTTTTTTTTTTAGTATGTATGTAACACGATCATTTTGCCAATTATGAATCGATTTTGATGAATATTTTTTGTTTAGTAGATCATGCTTAAGAGGTGGTCCCATATAAATTTTATCGCAATTGATTTAGCGCTTTTTGAGAATAACCAACAGAAAACAAAATATAAGGGGTGACAATGCATTTAGATCAGGACAATTTTGACGTATTAATTATAATTTCTTTTTCTTTCTGTTACGAGTTTACGACCTATAATTTGACCAATCATTGATATGAAAACATCTGGAAACTGACGTCATGAATCAGTCTAGCGTGCCATATACTATTTTGTATTTCCCATGCATATATATGTCAGTAAAAAGACATTTTCAATTGTTCACTAATATTGATATATAGATAGAAAATTATTTATTGCACAAACAATATTTTAGGTACATAGGCGAGCTTAATGCTACAAAGCATTTTCTTCCAGTTAACCTGGGTGTATCGGGGATATTTCGATATGGTAGTGCACATAATCGGTAAAAAGAAGTTTTATTTTCAATTCTTTAATTTGCATATACAACATACACAATATAAAAAAGTATATTTTAAGTTACGAAGTACAATACATATTACTACTTATAGTACTTATATATACATACATGTATTTTATATATTTACATATATATTTATGATATAAATGTTTTTATTTAAGTGCCTAAATAAAAACATAGATTATCTTTTTACAATAATTAAAAAAAAATGTTTTTATTTTATAAATAATGAGACGTGCGGGAGATTTCACGCATGCATACGATCAATACACTCATAAATATGGCTTTATCAGTTGTCAGCAATTATCAAAACATTTTACAAACTATATAGGGGCTCTGTTAGCTGAGGTCCTCGCGTATTTTTCGAAATGGCTGAAATGTGTCTTTTTAACGTTTTCAAACACCATTTAGAAAAATTTCCAAAAATTGTATTGACCAAAAAAAATCTATATAGTTATCGAACCTGCTCACAAATTTTCAATAAAATCGGTAGAGAAATACGATCTGTAGGGATGAACAACCGGAAATCCGCCGGACGTACTAAAGCAATTTTGCCCAAGATGAAACGGAGATGCTTTGCTCGCGCTATGCGCTCACTCAGTCAATAACTTGATCATTTCAGCACACATCACAGAAAACTTCTATAAGCTCAGTGTCACTTAGACAACTTTTATACCAAGCATCCCTTGACTTGTTTTAACCACGTCCAGTATTAGCAGCTTGAAAATGCACCACATGTTCCGATTACTATTCGTTAATATAACCGACAATCTATCAATCGTGTACGTTTGAAATATAATTCCAATTTTATTCTTATTAGCATGCTATTCATCAGAACTGTCATACTTTATCAATGCTCTAAAGACGTCTCAACGCAACTCAATCCTGTATATCAAGTCAATGAACATTGAATATCAATAAATTAATTTGCTAGCAATCAAAAATATATTTTTTGATACAGTTAGTAAAAAAAGTAACATATAGAAAAGCATATAATTATGTTTCGCCAGCTCTCCTTAAAAACATTTTTCATTCTAAGTATCTACAATACATGCTTGTCTTACTTGTCACCCTACTATTTATTATTGTGGCCAGGGTTGCTGTATATACAAAGTACTCTGTGGCCAGGGTTTTGCCGCGAAAGTGAACAAATCGCGTTGTTGATTTTGTATAATTTTCCAAAACCTGTGATTTTTCGAGTGTTAATGTGTAATAATGGTGGATTATTAACCGTTCCTACTTACTTAGTAAACGTGCATATGTATAGGCAAATCATAGAAAGTTGAAAAACGTGATTTTTCTTCGCTACAAAACTCCAATAGAAGTTCTAGTAAAGTTTCTACCACTTTACTAGGGCATGACTTGACTATGACTGACTACTTGACTTTGACTGTGACTTGAGACTAGGACTTCTATTATGAAATATAGAATTTGCAAATTTTTGTTTATTATTTCGACTGAAGGACTATGCATGGTCCTGAAATAATGAAAATTTTTAAATTATAGTGGTCTAACCAAGTATTCTGCATTTAAAGTACGTTTATCTCCTATCTCGATGGGCCTAATTTATTTTGTTTTTTTTATCAAACTTTAATTTGTTTTTACTGATTATCATTTGTTATTCCGTTTACATGCATAAGGATGTATGGAGGCAAACTGCACAAGCGCTTTCTGGCGACGGCAAAATATAGATAAACCTAGGTTAAAATAACTTATGTATTAGAGTAGTAAGTCTTTATTTGAAAAAATAATGAAAAGAATGCGCTGCCGAGTTTCTTGCATAAATTTTAAGGTTTTCTTGCAGATTTAACAGACACCTCCGTTGAACGATAAATACTCATAATCATGCACGGTGCAGCAAATCGGTACCGATCCTATTTTCCAGCGGTCATTGCGTCCACCATGGTGAACTCGCATACTTAAGTAAAGACTACCCGCGGGTAGTGTAAGCAGGTGGCCCCTTAAAAACCTTTTACACCTCCGGAATAAATGTGTGTGCCTAACCCCAAACTGAAAGTATAAAAAATACATTAATGATATAAGCTTACGTAGGTCCGACGACACTTAACAAGTTAATGTGCGCTTTTAAAGCTCCACCCACTCGCTTCGACTCAGATATAACAATAAAACGTTCCTTCGATCGGTTCCTGTGGGAGAGCAATAATAAATTTAAAGTTTTATTGGTGACTCGCGCATATTTTGTCTTCCTCGCCTATACAGGGTTTTTTTTAAATACCAGAAACCTCTTGGGAAATCATTTCAACCAATGAGACCAACGTCTTTCTTGGTACGGCTATTGCAAATTCTGTTATATGATTTTTTAAATAAATGTCAAAATATATTTATCTTCTCTGTTTAGTCTAAGGTGTCAAGAGTCAACTAGAGTTGGTAGTTGGTAAGAAACGTGTCATAGTCAGTCCACAACGTGTCATGTGATGAGTGTTAATGACACTCGCAGGCCGATAAACACATTACCTTCCTTGCAAACATTTGCATAATCATATCCTGAATAAAATGGGAGATGATAATCAGAGTAGTGAAAAAAGTTAATCGCAGAACACATTATACTTTTAAAACCGTATGTAAAGTTTGTAAAAGGGATTGCATTGTATTGCAGTTGCCGGAGGCCCTGTTTTCCCTGGGTTGATAGAAGAGTGTGATAGATTATTTTAAAATTTGACTTGCTATTTATTGAAACATTTGGTAATTTTACATTATTTGCTATTTAATGGTTAATTATTATAGTGGTTTACTTTAAGAACTTATTGTTACGTCAAACAAATTTAAATGTTGAGTACGGAAATAACTTTTACGTCTGCTTGTAATACTAACATTGAATAATGTTAGTATAGTTTTATAACAATAGTATAATGAGATTTGCCTGGCTTCTTCAATGCCATTTGTAAGTTCCTAATTTTTAATCATGCTCACAAGAGATTACTTTCAGTGACATATTTTCATTTGATTTAAAGTACTGAATGGGTCAACTACGTTAATTGTAAAATGAATCATTATAATTACATTAAGGTTATAATATTCGTTATTTAGTGATACTTTTATCTGAATAATATTTAGAAGTAATGTGACTGATTATATGTTTGAAGAGGTTATTTATTATAGTTTGTATAACATGCTTTATTTATATTTGGTAATTGGTTTAACAATGTATTATCCGAATTCCAACACAATTTAACTATAGAATAGTTAAATTGTGATTTGAAAGAATCACAAGCGATATAATTACTCTTTATTTAGTGATACTCTTATCATAATAATATTTATAAGTAGTGTGACTGATTACATGTTTGAAAAGTTACTTATTTATAATAGTGTGTATATTATGCTTTAATTACATTTGTTAATTGGTTAAAGAATTTATCTTACAAATTCCAACACAATTAATCGATGTAATCGTTTAATTGTAATTTAAAGAAACACATGGTAATTCCGCCATCTTGCATTTTGTCGTCGGCTCGTCATTGACAAGAGCTGCCATTTTGGGTGGCGAGACTCACTTGATCGCCAACCGCTGTGCCGAGCGGACCTCTTGAAGCGTTGAAATATAAGTTATTAATGACGAAGTGCTGTCCGATCAAGATTTGGTTAAGTTAAGTATTCCTGTTTATAACTTTACATCCATAAATTACAGAATTAGCTTTGTTAAGAAAGATAATGGAATAAATGTAATTAACAAGCTATAATGCTCAAAGTTTAGTTATTTGGATTCTTCTTATTCAATATTAAGTAGTGAAACCACTGTTAGCATATTTTCAAAAACTATGTTTTTGAAAATATAGGTTTTACTAAATAAAAACTTCTTGTTATTTCAACTCTTAGTTATTATTTCTAATTGTTATTGTTGCCAATTAATGATTTGTTTTAAAATGTCAAATTATAATGATATAACAAATATTATGGGATGAATAAATAATTATTTAATAAATCCTGAGTCTATATTCTTGTTTCATATTTATATTATATAAATTACTTGATGAAGCAATAATTATTAAATAAATCCTGAGTCAATCTTCTTGTTTACTTTTATATATTTAAATCACCACATTAAGATTAATTTATTAAGTGCTTTTGCTAGAAATCTATCTTAGTTCCTGTGACATACTGTGCTCAGAAATACCACTTATGCTAATAGATCAGTTGTTAAGTAGTGGTAGGACTCTTTTGCAGAGTCCGCCTGAGGCTGATTGGTGTGGTACTACCAATACTTTGAAGGCCAATATTTTCAGTGAAAATAAATGGCTTAAAGAGATTTAACATCTAGTATCGCAGGGTGAAGAGCGCAGTGCTTTGCTACGCAGGTCTTCGCGGCCACAGGGTGTCATGCCATATTGATCTAACCGCTGAGCTACTCAAGCCCGGCAGAAGCGACAAAATGCCTAGCATGGCTAATCCTATATAAACAAAAATCTAACAATTATAAAAAAAAAAATATTAGTTGTTTAATAAGAGGATATAAATGATATGCAAATTTCAGCTTTAAATATGCAGCCGTTTTTCAGAAAAACCCTATAAGGACAAAATAAGTCTAAAGATTAGTGACTTTGATTTCCAACCAAATTATTATTTGTCAATATTATAAAAAAACCCGTACTCTACTTGCAAAGACCTTTTCAACAATATCTCCAATGCAGAAAAACAAATTATGCTCCCCTCTTGCGTGTAGGTCATAGGTGCCTCATTAATATTTTTATTGATATATTTTAAATTGGCATTTTTCGTTTTAGGCCATACTGATAATTTTAAATTATTCACTTGTATGGTTTAGACGCTAAATGCCTCTGACAGACGGACAAAGTGCTGAACCACCAAATCAACTTAACCACACCAATTCCGCATCATCATTTTCCATCAGGTGAGATAGTGGTCAAATGCTTGCCTATTTAGCATAAAAAAAATAAAATTATTTTATGTTCACCAGATCAATTACGTACATATACATAGTTTAGCCTTAGCTCTGTCTTACTTGTATTACTGCAAGTACGACAGAGCTAAGGAAGTCGGGAATATCTCGAGTTGTTTAAGTGCAGCTTTGGCATATGGGTCAGTCAATTAAAATTATGTGTAGGTATAATCTAAAATTTATATAATGTGTATGTCAAACGCGTCCGCGTAGCCGTTGTTGTTATCAGTAATTCAGTATTGGCCTCTATTGGCCTTGATTTACTGGAAAATGTATCTATCTCTTTTACTCTCATGCTAATATTAATGTTCTATCTTCTCGTTGTTGTTATTCTGCACTTGTTTAGGATACGTCTAAATCGTGGTATTGTCTATAATGTAGCTCATTCTTATAATATAGAAACGAAATATTTTAACCGTGACATTTATTTTGGCGTTTTTGTATTTCGCTCTTGGGGTCTATTCCGGGCGTCACATCGTCGTCGAAATCGAACAATTTTCTTTTGTTATGAACATCGAATCAACTGAAAATTCAAACAATCGACTGTCGTATCGATGTCACATCAATTCGAACAATCGTATTTTGATGACCAGAATAGATCTACAGAATAGACCGACTACCGATTTAGGTGCGTATCACGCACGCGCCCTTAGTTATCTACACTGTATAGTCTGTGATAGGTGACGACGTTATTTAGTTCGATTAATAATCAAGATACAAGAGCGCAAGTAAAACGTATTAGTGGTTACTTTATCTTTACGGAAGTTAACATTGTTGTGATACGAATTTTATGATTAAACAATAATTAATATTACCGGTGTCTCACGCAAACTGCATGAATTCAGTGTATGGATGAAAATTCGTTTATTACAAATGCCAAGTAAGTGAACCATTGTTTTATTTACGTAGCTATACTTTTAGCTGATATGGTTTTGCCTCCACCATATTTGTCAAACAATTGAGTGTCAAATATAAAACATGAACATAAACGCTCTCACACTCACAGCCCCACACTAAGGTGCCGGAAACATTCATATCACACACGCAATTACAACCAGAACCAGAAACACAAATTTTCCTTGTGGAGAAAACTTCTGTTCCAGCCGGGAATCGAACCCGATACCTGCTTAGAAGGCTAACGCGCACCCAACTAAGCTAACAGGCAGTTCATATATGTGATAAACTCATAGTTTTGTTTTTTTTTTTAAGTTAATTAACATTTAATGTGACTGCTTTGAATTATCTCCGGGCCAATTGCCTATATTTCTCTATATTATCTATATGTATTATTGGTAAATCAAGTGCTCAAGCCTGCCAGAGTGCCAGTGGATAGCGTTTTATTTACTGGCTTTTTTCTACATTACTAAATGCGCCCCGCGATGTGTTGTTAGTGTGAAGAGAAAACAAACTAAATTTTTTATACACTTATATTCTAGCATTCTACACGGAAATTCTAGCATTTAATAATGTACTTAGCACATTTAACAATATATAGTGTGATGCGATAAGCCGAGTGCCCTATAGTCACTCGGAGTATAATATAGAATACGTAGGTATTGAAAGATTACCTACTCATGGTAATACCATACAGTTATTATACCTATTTTGTACTGGGATTTGTCTTAAAATAGTTCACTTAAAAGAGAGCAAGCTAAAAAAATTGGTTGTTTTTTGCTTTAATTGCTGTGGTTATTTGCTTATATGTTGTTTCTTATTAATAATTTCATTGTTATTTTGTAGTGTTCGTTGCATACAGGATACATGTATAATTATGTTAAGAGGCAGATATACGTCAATCCGAGCACCTTTTTTAATCATAGCTAATTATCTCCCTTATGCTTTTGCATATTTAGGTGCATATTGCGTAATTTATATCCTTGTAGTTACGCAAGGTCACGCGCGGCATTCTTTGGTTTTTTATGGTTTTATTCAAATTTCGGGAAAAGTTGGCCTAAAAAAAATAAAACAAGCTGAAGACATCATTTGTCTAGTGAAGATACGTATATAAGATAACTTTCACAGTATTTGGATATAAAATGGCGGAACGAAATGATTACAAAAATATAAATTTATGATATTTGTATTACATTTCATATTCTTTTCCTTTATATTTATGAACATTATGAATATTCTAAGAAGAAGGCATAATTTATAATATCACACAGATTCCGGCGAATACTTTTGTTTATGTAATGCCGAATAAAACGGTAACAAAGTCATGCGTTTTAAAAAACATCCCCTTAAACAGCAACTTCGAAAATAAGCTGTTTTGGATATAGATTCCGAGACAAAATAGGTCCACAACCTATAACTGTGCTGTCCTAACAAATTAAAAATAGTTTCGTATTCTATACCCACACGGGCAGAAAAGCCAAAATTTATTGATTTACCTACACTTACGTGTATAGCAATAGTATTTGTTTACTATCATGATTTATTTTCCATTCCTAACGAATACCACTCATAAACGAATCCCAAAACAAGATGGTATTATATAGTCGGTAATAAAAATGCTTTTGCAATGCATGTAACAATTTTGAGGAATTCACGAATTTTTTGTATCAAAAATTCGAATAAAGTTAGTACTTTTCTTCTTTTTATTCTTTAGTATCATATAAATCAGAGCTATATTAAATTATATATATAATTTAATATTCATAGGCTCTGAGGCTCGATGATAGGTCTCGTCAGCGTCATATTTTGATAGCGATTTGCCGTTGCATAAGATGGTTTATCAAATTTCATCATGAATGCGGAAGCTTGTAACTTATAAATAAGCTAGATGATCCCCGCGACTTATCGGATCAAATTGTGACTCTAAACCATTGTTGAATCCACCTGAACAACAAAAAAAAAACATCAAAATCGGTCCAGCCGTTTAGGAAGAATTCAGACACACCTAGTCACTTATAAAAAAATTATAAACATAAACGCTTTCACACTCACAGCCCAAACTAAGTCCGATGACTTGTGTCGTCCGAAAACATTCACATCACACACAATCACAACCAGAACCACAAACACTGATTTTCCTTGGAGAGAAAACTTGTGTTCCCGACGGGAATCGAACCCGATACCCCTGCTTAGAAGGCGAATAAAGATAAATGAATAAAGATAATATATATTACATTTATTATTTTCTAAAAAAAAGTACTAAGGTAGATACTTACTTTGTCTAGATATACACTAAATTTATACAGTTACAAATAACAACGTCTCATGTAATAACAATTTAAAAAATATGATTATTTTTTCAATCTCTGATAGGGCAGCATTCCTCCACCAATCAGCCAAAATGAAAGGATAAGATTCTATATATTTTCATTCTTCTCTGCTTTTGATAAAATTAATTGTGTACGTAAGAATCTTAAAGAAATATGTATGTGGTCCTTACTTACGATGCATTTTTTTAAATTTCAGATAAGCAATATCATGTCGCGATCAATTCTCAAGTCTCAAAAATAAACATCAATTGCAGTTACATAATAAGGTAAAGAAACTGAAATGGATGCACCACTTAAAAAATATTTTACGTCATTCCTTCCGAGATCAGATATAAGTCACAGAAACCAACCAGGAACTGTCGATAAATCTGAATTACCAAGAGAAGTTCAAGTTAAACTATCTAAAAGATCAAAAACAAGGCGTTTATTAGCATATCTAATAAGTAAAAAGAAAACAAAAAACCTGGCTAAAAGCATCCATGTTAAACTAAATTCTAACAGAAGCGCAGAAAATAAACCATCTACTTCACAAAACATTGCTAACCCACTGGTGAATCGCAAAATATCAAATGAACAGTCTTTACTTACCAAATTGAATGTTCATGTCAAAAACATGCATACAAATTTGGACAGCGTGGGTGTAGCCTTAAAACAATTGAAGGCTAGAATGGATCAAACTACCGATAATTTTGTAAATATACGCAACACATTTATAAAATTTTGCGGTCCAATGCATAAAATGGCTCCAGCGAAAGACTTAACGCAGTCTCCAAAAAAAGTTGTAAAACAAACTAAGAGGCAAGCTGAATCAGAGGAGTCTTCTGTCACAGTATCCGAAGATGAAAACTCTATTAATAAAAGCAATAACGACATCAATACGAGAAAAGTGGCTAAAGAGTTTACTAAAGAATTGACAGTTAGAAAAGATGAGATTTCCGAGGATTTTGATAAAAAATCGAATCTGATTCAAGAATTACCGATAAACGTACTTCAAAAAGAGTCTGAAAATGCTGTTCCGACTAATACTCAAAATATGACTGTGGAACAACATAAAAGAAAAGATAACGCTTTTAATATTGACAAAAGGAGAGAAGAAGTTGAAGAATTAATTGAAAAAAGAGAGAGAAAGAGAAGAAAAAAAAACGAATCAAAAATTATAGAAACAACCAAAAATGACACTATTAATGATGACGAAGATACATTACTCGTTCAAGAATTAACTAAAAGCAAATTATATATAGACGAAGAAAACTCTAAGATTATCGTTGATGATGATAAAGCGATGCTTACACAAGTATTACCTGATAAAAAGAATGAAGAAGTAAAAGAAATGCCTGAACATGTTAGTTCCTTTTCTTCTATATTGTCACGATCAATGCGTACTGATGAAAACACTGATCGAGTTAGAGGTGGTAGTAGTGACAATCATACAACGGCCGAAATTACAAATAGCGTCCAGGACGAAGTCTATAATATTAACTCAACAAGTGTGGTTTACGTAGTTGATGACGACAGTAACAACGGAGATGCACTGAAGGAAAAAATCGAAAAATGTATTGAATACGGACGAAGTACTAATGATACAAAGAAAGAAGTTATAGACCTTAATGATAGTGATGATGATGACTTTGAAGCTAAAGAAAAAGAACAACAGTTATGGAATGATAAACAAAAAATGCGAGAAGAAGCAACTCCAAAAGCTGTACAACAGTCTGTAACTAGTGTAAACAATCTCGAAAACAGAAAAATGCAAGAAGAAGTAACTCTAAAAGCTGTACAACAGTCTGTAACTAGTATAAACAATCTCGAAAACAAAAAAATGCGAGAAGAAGTAACTCCAAAAGCTGTACAACAGTCCGTAACTAGTATAAACAATCTCGAAAACAGAAAAATGCGAGAAGAAGTAACTCCAAAAGCTGTACAACAGTCTGTAACTAGTGTAAACAATCTCGAAAACAGAAAAATGCAAGAAGAAGTAACTATAAAAGCTGTACAACAGTCTATAACTAGTATAAACAATCTCGAAAACAGAAAAATGCGAGAAGAAGTAACTCTAAAAGCTGTACAACAGTCTGTAACTAGTATAAACAATCTCGAAAACAGAAAAATGCGAGAAGATGTAATTCCAAAAGCTGTACAACAGTCTGTAACTAGTATGAACAATCTTGAAAACAGAATAATGCGAGAAGAAGTAACTCCAAAAGCTGTAAAACAGTCCGTAACTAGTATAAACAATCTCGAAAACAGAAAAATGCGAGAAGAAGTAACTCTAAAAGCTGTACAACAGTCTGTAACTAGTATAAACAATCTCGAAAACAGAAAAATGCGAGAAGATGTAATTCCAAAAGCTGTACAACAGTCTGTAACTAGTATGAACAATCTTGAAAACAGAATAATGCGAGAAGAAGTAACTCCAAAAGCTGTACAACAGTCCGTAACTAGTATAAACAATCTCGAAAACATAAAAATACGAGAAGAAGTAACTCCAAAAGCTGTACAACAGTTTGTAACTACTATAAACAATTTTGAAAACAGAAAAATGCGAGAAGAAGCATCTCCAAAAGCTGTACAACAGTCTGTAACTAGTATAAACAATGTCGAAAACAGAAAAATCCGAGAAGAAATAACTGTAAAAGCTGTACAACAGTCTGTAACTAGTATAGAGAATGTCGAAAACAGAAAAATCGGAGAAGAAATAACTGCAAAAGCTGTACAACAGTCTGTAACTAGTATAAACAATCTCAAAAACAGAAAAATCCGAGAAGAAATTACTGCAAAAGCTGTACAACAGTCTTTAACTCATATAAACAATCTCGAAAACGGAAAAATGCGAGAAAAAGTAACTCCAAACGCTGTACAAAAGTCTGTAGCTAGTATAAACAGCGTAGAGAACGAGAACAGCAAACATTTTCAAGTTAATGATCGGGCGCGGATATTACAATATTACGTGTACGCATCAGAGCTTGTAAAACTTTTGCCTGAAGAAATAATAGAAAACTGCTTAAGAAATTCTATGAACTGCGAATCATTGACTCGAAATTTACTGGCGCAAATAATTAATTTGAAAAAATTGGGGGATTTAAATCAGCATACTATGACGGTGGTTTCACATTTTGTCAAAGAGCATGGAACTAAGATGAAATGGTACATAATCAGTAATGACGGTCATAAAAAAATGTATTAAAGAAAACATTATTATCACAAACTTAATATGACTATTTATTTAATTATATTCTGTGTATTTTATTATAGTTTTTAGGACTAAATGTATCTAAACTTAACTAAATCTATCTTTTACAATTTCTAAATTCTACATTTCATTTAAAGAATATAAGATTAGGAAAGTATTGTAAAAGTATAAGTGTGTTCAAATATATGCTCCAACAGAGGTTAGAGACGAGTTTTACAACAAATTCAACTAGATTATACCAAACTTGTATAAAGCATTTATTATAATGGGAGACTTCAACAGCAAAATTGGTAAGAGGAATAAAAACGAGGACAATATATTTGGACCGTACTTAACTGGAAAAAGGAATAATAACGGACGAATATTGATTAATTTTGCATTAAAAAATAACCTATATATCATGAATAGCTACTACAATACAAAACATGAACGAATGTCTATTGTAGTAGCCATATGGATGTCACCTGAGGGGAAGACAAAAAATGAAATAAGTTACATTCTCACAAACAAGCCTAGAGTGTTTTTGAGTATTGATGTTGTTAATCAATTTATACTCACTTATAGTGGAAAGATGAACACATTAGAAACAAAAATACTGCGGGGACAGGGGCGAGGATAAGAATGCAATGTTAGCAAAATGCATGCATGCCCCGCGCTCGCCCCTGGCCTGACCAGTCGTCTCTCTCTACACCTTCGTTCCGTGTTCATGGGTTAACTAGCTAGTACCTACCTTGTAACCTACATACGTAATTTTGTGTAAGTAATTGTGAACACAAAGAATAGACATTTACTCGTGCATAATTTTTTATTGGTACTATCCCGCTAGGCACCCAATAACACACACTAAAAATCTTTGTGTAATGTTTGCCGATGACGCTACCGTATTTGACAAAGTTACATATTACAATATGTATGCATTTTAATGATTTTAAGAACTAAATATTATTTCAAAAAAATTATATTTAAATAGCCGTAATATTCACAAACTCTTTATTAGGTTTTAATGTGTCGTTTACTTCTATCTCGAGGTTATGAATAGTAGTTTCTTGGGTTACAAATACGGTAGCGTCATCGGCAAACATTACACAAAGATGGTTAGTGATTTGCGGCAATTCATTCACATACATGAGGAACTGAAGCAGTCCAAGGATACTTCCTTGTGGAACTCCTACTAATGTGTTTTCGAACTGGGATTGTATGTTTTCTACCATTTTAATGTTTATATTGTATACATCTAAAACTATTGACTGGTTCCTGTTACTGAGACATGACTGGAATAAAGATAACGTTGTCCCTCGTATCCCTACAGCTTCTCATTTATTTAACAAAATGTTGTGGTCAACCCAGTCAAAAGCTTTTGATAGATCTATGAATAGAGCAACACTAGTTTTCTTTTCGTTCAGTTTCTCTCAAACCTGCTTGAACATGTTAAATATTGCTAAAGAGGTATTTTTCCTTTGCTTGGGCGCTTTTTTCAAATAGCAAACTTTTTAAAGCGCTTTTCGTTTAGACGCTCACGTCTACCGTCAAACGCAGTCTGGTTTATTTTATGGCCACACGGAGGTCTGGAAGGCGCTATACGCGATAAGACCGCCTTTAATAATGTATTATTCCTAAAAATTGTTTAGTTGTTCACTTTACAAACTTGTATTATGTTATTTGGTAGAATAATGTATTCAGTTTTTCATTCCGTTTCCGAAAAGTTTCTAAGCAATTTCTGGTGAAAATTGTTACAGTCGTTTTCCAGATTTCTAAATAAAAGGTTTTTACTTGGTAGGTTCGGACTTGATATACAAAGAGTGCAGGGCGCGCGCCTCAGCCGCTGCTGCTGCCACTGCATTAATATGCTCATTGTATTTTGTTACACTAGAGCCTATATACGTCGGCACCGCGGGGGAAGAGTTACGGACGCGCTCCCGCCGCTCGGCCGCGCGCCCGCGACTCAAGTATATTTTGTTCGTTAGGCCCCATACATTTTATCTTCACAGCGCCATGGCTGCGCGCCTTAGCCGTTTTGTATATCAAGTCCCTTAATGTTACCACTTGTATTCATCCACCATCACCGGTTTATGGTCATTAAGTACCTCTCCACCAGCACACATTCGTAACAACTCGAGATCTACGGCAACCTTCGACGACGTTGTTCCGGCAATTCTATTGTTCGTCCGCTAATTGAATCGATGCCACTGATAGATTGTGTGCAAAGCCTGGTTACACCTTAACGAAGGCTTTTCAGTATATAAACCGAGGCTTTTAATAGAAACGAGAATAGGTATTAAGAATTTTTTAGCTTTTTAATCGATTGTTTACGTTAATACGTAGTCGGTAAAAAAAACATCAAAATATTACATTTAATATCAAAATAAATATTTGAAAATGCATGTAACTGGGTTCGAACAATTTTAAACGCGGCCATTTTGACGTTCTTTATCTGACATCGAGTATCCAATTACCGTCAAGGAAAGTTGACCACTCATTGACATCAACAATTTGTGAACTGACGTCAAGCATTAAAATAAGATAGAAATGTTAAAGGTGTAATTAACTTAATAGCTATAAAATTAAAAAATAAACACTTAACCTATACCTATATGTATAACTTATGCGTATTCTATATTAAGGTCCCGGCTGATTCGCGAAATACTTTTAAGTACTAATATTTTTAATATTTAAAAGTAAGTTACTAATACTTCTTTTTATAAATAAACCAATGCATGCTTACCGCAAACAAGACAGGTAAATGTTATCGAAATAAGATAGACAACAAAAGCTTATAAAGCGACAGACCTACGGTACTTAAGCTGCAAAATAGTTGGGTAATATAAAAATATCAGTCTTTATTCTGTTGTAAGGTGACAGAAGAAACATTCGATGTTGGTAAGCATCGCACTTTTGTTTTTGTTTGAGCGAGCGCGAAGCGTCTCCATTTCAGTTTGAGAAAAACTTTTGTATGTCCAGATTTCCAGTTGTTCTCCTCTACAGGTCACATTTCTACACCGTTTCTTGTGAAATTTTGTGAGCCCTTGCACGAATATTAAATTGTTTCGTAACGTTATCGTATCGAATGTACTAGATGAATGTTTTCTCACCGACAAATTCTAAGTGAATAAAGTTTCGTAAGTTCTCGATAGCTTTACGATAGCCAGCTCCTAATGTCAAAAACAAGGTCCGTGCTCGCGATTTTCGTACAAACTGTCTCAAGCAACGTTAACGTGACGATACGAAGGCGATAGGAGAGTTGTCAAAAGCATTCGTGCTGCCAAATTTAGTTCAATTTACGCACTGTAGAGGCGCTGATCAAATTTAATACAAATAATTGACGCTTACGACCGAACACTATCGCTATTCGTGCTTGGGCCACAGGTTTGATGATAGTTATATAGATTTCTTAGTCGATTCAGTTTTTGATTTTTTTTAATGGCGGAGAAATGGGTTTGATACGTAAAACCTATTTCAGACATTTTTAAAAAATACGCAAGGTCTTCAGCTCACAGAGCCGCTAGTTAGATAACCACTGGTTACTAAACCATAAGTAACCTTCTTAGGTTACTCTCTTGAGTAGCCCCGGCTTCCGTAACAGATCGTTAGCGCTGTAACAATGAACAAATCGAATCTGTCACGGCGCCCGCGCACTCGTTTACAACAAATTACGGCGCATCTGTTAGCCGGTGGAAGCTACGGTGGAACAGCTTAGTTAAATTACTTGTTTCCATCAATCCTTTGGATTCAACTGCTGTTCTAGAGTCCAATGAAAATCAAGGAACAACCTATTTGGTTGTCTGGAAGAGATCGCTTTTAGCGATAAGACCGCCGATTGTACACTATAATTTAAGTTTTGTTATTTTGAGTGATTTATGTAAGGTGTGACAATAAAGCGTTATCTATCTATCTATCTATCTATTTTTGTGAGCGGTTACCGATACGCCTTATTTCTGATAGCCCAGATCAAAATTTTCTTTCTAAATTACCTATAATCCCAATATAAACAAAACGTAAAAATGGTTCGCCTTTATATATCTTTTAATTAGTCTGTATTTCAAGTAAGTAAATAAATTATAGGAAACGTTATTATTTATTTAGATCAGAATGTATAATTCTGTCTTCAGAGCTATTTAGGTAGAGTAGTACATGACTTATTAGGTGCAATAGAACTAAAAATAATTATTATTCTGTATTTAAAATGATAAAAAAATAAAATATTTTATTATTATTTTTTATTATCTTTATTTATATATTAAAAATAATGAGTTGAAAAACTTAAAAAATAAATTCGCCTATTTTCAAAACAAACTAAACTTTAGGTTAGTTCAAAGAATATACTAAAATGTATTGCAAGATAGAAAAGCCAGAACTTCACCTCACCTACGCACACGCCTTAGACGGCTCACACTTGTGAGGTTTGTGCCCTCATGATACGAAGTAGAATTTGTAGATACAGCGAAAAATTATAAAATGAAAACTCTGGAATCATGACTTACATTTTAGGAGAGAGGTTTCAAATGTAATTGAAGCTCGACTCTTATACCTACATTTTCATTTTAACTAAATTAATACGAAATACCAGTATATTTAGCCGACAAATTCGAAAATTGGCGCGTCACATGTTGGAGACCTTTCTGGGGCGTAGAGCTGAATCACGCAGTACCTACGCATACACCTACCAGAGACACCTACAAAAGTTTAAGATATCTGGATTATCTGGGTCGGCGTCGCTTATGCTGCGTCGCGTCGCGTGGCGTAGATCTAGTGTAGCTCTAAAAGGCTAGTCACTATATAATTAACCATTTGATAGCGCATGAGGCTAGATTTCTTTCATAACAAAATTCTCCATCGGGCGAAGACGGCGAGGTAAATTGTATGCTTGAGATCGGCAGATGCGTCCATTTGATTATCCAATCCGTGCTTGTGATTGGCCAATGCGTTGTCCGTTGTATAACAACCAATCATAACAACTGAATGGATGCTTTCGTGAAGGAGGAAAGTAGCAGTAGAAAGCAGTAGCAGTTGAGTTTCCTGACGTACGCAGTCCCAGCTTGGTACGGACTCTTCTCGGCAAAAAAGAAGGCTGCTCTCCAGGCGCAGCAAAACATGGTTCTTCGTAGAATCACCGGAGCCGCAAGATACGTCAGAAACTCGACAATAGATAAACCCTTCATATGGAATCCGTAGAGAAGTTTGTGGTCCACCTTGCCATGGCAATAATATTGGCATTCCACAAATGCGCACGAAGCGTTTCGATTCCACATTCAATGTGCGAACTGCTAAGGAATGGACCTCCTTGCCTGAGTCGGTGTTTCCTGATGAGTACAATATGGGAGTCTTCAATTCTCGAGAGAATATGTACCTTCTAGGCAAGCTTGCTTCATCGTTGACCACATCGTGGCTTACCATCAGGTGAGATTGTGGTGAAAAGTTTGCCTACCTTGAATTAAAAAAAAACGTACGTGCGTCACGTGTGCATAGTGTAATTCTGGCTTAATAGTTAGTACATACTAACCTCATACCCGAGTTTAGAAGCGAAAGATAAAAGATGGCGTTGTTTATTTTGTATATTTTCCAAAAACTATGGATTTTTCGAGTATTAATGTGTATTAATGGTGGATTATTAACCGTTAATACTAAGTGAACGTGCATAAGTGTAGACAAATCAAACAAAGTGGAAAAACGCGATTTTTGCCTTGGCTCCAAAACTCCAATAGAAGTTCTAGTACAGTTTCTACCACTTTACTAGGGCATGAATTGACTATGACTGGTCCTTGACTCTTTTACTTGACTTTGACTGTGACTTGTGACTAGAAATTTTAATATGAAATATACTTGGAATATTATATTATTAATAATTGACACTGGCTAATTCACAAGATTACGAAGCCCAATAAAGAAAATTATTAAACGCAAGCAAAGCTTAAAAAAAACCGACTTCACCGCTTTATATTCGGAACATTGATCAGATTAGATGTACTTAACACGCATTATTGATGATATTTCAAGAACTACTGATCAGATCTTGATCAAATTTAAATGGAACCAATTGGAAAGCAACATATTTCAAACAAAAAAATCGTTTCACGTGGAAAAAAGTTATGAGGTAAAACACACTAAATAATTAAACGCAAGCAAAGCTTAAAAAAACCGACTTCACCGCTTTATCATCGGAACCTTGATCAGATTTAATGTATAAACAAGTATTATTGAGTATAACTCAAAAACTAGAGATCAGACCTTGATCAAATTTTAATGGGACCACATAAAAAGCACCAGCATTCAAATAAAAAAAGAATCACGAAAATCGGCTCAAAACGAAAGAAGTTATGAGGTAACTTTTGAAGTCGGGTAAACCAGAACATCGTCAAAGTACGCATTATTCGTCACAAAATAGACATTATTGACGATATTTCAAGAACTACTGATCTGATCTAGATCAAATTTAAATGGGACCAATTACAAAGCAAGATCTTTCAAACTAAAAAAAAAAAATTTGAAATCGGCTCATGTGGAGAGAAGTTATGAGGTAACACCAATAAAAAGAAAAAATACATTCGACTTGAGTACCTCCTCCTTTTTTGTGAAGTCGGTAGAAAAATTCTTATACCCTTTTCATATATCAAACACAAACAGGCTTGAAAATCTTAAAATCAATTCTCTTATATAGCCCGTATTTTGCGATGGAGGTGCGCTATGGCCAATGGTTTATTGCCTTACTTTATGAGTACAGTAATTACCTCCGTACCGCGTCTGACGGGATAAGTATGGACGTTACAGAATGATGACATGGACGGTAAAATGTTCGCAACTTATTGATTGCTTACATTATTCTCAAACTTAATGACTGCGATGTGACTGGTGTAATGAAATTCGAGCTGTGGCAACATTAAAGCACATTCTAGGAATTTTAGAGTTTTGACGCGAAAGTGAAAAAATGGGATGTTGATATTGTATAATTTTCCAAATTCTTCGAGTGTTAATGTGTAATAATGGTGGATTATTAGCCGTTAATACTTAGTAAACGTGCAGGGTGCCGGAAATGTTAACACCAAACTTACAATCAAGTATGGTATGTAGGTACAGTTTATATAAGTATATTAGTAGTAAGTGTAAATTTAAGTCATATTTTTGTATTTCTCCGTTTAATAAGTTAACTCAAATAAATTATAAGATTTATCACATATCTTATAATATTTTTTTTAGCACTCGTAACAGAGAGCAGTCAGGGCAACCTAGCACGAACGCTAACTCTTGTGTTATTGAAATTGGTTTTTGTTTTTTTTTCTAAATAGGTATAATCTTAGATAAGTTCTAATTAATAGGTATATCCAAAATTATACTCAGATAAGAATATAGCATAAGAAATTGTTATGTAATTGTTTTGGAAACAAATCTGTTTTGGATTTGAATCTGAATTTTAATACCTAGCCCAGGGGTCGGCAACCTTTTGAGTCTGAAGAGTCAAAAATTACAATTTTCAAAATTTCAAAGTTTTATAGAGCCACAATTTTTTTTCTTTTCAACAATTATCCTAAATGCCAACAATAATACCTACTATACTATGAGTATCGTATGTTAAACGCTATGCACGCGTAATACCTACCTAATTATCCCATAATTTACTTGTTTCAAATGTATAAATGTACTTTTTTGGCACCTTTGGAGGCTTGTTAATGGCTCGATAGAAATGGTGCCTAAGCCTCGTTAATCGATTCAGAACGTTTTTTTAAATTTTTTTTTTTTATAATATTTGCGTATGGAACTCAAGAGCCGCAGCTTCAAATCCGAAGAGCCGCATGTGGCTCGCGAGCCGCAGGTTGCTGACCCGTGACCTAGCCAATTAACACAAATATTCCTTTGGAAGAAAAATAGTGGCCCTGCCGGGAATCTAACCCAGGACCCGTGGTGTAGATTGCAAAGACTTGCTCACTGCGTCAACAGGGTCCTTAACGGGATTATGGTGCACAATATATCAATGCTCTATGGATCTGCAGTCGTGACTCTTGAGTGGTCGTGGTATCATAATGATGGTGGTTGGTAGTCAGAGTTCTGGTTCCTGGTTATAGCAGCATTTGCGATGTTCCTCCATTGTTCCGGCTGCTTGCGTAATTGCGTTATTATTTGAATTAGACGATATGCTGCTGACAAAACTATCAATATTTCACTCAGCGACGCCATGTGCCTAGAAAGAAGAACTAAAGTGGGTAAGTTTAAAAATAAAATGGACAACTGCGAGCCTCTCTTGCGCATGGAGGGTTCTATACAAACTTGGTTGTCAAATGCTTGCCTATCGAGCATAAAAAAAATTGTTCTTCCATTAAGATAATCGAGTTCAAACTTTCTTGCTAGGCGAAACCTAAATTTGCGAATCTGAGATTAGTCATTAATTTTTATGAGTGGCTCTATGGGGCCCATGTATATAAGCAATTTTGAAGTAAAGTTTGAAGATTTTTGCTTGTTTTAAAAAGAAAATTACAAATCACCATTATTCAATCATTTACTGTTACGTCTACTGTGAGAGTTTGTTTCCTGCTTAATTTCACGATTTTATGTCTACGGGAAGTATTAGTTGTGTATGCAGGTTTCAACTAATTTGCAACTGTCAATGTTGGTCATTATTTTTACATATAAATAGAAGAGAGAATAGAGCGTTATTCAACGCCTATTTGAAAAAAAGAGCCTTGACTTGATTTCAAGCTTTCCATTTTTTAACTCTTACATACTTTCATTGACCTCAGATTGTAATAAATACAATACTAATACGAGTAAGACTAAATTAAATCTAACCAAAATAATTACAAAACTTACAAAATAAGTACAAAACTTAATCTAATAGACCGCCGCCAGTTTGCAAAATGTCCAAAATGCTCGCAGCATTGCCACGTTGAATGGCAATGTAAGGGTTCTTTTTTAGGTACAGAACGCTGAAAATGAAGAGTGGGTAAATTCCAAGGAAGTCATGCCATCCTTTCTTTTTTCAATGCAATATTCCTTATGTATGTTATTATCCTTAGAGTATGTTGCAATAATAAGCATAACTATGTATGTTTTTATAAGAGAACCGGGTCTTATCGCGCTTTTATTTTCTAAATAACCTCTCGTGACCACGGCCGCTGCAACCCTGCCGAAACGTCGAGCTTAGTCAATATAATGTCATTTTGCCTAGCCCCATCTCTCGTGATCACGGCCGCTGCAACCCTGCCGAAACGTCGAGCTTAGTCAATATAATGTCATTTTGCCTAGCCCCATCTCTCGTGATCACGGCCGCTGCAACCCTGCCGAAACGTCGAGCTTAGTCAATATAATGTCATTTTGCCTAGCCCCATCTCTCGTGATCACGGCCGCTGCAACCCTGCCGAAACGTCGAGCTTAGTCAATATAATGTCATTTTGCCTAGCCCCATCTCTCGTGATCACGGCCGCTGCAATCCTGCCGAAACGTCGAGCTTAGTCAAAATAATGTCATTTTGCCTAGCCCCATCTCTCGTGATCACGGCCGCTGCAACCCTGCCGAAACGTCGAGCTTAGTCAATATAATGTCATTTTGCCTAGCCCCATCTCTCGTGATCACGGCCGCTGCAATCCTGCCGAAACGTCGAGCTTAGTCAAAATAATGTCATTTTGCCTAGCCCCATCTCTCGTGATCACGGCCGCTGCAACCCTGCCGAAACGTCGAGCTTAGTCAATATAATGTCATTTTGCCTAGCCCCATCTCTCGTGATCACGGCCGCTGCAACCCTGCCGAAACGTCGAGCTTAGTCAATATAATGTCATTTTGCCTAGCCCCATCTCTCGTGATCACGGCCGCTGCAATCCTGCCGAAACGTCGAGCTTAGTCAAAATAATGTCATTTTGCCTAGCCCCATCTCTCGTGATCACGGCCGCTGCAACCCTGCCGAAACGTCGAGCTTAGTCAATATAATGTCATTTTGCCTAGCCCCATCTCTCGTGATCACGGCCGCTGCAATCCTGCCGAAACGTCGAGCTTAGTCAAAATAATGTCATTTTGCCTAGCCCCATCTCTCGTGATCACGGCCGCTGCAACCCTGCCGAAACGTCGAGCTTAGTCAATATAATGTCATTTTGCCTAGCCCCATCTCTCGTGATCACGGCCGCTGCAATCCTGCCGAAACGTCGAGCTTAGTCAAAATAATGTCATTTTGCCTAGCCCCATCTCTCGTGATCACGGCCGCTGCAATCCTGCCGAAACGTCGAGCTTAGTCAAAATAATGTCATTTTGCCTAGCCCCATCTCTCGTGATCACGGCCGCTGCAACCCTGCCGAAACGTCGAGCTTAGTCAATATAATGTCATTTTGACTAACCTCATCTCTCGTGATCACGGCCGCTGCGACCCTACCGAAACGTAGAGCTTAGTCAATATAATGTCATTTTGACTAACCTCATCTCTCGTGATAACGGCCGCTGCAACCCTACCGAAACGTCGAGCTTAGTCAAAATGATGTCATTTTGACTAAGCTCGACGTTTGGCGAAGATACCAGGTTTTCTAATTAAACATGATTGCAGTTCGCGAAAGTTTAAAAAATTCAACTATGTTTGTATACTTAGAATATACGCAGTCAAATACCTCGTTACAATTAGCAGAAATAAGCTTTCCTACTACATCATTAAGTTCAAATTATAACTAACAACTCTATAATAAAGCTTGAGAAATATAAAGGCAACCATAATTACATATCGCTCGAGTGGATTTCTTAATCAATGCATTTGCCGTCACGTATTAACAACTCTGTCAATAGTGAATTGTGGATCATTATGAGCTAATTACGTTTGGAATTATGTTATTAAGCTTAATTACTGTGTAGCTGTGATCTATGAAGTACATGTAGTGAAGCAAAGAAATGTGTTTGTGTGTAATTGTAAGTAAAAAAGATGCTTAAGGAGCATCTACATGTACTGTAGTACACAGAGAAGCATCTTTTTTTGCGCTAAAAATATAGGGTGAATTGGGTTGTTTTTGTTACATAAATATAACATATTACATATACATGCGTTCACAGTCACAGCCCCACACTACGTTGATGACTCGAATCGTGGATGCCGGTAATATTACACAATCATTCCCAGGACCACAAATACAAATTTCCCTGAATCGAACCCGGTACCTGCTGCTTAGAAGGCGAACACGCACCCAAATACACGAGCACAGCAGACAGTTTAGACTTTTAAATATTCTAGTGCTTTCACAGGTATGTATTGCACAACTGATTTTATTTCAATTAAAAAAACTTTTATTTCAGGTAAATTTTAAAATAACACATTACGCATTCACACTCACAGCCCCACACTAAGTTCAAAGAGTTGTTAAGTGGGTGCCGGTAACATTTACATTACACACACATTACATCCAGAATCAGAAGCACAAATATTCGTAGGGAAGGAATTTGTGCTCCTGCCGGGAATCAAACCAGGACCCACGGCGCAGAGGGCGGAGACCTGTCCACTGCGCCAACTGTTGCGTCATGGGTAAATTAAAGCACCCGTACATACATACATACATACATACTATTACTAATACAAAATTAAAACTTAAGAATATGATAATAAGTAAAGAGCACTTGACAATAAAGTCAGTATTTAATATTCAAATGAAACAAGTCCAAGATGTTAATATTAAAATAATTAATAACATGTCAATATATTTTTTTTTATCAGTTACATCCAATAGGATACGTCAACTTGTGCGTGCCCCTCGCCCAAACGTGCACATCAAGCTAGCCGCGTTCCCACGCTGTATAGCGAGAAAATAAATTTAATATTCAAATAATATTAAATATATTTCAAGTTATGTACTCGTAGCTAGGTAGCTAATTATAGCGGGGGTTCGTAACGGCTAATAGCCTGTTCCAAAGCGAGGCGTAGTATTTTTTGTGTAGATCGACCGATATTGAAGCACAATGCGCCAATCAATACGGTATATAATTAAGTGTCAGTCCATAATCAATGGATATTGTTGTAAAAACCACTATGTAGACCTCACAACACTTCTTTTTTCTTTTAATTTTGGCTTCGCTATCTTGTGCATTTAGCCAGTGTCACGTAATATTATATTTCAAGTGTATTTCATATTAAAAGTCCTAATCACATGTCACTGTCAATGTCAAGTAAAGCAGTCAAACTCCAGTCATAGTCAAGTCATCCCCTAGTGAAGTGGTAGAAACTTTACTAGAACATTTATTGGAGCTTTGACGCAAAATCGAAAATAACGTTTTTCAATTTTGTATGATTGTTTACACTTATACACGTTTACAAACTATTAACGGTTAATAATTCACCATTATTACATATTATTATGAAAATTCGAAGAATCGCAAGTTTAGTATAAAATACAAAATCAACAACGCAATTTTTTTCACTTTCGCGGCAAATTCTCTTAGATTTAGATTTGTTTGTGAAACTTCTTTAACGGCGTTGTGCACTTTTTGGGATGGGTAAAAAATGTTAAACTTACGTCACGTGACCTGATCGAAAATTCGTAAGACGGAGGAAGGAGAGTAAGTAATATCATCTCTTTCTACCGCGCAGCGGAAATGTATGCCTGCTCCTGCTGTTTACAACGTTATTGTTTGCACAACCCGTTGTTTTTTTTTACTAGGAGTTTTTTCTTCTTTCTCCTTTCACAAGTTTTGTGCATGGCCAGTATCGCGTTTATCGTGATGCTTTAAAACTGGGATTACCTTATTTACTGACTCCTCATTAAATTATGAACAAAATTAAAGAGAATACAAGTTCTCGATAGGATGATGTAGTTACTAATCCTCCGCCCAATAAGTAGTAGATTGGTGTATTTTTTGTCAATAAGTTATGTGATAAAAATAAGGTTTATCATGAAACTGGATCATCAGCCCAGTTTAAGGGTAGATGATCTCTACGAAATTAATATACAATACATTACAAAACGCTTTATTGTACACCAAAAAATTAAAATTAATGACAATTAATATATTAAGTACATCAATTGTGGCAGTACAATGAATGCAATATACTAATACTACAGGAACTCCGGGCTTATCTTTTATTTCTTCGTTCTCAAATATCAGTTTCTTACATTCTTAATAAATCATTTTGAATGCAGCCAATTTTTGTTGTTGCCAGTTGCTAGTCATTGCACAGACTATTATTAGGTTTGTTACGTTTTCTTTAATATGTATTAAATTACCTTTTTTTTTGGTTGACATTTCAGCAAAACATTAGAGATACTCCGAGTAAACAATTATGACTATTTTTCATCAGGCGTCTATAAGGACAAGAATAAGGGACTTCAGAGTTTGAAATTAAAAAATCTAACTGCAAATGGCAAGCGTGAAGTTAACCATCAGGCAAGCGAATTGCTCCCATCTCATATTGAAATAATAAGTCAATATACTAAAAAGTTTAAAAACCCGACAGCGTAAGAAATATACTAAGTTACTTTTTTTTATTTCCCGCTTTTTCTTTAATAATACTTATTATCACAGCTTTATTATAAGTCCTAAATGGTAATTCAAAATTAAAACTTTCTTAAAATAAAAACACTATGAAGATTAAAACAAATCCATTGACGTAAGAATCGTCAAAATCAGCCCACAACTTTTGTCTCTGGAGACCTACCAAGAAACAAATAAAAATTACGTAGACCGATAAACGCAATACCCTCCTTTGCGTTGCGCAATCGGGTGAAAAGTAACTTTTTATCACCTTCACCATGATATTATGTCAGACAGACCACCAAAGCGACTGCTGTCAATACAAGATATACGATGACAAGCCAATGCGTCTTTCCGATCTCGTCGTGTTACAGACAAGCCAGGACAAGTTGACAGGATCTCACTATAATATATAATAGCTTATCCCACTATGTTCGTTTTCCATGACCTTCTAATTCCAACATTCAACCTATTAACAATTACAGTGACACCTGATGCATGACATGATTTTCTCATGTATAATTTTGAAACCTACAGTGTGTAAAGTTTACTCATGTGTTTACACTTATACCGATCTAAAGACATAGAAATTGCTAAAAAAGTTTGGAATCTCTAAAACCAAACTTTTTATACTGGATAACACTGATCGCAAAAAAACTTCGAAACATGTCAAATAAGTAATAACATTTGACATTCGCTCAAAATACAAAATTGTTGTTCTTTTTTAATAGTAGTAGCGGCCAGTCTAATAGGAATTAAAATGAGTACGGTAAAAAAAAGTTCACAACGTATCTATCCTCTTTGTACACGGAGTTCTTCCACGGGGTTCTTCTAAATATGGCAAGAGAATTCCTGTTTATAAATACCAAATTTTAAGGGTTCCATACCCAAAGGATGCAAAGGAGACTCTATAAAAGGTTGCTAAGCTGATGCCGTCTGTCTGTGCTACATTTAATTGGACTGCATATCTTTTGAAATCTACAAGTATTCTGGACAAACTTTTCCCATTATAATAAAAAGATTAAATGTAAGATGCTTAAACAAAAAACATATTTTTTCAATGTTTTTTTGCTCTATCTTAAAATCGGTAATACATACAAGATTAGATAACTTAGAATTATTAATTTAAAACTCTAAAATAAAAAAGACAAGCTCCATTGTGTGGCGGTATACAAACCCTCGGTGAGCGAATCCGAGTCGCACTTAGCCGCCTTTTTGCATAACTCTCACCAAAGCTTATAAAAATCTTGCATACTGCCATTAGTTCTCTTGATAAACATCGACACCTGAAAGCGGTATTCAATTAAAGAGATATAATCTATGCGTAAATTAGTGCAGCGCTTAAGTGATGATAAGTATCGGATGGAGCGAATTTCTTCATGGGAAAATTGATATCTTAGGGTTTCCCTTATATACAAACAATATTTAACCTTATAGTTAGCAAACAAATACAAATATTACTTTAAAAAGATTTTTAAATCAAGCTTTTATCGGTTGTAAATAAAAAAAATACTTATAAGTGATTCAGATAACTTAATATCAGGACGGTTCAGAAGTTTCTATGGCCTTATTCCGTCAACATAATCAGATCATGGTACCATATCATTGTATTGACACCGAAGGTACATAAGTGTACTAAATTGGAGTCCAATCGGACATCGGGAAGTGGGTGGATTAATTAGCTTGCAAGATTTGACATGTGATACTAAATAAAAGCTTGTAAAACATAGTTTGTAAAATAATATCCTCTAGTATGAGTATAAGTTGGGTTATTAGTCCAGTACTTAATACTTTTTAATTTTAAATGAATGAAAACGTAAAAAAGCTATTAAGTTAAAAATATTTTTATTTTTTTTGAGATGTGGTAAAGCATTTTGTGAGTTGCTCGCCTGGCTTGCTAAAGTAGCTTACCACCATCAAGTTGAAAGTCTGCCGCCAAGCCAAATACGGTGTTTCGGCAGCTATCCTTGAGAGCCTGCTTATTCTAGGTCTAGTGTGTTCACCAGCTTCGATCACATCGTCACTTACCATCAGGTGAAATAGTGGTCAAACACTAGCCTGTCACAAATAAAAAAAAAAAAAAATTGTTAAGACCAAACGAGGAAAATAAATTAGTACCGGGATAAAGAGATGAAAATGAATATTGGAGTAAACAAATGAATGCTGGGTCCACAAATAAATTTCGGACGTAAACAAATAAAACATTTGGTACCTAATTAAGTAGCTGTGTCCAGCGTGACTTCGTCTGTGTCGATAGGTTGTCAGCTATCGGCCTGCAAGTGCGTTATGTCCACTGTTATAGTACCTACTTGTAGTAACTAGGATTTGAATGCTGTATTTCAGTCACTAAGATAATTTTGTATATATAACGAGATTCTGCTATTAGAGACATATTCACTTTAGAACACAATATATATAGCGAAACTATTCGTGTTCTTATTATGGTCTGAGAATCGGTCAACATCTATTTTTCATACCCCTAAATGTTCAGGGTGGTCCAAACCAAATATTTTTTTCTTTTTTTGGACAAAAAATTTTTTTTTTATGATTCATATTTAAATAATATATATGGCAAAACAACGTTTGCTGGTCAGCTATAGTAATATAATTATAATGACTTTACCTGCTTATTATTATGTTGTTCATGTTCATGTTTGCCTAGTTCTACCCTGTCCATCAGAAGTACCTAATAAATAATACTTTTAAAATAAATAAAAAAAAACAATTCTAACTTTAATTTTATTTTAAACGGACAACTGTCCAAAGTTTCATCACAATCGGTTGCTTGTTATGGCAGCGCATCAAATACGAACAAACAAATATTGATTTTTGTGTATTAGAATCGCTGTTCTTACCTAGCTACATAATGATAATAATAATAAACCTGTTCAGCTCCGTGCCTTGTTCTCCCTCTTATTAATTAGTAATTAACTGGGATAACACGCCTGTAATGCTCGTGTAATTGTCCTTCATTACCATCTACCTGGTTTTATTCCACCTGCTGTTAAGTGATAAACATCGCTTAGAGAATTTCCATGTTGTTCTGATGCAGGAGTTTTAGTTTTTTTCTGTTCTATCTCTATATATAGTTCTATTCTGTATATAGTTCAGCGGGAGGATAAGATTAGGGAAGGCTTGTGTGTAAGTATTATATTTTCTTCATACACGCTCGGAAAGTGGGCCAATATTAACTCAAAAAGTGCGGTTGGCACAAGAATTTCCTGCTCAACAATGTAAGTTATTTTTTAAATCGAAAGTAGCTTCCAATATCCACCCGGTTCTAGTAGTTCTATAGAAATGTAACGCTAGTTCCATTATGGGACTAATGATTTTGTTTTCTCCCAGTAGTTCCATGGAACCTTTTTTTTTTAAACTATTATTTGCCTAAAAATCTTATTTCATTTATCTAAGGAGGTCAAAGCCAACAAATCCTTATATTTCCAAACTCATCCTCCTCATCAGTAACTTTAATAATAAATTAACTGGCCGCCATCAGAAAAAAAAAATCAGAATATTTTAAACAGATGAAAGATGACAAGGTGGGAAATATTCTAGGAACGTTTATTAATTATATTTAGTTTCTGATTTATTATATATTTTTTATTTCCACAATCTTTTACACCCTCGAGTTAGAAAGTTGACGGGTATAAATATGGTTTACAGTACTTGGGTAACAATTTACGAGTAAATAGTTACTAGAAGTCGTACTTATATCAAGCCTCAATTGTAAAACAGTTACTCCTAAAAATATCCAAGTAATCACCACAGACCAAGGCCTGGTCAGATTAGTCTCGCCTGGCCAGGGGCAAAGGTGTGAATCGACATTTAATAAAATAATTTATTGAACTCTAATGCGATTTTAATGACCAAGACCGCAACGAGCTGCGGAAGATTTTTTTCTTTGGCAATTCGAAACTCATGGTTAATGTAGGAAGTGAAATACCCTGAGACATATGTTTGTATGTAATCGTTGAGCAATTACTCAACAGAACAAGCGAGCTAAGTAAACTCTTATAAGATAGTATTATTATACAAATATACACTCTCTTTTTGCATTACTAAGTATTTTTAATAATTTATTTAGGTACTATATTATCTAAACTTGTTTTAGTTAAGTATAAATATTCGGCTATTTTGTGGTTTTAGTTAGTTTTTCTTAAACTCAGTACAATATTGATGTAAGTACGAGTAAGTACTGACAACTAAAAGACATAGGTACTTGCGGCGAGGGAGCCTGGTGACCTGTAATACAGGTTTTTTTAAAACCTACATCAGGCACCAGTCTCTCACAATACGGGTTACGTTATTGCTATACATTTAGATATATCCTCGAAAGCTAAGACCCTTTGTGAGTGAAAATAAATAATTATATTATTATTATTGACGTTCCATTTTGTATTACGATTGTTACGTCACCTTTCAGCCTGGGCCAAAATGCTTTCTTATGTCCGGTGAATGTCTGGCGGTTCTCCTCTAAAGGTCCCATTTCAAAATCGATTCTCGTGAAATGTTGTAATCAGGTTCGATAATTATATGGATTCTTTTTGGTTTATTCAGTTTTTGTAAATTTTCCAAATTTTACAAATTGAAAATTGAAAATTGGTGGTTTGAAAAAAAATAATATTTCTGTACATATTTCGAATAATACGTAAGGTCTTCAGCCCGGAGCAACTAGCAAAAACGTTTTTAATATTTCGTTACAGAATAGATATTTTAAACTATGGTTTTACTAGCTCGACCTTTCAGCAGAGTTGCATCGGGTTCGAGCCGTGGTCCCGTCTACGGTCGATGACAAAACATAATTACACTTTCTACGTAAGTAAAGTTTTCTGGAATCACATAATTTCGAGATTTGTTTTGGAATTTACCATCCCATCAAAATTTTTTAATGAGTGATTTTTTTAAAGGCAATTTATAAACGAAAACAATCATTTAAAGCAAAGAAATAATTGCGGTGAATGCATATATATTACATTCACATTATTATTGTCGCCAGTATTCTTATTGTGCGTAGTACTCACCTTTCTTTCAAATGGAACGCACTATGAAGTAAGCTTTCAATAGGTACAAGATCATCTTAACTGCATTCAAGTCGATGCACGCGAACCGATAGCGGCTCGTATCGAGACAATCAATTACTCGGACGCAATTCGATTATTGATTTCGTAATTAAATCGCACCGGTGGGCGTCCACACCATCGATATATTATCGACCATTCTTACAGATATTCTGTTGACTCTGGCAATTAAGATATTAAGGAAGTAATATTGGTATGTCGAACACACATGGAGTTGGCGGCATTTACAAACTCGAACAAACTCTGCACTGACTTCCGATGAGTCCGGCGTTGTAACTTGAGTGGACTGTTGATACTTACTTGAGTTTGTCGATATGATATTATGTAAGAGGTGTATGCATATACAGAATAAACCTCATGGCCCAGGTATTGGCATTGGTATGGTTTCCTATTCATCCACTAATAACGATATCATGCGATTAGTATATTTGCTCTATATTTGAACAAATTGATATCTTTTTCTGCCTTCCTCTGGAAAGTTTTCATGGATTCTAAAACAAAGTTTCTTTAAATTGCCTCAGTGTGATAAAAAAATGAATCAAAACAGGTTAGTCATTATTTTTTTATTGAAGATACGTAGTTTTACTGGGCTATCAGAGGAATCCTCGAATCCTCAGAGGGATACTTATCAAAGAGTTGTAATTATTATCATTACGAGCCATACTTTTGTTTATTCTGAGCTCGAGCATCAAATTGACTTTCGACTACAAACGGCCTAGTCTAGTATGTGGAGGTTTAGTAAGACTAACGTGGCATCTAGGTATAATAATACCTTAAGATAGACTTCAGCGAAAAACTTTTTTATTATTTAAAAAGTAGCTTGGTTCGATATTTATATTACCATGCTACACATCTCCTAATTCGGTAATGCTTTTCTATTGAATTTTTTGGGTTGGTTAGTTACTTTAATTGTAATTAAGTAGGTTGTTGCCTACCTAATATATATTTGTGGAAATAAGCACGTTTCAAAATTATTCAATCCACTGACTACATAAAACATTTAAATAATTCACCTTGTGAAAGCTACAATATTTTCGCAAGGCAATAAAAAACATATGCAAATGCTCGATAGCTTGTAAACATACTCTAAGCTTACAATGCATGTAATTTAGCCCGACCGCGGCTGACAGTCCGCATAAAAGAAGAAAGGGAGAATTTATGCGTTACAGCGCATACAAAAAGCGGCGAGATAACGTAATTATTTACCGAGCGATTGCTTTATTGCCACGTATGCAAACATTTTAACTTTAAACCTCGCACAATCGCCGGCCGTAAACGAGCACAAAAACCTCGGTGCTTAATCATGTCTCTCTTAATCGATTTTTGAAAACTCGATTCTTATTTTTCACTGCAACCGGCCGCATTAAATAATCTCGACGGCCAATGAGACTAAATTGCACACAATTTAATCGCACTCGTGTTATTGCCAAGCTTTAAAAACCAATTAACGATTAATTAAGGTCGCCGTTTATAGTTTTCGTAAGTGCCTCCGATGCGCAAGTGTTTTTCCTTTAATAGGCGCGGGTGCGTATGTCGAGGTCGGTCACATCGGATCCAATTTAGTGCAACAAATACGGCAATCGGCATACATAAAGAAATTCTCGCGTTCGTTACACCGAAAAAGGTTGTAGCATCACAATAGGCGGGCGAGACAGATATAATTGGGACCCCCTGTCTTAGGACGAGTGTCGGCTCATCAGTATGCGTGCGGGAGCCGGTCGCTTGGAGCCCGAGCCTATTCATCCGCGCCTCACAGCCAGATACAAATTGCCTTCGCCAGACCTTTGTACCACTGGAACGTGGTCTTTTTTCGTATTCGTAAACCCACGCGTGGATTACGTGTCGTGCCTTTTAATGCCCAAATGAGTAATTGACAATATGTCCGCGACTGTAACCCGACACCATAAGGGTAGTGACGTACCCTGCCAAATGGACCACTGATGTACGATTTAAAAGTTTGTAGCCATTTATAAGTCAATCATTGTCGCCAGGAAAGCTCGTTTGAAAACTTGCATTTACATTCCATTTATAGGAGGAGCACGTTTTCGACCACTTAAGTTGTCGTTTAAGGGAACCAGAATGAACAGACGACGATTGTCCATCAGTGGTAAGAGCTTTGAAACTATTGCATTCATTTACTGAGAAGTTCACTATATTCATTTCAAGTTACCCTTTTGTTGCAAATAAGGTAGCGTAAGATACGGTTGAAACTGTACAAAATAAACGAAACAAATGCAGATGCACTAACAAATTGCAATTTCACGTGTTGGTGCTATTTATACTAGCTCAGTTACATTGAAACAATAAATTTTAGATCAAAATTGCGTATTTACTTGCAAATGGGCTCTTAAAAGGCGCAAATTGAATTACCATCCACTTTGCATAAATGGTACGGAGATGGTGGTGGGCGGCAGCGCGCGGCGCGGGCGCAGAAGTTACGGCGGCAGCACGCCATCAATTAAATTTTAATTTTCGATAGCCAGCGAATGAGTCGGCAGGGCAGTAATTGGCCCGGCCAGTGCGATGATTGCTTTATTGGCCTCGCGCATGCTCCGTGTGTCGCAGCAGGCATTCGCATGATCATTTCGATGCGCCCTTGTCGGCCGACACAAACGTTCCGTCCAAAAAACAACAACCTAAGCCGTCCATCTCGCCCGCAGACGTAGGCGTTGCGCCCCAGACGAACTCTGAATTTAAATAACTTGTTTCCCTTTTGGCTAGTTCGGCTACCGCTCACAAAGCCCTGGCTTGGTTACAACCGAACCTCCTTTCCGAAGACAGGTATCAGGCAGGTTTGTCTCATTCCGTCGTCATTTATACGGGCTTAATTTCGGTTAGATGCGGCCGATTCGTTGTCCTCATAATGACGGAGTGACGCGAGTCGCAGGTAGCGCGTTTTTGCAGGACCTCACCTAATTCGAGCCTTCGAACGCACGCCCGCGCGCCCGGCCGATGTTTTTCTGTTTTGTTTGTTCCATGACCTCGCACGAGCTCCGCACGTGACTTCGCAAGTCGTGGCAAAAACAATCTTACGATTCCTTTAGCGGTTGCGTTTGTGTTGTGCGAGACCGCAAGTAAATAAAGCCGAGATGCGCGTTCGGATGCAGATGAAGACGCGAGCGAGGCGGCTACGTGCGCTGCCTACCGGCCGTTTGTTAATGCCAAGCTATTGTCCGTCGGGGCTTTTCAGTCTCCACATGTTGCGTGGTGTCACGAGCCTTGTTTATGTAAATATCGCTTTGACGCAAATGATCTCTACTCGAGTTACGGGCAGGTAATAAACGTCGCTTTATGGACGTTCTTATCAGAGGATCTCGAAATAAAATCCTGCCATCTACGTGCGATCATTTATTTATAGACCGACCACGCATGCAGTCGTAAAGTCACATGATAAGAAGGACACCTTATATCAGGGCTAATAAATTATTATGGTTATTTTAGAGCCTTGTATCTATCTACCACGGCAAAGAGGTGAAGGCCGAAGGCTTGCTTTACTACAAAGTAGCTACCTATCTACGAGTATATATTGGTAAGTAGCTAGTGAAACTATATAAAGAGTTTGAGGATTACTACATAGGAACTGTTATGAAACCCTATTACGACTCTGTCCATGATTTTTATGATGATGATTTTAATTTTTCCTATATTTAAGATATATGTTTGTGAAAAAACAATTTTTACAGTATTGTTTTCTTGTGAAGCAGTTTTAAATACAATGCCGATAAAACGTTGTACATGTGTACATAATGTAATCGAAATTTATACATTTAAGACAGTACTGATTTCTAAGTAAACTCTTTGATCGTACTGTGCAGTCTGTAATCTATAAGACTACAACTATGACTATCTACCAGAATTGGTATACACGAATTATTTGATGAAATTGGCAAAAGGGTTGGAGATTAAAGGATCAATAGAATGGCTTTTGAAAACCACTCTTGAAACTTCAGTTTTGTCTAATTATATAGCAGAATCCATATTCTGTTGTTGACATCTTGTGATAATTGGCATCTATGAAATCTGTTTGCTTGGTTCCAATTGCATTTTGTATATAAACTGAGATAGAATCTCATTGGCTTGCTTCCATGTTTTTTATCCTCCATAAAATGAACGTAACTCACAATAAGGAACTATTAATATTTAGGCTGCAGCCTCCCCGAGGTCGTCCAGTCCTCCTTTGCTTTTAATAAAACTACCAGATTACTAAACATTACACATTTTTCAATTTATACTTTTTTTGTCGCGTTTGGGAAAAAATATGAGAGTGAATTTTTACGATGCGTGCGTACACTTGAAAGCCACACCATGAAATTAGTTGTTAATATTCTCCCAAGTTTTCGTGAGAACTGATCGTAGAACTGATTCAAGTTTGTCATTTAATGTCCTTTTTCAACCGACTTCAAAAAAGGAAGTTCTCAATTCGACAGCATGTTTTTTGTTTGTATGTTACGCGATATCTCCTTCAATTATGATGTTTTTTTTTGTTTCGTAAGAGTATACTTCAGAGGTGGTCCCATAATTTTTTATCGAAATTGGTCAAAAACCAAAATATAAGCGATGAAATCGGTTTAGGCTTTGCTTGCATTTAAATTATTTCACAAACAAAGTACTGGCACACGGGATACATTTTTAGTTATTTTTGTTTTGTTACGTTACAGAAGTAGATATACCTTCTTACGTGCAACTATACACATATGTTTTTTTGAACACAGCTGCTCAACTGAATTAAGATTTGAGAGCCGAGTCTGATTCACGCAATAAAAGGATAAAGAATGGCAAAGTGCGCCGTCTTTGAAGGCATACAGTGCACATACCTAAGGTGTTTTATAATATAATCAAGGTGGATAAAGCTCGCCGACCCGCGGGCCATAAAGCAAACAGATTGCATCTAACCTGACGGGTACGTGCGAGTCGCATGCCGCCTGAATGAGATGCGCCGACCTCTGCCTTTGCCTGCCTGCAAGGGCTTAGTCACTCATCATTGGTTTTAAGAACTGACTCTGTGAGCTGAAGTCCTCGCGTAGTTCTTGATATGGATGAAATATTTTTGTTTTTTTTATGTCCGATAGGCAAGCCTTTGGCCACAATCTCACCTGATGGAAAGCGATGATGCGGTCGAAGATGTAGCATGCTTGCCTAGAAGTTTCACTCTTGACTCAAAGACTGCCACATTATACTGTTCGGGGAACAAAGATGACAGCAATGAGTTGCACTCCTTCGCAGTACGTTTTCAACCTTCATATCTCCGCCATTTGAAGAAAACAAAAAAGAAAAAAAAACTATATAATTATCGAACGTGCTCACAAAATTTCACAAGTATCGGTTGAGGATGCGACCTGTAGAGGAGAACTAACGGACATCCGGACATACGAAAGCAATTTTACCCAAACTGAAACGAGGACGCGGAGCCAATAAAATGATTAGCCAGTGAGGTAACTGGGATACATAAACAGTTTTTTTTTTTAACTTAGAACCAGCATGTCACAGAACCAAAAAATTCGATATCGTCGAATCAACAAACCTTTAAAAAAAAAACCTTTTTTTCCACTACCTAGTTCAGTGGTCGGTCTATTCAGTTCTAAGTAACCATTGTATTAAATGTATTTAGAAGTGTGTAATCTATGTTACACTTACGTACTCGAAAACGTTCTCTCTTTGGGATAAAGAAGACTACCACTAATAATTTAAACGCAAGCAAAGCTTAAACAAACCGACTTTACCGCTTTATCTTCGGAACCCTTGATCAGATTACCTATATGAACTAAATACGCATTGTTGAGGATAACTCAAAAACTACTGGTCAGACCTTGATCATATTTAAATGGGATCACATGGAAACCACCAGCTTTCAAATAAATAATTAAACGCAAGCAAAGGTTAAAAAAACCGACTTCACCGCTTTATCTTCGGAACCTTGATCAGATTTAATGTATTAAACACGCATTATTGACTATAACTCAAAAACTAGAGATAAGATCTTGATCAAATTTCAATGGGACCACATGAAAAGCACCAACTTTCAAATAAAAAAATAATCATCAAAATCGGCTCACAACGAAAGAAGTTATGAGGTAACTTTTAAAGTCGGGTCAACGAGAACATCGTCAAAGTAGTCCACAAAATATGCATTATTAACGATATTTCAAGAGCTACTGATCAGATCATGATCAAATTTAAATATAGAAAGCAACATCTTTCAAACTAGAAAAAAATCTCGAAATCGGCTCACGTGGAGATAAGTTACTCATAACTTATCTCTTTTTTTTGTGTACTGTATTTTTTTACTGTACTGTATTTAAAAAAAAAATACATTCTACTTGAGTACCTCCTCCTTTTTTGGGAAGTCGGTAAAAAAGAAAAAGTTATGAGGTAACACAGAAAATAAATACAGTCAAATTGTTTAAAGAAAAAAAGTAGACTCTTTTTGAAATCAAAGAAGGCACCAAAGAATCAAGGAAATCAATAGTATTGCTTACGATACGATGTAGGATAGGAGTGAACGTTCTATACAATTTCCACATCATTATTCTCTGCTGCAGCTCTGCACGCGCGTCGCAATCTCCGTACCTGGGTACTTGTGCATGGTACTGCGCAAATAAAATTTTAAGACAGTGCTTTACCACGGTAAACATATCTACTTTATAGTCTTGTTAAGTCGAGTGTTGCACATTTGAATAAATACAGTACTTTTTTTTTGGTAAATTTGCAAAACTGTAAGCTAATTGAACTGCCCATTACCTTAGTTAGGTAAGCGTTAGCCTTCTAAGCAGGGAGTATCGGGTTCGATTTCCGGCGGGATCACAATTTTTCATCCTTTTCTTTGTGTATCTTGTTCTGGTTAGGATTATGTGTGTGATGTGAATGTTTCCGGCACCCACGACACAAGTCAACGAACTTAGTGTGCGACTGTGAGTGTGAAATCTTTTTATTTATGCTTATGTAATTTTGGTATTTTCATTTGGATCCGTAGTGATACATTACAGAAGAGAGTATAATAAGAGTGATAGGTATAATAAGCTGTTTGGTACTTTTTATCTTCAGACTTGTTTTTAAAGATGCTACTAACATATTCTGAGTTTATATTATGAGAATAAGTTTCATAATCACATACATTTATCACCACCGCTTAACACATTGTCGTTGATTTTACTTGGCAAAATACTGTTTCACACTCGAGATAAAAAAAAAAAAAATAGATGGTAATGGTTAAGTCAAGTCTACTATAAAAGAAACGTCGCATTAATGATATATTATTGCGATGATTTGCTAAAATATGATTTTTTTATATATCCACGGGAGGTCCCATAAATATCTGATATTAATTTTAACCCCGTTCCTAAGAAAATGGGTCTTCACAGACCGACAAACTTCGTTCCCTTAACGGTGTAATCTGGAATACATCAAAATAAAAGTAAATAGGTAGCTTCTAGGCAAGCCAGCTACACCTTCAGCCGCATCATCACTTTCAATCAGGTAAGATAATGATGAAATACTTGGCTAACTAGCCTAAAGCATACCGAAGACAACGAAGTAATCTTGAAAAGGTCTATTTTGTCCTTTTAAGGTACGGAACCCTAAAAATAAGTAAATCTCCCGCATTATAAACATTATACCCTAATGATTAAAGAGAAATGAACATCGCTGGTGCACAAAAACATCAGAGCAGAGTCTTGTACCTATTACCTTGGCATTGCCCATCCGAGCCGCGTGGGAAACATCCAAGCATTCTTTTCGGATTGCAAGGAATATCTGCACTTTAAAAAAGTTATAAACTACATGTCCGTACATGTAGCTTGATAGCAGTTGATGAGAAACATTAATGTAGCATTTTAAAGAGCTTCATCGGCCAAATTATATACCAACAGCGAATAAGAATTTAGTACGTAGTTTAACAAAAACGAATATCGAGTAATTTGAGTCTATTACATTTTTGTTGTAGTATAGATACAAGTATACGAGCAGGTTGGTACACTGAATACAAGTAGCTTCTTAACTACTTGTAGTCTTGTACAGACTGCTTTACTTTAAACTCATATAAAAATACTTGTGTTTTGATTGTATATTACAATATCAAGGTTGATATGAAGTTTTGAATTTCAAAGTCTGCTAAAAGTGCCTATAGGTACACCTTAAGGATTTGTTGGACAAAAATCATGATATAATTGATATAAAAATGAATAGGTACAGAATTTAAAACCTTTTTATGTATTATAATATGATAATATGTATATTACCTTTAATAATGCAAAATTACACCAAAAATACCTAATTGAAGCCTTGATTTTGGTCCTTAATTGCTTTAGAAACTTTCATAATAATATAAGCATTTCTAGTGTTTAAACAGCGTTCCTGATTCGCATTTTCTGTGAGACATTACAGCATGTTGAGCTTATACTAATAATGTAGAGTCATAGAAACGTAGGTAGAGATCGTCAAACTAAAGCTGATCGACTATTAATCAAAAGATGATGTGCTAAATATGTGAATTAGATATGAAAAATCTCTGCAACGTATAATATTATATTTCTATCAAAATTAATAAAAAAATATTTATTAAATTTAAAAAGTATAGTAATATCGTTAGGATGTTTTCGCAAACAAACATCAGATATTTTCATAAACAGCGCAATATCAATGAGAGGCAGGCATGTTTCTAATTGAGAACACTACCTTGTAACTTATGTAATAAAATGTATTGTAATTGTTTTAAAATGTTAGCTGTTCAATTTTTCGTTTAAAATTGCATGAGGTATTTACCTTTAATTGTTTATGCATTTAGTATTAAATAATTTAAGCAAGTTTCATGTACACATGTAATTAATGTAATAATCGTTGGTAAACCATAAAACAAATAAATAAATAAATATCATGTTATAAATTGTAAGTGTTCCATGTACTCTACCGTGGACGTGCCATTTAAATTTGATCAAGATCTGCTCAGTAGTTCTTGAAATATCGTCAATAATGCGTGTTTAGTACATCTAATCCGATCAAAGTTCCGAAGATAAAGCGGTGAAGTCGGTTTTTTTTAAAGCTTTGCTTGCGTTTAATTATTTGTCATACAAGTTTCGGAGAGCAAAGTTAATATTATTATCGTTTTTACTTTTCAATGATCTTTCCGTCATCACTATCCTACTAATATTATAAATCCAAAAGTTTGTGTGTAAGTATGTTTGTTCCCTCTTCACGCTTAAACTGCTGAACGGATTTGGATGAAATTTATAATGTACATAGCTTATACCTAGGAGTCACACATTTTAACTTGATAATAGCGGGCGAAGCCGCGGGGCACGGCTAGTTTTTTTATATATTGCATACAAAAAATATCATAGGTAATAGAAACTCTGACAAGACAGCCATGTCACTTATGCATAGCCTTAACAACAAGTACTTAAAATTAAAAAAACCCGCCTGCGAAAAATGAGATCCTAATTTTATGTATGTGTACCTAATCCTCTTTTAAATTCCTTCATGTTGATACCTTATTCGATAGGTTTGGTTCATTTTTAATGTGTTACTATTTCGCGCCAAACATCCGCCATTTTTTGTTAAACACCTATGCAAGGACGATTGGGTTTTTAAAACGAACACGAAATCCATCTAGTCGTTTGGGAGTGATTACATTATCTTTGGTCGTTTGGAAGATCCGAGGTAATAAAGAAATTTACAAATATACGACGGTTATGTTTTTCGAAAAACATAGCCGTTCCTTGGCAGTTGGATAAAAGGTAGACTCCGAGATTTCGTCGGTGAATCAGTAAAGTTCCCTTATATCGAGTATACGTAAGTACTTAAAGATCGTTGCTTTACAGTTAAAAGCAAGCTCATTCCTCGCTAAGTGTGAAGTGACTAGGAAAGACCATCTGAATTGAGTAGTGTGGGAAATCCCACCCAGATTCAGACGGACTTCGGTTGAATTGCATGACTCGATGAGGACTTTAGGAGGATGATTAATTCAAGCGAAAGCGATAAAGTATGCAGTGATAAAAACGCGATGTCGAATTTATTTTAAACGG
The DNA here is from genome assembly GCA_948107665.1 of Lomographa bimaculata. Lineage (NCBI taxonomy): Eukaryota > Metazoa > Arthropoda > Insecta > Lepidoptera > Geometridae > Lomographa > Lomographa bimaculata. The sequence continues at coordinate 7,414,696 of OX403597.1, forward strand.
TTCTAAGAAACATGCTGTAGGTATCTACCTACAGCATGTTTCTTATAGATATAATAGAGATGTGTTCTCTCTGTCACTTCCACAGCAGATGCTGTGGAAGTGACAGAGAGAACACATCTCTACTAATCACAATAAAATTATAAATCCGAAAGTTTGTGTGTAAGTATGTTTGTTTTCTATTGCTGGCGAAGCCTCTAGGCACGGCTGGTGTAAGATAAAGAGTAGACCCAATATACATGTACCGTATATTTAAAGTTCTATATGTTTGATTAGACAACCAGCAAACAAATATGCTGCGAAAATTGTATTTTGCATCTAAGAGTATATAAATAACTAGCTGCACCTCGCGGTTTTACCCGAGTAAGTTCCGGAGTGGCAGGAAAAAAAAAAGACTATATTCTTTCCCAAGCTCTAGACTATCTGTGTACAAAATTTCATTTAAATCGGTTCAGTAGTTTTGGCGTGAAACCGCGACAGACAGACATACAGACAGAGTTACTTTCGCAATTATAATATGAAGTAATTTAGTAAGGATAATCGATTGCCGCACGTATGACTTGAGAATTGCTTTGATTTTTCTTTATTCGAGATAGGCAAACTTTTCACTTCGATCACCATCTCACCTGATGGTAAGCGACGATATGGTCTACGATGGACTTGGTTGATTTTTAACATTAATTGCCAGGAAATGAGTTGTATGAAAGACAATTTGTTACTTTTAACTTAATGGATGCGGGCAAAGACGTGGAGCATAACAAGTTTAATATAAAATTCGACAAACCGTGAAACGAAAGTAGGTAAACACGACATAACAATTTTACAAAAATACATCACATGCCGGAATAATCTGAGGTATGTGTATATTTTTGACTTTTTTTCTTATTTATTATTTATTATCATAAAACATCTCTAATCATATATTAGTATTAAACTAAAAACTAAATTAAATTTAACCAAAAAAAACTATAATTAGATATAAATATGTACAAAACTTAATCTAATAGACCGCTACCAGTAGGCAAAGTACCCAAAATGCTGGCAGCATTGCCACGTATATATTATTATTGTGTATATGTATTTTACATGACATTATCTAATTGTTTATTATTTTCATATAATTCATATACCTAAGAGGTTCAAAGATGTGCATTAACCAAACTAGGAGCATATAAATGAGAAACATTCCGGGAATCCAAGGCACCCTATAGTCGAGAGTGCCTAACTCTAAGTCAATCTTTAGAACTATATAAGTAGTTAGTTTCGAAGTAAGGACTAATTTGATTCTGGGACTGAGTAGTACCTACACGTGTCAAAATGTCCAGATGGTAGGTTACTTTGATCATAAAACTGTTACTATCATCATCATCATCAAGGCCATCGGAGTACTTTTTATTCTACAACAAACGCACTCACAATCACAGTCCCTAACACTAATCACATTAAGTTCAAAGACCAAAAGTTCTGTATCGTGGGTGATGGAAACATTTACATCACACAAACAATCACACCCGGAACCAGAAGCACAAATGTCCCTTGGGAAGGAAAATTGTGTTCCAAACGGATTAAACCCATGACCTGCCGCGCAGGGCAGAGCCTACTGCGTCTCAAGTCCCTCAACTGAACGGAATCCTTCACTGATTGGGGAACAAACGCATTGATTTCCAAACCCATAACTCCGTTACGCACCTCTGAGGCTTTGGTTGCAACGCCGCCGCGCTATTAGCAGGTAGCGCAGCCATAGCTACCACAGAGACAGAATATGTAACAGTATATATGATACAAGCAGAGATGAGAGGCTTGGCCCAGGTGGGGGGCGGGGTGCGGGGCGCAGGTCAGCAAGGCCGTGAGAACGTGCGCGCGCCGCCGGTTCCACGGCACGCGCCGCCCGCGCGCCACTCACGCGCATAGCTACATGAGAGAATATGCTCACGCGGTCGCCTCGGCGGCGGTGTAGGCGCGCGTAATGTATCCTCGGTAACATACATAGCCAGTGGCTTGAACATGTTTTTAGGAAATACGCGGCAAATTGAACATGAACTCGACAATCTAAGGCGGACCTCTCAGAGCGCGCGCCCGTCGGCAGAAATTCGAGTGTTAGGGCCACTTAGAATGGTTTGTTTGCTAAACAAATGACCATTATGGGCTCGTAAAAGATTACCGCTTCATCTCAAGTGTTTATTTTAAGTGTGTTACAAAGTAATTGATTGAATTAAACACGTTAGAAGTTTGTCACAGGGAAAAATGAGGAGTTCTTCAGATATCTTTATTTTTTGTCGTAAATAGCGATCGATAACATATATTTTTTTTGTTGTTAAAATGATGTATTTTAACTATGCTTTTGATTGCATATTAATTTATGTCATTGTGCAAATGATTAATTACCTTAAAAAATTAAGGAACGATTGAGTAAATTTCCCGCGCGGCGCATTAATTTATCAAAACGCGCGCTGTAAATATGCGTTCATTGTAATTCATTTATAACATGCAGGTGATAAACAAAAGTATTGCTATAATAAGCCGTTCCTTACCTTCACAATTTCATAAAAAAATAAACACCTTTCTCAGAAAAACTTGTTGTAATATCGGAAACTCTGATCGGAAAGAAAAAAAAAACGCCTCGTTACCATAGTCACTTTTGAGTGACAATTGTTATTTGCCTTTTGACTTTCTCAGTAAAAAAACAAAATGAACATAGAGAAAAGATCCTCTTGTTGTCAGAAAAGTGCGCCAAATAATAACAATGTCATAATATTTACACAAAACAAATGGCTGAATTAGCGCGCGAAAGCATCGTCGCCCCGCGTCGGGCGAGTCCATTATTTATATAAAAGGCAAAACCATAATTCTACATAAACCAGAAATAACGAAATTGTTTAAATTACATAAATGCTAAAACAATGTTTTTTCCAATGTATAAAATACATATCATAACATAGAAATTGGCGATTACCCCTTGAACTCGAGCCAGCAGTGCACCGAGAGCCTGGGCGAGTCCATTTTGGCGGCAGCAAAGGATTCTGCCGCGCCGGCATAATACGGTGATTACGCGTAAACGCAAATAATTAAGTATAGCAATATGCACATAAATCTAATGATTAATACCTACCACGTCGTATTTCAGTAGCAGTTAGAGCAAATATAAAAAAATACGATAGTTATTACTTGACAAAAAATCATAACTCACGCAATTTTCGTCAATGTTGTTACTCGAAGAAGATATTTATTACTTAACATGCGTTTTTCATAAAAACCCATTACGTAAATAGATACAGCTTAAAACAAGGAATAAATATTAGTATAACACTCAATAAAATAACTTCTTACGGCAATTTTGTATTTTTTTTTAAAACACTTAACTTTCCTTGCACTCAAACGACTTTCTCATTTTCATTGTTTGAAAATGTCTAAAAGTTTCATTTTACTTTGACATTTTAGCGATGGAAAATATTGCTACATTATTAATCTTAATTTCCCCATAACTTAAAGGACTGCACACACGGCCAAACTTAAATTATGACGAAAAATCAGAGATACGGACCGACCACACCGTTTTGGTTCCAATTGGAACCGTGTTCAGTTGGGCTTGGCAGAAATCGGTGCCTCTCGGCACCGCGTTCAGTTGAGTCGATAGGCATTTTTAGATAATCTGTGGCTGTGTATGGAGTAAATAGACGGAAGAAATAGGTATGAACGTAGAAGTACCCTAAGCAAAGTCGAGTACCTACATTTATTCTGAGTGATGAAACTTTTATTGAAAACTAGCTGTGCCCCTCGCCTTGTCCAGTGCTAATCAGTAGACTATGTGATTCTCCATCGATTAAACTGGTATTGTCTCCATCTCCTACTCTCTCTACTACTCTTCCTGGAGAAAGTTTAAGAGGAAAAAGAAGATGTAAATTAGCAGCGTGGCTTTGAGGAGGGATGAAAGAGATTGGATGAGAGAAATTTCTTAATGATTACAGGTTTTTAAGAAAACGAAAACATCATTGGGATAAATTCTTCGGGATGTAGTTTTTCAATTTCATTAACCGAGTCAAAGTGTTACCTCATTAAAAAATATTTTGTTGAAATTCCAGTATTCTTCAAACTTTTCTAAAGAGATTCTAGAATTGTTTCCTGGCATAGCCAAAGCCACAGATAATCTATAAGATATTATAACTTTATATTCCTTAATGTCCAAGGCACGGCACATATCTCGACGAGGTCGCGACCGTCGCACCTCCACCACAATAATGCCTCTACCACACGCCGACGACCGTGGGACGCGGCAGCCTCTTCGACACAGCCTCCAATGGAATATTCCATGTATTCATAGGATGATTTATACAGCTTGGAACATTCTGCGTGAAGCTTTGAGTTAAACTAAGTACGGGTTCAGTAACTCCGATTAAGGACATACCGGTCGTTTAACTAAAAGATGACAAATAAAATCAATCGTCATCATATGAAAAGGTGAATGTTGATTAAGACTTAACCGGAGAATTATTTACGCAATAAAGCTTTAACTTGTGTTGGGGAACTAGGACAATTAGTAGAATTGATAATAAAGCCACGGTGAAAAAAACTGTTGGTTTTCTGCTACTGTTTAGTGTGTGAAAGTATGATGGAGAATATCTATAACAAAAACCAAAAAACTGCATACTAATTAGAGTTCCTACGAACAGTATATTCGGCCTGATGAAACATGCAAGTGATAAGCAAATAATTTAAAAATTTCACGCCAAAAACACTATAACATACTATACTTTCTACAGTCCAGTCTCTTAGTTAAGTATCCTAATTAGTCTCCTAAATTGTTATTACGAGACAAAACCAAATAACCTGTTTGTTTACATTCACAATGTCACTAACTGAAATTATAACAAATCTTAAAAATACCTAGGTTTACTATACGGAAAAAAGAAACCGAAGAGAAATTACATCTTCGACCGCATCTTTACGTTTCATCAGGTCTGATGGTGGTCAAATATCTGTCTTTCTAGCTTAAGAAAAAGGTACTAGTAAGTGTGAGAGTATTTAGAGAGTACTGTAGTGTCTGTCGTTGGCTCAATTCCGGAGTGAGAAGAGAATCTACCAGTACTCTAGAACTCCTTTCAATTTTACTATAGATTTCCTTGAAAACTTCAGGTATTCGGTATTCCACCGTTAGTGACGGACTATTTGGTATTCGGCCGAATAGCAAAAAGTGGCCAAATATGCCCAATACAGAATAGTGGCCGAATATTCGTCACAACCCTAATAATCTTTAGGCACAGATTTTGTCACGACAAAATTCCACGAACACCACCGGCGCGCGGCGGTACATTCATTAAATCGGAATGTGCAATATTACTTATTTTAAATCCGAAAGTGAGAGTGTGAGTGTTTGTGGATATTCTGTACCCAGAAATGTATGTACGGGACCATCGAGGTAAAGTATTAAGGTAAGGTAAGGTAAGGTTTACTTCTATCCTAGAAAACGCGGACAAAAATACTTACAAATTTTGAAATTAATGTGTCATGACAATATAGCATGCAACAGCGACGACGTGCAAACTGCAAATTAAAACTCGCACCCATCACAGCCTCACTAACGGCTCATTTCTCGTGTGCATCTCAATTTTATGTCCGCATTATGCATTCATATTCGCGGCTGTGACGGCCGTCATTTCTAATTTATGCGCGGTCGTGCGCAACTCGCCTCCTGCCTGTGCGCACGCGCCGCGCAGTCGTGAGCCGCTGATCCCACAGAGAATTAGATCCTACCAAGTACCGAGCGTCACGCCAGTATCTCACGAACCCCACCTGCTATACAATCATACATCGGAATGTGCAATCTTAATGGTTTAACTAAAACTGGCCGGTTGTATAAAGATCGCACGGTTCGTGAGGCGATGCGTGAGGATCCTTCGGTCACGCTTTACATTCGAACGTTCTATTTTCAAGTACGGTGGCACGTCAGTCGCTGATTGATATGTTTGCACGCGAATGGTTTACCTATTTTGAAAGTTTACGTGGTTGTGTAAACGTGACGACTCGGTGGGTAGGTGATGCAATATACCTAAAAAGAAATCCTTGTTACATCTGGAAGCTGCTTATGCATTTTATACTTTGGATTCAATGTAATTCAGAGGTTCTTATCAATCAAACCATCGACAAGCTCGTCAAAGGATATGGATATTTTAAAACCAGCTGTAGAAAAACGTTACAGGCTAGACTCATACATGGTAAAATCGTTAGACCACGAAACACTCATAATTTCTATAGAAGTCGTTATTTCCTTATCAACATTAATCAAAACCTCAACGTACACGGTATAAGTATGGACATGCAAAACTAAATAAAAAGAAAAACCACTTAGAAAAATGTCCCCAGTCCCGGCTTTATCAAAATCTTAGCTTGGAATCTCGGTCTCCAGCAAACAAGACGGTAAATTATAGCGGATAGACGAGCCGCACAATGAACAGATACAAATAGAAAGACTTTAATAAAGGGCAGATGCATAGAATGAATGGGAAGATGCAATCACGGCCTTTCTAGATTCAAAGGCTTCATTTGCCGCACGCTCGAGAAATTAATAGGCGAAGGGGTTGCAGCTATTTTCGCAGAGATGAATGTTTGAGGCGTAGACATTATTCTAATCTTTAGAACTTTTGGATTCGTCCGATAGGTCAAAAGAATACAACGCTCTACTTTTTGTCTTACATACAAAACAATACCAAGCATTGACCACTTTTTGGGTAATCAATCTAATTATGTATTAATATTTGCGACGAGCTTTAGTTAAATTGAACGTTTCATAGTGAAACTACGCGCACCATTTCAACATTTTCCATAGTTTTATTGCACAGCAAATTAATTTACACACATTCCAAATCTAGCATATAAGTGATCTCGGCAAGCAGAATCGACAAATCCATTCTCTCGAAAAATATGAAGTAAAAAAGGCCACGACGATAACATCTGCTTTTTTCTTTTACTAAAACATCTTAGTCATAATGACTGCGGCTCTTGGACGGTCACGATGACTCTGTAATACCGGTAGCTCGGTGCACGTCTACAAAACGAAAATGCCGATGGAATAACGAAGTTTGCACCCGTTCATTACTGACGAATTATTGCTAGTGATGAGATTCTTGCGAATATTAAAAAGATTATGAAAGATTAGAAGAAACTCAAATAATATGTGGCCATGAACGCAGTTGATAAGTGACTCGGGTTGATATATTGATGATAGAACCCTACAATTAATACATTGTTGTTTCGAACTCTATATAGGTACTCTATGTAGGCACCATATTATATTTAAAGTGACGTCACTTTATTTTTCGAGTTATTCTCAGCAAGCCCTTTCATTTAATACCCATATTGTAGGAGTGCAATAAAAATTACTTGTCCGCCATTTTCGGTGTTCCGCCATGCTGGATTTAGAATGACGTGACACAGCTAACCCTGCATTGACATCCAAACTAAACGTGAATACAAAATTTCAGCTATAAAATATATATAAGATATCCTTATCAGTCCTTACTTATATAATATTATAAATGCGAAAGTAACTCTGTCTGTCTGTTACGCTTTCACGCTAAAACTACTGAACCGATTTAAACGAAATATGGTACACAGATATTCTAGAGTCTGAGAAAGGACAAAGGCTACTTTTTAGCCCCGAATTCTGGCTGGTCCGGGACTTACGCAGGCAAAGCCGCGGGGCGCAGCTAGTCTGCTATAAAATTGAGTTGCAAGATTCCACCCGAACAAACACATACATTGCAATATAAATTAAAGCTTGGAAATTACAGTGAATTGTTTAGAAGGGGTAGGATTCTTTTTGCAGAGTCCACCTGATGCAGTATCACACCTAATTGACAGACATTCAACCGCCTGCAGTACTGTGCTAACATTACTGTGTTCTTGAAGAGCAATGTTTTCAGTGATAGGGCTTGAAATAGATTTAACATCTAGTATCTCTGAGTGACGAACGCAGGGTGCTTTGCTGAGCAGGATTTTGACCTAAGTTCAAAACTCTGGCATTGAACTGTAATAGGCTACCGTGACGCTTACCATCAGGAAAACGACTTGCTCGTTTCGTCACTCAATAAACATTAAAAATATATACTTACCTGAACATTGCGAAACTTTTCACGTCACTACACACGGCAAGACTGCTCACGTATTACATTTGTGAATTATACTCATCGACTTATAATGACGTAGAAGCACTGCTTATCCGAAGTGACTGCGGCATTTTCCTCTTCATTTCGAGGCATTGGCTTCATGAACACTCTTGTGTCAATTAAAAAAAAATATTAAAATTTAATAGACTAATGTTATGGCGAAATTCTGTGAGTGTGTTTGTATGTTTGTTACTTCTTCACGCTCAAACGGCTCGACCAGTTTCGAATTTTTTTTTCTCTCTCACTCACACTCACAGCCCCACACCGATCGATGACTTGTGTCGTTGGTGCCTGAAACATTCACATCACACACACAATCACAACCATTAAATTTGGTATGGAGGTAGCTGACACCCCGGATTAACACATAAGCTACTTTTTATCCCGGAACGCCCTCGGGTCCGTGACTTACACGGGTAAAAACGCGGGGCGAAACTATATAGATTAAATGAAAAATTAATATTATATAATTTACGCTCATAACAGGTGTTTTCCTCTAACAATTTCACTCAATTATTGCAATTTTCGTTCAACTTTAGACATTGATAAAAGATAAACTTAAACGCATTCACACTCACAGTCCCAAACTAAGTTTATTGATTTGTGTCGTGGGTACTGGAAACATTCACATTTCACAGGATACTTTGAAACAAAATATCTTTGATCTTGGATTGGATTTGTCTGAACCCTGGAAAATTTCTTTTTTTATGCTCGATAGAGAAGCATGAAAATCGATAATACGGCTGAAAATATAGCATACTTGCCTAGAAGATACCAATTCACGCTTGACTTGAAAACTCCCAGAATAGACTGTACGGGGAACAAAGACGAGGGCAATGAGTTGCACTCCTTCGCAGTACGGACTATAAACGTACTTGTAGAAGCGGACCACTTCCTTTTTTTGTACTTATGTAAATATTTTGTTTTGCGTCCTATGGTCTCACATGACATTGGCGAAATTGTGGTGGCGCTACCACAGAAAGCCACAAAATTAAAAATGTAATTGAATAGGGGAATAAACTCGTGTAAGGTTCTCGTCGGGCCTAGCCGCGGGGCGCAGCTAGCTATACATTAAACTTTTGCACAGAATATTCTGTAGTGAAAATACTTATTTAATCGCATTGCAGTCGAAGAAAGGCGTGACTGATGACCGGACAGACATACGGAGGGTCACGTTTGCCGTGCAGACTTTAGTGGTGTCTTTTCACGCAACGTCAACTCACAAGTTACAACTCGCCGACAATGGATAGGAAGTCTAAACTGATTGCAGTCCATAAAATTGTACGTTGGCTACGCTGCAGATTATAATTGTATTGTATTTTTATGAGGAAGAGTGAAAATCTGAATAATGATGAATAGAAAGCAAGATATGCTGATGTTAATATATTAGATGTAGTTGAAGATAGTAATTGCATAGATATTCTTATCTATAGTGCCATACGAAAGTTGGATACGGTGTGTGACACGGTTAGTATACCTACATGCATGAATATGTAAAAATACGTTTGACATGAGTATCTTGAATCGCCAAAAAAATTATTTTTTAATTATGGCAATATTTTTAATCTACTAAATCTCCTAATACTAAATAAAAAAAACTTTACAAATATAGTCTTGTTAACTAGTCAATGAAATAGGACATCACCGACTAATTATCTGAAAAAATAAACGGTTTAAACTCTGTTAAAAACCTGAATTATCACTTAAAGCGATATCTTCCAGTATTTTTTTATATTCATATTCATTTATTCAATGCAGTAACTGGGTTACTAGGGGTATTACTAGAGTAGTGTACGTTTGTATTATTAATTAATACATAAAACAAAATCGGATTAGTTATACTATTTATAGCCTAAGAACAGCTTGACCGATTTTTGTGATCATTGGTTTTTTAATTTTAACATGGAAAAGATAGGTTTTCCATTCACAAAAAAAAACTCATGATCTCATCTTGATGATATCTCGAGAAAATATAGACAATTATGATGAAACTTTGGAGGGTTGCTCTTCATATGGGAAAGTCGAAAATATACTGGTAAAGGTAAGTCATGCTTCTGTCGGAAATCAAATTCGATGTATTTTCAATCGTTGAGTAGCCTTAATGAATATTTAATGACTATACATCTTCAAAAGGCTAACTTTAATGTTGCACATTGCCCACAGACACTCCAAGTCAAGCACACTCAAGAAACCTGTGGGTATATTGGTATTTCGAAATGGCGCTTGCGTACTGTATCTAACATAGTTAAAAGCCAGTTAACATTATGCATGAATACTAATCGATGCCACATTAAAATTTACTTTAGAGAAGTGAGAGAATGGAGCTAGAGCCAAGGATGCGAGATATTACATTCGTGGTTAACTATTTTACGCTTTCAGTAAAGAGGTTTGGTCTGTTCTCATCGTGTAGTTGGTTCTTGGTAGTTCTATATTGAACTAACGCATCTCTTAAAAAAAGATTCTTGGTCCCCGGTTCCATGTAATTTCAAACCATAGAGCATTTCAAACAATTTTTGCTTCATCTGACATTTTTCTTGTAAGTTCCTGTAATCTGGCGAATTAGATAAAGGTCTTATTTGTTAAATATAAAGGTATTCGTTTTCATCAATATTACCAGCCGCCTGCCTGACGTTGACCCTCCAAATGCTTGTATTCAGTTACGCTTGAGCACCTAGGTGTTATTATATCTAACAACTACTACAGGAAACAAACATAAACACAAGCGCTTTCACACTCAGTGCCCCACACTCAAGTTTGAATTGTGTCGTGGGTGTCGAAACATTCACATCACACACACAATCACAACCAGAACCAGAAACAAACATTTTCAGAAAACTTGTGAATGTTCGATGCCCGAAGCTTAGCAGGAGAACGAGCACTCAATTAAGCCTACGGGCAATTCATCATCTTGACAATGTTACAAAACACAAATGATCACAACATAGGATGATAGCATAGAATAACCATAAGTTAACATAACATAAACGCTTTCACACTCACAATTACACTAAGTTCGATGACTTGTGTCGTGGGTGCCGGAAACATTAATCTCATACACAAAATCAGACCCAGAAACAGAAACTCACATTTTTAGACAACTTGTTTTCCACGAGGAATCGAACCCGATATCCCTGCTTAGACGGCGATCGCCCTTCCAACTAAGCCAACGGGTAGTTCAACCAACCTAACAAATGAAACTCATCAATTAGTTTGCAATCAGTATCGAATATAAAATCTCAAAAGAAGAGAAACTCGTCAATCGAGCGCGGTTCAACCAATGAAAACGATACTTTCACACGTATTTTCTCATTATCTCCAGTGTAGGTAGAAACATACAATCAATATAAACATCGGGCAGAGGCTGTGAGTTCGATAATGCACGCAGCTCATTTCCACTATTTAGTATGATGCTTCATACAACACAGTTGTTTGGTTTTTGTTGTTGCTCAAGCACAGAATATAATTACGAAATATTCAAATACTCATTTAAAAGCAAAATTAAATTCGTTTATATAAGATATTTTTAGGCTGGGATATATTAAGGCAGTGCATTGGGGGATGAAAGTTCATATGGAAAGTTTTTTGAAGTTAAAGTGATAAAATTGTATCTGAGTAGTAAAATTAAAAGTATTTTTATTAAGAAGTAATTACAGTAAATTAGAAATACTTATTGCAACGCTTAGTTAACTATATTATAATCACACTAATATTATAAATCCGAAAGTTTGTATGTAAATTAACACATTTTTTAGTGTGTAGTATGTTTTTTTTCTCTTCACGCTGTAACGGATAAACAGATTTGGCTGAAATTTCTAATACATAGCTTATACTCAGGATTAACACATCGGCTACTTTTTAACGTCACTAACGCGGGCGAAGTCCCGAGTCACGGCTAGTTTAATATACGTGGATGAAGCCACGGGGTAGAACTAGTATTGTTTATATTGTTGTAAGCTATGGAAATAAATGCCACTGCATCAAGAAAGCTTTGTTACTGATTCCAACTTAATAAGAACTCGTTTTAAATTACTTATTCCTGAAAAATACTGCGAGTGGTAACATACTTGCAAACTTACAATGTATGACAGACCCGATAAATGGCACAAATTTTTCATGGTTTCCAAGGATCCATTATCAGAAAACGATACTAAATTGAATTCCCCCGGGTGCCGTGCATTGGTAAAATATCGTAATTTGTAGTACTATAAAATTGAAGGGCCTTGGGCCGGTAATAACTGTAGTAAGACAGTAAATTCCATTGGACAATAACTCACCGTGTACTGAAAAATGGGCCAACACATTCAACAGTTAAAATTGCACTTCTTTTTACAAGCTTTTATTTAGTTTCACCAGTCCGTTGTCTACCTATTTGTCGGTCTGTAATCAAATCTTGCAAGCTAAATCAGACCTAATTACCGATGCTCGATTGGACTCAAATTTGGTGTACTTATGTATATTTGGTGACAATACTATGATATGGTACCATGAAGCTGGTCTGATGATGGAAACGAAAGATTGATAGAACTAAACTAGATAAGCACCGCGAGTTTGATTCATCTTGACAATAGATATTAGCCCTTATACTGCACTACCACGAATTTTTCTGCACCTTCTCGGTTGACTGGCAGAAAATGCTGTATTAGCATTAAGTCCTCCGTGTAAATATGTATTGTGCAAAATAATAAATAAATAAATAAATTTCTCTGGTTATATAACTATCTATATACTAGCTTACCTTGGTTTCTTGGGTGTAAAAAACGCACGTTAATATAGCAGCCAGATTATTGTATCTTTTCCTTACTTGTACATTTATATATAATTATGATTTCTTACTGAAAACACATCTTTCAGGATAGTTTAGAAATAAAATAACCAGCAGTCATAGCTTGTTTTTATTTTCAATCTACCGTTATATGATCACCATCATCGTATCTGCAATTTTTTTCTCTGAATAATCTTCAGAATCGTTAAGGAGTCCATTGAGATTGTTTCATAAACAAAAGTTATTAATTAGTAAAAAATATCATAACATGACGTCAGTCCGTATAGGTATATACTATAATAATCGTATACTATATACCTCCGCCGAGTGTCTATATCAAGAATTATTATATAGAGTAACTAATATTTGAAGCAAATACATTAAATTTAAATAAAATACTTTAAAAATGCTCTACCAACTTGTTGGTATTTTAAAACTCAGCTGAGTAGTAAATATACAAAGGAAAACAGGCGTAAGTCTATTTACCAAGTTGACCAACATAAAAAAAATGACCAAGTCCTTGAGATTGCCAACAGATACCATAATCATAAGACGGTATTCTGAATGGAAAGACAAATCACAGCTCTTAAAATTTTTCAAAATAACAAACATTTTATGTCCCCCTCATCACTGACAAAATCTTGATAAAATTTGCAAAAGCTCTTCAAACCAGTTAAAGAGCGTTCCCTCTATCCATACAAAATATAAAGATTAAATTTGTATGTGTACGTTACCAAAGCATTCACTTCTCATCGTAAATATCAACCAGTTGTCATCAATCCCCGTTGTTATAACAATGTGAACGATCAATCACAGCCGAGCCGGTCAAAGTAAAACCCCTCGGTGTCGGTTATGACACGACGGCTCCGGTAAGTGGATCCAGCATCACGTTCCTCGCATCGCACTCCCACAGAGCTAGTCACGAACTTATACTTCACTTAATTAACTCAAATAAGACAGTTTTGTGAAAAAACAACGGGGAGCGTAGAAAGGTCGGCGGTTCGCAAACCGGATCCGTCTTCGTGGATTCTTGGATAAGCTCATCGGACCGCCTGCGCCTTAAACCGCACTTTATGTCACCTTTCATTTTAATGAGACTTTATATCGTGGCACTAATAATCGACTCAAAATTAATTTTGGTAACATTAATGGTTACTGTTATGATATTTTATTAAATATTTTAGCCATATCATTTTGGCATTTTATTGAATGAAAGCACATCGTAAGTAATTATGGATGAAGTAACTGATTAGTTAGAAGCTGACACCCATTACAACATAATACACTTTATCAAAGAACTGGACTTAGATAATACTATTACAACAGAAAGAACTATATGAGGTTGCCGCGAAAGTGTAAAAATGGCGTTGTTGATTTTGTATAATTTTCAAAAACCTGTGATTCTTCGAGTGTTTATGTGTAATAATGGTGGATTATTAACCGTTATTAATACTTAGGGAACCTGCATAAGTGTAGGCATATCATACAAATTTGAAAACGTGATTTTTTGAAGTTATAGTAAAGTTTCTACCACTTTACTAGGGCATGACTTGACTGTGACATGAGACTCGGACTTTGAATATGAAATACATTTGAAATATGATATTATAACTTGACCCTGGCTTAATGCACAAGATTGCGATGCTAAAATTAGGAAAAAAATAAGAAATAACGATCATCGAGGCGAGATATTTATTTTTTTATATTTTACCTTTTAATGGTATGAAAACCAGCTAGATACAAACAGTACAACCAAAGATATTGTATTACAACTTTCATACATATAAAATACTAAAAGACTTCCCTGACTATTTTTTTTTCTATATACTTAGTATTACTAATTACCGTGCGTGACCTATATAACTTTCGAGATAATAAGGAGCAGGGAGTAATGATATAACATAGAAAATCTAGGTATATATTGTATATATTGGTATGTGCGATGCTTTAGCTCAGCTACTAGCTATTAATAATGTTTAACTTATTTTATGAACATTATTATCTATAAATTCTGATTAGAAATTAAAGTATTTTGAAATTGCAGTAGGTGGAATTTTAGAACGACTGTGGAACGAGTCGTTATTTTAAAGGTCGTTAGGTACTAAACTATTAAATGTTATTACATGCCTATACGTTGATTAAAGATATTTGAAATTTTAATCTATATATTTATAATTAAGTCGGGTTAGTTACACCATTTATAACTTAAGAACGTCGGCACCGACTTTTCTACCGACTTCCCAAAAAAGAAGGAGGTACTCAAGTCGACTGTATTTTTTTTTTATGTGTTAATCTTCGTTCCACGTGAACCGATTTTGACATAATTTTTTTTCTCTACTACCTACGGGCCTATATTGCCTATATTCCCTAAAACTAAACTAAAACTATGTACAGCAAAGAACTAAGTTACCTACAAGACATCGAGCTTATAGGTAACTCAAGTGCTCAAGCCCACACTACCAGTGGGTAGCGTATTTAAATTTGATCAAGATCTGATCAGTAGTTCTTGAAATATCTTCAATAATGTGTGTTTAGTAAGTACATCCCATCTGTTCAAAGTTCCGAAGATAAAGCGGTGAAGTGGGTTTTTTTTAAGCTTTGCTTGCATTTAATTATATGATCCTTGATTTGTTGGATTTCGCTCCTGCCCGAATAGCAAAATAACTATTTCGTATCGTTTAATTAACGAAATGAAAAAAACATTATCTCATACTTTTTGTATAGAATGGCTTTTTTGTTGATATCTCGAGAACGGATTGACTGAAAATTATGATTATGATGAAAAACTTTATCAGTGGTTCTGCCTATGCCAGTAAAGGTTGGTCCAAAAAATATTGTAAAAGTTTTTTTTTTAAATTATTTTGGACAGGATACGTCTGTTGGACTTGGTAAAGTACTAGGCAAACATAAACATGAAAGAGGTAAAAGATTAGTGGTTAAGATTTTAGTATGGTATTAAAATACTAGGAAACCATAAACGTGAAAGAAGTAAAACATTTTTAGATGGCATTGCAACATATGCCGGGCACCGCTTTTAATAGTTATAAAGTAGCCCTTACTAAGCAAGTGTGAAGTTAGGTTTTGCAAGTCACCTGGTCACCTACTTGAAGCTTCACATTACGTTCTTTGGCAGACCGTGAACTGATCTGCGACATGGCGAGACGGCGTTGAAAGAAAACCACTTACTCGCTTGTCCTGGATATAATCATTCAAATTGCAACTCAGAATTAGATATCGCTGGCATGATTTATAAATGTGTTCAAAAACGATATTATTTTGTTAAAATAATATCGTTTTTAAGCTAAATGCCACAAACACATGCAGGTATGTATTTACGCTTCTCAGAAACTCTTGAGTTACAGATCCCAGTGCACGCTACACGGTTCTACGACAAATCCTTTACGGTACAAGCAGTTCGTTTATGAAATTCGTTGCCAGTGGACATCAGGCGTTCTAAGTCTTTGGAAATCTTTAAGTCCACGTTAAAAAAATCTTCCTAACCCAAAAAAAAAAAATTGCTGCTTATTTCTATTTATTATATTTATATTATATGTAATTATTGAATGATAATTTATATGTATTTTTATGTAATATAACATTATGTTTAGTGTATATTATATGTGTATTAATGTATGTATGTGTAGTTTATTATTACCATTGTCATCTATGTGCTTTTAATGAATATGTTTACTTTAATAGTTCTATTTATTTATTACTTACTTTTTAGTGTATACCTCCGCCAGATGCAGTTCTTTATAAAATGTATATCCATGCTAAGGTTGTTTGGGAGAGATTGCTTTATGCGATAAGACCGCCTAGTGTGAAAACTCTTTAAAATTTATTTATTTAGTTAATTTTAAGATTTTTTGTATTGGTTTTTCAATAAAGAGTATTTGTTTTGTATTGTATTGTATGTTTTTTGTTTTACGGTCTTTGCACCGATTGTTCCGAAACTAGTCTCGTTCGAGAAAACAATTCTGAGTGATTTCGTACAAATCATTTATTTGCGTAATACTTAAGAATCTTTCATCAAACACACATTATAATTGTTCAACCTGGTTTACCAATCACTGACGTGTAAATTTATGTGAATGACTGGGTCACCCCCTCGAACACACCATCACTTCCAACAGGGGAGATAGACAGAACGGTAACCATCTTGTTAAATAATTTTAACGTAAGCAAAGCTTAAAAAAACCGACTTCACCGCTTATATTATGGTTTTAGCATGATTGATTTCGATAAAATGTATATGGGCCACCTCTGAAGTATAATCTACCAAATAATACAATACATTAAAACAAATACATACAGTATACATATGTTTGGTTCTATAAGTTTTTTGAAATCGGTTAAAAGATTACATTGCTACATTTACCAACTTATTTCCCGGCTTTATAATCATGCAATGACCCAATTAATGTTGCCAGAAATTACCAAAAGTAAATTACATCTCTCTCGTGAGTGCGATACTCGTATTTACTCGTAAGTACTTATTGTACTGGTTGTAAGGACCGGTCTCGCACCTGCCTCGGGCACACGCCACCCAACTATGTAAAACTGGCTAAGAGCGTGTCGAATACTGAAGAAGGATCCGCATATCTATTTACTTAATATACATTATTCAACCGACTTTAAAAAAATGACAATATCACACACTCTGTCCAGACCCCTTATTACTTATCTCTATTGCAATGGGTTTCAATTCAAAATTACCAAAACTTCTAAGAAATAAGGTAAATTTTTGCGTAATTTAAATAGAAACTACTCGCAACAGAGATAGGTATATAACAGGATAGGGCGTCAGATGTACCTATCTAATGAAACAAAAATTTCTTTCGGGGAGAAAGATGATGTTCCCACTGGGATTGAACCCGATACCCCGATAGAAGGCGAACGCGTACCTTACTAAGCCAACGGGCTGTATAGTTGGCTCTATATAAGTAAGGTAAGATTAACTACTAACTAAACAGCTACAGGACCATAATATCTTTATAGTCAATGAAGAAGTACAACAAGGTTTAACTTTCTCGTGAAAAGTAGAAACTATCGTGCAATACTATACGTAATGAGCACCGGCCGTAGGCACACGCGCTGCTTCGGAAAAACAACGTACTCAAATAAATAACATAAGTACAAAAGGCGTTGTAAATAATGTAAGGTACAAATAGTAGAATAGACTTTACTTGAAGATTATTATATACTAGCTGAACCGCCCGGCGTCCTCTGTTTAAAAAAATCATATCCTATGACACTCACAAATAACTTTTTTTTTTATGCTAAATAGGCAAGCATTTGTCCACTATCTCACCTGATGGAAAGTGATGATGCGGTCGAAGATGTGACATGCTTGCCTAGAAGATACCTATTCACTCTTGATTTGGAAACTCCCAGATTATAACCCTCAGGGAACAATGACGCAGGCAATGAGTTACACTCCTTCGCTGTAAGGATGATGAACGTAGAAGCAAACTGCTTCGAGCGAACTGGAGGTATGTCAACCATAAATGGATGACGTTTGACAGTTTGTCGATCGATGACGTTTGACGTGGCTATCTATTAGTAAAATAATTTTCGAAATCGGTTCAATAGATCCAAAGATTACCCCCTACAACCTCACAATCTTCACCTCTTTATAATATGAGTATAGAAATGTAGATTTGCAATTGGTATTCGAGTAATACTGCCAAGGAAGGGTTATGTTTTTTCGCGAGTATATTTGTATGTATTATATTTGTAAATTTCGTTATTACCTCGTATCTTCCTACGGCTGGATGGACAGTTAAGGTATGGTTATATTCGTTTTAAAAACGCAAGTGTAATTAGATATGTGTATGAAAAACAATTCAGATTTTTGGCGCGTTTATAAATACGTTAATAAAAAAAATAACTAAACCTATTGGGTAAAACGTTACGTAAAATTACGCTAGAAGTAGGTTCACATTTTTCACAGTCGGATTTTAAAATTTTTTGTAGGTACACTTATTAACTTGCTAAAAAAAAGTTTAAAATATTCACAAGTTTATTGTTATTTTTTATTTATAGTAATTTTTTCGTTCTTTTAACCACCAACGCAACAAAAAAAATATAACGTATATAATGCAAGCAAAGCTTAGAAAAACAGAGTTCACCGCTTATATTTTGGTTTTGGCTTGATTTTTTTTTGTCTAGTAGGTTATACTTCAGAAATGGTCCCAAATAAATTTTATCGCAATCGATCAAGGCTAAACCAAAATAAAAGCGGTGAAGTCGGTTTTTTTAAACTTTGCTTGTATTTAATTATAGTGAATTAATTTCGTTTCATTTCGATTGGTCAAGTAAAATAATATAAACATATTATTTCCCTTGACCAATCGTGATAGGCCTGAGTATAGAATGCGTAAAGGTACATTTTCTTCTTATTTTCTCATCGAGCGCCACATCTGCCGTGGGCACACGCCATTTAGGTACGCTTGGCACAATGTGAGATCATTTTATTAGATCTATATGATAGTGATTTTTTTTTGTTTTTCTTTTTTTGTTCTATAATAAATTGAATACAGTTAATAAGTGCTTCAAAAATATTTCTTCCGAAAATAAGCTATATATCTGGGTGGCACTGCATTTTAATGGGCAAGCGTGACACTTACCATCAGGCGAGCGACTTGCTCGTCTAGTCTCTCAATGACATAAATTATTAAACGCAAGCAAAGCTTATAAATAACCGACTTCACCGCTTTATCTTCGGAGCTTTGATCAGATTAGAGTGCTGAACACGCATTTTTGACGATATTTCAAGAACTACTGATCAGATCTTGATCAAATTTAAATGGGACCAATAGGAAAAGGACCAAATCTCAAGTCATGTCAAATCATCAAACGAAAAAAAAATTCCATATCGGTTCACGTGGAAAGAAGTTATGAGGTAAAACAAATAAAAATAATCGTCTCAAGAGTCGACTTGAATACCTCCTCCTTTTTTGTCAAGTCAGTAGAAATGACGTTTTTTGTTGCTCTGCGTTTTGGAGTAAACAGTTTTCAGGTTTATACGACAACTCGAAATTTCTCTATTCCCAATTTTTTTTCAATTTTCATGGATATGTTACTACATAGTAGGTATCAAGTATTAATAACTAATCGTTCGTCCCGAACTTAAATCTCGCGGCTATATTTTGCCTAATAGAGAAACTCTTGTGGTTAAAACTTTTGTTTGAATTTTGTTTTTGTTGTTTCATAATAAAGATGTTGTTTAATAAATAAAAATAAGTTTCAGCTTTAAATATGTAGCCGTTTTTGAGATAGACAGCGAAAAGCGCAGAAAAATTCTGAAACAGTTTTTTAAAACCAGTCCAAGCTCTCTTTTTTGCGTCAGGTAACTTATTTTCAGAAAAATATTCCGAAATCAAATATAAACTAAAAACTGAAATAATATAAACTGAACAAATTAAAAAAAACGCCATGTTAAGTCTCAGTGCGCGCCCGCCCTTCGCTGTCCTCGGCAACGCAGATAAGGCCCGACGTGTGCATTTTATTTATTTTAACATTTTTAAGGCAGCCGTGTGGGCGTGCTCTTTTATTTTTATACCTTTTATTTTTTATTCTCGTTGCCGGCTCGACGGTAAGTCACGAAGTGCGCCACCTTGAGGGCTAAATAGCACCTACAAACCGCCTGGGACTTGTTTACTGGTCACTGAAATAGATCGCTTTGATATACCGTGCCTTACTTTTGATATTTTCGTACCTGACTACGGGGAAAAAAGAAGTAGGGTTATGATTTTAGCGCATTATGCATGAATCTATCTATGTATGTTAATTTATTCCCCGCAGTTTGCAAACTAATACACCGTGAATTTGTCTCAATTCTACGTACCTAACGTAGCCTATGCCACCGCTTAGGCTACGTTAGGTCGAAGCGTTTTGCTTCTACATTTATCATTCGTACAGCGAAGGAGCGGAACTCACTGCCTGCTTCTTTGTTCCCCGAACTGTATAATCTGGTAGTCTAGAGAGAATAGGTATCTTCTCGGTAAGCATGCCATATTTTCGGCCGCATCATCTCTTTTCATCAGTGGTCAATAGTTTGCCTATCGACGATAAAAATATATAAATGGCAGTCGTAGTTGCTCCATACAAAAGTGTAAAAAAAATTATAATAGTATTTTTTCAAATAATTATTATAAATATATTATTTTTTGTAATTGTTTGATCTAGTTTATTCTAAAATCTCACTATTTTTATATACGCGTATCTTTTAGCTGCACGCCCAAACACCCAGGGAAGCTGGTAGATAATAAATATAATACTAAATAATAATAATAATATTTATTTCCATATTTATACAGTCTATTACATGGATAATGCTTCATAGCATTAAGCTATTCCTTGTACACTGTTTTGTGCTAGATTTCATTATTCGAGTATGATTGTGATAGAAAGTTGGTAGTAAATATAAACTTATTAGCCAACAGTGCCTTGATTGATCTAACTTTTTAAACAATTATTGAGGCTAGCCTGGCTGTCCATTTTCTAGACATAGTGAGAAGACTCAAGAGAACTAAACCTTTTGAGTTAATATGTTATGACAGTGTAGTATTGGTGCAATATATCAAGAACAAAAAAATAAAGTGTCTTTTCTACCGACTTCACAAAAAAGGAGGAGGTACTCACGTCGAGTTTATTTTTTTGTTTAAAAGATGTTACTTTCCTATTGGTCCCATTTAAATTCGATCAAGATCTGATCAGTAGTACTTGAAATATCATCAATAATGCGTGTTTAATACATCTAATCTGATCAAAGTTCCGAAGATAAAGCGATGAAGTCGAATTTTGTTAAGCTCTGCTTGCGTTTAATTATTTATCTGTGATAGGCAACCGTTTGAACACTATCTCACCTGTTGTCTTCACCTCAATAGAGACAGTAAGAATAGTGTTAATGCACACATTTTTCTCTTTATTTTTAATTTGATAGCATTATCCATACAACTACTACAATACAATTACAATTTACTACTTTAGCTCTGCCTAGCATGGCTAATGCTATAAAAACAAAATCAATTGATTTGGCTGGACGTTATCAACACAACGTGTTAAACTGAAATGTTAACTCGTTGGCCGTAATAGTTTCAAATTATTTCGGTAGATGGCATCACACGTCCCCATAAGACATTAATAATAAGTAAAGGATAATTTCGTCGCTTTAGGCAGGGCTTGAGGAGCTCAGCGTTTAGAGCAATAGAGCATGAAAGGCCGCAGGTTCAATCCCCGCCTCAAGCGATAATGTTTCCTTTCTAAACTAACGACATTGTTTTCTACTGAGTAGTTTATGTCAAACTTAAATTACTCATTATTCTTAAGGTTAGTCGTATAAAAAATGTTTATAAAAAAAACATTAGTAGGTATTTTACGAATCTCTTGAGAATTCATGAAACAAAAAAAAATCTCGACGAGAAGACTCTAAATCACGTCACATTAGTTTGGGCAAAGTGAGGAAACAACCGAACAAAAATATAAACATAAACGTAAACGCTTTTACACTCACTGCCCCGTACTAAGTTTGATGACTTGTGTCGTTGGTACCGGAAACACCACACACAAAATCTAGATCTAAACTAGAACCAGAAACACAAATATTCCTTAGAGAGAAAACTTGTGTTCCCGTCGGGAATCGAACCCGTGCTTAGAAGGCGAACGCTCACCCAACTAAGCCAACGGGCGGTTCAATATGTATAAAGGTATACAGATATACAAATATAGCTAACACTTGGTTATTGCTACACCGATGTAAAAGGACATTACTTATTTACATTCAATGCATGCCCATTAACTTCTAAAGGTAAACTAAGTATATTTAACTATAGGGTACCGAAAACGTAATAAAACTTAATAAAAGCTCTTAAATCTGCAATTAGATTCACATTCGCCGTGCATTCACTAACACTCTCCCGTGGCCCAAGTATTTAATAAGCATAAACGTATACTTACCGACCCAAGTAATTTAAGTAACACAATTAATAAGTATTACGCTGAACATCAATTTGTACAACTTTGTAGCGAGCGTATTTTGTTTTTCTTGTTATTTCAAACCTAAATCACGTCTTTCTTAAAGCTTACAGGCCGTCTCTTTCTCACTTGAATCAGAAGCCCTACTAGCTGCAAAAAAGCTGGAAATCCTTCCAAATGTGAGACGGTACTTCACACCGGGACAGTTGCTCAATTTATATCAAGCACAAGTCCGTTCATGTGTGGAGTACTGTTCTCATCTTTGGGACGGTTCAGTTAAGTACCAGCTCCTCTTGACACCATTGAGCGTAGAGCCAAGAGACTCATTGGTAGCGAGCAGCTGACTAATTCAAAACTTCAGAGCTTGGGTCATCGCCACATGGTTGCTAGTCTCTCGGTTTTTTATCGAATACATTTCGGAGAATGTGCCAAAGAACTGCACGATCTAATTTCCCCCATCCCCGTTCTATCATCGGACAAGCAGACAAACTGCTAAGCGACACCGCTTTATGGTGGACATTCCACAAATGCGCACGAAACGTTTTGCCTCTACATTCATTGTGTTTCCTGATGAGTACAATATCTTCAAGTCGTGAGTGAATAGGTATATTCTAGGCAAGCTTACTCCATCGTCGACCACTTCGTCGCTTACCATCAGGTGAGATGATGGTCAAAGGGTTCACTATCATGAAAAAGAAAATCTGTAATGCTACATCTTCTACCTATTATGGCATTAAAAAGCAAGTATTGTCCTGATTTTATTTTTAACTGTGACTAGGCTTTAACTATGTTAATCACGATACAAATGTGCTTGTATTTTCTAGTCAAGGGTGCCAAATCAATCAAAAATCCAGCCACGTTACACATTTTTTTTTATTTAACCAATTGGAATTACACGATCTAATTCCTCCATCCCCATTCCATCCTAGAACTACCAGACAGACTGCATTGCGACACCGATACATGGTGGAGATTCTTCAAATGCGCACGAAGCGGTTTGCTTCCACTTTCTTTATGCGCACTGCAAAGGAGTGGAACTCCTTGCCAGAGTCTGTGTTCCCAGATAAGTACATTCTTGGAGTCTTCAAGTCAAGAGTGAATAGGTATTTTCTAGGCAAGCGTGCTCCATCGTCGACCGCATCATCACTTAACATCAGGTGAGATAGTGGCCACAGTTAAAGAAAACGGTAAAAAATTTGATACTTCGCGATCTCACTGACACTTTTAACCACAAATTTTTGGTAAAGAATAATATTACACGTTTCGAGTATACTCTATCCATCATGATAAGCAGTTACATTTCGACAAATGATAGGTACGATACCCATTAAGATAATGCGATGGAAATAAAAAAGTACCTACAAATATTGATTAAAGTAAAAAACGGATGTAGGAAGCGGTATTGAACTGCATGGGAAACTTTAAAATTGTCTTTGAAACGTAGTAATTCTAAGCCTGGTTAGTTTACCATCCTCAACCACATCATCACTTACCATCACGTGAAACATAATTAATTATTTTATTCGTAGCTACAGACATTTATCTCTGCAAAGGGAGTTTCACACGCGCACGCATTGCGGTCATTTTGTGCAAATTACCTACCTACAGTTAGTTGTGGTCGATCGTGATGAAAATATATGTCAAAACAAATTTTAATATTCTGTAGTGGTCATTTCGAGTTTAATTATAGTTATTTTAGTGAGAGCACTCACGTTATTTCTTTACCGTTGGGCGGTCACATATCACGAAATCGTTTTTGTATTTCGAATTTTGTTTAAAAATTCTGAACGCAACTAACTCTAAGATCATTAAATGCCCATTATTTATTTCGCGTTCTACTACAAGGAAATCTTACTACCAGTAGCAGAATGGGTGTATTCTCTACCCGTGAACCTACCTAGGTACTCGTAGCATGGGAATCTACCATATTTTTTTAATAAGTATGTACTTATAATAAAGCTGTGATAAAGTTCTTAAACAATAGCTTAATAGGTCTTATTATAAGAAAAAACGAAGAATAATTCGGGTTTTTTGAATGTTTAGTATTCTGACTTGTTATATTCTATTTGAGAGTGATACACTATACTTAAAAATATTACGGTACCGACGGACGAGTAACAGAAAATGCCCTAAAACCATTGATATGATGGATTTGATCACGATAATACCCAAATCGAAAGCTCGGATTCAAAACTGCAAGTTGCAACCACTCTCTTCTAATCCACCTGAATTACATTGTACTTATTCTGTGCTACCACTATCAAACATTCCAGCAACTACTGCATTTAAATGATTTTATCGACTTTGAGCAACTAATAAGTCACTTAGTATCCTTTGCCTTGAGCAGTCATGAGGGCTCTATACAGTCTCTTTTCCCAAGACAAAGGCTTACAAAGCACTTCACTAAACTGATATCAGCAATACCATCAATAAATCATGTACCTCTATGATGTTTCAATATTTTATACGGCTTAAAACACGTAAAAAATGACGACTTACTTTTTGTCTAGTTTCGGACAAATTAGTTGTCAATTAATTGGGATGAGTCAGACGCGCGATACACGGCGAGCGGCTCGGGCCTCGGCGACGGAAAAAAGTAAGTCGACATTTTTTGCGTGTTATAATCCGTATTTAACATTACAATATTATGTGTAATACTCACGATAATATTAACTTTAAAATTACCCCTATGAACATTGTAACCTTGTCCCAGCCCGGCGCGAGTCGCTCGTGACGCGCTTGTCCTCTAGCACACCACGACACGATTTGCCGCAAAAGGTCACTAGTATTGGAGACACTCACAAACTACCTGCAATATAAGTTACGTGCAAATAATGATGGAGAAACAGGGAATTAATTAATCACGCAGCACTAGTTTCCGAGCTATCAAAATCTTTAGGCTACATGATATTTTAAAACTATGGTGTATGTAATGTATGTAACTATTTTGATGTACGCCTAAACCTCTCGTTTCGTCTACTATGCGTGGTTGACTGGAAGAGAATGCCTAATGACATTAGGTCCACCTTATTTACTTTTTGTGCAATAAAGAATTAAACAAATAAATATGTACCTATACAATTTTCGACATTTAAAAATAGACTGAAAATGTATTTACTGATAAAATATTATATTCTATCTCTGAGTATATGAAGACGATGATAAAACACTCCTTAGCGTCGTAAAGTCGGATAATTAGAAAAGAGGAGGATTCAAATTTAACATATTTATAACCAATGTTCATTTGGAGTACATTAAAATTAAAATGTTATGGTCATGGTAATGTCATGGTTTGGTTTTTCGTCAATTACTGGCAGTCAATAAATGTTGACATGTTGAATTGTAATAAAGTGCACACTTTCCGAAATGTAAGCGAGAGAACACCGATAGGCCGACTACCTTACGTCGATGACTGAGGCTCTGCCACTTTGACTCAACTAGCATGTCACCAATGAGTCGCCTTGTCAACATTTAAAATCGCTTTCACACCCCACATTAAGTTCGATGACTGTCGTGGGTGCCGGCAACATTCACATCACACACACAGTCACAACCAGAACCAGAAACACACATTTTTCCTTGGGGAGATAACTTGTGTGCCCGCCAGGCATCGACCGCATACCCAAAGATATTGTAATCACTCTGTTTACCCATACATCTACTAAGAGGCCGAACGCTCACCCAACTAAACGAACGGGCAGTTGAAAAAGCTTGATCACCGTAGAGAAGATATATATATATATATATACTAGTGATTCGCCCCGGCTTCGCCCGTGTGCAACCCCTGCAGCGCCATCTGCCGGGCTGGTTTGTGAATCTACACCATCCAGGGCGCCACCCAAACGCATACATAAAAATTCATTCAAATCGGTCCAGCTTTTTAAGAGGAGTTCAGTGACATACTCACGTACAGTTATATATATAAAGATAGAGAATATACACGTTCCCTTGAAATCATTTGCGTACGTCTAGGTAATAAAACATAAGTAGCTATACGTATACCTATATATATGTTTCTGGACTTTACTCAGCCTCGTTGTTGTTTTATTTTTAAAACTTGCATTACATGGAGGGTAATTAAGCATCGAAATGTCGCCACCGCGAGGCGTCGCTCTAAGTAATGACCAGTTGCTCTAAATAATTACTTTTCATTTTTCTCTCGCTAACTAGGTAGCCATCTTGAAAAACTTGTTACGCTCCGTCCGACGCAAGGACTAAAATATGTTGATAATTACGACAAGATTGTTTTTTTTTAACTTTGGTAGTCTTTATTGTACTTATGGAAAGAGTACCAACCAGGTCAGGAAAAAAAATCAAGGTTTTAGTAAAATTTTTATTGTATAAATAGGTTAAAGAAAAATAAGATACTGGAAACCTATATTGAAATACTACTCACGACAAGCAAAGTAGACAACTTTTCTAGCCTGGTATAAAAATAGTAGGACTCTTTTGCAGAGTCCGCCTGGGGCAGTACCACATAATTGCCAGAAAATTCAAACGCAAACGCCAATGCCAATGCAGACATTTCAGTGAAATTACAGGGCTAAAAGAAATTTTACATGTATTATCTCAGGGTGACGAGGGCTGTGCTTTGCCGCGCAGGAGTTCGAATTATAAGTATATAAGTTCAAAAATCTGTGGCACTTTACTGTAATGGGCAAGCGTGACGCTTACCATCAGGCGAACGAATTGCTCGTCTCGTTTTTTATTAAAAAATCATGCTGCATTTTCGGCTGCATTATCACTTTCCATCAGGTGAGATAATGACCAAACCAGCCTTTTTTATTGTAGTTAAGCGCTATAAACAATAAAAAACTATAATTACCACTTTACTACATTTAGGAAAAGATTCTGTTATTGTCTTTCCGTACTCTCCAAAATTACAAAATTTGGGTATACGTAGTACGTGTTCTGCCGATTATGGTATATATATTTTGTGTAGGTAAATATCCCAAATTATATGGGACATGATATACAAAGCGCCTAAGGCGCGCGCCCCGGGCGTTGTGAAGATAAAATGTATGGCGGTAGGCGCGCAGCTGGCGCGGACCTCGGGCGCGCGCCCAGTCTCCTCCCCCCGCGCTGCCGTTTTGTATAAAAACAGTGCGCGCGCCATTGGCGCTTCTTATCAAGTCCCTTAGACCAAATTTGTTGCTAGAAATGGCTCTACATTTAAGTCTGTGAAGAAAGTGTAGATATAATTATCAATTTAGTTACGATGAAATTTGAACTAACGCTGTGTGTATTCAGGTACCTGTCTACTACAGTTCGATGTGCAATTTAATTAGACGCATTCACAACGAATAAATTTACAAGTATCTTGGCACAGTAATCGGTCGTCGGCCGTCGCGAACAAAAACTGCGCTAAATTCAATTGGTTAATCAATTCAATTAATTTGTGAGTGCGTTTTGATCGCCAGCGGCTCCAATGAGCACAGCGAGCCTCTGTAATTGGAACGATTAATGTTCTCTGAAGAAACCATTCTTTCTCTATCGAGATTGAACATATTGGAGGCATGTTGGGAACGAATGAAAGTAACCTACGAGATACGATCTACAATGAGGCATTAAGACGGTAATTAAACTGCGTATAATACTGATGATTTTAATGCGGACTAGATATTTTCTTATACTACGTTAAAGATTAAGTAAGCACCTGTCAAGAAGCATAATAGTGGTTATATATTTGTGCCTTTTGGGGTTGAGACGTTGGGACCGTGGGGACCGGGAGCACATACATTCTACAATGAATTAACAAAGCGTTTGGTCGAAGCAACTCGTGACCAAATGCTGGCAAATATTTTGGACAGAGATTGAGTATTGCCATTCAACGTGGCAATGCTGCCAGCATTTTGGGTACTTTGCCTACTGGTAGCGGTCTATTAGATTAAGTTTTGTACATATTTATATCGAATTATAGTGTTTTTTTTTTTTTTTTGTTTAATTTTAATTTCGTTTTTAGATTATTGTAATATATGTATTTGATTATACTTTGAATAAATTGAAATAAATGTAATGCCCAGAAGCATAATAATAATTAGATTACTGTTTAAATATCATTTTTAAATAGATATGTAGGTACAAACTTCACGTAAATACTAGATAGTAGCTTTGAAAATCAAAACGAATAATCTGAATCAAATCTGTAGATAATACTGTACCTTTTCTGGTATACTACATTTTAGTATATTGAATCAATACGGCTATCATCTCAATGCTGAATTTTTTAAAAAATTTATGGTGACCATTTGACAACGATCTCACCTAATGGAAAGCGACGATGCGGACGACGGTGCTTGTCTATAAAATAGCGACACACTCTACAAAGTCATGGGTATATGTTCATTAGTATTTAGACAGGGCAGGACAATCCAACCGCCTTTAAATGCTTACTAACAATCTTGTCAAAAATATCGATGCCAGAGTTCGAGTTTAGCGTTGTTATTCTTGTCATCTAAATCTTTACACATGTAGATAAACGTTATCTCTAGTTCAAGCAGGTACAAAACTCGACAGTTCCTAAACAAGGGTTACAAGGGTCGGCACAACTCGGCTGTCAAATCAAAAGTGACCGCACGTGTGGTGCCAAGCGCCGCCGCCGCCGCCCGCGCCGCTGTGGGTGGCAGGAAAGATCGTTTTTTGTTTTACACGCACTTACGACACGTGATCTGGAATGCTGGAGTCAGCTCTCCCCTTAGGCGAGCCGGTGAAATTTTGATTCATAGTAATTAAAAATGAACTTCTACAGTACCAATCTATGAAATAATAACTTACCTACTTGGGTATCAACGCAAACTTTTAGATACCAACCACCAGTTGCACCAGATATTGAAAATGTCTACTTCTTTGCACAATACTCGTACCTATTACAACGCTTATGGACTCACAGCTTCGAACGTAGTTCAATGACTTGGTGGGTGCTGAAAACATTCAGATCACACACAATCACACCCAGAACCAGACCCACAAATTTTCCTTAAGAAGAAATCTTGTTTCCACCGGGAATCAAAACCAATACCCGCTGCTTAGATGGCAGACGCGAAACCAAACTACGTCAGTTGCAGTTCGTAGTATACATTGCTTACGTCTATTAACAGCTGCATAGAAAATAGAAATAGCCGCATAGAAAATAGAATAAACAGCTGCATAGAAAATAGAATAGCACAGTTACTATATGCATATTTGCTTAATTACAATCGCATCCCTAAAGTTCAGCTTCTGACAAAGCTGTCTACAAATGACTATTTATTGTCACCAATAAACTGAACCAAATTATGACTGCTTTCACAGTATCTTTTAAATACTCGTTGTGACTTATTTTTTCAAATATATAAAAGGCTCGGTTCTACCCTTTTACAAAATTATAATGGTCCACCGGAGATCCTCAATTTGGTTTCGGATTGGCATTATTAATAGCTACCAATTTGAGCCCGCCCGTATTCTAACGCAGTTAAAAATGTAGTTTTTATAAACAAAAAGCTATGTAACCTTATTTTCTCTTATTTGGAGGTGTTTCAAAGACTCAAAATCCTTAACCATCTCAAATTAATTTAAATTCTCAGAGCAAACATTGTCATTTAGAGACAAGTCATTGAAAACGAGACCTGATATTGACAATTTGCCCTGCATAAGGTTTTTGTGAACTTCCCGTGGGATCCAGGCACACATACTTCTTAGAAATGTTGCATTGTCCAACAGTTCTCAAATACTCTAAATGCTGTAAATGGTGCAAATAACTCAATCGCGGCGGGCAAGAGCGGCTGCTCAGAACTCGTTGTCCAAAGACCACCTCCGTCTGAGGTCCACTCTATTCAAGGAGGTCTAATGTAAAAAGCGAAATATCTGGACCACCATTCTGTTAGACCACCAAAAGATAACCTATTGTTTCGGCCACTCGAATCATGGCTCTCCATGTTTCGAGTGGCCGAGTCTTCAATAGACGTTTCAAAAATGTAATTAGCGGTTGATGTGGCGATTAGCGTGTGGTGTGCCCCGGGCTCATTAGGTCGTGTCACGCGTCATAACATTGATTAATTGGCCTCGGTGCACGAACAAAAAGGATAAAAGTCTGACAAGCAAGCAACGACCCTTCGGTAACGAGGAGCCGTCACTCAGACGACGGGAGCCGGGAGCCCGACACGCCAGACACTTGACAACTCCAATTTATATGCAATCCGATGCCTACAATTGTAACCGTCGCGAACGAATGCCTAATTTATTGTACGACAGTGACTGTTTGTCTTTCAGACTGTAAATAAGTTGAATGGCTTGATAATTCGCAGTATATAAGTGATCAGGAAACGTATACTCATTTATTTGGCTAGTTTATAGAACAACGATTTATACAGCCGGTAAATAGGTTATTCAAATTAACATAAACGCTTTCACTCTCATAGGCCCACATTAATTTAGTTTTTTTATGTCGTGGGTGCCGGAAACATTCACATCACACACACAATTACACCCAGTACCTAAATCACAATTTTTTTTATGTGGAGAAAACTTGCATTTTCTCCAGGCCGTTTTTCAACCGGATACCCGCGGCGAACGCGGCCTTAAATATAAGCAAACGGGCTGGTAGTTCCGATGATTGAGTCAATTACATTTTGGAATATCTAATGCAGTACTATCATATTTTTCTGCCAGTATAGGCGACAGCGGCTAATATTTCTTACATTTCCTTGACAAACTATTACAAAACGTTTTAGTTTTCGGCTATTCAGGTGAAGTGGCAATTTTAAGTGTTGCAAGTTGCAACTGCGCTGTGCAGCTAATAAGTTTTGTAATGAAGCATCCGTGATGGCTTTCGAAATTATCGCCGAAAGCATTTAACCTTCAAAATTGTAAGCACAAAAAGTTCATCATCATTTGACCGCAGTTAAGTGCAGTATTATTTCTCAATCTCGTTAAAAGAGCAATTGATGAGACGGTTCGATTAATATGTTCCAAATTAACCGGTACGAAATCGAAATTATAAGGGTATCGACATTAAATCTGGACAATCGGGAGGATGCGATTTTGAGCCTGCGGTGCTCCGATCTGCTTTCCACTTGGGTGGCGGGCAGATGTTGCTAAAATTAATAAAAAAACTCACACTTCAATTATTTTCGTCGTTAGAGCCCGAGATTTAAGAACATTACAAGTATACACATCATCTCATGAATATAAATTAGTGTAATGAGAGAATGTTTACATGCGCAGTAGCCATATTGTTGGCAATTTGAATTTTGATTTTAGAGCTGCATGTAGGTTATGCTTTTTACATTTATTTTTTTGGAATAGACTTGCGTTTGACCACTATCTCCCGTGATGTTAAGTGAAGATGCGGTCGACAATGGAGTACGCTTTCTTAATAGATACCTTTTTACTCTCGACTTGAAGACACCAAGATCACTCTGACAAAGAGTTCAGTTTCTTTGTAGTGCGCATCATAAAGGTGGAAGCAAAACGCTTCGTGTGCATTTGAGGAATATCCACCGTATATCGGTGTCGCAATGCAGTTCATCTAGTGATTGTATGATGGAATGGGGATGGAGAAATTAGCTCGAGTAATTCAGTGACACACACTCCGAAATGTATCTGTTAAAATACCGATACTAGGTTCTTGCGGAGGAACTTTAAATTTAATGTCTCCTGCAGCGAATTACTATTACCAGATACACCTATAATATAACATAACTCTATGAATTAATCAATAATTATTGCGTCGCATGACGTGATGTGAAAGCCAAAAATTACAAAATATCTACCAAAAAACACAAAAACGAACTACCAAAGCGAGCTACTTTCCCACTGCGATAAAGAATCACGGTGGAAATTAATATATACAAACTGTAACAAAAAAATATAGTAGTACTTGGTGATGTGAATGTACGATACACATTCACATCACCAAGTACAGTACTTATGCCAGGAATCGTCTGCCAGAGAACGAAAGACGAAATCCTCCGACTTCGAAATTTTTTTTCCATACAAAAAAATTTTTTTTTCTTATATTATTGACAACCCTACGGTTACATCTGTGGTGCGTGACTGTGAGTTTTATTACCCACCACGGCCGGCCACCACTGTCAGTCGCCTAGGTCTAAAGACTGTGTGGTGTTAAACGGTAGCTGATGAGATAGAGTTACAAATGATATAATTTTTTAGAAACTTTATTTCATCATAACTGTCGCAAATTTAGAAGTTCCTGTTAGACTTCATACATGTAGCTAAATGCGTGACTTGAGTATCACTACATTTTTCTGTTGCACATTGTATAATAATTGGTGTCACACCAATCGAGTCACACTGTGACTCGTTGGGATTTTATTTTCTAATCAAGTTACACAGTTTCTCGTTGGAATGTAATTTCCTCATTGAGTTATACTGTTAAGGTTGTCACATTATTTTTGAGAACAATACCCATCGAGTCACAGTTTAATTGTTTAATGTGACTTGTTGGGAACCCACCTAATAATTTACTCTCAATGAGTCATCATTTATACGTTCCTTCTACTGTAGTATCATCTTTATCATAACGTGTCTCAAAAGAATAATAGCAATTATGAGCAAGAGAGGCCAGAGTTAAACGTAGTCACATATCTCCTAAAATACGTTCGCCACCCAGCGTGGGACGCAAAAATTGAATAATTAAACGATGGTGGGCCGTGATTGTGGAAAATTGCAGCTGCCGGTGCAATAATTTCTCCAATAACCCTCAATCAGTGTCGGGGCAGTGCAAACAAACGAACATGCAATCAAAGGTGTGCTGATAAATATTTCGACCACCCGTATGCAATAGGGCTATAATAACTATTAAACCCTTCTCCCCGTAAGACGTTAGGTAATAACAGAGGATACATTCGCCGGATAGCCAAGTGGCTAGCACAAGGAAAGGCAGTGTAATCCTCTAGTTCCAGACAAAAAAATCGGATGATATTTTTTTTTTCACAAAAGTTATGGATCCACCTCTTTCCGTCTACCTTGCCCTTTGGTCCTAGTGTAGCGTCCATGTAGAGACTTTACAAGAGATAGTAGTTAAAGTCATTAATTTAAATTAAGAGATAGTAGTTAAAGTCAAAAATTATGTGTAAAGTGTGTGCACTATATCCAACACACATACATATTAATTTGATCACATCAAACTGCCCGTTGGCTTAGTTGGGTGAGTGTTCGCCTTCTTGGCAGGGATACCGGGTTCGATTCCCGGCGGGAACACAAATTTTCTTTGGGGAGAAAACTTGTTCTGTTTGTGAATGTGTGTGTGATGTGAATGTCTCCGGCATGCACGACACAAGTCTTCGAACTTAGTGTGGGGCTGTGAGTGAGAAAACGTTTAATGTTATGTAATTAATCCGATGTCGAACCCGTTATGTCAAAGCGCACTCGCTTAGGTAGGTATAGATCATATTATTATGCAAGTTCTTGTACTCCGTACAGTTACCAGTCACAATCAAAGTCAAGTACAAGAGTCATGGTCAACTTAAAGTCAAGTTTTGTCCAAGGAAAGTGGTAGAAAATTTACTAGAGCTTGAGGAATTAACATGCATTTCTATCGAACACTCTCACATGCATGTAAACTGGATGCTTGCATAGTGTAGTGGCGTAACTAGTCTACCTAATCCAAGGCGTAGTGAACTGCCTGCTGGCTTAATTGGTTACATGTCATTAGTTTTTTTTTGTTGTTGTGTGGTATCCAATGACGTGATCAATTATTTAATTTTTCATTTTGTTACAGCCTTTGAATATTATCAAAATTTATCGTTTGGTATAAACACCTGCGTCGTGCGGTTTGTCCCGCGTTGACTATGAAGAAAACAATGTCTTTGGTGCGTTATTCCAGGTCACTATGTATCTAATAAGCTACTTGTTAAAAACTTTTTAAAACAAGCTATTGGAAGGCCGCCATATTGGATTTAGAGTAACGTCACTTTATTTTTCGAGTTATTCTCAGCAAGCCTCCCATTTGATACCGATATTGTAGCAGTGCATTAAAAATAACTTGACCGCCATTTTGGGTGCTCCGCCATGTTGGATTTAGAATGTACATCGTGAGAATGTACATAGGTGAACATCACACACCTAACCATGCATTGTCAATCAAAATAAGCGTGTATACCAAATTTCAGCTCAATCGGTTAAAATAACTGATTTTAAATTCAGTTGCAAGATTCCACCCAGACAAACATACATACATTGCAAGTTAAATAAAAGCTTGTAAATAATATAGAGCTAAATTGGTTTAGTAGTTTTGGCGTGATTGAGTAACAAACACTCAAACATTCTTATTCATATATAGTGGATATATATGAATAAGAATGTTTGAGAATGTATAAGTAGATGGGATAGGTAATTTGGTGGGATACTTATTGACCGAGCAAGCGCGAAGCGTCTCCGTTTCAGGTTTGGCAAAATTGCTTTCGTATTCGTCCTGATGTCCGGATTTCCGGTTGTTCTCCTCTACAGGTCGCTTTTTCAACCGATTCTCGTGAAATGTTGTGAGCAGGTTCATTAATTATATAGATTTTTTTGTCAATTCAGTTTTCAATGTGGCGGAGATATGGGGGTTTTTTGTTCCGCTTTTTGTTTTTGTACAACAAAAGTCTGAGACCTTTTTAAACAAAGGGGTTCAAAACATAAAAAATACACATTTTCAGCCATTTCGAAAAATACGCGACGTCTCTCACAGAGCCATTAGTAATGCCTATTACCAATAGATTACTA
Organism: Lomographa bimaculata; assembly: GCA_948107665.1. Classification (NCBI taxonomy): domain Eukaryota; kingdom Metazoa; phylum Arthropoda; class Insecta; order Lepidoptera; family Geometridae; genus Lomographa; species Lomographa bimaculata. The sequence goes on from OX403597.1 coordinate 7,450,297, forward strand.
ACTATTATTTATTCTGTGATGTTATTTTTTATTTCCTATCTATATTTATTACATGTATAAAAAAATGCATCTCTATTTCCCTTGGTCATCGCATCACGCGCGAACGGATGGAACAATTTCGCCAATTCTTTTTTGTTGAGTTAATTATTGTCAAAAGAAGGTTCTTATGAAAGGAAATTTTATCCCGGAATTCCCGCGGGATCGGGACTTACACGGGTAAAACCGCGGGGCGCAGCTAGTTACAAATAAAAATACCAGCATAAATTATCTTTGATTGTTTATTTTTATATTATGTACATTTCATGGCATATGTTAAGTAGGTATTTCTTTTAGGTACAAATCATAATATATGTTTATTTTTACTTAAATCATAAATAATATCACTTTATTCTTAAAAATAATACAATTGAAGGTAATTAATAAACCTATTTTATATCTACGCTGTTTATGAGTAGTTGATACAATTATTATAATATTTTATGTCTAAAAATATAAAAGTTAGAACTATTTATAAACATACATGTTTGTATAACTAAAATATTTTAATTATTCAGACACAGTATTACTTGTGATGTGTTTATATTTATATATATATATATATATATATATATATATATACTAACAAAAATAAAAGGGAAGGGCGGAACCGGGTTCCCATCTAGTTGTACTCACAGCCCCCTAAGTTGACTTGTGTTTTGGGTGCCGGAAACATTCAAATCGCAAACACAATCACACCAGAACAAGAAACACAAATTTCCCTTAGGGAGAAACCTTGTGTTTTCAGCGGGGATCGAACCCGACACCCGCTGCTTACAAGGCAAACGCGCACCCAACTACTACAACGGGCAGTTCAAATCAATAATAATTATTATTTAGTAAAGGTAACTAAATAAGGAAGACAAACTTGACTACGGTAGGTACGGTTCGGTAACAAAAATAGTAGACACTATTAATTTGAGCATTTTAAAGTTTTAAGACACCTCAAAGTAATTATGTTCGGTAAACTATATTCTTTAACATAACCTATTACATACATTAATAAGAACTTTATGATCCATATTTCTATACAGTTTAGGGATAAAAATAATAGTCGTATATCTAACATCTCAGTAATAAGTCAGCGTTCCAGTTTAGTATGAAGAACACAAACTTAAACAGTAACTATTAGGTATTCATTTCTATCGATTAGGTTTCCATTAGTGTCTATTAGGTTTCCATAAGTAAACATAACAATTGCTAATGGAAACCTAAGTAATGTGACGATTAGGTTTCCATTAGTAACCATAAGGTTTCCATTATTGCCCATTAGGTTTCCATTAGTGGACATTAGGTTTCCATTAGTAACCATTAGGTTAGTATTACAAAGTTTTACACTACCATAAGTATACATATAGTTACTTATAATAAAATAACACTAATCGAAGTGTATACTAGCATTCAAATAAATACGGTCAACATCATAGTCTTAGTCTTATAGTGAAATTCAGATATTAAACATTATAACAAATTAATTATTTAATTATGTATTTAAATATGATACTGTCATATTTGAACCTATTATATGGAAGACCTTATGATTTTGCTGTATAAGGCACATAGAATTCATTTTATTAAAATATATTTTACATTACTATTAAAGGCATGCTATGTAAGGCATAAATATCTTATGTACAGGCAAATTTAATGGCACTAAATACTAAATGGATATATTTTTTATGTAATTAATAGTCATTGTGACTCATTAGTTACAAGAATACTGCCACAGATGTCATCCTTTTATGTACAGTACTTACTTCTAATGATCATGATAATTAAGTAAATTCAGAACTTATTACACAACACTGACCTTTTAGTAACTATCGCTTATAATATAGATATAATCTAGGAACTTTAATACTCTGTGCATTATGTACAAATTAATTATCACAGTATCACTCAAAGAGCAGACGTCTTCGCCGAAATAAGACAACAAGTTTATGAGACTCAAATAAGAAATAGGAAAAGTCGAAGAACTTCTCCGTATTTCCATGACCATTTCAAATGGTCTTCTCTAGATAAATAAACTAATTTCCGGGAATTAATTTCACCATGTTCGCCTTAATTAGAAAGGAATGTCACCAAGGTCTCCAAGGTTTTTCTTCTGGAGGTTTTCTCGTTACTAACGCGAGAGGCGCGGGGTCTTCCACAGCGGGGGGTGGGGTACCCCATCCTGAACTCACAGGAGAGAAGCACCGAGGTTCCGAAGAGGAGGATGAGGAAGCGTCTGGAGTTGACAGTGGTACTAAAGTAGGGACAGCTCCGAAGGTACTGGCGCTCACTCCAGCTGGGAGGACTAAGGCGATGTCGCCGTTGGACAGTCGGGTTGGGACCAGTCGAACGCCTGAGCCGGGACCAGCTGAAAATAACAGTCAACTTTAGTGATTTGGCAATTGAGAATTGGATAAATATGTATTCTAATACAAACTTCTAGAATTTTTAACACTATCTTATCTCGTAGTAAAGTGACGGATGATGTGTTCTAGGAGGTAATCCCTCTTAAAATAGGAACTGAATCTAAACAATAGCGGCTATGACATCGTTTGATGTTTAGTGACGGATTTCTCTACTTGGTTGTGGAAATTTCTTACAATATAGTAGTAGTATAGCCAGAAAAGCATTTAATAATTGCCCTACTACGCTACTACAATAGATGAAGAAGAAAAATGTTCATCATAACATCATCAGCTTCCTTTGATCAAAAAAAGAAATAGATGGGAAAAAGATATATAAAGGTTTTTACATTAGGTACTCACCAGAAATAAAGATAGTAGAATGCTGCGAAGACACATCCTCATTATCCGAAGGTGGCGTAGGTGCTCCAGCGGGCCTGGCACCTGGAGTTGCAGGGGTACTCGCAGCTTCCAGGTGTTTCACGAGCCTTCTCCTCAGCGCCGGCTCCAGACCTTGGAACTTGGCGACTTCGGTGACGCATTGTCGGTAGCCCGCGTGGAATCGATCCGGAGACCGCGCGCCTTCCGACCGCAGGCTTTCTAGATGCTTCACGGTCATCTCGAGGATATCAGCTTTTTCCAGCTTGGAGTGCCGAGCCGGCTGTGTAAAGAGAAGAAAAGAGTTTAATAAAACACGAAACATAATTTTGCCGTAACAATAACAACAAATCGCTTGCCTCCGTAAAAGATACGGCGTGCGAAGAGGTATTAACTATTCAATAAAAATAAAAAAAATTCAAAAAGCCTAAAATAGGTTCAGTAAAACTAGCATTAATATACAAACGAGTGCTTATGTAAGGCTCCTAGCAAATCCTGGAGTTACATCCGCTGCTCTTCAGGGATTCACCAGAATGACGCTTCTAATAGTTTGGTTAAAGAAGTTTAAATCAAAGTTGCTCCAACGTACAGATTTTATTTTACGATATGTAATACAATTAATATCTAATGCATAAATATCTAATGCCACGGTGATTTGTGGTCGAACTCCTCCAAAACGGCTCAACCGATTTTAATTTAAAAAAAAAGTATATTTGGTAGGTATGAGTATAGGTCGTAAAGTATTTTTCACCCATCTACCCCTCCCCACATATTTTTATCGTGATTTTAGTATTTTTGTATGATATATCCAAAAACTTTTTAGTATAATAATAAAGTACTAGGCGACCAATAGCGATGAAACAGTTTTTCTGAACATGGCATTGCAACGCATGCCGGGTATAGCTAGTTATGTTATGTAAAAAACTTACGTCTTTCTTCATAGCATCCAGTATGAGAGCTTTGAGCTCGTTCAAGCAGTTGTTGATGCGAGCTCTCCTTCTCTTCTCCATGATAGGTTTATTACTCTGTAACAATGAAAAGTGATCCTTTAGTCAGTTTTACTATGTATTAACATGTTTTACTTACACAAATCATAACTATATCTGCGAGTACCTGCTGTAACAAACGGACCGGTATCTTTAGTATAGTTAAATTTAACAGAGAAGTAATATCTCAGGCCTTCTGTTGACTTCAAAATTTACCTAGGCGGCATAAACACTAGATATAATAAAGTGATTCGTGATTTATGGATTTCCGCGCAAAGTACCTACTTTTATAATGCTGCAAGCATTTTGGAAATGTTACCAAGCGACAGTGGTTTGTTACATTAAATTTGTATATATGTATGTATGAACTGCCCGTTGACTTAGTTGGTTGAGCGTTCGCCTTCTAAGCAGGGGTATAGGGTTTGATTTCCGACAGGAACACAATTTTTCTCTCCAAGGAAAAATTGCGTTTCTGGTTCTGGTTGTAAATGCGTGTGTGATGTGAATGTTTCCGGCACCCACGATACAAGTCATCGTACTTAGTGTGGGGCTGTGAGTGTGAAAGCGTTTATGTTTTATGTATAAACGTATTATATTGGTTATAATATTAGTTTGTTTAAATTTAGTTTTATTAATTTCATTTTAATGAATTTAACAATTTATTTGGTAGTAATATTTTTTATTTTCAATATACCTACAATCGGAGTTATGATTGTGGATTATAATATAAATAGTAAATAGGTGTGGGCTAGTAGTACACCGTGCAGACATCCTTGTAGTCGACAGCTTAATTTGCATATATTAACACCGCACGTGTAGGCAAATGTTCCGCAAGGTGAAGGTTCTATCTAATATGTACAGCTCAAAGGTAAGATGTTGATAATAGCGTAAAATCTCCAACTTTTTAACCGACTTCACAAAAAAGGAAGACCTAAAGACCTCGGAACTTCTTTCTAGGTGAACCGATTTTGATCATTCTTTTTTTTTTATTTGGTGGTCCCATTTAAATTAGATTAAGATTTGACCAGAAGTTTTTGAGTTATCCTCAATAATGCGTATTTAATTCATTTAATATGATCAAGGGTTCCGAAAATAAAGTCGGTTTTTTTATGTGTTTAATTTTTTTTTAATGTATTATAAGTACAGAGAATACGCCTAGTGGTCTCATGTCAAAAGGTCTCAAGATAGAGACTTTATTGAAACACCTCTAAAGAATAAAAATACAGTCAAATAGATAACCTCCTAATTTTTTGTTAAAAATATAAAAATACGTATAGTCTTATACCTTAAGTGTCACATCGTGGCTGTTATTATTAAAAATGTTGTCTGACCAAGCGACCCCCAGATAACTATTAGGGTAGGGATATTCCGATGCGCGAATAGCTCTAACGGGAAAAACTTCCATTATGAGTACAAGACTTGTTTTGTGGGATGACTTTGCTTGTTTTCAACTCTTCAAATCATCAAAGTGGGAGCAAACGCAATACCCTATACATGCACGAACTGCCTGTTGGCGTAGTGGGGTGTACGTTCGCCGTCTAAGCGGGGGTGTCGGGTTCGATTCCCGGCGGGAACACAAGTAGTCTACAAAAAAATTGTGATACTGGTCCTGTTTGGATTGTGTGTGTGATGTGAATGTTTCCAGCACCCACGACACAAGTCATTGAACTTAGTGTGGAGCTGTGAGTGTTAAAGCGTTTATGTAATCCTTCTTGATCCTATATAGTTAATATTACTTATGTTTTAACGCATACTCTATGCATGCTCTATAAGTACCCAACCTACGTTAATGTCCTCATAATGTCTCAAAAACTTTTGATATAAAACTTACGTGGATTTACAGTAAAACAGTAGTTAAACGGAGTCACCAAACATCGTGCCCCAGACGACATTGTGAGACAATTAGACATTGTATTGTTAAGGCAATTTAGAATTCGTCGCGACGCGACGCCTGGCGCCCATTACGGCGCATGACTAGTCATGTCAGTTTAATTTAAAGACGCGATAAACCATTTTACGTAAAGCAAAGTGATTAATTAGGATGAATAATGCACTGATTTATTTCAACGCTCTCTGATAAACTATAATAATGCACGTATTCTACGCTAACAAAATCATGATCGTAGCTCTAATTCTCAAGTCAAAACGAGTTTGAATACCGCGAATGAATTTCTTAATTTAAAATGAATCGCAAAATTTTTAAATTAATAAATACGTTCTTGGCATGAAAGAACGAATTTCTTAATTTAAAAAATACCAAGAACTGAGAATTTTTAAAAACATAATTATTTTCCTGTTTTTCTCGAAGCCATGGTGACAGTACAAGCGTGAAAATAAAGCCATTAATAATCTGTGGCGTGGCGCGTGCGGCTCAAGGTGAAGGCCGGACACAGCTAACGTAGCAGTTCCGGAAACAGTTTACACTTTGCAGACTGCAGAATATGTAGCAGTTGGTATCACTGATCGGCAGAGTTAGACATTTGAAAAAAATTCCGGTATATGTATAGAAGCAGAAATTTCATTAGTAAAGTTGATTATCTTCGCTTTCGATAATACGATAACTCAGTTACCGTATGATCCAGTTAGTTATCGTACGATAACATGTATTTACAACCGACTTCAAAAAAAGAGGTTTTGAATTCGACTGTTTGCTTTTTTTTAATAATTATGAACGATTTTAATGAAAAAACCGTAATATAAGCGATGAAGTCGGTTTTTTAAGCTTTGCTTGCGTTTCTATTATCAAAGAGAAATAAATATTATAATCGTATCGATTCGGTAAGTAACCGATACGTTCTAAATCAGGGGGTAGGTAAGGTAGTGGTCAAATGTTTGCCTTTCGAGCATAAAAAAACAAACATATGTGTTACACAGAAGTGTGTGACTTTGCCCTCTTCGAGATAAAAAGCGTTTATCATATTTAATGTCTAGGCTTTCTAATAATCATCAAAATTTCATTTCATAACATTCACACTATCACACACGGTGATATGATAGATTCCAAAATGGTGCAACAGCGAAAAATTTGTAATAATCCCAAGAAAATCTACGATACCGTATCGCTACTGCAATCTATACTGATAATTAAGTTAGTAATACGATATATTATACCGCTTAATAAGGGTATGACGTCCTTGTACACATGGCAGTTTGTGTAAACTAAACATGTGACGTGTTATCAGTAAACATAGCACTTAGCGAAGATGTTGACGACTGTACGTCGGTAATTACTATACCTACGTGTATGTATAAGAACTACCTATAAGCTTGTATAGGTAGTAACTTGTTGTTCCCCGGCTTTGACGGCGTAAATCAATAGAACATTATTTATCGAATCGAATTGTGAATGTAAACCATTCTTGAATCCCCTTGAACATTCACAATTTTTAAAAAATCAGTCCAGTCGTTATATAATTCTTGTGTACGTGACTGAACTCCTCCGTAACGGCTGAATCAATTCTGATGAAATTTTTATAAAAAATAGAAATCCTCAATTTCAGATGGCACGAAATTCGCTGGGTCCTTACATTTAATAAATATATTTTGTAACTCATGTTGTTAACTAGCTAGACAAACGACGATATATATGGCTCCATTTCACCTTTTGGGCACGGAATTCAATTACACGCACGATACTTATAGTACACGATGTAGGCCTGTACTACCCTTCATTTAGAAAATAATTGCTTTTGCAAACCGGAAGCGGTGCTATCGCCATTAGCGGAAGGGCGTCTAGACTGCAAATGGATTTTTGAAAGCATCAATTAATGGTAAAATTGCATTAGGTTTGTGTTGCCCTGTAATTACCCGACTAAAACAACAAGGAAAAGTTATGCTTTTAGCAATCTATATGCGTACATAGACTGCTAATATACGTAAATACAAACTGAGGTGTATCTAAGCGAGTTGTTACTAGTTTTTAAACTTGAACAATCTATTTCGCCTTTTTACCCGATTGACAAGGAAGGATTATGTTTTTCGCGCTTTTCTTGTGTGTATGTATGTTTGTAAATTTCTATATTACCTCATATCTTCCAAACGGCTCCATGGATATCTAAAAGTATAGTTAGATTCGTCTCAATAACCCAAGTGTCCATTGATAGGTGTTTAAAAAATCAAAATGGTGGATATTTAACGCTCAATTTTAAGTCATAATTATTTTAAAATAAACTGCATAGATTGTACCCACATATAATTTGATACATAATAACATAGCAACGTAAATAAACATTATTAAGATAGGCATTTCTAATCACGTCTCAACAGCGTCATCGTCATTGAACTCGTTATTACAGTCGCTTGCATGACATATTCGAGCTTCGTGCTCAGCCAAATTGTAGACTTTTTTTTATTTCAGAGAGACAAATGTTTCATCCTCATCTGTTGGTACGAATAATACTGTAAACAGTTAAGCTCGTTTGCCTAGAAGATGCTTATTTGTCTTCCAACTTGAATACTCCCATATTGTGCTTAATAGAAAACACAGCTACAGGCATCAACGGGATTTCTACCCATTACAGTTGTGGATGTGGAAGCAAAACGCTTCTTCGGCATTTCTCACATAAAGCGGTATGTGGATGTATGTGTTACTATGTCTCGGATCGGAGAAAATATTTAGATTCAACTTAAATTTTAAGCCAAAAATTCGATAAAGCCCCTTATAATATTCAGAAACCATATAAAATTGATCTTATACTTAATTAATCTAGACGCAAACTTTTGGATAAATATGCTAATCAAATTTAAATTAACTCTAGGGAACACCCGGCGCCCTTGCAGGTTTGGCGCCTTCCGGTATTAGAATACATCCGGGGTTGAACCACAAAAGGCGTAAACTAGCATAGCTACGAAAACTTGTAGCCCTTAGCCACGCTAGAGATCTCTAAATCACACTAATGGACCCAAAGGTTTGTATACAGTATTTGAAATGATGTATATTTTTAAAAGCTAGGTTGTACCTAGATAGTTTAGACCTTGTAATAGGACATGCAGAGTATACTTTATTAACCACACGCGGGCAAGTCGAGCATAGCTAGTCAGTAATATTTATAAATATACAAAACAAATTGAACCTGTACTGGTGTAGAATCTGAACACATAGGTATTTAATAAACCCATGATAAACCAATATTATACTCGTACGTTTATAAACATCGAATAATCAATTTTTTTACCGAAGTTTTACACTGGATCAGAATAAACAAAACAATACCTCGTGTCTTAAAAACATACTTTATAAAATAATTTTAAAAAAGGCACGTGTCGTGTGGACGTAAACGCCCGGATCTTAAATCGTGCCAATGCAATGTGACACTTAAGTGTGAAGACTTTATACTTCGCGTTTTATAGTAGAATAGTTTACGATGCAGATGGATGATGATGATAACCATAAATAAGGCAAAAAAGCACAATAACTACTAAGAGTACTGCCTTTTTAGGCAGTACTCTTAGTAGTTACTACTACTTATGTAGTACTCTTGTACTACACAAGTACTAGTACTCTTAGGCAGGCGGAGTTCGCTTGGGCTAGAACATCTTGGCTGGCAAAATGACTGGTCTTCCAACCGTCGAGTAGAAGTGAGCCAACGTTGTGTTTCAGATTGAAAATAAATATTTCCAGTAAAATTATAGAGCATAAAGAGATTTAATCTAAAATCTCATTATGACGAGCGCTGTGCAGTTGTGCATAGCCACGCAGAATTTTGTACTGTGGAAGTATAATATGCTTTACATAAAACTGTAATGGGCTACCGTAACGCTTTCCATCAGGCAAGCGATGTACTCGTCTTATCATTCGGTTGCATTAAAAAATGGAACGACATATTATATTATGAATTACAGTATAATAATATATTATAGTATAATATGAAGAAAACTCCATAAATCAAACTATATCTGCACCAAATGTTATCAAGAGCGGTACAGCGGTTAGCGCTGAAAATATAATAAACAAACAGACGAGAATTATTTTCAGTTTATAATTAAATAATTTTTTTAATCTAAGAATTTTATAGTAAAAATTAATTTATTTTTGCTAAACACATTGCAGCGGATGTCAGCTACCAAGTACCAAACAAGGTTCATCACAGACCTGTTTAGTATAGGCACTGTAGTCAGTGCCTTCCCTCGAAAATTATGAATACTCCGTAAGTGAAATGTGATTACATTCTACATTTATCTGGATAAACCGAAATCTGTAGAAGACATTCCTGCTTATACGTAAAGTAAATGAAAGGTTACCGCCGCGATATCCGTCGCGTCGGCGTCATCGCCGTCGCCGAGAGCTGGCACGTGCCGGGCGCACGTAGACGCCTCTGTCGCTAATCGTGCCAATACGGTGGTACAACCACGCATTTGATATTCTGGAGACTTTGACTATATTTATATAATAATTTTATACCAACTAGGTGAATCTATTACGTGGGTTCAATTGAGAAGTGTATACAAATATCATCAATTTCATCTAATGTTATAGACAGTCATGTAGCTTTTTGTCTACTAAGCAGCGTAGAGTACCTACTAAAGTAAATAAAGCTTGACTATATAATTAAATGTTATTGAAACTATTTGGTGGAGAGCTAAATATAATAGATAAACATATTCAATGAAATACCAACTTTTACAAAACAAAAATATTTTTGAATGTTTAAACAACAAGATGTTTCAACATGTACACTTTACCTAGATTTATATATAAGGTTAACTAGTTTAATAAAGTTTACTAATACATAATACAGAAGTTTTATAAAGAAATGTTATGGTTAACTTACGACGAACTATTTAATTGATATGTTTTAATCCTATACAAAGTTTATGAATTATTTAACTACTGCAGATAGGTTACATACACAATAGGTATCCGTAAAGGCGACATGCACGTGTGGACACAGAATGCGTGCCACCAGCCGCTAGCGTTAGGTGTGGTTGTCGGCACGTTCATAACACATTACACCTTACACGTGGTAACCTATATCTATCTATATAATTCCTACCTGTATTCAAACTCGTATTTCACGCCCGGTCTGCCCGTTATATATCAACTTTCCTCGATCACCTTTAAACGGAAAATACTGAACAGTCTGTCAACATCCCTTTCTGCAGGTCAAATGGTATTTGTCAGATTGGACATTCTAAAGTGGTAGTGCCTATAATGCCAGCCTGACTAGCTCTACTGTAATTCAAAATATGAACATACAATCGTTTGAGAACTATAGTCGTGGATCGGAGTGGCATAACCCGTAGAGTCGTAGGTTAGTAGCTAAGCAACAAACAGTATCAAGCTAGGCTCAACGTTATTATCACCCTTACCCATATACAGAACCTCTTTGGTACTAGATCTATAAAATGGTAAATCTTGCTGTGAAACGAAACTGTTGTTACTGTTTATTTTGATTGTTCTTAAAATGTTTAATCAATTAGGAGTCCCGAAGAGCTACGATTAATACCTAGCCTCTGAATTTAAGCGCTGCAATGGCTTCAATAATAACACGTTATTTTTCTTATATTTATATCTGGTAGCGTTTGACCTCTATACCACTATCTCAAGTGAGTAACTGATGATGTGATCGAGGGTGGTAAACACGGTAGGCCTGTAACTGTGTCTCAAGGGAAGCTGCCGGACCATATTTTTTTGTGATTTTCGTGACATTGGTTTACTTGAGGGTGGTGAACTATCTATAACATTTATATCACAACTAGCTGTGCCCCGCAGCTTCGTCCGCGTTTATCAAGTTAAAAAGTAGCCTATGTGCTAATCCTAGGTATAAGCTATGTACATTCAAAATTTTATCCAAACCAATTCAGCCGTTAAAGCTCAAAGAGAATACAAACATTTACATACTTACATACAAACTTTCGGATTTATTATATTTTTGTTTTATCAGCCCCATTAAACATCTCACTAAGTCCCTATCAGACGTGACAATGAAAACGTGACCGTTTACGTAACGCCACAGAATACCTAGTAGCACGGTAACGCAGACTCATGCGAAATAGATTTGTCGGCGCCTCGCCCGGCCGCGCCGCACCAGTGGCTGGCACGTGTCTCTGTTTAAATACCTACTCGTATCTCTACAACTCTATAAGAAAGACAGGATGTTATACTTTTAAGATCATTGAACACAAACTAGATAAAACGAAAGAATCTGACCAGTTATACAAGAAAATTCTTACACTGAAAATTTTTGATCAACGCAAAAAAAGAGTTTGTTGATCGAGACGTATGTCAAGTAAGAGTGCTGGGCGATCGGATCAAGAATCAGATGCAGATGATCAAAAGATTCTACATTTTCAGTACCTTAGGCAATGCCCAGAGTGTCCCGCGGGCCCTAAAGAATGGTATGTTATATCCTATCCTACTAATATTATAAATCCGAAAGTTTGTGTGTAAGTGTGTAAGTATGTTTGTTCCCGCTTCACGCTTTAACGGCTGAACGGATTATGAAATTTGGAATGTACATAGATTATACCTAGGATTAACACATAGGCTACTTTTTAACTTGATATTAGCGGGCGAAGCCGCGGGGCAGGGCTAGTTAAGTTATAAGTCTCGCTCATAGTCTGTTAAATTGGCTAATGGGAAAGCAATCTTCATCCCTCAAATTCATAGAAAATAAAGATTTAATATTTTTTATCCTCTCGCATTTTTGTCTGAGTTTGTAAGGTTCCCTATAATTTGATTATAACTTTTTATAAATAATGGGAAATAAAAATATGGATTATTTTTTTTTATATATCTGACGAGAGATACAAAGATGAATCCAGGAAGTGTAGTTATGCTAGAGCGAAACTATATGACTGTATTGTTTTAAATAATTATTCATTATTACATTGCCATTTAAATAATTAGTCAAACTGGTACGTATATTATTTGCCACCCATTCATATTGGCAGTAAGCCGTGGACGTGAACAGCGAGATATTACAGGCAACACTGGCCGTCATTGCAGACAGACACATTACACGTCTGGCAGCCGGCCAGCGAGCTGTACCGGCGCGGGCGCACCTATCATTTGACAGCTATTTACGAGAACCGTCTGGCTACAAATTTCAGCCGGCGGCCTCATCTTTCAAACAATTACTTACTTCCTACATGCATGTGTAATACAATTTCACTGAAGCATATCCGCCTAAAATTATTAAAAATTATTTAAAAATCTCCTGTAGTGTTCAATTTAGATCACGAGAAAGTAGGCTTAGTATAACATTGGCTAAAAAGGCTAAACATTTTCTTGAAAAAGAAAAATCAAGACATAGATATTATAGGAGTCTATAGATGCATTACTTAACATACTTTCATTTTATTGATAACTATTAGCCGTTCCCCGCAACTTCACCCGCGTTTCTCAAGTTATAAAGTAGCCTATTGTCGTAGATTAAAACTATATACATTTCAAATTTCATCCAAATCCGTTCAGCCCGTACAGCGTGAAGAGAAGACAAATATACTTACACACTTCCCCACAAATTTTCGGATTTATAATATTAGTGTGACTATATCAACTAATAAACCACTTTGAATTTGTATATTAAAGAAACTATAAGTTTTTCCTTACAGCGTATTACTTTTTGCAGTTTTGTTTGAATTTAAATGAAATTGAAGGATGAGAGATTCTTTAACCGATCCTACTAATATTATAAATGTGAAAGTTTGTGTGTGTGTGTGTGTGTCAATGTTTGTTACTACGTATCTTCGTAAAGAATATAACATAGATAGTTTAGGTTCCGGAATAACACATAGACTACTTTTTAATCAACGCGGGCGAAACCGTGGGGCACGGCTATATATTTGGTCAATATCAAAATCAATAGTTAATTGGTAAATGTAAGCATATTATTAAATCACGAGAACAATAAGGAAGATGTAAGCTAATATAAACAGCAAATATAATTATAACCGTCGCGCTTCATAAATACATCATTTATCTGATAGCTGCAAACGCGGAAGACTTTAAGCGATTGCGTTATATGAGCAAGATGTTACGGCAATCACGAAAAATCTGAATTTGCCTACTCCTAATGACCACAACATCATTAAACTAGAGATAATTTAGAGGGTAAAATTGAGGCACTTTTAGACATTGTAGTAGAGCTCGTCCAAGCTGAAATGACGCGCCCCACTACTTAATTAGTTTATTTTGATGTGTGAGTGCAAATATTAATGACGACACTTCATCTGTATGGGAGCGTCCATTGTTCAGTGAGCAATGGATCTGCACGTGTACAAGACGGTCGACTAGTCGGGTGATAGATCCGAAGTAAAAAGTGTGCGTAAATGCGAAGGTGGGGCGCGTCATTTCAGCTTAGACAATCTCTACTGCAAAACGTTCCAAGCTGCGCTCAAGCCGAACAAACATTTCTGAAGCCAATAAGTGTCGGCTATCTCTGCAAACTGATTCTGTTCATCAATCTTATTAGATAGTCTTCCAAGCAGTGGGCTTTCAGTCTAGGGTAGTTCCGCGAAAACGCGTCACTCATATAAGTTAGAATGGTTCTACTTGAAGAAATTAATGTATGTAAACGATATGCTAGAGTGACGTCGTGAACAGTCTGCCAGAGCCATTAAACCAGCACAAAGAGAGACTAACTTTTAAATGAGTTACACAATAGTTCGTAGAATTCTGAAAATATCCGTAGCTGAATGGCATAGGTCAGCCGGAGCATTGGCACTGCCGGGTGGCCGGTGCCGTGTTGACACAGACGTCACACTTGATCCAGTCGCTAGATCGTGTGAATTCTATAATAGAGTTGCTCATAAATCGTGTTGACGTGTTAGATTCTGGTGCTACATTATACTTATTATTTCAACAAAATTTGTTAAATATTGCGCATTATTACATATATCCGGTTGACTAGAGCAATTGTATCTTAATTTAATACGAATTTAGTGCAAACAATAAAATACTGAAATACTTACGGTAACTATATACCTGTAATATAGCACAACCGGATTCGTAAGTGCACGCGAGGTATAGGTATACCTCGTGCCGCCGCGCCGCGCCCACACGCTTCCTCACCTGAAGATGAGGCACTGATTTCCTTAGAAACTGGTCGTGTTCTATTATGGCTATATATTTACCGTAAGTCTAACCTGATGTAAGCAATACTATATTATATTGCTTTGAAAATTGATGTAAATACGATTTCACTATTAATTTAATGACTTACATATTTTCAAACGATTCATCTACAAATATTGAAATTTAAAAAAATATATCTTGGTCATTGTTACAATCAATCACATTATAGCAAGATTGTAAACTACTTACTCTGACCATATATTATACTGATGCGTACGCGATGACTACAAATCATCACATAATAGCACTTGACACGTGATCAAATTCTAGCCTATCAATGTTAAGAATATTCTACATGCAAAAAACATTTTTTATAAACTAGCTCATTCTAAACACGCCAGCGCGGCGGGCCTGGCGACGTTGGCAGATCAGTCGAGTCGCGTGCCAAGCGTGGGAGCGGAGGCGTTTCCGGCTCGCAATCGACAATTAGCTCCTGGATGTGGCACGCGATCGACAACTGATAGAATATCGCGTGTGATGGACTGATATTAAAATAGTTGTATACTTTCCTGTGCGTTTTACGCTTATAATTATGTCCTTCCAATTAGTATCAGTTGACATGCAAGATTTGATCTGATTTTCTGCTTCGGCGTTTATTGAATGTCTCATTTTATAAGTTTTGTTACTTTGTCATACTAAGGGTTTACATTCAATGGAAAAATATATTGTTGCCTATCTTACGCACCTACGGTTTTGTGACATATAACAAAACACATCGAGTTCTATAACGCATTAAAATAGTTTTTTTTACTTCGCCACTACTAAACATGGACTTTGCCAAGACATCTTAAGCGTTTCTTAAAAAAAAAACCAAACAACGGTTTCTATATAGGATGGAGATGGAACAGCGCAAAATAACTAGACTTTTTTGGAAACTATACGGATCGCTTACAAAAGAGATAAGTATTCATTTTATTTTGGATTTCCATAAAAGAGATCGCGTTCAAACATACTTACAAGGTTGTAAATACTCAAGTATGCACACATACATTACACGTGTGAATGAGAAGCCCACATATGATTTGACGTTGAATGGGTGTTAATGAGGACCATATCCAGTAATAAGGTTCGTAGGTCCGTGGGCGGCGCGACGCAGTAGGCAGCTCATGAATCGTGATAGATAAGTTACAAACAGTTCACACGGTCGGATGCTGTAATACCTACTAATATAATGTTCATTGTGCGTTTGTTTGTCCGTATACTTTGTAAAAACAGATAATAAGTAAGAGTATTCAATACACTTCTTCTCTTGTTTCTCGATCGTAATCTTTTTAACCCCCGACAAAAAATCAGGTGTAATACTTGGCAAAAATCAATAATTGAGCTCTACAATTTGTGGATAAACATGTATTGCAATACATAAATTTGTCCCTTATTGCCTCGAGTAAAGCCGCGAGGCAACAGTTAGTCAAATAGAACTTATCTTCTGGTAGAGCGCATCATGATTACGTAAATCCATTTAATCAAAGTCAGGCGCTTCTATCTTTGTAGTTAAGCGTGGGTGCCGTCACACGGCCTCTTATCTGAGTTATCTGCTATCCAATAATACTACGTATATGTATATGATAGGCGTGTATTAAAGGCAATTTAAACACATGGGGAATTCATTTTCTTTAACTAAAATATATTGTGTGAGAAACAATATGATTACCTACTTATAACTTAGAAGCCTTAATTTTGTATAATTATTATTTGCCTATGAAACCTAAATATGTTTTAAGGGATGGATATGGAAGAGTGGTGTCTTCTGACATAAGTATTATTACACTTACTAGAAGGTCCAGCCTAACTTAAGCAAAATCTTGGTAACAGTAATAAGACAATTTTAATTTTTTCTTTAAGTAATATGATTACCAATAATAACTGCAACGAATACAGATAAGTTACTTCAATTTCCGTTTTAATTAAATTTACAAAAACAAAGAAATTCGTCCACTAAATATTATTAAACAGGTCGAACAACAGAATAATTATGTTCTCTAAAATTGTGAATTAGAATGTAATTTATGTTGTCTTGGAATGCAAGAACAACAATTTGTAATCACGATAGGTCTCGGTAATAATAATAAACAAAAATATAGTCCTGGTGATATGACTTGCATTGGTATCAACCATGGAATAGAACTGCTTATAGTGTTAATCAACCATGGAATAGAACTGCTTATAGTATAAAATAATCTTAATATTTCAAGGAGGTCACCAAAAAGGTAACCTGGCGCTTTCATTAGACATTCATAAGGAACATTGCAGTGTTAAATTGTCTCCGCCATTCATTGATCTTTAGATCCACGTGGGTGCCTCCAGTCACTCCAATCTCGGATCCACTCACATTAGATGTAATTATCAACGATGATGGATATACTGACTGTTATCTAATCTATGCCAGTTTCTTCTCTATGAAACAAGTTGTATATTTGTGTTAGTCGCTTAATTTTGTTACAGTTTATAAATAAGCTTTACAAATAATAACCTAATTGTTTATAATGGAAAAGGAGTAAGATTTGAACTAAATGTATTCGTGAAAAAGATATCTTTGACTCAAAAATCGATTATCGTTAACTTTAAAAACCTATCAATATTAAGCGATTTAGAGCATTAAAATCCAATAAAGAGCTCTATTAACATTCGTCCAACCATTCATTTCATTTAATACGTCATTACGCCTTCACATCTAATCTAGGATTATTATTTTATGGGTCGGTAAGCGTGGCCCGGCGCTACCGTGGGCGGGCGGGCGGCGCGGCGAGTCGAGCGTCGTTCCCACGGCAATTACTACGCGCCCACGCCCGCCCTGACTCACACTACGTCTCACTTCTGCCCACCATCGCTGCCCACTGCCCAGACCATTGTCTCTGCAGCAAACTTGCAGTGTGGGAACGTATTTAAGTTTAATAGTGTTCAAATATAGAATTATTAATTTGGTGACCAAATCTCCGTCCAATCATCACCGTCTATGGATAAGATGAACATCTTTATATTTTTGTACGTGTGTATGTAACTGAATTACTTCTAAACGGCTGGAACGATTTTGTTGATTTTTTTGTAGAAGAATGGTTTAGATTTACAATTCGATCCGATAAATAGTGTTTTTTTATTTTAAAAAAATGTAATTAACAGATCCGCTAGTAATTATATATTACTAGCTGCGCCCCGAGGTGTTACCCGCAGTTAAATAGTTAAACATAAGAAAATAAAATGTGCAAGAGCCTTTGCAGGGTTACGCAGAATAATTCTCCAAAGTTTCATGACAATCGGATGAATAGACGTTATAGATGTATAGTTAAATAGAGGACAGAGACACAAAGAAAAACACAAGGACAGAGATACAAATAAAAATCAAATTGTAGCGTCACATAATAATTCTGAAAGTAGTGCCATCATTTGACTTATCCCGGTTGACTCAAAAATTTAAAGAAATGTTACTGTATTTCATTTATTTCATCGTAATCTATTTTGTCGATTAAGATTATTTATTTATTAAATACCTAATAAGTCATGGGATTACGTTTAAAAATTCTGACTAAATTATTTCTTCCTATTTTGATTATTTTTGTTTCATCATTAACTAGTTGGTACTTTGAGCTCTTCTAGATAATCTTTTTTTTTAACTGGATAGGCTGGATAGCATTTGACCACTATCATCCGATGGAAAGTGACGACGCGGCCATAGATGGGGCATGCTTGCCTAGTAGGTACCTATTCACTCTAGACTTGAAAACACCCAGATCAAAATAATAGTAGATGTTAACAGCCCTGATCTCCCGCTACCGATACTTCATCGTCACAAGAGTGATACAGGCAGCGTGGGTGGTACTGTGTATACACAACCACAACTATAGCATGACATATTATTGCATTCTTATATATGTTGCTCATTTTCAGCAACATAGCTGTAAATTGTAGCAAGAAAGAATAACTTATAATATGCTACATTACAAGTTATTCTTTCTTGCTACAAATTAGAGTTAAAACGACTGTACATATAAATTTTTTAAGAAATTATGTTAAATAAAAAATTCATATAATAGTTGTTATAAAGTTCAGATATAATATCACTTTATGCGAGTTATTATAGTATTTTATTACTATTGTGTTATGTTTGTTGACGCATGTTGGTTGAGCGCAACGTGATTGAGTAATAATCATTAAAGCTTTTGCAATAACACGCTTATTTTATATAAATAGAGGCAGTGTACATAACATTACTTGGAGGCTTCAATAGTGGAATTGTTTGGCAATGTATTCGAGCCATCAAAGGTTCTGTCACAACTACTGAAAACAATATTAGTTTTATATAGATGACGAAGCTATCTACGGGTCAATCGCCAATTGTTTTATATTGCTCTGAACCGTAGAAGTAATCTCAGTTTAATATTTTTAATAACTATAACAATTGAAATTTGATCATTGGAAACATTCAAGACATCATCAAGCCGGAACAGTTTTGATACGCTTTGCGAAAGGGTATTTCATAAAAAACACAATCACAAAACAAACTACAAGAATTGTAATTTTTTTGCGATACGAACATTTAGCTTCGAGAAGACTGAGACCACGGCAAATGCAACTTGGCCGAAACGTCGAGGTAAACAAAAATAGCTTTAAGCGCGATTGAGTCCCGAGATATTACCTATAATAAATAGACTACAGGAAATTTAAATTCTAAAATGTCCTCCTGACTCCTGTTATTAAATTTAAACCTATTTGTACTATAGAACAAAGGCATGTTTTATTTAGATTCAAACTGTAAACGGAGACAAGACTCTTATATAATAATTTTAATGTGAAAATAGTTAAAGCAACAAGTTTTAGAAAAAAAATGGCGCGTTAAGCGACTCTGTACGGCTCCGCACGAGTGCAATTTATAATGGATTTAAAAAATATATACAATCCATGTCCTGAAAATTCCGAAAACAACAAAATTTTATACGAACGGCTGGACCGATTTGGGTGGTTTATCACCCAAATCGGTCCAGCCGTTCTCAAATGATGGTCTTTCATATATATGCGGCAAGAAGGTTTATATATAAAAGGCGTTAGAGTATAATCTATTCTTTGGTAGTGTTTATTTTTACAAGAAAGTCAATAGACACCGGCGCGTCCGCGATATCACGAGGCTTCGGTCGTGACATATCATTTGGCGTAATTTACAATCTCTTACTAAAATATCGACGTGTAACCAATATCATATTGAAGACATAATTCATATTTCTTATACATGCAAGTAGTGAATTCTAGGTCTATGCTTACGTTAGATGTTAAGAGGTATGTCGTAAAACTGTGTAAACGGTGAGTGAAAATTGAAAGTGAAATGTGATCCGTATATACTATGTATATAAATTGGAAAAGAGCTACAGCTTATCAAAATAGACAGTGTAGGAAAACACTATGGAAAATTATGGCTTAGATTCTCTCCCTGTGTGAGAATGTCCAGTCTCGGCAATGATATGGACTGATAGAGATGGTCAAAATACCTACTAAAAATATTTCCGTACTGTTAATATAAATTGCATAATATTATATAACTAATTCCTGTAATATTTTATTGTATTGCATATCCATTTTTTATGTTAAAATATGTCATATATAAAAATATTTAAGTCAAATGAACGAACTGTAGAATTTATAAAAAAAAATAGAAAATTATCAAATTTAAATCCGGAAAAAGGGTGCGCGTTGATGTCTTTTATTAGGCAAATTAAAACTTTAAAATCTTCGTAGCAATAGCTACGAAAACATACAATAAACGACCAAAGGTAATTACACCTGTAAATTCATATTATTTATTAAAAAACTCGAGAAAATCAACTCACCCTTCTACTCTCTCCCTTTTTTTCAGAGGTCATGTTGTTCCCAGGGTTGGCCTGAGGGCCAGCTACTCCCGTCACCATGTTCGCACTTCACTGGGCAGTCACTGCATCACACGGGTACGCGAGACGTGCGGCGCGGCGTGTGCACCACTCGCGACTGGCGTGAGCCGCCGGTCGCGCGTCGCCGGAGCCCCGACACGGGACGGAAAACTCGTGAGGAGATGGGTGGCTGTGGAGAATTAGAGATGGGTCGCTCTCGGTAGTCTCTGTTTTTTTTCTCGCGACTTTGAATAACGCCACTAAAGGAAAGATTGTAATATCTATTTTTGTATTTTTTTACTGTCGACATTTGACCACTATCTCACCTGATGGAAAGTGAAGATGCGGCTGAAGATGTATCATGCTTGCTAGAAGATATCTATTTACTCTTGACTTGAAAACTCCCAGATTATAATATACTAGCGTTCCGCCCCGGTTTCGCCCGGGTGAGCCCTGGTTATTACGAACACAACAAAAAATAATCAGCCATTTCGGTCCAGCCGTTCTCGAGTTTTTGTACTTTTTGTGAGACCAACAAACGGCAATTGATTTTTATGTATATAGAGATGATTATTTGCCCCATATCAGGTAGTAATTCAGATAAATGCAGCTCTTGGTATTAATTCACCTATACCCCGCTTTAGCAAAGTCAAATTAATCTTTATGACAAAATTGATCTTCATCATGACAGTCTTCCCAATGCAATATTGATCATATATTTTTTAACCGTCCTGTCGTTCAACCATCTCTGTATGATGAACTTCCTCCCAAAATCCCCCGTCCTATTTCTTTAAAGTCTCTTCATACTGCAGCAAACACTCCTCTTGTAAATATTCTCATTTAATATACATATTGTTAACCACAAGATAAAATTGTAAACACTTTTTTATTACTCATATTCATATTAATCTGTACCTACTCCCCATTACTTACCTATCAGCTAACTTTATACTATATTCATATTCATATTCATTTTATTGGTAAATAATTATTACAGGTCAAAAACAATGTAGAAATAATCATATTTAAAAATAATATTCAAAAAGTAAATATAAATAAAATAAAATTAATTATTCATAAATGTCAATAGAAATAGTAATTAATTTAAGGATAATAAATTAAATTATTAAAAATAAATTCATGTCAAAATAGCGTACATACGATTAAGTAATTCTCATTTCAATAAATTCGTCATAATATGTATAAAAAGCCTGCTTAACAAGCCATTTCTTAATTTTAACTTTAAACAAGTTTTCTGAAGTGGCTTTCCGAACATCTTCTGGCAATCTGTTGTATACAGTCGGTGCCATGACATACTACAATTTGTATTAGTAACTTGAAGTTACCAGACATATGTATAAATAACATTTGAATTGTTTTAATCTGCTCTCCTACCTTTACGTGATATTGGCAGAATTATGGTGCGACAGCCCTATAGTCGCCATTTAAAGAAGAAGTTGAAGTTTCAGTCTTCTCAAGATCTGTCATATGCTGATTTAGCAAAATAAATTATTCATTTTATTACATACTAGTGCTTAGTTTATTATCATTTATTGATATACAATTCTAATTCAGATTACCTAACTTAGAATTTATTAAATGTATGTTTAAAATAGGGCATGCTGTGTTTACCTATAATTTGGTTGTGCACATAGATATAATTCTTTAGTATTAAAATTATTAAATTATTTGAGTATCTTCTGTTGGTAAACTAAATAAATAAATGCATACCTACTCGTAGCTATAATTTATACATGTATATTGTATATGTATGTAAACGCTTTATAGAATGTAATGTCAAAATTTAAATGACTGAAAGGGAAAAGTTATTCATGCCTTCTGAGTTTTATTATGGCGTTTGGCGTACACTAAAATAATAAAATATTTTTTTATTTACACCTAAAATCAGGGTGAACTAAAAGAAACTCCGAATTTAAGAGCGTGGCTACTCCTTTTCTATATAACTCTTCTCTTTAATAAGAACGTACTTATCAAGTGTATCTTCTATTAACGTTATGGAAGTCATTATTTGTTAAAGCTTAATAAGGTGCGTAGCATTGGTCAACAACAGACAACTCAAATATTATGCTTCTGGTACGATACTGGTACTGTTCTAGGTACGAAGATATAATAATATCAATGTACAGCCATTGATTATATATATATGTATATGGCCAACCATATCACCATACTTGATATATCACGTGGAGTAAATAATATGCTCCTGCCGATTAGGACGAGGTGGTATAGGATGATAATATATATATAAAAAAACGTGTGTGTGTGTACTTGTGTGCGCACGTGAGAAGTTATACTTCTTTAACGTAACAAAACAAAAATAACTAAAAAATGTGTTCCGTGTGCCAGTACTCTTTGTTTGTAAAAAAAGACATTAAATGACTATCTTGAATATAGTTATCACTTCTCACGAAAACTTGAGAGACAATTTACAAACCAACTAACTTCATGATGTCGCTTTTAGGTGTCGGTGTGCGCCAAAATAAGTATAACTTCAAAACCCAATAGCGAACAATTACTAAAAAGAGGTTAACAAGCTAGTTTTTTTTTTATTGATCAATATAAAATACCTCCTTCTGTAAGGCTTCCTTCTGTGTGTAGTGACTAGTGAGGCATCTCTAGTCGCGATCGTGTGCGGGAGGCACGCGAGCGGAGCACGCGGCGGCGGGCGGCGCGCGGCGTCTTGGTGCCGAGTGCTGGGGTTATTGCCGTGCGACTCCATTGTCTCACGATTATAACCTCTTGTATATGGATATACTGGTATGTATTAATTTTATATTTTTTAGCTAGTGTGACGAAATGCTTAATTATACATAAAAATAAAATTGAGGAAAGGAACGAAAAAACAAACTATGCTACATTTGAAAGATTTAAATAATTATTAATATTTTTTTATATAAGTGTGATACGAAACAAGCAAATCACTCTATGGAAAGCGTCGCGCTTGTTTTACTGGAAACATCGAGAACAACACAACACGGTAATGCCGGCGGACTCTGCATAAGACTCATACCACTACTATCCTATCCTATATATAACACATAAAATATCCTATATAAGCTATTATACACTTATGCTCTAACAAAGGGTCTTGATTATATACCAAATCTGTCCAGATGTTACAAAGATAGGTACGTGTGTGACTATAATAAATTCACACACATGTTTGGCGGCAGATTTTTCTTTGGCTGTAAGGTTTTTTTACTCTAAGGTATTTTCTAATACTCTTCGGGCAAACTGCCCGACAAGCATAAGAAAATAACCACTGTACCGTTACAAGCTACAACCCTCATATAGAATCATTTCTCACCAATCACCTAATGCTCTTCCTTTGGTCGTTCTTATAAACAAAATACAAAATCTCTACTATAACTAATCTGACATTAGTTTCCAATATAAAACATGAGTTAAAGTTATGATCTCATCCCTCGCCAAGGGATTAGTACTTACAACAAAATTAAACCGACACATAACGTAGCGCAATGGAAACATTCCCACGCTGACGCTGACTGCATCGCTAGCGTCGGTGCTTATAATGTATTGACACGCGTATAAGTGTATTCAAAGTTTGGAACTAATGTATGCCGAGACATGCGGAGGCTGCAACCACCCAACTCTGTGAGCATGACTGAGATGATGATGTATTTTTGACGATGTCGATGCCAGAACAAACAAAAGCTTTTGAGACCATTAACTTTTTTTACTTGAAAATAGCAAGCATTTGACCATCATCTCACCTGATTGTAAACGAACTATGCGGTCTATGTTGTAGCGTGCTTACATAGATGAGTCATTCTTGACTAGATTACATTGGCTAGAATGAATTGTGGCAATTTAATTAAACATATGAGACAGCAAAACCATTTAAAACGAAATAAGTTTTTGGCGTGATGAAGTTCCGAGAAAACTATTTAAATATGAATTATCTAAAAACAAAAGTTTTTATCACTAACTTATTCAACAAAACTTCAGGCGCCACTACCGCACCCACTGTATACTTATATAACGTAGCGCAGTGGAAACACTCCTATGCTAACGCTGACATCACTAGCGTCGCCGCTTCTAATGTATTGACACGCGCATAAATTTGTTCAGCGATCGACATCAAAGCGTGCCGAGATGCGAGGCTTATATGCGGAGGCTGCGACCGCCGGCATTGTGAGCACGGCACGGATGACGTGTCATTGGAGTGTCTCGGATGAACAGGTATTGTGGTTATGCTAACGTAGAGCGGTAGACGGGTTATTTAAATGAGATGCTTTGTGATCCCTTGAACGTTTTTCTTTACCGCCGCGCCGCCACCGCCGCCGTTAGAAGCATCCCAAAGTTTAGGGCACATAATTATAGGTTCTAAAAACACGGGCACACGGCTTCTTAGTTTCTAAAACAAAGCCAAGTCAAAGTACCTACACGCAGTCAGAACGTTGTGTCTAGGCACATGATAAAACTTTAGTAGATACTAATTATTAGCGCATTTGAGATGAAGAGCTGGAGACGCATGCTAAGAATACCATGGACTTCCATAACGACAAACGAATCTCTATTCCAGGAATACAAACGACATTCCCCTATATGCCATGAAAGTCAGGTCAGATTTAAAAAAAATTTAATGCTATCTCTAAATCGTGACCTGGAAAAGCATCTGATAGTGGGATATATGCAGTGGAAGGAACCCAGGGGACGAATACCAGCGCGATGGTCGATTAGCATAATAGCGGCAAGAGGGAAAACTCTACAAGGAAATTAGGTACTGGCGTAAGACCGAGAAAAAGGAAGATAAGTCACATGTGGTCATCCTTATCAGTGAGGGAAAAATGAAGAAGAAGTTGAATTAATAACGAGGTTTCATCTCATTCAAGTTTACTTGTATTGTTTGTATACAAATACCCTAAAGTGGATTTGATACACAAATATTTATTTGCGAATAATGTATTGAATTCGCAATATGACCTTTATAAAGCCCGACACATAAAGAGGGGCGTTATAAGTTTCAATCTATATTTGTCTGTCTGTCTGTCACTCCGTAGCTCTGAAACGGATTGGCCGATTTTAATACGGTATTTTTATTTGATAGCTGGTTGTACCGGAATGGTTTTAAATACTTTTTAGTTTGCTTTGCAATAATGTCAGCAGTTTTACTAATAGTAGCGGAGGAGTTTATTGCAATACCTAATACACAAAAATATTAGTTTACCTAAAGACGATGGTGCCCTGAAATGTTTTATAAAAAATCTAAATAGGGCCTTCCGTTTAAAATGTTACTGTTAACAATAAAAAATGTCTGTTACAATTAACGGACCAAATATTGTTAAAGTAATGTTTTACAACTCTGACGGGCGCCTTGTTTGTTACCATTTGGTAAACAAAGGATGCTCTATTTTAATAATGTTTACGGTAAAATGTAGAGCACTTTTTGTTGTTATATTTTGTTGTCAACGGTTTTTATTGTAACATCTTTATTGTTTTTAAGGGACAGTTATTTTGGGCTTTAGACAGATTTGCTTTCAATGTGGTTATTATGTTACAATAGCTGTTATTTTCTTAGAATTTGATATTTGTTCGGTGGTAACCGTAAACTTGCATTAACAAGCAAAATATACGAGATTGATTTCGTAATACTGTGTGACAAGGTACACAAAATTAAACTACATTACAATATTATAAGCAAATTATTAAAAAATCGTTTTTTTATGCTAGATAGACAAGCATTTCACTACAATCTCACCTTATGGAAAGTTAAGATTCGGCCGAAGATGTAGCATGTTTGCCTAGAAGATACCTATCCATTCTAGACTTCAAGACTCCCAGATTGAATCAGGAAACAAGATGCAATGAGTTCCACTCCTTCGCCGTACGGATGGTAACCTAGAAGCGAATCGCTTCGAGCGAACTGAAGATATATGTCAACCATAAATGGATCTAACTTTAAAAACTGAGTCTTTAGTATTCGTATACGTACACGTTTATTATACTGGCCGTTATTTAGTTATTGTCTAAACTGCTATATTGGAAAACAACGACCTAGTAAGTCTAACTATGCCTTTTCACTTAATCGGCTATTAGTCAACAGTTTTATATCATCATCTCGAGTTAGGTCACCATCACAATATAAAGTGATTAGTAGTGATTCCTAAAGTTATTTATTTCTTTAACTTTAATTGATTATTTCACCACATTATTGATGAGTTGTTAGTTTATTACTGGCAACATTACAAATGAAAAGATCCATTTAAACGTAAGCTTCTGCCTTGTTTTACCAATTATCTCCGGACGGCGAGGGATCGCAAACATATACTAAGCAGTTTGTTTGTTCCCGCGGTTCGTGGAAGCTTCTATAAGGGCTGGGCTATAAGGGCCCAAACAAACCCTTTGTAGATGACAACGTCAGTTTTATTGCTACTGAAACCAAAGGGCCTTTGGGGAACCGCGGTTTTACTACTTTCACGAGAACTCTTTATTTTCGGCTGTGTCCCCGTGACGAATCTCGATGATTATTCTACTGTGTCGAAAGAACTGGTTGACTTGCCCTTTTGGTGTTGACAGACCGCAATATATTTTTATTCTATTGCTTCATTTAAAGTTGCACTGCCTGTTGGCTTTGGTGCGCGTCTGCCTTCTAAGCAGGGCCCCCCCCTGCTTAGAAGGCAGACGTCGTTTCAGGTTAGATTCTCGGCGAGAAGACAAGTTTTCGTCCCAAGATGTTTTTCTGGCTCTGGATGTGATTGTGTGTGTGATATGTAAATGTTTCCGGCACCCACGATACAAGTCTTTGGACTTAGTGTAGGGCTGTGAGTGTGAATGCGTGTTTGTAATTTACATCGGCATATACCATAGGATGCCAAAGTACCTACATATTATCATATTTAGACTGCTATGCTATAAGAATTTGTTTTAAGGCTTCAGAGCAAATTTTATCAAATCAAATCAAATCAAATCATTTATTCGTCAGAATGCAGGTGTATATTAATAAATCAATATAAGATGTTGAATAAAACAATATTGGTTGCCATTTACATTCTTGCCCTTGATAGGCATACAAATATTAAAATTACAATTATAAAAAATAATAATTAATATAACATGTCATGCATTACAGAAATAATATTTAACTAGGGATTCATCATTTATATTATAATTACAGAGTTACACAAATATATTATTATGTCAAGATAATTATAGTAATAATGTGTTTAAAGTTTTATCATTTATAAATTCAATGATGTTATAATAACATTTGTCTAAAAGCAATCTATTTAGCTTAAATTTAAAGTCAGATAAATTACATAGTTTCAAGTGTTCTGGTATTTTATTATATATTTTTGGCGCCATACAAAATACACTGTTGTGCATTAGTGTTGTATGGGACAATCGCATACAGAGTTTGGATTTATTTCTCATATTAATTTTATACTCTTCGCCTAAGGATCGGAAGTAATTCGGGTTATTTTTATCTATTATCTAATCAAAGAGTGACTTCAAAGTTTGCAGTTCAACTAAATTCAAATAATTTGTTCAATATAGTTAATTACTAACCAATGATAACAACATTCGAAGAACCGTTTTGTGGTCTTCAGATAAAATATATTGTGAGCAAAAACTTATTTAAACCACAAAACTAATATTCACCTCAATACACTTAGATGGGTAGGTATCTTTTTTTTTATGCTCGATAGGCAAGCATTTGACTTCAATCTCATCTGATGGAGAGCGATGATGTAGCCGAAGATGCAGCATGCTTGCCTAGAAGATACCTATTCACTTTTGACTTGAAGACTCCCAGATTATACCGTTCGGGGAACAAAGACGAGGGCAATGAGTGCCACTCCTCCGCTGTACGGATGATAAACGTAGAAGCGAATTGCTTCGAGCGAACTGGAGGTATATGTCAACCATAATGTCACAATTCTCACTGAATATGCAAAGTTATAGCCCAAAGCCAAAAATGACAATTAAAATAGTATAAATGAATATCGCAACCTTCGGAGAAAATATCAAACATAGTCAATTAGTACAAATAAGGTATATAATTATTACCATTTAAACTAAATTGACACGATGTACCCAACACCATAATGACCACACAATGTAGATAAGTTAACGCCCCCACCGCAGTTCGTTTACCGTTATTCTATTCTCCCGAGGACGAGACGGAACCCAAGACAGGGCTATACTCTATCGGTTTACGAGTTTTACGACACAAAAATATTGTTAACAGCCCGCCGCTGTCCGCCATAAACACATCGGCCGTTAAGCTTTGTTACCAGCATTCGCATTGCCTTTGGCGGCTCATAAAAGTTTTTTCTTCAAATTTTTATCGCTCACCGCCTCGCTTCGTCCTTCGCATATTGACGGATTGCCGAAACAAAAACTACCCGCACAATAGCGCACAAACTGTTTAGCAAACACGCGCGTTCTGTTAACAGTTAATTGCAAGGGTTCGCCAATAACTCCACCATTGTTAAACTCTTCTGCTTATTGACTTTACGACGTCGCAGAAAGGTTTCGAAATTTCACCTCTTTTTACGTAAATTGCTGTTTTACGACGGCGAAATTGCGTGTTTCGTTGTTAAAAAGGAATGTTTTAATATATTTTTACAATAAAGATCCGTGAGATATGCATAAAAACGGCTCTACTACAACTTTGGTCCACAAATCAGATTTCAGAGAGAATTCTAAACTGATCTTGAGTGTCTAACTCAAGCCTTGGCCGTCTCGCGGGTACCTATATAATTTTAAGTGTCTAATTGTCATCACGCGCGTTGAGGGGAATGTCGCACCTGCCGATTGCAACAGCAGTTACCGGAATTGATGAGTGTCATAATTTCGGCCCAACCACACCTCGTTATCGATAAACGCTCTCATCCTGCAGCAAAAACATCACTGCGGGGCGAAAACAAATATTAGTATTGACGCGCGGTCGTTCACACGTGCCAATTATGTACCTGGCCTGGCGCAGCCCCACCGATGCCGATGGTGTAAAGATTGCCTCTCCGGACGCCTTCTCCACACTTTGCCGCTGGGTATAATTTCCTCCACCAATTAGAAATTAGGACCCACAAAAACAAAACCTTCCACTTTTTAACGCAATTCCTCAATATTTATGTAAATCTAAAATGTCAGGGCTGCAATAATAACACGTGAATTTTGCTGGAAAATTTATTCGCCGTCTACAAAAATATATCATTTACATATCATTGACCTATAGATAACATTATTATTACATTTTTCTATTAGAATATGATCACAGCAAATAAATCTAACATGCTTTGCATCCACAATGCTGAACTTAAGTAGTAAGTATCAAATATGATAAGCATAGCCGATTAATACAATGATCCGCCACTTTAGAGATTCTAAAAGCTAAGATAACGTAAGAATATAATTTAGTATAACTTTTATACCTATGTTATATCGTAATTCGTAATAAATAGCTGATAATTTTTCAGCGAACAGAAATAAAAATATTAAGATTTAAATAAGCTTGAGGAACATAAAAATAGCTCCAGGTTTTAATAAATGGAAGCCTTTGCAGTTTAGTTTTACAATAATTAATAATATAAACTAGTTTTGTTTTACAAGGGTTTACTTGAACGTAGCGTGCAAAGAGAATCTGAACATTATCTTTGCATACTCGTTCAATTAAATGCTTGTAAAACTTTATTTGATACAATGGAAAATTGTATCAATATTACAAACAATCATTCTATTAAATTAAAACTGTAACAGTGTATAAAATATCTGCAAACATGATAAACAATTCATCACTAATAGAATACTGTGCATTTCAACTTATTTAAATTAGGAAGATATACAAATGTTACTAAATATTTATTGGAATGATATAAAGTAAATGTGACCTGAACGAATGTTTTCTCTTAACTACCAATAAGCTTAAATAGTATAGATATTTGTTTGGAATACATCGCTAGTCTATTTACCAACTGAGAGAAGAGACGAGCAAGTCGCTCTTGTGATGGTTATCATCACGCTTATCCATCACATTTCAGTACCACCCAGAATTAACTTCCTACAGTTTCAAATTTGTGGCAATGCGCTGCGCTCGTCACCTTGATATATAAGATGTTACATATCCTTATGTCCTGTAATTTCTGCTAAAATTAAAGACAATTTGTATTAAGTCAGTGATAGCTCAAAATTATGAATTATATAGTGTGGGAAAGGTGCATAATCAACAGCGGGAAATGGCTGGTTGTGCACTAAGTGTGCTGATGACTGCACTGTAGTAACTGTGAGGGGAACGTATATACATTCTCCTTAATCATAACAAAAAGGTTTATAAACAAGAACTAACGTTTAAGAAGATGCTATAGTTCAGGTTGTGATAATCCAAAAATACCTTATTTTTTAGTCTTCTTGCGTATTTGCGATATCGGATTTTGGACTACTTTATTTCAGATTTTAAAAGATGTAAAACTATGTATTGTAATAGATATGACTTAAGAGATGTTAAGTTATTGTTAGAGTTAATTATAATACTTAAAATTATTATTTTAAACCTTAACCATTGTTAAAGGTAGATGCAATCTACTCTAAAAATGAACGCACATCCAACAACATTTTCATATTTGACCTCCATCGTTTGACAAAGGAGGATCGTTTAGTTTTAGAGCAGACGATCCATACTTTGATCTAGGTGACATAGTATAATGTATGTGTTAATATAAATGTATAAATTTGGTTTTGCACTTTTGAATACTGGGAATGCTTAGTTTCTCAATTTTATTGAGCCACTTATTTGAACGAGCATCAACCTACCAATAAAATTATTTAATTGATTTTATTTATATAGCATTAGCGATGCTAGGCAGAACTATAGTGCTAAATTTAGAAAGGAAAAATTATCGCTTGAGGCGGGATTTGAACCCGCGGCCATAGGGTCTCATGCCCTATTGCTCTAACCGCTGAGCTACTCAAGCCCCGCCTGAAGCGACGAAATTAACCTTTCCTTATTATTAACGTCTTACGGGGACGTGTTACGTCATCTACCGAAACAGTTTATAGAAACTACTATGGCCAACGAGTCTAACATTGCAGTTAGCTCAACGTAACAACCCTATGGCCGCGGGTTCAAATCCCGCCTCAAACGATATTTTTTCCTTTCTAAATTTATCACTAAAATTATTTAGTATGGAAATTATTAAAATACTTAAGAATGTTAAAAAATGAATTAATTAGTAATAATATCTTCTATCGTTTGACCTAGGCCCTTTACTTATGTGTGTATATCGCAGGGGCTCTTTTATAGATGGCACGCTGTCAATGCGTACATATTTAAATTAAAACCTTGTTTTATCGAGATGGTTCTTTAACTTGTATAGAGAAAATCGGAGTCTACGTTTTCTAGAGATATCGACAGTTTTTTTGTCACGTATCATAATATAAATAAGCTATATATTGTAATAATAAATGATATCACATACGAGTTAAAAAACTAGTAACCGACTTCAGTCGCAGATATCTCCGAAACTAATCATCAGATTTTGATCAAATATAATAGGGCCGCTTTAAAACTATATCCTTTTAAAATTTTAAACAAAAAAAATTGTTCGAATCGGTCTAGGCGTCTTCGAGTAATCAAGGAACATAAATAAAAAAGATTCCGACGAATAGAGAACGTTTTCTTTTTAAGTCTGTTAAATAATAATTTTAAAAGGCTTAACGACTTGACCCCTGACAGTGAAGTGGTCGATGACGCGTTAAGTCTACAATGGTTTTCTCAAGTATAGCCGAAATATCATAATTTGGGTTCTTGGCTTTATTATATATATTATTCTATGATGGTAAACTATGCACTATGGTGGAATGGTACCTACCTCCCGAGCATTAGAAAAAGTTCTACCACCATTATTTGGAAGACATTTAATCACACTAATATTATAAATCCGAAAGTTTGTGTGTAACTGTGTAAGTAAGTTTGTCTTCTCTTCACGCTGTAACGGCAGAACGGATTTGAAATGTACATAGCTTATACCTGTGATTAACATATAGGCAACTTTGGGGCCGTTCAAGTATTACGTAAGCACTATAGGGGGGCGGGGGGGGGGGGTCTTTGCTTTGCTTATTTTTGATGACATGGGGGGGTAGGGGGGTATAGATGATGATTACATCATCCGAAGTTATTTACTTTTTTACACATATGGCAACTTACACATTGTCTATGCTAGAAAACGAAACGCATTTTCGGGGATTCCCACGAATAATATATGGGTTTAGATATTTTCTTATTTCTAGAATTAAGTAGGTAAAATAAATAACTTCTGCTCATAAATCAATAAAAAAAAACAATACAGTAAGTAGGTAATAGAAAAATGTTTACGTAAGCATGGGAGGGGGAGCTTTGCTTACTTTTGCTGACAAGGGGGATAGGGGGTAAATAAATGTAATAAATCTGCTTACGTAATACTTGAACGGCCCCTTTCTTCTTCATAAACGCGGATAATGCTGCGGGGCACAGCTAGTCTTAGATGAAGATATGCTCCAAGCTATGCAAGTTTAGAACAAGCTTACTCTAACCATTGCTATTAAAGATTATAAATTATGTCATGTGTGGTTTCGAGTGGGATCAATATCTTAGAGTAAGTTTTGACTTTAGCCCACTTATCAATGCAGGGACAAAGGGAACTTGTCTCACTAGAGCTAAGGCTAGGCCATAATCACGAGATAGGAGCAGAAGTAAGGCGGTATCCATTAATTACGTTAGGCAATTTGGGCGATTTTTCAAGGGGCCGTCTCCACGAGCGAGAGAATCGTGTCGATATTATCGTCGTGCCACGTATTTCTATACACTACCAGTCATCGCATCGCCGCGATAACTTCGCCGTATGTCTAAGTACAGTCTCATGCTGGAGCGCATACAAAATAAATTTACTAGATACTTGTATCTAAGGCTGTATGGGGTCTACCCTTTATATTTTGTTGATGTATCCAACTCTGTTTGTTTTAGGCATGGTTAGATACAACAAATTGGAAACTAGGAGGGCTTTGGCACTAGCATACTGTATGATGAGAGTGTTTCGAGGCAGTATTTCGAATCCAAATGTGTTGCTAATGATGAGGCTGAGTGTGCCGGAGTGTATAGAAATATGTGGAGCAAGGATATTTTCGTCGCGATTCTCTCGCTTGTGAACACGGCTCCTTAGTCAGATATCGTGAGATATTTCGCGACCCCGTCCTCCCTTCCTCAGGAAAGGGAGCGATTAGCCGCACGTGAGATTTTTGAAATTGCGTATTTTTAATGTAATTCAGTTAATATGCGCTTGATTGCGTTGGATTTATTTAATAATACATTTGCTTAATTATTTTGTATTTACGACTACACCGCGATAAACATATGACTGATTTAACTCAGTTATCTCGCAATTGTACACTGATTCTTGCAAAAAAAAAAGACGTTAATTTACTGAGACCCCGTCTCCCCAACGTGAGATTAGGTAAGGTTCAGCTCGAACCCCCCCCCCCCCCTCCCCCCCTCCCCTAACGCACGCTTTAGGTTTGTATTACATACATGTATATGCATAGTTTTAAACAAAACAAACAAACAAACGCAATCACACTCACAGCCCCACACTAAGTTCAAAGACTTGTATCGTGGGTGCCGGAAACATTAACATCACACACACATTACACCCAGACCAGAAGCACAAATGTCCCTTGGGAAGGAATTTGTGCTCCTGCCGGGAATCGAACCCAGGACCCGCGGCGCAGAGGGCGGACACCTGTCCGCTGCGCCAACTGGAAATAGAATTTAAGTATCATTATAACGCTACCCAGTGGTAGTGGGCTTGAGCAATTTAGTTACCTATAAGCTCTATGTCTTGTAGGTAACTTAGGTCTTTGCTGGCAATTGGCCCGTAGTTAGGACTACCAAGTATGAAAAAAGTATCGTTATTGAATATTAAAAATTCGTCTTTATAACCAGCAAAGAAATCTCCTTTGAGATACAGATTTTTATTACTGGGAACTAAGACGTTTTTTAATATTCAAAAACTGAACTAATTTGATTACTGCTGCTATAAATAAAAGTAGTTTTAGGTTTTAACAATATTTCAGACATATAGGTACCTAGGGATATTTTTTTATATAGGTACCTACTTATTTTTGTATGTTATCTCAGTAATTTAGTTACTCAAGTGCTATGGCAGTACCTGTAACCTTAAATTTTACATGTAGTAAATAACATTTTTTTCTTTAAATGAAGCCATCCGCTCTATCACAAATTACAATACATACTTTATGTATATCACAGACATAGAATTATATTTTTACAATAGGGATGATACTTGTGTAAAAAAAATCTAATTATTTCGTCAGTCAGATTATTAAAAAAATATTGGACATGTGTTTTTTTTTATTTAACAAATCAATAGAAAATGACAAAGACAAAGATCGTCACAGTTCGGGAGTGGATGCTCGTTACGTCACACCTCGGTAAAAAATGTACTGAGGCGTGACGTCACGCGGAATTTCAACGCACTATATCTTCGTCATTTTTTTCCCATACTTTTAGATAATGTAAATGACGAACTAAATAGATTTTTTCAGGCATCTATAGCCTATCATTGTTATCTAAGTAATAAAAATACATGAATTAGTTTTACAACATAATGACCAAAATGCTGGCAAATATTTTGGACAGAGACTGAGCGTTGCCATTCAACGTGGCAATGCTGCCAGCATTTTGGGTACTTTGCCTATTGGTAGCGGTCTATTAGATTAAGTTTTGTACATTTATATCTAGTTATAGTTTTTTTTTTGGGTTAATTTAAATTTAGTTTAATGTTGATATGAAATTTAATGTTTTAATGAAATATGTTATGAAATATATGACCAGCAATGTATCAACATAATACAAATAAAAAATGACGCCATTAATGGAGACCATCGAAAAAAATAATTAATAATCTGTGCAAACATAAGTTAGAAGAAGATAGACAGAGAGCGCGCTATAGATAAGTATGACGTCATTTGACAGTGCTCCATATTAATTAATTATACTAACACTCGCTTTGCGGGAGACCTTAAAAATATATACCCGGAGGCTATATACAACCTGTAACAAAGAGGTGTAGTAATACTTGGTGGTGTTTATGTGTATCGTGCCAGGAATCGTCTGCCAGAGAACGAAAGTCGAAATCGGACATATTTTTTTCCGTACAAAAATTAAATTTTTCAATTACTTTTGACAACCCTACAGTTACATGTGCGGCAATCGGAGATATTTGTTCCGTACAAAAAATAATAAATATTTTTTTGCCAACCCTACGATTACACCTGTGGCGCGTGACCTTTGTTATGGCCACCACTGTCAGACGTCTAGGTCCAAAGGCTATGTGGTGTAGAACGGTAGCTGATGAAATAGGGTTGCAAATGACATATTTTTTAGAAACTTTAGTTCATCATAACTCAATATTAATGGTGCTGCCGCGAATGCAGAAGTTCCTGTTAGACTCCATACATTTAGCTAGATGTGTGACTTGAGTATTACTACACCTTTCTGTTACACATTGTATATTGGCTTAGTTGGGTGGCGTTCGCCTTCTAAGCAGGGGTATCGGGTTCGATTACGAAGGTATAGGTAGGACTATATTAACGACAAGGATGCATGGAGGCAAACTGCACAAGCTCTTTCTAGGGACTACCATAATAACACCTAGGTTAATAAAATTATGTAGAGATAAATTATAGAGAGATTAAGAATGTTTAAAAAAAAATTAATGGAAAAAATAATGTGCCGCCGAGTTTCTTGCCAGGTTCTTCTCGAGATGGCTGTAATTTTGCGAATCTGGCAATAGAATCATTAACTTTCATGAGTGCCTCTTTGGGGCCCATGTGTATAGACGATTTTGATTTGATTTGATTTGGTAATATCTTTATGTTAAAATATGTTTTATTCTACTCAGAGTGGTGTTGAATGACACGCGTCTAAAAGATAGAAATATAATGAAATAGCCGTGCTACGCGGCTTCGCCCGCGTAAATCATATAATATTATATAATCATCAGATAAGATAGTTTGCCTATTATGAATAAAAAAAAAAAAAGTTAGGAAGTCCATATGTTAATCCATATAAACTAGATAATGTTAATAATGTGCACGTAATATGTAAGAGGACCAAATCGATCCAAGGTTTTATGGTGCATCTTATGTAATAACCTGTTAAATCTTATGTTTAAGCAAATAAAAAATATGCCAAATTTAATCAAAATCCGTTTAGACGTTACAATATCAAGAGAAAACAAACATACTTACACATTTACACACAAACTTTCGCAAAAACTAACTTTTGTTCTGATGTAAGATAGCCTATGTTACTCAGGAATTATGTAACATTTTAATGGTAAAATTAGTGTGATAGTGACATAACGTAATTGAATACAAAAAAAAATATAAACAAAAACGCCTTTACACTCACAGCTCTACACTAAGTTCGATGACTTGTGTTGTGGCTGTCGGAAACATTCACATCAAAGACACAGTACTAGGAACTCTCCTCAGGAAATTTCCCTTGAGGAGAAAACTAGTGTTTCCATCGGGAATCGAACCCTACACTCGTTTCTTTTAAGGCGAACGCGCACTCAACTTAGCCAACGGGCTGTTATTGATCGTTTTATCTTCAATAAGGGGATTATGATTCAAGGAGCCGATAATGACATACAGACAATGATCCATATACATTTACAGATATATAAAATATACAAATAGATACGTTATGACTCTTATTATAGATGTAACGAACCAACGATGTGTTAAATTGATAGATAAGGTGTATAGTACTAGAGTCGCGTATCGGAATCGCGGATGGCGCAGTACTAGGACTCGGAGAACAGAATGCTCTCTACAGGCGCCGCTGCCGTCATGTCGTCGTTGTCCGGACGGGACCAGTCCTGGGGAAACAAAACATTAAGAACTTAACACACAATTTTATTTTAATATATTATAAAATTATTGATTTTTAAGATTTTTTTATTGTTTCTTTGTGTTTTTTCCTTAAGCAGCCCTTTTTGAGAAACAAAATCAGAATTAAATTCATTGCATACTAGAAGAACAGTAACGTGGCTTTCTATTGGTAAAATGATTTTCTAAATCGGTTCAGTAGATCCAGAGATTACCCCCTACAACTGATTTATACATAGATAGGCTAGCATTTGACAACTACTAGTCGTAGGACTCTTTTCAACAGACTACAAAAAAGGAGGTTCTCAATTCGACTGTATGTTTTTTTTTGTTTGTTACGCGATATCTCCGCCTATGAATCTATTTTGATGACTTTTTTTTTGTTTGGTAGATCATACTTTAGGGGTGGTCCCATATAAATTTTATCGAAATCGATCCAGCCAAAACCAAAATATAAGCGTTGAAGTAGGTTTCTTTAAGCTTGGCTTGCGTTTAATTAAGTAAAGAAAGTCGGGAAAGTACCACACCAATGCCAGACATTCAACCGCCAAGCAGTACTGTGCAAACATATTACATATATAAATATATTATTTTATGTATGTAGTTAGTTTAGTATTGGCTTGTAATTGTATCACAATAATGATATTGTACATCCGTAATGGACAAACTATTGTTACAAGATAATTATTGTAACATCCACTATGTACACAGTTATACACAATATAATTAAACGTAACCAAAGCTTAAAAAAAACGACTTCACCGCTTTATCTTCGGAACTTTGATCAGAATAGATGTACTAAAC
Source organism: Lomographa bimaculata (assembly GCA_948107665.1). NCBI lineage: Eukaryota > Metazoa > Arthropoda > Insecta > Lepidoptera > Geometridae > Lomographa > Lomographa bimaculata. Next base: position 7,488,752 of record OX403597.1, read on the forward strand.
ACGCATTAATGAATATATTTAAAGAACTACTGATCATATCTTGATAAAATTTAAATGGGACCAATCGGAAAGCAACACCTTTTAAACAAAAACAAAATTTAAACACCGGCTCACATGGAACGAAGTTATGAGGTTACATAAAAAAAAAAGATGCAGTCGACTTGAGTACCTCCTCCTTTTTGTGAAGTCGGTAGAAAATGATTCTCATTCTTATAACATTACTGTATTTCGGATTAAAGGGTAAAATTAGTAATGAAATTACAGCGCTTTAAGGGATTTAACATCTCTCGGGGTAGCGAGCGCAGTGCTTCGTCGCGCAGAAGTTGGAATTATATAAGTTCAAAACTCTGGGTGACACTAATAGGCAAGCGTGATGCTTACCATCAGGCGGGCGACTTGCACGTCTCGTCTCTCAATACATAAATAAATAATAATTGAAACGCAAGCAAAGCTTAAAAACCGACTTCACCGCTTTATCATCGGAACCTTGATCCACCAGCTCTCAAATAAAAAAAGAATCATCAAAATCGGCTCACAACGAAAGAAGTTGTGAGGTAACTTTTGAAGTCGGGTAAACCAGAACATCATCAAAGTACGCATTATTCGTCACAAAATAGACATTATTGACGATATTTCAAGAACAACTGATCCGATCTTGATTAAATTTAAATGTGACCAATTAGAAAGCAACATCTTTCAAACTAAAAAAAAATATCGAAATCGGCTCACGTGGAGAGAAGTTATGAGGTAACACACATAAAAAAACAAAATATATATACAGTCGACTTGAGTACCTCCTCCTTTTTTGGGAAGTCGGTAAAAAACTACCTCCCCTTTTGGTAAGCGATGATTTGTTTGAGTATAGTAAGCGTGCTTGACCCAAAGTGCGGTCGACAGCGACGCGTATGTAGAGGAGAGAACCATTTTAAATGAGAACACCCCTCCACCAATTTTTTTTTTTATTTGACTTCTCAATTTTGTGCATTTAGCCAGTTTCAAGTAATAATACATTTCAAGTGTATTTCATATTAAAAGTCCTAGTCACAAGTCACAGTCAAAGTCAAGTAAAAGACTCAAGGACCAGTCATAGTCAAGTCATGCCCAAGTAAAGTGGTAGAAACTTTACTAGAACTCCTAATGGAGTTTTGGAGCGAAGGCGAAAATCACGTTTTACAATTTTGTACGATTTGCCTACACTTATGCACGTTTACTAAGTATTAACGGTTCAGAATCCACCATTATTACACATTAACACTCGAAGAATCACAGGTTTTGGATAATTATACAAATCAACAACGCCATTTTTTCACTTTCGCGGCAAAACCCCCTCGATATTTGTCAACAAACGATCGAGTGTCAAATGTATGAAATTTTTTGTGGAGGGGCGAGCACATTTAGAACGGTTCTACTCTAAATTTCTGTACTCTTCCTGGAGAAATAAGAGTGAAGAATATAATTACCTGTTCCTCTGTGCTGGCGAAGAATAAGTAGAATAAATTAGTTCCTAGATCGATGGCCGCCGCTAAGTAGAACACCTCGCGCCACTGGCCAAGGGTTTGCTGAAAGTATCAAACATAAATCATCGGTATAATTTCGGCAGTGGTTACACATTTACACCCTACCTAAAAACACAAGTTCTCGACCTAGAACAGCTTTCCTTCAACGCGAGACTACATATATGTCTAAATTTCTATATAATAAAATCAATAAAATATATTTACGAACTCATGCACTCGGAATGTAAATTTAAAATATATAGTTTGCTTTTAAGTATGGACTATGAGAAAACGGAAGAATTTATAACCATAACTAGTTGACTTACATAATTTATATTACAACACTCACCTCACCCAAAATGCGCCAATTTCTTTACTTTATTTTTACAAACGCTTTCACACTCACAGCCTCCACACTAAGTTCAAAGCTTGTATCGCGGGTGCCGGAAACATTCACATCACACACACATTACGCCGAGAACCAGAAGCACAAATATCTCTTGGGAAGGAATTTGTGCTTCTGCCGGGAATCGAACCCTGGACCCACGGCGCAGAGGGCGTACACCTGTCCACTGCGCCAACTGGGTCGTAATATATGTATTTTATTGTTTCCTTTGAGGTGTGTAACCCAAACAAGGACAAATAGCAATATTAAATACTAGCTGCGCCCCGCGGCTTTGCCCGCGTAAGTCTCGGACCAGCCAGAATTCGGGGTTAAAAAGTAGCCTATGTCCTTCCTCAGGCTCTAGACTATCTGTGTACCAAATTTCGTTTAAATCGGTTCAGTAGTTTTAGCGTGAAAGCGTAACAGACAGACAGACAGAGTTACTTTCGGATTTATAATATTAGTAAGGAACTTTGAATCATTGTTTTTGTATAATTATTGGTTACCTGTTCAGGGCTGATGATGTGTCCTACTACATAAGGCGCCATGAAGCCACATATATTGCTGGCAGCGTTAGTGATCCCGTACATAGTTCCCGCGAACTGCGGCGATAGGTCGATGTGGTTCATTTGATTACCTGCAATGATGCAAAACTTTGAAGCTACGGGCATTGTCGAAGGTACCCAATCTCTCGGAATATTATCGGATACATTTCGAAAAGTGTGCTACGGTATTACATAAATTCCCCCATCCCCATTAAAATTGCTATTAAATTGAAGATTAAGAAGGAGGCGCAAGAGCTAAGTTTCTAAGCTCCAAGGGTGGAAGTGATAAAGGACATAACGTCGGGAGTAGCGTTTTGTGAAACTGCAGCAACACCTCTCAACACCCTTTAGCTATCCACACCAACGTTGCTCTCTATATCGCCAATGCAGGCGGCCCTTATGGGGAGAGCCCGTTCAGTGGGTGGCGAGTCACCACCTGCCTACATATTTTTAAATGAGGCAGAATTGGCAGGTGCCGTAGTCTCATGCCATAATCCAGATATTTTATAAACCATCAAATATACAATGCAATACTCTTAAGTTTTTACTCGCATTAGTCACAGTTATTGTCAACCCAATATCATCCATCCCCAGTCCATAGTTAATAATATATATTTGTTGTAAAGGCGTGTGCAAGCATAAAACGACATCAACTTCTAACGAAGAGATGTCTGTCGTATATTTGGACACGCCTGATATGTTATAATTAAAATGTAATTATACCAAAGAGCCTCTTAGCGTTGGCTACCGCTCCGCTAATGCCTTACAAAGGTCCGGGCACAGACACGTGAGATTAAATAAATAAATTATACTATAATAAAAATAAACATAATATTTTTTTTTTGTTATCTTGATAAGGCAAGCATTTGACCTCTATCTCACCTGATGGAAAGCAATACATTTGTGCTACATCTAAATTTTGATCCTATATCTGTATATTTATTATATGTGTAACGATCATATGTATTTATACTATATCTATATAAATACATCTAAATTGTATTTATATAGATAGTTAACAATTCAGTGGACCGCAAAGGAATAGAACTCCTTGCCTGATCCGGTGTTTCCTGATTAGTACAATATGGGAGTCTCTAAGTCGGGAGTGAATAGGTATCTTCTAGACAAGCTTGCTCCATAGTCAACAACATCATCGCTTACCATCAGGTGAGATGGTGGTCAAAAGTTTGCCTATCTTGAATTAAAAAAAAGGTGTAATATATATCTAATATATAAAATTCTCGTGTCACAGTTTTCGTTGCCATACTCCTCCGAAACGGCTTGACCGATTTTGATGAAATTTTTTGTGCTTATCCGGTATCTATGAGAATCGGCCAACATCTATTTTTCATCATCATCATCATCATCACTTTTCATCATTATCAACGCGGGTGAAACCGCGGGGCGCAGCTAGTATATATATATATATATATATATTTATATTATACATACCGGCATAGGCGGCGCCGCCGAAAGCAGAACAGATGCTGAGCAGCAACATGACGGCCGTGCGGTCGCAGCCCGCCCACGCGATCCCGAGCAACCCGAACGCGGGCACGAACGCGGCTATAAACACACAAGCGAACAAATCATACAATTTTTTATTTTTTACCGACTTCCCAAAAAAGGTCGAGGTACTTAAGTCTACTGTATTTTTTTTTTTTATGTGCGTTACCTCTTAACTTCTCTCCACGTGAGCCGATTTCGAATTTTTTTTATTTTAAAAGATGTTGCTTTCTAATTGGTCCCATTTAAATGTGATCAAGGTCTGATCTCTATAAATACTTCAATATGCAATTTTTGTTTTCTCAAAAATTGAGCTCTATATCCTACTAATATTATAAATCCAAAAGTTTGTGTGTAAGTGTGTGTGTAAGTGTGTAAGTATGTTTGTTCCCTCTTCACGCTTTAACGGCTGAACGGATTGGGATGGAATTTGGAATGTACATAGACTATACCTAGGATTAACACATAGGCTACTTTCTAACTTAATAATAGCGGGCGAAGCCGCGGGGCACGGCTAGTAATATATATATATATTCAAAAGCTATAATAGTTTCGAATTTGGTCATACAATCCTGTATAGTAGCTTTTTTAATGTATATGAATAATACTCACAAACAGTGTTCCACAACTTCATGCTGTTGAGTCTGGAGATCCATCCCTTGGCGAGCGTCCAGTCCGCGAAGATGCAGAGCAACACGCCGCCGATCCAAGCCGTCAAGTAAGGGAGCGCGCTCAGTGTCGAGTTCTAATAACAAATACTATTTATGGAGTTTTACCGCAAAGTGGAAAAATGGCGTTGTTGATTTTGTGTAATTTTCCAAAACCTAGGAATCTTCGAGTGTTAATGTGTGGAATGTGTGTAATGGGGAATTATTAACCGTTAATACTTAGTTAACGTGCAGAAATGTAGGCAAATCATACAAAGTTGTAAAACGTGATTTTTGCCTTCGCTCCAAAACTCCAAAAGAAGTTCTAGTAACATTTCTACCACTTTACTAGGGCATGATTTGACTATGATTGGACCTGTCTCTTTTACTTGACTTTGATTGTGACTTGTGACTAGGACTTTTAACACGAAATACACTTGAAATATATTATTACTTGACACTAAATGCACAAAATAGAGAATAAAAAAAAAGATTTATCACCATTTTGTCATATCAAGACACAGAAGAACTTATAACACACATACACACACGTTTATTGCATTGTAACCTAATTTAGTTAGTCATAATTATTTCAATGTTAGATAAATTTGTAACTTTAATTACAGTACCCGGCGGTAAAGAATTCACATCGACCTAAAGAGGGACTGTAAAATAAATAATTGAAAACGTTTTTTTAGAAGGCCGCCATATTGGATTTTGAGTGTCGTCACTTTATTTTTCTAGTTATGCTCAGCAAGCCCTTTCATTTGATACTCATATTGTAGGAGTGCATTAAAAATAACTTGTCCGCTATTTTGGGTGTTCCGCCAAGTTGGATTTAGAATGACGTCACACAGCTTACCAAGCAATGTCTTCGATACTCAACATGTATACAAAATGTCAGCTCAATCGGTTGAAGATATCTGCTTCAAAATTGAGTTGCAATGTTCCACCCGCACAAACATAGTGACATACATACATTGCAAGTTAAATAAAATCTTTAAAAAAACCCAGCGTCGCGTCGTCTCTGTCACTCACTACATTAAGTGACATAATATTGTCGCTTTCTTCAGTGGTTGGGGGGCATCCATTATATACGTGAGGTGATTTTGGCGATTTTTCGACCCCTCTCTCCCCTTGGTGAGATCTCGTGAGATCCCTCCCCCCCCTCCCCTAAACTCACGTGAGATTTTTCGAAAAGCTTATATTGTAAATAATTTAATAATTGTGTGCTTGATTGCGTTGAGTTAATTTAACACACATTTTGTTCAATTCTTTTAATTTAATACTAGCCCCTACTAACTAACTATATGATTGAGCCATAATTCAGTTGTCTTTTTACTTCATTAAACCCAGTTTTCTCGCTATTTTACACTGTCTTGATAAAACAAAATTACGTGATATTTGCCGAGACATCCCCTCCCTCCCTCGTGAGATTGGGTGAGGTTCGGCTTGACCCCCCCTAAACGCCTCACGTAATTAATGGACGCCAAAAAATCTCATTGGACAAGAATACATCACTCGGATTTAGTAAAGTACTAGGCAAACATAAATATAAAGGAGTTAAAATGGTTTTTTTCTTTACGTGGCATTGCAACGCAAGACGGGTGTAGGTAGTCTAAGGAGAGAAAACCCAAGAAGTGGGCGTGGCTTGCTGACGTCAAGCCGCAGCCATTTCAACTGGTCTGAGTCGAAGAGGGGGCAACCAGCGCATTGCCTCGTTCATTCTCATCTAGGCGCCAGCGGTAGACGGACGTTGTACACCCGCGTGTTAACTTATCCCACTCACATTTCGTTATTTTTATCATTAATTGTTGAGATGAGAAGTGTAATTTTTACCGACTTCCCAAAAAAGGAGGAGGTATTTTTTATGTTTTTTTTTTTCTATTTGTGTTACCTACCTCATAACTTCTCTCCACGTGAGCCGATTTCGAATTTTTTTTTTAGTTTGAATGATATTGCTTTCTTATTGATCTCATTTAAATTTGATCAAGATCTGATCAGTAGTTCTTGAAATATCGTCAATAATGTCTATTTTGTGACGAATAATGCGTACTTTGGCGATGTTCTGGTTTACCCGACTTCAAAAGTTACCTCATAACCTATATATATACCATACCTTCTTTCGTTGTGAGCCGATTTTGATGATTCTTTTTTTATTTGAAAGCTGGTGCTTTCAATATGGTCCGATTGAAATTTGATCAAGATCTGATTTCTAGTTTTTGAGTTATAGTCAATAATGCGTGTTTAATACATTAAATCTGATCAAGGTTCCAAAGGTAAAGCGGTGAAGTCGGTTTTTTTAAGATTTGCTTGCGTTTAATTATGTTAGGTTAAATTATATTTTTTTAATAATTTGTGTCGTGTTACATAATTCAAGTAAATATGAATTTACATATTTATTTATCAAAACAGAGAACGATAATTGGTAACGCCAATTACTTAAAAATATAAAATACATTAATAAAAATAATTTAAGGTACACAATTCATTTTCTCCCGATTCCTACCCTCAAGTGCAAGCACAATCGCCGCCGGCCCGCCCCCTTGCGAGCCGGCTAGAAAACCAGTAGTGAAATACGCCTCGTCGCGGTACATGCATTGCGCATGATTCTACTCAAAAACAGTCATTACGACACATAATTGCATCTATAAAGTGGTTGTGTCAATTAGTGCTTTTACACGATTCGGAATACTACATTGCCCGGCGCCGGGTTAGGAGACCTAAGGATCCCCCTGCCCATCACGCCGCGCAGTCGCAGACCAAGGAGACCAGCAGACCGAGTCCAAGTAAGTGCTTGCACCTCCCGTCTTCTCTTATCCTTTTTCTCGAATCGAATTGTGTAATTAATTACCGCCATACAGTCCACTCAAATCAATTTAAGAATAAATTACTAATTGGCGCCACCATCTTTATATTGGTCCTCCGGAGCCGAATATTATTATCGGTTTTTCTGGAACATTCCAGCCGCCCTTATTAGGATACACTTAGGCCCTAATAAGAGATTATAGTAAAAAACACTATAATATTATCCCGCGTAGCGTGCCATTACGTCACCTACCTACTTAAATAAAAAATTAGATTCGCGAAATATTCGCAATCATTGCTCATAGCTTATAACTGCATATTTTCCCGCCTAGATATACTTATTATCTACTTAATTCATTAATAATTTCATGTTAAAAAACCGCTGTAACTAACATAATCAACAAAATTCATTAATACACATTTCTACCTACATTCGCAGCGCTTGAACTTATTCGAGTCATTTTGCAAGTAATTATAACCCGACTTATTAGTGCAGTCGCCGGGCCTGGCTGTCATTTTTTGGCGCTAATGCATTGATTGTAACCTTCTTAAGTTATCCGCATTAATTTTACCGACTTTAGTAACGGTAATTTATTGAGTTAACGTAACTAACCATCATGCCTCCCAAGCAATGCAAGTCAGCTGTTGGTGATAAGTCAGACGTTTCTTCCGATTATGAAGATGCGCCTGATGCAAAATTATTTTTACTACAAACTAAACGCGAAGCTATATTTGAAATAGTACAGAAAATGTACGATCTGTCTTTAAATGTTCATACGGACACGGATGCGAGGCAAAGTTTCCTTGATGAATCTTCGCAAATAGATTCGTTACACGATACATTTAATAAGGTACTAGATGAATATAATTCTCGATTATTGAAGATAACGCCTACCGCGAAACCAGATTATAAGTGCCTGGTTGCATTCGAGTCTTTGTATGGTAGAATAAAACGCATACAATCTCAGTATCCGCAAACATCACAGAATGATCAGGGTGTTAGTGCTTTTCATAAGTCTAGACCTAAATTAGCCGCAATAGAGATATTACCGTTTTCTGGTGATATTCGTTCATGGCCTCTGTTCTATGCTAGTTTTAAGTCGACCGTGCATGATAATCCATTACTCACGGACGCCGAAAGATTGTATTATCTATTAGGTAAAGTGACAGGGAAAGCTCAGTCCGTTATTTCGGGGATAACACCGTCTGCAGAGAATTATAACATAATATTGCAGGCGCTTCTCGATAGATATGATGACAAAAGAATGCTCGCTTCCGCGTATTTAAATCAAATGTTAGATTTCAAACAGTTGCAGTGTGCTTCTTCGAACAACTTTGATTTATTTACAGATAACTTTAGCAGTGCTGTAGCCGCGTTGAAAAACCTAAAGTTAGATAATTTGACGGACATAATATTGGTTCATATCGCTTTAAAGAAAATAGACTCCGAGACGGTGCGCGCTTTTGAAATTAAATGTGGTTCGAAAATGCCTACTTTTGATTGCTTAGTCGAGTTCATCAAAAATCGCTCTAAGGTTTTAGAACGCACTCAACCTAGTGCAGATACTACAATAAGCGCGCGTAATAATAATACTCGACGCGTCAATAACGCTTTGCCGCCAAAATACCAAACATATGTGACGGTAGACAACGCGACCAAGGACAATCAAATTAAATGTCTGTGCAAAAATGTCGTGCATCAGCATTTATTTAAATGTGCCGATTTTAATGGGATGACTCCCACTGAACGTTTTCGATGCGTTAAAGATAAAAATGCGTGTGTCAATTGTCTCAGCTTAAAGCATCGAGTTTCTAGTTGCTCGTCACAGTCAAATTGCCGCGTTTGTAAGATGAACCATCACACGTTATTGCATTTTGATAAGCGCGATAACACGCCGTCAACCGGTTCTATGCCGCGTGAAGATAAAGTCCGTACGCTCGCGCCCGCTGCGCCGCCGCACGCTAAGACAAACACTTCCCCGGTAGCAAGTTCGCGTTCAGACGTTGCGTTGTGTGCTACATCGATTGACAACTCGCCTCGCTTATCTCAACAATCTACTCCCGCACATAATAATAAACATTTAACTGTGTTACTTTCGACCGCTCAAGTTGTTGTGTATGATAAACACGGTGTACGAAATATTATTCGGATTCTCTTAGACTCGGCGTCTCAAAGCCATTTTATTACACAGGAATGTTGTGACCGCTTAGGTATCGAGCTTGAACGTACCGAGCCAATCGTTGTTAAGGGATTTGGTGGAGCTGAGAAAATTATTAAAACCAAATCGATAAACTTAAAGTTTCACTCGCGATTCGATGACAATATTAATTTTAATGTATCACCGCTCGTCGTCGATCAAGTCACCGACTTACTTCCCACAGCTCGGGTTGACACTTCGTGGTTGCCGTATCTGTCTAATTTACCGCTCGCTGACGAAAGTTTCGGTTCACCAAATAAGATAGACGCTTTAATAGGCGCTTCTCTTTTCGCTCATTTACTTCTCCCCGACGTAGTCCACGATCCTCATGGCTCGTCGGCGCCCTCCGCTTTACGTACGGTGCTAGGTTTTGTGATAATGGGTTCCGTACCTACACTACCTACACTGAATAATCACCAGGCCTTGACATGTTGTCACATTCAAGAGCCGGCCGCTATTGACTCATTAGTCAAACGATTTTGGGAGCTCGAAGAGCCTCCCTGCGTTCCGCCCATTCAGCGGCCCTCCGACGCTGAATGTGAATCATATTATAAGTCTACTACGACCCGCGATCTCGTTAGTGGTAGGTACGTAGTCGCGCTGCCATTCAACGACGATATATATAAACTCGGAGATTCTTTTGAAAACGCTCGTAAACGTTTCATGTGCCTCGAAAGAAAATTAGAAGCTTTACCCAAACTGATGACGTCATTAAAGATTATCTTGTAAAGGATTATATCTCCCCCGCACCTCAGTATGACCCGCGAGATGCTTCTCCGATATACGTTATCCCGCATTTCGGTATCGTGCGCGAGGACAAGACGTCGACTAAGCTACGCATAGTCCTAGATGCAAGCAGTCCCACAGCTGGGACTCGACCGTCACTTAATGATATTCTCCATTCAGGATCGAACCTTCAAGGTGACTTATTTCAAATACTTTTAAACTTCCGCTTGCACGCTGTCGCAATGACCGCGGACTGTCGCCAGCAGTTTCTGCAGATTCTAATGCGAGATGCAGATCGTCGCTATCAGTGTTTCCTCTACCGCTTCAGTCCACAAGATCCACTTACCTTGTACTGCTTCAATCGTGTTTGTTTTGGCATCAAGTCGTCTCCTTATCATGCATTGCGCACGGTGAGACAGCTGGTCGAAGACGATGGCGCGACATATCCGCTCGCGAGTGACATTGCGTCATCCGCGATTTACATGGATGATCTGGCCTTTTCCGTTCCCGACGAAAGTACAGCTACTACCGCGTCACAACAATTGATTGATTTGTTCAAAGGTGCACAGTGGGACCTTGTTAAGTGGAACAGCAATAGTCGTACTGTCTTAGATACTCTTCCCGATTCGCACAAGCTACCTACAGAAGTTGAATTTGATAAAACCGTGCAACATAAAATATTAGGCTTGCACTGGTCTACAAAAGAAGACGAGTTTTATTTTAAAATTACCGCTCCCGCCGATGAGAAGTGCACTAAGCGCTCCATCTTGTCTACTGTCGCCCGTCTGTGGGACATAATGGGCTTCGTTGCTCCCGCAGTCGTGTATGCCAAGTTGCTAATAAAGCAGCTTTGGCAACTTAAGCTCGATTTTGACGACACAGCGCCGATTCACATCATTAAGATGTGGAAGCAGTTCTGCTTTGAATTACCGGCACTTAACAAAATACGCATCCCACGTCATGTCGGTATAACGAGTGCGTGTGACGTCACACTGTTAGGCTTCAGCGATGCTAGCGAGTTAGCGTTCGGTAGCGTCATATATGCGTGTGTACGCACAGATTCTGGCAACACCGTCCAGCTGGTCTGCTCAAAATCTAAGGTCGCCCCCACCAAGCCGGTAACCATCGCGCGTCTCGAGCTCTGTGGCGCAGTCTTGATGTCTAAATTACTTCGCACGGTTCTAGATAATTACTCCCGTCATCTTACAGTCAAGACTTACGCATTCGTCGATTCTAAAGTCGCGTTATATTGGATTAAGAGTGCGCCACACAGGTGGCAAACGTTTGTCGCAAACCGCGTTGTTCAGATAACTGAAAATATTCCGGCTGACAACTTTTATCACGTCGCGGGAACCGAAAACCCCGCCGACATTCTATCTCGTGGCATTACGCCACAGAAATTAGTTTCGCACCCACTATGGCTTCACGGGCCTCAATGGGCCTCCCTTGATATATCTCAGTGGCCTCTCAAGACACTAGATGGTCAGTCTATTACAGACATTCCAGAACAAAAGGTCGTAACGCACACTGTGTGCTCACCTGTAAAGCAATGCGCCCTATATGAACTCGCTCTTCGCGTCTCCTAATGGAGTAAGCTTCTTCGTATAATTGCTTACATTTGCAAGTTTCTTAAATTATTGCCCCGCCGCAGCACGCCTACTGTGTCTGCTGATGATATTAATTTCGCTGAAAATAAAATTATTCGCGCCTTACAGGGCCGCTACTTTGCTCAAGAGTATTCTAATATTCTCAATAATAAACCATGCTCGCAAGCTTTCAATCGTTTGAGACCTTTTGTTGATAATGGCGTGATTCTTGTCGGTGGTCGTCTCACCAACTCCACGCTGGACTTCTCTCATAAACATCCCGCTATACTACCGCGTAGTGACCACGTCGTAAACCTAATAATTGATTACTATCATGTTAGGAACTTACACGCCGGGCCAGAATTGTTAATGTCGCTTCTACGCCAAAAATTCTGGATCATGTCCGCACGTCGCATAGTGAGGCAAAGAGTGCACATGTGCAATACTTGCTTCAGACTTAAACCGCGTCCAACGTATCCGCTCATGGCCGATTTACCCGATTACCGCACGCGCCAGGTTGTCAAAGCATTCACTTATACGGGCTGCGATTATGCAGGACCTATTGCCTACACTCCTGTTCGCCGCCGTGGTGTTCATAGCGAGAAGGCGTACCTTTGCATATTCACTTGCCTAACCAGCCGCAGTATACACGTAGAAATCGCCACAAAACTGGACAGTTGCAGCTTTCTAGCTGCGCTTAAAAGATTTCTCGCTAGAAGAGGACCGGTAGAAATAATTTACAGCGATAACGCCACAAATTACAAAGGTGCTGATTCATACCTACGCGATTTATATAAATTTCTAAATAATGAATATCGGTCTAAACTAGAAGAAGAGTACGCAGAAAGTCGCATAAAATGGAAGTTTATTTGCCCCAACTCTCCGCATTTCGGAGGTGCTTGGGAGAGCATGGTCAAGGTAGTGAAGACTCACTTATACCGTGTTATTGGCCAGCAGCTTTTATCCTACGAGGAACTCTATACAGTCATCACTCAAATTGAGTGCTTACTAAACTCGAGACCGCTGACAGTACTGAGCTCTGATCCCGCTGAACCCTCGGCTTTAACTCCGAGTCATTTTTTAAATACCGCACCGCTTTTTTCGTTACCCGCGCCTGATGTCAAATCCGATTCAATCAGTTTGCTTGATAGGCACACGTTACTAGACAAATTAGTTCAGTCGTTTTGGAACCGCTGGAGGATGGAGTATCTGCACGGTTTACAGGTTAGACAAAAATGGAATACGCCTTCTGCACCCATCACACCGGGAACTGTCGTGGTTGTGATGAACGATAACGTACCTCCGCTAGCCTGGCCATTAGCGATTATAGAGAAAGTTCATCCTTCGAAAGACGGCGTCGCACGCGTGTGCACTGTAAGAACCACCAAGGGAACTTACCTCCGCCCAGTCGTTCGTCTGTGTCCGCTTCCAAAACAATAGTTTATATTACCGCAACACTTAGGTTAAGTTAGTTTGTTAATATCCGCATCACTTATAGCTATAATAATTTAGTTTTTGTTAAATATATTACCGCTTCGCCGTGACTCTATTTATTTCTATGCCGCGCGAGACTATCGCTCATGTAGAGTCATAGAGTTCTAGTGCTTCTAACACTTATGGTAGTTCTTTAATGGTGACCCATTAAGGGCGGGTGGAAATGGTAACGCCAATTACTTAAAAATATAAAATACATTAATAAAAATAATTTAAGGTACACAATTCATTTTCTCCCGATTCCTACCCTCAAGTGCAAGCACAATCGCCGCCGGCCCGCCCCCTTGCGAGCCGGCTAGAAAACCAGTAGTGAAATACGCCTCGTCGCGGTACATGCATTGCGCATGATTCTACTCAAAAACAGTCATTACGACACATAATTGCATCTATAAAGTGGTTGTGTCAATTAGTGCTTTTACACGATTCGGAATACTACATTGCCCGGCGCCGGGTTAGGAGACCTAAGGATCCCCCTGCCCATCACGCCGCGCAGTCGCAGACCAAGGAGACCAGCAGACCGAGTCCAAGTAAGTGCTTGCACCTCCCGTCTTCTCTTATCCTTTTTCTCGAATCGAATTGTGTAATTAATTACCGCCATACAGTCCACTCAAATCAATTTAAGAATAAATTACTAATTGGCGCCATAATCTATACTTACAGAAACAATATCAAAATGCAGTATATTGTTCATATACGAATTAAGTTCGGTAAACTGCGTGTAGAACACCCATGCTTGCCCACACTGGGCGATCAGAATGGCCCACAGTGGGACGCAAGTCAGGAACTTAAACCACGGGATCGACATCGATGGTTTGTCTTCCTGAAAATAAAACATTCTGATTAGAGATGTTTAGTACCTACATTAAAGTGTTTATTCTGATCTAAGATTCAGATTATAATCGGCATATATTAAAAACGCTTTCAACATTCACATCACACATAAACACAAATTTTCCTTGGAGAGAAATCTTGTGTTCCCGCCGGGAATCGAACCCGACACCCCTGCTTAAAAGACGAACGCGCACCCGTCTATGCCAACGGGCAGTTCAAGTTCATTGGAATATTTAATTCTTATGTACGTGTGTATGTGACTAACTCCTCCTAAAAGGCCGGACCGATTTTAATGAATTTTTTTGCGTGCGTTCTTGTGGATTAAAGAATGGTTTTGATTCACAATTTGATCGGATAAATGTTTTATTAATTTTTTTTTTATTGACTTCACTGATAAAAAAATATATTTCGGCAGCTATCTTGGACTGCCTGGCACTATAGAAATAGCGTGTTTACCATCATCGGCCACATCAAAATTCAAATTTAAAAAAAATATTGTGAAAGATATTTATTTATATTGTGATTAGGTTTTGAAAAATATTTGTGATCACGACTGCTTTTAGATGACGTGATGGTTAAAATTTGAATAACCGACTTCAATTGCACGCGGTACCCTTGCCAATTAAAAAGTATGTTTGTTCTTGGATTATTTTGTAAACTTCATTAATGAATGACAAGCTCTACTACTATTTCACCTGTTGGTAGATGATGTGGTTGAGGGTGTTAGAACCCTATTTTCCTACGGTCAGATTTTTCAAAACAAAAACAGTTCCCATAGTGGTCATCATCGGTTATGGTAAAGTAATAGAAAGCATTGACACGAAAGAGTTGCTATATACATACACTGTATAATCTGCGCGCGATGAGAACGGGATGCGACCTTTTGGAACTAAGACGCGCGCGGTCCGCCGGCCAGCCGTAGCGTCGGCAAACTCGAGTCGAAGCTCGCATATGGTAGTTGTGTTTTCGGTGTTCTGACGCATTGAAAATGATGACATAGTTGGCTATGGATAACGAATCTAGTGATTCAGGAATTATATTGTCAAGAGATTATTATTGACAAAAGGTCTTTTTGACGAAGTTATTGGTTTGTTCAAATATACAAAAAAAATTGGTTGTCTGTAAAGTCGGTTTACGGAGGATAATTTTTGGTGATAACGTCATAAGACGAACGCTTAGGCCGATCGTGCCTCTCTATCGCTTGTTCCGCGCTCTCGCTTGCACGCTCAGGCACAGGCGGAACGTGACACTTTTTCGTGCGTGCAGCTGGTGTTCATCGATTTATAAGACGTTATCACGTCAATAAAATAAGTTACCTAAACATTATTATTAAAAGGATTACAACCCCACAAAAATGCTTCATAATTTTTGTGTATTTTCATAACCCTATGATAGACCGTAGAAATAACTTATTTACAATTAATATTCAGTACTATTTTTGCCAACGCTACTTGAGTACTGACATTTTCGATTTACTGTGATAAAGTTCCATACCGTTCTCATCGCACGCGGATTATACAATACAATTCTAGAACTCATAATTAGTCACGCTATGCCGCGTACAATAATTAACTCGGTTCACGATTTCTGAATTAATAGTATTATTATTATTATATCTGAATTGTATTGTCTATAATTAAGTTTCACATTCTTTTCTGCTCTTATTATTACAGTTAAAGTACAATTACATCAGAATTATATTTTATTAATTTATATTGTTATAAAACGCTTTCACTTTCACGCTCAAAACGCCACACTAAGCTACTTACTAAATTACTTGTGTCGTGGGTACCGGATACATTCACATCACATACACAATCACACCCAGAAACACAAATTTCCCTTGGGGAGAAGACTTGTGTTTCCGCCGGGAATTGTACCCGATACCCTGATGTTTAGAAAGCGGACGTGCAACTTACTAAGCCAACTGACAGTTCTATGTTCTTAGTCAATTATGTCGACAGAATTTTCTTCTTCCTTTCAATTTTTTTTCTATTTAGAACTTACTATCCTCTACCACATCATCACTTACCATCAGGTGAGATAGTGATTAAACGCTAGCCTATCAGAGATTAAAAGAAAATATAGGTAGCCTAATGATGATTAGAAAAGTACAATTTTTGAAAAAACCGCTAACGCTCTATTTGGAAAACGGCTGCACCGATTTTCACCGAACATAGCAAAGAATTCACTTTTTAACCAAAAAAAACTAAATCAAAATCGGTCCAGCTATTTGGAAGTCAAAGACACAAATACATGTCTTGTGTCTGGGGGTTCAAAATGGGACCCCAAAAAAAAAGGGTGTGTCCTAAAGAAACACGATGGAAATTAAACTTTTGCATTACAGAGAAACATTCCTACCGACTTCAAAAAAAAGGAGGAGGTACTCAACTCAACAGTGTTTTTTTATTGGTAGAACTTCTTTCTACGTGAACCTATTTTGTTTTTTTTTTGTCTGAAACCTGTTGCCTTTCCATTGGTCCCACTTAAATTTGATCAAGGTCTGATAAGTAGTTTTTGAGTTATCGTCAATAATGCGTGTTTAATACATTTAATCTGATCTAGGTTCCGAATATAAAGCGGTGAAGTCGGTTTTTTTTTATTGCTTGCGTTTAATTATTCAGTGTTTACCACCACTTTTCGTCAAACAAAAAAGTTGCGGTTCAGAATTTCAAATCCCCTTTATAAAAAGCATAGCTTCAAAAACATTCAAAGTATAAAAGAGGTTAAATAATAGCAACTTCGAAATGGAGCAAATAAACAAAAGCCGAGCTAAGATCGTATGACTAAATAACATATGTGAGGTCGAATGAGTCAGCCGAGTCAAGTGTACTGATAATGCATTTGCGCAAATTGTTTCCATAATAATGTCCAGTGTAATTACAGGAATTACAGAGATTCCACATCTTATATCTTGGGTGACAAGTGCACTGCTTATCCGCGCAGGATTTTGACCTATATAAGTTAAAAAATCTCTGGGTGACACTGAATTGTAATGGGCAATTTTGACGCCATGAGGCGAGCGACTTGCTCGATTATTATCTCAATTATATAAAACTAGCCGTGCCCTGCGGCTTCGCCCGCTATTATCAAGTTAAAAAGTAGCTTATGTGTTAATCCTAGGTATAGTCTATGTACATTCCAAATTTCATCCAAATCCGTTCAGCCGTTAAAGCGTGAAGTGGGAACAAACATACTTACACAAAAACTTTCGGATTTATAATATTAGTAGGATTATATAATTATATTGTGACTAATTCAGTTTAATAGGTTTTTGCAATATGTATGAGATCTAAATATAGGTCACGTATATTATTTAATTTTCATTAATATGCAATTAGACATTAGCAAACGCATTCACACTCACAGCCCTACTAAGTTCAAAGACTTGTATCGTATGTGCCGGAAACATTTACATATCACACACAATCACATCCAGAACAAGAAGCACAAATCTCCCTTCGGAAGGAAAATTGTGCTTCTGCCAGGAATCGAACCCAGGACCCACGGCACTGAAGGCAGACTTGCCCACCGCGCCAACTGGGTCTGTAACATTATTATCTTATCAAGTGAATAATAATAATAAATTAAATATTTAAAATAAAAAAAAAATTAAAAACATCTATAATAAAAATATTAGATATAGATAAATTTTATCCAAACACAAGCTTAATGAGTAACGAGTGATAAAATGCAACGAGAAATTCAAAATAGCTAAACGCACGCTTTTGACTGAACTGTTTCGTGACGTCAGTTCACACATTACTAAATGTCACAAAAAGCACGTCAAAATAGTTGCGTTGGAAAATTGCTCGAAATTGCATTATCAAATATTTAATTTGATTTTAAATAGCTTCACCGAACTGTATAATAATGATATAGAATTCCGATAAGCTCGCAACATACTTTATATTTTTATATTACAAGTACAGAAGGCTCACTCCTTAAAAACTTTTTATAAATAGGGACTCTAACTACGATGCAATAAAGTTAAAACACCAGCACAGCGCTGTATGCCTTTACTTATTCACTTGTCTTTCTATCGCGTATTCTTAACACTCTTATCTCTGTGATATAGGATAAGCCCAAGAGACGTCGTCCTATATTGGGGGTTGATATCCAAGGCTAGGTGGTCTAGCTGGTAGGCAATAGTTAAGAGATACATTGATGGATAGGTGTTTATTACGTGGAAGCTACATGATGGCTTAGGTGACTAAGTACTTATGCTACGTTGGTCTTATTAGGTCTTATTCCAAATCAGGTGTTTACACACTACATCTCTTCTGACGCGCGGCAAAGGATTTGAGAGTGGCCGCCAAGACGGAAGCACCAAGATATACTTGTAGAATTCGATAATGAACGGAGGTAGACGATATAACTCTTATAGGACAAGAACAGTAAGCTGATGGTTTTGGGCGAAAAACAAATTGTATAAAAACATGTCTGAAGTAAATGTTTTTCTGCAAAAATAAACTTACTGATTGCCAATCTTACCTGCGGTCCAATGCAAGAAGTGATATATTCTATCTCTTTGGGGCATATTCTTGGATGTTTCTGAGGAGAATCGTAGATCAATAGCAGCCAGCCGACAAACCACACGACACCGAGACTCCCGAATATGTAGAAACATAGCGGCCAGCCTCCGGCAAATTCTAGCGTACAGAGCCATCCCGATATTGGTAGCGTCACCACCGTTCCTATGTTTGAGCCTGAAATATGGAAGTAATATTATAACAAACAAATGCATTCACATTCACAGCCGAATAAGACAGGACACGAGTTTATTTTGTGGAAGCTACATGATGATGTCTTGGGTAACGAAAGTAACAAAAGGCGTTTAATATATAGATACACAAAACACAATACAGAACCAGAAACAAATAATATAACAAAGATATTAAAATTATACATTGAAGCACTTCCTGCGCTGTTCTTTGAATTTGTGCCTATAGGCAGTAAGTTAAGCATTGTGCTGCGAAGAACAACCTCGCACCGCTGGTTTTCAACTCACACCCTCAATACTCAAATTAATCCTACTAATATTATAAATCCGAAAGTTTGTGTGTAAGTGTGTAAGTATGTTTGTTCTCTCTTCACGCTTTAACGGCTGAACGGATTTGGATGAAATTTAAAAGTTCTAGTAAATCATATTTGTATAGTAGATTGAATATTTATGTTACTGTAAAATCCCTTATACCTATTTGATAATGATAGGTATAGCTCGTAATAATTAAACGCAAGCAATGCTTAAAAAACCGACTTTACCGCTTTATCTTCGGAACCTTGATCAGATTGAATGTATTAAACACGCATTATTGACTATAACTCAAAAACTAGATATTCAGATCTTGATCAAATTTCAATGGGACCACATGAAAAGCACCAGCTTTCAAATAAAAAAATAATCATCAAAATCGGCTCACAACGAAAGAAGTTATGAGGTAACTTTTGAAGTTGGGTAAACGAGAACATCGTCAAAGTAGTCCACAAAATAGGCATTATTGACGATATTTCAAGAACTACTGATCAGATCTTGATCAAATTTAAATGGAACCAATTACAAAGCAAACAAAAAAAGTTTTGAAATCGGCTCACGTGGAGAGAAGTTATGACACATAAAAATAAAAAATACAGTCGACTTGAGTACCTCTTCCTTTTTTGGGAAGTCGGTAAAAAGGCCGCATTCACAGCCTCACACTAAGTCCGAAAACTTCGTGGGTGCCGCTAATTTTCACATCACAATCACATCCAGAACCAGAAAAATAAATTTCCCTTAGGGAGAAAATGTATGTTCCCATCGGGCATCAGACCCGATCGCTGCTTAGCCACTACGCCAACTACGAACACAGCAGGCAGTTCAGAAACTAGTTTATGACGTATGAAAACAGATTCGAAGTTTCGTAAGTATTACATATGCGCGTACTCAATACACACCGAGATGAAGGAACACCGACTGTTCCGAAACTAGTCTTGCAACAATGCGATAAACCAACCGTGAGTGAAATCGTTAAATCCTACATAAGAATGATACCAGACTACGCCAGCAGCGGGCAGTTCTGGTGCCCTATTCGATTCTCGGTGGGAATAAAAATTTTCTTGCCAATGGAAAATTGTGTTTCGGTTCTAGTTGATATGAATGTTTCACGGCACAGGTTTTCGATCTTAGTGCTTGCACTAAGATCGAACACTACGAAAATATTTGTCGTAAGTGTGAAAACGTTCGTTTGTTTGAAGGCGCTAAGAATTCATTAATATAAAAAGAGAAACCTTAACTATTTTTCAACGTTTACCATGTTTATTTTATGCTAGATAGACAAGCGCTTGACCACCATCTCTCTTGATGGAAAGTGAAGGTGCGCCCGAAAATGTAGCATGCTTGCCCTGAAGATACCTATTCACTCTTAGACTTCATGTCTTCGAAGTAAAACCTAAAATATACCCAGATGCTAAACTTTGGAACTGCTTTGCCATTCCTAAACACAGGTTATCAGGGACGTTTTAGATAGCGGGATCTGGAACGATTTACCACCCCCGCTATGGAAGATATTAAGTATTGAGATATTTAAGTCCAGATTGAAAAATATTTAGTTCACAAAACTGAACCAAAATTTTACAGCAACCTTTAAACTTAGCCTAATATACAACACAAAAACACACACATACAACTTTAGGTAGGTAAATATTAGGTTTTACTAGATAATCTACCCACGTCCGTAGGAGGATACCCCTTAAGTCTGACTCCCTACACGTGGTCCCCGGGTGGTGCTAATCAGGTGACATTTGAGAGGTGGTAGAGCATTTTGTGAGTTGCTCGCCTGGCTTGCTACCAAAGTAGCTTACCACCATCAAGTTGAAAGTCTGCCGCCAAGCCAAATACGGTGTTCCGGCAGTTATCCTTGAGAGCCTGCGTATTCCAGGTCTAGTGTGTTTACCAGCTTCGATCACATCGTCACTTACCATCAGGTGAGATAGTGGTCAAACACTAGCCTGTCACAAAAAAAAAAAGTTGATAAAGTTAAATTACTTAGCCATATTTTGGCTATATTGCAAGAGGTACTTTAGAAGTAAAAATAAATAAATTACATGGTATAGGTGCTGCGGCAGTGGCTGTGCATATGATATTTACTAACCGGCATATACATAAGCAGCAAACTTGGACCTTTCCAGTGGAGGAATCCACTTGGCCAGCATGGCGTGCATGGCGGGATATGTGACACCTTCGGAAAGTCCAGCGAGTGCACGCACTACAATGAAGAACCAGAAATTCGTGTATGCAGCTATTGGACTCAGGATCGTAAACACTGCAGTGAAAAATATCCCGACCCCGTACACAAATTTGCCTCCGTACATTTCAGCTATTCTGCCACCAGGAATCTACAATAAAAATATATAACTTAACATAAACACTTCCACACTCCAGACCCCACACTAAGTTCGATGACTTGTGTCGTGGTTGGTGGAAACATTCAAATGACACAATCATACCCTGCAACACAAATTTACCTTGTGAAGAAAACTTGTGTTTCCACCGACAATCGAACCCGATGCCCGCTGCTATAGCTAACGCGCACCCAACTAAACTAACGGGCAGAATATAAAATTCAAAATATAATTAAACGCATGTTATTTATTTTTCTTTCTTAGTTTTAGCTCAAAATATAGATATAATAAAATTACAATCACACTAATATTATAAATCCGAAAATTTGTATGAAGTATTGTTGTTTTCTCTTCACGCTTTCTCGTAACGGCTGAACGGAATTGGATGAAATTTTGAATGTACATAGCTTATACCTAGGATTAACACATAGGCTACTTTCTAATTTGTTCAACGCGGGCGATGGCACGAGGCACGGCTAGTATAAATATAAACCATATGTTTGATTAGGTTGTAAGCGGATCTGGCAATTAGTAATTAGTCATTAACTTTCATGATTGCCTCTTGGGGCCATCTGGGTAAACATTTTTAATTTTGAACCAAATGTTGATTTCGTCAAAGACTATCCTTGCAACGTGGCTTCGCCTTTTTTTGTGGGTGTTAACATGCCTAGCATATTCCTTCCTTCCCAGGGGTGAAGGAAAGGGGTCTGTAGGGCTCGAACCCACTGAAAACCCCCCCGTGAGCAGTCCTTCGCCGAGGTAGGGCAAGATAGGATCTAGTCCCATGTCCACTAATGGGACCATTGGTCTCCTCTCTCCTACAGAGGCATCAGTCTTTGAGAAGGCGACCTCCAGCCCCAGGGCGCTTATGCCGTTGACCACGAGACTCGTACCGACCGTAGCCAAACGCAACGCTTCCCTGAGGTCACTCCCCCGGACTAAGACAAGGTTGTCATCCGCGTAGCACGCGAAACGCGTGTTTGCGGGAAGGATGCCACGAAGCACCCAGTCGTAGCCCATATTCCACAGGAGTGGACCCAGCACTGACCCCTGTGAAACCCCGCAGGGGCCGCGATGCCTCAAACCGTAGCGTCCTACAACCTGGACCTCGCGGTCCTGGAGGTAGTCAGCCATTATCGGTAGTGATAGCGTAGCGTTTCTTGTATTGTTCTGTGCGGGAGGCTTTTGAAGGCGTTGGCTATATCAAGCGAGACAGCCAACGCCTTTTTACCATCGCTGACCGCATTCTGCGTCCACCCCTTGGCCCAGAGCAGGGCGTCTATTATAGACTGTCCCGCTCTGTACCCATTTTTATTCACATAAAACGCCTGTCTTTTATGATGCCCATAAAAAAACAAAATATCCTCAAAGATCAGAGACCTAGACAGCAAAGTTGGTGCAGTAGGCTTGTCTCTGCCCTCTGCACCGTGGGTCCTGGGTTCAACACAAGACACAAGCCTTTGAACTTGCGCTCTGAGTGTTAATGTGTTTGTTCTGTTTGTTTGTAGTAGTAATAAAAAATACTAAAGTGTTGGCATTCAGATGAGCATAAATTATGCCTTACCAGTAACCAACATGAATTCAAACTGCCCATTGGCTTAGTTGGGTGTGCGTTCGCTTTCTAAGCAGGGGTATCGGGTTCGATTCCCGGCGGGAACACAAGTTTACTCCTCAAGGAACATTTGTGTTTCTGGTTGTGATTGTGTGTTTGATGTGAATGTTTCCGGAACCCACGACACAAGTCATTGAACTTTGTGTGGGGATGTGAAAAAATAAAGAAACACGTTATTATTATCTTACTTTGAAGTAAATGAATTAAGGTAACCATAGATAAAGAGATTTCCAAGATATGTGAGAACTGTCCCACCTAAAAAAATAACAAAAAATCACAATATTACCTTCACCAAAAGCTCTCAAGGAACTGGAACCGCTCGATCGGGAGGCACCAACCACTGCCCAGTGGTAGATATCATTATATTTTTTTTATACTTGATAGGCAAGCATTTGACCACAATATCACCTAATGGAAAGCAATGGTGCAGCCACAGATGTAACATGCTTGCCTTGAAGATAGCTGTTCACACTTGACTTGAAGAATCCCAGTTATACCATTCGGGGGACAAAGATTAGGGCAATGAGTTCCACTCCTTCGCATTACAGATGATAAACATAGAAACGAAATGCTTCGATAGAACTGGAAGTATTTCAACAATATATTGAAGACGTTTGACAGTTTGTCTTGATGTTAGATGGTGGAATGGGCATAGGGGAGTTAACTTCTGTAATACTTGCGCACACTCTCCAAAATGCAGATGGTAGAATACAGATAGGCTTGCAACCTTACGTCTGTGACCGAGACTTGGCAATGTGGACTCAACTAGCATCTCCAATGAGTCATTTGCTTGCGTTGATGGACTCGAGAGCTTCAAGCTGGTACTTAGCAGATCCATCCCACTCCATACACAATCATACTTGAGCTTGATATAAATTGAAAAGCAGCTCTGGTGTGAAGTACCTATACCTATTGCTTTAAAATACTAAGGTTTCTTTACCTGTGTTAATACATATCCATAGAAGAAAGATCCCAAGATAATACTTTGCTGTTCAACGGACCAGTTGAAATCTCCTGGCCTCTAAAACCAAAGAAATCGGTTAATACCTACGAATGAATGAAATAAAAGACATTTATTTACATGCTGCATAAAAACAACTTGACCCCACACTAGGGCAACGCCTGTATCATGATGATTTGTTTAACATTTACAACGAGTGGCTCTGAGAGTTGAAGACTTGGTATTAAGTATTTTTTAAATGGCTCAAAAATGTTTTTTTTACTTGAAAACTGAATCATCAAAAAATCTAAATAAACATCGAAACTGCTCACAAAATTCAGTTGAGAAATGTGATTTGTAGAGAACAACGGGAAAATTTATTTTATAATAACATATGATTATATACAACTAGCCATGCCCCGCGGCTTCGCCCGCTATTATCAAGCTTAAGAGTAGCCTATGTGTTAATCCTGGGTATAAGCTGTGTATATTCCAAATTTCATCCAAATCCGTTCAGCGATTAAAGTGTGAAAAGGGAACAAACATACTTACACATAAACTTTCCGATTTATAATATTAGTAGGACATGTAACTGTCAAAAATTTATCATGTTTTCTATGTTATATTGAAATTATTTTGTGAAATTTTGTTATGTATTTATTTTTTATCTGATTATTTCATGTTTTCCGCACACCCAATGCTTTTCTTTCACAACCAAAACAGAAACAGAAAATGGTAATTGGCATTAGACAATTACACTGATTTGTGCAAAATTATTTACATAATAGTAACTAGGAGCTAGTTAATCAAAAACTATGAACTGAAACTTGTTGATTATTTGTTATGAATGTTAACATGACACAAATAAAATTATATTTTAGGTCAAATTGGGTTTCCTATGAATATTGTACTGCAAATTTTTTATTTACATTATACTTGCTTCTCCGAAGTTAGTCTTTTGGAATATATATTACAGTCTTTGAATTAGCTAATCTATCAGATGCCTAGTTGAGGCAATGCATTCTCAAAATACTGGTTAAACTTATTTAGCTCAACATATTAGCATTGCAATGCAGAGAGGCAATGCCGCCAGCATGATGGGAACGCTAACAACTGGTAGGTGACGTGAGCTCTTGAGTTACCTAAAAGCTAGCCTTGTAACTTAAGTGTTTGCTTGTTTTCTATATAGATATATACATATTTAGTTTTAGGAATATAGGCAATTGGTCCATAGTTATAGTTACAGGTACAGCAGATGTTTGACATTTGCAGAACAACAATGTTATTCTCTTCTATAAATTTGACCCTATAAATACAGCTAGCCCAGGGATCGGTAACTTTTTGGGTCAGAAGAGTCAAAAATTACAAATTTCAAGACTTTAAAGTTTTTAATGAGTACAACACAAGTGGCTGAGAGATACAAATGGTGCCTAATCCTCGTTTATCAATTCAGAATGATTTTCAAATGTTTTATATTTTTTTAATAAAATAAATAATTTGCATATGGAACTAAAGAGCCGCAGCTTCACATCCAAAGAGCCGCATGTGGCTCGCGAGCTGCAAGTTGCCATTCCCTGAGCTAGCCTATAGCTACAGTATTATTGATCTACTGTAGACTATCAATGATCCTTTGATATTAATCAAAGTGCATTTCAATCATATTAAGATACTTAACTCATTATATATATACTCAATAAATTGTTTAAACATTACTGTGTAAAATACACTTACTGTGGGTTGGGAACTGTTGCTAGGCCCACTAGTTGGGCATACATCTAATGTGGAATCATTTGACGGAATGGGCTTTGTAGTGTTCACCATAGCTACAATAGCAACTGAGAGATTCACTCTCATTGCATAAACAACGGCAAAGCCAAGGAAGCCCATAATGCCAAGAACAGTTCGACACTTGATCCATCCTGTTGTCTCCTCCACTAAAAAATAAAAAATTATGTTATGGAATATTACTAGTTGTATATATACCGCCATGGGTAAGTAGTGCACAATACTGCAGGGGGTGGTTTGGAATCAACAACTGAGCAAATTAAAAAAAAGTATGGCCCTCCATAGACAGCCGCTACAACAATAGCTTCCAGAGTAGGTGAGTGCTATGAGTGCTACGGGGTCATTGAACTAACATGTGACGAGAGGTCACATTTCGGTGTGACCTCTCGGCGGTTCAGGAATTAATTACCTAAAAATAACTGGGACCGACTAAATAAATAACAATTATCATAACTGAAACAGAAGCTTTTTTATGCCAAATAATAATAATAATAATAATTTGCCTAAATAATATATGTAATTCTTTTATATGTGTGTATGTGACTGAAATCCTATGGCTGGACTGATTTAGGTAAAAAAAAATGGTGTGTGTTTATTCAGTGGTTTAGATTCACAATTCGATCCAATCATGTTCTTTTATTTATGGAGTGAAGCCGGGAACAACTAGTAGTATATGAAGACAGTAAGATACATATTGCGTTGTATGATTAATGAGTTGATTTGTCTTGATAAGAAACAAGCTAATATTAATATAAAAATTGTTGCACATGAAGTTTGCATTGTTTATTGAACTAGTTTACTACCAAGGCCAAAAGTGATAACAAAGTTACTATTTACACACATAACTAAATTTCATGCATATTGGATATTGGTTATTTTTTTATTTACTACAGACCTTGTGTCCATGAATGCCCTTTTTTAAGTATATAATTTTTTTTTGTTCTACAACTCATTTTTGTAGCCTGTATCATTGAGTCTATTTCTATACTTTACCACTTAGACACAAGACAAAGTTTTGCCTGAAAACTTCAGTACAACTATCTACAATAACTTTTTAAATTAGTCCTTATCTCATGAGTCTGGCTTGTACAGCTGTGCCGTATATATAAAACCTGTGGAATAAAACGCTAAATAAAACCTAATTTATGGTGAGTAACTTGCCTCGTTCCGTTTCAATAAGATTCCTTTGACTGCTGGTAACGTCATTTTCTATGTCTGAATTTATAATAGGAGTATCTTCATTTGAAATAGACATGTTTTAATCAAAACAATAACACCATTTCGCACTTGACGAACTAAGTCCACCTTCAAATGGAGTCTTCGTTTGGAAATGTTATCACTACTACTGTTTTTGGACAGAACTTGCTTAGATTTATTTATTCTACAATAGTTAAAGTAAAGATTCTATTAACACAGAGTTAAATAGAATGAGTCACATCACACCATATCTTTATTAGTATATATCTTATTTATCTCTGCTTTATTACGTTTTTTACGTTACATTTTAATCGAACAAAGCAACACAGACCACAGAGAGTACTACGTAAAAGCAATTTGTATGAAAGAAAACAAAGGTGACGTTGATTTAAGTGACATTGACAATATTATTATTTACCACCACAGAGCGTATGTATTTTCGGCATGAAAAACATTCGGATTTTGACAGTTCGGCTGTTAGACGTTTACTTAGACGCATGTTAACGGAGTGATTACATTATCTGTGGACGCCCGTTACGCACACAACCGCAATCGCAGTAACCGCGGTCGTGGCGATTGGTTTTAGTCAGTTTCCACAATTTTCTGTGACTTCTGTGAGTTGACCGATCCTCATAAGCTACTATCATAGTGCTATCATAGTACTTCGAGGGAATCCCCAAATAAAAATGACCCGTCATCTCTCGACATTGTGTGATCAAAGAGAATGTAATACTCCGTTTATGTGTGATCTCTGTCATAATTTAAATTCAAAGATATTGTAATCGCTCCGTTTTATAAATTATTTTGCTACACGCTATATTTAAATTCACACGAAGTAATTTGCCGTTTTTTTAAGTGTTGGAAAGCAATGTCATTCTTTATTCCAGATAAGCAAGTATTTGAAAACTATCTTACCTGAAGACATTTTCAGATTTAAAATGTGAAATACCTATCTAGTGTGATATTTTCGCCAAATTTAACAATAGGTTTCATCTTAATTATTCTCATGTGACTTCTTTTCAGTAAAATGGTTGATGATAATTTTGATGTAAGTTACAATCCATCCACCAAAGGCAATACAAAAATGTTGACAATAAAATGGACCATCCTTGACTTCAAGCGGCTTTTGGAAGAAAATACAGAATTCAAAATCATGGATGAAAGGTACTCAAAACCTAATTTTAACTTAGGTGATGATTTAAAGTTTAAGTTAAGGATTGAAAAGAGTTTAGCCTCCACAGGTGATAATATTAAGTTCTTCTTTGCACCAGCGTCATTGCCCATTGTGTATGCAAAAGTTAACCTTTATACGAGGCACAGTGGCTGTCGTAATTCTTTGGCCTCGATTGATTATAATTGGGTTAAAAAGACACATTGGACTTTTATAACAGAAATGTCAAAAGAAGACATTTTTGACTCACTATACTACAGCTGCCTAGCTCTAGAATTCCAGTTGTTTGTTTTAATAAAACCATACAATGAAGATCCATTTGAAGTGGAACCAGTAACAACGAGTCTTCAGAATGATCTGAGAAATATGCTAGCAAAATCAATTTTATCAGATGTGATAATCAAGTCCGCTGAAGGTGCAGAACTGTCCGCACATAAAAATATCCTAACTATCCGCAGCGCTGTGTTCAAGGCTAACTTTGATCATGGAACTAAAGAGAGTTTAACAAATGTCATCGAATCTCCATTTGAGATGGAGGTACTTAAAGAAGTGTTACAGTATATCTATACAGATACAGTGCCAAAGATTGGTGCAATGGCAGAGCAACTGCTTATGGCAGCAGATTTCTATCAATTAGATATGTTAAAAAACCTCTCTGAAAAAGAATTAGCTAAAAAATTGACTGTTGAAAATGCTATTCAAACATTGGAGTTGGCGGACCAATACTCAGCAAAAAACCTAAAGAGGATCACTGTTAAATTCATACATGATGGCAATTTAGAGGATGTGAAGAAAACCAGCGGTTATAAAGCTTTGCAGTCTGGGGATATTCTTAAAACTATTTTATAATAAAATACTAAAGTAATGAAATACAGAGGCATATTTAGAATCTCCTTCACCACTTTCTAATAAGTGTCTAATAAACTTATTCAAATAATGAATGAGAGGCCAGTCTAAACCGAAACGGATATTTCATGGTTTATTATTTATCCCATAAACACACTGATATTGTAAAAAGAAAGCTAAAAACAATAATCTATTTTTATTTTTAAGACATGTTTTGTTCTTACTCGTATCTTAAGTTTTAATTAATAATATTGTTAGTAGGTACCTACTAACATAATAGATTATAATATATTTATTTAGGTATTGTAAGAACAAATAATTTATGTTATGTTTCATTTTGGTTAAGGAAATTTAATCTTTAATAAACAATGATATTTATTATCATCGTATTTATTTGCACTCTCGGGTCTATGGGACATTTATTAGGCATTAGCGTAGCCATAGCCAATGCTAAGAGGCCCCCTTTTTTTACATTTTATTTAAGTATATCATCATGCGAGCAGAAGTAGGTAATATTATGTACCAAGTATATGTAGTACTTTATATATTTGGACCCTATAAGTACTATAATTATAAGTTTAGACTAGAGGAGATGGATAAATGTGGGTTGACAATAACTGATATATGTAAATATATATTATTCAAGTATTTGTTTGAACTCACGGGTCTATGCCCGGACCTATGTTAAATTTAAAAAATGGCGGGCGTTTGAAATATATTAAAAATAAAAATGCACACAGCCAATCAATTTTCGTTTTATTACAATATAAAAAAATAAACCCAGTCAAGTTTTAGTACTACATAATAAGTAAATAATAATTAAATCGAGTATCGACTAATAAGTACCAAATAGGTTATTAAATAAGACTAGTTTATTAGTACGACAGTTGAAAACTGCATCATAAAATATGTACAGTCGGCAACAAAAGTACCTAACTGAAACATTGCCTGTTTTTAAATCTAGCTCAACCATATGAATTGAAGAGATTAACTATGGTTCTAGGGTATTTTTAATATAAGAAAGAAGCTGTTTTATATGATCGGCACTATAATTACATATTTTTTTTGATATTCAGCTATTCTAAAAATCTAAACATGTTCAGATACTTGAGTTGCTAACTGTACCTGAGACTTTTGTACATAAATTAATTAGATATTCGCATATTCTATCAATACAACCACAAATCTAATGACATGAAAGCTAAATTATATATATTAATACTCCACAATTTAATTACCCAGACCTAATAAATAGAACATATAAAAATAAATGCCAATGTGGTAAATAAACAATATCAACAAGTTCCAATTTTTATATATAATGAGTTACATATTAAATAACAATTATTTACATAGCAATTTATCATTAAAGACGATATTGTCCCGCACTTAGCATTTTGTCTTCTTTTGGCACTCCGTTTATACAACAATTAACGCACTTATACCTCGATCGAAAATTTATCAAATATTATCATCGTTGCACTAAATATACTCATAGGCGGTAATTCTTTACATATAATCATGTCAATACCGATTTTTTGTACAAAAGCACGCTGTTTATCACTAAAACCTTCCAAGATAGATTGTTTTGTTTCTTACTTTTCAAAATACCTATATGGTAAAAATCTCAAAAATATTAACTGCTCGGACGCCCTAGGCATTTTTTTTAATTTTTTTTATTTGAGATTAAGCTAGCGTTTGACCACAATCTCACCTGATGGAAAGCGACGATGCGGTCGAAGATGGAGCACGCTTGCTCAGTAAATACCTATTCACTCTCTTCTTGAACAACCCCATATTATACTTTTCGGGAAACACAGTAGACGGCAGGACGTTCCACTCCTTGGCAGTTCTCATAATGAAAGTGGAAGTGAAACGATTCGTGTGAATGGTCGGTATTTTTAAAAAAGAAGCTGTTTTATATGACCTTCCGCAATCTTTGCTCTACTAAATGCGCCCTTACATAGTTAACGCGACACACAAATTTGTTTTAGCCGGAGGAGCTTACTTACTCGCCTTTTATTAAAAAGACGCACATAAACACAGATTAGAGCCACGTCTCATTAAATTGAGAGATACATATATAAAACTTCTTTTGCGTGGGAATTATACCATTTAAAATAAGAATAACTTATATACATTTAGGGTTTTAAATTATTTAAAGACCGTAGTAAGTACCATTTATTTTTTATCGATGTAAGAACTATATTAGTTTCAAAAGCTCCAACTTTGAAAAATAATTTTAAGACAGTTTTCACCAATCTTGTTTCTGGATTTCATTTATTTAGATTATAACCTCGAGTAAACATTGCCCGAATATGAAAGTTTTATCTTATATCGTTACTGAATACGACTAATTGTTGGCAGCTCTAAAATGTGCATAGCGTCTTAACATCGTACTGATCGAGAACGAGAAAACTTGTTTAAACTTATTAGTTATTACTTATCTCTGTTGCACATTCTATTTGAATCAAGCAAAAATGAACCTTATTTCATAGTTAGTTATTTCAAATTGAAACCGTTTGCAACAAAGATAGGTAATAGAGGGTCAGATAAACCTACAATACAAATAAAACTTTTATCAGTATGCCAATGAATAACATTTTAAGTAGGATGTACTTAAACTAATATTATAAATCCGAATAGTTTGTGTGCAAATGTGTAAGTGTAAGTATGTTTGTTCCCTCTTCACGCTACAATGGCTTAACGGATTTGGATTTAATTTAAAAGGTACATAGATTATACCTAGGATAAATACATAGGCTACTTTTTAACTTGATAATAGCTGGCGAAGCCGCGGGGCACGGCTAGTAATTTATATAGCGTTCATATAGATATCACATTCACCTTACACATGCAAAAGTTAATGTCTGCGTTTATGTTTGGCACGACGTACCTGTAATTACACGTAAAGACACGGCTACTATAAATCTAGATCAAAGTGGAAGTCGCGGAGCAGAGTAAAATAGGTTAGAAAAGAGGCCACAAGTTTTTACTAATGGTGGGCAGAAGCAGACCCATTATAACGGTGGTAATGAGATTCACACTGTGATTGTCTAGAATATTCCTTCCGCTGATATGCTTCACGCATTGACTGGAGTGGCAAACAATTTTCCCATCTTTATCTAAGCCTGAAAAAATATTAAGAATCTATTAGGTCATAATTAAAACATACCTAACATCAACGTAGAGTAGGCACACGGTGATAGTTTCGAATTTCGTCTCTATTTTGAGGTACATTTTAATGAAACTTTTTGTTTTTATTTGCGACAAAGCTATCGTTTGACCACAATCTCACCTGATGGAAAGCGACGATGCGGTCGACGATGGAGCACGCTTCCTTGGTAATAAAGTATAATTGGTACTAACTTGGTAATAAAATACCTATTCACTCTCTTCTTGAACAACCCCATAAATTATACTTTTCGGGAAACACAGTAGACGGCAGGACGTTCCATTCCTTGACAGTTCTCATAATGAAAATGGAAACTATTGAGTTTGTTATTAAAATAGAGTTATTCCCATACCCCCAAGTAGGTATATTTATCTTGATTTTATGAGAAAACCGGGTCTTTTTGCGCTTTTATTTTCAAAATATAGACTCAAAATAGAGTCTCTCGTGACCACGGCCGGGCCGGTGCAACCCAGCTGACATGTCAAGGTTAGTCAAAATAATGTTATTTAGAAAATAAAAGCGCTAAAAAACCCAGTTTCTCATAAAAAACATGATTGCAGTTTGCAGAAGTTTAAAAAATTCAGGTATATGTATGGTTCAAAATACATAAACGACAAAAAGGATATGGAAAGAGTACACATGAGTACACCAAATTTGAGTCCAATCGGACATCGGGCAGTGGGTCTAATTTGGCTTGCAAGATTTGATTACAGACCGACAGATGGACAACAGGACGAGTGAAACTAAATAAAAGCTTGTAAAATAGGTACCTATAGTAGTATAGTTACCTGAATATTGTAAAGTAGCTCCTAGTAAAGAGTCTACTAAACTGCCGAGTAATCCAGCCAGTGCTCCAAACCATATCAACGGCCACTGAGGAGGTGCATACACCCACGTGGTATCGTCCGAAAAGTAATAAATGGTTAAATACTGTGAGAGTCCAACAACAAGACCCCCTAGCATGCTTGCTATAGTGCCCATGACAGATATTCCACCGTTGGTGCCCTTTGGAACTCTCTCGAAGTTTGTGACTAAAAAGGGATCAGAGCTGGAGAGAACTGCGCCTAGTTCCGAGGCCCAAGTGTCGCCGTTGCAGCAAGCAAACACACCTGAAAATATAAAAAATACATTTTTTTTTTTTTATTTGTGACAGGCTCGTGTTTGACTACTATCTCACCTGATGGTAAGTGACGATGTGATTGAAGCTGGTAAACACACTAGACCTGGAATACGCAGGCTCTCAAGGATAACTGCCGGAACACCGTATTTGGCTTGGCGGCAGACTTTCAACTTGATGGTGGTAAGCTACTTTGGTAGCAAGCCAGGCGAGCAACTCACAAAATGCTCTACCACCTCTCAAATGTCACCTGATTAGCACCACCCGGGGACCACGTGTAGGGAGTCAGACTTAAGGGGTATCCTCCTACGGACGTGGGTGACTCAGCCCCCATACATACAAAAACATGTAGAAACGGAATCAAATAATTTCATAATATAATTATAGCTCATCATTATGAAATATCACCCGCAAATGACCAATGAG
Source organism: Lomographa bimaculata (assembly GCA_948107665.1). NCBI lineage: Eukaryota > Metazoa > Arthropoda > Insecta > Lepidoptera > Geometridae > Lomographa > Lomographa bimaculata. The sequence goes on from OX403597.1 coordinate 7,522,623, forward strand.
TTGAGTGATACTTATTAAAATAAAACTGTTAATTTGCATTTTTAAGATAGACCCCAGGACAAAATAGATCATAAAACAGTAAATTTGGTGGCCTACCAAATTCTTATTTTCCATCATAGATTTTTATAAAAAAATAGTTTCGTACTCTACTCGTCAAGCTCTTTTTAGCGAAGAATAAAAAATATTTGCTCGCCACTGACGTTTATGGGTGGAGATGCCCCCGTAATATGTTTTCATTTATATAATTTTAGTGGTCATTTCTGGCTTTGGGCAACAGCTTTACTAATTCCCTGAGAAGTTATTACTTATTTGCTTTTATGGTTCAGACGCGAGATGCCTCTGACAGACGGACGGGCGGACAAAGTGCTGAACCACTCAAGTCAACTTAGGAGATCTTGCTTCGCTCGATTAATTAATTGTCATTTTTGGCTTTAGGTCACAACATTAAAGATGGACGGATAGATGGACGGACAGACAACGTGCTAAACTATCCAAGTCAACTTAGATACCGTGCTTCACTCGATCAACATCAAAAATATATGTATGCCAGAGATATGTGGTAATAAGTAACGTGCTCACAAACATGAAAAAGCAATATTCAATTGAATTAAGAACATATTTTTTTAGATGGCAGTTAAAATATTGTAGTCTATCTTAATTTTCTACTGACTTCACAAAAGAGGTAATCAAGTCGACTGTATTTTTTTTTTATGTTACCTACCTTATAACTTCTTTTCACGTGAACCGATTTTGATTTATTTTTTGTTTGAGGGATGTTGCTTTCCAATTGGTCCCATTCAAATTTGATCAAGATCTGATCAGTAGTTCTTGAAATATCTTCAATAATGCGTGTTTAGTACATCTAATCTGATCAAAGTTCCGGAGATAAAGCGGTGAAGTCAGTTTTTTTACCGACTTCCCAAAAAAGGAGGAGGTACTCAAGTCGACTGTATTTTTTTTTTATGTGTGTTACCTCATAACTTCTCTCCACGTGAGCCGATTTCAAAAAAATTTTTTAGTTTGAAAGATGTAGCTTTCTAATTGGTCCCATTTAAATTTGATCAAGATCTGATCAGTAGTTTTTGAAATATCGTCAATAATGCCTATTTTGTACGCCTACTTTGACGATGTTCTCGTTTAACCGACTTCAAAGGTTACCTCATAACTTCTTTCGTTGTGAGTCGATTTTGATGATTCTTTTTTTATTTGAAAGCTGGTGCTTTTCTTGTGGTCCCATTGAAATTTGATCAAGATCTGATCTCTTGTTTTTGAGTTAAAGTCAATAATGCGTGTTCAATACATTAAATCTGATCAAGGTTCCGAAGATAAAGCGGTGAAGTCTGTATTTTTTAAGCTTTGCTTGCGTTTAATTATTACGTAAATAAAAGAGTGCAGTTTTGTTAAATGTCTTTCAAAACGTAATTGTTAAGGTCTTTGGCATACAATTTTAAATTCTGCTCATGAATAATCCATTACAGATGACTTTTAATTAACCTGCCATTTAAGTACATGTATGTATAATTTAAGTGCATTTAAATGTGTGTTGGCTTGTCATAATTAAAAATAATTAAATAACTGATAAACGTGACAATCTAGGTAATCCTACTTATATTATAAATCCGAAAGTTTGTGTGTAAGTGTGTAAATGTGTAAGTATGTTTGTTCCCTCTCACGCTTTAACGGCTGATCGGATTTGGATGAAATTTGGAATGTATATAGATTATACCTAGGATTAACACATAGGCTACTTTTTAACTTGATAATAGCGGGCGAAGCCGCGGGGCACGGCTAGTCTTTATATATATTTCTTCTGTATGTGGCGTAACTCGTCCCCTCCTAAACAGCTGGACCGATTTTGATGCTTTTTGTGTGTTTAGGTGGAATCAAGAATGGTTTAGATTTACAATTCTATCTGATAAATAATATTTTTTTAATTAATTATTTTAATTAACAAGTCCGCTATTTAAATATATTTTATCTTACCTAGGACACCGAGAGAGAGCCATGATGCCCTGTAGTCTTTCACAAAATCTATAGGCATTTCACATGCGCCAACATCCAGTAAATACAATACACCAAATTGAGTGGCCATGCCCGAGTTGCATAGTACTTGAACCCAATTTCTTTGTCCACCTGCAATTGAATAATTATATGTATATATTTTATTATTTATTTATGTTGTTAAAAGTAGGGATGAAATATAAACAAGCCAATGTATTAAAAATTTAAAAACCTGTCTGTGAAATATGTGATCCTACTTTTTATGTAATTTAGATATCCTCTGTTTCAACTTATAAATAATTAAACGCAAGCAAAGCTTAAAAAAACCGGCTTCACCGCTTTATCATCGGAACCTTGATCAGATTTAATGTTATACATTATTGACTATAACTCAAAAACTAGAGATCAGACCTTGATCAAATTTCAATGGGACTACATAAAAAGCACCAGCTGTCAAATTCTCATTAAAAAAAAAGAATAATCAAAATCGGATCACAACGAAAGAAGTTATGAGGTAACTTTTGAAGTCAGGTAAACAAGAACATCGTCATAGTACGAATTATTCTTCACAAAATAGGCAATATTGACGATATTTCAAGAACTACTGATCAGATCTTGATCAAATTTAAATGGGTCCAATTAGAAAGCAACATCTTTCAAAATAAAAAAAATAATTCGAAATCGGCTTACGTGGAGAGAAGTTATGAGGAAACACACATTAAAAAAAATCCGTTGATTTGAGTACCTCCTCCTTTTTTGGGAAGTCGGTAAAAAATAGGCTCTTAAGTCGAATGTGTATATTTTTATTGTAAATACTATTTCATGCAAAAAATCCCACATTTTGTTTTTCAAACACCTATCTAAGGATATTTGGGTTTTTAAGACGAATAACGTTTGGAAGATAGCGACGCGAAAAAGAAAAAAATATATAAATTAAATTTACAAATATAAATACATATATGTATACAAGATACATGCAAAAAATATAACCCTTCCTTGGCAGTCGTGTAACAATTAGATGTTTAATGAAGTTCTAGAGAATAGGTAAATGTATTAAAACTAATAATTAACACACACATGTGTTGGTGGCAATCTAATACCTAAAGCAATTAGTGTTGTTTGCGTGCTACAAAACTTAAACACGCCTATGTCATGCATTAATTTCTACATATTATTTTGTTAGCATACCACACTATATTAGTGTGGTATTGATTGAGCATGCTGCCCTAGTCTACAGTATGTATGGGGCAATTTGCGAATGGGACGGTTTGAGAATGGGACAATCTGCAAATGGGACGGTTTGAGAATGGGACAGTCTGCGAATGGGACGTTTTGAGAATGAGACATACTGCGAATGGGATGGTTTGAGAATGGGACATACTGCGACTGCATTACCAATTTCGAATGGGATGTTCTGCGAGTAAACCATACAATAATATGTAATAACAACAATAAACAAATTTACACTCCCAGTACCACACTAAGTTTGAAGACTAGTGTTGGTATGACTTTGTATAGGTGCCAGAAACATTCAGATCTCACACTCAGAATATTTGTGATCCCACAGAGAATCAAACCTGATACCACTTGCTTAATATGTGGACATGCAACCAACTACTACCCATTTTTGAGATAGACCACGTGACAAAATAGGTATAAAAACAATGACTGCCAGTCCTACAAAATAGTTATTTTTCAGTATGTTTTCTTTTCAACTGACTTAATAAAAGGAGGTTCTCAATTCGACTATATTTTTTTTTACCGACTTCCCAAAAAAGGAGGAGGTACTCAAGTCGACAGTAATTTTTTTTTTTTTTTTTTTTTATGTTTGTTACCTCATAACTTCTCCCAGATTTCGAAAATTTTTTTTTAGTTTGAAATATGTTGCTTTCTAATTGGTCCCATTTAAATTTGATCAAGATCTGATCAGTAGTTCTTGAAATATCGTCAATAATGTCTATTTTGTGACGAAAACAATGCATACTTTGACGATGTTCTGGTTTACCTGACTTCAAAAGTTACCTCACAACTTCTTTCGTTGTGAGCCGATTTTGATGATTCTTTTTTTATTTGAAAGCTGGTGGATCAAGGTTCCGATGATAAAGCGGTGAAGTTGGTTTTTTTAAGCTTTGCTTGAGTTTAATAGTTTCATATCCAATAAAGCAACATAAAAAATAAATAAACAGCCAGAAAAAATTACACTTGGTTAAACGAGAACATCGTCAAAGTAGTCCACAAAAAAGGCATTATTGACGATATTTCAAGAACTACTGATCAGATCTTGATCAAATTTAACAACATCATACAAACTAAAAAAAAAAAATTTGAGGTATAACACATAAAAAAAAAACAGTCGACTTGAGTACTTCCTCCTTTTTTGAGAAGTCGGTAAAAAAGAAGAAACAAGAAACACGAAAGAAGAAAAAACAAGATAAAATTACCTTCTTTGAAATCCACTTCCAATTTCCTCTTCAAATGTGGACGGAATTTCGTTGCTTTCGATGAAGATATGAAGAATGTGAAGAGGCACGCCAAATATGCATAGTTACTGAGGGTCAGGATAAATGCCACTACATAACCAAACATGGCACCGCTGAGACTCACACTCTTCTTTTTGTAACCATATACCGCAACAAGGAGTGGTATGAGGCATGAGGCCAGCCATCGTCCAGGTGATATCACTATTGGCTCTGTAAATGAAATAATTTATTAAGAAAATTGCATATTAAAAATTGATACATGCAAGGATGTAATTTCTTTATTTTACTACCATTTAAAGTTTCTAAAAAAGCAACATTTACTGTTATTTTTAATGTAATTTAGAGAGTAATCCTCCTTGCCCATTGTAGTTCAGTTTCACCCAATGTTTTGAACTAACTAGCATATAATAAGTAGGTCAAAATCCAGCATAGCAAAGCACTGATTATCATGAAAACTACTTGATATAAAAAGCTGATATTTTGCAAGTAGGTTGTTTATGGGGATAAACATCAGTTAAGGAAGGATTTTGCAATAGAAGAAAATATAGGGTGGAAATGGGAAGTGTATATATATATTAAAGTCCTTTGTCAAATTCATGGAATTTGGTATCTTGGTTATCAATGGAAATAATAAAAATTGTGATACAATTTTTTCAACAGGGTTCATGGTGGAAGAAAGTTTGTACAGAAGTTCTTTAAATTTTTAAGGTATATAGTGATAAAAATTATATATATGTATTTAAATCAAATTATAGGTAAAATCATAATTTTTTTCTTTTTTAACAGTAACAAATCACTAGTTTTCATAAGCAAAATCCTTTGCTTATGAAAACTAGTAAAATAAATATTGGTATACAAATAATATATGAACTAAATACTTAGAAACACTTTTAGTGATTTAATGCTGGTTTATGGAAATATGGAAGGGAGTGAACAATGACGATTGAAAAACTTACCATCAAAACCATCACTTTTCGAAATAATTTTAGAATAAATAACATTTCCTATCCACATGGACATAGAAAGCGGAATAGATATAGCGCATAATAGCACCGTGAGGATATGATCTTCTTTAAAAGATGTCTCTTTCAATGCACTCATCGTGAAAAAGGATATTGAATTTTTGGAAAAGTTAAAAGTTCCTAAAATTAGGTAAATAAAACTTTGAGGACAGTTTAAGACTTATATCGAGGTATTACACGACCACTGCATTTCAGAAGAGTTAAAATCAAACACTGAATATTAGATTTATTAAACTAGACTCGATTCTGAAAGCCAATTGCAAGGATAAATAACAATTAACTAAGTATTTATTTGAAGAACCTAATATATGCATTTTCAAGTTCCATGTTTGTTATTTGTTGGACCATCCTTATTTACACTACGTAACAAAAAATAATACCAGGACAGAAAACAAGTTCCTACAAAATAATCATAAAAAATAAACTAAATTTAGGGTAATTGGTAGAATACCAGAAACCTCTTGGGACATCATTCCAAGCATTGAAATCAATGTCTTTCCAGCCCACCTGATTCAGAACTTATCGGTAACTTACCAAATCGATACGATTGGATAACTTTCTCTTTAAAAATATTTTTTTTGTACGATAACCAACCAAATCATCCGGTAACTGAGTTATCATATGGTTCTGAATCAGAGGGCTTGTTGGTATGGCTGTTTTTTTATTTTTCAAATTAATTTTTATAATACATTGTTTAATTTCTCTGTCAAGTCTAACGTTTCACTTCTACGTTTATCATCTGTACTGCGTAGGAGTGGAACTCATTGACCGCATCTTTGTTCCTCGAAGAAGAACAAGTCAAGGAGTCTTCAAGTCAAGAATTAATAGGTATCTTCCAGGAAAACATGGTTTATATTCAGCAACATCATTACTTGTTATCAGGTGAAATATTGGTCAAATGCTTGCCTGACGATAAGCATCACGCCTGCCTTTATATTTCTAGTGCCACCCAAAACTTTGAATAATACAGTTCCGCGTGGGACTGCGCTCTAAGGCGCTCTTCCATAACGACTGGCTATTATACTGGGTATTCGCTTTATCAGCCGGAACAATCCTGTTAGTGTAGTGCCCTTACGGTCCTCTTATATTATTCGATACAGTCCTCGATATTATAATTAATCTACCTAATAAATAATTCATTCATTCCAAAACTAAATAATACCTTACTCACCACATATGTGGTGGGGGCTGCCAGTTCCCAGGTCAAGTGTGAATGTATTATGTTTTGTATATGTGCGGACTGAGTTTCGGTTTGTTTACCTTACTTTACTACGTAATTAACAGTATATCATGAGCCTTCCCACCGGTCTTTTTTATCTATGATAGGCTTTTCTTAGCAACTGGTCATGTCGTAATTTATGTTGGTGTGCTATACGTACATAAGGCCTTGTATATGATAGTTGATCAATGAGTCATTGACAATGACATTTGACATATTACTTGGTTAGAATAAGAAATACGTATTTTTTGGGTTTTTATGAATGGCTGACACCGACATTGGCAAGTCTGGCAACTCAGACAGCCAGCTGATATTCCCACATTCCATACCCCCTATTACGTATCTTTGTTGCACGCGGTTTCAATTAAAATTAAGCAAAAATGAACCTTATTTCTTAGGAGTTTTGTCAATTTAGTATTGAAACCGTTTGCAACAAAGATAGGTAATCGGGGGGCAAAACTAGTTAATGAGCAATCGCGGCACTGACGTGACGCTCACAATGCTTATGTCAAAATTCCAAAAGTCGATAGCGTTTGTTTAAAGGACACGACAATGCGGTTATCGCAGGCCTTTTAATAGAAAAAAATCTAACTTTGAACTTTGACTGCTAAATGTTAAATGCCTATGCGATTACACCCTTGGCTTCGGTTGCCACAGTTGTGATGTCATTTTGTCTAATCGAGATAGACGATCACAATGACCACGTCCTATGGTCCGTGAGCGTTGCAATCGTAGTGGATAACAACGAATAAATGGAAGGCCAACAGAATATACTATTAATGACACTAAAATATTCCTACTTTGTGTCCATCAAGAGTAATGAAAAAAAAAAATTTTTGACGTGATAACGTCTTATAAATTGGTTTTCCGGGTGACACTTCAAGAAACTGCGTTACGCTCCGCTCACGTTATGCGCTCACAATGAGAGCGAGTGAGAGGGACGCGTTGTCTGTCTCTTTCGCTCTTAGGCGGGCTAACCATGCCCGAGTTTTCACGTAAAACTTTCGCCCGTATACCGACTTTACAGGCAACCATTTTTTTTTTATTCCCATTTTGTTGATTTAAATATTTCTATCACCCTAATACTGATATTAGCTTATGTGTACAATTCAATTAAAATTTGCTTTATAGAGCTATAATATATATCCTGCAGGCGTATCTGTATGAAGGATGGGCGTCAATAACTATCAAAAATGACATTACAACTGTCAAAAATGACATAACAACTGTCAAAAATGACATAGCAACTGTCAAAAATTACATAACAACTGTCAAAAATTACATAACAGCTGTCAAAACTGACATAAAACCTGTCAGAAGTGACATTATAGCGTCAAAATCCAAGCCGATTAAACGACAGAAACGAAAAAATGAAACAAAGAGAATACAATACCTGAATTCAAATAAATCAATACCATAAGTAGGTTATTGTGTGCAATCCGTTTGTATTTCACCCCTACCGAGGAATCATATATTTACTTATACTTGATTTTAAAACATTTTCACTCATATCTTTGTAAAGCTCCACGAGATAAACGTCCTCAACTATTTGGCCTCTTTAATAAAACATCTCTGTGAGCGTTGCAATCGTTACGAGCGGATTTTGGAACGTGACTATTGTCGGCTGATGTTAATGTCACTAGATGTCACTGTCACTCAAGACGATTATATTCATCAACTGTCAGTCTGTCAGTGATCACGATCAGTCTCAAATAGGTGGAAAACCAAAGTTTTACAGTGTTGGGACTCCACAAAGAAATGAGTGTTATTTGATATTACATACTTAGTTGTTGAATCTTGCTAACCATGAAGCCGCTTATAGATTTCGACGAGTGTCTCAGGGACTCTCCTAAGTTTAGGTAAAGCCGAGTGATCTATTGAAAGTGTAGAAAGTGAGAATGTTTTCGTACATGTTGTGTGTTACAATAGTTGTTGATGTCCAAATTCGTTTCGTAGGGAGCAGCTGGAGACGGAAGAAGCTAGCATCGACGGCTTAGAGCAGAAGCTGGATAAGGTGTTGAAATCATGCGCTATAATGATAGACTCCGGGAAAACTTACATGACTCATAGAGGGTGAGAACTGTTCTCATTTTTTCAGTTACAAGTACGGAGTTTTTGTGGTTGTAACATAACGTAAAAGCATGAATTATCATTGTGTATTTACTGTTGCTAATTACCTTATATTTTTCGCTAGTATAGTATAAAAAGACATATCCCAGTGTTTTGCATTATAATCAAAGTTAATTAGTGTTACCTTGCTTCGGGGGGCACGTTAAGCGGTCGGTCCTGGTTGTTAGTTGTTAAGGCATTTTGGATGTCTTCAGGCGCCTTTTAAAATCGTGACACCAGGACTGACTGAATATGTGCAATTAGTTTCAGCATAATAATAATTTAGGTACAAAGCAAGCCTCAATTGTCTCATACTAATCATTAGGACTATCAATTAACAATATTCCTTAGAATGATACATAATATATACAAAAGATTTCCATTTGGTATATATATGAATATTGCATTTATTATGTTACTACTATAGGTAGATAAAATTATGTGCAATAAACATATTAGTAATTATTTAAGTAGACAATAATTAAAACTTTAGAACTTGATCAGATTAGATGTACTAAACACGCATTATTGAAGATACTTCAAGAACTACTGATCAGATCTTGATCAAATTTAATTAGGACCAATAGGAAAGCAACATCTCACAAACAAAAAAATATTTAAAATCGGTTGATGTGGAAAATAGTTATGAGGTAAAACACATAAAAAAATACATTCCACTTGAATACCTCCTCCTTTTTTGTGAAGTTCGTAGAAAAAAGAAACAATTCATTTAGTTTACTTCAGGTAGACGTAACATTTATTAGAATGTTACAAGTAATAATACAGATAGACAAAAATTATAAACAATACATTCAGTATATGTAAAAGTAATGATATAGACAAGGAATATAAATAAGATATCAGTACTACACAATGCCTGTGTCAACTCCATTACTTTTCAACCAACTCCAAAATAAGAGGTTCTCAATTAGATTGTATGTTTTTAATTTTTTTTTATTGTATATGCAATGTCTCCACCAATTATAAATCGATTTTGATGTTTTTTTGATTGATAGACTAATACTCCAGTCCCATATAAAGTGTAGCGAAATTGATTCAGCCAAAACCAAAATAAAAGCAGTGAAGTCGGTTTTTTAAAGCTTTGCTTGCATTTAGTTTTTAATTCTAGATAAGCAAACTTTTTTCTATTGATCATAATGAATTGTAATAAAATGTATTACTACTAACTCTTCTCTACTAACTTCACCATTCTCTTTGAGTATTGTGTAAATAACCATCAACTTTCTTTCAGAACTTTCACTAATGCCCTGTGGGACCTGACAGGGTGTTTCTCCGAAGATCCGATGGTAATGGCGACCCTCAACCGGATGATACACTCAATGCAGGAGATGAACAAATTCCACTCCATCCTCCTGGATCAGGCCTCCAGGACTGTTCACAAGAATCTCAATGCTTTCATTAAAGTGTAAGTAAAAAAAGGGATAGGGAAAGTAAGCAAAGTGTAAGTCTGATTTGTGCACAGAGGGTTCAGTATATACTTTTATTTTGATTGTAATTTGCCTTTGTATGATTTTTCCCCACTATCAATTTTATTACAAATTAACTAACATTTTGTAGTTAAAAAAGTATAAAAAAATTATACTTATTCATAATGCTACTAATTCATGATTTCTTCCTATTTTGGAGTGTGTTAAAAATAAGAATTATTGAAACACTTCAAAAAACCACTTTTATTTTGAACAAGAAACCTAACAATGGCTAAGGCATAAAAATATAATCTGCTTTTGCAATTTGTTTAGGCTTGAACCTTATTTCTAGTGCTTCCCTAACAAGATTGTAGGTAAGTGTCAACAGTCACTTAGTGTTTTAAGCCTTACAATTTCCTAAAACGACAGAGATTAAATGTATCCTAGGTCCTTTTTCAGGGTCTAGACTCTAGACTTTATGCATACAAAATATTATCCAAATTGAAATAGAGAATAACCTTGTTTCAATTACTTATCATCTGATGAGATGTGATCAAAAGCCTATCAGAAAAAAAAGTAAAACATTTGTAAGGTGTTTTTATAATATTCTTTTTTGTGACTCTGAGCACTCATTCTTTCATTTATAATAATTAGTGTAATTGGTATTTGACATTAGAAAACTGACTTCTGCAATATTTCCAAAGCTTGATTTAATTTTATGGCATCAATAAGAATATGTCCTCTAAAACATAAAAACAATTTGACGACCCAGTTGGCGCAGTGGACAGGTGTCCGCCCTCTGCGCCGTGGGTCCTGGGTTCGATTCCCGGCAGGAGCACAAATTCCTTCCCAAGGGATATTTGTGTTTCTGGTTCTGGGTGTAATGTGTGTGTGATGTGAATGTTTCCGGCACCCACGATACAAGTCTTTGAACTTAGTGTGGGGCTGTGAGTGTGAATGCGTTTGTTGTCGTTGTTGTTTGTTAATTATCTAAAAACAGAAAGCTTAATTCAATTGAATTGACCCATTACTGTCCCTGTGGTAGGTTCTGAGTGTGATTAAGTGTGTGACGTCAATGTTTCCGGCAGACACGTTACAAGTCTTTAAACTTAGTTCGGGGCTGTGAGTATGAATGCTGTTGTTTTAATAAGGTAAATGTGAAATGGTGTGTGTGACTCATTCACATTGGCCGATAACAAAGTGACCAGAACAGACACCCCTTTTCCTGCGTTAGCGTTTATAAATACATTTCCTTGTTGCAGGGATATAAAAGGAGTTAAAGAGAGCAAACATCACTTCGACAAAATCTCAAATGATCTGGATATAGCTTTAAATAGGAATTCACAGGTAAACAAGTCACTATCCTTACTACTATTATAAATGCGAAAGTAACTCTGTCTGTCTATCTGTCTGTAGCGCTTTCACGCCAAAACTACTGAACTGATTTAAATGAAATTTGTTATGGAGGTAGCTGACACCTTGGATTAACACATAGGCTACTTTTTATCACGGAATTCCCGCGGATCCGGGACTTACGCGGGTAAAACCGCGGGGCGCAGCTAGTTGCTTATAAATTAGACAAAATCAAAAATTTTTAAATAGCCTCGACCGCCTATCTGGAATCTGAGAGTCTTTAATTTAAGTCCAGAGTGTATTTTTTAGACGTGCATGCTACCTCTTTTTCCACATCATCACTTTCCATCAGGTGTGATAGTCGCCAAAAGCTTATCCAGCATTAAGCAAAAACAAATACACAGATGAATAAACATTTAAAAAATTCTCGGTTTGCGTAGTAGGTTTAAAATAGGCTAACATTTGACCTCTATCTCATCGGTTGATCTCCTCGTTTATTGAATGATATAATCTGGTGCTCTAGGTACCTTTCAGGTAGGGGCATATCTGGCACTCTCATCTGCTTGCACGGCCGACATGTCTGTGGGTGACCTTGGTGAGCAAGGTCACCCCTCCATGGGCGCAGTGGCCTGGTAGTCAACCGGGTTTACCGGGGCAAGTGACTAGATAGTGACTGCTAGCGCGACCCTATCTTGCCCTCAACCGCCTATCGCTAAAGAGGGTTTTTATTGGGAAAGGGGTGTGTGGGGACACACTCCTTTCCCTCGGTACGAGGGGAAGTAGTAGGTATTTCCACCCTCTCCCCAAAAGGGGGAATATCTGAGAATCTTCAAGTATAGAGTAAATAGGTGTCTTCTAGGCAATTGTTACATCTTCGGCCGCATCATCGCTTTCCATCAGGTCAAATGCATAATATAATATAAAAATATTATAAATGCGAAAGTTTGTGTGTGTGAATGTTTGCTACCACGTATCTCAGTAACGAATAAATCGATTTTGATGAAATTGAGAATCTAGTTTAGGTTTCGGAATAACACACTTTTTACTTCATTAACGCAGGCAAAGCCGCGGGGCACGGCTAGTAATAAATATCATTAAGCATAATGTCTAGTTTTAAATCAAATCTGTAACAACCTAGTAAATACATACGTTAATTTCCACACTAGTATTTTAAATGCACGAGATAATTAAATATTGTTGACACAGGTGTACTTATAATAATGTACTGTGACTGTGTTCAGCCAACATCGACCACGGTCTGTTTATGATTATGAGTTAAACAAAAATAATATGCGTTATTAGTAACCCACTAAAATTATAAACGGGAAATTTTGGATTTTTGCTCATTACTCGACGACCCAGTTAGCACCGAGGGCAGGTCTCTTATTTCGATATTGGCTTTTCATATGAAGTATTATATGATAATTTATTCCCGGCAACTCTACCATTTTGGAGCTTACCGGTCGTTATACATGTTTCGTAGATTTAGTGGTGATACAGTAGATCGGATTTTCCCATTTGAAAAAAAAATGTTAATACAATTTATTTTGTTTGTTTTTTGTCTACGGGCCAATTGCCTATATTTCCTAAAACTAAATTAAAAATAAGTACAGCAAAGAACTAAGTTAATGCCTATAAGACATAGCTTATAGGTAACTCAAGTGCTCAAACCCACTACCAGTGGGTAGCGTTCCCATCATGCTGGCGGCATTGCCTCTCTGAATTGCAATGCTAATACGTTGAGCCAAATAAGTGCCAGCATTTTGATCACGTGTCGCCTCGACAAGGCGCTCTGATAGATTTTTGAAAATAGAATGAGCTCTCGGTCCCCAACGGACCCAGTGTCTCAACTCCAAACGGAATAGACCCCCTGATTAGACCAGGGAAGTTAGATTTAATACAATTTATTAAATCTAACTTCCCTGGTCCAATCAGGGGGCCTATTCCGGGCATAGATTATCTTGACTTCGACGTCGAATACGAACGATTTTCTTTCTTATGAACATCGAATCAACTGAAAATTCAACCAATCGACTGTCGTATCGACGTCGCATCAATTCCAACAATCGTATTTTGACGACCAGAATAAACCTACTGGTCTTTTTAGGGTTCCGTACCCAAAGGGTAAAACGGGACCCTATTACTAAGACTCGGCTGAGCGTCCGTCTGTCACCAGGCTGTATCTCATGAACCGTGATAGTTAGGCAGTTGAAATTTTCACAAAAGATGTATTTTTAAAAGGCTTGTGTTTAAACAGTCCAAAAAGTACCTATTTTACTACCAAAAAAATTCTAAACGGTTACCAAAGTGGATACCAAATTCATCACAAGATCACCAAATTTATTTTCCTAAAATATTATGAAATAAATAATTTTTTTCGTATTATTGACTGCCATCAAAATATATGGACGCCTTTATAATATACTTTAGACTAAATTTTATATATTGTCACTACTTTGGTGTTACCAATTATGTTATACCATGAGTTCTAAATTGGTAATTTCCCGGCGCTTCGCCGACCGCTGCGGCGCGGCGGCGGCGGCACGATTTTTTTGTTGCCGTTTTTATAGATAATGGTACGTAACCATTTGTGCGTGAGTCCTACTCGCATTTGGCCGGTTTTCATTTTTTAAGCTATTCGCCGTTAAAATATTATAAAGTTATTATACTAATAAGTGTGTAAGTGTGGATATTTTTTGTCTTCGTAGGTATCTCGACATAAGCTAACCGATGTGGAGGAGTGCATGAATCTCTTGCTAGCGACGCGCTCGTGCTTCCGACACACCGCGCTCGATCACGTTCACAAGATCACCATGCTGCAGGCGCGGAAACGGCACGAAGTTCTCGCCACGGTGAGTTCTATAACTACTAGTACAGTAATGGAATATGAACTTTATGATTTTTACGAACGTTTCAATATCCAATATACAAATTGATGACGCTTGTGTTTCTGACACACCACGATTGACCATGTTCACAAGATCAACCATGCTGCAGGCGTGGAAACGGCACGAAGTTCTCGCCACGGTGAGTTCTATAACTACTAGTACAGTAATGGAATATGAACTTGATGATTTCTACGAACGTTTCAATATCCAATAAACAAATTGATGACGCTTGTGTTTCTGACACACCACGATTGACCATGTTCACAAGATCACCATGCTGCAGGCGCGGAAACGGCACGAAGTTCTCGCCACGGTGAGTTCTATATCTACTGGTACATTAATGGATTATGAACTTTATGTATTCAACAAAAGTTTCAATGTCCAATAAACAAATTGATGACGCTTGTGTTTCTGACACACCATGCTTGACCATGTTTACAAGATCACATTCAACATCATATTTTTGTACAATCTACAATAAACTATACAGTGAAGTACCTATTTGTGAGATGGCGGGAGAGCACTGATATCCTATACACGGGGCAACCTAGTTAGGAGTTAGGGTTTATCAATGTACACAACAAATATCTGATCAGCATAGTTTATTTATGAACCACCTGTATAAGTCAAGTTATAATATAAGATGCTGTGACACACAATAGTGTTCCTACTATTACTATAGCTAGTTATAAGTACATGGAGTGTTACAAATTAGTTCAGTTTTGTCCAAATAAAAAGATTTTTAATTATCATTTTTGAAAAAAAAAAAAAAATTGCAACTGTAGCCGGTTATCAAACGTTATGTCATCAAGCCTACACCTACTGGCTGCCGATGTTTATATTCTGGTAGCGCGTTACAAGAGTGAAAGTAACATCCTTAATAATTGTGTTCAAGAGAAAGTTTGTTACTCAACTATACAAAATGGTAGTAAGCATACATAACAATGTGGTGTGGATCCCTTTTTTAACCTCGGACGAAAAAGAGAGGTGTTATACGTTTGTAGTGTTTATCTGGGTCTGTTTGGGGCATCGTAGTTCCCAAACGGTTGGACCGATTTTGTGCACGGTTGGATCGTATTTTTTTTGTTTGAAAGGTGACTATCGAAAGTGTTGGTCAATATCATGGCCAAGCATACATTTACCTTGCCCTCTTCTCCCGCTGGTGAATTTATTAATAACAACAAAGTCCAGCTATCGCTATCAACTGGTTTTGTTATCTTTATGTTTAATTAGCAGACCTGCCCGGCGTCGCCCGGGTAACAACATAGCCTATGACTATAAATATTTGTATCAATAACGGGATATTTACCATGTAGGTATATTGTTTTGAGTTTCCGATATTCCAGCACTGTTGCAAGCGCCACGATCACGGAGAAACTGGAGTAGTGCGGGATGAAGATTTCGATTTACGAGCATACGGAACGGTCTACCCGCGCCGTACTCGTTTACTGCGTTGAACACCACCACCATTGTTATCACTTTGAGCTTGAATTCGATCGCGAATTCGCGACACAAAACACTCGCAGTATCCGTACGCCAAAGTGACCATGGTAGCTTAAAACTAACATTGCCTATGACATTTACAAATAAGTAGTCTTTCTATTGGTAAAATCATTTTCAAAATCGGTTCAGTAGATCTATATCTATATCTTTGGAGATTACCCCCTACCAACTCACAAACATTACCTCTTTATAATATTAGTATAGATAGTTAAGATGTCGATCTTATAAACAATAGTTTAACATTATTTTCGCGCCAGTTCTTCGTTAGCCTTTCATTTATTTTCTACCGAATTCACAAAAAAGGAGGAGGTACTCAATTCGACTGTTTTTTTATGTGTTATCATATCTTCTTTCCACGTGAACCTATTTTGAATAATTAATTTAAGTTTTTCAAAGCTCCGAAGACAAAGCGGTAAAGTTGTTTTTTTTAAGCTTTGCTTGTGTTTAATTATTCTTGTTATTAGAGTCAGGTGTTTTTCCTATTTGATAAAACAGCGATCCATCGAGATGCACGTGCCTTGTTCATAAAGTCAATAAATACATATAATTATGTATTTATTACGTTAATTGCTTGCAGTTTACGCACCAGGCCGTCATTATGATATCCTTTTCATGTCATTGACTTTAACAAGGACTGCATTCCGCAACATTCTTGCTATAATTTAACCCTTGCTATATTTTAAAATATTTATTGTTGTTTTTTGGTTTTTTTTGGTTTCTCTTGTTGTCGTTGTCAGTTCGGCGATTTTTGTGAAAAGCCGCAACCATGGGTCGTATGCACGCACCTGGTAAGGGTATTTCCCAATCGGCACTGCCGTACCGCCGCAGTGTCCCCACATGGTTAAAACTGACGGCTGATGATGTCAAGGAACAGATTTTCAAACTCGGCAAGAAGGGCCTTACTCCCTCACAAATCGGTGTCATGCTCAGGGATTCCCATGGAGTCGCACAAGTCAGATTTGTCACTGGCAAAAAGATCCTCCGTATCATGAAAGCTATGGGACTCGCCCCTGACCTACCTGAGGACCTTTACTACTTGATCAAGAAAGCTGTAGCGATGAGGAAGCACTTGGAGCGTAACAGGAAAGACAAGGACAGCAAATTCCGTCTGATTCTTGTAGAGTCCAGAATCCACAGGCTCGCTCGTTACTATAAGACAAAGAGCGTCCTTCCCCCCAACTGGAAGTACGAATCGAGCACGGCATCTGCTCTCGTGGCTTAAGTTTTTTTAATAAATAATAATGTTTAAATTATGAAGAAATGAAAATTATTGTTTCGAGCTTACATGCGAAATAACTCTACGTTAGTTCAACGTAGTTATTTTGGTTAGATTTTTTTCACATTATCCAATTTTATACGGGATAGCTAATATTTGGCCACTATCTCACGTGAAAGGGGGGCGTTCATGTATCACGTAAGCAGATTTATTTTATTTACCCCCCCATTCCCCTTGTTAGCAAAAGTAAGCATAGCTCTTAATGCTTACGTAAAAAAATATATTACCTACTTAATGTATTGTTTATTTTATTGATCCATGAGCAGAAATTATAATTCCAGAAATAAGAAAATACCTAAACGTATACTTTATTCGTGGGAATCCCCAAAAATGCGTTTCATTTTCAAACATAGAGAATGTGTGAGTTTCCATATGTGTAAAAAAGGAATAACTACGGATGACGTAATCATCATCTAGACCCCCCTACCCCCCATGTCATCAAAAATAAGCACAACATAGACCCCCCGCCCCCCTATAGTGCTTACGTAATACTTGAAGGGCCCCAAAAGTGATGATGCAATGATAAAGTCTGCGAGTCTTCAAATCTAGGCAAGCATGCAGCATACTTGCCTAGATTTGAAGACTCGCAGACTTTATCATCAAAGGAGTACAACTTAATGGTATCAGACCTTTTTACCCGACTACGGTGCATATAAAGGTGTATATTGCGTCCATTGTATCGTGGCGTTTACGCAAGGTCACGTGGCAATCTTTGATTTTTCATGGTTTTATACGAATTTCGTGAAAACGCACCAAAAAAAATATATAACTAGATGAAGAAATCATTCGTCCAGTAATTATACGTAATACGAAATAACTTTCACAGTGTTTTGATATAAAATGGCGGAACGAAATGGTTACAAAAATACAAATTGATGTTATTTGCATGCGATTTCATATATTTTTCCTTTGTGTTTATGAACGTTTTAAATATTATAAGAAGAATCCATAATTTGTCATATCATACAGATTCCGACGAATATTTTAAATCAGAATTTGTTATGATTGCCGAGTAAAACGGTTACAAAAACGCGCGTTTTAGGAGAAATTCTGGTATCACCCCCTTAAATAAAATAGACCGTAAGTAATAAAGATATCTCACGTCTATTCGGTTATAAAATAAAAAATAGTAATAAAGTCTACTACAGATTACACCTGCCGGTGCGGACACCGGCATATAAAACGCAATTATTGTTTAACAATAAACACAATCAACTAATTACATCTACAAGGCAGCAGGCAATGAACGAACGAACATTGACTCTAGCACCTTGTCGCATTATGTATATAATAACGTGCCTTCCTATTCAATGTCATCACAAAAAAAAACTTAATTTGTAATGGTACTAAGCAGTCAATTTCGTAATTACGGCAGGCTCGGTGCTTATGCACTAACCACTCTTAGCTTATTGAAAAACGTTATTATGGCCATCGTGGATCTATCCATTGTGAGATAACTTTATCAATATCGACTCTATTTGTAAACAATGAGATTCCAAATCCTATTATCGTTTTTACTTGATTGTATATGCTTAGACTATTAACTTAGAGACACGCATGTTGCTCTATCATGAATTTTAATAATTAAAACACAATGAGTCACGCGTTCTGTTTACATCCTAAAACATGTTTACTTATAGTGATTATACTTTATAATAGGGCTGTGTAGTATAGTCGCTTCCGTCTTGATAGTGTAGGTAATATTTCGATGCGATAATTTTTCTGTTTTCCTGCTAACACGATGTCGGTATTTAATAATCTTGATATTTTGCGATTTTAAATTCAAATCTAGAGCAAGATGCTTATTTTGTTTGCGTATTAACAGAGAGGGATAACATTATACAAATTTACATCACACTGATATTATAAAAGCGAAACTTTGTGTGTGTATGTATATTTTTTACTTCTTCACGCTCAAACGGTTGGGCCAATTTGATAAAATTTGGTATGGAGGTAGCTGATATCCTGTATTAACATATAGGCTATTTTTATCCCGGAATTCCCGCAGGACCGGGACTTACGCGGGTAAAACCGCGGGGCGCAGCTTGATTGCAAGCGATGGGGAAGGCAGGTTGTGAGGGACGCGACTGACGACAGTGAAATTCGTCTAATAAGCAATCCTAAGGATCATGTCTCAATTTGACTTTCCGCATATTGGACATTCCGCGTATTGGACATTTCACGTATTGGACTTTTCGCGTAGGTATTGGACTTTTCGCAATTGGACTTTCCGCTGTTTGGAAATTCCGCGGATTATTCCTTCCACTAATTTAACATTCCGTGAATTGGACATTAGACTAAACTATGCCAAGGTGTGTTTCGTTCGGATTATAGGCGTCACGTCAAAATATTAATTGATAACAGGTTACATTTTGAGACTATTATAAGACCGGCCTTTGTTCCATTTGTTTAAGTTTTCTAAGTGATCCCTTTTTATGCGCATTTTATATTTAAATATATGTAGTGTCAAGTTCATACTCAAACTTTTTTTATTTGCTATAGGCCACTATCTGCTGGAAATGAAGATGTGGTGATTGTACTTATAGGGAAACTTAAAATTCTTCGACATTGTGAAATTTGAGCTTAGATTCATAAACTTTCTCTGAACTATCAACCTTAGATTTTAGTACAAAATTAATTTGTAATCTGATGTATATAGTGGCAATATTTCTTAAGACAATGGGGATTAACAAATTAATAGATAACTAATTAAATAGAAGTTAGTGAATAAATATATAAACAAAAAAAATAATCGTTCCAAAGATAACACGAAACAGGTAGATAAAACCTACTTAAAAAACTTTTATCAGATTATCCTTATCGATTTATCCATTAGGTACCTACAATCATATCGTTTCGAGCTAAATAAGACAAACCGCAAATTAAGTATACCTACATCCTTGAATGATAGCGTATCTTTCAATAGGCGTTAGTCACAAAGTAATTGATTTGAATCGCTCATCTAGGGACATGTCTTGAGCAGTTCATTTATCACTCCCTCGAAAGACACACTGGTACAACGTTGATAGACATTGTGGGTGTCGTTTATTGTCGATACGTATGTGTTATTCGTTTGTTTAATAAACTGTGATCAGTGACTGTTTCAATCAAAGTTACAAGTTATCTAGTGCCTTCTAACTGTGTCTACTGTTGCACATATTGGACGTGTTAAACGGAATCTATCGGGTTCGATTCCCTGCGCGGCGGGAGCACAAGTTTTCCCTCCATGGAAAATTTGTGATTCTGGTTCTGGTTGTGATTGTGTGCTATGTAAATGTTTCCGGCACCCATGACACAAGTCATCGAACTTAGTGTGGGACTATGAGTGTGAAAGCGTTAATTTAATGCTGCAAATTTGTGGCATATAGTAGTCGTGATTAACTAAGTATCATAATAATATATTGATGATTATCATCCTGAAATATTAAGTAAAAAAATAGCTTAAATTCCTAGTTTTTGTTTATATATCTTTACTTTAGCATAGCCGTATTAAATTTGTAGAAAAATAGGGATTGGTGTAACACCAATCTCTATTTTGCTTATTTTCCTTTTAAGATCGGTTCAGAATCGTTAAGGTTAAGGAAGAAGCATTAGATTTGAAGTGTTAATAGTAACTGCTAATTAAACTGCGGTGCAAGGCTGTAGCGCATCAGTGACTGTTGTCTGAACTGTGGCACAAGGTTGCGCAGTTGAAGGCGTCTCGAAAACATCTTCGCGCGACACTCGCACTGTGAAAACTGTGCTGTGAAGTTTATTTTCGTAGAAATCAGTTGTGGTCGTAAAACAGGTGTTTTGTTAAATGTGACGGCGATTTGCGACGGATTGGAGATACTCGCATCGTTGACTAAAGGATATTTATTACTCAGGTATTGAGTTGTAGATAAAAGATGTGCGCAGTATTTTTTTTAGTTTTTTAACCGACTTCCAAAAAGGATCTCAATTCGACTGTATGTTTATTTGTACGTATGTTACGCGATCATTTCGCCAATTATGAATCGATTTAGTTGATTCTTATTTTGCTAGGTAAATCATACTTAAGAGGTGGTCCCATATACATTTTGTCGAAATTGATTTAGCGGTTTTTGAGGAAATCAACAAAAATCTAAATATAAGCGGTGAAGTCAGTTTTTTAAGCTTTGCTTGCGTTTAAATTATATTTATTAATGTGATGATTAAATTTGTATTTTAAGTGTTTAATTGCAATAGTGTATTTTTTTCGTTGGATGAGTAATTTAGTATTTTGCAATATTTCTTGGTATTATACAAAAGTTAACAAAAACGCTGATTTTAGTGTTTTCCTAAATTGTGTATTAGCATGAATCATATTTACTTAAAGGAAATGACTTTAATGTAACAATCAGGTATTCTGTGGCAGTAACTACTAACTAGTGACTCAGTCGGCGATACACACAATACGTCTGCCTCGTTATGTTAGTATTTAAGTCACAGTATTTATGTATAATACATTCTTATACATATTATTGTATAAAACTTTGAAAACCAACCTCGCTGCTTTAATTCTGGAACCCTTGACCGGGTCTTAACTATTTTTATATGGGGCCAGCTTGTCACTATATACCCTTTCAAACAAAAATAATTTTCTAAATCGGTCCAGCCGTCTTCGAGTGATTGAGTAAAATACATTAAAAAAACGTATATTGTGACGAATTGAGAACCTCTTCCTTTTTTGTTTCCCTTCTACTCTGTTAAGCTTGGCCGTTAGGGACGGCCGGCCGCCGCGGGCGCGCTTAGTCTCTATAGAATTATAATTATTGCAAAATGCTAATATAATTATTACAAAATGACATTAACGGGAAAAAGATGAAACCACCAGCAGGTTGAGGTGTACCATAATTCAGAACATTGGGAACCACAGACAAGATAATCAGTTTACTGCAAGTACCTTTTCCACTCTCACAAAAACGACACGGCTTTTTACAAGCTTTTATTTAGTTCACCTATATCGTTGTCTGTCGGTCTGTAATCAAATCTTGCAAGCTTTGTTAGACCCACCCCCGTTAGATTTGACTTAAATTTGGTGTGCTGATATCTTCGCTGACAATACAATGATATGGTACCATGGAACTGGTCTGGTGATGGATACGGAAGATGGCCATAGAAAATTCTGAACTAAACAAGCATACATTTACTTCGTCCTCGCTTGTGAATTGTTCTTATGTAAGAAAATAATCGGCATCTGCTCTAAACAGGTTTGAGAGTGCATGTGTTTTATTCGAAGAAAAGAATAATACGTCTCCTCAGCACACTAATGATGAGTCGTAAAATCGCATTTCTAAACCTGAACCATTGATGTCTGCATAGAAAGTAGAAATGCGACATTTTAATGTATGTAAGGATGTCGGGTCCATGTTTAAGTAGATCATTTTAATGTATGTAATCATGTCGTTAACATTTTGTTAGAGGACACATGTTTTGTTTCAGTTCCTTTCATATCTGCAAGCGTGCTGTACATACTACCACCAGGGTGCGGACCTGTCGGAAGATCTGGACCCGTTTCTCAAGACTACGGCTGAAGAGGTAACGTTATTTAATCATTCTAGATAGATAATTGTTAATTCTTTCTTTATTAATATCAAAAATCATGGCTTATTAAAACACTCCATGTACACACTTATTTTACGAATACTTAGATGCATCCTGTCGGTATTCTTAATTATTTTTAACAAGTTATACTAATTAAGGTTCGATTGGTTCGAAGATAGAAGGTTGATTTTTGATTGAAAAGCAGCGCTGCGAGCCCTCCCCCATGTAATCATTATCATCATCAGCCTGTATCGACACACTGCAAGTATAAGCCTCCTCTCCCTTGTGCCACTTACCTCTGTCTTGCGCTGATCGCATCCAGCTCTTTCCTGCGGTCACCACTATATCGTCGACCATGTACTCGCAGCAAATGCTGCTGTAAAGGTCAAAAATACTCAATAAATAAATAAATAAGATGCGACTGTATCAGTGTTCGATTTTATAATGTAAAAGCTTCCCTTAGACTGAAGTGGTCTATCTTGTTCCATGTTTTAGATCCGATTATTGTCTAAAGTAGTTTTAGCAAACAACGGATTTGCTACTTGCACAAATCGAGTAAACGTTTTAATATGCCCTTGTAGTAGTAAATTAATTTTAGCAGAGGTTTTAAAATACTTAAAAATAAATTTTACTAACTATTACAACTTAACTTTTATTGCATTATATAATTATGTTACACTAGCCCTGCCCCGCGGCTTCGCCCGCTATTATCAAGTTAAAAAGTAGCCTATGTGTTAATCCTAGGTATAATCTATGTACATTCCAAATTTCATCCAAATCTGTTTAGCCGTTAAAGCGTGAAGAAGGAACAAATATACAAACACACACACTAACACACAAACTTTCGGATTTATAATATTAGTAGGATTAAACTTAAAACTAACCAAAAATAACTAACTAGATATAAATATGTACAAAACTTCATCTAATAGACCGCTATCAGTAAGCAAAGTACCCAAAATGCTGGCAGCATTGCCACGTTGAATGGCAATGCTCGATCTCTGTCCAAAATATTTGCGAGCATTTTGGTCACGAGTTACTTCGACCAAACACCCTGATAAATAATTATTTTCTTTTCTTTAGATATTATATATGCGAAGTATTTGTTTTAAATCCTTCGAAAATAATATTATTTTGTGGTGCTTATTTATTTATCCTACTAATATTATAAATCCGAAAGTTTGTGTGTAAGTGTGTAAGTATGTTTGTTCCCTCTTCACGCTTTAACGGCTAAACGGATTTGGATGTAATTTGGAATGTACATAGATTATACCTAGGATTAACACATAGGCTACTTTTTAACTTGATATTAGCGGGTGAAGCATACATATAGGTAACATAGTTCGCTGTCACATAAAATTAACTAAAATACGCTGAAAAACGTTAGAGTAATAAAAGTAAAAATAACATTATTTCAGGTTAAGGTTAACAAAATTTTCAAGAGAACACATAATAACATCAATGGATACATTAATTATTTAAAGGCTTGTGTTTAAACACCGCCAAAAAAAGTACCTATTTTACTACCAAAAAATTCTAAACGGTTACCAAAATGGATAAATGGTCACCAAATTACGTTGGATAAATGGTCACCATATTACGTTTCCTAAAATATTATGAAATAATTTTTTTTTTTCGTATTATAAATATTTTTGTATTAATTATAAAAATAAAAACTTTAACCTACTGTTATCCGATTCGGTTCTGTCACAGGAAATTTTATTTTAGGAAACGTAATTTGGTGACCATTTATCCATGGTGGTAACCATTTAAAATTTTTGGCGGCCGTCTAAATTATACCCTTATTTAAATGCAAGCAAAGCTACCGACTTCACCGCTTTATATTCATAACCCTCGATCAGATTATATGAATTAAATACGCTTTATCAACGCTACATTACGTATGTATCAAATTTAAATGGGACCACATAGGAAGCACCAGCTTTGAAATAAAAATAAAGAATCATCAAAATAGGTTAACCTAGAAAGAAATTATGAGATATTACACATAAAAAAATAAACATACAGTTGAATTGAGATCGTTTTTGCAGTCGGTTAAATATTGATGACGTTTGATAGTTTGGATTACAGTAACAAATCTAATTACAGGTGTCAACTATGCGAACCGACACAAAGATTCTAGACAAAGAGATGGAGAATCGACACACTATAGTAAACAGCAAAGACACGGTGCTTCCGAGTTGTAAGACTGAAGAAGGCGACTGCAAGGATGGGCTTCTTATCGCGCCCTGCCTCAAGAACCTGCCGAGGATGCAGGGATACCTGTTCAAGAGGACTTCTAACGCCTTCAAAACTTGGAACCGGCGATGGTTCTACTTGTATGACAATCGACTGGTATATAGGTGAGATTTTTGTATAGGACTTTAAACGCTGAGTTCAATGACTAGTATCGTGGGAACATTCAACCATCACACCAGAACCAGAAGTACTGATTTTTCTTGGGGGAAAATCTTGTGTTTCCACCGGGAATCGAACCCGATGTCCGCTGCTTAGAAGGCGAACGCGCACCCAACTTAGCTAACAGGCAGTTAATTGTTGTTTTTGCATTGTTTTGATGTATTGTTAGAAATATATATGATTCTTACGGCGACTTGGTATCGAGTTGCGGACTGGAGCCAAACTGTAGCCTTGTAGAATTGCCTGCATAGTCAGCGTGCGCGCTTTCATATATTTTTTAAAATTAATCTTTTACAAAAAAACCCAATATTTTTTGTAAAAAATATATTTTATAGAAACAGAATAAAGTTGATTCATTCCACTGACGGGAACGAGAAATTTGGTGTTTTTAGTAAAGTTTAATGTTTTTTTCTATCGAGCCAAATTTATTCAATCGTGTATCGCTGAACACATCCGAATAAATTCGTGAGGATGAATCGTCTAATTTGGAGCCTACTTCACCTTAAAGAAGTAATTTAATCTTGACTAACAATTTTTTTTTTTATGTATTTGACAGTCGAGACTACTAATTCACTTGTCTGATAGTAAGCGTCACCCTTGCACATTACAGTTCAGAGCCACCCAGAGTTCTGAACTTAAAAGCACTGCGCTCGTCAACCTGAGATATTAGATTTTAGTTTTCGCCCTGTAAATTTCACTGGAAACACGAAACACTAGAATTTCCTTTGGGGAGAAAACTAAGCCAACGGGCGTTCAATATATGGGAAT
This sequence comes from Lomographa bimaculata, assembly GCA_948107665.1. Taxonomy (NCBI): domain Eukaryota; kingdom Metazoa; phylum Arthropoda; class Insecta; order Lepidoptera; family Geometridae; genus Lomographa; species Lomographa bimaculata. The sequence goes on from OX403597.1 coordinate 7,548,631, forward strand.
GTTGTAAGTTGGTGCTAACTAAATGAAGAAACTAGTAGATTTATTTCGCATTCACACTCACAGCCCCACTAAGTTGGATGACTTGTGTCGTGGGTGACGGAAACATTCACATCACACACACAATTACAACCAGAACAAAAAACACAAATTTTCCTTGAGGAGAAAACTTGTGTTCCCGCCGGGAATCGAACCCGATACCCCTGCATAGAAGGCGAACGCTAACCCAAGTGAGCCAACGGGTAGTTCAAACGTATATCTTTACATATATATATTGTTATAGTAGTAGATAACTATAACAATAGATATGTAAAGATTACTCAAGGCACTAATACAGTGCATTGAGTAATCTTTATATATAAAAATCAATGCCACTTTTCGTTGTAATTTTATAACTCAAGAACGGGCTCACCTATCCAAACCAAATGTTTAGGCTTTGTTCGGACTATTAAGTAGATTGTTTATGTGAAGTTTGAATCGGTCGAGCGGTTCTTCATTTATCATACCCGGGCGAAGCCGGGGCGGATCGCTAGTCTATCATAAACATTTAGTAGATCTGTGTCGCGGCAGATCGTAGCCGTTTACCACACATTTTGAGAACCAGCAAAATAAAATTTAACTACTGCAAATGTTGCCAGTAAAATTACAGGAATTAAAATGATTTAACATCTATTATCTCTGGTTGAGCGCAGTGAGGAGTTCGAAAAATTACCATACAATACAAAAACTCTTTATTGACACCAAAAGATAAATACAACTCACAGTGAAATTTATAAAGATAGGTACAATGGGCAGTCTTATCGCTAAGAACGATCTCTTCCAGACAACCTTTGGATGGAAATATATGCAATATAATGAATAAAATAAAATTTTAAATAATATTAATACATTGTTTAACTCTGGTTGCCACTGAACTGTAAAAGACAATTGTGACGCTTACCATCAGTCAAGTAACTTGCTCGTCTCGTCTATCAATGTCAAAAAAATACTTAGTAATTTTATGAATACACATTTTGCGGATTTCGTTTCTCATTATCATACATATTCGAAGGCTGAGAGATAAGGCCGCCCGGCGCGCTCGCGGTCGTTTAAACTATTGCTTGTTCATTGTTTGTTTGTTTGATAATAGATTGTTTTAATCTGCGTGTGATTGTTTGCAGCCTTTGATTATATTATTTGCTATTTATAGACTTGGTCTACGCAGCTTATAACGCATTTTTAGGGTACCGTACCCAGAGGGTTCAAACGGAACTGTTATACATCATAATATATCCTACTTATATTATAAATCCGAAAGTTTGTGTGTAAGTGTGTAAGTATGTTTGTTCTCATATGCTTTAACGGCTGAACGGATTTGGATGAAATTTGGAATGTAGATAGATTATACACCTAGGATTAACACATAGGCTACTTTTTAACTTGATAATAGTGGACGAAGCCGCATGTCACGGCTAGTATGTAAATGAACATATAAAATACTAATTTGTATGTTTGTAATTGGTAACTTATTGAGGATTTCCTAAAAAAATATAAATAAATTAATAGTACATAAGAAATAAAACTATTTTTTTTTTAAATGGTGTTGGTTTTGTATAATCTTCGAGTATTAATGTGTAATAATTGTGGATTATTAACCGTTAATACTTAGTTAACGTGCATAAGTGTAAGCAAATCATACAAAGTCGAAAAACGTGATTTTCGCCTTCGCTGAAAAACTCCAATAGAAGTTTTAGTAAAGTTTCTACCACTTTACTAGGGCATGACATGACTAAGACTGAACCTAAACTGTGACTTGTGAATAGTACTATTAATATGAAATACACATAAAATATTATATGAATACTTGACACTAGCTAAAAGCACAAGATTGCGAAGCCAACATTAAAAGAAATTTAAAAGGAAGAGCCCTTGTCAAATTAGGATGATACGTTGTTACTCCCTATCTATTCGTAAGCATAACGTGAGGACGTAAATGTAGAGATGAGGACAGAAATGTGAAAGGAATTGGCTTGATAGAAAATCATTAAACTTTACTAAAAAACACCAAATTTCCCGTTCCCGTCAGAGGAATGAGTAATGGAAAGGGGAATGCGGGGCTAGAACCCACTTAAACCCCCCTCCCGCCCGTGAGCAGTCCCTCGCCGGGGTGGGGCAAGATAGTAGATAAACCTAGGTTAATTTTATTAAAATCATTTATTTCTGGTTAAGACCCAAGTATTTTACATTATCTACTGTACACATTAATAAAAATAATTATAATAAAACCAAATGTCGAATTATATGTTATAACTAAATAATAAAAATAATGTCAGATAAAGAAAAATAATATTAATTAAATACTTAAACAATTAAAATATTGAAGTCAGAATATAATGTCTAGAAATGCTTTACGAAAATCTATGTATTAGTTAAGTTTTTGGCGGTTTTATAACATAGTTGTAATGTACTGATGGTGACGATGTTTCAGAAAAAGAACGGGCGAGCTCAATGTGACGGTTATGGAGGAAGACTTGCGGCTGTGTACCGTCAAACCCGTGCATGACGGTGAAAGGAGGTTCTGTTTCGAAGTGCTGTCACCTTCCAAGTGAGTTCTTAGAGTTTTTTGTTTCTACTTTTTATTGCTGTCTATTTTTAGTGAAACGGGCGATGCCGAAACAACGAGAAATATCAAATATTGCTATTCATAACAATTATAAGTCTCGAATTAATTAGGTATCATTAGATTTTTGAAATATATCTGTTGTCAATAATTGTCTTTGTAGAGGCCTTTGATTTCACCCAGAAATTTACTAAAATGTATTATTATCACGTTTATTACTAGGTAAAATAAAATATTATTTCAGCTACAGTTATAGGTAGCGCTTTAACTAATATTGTTTTCTGACTTTGCGTATAAAGACATTTTGCGTTTCTATTTTGTAAAGAAAAAAACTAATTTAAACATTAATATTAATGAGCTGGTTTAGTCCAAAATACAAAGTTTCGGTCACCGACGTAAGCGGTGGTCTAAGCTTGACTGACTGGCTGGCCCTCAAATCATACCAACCAGAGGCGATGCAGCAAAATAAATATAAAACCAGACCAAGTTGGGCAAGTCTCTGCCCCTCTGCACCGTGGGTCCTGGGTTCGATTCCCGGCAGGAGCACAATTTTCCTCCCCAAGGGAGATTTGTGCTCTGGTTCTGGGTGTGATTGTGTGTGTCACATGTAAATGTTTCCGGCACCACGATACAAGTGTTTGAACTTAGTGTGGGGCTGTGAGTGTGAATGCGTTTGTTTGTTTTTGTTTGTTTATAAAAAATTGAGGGTAGAAATAGCCATTTATTGGCGCGAACAGTGTACGTACATATCAGTAACCTATAGCTTAAATTTTGGAGAGTGTGCGCAGGAATTACGTCATTCAATTCTTTAATGCGCTTTTTAGTATCTTACAACAAGATAAACTCTCAAACGCCATCTATTTGTGGTCGGCAAACCTCAAAACTTTTTTTGTTTGTCTTTGACCACAATCTCATCTGATGAAAGCGACGATATGGTCGAAATTGAGCACGCATGCTTAGTAAATACTTATTCACTCTCTTCTGGAACAACCCCATATTATACTTTTTGGGAAACACTGTAGACGGTAGGACGTTCCACTCTTTTGCAGTTCTTGTAATGAAAGTGGAATCGAAACGCTTTGTACGAATGGTAGGTATTTTAACCATTAGAGGATGCCGTATTGCCGTCGGCCTAGATGGTCGATACTAGAAAGGTGGTGCGGGAATAAGATCATGTCAATCATCAATTCCCTTGAATGCTCTCCGTAATGCAATTTGTAGAAGACCGATAGGCTTGCTTCCTTTCGCCGATGATCGAGACTCTGTAGTCGAGACTCAACCAAAGCATTGTTATTAATAAATCTCTTTTCTCATCACCCATTGAATTATTTTTCAGGAGTCACATGCTCCAAGCGGATTCTGAAGACATGCTCAACTCCTGGATTGGAGCTCTGCAGAACGGCATTCGCAGCGCCATACAACAAGGGCAGAGCAGGGAAAATCCGGAGTCGCAGCTTGTATTAGTGCCAGATGACAGCCGCCCTACTGACAATAGACACGTCAACGTCGCTATGAAGAAAGTACGGTACGTTGTCAGCGTATTGTAGCACTTACTGCGCGTGTCTTTAGGTACAATATTATATACAAGGCCAGAGTAGGGAAAACCCGGAGTCGCAGCTTGTAAAGCCTGTATATTCCTTTGCCTGTTTGTTACAAGATCAAGGCTAAACCGCTGGACCGATATTGGTGAAATTTGTTTGAAAGGTTGATCATTGAGTAGATATATCGTACTTATTATCGTGATTCGTCATCATTATCATCATCGGTAACGCAGGCAAGGTGAAGTGTCTAGTTGGTCCCATAATTCATTTAGTCAAGATCGAATTAAGGTTGCCGGAGATAATGGTATGTGGTTTTGTTAAACATATTGCGACTAGTTGGTCTAATCACTCTAATATTATAAATTCAAAAGTTTGTGTGTAAGTGTGTGTTTGTTTTCTCTTCTCGCTGACGCAGCTTATAACCGGGACTAACACATAGGCAAATTTTCAATTAGATTAACGTGGGAAGCCGCGGGAAATGGCTTGTAATTCATCAATATTAAACATGGATGAAGGGTTCTATAGATATTGGCGGGTAGTTAAAGATATGGAGTCTAGTTGGTCCCATTATTTGATCAAGAACGGATGAAGACCTCGATGATTATTGACAGCCGATTTTTAGTTTTAACAAATGATGGCCAGCATGATATGACGCTACCCACTGGTAGTGGGCTTGAGTACTTGAGTGACCTATAAGCTCGAAGCCTTGTCTTAGGTCTTTGCTGTATAGATGTATAAAGCTTTAGTTTAGTTTTAGGAAATATAGCCAATTGGTCCGTAGATATGTAAATATGTTAAAAAAATGTTTTGTTCCAGAATATGGGAGCAACTACTAAGCATTCCTGGTAATAACTTCTGCTGTGACTGTGGCAGCCCTAATCCTCGGTGGGCCAGTATCAACCTTGGCATAACACTTTGTATAGGTAAGATATTCAAGTATATGTCTGGTAATAGGGAACATGTATATCCTACTAATATATTATATGTATATGTATATTGTATTATATGTTTATTATTATTATTAATATTGGGTATTTTATGTAGGTAGATTTACATTACGTATATATATATATATATATATGTATATTTAGTATGTAATTGTTTTGATAAGTTCTTGTACATTTTATTTTTCCTTGACTAGTGTACACCACCGTCTAACACATTCCAGTTACATTTATGACCATACTAAGGTTGTCTGGAAGAAATAGCTTTACGCGATAACACCGCCGATTGTATTATCATAAAAAATCTATAATTTCTAAAAATTGTTTAGTTGTACACTTCGTAAACTGGTTATACAATAAAGACTTTTTTTTTGTGCTTTTAGTCGTTAATTCATCAATCAAGATTTTTTTTATGGTAATTGAGTGACGAAATGAGCAAGTCGCTCGCCTGATGGTAAACGTCACACTTGGCAATTACAGTTCAGTTCCACCCTGAGTTTGAACTTAGGTCAACATACTGCGCGGCAAAGCATTGCATTCGTAACCCTGAGATAGTTTTTGTCTTTTAATTTTGGCTTCGCAATCTTGTGAATTTAGCCAGAGTCAAGTAATAATATATTGCATGTGTATTTCATATTAAAAGTCTTACAAGTCAAAGTCAAGTAAAAGAGTCAAGGTCCAGTCATAGTCAAAACATGCCCTAGTAAAGTGGTAGAAACTTTACTAGAACTTCTTTTGGAGTTTTAAAGCGAAGGCGAAAATCACGTTTTTCAACTTAATATTGCAGGCCAATCACTGCACTTATGCTTGAGCTTAACCCCATGTTTCAGAATGCTCGGGTATACACCGCTCGCTTGGAGTTCACGTGAGCAAAGTCAGGTCGCTCACTCTAGACGATTGGGAACCAGATGTTATTAAGGTAAGTTGTAACATCAAAGGGCCTCCGGTGTTTGATTTGCCCACACAATCGTAATACCGATATTATTTATAATTCAAGCATATTACCACCATACTGTGCTGTTATTCAGATTAAAAACATATTAATCTAGGTTCCTGGATAGTTTTTATTCCAAAATAATTATCTAAAACGAAATATAAACCAATTGATTTTCACACATTATTACGACGTAAATGTCGCATCTTTAACTTATTCGTTTTGTATTAAAAACTAACACATTTCTTTGTCATTACAACAGGAACATAGATTATCATTTCAAGGTACTATTAATGCAAAAAAAACAATGGCTGAACATTACATTTTCATTAATAATTTTTGGTATTACGGCACCTATCATAATTTGTTCGGTCGGTAGTGCTATCGCATCAAGCATGGGCACAGTTTGCCAGTTAAACAGAGACAGCCTATAGACTCGTTTCACAGACTCGCCGGCCTCTTAACAGTGTTATCATTTTTAACCGACTTCAAAAATGGTTGTCTGTAAATTTGGTTTACGGAAGATAATTTTACGTGATAACGTCATAAGACGAACGCTTGGGCCGATCGTACCTCTCTATCGCTTGTTCCGCGCTCTCGCTTGCACACTCAGGCTCAGGCGGAACGTGACACTTTTTCGTGCGTGCAGCCGGTGTTCATCGATTTATAAGACGTTATCACGTCAAAAAAGTATGAGGTTGTCAATACAGTGAATATTTTTGTTGTTTGTTTCTTCAGATCTCTCGCTATTTATAAAGTTTCTTGCACGCGATACTCTTTCATTTTAAAATTATATCTTAAGATCAAATTAAGAGTATTACTACTTACTGTAGAGGTATCAACAAGGGCTAATTGTAATTATCCTTCTAACGACCTACTAATACAGTAGTAAGAAAGGAGATCATATTAACAGTATTATTACTGGTAGTAACACGGGCAAGAAACGATAAATAACCGATTTTATTATTTTTTGTTATACTTTGTAATTCTGATCCGCAACCTTTTTGTGTGACGTAAAGTGGCGGGGGTAAAGACATGAAAATTGTTTTAATGCTCGATAGGCAAGCATTTGACCAGTATCTCACATGATGGAAAGTGAAGATGCGGCCGAAGATGTAGCATGCTTGCCTAGAAGATACCTATTCACTCTTGAATTGAAGACTCCCAGATTATACCATTCGGGGAGCAAAGACGCGGGTAATGAGCTCCGTTCCTTCGCAGTATGGATAATAAACGTAGAAGCGAAACGCTTCGAGCGAACCGGAGGTATGTTAACCATAATAATTAAAATGTTTCCCTGTAATAAAAAAGTTTCAATTCTATCGTCTTTTTTAAACACCCTTTTATTTTCTATGGCGCCAAGTCTCTACAGCAATTCCTTCATCGAATTTAGTAAATTGAAATATCTGAATTTTCATATCAATATTCAATCGACTTGTCTTGTTTTACAGGTAATGGCCGAATTGGGAAACAGATTGGTGAATTTGATTTACGAGTCTAACACAGAGGGATCCACCATACCTAGAGCTACTCCGGATTGTGAGACGTGAGCTATGTTTTTGAATCTATATCTAACAGGCCATTCATTGCCATTCATTTTGACGACCCAGTTGGCGCAGTGGACAGGTGTCCGCCCTCTGCGCCGTGGGTCCTGGGTTCGATTCCCGGTAGGAGCACACATTCCTTCCCAAGGGATATTTGTGCTTCTGGTTCTGGTGTAATGTGTGTGTGTGAACGTTTCCGGCACCCACGATACATTTGCACTTAGTGTGGGGCTGTGAGTGTGAATGCGTTTGTTTTGTTTGTTGAATTAATTACTTTTTTTTATTGAAAGTTCACAAAACAGCCTTAATAAAACTTATATACTAACTTTTTATACCCTAAAGCCTAACTATGTGAACCTAGTATTCACAATAAACTTACTATTTTGCGCTAAACTATAAAAACAAAATATGGACATGTCAAAGTTATCTGATGCAGTTAGCTCAGATAAATATTCCCTCTGAGAAACCATTTTACTGACAAGAGTGGTCTCCTATTGAAAATATTGAACTTACGTCAGATTTTGGGGTTTTGAATATTACATTTCTAATTACGAAATATTACGTAAGAATGGGTTTTACCCCTCCTAAACTAACGGCATGTAGAGATTTTTTACGCCACCTTCCCCTCGGTGCCAGTATACGTAATTAATTAATAACACACTAATATTATAAATGTTAAATTTGTGGGACCCGCGTATGGCGGGCAATTTATAATGTGATTTTTTTTTTTGTATTTTTACAAGCGTAATCGTTATGTAACTTGCAATGTTGTCTTGCAACTCAATTTTGAAGCAGTTATCTTCAACTGATAAAGCTGAAATTTTGGATACACGTTTAGTTTGGATGACATTGAATGATTAACTGTGTGACGTCATTCCAAATCCAACATGGGGGAACACACAAAATGGCAGAAAGTTATTTTTAATGCAATATTGGTATCAAATGAAAGGGCTTACTGATAATAACTAGAAGAGTCAAGTGATATCGCTCTAAATCCTATATGGCGGACTTTTAAATGCTTGTTTTTTAAAAAGTTTTTCATATAATGTATTTAATATAAGAAACTAACAATGTGGCTAGCATTTTTGCTCTATATGAATTCTCGTCTAATGCTAGGGTTACATTAGCGGGCGAATATTCGTGTTAGCGCGATGAGTGTGGCCGGGTAGATCGTAGCAACGCGTAGTATTTGGGTGAAGTCGATGTACTATCGGAGCACTGTCTGTAAACTGGCGCGCATCAAAGGGATTTGTCGCTACATTATTCGTGGCTACCTACTTCACAATACAATACAATACTTTACAAAAACTATTTACTGACACCAAAAGATAAATACAACTTACATAGAAACTAATACAGATGGGTACAATGGGCGGTCTTATCGCTAAGAGCGATCTCTTCCAGACAACCTTTGGATGGAAATATAAACTAAAAGACAACGTAGGGAAAATTTGTTGCGATAAAATGAATGAAATAAAAATGTAAATAATAGAAATACAAGTCACTTCAGTGTCGTCCAGACTTTGTTGCGGAACGGATGTGCTTGTGTTTTTTCACAATGCGGCACGACGAATCTTCGCCCGCCTAATGTAGACAAGAACATCGCTTATGCCCGTACACGATGTTTTTAGTGCGCCAACGAGATACGAATCTTCGCCCGCTAATGTAGCATTAGCATAATAGGTGTGTTATGTGACAGTTCCGTCCGCGAGGCGTGGATCCGCGCCAAGTACGTGTCTCTGACGTTCGTGCGCGACATAGTGGGAGGGCACGAGGTGTCCGCGCCGATCGCGCCGCTGCGGACCGGATGTCGCTGGTCGGTGCGACGTGCGCGACGCAGGTACGTATGCTACTCACTGTGTGTTGTCACACACACACAACACGTCTAAACAAAAAGACCTATAAACTTGCCTAAGCTTTTCCAAAACTTGTTCTTCTCCGTGTAATATTGGCGGATTATTATCTGTTGCTAGTTCGTAACCTTGCACGTAAATTAAATTGCACGTAAATTGTAAATCGTGACTTTTGTTTCCTCTCGAAAACTGCAATAGAAGTTCTAGTTTCAACCACTTTACTAGGGCATGACTTGACAATAACAGAACCATGATTCTATTACTTAACTTTGACTGTGATTTGTGACAAGGACTTCTATTATGAAATAGTACCCGGATGACCGAGCTTAAGATGCTCAGCTGTGAAACACGGACTAAACGACGTTTTCTAAAATTGAAACCTAGCTTGATCGATTTATCCCGAAATCCCCTGCATACAAAATTTCATGAAAATCGTTGGAGCCGTTTCCGAGATCCTGATTACACACACACATATATATATACAAGAATTGCTCGTTTAAAGGTATTAGATGTAATACACTTGAAATATTTTATTACTTTACACCGGCTAAACGCACAAAGATTGCGAAGCCAAAATAAAAAAAGCACTAAGCATTAACGAAAGAAGGGCCAAAACTATTTGTACTAAAAGTTTATAAAAAAATATTTTTAGAGTCCGCGCTGTTCCCTCTGTGCCAGAGACGATTGCTGATGACAAGAGCGACGAAAATAGCAATACTAGTGGTAAGTAAATAAAACGATATAATACATATATATGTCGTACCTGGATGACCGAGCTTTGCTCGTTAAAACGACGTTTTCTAAATATGAAACCTAGCTAGATCGATTTATCGCCCCCGAAACCCCCTACATACTAAATTTCCTAAAAATGTCCTATGATAATATAACAATTCACTGATAGGCCCAGCTAAATTGGTACCACCAAACAATCGTGGTATATAACAAGGTCTCGGGACCTGATAAATACTAAAAATTGCCTTAAATATATAGCCTTTTCTACTCCGATATTCCAGAGTCATCAAGCGGCAGCTCCGGTAGTCCAGTGCTCCTAATAGGCGCAGAGCTGGCGACGGAACGAGCTGTCGACCTCGCGCTACCGTCTGACCACGACTCCACCGAGGGAGAGGACGATGACCTCGGTAATAATACCCTGCTCAAATTATAGCGATGCCGCTGGAGCTGGCGCTTATGTCGTTATGCTGACATAACGACATAAGCGCCAGCTCCAAAGAACAACGACCTCGGCAATATGTCTATTACGGTATATTGTTATGTCTATAAAAAAATATAATTAGTTACCGGAAATAATAAAAAATGAAAGCAATGATAAAATATTTTTAAAACAATTAAAAGATCGATTGACCTTTAAAACATATTACTCAATTGACGAATATCTAAATCATACATATTGACAAGAATTTACATACTTATATTTTATCGTTTTTTTTACATTAACCTTATAGTAATAATAATCATTATTTTCTGTGATAATATGAAATCGAGTAATACTATAACAAAATTAATAAACACAACTATTATATAATAATTCTTGTGTAGTATTTATCTTTCTTATCAGTAAACAGAACTTAGCAGTCCTCCTCTCTTCTAATACTTTTGCGGTGCCCTACAGGGTCTATAGAGAATTGTACTCTTAAAAAAACACCTGTATGTTACTATTATAGATTGCAAAAAATTAATATGAATATGAATAATACTAAGCTCACTTTATTGCGTTGCCGCTGTCAACATAACAACGTAAGCGGCAGCTTCAGAGCACGAAGACCTTAGTTTTACCACCGCGCCGTGACTTTAAAGCGTTGCCGCTGTCAGCATAACGACATAAGCGGTAGCTCCAGAGAACGATGACCTCGGTAATACCCCGGTCAGTATCGTACAGCGTTGCTGCTGTCAGTATAACTACATAAGCGACCTCGAAAACACATCGTCTTGAAAAAATATTCATATTCCCTAATAGACAAAATGTTTTGTCCTGCTAAGTGCGTTCTTAGTCCCAGGGCCCACAGTCTAAGACAACTATAGACAGAGACCGGTTAAATGAGTACCGTGTCCCGCGGGCGAGGGCTCATTTAACCGATGTGCCTGTAGTGGGTAGTAACGTCGAACGCTGGTTGCAGGCGCGGAGGACATATCCCGGCTGTCGGCGGACGCCGTGCTGTGCCGCGCGGCGCGCGCGCACAACGTGTGCGTCATGCGCGCCGCGCTGGCCGCCGCCGCCGACGTCAACGTGCGCGCGCCGCCGCCCGCGCGCACGCCGCTACACCACGCCGTGCTCAGCGTGAGTAACTACACTATACACAACGTGTGCGTCATGCGCACCGCTGGCCGCTACACCACGCCGTGCTCAGCGTGAGTAACTACACTATACACAACGTGTGCGTCATGCGCACCGCTGGCCGCTACACCACGCCGTGCTCAGCGTGAGTAACTACACTATACACAACGTGTGCGTCATGCGCACCGCTGGCCGCTACACCACGCCGTGCTCAGCGTGAGTAACTACACTATACACAACGTGTGCGTCATGCGCGCCGCGCTGGCCGCCGCCGCCGACGTCAACGTCCTCTGGAACGCTATACACGACGTGTGTGTGATATATGTCTTAAGCGGATATATATTTTTGGAACTGAGAGATGAAATGAACGTCTTTGAAAAGCATAAAGTGACGTGAAGTAAACTATTTAAACTCCATACTAAAAAAAGCATAAAACTATTCAAACATAAACAAATATGCTTTCACCCTCACAGCCCCACACTAAGCTCGATGACGTGTGTTGTGAGCGCCGAAAACATTCACATCACACCCACAATCACACCCAATACCAAAAACATAAATCTCCCTTGGAGAGAAAACTATTCCCGGTGGAAACCCGACTCCCGCTGCTTAGAAGGCCAATGCAACCAGTGGCCAGTATTTATATGTATTGTTGTGTTTAAAGGGTTCCGTAATGGCGTGTTCGTTCCTGCTTCTAAACGGCAGCAAGTTGAACGTGCAAGATGACGGCGGGAAAACGCCGCTACACCTAGCCACAGAGGCCGGACATACAGCGCAGGTAACGTAACTAACCTAACTAGACCTACACATATACTAGCCATTTGGAAGTGTTTGTTAAACTAACGCATAGCAATAATAATTGATTTATATATATATATATATATACATAGATAAACAACACTCGTTATGTTTAGCGTTGAACGATAACCGAACGGACAAAGTACTGTGACATTTTATGCAAAAATACCCCCAAATCTAAGATAAAATCACACATTATTAAATCTTACCTACTGGCTCAAGTTATTTATAGTTACCTACCAAGTTTGCTCACTGTTATGTATCTGCGGCACATGTATTAATTACTTGTTTTAAGTTTATCTCAGCAAGTGAATTGTTAATTCTTATGAGATAATAAAGAATTCTGAACACATAAATAACCTATAATTTTATATTGTTTGAGCTGACCATCCCACACTTCGCACATATAATAACATTAATAAATATTAAGCTCGGTCATCCGGGTACTAAATAGTAACCGGATGACCGAGCTTTGGTCGGCTGAAAACACGGATAAAACGACGTTTTCTAAAATGTAAACCTAGCTAGATCGATTTTTCACCCCGGAAACCCCGTGCATACAAAATTTCATGAAAATCATTGGAGCCGTTTCCGAGATCCTGATTATATATATATACAAGAATTGCTCGTTCAAAGGTATTAAATTTAGATGTTTGCATCACATATACTTTATAATCAAAGACAATAAGCAAATCGAGTCCAGGTTGCAAAGTCTCGGTCACCGACGTGGCTATCTTATCGGTATTCTATCGCTTACATTTTGGAGTGTGCACAGGAATTACATAAGCTAATTCTCCCATGCCCTTTTTACCATCTAACAACAAGACAAACTAACAAACGTCATCCATTTATGGTCGACATACCTCCAGTTCGCTCAAAACGTTTCGCTTCTCCGTTGATGAACGCAGGCAATGATGATACGTACAGCACTCATTGCCTGCGTCTTTGTTCCCCGAACGGTATTATGTGGGAGTCTTCAAGTCTCGAGTGAATATGTATCTTCTAGGCAGCATAAAAAAAAGGAAAACAAATATGGAAACATACAACAAATGAACGTCGTCAAAATGTGTCTTATGTAACAAAGCTTTTGTCGTCAGGTTTGTTTGTTGCTGCGGTACCGCGCCGACCAAACTATAAAGGATAACGACGGACACACCCCGCTCGATATAGCCGTCGAAAACGCTAATGCAGACATCGTCACTTTGTAAGTTGCATCGTCCAACTTGTCTTATTTACACTATGGGCAGAATAAAACATAAACATTAACGCTTTTACACTCACAGCCCCACTTCGATTACTTGTGTTGTGGGTGCCGGAAACATTCACATCACATACACAATTACAAGCAGAACAAGAAACACACATTTTCCTTGGGGAGAAAACATGTGTTCCTGTCGGGAATCGAACCCGATACCCTGCTTAGAAGGCCAGCTAAGTTTCGTGGGTGCCGGAAACATTCACATCCCAAACACAATCACAACCAACTTGTGTTCCCGCCAAGAATCGAACCCGATACCCCTGCTTAGAAGGCGAACGCCAGCCAACGAACAGTTCATAGATAATATATAACTAATACTCGTCACTTTTAATAAAACGCGGTTATTAAAAATGTATCTTTTAGATACATATTGATTACCTATTAAACTCACCTAAAGTTGCGAATCACATTATGACACCAATATTATAAATGCAAAAGTTTGTGTGAGGTTTACCTAAGATTTTGTTATTATCATACTTTTCGAGAATCTATGATTAACCTTAAAAATCGAATTGCACGAGCGACCTTACGTGGAAACCATATTTTTATTCCGCTAATTACGCCTCTTTGTGCTACGGCGTACGCTATATAATCGCCTGTAATGACAATCGAGCTCGGGCCTAAGAGCAGCTGTTCCCAATATAAGGCTTTATTTGTTTTAATTAAATGTTACTCATCTAGTTTCCGTGGACTTTTTAACTATAACAGTTATGTTAGACATTAGTTAAGAAAGAACAAATAAGCTAATGTTTTTTATCTCACCTTTTATTTTTCATATTTAATTTCAGGTTACGTCTGACCAAGTTGAACGAAGAGATGCGTGAGAGCGAGATGTCATCCAACGATGACACTTATAATGAAGTATTTCGCGACTACACTCAACTCGCGCACTCGCATCCCGAACGACTAGTCCGCGCCAAGCACAACAACAACGAAGGTAATATAACCAACTATCTATGCACCAATAACGAAGGTAATATTATCAACTCCATGTGCACCAATGACGAAGGTAATATTATTAACTCCCTTTGCACCAATGACGCAAGCGCAACAACAAGGTAGGTAATATTATCAACTCCCTGTACACTAATGACGCAAGCGCAACAACAAGGAAGGTAATGTTATCAACTACCTGTGCACCAATGACGAAGATAATATTATCTACTCCTTGTGCACCAATGACGAAGATAATATTATCTACTCCTTGTGCACCTATGAAGCAACCACAACAACAATCAAATAACATTACCGACTATCTTCAAGTCGCGAGTGAATAGATATCTTCTAGGCAAGCTTGCTGCATCATCGACCACATCGTCACTTACCATCAGGTGAATAAATAAAAAAAAAACAGTGCACCAATGCCGCAAGCTAAACGATATATATTTTCTTCTCAAGATAGGATAGCTAACTGACTAAAAACATTGCCCATAAATCCAAAATAACTTAATATAATAAAAATATGTTGGCACACTAATAATACTAACTAATATTACTTGTACAGAGATAGACCCAATACATTGAACAAAATTATTAGAATATTTAAATCATTATCAATTCAAAAGTGGCACAAATGGGAGAAACTGGTCCTCGTCAACGTCCACAGGAAATTCTAGTATGATGCCACGGTTCCAAACTTTATATATATAACAAACGGAATACATTTTAGTTTATTTTTGTACATCCGCTATACGAGAGCCCGTTTCTTATACAATTCTAGTGAATTGTGATTGACATGACATTGTATTCATCTTTAGGCGAACAGGCGAGCGAATGACGAAGAGAAAGCAGCTCGCGACGTCGCTGGCGGTGGTAGCGACCGCAACCGCGACTGCAACCGGCGACCGAT
Source organism: Lomographa bimaculata (assembly GCA_948107665.1). Classification (NCBI taxonomy): domain Eukaryota; kingdom Metazoa; phylum Arthropoda; class Insecta; order Lepidoptera; family Geometridae; genus Lomographa; species Lomographa bimaculata. The sequence continues at coordinate 7,564,241 of OX403597.1, forward strand.
CCACTGCAAGCTGCGACCAGGTTTACTCTACAACTGTTACAGTAGGCACATTGCACGGATTCTGAAGTTTGTACAAAGAGAGAGATGCTATTCTCATTGGTCGTAACCTGTTGAATGCCTCACTTTTGCGGCAAATATCTTTAGTGCCTACTGTGCCAAATTGACTTCGATTCAAAAGTTCAGTAGTATGCAATTCTACTATAACTGTTTTATGTAAAAAACGGTGATTCAGACTGTATGTTAAAAAAATCGATTTGCCCAATGATTAATATGTTGCCTATACGTAATAAGTTGCCTATTTTTCCTTTTATTTCACTTAAAGGCCTAGCTAGAGCATACACCGTATTAATGGAATATATGTACTTTAAGTTGGTATTTCAAGTCCTAGGTCGGTGTATAAACTATTTTAGTATCGTGTGTGTTCGTTGTACTGCTAACAGACGATCCGACATGGTTGGGAGTGCGATGCCTAAATCCACTAAATCTCAAAGCTAAATGTCAAAGTTGGCGTCAGTTGACTCAGCAAGTCTGTCCTCTGCGCCGTGGGTTCTTTTTCGACAGGAGCACAATTTTCCTTCCCAAGGGAGATTTGTGCATCTGGTTCTGGGTGTGATGTGTGTGTCATGTAAATGTTTCCGGCACTCACGATACAAGTTGTTGTACTTGGTGTTGGGTCTGTGAGTGTGAATGCGTTTTTTTTACTTTTCATAATTGACTTAAGCATTTACTCGTCACTTTCGCTCTCTCACTCGCGCAATTCGTGCTTAAAAGTACAACAAAAACGTTACACGGAGAAATAAATAAATTAAATACATTTATGTTTAATTAGAAACCCTGTCTATTGTTGTTGTTTATTGCTGTTAGGTATTGTTATATCATTGATAAATTACATTTTAATAGCGTTCCCATTAATTTAAAATTTTGAAAACGTTGTATTGTGCGAGAGAGAGAAAGCTGTTGAATGATCATTAAACTACAATCACTTAGCCTACTTACTCACAAAATATGGCACTAAATGTGGTATATGTGGTAATGTGAGCTAAAAAACTACAGGGAAACTGGCTCATCCAAACCAAAGGATCTAGTGGAAGTTGCCGGATTGGTTGGGTCCAACCATGTTGGATCGTCTGTTGCTGCCTTAACATGGCACTGGTTTTATAAATGTGATGTTTAGTACAGAATATATTTCCGTTTGTACTTGTTGAATATATGTATATAGTTTTAACGAAATATCAAGAATCTATTTCCTTTGACAAAATAGATGTTTCTCTATATTTTCTGATTTTAATCGATTATTCCTTCAAATGTCTATAAATGGACTATGTATGAAAATGGTTAAGAGCTACGATTAAAAAAAAAAAATGATTTTAATTTATCAACATGTTAGTTTCAAACTTATACCTGTATTAAAAATTTAAGTGAATTTTACAACTATATTTTTTATCATTTTTTTTACATTTGTAAATATATTTTACGCTTTAGCCTTATTTTAGAATGACAACTCCTTTGAATGTATCTTTATTATATTGTACGAATGTAATGATCTCTCCCTAATTAAATCGAGGCTTATTCTAACAAATTTTGCTGCCAAATTTATCTTTTTTATAAACCTTTTATATCCAAGTTTACTCCAACGCTTTTAAAAAAATATTATTATTATTAGCTTCAAATGATTTGGGGTTATCAGAATCGGTCCGAGCCGCCCAAGCCTGTCAACTAACATTAAAAAATAATTAAGTAGGTATTTTTTTTACTATTTTCCAAAACTTGTAATTGTTTGAGTGTTCTTGTGTAATAATGGTGGTTAATATGTGCATAAGTGTATGCAAATTATGCAAAAAAAAAAACAAAGAAAAAGCAAACTTAAAAAGCGAGATTTTTGTTATTGCTCCAAAACTCCAGTGGATTTCTAGTAGAGTTTGTAACACTAGGGCATGACTTGACCAAGACTCTTTTACTTGACTTGACTGTGGCTGTGAGTGATGACTAGGACTTTTATTAACAACTTATGTGAGACTAGCTTAATTCACATTGCGGAGTCGAATTAAAAAAAGTCTTGGGAGCAGTGACCATTCACATTGCGGATTGCGGAGTCGAAATAAAAAAAAACTTGGGAGCAGAGACCATGTGATGTGAATGTACTGTCCGAGCTCACTCACGGACGCAACTCTGAAGCACCCCGTTATAATATTTAAAGCTTATAATAAAATCCATAAGATCACTTATTGTTTCAACTTAAGAGCCTTATTAAAAACCATACTCTGGCTTGCTCCTTGTTTTCCTTTCTAAGAATTCAAATTCACGTGCGAGTTCTACAAAGACAAACCACACATAAGTATAGGATATCCAATCGGTGTCTACAACTGTAATTTTTTTAGAACGCGGTAATTTCTAGACTGTTTCAAAAAGAATAATGATTTTCTTTGTTTTTAATCGCTAAAGTACATTCCCTATGATCAAACCTCTGCCGTCGACTGAAACGGAGAGGAGCAGACCTGTGCCAATTTTAACCAATAGAATATAAGAATTTATATATTTTAACGCAGAGCGGGGAAGCGGGCGGGGTAGTAGAGCGGAGTAGCGGGGCTCATCGCCACTCAGCAGTGCGTACAGCCTAGCTCCGCATACTATCCAACATTATCATTGATTCGATACGATTTTTTGGATGGATCCAGTATCGTATCAAGTATTTTTTAAATAAAACATGTCATCTTTTATAGCATCGAAGTTTACGTTAGAGAAACAAAAATTTTTACGTTGGCTGATCTTTGAATGGTGGTTGGCCAACGAGAAAAGACGTTCGGAGGGCTCAGACGTTCCTTCCAATGACAAATAACGTAGGGCTATATCGCTCAGTGTTGCCCCAAACGACTTTTCTCGCTGACCAATACTTTCGATTCGATCCTCATTGTACATGTATCGATCCAGTAACTAAAGCCATTGTATCGATACGAAAATCGGGTGGATCGTATTCCTTTGTATCGATCCACTCAAGTATCGGATCGGATCGAATATCCCTACTCCGCTCCACATAGTCTCTCGCTCCGCTCTGTTTTATTGCTCCGCGTCAATGGACAAACAGTTTCAACTCCGCTCTTTATACTCCCTCGCTCTGTTGCGCTTCCTCGCCCCGCTCCATTGGACGGGCAGCCTAAGTTTAGACGATTTTATCAGTAAATATTTAAATGCCCATTTCACCTACTTTTTTGTAAGCCGAAAGCTCGAACCTCTCGAACTCCAAACTAGATAAGTATTGTTAGGCCATAATGTAGACGATGGTGTGATGTATTTTTAGTAAACCAAAGATCTAAGTATTGGTACTAATGGGAATGGGTATAGTTAGTATTTATTTTATAATAGAAACCTAATACATTAGTCCTACGTTCAATATAGAGGTTACATATCTTTTTATGTAATTTTGTTTTGAACATATACACAGCTCAGTTTCAAAGCTTGTTATTTATGTTTGTTTAATTTATAGGTACAGTCGGCTGCAATAACATGTACTAGTAAACGGAATTCGTGCAACGTCTTCGTGCAAATTAAAATAAAAAAATGTGTGGATTCGTAGTTCGATATTGTGTAAAAATATATTTTTACACGTACATCAGACTACCTGTATGGTGATAAAGACTATTATTGTTATAATTCGCGCGCGATGAGAACGGGATGCGACCTTTTGGAACTGAGACACGCGCGGTCCGCCGGCCAGCCGTAGCGTCGGCAAACACGCGGCTCGCATATGCTAGTTGTGTTTTCGAGGATCTAAAGCATTGAAAATGATGATACAGTGGCTATGGATAACGAATCTAGTGATTCAGGAATTATATTGTCAAGAGATCTTTTTGAAGAAGTTTGTTCAAAAATACAGAAAACAAAATAATATACCTAAACGTTATTATTAAAAGGATTACAACCATTAAAAACATGTTTGTATATTCATAACCCTATGATAGTTCGTAGAAATAACAGATTTATAATTAATATTCAGAACTTCTTTGCTACCGCTACTTGAGTACTGTCATTTTTGGTTTATTTTGACAAGGTTCCATATCATTCTCATCGCGCGCGGATTATAAAAGCAATGAACTGATGTCTCAGTTCCTATCGACTGTACTGTATTTAACGAGGTTACAAACCAACTGAAAAGCTGTAACATTCCTGATGCATACTAAATTAGTCGAACACTAATCATTCCAAAACGATTAGCATTTACTCATCCACGAAATATTAACGAAAATATTGGCTCAGATTGAGAATCTCAACGTTACTTATATCCTTAGAAATATTATTAATTGATACGCTAGTTTAAGTAATGTTGGTTTATATAGGATATATTATATAGATTCACTTTCTGTTAGCTATCGATTTTAAGTCGATATAACCGATTATAGTCGATGTTTACTATATAATAAATAATCTATGTAATAAAATTGTTTTAAATGTCACAGTGTAAATGTACCTAATATGTAATTAACTTGCCAATTTTATTAAAGGACTTGCCCCATAGATAGGAAAATACTTTGTTTTATATATCTGAAGTAGAAGAAGACAGTTTTATGAATGTCTATTTTTTTACCAGCATTTATAAAATACCAGTACGCTCTCCCTGATTTCTATTTGAACCCTTAGCTTATTTAGTTCTACGAATTTCTACTGAGTGCTATATTTTCCGTAATAACTATGATGATGTATTAGGTACATACAATCTATAATTCATAGTTGTTTACACTACACTGTCTCGCAAAGAACGGCATCGCCGAGTCGTGCCACGAAAGACGTCTTAATTGTTGGAGTGATGTCTAACTTTTTAGTTAGGCCATCGTCAAAACTTGAATGGCGCAGTCTGTAGGATAATATAACGGATGAATAATAGATTTTTGTCTCCCGGCTTTGAAAAACGAGGACAATATTATAAACGAATATATATTATTATGAACAATTTGCTAACAGATATATAAAAGTTACGCTCATTAACTGATATTGAATCCAGTTAACATTTCGATGAATTTAGCCTTTTACAGGAAGTTTAAATACGCTATGACGCTTATAAGTAACATAGCTTTAGAGCTAATTAAAATAATTATTGTTATTGCTGGCTTTTCGATAAAATATAATTTTGTGATTTTATTCAATATTTAAATCGATAGGTATTTGATACTCAACGTGTGCGAATGATATGGTTTATAACGAATTAGTGTTTGTTGCACCAAGTTATTTAGGTTTAGGTACTTTAATGGAACTTTAATGTAACTTCTGTATAAACTTATAAATCTATGGAATAAATAACTTGGTTATCGATTGGAAAGTGCTTTTTAAGTTCAAAAAGCTTTTCGGTTGATAGAACTCCTGATTTAAATTTTTGAAAATGATGGGTACCATTGTTGGATTAGTGTTTACTTATCGAGATATTATAATAGTTTAAGGTGGGAAATACTTTAAGTTTTCTATAAAAATTATGAATAAATATGCGGTGTCAATATTATCACTAAAAATATTTTCAATCACATATATCTGTATGTATGTATCTCATAATTAATGTTGTGTACGGCTTGGAACACGTCTAAATTTCGACTTACTTTGTAGTCGACTAGTTTCGGACAAATTTGTTGTCCTTCATCAGGATGAGTCAAACGCTCGATACGCAGAGGCCAGCGGCTCGAGCCTCGGCGCGTTCAAACCGTACACAACATTAATTATGTGTAATACTCACGATAGTTTTAATTTTCATGTATGTATCTCATCTATTTAACCAACCATGGTCGCTATGGCATGAATGTGTTCAATTAACACATATCTTTCAATATATTTCGGTTGAATATTTCCAAATGCTCGAGATAATGTGGTTAGTTATATAGCTTGTTAGTTTATTATATAATGTGTAACATCAAGGCGTAGTTATACACAAGCCACATATCTAGCTACAGGACGAGTTCTAAAAAATCATGTCATTTGCATCCCTATTTTATCAGCTACCGGTCTAAACCACTTAATCTTTGGACCTAGACGTCTGACAGTGATGGCCATAAGAAAGGTCAAGGTCACGAGCCACAGGTGTAGGTTGAATAATTAAACACAAGCTAAGCTTAAAAAACCGACTTCTCCGCTTATATTTTGGTTTTAGTTGATTTAAAAAAAATCGCAATATCAATTTCGATAAAATTCATACGGGACCTCTGAAGTATGATCTACCAAACAAAAAATAATCATCAGAATCGAATCATAATCGGTGGAATGATCGCGTAGCATACATAAAAAAAAACAAAGTTGAATTGAGAACCTCCTCCTTTTTGGAAGTCGGTTGAAAATAGAATTTTTAATTATGAAAATAAAATAACTCCGATCTCGACTTTTGTTCTCTGGCAGACGATTCCTGGCGCGATACACATATACACCACCAAGTAGTAGTACACCTTTCATGATTTTTAACTTACTTCTGACTGACATCCTCACAAATCGTCATATTATTTTATCCTTATCATATGCGAATTTATATTAACGTGTGATCATAGTTATTATTTGTAGTGTTAGTGCCTAAATAATAATCGATGTATCTATCGCTGAGATGTTGTAATGTTTGTGAACCGATGTGTTAAATTATTAGTTTGGAATATAATTCCTATTTTGCTGACTGAATTACATTGGACTTTATTGTTATGCGACAATGACAGGTTTGGAAAGGTTTAGAATTATCATTAAAAAAATCAAACGCTGTCACACTTACAGCACCTTCTCACTCTAAGCAGGGGTTCGATTCCCGGCAGGAACGCAAGTCTTCTCCCCAAGAATAAAAATGTTTTACTGGTTCTGGTTGGGATTGTGTGCGATGTAAATGTTTCGGACACCCACGACACTTATGTCGCAGCCCTACACTAAATTCGATGACTTATCATCGAATTTAGTGTAGGGCTGCGAGTGTGAAAGCGTATGTTTTTAGCTGAACTGTTCACTTCATTTGGTTGAAGTTTAAAGTGCCCGTAGAATAGTTAAATCGATAAGGAATTCTCCAAAATTAATCTACTGTCATTGTCGTGTTACCCAAGTCCTTAATAAAAGTGTATTGAAATGTACTGCTACAGATTGAAGCCAAATCATTGAATATTTGAATATTATGTTTAATGTTACAATCAATTGTAAACAATGAAATTACAACGTATCGACTTATGGAATTGAGCCCTTGTAAGTTTTAATAATAATAATTACTAATAAGCCAATACTCTGTTATTGTACTGTTAAAGAAATATACTTATTCTAGTTGTATTTAAATAAACATGTTTTAAATGTATTTGTTGTTTAAATCAAGAAATCATTTTTCATCATATTGCTAAAAAGTAGGTTTATATATATAGTCTCAGTGTTATTCAAATCAACTGATAGTACCAGGATGACCAAGCTTTGCTCGGTTTTTTTTAATGGTAAAGAATGAAACCTAGCTAGATCGATTTATTCCCCCCGAAACCCCCTGCTTACTAAATTTCATGAAAATCGTTGGAGCCATTTCCGAGATCTTGATTACACACACACATATATATATCTAATATATAAAATTCTCGTGTCACAGTTTTCGTTGCCATACTCCTCCGAAACGGCTTGACCGATTTTGATGAAATTTTTTGTGCTTATCCGGTATCTATGAGAATCGGCCAACATCTATTTTTCATCATCATCATCATCATCACTTTTCATCAATATCAACGCGGGTGAAACCGCGGGGCGCAGCTAGTATATATATAATACAAGAATTGCTAGTTTAAAGGTATTAGATTACTGATAGTAGAAAGTTGATAATTAATTGTTTTTCTAAGTAGTGGACGTTTCCCTCTGTGTATCTTCTCATTCGATGGAACCATTGAAGCACTGGAAGAAGGGATTGTTTAGGAAGACTGTTGAATGGCATGGTCAAATTATAGAGGACTTGTGTCACTTTTGACATATCTGTCAGTCCGCCTATAGTTTTCTTTTTTTAATTATTTCATGACCATGGATGCATAGTCCTTGAGTCGAAATATTAAACAAAAATTACAAATTCTATATTTGATAATAGAAGTCCTAGTCACAAGTCACAGTTAAAGTCAAGTAGTCAGTCATAGTCATGTCATGCCCTTGTAAAGTGATAGAAACTTTACTAGAACTTCTATGGAGTATTGGAGCGAAGGCGAAAATCTCGTTTTTCAACTTGACTATGACTGGACCTTGACTATTATACTTGACTTTGACTGTGACTTGTGACTAGGACTTTTAATATGAAAACATCCTACTATCCTACTAATATTATAAATGCGAAAGTTTGTGTGTGTGTGAATGTAACCGATTTTGATGAAATTTAGACTGTAGATAGTTTAGGTTCCGGAATAACACATATGCTAATTTAATCATCATTCTCATCAGCGGGCAAAGCCGCGGGGCTCAACTAGTTGAGCCCCGCGGCTTCGCACTTAACACTGGCTATATGCACACGATTGCGAAGCCAAAATTAAAGTAAAAAAAACATGAACTGAACATTTGGCGTTACATTCATCTTGAGGACAATACTTACATGTGATTGAATCTACACTAGCATGTTTGATATATTCCTACATCGAGATACGTTTTTTTATGATGGATAGGCAAGCGTTTGACCACTTTCTCACCTGATGGAAAGTGACGATGTGGCCGAAGTTATATACCTATATATATGACATACAAGGACACTTCAAATGACAGACAATTAAAAAAAAACCAGGTTAATTAATTTTATATTTCCTCTTATTTTAACCCGTGTTTAAATTTAATGTATAATTATAAATGGATAGATAGAAAATTCTTTATTGCACAAACAGTATTGTAGGTACATAGGCGAACTTAATGCTACAAAGCATTTTCTTCCAGTTAACCAGTTCCAGTGAGTCGAGGATAATTCGATATGGTAGTCCACACCCGAATATATTCTTTTCTATGGTCCACATCTTCGGTAAAATGAAGTTTTATAATAAGAAGTTTTATAGCAATTATAAGAGGAATAAGAATACAATAGTAATATTCAAATTTTTAAATTAATTTATCATCGGCAATGTCTTTTTAACTAGCCAGTTCTAAAATCTTTCATAAAAATATTTCTTACTATTTTTCTATTTACCTATTTACATTGTATAAGCTAACTGTTTTACCTTACAGTCGTATAAATACTGCACGCAAAACGGGTTCTGGTCGAGTTGGCAGTTACTGAGCACATTTGAGACATAAACTAAGTCTTGAGGGGAGAAGCCAGTGCAGTGCCATGCAAGACTTTGATATTGAAAGTTCAGTGGCAGATGCTATAGACAGGCCTGAAGCTTCTATCAGTTACATGTAAGGCGAAAGGCATTGCCGAAAAACATGTATGGCCCTCATGAAAGAAAAGCATGATCATTTTGATGTTTATTTTGGAAGAAAATTAATGGTAGTGTTATCGGGGTATGTAAATAAAATGCCAAGTTTTTTGATGCTGAAAACACACAATGTATTAATAACTTGTATTAATGTTACTACTAAAACCCCTAGAAAAAAATTCAAGTGGCAAAAATATGCTCGAGTTATGGCAATTACAAAAAGATGGAAATATATTCATTTTTAACCACATTGACGTTACAATATAAAAAAGGTAGAAAATTAAAATAAAGCAGAAATGTTTCATTGGTATACCCAAAATTTGATAATAATTGTTAATAACTGCATATACAAAATGGTGTTGATTGATTTGAATGGACTTCACAAATAAATTGAATGAATCATCAATAATATCAATAAATTCATTAAATTTAGAATTGTATGTAAAAGTTGATTGATTAAAACCGATTCATTTGGAAATGTTATTAATCTGATTATATAGCGAAGAATATTAAAAAGCCCCAATGAAAATTTCAAAGTATACAAATGAGATATGAAAAATAAATGAGTTATGAAAGAGATACATTTCGATACAAACGTCCTAGCTTAATATATCAAGTATTATATGACCTGCATACTGGACTTGAATTGTTAAAGAGTGTAAGAAATGCTTAAACAGGGTTCCCAATTCTAATTTGCAATTAGAATAGTAAACATAGCTTTAGCAAAGGGTATCGAAATTTATCTCCACCACACACAAATCGAGTTGCTCGATAAACAAAACTCCTTTCTACATAATACAAAACGAAGGAACGCTAGCTTCAACAAACTTATCAACTAAGTACTATTTAGTACTTACATACTGCATAACCAAATACCTAGGTATCGACAATTTTATACAACTTATGTCTCATATAGACAACATTTAAGTTAGCTCCTAATCATTAGACAGTTTGATTGAATAGAGACAAGTCTTATGAATAAGAACTCTAATAAGTAATATGAAATAAACGTTTGAGAAAATAAAAGGAATCCCCATTTTTATAGGAACAAATCCGTTTTCTGATTATGTTTGACATAGGTAAAATAGACACGATGCATTTAACATTATGCGTATTCTGATTGCGTATATAAATGATGTTATAGATACTTGACGCCACCTGTATAAGATATATATGTACTATAGTAGATATATATAATACGAATAACTGGCTATATCCGTAGGAATAACAGGGCTGGGTGGAAATCAAATGCATCAATGTCGGAAAAAGTGTGGGTTAGTTGATGCCGAATGGATTCCACATTGATGTCGCGAGCGACGCGGATGCCGACGAAGGCGAAGGCGCCGGAGCCGCGGGCGTCTGTTGCGGACCGAACAGCAGGGATGTCGACGAGGGTACGCGACGCCGGGATGTGAAGCTGCCTGAACGATCCAGACCTGCAAAAGAAACACATAAAGAAAACCCTTGAAGTGACGATTAAAAATGAGGACTTTTTTATGTTCGATAGACAAGCATTTAACCACTATCTAACCTGATGGAAAGTGATAATGCGGCCCAAGATGTATCATGCTTGCCTAGAAAATACCTATTCACTCTTTGAAGACTCCCAGATTATACCGTTCCGGGAATAAAGACGCGGGCAATGAGATCCACTCCTTCGCAGTACGGATGATAAACGTCGAGCGAACTGGAGATATGTCAACCATAAATGGATGACGTTTGGCAGATTGTCTTGTTGTTAGATGGTAAAAAGGGGCATGGGAGAATTAAATCGTGTAATTCCTGCGCACACTCTCCGAAATGCAAACGATAAACAACCGATAGGCTCACCGATAGGACTCTTCTAGCACCCTCAGCTCTGCTCACAGAAGTATTGTTACCGCGGAGATACCTACTTAATGATTTATACCATGAAATAAGTCTCATGTCTTATATCATTGTTACATGTTTTTTGGAGTCGAGGCTTAGGTCTCTCACCGGACATATATTTCTATAATTATTCAGAAATAATTATAGAAATATATGTCTGGACTAGATACAGATATCTATGGACTTTAAACTTTTGTAGTAATAGCATAAAATATAATATTTATTTCTCATATTTCAATAGCAGTTCAAACATTTTTTGTATTAAAAACGAGCCCATAAAATTGGATGTGTTTAAACTTCGGCTGAATATAGATTTAAGCTGATTTGTTATACAACGTCAAAAACAAAATCGTTTATTCACATGGGCCCCAAAGAGGCACTCATGAAAGTTAATGATTCTACTGCCAGATTCGCAAAATTACAGCCATCTCGAGAAAAACTAATATTATATCGTCGATGATAATATATTATAATGATTTGAGCACTTACATACTTTTCTCACAATAAAAGCTACCTGAATAAAAGCTACCGACTTTAACAATAAGCAAAATCAAAGCTATTATATTATGATACCTCCGACTACTAAAAACGGCTGCGCTTATTATTACCAAACACAAGAGCAATGTGGATCAATTCATCTTATATGTCGGTCTGTAATCAAATCTTGCAAGCTAAATTAGACCTCCTTCCCGATGTCCGATTAGACTCAAATTTGGTGTAATTACATATATTGAGTGACATTACAATAATATGGTACTATGGAGCTGGTCTGATGATAGAGACTGAAGATGGCCATAGGAACTTCTGAACTAATCAACATAAACCCATCTCTTTAGGGCTCGTTTGATTCGTCTCGTGAAGTTCTCTGATTAAATAACTTTTTAGCCCTTTATTTAATTACAACTGGTATAAGCTCGATTTAAAAAAAACTTTTTAAAGTATTACTTTTATATTATTATGCTCAATGTTTAATTAAGCAAATATGATCCTACTCGCACCAGATACTCGTAGGCAGTACGGGGTCTGTTTAAAAGAGAGTTTAAAGTATCATTACCGTTGTCTCCGTTCTCCGGGCAGTATTTGATGGTATGCGCACGCTCGCCCGTGGCTCCGCAGCGAGGACAGCGGAAGGCGCGCAGCACCGGGCAGAGCACCCGTCCGCGCCAGTCCTTTAGCGCGTGAGACGAGTAGTACTCCTCGTTCTCACCGTTATTTTTGCAAAAAGCACACTCCTGAAACATCAGTCATTGGTTATGCATCAAGAAAAATCACTAGAAGAGAAATTATTAGTTATTTGATACTAACATAAAGCGAATAGACATGATTTGATATAGGTGATGTATGAATTATTGAATTTTTGTAGCTTTAAAATTACACATTTATCATTATCGTATATTTAACGGTTTTTAATTAGAAATTGTAATAAATTAAAAGTTACTATGTCAAGACGTCAATGCAGTGTTAAGATTTTTGATGTCAACGATTCATTTCAAAATGTTCCTTTACCACGAGTGGGACATTTTGCACCTAAACGCACAGTTGGTTTCTCGCATTGTAGCGAGACTAGTTTCGGAGCTGTCGGTGCTCCTTCATCAGTCAAGAACGCGCGTAGTTCTTCCGGCGAGCGTCTCGGCAGGTACTGACCGGTACACGCATAAAATCTATTGTGTTTGGTGCACTAACACATAAAATTGTAGGTAAAGTTGATGGTAAGTATACTCACATTGGGCGCGGCGCGGCGCATGCGCTTATCGGTGCGAACCTTCGCTACCTCTTGGAGGAGCTCGTACAACAGACTGGGGCGGATCGAGCGCAATACTGACAACTGCTCTCGAGTCAGCATCGACACGTAGCTGTTGGCTGACGAGAGACCTGTGAAATCACGTTATTTAGTTTCCCGTTATTATCTATATACCTACAAGATTGTATTTACTCGGTAACGCTGTAATTTCCACTCGGTAAGTTATATTTCACTCGGCAACGCTGTGAAGCAGCCAGCAGAAGTAGTCGTTCAAAAAAACGGGGTTCTGAAGTCTCTAATTTATTGGTCCGGGTAGGCACATAAGTTATGTGGGCTATAAGGTTAGGCAACGTTCAGTCAGACCAATGCTTGGATGTGTGACCGATTAGTGGGATTTCCAACTGAGTGTCACCGTTCTTTAGAAGGCACGCTAAGCTGTCGGTCCCGGTTGTTAGTCGTTGAACCATGTCGGATGCCTTCAGGCAGCCTGAAAAATCCCGACACTAGCCCGACACTAGACTGCCCACTAGTCTATTCGACAAGCAAGCATGCAAACGCTAAAAAACTAAATTTCAAGAGGCATTTACTGGTTTCGGGCTGTTCATCGTGTCTATTGTAATTTGTAGGTAGTGTCCTACAACTCCTACGGTTGTAAGCGTCGCTTTTGCTTAATAGAAGTAGTACCTAATTCCTTCGTAATTATGCTGCGAAAGTGCACATTACCCAGAAAACTGGATGGCTACATAAACGAAAGTTTAAAACAGGTCTTACTTTTTACGAGGAAGTCGAAGGTGTCAAACATTTCTGCGTTCCTAACTCCTGAAGCACTAGTGCCGGAACCATCGCCCCAGATATTTGAAGACGAAACTGATTCCGTCCTTGCGCCACCTGAATTTTAGATAGAATCTTATAATAGTTACTATTTATTTAGTTATAAACAGGTGCTTGTTTCGCTTACAGCAATGCTAAGACGCAGAACAAACTAAAATAATAATATTACACTATTATTAGGATCTTAAAAATAAGTTATATATCTCATGAAGGTTGCCTGGTAGAGATCGCTATTAGTGATAAGGCCGCCTGTTGTGATACTTTACGTATAAGCTTGTTTGTTGCATTTGTTTTATCTCATCTTGTAAAGTGGATCAATAAAGTATTATCTATCTATCTATCTATCTATCTATCTATCTATCTCATGTAATCAGAGAAGCGCATGTTGAATATATCTACATCTGGTTCTTTCGTTTGATCTAAGCGAAACGACTACGCGGTCGTCGTAATTAAGCTTTTGACGTCTTGATTTAACAGGGGCTCGAGATGGACGACCGCAACGATCACGCCCAAAAGTGGAACGACTTCGCGAGCGCCGGAATGGTGAGCAATCGTGGCTATCACGCTCGTTGCCGATTCTTAAAGCGCGAGCATTGCGTTGGTGGCGTTTGATCTTACTAAACGAAACGACTACGCGGTCGTCGTAATTAAGCTTTTGACGTCTTGATTTAACAGGGGCTCGAGATGGACGACCGCAACGATCACGCCCAAAAGTGGAACGACTTCGCGAGCGCCGGAATGGTGAGCAATCGTGGCTATCACGCTCGTTGCCGATTCTTAAAGCGCGAACATTGCGTTGGTGGCGTTTGATATTACTAAGCGAAACGACTACGCGGTAGTCGTAATTAAGCTTTTGACGTCTTGATTTAACAGGGGCTCGAGATGGACGACCGCAACGCTCACGCCCAATAGTGGAACGACTTCGCGAGCGCCGGAACGAGGCTTAAGAAGAAGAAGATCTAAGATATTATTGCCTTGAACTTTTATTGGATACTTTCATAATCATAAACATAAATCCACAGAGATGTGCGAGCAAGAAAGACATATAGCAACTAATATAAATAATATAATCTTGTACTTACCCATAAAGAAATTGTTAGTAGTAGGATCCACGTCTTCAAACAGGTTTTCGGATCCATTGAGGCGAAGGTTCATGAGCATCTCATCGTCAATGTCAGCTGCAGCAGGCGCTACGAGGTAAAGCGAACGGATTGGTACATACGATCTACGAACAATTGAACCACGGGTCTAACACAAACTTCACGAAGTAAGTGTACGGATCAAAATATATTTTTTTTAATTCAAGATAGGCAATCTTTTGTTCACGATCTCACCCTATGGTAAGCGACGATGTGTTCGACGATGGAGCAAGCTTGCCTAGAAAATACCTATGCAGCCCGACTTGAAGACTCCCATATTGTACGATACTTATCAGGAAACACCGACTCGGGCAAAGAGTTCCATTCCTTTGCAGTTCGCACGAGTGTAGAAGCAAAACGCTTCTTCCGCATTTGTGGAATGTTTAACATATAGCGGTACCGCTTAGCAGTTTGTCTGTCTGACCGATGATAGAACGTGGAGGAGGAACTAGATCGTGTAGTTCCTTGGCACATTCTCCAAAACGTATCCGATAAAAAACTGAGAGACTATTAATTAACTATACAAACGTGGATACACGTATATGATTGTTTAGAAACAAACTTTTTACCTTTCTTTGGTTGCTATAATTAATCAACGAACGCAGCTTCGACTGATGACGACTGTCACATCACTTTCACCTTACGAAGTTTTAAGCGAGACTGTCGCTTATATTTTGTTTTGTCGCCTGTATTCCGTGGACGCTTGAGCGCGGACCCGAAATTAGTTTTATTGTTTAAACTCTAAAGCTAGCATTTGATCACTATATCAAATGATGGAAAGTGATGATGCAGCCGAAGATGTAGAATGCTTGCCTAGAAGATACCTATTCACTCTTGACTTGAAGACACCCAGATCATACCGTTTGGGGAACAAAGACGCGGGCAATGGTTCCGCTCCTTCGCAGTACGGATGATAAACGTAAGTGAAACGCTTTGAGCGAACTGGAGGTATGTCAACCATAATTGAAGACGTTTGACAGTTTGTCTTGTCGTTAGATGGTAAACCGGGGAGGTGCGAACTCTAGTATTGGAAAGTCGGCGATGCTAAAATTTTTTTCGAACGAACATACTGCTGGATTAGGAGCCTCTAGAGTGTGACGCTAGAACGATTAACAATTCCTTCCGACTTACCACCTCTCGACAACACTTCACAATCCATTACACTAGTCACACTTTAATCACATCACATCACACTAATCACAATAAAAGCTTAACTCTTTTAGACTTAAAGGACAACACTAACTTTGAAAACTAATATATCGTGAGTGTCGGACGGATTCACATCACACACACAAACACACACACATGATATCAGAGCTAGAAATACAATTTTAACTTGTATTCCCACCGGGAATCGAACCTTACACTATTAAAATACCCACAGCTTAGAAAGCAGACGCTGCCCAACGCAAGCGAGCAGTTAAGTACACATAGAAAACCCGAAATTGGCTAACTCTCTCTGGCCGAGTCTGGCCTTATCTGATTATTTCCTTGTTTCCTGGAACGACCTTGATTAAATGTTGTAAGATGGTTTTAATCATGGACAAATAGACTTTTAATCTTGATGTAATCTGAACAATGTAGGTAACCACAGTTCTTGACAGCGCAGTGGGGAACCAATACTTCAGCATGACGCTAACAGAACAGCAGAACTCCTGTATACGTTTTCTGGGCAGTAAACAGTTAAATAATAATTTTCATAAAACTAGTTAAGAAATTGAAATACTCACCAATGTCTCCTGGTCTAGGTTCTTGCTGCGCCATCAGATTCATCTGCTCGTTGCCCCCACGTGTTTTGAACGTCGGTGCCAGCGGGGAAAAAACGCTCTGAATGCCGCCCAGGCCTCTTTCATCCGAAGAGTAGCTCTCCTAATAATCAAACAAATACACTCAAACACCAGTTTGTAAACTGGTCGTTGGTATACCTATCACACAACCGCTATGCACCACAGACCATTTTTTACCAGGTCCTTGACCAAACACAATTATTTCCTTCTGAGGAAATTGTTCAGCGGTAGAAGGAGTTACCAACGGCACCCCACAAGATGGTAAGATAGTCTCATATTGGTTATTTTTGGGACTCCATGGACCAAGATAGCAGCGCTATGAGAAGTGTCTTAAAAATACTTACTAAAAAAAATAGATTGCTAATCTCCATCTTACAGTAGTTAGGTACAGCGATGATAGCGCAGTGGTAATATTGGCTCCTGTTCGGGTTGTCGCAGTTTCAAATACAGCCACGAGTTTGAACTTTTTGTGAAGGTAACATCGTGATGAAATTCATGGACGTAGGTATGTTGGGCATTTTCTCATAGTTGTCTGGCTACCTTGTACTGAAAACAGTCATAGTTTTACTGGTCTAGGCCGAGCTTGTCGACACCCTTGACCAGAGACTGTTATACTGTGTGGTATTTTGGCCTAGTATCAAAGATCAAAGAGAAATTTATTTCACGTGTCCCAGCGAAGCTACTAATGTACCAAATATACAAACAATTACACAGTAGAGAATTGAATAGACAAAACTTACCGTAGAACTTATGGGCGTATCACCAATATTATTAAAAATAGCCTTCTTATCCTCCATGTCGAAAAAAGACATAATATCACACTTTAAAACAATAGAATTTATACTGCGGCTGCAACCGATGTAGTAATAGAAAAGAAACTCCCGCAGCCGCGGAGCTGTTTATATAGCACCTCTAACTCTAACACACACATCTAAACAAAGATAAAACCGTCGGAACTTGTTTTCACGGCAAGAACGACGTGAAATATAGATCTACCCTCAATTTTTTATAATTTATTCGTTTAATCAAAATCAAATACTGTCTTTTATAATATAACCAATGTGTATAGTAAAATATTATAACGGAATTATGCATTGTATTTGATGCCTTGTTATAATTATGAATATAAACAGAAGACATAGGTGACTGCAGGGATTTTACAGAGTATTTTCAAACGAGGGTAGTAGTGACCTTCGTATAATTTGCGCAGTAACTTGAACGTGGTAAACAACATCTGGTATTTTCTTAGAATCGAACAGATAACGAAATTGTTAACATGCAAATAGATTTTAGTATCTTTAATTACCGGACTACGCAGTATTATTTCTTATTACCAATGTTTTGTTTTTCGAAATATAATAAATATTTATATATCTGTGACATATTATGGATCAATTGCCTATACTCGTGTATATTTCCTAAAACTGATACGCTATATATTATAATGCGTGATCAAAATGCACTATTTCTATTAGCATTAAAAATCAGAGATATAATGCCGATGATAGGAAATGCAAATGGTGGTGGGCTTGAACATTTGAGTTACCTAAAAGCTTGGTGGCTTGTAGTGGCGCTTGTAGGTATAACTTAGGGTCTTTTGCTGTGTAGGTAGATGTATAAAATAGTATGTATTATGTTTTATAGGCCCAAATGTATACTGTATACTGTATATGTATACTGGAAACAAAGAAAGAAGCGAAACACTCGTCAGATAGTAAGCAAAACGCCCGCTATATTATTAGCTTTTATTTAACTTGCAATGTATGTAATTGAAGGCGATTTGGTATCGAGTTGGCGGGCTGGAGCCAAACTGTAGCCTTGTAGAATTGCCTGCATAGGCAGCGTGCGCGCTTTCATATATTTTTTAAAATTAATCTTACCCTTTTACAAAAAACTTGAGTTCACAACGAGGTTTGAATGTTTGTTGGGATTACATCAAATTTTTTGTAAAAAATATCTTTTATAGAAACAGAATAAAGTTGATGCATTCCACTGACGGGAACGGGAAATTTGGTGTTTTTTAGTAAAGTTAAAAGTTTTTTTCTATAGAGCCAAATTTATTCAATCGTGTATCGCTGAACATATCTGAATAAAATATTTTGTGAACATTTATTACACATAAAAAATGCTGTTAATCGACCGTTTTTAAATGTCAAATCTGGATGAATGGTCCAATTTGGAGCCTACTTCACCTTAATGATGCTATGTGCTATGTTTGTTCGTGTGAAATCTTGCTACTCAATTTTGAATCAGATATCTTCAACCGATTGAGCTGAAATTTTGTATTCACGTTTAGTTTGGATGATAATACATGGTGGGCTGTGTTACGTCATTCTAAAACGAACATGGCGCTATATCCAAAATGGCTATCAAGTTATTTTTAATGCACTCTTACAATATGGGTATCAAATGAAAGGGCTTGCTGAGAATACCTCACATCTTCTTTTCACGTGAACCGATTCTGAAGTTTTTTTTGTTTGAAAGCTGGTGCTTCCCCATTGGTCAAGATCTGATCAGTAGTTTTTGAGTTTTCGTCAAAAATGCGTGTTTAATTATACATTGAATTTGATCAAGGTTCCGAAGATAAGCGGTGGAAGTTTTTTAAGCTTTGCTTGCGTTTTAATTATTATTTATTGATATTTGTATGAATAAGTGGATTTGATGAATATGTGTACTATAAGTGATTTTACCTACAACATATCCAATGAAAGAAGAGAAAAACAACCAAATCTTTATAAATATTTATTTCATCAAGTTCTTATATAAATGTTACAAAATTCTAATAATACAATAATATTATGTCATGGTCATGATTCGATTTCATAAGTAGAAATATTTAATTATTGAGTAACATAGCTTTTTATATCATTTTACGTGTACTGCGTTACACCTACCTACCTAACACCTAACGTAACGAACTACATTTATAGGAAAACGGGAAATTCTATTTAACCATTTAATTAAAATTAAAACGGCTAAATAGTTTATATGTATAAAACATAATTTAAACATCGATTGTTATTATGTATGTACCTACGAATAAGTACCTAAGTACTTACCTAATTTCCCGAATTCGTACGAAACTACTCACACAAAAACAAACTTAAAATACAAAATTAACCTTTGATATTTATAAATTAAATAGGAACTTATATTATAACAATTTTACGAAATCCGTTCGCCTATATTTATCGGCAGAATAAACAGTATTATAAGTTAGAAAATCTAATATATAAAATTCTATTGTCGCGGTGTTTGTTACCAAACTCCTTCGAAACGGCTCGACCGATTTTTATGAAATTGTGTGTGCATATCGAGTAGTTCTGAGAATCGGTCACCATATATTTTTCATACCCCTAAATGTTAAGCGTAGTCCAAACCAAATATTTATTTTTTATTTTTTGTACAAAATTTTTTGTTGTTATTTTTATATGACTCAGCATGAAATAATGTATATGGCAAAACAACGTTTTCTGGGTTAACTAGTAATATTATAGTATTTTACTTAAAATGGATCAGTTGGCGTGTTTTAATGTTACCAGACGATAACAACAAAATCGAATTATTTATTATCTGCGGTTTAACGGACTTCGTAAAATATAATAACCGTGAAGATATGTACTTGACCGAAGCAATATCAGCCACCAATGCCAATAATGGGTAATGCCTTATAGTAGATACGATCTAAAACTAGTAAGTACATATCATATTTCATGAACTGAAGCGCCTAATGACAATTTAAACTCTTATTATTATAGAAATGCAGTAAATGCAAATAAAGGCGGATATTATTTTGCAGCCATTTATAAACTGTATTAATGTAAAAAACTTGAATTTTTAGCATGGACCTTGAAAATAAAAGGCTCTACATGTGCTTAAGTACGTGGCATTCAAGATGACTCCAAGATGACAGAAGGAAAGCAGCTAGCTACCCTAGCCACGTTGCAAGCGAAGGGTTCTCTAATCTCGCGCTTCAGCTGGGTACTGGATTCCTCAACCTAGATACATTCGTTTGAATAGTGTACTTTCCACTTTGTTGACTGTCGTGTTCCAAGATTATATTTTTTTTGCTTATTTTTTATAGTAGCTACCTATATCAAAAATTAAAATGTTGCTACACAACTTAAAATGTCAATTAAATGATAACTACACACAGGTGACTTCAACAGCTTTTATACTTCTTCAACTGGCTCCAGCAGCAATACAACAGCTACTGGAACAAGCATCCTTCAGTCCTAGCAAATATCACTGTCTGATCTGAGTTCTAATTATTTTAAGGTTCGGTCGATTGATCTCTATGTAAGATGGCTGGGTTGTCTTCACACTGTCTTCGGTTGTTTGGGATCAGTGCGTGGTGGCAGGCTGCGGCTGGCTGGTGAGTTGTAAGCGTCAGTCGTCAGTATTTTCTGGTTCGGAGGTTGAAATAGGTCTGCAGTGATACACGAACGAGTTCAAGTTTCTATCGTCGACAACCAACTGACAGGAAGTACCTACGGCGCAATCGCATCTGCAAACATACAAATTAACATGTACATAATCATCGCAATTTCTGCTCAGAGCACGCAAGTTATACAAAAAAAGAAGTCGGTAGAAAAGTAGGAGCTGGAATCGGGTTAATAAAATAGATAAGAATCGGGGAAAACAAATGAAAATCGGCAGAGACGAACATTGCGGAAAACAAATGGAAATAACTAATGTTATTTGGGGAAAACAAGTGACAATCGAAGAAACAAATATAAAATCTAACCAAGTTTGAGAATTAAGACAGTTAAATTATTAGAAGTAACTCCTTGTCTGAGTTGGTATTTCTTTTTGGGAGTCTTCAAGTCGAATTGAATTTGTGTCTCATAAGGAAGTTTGCTTCAGGTGAAAAAGTGGCCAAACGTTTGTCTATCTTGGTTGAGTTCGATTTCACTGTTTAGTTATCACGTGCTCATACATAGCTAACAAACAGGGTATGCATGATGGATGCAAGCATATCATACAGAGATCTCGATATATCATGCAATCATTCTATCGTGCCTAGTCGGGAAATGTCGGTTTGAGGCGCATTGTACAGCCAGTGAAATTAAATTTTACCTACCCACCTGAATACTTGTCCTACATTTCTGCACAGGATGTAGTAGTTACGAGCCCCATGTGTAAATATACTAGATCTTACAAGATAATAAGATTCTACATTCGTCATCTAAACTGCAAAGGTGTGGTGTGGAACTCATTGCTACCGAATCATTGTAGCATAGTAGAATAGTAGAAATATTAGTTACCGAAGAAACGCAGAGCACTTGGCGGTGAAATATGATCGAGCGCAGGTTTGCACGCTGCTCCGGGACAGTGAACATTTCTCTCTAGGAAGTGACTTTTTAACCGACTTCAAAAAAAGAAGGAGGATTTCGATTCGACGGTTTCGATTTTTTTTTGGTGTTACCTGTGAACTTTTTAATGATTTTGATGGTATTTTTTATTTGACAGCTGGTGCTTCCCATGTGGTCCCATTAAAATTTTATCAAGATCTTACTAGTTTTTGAGTGATCCTCAATAATGCATATTTAATTGTTGTAAGTTGAAGGACAAGGGACTCGCCGATTTAAATGGGCAATTAAACTAAACGTACGCGAACCAAATTTACCCAGAGATCTTACTTTTACTTAGGGCCTTATATGTATCGAAATATTAGTAAAATCTTAAAATCTAGTTGAACTAACAAAATTTTAATGTAAAAATATGATATGGACATGGCTCAAAATAAGAAACTACTAACAGACAGAAGCATTTAGAGAAGATTAGAAATACACATATAAATTATACTACACACGCACTACTCACACACACACACACACAAAAACACACACACATTATTCAAAACAGCATTATTAAGTTACGTTAATAAATTTTTAAATAATTTTAAGAATGTTTGGAAGAGAAACTGTCTCCCCGAGACAGGGAGGAATCCTAGTGGGGATCTATTGCTAAATCCTGGTTAATAAGTCTCTGCATAAATAAATAAATAAAAAAGATTTATTTGTATTAATCTGATCAAGATTTCCAAAGATAAAGCAGTGAAGTCGATTTTTTAAACTTTGCTAGCTGTTAAATTATTATTAAAGTAGTCTCTGGGTAAACCACACTCGCTGAGCCGCCGCAAGGAGCGGCTTTCTCTCATTTGCAGTGCAGATGTTCGGTGAGCCACACCGACTCTCTTCCTTTAGAAGCAGGCTAGGTACTTACTCTGAATTTTTGATGTCCAGCGGGTCGTATTTAGTTTTAGGGTTGTAAACCAGCCACTGGCAAGCCGTTTGTTGTGGGCAGATATCTTTAACAACAGTGGGAGTTGTCGTTGTAACTGGCGATGGCGCTGGGGTTAACTCATCGTGCACTGCTCGCTGAAATTAAATTATGGAAAAATTATTGCCTTGAGCTCTCCGAGATAGCTGCTACCACATAATTGCTCACATACTTATCGATAAATTGCCTTGGTAGCAATAATATGTCGATAAATATGACTCTTAAACTATCCTACTACCCTAGTCCTACTTCCTATCCTATCCTACATATATTATAAATGTGAAAGGTTGTGTGTGTGTGAATGTTTGTTACCACGTATCTCCGTAACGAATAAACCGATTTTGATACAATTTTGAATGTAGGATCCGGAATAACATATAGACTACCTACTTTTTAACTTCTAAAGAACGCGAGCGAAGCCGCGTGCAGCGGCAAGTAATATTATAAATATGAAAGGTTGTGTGTGTGTGAATGTTTGTTATCACGTATCTCCGAAACGAATAAACTGAAATTTAGAATGTAGATAATTTAGGTTCCGGAATAACACTTTGGTTACTTTATTACCGACTTCACAAAAAGAGGAGGTAATCTAGTCGACTGTATTATTTTTTATTTGTGTTACCTCATAACTTCCTTCCACGTGAACCGATCTTGATGTTTTATTGTTGTTAGAAAGCTGGTGGAAGCCCCTTGTTCCTATTTAAATTTGATCAAGATCTGATCAGTAGTTTCTGAGTAATCGTCAATAATGCGTGTCTAATACATTTTATTTTATCAAGGTTCCGAAGTTAAAGCAGTGAAGTCGGTTTTTTTAAGCATTGCTTGCGTTTAATTATCATTTTAATTAATTCGGGCGAAGCTGCGGGCATGTTTTTTATAAAGTGTAAATACATTCTAAAGGAATTTAATATCTGCATAGGAAGAGTAATAAAACAACATCAAAATTTATAATAAAACGCAAACAAAAACCGACATCACCGCTTATATTTTCGTATTGGCTGGATCGATTTCGATAAAATTTATATGGGACCACATCTGAAGTAATCTCTAGTAAACAAAAAAAAACATCAAAATCGATTCATAATTGGCAGAGTTATGTACAAAAAAATAAACATACATTCGAATTGAGAACCTCCTTTTTTTAAGTCGGTTGAAACATACTCTAAGACAATCAGTCAAACGTCATCGATTTATGGATGACATAGCTGCAGTTCGCTCGAAGCGTTTGGCTTCTATGTTTATCATCCTTATAGCGAAGGATTGGAACTCATTGTCCACGTCTTTATTCTCCGAACGGTTAAATCTGGGTGTCATCAAGTCTAGAGTTGATAGATATCTTCTATGTAAGCATGTTCTCATGTGAGAACATGCTTTACCACTATCTTACCTGATGGAATGTTCAATCAGATAAGATAGTGGTAAATCCTTGCCTATATTAATGCTAGATTAAAAATAATAGGGGAAAAAAAATTAAGCTTCGCATGGCACTTGCTGAATACGCATTTGCATTTGACCACTATTTCACGTGACGGAAAGTGATGATGCGGCCGAAGATGTGACATTCTTGCCTAGAAGATACCATACCGTTCGGGGAACAAAGGCGCAGGCAATGAGTTCCACTCCCGCGCTGTTCGGATGATGAACGTAGAAGCGAAACGCTATGAGCACTTTTTTATAGGTTTTGTTATAGGTCTCTATCATATTCCCTATTTTTCAACTGACTTCTTATACCTGTGAGACGATGGTCAAGATACGGCTGTGTTCACAACTTGGGTAGTGGGGCGTAGGTACAAAGAGTAGGTACAAAGTTACTGTCAATGGAACAATAAGAAAATTGATTGCTCAAAGAAACTCGAATCAGTATTTTTATCAGCTCAAGCTGTAGATAACATTGTGTAAAGGGCAATAGAGTTATCATTACCATACACCTAGTGCGTCAATGCATTGTAATAAATTGATGTACTATCAAGCAGTGTAATCAAGTACCTATCGATGTTGTTTTGTAATAAACTGCCTATAGGTTTTTATTGAGTGCGCGTACGCCTTCTAAGTAGTTAATCGGGCTCGATTCCCGCCAGGGACACAAGTTTCCTTCCCAAGGAAATTTTGTGACTCTGGTTCTGGTTGTGATTGTTTGTATGGTGTAAATGTTTCGGGCACCCGCGACACAAGTCATCAAACTTAGTGTGGGGCTGTGAGTGTTAAAGTAATAAAAAGAATATTCATCCTGGTTATAATATCTTTGGGTGATGGTGAGTCATTTATACAATATAAATGACTCACCATCACCCCATCACATTATACAATACATAACGTACTATTACGATGATATGTTGCATCATGAGATGGCATCCCGAGGCCTCGGTAAGTTTTAAAGGCCCCAGATAAAGAGAGCAAGGCCAGTAGAAATGTCCACTATCAGGAAGCGGTTCAAATCAAAGTTTAATTAGGGGCGTCCCAGAAACACTCTGTTATCGTTTATCAAAGCCTCGGGCCGACTCGACTTTATCTATTAGCGGAATCGTACGTTCGTGTACGCACGCCCTTGAGCGTATCCGTTTGATTCCCAGTTTCACAATCATTTAAACCATGAATGAACGTTCATTCATGTAATACGTATTACAAATTGACGGCGCAGTGGGTCTCTGCCCTCCGTGTCTGCACCGTGGGTCCTGGGTTCGATTCCCGAGTACAATTTTCCTTCCCAAGGGACATTTCTGCTTTTGGTTCCGGGTGTGATTGTTGTGTGATGTAAATATTTCTGACACCCATGCAGCCCGACATAAGTCATCGAACTTAGTGTCGGGCTGTGAGTGTGAGAGCGTTTAAATAACAAAAATAGGGTGTGTCATAAAGACACAATAGAAGTGAAACTTTTGTATTACAGGTAAACATTTTAATTATTCATCACAATGCTTACCCCCACCACTTTTCGTCACCCAAAAAGTTGCAGATAAGAATTTCAAAGCCCTCCCATAAGAAGATTCACTTCAAAAATTAAAAAAAAAAGCGTTATCAAACAATTCTGTTTCATAGGTGAAACTGTTTTCGACGTAAAATAATTTTATTTTTATTTATTTGGTAAACCAAACAGCCTTCTTACAAAATAAGTCAAAAATATGTATACTTAACTACGTACGTACGTAAATATATATACCTACAATGTTATGGCAGTAGCCTAATAGTAAGTACTTGCCAAGTACTCAACCATAACTACTTGGATAGGTCACTTACTCGTAAACTGATAATTTGTTCACGATGTTGACAAGAAACACTGGGACAGCGCGTGGAAAATGTTTCAAAGATAAGACGCAATTATTTCGGCGCAAACAAACAACGAATTAGTACCTAGGTGGTCAACGACCGACTCCCGCCCATGGCCGTGTGTTACATGACTTGTTTACATCAGTGGCGCATCTATACCACAGAATATTACAGTACTTCATACCTATTTGAACAAAGACTACAATGTATGGTAATAATAATAGTTCAGAAGTAGGCCAAACGTTCCTCAACAGCACGGAATGGAAGCGGTAGTGGTACAAGGTACTGGTAATATATTTGTTAATATTACGGACGGACAGCGAAGTCTCAGTAATAGGGTACCGTTTTTACCCTTTGGGTACGGAACCCTAAAAAAGTAATTCATAACTAAGCACTATAGACATATAGGATATATATATATATACATTTTGGAGTGTGTCACGGAATTGCATAATCTTATTCCCCCATTCCCTGCTTACTATCGGACAACCAGACAATCAGCCATATGTCGCATGGCTGATTGTCTGGTTGTCGTTTTATCGTTGATATTCCAGTGGTACGAAGCCTTTTGCTTCCACTTTTTTTATACGTACTGCTAATGAGTAGAACTCTTTACCCGAGGCTGTGTTTCCCGATAAATACAATCTGAGAGTCTTCAAATTTCGAGTGGACACATGACTTCTAGGCTAGCGTGCTTCATCTTCGACCACATCGTCACTTTCCATCAGGTGAGATAGATACACAGAATAATAACGCAAGCAAAGCTTAAAAAACCGACTTGACCTTTCTTTTATTTTCGGAACCCTTGATCAGATTATTAAATCTGAGTCACAAGATACAGGTCTTTATGGTGGTTCTCAATTCAAATGTATGTTTTTTTTTGTATGTATGGTACCTCATAATTTGTAAGACCGGATCAGTAGTGTTTTAGGAATACTCAATAATAAGTATTTAATTCATTAGAATTGTGTGACCTGTATCTTGTGACTCGCGTGTGCTTTTACTAGGTTTCAAATAAGTTTTGGCATGACAAGTATTTTTAAAGGGCGATGTCAATAAAACTATTTTCAACCGCCTTAAAAAATGAGGTTCTCAATGCGACTGTATGATTTTTTTTGTAAGTATTTTACGCGATATCTCCGCCAATTAGGAATCGATTTGATGTTTTTTTTTTTAAAGATTAAATTATTCAGAGGTGGTCCTATATAGATTTTATCGAAATCGGTCAAGCCAATATATTTATAAGCGGTTTTAAGCTTCGCTTGCGTTTCAATTATCTTTTAATGTCTGATAGGCTAGCGTTTAATCACTATCTCACCTGATGGTAAGTGATGATGTGGTAGAGGATAGTAAACACGAACACACACGTAAGCTTTGCTTGCGTTTAATTACTGTTTAAACCTTCTAGCCGACTTCAAAAAAACGGAGAAGAGTTCTGAAGATAGAACGGTGAAATCTGTTTAACCGACGTCACAAAAGGGAGGAGGTTCTATGTTCGACTGTATGTATTTTTTTATGTATGTTCACTGATTTCTCTCCCATTTGTAGACCGATTTTAAAAAATCTTTTTTGTTTGGAGGTGGTCCATATAAATTATATCGAAATCGATCAAGCCAAAACAAAAACATAAGCGGTGAAGTCGGTTTTTTTTAGTTTTGCTTACGTTTAAATTATTCGAGCTTTACTTGCGTTTCAATTATTGTGGACTTAGCTCCTATAGATTCAAGAAAAGAAATGTACTTTGATTAATATATTCTATTAAGAATGCAAAGTGTATGTGAACATAATGTAATCATCATGTGTTATTGTGTGATTGATGTGTGTTCAGTGTGATGCAATCTTTTGGAACTGAGACGCGCGCGGTCCGCCGGCCAGCCGTAGCGTCGGCAAACACGCGGCTCGCATATGCTAGTTGTGTTTTCGACTCGAAAATTTCGAGGATCTAAAGATTGAAAATGATGACACAGTTGGCTATGGATAACGAATCTGGAGATCCAGGAATTATATTGTCAAGAGATCTTTTTGACGAGTTTAGATTCGCTCAAAAATACAAAAAATAAAATAATATATCTAAACATTATTATTAAAAGGATTACAACCATAAAACATTTTCGTGTATTTTCATAACCCTATGATAGATCGTAGAAATAACATATTTTTAATTAATATTCACAACTTTTTTGCTAACGTTACTTGAGAAATGTCTTTTTCGATCTATTCCGACAAGGCTCTATCCCATTCTCATAGCGCGCGGATATAATAAGGTTACATTTATTAAGGTGATAAGGGGTTGGGTTTGAGAGTTCTTTTGTTTTGTTTTTAATATATGAATTAGATTATGTAAAATTAATGAGTACCGTAATATTATATTTTCGACAGGGATGGATAAAGATGACAGACACGGTAGACGCGATCTAGCATGAAATATATCTCTTTGAGGAGTCGGCTTTTCTTGACAAGTACAATATAGAAGTCTTTTATAACTTTCGTTTTTACCGGTTACCTACAACATGTTTATTTATTAATAAATCAATCATCAAAAAAAAACTGATGAAAAAGAGACTGATTGATTCGGCACATGACCAAAATGCTGGTTTGTATTTGGGGCAGAGAATAAGCCTTGCTATACAGCGTGGTAATGCAGCAAGCATTTTGGGAACTTTGCCGAACATTAAAGATCGTCTAAACCATCTTTAACATTTCTTTTTATAATTTGTATATTAATTAATTAATATTTATCATCAAAATAGATTCATAATTGGCGGAATGATCGCGTAACATATATACAAAAAAAACATACAGTCGAATTGAGAACCTCCTCCTTTTTTTAAGTCGGATAAAAAAATTGGGGCTAGCTTCGCTTCAACCCTTTATTTTTACTACTTCTTTGTACTGGTTTTAAACCATGATCTAAACAAAATTGTTACATATAAATTCAGCAGATATGAATAGTAATTATTTTTTTTAATCTGCACTTCTCCACGCATCATTTCTTCCATCCATGCAATTGCAAAAATGCATTAAAAACTAAACCTTGCTGACACAAATGCAAATAGTAAAAAAATGCGACAGATATCTAAAAATTTGCGAGCTGCCAGGCTCGCTACAGAGTCGCGTTAAACGTAATATATTTGCTATTTTTAAATTACTTCAAAAAAAGGGGGACGTTCTCAATTCTACAGCATTCTTTGTATGTGTGTTACCTTATAACATTTTTTTTAAGTGAACCGATTTTAAATATTTTTTTTATTTGATAGTTGGTCCTATTTAAATTTGATCAAGTAGTTTTTGAATTATCAATAAATATCATAATATTATTTGAAGATGGAATTAATTAAATGTGTGAGAGACTCTTAGCGGTCAAATGTATACCTAACACAAAAAAAAAATTTAGTATAAAAATAAAAAAGAAATCGACCTCCATAATAACACTTACATACATTCGTGTTAAGAATACCAATATTCTGGTTATAAATGAAATACACAATTACCACACAATATAAACATACTTAATTAAATGTATGTACTGATTTTAATTGCACAATATGATAATATTATAATTAACATTGATTGATTCCTCGAAGCAAATCAAAGTTCACCTACTTTTGTCGACTCTCGAATCGGTTATTATGTCATCAATTTACAATAACACGCACTTTGAATATCAAAACTATAAACTGTGAGTAAACATTAAGTTCCATATAAACCGTTTGCATTATCACTGATCACACCGCCAATACTGTTTAGCTGATATCTCTTGAACCCTCTATGACATCGGTACATATTCATGAAGAAATCAGAAATCAGAAAATATTTAGTGTCAACTGTGTAAACAAGATGTAACTAAAAACATTCAGAACCAGGCAGTTTGCAAATTACCAACCTACAACAAAATGTTTAGATTTTACTAAAACAAGATATGAAATCATAAGGAAAGCAATCGGAAACTGATTGTACCGATGTTCAAGTAAATAAAGAATTTTGAATTTGAAAGTTATTACCTTAAGTCTCGGGTAGGGGACCAGGGCGTGGGCCAATGCGAGCACAGCGAAAAAAATTATAAAACGTTTCGACATCGTTGCACAATTACAAAGCACAAACTTTTAAAACCTGATACTTTTCGCGAAATAAATAATTAGGTTCGCGCAAAGACGGAGCGTATCGAAGTGTTACCGCGCAGTGCCGCCGCTCGGTTTTATGTAGGCTCGGGACTAGGGAGGCGTGACGCGCGCCTCGTCGAGCGTCGTCACAATCCTAAATCACGGCGTACTACGCGATAAAATGATGATTTATTTGTAATTATTACTATATTGTCAATGGACCTGTGATACCGATAGCGGACCGCACACACCGCGACGGTCATAGTGCTCCAGATTGTATTTTATTCTTCATATTAGGCAGCTATTGTATATTCTGTGGCTTGATGCAGTAGCGCGGTACACATTATCAATATAGGTACAAGTATTCCGTGACATTATTTTTACCATTTTGTTTATTACTAAATTGATGCCAGTTCACTTGATTTCTAAGGTGGTCTATTTTTGAGACATTCTGTGCAATATTTTTGACACTATTATTAAACAAAACAAACAAACGCACACTCACAGCCCCACACTAAGTTCAAAGACTTGTATCGTGGGTGCCGGAAACATTCAAATCACACGCACATTACACCCAGAACCAGAAGCACAAATAACCCATGGGATGGAATTTGTGCTCCTGCCGGGAATCGAATCCAGGACCCACGGCGCAGAGGGCGGATACCTGTCCACTGCGCCTACTGGGTCGTATGTGTCGTATGAAATCCGTAAGACTGAAACTCTATATTTCTGTTTGGTTATCTTTTTCATGGCTGGAACGATGGATAACTTTTTTACCCGACTGCCATGAAAGGGCTATGTTTTTCGCTCTTATCTTGTATCTATTACTATAAGATTCTTTGTCCTGTCATACTGATTCACTGACTGACTGACTGACTTAGATACAACGCACAGTCTAAACCGCTGATCGTAGAGAATTGAAATTTGGAGGGTACATTTGTATTAGTACGTAGGGGTGTACTAATAATGGGACTCTCGGAAATTCTACCTCGAAGAGGGTTAAATGGGGTTAAAACATTTGTATGAAAGTTCTATGTTTTTGAACTTATAGCGATAGAAATTGGTATTTGAGTAGTACATTTGATAAAAAAAAATCAGTTATCAATATTTTTTGCCAGGGGTGCATTAAGGGGGTGCAATGGGTGATGAAAGTTCATGTCGAAAGTTCTTTACTTATGAAGTTACATTGATGGAAATTGGTATTTGAGTAGTTTTCAAATAGAGTTTAAAATAAAATAAAATATGTTTTCAATATTTTTGGCAGGGATGCATCAAGGTGGTGCAATGGGGGAATGAAAGTTCATATGGTTTTTTTTATTTATTCATGAAGTTAAATTGATGTAAATTGTATCTGAGTAGTAAAAATGAAAGTTAATTATATTAATAAGTCATTACAGTAAATTAGAAATAAGTAACGTAAATGTGTTAGTGTGTGTTACGTTGTAACGGATAAACAGATTTGGTTGAAATTTCTAATGAACATCGCTTATACTCAGGATTAACACATTTAGGCTTTTCAACTTAATTAACGTGGGCGAAGCCGCGGGTCACGGCTCGTGTTTGTAAATTTCTTTATAACCTCGTATCTTCCAAACGGCAGGATGGATTAAACTGTTAAAATTTATTGTTATATTCGTCTGAAAACCCAAGTGACCTTAGAAAGGTGTTTGAAAAAAACAATATGGCGGATTTTTGGCGCGAAAAAGTAATGCGTTAATAAAAAAAAATAACCGAACCTATCGACTAAGATATCAAAATGATGGCAATTAAAAGGGGATTACACAAAATTACAATAAAGTAGGTTTATATTTTTTGGAGCAGGGCTTTTGAATTTTTAGTAGATTGACTTGTTTACCAATATCGTAGTCAGAACCTCGTGGGAACCTGCGGGGCACATTGGGCATTGGGCATAATTATTATTGATCTTAGTAAGAACTCTTCGACTTCTTCAACTAAGTTTCTTTTCACACGCCTAACATTTATATGTACCTAAATAACTCAAGAGAGGTTTTTTTTTTACAATTTTGGCACTTTATAATATAGGTATATATACGCATTTAAGTGGTAAATCTACTAAATCTTTTTCATAATAGAAGTCCTAGTCACAGTCAAAGTCAAGTAGTCAGTCATAGTCAAGTCATGCCCTAGTGAAGTGGTAGAAACTATACTAGAACTTGCGAAAATCACGTTTTTCAACTTTGTATGATTTGCCAACACTTATGCACGTTTACTTAGTATTTACGGTTAATAATCCACCATTATTACACATTAACACTCGGAGCATCACAGGTTTTGGAAAATTATACAAAATCAACATTGCCATTTTTTCACTTTCGCGGCAAAACCCAGTTTTGCAGCGAATACAAAATCACTTGTTGATCACGTGAATTAATAGCCTACACTCAGGAACGTTCCCTAACAATTAACGGTTATTTATCCACCTTGATTACACATCTACGCTCGGAAAGCCTTCGGAAGCCTTCTTTAGGATGAGTGCGGAGCGCTCGCCGTCGCGTCCCACCTCGCATGAAGTAGAATGAAGCCGGCTTCGCCCGCTATTATCAAGTTAAAAAGTAGCCTATGTGTTAATTCTAGGTATAAGCTATGTACTTGGAATGTACATTCCAAATTTCATTCAAATATTTTCAGCCGCTAAAGCGAAAAGAGGGAACAAACATACACACTTGCACACTTATACACAAACTTTCGGATTTATAATGTTAGTAGGATAGTAGGATTAGTCTTCAGTGCTGCGTAGCTTAAGTTTTCACAAAATGACCTTCTATGAGTGTTTCTTCCGGTCGCAACTACGAGCAACCGGTGCAGCAACGCTGGCGACCGCGGCTTATTAACCTACTTCAAAAAAGGGTATGGTTGTCAATTCGTTGGAATATTTTTTTATATGTATTCCCCGATTACTCGAAAACGCCTGGACAGATTCGAGAATCTCTTTTTTTGTTTAAAATTGTATAAACATATACATCCCATTATAATTTGAATCCAAGATCTGATGAAGAGTTTCTGAGATATTTGCGAATTAGTTTTTGGAACTCGTATTTACAGTAAGTATTCGGATAGAGGTATTATGGATTTTATAAACAAATAATAAAAGAAACAACAATTATTGATATTTACCCAATTGTTCTTTTTGTTTTTTCTATAACATAAAAACTAATATTACTTACGTATAATTATAGCGTATATTATTGTACACCAAATAAAGTTAAGTTACAAAAAAAGCAACCTAAGTGAAATGGGCGGACTTATCGTTAAGAACGATCTCTTCCAGTCGAGCTTTGGATGGAGCGGCTTAGTGTGCGAGTTGAATTCGCTCAGGCCTATTATTATAACTGAATGACGACTCATTCTCCCGCGGTTGCATCACCCGTCAATAGTCCGAGTATTTCAGTGCAGTAGTACCGCAGATTAGTTAATAGTTACTTGTGTACCAATTCTAGTTGGTAGTGCAGTTGTTTATGTGCCGAGTTGCAAAGGTTAAAAATAAATTTACGCTGCTTCACGACCATTGCCTATGTACATTCTATTTAATTCGTTCTGTTCCAGTCTGGTAC
This sequence comes from Lomographa bimaculata, assembly GCA_948107665.1. Lineage (NCBI taxonomy): Eukaryota > Metazoa > Arthropoda > Insecta > Lepidoptera > Geometridae > Lomographa > Lomographa bimaculata. The sequence goes on from OX403597.1 coordinate 7,598,176, forward strand.
CCCAAACTGATCCACCACTATTTGTTATGAAAATAAATTTCCGGTCTGATCCACCAAACTTTTTCCATTCCGGTCGGCCTAAGGATAACAAAAAATACATATTCAAAACAACACAACTTTGTAATTCAACATTAATCGAAAAAATATAGCAAACCATTATGATTTGAGTTTTATCTCACTCTTCTTGAAAGTACCAGGGCAACATATATTATAAAGAGGTATAAATAATTTCACCCCAATTTTAAAATAAAACCTTAACAATAACAAAATACTACGATTAAAACTATCTAGCAACGTTCATTCAAATCCAATGAAAATAATACATTCTCTAATTATTATCCTTTTAACGCTAAAGTACCAGGGGGTCTATTCCGGGCATTGATTATCTTTACATCGACGACGTCGAAGTCGAACGATTTGGGTTAGTATCAAAATCCCCATTAGGTATCCCCTTTAATGGGGATTTTGAGACTTTTAGTCTCATAATCCCCATTACTGTGGAAATTTGGGGTAGTGGGGATTTTGACGCTAAAAGTCTCAAAATCCCCTTTAAGGGAAAATAATTCTATTTTTCATTACTATCCTTACCTTTTCATACGAACCATCGAATCAACTGGGGTCTATTCCGGGCATCGGTTATCTTTACAACGACGTCGAACTCGAACGATTTTATTTTTTTATGTATCAGCGTCTCAACTGAACTATCAACCGATCGATTGTCGTATCGAAGTCGCATCTATTCGAACAATTATAGTTTGACGACCAGAATAGACCTACTGAACTTTCAACCGATTGACTGCCGTATCGATGTCGCATCAATTCGACAATCGTAGTTTGACGACCAGAATAGACCCTGTAGGTCTATGATGGAGGTGTATATCATGCTAGGTACATTGCTTTATTTTATATCATTGAGAGAAGAGCCGAGCAAATCGCTCGCCTGATGGTAAGCGTCACGCTTGCCCATTAAGTGCAGTTCAGTGCCACCCAGAGTTTTAAACTTAATTCAAACTCTGCACTCGTCACCCTGAGATACTAGATGTTATTTTACTCGGTTAATACTCTATTTACCCGACTGCGTCAGAAAGAGTTATAAGCTATGTAAATTCCAAATTTTATCCAAATCCGTTCAGCCGTTAAAGCGTGAAGAAGGAACAAACATACTTATACAAACAAACTTTCGGATTGATAATATTAGTAGAATATTATAAATCCGAAAGTTTGTGTGTAAGTACGTTTGTTCCCTTTTTACGCTGTGACGGCTAAACTGTTTTGGATGCAATTTGGAATGTACATAGCTTATACCTAGGATTAGCACATAGGCTACATTTAAACTTAATGAATACGAGCGAAGCCGCGGGGAACGGCTAGTCTTAAATAAAAAACTTTAGTAAAAATACCGACTGAGAATCAGCAGATGAGTGAAAGGTTATCTATGAACGGTGATAAAAAATACCGAGATGTAAGTTCAGTTAGACAATGAGCGATGAAGTCATATCTCCTATGACGCGAGCTCTTCAAAGTACGAGAAATTCAAAGTAATCAGAAATATTTAGGTTTCTTATTACTCGATGGAAGACGCAAAGGAGGGTAATGTGTTTTAAGTCTGTGTATGTAGGTGTGTATGTAGGTGTGTATGTAGGTGTGTATGTTTGTTCATATGTGGCTCTCTAGAGAAGCGTGGGCCGATTTTGAAGGTTCTAAGGGGGCGTCAAATTATTACGTAAGGCATTTAGGCGGGGTGGGAGGGGGTCGAGCTAAACCTCACCCAATCTCAGGTGGGATGGTGGGGGTGTCTCAGCAAATATCACGTAATTTTTTTTTTGCAAGATACAGTGTAAAGTTCGTCGAGAAAACTGGTATTAATTAAGTAAAAAAAACTACTGAATTATAATTATGGCTAAATCATATAGTTAGTTAGTAGGGGTTAGACTTAAATAAAAAGAATTGAACAAAATGTGTGTAAAATAAATTCAACGCAATCAAGCACATATTAACTTATTTACATTAAATATACGCATTTCGAAAAATCTCACGTTTGTTTAGGGGAGGGGGGAGGGGGTCGAGCAACATCTCACGACATCTCACCAAGGGAAGAGAGAGGGGGTCGAAAAATCGCCAAAATCACCTCACGTAATGGATGCCCCCTAACGACAATCTATTTGTCTTAATCTTGCGAGTCAATATACTTAGCAAAACACAGCCACTATCTTGTAAATAATTAAAATATAAAAAAATACTCGAACTGTGTCAAGTGGGGTATCATTGAATAGGTATTTAAATGTAATTTTTGGGTTTATTTTACTATGTACATAATTTTTTAATTAACCTTTAGGATTTATAACTATGTATTTGAATTTAAGTTAGATTGTTAGGTTAACCATTCCCACTTAAATTTTATTTATTAAAATACTTCATGCAGAAATACTATGACATAGGAGGACTAAATGCTACAGCATTTTGTGCTAGTCATCCTGCTATTTCAAGAGATATTTCAGCGTGCAATAAATGAAGGAGGTTAGGAAACCTAAAATTAATTAAAAAAATACTTAGATGTGTTTTTTTATTCAAGATAGGCAAGCTTTTAAGTACTATCTCACCAGATGGTAAGTGACGATGTGGTTGACGATGGAGCAATAATACATAATATTATATACATAATTCAAAAATAATACTTAATATTATATACATATGATGATATCACAAACAAATAATTACATATAACTATAAATAGCAATGAGCAGAATTTTTTTAGTTTTGGGATAGGAAGATTTTTTTAAAGTGGAGATTTCCAAAAATTTTGAACGCCTGATGTCCACTGGCAACAAATTCCATAAACGAACTGATTGTACAGTAAAGCATTTGTCGTAGAACCGTGTAGCTTGCACTGGGATCTGTAACTCAAGAGTTTCTGAGGAGCGTAAGGATAAAGAATGAGAGGATTGTAGGAAAACAAAGAGCTCCTGGAGGTAGGAAGGAGTAGAAAGATGAAACAGGGCGGTGTAGAGGAGAGATAACCATTTTAACTTATTTCTAAATTCCGACAAATGGTCATATTTGCGTATTCCAAATATGAACCGGATACGGAAGTACCATTATTTATTTCAAATGACCATTAGAATATATAAAGATTTACAGTTGATTAGCAACCATTTTTACTTATAATAAAGCAGTAATAAAGTTCTTATATAATCGTATAATAGATATTAGTGTAGTATAAGAAAAGTAAGTTCTCTTTTACAAAGTCTTGTTTTTTAATACATTACAATTTATAAATTAAATTTGTTTATTTTGCTGTTTGAAGCGGAAAACGTTCTAGTACAAATTCGATTATAAAGGACATAATATACAAAGCGTCCGAGCCGCGCGGCCGATCGGCGACTCCTCCCCTCGCGCTGCCGTTGTGTATACTGCCGTCAATGAAAAAGACGTAACTGCAGTTTTGATAAAATTGAGTTATACAATGTGTAACAGAAAGGTGTAGTAATACTCAAGTCACACATCTAGGTAAATGTATGGAGTCAAACAGGAACTTCTGCATTCGCGGCAGCACCAATAATATTGAGTTATGATGAATTAGAAATGAAGTTTCTAAAAAAATATGTAATTTGCAACCCTATTTCATCAGCTATACCACGTTCTACACCACGTAGCCTTTGGACCTAGACGTCTGACAGTGGTGGCCATAACAAAGGTCAAGGTCACGCGCAAAATGGTCACAGATGTAATCGTAATGTTGGCAAAATAAATCTTTTTTAATTTTTGTACGGCACAAATATGTCCTATTGCCGCTCATGTAACTGTAGGGTTGTCAAAAGTATTTGAAAAATATATTTTTTGTATGGAAAAAATTATGTCTGATTTCGACTTTCGTTCTCTGGCAGACGATTCCTGGCACGATACACATACACACCACCAAGTATTACTACACCTTTTTTTTACAGGTTGTATATGTTATCGGAATCAGGAAAAATAAGCGCATCTACTATTATTTTTTTAATTTCAAAATATTCATACCCAACCTTCTAAATCTAACTTTAATTTAGACGCATCTTCTACAAGTCATAACATACATAATAATTAAACGCAAGCAAAGCTTAAAAAAACTGACTTCACCGCTTTATCATCGGAACCTTGATCAGATTTAATGTATAAACACGCATTATTGACAATAACTCAAAAACTAGAGATCAGATCTTGATCAAATTTCAATGGAACTACATAAAAAGCACCAGCTTTCAAATAAAAAAAGAATCATCAAAATCGGCTCACAATGAAAGAAGTTATGAGGTAACTTTTGAAGTCGGGTAAACGAGAACATCGTCAAAGTACGCATTATTCGTCACAAAATAGACATTATTGACGATATTTTAAGAACTACTGATCAGATCATGATCAAATTTAAATGGGACCAATTAGAAAGCAACACCTTTCAAACTAAAAAAAAATGTTCGAAATCGGCTTACGTGGAGAGACGTTATGAGGTAATACTAGAGTACCTCCTTCTTTTTTGGGAAGTCGGTAAAAAGCAAAGACATTTCTGATGTATATACCTAACTCAATTTATCAAAAACATACTTACGTCGTTTTCCTTATGACGGCAGTAAAGGGCGCACGCATAGAGATATAGTTTCTTTTAGTATCTGTGATCTGTGGGCGCGCGTCTCGGGCGCTTTGTATATTATGTCCCTATAAATGTTGAGTTCAAACTAAGGTTACACGTGCTCCTTTTCTCCAGACTTACCTAGAGATAAATAAAATCGGCTCCTAATATTTTTTCTTTTGTGAATAAAGTCTAAATTTCTGAGAAATTGGAATACCTAGAATTTGAACGCCTCGATTGGTTCTACATTTATTTGAAAAGGGCTTTGAACCTTGGCGGATCTCTAGTTTTCCGATACCAAAAATGTTGAGAGATTTTAGATGGGTATTCATTACTTTTGAAGTAGGCGTAAGTACAATCTAGAAGTCTTTAAATCTCGAGTGAACAGGTATCTTCTAGACAAGTATGCTCCATCTTCGACCACATCGTCACTTTCCATCAGGTGAGATAGTGGTCAAATGCTTGCCTATCGAGAATAAAAAAAAAATAAAGTCGTAAAACACGGAATAACGAAGAAGTAAAAATATTGAAATCACATATTGAAAATACTTTGCAAGAACATAATTATATACATTGATGAGTTGATCGACCGTTTCTTACTCGTGGACCTATTTATTTAACAGGGAATGATTTAAATTTATCTTGTCCAATTTTTTGTGGTTTTCCCCGATATTCATTAAGGCTTTACTTCCTCGATACTCATCGACGTTCACATTATTTCGTTCAATAAGTATGTAGATTTTTGTTGTCGATTTCACATGTTCGATAAGTATATAGATTTTTTACCGACTTCCCAAAAAAGAGGTACTCAAGTAGACTGTACTGTATGATTTTTTATTTTTTTTATTTATGTTATTCTTCATAACTTCTCTCCACGTGAGCCGATTTCTTCTTTTTCTTCATTTTGATTAGTTTAAAAGATGTTGCTTTCTAATTGGTCCCATTTAAATTTGATCAAGATCTGATCAGTAGTTCTTGAAATATCGTCAATAATGTCTATTTTGTGACGTATAATGCGTACTTTGACGATGTTCTGGTTTACCCGACTTCAAAAGTTACCTCAAAACTTCTTTCGTTGTGAGGCTTTTGATGATTCTTTTTTTATTTGAAAGCTGGTGGATCAAGATACGGATTATAAAGCGGTGAAGTCGGTTTTTTTAAGCTTTGCTTGCGTTTAATTATTTTAGTCGTATATCGAAAACGTAAAAAATCATTCATCTCATCACCATTTCGAAAAATACGCGAGGTCAGCTCAAAGAGTCTCTAGTTTATTCGTAGGTATTTATTTATTTATTTAATTCTTTATTGCACAAAGAGTACAAAAGGTGGACTTAATGGCATTCTCTACCGGACAACCACACATGGTAGACGAGAAGAGAGGTGTAGGTGTGTATCAAAAAGCTATAGAGAGGGAGAGAGACAAAAGAAAGTTAGATGATTAGTTAAAATTACCAAAAGAACATTAAATAATTATGTTTGTTGGGTAGCTAAAGTGGGCATGCGAACTTACTTGGGAAGTCCGGCACACCACCTCGGGGTTGCGTCCATGTGCTTATATCCAGGGGGTGATGATTCCAGCTAGGGACTAGGTAACAACACTGGGACCTCGTGTCCCGCGGTAGGTATATAGGTCGCTGTTCAAGTTTTTCTTTAAGCTAGTCACAATATCGCAAAACACAGCACAGTTTATGTTTTTGTTGATAAGGATCGGTCACTCGCGACGCGATGGCTAAGTGCGTGACCACACCAGCCCACAAAGTTACATGCACCTTGATACGCAAGTGCATGCGTGTAGTTATCTCAACGAGCGTGCACGCAAAGCCCGCCAATGGGTCAATGGCCGACAAAACGACACCCAATGTCGCGCCACACTCGCTACCAACACACAAAAAATAGACAATTGCTTGTCTATGTGAGGGCACGTTCAAAAATTACACTTTTAGTTAGCATAACTATCCTAACAAAAACAAAGGACGGTTTCGGTACGAAACATACCGCTCACCTTAAATGAACGTAATTCATTTAACACCTAACTCTACAATATGTTAGATCCTTTCAAAAGCTCTAACTCTTAAGTAAATATCTTACCTAAACTATACTAAGAAACTAATGTACGCTTCGAAAACAATTACTCTAAGGGCAGTTTGCATACTTTGACAACAGCCCTTTTGAAAAGACTCTTGCCGAATTGCAAGGTCACAACTCTCACTTTTTTATCAGACCCAGGATGGAGTGCATGCACACGAGCGAGCCTCCACTGGAGTGGAGGTAAATTATCATCCACTACGACAACAATGTCACCCACACAGATGGGAAAACCACGATCAGTATACCATTTGCTACGTTGTTGTATCTCGTGTAAATATTCGCGACTCCACCGTTTCCAAAAGTGCCGGACACATTGTTGTAACCAGCGCCAACGAAGAAGTCTTCCTGGATTCGCCTCTGTTAGGGGAACGTCGGGTATTGCATTAAATACCTTTAAACGAGCAATTCTTGTATATATATACAATCTGAATCTCGGAAACGGCTCCAACGATTTTTATGAAATTTAGTATGCAAGTGGTTTCAGGGGCGATAAATCGATCTAGCTAGGTTTCATTTTTAGAAAACGTCGAGCAAAGCTCGGTCATCCGGGTACTAGTAATAAATATACATAAATGATTACATATATATATCGGTGTTTAGTTTATCGTAAACAGTTCAAAGTCCATTTCATTCATGTTAATCTATCTCATATATCAATGAGCAATCGTTCCACGACACTGCGCAAACAAGTTAACGTAAACATTGCTCACATTGTAGGTAGGTAATCATTTAAAGTACCTACTTGTGGCACGTGACTACTTGTATCTATAATGTACGAGGAAACTCCCTGAACCATTCTAATATGATATCATTGAAAAAAAACTTTAATACGTGATTTTCAGACCTATTTCTTTTCACTTTTACAATTTGAGTTTCAATAAATAGAGCCAAGAAAATAATGCCTTTTAACCCTATCATGGCGAAGCAAAAAGGAGAGTTATGATTTTAGCACCGTATGTACTCGTATGTTCATATTGTCAAAAGTAATGACTCTGTTGGATCAAAAGAGTATCGTTGAATTCCTGACTTTCTGCGAGTGACATAAGTTTTTTACCGACTTCAAAAAAGGATGCACTATGATGAGGTACTATGTTCGACTGTATATAGTTTTAATTTTTTTCGGACCGATTCTCAAAATTATTTTTTGTTTGCTACATTATACTTTAGAGGTGGTCCCACATAAATTTTATCGACATCGATCAAGCTAAAACAAAAATATAAGCGGTGAAGTCGATTTTTTAAAGCTTTGCTTACGTTTAAATTATAGTAATAAATAAAACAAAATGGCGCCGGTACTCCTCAATAAAGCTAAAATTGATAAATCCGTATACTCAAAATTAATATAGCTCAAAGTATAATTTCAAATATAAATAACACAATGTGGTAAAGAACAACGTAGAAGATATTTTATTGTTTCGAATTATAGCAAGCGATTTAGTTTAGTTAATTATACATACATGTGTAAGTAGTATATTGTATTTGTTTAAATAAATATATTTTTATTTATTTTTCAAATTATTTGATCTAGTTTATTTATTCTAAAATCAATTTATTTTTATGTACGCGTATCTTTTAGCTGCACGCCCAAACACTTTTTTTACACGCCCAGGAAAGCTGGTAGATAATGCTTCATAGCATTAAGCTATTCCTTGTACACTGTTATGTGCTAAAGTATTAAATAAATAAATAAATAGATGTACGAGAGTGGCTAAATTACATAGACCTAAGTACTATGCCACAATGAAAGCGGACACATGGAAATATAAATCTTACGTTCGGAAATTAGCTAAAGCTAATTAAATAGCCGCGATATGTGGCGCTTATTTATGCGCGAAGTATTGGCGTAATCGCCTTTATCTTTACACCCATTTTAATGCTCTGTTAACTGTTTATTTTAATGTTCTATCCATATAAAGAACTAGCTGAACCGCCCAGCGTTGCCGGGGTAAAAAAAATCATACACATAAATGCTTTCACACTCACTGCCCCACACTAAAAGTACTATGACTTGTGTCGTAGGACTACTAGGACTTGTGTCGTAGTAAGTGGCCAGTTAGCAAATATTTCTCCGACTTGTCTTACGAATATTATGATTTCGACACCCAGAAAGTTTGTTTCTTTAACATTTAACATTGTTAAAGAAACAAACTTTCTGGGAGTTATTCTTGATTCCCACCTAAATTGGAAAGCCCATATTACCAAAATCAACAATAAAATATCCAGATATTGTTATGCCTTATCAATATTGACCAGTATAACATCAAAATCTGTAGCTACAAATGCTTACTACGGGTATGTATATCCTCAATTAAGTTACGGTATAATCTTTTGGGGCAACTCTGTTGACGTACAATCTACATTTATCCTACAAAAGCGCTGCCTTAGAAATATTTATAATTTGAAAAACACAGATTCGCTACGCAACATTTATAAATATGAGAAATTTCTAACAGTGACAGGTATTTATATTCTTGAAATCTGCACTTTTGTCAAAAATAATGAAGGTTTCTTCAGTAAACAATCAAATAGAGCCGATAGCTTACGTGATAAGCACCGATTTAATATTTTCGTGCCTCAAATCAACAATACAATGTATTACAAAAGCTCCTATGTCAGTGCCATTAGGATTTATAACAGTTTACCGTCTTATTTAAAATCCATCAATGGTAATAAATTTAGGAGCAGTCTTAAAGAATGGCTAGTTAGTAAAGTTCATTATAACCTCAATGAATTTTTCGATAACCACTAAATAATAGACATAAAGTATGTTTCATATAATTGTTTCTTTTAAAACTGTTTTTCACACTTTCACTGTTTTTTAACATTAAATCCATGTGTTGTTTTTTATTGTAGTTAATGTATTGTTATTATTTTATGTGTGTAGTTAGTTTAGTTGGCTTGTAATTGTATTACAAATAATATTGTACGTCCGAAATGGACAAACTGTTGGTACAAAATAATTACTGTAACATCCACCATGTACACAGTTATATACAATAAAAATGATTCTTATTCTTATTCGAACTAAAAACTAACATTTCTCCCAATAAAACATAGCCTATGATACTCAGCATTAGTGGAGCTATCTATTAGTCTAAGAATTTTCAGAATCGGATCAGTCGTTTCAGATTTTACCTTTTACAAAGAAACAAACAAATATTACCTCTTTATAATATTAAGTATAGATTAATAGACGTCTTAGATTAACGACATAAGGCACGGGCGTCCAAGAAATGTCAAATTTGACGTTTACATTACACAACACATTCATTCCAAATCAGTTAAAAAAATATTGTAACACATTACTGGCTTAAGCAATGATCTTCAAAACCGACGACGCGTCAGCTCAATTCGTAATTTTAGATTAAAATTGTCACTATAGCCCTTTGTGGAAATTATTCCATGTTTATCCATGTTCACTGCAATGCCCAGACCTTGTTCGAAGTGGCCATTGAAAATGCAGCGACCCGCGAACAGTCTATTCCAAGAATAACTGCTGCAGGTGCCAGTGATGTAATCAAGTGCAATGGAGTGCATAAAACAAGCTGGCACCAAGCGCACCCATATTCCTTCAAACTGGTTAAAACGCTGTTAATACCTCATTTATTTTTAACAAACAAACGCGTGCACATTCCCTGCCCCACATTAAGTTCAAAGATTTGTATAGTGGGCGCCAGAAACATTTACATCACGCCTTAGAGTATACAAAGGAATATATAATCTAAGCATCACGCACTCAATCACACCTACTTAGAACCAGAAACAGTAATGTCCCATGGGAAGGAAAGTTGTCGGTACTGCAGGGAATCGAACCACCCAGAACCCTCGGCGGAAAAGGCACGGGACTTGCCCTCTGCGCCATTTTGGTTGATAAAAAAAAATATAGTTTCGAGCAGCAAAAATTAGAGATCAGATTTACTCACGATGCCAACCAATTCTTCGAAAAAAAAAATATCTTTAATGATATAAATAGTTGGTAGTCATCTCGACCGCGAATAACTCGACCACGTGGTCGAGCCGCCATTTTTAATTATTACATTTTTTTTTGTGGGTCTGCTTCATCGAGTTAAAATACGAAAGGGTGAAAAATAAAACCTAACTACTGTAGTACCCGATGGCTTTGTATAACTTAAAACCAAAAAATAATATATCACATGTGATATATTATTATATTTTCAACAGACATCAAAAAAGGAGGTTTACAAAGAAAAAATCTACGTTACGCTGTAAAGTTTTTGTTATGCGACATCTCCGCCAATTATTAATCGATTTTGATATTTTTTTTTGTCAAATAGAGTATACTTCAGAGGTAGTCCCATATAAATTTTATTCGAATTTTATAACCGAAATATAAGCGATAAAGTCGGTTTTTTAAGCTTTGCCTGCGTTTCAACTATGGAGTATTATTTCAACTGATACAAATATCAAATTAAAACAAAATTTGACCAATTTTATTTCTTATATAATACTTTAAGGAGTACTTATAGATGTCGTATTAGCTATTTTAATTAGCTTTATTAGCAGTTTAAATAAAAAAAAACCTAGTCTTGCGAATTGAGACATTAAACGATACCATAACATTACTAAACCCTACTTTGGACTCTATATATAATGTATGTGTAACAGAAAGGTGTAGTAATACTCAAGTCACACATATGGCTACATGTATGGAGTCTAACAGGAACTTCTGCATTCGCGGCAGCATCATCAATAGCCTTTGGACCTAGACATCTGACAGTGGTGGCCATAATAAAGGTCAAGGTCACGCGCCACAGATGCAATCGTAGGGTTGACTAAAAATTTTTTTTTAATTTTTGTACCGATCAAATATCTCCGATTGCCGCACATGTATCTGTAGGGTTGTCAAAAGTATTTGAAAAATATAATTTTTAATTTTTGTACGGAAAATTATGTCCGATTTCGACTTTCGTTCGCTGGCAGACGATTCCTGGCACGATACACATACACAACACCAAGTATTACTACACCTTTTTGTTACAGGTTGCATAATATACTATGGACAATAATGACTCTATGTTTAGACAAATTAACTTAATAAATATAATATAGTATATAATAATATAGCCGTAGTCGGGTTAAAAGAAATGTCATCTGAGTGCAGCCAAATCACGTGCCAGAATTGCGCCAACATGATGAATGTCTCTAAAATTGTTGCGTCAAAATGTATAATTCGTTGTGTTTCATATTAAATCTTTGCAGTTTATAATATAGTATGTTTTTCTGTGACAGATAACGACTGTCAACGCTCATGAAATATTAATTCGTGGAAGAAATATTCTCACTCAAAGGAAAAACTACGCAGTAGAGTTTTGTTAATTCATTTTCCTGTTACATTTACGATTTTACATGAATATTAGTGAAACGTTTCTTTATAAAAATTCTATAAATACTCATTAATATTTATTATAATTTAAAGATAACTCATGTCACAGTGTTTGTGGTCGAACTCCTCCATAACGGCTAGACCAATTTTAGTGTTTTTTTTTATGTTTATTTTATAGGTTGGGAATAGCTCGTTAAGTATTTTTCACCCTCCAACCCGACCCTATTTTTTATCGTGATTTTAGTATTTTTGTATGAACTCTATACATATCCAAATAGTTTTTAGTGTGGCATTAAAATACTTATTACTATACGACCATGAACGTGAAAGAGGTTAAACACTTTTCCTAATCGTGGCATTGCAACGCATTCCGGTTAAAACTAGTATTTATATGTAATTCTTTGAAAAGAAAAAATAATTCTCTGATTCATTTGGATGTCTAATCTAACGGCAAATATTTCAGTGAAACAACTAGTGATGAAGCTATTAAAACAATTATCGTAAATAAAAATACAATCTAACTCGAAGTCATCAATTAGTGCGACAGATTAGAGAGCACGTGCGTCGCAGCACGGACCCAGCCGTATCTTCGTGCGAGCTCAGGGCCAGCCGTAGGCGTAACGAGATGAGAGCCCTTGAGAATGACACGATATGTTTTCGAGGGAAAAAAACAACCTGCTTACCTACACTTCTTTTTAAAATTTTCTGCGCACATTGATTTATGCCAATTAAAGAAGGAATACAATAATCATTTTATGAGCTTTTTGGTTTACTTTTAAAATGTCCTCGTGTCTTTATATTGATTGGTTACCTAACCTATCTTGTTGATATGACACGACCATTGGGCATAATTAAATCGAGTAATACATTTTGTAACAATAATTTAGTTATGATGGATTGATTAATTCACCTGTACAGTATTGCTTCGGAGTTGTTTTGCGACTAACGACCGGGGCAAGCGGCTTGACGTGCCGGACGTTGACATATAGATGAAACAATCCTTGTTAAGTTAAACGGGTCCATCTAAGTAATGGCCGCACACGTTACGATCGACCAGGCGAAGCGGATTGTTCTACGAGTGTTTGTGAACTTAGCGCTGGTTTATTAATCTCCATAGTTAAATAATATTAACAAAGATCTGAATACGCGTATATATTTTGATAAGCAGCTATTCGTGAAATTTATCTTCGGCCCTGTGGCCCTGCCCTAAAGCCGGCACAAGTCGGTGCCGCTATTGACAATACTCGCAGTAAAATTTAGAACTGACGGTTAACCGTGGCCAATGATCTTTGATCTTTGTCTTGTTTTATGTACAAACAGTTTAGTACTATTTCTTCGCAGAGGCCAGTTCCCGTCCCGTCTGCCACGAAAGAACCGATTAAAGAATAGTTAATTATGAGTGCGACGGCGGCGGCGGCGGACTGGACCATTGCCAGGTTTCTTGTTAATGCCCTCGGTCCATCACGAACGCACCCAAACAAACCCTGGCCGAGTTTACGACTCCACAAAAAACGAGTATTACGAGTTCGCCCGATTTCAAAAACAATAAGACAGTAAAATCGTGATAAATAAGGCTACAGATTTATGATGTCTGTCTGCTGGTCCGTCACGAGTTGACTCACCAAGTAGGTATTTTGAGATTTCCGATCAATTAGGTATAGGATATTTTTCATGGTGGTCCATATGATCGAAGGTGGTAGGCACCGATATAGGTGCTATGTATATTTACTCGTATATTGGCGGGCTATTTTCTCATGCTCGGCCTATATTGATACACTTTATCTACCGAAATAATCGTAGTTTACTAACATAAAAACCATAATTAAACGCAAGCAAAGCTTAAAATAAACCGACTTCACCGCTTTATCTTCGGAACTTAGATCTGATTAGATGTACTAAACACGCATTATTGACTATATTTCAAGAACTACTGATCAGATCTTGATTAAATTTAAATGGGACAAATTAGAAAGCAACATCATTCAAACAAAAATTTCAAAATCGGTTCACGTGGAACGAAGTTATGGGGTAACAAACATAAAAAAAAACCAGTCGACTTGAGTACTTCCTCCTTTTTTGTGAAGTCGGAAGAAAATGCGTGACCTTGCGCAAAAAATATAACGCCTCTATATTATGAATATGGTTAAAATCGTTAATTATCTAGGTTACAATCCCTTATGCATAAAAATAGGTGGGTGTGTTCGTAACGCGAAAGTTTTATAAAGTTATTACTTGTAGCTATTGGTATTCATTATTAGGAGTCTAGGCTCTAGGCAACTTATTGCATAATAAACTAAACGAAACTTAGAATTTTCATCTCAGACGTTTTTAAAATATCTAGATTAGCTTACAAAGTTAAAGCACTAAAAACTAAAGTTTTCTCGTAAAATTTTATATTTTATGACTCTTTCATCGATTTACATGGTCTACTTATTTTCCACTAGCCGTGCCCCGCGGCTTCGCCCGCTATTATGAAGTTAAAAAGTAGCCTATGTGTTAATCCTAGGTATAATCTATGTACATTCCAAATTTCATCCAAATCCGTTCAGCCGTTAAAGCGTGAAGAGGGAACAAACATACTTACACACTTACACACAAACTTTCGGATTTATAATATTAGTAGGATTGAATGAAACTGAATTTGCGGCTATAATTTGTAACAGTAGTTTGCCCCAAATAGAGATCTGGCGCCTACTTTTTTCCAAATACCTAGAGAAAATCTTTTAGGGTTTAGGGCTTAGTGGAACTGGGTTTCTTTTCTTAATCTATATATATATATATATATGAAAGTCGTGTTAGTTAAACTATTTATAACTCAAGAACGACTAAACCGATTCGGCTGAAAATTGGTGGGGAGCTTTGAACCAGGAGACGTACATGATACTTTTTAGGAATGTCACATTTTTTTTTATCGGTATATAAAAATAATTTTCTCATACGTTACTCGGATTTGGTAAAGGACTAGGCAAACATAAACATGAAGGAGATAATAATATAGTCACGTGTCATTGTAACGCATGCCAAACATGCCAAATTTCATTGAGGTCCGTTCGGCCGTTGCGCAGCGTGAAGAGAGGACTAACACATTTGCAAATACTTTCGGACTTATAATATTAGTGTGATAAGATCCAGTTTTTTTAAATTTATAAGTTTAATTGTAAGAGACTGGTTGCCCACAATACAGGGTGGGAACTAGAAAGCTTATTTGTTAGTTCAACGGCATATTTATATACCTATCTATATAAATAAACATAAAACATAAACGCTTTCACACTCACAGCCCCACACTAAGTTCGAAGACTTGGGTCGTGGGTGCCGGAAACATTCACATCACACACACAATCACAACTAGAACAAGAAACACAAATGATCCATGGGGAGAAAACTTGTGTTCCCGCCGGGAATCGAACCCGATACTCCTGCTTAAAAGGCGAATGCTAACCCGACTTAGCCAACGGGCAGTTCAAAAAAATAAGTCATAATAATAAAGTTGTCTACGTTGTTGTAAGTGCCCACTTGTTATTTTGAATATTAATATAATAATTATAATGAGATAGTTCCCGGAACTCAATAGGTCTAAAAACAATGACTTTGACCATGACCCAGTAGGCGCAGTGGACGGGTGTCCGCCCTCTGCGCCGTGAGTCCTGGGTTCGATTCCCGGCAGGAGCACAAATTCCTTCCCAAGGGATATTTGTGCTTCTGGTTCTGGGTTGTAATGTGTGTGTGATGTGAATGTTTTCGGCACCCACGATACAAGTCTTTGAACTTCATCGTCCTGAAGGACGACGACGAATAGAGGGCAGGAAGCGGCACCGAAAATGAGGCATCACTACCGGACAAGACACCAACCCAGGAAAGGTCGTGAGAGCCCCGGATGGGCAGACCCGGGCCAACTGACCCGAGACGGCCCAGGAGGGTGACTCCGACTGAGTACAGACACTCAAACAAACGAACCCAACAAGAGCAATTAAATTGCTCACCAAACTCCCTGGGAGTAATTGCTCCCAGCGCCCAGCCCAGGCAAAGATAAAGGATATCAAGGCCTAAACCCACCACGCCAAGAAGACAAGTGGAAGAAACCACGACGACGACGCTTCTGGTTCTGGGTGTAATGCGTGTGTGATGTAAATGTTTCCGGCACCCACGATACAAGTCTTTGAACTTAGTGTAGGGGCTGTGAGTGTGAAAGCGTTTGTTTGTTTGATGTCCTACCAAATTTTTATTTACCTATATAGATAAAAAAAATTACGATTTCGTAGTAACTAAACTCCATTAAAAGATGCCCACCACTTACATGTATATTTATTGCCCCTTAATATTTTTATTTATCGAGCGAAGCTAGATTTCTACGTTGACTTGGGTGGTACAGAACTTTGTCCGTCCGTCCGTCCATCTGTCAGAGGCATAATAATATAGCCATTGGAGAGAATAATTTCAAATTCTCAGAGAACATGGATCTAAAGCCGAAGGCATAGCTCAAAGCCAGAAATAAAATAAAATAAATATTACCTTATTAGTTAACTCAATTAGCTAAAACTAATAAGTAATTAGTCGGCTAGATCGTAATCCCATAACGGAACATGTAGATATGTTATATAGTAAGAAAAAAAGTATATTATCACAATACTTAATATTATAAATCCGAAAAATTGTGTGTAAGTATGTTTGTTCCCTTCTTCACGCTGTAATGGCTGAACGGATTTGGATGAAATTTAGAGTGTACATAGCTTGTACCTATGATTAACATATAGGCTATTTAACTTGATCGACGCGAGTGAAGCCGCGGGTCTCGGCTACTCCTACATCCTACTTAATATTATAAATCCGAAAGTTTGTGTGTAAGTGTGTAAGTATGTTTGTTCCCTCTTAACGCTTTAACGGCTGAACGGATTTGGATGAAATTTGGAATGTACATAGATCATACCTAGGATTAACACATAGGCTACTTTTTAACCTGATAATAGCGGGCGAAGCCGCGGGGCACGGCTAGTATATTATAAATGCAAAAGTTGGTGTGTTAGTGTGTAAATATGTTTGTCCCCTTCACGCTTGAACGGCGGAACGGATTTCGATAAAATTTTGAATGTACATAGCTTAATATACCTAGGATATTGGCTGCACATCTCACTGGGCGGTGGGCGGTTCAACAAACCAACGAAACTTGATCAACAATACTATAGGTAATGGGACTATTTGATTAACGGTTACCCAACAAAACATAATTAATTAGTTATCATTTGTTATTTTCCTTCGGGAAATGGAAAAAAACCTTTGAAGTATGACGCAAATTAAGAGATAAAAGACTTGCCCGCCTACGTACGAGGAATGAAATAGATAGATAAACTCTTTATTGAACACCTTAATTAAGACAAGAAACAAAACAAAATAATTATTTACAAAAAAAAAGTGTAACAATAGGCGGTCTTATCGCTAAAAGCGATCTCTTCCAGACAACCTTTGGATGGAGCGAAATTACGCAATAGAGTACGACGTCGGTGTTTAAGAAAACAACATTTTAAAGAGTGCATGAAATTAAGAATAATAAATTATAATATACTTAATAATAAGTAATGATAAGTACCTAATGATATAAAAGAGGAATGAAATACCTACTTACAAAGGAGGCATGGAATACCCAATACGTATTAGTACGCATACAGTTCTTATCACGCGTTACACCCTTCTCGGAAATGACTTATCTATCTATTACCCTATTGTAAATTTTGGTAAAGACCAATTTCGTTTCCTCTCAACTTTTTCCTGTGGAAAGTGGTATAAAATGTGTGTGTGGCACAGTGGCACGCAAAAACACATACACCCTTACAAATACACATCCAATCTTACTAATTTTATAAATGTGAAAGTTTGTGTGTGTGAATGTTTCTTACCACGTATCCGGAACTACTTAACCGATCGTAATGAAATTTGGTATGTAGGTAGCTTACACTCTGGATTAGGACATAGGCTACTTTAATCATCATCATCATCGGGTGAAGCCGTGGGGCTCAACTAATCTTCTAATATATAAAATTCTCGTGTCACAGTTTTCGTTGCCATACTCCTCCGAAACGGCTTGACCGATTTTGATGAAATTTTTTGTGCTTATACGGTATCTATGAGAATCGGCCAACATCTATTTTTCATCATCATCATCATCATCACTTTTCATCATTATCAACGCGGGTGAAACCGCGGGGCGCAGCTAGTAATAATATATGTGTGAATGTCCAGAAAATATATTTTTTTTGCATTCTTGAGAACCTGCGTGCATCGCTCAGATTTTTTTATAGAATACTAATAAAAAATCTGAGCGATGATGTAATATGAACATGCCTATTAATAAATAGTTGTTCATATTATAAGATTTTTTAATAGATTTACTCCAGATAAACAAGAGTTTAATGAGATATAAACAAGAGTTTAAGAGAATACATACATACATCCCTGTCCCACCACACATACTTTCCTACACTTAGCCAAAGTTAATTTATAATTTAAAATAATTACCTTAATTCTAAATTTTATTTAGATTTTTAATTTGATTAGTTAAGTAACGATTCATTAACTTAATTTAATTTATTTTATATAATATAGAATAATGTAAATTTTCTTATTTTGAACTTTAACATTATATATTTTTTTTGTTTACCTAAGTATGTTAATTGTTCATGCATTTTAACTTTTATAAATAGTAGGTAACTAATAACAAATTAAATAATGACCAACCAATCTTGTTGCAAAATGTTAAAACTCATTATGTTAAATCGCAACCTACTTTTACTACCTACTTAGTTACCCACCCAAACCGCAAGGTGTCGCGATAAATCTAACATGTTAAAAATTTTTTTGTTCCGGGCTTCCAAGATACAGGCCTAGCAGAGTTTAGAGCTCTCAAGAAAATGGCTGCTACACGAACCTGAAGTGCTTATGTTTTCATTCACTGTACCTAGTTTCTAAGAGTGATCTAAATGAATAAATTACATTATTATTATTTTATTATTTTTTTTTATTATTATTATATTCATATTATTTTTGTTGAGGATAATGACACAATGTGAGAAAAAATATTTTTAAGTTTAGAACAGTGATGTACGTTGAGGACAATGATAATGCTCATGAATTTAATTTTGTACTTCTGTAAGTATGACGAAGGTAAATGAAAATCAAAAGAATATGTATCTAGGTGATATTTTTATTTGGTTTAAAGTATCACTATCACTAACAGGTACAAATAGAACGTCAAAATAATATAAATTCAACAAAAAACAACTTCCAAGACTTTTATAAACTTGATTGCTTTCAGATCTTATAGATTAATGTAAATTATAAGTATCAAAATCAACAGTCGAATATCATAATATAAAAAAATATCGCTGTAGGATTTTTAAAAGGGGTCACAATTATAAAAAATATTTTTATACTCAAAATTTTGAGTGCTTTTGTACAGTTCAAAATATTTTGATTATTTTGACTTTTAAACTATAAACAACCGATTTCATGTATTACCAAGTCATGTAACGCTGTTGTTAACGAAATTAATAAAATCATAATCGAAACGCAACCAAAGCTTAAAAAAAACGACTTCCCAACTTCATCGCTTATATTTCGGTTTTGGCTTGACCGATTTCGATAAAATTTATATGGTCCCATATAAATTTTATCCTCTGACTGAAGTATACTCTACCAAACGAAAAAAAAACATCAATTCGATTTATAATTGGCGGAGATTTCGCGTAACAAATAAATAAAACTGTCGAATTGAGAACTTCCTTTATTGAAGTCGGTTGAAAAATGAAAATGTAGCATGCCAGGTCGTGAATATAGACTTGATGGCAATAGGTGGAATATACAAAACATAGTGATAATATGAATAGCACAACATAAACGCTTTGACACTCACAGCCCGCTCGATCTTCGATGACTTGTGGCATGCGTGCCGGAACCATTCAAACCACACCTAGAACTATAAACACCTGGTAAAGATCGCTATTAGTGATAAGGCCGCCTGTTGTGATACTTTACGTATAAGCTTGTTCGTTACCTTTGTTTTATCTCATCTTATAAAGTGGATCAATAAACAAACTAATAAATATTATCTATCTATCTATCTATAAACACAAATTTCCTTCGCGGAGAAAATTTGTGTTTTCATCGGGAATGCATTAAATCAATATTTTTGCATTCTTACAACATAATAAACAATTTCTTAAGTCTATTTGCTTATTGGTTATTGTTTTCTACTTATGTGATAAGGCCAATCGCTGCGAAGGGTTATTAGTCTCGTAGTGGAGATCTGTGAATGAACGCGGGTGATAGGTCACCACTTTGGATGCCCTCGCCCTGGCTGTGACGTCATTAGCCGCAGCTGCGCCTGCATTCTACGCAGTGGATTTAGAAGATAACAAGTGATACTTTAAAAAGATTTTTAAAATCGAGCTTTTACCTTTAAATAAAAAATTACTAAAACGTTATATAACCAGAGAACTTGAAGACGAATCAAACGAGCCCAAAATCGATGGATTTATTTTGTTTAGTTCAGAAGTTCCTATGGCCATTTTCCAGCTCCATCATCAGACCCAGGTTACCATTGAAAGGCAAACTACTCGTCAAGACGATTCAAATGAGCCCAAACTCGATGAGGTTGTGTCGTTTCGTTGCGAAATTCTTTTGGCCACCTTCCAGCTCCAACGTCAGATCAGCACCATGTCATCATAATATTGCATTGTCACGCGATTTATACATGTATGCAAAATTCCAGCTCAATCGGAAACCGGGAAGTGGATCAAATTTAATTTGCATGATTTGATGACAAACATCGGGACAGGTGAAACTAAATAAAAACTTGTAAAATAGAAAAGCGTTTTTTATTCATATATACACAGTCACAGCCCCACACGAAGATTCATATCGTGGGTGGCAGAAATTGTTCAGAAGCACAAATTGTTCTCGAGGAGAAAACTTCCGGGTATAGAACCCGATACACCCAAAAGCCGATATAACATTCGACACTACACTTGAAGCATATAAACGCATTTCATTTTTCTGTAAAGACTGCCTACTTCAACTGACGTAATATTTTTTAAACGCTTTCACACTCACAACCGTACACTAAGTTCAATGAGTTGTGTCGTGGGTACCAGAAACACTCACATCACATATTATAATACTAGCCGTGCCCCGCGGCTTCGCCCGCTATTATCAAGTTAAAAAGTAGCCTATGTGTTAATCCTAGGTATAATCTATGTACATTCCAAATTTCATCCAAATCCGTTCAGCCGTTAAAGCGTGAAGACGGAACAAACATACTTACACACTTACACACAAACTTTCGGATTTATTAATTCAGTTAACTATTTTATTGAAAGAGCGGAGTGATATCTCTGATAAATTTAGAAAGGAAAAATTATCGCTTGAGGCGGGATTTGAACCCGCGGCCATAGGGTGTTTTTTCCTTTCTAAATTTATCACTATAGTTCTGCCTAGCATGGCTAATGCTATATAAATTAAAATCAATTGATATCTCTGAGTTGGCTTGGGTGGTGCTGAAGGTGTGTCAGGTGTGTGCCGCATCTTTGCATCAAATATATACACGCCTTTAGCTATAATAGGTGGATATGAAATATTTTAATGGTTATCTATTCTCATAATTCTCCCCCCTTATTATTTTCAACCGACTTCAAAACGAGGAGGTAATCAATTCGAATGTATGTTTTTTTTGTTTATGTTGCGCGATATCTCTGCCAAATGTGAATCGATTTTGATGTTTTTTTTTGTTTTGTAGAGTATTCTCCAGAGGTGGTCCCATATCAATTTTACCATAATCGATCAAGCCGAAACCAAAATATAAGCGGTGAAGTCGGTTTTTTAAATCTTTGCTAGCGTTAAATTTTTTTTAAGTGGCTTAGCGCAACGCATGTCAGGTACCTCGAATAGTATTGTTGTATACCTACTCATCTGCCTACTGCGTAATGAAACATTAATTAACTTAATGCGCAGTACTCGTAAGTATTGAAATTAAATCAAGTTTCCGTATGTAAGTTTCATAGGGTCCTGAACACTTGTGCACCTACTAATTAATTTAATTGATTGATCTAATTATTGATATCTTATTTGATGACCTTTCGGCAATGATTAAAGAGTAAGCTTGTTACATAAACCACTTATAAGATATCTAGTACAATAATTATGATAATTTTATTGTTCATTAATATAACGATTAATGAATGAAGACATATTACTAACTATAGCTGCGCCCCGCGATTTTATTCGCGTAAGTTCCGGACTCGCGGGAATTCCGTGATAAATCAAAATCAATACCAATATCGTTTATTCACATGGACCCCAAAGAGGCACTCATGAAAGCTAATGTCTCTGCTGCCAGATTCGCAAAATTACAGCCATTTCAAGAAGAACCTGGCATAAAACTCGGCGGAGAATTTTTCATTATTTTTTTTTAATATAATAATAATATAAACCTATGTATATCTATATTATGTAGTCTCCAGAAAGCGCTTGAGAAGTTTGCCTCCATGCATCCTTGTCATTAATGTAGTCAATCGTTTATAATAATTACCTAGGCCCGTTTTAAAACTGATTTGAAAATTTTCAGTGGTAATTCAGTTACAATTTTAGGAATTTTATTTGAAATGAAATAAAATAGTATATTTCACACAAAATAGAGTAGATATATATATTGGTCTTTATGGTTGAATCGTCCTTCTATTTTGCCATGTGTTGGCATGTGAAATTACATGTAAAATTAATATATTAATATAATAATAATATTAAATTAAATTAATTATATTATACTATATTAAATGTCAATAAAAGAATTAAAATACAATATCAAAAATAATAATAACGAGTTAAGTAGAAATACAGTTATTGATTTTAATATAATATTACGATGTCAATCGAATGTAGTATTCAAAAAAATCTTTCAGACCGTAAAAAGTCTTGTCAAGTAACCACAACTTCAGTTATTTTCTAAACATTCCTATACACATTGGGTAGCAGTTTTTTTAATATGTGTTTTTCGGTACTACATTTAATACTAGCCTTTCTCCACGCCTAGTGTTGTGTGGGAATATATCCGAGGCTTTGGTGAACAACTCAGGATGAATTCGCACAAACATTCCTATTTCGAAAATGAATATACAAGTCAGAGTCAAGATTCTAATATGGAAACCTTGGCAGTGGTTACATATTTGAGCCTTTTGGTGTTGAGACACTGGGTCCGTGGGGACCGGGAGCTCATTCTATTTTCAAAATTCTATCAGAGCGCCTGGTTGAAGCGACGCGTGATCAAAATGCTGGCACTTATTTGGCTCAACGTATTAGCATTGCAATTCAGAGAGGCAATGCCGCCAGCATGATGGGAACGCTACCCACTGGTAGTGGGCTTGAGCACTTGAGTTACCTATAAGCTCGATGTCTTGTAGGTAACTTTAGTTCTTTGCTGTACATAGTTTTAGTTTAGTTTTAGGAAATATAGGCAATTGACCCGTAGTTACAATATTTAAAAAAAAAGATTCTAAGGTCGCTAAAATGTGGCTTACATGACACATACGAAGGAATTCCCACCATAGCACGTATGCATCTTTTATGCGATAGAAAAGCTCTATTAATGTCAGTTGAGTTACCCCAAAGCAGTTAACCATATCTCAACACCGAACTAACATAACCGTGGTATGCCAAAAGTACAGTTTGTCGTAATGATGTAATTCTGAGCCTGTTCAGAACATAAACAAATTTGTAAAATCTAAGCCCATTTGCCATAAAATTATTATTTATGTTTATATGAGACCGAGCGTGAAGTGCACAGAATACTATTAGGTAACTGTATACTAGGGTGAAGTGCGGGCATCAAATCTATAGACCCTACTCAAGAACATTTAAAAATATCTTTGGAAAGTTTTGCCGCGAATGTAAAAAAATGGCGTTGTTGATTTTGTATAATTTCCTGTGATTCTTCGAGTGTTAATGTGTAATATTGGTAGATTATTAACCGTTAATACTTAGTACAGGTATACATAAGTATCTCCAAAACTACAACAGAAGTTCTAGTAAAGTTTTTACCACTTTACTAGGGCATGACTTG
The DNA here is from genome assembly GCA_948107665.1 of Lomographa bimaculata. Lineage (NCBI taxonomy): Eukaryota > Metazoa > Arthropoda > Insecta > Lepidoptera > Geometridae > Lomographa > Lomographa bimaculata. The sequence goes on from OX403597.1 coordinate 7,622,314, forward strand.
ATTATGACTGGACCTTAACTCTTTTACTTGACTTTGACTGTGACTAGGAGTTTTAATATGAAATGCAATTGATATACATCAATACTCGACAATTGCTAAATGCACGAGATTGTGAAGCCAAAATAAGAAAAAAATGTCTTTGACTTTGAATCACATAAAATGTTGACATTGACTGACGCGGAGTGGTGAGTAGGCAGATTGTTTGGCAGCAGCCCATTTAAAGAAGAAGTTGAAGACAACAGTTTGGTGAGTTTTATAATCTTTGGTTTAGTGTCATGTCAGTGGTTGTATTGTATCGTTTCTGTTTTGGTTATTTAATGATTTGGACATTGGTAGAAAGAAGAAATGATTGAATAGTTTGGATTGTCAAGTTGTATTTATTGCGCTAATTTTCATTTGCTCGCAATTTGAGTACTCACAGTACTATATGAACATTGTAGATCTATAATAGTTTAGGCTCCTCCGAAGAACGGATTTGGATCGCAACAAAATCGACATGTCTTTGGAAACTGTGCCAAAGGATCTAAGGGGACTACGGGCTTGTCTAGTGTGCTCTCTAATAAAGGTAAGGGATGTTAAGTTTTTCTCCAGTTGATACCTTGATAACCTAAGTGTCGACACAAGGCGGACTTAGCCTACTTTTCATTGACATCATGAGACCTACACTGTTGAATCCTGATAGGTATGTCTACTCATAACTGAACATTATGAGAGAAATAAGGGTTAGGGTGTCGTAAAGGGGGCACTGAGGAAACACTGACTTATAATGTAGGCTAGGGCAGTCATCAATAGGTACGACGACGAGCGAAGTAAGGAGGAGTGGTTAGGTTTCTTGTGACCAAAGCTCGCGAGCCGAGTGAGCGAAGCAAGCGTGCCGCGGCAGCGGCCGGTGAAGCGCCAGAAAAACTTTCTGTATTTTGTATATTGCGGGGCTGTGAGTGTTTTAAATTACATGTTGTTCTAACTAAAGAAGATTGTCTTGGGTAGTTCTATCGAATCCTGAAATAAAAACATATGCTTAATAGGGAGTCAACCTGGTCTGAAGTGTCTGCCCCCCTGACACCTGCTGCAGTTTTGGCCAATGACCTCGATATGAAGGTTACTGACTCCGAGCATCATTAAATATAGCAATCATAAAGAGGAAAAAAAAAACTGTTCTGCCCCCTTTACGACACTCTGACCGAAATAAGTGAAAATAGCACAGCAGAAATCATCGTTTGATAAGCAAGGGCCCAACTTAGAGGTGTAAAGCAGGGAGATCCCATTTCCCCTAAGCTTTTTTTCACCATACTAGAGCAAATCTTCAGAATAAGACCACATTACACTAATATCATAAAGTTTGTGAGTGTGTTTGTATGTTTGTTACTTCTTCGCCCTGAAAAGGCTGGACCAATTTTGTAGCTGACACCCTGGATACACATAGGCTCTTTATCCTGGAATACCTGGGTCTAGTACTTACGCAGGTAAAACCGCTGGGCACAGCTAGTAAAACATAAACATAACTTAAACGCTTTCACACTCATAGCCCCACACTAAGTTTGCTGACTTGTGCCGTGGGTGCCGGAAACATTCACATCACACACACAATCACAACCAGAACCAGAAACACAAATTTTCCATGGGGAGAAAACTTGTGTTCCCATCGGCAATCAAACCCGATACCCCAGCTTAGAAGGCAAACGCTCAGCCAATTAAGCCAACGGGCAGTTCAGTTAGTATATCATATTTCCTTATAGTGTCAAACTGTTGTGATAGAAAATGTTTAAAGATCACGTCAGTTTAATATATATAATTCCTGTTTCAGACCTTCGACCAGTTTGAAAGTGATGGATGTGATAATTGTGATGAATTTCTTAGAATGAAGAACAATAAGGACAATGTATATGACTGCACAAGTAATAACTTTGATGGGTATGTATCTCAAATTTCTACCAATGTACTGGAAACCACTTCTTAATGCAAAAAGAGGTTATAGTGTGCAGTTTGTTATGTATGGAGGAAAACGATACTGTAGAACACATATCAGTGTGCTGTCACTGAAGAAATAAGAGCCACCACTGGAATGCTAGAGCAACATTCCACAAAACCTAAAGAAAATCAAATACAACAACTTCACCACTGGAACATTTATGCCAGCACCCCAAAACCACACTCCACTATCTTAAGGAGCTGGGGTGGATCCTAGTTCCTGGTAGGGGGAAATGCACAAAACACCCCAAGCGGGACGGTAGTGCAGGCCTTAACACCTCCATAATGAATAAGAAAGGGGTTATAGCCCCTTTTGTATAATGAAAACTACATTAACATACAATTTTAGACAATTATAAACAATATTTGTTTGAATACAAATTAAACAGAAATTATCTAAAAATGTTTGGAAAACATTCCAGTCCAGCAGTTTTACTATTATAAAAACACCAGCTGTTTAGGTATAATAGCAAAAAAATTAGTTTTGCTTCTTTTATTTCACTACATTAAACCCTATGCCAGGTTATTAAATGCCAGTGTCAAAGGTATTTTCATAAATTTTTTTTTTACAGTATGATAGCTGTCATGAGTCCAGAAGATAGTTGGGTTTGCAAATGGCAGCGTATAAGTAAGTAGTACCATTACTATTATATGTACTTATGCAGAATTTTAATCAAAATTTAATTGTTATATACAAATAATGAAATAAAATTTATTTAATTGAAAATGCTACTAACATACATCACACATGTTGTTTCTGGTGAACCCTGAATCCCTGTAGGTTGAGTCCTGTTTCATGGGAGTCTCTTTCAGTATCTTACATAAAATTTTATTGTAACAACCAGTATCTAATACCTATAAACAAGCAATTCTTGTATATATTTATATATATAATCTGAATCTTGGGAATGGCTCCAATGATTTTCATGAAGTTTAGTATGCAGGGGGTTTCAAGGATGATAATTCGATCTAGCTAGGTTTTATTTTTAGAAAACGTCATTTACCAAAAAAAAATACAAGCAAAGCTCGGTCATCCAGGTTATAACATTATAGAACTGTAGTCCACAACCAGTTTTAACTTTTTATATGATATTTGTTGCTCTGTGAGTGTGAGAGTACAGCTCTCCCACAAATGTTAATCTGAAGTGAAGGCAAAGATGCAATGTGACTCCTTTTTTTATCTTTGATAGGTATTGTTTACCTCTATCTTCACCTGATTGTTTTGCCGAAATTGGTACATTTTTAATTAATATTTTTTGTTCCAACAGTTTACAATATGTGGTTTTTACACATGTTAATATGATATGATCATCGGCTCTCAAGGATAACAGCCGGAACATTGGTTTAGTGATTATGGCAACCAATTTTCTACATGAAGGTGGTGAACAATGAATATATTTTGGTACAGGGTAGCAAGCCTGAACAGCATGAGAAAATGCCCTACCATGATGGATATATATGTGACCTCCACCGATAGTCACATAAAGTCCCGAAAAAAAAACTTTATACAAATAGAATGTACTGATTGCTAAATGTCATATTTGCCTGAAGTCCTGTTCAGAAATAGAAGACTGTACTGTGACAACTTATAATATACTCAAATAAGATGAACATGTTATTTTCAGATCGTTTCTGCAAGGGAGTCTATGCAATTTCTGTATCAGGAAGACTACCTGCAGGAGTCATCAGAGAGATGAAGAGCAGAGGATTAGTCTATCGTCCAAGGGATACCAGTCAGAGATAATAATTTTTCTATAAGCTTGGATCCTCCAACCTAAGTGACATTTTACTATGCAGCAGTGTGTGGTGCAACTTGGTTCAACTCTTATTTTAACTAGATAGTAAATGTACATGGATATTTCAACTGTAATATGAAGAAAAAACATCAGTGTAACTAATTAAATAATATAAAGATTTATCAATATCCTTCAATATTATTATTCAATTACTCCATTGGGTTTAATTAAAACAATGTCTAGTAACAATAATTTTATTTTCTACTTAATTAAATAAAACTAACAGGGAGCTCATAACTATTAGCTAATATACATTAATAAATGCTTCCGTTTAATTCTAAGACATTTAGAAGCACATTGAAAGTTCAATAACAACAGCAAAAGTTCATGTTACAGCTACACTTACAGTCAAAGTTGTTAAAAAAGGCATATAGAGTGAGATAGTTACAAACTATAATGCCAATATGCTCGATGCGCGAGCAGAATGGCATTATAGTTTGTAACTATCTCACTCTATATGCCATTATTAATGAACACCTTATAGAGGCTACACTGGACACATTTAGTTACATTGAAAAGGAGTGTGGGTGTGAGTTCCATGGGAGGCGACTGCATAAGCTTCCAAGTACACACTTGTTCTAACTAAATGTGTCCAGTGTGTAACAGCTATAAGTGTGATTCAATAGTTATACTTTCTTCAATAAAATATTTGACAGTGCATACAAACAGTTCTTACTAATCCTTGTGTAATAAATGTTCAATAGCATTTTAGGATGTTTTAAGCTTGACTGAAAGGCTGAAGCATTTATGTAGCACAGATACAATCTTCTAAAACATAAGCAGTTCATGCTACATGATGTTTGGTCTCATCATAGATGAGGCTCTGCCTGCCCCGGTATATAATATTCACTCCTGTGACATGATGATAATCTTATAATGGGTGTTATTGAAATTGTCTACTGTCATTTAAAAAATTTAGTAAAATTAGAAAGTTTTAGAATTTATAAAATACCCAGTAATTTAACTGTTAAATATATACAAAGCATAATACATTTTTAATAGTGCTTTATCTATATAGGACGCATTTGTAATTTTTTTTTAATTTTAGCTTTGCAATCTTTGTGCATTTAGCCAGTGTCAAGTAATAAAGTGTTTCAAGTGTAGGTGGTACATATTTAGTTATAAAGTCCTAGTCAAAGTTCGTGACAGAACTCCATTGACATTTATCGCTTATCAGCGTTCTCAAATAACACACTTCATTATAAATGAAGTTACATACAACGCTAAGTTCTAGTCTATATTGTACTATGCAGTACTACCTTGGTGAGCACTAAGTGACTGAAAGAGAAAACTGAATCAGCTTATAGCCTATTATGAACTAGCATAAATCATCCTTAAGACAGCAGTTAAACAATGTAAACAGGGATGTCGTTAATTACTTGTAACGATAGCAATGAGTGAAGACTGAATTACACTTATGGGGTAATCATGTCCTTATCTTTGTGCTCGGTTATTTTACATCTGTATTTATTAATGTTTCTGTTAAACGTGTTCCAGCAAAGCATTGTTGGATTGAGCACACACATGAAGCTGGATTTTTGTCAACTACTGTCAGTCGGTGGCACCTTGTACTCGTTCTCTGTCCCCAAAATATCTTTGTCTACCTCCTTGAAGTCGATGTTTTGCTGTTTCATAGCATTCTGTAATTTTTGAATATATTGTGAAACATGAGAAATACACCAAAGGAACTCTTAACCTATTCAAATTGAATGCTAGATCTATTAGAAAACTGTAATAATTTAGTAGATAGAAGACGGTAATAATTTTAAACTTCCTTACAGTAAATACCTTGACACAATCCTGGTAAACTTTGAACATTCCGGCGCACATTGAGTCGTCGTAGTCCCCTTTCAAAAATCGCTCCGAAAACCAGATATTGAAACAATCGTCATATTTTTTCTTGAGCTCAGTACATTCTTCACCAATGCTATTCATAATTTATATTTTCTAGTTAGTTAATGTTACAGGAATAAATAGTTAATTTCGGTAGCAATTATTGGCGATGATAGTGATAACTTGATAAGAATTTCCAAAGATAATGTAATCACTACTATTCGTTACCTTCATTTGACATTTGATAATCATTAATCATTTTGACAGGACACCCGCCCACAAAGCGACAAATATTCCCCTCGTTCCAAAACTACTTCGTATGCAAACGTAATATTCACGCTCTGAACTATTTTTGCCACGCTAACACTTTCACTCTCAGCTCAACACTAAAATAATAAAAAAACAGTTTCCAAATAAAAAAAATATAAGTATCAAGTCCGTTTTTATATATTTTTTTATTACTATTTCATGACCATGGATGTATAGTCCTTGAGTCGAAATATTAAACAAAAATTAATACATTCTTTATTTCACAATAGAAGTCCTAGTCATAGTCAGAGTCAAGTGGTCAGTCATAGTCAAGTCATGCCCTAGTAAAGTGGTAGAAACTTTAACAGAACTTCTTTTGGAGCGAAGGCGAAAATCACGGGTTTTTACTTTGTATGATTTTCCTACACTTATGCACATTTACTAAATATTAAAGGTTAATATTATTATATATTAAACGCTCGAAGAATCACAAGGTTTTGGAAAATTATACAAAATCAACAACACCATTTTTTCTCTTTCAAACTAGAAAACTGCATTTTTCATCCGCGCAATCTCCTCGGCGACCGTGATCGTCGCGGAGGATTTTAGGAAAGTAGCTTCTCAAAATACTTTGAGACTCAAATGTCGCCATTTAAAGAAGAAGTTGAAGTTTAGTTGACTCAAATGTCATAAACATAATCAAGGAGTATCTGTCAAAGCAACCTGCGTTTAAATCTCTGTCTTTCTATTCTCTCGATCTTCTCAAGCAAAGATAATGTAATCCAGGGAGTAGAATTCTAATAGTATTCTGTAATGTAATTACTCCGTTTATTCTCAAGTTCTCAATACAAAATTGAGCACATGCAAATCACAGATTACTAAGTCAAAATATTATGTAGCAAGCTACATAAAATTGAGGTTATCTTTGTTTGTAGGTTATGTTATTTTGTTGTTTATATTCCTTTTTGTTTAGTTACAACTAATATTACCTCCGGACAATGAGTGATATATTAAAAGACAGTCGCTTCGCTAAATATCTAAACGATCCTCGTTATAAACAAATCCCTAAACATGAGCGCAAGGTTAAAATTGATAAAAGATTCCAGTCTATGTTTAATGACGAAAAGTTTAAAGTGAAATATACTGTGGACAAGCGTGGACGTCCAGTGAATGAGACTTCTACGGAGAACTTGAGGAAGTACTATGATTTAGAGGAATCTGAAGGGAGCTCTAGTTCTGATGAGGAAGATGATGGTGAAAGTCTAGAAACATCAGGCCGTTTCGTCAAGAGGCCACAAAGTGACGAAGAAAGTACGTTAGAGCCACCCAAGGAGCCGCCCAAGTTTGTGAATGACAAATTGGTCAGAGGAAAGCTTGATAAAAAAACAAAACAGCGGTTGTTAGATCTGGACATTGACTATGCTCGTGGCGAAGGTGGGTACCGTTAAACTACACAACTATAGTTTAGGGCTTCAACTTGTTCAGCTAATTTGTTGTTTGCTATGTGGCCATATTATTTAAGGATTTAATAGCTAAAAGTTGTGTATGTTCTTTAAGTAAGTATTTTATACATTAGACTGAAATACTACTCATTTATAACATGTGCATAAAACTGGCTTAGTTGAGTGCACATTTGCTTTCTAAGCAGGGTATTGGGTTCTATTTCTGGCTAGGAACACAAGTTCTCTCCCCATGGGAAATTTATGATTATTGTTCTGGTTGTGATTGTATGTATGATGTGTGTTTCGGACACCCACAACACAAGTCACTTAATGATAGTACAAATGATGGAGATATGAAGTACTAAAAAATAAAAATTTGCAGTATTCAGGTGAAACAAGAACCTCAAAGTCAAAGCTTATTATACTAGAATAATTATTGAGTCTGGGGGTATTAAAAAAAAGTGTATTATACGGATTTTCGTACTCATAAAATTAGTTTGTAAATGTTTCTCCACAATGTATGTTTTTTAAGTCCATACACTGTTACATAACATTTAGAGATATTATTATTCTGTATGGCAATAAATTAATTCTTTTCTATTCTATTTTATTATAATTATAAGTATTGTTATTATAACTCAATGAAGTCAACCAACAACTTCACCACTGCATCAGTTAAGCCAGCACCCCAAAACTACACTCCACTATTTTAAGGAGCTGGGGTGGATGGGGTAGTTCCTGGCAGGGGGCAAATGCACAATACACCCCAAGCAGGACGTCAGTGCAGACCCATATTGAATAATAATAAGAAGACTCCTATTTTTTTACCGACTTCCCAAAAAAGGAGGAGGTACTCAAGTTGACTTATGTGTGTTACCTCATAACTTCTCTCCATGTGAGCCATTTTCAAATTTTTTTAGTTTGAAAGATGTTGCTTTTTAATTGGTCCCATTAAAATTTGATCAAGATCTGATCAGTAGTAAAGTCTACTTTATCATCCGTATAGCGAAAGATTGGAACACATTATCTACGGCTAAATCTGGGTGTCATCAAGTCTAGAGTTGATAGATATCTTCTACTACTATTCTCTAAATATCAATAATGCATATTTTGTGGACTACTTTGACCATGTTCTTGTTTACCCGACTTCAAAAGTTACGTCATAAAATCTTTCGTTGTGAGCCAATTTGGATGTTTTTTTTTCTTATTTGAAAGGTGGTGCTTTTCATGTGGTCCCATTGAAAATTTGATTAAGATCTGATCGCTAGTTTTTGAGTTATAGTCAATAATGCGTGCTAGATACATTAAACCTGATCAAGATTCCGATGACAAAGCTGTGAAAATTACAAAGCAGTGAAGTCGGTTTTTTTTAAGCCTTGCTAACTCGTTTTGGTTACCTTTAGCTGCACAACCAAACACTTTTCTTAGGGGCAGTTCAAGAATTACGTAAGCACTATAGGGAGGCGGGGGTGTTCTTTGCTTTGCTTATTTTTGATGACATGGGGGGTAGGGGGGTCTAGATGATGATCACGTCATCCGTAGTTATTTACTTTTTTACACAAATGGCAACTCACTCATTGTCTATGCTCGAAAACTAAACGCATTTTCGGGGATTCCCACGAATAATGTATAGCTTTAGGTATTTTCTTATTTCTTGAATTAAGTAGGTAATAAGTAAATAACTTCTGCACATGAATCAATAAAAAAAACAATACAGTAAGTAGGTAATAAAAAAATGTTTACGTAAGCATGGGGGGAGGGGTAAGAGCTTTGCTTACTTTTACTGACAAGGGGGATGGGGGGGTAAATACATGTAACAAATCTGCTTACGTAATACTTGAACGTCCCCTTACACCCCCAGAAGGCTGGTAGACAATGCTTCATGACAATTAATGTATGTACTTAAATTATTTTAAAATTACAGGTGTTTTGCAAACAGACAGTTCATCTGATGAAGACAGCAGTGAAGCAGATGATGAAAGCGAGTATGAACATGAGTGGGGGGAACTTGATGCCGATGCAGATACCACTGATGACTCAACCAAAAGGTGGGTTATGCTAACACAGTACTTCGATACTTCGATTAATACTTTGCACTTTGACAATCTCTAAATGTCCGACTGTCTTGCCTCTTGTCTGTCAGTCAGTATTGACTTAAATTTAACTTAATCGTTATATACTGCTATCTTAATAGCAGTATATAACGATAATTTATAACGATATTTTATAACAGCAACCTTACATGCTGCTATAAAATATCATAATAGTTATTTATCCAAGTCTGTTAACAAACATTCCATGAGATTTAGCGATGGCTCATCAGATACTGACCCTGTGTTTTAATCCCACTAATTATCAATTAGTTAATATAATTCAACTTCCAACTATGCATTCAATCCAATCCAACTTACAGTTATGTATTAAATTCGATCCAACTTTCAAATTGGATTGCTTGAACTCCCATTGTATGTGTAAGTTGGTAGTCAAATTTCGCTGTTGTCAAATTTATATACAAATTGGTGACACTAAATGGTAGTCAAATTTATATACTAAATGTGCCCGCGTTAATCAAGTTAAAAATTAGCAGATGTGTAAATGCCTATGATATGTAAAGCCATGTTTATTTCAAATTTTGTATAATTTAATCCAATCTGTCTTTACAGCGTGCAGATTAAACAAACAATTTGCACACATAATTTCACACTTATAATATTAGTGTGATATAAAATCCAACTTCCAAGCAATTAACTGTTCTACCCAATTAACCCAACTTCTACCCAATTAATCCAACTTTCAACCAATCCAATTGTACTACCACTAACAACTTAAGGGTATAAATGCGAATGTTTATTTATTTATTTAATATAGCACTGCCACATCATACATATTAAAATTATACTTAAAATTAACAACTAGGGAATTTTCCGATATGCATGACAATTTCGGCGTGCTTATCATAATGTTTGTATATTAATGATTGTTACTGAACCAAGTCAAAACAACTGAACTGAATTGGCTCAAATTTGGAATTGTGAATGCCTTGACCTGTAGTAATAATGCATAAAATAATTTTTATCGTCATCGCTCCATGCTCATCGATGTGGATATAAAAGCAGGTCACTAGTATCACACATATTATAAATCCGTAAGTTTATGTAAGTATGTTTGTTTTCTCTTCACGCTGTAATGGCTGAATGGATTTTGATGAAATTTACACATTTTATGCCTAGGAATAACACCGGGGCACGACAGTACTAAATAAAATCTAAAATATAATATTTTCTTTTCTTTTTTACAGAATCGCAATATGTAACATGGATTGGGACAACATTAAGGCGGAGGATCTGATGGTTCTCCTCAATTCATTTATACCAGCGGGTGGTGTAATACACAAAATTTCCGTAAGTTCAGATACCGGTTCCGACAGGTCTCTAACAACAAATAATAATTCTCACTGTCTCACTTGGTGGTGAGTAAGGATGTAGTAATAAGTGTCGTTTTTTTATGCTTTCACACTCACCACCCCTAGAATGCTAGCTGTATGCTCAGGCCTCCACCCTAATGTAACTCTAATAAATGGTACTCAATGGTAAATGTCATGCTTGCTCATTACAGTTCAGTGTCACCCAAAGTATCGAGCATAAATAATCCACAACCCCACATAACAAAGTACTGTGCTAGTCAGTCTGAGAAATAAGATGTTTAAATGTGTTTGCCCAGAAATTTCTTTGTAAACATTGCCCATCAATTCGAAAACAGTAAAAATTGCACACTAGTTCTAACAGTTCAATGTCTGGCAATAGTGTGGTCCTGCCCCAGACATACTCCGCAAGAAAGTCCTACCACTACGAAACAAACGATATACACAAGGACTAAAACAATGAAATAATAAAATCCCTAAGTTTTCCTGTGCTTGCCGGGTCTGCTAACCTCAAAAATCATAATCAAAATCATTTATTCACATGGGCCCCAAAAAGACACTCATGAAAGTTAATGAATCTACTGTCCGAATGTACCTGTACCGAATACAGTCAATCACTAAAATGTTTCTGGCAGTTATCCTTGAGCCAGTTATTCTAGGCTTAGTGTGTTTACCACTCTAAATCACATCAATGGCATTGAGATAAGAGCATTCTCCTTCTGCGAAGCGGTGATGGCGCAGGAGGCCGCGGAGCGGCCAGAGAGGTGGACCCTCAGTCTGCTCTCCTCCTCTCTCCTATGTAGTGGGACCACTGGTGGAGAGCCAGGGGGCTCTGGCTTGCACGTCTGGGTGGCCTTGGTGAGCAAGGTCACCCATCCATGGGCCAGTGGCCCGGTTTTGCACCCAGGCCTACTGCCGGGGCAAGTTAGTGACTGCTAACGCGACTCTATCTTGCCCCACCTCGGCGAGGGACTGCTCACTTGGGGGTTTTGAGTGGGTTCGAGCCCCACATACCCCTTTCCTTCACCCTTGGGAACCACCCTAGTTGTCTAAGCCAGCCTGTCAGAGATAAAAATGAAGAATTGATTGTGGACTTCCAGATATATCCCTCGGAGTATGGTCTGAAGAGAATGCAAGAGGAAGAAGTTCGAGGTCCGATTGAGCTGACTGAAGACAAGGCAGATCTGTCGGATGATGGTGGTAATGAAGAAGGTTAGTGTTAATTTATGACCTTGTTTTATTTATCAAAATCACTGCTACCAAAGCCATTAAAAATTATAAAAACTATTGATTCAACATAATTTTTCATAAAACTAATATAATGTATGTTTACGTGGTAGGTATAAAAACATTATATTATATTATATCAAAATAAATATTTGAAATGCAAGCAGTTTCAAGAAATTTTAAAAGCTGCTATTTTGAAATTTTAAAGTTGACCATAAAGTTGTGCCGTAAAGTTGACCAATGATAGACGTTAAAAATATAGAAACTGACGTCACAAAATAGACTAGCCAACAGCGTGCGTTTTGACAAACCGCATCTAAATCCGTCTCTTGGTTTAGGAGATATACAGACAGACGCGGAAAGCGACTTTGTTTTATACTTGAAAAAAGCGCCGCTGAGTTTCTTGCCAGGTTCTTCTCGAGTTGGCTGTTATTTTACGAATCTGGCAGTAGAGTCATTAACTTTCATGAGTGCCTTTTTGGGAATGTGAATAAACGATTTTGAATACTATGCTCTACATCGTATATTTTTGTTCTGCCAGGCTCCACATACCACATGGAGAAGTTGCGTCGTTACCAGTTGAACCGACTGAAGTATTACTACGCGGTGGTGGAATGCGACCGTACTGCTACCGCCGACAAGCTTTACAGCGAGTGCGACGGGATGGAGTACGAGAGTAGCGCCACCAAGCTCGATATGAGGTTCATTCCCGATGACGTCACTTTTGATCAGGTACGAGAAACTATGGATTAGTGTCTGAGTGGTTCCAGAAACGCAAAAGTTCATGAAACAATCGAGTATCAAATATATAAAAAGTTTGGCCTACTATGCCTGAATTGAATTCAGGATCAATTCAGGCCTATGCCTGGACTGAACCTGACTTCAATCCAGGCATAGGCCTGAATTGATCCTGATTTCAATCCATTGGATAATTCAATTTGCAATCATTCAATCCATTCAATTTGGATATTCTCTATTTAATAGTTTCTCAAATAGTTGAATTCGCTATTTAATAGTTTCTCAAATGAGTTCAGCCATTACCGATATACTATATAAAGAACAAGGGTTCTTCCTCCGTTTGTTTTTCTAGACTAGGGCCTATCAGGAAAATGAACATTAAACAATTTAACGATATCAAACAGTACTTCCTTCTAGGAACCTCGCGAAGTCTGCTCCAAATTGCCAGACCTTTCGAAGTACAAGCCCCGGCTATTCACTACCACGGCGTTGCAACAAGCCAAGGTGGAGCTTACATGGGACGCCACTAACCCAAACCGCGCGGATGCCATCAAGGGCGCTCTCGACGGGAAGATAGACGATCTGCAGCTTAAGGAGTACTTGGCCTCGAGCAGTGATAGTGAAGGTAACTCGCACTTTGCCCAATTAATTTTTGACCCACATTTTGCTGTTTTACTTATTTTTTAGGTTGCTGTTTACTATTTTTTTACCGACTTCCCAAAAAAGGAGGAGGTACTCAAGTAGACTGTATTTTTTTTTTATGTGTGTTACCTCATAACTTCTCTCCACGTGAGCCGATTTCGAAATTTTTTTTAGTTTGAAAGATGTTGCTTTCTAATTGGTCCCATTTAAATTTGATCAAGATCTGATCAGTAGTTCTTGAGATATCGTCAATAATGTCTATTTTGTGAACTACTTTGACGATGTTCTCGTTTACCCGACTTCATAAGTTCCCTCATAACTTCTTTCGTTGTGAGCCGATTTTGATAATTATTTTTTTATTTGAAAGCTGGTGCTTTTCATGTGGTCCCATAGAAATCAAGATCAAGATCTGATCTCTAGTTTTTGAGTTGTAGTCAATAATGCGTGTTTAATACATTAAAACTGATCAAGGTTTCGAAGATAAAGCGGTGAAGTCGGTTTTTTTAAGCTTTGCTTGCGTTTAATTATTTACTAATCTTTATGAGCTTGCAGTTTACTAGCTCTTCGACCCATTTATGTGAGCTTGAAATTTACTAAATTTCAATGCTTGAATTTTATATTTTTTTTTACTTTTTGTCTCATTTATGCCTGAAATAATTCTGACATTGAGACATAACCATCCTAGTTTCGCTATTGCATAGAGGCTCTATCTTGTATACTGAATAGAATAATGAAAATCCCAGGCTACCCGATTGAGCGTTTCCTACTTAAAAATTAATACAAACTCTAGCTATCCACTACCAACGGCATCTTACTAGGGACGCCACCAACCCAAACGGCGCGGATGCCATCAAAGACGCTCTCAACGGGAATACCTATAGACGATTTGCAGCTCAGGAAGTACCTCGAGCAGTGATAGTGAAAATTACTTGCACTCTGCCTATTTACTTTTTGACTTACCATGACTTTATTAACTTTTTAACTCATTTATGTGAGCTCGCAGACTAACATTTTTTTAACTCATCTATGCCAGTTTGTATTTTAACTGCTGAACTATTCTAAATTTGAACTTTACCAAATTTTTTACTCAACTGTATGTGATCATGTGAGCTTACAGTATACTTACTTTATCTGATCACTGATAAAAATGATGCTGTTATTCTTTAGCATGGTTATGGTAATCTGTTCCTTATTTATATCAGATGACAGACCAGCAGCAGTCGCCAGCGATTCCAACTCTGCCGACGAAGCCGAAGATCCAATCCAAAAATACAAGAATTTGCTCGAAGACATCGAGAAAAAAGAGGACAAGAAGAAGAACAGAGACATGGAGATGGAGATCACATGGGGACTCGGAATCAAGGATAAGGCACAAGAACTTGTCAATAAGAAATTAAAAGATGGTAAGACATCCAACAACTATTATTATTACTATGAGGCTTTTGGGTTATAGTTACTAACTATTATTACTTGCAGATTAATGTATTAATGAAGCCACTTCATACTCACACACAGATTTTACACTACACTTAAGATACTGATGATATGCAAAGCACTGATTTCCGAACCCAGTGCATACAATCATTATTGATCTGAACTGGTAAAGGCCACGCTTCATTATTGTAGTGCTTCGGAGGGCACATTATTCCTATATCCCAGGATCCCGGTTGCCTTTAACCAGTATTGGGGGGAGTTAAGTGCATTTCCCCTTACCAACTTTCTCCAGAGCCAATGTACAAAACATCTTGAGCGGTATGTCAGTGAAGGCCTCACCGCCTCCATCGCAAATTAGAATTGGACATATTATGATTCGTTTAGGCATGTCGCATGCTTAAGGTAGCCTGAAACATTTCTAGTGCATACCACGGCAAATCTTTGTCAAACATTTTCTTATGCCAATGTAACCATTGAAATAGTGTTGGCTAACTAGTTATAGCGCGAGACTCTTGTTAAGTCTTGTTGATAAAATGTTGTGACGTGCGTGTATACGTAATGTATGAAGTTGGGCAGAACTGCACTATTCCACAAGAAAAGTAAACAGATCACATTAATTCTTCTTTTCCAGACAACAAAGACTTGACGCCGTTCGAAAAACTGCTCAATAAGAGAAAAGAGAAGAAAAAGCAAAAGAAACTACAAAGAAAACAGAAGTCTGAAGAGGGCGGCTCAGATTCAGAAGCAAGCGTTTCCGATGACGCTCCATCTGACGTAGACATGAACGATCCGTACTTCGCCGAAGAGTTCAATAAACCAGAGTTTAGGCAAAAATCTACAAAAAACAAAAACACTAAAATAGACGAGGAAGTTGACGAAGAGGAAGAAAATAGAAAAGCGGAGTTGGAATTGCTTTTGGACGAAGACGACGGCAAAGCGCACTTTAGCTTGAAGAAGATTCAAGAGGCGGAAGGCACCAAGAAATCTAAAAGGAAAAAGAAACTGAAACAAAAAATGTTGGAGCAAAAACAGGCCGTACCAGACTTTGAAGTAAACGTGAACGACGATCGGTTTTCCGCATTGTACAACTCGCATCTTTACAATATTGATCCGAGCGATCCTAACTATAAGAAAACGAAGAATATGGAAAGGCTTATAAATGAGAAACTCAAACGTCGACCCGCGAATTTGAAGGCAGAGCCTTCGTCGGCGCCGAAGAAGTCTAAAGAAGACGCCGAGCTCAGTCTTTTAGTTAACAATATTAAACGTAAGACAAAAGGTGTGAAACAGAAATAAAATATATATTAAAAATAATAAGTCTTTATTTTGTACAAAAACTATAAAAATACATTGCATTATGCAGTTTTTTTTAATGCTAAATATGCAATCATTTGACCACTATCTCACCTGATGCGGTCGAAGATGTGACATGATTGCTTAGAAGATACCTATTCACTCTTGATTTGAAGACTCCCAGATTATACCCCTCAGGGAACAATGACGCAGGCAATGAGTTCATCTCCTTCGCTGTACGGATGATGAACGTAGAAGCAAACCGCTTTGAGCGAACTGGAGGTATGTCAACCATAAATGGCTGACGTTTGACAGTTTGGGGCACCTACGATATAGGTATCTACGATAATAATATACGACGCCCGTGACCGAGGCTCTGCAATCTGGACTCAATCAGCTTACTATCACCAATAAGTCTAGCATAGTTAAACTGTGTCGCAGATGGAAAAAATACTAATTCATATTAACATATTCATTAGTTGATATGAGGCTAGCTGACGAGTAATGATAGAATAAATAGGATATTTTGGAATGATATCTTGAGTTGATCACATATCAATGTGTAACTTTAGTAAAAGAAAAACTGTCTTTTTACCGACTTCTCAGAAAAGGAGGTACTCAAGCCGACAATTTTTTTTTTTTATACCTCTTCATAACTTCTTCACGTGAGCCGATTTTTTTTTTAGTTTTAAAGATGTTGCTTTCTAAATTAACCCATTTAAATTTGATCAATATCTGATCAGTACTTCTTGAAATATCGTCAATAATGCCTATTTTGTGGACTACTTTGACGATGTTCTCGTTTAACTGACTTCAAAAGTTACCTCATAACTTCTTTCGTTGTGAGCCGATTTTGAAAGCAGGTGCTTTTCATGTGGTCCCATTGAAATTTGATCAAGATCTGATCTCTAGTTTTTGAGTTCTAGTCAATAATGCGTGTTTAATACATTAAATCTGATCAAGGTTCCGAAGATAAAGCGGTAAAGTCGGTTTTTTTAAGCTTTGCTTGCGTTTAATTGCCTATACTCTCTAATTAGCCTATTTCACGATTGGCTTTGACTTGACACGTGGCGACATGAATAGTCATGTCGCCACGTGTCAAGTCAAACAGTCTTCCCGAGCACAGGCTCGGGTAGAGTATTTTCTTCTTTTTTTTTTTGATTGAAAGTGAAAAAATGGCGTTGATTTTGTAAAATTTTCCAAAACCTGTGATTCTTCGAGTGTTAATGTGTTAATAATGTAAGTGTTAATAATGGTGGATTATTAACCGTTAATACATAGTGGAATGCACCCAGCTTATCTATACACGAGATTAACATATAAACTAGTTAGCTACTATCCTAATTATCACCCTAGAAAAACGGTCACAAGTTCCTTCCAAAACGACTTAGATTTGATTGACAAGCATTTGACCACCATCTCAGCTGATGAAAAGTGATAATGCGGTTGAATATGTAGCATGCTTGTCTAGAAGATACCTATTCAGTTTCATGTTAAACACAGTGCATACGAACGTAACTCTTCGAGCGAACTGAAGGTGTACCAATCATAACTAGATGACGTTTGACAGTTTGTAATATCTGCTGCGGGGATACCGTTCGTTTGAACCAAATGCGTCCCGTGTGTAGGGAGAATTAGCTCAGATGAAAAGGAGTGAAGCAGAAATAAAACTATACTTTGTTTACATATTCGTATACTTATTTTATCATAATTAAGTCATTTATTAATTACAACAGTACAGCCAGTAGAAGAAACCCATAAAGAAAACATGATTTGTAAAATATTCTGTACATTGATCTCGGATCCATATGATTATACTAAACATTGGCGCTGGCTGCTAGTGCTTTCTTGATTTCCCTTCCCAAAGCAGCTCCTAAAGGAGGTGGGACAGCATTGCCAACCTGTAAAAAATATATTTTAACCAATTACTACTACTACTGGGTACTTTATGAGTTCGCCTTCTAAACATAGAGCATCGGTTGCGATTCCCGGTGGAAATACAAGTATTCTCCTCAAGGGAAAGTTGTGTTTCTGGCTTTGGGTGCAATGTGACTTCCACAGCCCCACACCAAGTTCGATAACTTGTGTCGTAGGTACCAGGAAAATTCACATAATAACAACCAGAGACACGAATTTTCCTTGCGGAGAAAACTTGTGTTCCCGCCGGAAATCGAACCCGATACCCCCTGCTTAGAAGGCGAACGCTCACCCAACTAAGCCCAATGGGCAGTTCAAGTGAATGGAGGCAACACGAAACAACTTATCGAGAATTTTAATGTAAATACAGTCAAGCATTTTGACCACTATTCTATATCTCACCTGATGACCGGTTACCTGTCATAATCATAATAATTTATTGCATAATGTAACATATTGGACAGATCTTACATGGTCAAATAAGTGATCTTACATTAACCCTTTAGGGTGTCGCAATTATAAAAAAACATATACAAATTTACTTTTTGTTATATTATAATATTATTTCGAGAAAATTATTTCATTATTATCTAAAATTATTACATCACTTCAAATTATTATATATTATGTCAAATTATCATAACATCAAATTATAACATTACAATTAATAAATTAGTATATTATTCAAGTTTTGATGTCAATAAAACTTGAATAATGTCGGTACTAGTCATGTCTGTATTGGTGATAGTAATGTCGAAATCTGTCGGTGCTTGTCGTATGATTGCCTGTCGGTGCTTGTCGTGTGGTTACCTGACAGTGCTTGTCGTGTGGTTGCCTGTCGTGTGGTTGCCTGTCGGTGCTTGTCGTGTGGTTACCTGACAGTGCTTGTCGTGTGGTTGCCTGTCGGTGCTTGTCGTGTGGTTACCTGACAGTGCTTGTCGTGTGGTTGCCTGTCAGTGCTTGTCGTGTGGTTACCTGTCTGTGCTTGTCGTGTAGCGCGCCGGCGAGCACGTAGGAGTCGGGGAAGCCCTGCGAGCGCGCGCACTCCCGCACGGAGACGACGCGGTTCTGCGCCGGATGCAGCACGCGGCCTTGCTTGCCCATCGGCTCCGGGTCCGTCACTGTCGTGCTAAAGTACCCGTCCCAGCAAATGCGACCTACACCAATAAAATGAAAAAAAAGAAACATATTTATTCGATGCATAAAAACATTGAACAACGATTGACCTTACACGTGTTTGTTACACAACTTATACTTTAAACATCTTTGTGATACTATAGCTACTTATTTAATAAAAATACAATGACAAAACAAATGCTTATAAAATAATGTAAATTCCGATTTATTTCAGAATGACTAACAGTTTTTCAATGTCTGCGTAATTTTGTGATACTAACCAATTTTTGCACATTTGTTTGAGTTTTATCACTATCTCATCTGATGGGAAGGGATGATGCGGCCGAAGATTATAGCATGCCTGCCTAGAAGATATATTATATATGTACATATTTTATATTTTTATACGTATTTTATATTAAATGTCCAAATCACAAATCACAGTCAAATTCAAGTAAATGAATCAAGGTTCAGTCATAGTCAAGTCACGTCCTAGTAAAGTGGTAGAAACTTTACTAGAACTTGTATTGGAGTTTTGGAGCGAAGGCGAAAATCACGTTTTCTACTTGGTACCATTTGCACTTATGCACGTTTACTACTGTTAATAATCCACTATTATTACACGTTAACACTCGAGGAATCACAGGTTTTTAAAAATAATACAAAATCAACAACGCCATTTTTTCACTTTCGCGGCAAAACTCACCTCGCAGATATTACCGCTCAGAAAACTAAGACGCGGACAATGAGTTCCACTCCCTCGCAGTACGGATAATAAACGTAGAAGCGAAAGGCTTCGAGCGAGCCTAATTAACACGAATACTTCCTGCCCACACTCTCCGAAATGCAAACGATAGAAATTGACGGCTAGTTGGCGCAATGGACAGGTGTCCGCCCTCTGCGCCGTGGGTCCTGGGTTCGATTCCCGGCAGGAGCACAAATTTCTTCTCAAGGGATATTTGTGCTTCTGGTTCTGGGTGTAATGTGTGTGTGTGTGATGTGAATGTTTCCAAAACCCACGATACAAGTCTTTGAACTTAGTGTGGGGCTGTGAGTGTGAATGCATTTGTTTGTTTGTTTGTTGATTGGTACTGACCGTAGAGGCCGGCCCAGTTGTTATGTCGGTTGCCGGTATGTGGCAGGCACCACGGTATGAGCGTATTTTCTTGTTTATCTTGCGGCGAACAAGTTCTCCCAGCCGCGCAGGCGCAGACGCCGCGAAGTGCGCCCGACGTAGACCGACCATTGCGCTTGTCGTCGTACCTGTATTGCAGCACCTGCGATGTACAAAAGAACGTTGAAATAATAAGCATGCTTTGGGATAACCCACAATACGTCTCTGTGGGTTATTTGGATGGAGGGTAGCTTAATGGTAGATAGGGACGGAACGTCCATCGACTACATGGTCACTTTCTATCAGGTTATCAGTGATCGAATGCAAGTATTTCTTCCAAAGGATCGCGTTGCTTTCTTTCCTCGAATAGCATAAAAAACTCAAAATAGGAGGGTCGTAATATTCACCTTGCACTTGGTTCCATCGGAGAGCGGGACAGACACGTTGGGCAGGTCGCGCCAATCCGAACCAGGCGCGGTCGGGATGCGGCAGATCCGCGCCATGATCAGCGGCGCCAAGTTCTTGCAGATATGGTCCCGGAGCTTAGCGCTCTCGTCGCGGCCCCGCACCGCTCGCTGGAAGTGACTCTCCGGCATCGAGCCGTATTCTATCTCCACTTTATTCGCACCGTTCGCGATCTGCGGCAGGTCGCTCATGGCGTCCCTAATGGTGCAAGTGCGCCGCGGCGCCGCCTCGTCCCAGCGGATGTTGGTCGCGAACCGCTTGCCGTCGATGGTGGTCGTCAGCGAGCACGCGCGCCGACTGAACACGTTCGTCGGCTCCGGGTAGAACGGGAGGCGCTTGCCCGGCGCCGCCGCCAGGATGATCAGCCGCCGCCGCGTCTGCGGCACTCCGTAGTGGCCCGCCTGGAGCACGCCGAACGTGCACTGGTAGCCCATGTCGAGCAGCGCGCGCAGAGTCAGCTTCAACACCATCCCCTTCTTGAACGCGACGAAGTTCCGCACGTTCTCCAGGATGAAGTAGTGCGGGCGGTAGAAGTCGCAGTAGGAGAGGTAGGAGGCGACGAGCGAGTTCTTGAAGTTGGAGTACTCGCGCGAGTTGAAGCGGTTCATGCCGGAGAAGCCCTGGCACGGCGGGCCGCCGCACAGCAGCTCCACCTCGCCCTGGCGCGGCAGGCGCAGGCCGGCGCCGCTGTGGCTGGCGCCCGACATGGCGGCGCGCAGCAGCGCGTTGCAGTCCTCGTTGAACACCGTGCACGCTTTGTTGTTGAGAGAATAAGCGTGCGCGGCCGCCTCTTCGTTCTCGACGGCCCAGCGGCAGTCGGCGGCGCCGGCGGCGTGCAGGCCGGCCGACAGCCCGCCGCAGCCCGCGAACACGTCCAGCGCGCGCAGCGGCCGCACGGGGACCTCGTCCGCGCGGGATTCCAGCGGCTTGCTCGACTTCCCCTTCCCTTTCCCTTTGTCCTTCCCGCGCTCCGTTTTGCCGACGTCGCTCGCGTGGCTCGGCGCGTCGACTATCTGGCCGGAGGCTCTATCGTACGCCATCCGGAAGTAGAACCGGCTCGGGTCCCGCTCGAGCCAGTCGTGCAGCGGTCCCGGTGCGTTTCGCTCGTGGAGCAGGTGGCAGGGCCCCGTGACGGCCGAGAACGGGACCTCGCGGACGTCCTCGCTCCAGTACACGAGGTTTATGTCCTCGTGCTGCGGGAATCTGTTCTTCGTGTTCTCGGGGCGGTACATGATGTTCACCTTCAGGTAGATGTCTTGCGGCACGACGAGCGGCCCGTCCCCGGCGGCCGTGACGGCCGCCACGTGCCCGATGCAGAAAGGTTCTCCCGTATCGATGTTCGATCCGCGCATGTTGTTGTCGCTCTTCCTGTAGTATTCCGTGTAGATATCTTCGTCTACTTTGTCCAGTTTTGGCTTCTGCCCGCTAGCGAGGTCTCTGTAACTGTTTTTCAACTTAAATGTTCCAGGTTTGAGGAAGACCCCGCAACCTTTCTTGAATTCGTAGTCCTGCCACTTGACCGTGGTCCATTCTGTTCTGTTGGCTTCGGGAACGAAGCTCGATTTCTCTGTCAATTTGCCCATGACCCTTGGGATATTCTTGGAGTCTTTTCTTGTTTTTCGTTCGCAAGATGGACAGAATCTGTGCTTCCGTAGTTCGTTGGGGCATTTAAGATTTTCAGTAAGATCTTCAAAGCGCGCCGTAAATCTCTCGTAGTATTTGCTGTAGAAGTATGTTTTACCATCGTCCTCGCCGACTTTATCGTCCACCTCTTTGCCTCCGAGATTGAACCAATCGTCGGGTATTTCCCTTTTCTCCACATAGGCTTTTCTTAAAATAGAAGATAGAGGTGCTCCATGACAGCATCTGTCACCGAGAAACACTTCTCTTGGATCTCCTACTTCCCCTAGAACAGTATCTGAAGCGCGGATGAATACTTCGCCATGGAAAAACCCTACTTTCGGATTATTTGTCTCTTTCCACATGTACACTACTCTGGCAACTAACGCTGGAATGTTTGGCTGAGAGGTTTCTACCATTACAAAGTCGCCATTGCACAGTTCAGAACCCTCGATTTCGACTTTATCAAAATAAATTTTGGTAGCATCAGCCTTGACGGGTTCTCCGATCCATTTAATTTTTCTGTTAGCTGTTCCAGTGAATTTAACAGGCACAGCATCATCAATTTTATCATGTTGTTTCTTTTCAATTGTCTGCTGTATATCTGCTTCATCATCTGTGTCGGAGTCCTCTGCTTGTTCCACAGCCATATTAGGGCAGAATCGACGAACACAAGCTTTTTTTGTGCGGCCGTGTCCACCAAACTTAGCCATAGCCTTGCAAGCATTACATTCTCCACAGTCTGGCAGTTGACAAGCTTCACAAACTCCACACCTCTTTCGTCTCAATACCAATTCATGGTTCGTTTTGTCCAACTGATTAGTGAAAAAGCTTTCAAATGTCTTTCTCACCAATGGTGTAGTTGTGGCTTTTGTCCAGGCTTTCTTGTCGATCTTTTTGTATACAATCTTGGTTCGTGTTTTACGTTTTCCAAACTTGATTCCCATTAATTTTACAAGCTCTCTCATGCACGGTAGCGTGATGAGAGGTTCCTCATCCTCCCCGGCTTCTAAACTGACTACTTGGTCACACACAAAATGTGCATGTTTATGCAGCATTTCTTCACTCATTGGTTTGTCATTCAACTCTGGGATTACAGAACGTCTGATGTTTTCTAATAAGTCTTCATAAGAGGGCAGAAGATAATGATATTCCTCTATGTACTCAACCACTACTTTACTGATCCAGATTTTTTCATACAGATTGTCCATAAGTGGTTTATATTGGTCACTGGGTCTTAGTAAGTTATACTCACCAAACTCAGTGGATAGAGTTATGCAGTTCCTATCTCCACCATCAAAACCATGGATGAACCTGAAAACAATTACATTGCATATCAAAGTACATACATATGTACAGTTTTTAACAATTTATTTGAGCAGGTTTATTTCTCTAAGTGTGATACTTACCATTCAATGATGGGGCCTACATCTTTTACTGGTACTGAATCTTCATCAATTTCAGTGGAGTCAGAGCAAATAGATTTCAGGTATCCTGACATATAAATACGTACATCATTTTCCACAAGACCACTGTCAATGGGACAAAGGTGGCCTTGCTCGTCGTAAATTGAAAAGCCTGTTATGTTTGTTTGCGGCCTTTCTAAAATATCTCCATCATCACCTGAAAACAAAACCTCTTATGACTTTTGACAATTTTTATGACTGGGCTAATAAACTGTGTTTAAATGTTTGATAAATCAGTTTTTATAACAAAACTGGTTTCTTTTGGAACCTGCAGGCCTCCCATGAACTTTTTAAGCCTGCCAAGTTCCAGGCAGTTGATATTTGTCCCGCTGAAATGTATATTAGATTAAATAAATTACTCTGTGATGCCCAATGCAGGTCAAAATAGTCCATCAATTGTATGTTCGTGGTAAGTACAAATTTTACAAAGACAAATATCCAATAAATGAACTGCACGGAACTTGGCAGGCCTAAAAAGTTCATGGTAGGCATGCTGGCTTTAGTTTGAAACAGTCATATTATTTAATAATGTCTTACCAGATGATAAAACTAATTTTTCATTAGTCAATGCTATATACTCCTCCACAGAATCTTGTGGATGTCCCTGATAGAAAATTAAGTCAGAATTATTCAAAAATTGGCCACAAATGTTACATTTGTCCGTATTTGAATCATTGTTATTGTTATTTGTATTAATTGAATTATCTTTAATATGATTTTTTGTGTCATCTTTGGTTGCAGTTTCTTCGGAAGTTAGATTTTTTGTCAAATCCTTATCAGTTTTGACGTCATCATCAGATGTAAGACTGATAGTGTCTTTAGTATCCTGATCTGATTTCTCACATTCATTTTTAGCATCATTATTGGACGAACTCTTATTAAGTTTCTCGTCGTTTGGATTTGAGTTCTGTCCATTACTTATTGCAACATCTTCTTGATTATCAGCACTCTCTGATACTTCACTTGAGCTATTACTTTTATCATGATTATTTGAGTCGTCTCCATTTTCAGTACTGTCATTTCTCTTAATTTTTTTCTGTAACAAGTGTTAACATGAATAAATGTTCAAGAATGTAAACATTTTTGGAAAACTGAGTACATAGAGTATATATTTTTAGGTCTAGTATTATTGTTATGAATGGATGTAAATCTTTTTATGAAAATATGGAATATACTTTTTATATTGGATTTATTATGTTAATACATTGCCGTGTTTTGTTAAAAGTATTTTGGTAGCTTCATAATATTGTCCCTATTATAAATTTTTTTTCAAACATACACAACGTTTTCTTAAGTGTATTGTAAAGTTATAGATAAAATATTGTCCCTATTGTATTTGTTTTTCCAAATATACACAATATTTTCTTAATTGTAAACCTACAGTTAAAATATTGTCCCAATTGTAAATGTTTTTCCAAACATACACAATGTTTTGTTTAATGTATTGTGCAGTTTCATTCATAGGTCCTTGAAACATTTTCTCAGAGAGTCTAGTCTTGTACAGTTGTTCTACTCACTCTTCCAGATTGTACTTCTTCTTCATTTGGACTTCTGTTACGTTTCGACGGGAACATGTTAGTAATTTTTAACTGATTTCCATTGCTGCTCCTAAGAGACCTTCGGACAGCTCTGTAAAAATACAAAAAGATGATTATTGTGAATAGTAATCAATCTATTTAATTATTATATAGTATGTAATTCTTCTGCACATAGGTATATGACAAAACTCCTAAACAGCTGGTCTGATTTTGATGAATTTTTTTGAGTGGGTACAGGTGGTAACTTTTATTTTTTACTCATTATAAATAAGTGTTAGACCACTATCTCACCTGATGGTAAGCGATGATGTGGTTGCTGATGGAGCATGCTTGCCTACAAGATACCTATTCACTCGCGACTTAAAGACTCCTATATAGTACCTATTAGGAAACACCGACTCAGATAAGGTGTTCCATCCCTTTGCGGTTCACATAATAAATGTAGAAGCAAAACGCTTTGTTCGCATTTGTGGAATATCTACCATATACCGGTTTTGAATAGCAGTTTGCTTGTTTGACTTAATTTTCAATTGACGCAGGTGAAGACATGGGGAGCAACTTGTACATATTTATAGTACTTAACTGTTCCAATTTAAGTAGGAAATTTATGTTATGTGAAAGTTGTACCCACAACACAAGTCATTGAATTTAGTATGAGGCTGTTAGTGTTAAATAATTTTGTTTATAAAATAAAACAGAGGCAGGTTAGAACAATGTAGGCAAAAGGGCGACATCCTTACTAATATTATAAATCCGAAAGTAACTCTGTCTGTCTGTCTGTTACGCTTTCACGCTAAAACTACTGAACCGATTTAAACGAAACCTTACAAATATTATAAATCTGAAAGTAACTCTGTCTGTCTGTCTGTTACGCTTTTACGCTAAAACTACTGAACCGATTTATTTATTTATTTATTAATAGACGAGCAGCAGAATGCTGATATGTCTATATCACACAGTGTTGAAAGTCATAACAGTTCACTTTTCTAACAAAGTTTGTTTATTAATTCGCAACCAATTGTCAAGCTTGTTTTTAAATCCATTTATTGTGGTAGCAGAAACAACATCTTCCGGTAATCTGTTCCAATTGTGAACCACTCTATTGCTCAGGAAATGAAAAGCAGTGTTTGTGTTTGATGGTGAACGGATGAGTAATGACTGGTGTCTGTGTGAAAGTCTTTGGTCTGCCTTTAGCTTGTAAATGTTATGGATGTCTGGCAGGTTGTATTGGCTGTTCATGATCTTATAGGTTTCAATTAGATCTCCTCTGAGCCTTCTTTCTTGAAGAGTAGTGAGGTGCAACATCTGTAGTCTTTCTTTGTAGGATTTACGCCGTAGGTCTTGAGGAATTTTAGTTGCCCTCCTTTGTACACTTTCAAGAAGGTTTATATCCTTTTGGAAGTATGGGCTCCAAACTTGGAACCCATATTCAATTAAGGGTCTGACATATGTCTTGAAGATCTTGAGGAAAACTTCCACTGTCATTGTTTGAAATGAAATTTAAACGAAATTTGGTACACAGATAGTCTAGAGCCTGAGAAAGGACATAGGCTACTTTTTAACCCCGAATTCTGGCTGATCCGGGACTTACGGGGGCAAAGCCGCGGGGCGCAGCTAGTACTATATAAGTACAATGATTTTGACAGATCACTACAATATAGATCAAGGCCATCACTAGAATACCTGCCTGGATACCTGGTTTGTGTCTAACTTGATTACACTATTATGTATTAATAACCTTTGAGTAACCAGACCCTATTTTATGTTATGTATCTTTGTTGCAAGCGGTTTCTATTAAATTAAGCATAAATTAACTTTGTCTTAGGAGTTTTGTCAATTTTGAATTGAAACTGATCACAATAGAGATACGTAATAGGGGGTTAGGTTTGTGTGCAATTTTAATTTGTTTGTGCAAAATTTTATTGTTGAACATTGATTGACAAAGAGCATTCCAAACTGGTCGAGCATGCAAGTGCCAATCCCTTTCAACATTTTGTGCCAAATCATATATGAGTGTAAAATAAGTTACCCAAGAGAGTCATAAGTGACCATAATAAAAATAGACTAGGAAAACGTAAACATGTGTACATCTGACATACATGCATTAAAGCAGCTAATGTATGTTAACAATAATCAACTTATATGTAACATCACAACAAGCACTCTTATTGAAAGAGATCTCTACCAGGCAACCTTTGGGATTTTTTATTTTGAATGTAAATCATTATAGAAGGTAATATAATATAGGTTTGGTATGGAACAATTTTAAAATACCTACCTCAAAATTTCGTGCCTAGCTATACAATAAGGTAATGATACGGAAGCACAAGATATAAATTCTGAACATATTTGGTGTATATCTGAGAACTTACTTTTGAATAGGTGATTTCAGTTTTGACTTCGGCGAAATAGCGGTTGATAATCTCCCAGGACTACTTGAGACACTTCGATTTCTGACAGGCATTGTTTTTACAATATATTATAAAGAAGTCTTTACAAAAGCTTATCTGTGTGTAGTCTAAAAGGGAAATCGTAAAAGTAGAACTACATCCACAACACACAACATAATATATCCATAAATCTAAATTGCAAAGCGAAAATGATAACAAGTCGATTCACTGCACAAAAAGGGCGCGAAAATTGTCTGAATAATCCAACTTCAACTATAATGTATAGACTTCTCTGGACTTCTCCAGCTATTATGTCACCGCACCTTTGCCAATGTCACCTACAGGATTGCTATTTCTAAAGAACCCAAACTATGTGAAAGTATTTAGCTATTTTATAGCTTAGTTAACAGTTTAACAAGCATTTAATAAAATCTACTTGATCAAATATTATTTTAGTGAAATTTATGTTTAGACAAGATAAAAAACAAAGATACCTAATTAGTAACATCTCTAACTATATAACGATAAGCATTCTCATAAAACATATAATATTTATTTTCCACTAAAGGGGTTATAGCCTACTTTTAAATGATATATGACTGTAGTTTATGAAGTTTGTCATGAAAAATGTGCATGTTAGGTACTTGTTTTAATTTTAAGTTTTTTAAAAACCGTAATGGTCTTTATTTTGTCTGAGATCGATATACACTGCTAGCTAGCATAGTAGAAATAATATCAGTAAGATGACTCGAGGCCCGTAGGAGATTCAAATGCCTACTCTAGCCGAATACGCAGGGTTGTCACTATCTCCGACATATAAAGGTACCTATAGGTAAAATGTATATTTTAACAAACCAACAAGTTAGGTACAATAAAATAGTATAAAATGTGGTGGTAAAATAGATACGATTTCATTTGCATATTAGCCGCCGACAGAGTCAAAAAAAATCTTGAAATAAATATTGTTTTGCATATGTGAAAAGAAATCACGGTAGTAGTATATATAACGAAGTTAAAAGGAAAACTAATATAGCTAAGAGTAGGCTTCAATAAATCAATAAAATTGGCCGTCGGTGACGATGACGCGAGTTCCATGATTTTTGTTCACCCAAAAAGTGCTCAACGCGCCTATAGAAGTTTTCACTTTAAAAACCTACATAAATTGAATAAACACGTAAAGTAGGTTACACTATAAGTAGGTAGTCAAGTATCAGGGTTGGCGAAATGGCTTTTTAAAAACTAAAAATAAAACTAAGAGTTAAGTGTTGCCGATTCGGAGGCTAATAATATAATGAATTAATTAATCTAATTGTCAGTACAGGACAAACTATGTTTATAACTTAAATGCTAAATCAGCGTCTGGGTGATCATCGTGAGAATGCTCACTCAGCTTTAATCAAGTACTGAGGGGTGAGGTACACACATAACGTCTCCCCCCTCAAGAGCGAAATTATCGGGTTTATTGATTTTTAAATTATCCCGATGATTTCGCGAAAAGATGACAGTACATTTTTTTCTTAAAATTAACAAACTAGAAATTATAAGGCTTAATATTACTACACATATTGATACATAAAATAAACAGTCACTTGTAAAAGCCGAATCACTTTTGGCACTATTCACTAATTCACTTTGTTTCAACGCGTACGCCATGTACTTCAGTTCGTCCAGGTTAACTTCTTTCATGTTCAGTGCATGTGCACCGGATAGCTCGGCGCTTGAGCGCATTAGTAATGGAGGCAATTTGATGATAGGGATTTGTTCCACGTCCTCGTGCATCACATAAGCATTGTGATAATGGATTTTGATGCCGTTGACTTCAACATCGCAGGGCTCATTAAGGGTCATCATATATGTACCAAAAATAGGATATCTGGTAATGTCATCATTGAGTTTTTGTACAAGTGTAGTTTTCAATCTGGAGTAAATGATCCAGTTAGCATTGTTAAGTTGTTGTAACTTAACTTCTTCCATCAATATCGATTGCTGCACACAATTAGAGGTATTGTCGTACTCCATGAGCTGCTCTATACATGTAGGCTCCGCGTACAAGGCTCGATCATTTTCGGTGCATAGGAACTGATCGCCAGCGGCGAGTGCGCGACATGGTTTCGCGATCGGTAAGTAGCTGATACCTTTCGCCAAAAGGAAGGGGTGTTTGGGAAATATGGTAAATGTAAGGTTCTCGCGTTCATGGTAAATAGGTAGGGAGTACATTTTAAAATAGTTATAAGTTACATTAGTGATAAGAGGTATTTCCATTATGAACGTTATCTGGTTTTTCTTAACGTAGGATTTAACAGTAATTGATTCTTCAATTTTTACTAGGCTACTGTCTGTAGGTAGGTATAACAAATTTCCATATTTTGATATAGACTTTAAATGAAACAATAATTCGGTAGAGTTAACAATACTTTGATGTAAAACTGAGACTTTACTTAAAGCTAAGGCAGTTTCAATCTCACTTATTTTAATAAAAACAGTCCGAAAGTTACTTATAAATAAGTTGAACAATCCTAGTAAATATGTAGAAAAAACCCAATTTTTCTGTGCAGCGAGTTCTCTAAACATTATTTCAACCTTCTCTATTCTTTTACCTAATGTGATAACGTTACTGTTCATGGTTTCGGTATTATTAATAACGCTATCTAGCATTTTAGAAATTAATGTTATTTTATTGGACACAATAATCTGATTATCACTTAGTTGTGTCGTAAGATTATCGTACCTGAGAGCATCATCATGATCTAGATTGCCTGATACAATTTTAATCAATGATCCTAATGGATTGATTAATCCTCGGCTAAATCGTTGCGGAACAAGCTGTCTATATTTTTCTATAGTAATGAAACGTAAGTATTCTACATGAGCTTTGAGTGCAATGAATTCTTGTGGGTATGTTTTATTTCCTACCAATAGCTTTGCAAATGTATCATATTCAGATGTAATGAGCTTTAAATCTGTATCAAGTGGATCGAGTTTAATGACTTTAATTATGGTCCAATTATCAACTTGTAGATACGCATTTCCTTTCTTTACCGGCAGAATCCCCGGATTGTCTTTAAGTGAGCGAAGTTGAAGGGCCTGCAACGGAGTGGCTAGCATCAGGAGCCACCACCTGTGGAGGACGTTTTATATTTTTTATTGGTACCTTGGTCTGTCTTTCACCTACTTGAATGGGTACAATATTTTTATCAGTGTGGCCAACTACTTTAGCTTTTCGATAACGGGGCTTATCTTTACTGTTTCTTGTATTTACTACTTTAGCGAAAATTGTGTCTCCTGTACTAAGCTGAATTTCAGCTTCACCTCCTCTCTGGTTTCTTATCTTTTCTTTAGTATTTAACATCTTTTCGGCTATATGGTTATAGAGATATTTAGTGCGTTTTGCATGGTCTCTTACAAGTTGTTGTACATACTTCTTTTCGAATTCTACGCTAAAGGGGCTATCGGAATCAGTGTGACCAAATACTGTCTCAAAGGGTGTAAGGCCTGTAGTTGAGTGAACAGAATGATTATATGCGATAATGGAATAAGTCATCACCGATCCAGCATCGGTACACTTCCTTTCGTATTTCGCAAGACGGTAAATTTCTATTAGTGTTGAGTGAAAGCGCTCAATGAGTCCCATTGAGTTTGGATTTCTCGGGGTACCAATATGAAGGTCAATTTTATGCAGACTTAAGAATTCTTTTAACAACTCATTATTGAATTCCGTGCCAGGATCGGAACTTATCCTTTTTGGGGTGCCATAAAATGAAAAGTATTTCGTTAGCGCTCGAACAACCTCAGGGGTTGACCGATTGGATATTTCGATTGCTTGTCCTAATTTGCTAAAGGCATCAATGAGTGTCAAATAGTATTTGCCTTCGATGCTAAAAAGGTCTATAAAAAGTTCTTGGAAGGGAGCATCTTGGGTTTGTGTTAACTGCAAAATCGGTTTAATAGGTTTACGATCATATTTCATAGTTTGGCAAGACTCACAAGCATTGATTATAGCCGTTACAGTTTCTTGCATATTTTCCCAGTAATAATTTCTTCGGAGTCTAATTAATGTCTCCTTTATTCCACGATGGCATTGTTTTCCATCATGAAATTTCAGGATTATGGCTCTTTGTTCATTTTCATCCTCTACATAAATTACGCGCTGTGTGCATTCTAAAAGTTTAACCGAGTCTTTCTTAAACAATTCTATTACTACCTTGCCAAACTGTCTCCTGTGCTCGCTTTCCTCGAAGTATATGAAATATTTAAGCTTCGGGGTGATGTACTCTTTTAAAAATTGTTTAACGAGTTCATCATTACCTATAGGCATAAACACTTCTAAAATTTTTTGTTTCTTGGTCGATATATTTTTTACTTGTAATTCATTTTTGAACCAAGAGAACACTCGTATCTGGTTAGGTTTCGTGTCAATTGCTTCATGCAAGATAGGTATCCCAGTGGGTTCTAAATCTGCAGTTGAATGAATAGTTTGGGAATGATTAGATTCAGAGGGTGACCTAATCGGGTATTCAGGGGATGATATATTAGGGTATTCGGCAAGTTTTACTGTGCTTGTGGCTGACAGGGTATCAGAAATATCTATGGGAGATGCCGTGGCACTTTCATCAGAGATAGTAATAGTCGAGGAGTCATTACGGTTTCTCTTTTTAGTCACAAACTGTTCAATTTCTTTAACTATGTCGTCAAGTTTTGTCTGTAAATCGTTGTCAACATTAACTCGCATGGATTGTCCTTCATCATCAGAGTCAAGTGAATTTACCTTTATTCGAGATAGTGCGTCAGCGTTCGTGTTCTGTTTGCCGTTTTTGTAAATAATCTCAAAGTCATAGTCTTGTAGTCGTAGTCTCCATCTAGTCAGTTTACTGTTAGGGTCTTTCAGGGAATTTAACCAGGCTAGAGGTCTGTGATCGGTGTATATAAAGAACTTTTTACCGTAAAGGTAAGGCCTGAAATGTTTGATGGCCCATATGATAGCTAGAAGCTCTTTCTCAATTGTACTATATCTGGATTCTGTATCACTGAGTGTACGGCTTGCGTATGCGACAGGCTTGTCACTACCGACTGAGCCTTGGGACAAAACGGCACCAAGGGCAACGTTAGACGCGTCTGTTGTTAGAATGAATGGTTTTTCGTGGTCTGGGTATTGTAATAGCGGGGCGTTAGTAAGGAGTTCCTTACATTTGTTAAATGCGTCAATGTAATTTTGATCAATAACAATTTTATTACGCTTTTTGAGACATGAGGTAAGTGGTTGAGTTATTTTTGCAAAATCTTTGATGAAGCGACGATAGTAGCCTACCAGTCCCAGAAAACTCTTTATTTCTGTCGTTGTTTTCGGAAGCGGGTAATTAAGTACAGCCTTAATCTTGTCGTCGTTAGGTCTCAGTCCATCTTTTGTGATAGTGTGCCCGAGGTAAAGTACTTCGGTCCTTAAGAATTCCGATTTGTCCAGTTGAATTTTCAGGTTTGTCTGTCGAAATTTGTCAAATATCGTTCGTAGTTTTTGTATGTGCTCATCTAAGCTGGCTGAAAATATGATGACGTCATCAAGATAGACCATGCAGTGTATTCCCTGCAGGCCTCTCAGGACGTTATCCATAGCACGTTGGAAAGTAGCTGGTGCTGTCTTTAATCCGAAGGGCATTCTTAAAAATTCAAAATGTCCGTGTTGTGTGCTGAAGGCGGTCTTTTGTCTGTCTTGTTCCTCTATTTCGATCTGATGGTATCCGCTAGCTAGGTTAAGAGTGCTAAAGTAAGAGCTCTTGCCCAGTTTGTCAAACAAGTCGTTCATGTTTGGTAAAGGGTACTTATCGTCAATCGTGATGTCATTCAAGCGTCTATAGTCGATAACCATGCGGAATTTCGGTTGTCCCGATGCGTCAGTCTTTTTGGGTACCAAATGTACCGGGGCATTCCAGGAGGAATGAGACTCCTGTATTACGTTATCAATGAGTAATTTTTCTACCTGTCTATTAATCTCGTCAGTTTGTGCGGGGGCTTGTCTGTAAGGTATAACGTAAATTGGGTCCTCGTTTTTAGTTCTGATGTTATGTTTCACTTGGTTAGAGAATGATAATGGCAATTCTTCACAATAAAAAATGTCTTTGTATTCCCTACAAAGATTCAGAATTCTTTGTCTCTCTTCATTATTTGTGTGGTCTAGTTTGAGTTTGTTTAAGAGGTTATTTTCGAGCAGTATGTCAGTTTTAATGTCCTGATTGTCCTTGGTGTGGTTTATTTCGCATTCGGGGCTGTCATAGGTATTTACTGAGAAAGGTCGTGTTATTGTCAGCGTAATTTCGTCGTCAGTTGTATTTTGGATAATTGTCGCTGCATATCCGTTGATACAATTTACTAAGGCATCTGGCATCCGTACACCAGGGTAAAGTTCTTGATAATCAAGAATAGCTTCGCCAGAATATTGGTTAGTAGGCAACTTCACTCGTTGTTCGGTTCGTGGTTGTACCCGTATAACATAATCAAGGTTATTATTTACTATGCCAATAGAAGTAGTTTTAGTTTTAAGAACAAGATTTTTTAAATCTATGATCGCACCTAGTTGTTGTAGCAAGTCGTTTCCTATGAGTCCATCGTAACGTGGGTCAACGTCGTAAAGGTAAAATTTATGTTCTTCGTCATTTTGAAATGTCGGAAAAAGGGGTATTTGTATGACTTCGTCATGTTGACTGGAGGCATGGGTGCTAACTACTCTGAATGGTTCGTAACTGATAAACTGAGAGAAATATTCATGCGCTTTTCGAGGGCTAATGAAGGAACGTGTACTTCCGGTGTCGATCATTAGTTTCGCGTCGATTTCTGGTACGTATACGTAGGGTAGTTTTAGGCTAGGATCGCAATTAATTTCTACGTCCTGTCTTTGGTCGAGGCCTGCGCCCGAAAAGGGGGAGTCTGAGCTACGTCATCAGTCTCGTTTTGTTGGGGGTGTTCGGAATATTGCTCAGGGTGAACTACTTCAGTCATCTCGTCATACTGTTCATCACAATGGTCAGGATAGTAATAGTTGAGGTCGTAACATTCTTCATCTGTGTACTCTGAATTTAAGGCCAATTCGTTTAGTTTGAATCCGGTTGGAGCGTTTTGTTGAAGCGGTGCAGTTCTCATTGAAACGTCCGTGGCCTGATGATGCGGTTTCTGAAGATTGGGTCGGTACCCGAATGGTTGGGGTCTATACGCAAACTGTTGCGGGGCTGTAGGAGGGCGATAGCCAAATTGTTGTTGGGTCATTGGAGGCCGATAACCAAATTGTTGAGGGGCAGTTGGGGTTCGGTAGCCAAATTGTTGGGGGCTCATTTGAGGTTTGTAGCCAAATGTTTGTGGCATCATTCCGAAATTCTGCGGCCTATAACCGAATTGTTGAGGAACAGGTGGGCGATACCCAAATTGGGGTGGTCGATACCCAATCTGTTGATTGGGTTTTTGGAGTAACCCTGAATTTTGTTGATTTTGAGGGCTTCCAAAATTAAATTTTGAATTGTTACTGGCAGGTAACATAGGTCTATAACCAGTGGGGTTCTGTGGCACGCTAAAACCGTGTTGTAGAATTGGCTTAGCTGTTACCGAGTTGCCATACATCCGATTACGCAATGTGTATTGGTCGTGAAAGTTCACTTCTTCTAGAACAATACTTAAGGCTGCTTCTAAACTCGCGGGTGCCTTCAACCTAACAATACGCACCATATTTTCTGGTAAGTTGTAAAGGAATACGTTCAGTGACGTATGATTGTAAATTGCAATTTTGGCACTTTTTATCTCGCAGTCACTCAATGCATTAAGCTTGGATATTAAAATCGACCGGACCGTTTGTATACGATTGCAAAACTCTAAATACGTTTCACTGGATTTAATCTTCATACTCTCTAACTCTATATTTATACATTCCTCACTACGAGGGTCACCGAAATGCTGCACTAACAAGGCTTTGAGTGCAGACCAACTTTCAATATCCTCTCGTTCTGATAACAAAGAAGCTGCGTTATCTTTCAATCGACTCGTAACGGCGTGGTAAACGTATAAATTTTGTTCTTCGTTGCCACGGTACCTTTCGATCACATATTCGCATTTTCTTAAAAATAAATTTAGCTGTCTATTGTCTCCTCCAAACAGAGGGATTAATTTAATTATTTCGCTTGGTATAGCTAAGATATGCGCTTGACCTTCCATTTTTGCACAGAGTTATAAAAATTTAGACACACAAATACACAATAATAATATAACACATAAAATACACAAAAACAGTAAAAGGCACAAAACACACAATCAAAACAATATAAAAGAAAAGCAGTAACAGTAAAATCAAAATTTGTAAAACTTATATACTATACAATTTTAATAGTTTTTGTAAAAAATAATTATTTCACGCTGTTCAATCAATTTACCATCAAAAATGATTGAGTTCTACAATTTTTCAGATGCACATAAAATATTAGTTAAAACGATTATTTTAATAATTAAAAGTCAATTCTAAAATGTCATTAGTCTATGTAACTTTCTTTGTTTCAAACAATATTTCTTATCGCTTAGTTCTTAGTACTAGTAACCAGATAACGTGCTAATGAGAGAAGACTTATCACATTGGACACTTTAAATGAAAAAGGGGATATCGGATAAGGATGGCGAAAAGTTTTACTTACCAACCTACCGCTACTCCCATTGTTGCACACACACTCGCGCCCGAATTAAGACAAATTTATTTGGTTCGTGGATTTACTCTACTTGTTTCCCACTACAGGCGAATTTGGACACCCGTAATAACGTAGGGACAAAGCTTATACGAGCAAATCCTGTCCTCAGCGCCAGTCAAGTATCAGGGTTGGCGAAATGGCTTTTTAAAAACTAAAAATAAAACTAAGAGTTAAGTGTTGCCGATTCGGAGGCTAATAATATAATGAATTAATTAATCTAATTGTCAGTACAGGACAAACTATGTTTATAACTTAAATGCTAAATCAGCGTCTGGGTGATCATCGTGAGAATGCTCACTCAGCTTTAATCAAGTACTGAGGGGTGAGGTACACACATAACGAGGTATATGAACTTTACCTATCTGTTTACAAAATATAAACGCGCGCACGCAACTCAGCACGCGGCACGCGACATCCGTCTGCGCGGAAAGGCCCATGGCGAATGGCTCGAATACGGCGAAATGTCGTCGACCGCGTCGACGAGCGCAGGGGCGACCTCGGCTCGTGTCGTCTTCGCCGTCCTGTTTGTTGTCATAGTGTGCGTGCTGAGGCACGTGCATACGGCCGTGCACACATACAAGCCGCGTTTGGTACCACTCTATGAAGACAACTTACTTATATATTTCTACTATTTAGCTAGTCATGGTCGGAGTCAATTGCCTGCAATTGAACTAGAATATTCTGTTTTTTTTTCTACATTTGACATTGGCAAAT
Organism: Lomographa bimaculata; assembly: GCA_948107665.1. Classification (NCBI taxonomy): domain Eukaryota; kingdom Metazoa; phylum Arthropoda; class Insecta; order Lepidoptera; family Geometridae; genus Lomographa; species Lomographa bimaculata. The sequence continues at coordinate 7,659,405 of OX403597.1, forward strand.
TAGAAAAAGTGAAGTGAAGATGTCATTCTATCCTTGATTTTCAATTCAAATCTAAATCTTAGATAAATATCAAATGTTCATAACTTCAAATCTTCAAATTCTTGTCTTTCAATATGTTATCCAAGAGACTATTTCCAATTAAGTATAGGTATCATTTTGTCAGATTATATTCAACTTCGTTTCACAATTTAGATTTGGAATATTACTGTAATGCCAAAAACACCGAGGAGATCAAGCGAAATATTAGAATTCGTAAGGGTATCGGTGATTTAGATCGTGTATTAGAATTGCACCGCAACTACAATATTATTTCACCGTCAGAAGGTGCGTATCAAACGGTCAAAGAAAGTTTACTAAAGGAATTGAGATGTTTACCAAATAGAACACATCCCAGTGTGATGAAAAATACTGAGCCAAGTGTGATACGCAAAATAAATGATAAACAAGATTTTGGTGATCACCTTCCCCTTGAGTTCAGTGATATAACACAGCGCTTGAATTTATTAAGAACAGAAAAACTAGGTAACACATGTGGTCACAAGAGCTATTATTTTCTTGGAGAGCTAGCAGAGCTGGAAGAAGCTTTGATAAAGTACACAGTCTGTAAACTATTGGACAGAAATTTCAAGTTGGTATCTGTCCCAGATATTTTGCCTGGAAACGTGTTGGAGAGTTGTGGGATGGCTGTGAATGGTGATCGCACTCAGGTGATGGCCCCTATATATAATTTATCAGCAATGTATAATTTAAATGAATAGTTTTATATATAACTTTATATTTGACGGTGCATAAATTATATCAGAGCAGTGCCATCACTAATACTTAAAAAATAAATAACTATTAAATTGAATTTAGATCAAATCAGTAGAGAGAAACAAAAGCCATACCCGAGAAATTGGAGGACTGGATTGTTGACCTGTGCCCACGATAAATTCGTTTTGATAATTATTAATGTTTAGCATTTTTAATATAATTTATTTATTTATAGACGAGTACCAGAAAGCTGATATATATCGGTGTGTAAGTCACAACAGTTTGTTTATTGTGTTGCACCAATCAATCTTGTTTTTAAATCCATTTATTGCCGTAGCAGTTATGACATCTCACAGTTGTTTTCCATTTGTGTGTCTGTTGCTCAAGAAATGGGTGGTTTTATCATAGATTTTTACACTATTGCTTCTTTTGGTTAGTGACATAATAGTCTATACCAGGGGTCGGCAACCTGCGGCTCGCGAGCCACATGCGGTACTTTGGATGTGAAGCTGCGGCTCTTTTGTTCCATACGCAAATATTATTTATTTTATTCAAAAATATAATACATTTAAAAATCGTTCTGAATCGATAAACGAGGATTAGGCACATATTTTTTTATATCTCAGCCACTTGTGCTGTACTCGCTTTTCACCGCACCCCTCCCTCAAACAAAATTTTTTGTGGTTCTTTAAAAACTTTGAAATTTTGTAAATTGTGATTTTTGGCTCTTCCGACTCAAAAGGTTGCTGACCTCTGGTCTATACTAATATTATAAAGAGATTAAGTTTGTGAGGTTGTGGGGGAATCTCTGGATCTACTGAACAGTTTTTGAAAATTCTTTTACAAATAGATAGCCACTTTATCTTTGAGTGTCATAGGCTATTTTTATTTTACCCGGGCGACACTGGGTGGGTCAGCTAGTGTCTTACAAGATTTTAAACTGTCATGGTTACTCACATTAGAATTATTGTTAGAAACTGGATATTTAAAATGTATTTTTATTGTTTTTACTGAGGACTAGATTTTTCAGCATTTACAACCATCATGATCAAGAACTGATCTCGTAATCATGGAACAGTATCATGGTAAATAACTATTTAGAAATGAAACAAAACAAGTAATTTTCAATTCATTTTCTAGATATACTCGTTAGATCCTCATCATCATGGGCCAGATTTGTACCTATCTGGGACGGCAGAAATGTCCCTTGCTGGACTCCTCATGAACTCAATGTTTGAGAAGCGGGAACTCCCTATGAAACTAGCTGCAGTTAGCAGATGCTACAGAGCAGAAACATCCAATGTTGTAGAAGAAAGAGGTATTTACAGGTATGCAGATTTCAATTGAGACTTTCTGAGGTAAGACAACTCAGTTGGCGCAGTGGAACAGTCTGCCCTCTGTGCTTTAAGTCCTGGGTGCAATTCCGGGCAAGAGAAAAATTTTTCTTCCCAAGGAACTTTTGTGCCCCAGGTTCTGGGTGTGACATGATTCTGGCATCCACTATACAAGTCTTTGAACTTAATTGTAGAGCTGTGAGTGTGAATGAATTTTTATAAGGTATCATAAAGCCAAATTAGTAATCAGAATCAAATTAAGATGTTAAGGTGACATTTAAAATCCATTTAGGCAGACTGCAATTAAAATATAGATTAATGATTATTTTTTATTATATAATGTAATATAACATGTCAAAATTAAATAAATTTACCTCTGTCAATTAAATGATTAATTTTATCAAATATCGGTTAAATACATTTGGTTTTGAATTTTCAGGGTACATCAATTCACTAAAGTAGAAATGTTTGCAGTCACAACCCCAGAGCAGTCAGATGAGATGTTGGAGCAAATACTTAATATACAAGAAGAGCTGTTCTCCCCTCTTGGGCTCCATATGCAGGTCCTCGATATGCCTCCGCATGAGTTGGGAGCCCCGGCATACAGGTGATTCTCTATTCATATTCTGTCAAGGTTTAGGTAATATCTCGGGACTTAATCGCGCTAAAAAACTATTTTTATTTACCTCGGCGTCTTCTCGAGATCATGGCCAATGCAACTTGGTCGAAAAGTCGAGGTAAATAAAAATAGTTTTTTTTAGCGCAATTAAGTCCCGAGATATTACCTAAACTATGTGTTCGAATCGCGAAAGTTTAAAAATTACAATTCTGTCAAGGTGTAGTGAAAACTAACTAGTAAATAAAGAACATGATATTGTAATACAAGAGAGAATGCATTTGTCTCCTTCTAAATGTAACAGACCTTAAAACTTGTATGCATAAAGTTTAAAATATCAGGACTTGTTCAGAGATTGCAAAGTTACAAGCAAGCAATTTGAAACCTTAAAGTCTGTTACATTTGAAAAGTGTTTCTTTTGATAGAATAGAGATGAAGCATTTTGGTTTTTGGCTAGGGGGTAGGTGGTATGCTATGAGTGAAACTCGTAATGGTTATTATGATAAAAATATTGTGTAATCTTTAATCATTGATTATTGCAGGAAATATGACATAGAAGCATGGATGCCTGGTCGTAAAACATATGGGGAGATATCTAGTTGCAGCAACTGTACAGATTATCAATCACGACGACTCAATATGAAATACAAAGATGACAACAACATTCGTCATGTTCACACCTTGAACGGAACTGCATGTGCTGTGCCCAGGATGCTCATTGCTTTACTTGAAACCCATCAACACCCTAAAGGAAAGATAATTGTACCAGAAGTTCTGCAACCCTTCATCAACGGAAAGAAATTCTTAGCTAAAAATACATCAGTGCCTGAACTGAAGATATTGAAAATAAAAAGATAAATTTATATTGTACAGTTTATTTTATTTTTAAATTGTCTAATTATTATTTTTTCAGTGTCTTATGTTGTTTAGAAATCTTTTTCATTTTGGCTTTCAACTGTTTGATGTTCACAGAATCAGTATTTGTAGATGTTGGAGCATTGGTTTTCTCCTCTGGTGGTATAAAATCTTTTTGTCTCTGTTCCTGTTTAGCTCGTTTGGCCTGTGCTTGTTTTTCTTCTTTCTCATGATGACGTTTAGCCTTCTTCTGTTCATCTTTGAGGAAATATTCGCCAGTTGCAAGCTCACGGTCAATTTTACTCTCGGGCTGAGCTGGTGGGAATGGAGTATAAGGTTTCTTATTTGTTTTCTTCTTTGGCTGTTTCCTTGGAACATTTTTACTTTTGAAATTAGGTAAAAACCTATCCCAACTTTCGTTTTTCAACCGTGGATCCTTCATCAATTCTCTTTTGATCATAAGGCTTTTAATATTGTACATCGGATGAATATTTTTCATTGTGTCTTCAACTAAACGTCTTACCTGGACCAATCCTTTGTATGGACCCACAGCAGACACAGTGTTTCCCTGCACTAGTACATAACATTCAGTCAATAGCTCAATAGACTTAAGTGTAACTCCATTTGGGCCAATAATACGTTGTCGCCTTTTAAGAAATGTGTCCTTCTTGCTAACAAAAGAATTAATCTTGATTATGTCGCACCCTATTTCATCTTCAAGCACTCTTACGGCTTGTTCAAATGGCACGCTTCTGGATAAGAGTTTCATCATATCTCTAGCTTTGATAATGATGTACGGATCCCATGTTTTTCTTGTCGTTTTTACAGTTAGGCTGCCTTCGATGAGGTCGAGTTCAGCTATTATTTGATGTTCGCTGAGTACTTTTTGCACAAGAGGCCAACATTCTTTTAAGTATTGTTCTCTGTACTTTGGAAATAGTGTAGCAAATTTACTTTCCTCTAGAAGCCCATGCGGATTGTCGTTGGCAGTGAATTTCGGAATTTTCATGGCCCAGGCATTCTCGATAGGTCCTGTTTCATGAGTATCTTCATCAGAATTTTCGTCTTGCATGATTTACGGTGGTTATTGTAAGGTATGTGCAAGCTGAAAATAAAATAACAATATTCTAAACGTGCACGACTACGAAGGAATTGACGTTACCTGACATTTATTGACAACTGACTTACCAACTGACTGACAATCTGTGAAATTGTCTCGGAAAACTCCGAATGATGTTTTTTTTCCAGTATCCGTGTAAAGGCAGGGCTGGGGTAAGGTTTAAGCCGGGCTAACGGCTGTAGGCTCCGCCCGTAGGTATAGCCGATTTTAAGATAAATCCCGGGACAAAATAGGTCTAAAAACTAAAAATTTGCTGTGCCACTAAATTGTTTATTAAAATTATAATATTTTAATTATAAAAACAGTATCGTATTGTACTTGCAAAGTTATCCAAATGATAACCTACGGACTACACGCATTACATAAAGTTGTCCCCCTTATGCATGTATCTCCTTTATATTTTCAACCGACCTAAAAAAATAGTTTTTTTTGTTGTACCTATGTTACGCGATATCCCCGCCAATTATATATGAATCGATACCATATAAATTTTATCGAAATCGATTTAGCCAAAACCAAAATATAAGTGTTGAAGTCGTTTTTTTAAGTTAATACGTTCAATTATTATAATATTTTTTACGTTAGAGGTTTGCACAGCATATCAACTTGGTTCACCGCCATATCAAAATCGCAAAAACTCGCCTACCGTTCCTTACGGAGATGCAGATCAGATGTCCAGCCGACGACGCAGCGTATCTTACCCGGGCTATAACCTTAAACATAAAAGTTCAAACAGCGCTCGGGAGTTTTCATGTACGCTCGTGATGATATCTGTTATCGGCGTCTCCGTAATCTCGAAGACCCCAGCCTCTCAACTATCTGGGTTCTGGTGGATACAGGCATTGAGAAAATTATCTATGCTTGTGTCAACCGTGCGCACTCAGGAGATTTGTAGATGGCATACCAGCTATAGTGCTGAGGAATGTGCGCCTGAATTGTCTCTGATACTGACATGCCTCTTTCGCCTCTCTATGGAGACTGGTCAAGTGCCGAAAGCATGGAAGTCCGCCTACGTGCAGCCTTAACCCAAAAAAGGAAGTCGCGCCAACACTGCCAACTACAGGCCAATATCAGTCACGTCCATTCTCTGTAAGACAATGGAACGTGTACTGAACAAGAAACTTACCTATCTTGAAGCAAATTACCTTCTGAGTGACTGGCAATATAGGCCTTGGAAAAACACGGCGAAGCGATTGCGGTATCACTTGATATTTCCAAGGCCTTTGACAGGGTATGGCACGACACCCTTATTTGCAAGCTTCCAGCTTATGGTTTACCTCCTGGTTTGTGTGCTTGGATATTGGATTTCTTGAGGTCGTTGACGGCTGCTCGTCCGATCTAATGGCAATTAATGCCGGGGTACCTCTTCAGTTCTTTCGGCAAAGCTGTTTTTGGTACACAATAACGATCTGCTTAGACCCGGTATCTTTGGGTACGCAGACGATAGCACAAAAGCAAAATAAACACACTCATTCAGGGCCGGAAGGGCCCGGGTGACCACAAGCCCGGGGCCCGAAACTAGATGATGGTAGATGGGATACTATCGGAAAATACTGAGATACACAAATTGAGATAAACAAAATATAAAATCTAATTATCAACGTTTGCGCTTCGCTATACCCAAGGTTACGTACTTACTTCGGACCACTCCTACTTGGCTTTGTCCCGAGGAAATATCTCTCATCGACGGCACATTAAAGTCTACTGTTGAGTCGCTGCTCAATGTCTCCTTCGGTGAGTCCCAGTGGATTCAAGCTTCTCAGCCGATCCGGTACGGGGGTCTGGGGTTGAGGCGCGTGGGTGACGTTGCTTTGCCGGCTTTTCTTGCGTCGGCGCATGGGGTTGCAGACCTTGTCACTCGTATTCTTCATTCCGATGGTGACAGGGCGAGTATACCTTATGTGTCCGATGCAATAGAGGCGTGGACTATCCTCAACTCTGGCGCGTCACGCCCGAAATCTCCTCATATACAGAGGGCTTGGGATGACGTTGGGGCTAAGCGGCTCTTTAAGCAAATCCTGGACAATGCTTCAGGGGTGGACTTGGCGCGACTGCGGGCTGTGTCGCAGTCAGAGTCTGGGGCATGGCTGCAAGCTCTTCCGTCGTCGCACCTGGGCACTTTACTAGATGACAACTCATTGCGTGTGGCAGTGGCTCTCCGCCTGGGCTGCAAGGTGTGTGAACCTCATAGATGCACCTGCGGTTCTATGGTGGAGGCCAATGGTCATCACGCTTTGAGTTGTCGTCGTTGCACAGGTAGATTTCCGCGACACCATGCCCTAAACGACATAGTTCGCAGAGCTTTCGTGTCGGCGAATGTCCCTTGCATGCTGGAGCCACCGGGTCTTAGTAGATCCGATGGTAAAAGACCGGACGGGCTGACTCTAGTGCCCTGGAAGAAGGGCAAGTGCTTGGTGTGGGACGCTACCTGCGCCAGCACGGTCGCCGCTAGTCACCTGAGTCGCTCGATCCACTCACCGGCGGCAGCTGCGGAGGATGCTGCGACTAGAAAACGGCTCAAGTATGCGGCGATGGAGCCACAATATCACTTTGTACCCATTGCCGTTGAGACCATGGGCTGTTGGGGGGGCCGAAGCCAAAACTTTGGTCAGTGAGATAGGGCGCCGGATAAGGGAAAGCAGTGGTGACTCCCGCTCCGGCTCGTTTCTGGTGCAAAGGCTGGCCATTGCTATCCAGCGTGGAAATGCTGCCAGCGTCATGGGCACCTTTGCACCGGGTACAGTCAGGGGTGGGTTATTTTATTAACTTTTTTGACTGTTACCAAATTGTATTATTATTTGTTTCATTGAATTAATACTATAATATTTATAATACGAAAAAAAAAATTATCAACGATGTAATAAATTATTATGTAGAGATCTTTCATTCTAAATGTGCACGCCTCTCTACCATAGTAGAAATATATTCTACTATGCCTCTACGGACAATAACTCATCAGGTTACCCAAAGGCGAGTTTCATATAACTCGACCTCAGTTCAAAGTCAAAGTATAATAACCTGACAGATATTCCAATAATTATTAAGTAATTATATTAAACACACATTTAAGAAAGGCGTCATTGTAAATTGTTGGACACAAGAGACTGATATTAATTATATAGTCTCTCCTCTAACATTAATGGGCTGTAGTTATTTTATTTTCCTAGTATTTAATATACATGTACATGGTAATGAACATGTATACTACATACCTTTAAACATTGTTTTTGTTTTTAAATTACACTTTCATACGAATACGATGCCAGGAGCCAGGAGCGCGCTTCGGGGATTCCCCAACCACAAGATTCTTTACTTGCGTAATGCGTTCCGTTTCATCAGAAATATGAGATGAGAGTGAATAAATACGTTACGTTCGTTAATTGTTATTTATAAATGTTGCAGTACCGAAACTATCGAGTTTTTAAGAAAATCTAAAAATTAAATTTTTTTTTTTAATATCTATGAAACAATGTAAAATGTAATAAATGACGCTATTATGACACACGTCTAAATACGTTGATTCGATCAAAAGTTATTGACGTTCAGAAAAAAAAACAAAACTAGTTTCAGGGGTGGCTTACACAGGTTCAACCATTTTTCGAATTTTTCTATTACATTTCTCTCTAATTGTATGAACGAACTATCTGATCTAGTTTTACATTTAGTTCGCAAGAGCTGGGACCTAGCCTGCGCGGGCCTCCTATCCTACGGTTGCCGCAAGCCCCGCAAGCCAGGCCCGTGGGGGGCCCGCGCAGGCTGGGGCTCGGCTGGCAAATGCCACCTCGACTATATGGCCAGTCAGACGCTGCACTTATTGTAGTTATTGTTGGTAATAATAAGTTAACGTATTAATTTAGCTTATCTTGCAACTACAAGTTTAAAGCTTGCCTTATTTATGTTGAACTAGCCGTGCCCCGCGGCTTCGCATTATCAAGTTAAAAAATAGCCTATGTGTTAATCCTAAGTATAAGCTATGTACATTCCAAATTTCATCCAAATCCGTTCAACCGTTAAAGCGTGAAGAGGGAACAAACATACTTACACTTAACAACAGGGCAGCATAACGGGGACATTAAGGGAAATAAATATGTTTTTTATGAAAACTAATGACAACTCTTTGGTTACTTATTAATTTATAGTTTGGCACCGAATTTGGTGAAGTAAGAAATCAAATAATATTTTTAATTTTAATTTCACAAAACCTTCATGAAAACTCCATCGTGCCGAGTCATAGTTCGAGTCAACACAATAGATGCATAAGACATCCTCCTTAACATTTTCTTCGTCAGAGTCAGCTATTTGAGTCTTCTATTTTTTTTCAACCGGGGATCATTCGGGTTTGAACACTTCTTCGTTCGTTTAAGTTGTTCGCGTTTTTGTAGTGGGTTGAAGTGAGATCAACCGTTTTCCCTCTGCAATATTTTTTTTCTTGTTTGGTTTCTTTGTTCGACTGTAGGAATGGGGAGAATGTCTTTAGGAGAAGCATTTAGACAAAACAGCTCTAGAACTGTTATTTTTGTAAATTCGTACCATTTTTATATACCTAAAACAAAATAAATAGGTAATATTATTGTAATAATAATGAGGCATAATGGGGACGGGGCACAAGGGGGTGCCCCATTGCCAAGTCCCCGTTATGCCCCCATGTCTTAAAGAATTTTAAATAACGAACAAGAAAATGAATTCAAGGTCAGAATTATTTTGCTCAAAACATATCAATAGTTGACGTTAGTAGTAATACACATAAAAAAAACTATAGTAGTAATTTAAACACTTACCTTTTTAGACGCGTTTTGGTAACCACTAAATTAGATGAAATGTCGCCGGAAAAAGAATTGGTCGTCAAAAATAAACGCGTGCACTCTGATCGCCGGTCACTGCCGCGATGAAGGCCGATGCAAAATGCCCTCTTATTGGCGAAAACAAAACACAGCCATGTTTTGTACACTAGCCAGTGTGCGTAATTACTTGTATGTGTGTGTGGCCCCGTCGTGCCTCGCGTCCCCGTTATGTCCCCCCTCCCCTAAATGTTTGCTACAAATAAATATGAATATAAATAAATATTTTCAAAATTATACAACAAAGTTAAACAGTGAAATTATTATCAATGCTGTTATAAGCTGTACAAATTACCCATTTAACAAAGGGCCAAAATAAACATTCAACCAGACAATCTATCTGCAGGACGAAAATCCCGCCAACAAAGAACGTCATCACTGAATGGGTAACGGGAAAATAATAAATTTATATGGCAGCACTGCATCCAGACTTATCTATGGGAGAGTTTTGCCGCGAAAGTGAAAAAATGGCGTTGTTGGTTTTTAGTTATTTTCCAAAACCTGTGATTCTTCGAGTGTTAATGTGTAATAATGGTAGATTATTAACCGTTAATACTTAGTAAATGTGCATAAGTGTAGGCAAGTCATACAAAGTTGAAAAAAACGTGATTTTCGCCTTCGCTCCAAAACTCCAATAGAAGTTCTAGTAAAGTTTCTACCACTTTACTAGGGCATGACTTGACTATGACTGACTACTTGACTTTGACTGTGACTTGTGACTAAGACTTTTATTATGAAGAATAGAAATTGTTAATATTTGTTTAATATTTCGACTGAAGGACTACGCATCCATGGTCATGAAATTATTTAAAAAAAAACTTATCTATGGTCGGGGATGCCTCTATACGTCTTTTTAGTAGTAATGATCGGTTGTTCCTTAGGCTCGTTAGGCTGTCCTGTCGCGTCGCTCAGTCAGTCGTGACTGGTATTCACCCAGGTCTAGAACTATAAACGTTTGGGATAGTGTCTAATTATTTATTGAGGGAGCATACACCCGCATAATTTCCAGTTTATACTTTTGTTTGTGAGTAGATATTTCCTGGGTAAGTACTGCTTTCGTTATAAAACTTATTAGTTACTATTTATTTACACAGTATGGGCGTGTTAAATAGTTCTATATAGGTAGGTGACTACCAATCGCAGATAGTTCGAGAATTAGATCTTTTTTATTCCTGACTATTATTGTTACAGATTAGTCATTCGCAGAACATAACTCTATATAAAGTATGAGTAATGTTTATTGCATGTACCTAACAGGACTAGCAAAGTAGGTAAATTATTACTCATTTGTTTTTCACGATTTTCTGTTGTTTTAAGAGTACCATTCGACAAATCTACGAGTATAAATTGGTAATAATCCTACTAATATTATAAATCCGAAAGTTTGTGTGTAAGTGTGTAAGTATGTTTGTTCCCTCTTCACGCTTTAACGGCTGAACGGATTTGGATGAAATTTGGAATGTACATAGATTATACCTAGGATTAACACATAGGCTACTTTTTAACTTGATAATAGCAGGCGAAGCCGCGAGGCACGGCTAGTAGGTACATAAAACAAAGTCGGTTAGTAACACAATAAATCAAGAACGGCTGGACCGATTTTTATGATCTTTGATTTGTTCGATTTGTCTCCGCAGCGAATAGCAGAATATCGTTTTAAAAATATAAATGAGGTAATAATTCAGTTATTACGTATTTATTACGGTATTAAAGTACTAGGCGATCATAAACGTGAAATATTTTTTACCCGACTGCTTTAGATCGAGGGTAATGTTTTGCGAGCGTATGTATGTATGCCCATTTCTTTCGCCCTACAGGCCAAACGGCTAGACGGTTTTTGATATAAGTATGTGTCGTTGAATTCGTCAGAAGTGTGGTAGTGACTAAAGCTACATAAAATTTGAAAATGGCGCCCGCAAATGAAAAAAGGGGCTTTTTATTCTTAGTATAGCATTATGGATATCAAATAAGACCATTTCAAAAATATATGTATCAATTATGTATGTTTTCATTTTTCGCAGTCGGATTTTTGAATTTTTAGTACATTGACTTGTTCTTTATGTTGCTTTGCAACGCATGCCGGTACAGCTCCTTGTGTGTTATTTATTTAGGTAGGTACAGTTGTTATCTCAATGGTTTTTAGTTTTTTACCTATTTTCAGTACCGAGTTATTTTCTTTATGAAGAGAGATGAAAATAATTATGCTACTAAAACAAAATAATTAAAAAATTAAACGCTTTCGCACTTACAGCCCCACACTAAGTCCGATGACTTGTGTCGTGGGTGCCGGAAACATTCACATCACACACACAATCACAACCAGAACCAGAAACACAAATTTTCCTTGGGGAGAAAATGTGTTCCCGCCGGGAATCGAACCCGATACCCATGCTTAGAATGTGAACGCCACCAAACTAAGCCAACGGGCAGTTCATATGTATATTTATTGTAAAAATTTCTTTGCTACACATTGTATCGCATGTATGTATTATGTCTTTTTTATTTATTTATTTACAAAATCCACAGCCCTTAATTAACAGAGTTTGATTAATTTCATTTATACCTAAGGCCAATAACGGATTCAATTGTTATTAATATTACTTAATTATAAGTCAAACTGTTTAGTCAGCGTACGCCGATGTGATAGATCTCGTTTTACCCGACTATGCGAAGCAAAGGAGGGTAATGTGTTTACCATTTATAGAATAGAATAGAATAGAATAGAATATTAATTTATTTGTATAAGTCACATCAATAATTAGTACGAGTAATAAATATGAAACTAAAAGACTTAAAACTACCCTAATAATTAATGTGCACTCACACAAAATGGTCCCAACTCAGCATAATATCGAAGAAGGTAGTCACCCACCTATCTCCGACGCTGGTATTCTGTTGGAACCATTCTAGTGAAATCACGGCCCGCATACGGTGCACATAAACAAATTTATGACTACCAAAGTGGCTGCAAGTACAGAAAAATCAAAAAATTAATAAGATATAAAGTGTAAATTAAATCTAAGCGAATGAAGCAACATTGTATGAGTTATAAATAGAACACAGAATAACAGAAGAAAAAAAAAAAAAAAAAACAATACATGACAGTGTATAAAATGTGTTGGAAGAAAAACAACTAGAGAAAAATAATATAACAGGTTTGAAGGTACACATTACTTTCTACAACTTTCAATTTGTATTATGAATTTTATAACGCGCTGGTGTCGTGCTTTAGGGTGGCTTGGTTCACCTGATGGTCGGTAAGAAATCTTTTTAATTTTAATCTAAAACCTAGAATACCTTGCAGGTTCCTTATCGGCGGCGGGATGTTATTCCAGCATTTGGATGCAGCATATCGGAAACTGCCACGAAAAGCTACTGTTTTATGAGGTTGTGAAGATAGCTGCATCGCACACTGCTGGGAAGCTCGTAATCTCCGACTGTTAACCCATGACAACTTATCGTATAGATATACCGGACTTCTGTATTTTATAATTCCGAAAAGTAGGCAGGCTAAGTGAAGCTTCCGCCGGTGCTTCATCTTTAAAATAGAGTGCTCATTGAGGAATGGTGTTACATGGGCCCTTAACGGAATGTCGAAACAGAATCGTGCGCACGCGTTCTGAACTCGCTGAATTAATATTTGTGTACGGGCTAGCAATCGCGGCCCGATTACTGAGTCCATGTAATTCAATTTTGATAAGATTAGAGACTCAACAAGTTGGATACGGAGCTCTTCTTTCAAATAAGGTCTCATTTTATACAAAACCTTCAATTTGTAAAAACAGTTTTGAATTGAGGTTGCGACATGCTTTTCGTATCGTAGACCGCTATCCATGTGCAAGCCCAGGTTACGAGCTTCATGCACTCGCTCAATAGGCTCACCCATTAGGGTAACTACTAAGAGGAATTTAGAATCTATAACGATTAAAAGTTGGTTACTATACCTGATATTCTCACTTATATTTTTTTTTACGCATTCACACTAAGTTCAAAGACTTGTAGTGTGGGTGCCGGAAACATTCACATCACACAATATATTATTATTAATTATTTAATACTTATAATAAAGTTCCTTACTAAGAAAAGTGTAGGTAAGTTTACTTATTACAGTCGGGTTTTTAATTGACACTTAGGGATCACTTTTCCTTTACAAATCCATTTTTTTTTTAATATACGATAGGCAAGCCTTTGACCACAATCTCACCTGATGGAAGGCGAAAATAAATAAATAATAAGAAATCAATTCCAAGACACTTCTTGTACCTAGTGAAAGGATTTTCAGACCTGGATCGGTAGTTCCAGAGATGATTCCAGACCTTACAAACAAAAAAAAAAGAAAATTTTCCCTTATGTAATATTAAATGATATACGGAATTAATAGGAAGCGCTAGGTAAGTGCTATTGCAATTGTGAGGTACTTAGGGGCCATCCATAAATTACGTCACACGAGTTTTATGTTTTTTTGACCCCTCCCCTCCCCTTGTCACAGCTGTTCACATTTGTGAGACCCCTCCCCTACCTAGTGTGATATCACATATTTAGCGATTTTACATTTAGAAATTTATGAAATATTGAGGTGGATATTGAATTTTTTTGTTTGAAACCTGTTTGTTGCGTTCCCATTGGTCCCATTTAAATTTGATCAACATCTGATCGCTAGCTTTTGAGTTATCGTCAATAATGCTTGTTGAATACATTAAATCTGATCAAGGTTCTGAAGATAAAGCGGTGAAGTCGGATTTTTTTAAGCTTTGCTTGCGTTTAATTGTACATTATATAATGAGGTCATCATTAATATGTTATTTAGTAGGTATGTTATAGTTTAAATGTAGTGTTGTGATACTTGGATATAAAATATATTTTGAAAAAAAAATGTGATGTCACATAATTTGGGACCCCCTCTCTTGTCACACGATGTCACACTTCCTCGACCCCCTCCCTCCCCTTAACGTGTGACGTAACTTATGGAGGGCCCCGTATCCTTCAATTCGTCAAAGTCCTTACATTGTAAATTGTTATTAGTTATGTCGCATACATATATAAACAATCGATAGTATCCGGTTCTTTGAATTACTGAATAATATAATGAACTCTGTTTGTTTAAATTATTAATAAGTAGGCAATGGTTCTTCGAATTACCGAATAATATAATGATCTCTGTTTGTTTAAATTATTTATACGTAGGCAATGGTTCTTTGAATTACCGAATAATATAATGATCTCTGTTTGTTTAAATTCTTTATACGTAGGCAATGGTTCTTTGAATTACCGAATAATATAATGATCTCTGTTTGTTTAAATTATTTATACGTAGGCAATGGTTCTTTGAATTACCGAATAATATAATGATCTCTGTTTGTTTAAATTATTGAGACGTAGGCAATTACCTAGCTAATTTTATTTTATAAAACGAATTAGTATTATTTTGAAATGTTATGATGACATATCAGTATCATAATAATAACATAAACATAAACACCTCCACACTTGCAGCCCCACACTATATTTAATGACTTGCGTCGTGGTTGCCGGAAACATTCACATCACATACACAATCACATCCAGAACCAGAAACACAAATGTTCCTTGGGGAGAAAACTTTCATTCCCGCCGGAAATCGAACCTGCTTAAAAGGCGAAAGCTCACCCAACTAAGCCAACGGGCATATCAAACAAGTCAATGTACTAAAAATTAAAAAATCCCGACCGGGAAAATGTGAACCTACTTTTTATTTGATTTTATGTAATCCCCTTATAATTTCCTTCATTTTCATACCCTAGCCGATAGGTTTGGTATATTTTTTACCGACTTTCCAAAAAAGGAGGAGGTACTCAAGTCGACTGTATTTTTTTTTTATGTGTGTTACCTCATAACTTCTCTCCACGTGAGCCGATTTCGAAAAAATTTTTTTAGTTTGAAAGATGTTGCTTTCTAATTGGTCCAATTTAAATTTGATCAAGATCGTCAATAAAGTCTATTTTGTAACGAATAATGCGTACTTCGACGATGTTCTGGTTTACCCGACTTCAAAAGTTACCTCACAACTTCTTTCGTTGTGAGCCGATTTTGATGATTCTTTTTGTATCATCAAGTTTCCGATGATAAAGCGGTGAAGTCGGTTTTTTTAAGCTTTGCTTGCGTTTAATTATTTTATTAATTATTACTATTTTGCGCCAAAATCCGCATTTTGATTTATTTCAAACTCCTTTCTAAAGACATTCGGGCTTTTGAGACAAATTGAACGATATCTTAACTGTTAAAATTATTCGAGCCGTTTCGAAGATACAAGGTAGGAATAAAGAAATTTACAAATATACCTACACATATGCTACATATACATACATACAAGATACGCGCGAGTAACAAAACCTTTTGAAAATACAAGGTTATATGCTACATATGCTTCATGGAGACAAAGAAAAGGTTAGGAAATGGCTCCTTACTTTAAAATATGATGATACCGAATCCCTGCTAATCATTCAGAATTAAAATTAAACAAATGTCATGATTAAAATTCCAAAAAAAAAAAATTGTGAAAATAATAATAAATAAGTTGTATGTTAAGGCAACTGTCAATCGTTAAACGTAAACATTACCTATCACTCAACACACAGCCTCCCTACATACACCAACACACACACATAAGATATCAAACATCCGTACATTAATTAAGCCTATTTAGATATTTTTATACAGTATATTTCTTGTTTAGTTCTCCACATCTACCAGTGTTATATAGTAATCGGTTCCGGTCGCCCGCGATACAGGCTAACCCTAGTGCACCAATAGAAACTAAGGAGCCATTGTAATATGTTTCTTTGCAAATAAACAATTTTATATTTTGTTTTTGTATACATACATACGAGTACAAAATACGCACGAGTAACATATACCTTTCCTTGGAAGTCCCGTAATAATATAATATTTTGTTTAGTTCATTTACATTGTGGTCATCATATTTACTTAGTTTTATGTATCCTTATATTTTTTAATATGTATATCTAACATAAATATGTATGATATTATTTGTTGCATGTTATTCTTTATTTAAGGCATTTATTAGTTACATAATAATATGTTAATTATCATCCTTTTTACTGCACTTCCACATTTTTATTGCACTTCCTCTGACTGGCAGATAATGCTGTTTTAGCATTAAGTCCCCCGTGTACCTACAGCTAAATTGTGATAAAGAAATTTAAAATATTCCAGGCGCGACATAGAAGATGGACGAAAATTTGGATCCAGGGCCAGGTAATACATTCAAATTTATTTTAATGTAATAAATAAAGCCTTACACTAAGTTCAATGACTTGTGCCGGAAACATTCACGTCCCACATACAATCACAACCAGAACCAGAAACACAAACTTTCCTTGGGGAGAAAAGTTGTGTTCCCGCCGGGAATCGAACCCAATACCCCTGCATAGAAGGTGAACGCCCATCCAACTCAGCCAACGGGCAGTTCAATCCCACTAATATTATAAATCCGAAAGTTTGTGTGTAAGTGTGTAAGTATGTTTGTTCCCTCTTCACGCTTAAACGGCTGAACGGAATTGGATGAAATTTCGAATGTACATAGCTTATACCTAGGTTTAACACATAGGCTACTTTTTAACTTGATAATAGCGGGCGAAGCCGCGGGGCACGGCTAGTATGACATAATAATATGCATAATCTATGCCTAAACAAATAATGCCTATCTTCTCTACATAGTATTAAACTAAGTAGCTTTCCGCGCCTTGACTGTTTGTTTATCCACTACTAACTCCTACACCACGCAACCAATTTTGATGCGGTCTTCACCATCAGATTCATATTTTTTTACGGAAGGTTTAATAATAATACCTAAGTTTGTATGTAAGTAGAAAAGGCAATGATTACCAACCACGTCGCCGAAAAATAAATTATATAGGTACTGAGATATACTAGTATACCTAGTCTGAGGTATGAGACTATGAGTACGTTTTTAATCATATTCATATTCATACATCTTTATTGCAAACATATACAGTTACATTAGAACTAGGTTCATGTACCTTGCAAGGGTATAGCAAAATAAACTGGTAACTATTATTTTTAAACTAATAAAAATAATTATAAGTTTTAAAGTTCACTCAATAAAATCTTTCCTTGAACAGGGCCCCCTGATTCAAGCAGTGCATCTAACAAGACGAATCGAGATAATAGATGTAGGTCGGCTGAAGGTCGCAAAGGCGTCCAAGCCGTTAACAACTGGCGGAGCAAAAGAGGTGGCGAGCAACAGCCAAGAACTGTTTCTTGGAGCAAGAAGCCGGCGGCGGGTCCTCTGGTCCGCAACCCGTATTCGCACCGGGGAGGCTTTGGATCTAGAAATGGAACGTATTCAGGTTGGTAAAGTTCTCTAGTCGATCTTAAATTATTCATGCATGCGTTATGAGAGTACTGAGGTTCTAGGATTGTTCGTACCTTATGTGGTATAGATAGATAATCATACTTATCACGTATTAGGCGGACTCAGTACTTCCGAGAACCGTTGTATATTGTAGTCATTTCTACTAATTTACTGGGATAGAAACATGTTCTCCTTCCCTCGAGGATTTATCACCCGCACCCGAGGCGCGCGCCCTGTACTGCCGTCATAAGGAAAAAAGACGTAACTGATTTTTTTGTCAAAATTTAGTTATATAGGTAAATCAAGAAATGTCTTTACTATTTGGTATATGTTATGACTTGTAGCAGATGAGTCTAAATGAAAAGTAAGATTTGGTAAGTTGCGTCTGAATATTTTAAAATAAAATAATAATAGTAGCATGATATATCATGTCTCTTAGTCATAAAATTTAAGACCATCCAAAACCATACGTACGAAGTGTAATTATTTTATCTCATTAAAATACGTTCACAGTCTTGAGCCTAACACGTTCGTGTAGCAAGTCTTCGTGCCATAACAGATTGCGGCTATTATAGTAACAAACCCTAATAATGTAGGTAATGTCTTTATTATAGACTCTTCTAAACGAAATCTTCGATCCAGCCAAGCAAGAGGAGGCAATTCAAATCACAATAGGCGCAACTTTGGTAACGATAGAATTGAAATGGTGACCCGTGTCAAGAAACTGGACTTAGAAGACATTGCCCAATCCGAGAACCAAGACGCCCTTACTAAACTCATTGATAACAAAGAGGAATTTAAGAATCTCTTGCAGTCGCACATCGAGGAACTCGACTTATTTGTCCTGGTAATAAAATGTATGGCAAAGATATGTCAGTCATCATTCGACGGGCTGAAGTTAAATGTACTGAGAGAAACGTGCAACTCCAAGTTTATTGTGAGCCTCAAAGGCTACTTACTGGAGCTCCCATACACAACAGATAAATCAGCTAATGACATGTATTGGAAAAATCAAGACGAATTTTGGAAAAAATTGTCATCGTTTCTCGAGAGCATCGTGAACACATCTCCATCCCTGGCCCTCAACAAGTGCAGGTCCTTGGTCGAAGCCACAACGAATACGTGCTTGGAAGGCCTGAAAGAGAAACATTCCTATAATTTACCTCAGTTGTACATCACGAAATTCGCCGATTTAAGAGAAAAATTGGCTAATTTTGAAAAAGTTAAAGAGGTAGGTAGAGCTATTTACAGGACTTATACCTACATAATTCTATAAATAAGATAATTATAATGATGAATATTAACTGTACCTCTTCTAAGTCTAACATAACGTACTTCATTTTTACCGACTTCCCAAAAAAGGAGGAGGTAATTAAGTCGACTGTATAATTTTTTTATTTATTTTTTATGTGTTACCTCATAACTTCTCTCCACGTGAGCCGATTTCGAAAATTTTGAAAGATGTTGCTTTCTAATTGGTCCCATTTAAATTTGATCAATATCTGATCAGTAGTTCTTGAAATATCGTCAATAATGTCTATTTTGTGACGAATAATGCGTACTTTGACGATGTTCTCGTTTACCCGACTTCAAAAGTTACCTCATAACTTCTTACGTTGTGAGCCGATTTTGATGATTCTTTTGTTATTTGAAAGCTGGTGCTTTACATGTGGTCCCATTGAAATTTGATCAAGGTCTGACTAGTAGTTTTTGAGTTATCCTCAATAATGCGTATTCTGTGGACTACATTGACGATGTTCTTGTTTTTAACCGACTTCAGATGTTACCACACAAAGAAAGAAGTTATGAACTTCTTTCTTTGTGCGCCGATTTTAATGATGATTTTTTTTTATTTGAATGCTAGTGCTTTCCATGTGGTCCCATTTAAATTTGGTTTAAATTTGGTCAAGATCGTCGGTTTTTTAAGCTTTGATTGCGTTTAATTATTGAAACTCGTATGTATTATTTTTATAACTATTATGATTTGTTTCTCTGACATCCAATACCTAACTTTAAAATATTGTACGCTAGCCTTATATTAAGTATAGATTTTTAATAATTTTATATATCATTACTTCTTCATAGACTGGCACCACTCCACGGCATCAATTAAATACTAATGATGGAACTCCTCCTGAAAATTTTCGTCACTTAAGTATAATGCCTACCAGAAAGGACCTTCTAGAAAAAGCTCCTTTCTTACGCCCGAATATTGTGGATGGGGCATACCAAGACGTGGAACATTATCTGGATGTTCAGTTTAGATTGCTCAGGGAAGACTGCTTTGGACCTCTGCGAGACGGTATAAGTAAGTAGAAATTACCCACGACACAAGCCATCGAACTTAGTGTGGGGCTGACTCGGCTTGTCCCTTGAACCCACACTCGTGTTTCAATGCTTCAATAACCCTTATTATAAAACATAGACATCAAATCCTTTTTAAGGGTTTATTCCTTTTGTCATCTGTCTCGCTCGCACAATTCTATATTTTTAATAAATACAATTATGTACGTGTGTTTTTCAAAATGTTTTCAACTAATTATATGGACATTTCAAGAATGTTTCAAACTTCTTTTCGCTATCATATCAATAAGATGAGAAAAGGTGTCGTAGGTGCCGGAAACAGTCACATCACACACACAATCACAACCAGAACCAGAAACATAAATTTTCCTTGGGGAGTAACCACCAACGGGCAGTTTAATTGTAAACTGCCCGTTGGTGGTTCTTATTGAGTAACACAAAGTTTATCCCACTAATATTAGCTTACTTAAGGTGTGAAAGAACAGTGCATTTGTTTAGTTTTATCACCCATACGTCATCACCAACTCAAGAGTTCTCCGCTTGTCCATAAAAACAATTAAATCTGCTCGAAGCCATGTAAGTAGTTCCTGTATCACGCGATAGTAAAATCGCTTCCTACAAAAATGCCTGATAAGCATGACACACGATTTAACATATTGGTTATTCAGTGTAATCTCATCATTACTAGTCGTTCGACTCGAACTTACACTAATAACAATAATATAAAAAGAAAAAAATTGGTTTTTGTATAGTTTTTGAAAAATATAACTTTTAGTGTTAACAACAAACGTATGTAAGCGTGTTTTAGCGCCATCTATAAATAAGCTAGAAAATACCTAAATGAGAACTCTTCTTCTTCTTCTTCTTCTTAGTTATGGCTTCGCAATCTTGTGCATTTAGCCAGTGTCAAGTAATAATATAATATTTCAAGTGTATTTCATATTATAAGTCCTAGTCACAAGTCACAGTCAAAGTCAAGTAAAAGAGTCAAGGTCCAGTCATAGTAAAGTCATGCCCTAGTAAAGTGGTGGAAACTTTACTAGAACTTCTATTGGAGTTTTGGAGCGTAGGCGAAAATCACGTTTTTCAACTTTGTATGATTTGCCTACACTTATGCACGTTCACTTAGTATCAACGGTTAATAATCCACCATTATTACACATTAACACTCGAAGAATCACAGGTTTTGGAAAATTTTACAAAATCAAAAACGCCATTTTTTCACTCACGTCTAAAAACCTCAAATGAGAACTCAAGAGTATCTAACAAATTATTTGACAACTCAGCTTAGGTTTGTGTAGAATAAGAAGATACTGAACATGTTATAAATTAATTTATATATAAGATAATTAATATCATACATTCAATAAGATTGAAGTTAGGTAGATTATGCACTTTCGTATCATTATATATCAGTGATTACTAAAAAACACATAAATCATTGTACTGTAAGGCACTTTAAGAATATCACCGTGCGGATGCCGCGAGTCTATCGTGTTGCAGAGAAAGGAACCCGGAAGTGTATGCGACTTCAGCCAGATGTCGATTTACAATTACAAGGACTTCAAAAACATCCCCCTTCAATCCTCACCCGTCACTGCCGTTGCTCTCCCTTCACATCCACGTGAAATACCTCGCGTACTTATTAATATTGTTTGTAATTTTTACGTTTCAGATCAATATATAGAAGACCCTAAGAGACGAAAATATGATCATATCCGGTAAGCTTTGTTGTTTATTTATATGTTAGTCGACCCGCCCCAGCTTTGCACGGGTGGAATTTTCTTTTCTTTCATACACACCTTATCCTAAAAACAGCCAAATCGGCCAGGTAATACCCACAAGATCGATTCCCACCATGTTGATTCAACTCGATTCTCTATAAGCCGCCTGGACAACGGTCGCGCTAAACAGATGGGAGTAAAGCTATCGCCAGAGGTATAATCGAAGAAGTACTACCTATATAAAGAACCATAAATACTCACTACACTTGCTACATTTTTGTACCTAATATTAAATTTGAAACTTTTGTATAGATACAGTAATATTTGTCTATTATTTTGTTAACTTCTACGACGTAACAAGGTCTTCGGATGTTTTAATAAAAATAATCTTAATTTCCAGTGTGATTCACAACGTCAAGTTTGTCAAACCATACATGTCAAAAACAAAAATTGGTTCTGTAGTCCAGATTGACATGATAGCCAACAGACACTTCAGAAAAATTGATTGGAGTAACAGCAAGAGATTCATCTACGGATCTCTAGTGTTGTTCACTAAAGACAACTGCCAAAGTTTCTTAGTTGCAACCATTTTGGATCGCGACTTGAATGATTTGAGAGATGGCAAGGTAAGATTGCTTATACCTTAATATACCCGTTATTTCGTTACATATAAGGTTAGGAGTTAGTAGGGTTTATTGTAAAACTGTGGTATAATCCTGGAGCGGGTGGTTTGAAATCGGTAACTGGTCACAATTATACAAAAAAAAACAACTGTTGAACTAGAATGTGGCGTAGACACTAGTACCATAGGAAATATCAAGTAAACTGTGGCGCCACATAGGCAGCTACTACGAAACTGCTTTTATAGGAATATGGCGTATTCCAGGTCTAGTGTGTTTACCAGCTACGATCACATCGTCACTTACCATCAGGTGAGATAGTGGTCAAACACTAGCCTGTCACAAATAAAAAAAAAAAAAATGATATAAGAATCTAAAAAAATGGTATAAGAATCTATACCAATTTAACTCCTAAAACATGGTAACTAAAAACGTTCCTACTATGATAAAAAAAATGTATTGTCATATATTTCTCACGCATATTCCCATTATTGTATAAATATTATATAATTAAATTAATATTATTATTATTTTATTTTTTACTAATTTCCTAAATTGATTGAGTTTCGAAACACGTTTTAGATACCAGTTTCTCTGATGGATATTGATTTCAACGAGCAACTGTACAACGACGACACGTACACAATGATCGAGAGCGAGGTGTACTTCGAGCCCTACTACCACGTGCTGCGAGCGCTGCAGGACTACAGCTTTCGCTGGCACCTTGCGATGCAGCAGTACATCGTGCACGTCAACGTATGTTAACAACTATAAGATTTTTAGTAACGAGAGTTTCGGACTCTACCTTATCACACTAATTAGTCTACAGCACAATATCAGACTGATATTATTAATCCGAATCCGTGCGTGCGTATGTTTAAGTATATTAGTATTTTAAGAGAAAAAGAGAGGAGTCTTACAAGTATGTACCACGATCGGTTAAATACGGAGTTCCGCAAGGTAGTGTTCTACGGCCTATCTTATTTATAGTTTACATAATTACTTTCATATTCTCTGAGAATTTGAAGTTATTCACTTGTATGGTTTAAATGCTAGATGCCTCTTACAGACGGACGGTCGGACGGACGGAAGTGCCGAATCACCTAAGTCAACTTCGTGATCTCTTTTCACTAGGTTAATCATAAAGTGAACAGGTTCAATCAATTCTAAACGCAGTTATTTTGACGGTCTTTCTGAGACGTCCACGATCCATTCATGCTGCAGAAAGTTGGCCATTCATTGACATCGAAAATGTTTGAACTGACGTCATGAACTAGTCTAGCCAATAGCGCGTGTTTAGCTATTTTAAATTTGCTAAGAGGCCGGGGACTTTGTGAATTGAGTCGATTGCAAAACTCCGTCGCTATATAGGCTGTCTCTGTTTAACTGGCAAACTGTGCCCATGCTTGATGCGATAGCACTACCGACCGAACAAAATTTTTTAGAAATTATGATAGGTGCCGTAATACCAAAAATTATGAATGAAAATGTAATGTTTAGCCATTGTTTTTTGCATAATAGAACATGCGACATTTACGTCGTAATATTGTGTAAAAATCAATTGGTTTATATTTCGTTTTAGGTAATTATTTTGGAATAAAAAGAATCAAGGAACCTAGATTAATACGTTTTTAATCTAAATAACAGCACAATATGGCGGTAATATACTTGAATTATAAATAATTTCGGTATTACGATTGCATGGGCAAATCAACCACCGGTGGTCCCTTTAATAATTGTTAATAAAAGTTCAAAAACATAATGCTTACTCAACCTATATTTAATCTCGTGCATTTTCCCAATTATTCAAATGTTATGAAATGTGAATATTTATTTTCCGTTACAGCCAGATCCTAAACCTCCATCATACCTGGGACCTGAGACAAAATTTGCAGCTCCTGTAAAAAGTGAGCTGCAACAGTCAATTACACTAAGTCGCGTATCCCGACGATTACAGAAGGATGCGAGCATATCATTCACAGTTTTGCAAGATGAAACATGGCCAGGAAAGGACATCTTGCAATTCAATGACAGTCAACTAGAGGCTTATAAACTGGCCCTTACGCACGAGCTAGCCGTAATCCAGGGGCCACCAGGCACTGGAAAAACATACCTCGGAATCAAGGTGGCAGAAACATTATATCAGAACTTAGAGGCAGACCATAATGGCTGCCTCATGCTCGTAATTTGCTACACCAATCATGCCCTGGATCAGTTCCTGGAAGCTTTGTTAAAAGTAACAAGTTCTGTGGTTCGCATCGGTGGCCAGTCCCGCAATGAAGCAATGGAGCCGATCAACATAACTTTTCTACGACGCCTTGTTTTAGCACAAACCCATAAGCAGAGAAATTCTCACGATTATATTAATGAATTGTACTATGAAAAAAAAAAAGAACTGAGTGAAATGGTGTATCATTTTCAAAGAAAAGTAGTGTACCTGGATGTTCTACTCAATGGAGTCATTAAATGCGCGGAAATAGCTGATATACCAGAAATTGGAATGCTGTGCGAATTTTACAACTTTCCACGTGGCCAAAAAGATGCTTTATTTCATTGGCTGTTTGCGCATATTGGTAAATATCACACCGATTTCAGAGTATCGGAGATGGATGAATATTACAATAATGCTTATTATGATATAGAAAAGGAAACTCGTCACAGAGTTGGCGTAGATTTAGATGAAGCTTTTTTAGCCGAGGTTGAGGACAGAACGATACGTAATAATCTTTCATTCTTTTCAATGGATGAAGCAAATAAGAAATTAAGAGAACTGATTGTCAAGTACAAGAATTGTGAGGATACTTTCAGATTACGTATACTTCGAATGATGATAAATTCATTAATTGCACAAAAATCACTGTTCAATGTAAGTTGGTATTGTTAAGAAAAACCACGCCGTCAGACTTTGTCCATAGGCACAAGTATATAGATAACGGGAAACCAGTCTAAGATTTTTGCCCGGTATTTTGTTTAAAGGATTTTGATTATTTTTTATCTTTGACAGGCTTAAATGACTACTGCCTCACCTGATGGTAAATTTTTAATTTCTTTTCAATAGCGTATGCTGCATAAGTAACAACGTATTAACATTGTTTATGTCAATTTTCATGAATATAGTAGGAAGTACCTATAAGATTTTATTTATTTGCGAGTGTCAAAATATGCGGCATAAATGGCAATGTTTTTTTATTGCGTTGACCTAAGACTTCATTTCGTTTTAGCTCCAATAGGGACCGTAGGTAGACCTCAGTATTTGATATTAATAATAATATTAATTTCAAATTGTTACCTTAGTGACACACGGACAACAAAGTGATTCTGTAACGGTTCATTTATTTCATCGTTCACAACTGTCGCTATGACCAGCAACGTATCAGCACTAGTTCGCCTGTGCATGCGCACTACCAACTCTTAACTGCTCAAAATATTTGGCAGGTGTTATTTGATGTAGAATAGGGAATATGTATCTTTTTTAAATGTTTTTATTCGATTGTTTACTGTAATAAATTGCCGATTTGCCGGTACAAAAACACAATCATAAACATTACATTTCATAGCAGAATAAATATTAGAAAATGCAATCAGGTTAGGGCAATTTTAAAGTCGGTTATTTTGAGTTTCTTTCTGTGTCTTCCACCAATCATAGGATCTGTAAAGAAAAGTTCACAAATCATTGACATGAAAAATGTGTGAACTAACGTCACGAATTTGTTTAGCCAATAATGGCGTTAATTTTGCTATTTTGAATTACCTGTGCATTTTAATCACTTTTTTTCATCAAAATGTTTGATTAAAAAGCATTGAAATAAGAAAATAATGTTAAAGATGTAATTATATAGTTATACTTATACATACTATATTTAAATCTCATGCATATATATTCCCCTTAATATTTGTCATCCGTCGCCGTGTAATAGTTTGTATTACTGATATGTCTCTATTCCCACAGGATATGTTACAATACCGTGAAAGAAAAATAGATGTAAACATTACAGAATACACAAACTTTAATGGCTTTACGCCTGCAGAAAGATGGACCTTGTATTTTACTTGGATACGAGAAAAAGTAGCAAAAATGAAGCAGGAAATACAATATTCTCAGGTATGTTGCTGCAGCTTATCGATATTGTAATTTATTGTAAAATAATAAGAAGTCGCTCCGTGAGCTGAAGATCTCCGTTACCCCCGTATCTCCGCCATTATAAAACTTTTCCTAAAACTCATTTGACAAAAAAAAAAATCAAACCTGCTCACAAAATGTTACATGAATCGGTTGAGAAATGCGACCTGCATGCCTACCATGAACTTTTTAAGCCTGCTAAGTTCCAGGCAGTTCATTTATTAGATCGATATTTGTCCTGCTAAAATTTGCATTAGATTAGATAAATAATTCTGTATTAGATAAATAAACCAGGTCAAAACAGTTCAGCAATTGTATGTTCGTGGTAAGTGCAAACTTTGGCAGGACAAAATATATCGATCTAATAAATAAACTGCCCGGAACTTAGCAGGCTTAAAAAGTTCATGGTAGGCCTGCAGTGCTGTAGAGGAAAACAAACGGAAATCTGCTGGAAAGGAATTTTGCCCAAGCTAATAATAATAATAAATGTTTTTTTTTTCTCTCACACAGGTATACTTATCGGCTAGTTAACAATTAAGGTACTAATTACTTTAGCGTAAACCAGTGTTGTGAGAGATTGGTGCCTGATGTAGGTTTAAAAAATCCTGTATTACACCAGGTCCCTACTCAGCGAGTTTAACATTTAGTTTAAACCTAGGTACCTATAGTGTTATCAGAATTTAGGACTTAACAGATAATATAAGTATAATAAAACAGTAATTGACTTAACAGTCAGTATCTAAAATATAAAATTAATAAGGTATCGCTATTTTACGCTATTAACTTACGGTGTCAAAAATTAGTAATTAATAGAAATAATTACTGTGCGAAAGTGTGTATAAGTAGGTACCTAAGTAACAGCGATAGTGGTACCTAAGTAAGCTGGAACGGAAACGTCAATTACGAGCATTTTCAAACTATATAACTTTATAATAATACTAGCAAACCCGGCGAACTCCGTTTCGCCACTATAAACCTCACGGAGCCCGAGACCTTTCCAACGAATGCAAAACCGTGGAAATCGGTTCGTGCGTTCTGGAGTTATAGCGTCAGGAAGGAAAACCCGACTTATTTTTATATAGTAGATTTATACATATAATAGCGAATATGTTATAATAATGACCATAAAGCAGATAAATTATTATGCGGAACGTAATGACGTTCCGCATTAGAATTTATCTGCTTTGCTTTTTGTAGTCGGCATTTTTGTTTTATAGTTTATAAACACTTTATTGTTAATATGACTTATTATACAATCATATAAGAACTTTATCGTAGCTTTATTATAAGCATTGAAAATGTTTGTGATAAATAGTGAGAATGGTTGCTTACCAACTTTATTATATAAGTAGATCCTAAAAGTTCATTTAAAATGAAAAACGATAAGAGAATTTTAAAGATGATTTTCAAATACATATTCAATGATATTCACTTGACACAGTCGTCGAATTTCATATTTTTCACAATATGGCATCTGGTGTTCGCCATATTGAATTTTGATTATCTACTGTTATGTCTTTAGTGACACTCGCATGATTAAGACAAATTGATTGACGTAAGAATCATCAAAATCGGTCCACGCGTTTGGTCTCTAGTACAAAGGAACAAACATACATAGAGAAGCTGAAGATATTACCCTCCTTTGCGTTGCGCAATCGGGTAAAAACATTTTTTTTTATAAACGCTTTCACACTCACAGCCCCACACTAAGTTCGATGACTTGTGTCCTGGGTGCCGGAAACATTCACATCACAAACACATACACACAATCATAACCAGAAACACAAATTTTCCTTGGGGAGAAAACTTGTGTTCCCGCCGGGAATCGAACCCAATATCCCTGCTTAGAAGGGGAACGCTCACCCAACTAAGCCAACGGGCAGTTCAATATACAATGTGTAAAAAAAAGGTGTAATAATATTCAAGCTACGCATCCAGCTACATCTATGGAGTCTAACAGGAACTTTGAATTCGCAGCAGCAGCATGAATATTTAGTTATGATGAATTGAAGTTCCTATATAATTGTGTCATTTGCAACCCTATTTCATCAGCTACCGTTCTACACCACATAGTCTTTGGACCTAGATGTCTGACAGTGGTGGCCATAACAAACGTCAAGCTCACGCGCCACAGATGTAACCGTAGGGTTGTCAAACATATTTGAAATATGTAATTATACATTTTTGTATGTAAAAAAATATCTCTGATTTCGACGTTCGTTCTATGGCAGACGATTTCTGGAACGGTACACATACACACAGCCAAGTATTACTATACCTTTTTGTTACAGGTTGTATAATCAACACTTTTGTATTACATACAATCAACGCTTTTTTTATACTACCGCATGTCGTGAAGATCGGGTTACTTGCCTGATGGTAAGTTATACACGGATTATAACAGACAAGCGTCCGTGACAATCTACGTACAAATATGTAATCTATATATTGTATACAATACACAAATATTTTATTCTTTGCCATTAGAGTTCGGTGCCACCCAGCTATTTAACTTTAATAGTTTGTAAAGGATTTATACGACTTCACTCACGGTTGTTTGCTCGCATTGTTACGAGACTAGTTTCGGAACATTCGGTGTTCCTTGGTTAATTTCGGGCGAGTCACGTGCGCTTGCCAGTACACGCCGAGACGCCGCGGACGGTCTACGCGCGTACTCGTCTAATGAAGGAACACCGAATGTTCCGAAACTAGTCTCGCGACAATGCGAGCTAACAATTACGAATATTCAATAATTTGTTTGAGAAATGAATTGCTGCTATCGTAAATAAGTCAAATAAAAAGTGTGTTTCTAGTATAATGTCAGCGAGGCGGCTGATATGTACGAAGAGGCCAGAATGATGATAGATCTGCGGATTCTTAGGAGTAAAAAAATTATCGGCATGACGACGACCGGCGCCGCCAGGATGCGCAAACTACTGCAAACGTTAGCACCCCCTATTGGTAAGTGAATGTTACAAACGAGACGAGAGTTTAAAATAAACGCTTTCACACTCACAGCCCCACACTAAGTTCGATGACTTTTGTCGTGGGTGCCGGTAACATTCACATCACACACACTAGCACACACACAAATTTTCCTTGGGGAGAAAACTTGTGTTCCCGCCGGCGATCGAACTCGATACCCCTGCTTAAAAGGCAATCGCGCTGTCAACTAAGCCAACAAGCAGTTCAGGTACCTACAAAATGGTTACTAAGTTTAGTGCCCACAAAATAGCTTGGTTTAAAACTAAAGAGTTTAAATCCAAAAAAAATGTCTATTATCGCTTTTATACTCACAGCCCCACACTTAGTTCGAAAACATGTGTATAAATATCGTGGAAACATTCACATCACATCACACATACAATCACACCATGAACAAGAAACACAAACTATAGTATTTGTTCATTTTTAGGGTTCCGTACCCAAAGGGTAAAAACGGGACCCTATTACTGAGACTTCGCTGTCCGTCCGTCCGTCACCAGGCTGTATCTCAAGAACGGTGATAGCTAGACAGTAGAATTTTTCACAGATGGTGTATTTCTATTTCAGCTATATAGTCCAGGGTCGATAATTTTTAAAACCAAAAAAAATCATAATAGGATGAAACCCATTAGAAAAGAAGGGAAATATGATAAAAATGAAAGGAAAAATAATTTACGGGCGATCTGAGGTTAGGAAGGGGATGGGGGTGAGTTTTTAAGGGTAAAAAACGGTTTTTCTCGATTTCCGGCAAAACTAAAAGTCCTATCGAAAAAAGTCAAATGGAAAAGTTGTAGATAATAAAAAGATCTAAAACTTTTGTATTTACACTTTTTTCACCTAACCTCAAAATTTATGTGAAAAATTCAAAAAACCAAGTTTTTGGTTTTTTATTTATATCTTTTACAAATTTTTTTTTTTTAACGAAATTTTGTGAAAACTTACCTTTTTATGTCCCAAATACGCTGTAATTTATTTGATTAAAAATATTTATTTTTTCACCTTATTTTGAATTAATATCGAAAAAACACCCTAATTTTCAATCGAAAATTCACCCGTCAAAATATCAGCTTTTTTCAAAAAGTTGGTGTGGTTTCTGTTCGTTGAAATCTCTACTTTCCGATGGTGAAAAAAAAAATATATGTTACTATGGTAAATCTTCTCAGAAAATGCAAAAATTAAAAAAAAACTTGAATTCGAAAAATTTTTTTTATTTATTATAAATAATTTTATCTAAAAAATGTGATTGCTGCAATTTGTTTCAATTAAAAAGTTGATTTATTTAATTCTAATTACATTTATGTCATAGAAAATCTCATTATAGATAAATATAAATGTAAATCGTACTATTAAATGTAGATGCTTTATTCTCATTACGTTATTCATTAAAATATTTTCAAACACATTAATCTCATCATTCATAAATACCTTATCTTCAATTCTAATCACTTATCCATAAGTTTTTGTCTTTTTGATGGCATTTCTTCATTGTTAGATTCGTCAAACATCTCCGATTCTAGTAGATCTTCGAAATCTTCATGATTATCACCTTCTTCCTCTCCAACATTATTTCCAGACTGCGTTGGTTCGTCATCCACAATATCTTCTGAATCATTAACTTCCTCATAGGTTTCTTTTTCAATATTGGAGCAATTCTCAGAACCATGACAGTTTGAACACAAATTTGTGCATTTTAAACCATGTTTTCGGCAACCACATTTTAAACTGTTACATCCAGTTTCACAGCTGCAGCAAATTGTTTTGAGCAATATTTCCGGAATTAATTCTTTTTGTGTAAATTTGGGCATAATTCCACGTTGAAATTGCTTCCAGCCCCAATCTGTTGCTGTTAGTTCGTTACCCAACCAAGTTTGAAGCTGATAATATG
Organism: Lomographa bimaculata; assembly: GCA_948107665.1. Taxonomy (NCBI): domain Eukaryota; kingdom Metazoa; phylum Arthropoda; class Insecta; order Lepidoptera; family Geometridae; genus Lomographa; species Lomographa bimaculata. The sequence continues at coordinate 7,690,933 of OX403597.1, forward strand.
CCCTGTAACAATGTTGTTCTGCTGCTCCTTCTGTGGGTGGGAGGTTTGCCAAAACGAAAGATGATTTAATTTTTGCGTTTTCTGAGAAGATTTACCATAGTAACATATATTTTTTTTTCACCATCGGAAAGTAGAGATTTCAACGAACAGAAACCACACCAACTTTTTGAAAAAAGCTGATATTTTGACGGGTGAATTTTCGATTGAAAATTAGGGTGTTTTTTCGATATTAATTCAAAATAAGGTGAAAAAATAAATATTTTTAATCAAATAAATTACAGCGTATTTGGGACATAAAAAGGTAAGTTTTCACAAAATTTAGTTAAGAAAAAAAAATTTTTGTAAAAGATAAAAATAAAAAACCAAAAACTTGGTTTTTTGAATTTTTCACATAAATTTTGAGGTTATGTGAAAAAAGTGTAAATACAAAAGTTTTAGATCTTTTTATTATCTACAACTTTTCCATTTGACTTTTTTCGATAGGACTTTTAGTTTTGCCGGAAATCGAGAAAAACCGTTTTTTACCCTTAAAAACTCACCCCCATCCCCTTCCCAACCTCAGATCGCCCGTAAATTATTTTTCCTTTCATTTTTATCATATTTCCCTCCTTTTCTAATGGGTTTCATTCTATTATAATTTTTTTTCACTTTTCATTATTTTTAAAGGCTTCTACCCTGGTCTAATAACAACAAATACTAAAAATAAAATAAATATATAAGGGGGGCTCCCATACAACAAACTTGATTTTTTATAGATAATGGTACGGAACCCTTCGTGCGCGAGTCCGATTCGCACTTGGCCGGTTTTATTATTTTACGGTTACACTGGTTTATTTATAAAATGAATTAATGAAACGCAAGCAAAGCTTAAAAAACTGACTTCACCGCTTTATCTTCGGAACCTTGATCAGATTCAACGTATTAAACACGCATTATGGACAATAACTCAAAAACTATTGATCAGATCTTGACCAAAGTTAAATGGAACCACATGTAAAGCACCAGCTTTCAAATAAAAAAATAATAATCAAAATCAGCGCTCAAAGAAAGAAGTTCTCTCAGAAACTCAAAAACTACTAGTCAGATCTTGATAAAATTTTAATGGGACCAATAGGAAAGCAACATAATAATATATAAAAAAAAATTCAAGATGGGGTCACGTGGAACGAAGTTAAAAGGTAAAAAAAAAATACACTAGACTTCAGTACCTCCTTTTTTGTGAAGTCGGTAAAAATTAAAATTTGTTTATTTGGCAAAGAAAAACATAATGAAGTACAATTGTGCTGTGGACCCCAAACTAGACAAAGCCTGTATTTTGGGAATTCCGATATAGTAAACAATTATATAGAAATGCCTGTCTGTACGTGAATTATTTCGAATTATTAAAAATAGATGAAAAATATAATTAATGACAATAAAAAAAAAATTAAATGAATAAATTATTATCACTAGTTGTTCCCCGCTCCTTCGCCCGCGTTAATTATACCATATATACCTATGTGTTAATCTTGAGTATAAGCTATGCACATTTCAAAATTTCATTCACATCCGTTCAGCCGTTACGGCAAAAACAAACACACTTACACACAAACTTTCGCATTTATAATTTTATATATACAAACAAAACAAACAAACGCATTCACACTCACCGCCCCACACTAAGTTCATAGACTTGTATCGTGGGTGCCGGAAACATTCAAATCACACACACATTACACCCAGAACCAGAAGAGATTTGTGCTCCTGCCGGGAATCGAACCCAGGACCCACGGCGCTGAGGGCGGACACCTGTCCACTGCGCCAACTGGGTCGTCAAGTGTATGTAGTGTTTACTTAAATATTATCACGTTTTCATCACCAGTGATTGTGGAGGAGGCGGCAGAGGTCTTAGAACAGCACATAGTTACTTCGCTGACCATGTCCTGTAAGCATCTTATTTTGATAGGTGAGTGAATATTTGTTATCTCTGTATTAGTATTTAGTATTAGTACTAGCATTACAACGCTTAGTGGTTGAGATCACGGTCTTATGCCATCTATATTTATTTATTTATACTTTATTGCACAACAAAAACAATGTACCATTGGAGGACTTAATGCTAAGAGCATTTTCTACCAGTCATCCAGCAATGGTAGGAACAAAAGTAAAGCTTGCATCAGAACAGTGATTGACAATAATTTAAACTATAATTATAATTTATAATATATTATTTATTACATATAATATTATATGGCTTATATATAATATATACATATAAAATTATTCAATAATATATTGATATATACAATACATAAATAAATATAATATGTGCTTAAAAAGAACGTATGGTAGTTAAGATGTAATATCAGTGCTTATCTGTTTTAAGAAGTACTCTCGCACCTGTCGTTTAAAGACTTCTTTTGACGGTGATTTTTTTATATTTATCGGAATTTGGTTCCATAGACAATCTCTGTTTAAAAGGCAAAGATGTTTATTTGGGGTTTAAACGATTTCACTCACGGCTGGTTTCTCGCATTGTTGCGAGACTAGTTTCGGAGCAGTCGGTGCTCCTACTTCAGTCGAGTACGCGCGAAGACCGTACGGCGTCTTGGCGTGTACTGTGAGAAACCGAGAATGCAAGAACAACCGTGAGTCAAATAAACAAAACTAATGGCATGTGTTCAAAACTTTTAATCAAATGCATAGGATTTTTACTAATGATTATTTTAGCCATGTCAGAAATAAGTGAAGAAGTGTTTGAATCGACTTGAACCATAGAAAGCGTTCGCATTCACGGAAACATAATTCAAGGCCTGTTTTAAAGATTGTCATGGTGCTATGTAGAATTTGTGAAGTCGGTTAAAAACACGCGTTTTAGATGAAATTCTGGCATCGCCACCTTTTAAATCTTTTTCTGGCACTCATAGCGCGGTCCATCGTAACTGAGTCAGACCAGTGCTTGGATGGGTGACCGTTTCGTGGGATTTTCAAGTGGGAGTGTTACCTTGATTCGAAGGGTACGCTAAGCTGTCGGTGTCGGTTGTTAGTCGTAAGACAACAGTCAGCCACGTCGGATGCTTTCAGGCGGCCTGAAAAATCCTGACACTAGGATTGCCCACTATAGTGGCTAATCCTAATGTCCCACTACAGACCTATCCATATATACCAGGGGTCGGCAACCTGCGGCTCGGGAGCCACATGCGCCTCTTTGAATGTGAAGCTGCGGCTCTTTAGTTCCAAACACAAATATTATTCATAAAAAAAAGTCATTAAAAAAAAAAACTTAAATTAGCGTCATTTGAAAAACGTTCTGAATCAATTAACGAGGATTAGGCACCATTTCTATCGAGCCATTCTAGTAGCAAAAAAAATACTTTTACACAGTTGAAACAAGTAAATTATGGGATGATTAGGTAGGTATAAAGCGTGCATAGCGTTTTTTATACTCATAGTACAGTAGGTATTATAGCTGAAATTAAGGATTATTGTTGCCAAGAAAAAAAAAAGTGGCTCTAAAAAACTTAAAAATTTTGTAAATTGTAATTTTTGGCTCTTCCGACTCAAAAGGTTGCCGACCACTGGTCTATACGATAAGCGAGCATGAACAAACTGGCTAACGGATTACTTATTAGGTGACCACCAGCAACTACGACCATCCGCCGCGCACATGAAGCTAGCCAGGCACTACCAGATCGAGGTGTCCCTGTTCGAGCGCATGGTCACCAACGGGATCCACAGCCGACGGCTGGGCGTGCAGCACCGCATGCGGCCCGAGATCGCCGCTCTCATTTGCCCCCACATATACAAAGACTTGCAGAACCACCCCACCGTCAACGACTTCCCCGATGTTAAGGGAGTCACGAAGAACCTGTTCTTCTTTACACACGACCACAAGGAAGAGGTAAACTCCCAAGATTTGTAGATAATGCCTTTTGGTGGTAACAGATTCTGGGTGCCAACTATTGATTATGGTTATGAGCAAGCGCAGTGTCGGAAGACCGCCCACAAGGTGGACGGACGACATAGTGAAGGTCGCAGGAAGACGCTGGATGCAGGCCGCTAACAACCGTTCTTTTTGGAGATCTTTGGGGGAGGCCTATATCCAGCAGTGGACTTCTTGCGGCTGATGATGATGATGATGATGATGATGATTATGATAGTTGTGGTATAACACCATGCTACTGAATGCTACAAATTTCTTTAATATATACAAAATTCTTCCTTCTAAGCAGGCATCGGGTTCGATTCCTAGTGGAAATACAAGTTATCTCCTCAAGGGAAATTTGTGTTTCTGGCTCTGGGTGTTATTGTGTCAGGTGAATGTTTCCGGCACACAACTGCCCGTTGGCTTAGTTGGGTGGCGTTCGCCTTCTAGTCAGGGGTATCGGGTTCGATTCCCGACAGGAACACAAGTTTTCTCCCAAGGAAAATTTGTGTTTCTTCTTTTTGGTTATTGTGTGTGTGATGTGAATGGCCGGCACAAGCCATCGAACTTAGTGTGGGGCTGTGAGTGTGAAAGCGTTAATGTTTAAGTATGAAACATTTGGAGGAGCACGTCGAGCGTCGTTTTGACATCCTTCCATACATTATATTATTACTATTAGCCATATTATTTTTTTTTTTACAATTTGCAAAATTTTATTATTTAATATATTTACTATAAGATAATTATGTTACACTAGCCGTGCCGCGCAGCTTCGCCCGCTATTATCAAGTGAAAAAGTAGCCTATGTGTTAATCCTAGGTATAATCTATGTACATTCCAAATTTCATCCAAATCCGTTCAGCTGTTAACGCGTGAAGAGGGAACAAACATACTTACACACTTACACTCAAACTTTCGGATTTATAATATTATAATTAAACTAAAAACTAAATTTTAATTGTGTGACATTTATTTTGGAACTTTTTAAAAATGATTGTATTATAACTTAATTTTTTAATGTGATATTTCCTATACTAAGTGATTGTTTTGGAATATATGAAATGAAATGAAGATTTTTACATCATAATAGTGCCCGGCGGAAACACAAGTTTTCTCCCTAAGAAAAAAATGTGTTTCTGGTTCTGGTTATGATTGTGTGTGTGATGTGAATGTATCCGTTACCCACGACACAAGTCATCGAACTTAGTGTGGGGCTGTGAGTGTGAAAGTGTTTATAAGCGTTTATAATATTCTCTTCATATGAATTGATTCATATGGGCATTATTGTGTATATATTATAAGCCTACACATTTCTACTGAATTATTCAAAGATCACGATTTAGCGCTGTCCTTGTGATTTGTTTATGACTATGTGAATCAAGCTTATCGGTATTCTATCGCTTACATTTTGGAGAGTGTGCACAGGAACTACATGAGTTAATTCCCCCCATGCCCTTTTACAATGTAACAACGAGACAAACTGTCAAACGTCATCCATTTATGATCGACATACCTCCAGTTCGCTCGAAGCGTTTCGCTTCTACGTTCATCATCCGTACAGCGAAGGAGTGGAACTCATTGCCTGTGTCTTTGTTCACCGAACGGTATAATCTGGGAGTCTTCAAGTCTAGAGTGAATAGGTATCTTCTAGGCAAGCATGTCACATCTTCGGCCACATCATCACTTTCCATCAGGTGAGAAAGTGGTCGAATGCTTGCCTATTCAGCATAAAAAAATAATAATGTGAATTATTACCAATTATTACCACCTTTAATAATTTCAGGAGACTTTTGAAAACACAAGTCGAACGAATTATAAGGAAGCGGACCTTGTGTTAGCGTTGGCGAACCACTTGATTAAGCAGGGTTACAATCCTGATGATGTGACCATTCTCAGTGCATACAAAGGACAGATGTTCTACTTAAAAAAGGCAAGTTGTAATGGAAAGAGTGTCTTGAATATACCAGATATAAGGGGCATCCATTAATTACGTCAGCTGATTTTGGCGATTTTTCAACCCCCCTCTCCTCCCTTGGTGAGACGTTCGTGAGATCTTGCTCGACCCCCTCCAGGGGGAGGTCCCCTAAATTCACGTGAGATTTTTCAAAATGCGAAAAATATTTAAAAATATTTAATACAAAAAATATGTAATGTAGATAAGTAAAGTTAATCTGTGCTTGATAGCGTTGAATTTATTTAACACACATATTGTTCAATTCTTTTTATTTAACGCTAACCCCTACTAACGAACTATAATTATGATTTAGCCATATTTGAGTAGTTTTTTTACTTAATTTAACCGCATTTTCTTGCAAAAAAATACGCACAATCAAAGGGGTATAATATTTTTGGCGCATTTATTTACTATTTATTGTTGTGTTACTCTTCATCTTTAATCAATTTAATAGCTATGTTGGTTTTTGAACTTCTTTAGGCGTGTTGAGCCCTTTTTGGGGGAACAAAAATCATGGAGCTCGAGTCATCGACACCGACGGCCACTATTTGTTGAGCTCAACGCGCGATACATATTGCTCACGATCGGGGATCAACTTATAATGGTTATTTATGTTTAATGTGTATATATACATTATACATAGGTATATAGTTTTCACTTCTATCGGCAGTCCCCAAAGACTGCCCCGCATGTTTTTTAAGTAAAAGATTAATCTTTAATCGGGTCCGGGCAATTGAAATCGTATCTATTTTACCACCACATTTTATTCTATTTTATTGTACCTACTTGTTGGTTTGTTATAATATACATTTTACATATAGGTACCTTTAAAAGTCGGAGATAGTGACAACCCTGCGTATTCGGCTAGAGTTAAGGCATTTGAATCTCCTACGGGCGCGCGGGCGCGGGCGTCGAGTTATCTTACTTATATATTTCTACTATGGTACCGTGTAGATTTTGATTTATTTGACGTGTTTTTATTCGAGTGAGGAAATGTACGTAAAGAATGCTCGTAAATATATATTGATTACGATGACGTAGCACTAGCAGCTGGATTGTATAACATTTTTAAGAGACCGTAAACTTTAATTTTAAGGGCCTTGACACACAGACGGGTTATGAAGTAATACTATAAGGGTTCATTTTGCCTTCTTGAGGTAACCCCCTTTTTGGAGCTTCTCTTAAAAAGGAGAGATTGATATAAAAACGGCGGCATATGCTTAGTACCAGGGTCCCTTTTGTTCCCTACGGGTACGGATCCCTAAAAACCAAAAAACTTCAAAAAAACCGGTCGCTAAAAACATTCGCCATTGTATATTAATCTTTTTTTTTTAGGAACTTATAAAGTACGAAACTTTGAAGGACGTAAGAATTACAGTAGTTGACAATTACCAAGGCGAGGAGTCTAAAATCATCTTGTTGTCTCTCGTGAGGAACAATGAGCTTAAAAAAATAGGGTTTTTAGGAACCCCCAACAGAATCTGCGTCGCTCTGTCTAGGGCAAAACAAGGTGGGTATACGCTTGTTAAAAAAATACCGTAACAATTTGGTACTTTTACTCGACGATGTTATTAAAAGTAGCAAGATACGTTACACTCTAACGTCTAGTAAACAACAAGATTGAATAGCATAATCAGAATGTTTAAATATCTCAGAGTCCCACGACGCGCTATCTGGATTGGTAACTAGCTGACCCGACAGACGTTGTCTCTGTCAAACGCACGAAGAAAAATCGTCGTTTAGTTTTCTGAAATATTTCCAATTTTCTGCGCAATTTTTAAATCTTTCTTTCCATAAGAACCTTCGACAAAGTATTAGAAAACTTAAAAATATACGAATTAAATCGGTAAAGTCGTTCTCAAGTTATGGCGTGACCAAGATAAATAGAAATACATTTATATAGGTATATAATATAATTAACATAGATATAAATATCCTAAATAAATAAATCGCTGCTTATATTGCTTTTTAGGTTTCTACATATTTGGGAATATAGATATCTTGAAAGAAAATTCAGAGCTTTGGAGGAATATTGCAACAACACTAGAAAAAAACAATTCGGTTGGGACAAATTTACCGTTGAAATGTGTTAATCACCCCGAAAATTTGACAATCGTAAGTAATTACTATATTATCCCATGTTATAATTTTATCAATATATATATTAATAATCCCATTTATTCGCAGTTTAACTGTGTAATTTGTTTTATTGCAATAGGTGGGAAATTAAGGAACTTATCACCCTCGACTACGTAACTAAGTGGTCGTCAAAATTTAGATCTCAGCCTTTGGTAACCAGTGGTTACCAATCGATTTACACACGATTTTCCCGTCAATTGCAATAATAATAACATAATAGTATATTATACGCTTTATAAATATAAAGAAATAAACAAAATACCTTACATTGTCGGCAGCCGTTACAATATTTCAGTCCCTCCGTTATATCATTAAAAAATCCTGTGCATTTAGCCAGTGACAAGTAATAATATAATATTTCAAGTGTATTTCATATTAAAAGTCCTAGTCACAAGTCACAGTCAAAGTCAAGTAAAAGACTCATGGTCCAGTCATAGTCAAGTCATGCCCTAGTAAAGTGGTAGAAACTTTACTAGAACTTCTAAGTATTTTAGTTTTGGTGCGAAGGCGAAATTCACGTTTTTCAACTTTGTATGTTTTATATTCACTAAGTATTAACAGTTATTAATTCGCCATTATTACACATTAACACTCGAAGAATCGAAGGTTTTGGTAAATTATACAAAATCAACAACGCCATTTTTTCACTTTCGCGGCAAAACTCCGAAATGAAACTTTTGAATCTAGGGAAACGTTTTAATTATTCATCACAGTGTTTTTGTAACCTTTGTGTGTACATTAAGTGGTGGGGCCACTTTGCGTCACAAAAATGTTACGGATCAGAATTTTAAAGCCCTCCCATTATAAGATTTACTTAAAAAATTGGGCCCAGAACAATATCCTAGTTATAATAATCCAATTGTTCTAACAGATATCAAAGGTGGAAGACTTCGAGCATGTACCCGAAGGAGGATGCATGACGCGGTGTGATTTCTTGCACAAATGCGGGCATCCTTGTCAACTATTTTGTCACGCGTATGACAGTCAACATGTAACGGAAAAAACCGCCTGTACCCGAAGATGTGAAAGGTACACACTCACTTGCCTGTTATTTTAAAGGCACCTATGCAAAGAAACAACGTTATTAGTTTGTTTAATAATTTAGGTTATATCTTACTAGATATTTAGGTTTTAAATTCATAATTCCCCGTTTGCCTTATGATGAACGCTGCACGCGATTTCACTTAATATCACTTCAAGCTCGTAGAAATATTGCTGATATATGCTATCTTGTAAGATTAGCTCAATCTGAGGTTGACTCTCCTGAATTTGTTTCCAAAGTAGCACTTAGTGTTCCGTTTCGTCATTCCCGCGTGAGTAATCTGCTCCATGTTCCTTCCACTCGCACTCTTTACCATAGAAGAGATTTTATTCTTCGCTCTATAAAATCGTTTAACAAATTGGTAGTCTCATTTCACGACTATTGTTGACTTGTTCACAAGTACGTTGTCATCGATAAAAAAAAGTCTTATCTACGAAGTTTTGGCGTCTCCTGAGGCGCCTTAAACGACATAGCGTGTAAATTGCATATTTTAATTATGTTTAAAATTGCTTTTTTCTTAAAGAAGCTTCTTAGTCAACAATTTTTGATTTTTATCTAAGGAGGCTTGTAAATGGCTACTTGTTAAATATATTAAGACTTATTTTGTATCATTAGCTGTAAGCCTAAGCCCCCCCAAACAACATAAAATAAAATAATTTTAGGCTGTGTTATCCTCAGAATTGTGTAAATTAATTAGCTAGGAATATTTTTCATCAGTTTTATCATTGACCGAGCGAACGCGAAGCGCGAGTGGAGCGTCTCCGTTTTAGCTTGAGCAAAATTTATTTCGCATATCCGGCGGACTTCCGGTTGTTCTCCTCCACAGGTCGCATTACTCAACCGATTCTCGTGAAATTTTGTGATTCAGAACCATACGATAACTCAGTTACCGTGCGATTCGGTTAGTTATCGTACGATAAAATGTATTTTTCCAATCGTATCGATTCGGTAAGTTACCGAAAAGTTCTGAATCAGAGGGCAGGTTCGATAATTCCTTTTTTTTTGTCGATTTAATTTTGGAAATATTTCAAAATAGCGGTGATATTAGGATAATAGGGGTTGAAAACGTATAGTCAGTTCGAAAATACTCGAGGTCATCAGCTCACAAAGCTACTAGTAATATACTTTATTACTTTTTTAAGGATCCTGTGTGATCTCGGCCACGTATGCCCGAAGGCTTGCTTCAGGGAGTGCGGACCGTGTCTACGTCAAATGAAGAAAACTCTGCCATGCGGCCACGAACAGAATGTTGAGTGTTATATGCAACCAGACGATCCGAAAATCCAATGTTTCACTTTGGTCGACGTCATCCTACCGGATTGTAGTCACCAGGTTCGTGGAATTGCCTTTTTCTCTTTAATTTTGGCTTCGCAATCTTGGTGCATTTCATAGGTATTACTTACATATTTCGTAAACGAAGTTGTAGTCACAAGTCACAATCAAAGTCAAGTAAAAGAGCCATAACAAAGTCATGCTCTAGTAAAGTGGTAGAAACATTACTAGAACTTCTATTGGAGTTTTCGAGCGAAAGCGAAAATAACATCATTCAACTTTGATTTGGGTACATTCTTGCACGTTCACAAACTATTGACGGTTAATAATCCGCTATTATTACACATTATCACTTGAAGAAATACAAGTTTTGGAAAATATTACTAAATCCACATCGTATTTTTTACTTTTGCGCCAAAAAAAGCGAGGTATTGTTATAGTTCATGTAATGTATTTTGGAAATACAGTGAAACCTGGATAAGTGGGATCTGAAGAGACCTATATATTTTTTAATACTTATAGGCTTTTAATTTACCCAGTTTCTCAAATACGCAGGTTAACAACTAATAATAATAGTAATGACAGTTGTCTTTTTATAAAGGGTCCCACTATAAGAGAATTTAACATTTTTCATATAAAGAGTTGGAAGTTAGTATGGATTTTACTGTTACAAACCCGTCAAACGTTGTCTAAACCTGATAACTAGTCCCACGTATACGAACCACGTAGAATAAAGCTACAAAGTTCCAAATATAGAGGTAAAAAATCTATGAAATTAAGCCTCAGTTACAGAGGTTTAAAAATTCCCACTAACAGAGGTATTTTAATGCAAAAGTGTCGGGACTTCATTGTAATCAACAACAAAGGTTTCTCACATGTCAAGGGCCCACTTATCCAGGATTCACTGTATCAAAAACATAAAAAAATTAACTAGATATATATATAAACTTACCTATTCACGTTTTGCAAAAAGTCGTTGGTCGGCAGTGTGCATCTAGCAAATTTTTTAATGATAGGCAAGCATTGGACTACCACCTCACCTGATTGAAAGTGATGATGCGGTCGAAAATGTAACATGCTTGCAAGATTCTTATTCACCGATTCACTCTAATCTTGAAGACTCCCAGATTATACCGTCCAGGGAACAAAGACGCGATCACTGAGTTCTACTTGTGTGTTCTTTTATATTTATATGGTGTTAAAAAAAAGTAAAACTTTTTTTATTAATGTCTTTATTTACTGACTACTTTTGGGTATGTTCCGGTAAAGAAAATTGATGACTGCTGAAATATTGAGTAAAACAGTATGTTCACACTATTTTTAGTCAGAATTTTATCAAATTCGATGGTAACAAAGAAGGAAAGAAAGAAATATATTTTTTACTTTACTTAATACTTTTTATACAATCGGAGTAAATTCAGCTTTGTCCTGCGTGTTCATTTACATGAGCACACAGTCCTGGTTTTCAATTTACCTATACTCGGCCTGAGATATACAATGTGTAACAGAAAGGTGTAGTAATACTCAAGTTACACATCTAGCTACACGTATGGAGTCTAACAGGAACTTCTGCATTCGCGGCGGTACCATTAATATTGAGTTATGATGAATTAAAGTTTCTAAAAAATTATGTCATTTGCAACCTTATTTGATCAGCTACCGTTCTACACCACATAGCCTTCTAGACGTCTGACAGTGGTGGCCATAACTCAAGGTGACGAGCCACAGATGTAATCGTAGGGTTGGTAAAAATATATTTTTGTAATTTTTGTACAGAACAAATATCTCCAATTGTCGCACATATAACTGTGGGATTGTCAAAAGTATTTGAAAAATATAATTTAAAATTCTTGTACAGAAAAAAATATGTTCGATTTTGGCTTTCGTTCTCTGGCAGACGATTCCCGGTACGATACACATACACACCAAGCATTACTACACCTTTTTGTTACAGGTTGTATATACAACCGGTATAAACAATATAACATAGCATAGCGAGGAAAGGACTTCTTTTTTAAAAACTTCTATTTTACAGACTCGTAAACGTTGCTACGAAAACATTGAAAATGTGGCATGTCAAGTGAAGTGTGGAAAACGCGTAGAAAAATGCGGGCATGACTGTAAGCTTCGTTGTCATGTAAAGAACGACCCGGATCACAAAAAGGTATGTGAATTTTGGTAGGGGCATATTAAAAAAAGTTTATTTTCAAAGTACTTGGAAAAGTCCAAGAAAGCAGCAACGTATAAATAAATGGTAGAGGAGAGAGTGATACCAAACCAACATTTTTTTAAAAGCTTATATAAAAATATATATGTACAGAAAAAACTTATATCTAAAACTTTAAAACTTAAATCTAGTAAATACAATATCTCTAAAACAGACGATTGTATAAAATTTCATTTATAGATAAAGAAAAATTACTTGTCTGCAATCAATTGGTAATGTGACAGAGCGAGCAGAGCGAGCAGAGCGAGCGAAGCGTCTCCATTTCAGTTTGGGCAAAATTGCTTTATGACCGATGGCTTTCCGGTTGTTCTCTTCTATACAGGTCTCATTTCTCAACTGATTTTTTTTTATGCCGGATAGGCCGCTATCTCACCTGATGGAAAGAAATTCTCGATTCATTTCGTGAACAAGTTCTAATTGTATAGATTTTTTTTGTCGATTCTGTTTTGGAATTTTTTTATTGGCGGAGAAATGGGGGTAATTTTAGTTGAAAACGTAAAAAATATATTTGTCAGCCATTTCGAAAAATACGTGAGGTTTTCAGCCCACAGAGTCACTAGTTGAGTAAGTCACAGTAATAGCATCCTTACTAGTATTATAAACGCGAATGTTTGTATGTATGGATGTTTGTTGTTCTTCAAAAAAACTACTGAATGGATTTGAATAAAACTTTACAATAGTATAGCTTATACATGAGAATAACACATTAATAAAGATATTGTGTGAATTGTACAAAATATTACGATAAGCGTCAAGTAAGTAGGTAAAATATCTGCCATCTGCTAGCTATTCTGGCGTGCGTTGCAAAAACCGTTAGAGGTATAGGTATATAATGTGTAATGGAAATGTTTATATAAATAGTCCTACAAAAAAGCCCGCGACAGCATATATCTATCTTTTATGTCCAAGCCATTATCGCCAAAAGTACAATAAAAAATAATTATTATCTAATGCAATATAGTGAATCATAAAAACAATAAAAAATTATAATTTATTTCTAATGCAACGGCTGAACGGATTTGGAATGTGCAAAATTTACCTATACCTATTGGATCAACACATATGATTTTTAAATTTTAACTTGATCATCGCGAGCAGAGCCGCGGGGCACGGCTAGATATTTATATTTTTCCAGTATACTTGCCGGGAGCGGTGTGCTAAAGCAAAAGCGGGCTGCAAAGCCGCCCTGGAGGGAGACCGTGGAGATCATCAATGTATGAACTTCTGCTACGAGACATGCGACGAATGTACCGTGCAGGTAAAGTGAAAATATCTTATTTTCTCTCGATAGAAGCACAAGGATTTAAATGAATGTGGCGAGCAGGCTCCCAATATATAAAAAATATATTTTGCAAAGATACCCGGAGTCCATCACTAATATTGTACTATAATATCAATTAAATTAATATATATTTTTTCACACGTTTTATCCTCCACTTGGCCAGTTTCACGATTTAAAAAAGTTTAGATATGTTTTCGAAGGATTTTACCGTCGTTTTTTTATGTCATTGAAAGACGGACTGGCAAGTCGCTTGCCTGCTTGCTGGTAAGCGTCCCGCTTACCTACCTATTACATTTTAGTCAGTTAGAATTTGGTCAGTTAGATAATATTCTAAACTACCCAGAATTTTTTTTGTGTTTATTTTGGATTTTTCGTTGAGTTGGCTTAACTTCATGCCGTAAATAGATAATAATAGACAGAAAACATAATTAATTTCCCGTTGTTTAGCCAAAATTTTGATGTATATTACTTTTCGAGAAATTAACGAAAAACCTTTTGGTATGCGCGACCTTGCTTATACGTCTTAGTTTTAATCCGCTAAACGCGCCTGACTTATGAGCTCGCTAGGGCATCACACTATCACACTTATATCATAAAGGCGAAAGTTTGTGAGTATGTTTGTATGTTTGTTACTTCTTCACGTTCTAACGGCAGAACCGATTTTGATGACATTTGGTATGGAGGTAGCTGACACCCTGGATTAACACATAGGTCACTTTTTCGTCAGGTTCGATTCGAATCTATCTATTCGCGAGAATAAGGGACTTGATATAGAAAGCGCACCAGGCGCGCGGCCAGGGCGCTGCAGCGCTGTGAAGATAAAATGTATGGTATCTAACGAACGAAATATACTTGGCGTCGCGGGCGTGCTGCCGAGCAGCGGGCGCGCGCCTGCGACGCTTCCCTCCGCGCTGCTGAAGTTATTGTAATAGGCTATAGTGTCTGGTGTCTCTAGAAGAATAGGGACATGTAGTATTGCAAAACGCGCGACTAGGTCGCAGCAGCAGCTGCTGAAGCTCGCGTACAGGACGAGCGTCCAGGCGCGCGCCCTGGCCGCTTTGTATATCCCTAAATATCCCTTGATACTGTAAAATGACCATATTTTTAGGTTGACAAGCGAAGATCCACTTGCACGCATACAGAACGAGCTCCGTGCAACAAAGACGTTGATAAGACCCCCTGCAAGAAAAAATGTGCACGCAAACTATCCTGCCAACACTTCTGCAAGGAAAAGTGCTCAGATGAATGTGGAGATTGTATGGAGATGGTAGGTGCATGAGATACTTAGGAGGCGTCCACTAATTACGTGAGGCTTTTAGGGGGGGTCGAGCCGAACCTCACCTAATCTCACGAGGAAGTGTGAAGGGGGCGTCTCAGCAAATATCACGTATTTTTTTTTTTGCTATATACAGTGTAAAATTGCGAGAAACCTGGGTTTATTGAAATTAAAAAAAAACTACTGAATTATGGCTAAGTCATATAGTTAGTAGGGGTTAGTCTTAAGAGGCCGGGGTAGTCTGTGAAACGATCTATAGGCTGTCTCTGTCTAACTGGCAAACTGTGCCCATGCTTGATGCGATAGCACTACCGACTGAACAAATTATAATAGGTGCCGTAATACCAAAAATCATGAATGAAAATGTAATGTTTAGCCATTGTTTTTTGCATGAATAGTATCTTGAAATGATAATCTATGTTCCTGTTGTAATGACAAAAGAAATGTGTTAGTTTTTAATCTGAATAACAGCATAGTATGGTGGTAATATGCTTGAATTATAAATAATTTCGGTATTACGATTGTATGGGCAAATCAACCTCCGCAGGCCCCTTAAATAAAACGAAAGAACAAAATGTGTGTTAAATAAACTCAACGCAATGAATCACATATTAACTTATTTACATTATATATACGCATTTCGAAAAATCGGAGGGGGTCGAACATCTCACGACATCTCACTAAGGCGAGAGAGGGGGTCGAAAAAATCGCTCAAACTCACACTTATACTTCTATTTTTATAATTTTGCCTTTACAATGTATGTGAATCTAGCCAGTGTAAAGTTATAAATAACATTTAAAGTTTTTTCATTCATGCAACTATAATCCTAGAAACCAGTCACTGTTTTATTTCCTAAATAGTTTTAGTTCAAGTAAAATAATAGTCATAGTCAAGTCATGTCCTGTTAAATTTGATCAAACTTTACAAGAACTTCTATTGGAGTATTGGAGTGAAAACGGAAATATCACGTTAACGACGGAAATGTCTACTTTGTATGATTTGCCTACACTCATGCACGTTCACAAAGTTACCTATACATGGTAGGTAATTTGGAACCACCACAAACCTCTTGGGACATCATTTCAACTGTAGAGACTAACGTTTGTTCTTGGTACAGCTATTGCAAATCATGTTTTGTGGTTCTTAAATATTTTTTAATGTTATTATATTATCTACCTTATCTGTTAAGTCTAAGGCGTCAAGGGTCAACTGGCGTTGGCGTGTTTATTACGCGACGATGCCGTTCTTCGCGGGACAGCGTAACGTTTAATTATATTGTACTAGCAGTGCTCGCGACTTCATCCGCGTGATTATTGGACTTTAAGTAAGGATCCCTAATTAAAAAAAATAAAAAAATAGCCTGTAGCCTTCCTCGATAAATGTACTATCCAACACTGAAAGAATTTTTCAAATCGGACCAGCGGTTCCTGAGATTAGCGCGTTCAAACAAACAAACAAACTCTTCAGCTTTATAATATTAGTATAGATATAATAAAATAAAATCTCATCTTAATTATTATGGACAATATAGCATTCACAACAAAGTCGTAGAACTAATTAAGCTAAGGGTAAGAACAAGAATCAGGGTGTGCGAGCTATTTGGTATTTTTAACTGACTTCAAAAAATGACGAGGTTCTATGTTCGACTGTATGTATTTTTTTTTGTTTTATGTATATTCACCGATTTCTCCCCTATTTGTGGACCGAATCTCAAAATTATTTTTTGTTTGATACTTCAGAGGTGGTCCCATATAAATTTTATCCGAAATTAAAAACCATAATATAAGCGGTGAAGGCGGTTTTTTTTTAAGATTTGCTTACGTTTAAATTATACGAATTATATTTTAAAAATATATAAGTATTAGAATAAATGAATCAGGTCACTAGATACAAATCTTCGTTGTGCGAGTTAGACTCGGATTTGGCCGGATACATTTATTGTTTAATTATTATGTAGGTTCCTACGTAATAAAAAAATCGAAAACAAAACCAATTATACGTTTTAGGTCACGAAAGAAATACCGGATTGCAAACACGAAGTGAAATTGATGTGCATGCAGAAGCCAGTTAGAGCATTATGCAATCAGAACTGCGAGCGTACAATGACTTGCGGTCACCAATGTAAAGGAATATGTGGGATAGAGTGCGACCCTACACTCTGCACCGAGCTTTCGCAGCGAAGGGCCGCAGCGCTCTGCGGCCACCAGGTCACTCTGCCTTGCAACGTAGCCGACGTATCGGGTAAATATATTCTTTTTCAGTTCTTTCTCAAAGTTCAAATCTTTATTGCATTCTCTAAATGTAGTTAGGTGGTAGAAATAAATGACAGTACTATAGAGACCCTGTTGGGCAAAACAATTTAGAGGAGGACAATATGGTTCATCCTACTTATATTATTAATCCGAAAGTTTGTGTGTAAGTATGTTTGTTCCCTCTACACGCTTTAACGGTTGCACGGATTTGGATGAAATTCAGAATGTACATAGATTATACCTAGGATTAACACAAAAATTACTTTTTAAACTTGATAATAGCGTGCGAAGCCGCGGGGCACGGCTAGTTAGTAATATATCAAACTATTTAACAATAACATTCGTAATTTTTATAATTTTTATTGTTATTATTAATATATAATATTATATTAACATATTCTCAATTATTACCTATATAGACGTCGATATGATTCAGCAAATAATTAACAAGCCTAATGCGAAAATAATAGCTTAATATTGTGGATTGCCCGCCAAACACTATCATCATCCTGCACGTCGGAAATACTCAAAAACATATAAACATTTCAGAATTGCGAGACTCGGAGACATTATCGTCACAATGCGCGGAGCCGTGCCGTGCGAAGTTGGCGTGCGGACACGTGTGCAGCGGCACGTGCGCGAGCTGCCGCCGCGGGGCACTGCACGCGGCCTGCACGCAGCCCTGCCAACAGATCAACATCTGCAGACACCAGTCAGTGCAATACCACACGCGTGCTATACGCAACACTCTCTCCCCTTCCTCGGCTGGGAACACTAGTCAGTGCAATACCTCACCCGTCCTATACGCAACACTCTTTCCCTCTCCTCGGCCGCGAACACTAGTCAGTGCAATACCTCACCCGTCCTATACGCAACACTCTTTCCTTCACCTCGGCCGCGAACACTAGTCAGTGCAATACCTCACCCGTCCTATAAGCAACACTCTTTCCTTCTCCTCGGCCGCGAACACTAGTCAGTGCAATACCTCACCCGTCCTATACGCAACACTCTTTCCCTCTCCTCGGCCGCGAACACTAGTCAGTGCAATACCTCACCCGTCCTATACGCACCACTCTTTCCCTCTCCTCGGCCGCGAACACTATATAGTCAGTGCAATACCTCACGCGTCCTATACGATACAATCGCCCCCCCTAATCTCACATAGCTGTGAATATCAAACAGTGATAGTAATACCTGTAGCACACTGTACACGCGATGCTCTCCCCCGACAGCATAGTTTGTGAAAACCAATCAGTGCACCTTACGTGACAACATCCTCCCTGGACCACAAAGCTGACCCCAGTCAGCGTCCTTATATTAACCGAATATATAGTTTTATTATTTACCAGATAGTTTTTATTATTTACCAGCCGTGCCCCGCGGCTTCGCCCGCGTTAATTAAGTTAAAAAAGTAGCCTATGTGTTATTCCGGAACTTAAATTCATGCACATAATTCAAAATTTCATCAAAATCGGTTTATTCGTTACGGAGATACGTGGTAACACTCACTCACAAACACACTCTCACACACACACACACACACACACACACACACAAACACTCACACACACACACAAACACACAAACTCTCGCATTATAATATTAGTAGGATTCTATAGTACCTATAGGTATTAATATTTTTTTCACAGATGTGACGCGCCGTGTAACCAAATATGCCCACCGTGCAAGAAGCCGTGTGAAGTAAAGTGCCAGCATTCACGGTGCCGTAGTCTTTGTGGCGAGCCATGTACTCCTTGCCAGGTAAACACAATATTTTACCAGAATGCATCACAAAGCACTGAAAGCACTTACTGCGTCGTCAGTCCGCCTAATGTAGTGGCACATGATAGACGCGTTTTCTCTTTCTTTTTTTTTCTTTTCGTTATTTCTGCTATTTCAAACATACAGCAATAATAATTAGCTGGTAATTCTGATTACCATCGATATTTGAGAGTCACGAGGTGCTTTTCTGGATTCAATTTGTTTAAATTTGTTGTATAATTTAGTCCGGTCAAATTAGACCAAAAAATAAGAGTAAAGTTACCTAAATTCCCACCAAGTTGAAAATCGGTAAGATTGTCTGAAATATCATTAAAAACAAAATTTGAAAGTTCCCCATCTTTCCCCTGTAAGGAAAAAAAAAATATTCAAGGTCAAAGGTAAAAAAAATGAGTTTTTCGCGATTTTCAGCAAAACGGTAAGTTTTATCATAAAAATATCTCAGACAAAATTGTAGATCATAAAATTATCTACAAAAAATTAATTAACACTTTTTTTTCTACGAGCCACCGTTTTTGGGATATAACGATTCAAAAAGTTGTAAAAGTTGTAATCGTCATACTATGCATGAGTACGCCACGTATATACATCTCTATAGTTGTAATATATGTTATGCTGTTCTGTTCTCCGGCATGTGTTACACATTGTCAAGGCCGGTTGTGCTCTAATATTGAATCACCAACAGTAGAGGATCCGTTTGATTCCAACGAGGCAACATGCGATACATCGCTATTAACGCAGTTTACATGCACTCAGGATGAAGATGAAGAAGAACAAGAACAAGAAGAACAAGAACAAGACGAACAAGAACAAGAAGATCAAGAAGAAGAACAAGAAGAAGATTTTGAAAGTTACGACTCGGACGATTAAATTTCACTACTTTTTTTAACTTAAATTGCTTTTATCTTTTCAATCTCTGCTAATATCCATTATCTCGCGCTAAGCACACTACCTCATAGGTGGCGAGGAAACGTGTCCATATTATGACGATTACAACTTTTACAACTTTTTGAATCGTTTTATCTCAAAAACGGTGGCTCGTGGTCACGAGAGTCTCTCGTGACCACGGCCGGTGCAACCCTGCCGAAACGTCGAGGTTAGACAAAATAATGCTATTTTGAAAATAAAAGCGCGAAAAGACCCGGTTTTCTCACATAAACATGATTGAAGTTCGCGAAAGTTTAAAAAAATCTATTGAACTTCTTACTTTGAATTTTAAAAAAGCTTCGCGCTTTTTGTATACATACATTGGAGGACTAGGGCTACAAGACTATAGGTAGCATTAGGGTGCTCCGTGGTAGAACAGCGCCCGCGGCGCGCGCGCTTGCCATTTTTTTTTGCGGCCAGCCATGCCTTTAGGCGCCATACATTTTTCTACACAGTGCCCGGGCTGCGCGCCTCGGGCGCTTTGTATATAAAGTCCCTTATAGTATAACTCCATTTCGTTGCGTCACGTGCACACTAGACTACTTTTGAATCGTCACTCCAGCAAACGACTGTGTCGCAGGAGCCATGTTTACGGGAATGCACGCACGGTGGAGACGAGTGTCGCAAGCGTTGCGGCGAGGCTTGCACGCGCGGCCCGTGCGACGAGGCGTGCCCTCTCCGGCTGCCGTGCGGCCACGCGTGCCGCGGCCTGTGCGGCGAGCCGTGCCCGCAAGTCTGCCTCGTCTGCGACCCTGACAACTTCCCCGTGGACTTCCTCGGAGACCAGTTCGATGACGACGCAAGGTTACTATTATAGTTACTGAACTATAATTTCCCTAGGGACTTGCTAGCTGATTAGTTTGATGATAATTGGTGCAACCGTTTTATAGATAGGGCGTCGGTGGTTTTTTCAAATGTTTGTTTTTGCTACTTGAAGGTATAAGTCGCATACGCACAAGCAATGCGCAATGTACATTATAAACGAACTGCCCATTGTCTTAGTGAACTGCCCTTTGACCTTGTTAGGTGAGCGTTCGTCTTCTTACAGGGCATCGGGTTCGATTCACGGCGGGAACACAACTTTTCTCCCCAAGGAAAATGTGTGTATCTGCTTCTTGTTGTGATTGTGTGTGTGTGTGTGTGTGTGTGTGTGTGTGTGTGTGTGTGTGTGTGTGTGACGTGAATGTTTCCGGCACCCACAATACAAATCATCGAACTTAGGTTGGGGCTGTGAGTTGTGAAAGAAATTTATGTTTATGTTTAAATGTGAATCGTTCCTCATCCACATTTCTATGATCCTCTGGTAGGATTCTTTCACCAGTGGGACAAATTATTGGACATCCATGGAGAACGATGATCAAAAGGAAATGGGTAGACTTCGGAATTAATTGTAGTAACATTAAAATATATTATGGTACTTATTTCAGGTTCGTTGTGTTGGAAGACTGTGGCCACGTAATGGAGGTCAAGAACATAGACCACAAGATGTTGGGCAACAGAGGCGCAGTCCAGATATGGAAATGTCCGACCTGCAGCAAGCCGATTATTAACACGGGCCGGTACAAGAACCATGTCAAGATCTTCAAGGAAGAAATCAATCACATCAAGACGAAAATTTACGGGACTCTAGACCAAATAAACGAAAAGAAGAAAGAGCTTACGCAGGAAATACAGAAATTCCGAGAAAAATATATATGTGTTATAAAAGGTGTGTAGGTATAAGTAATGTGTACGCTTAAATGAAATGATAAGTAAGTAAGGTAATACGACTAACATTTCTAATCAATCTTAATAAATTTAATTTCAGCAAACAAATACATCAAGACCGTCTATCTGAACCTCCAGAATGTTGCTAAAACAACGAAGAAAAAATCAAAAGCACATTTTGATATGGAATCATCTTGTTTAAACACACTTGACTTGATAGCAGATTGCTACAAAAAATATTTAGATGGTAATCTAGCAGAACTGAAGAAAGAACTAACGAAACAGACTGAAATTCTGTGTAGCGTGTTCACATTTAAATTGAACGCCGGATTAATGCTGAAAATAACCGAACAGCAACAAAAGGACTTGAATCTTGAGATAAAAAGGATGAACAGTATCGTGCAACTTGCAAAGCTTGTCGGCCACGTCACATATGCGACTTCGAGGAGTAACGCTGAAGTACAAGCAGCGCACAAAGCGGCCATAGCAGCCGTCTTCAGCTGGACCGCCTTTAACGAAAACGAAACCATGCAAGTGTTAAAGAGATTGGAGGAAAATATGAAAGTATCCTGCGTAGTAACCAAGCAAGAAAGAGACATGATCGTGCAGGCGATAGGGCTGAAAGCGGGGCACTGGTACAAGTGCCGCAATGGACATTTCTATTGCATCGGAGAGTGTGGAGGCGCAGATCAAGAGAGCAAGTGTCCGGAATGCGGCGCGGTCATCGGGACTCAGGATTAAAACCAAGCAATGAATATGTAGGTTATTTTTGACTAGAACTACAATATAACCTATACCGATATCTACAAAATATTTATAAGTACACGTATGGATACAATATTTAAAGATAATTTTATACTTTATAAAATAATATCAAATGTTATATATTATTATGTTATAGTATAAGCTTGTTTTTGTCTGAAATTTATTGCGAGAGTTATTCAAATTTATTTTCTAACCGGCTCAGAAATCTGACAAAACCGCCGCATGTAATCCCAGCCGGTTGGTAAAAAATATGCGAGTATGCAAGTGCATAGACATAAATATGTATCAAATATTTTTAGACTTCGTTGGAAAAAATTAACTATGTTGAATTTTTTTAAAGTACTATCGAATCAACGATGAGTAATCCAGTATATACGTTCTTGATTATCACAATACCGTTTACATCCGCTCTTATTGTTGGATTTTTCCACTACTGTACCTAACCACCATGTAGGTACTATGACTACACTAACTATATAGATTCCGCTTCCCTTTATGATAACAATATGATAAAATAATATTTTATAATTGTTGAAGTTTATTTACGCTATTCCAGAAATATAAATGCTTGCCTATCGGGCACAAAAAATACAATAGGGTATGTTTTAGGTAAGTATTTAGGGGTCTTGAAAAATTCTGTCCATCAAATATATATCTACTACTGTTATACGAAAATAAGCCTAAATTAAATAAGGATATATTTTGCTTTTGTTTTTTAAATAATATTATTAGGTAATTGATGATAATATAACGTGCTTGCTGGTCCTATTAGATATGTATTACTAAAAATCACACATTTTCTATATTTTTCGCACATATTATTAAATTAATATTGCAATCAATAGACAAATACTTTGTATTTTTCTATTGATTTTTGTATGGAAAGCGTACTCTAACGGACCACCAAAATGCAGGAATATGACGATTCTTAACTTTTGTTACGATACTTATAACTAGATGTTTAGAAAACTATGTTAATAACAAGGTTTTAGACTTTGAACGTACTGTAGTGCTTATATACTGTGCAGCATAGATTTTGTGATAGATCTCTGCATTCTTTACCTGCTCAAAGGTGGGATATATTGTCCCTAATTGTAACTTAAACGATGACGAGGGAATCTTAAAGATGATTGTTACGTACTCTCTGTCCAATCAAGAGCCATTGTCTCTCAATGCAGACTACCTATATCTACCTAGGTTAGAATATGATAATATGTATTTGTTAACCTGTAGGTTATCATAAAAGTACATACTCGTGCCTATATATTGAATAAATATCTGATTATTAATAGTATTTAGTTTAATTTTTATTTGAACATTTATTTCTTTCTCCAATAGTAAGCTAGGCACATTTATACACCTTATTAATTAGATGGACTGAGCCATATGGCTCGGTCCATACTACGTCGCTACTGATCGGACTGTGCCATATGGCACACTTGAACATTTGCAGCTTACTATTCCCTTAACTTTTTTATGGACATAAGACCTATTTAATCACGCTTTAAATAAAGTCTTACGATTTTGAGACTTACCACGACTTCATCTGAGCCCGAACAAAGTACGAACGGAAAAAACTTTAATTTTTCAGTAACCCTGAAACTTCATACTTGAGTGAACTGTGGAACGCCCCGAGAGCCACGGCAGTTTTATTTTTATTACACGTTTTAAATTCGATTGTATAATTCTTGTATATTGGATTGAATTGTGAATCTTAACCACTCTTTAATCTACCTGAACACACCATCCTTCCAGCCGTATAGGAATTCAGTCACATAATCATCATAATCATCATTTATTCACCTTATAACAAAGTACGTTATAACAGGTATGTCAATTACAATTAATATATTATTATTATCTAACCATTAATTACAAAAATTATAAAAACAATAAATTATATAAATAAATGCATTTAAAATAAGCAGAAAAACAAATAGTAACAAAATTAAAGACAGTAAAAACATACACACGTACAGAAGAATTATATAAATATATATATATATATACTAGCCGTCCCCGCGGCTTCGCCCGCTATTATGAAGTCAAAAAAAGTAGCCTGTGTCCTAGCTAGATATATAAGCTATGTACATAACTTTTTTTTATCTAAATCCGTTCAGCCGTTAAAGCGTGACAAAAGTATTTATAATACGAAAAAAGTTATTTATAGTAACATATTTAGATGACATTTTAAATAAAATGCGAGTACATATTTGGTGCATGCGTGGCCTTTTTGGGTAGCTCAGCGATTATTCTGAAGATACTTGCCTTTTTTAGGTTAGCAGACTACGTTTATTGGTGATCATTTCATATTAAAATGGGGATTAAATTCTGGTAAGTACTTACGATTTTTTGGGCGTTATATTTTTTTATATTTGGTAATTGCTTAAAAAAACCTAAGCTAATACTTAAGGCCAAAACGAAGTACTAATGCAAAACGTAACGTAATTTTTAATTTCGGAATGGCCGCTTTCATTCGGAATTCTAGACGACCATCGAGAACGTGACGTGCTTGAAACACAGATATAGAGCCTAAAACGAACGAACGAAACGAAAATTAGACCTACCAACATGAATTATTGATATAAAACGGTATTTTAAGTAAAACAGCTTAGAGGTGCAAGGAATATATATGCATATATGAAATATATGAACTGCCCGTTGGCTTCGTTGATTGATGGTTCGCCTTCTAAGCAGGGATATCGGGTTCGATTCCCGGCGGGAACACATGTTTTCTCCCCAAGGAAAATACGTGTTTCTGGTTCTGGTTGTGATAGTGTGTGTGATATGAATGTTTCCGACACCCACGACACAAGTCATCGAACTTAGCGTGGGGCTGTGAGTGTGAAGGCGTTTTACGTAGTCGTTTACAAAAGGCGAGAAATTTTCACAACAAATCGAATTGCTACTTCAATATTTCGTTCGTAAGTGTTGTGGATCCTATAGATCTGTCAACTTACGAACTTTGTCACGATAAAGTTTTGGTTCTATTTACCGATTGCACGGAACGCAACTCGAAACTTCGTTTTTATCGAAATACGAATGTTTCCAAGGGACATTTGCGTTCCCAAAGGACAAAAACTTTTATTTACACCCCCGTTTCACCGAATTATTAAAATCTTCTCCATCCAAAGGTTGTCTGGAAGAGATCGCTTTTAGCGATAAGACCGCCGATTGTACACTTTAATTTAAGGATTAAAATGTTTTGTAAGTGATTTATGTAAGGTGTGACAATAAAGTGTTATCTATCTAATAATAATTGTGTTTTCAAGAGGGACATATTTTGTGTTTCTGGTTCTAGGTATGATTGATGTGAATGCTTCGGACACTCTCGACACAATTCAACGAATTAAGTGTGTGGCTGTGAGTGTGAAAACATTTGTTTATAATTATTTAGAAACTTTAGGTCTGTGGGGATCGGGTGCACACGAAATTTTAAAAATATTTATCCAAACGCGACATGTGACCAGAATGCTGGCTATTTTTTTGTGCTAAATCATCATCGTTTTATTCACCTTTTGTTATCTTATCTGGCATAGTTATTATTATTTAAATAATAAATGCCTGATTCATTTATAATTGAAAGAAGGACAATAATAATATTCATTTATTTAATATTCACTTGAAAATTTATAAAATTCAGCTAAGCTTGGACTTTTGACGTAAGTAAGAGTGGGTTAAACAAAATTTATAATTTAAAAATGTGGAACAATAACTATTATTTATAAAGACAACACTAAATATAATAACTTGACTTTTAATTAGTTATAAAACTTAGGCATAACCAAACCACCTATTAGTACTTTCTGTATTAGGCACGAAAAAAAATACAAAAACATCAAAATCGAATCAATTACAACTTCATTTTATTCAATCAGTTTTAACTATAATTCAAACGCAAACAAAGCTTAAAAACCCGACTTTACCGCTTATATATTGGTTTTGACTTGATTCATTTCGATAAAATTTATATGAGACCACCTCTAAATTTATATATAATCTACCACACAATAAAAAAACACCAAAATCGATTTATAAATAGCGGAATTATCGCGTAACATAAAACACAGTCGAATTGAGTACCTCCTTTTTTGAAGTCGGTTGAAAATAAAAAATACACCAAATTTCAACATAACCTACCTAATTTCTTAGATACAACAAATTTTTGTAAATAATATTATATTACAACAAATTCGATAAAATTGACATTATTATACATACATATATTGAATTCATTATATTAGTAGAATAAAATATTAAGATACAAATAACTTAAACAATTAAAATTACGTGATTTATACACAATTTCATTATAAATTCTAATGTGATTTCGAGGCCATGCATACCTACAATAATTGCTGAAAGTAAATTTTTTTGCCTTTTAAATTATTCATAAATTAATAATAGAAAGAAGGTCACCTATATACATTATTTTATTTAATAGCAGGTTGCGATACATCGGAACGCGCTTATTTGTTATTTTAACATTTCATTTAGTTGCAATTTATTTAACTCTATTAACACTATGCTAATACCTACACTTACCTATTGCAAACTTAAAACTATGTTTTATTATTATTTTTATGTATTCATTTTAGCTTCCCAATCTTGTGCATTTAGTCAGCGTCAAGTAATAATATTTTTTAAGTGTATTTCATATAAAAAGTCCAAGTCCATTAATCATTTTAAATTCTATTAAACATCTATGAATACCTATCTAATTTACGCGATGTGTTCGCCGAAACAAACAATAAAAATGTTTGAAAGTCAACACCAACGTTTTTTCAATCAAAATTATTTCGAAAGTTAGCCATGTAGTTGTTTTCTTGTGACCATGCAGAATACCGCGATCCATCCATTTCCGGTGCGTGCGCGTTTCCGCTAGCTAGTCTGTGGTTCTGGCCGCCGATGACCGCGCCGCATTCCGGACACTTGCTCTCTTGATTTGCGCCTCCACACTCTCCGATGCAATAGAAATGTCCATTGCGGCACTTGTACCAGTGCCCCGCTTTCAGCCCTATCGCCTGCACGATCATGTCTCTTTCTTGCTTGGTTACTACGCCGGATACTTTCATATTTTCCTCCAATATCTTCAACGCTTGCATGGTTTCGTTTTCGTTGAAGGCGGTCCAGCTGAAGACAGCCGCTTTGGCTGCTTTGTGCGCTGCTTGTACTTTAGGGTTACTTCGCGACGTCTTATATGTGACGTGGCCGACAAGCTTTGCAAGTTGCACGATACTGTTCATCCTTTTAAGCTCAAGAGCCAAGTCCTTTTGTTGCTGCTCGGTTACTTTCAGCATCACTCCAGCGTTCAATTTAAATGTGAACACGCCACAAAGAAGCTCAGCCTGTTTTGTTAACTCATTTCTAAATTCTGTTAGATTGTTGTCTAAATATGTCTTGTAACAATCCGCTATCATGTCCAATATGTTCAAACAAATAGATTCCATGTCTAACTGTAGCTTTGAAACCTTTTTTGATGTTTTTGCTAGGTTTTGTAGGTTTAAGTAAACGGCCTTCATGTTTTGGTCAACTGAAATAAAATAAAAATAATTGTTTAATTTACTAATTAAAGTGAATGACGGAGACTATTTGCTAAAAGTTTAATTTACTTCATAATAACGAATCGTAAGCACTATTAGCCATCGAAACAAGTATACATACCTAAAATTACTTTAAGGTATTTTTCTTGGAAATTCAGTATTTTCAGTTTAATCTCCTTCTTCTTTTCTATTATTTGGCCTGAAGTCCCGTATATTTTCGTCTTTATGGGATTTATTTCTTCCTTGAAGATCTTGTTGAGGTGATCCTTGTACCGGCCCGTGTTGATGATGGGCTTGCGGCAGATCGGACATTTCCGTATCTCGACTGCATCTCTATCGCCCAACATCATGGTGTCCATGTCATCAATCTCCATCACGTGGCCACAATCTTGTAGCAAAATGAATCTGCATTAAGAGAAATTAATATGATTACGTAATCGGAACCGTCGGTACATTCTATTTTTTTTTATTCTTTATCGGCTATCATTTGAGCACCATCTCACCAGACGGAAAGTGACTTTCTATACTGAATAATATCTACAGGAGACCTTCTGGAAATTTACGAGAGAAGGTGCTGTTCAATGAGTTGAAAACGCTTGAATCATTGTAAACATTTCTTTCCATAAAATTTTAATTAATAATCCTGTTACTTGCGACGCTTTTTACTGTTGTATTTTACTCTAAATTCCACCCGTGCAAAGCCGGGGTGAATCGCTAGTCTAGAATAAAGATTAAATTGTACCCGGTAGAACATTTTCGCTATAATTTATCGAGCGAAGTGAGATCTCTAAGTTGACTTAGATGGTTCAGCACTTTGTCCATCCATCTGTCAGAGACATCTATATAGCGTCTGTACTATACAAGCAATTTTCATTGTTTATCTACCTTTGTTGGTTATTGTTGAAAAGAAATCTGCAAGTAGAGTAAAGCTGGTTTTAAAAAAATCTAGTGGCCTACTATATTGTTATTTTCCAATATGGATCTCATCTCTTCTTGCTCTTTTCAATAATACACCATAACGGTAAATTAAAAATTAAAATTGCTTGTATAGTACAGATGCTAGATGCCTCTGACAGAGGGACGGACGAACGGAAAATTATAACATTTTACTCTCCGCTTACTGGCATGGGTGTTCCCTTATAATTTTCATTTATTTCATTGATGGCCATTTCAGGCATAGCTTTACATAATCTCTAAGAATTTGAAAGTTATTCGCCTGTATGGTTTAAACGCTAGATGCCTCTGACAGACAGACGGATGGGCGGACAGACGCAGTGCTGAACCACCCAAGCTAACTTAAAATTTCGCTTCCCTCGATCAATGATTAGCCAACGATACGCTCGTATTACGTTGAACTGCTATATCCAAGTTCACAACACAAATCGGTAATTACTGAAACTAGACGGCTCTAAACACGAAAGCATATAGAAGACCCATGTTCCTATTTGTATGTTTTGTGAATATGCCAACTCACTTCGCATCGTCATCGAACTGGTCTCCGAGGAAGTCCACGGGGAAGTTGTCAGGGTCGCAGACGAGGCAGACTTGAGGGCACGGCTCGCCGCACAGGCCGCGGCACGCGTGGCCGCACGGCAGCCGGAGAGGGCACGCCTCGTCGCACGGGCCGCGCGTGCAAGCCTCGCCGCAACGCTTGAGACACGAACCGCCGTGCTCGCATTTCCGGGAACACGGCTCCTGAATACGCATGCAATTACACCACTTGAAAACAATGCATCTTAAAAAGGAATAACAAATATTGAAAAGGATCGGGACCTCTATGGAACAGTAAGCATCATAGATCGATGTAACCATTGTGGATAATATAAAGAATAACTTCTTTTAATCACTACCTATACGGATTGTATGTAACAGAAACACTGCTATATGAGATTCATGTTATAGTAATGTTTTACTTTATCAAAAACTTTGTGTTGATAACGTTAATGATAGCTGCACAGGCAGCATAATCTACCCTGAGCTGGCTCAAGCCCCTCCCAAACGATAATCCTGAATCTGATTGGAATGTACGAAGAAACGGCGATGAATCAGTTTCCCATACAAAAAATAAAGTATTTAAAATTTAGTAGATCTGCTTCACAATAATTTTCCTGAAAATAAGAGCATTAGAACCGTCAACCTGGTAGTGTTTATTTACAACGAATTTACGTGGGTTTTTATGCTCTTGTTTTCAAGAAATTTACAGTTTTTTTACTTAATACACGAACCTGGCAAGGCGTGCAAGGTGCGCCGCAAAGGCTGCGACATCGTGAATGCTGACACCGCACTTCACATTGTTTTTTGCATGGTGGACATATTTGGTTGCAAGGTTCTTCACATCTAAACAAAAAAGTAAGTGAAGTTAATAAAACATTCAAACAAATGATAAGTTTTTACTATTCGATGACAACGAGATGCACGTGATGTTGTCAGGGGCGAGAGTTGCGTGTAACGACTGCGTGAAGTTAGCAGACTATAAGGGGGAGAGAGTGTTGCGTATGGACGTGTGAGGTATTGCACTGACTTGTGTTCGCAGCCTATGCAATGAGGAGGACAGAGTTTGACGTGAGGTATTGCACTGACTGGTGTTTGCAGCCAATGCGATGAGGAGGGATGGGGAGAGTATATTGCGTATAGGATGCGTGAGCTATTGCACTGACTTGTGTTCGCAGCCTATGCAATGAGGAGGACAAAGTTTGACGCGTAAGGTATTGCACTGACTGGTGTTTGCAGCCAATGCGATGAGGAGGGATGGGGAGAGTATATTGCGTATAGGATGCGTGAGCTATTGCACTGACTTGTGTTCGCAGCCTATGCAATGAGGAGGACAAAGTTTGACGCGTAAGGTATTGCACTGACTGGTGTTTGCAGCCAATGCGATGAGGGGGGAAGGGGAGAGTATATTGCGTATAGGACGCGTGAGTTATTGCACTGACTTGTGTTCGCAGCCTATGCAATGAGGGGGGAAAGAGATTTGCGTATAGGATGCGTGAGGTATTGCAATGGCTGGTATTGCCAGCCTATGAGGGGGACATTGTTGCGTTTAGGACTCTAAGGTCTTGCACTGACTGGTGTTGGCAGCTAATGAGGGGGAGAGTGTTGCGTCTAGGACGCTAAGGTATTGCACTGACTGGTGTTCGCAGATGTTGATCTGGTGGCAGGGCTGCGTGCAGGGCACGTGCAGCGCTCCGCGGTGGCAGCTCGCACACGTGCCACCGCACACGTGTTTGCACGCCAGCTCCACGTGACATGGCACCGTGCAGCTTGCCGCCAACATTTCCTCGTCTCGCTTGTCTGAAATATTTACATACAAACATTAATAAGACAGTCTGGGGCCTGGTTGACGATTAAAAGTATGGTATTGATGCTGAATGGTGATATTGAACCTGCCACCTTGCATTAGGTTAGTAAGGGGATGACAAATTATATTTATAAATATAGTGAGACCAATTACCTGCTGGCAGTGCGGCGACGTTGCAAGGCAGGGTGACCTGGTGACCGCAGGGCGCCACAGTTTTATGACCAGAGAGCTCGGTGCAAAGAGTACGGTCGCAAGGCCTTCCACATACTCCTTTACATTTGTGACCGCAACTCATTGTACGCTCACATTTTTGAGTGCACAGTGATCTAACAGGTTCTTGTTGGCACATCACCTTCACTTTATGCTTGCAGTCCGGAATTTCTTTCGTAACCTGAAATGTATTTAATCACACTAAAATAATACTACTGCACTGCAAGGTCTAAATTGTGTCTAAATTGCCCGGCAGCAATTTTTTAGGCTAGTCACGATCTAGGTAGTGTATTTACAACTCTTGACGACATCATCACTTATAGGTGACATGGAGGTCAAACTAAAAAGAAAGAGTAAAAAAGAGAGAAATTATCTCTCATGGCTAATCAGCTGTATCTGTATGTAATCTTGATAAAATTTGGCACAAATATAACTTAAATTATAGAGAAGCCCATAGTCTACTTTATATCTTAGTTAATCATGAATTTAATCAAACCATGCCATTTTTCAAGTTGTTTTTCTAGGTAAAAATGTGTTTAAATTTCGTAGGTTCAATAATATACTTAACAGAACTAAAAATATAAATATAAGTTTACATACCATTACTTTGCAGTCTCCACATTTTTCTGAGCATTGTTTTTTGCAAAAATGATCGCAAGGCAGCTTTCGAGCACATTTTTTAACGCACATTTTGGTGTCAATGTTTATGTTGCATGGAACCCGCTCCATATGCGTGCACGTAGATCTCCGTTTCATAACCTGAAAGGTTTTATTTATTTCAATGTGTTGTTATTGTTGTGTGGAATGAAATTTAATGGTCAATATTAAATAAATAGTGGCTCTGTGAGCCGAAGACCCCGCGTATTTTTCGAAATGGCGAATGAAAACTGACAGTTTTTACGACCCTATACATTCATTCGAAGCCCTATAGCTACTCTGCTATACCTACTCTGCGCTAAGTGGGCGAGTCCTGGCTTTCTGCGCTGCTGATCTTGGTCGCTATTCTCGACAGGAGCAGAAATTTTTTCAAGAAGGTAAAACCGCTCTGGTCCTGTGTGTGATTACCTGTGAGAAGTGAATGTTCCTGGCTCCCACGATACAAGTTTGAACTTAGGGCTAAGGCTGAGTAAGCCAGGGCTGAGATTAAGTATAACTCAAAAACTGCTGCTGTTAATGCGGTAAATGAGACCACATGAGAAGCACAGCTTTCAAACAAGTGGCACAATCAAAATTTTGATAAAACACCCGACGACGCTCTATCTGAAAACTTCACCGATTTTCATCAAACATAGCTAAGAACACTCCCGACTAATTCACCTTTCAAACAAAAAAAAAGAAAAATTTAATCAGTTCATCCGTTCGGGAGCTACGATGCCACAAACACGTGTGAGTGTTTGTGTGTGTGTTACCTTAGAACTTTTTTCTAGGTGATCCAATATTGGTGATTCTTTTTTTAACTCTTATATCTTTCTTAAGACAATATAGACTATTATAGACGGATATTTTAAACCTTATCACCTGACATGGTAAATATATAAAAAAAACAAAGTCGGGTTAGTAACACCATTAATTTATAACTTAAGAACGGCTGGACCGATTTTTATGATCTTTGATTTGTTGGATTTGGTTCTGCCCCGAATAGTAGAATAACTATATATATATATATCAACATCGGAAAATTACGACGATAAAACAAATGTTTGTCATAGGTATATTTTGTATGGAACTCGTTACTAATACTAGTTTTTGTCGAGAACGTATACTAGGCAACCATAAACGTGAAAGAGGTACGAATTATTTCTTAATGAGGCATTGAAACGTATTCAAGGCACAGGTAGTTATTTTGATAAATACATCGATTAAGATTTTGATGAAGAGATATAGATAGATAGAAAATTCTTATTTGCACAAACAATATTGTAGGAACATAGCATTTTCTTCCAGTTAACCTGGGTGAACAGAGGATAATGATATTAGTTAGAGTTTACCTGTACGGTGCAGTCGTCGCAGGTCTCATAACACAGCCGCACGCACTGATGGTCTCCGCGATCCCCTTCCAAGTCCGCAGTGCACCCCTTCTTTGCATTTGCACACGCCTTCTTACATACATACTGCAAAGATACGAATAAGTAAATAGAAAGTTAGTACTTGATTTTGTACAGCTTAAGCCATGCTAAGCAGAACAATAGTAATAAATTTAGAAAGGGCAAAATTATCGCTTGTGGCGGGGATTTAACTCGCGGCCATAGTCTCATGTCCAATAGGGCATTAGAGCCACAGAAGAAAGAGAAAGAAATATTGTTTATCCTCTTCTGTGATAAGAGCAATAGCTCTAACCACTGAGCTGCCTAAGTCGTGTGACACCATCTACCAACGTCCACATAAGACGTTAGTAATAAGGAAAGGATAATTTCGACGCTTTAGGCAGTGCTTAAGTAGCTCAGCGGTTAGAGAAATAGGGCATGAGACCCTATAGCCGCGGATTCAATCCCCACTTCAAGCTATAATTTTCCTTTCTAAATTTACTACTTTTGGTTCTTGTTTATCAGTAGGTGTTAATCTCTATTGAGATCTATTTTCAGGATTAGATGTAATTTAATAGGCACCGTCGGCGTCGTCATCGGAACGTCATCTAATCGAAGGTCGTGGTTTCGATTCGAATCCTACGATGGGCTGGAGCTTCCGCTGAAGGTGACATCGTGATGTAATCCATGACAGTACGGCATTTCCTTTGCTTGCTACCCTGTATCGAGATTCAGTCCCTTAAGTAGTCCCTTAAGTCGAGAACCCTTAAGTCATTCCAAGTCTAGTGTACACATTATCACTTACCACAGCGTGAGATAGTGATAAAACGCTAGCCTATTAGAGGTAAAAGAGAGGTATTCTAGTAAGAAATAAAAAAAAACTACACGTTTCTATGGGTCAGCTGAAGTTACTTCTAGCTTAGGAAAACACATTGGGGCCGTCATAATCCCTACTAATATCATAAATGCGAAAGTGTGTGCGAACTCTGTCTGTCTATTACGCTTTCACGCCTAAACCACGGAACCGCTTTTGATGAAATTTGGTACAGAGATAGACTAGAGCTTGGGAAAGGACTTAGGCTACTTTTTATCCCGAAATTCCCGTGGATCCGGGACTTACGCGGGTAAAACCGCGGGGCGCAGCATGTATTGCTAACAATTGAAAATCTCAGATGACAGGTGTGTTTTCCAAGGAAAAAGCACACTACCCCGGAATAGCCAATACAGAGCCGTATCCTAGTTACCTTTTCGTGGTCCGGGTCATCTGTAACATGACATTTACGCAAGCACCCGTGTCCGCATTTCTCCACGCGATATTCACATTTCACGGAACATGGAACATTTTTGATGTTAGCGTAACACATTTTTTGAGCCTGCAAGAAATAAACATATTAGGTAAAGCTATACGCATCCATTCTATGCATATCTACGAATGAAGTACTAAATAATTAAACGCAAGCAAAGCTTAAAAAAACCGACTTCACCGCTTTATCTTCGGAACCTTGATCAGATTTAATGTATTAACTGCCGTTGGCCAAGTTGGGTGAGCGTTTGCCTTCTAAGCAGGGGTATCGGGTTCGATTCCCGGCGGGAACACAAGTTTTCTCCCCAAGGAAAATTTGTGTTTCTGGTTCTGGTTGTGATTGTGTCTGTGATGTGAATGTTTCCGGCACCCACGACACAAGTCATTAAACTTAGTGTGGGGCTGTGAGTGTGAAAGCGTTTATGTTTATTAAACACGCATTATTGACTATAACTCAAAAACGATCAGACCTTGATCAAATTTCAATGGGATTACATAAATTCGAAATCGGCTCATGTGGAAAAAAGTTATGAGGTAAGTTGTGAGGTAAAAAAAAAATACAGTTGACTTGAGTACCTCCTCCTTTTTTGGGAAATCGGTAAAAAAACAATAGCATCTTCTATGCCTCTATATTATACGAACGATAGCTTCACTTAAGAGCAGGCTGCGCTTCGGTGCGAGCACGATTGTTATCACAGGCGATTATACAGCGTAGACCAGGTATGCTGTTTAATCCCCTGTGATAACATATAGGAGCGCGTTTATCGGAGCAAAAACTAGGTACTAAGGTTTTTAATTTTTATCATATATAATATCGAAATGTGAGAAATATATTAAAATGTTGACTAAATAAAGGATAATAAACTTTGTTTTCCAATTGTTAGTATTTCTTTATGGCATACGGCTAAAGCTAATTCAACGAATAATCCAAAATAAACTCAAAAAGGCATCATTTTGAAAGAAAAAATCTATCTATGCAATAAACACATTCAATAAAATTAAATATTTATTAAAGTTACACATTTATAGGAAACGGAATATGAGATCGATTCAGACTATCATTGCAAAATATCATTAGACATCATCAGACCTCCTGAGGGGACGGCAGGTAGAGAATACGGTGCAAATTGGCATTTCCACTACCTGTACTTAACATAAGATAAGCAATATACAGGGATCTATAGGTATTTATTTAGCTTGGTGATATTCAAAGCATTATCAAGTATCTGCTGCAAGCAAGTATCCAACATAAAAAATGGTATGTAAAGTCAGTTTACGGACGATAACTTTACGTGATAACGGTCATGGGACGAACGCTTAGGCCGATCGAGCCTCTTTATCGCTTGTTCCGCGCTCTCGCTTGCTCGCTCAGGCTCAGGCGGAACGTGACACTTTTTCGTGCATGCAGCGTGCAGTTCAGTGCTCATCGATTTATAAGACGTTATCACGTCAAAAAAACTAAATCTCACCTTATGACCGCAATCTGGCAGGATGACATCGACCATGGTGACGCACTTCACTTTGGGGTCGTCTGGTTCCAAATAACAATCGACGTTCATTTCGTGTCCGCACGGCAATTTCTTCTTCATCTTGCGTTTGCACGGTCCACATTCATCTGCGCACTTCTTTGGACAAACGTGCCCGAGTTCGCACAAGATTCTGTTGTAAAGAATACTAATAAATTAATGTCCTTAAAAAGATTTCAGGATGTTTGCATCCTTACTAATATTATAAATGCGAAAGTAACTCTGTCTGTCTGTCTGTTACGCTTTCACGCTAAAACTACTGAACCGATTTAAACGAAATTTGGTACACAGATAGTCTAGAGCCTGAGAAAGGACATAGGCTACTTTTTAACCCCGAATTCTGGCTGGTCCGGGACTTACGCGGGCAAAGCCGCGGGGCGCAGCTAGTATTATATAAAAAGGATTGCTTTATCGGAGATAAATCACTTTTGTGATGTAAGAATAATTCAAACGTAAGCAAAGCTTAAAAAAACCGACTTCACAGCTTATATTTTGGTTTTGGCTAGATCGATTTCGATAAAATTTATATGAGACCACCTCTGAAGTATAATCTACCAAACAAAAAAGGATTTTGATAAACGGTTCTCAAATAGGGGAGAAATCGGTGAACATAGATAAAAAAAAACATACAGTCGAACATAGTACCTCTTTCTTTTTTGAAGTCGGTAAAAAAGCGAATACCTACCAACTTTTTACTTTACTCTTGTTCTTTTATGACGACGAACATTATTGTATTGTAATCTAATAGTTATATTCTCATACAAGTGACTTATGTCTTAATTAGAATATATATTATAATCTTTTATAAATGTCCTTAATAAGATTTAAAAAATATTATAATTATTATGATTTATATTTTTAACCTAAAGTGACCTAAACCTAAATCTACATTTCGAACTGCCCGTTAGCTTCGTTAGGTGCGCGTTCGGGATATAGGGTTCGATTCCCGGCGGGAACACAAAATTTTTCCACAAGGGAAATTTGCGTTTCTGGTTCTGGTTGTGATTATAATATGTATGTGATGTGAATGGTTCCGGCATCCACAACACAAGTCATTGAAATTAGTGTGGGGCTGTGAATGTGAAAGCGTTTATGTTTATATATTTAAACTTAAACTAAGCTGCAGTTTTACTATCCGTTCCCATTAACTATGACAGCTATCGTACATATACCTACTAACTATATGTATTATATCTTTGAAGTAGTTTAGTTATACCTTAGTTGTGAAAGAAAAATATACGATTTATTTACTCAGGCACTATCATTTGCAGGTACATTTGTTGTAGTTACGTACCTCTCACATTTTCGGGGGCACTTGGTGAAGTTGGTGGTGTGCTCGCGATCGTAGCCATGGCAGAACATTTGGCAGCGGTGGCCGCAGCTACGCAGCAAGAAATCACATTGGGACTTGCACCCACCTTCCGGTACCTGCTCGAAATCTTCAATCTTCGATATCTGTGCAAAAATACATTTTGGTTCTGTTAGTATTGTTCTATATATTACAAATTGATTTAGTAGTATTTTAAATAATTAAACACAAGAAAAGCTTGAAAAAACCGACTTCACCGCTTTATCTTCGGAACCTTGATAAGATTAAATGTATGAGGACTGCAATGCTCATCCGTAGAGCGAACATACAACTAGACACACTGACAAATTCTTATATTTGATCGAGCGAAGCGAGATCTCTAAGTTAAATTGGATGGTTCAGCACTTGGTCCGTCCGTCCGTCCGTCCGGGCGAGTATAAGAGAAAGCTGGCGACCACTTACTGTCGTTAAGTTATTCGGATGATTTTGACATTTCAATGTAATGTTGGTGTTCAGGGAATTGCTGTTTTCCAGTGTTGTTGCAATGTTTTTCCAAAGCTCTGAATTAGCTTTCAGGATATCTATGTTTCCAAACACGTAAAATCCTGAAAAAACCAATGCTGAGTTATTATATCCATTGTAACTTTTAAACTTTCACAATTCAAACACAGTTTAGTTAAGGCAATATCTGTATATGTATCTGAACTAAGGGTAATTTTTATTTATAATTACATATTTGTGAACTTATTTCGCAAATATAGGTTATTATTACACTATGATGTTATTTTTAGGTCATATTATGCCATGGCTTACATTTAATTTAAAAATAAGTATAATTTTGCTTCTAAGTATTGAAATATTTTAAAACTTTAGACGAGATTCTAAAAGTATCAATGTTGAAGTCACCAGTATAAAGAATAGTTTGTATTAAATAAAAAAAAAAAACGATATATACCTTCTTTGGCTCTTGACAGAGCGACACAAATTCTGTTGGGGGTTCCCAGAAATCCGATCTTGTTATCTTCATTGTTCCTCACGAGAGACAACAAGATGATTTTAGACTCCTCGCCTTGGTAATTGTCTACTACTGTAATTTTTACCCCAGATAAATGCGAGTATTTATCGCTTTCCTAGAAAAAAAAGTTCATGTTATTAAGTATCTTCTTCATATAAATACTTAAATGATTCATAGCTTTGACGAATAACTATAAAAATAATAAGCAACGATTGATGAAAAATAAAATATTGTACTTCTAACATTTCTATCGATAGATTTGTTTACCAATTAAGAATAATGTATGAGTTTTATATATGAGTAATGATCTTCTTTCACAAACATAACGTGTATAAAAGTATCACAAGGACATTTTTATTTCACATCATAATCTCTGATATGACCATTTGACCACTGACCACTATCTCAATAAGCAATCCTTAATGCATTTTGTGTACCCAAAATAAACTAGAGTTTATTTGACGAGAAAGAAAAAAAATGTCTTGACTCTTCTTGATTTTGACTGTGACTGGTGACTATGACTAGATCGATATTAACGAAATAAATTACCTTGAAAAATATTTAATAGTTAACGCTGAATTTTCTTTAAAGGCGTCATAATGAGATTTATCCTTTTCTGGTGATCACACTATACCTATACTTGCCTTTCTCATGTAGAACATTTGTCCTTTGTAAGCAGCAAGGATGGTGACGTCTTCAGAAGTATAGCCCTGCTGCATCAGGTAGTTTGCCAACGCCAAGACAAGGTCTGCTTCTTTGTGATTCGTGCGGCTCATGTTTTCTTCCACTTTCTAAAAGATATCATTGAGATGGAAACAAACCCATCTTACTTAGCCGTTTCGGAGGAGTTTGTTAACCGCGATACGAGAATTTTATATTTTAGAACATGAAGTAAAATTATAGACAGTAAGTGTGATGAAACTGTAACTTCTGCTGTATTTAAATACCTACTGTTATTTAAAATGTAAGTATTTTATTGAGCTTCTATTAGTATAGGGAATTCACGGGACCAAAGTGCCCCAAGCGCGCGTGCGACGCGTGACTCGCGCCTTTTACGCGCGCCCTGTATGCGCGCCTCGGCCGCTGCTGTTGCTACTGTACAAAATACGCGTACCTGTCAGCTTAGTATTTTTGTTACACTAGAGCATCTACAAAAACGTTGCTGCAGCTCGGCCGCGCGCTTGGGGCGCTTTGTATATAAAATTCTACATGTATACATATTAATAACACTATATACATATTAGTACCTCTTCCTTGTGATCGTGTGTGACGAATAATAGGTTGTTCATGATTCCCTTGACATCGGGAAAGTCGTAGACAGTGGGGTGGTTCTCCAGTTCCTTGTATATGTGGGGGCAGATAAGGGCGGAGATCTCGGGCCGCATGCGGTGCTGCACTCCCAGCCGGCGGCTGTGGATCCCGTTGGTGACCATGCGCTCGAACAGGGATACTTCGATCTGGTAATGCCTGGCTAGTTTCATGTGCGAAGCCGACGGGCGCAACTGCTGGTGGTCACCTAACAAATATTTAATTTTGTATAGTTTCACAACGCATGCTTTCGCCTGCTAACTGCGTTTGTAAATTTTAATTCTCAGAGGTTATCAACATTTCTAGTCCCTGACAAAAGTTGTGGTTATAAATTGTGTCTTCATTCCGTGATTGACGAAACTTCTACGACAACGGTCAAAATGTAGCAGAACATTTAGCTTGAAAACTATTTCTCAGAAGGTAAAGCTACTTCTACCTTCTTCTGTTAGTAATTAGACTTTTTCAATAGCGATCCATGAACTTACCAATCAGAATAAGATGTTGGCAGTCTTTTGTCAGTGAAGTAATGATATGTTGTTCAAGAACTTCGGCAGCTTCTTCCACGATCACTGGAAGATAATATTATTATAAGTATTTAGGGGTGGATCAGTGGCAGTGCAATCAGGGTGAGGAGAGGTGGTGGTGATTTGCAGCAGGGGTTATATATTATGTTGCAAAATTGACTTACAAACATATTGTTTCGGCTTACTACTCATATTTTTCACATAAGTATAGGTTTTTACGTTATAAAATCCTTACCGATTGGAGGTGCTAATGTTTGTAAAAGTTTGCGCATCCTGGCGGCACCGCTTGTCGTCATACCAATAATTTTCTTATCCCTGAGCACCTGCATGTCCAGCAACATCCTGACTTCCTCGTACACAGTCGTTTCAGTGGTTACTCGAGCCTAATAACAAATCGATTAATTATTTCAACTTTTAGACGTTTAATATTTTGGTTATTACAATAGACTGTTACTGAAGTGCTGAGAGAAATATAAGCTTACTTGTAACTCTCCGATTTCGTTTTTTGTTTCCATCTCCTTCACTTGAATCCACATGAAATACAATGTCCACCTGTCTATAGGCGCAAATCGACGAAAGTTTGTTCTGTCTGTAATTCGCACGTTTATTCTTCTTGAACGGTATTGTGACATGTCCTAAAATTAAGTAACCAAAGGTAAGAATGTAAAGAAATTAGTTTGTACTTAAATTTAACAAAACAATAGTAAACATTTTGCAGATTTAATATAGGTAGATATATCGATGAATATTATGAAAACGTTTTCTGGACCGACTCTAGTGCCGCATGCCATAGCTAGGCGATAAGCGGGGCGATATGACAAGACAATTTTAGTTAGCCGCTCTGGCAAATGTCTAAGCTCCCGAATGTAAATAAAATACTGGATCCGCGCTGTTCTCACCCACTTGTAGCCCATATCGGCGCACCAGCTGCAGTAAATGGCTGCGTTCGTTTTCAAAGCAAGTTCATCTTGCCATTGTTAGCAAGAAATTCCATGTAATGCTGGTTATGTAGTTATCTAATTCAATACACGGAATAAAAAATCAAACTTACTTTAAAAAGTTCTTTTCGTGAATTCAGATACTGTATTTCCAATTGTAAGTTTCTTTGTTGCATAGGGTCAGGAGTTTGTCTATAGTTAGAAATTAACACTTTTAATTTCGCATTCGTTTCTTCTAGAGAAAAT
Organism: Lomographa bimaculata; assembly: GCA_948107665.1. NCBI lineage: Eukaryota > Metazoa > Arthropoda > Insecta > Lepidoptera > Geometridae > Lomographa > Lomographa bimaculata. Next base: position 7,732,704 of record OX403597.1, read on the forward strand.
GACGAAATATTAGCGCGATGTGCCATCTGCTCAGATTCGTTGTGGTCTTGATCATCTAACTTTACGTCAGTCCTCCTACGAGTTTCCTTTTCAAGATCAGCGAATGCGTTTGTAGTTAAATTTTCGTCCAATAGCAACGCCTCGATGTCATTGGTATAATAATCCCCAACATTCTCAAAGAGCCACTGACACAATGCGTCTTCTCTATCATCTGAGCCGTTATAAAATTTACTCAACAAATCAATTTCCAATACATCCTCCAACATATTGCATTTAAGGACCCCGTTGAGTATAACGTCGAGTAGTACCATTGATTTTTGAAATTCCGATACCACATTCTTCAAAGCCATCTTTTGATCAATGAAAACTCGATGCGCGTTAGAGTGGACACTTATATTGTGTCGTAGCTTTGTTAAGTTGATCGATTCCATTGCTGGGTTTCGGGACTGGCCTCCGATCCGAGCGATAGAGTCAGTTATTTTTAACAATGCTTCCAAGAATTGATCAAGGGCGTGGTTGGTGTAACATATAACAAGCATGAGGCATCCTCCTTTTCCATCAGTCTTCAGATTCTGAAATAAGGTTTTCGCCACCTTGATTCCGAGGTATGTTTTTCCAGTGCCTGGTGGTCCCTGGATTACGGCTAACTCGTGCGTGAGGGCCAGTTTATAAGCTTCAAGTTGACTGTCATTGAATTGTAAGGTAAATTTTCCTGGCCACGTTGCTTCTTGCAAAACTGTGAATTTCACTTCATCTGTGTCATTATGAATGTCTTTCAAAAGTAAATCATCAACCATATCTACATCAGATTCGTCTGATAGCTTCCCATCGTTTACAGAGACTGCAAATTCTGAGTCATAGCTTAAATATTGTGGTGGTTTAGGGTCAGGCTGAAACAAAACAACATACTCATTATAATTTTGGTATCCTTAATCCTAACAATGTGTTCTCTGTCTTAATTTTTAAGTATGGCTTCTGTTAATGAAAAAATACTAACTATATTAGATTACTATTAAAAAAACACGACAAATGGCTCTTTTTCTATTGTGTTAAGTAATCAATAAAAAGGTACTTATTTAGAATACATTTTTTTATGCTTATTGTGAAACACATAAACATCAATGATAAAAAAACAACAGTAGCAATTCTTGGGGAACCCACAACAGTATTGTGCAACTAAACTAAGACAACAGCAACAACTGAGTGGATTACAATCCCCACGAATGTAATAAATCTGACAATAAGTCTGCTTTTTATCATATTTTAGCGACGCCGCCGCTTGTCTGGTTTTGATGGAATTTGAAAGGAGATAGAAAATCATCACTTACCATCAGGTGACATAGTGGTCAAACGCTAGCATATCAGAGAAAAAAAATAGGCGTAGGCACAGTAGGCGTGGATAAAATAGCCTACTTTTTATCCTTCTTTAGTCGGTCGTGAAAGACGTTCGTTAGAAACGTATAGGAGATAATACTGCAAGACTTTGATAGTTACATCGACGTGCACGATGTACTGCTGCATGGCCAAGTGCTCAGGGAAGGTAGGGTCCTGCAGCGCTCGCAGCACGTGGTAGTAGGGCTCGAAGTACACCTCGCTCTCGATCATCGTGTACGAGTCGTCGTTGTACAGCCGCTCGTTGAAATCAACTTCCATCAACGATACCGGTATCTGAAACAAACATCGTGAATATATAACAGGATTTATGTCATCATGACGCATGTAATGGTAACCTTCTTGGATGTTTATCAATGCACCTAAATAAAAAGCACCTAAGTAACCCTAGCCAAAAACAAAAACGCTTCATCTCGATTATATCAAAAGAAACGCTTTCCGATGTAACAGACTTTAAAACTTGTGTACAAAGGTTTTAAATTGCTTGTCTGTAACTTTGCAATCTCGGTGAGTGCTAAATAACAAGTTTTTTTTTTTACTTTGAATAGGCAAGCATTTGACCACAAAGTCAAGATATTTTAAACCTTAAATGTATACAGGTTTTAAGGTTCGTTACATTTGAAAGCGTGTCTTGTGATAGAATCGAGACGTAGCGTTTTGGTTTTTGGCTAGGGGGATGTTTGCCCCATGCAAGTGATGATAGCGGGAGATAACAGATAAGTATGTATTCTGGCGGAGCGATGAACCACTGCTCCCGTCTTCGTTGAATGTGAAATGCTCTAAAAATGGGTTGTGCAAAGATACTGCGAAAAAACTTTACGATAGTAAGTACACTGATCGTAAAAGTGGATGACCGACTTTGCAGTATATGCCTACTAAATTTAAGAGTACCGTCAGTAGAGTATAGTAATATCATTAATGCTCATTGTTCAATGGATTCATGGGTTTCAAGCTGATACTTGGCGGACCCACACCCATTCCAGAAATGGTTGCGCAGCTGCGCACAGTCATCATTCAACTATTTTGATTGTTTTTGAAAGCCAAATATATCCTTAGTCAAATTTCTAAGCAATGGTGTCAAAAATCTCTCAATCTACTTTGTTCATAAACTATTATGACAGCACTGCATATATAGTATGTATAATTTTATTTATGTTACCTCCTATAGCTCCAAGTATGGACTATATGTATTAGTATCTCTTTTCTATTACTCCAAGTTTGGTGGTATTTGTCTGGTTTATATGATTGTGGTTGTATTTTTAACTGACTTAAAAAAGAAAGGAGGTTCTCAATTCGACTGTATCTTTTTTTGTGTGTTACCTAATCTTCTTTCGTTGGGAGCCATTTTTGATGATTATTTTTTTATTAGAAAGCTGGCGCTTTCCATGTGGTCCCATTTAAATTTGATTAAGATCTGATTACTAGTTTTTGAGTTATCGCCAATAATGCGTTTTTAATACATTAAATCTGATCAAGGTTCCGATGATAAAGCGGTGAAGTCGGTTTTTTAAGCTTTGCTTGCGTTAAATTATTTAAGCTTTGCTTGCGTTTAATGATTGGAAGTCACTTACCAAACCTTCTTTCAAATATTTCTCGTCTCGATCCAAGATCGTAGCTACTAGGAAACTTTGGCAGTTGTCTTTAGTGAATAAGACCAGAGAACCAAATATGAATCTCTTGCTGTTACTCCAGTTGATTCTTTTCATGTTTCTGTTCGCTCCCATGTCAATCTGTACAAGCGATCCGATCTTTGTTTGCGAAACGTACGGCTTGACAAACTTTACGTTGTGGATCACTCTGAAAATTAATATCGAACTTTTTAGTTTTTTACCGACTTCCCAAAAAAGGAGAAGGTACTCAAGTCGAGCGTATTATTATTATTTTTTTATTTGTGTTACCTCTTTCCTCCACCTACTCATAACTTCTTTACGCTTAAAACGATTCCAAAAATTTTATTTAGTTTGAAAGATGTTGCTTTCCGATTGGTCCCATATAGATTTGATCAAGATCTTATTAGTAGTTCTTGAGATATCGCCAATAATGCGTATTCTGTGGACTACTTTGACGACGTTCTCGTTTTTGACCGACTTATAAAATTACCTCATAACTTCTTTCGTTGTGAACCGATTTTAAAGATTTTTTTTTAAAGTTGCTGCTTTTCATATGGTCCCGTTGAAATTTGATTAAGATCTGAACTCTTGTTTTTGAGCTATCGTCAATAATGCGTGTGCAATACATTAAATCTGATCAAGGTTCCTAAGATAAAGCGGTTTTTTTAAGCTTTGCTTGCGTTTAATTATTACAATCGGATCTCCATTACCATTATCTATGAGATAGATTAAATTGAGATAGATATATGCCTATCTATACTAATAGATATTATAAAGAGGCAAAGTTTGTTTGTTTGTATGTTAAAGGTAATCTCTGAAACTACTGATCCGATTCTGAAAGTTCTTTCACTAATAGATAGCTACACTATCCCCGAGTGTCATAGGCTGTTTTGTTGGGACAAAATTTAGTTATCAGTTCGAAATAACAATATTCGTAATACAAGACGGAGAAAAATTTGATAACTGGTCGCTTTATCGGCGTACGCTGACTAAACAGTTACACAAATGTGAATACAATGTATGGCAAAAATGTAAGAAATGTAAAGTTTTTCCCGACGGGTGTTTCTGGTTCTGTGTATGACGTGAATGCTGTGTGTGTGGTGTTAATGTTTACGTCCTCACGACACAAGTCATAGTACTTTAGGTGTGGGGCTGTGATGTGAGTGTGAAAGCGTTGTGTAAACTTTTGTTTACACGGGCGACGCCGGGCGGGTCAGTTAGTAAGAGATAAAAAGAGATATACGTAAATATAATTGTTTGATGTAACCTGAGTGCCTTTTTCAATATCATGTAGACAGGTGCTTATTCAATTAAAGATTCAAATTATCTTGACAAATTAAATGTTTACTTTGTTCCTAATTGCATACTAAAAGTTTAGATTTTGAGTTCACTCACCAAAGAGTCACCAAATAATAAAAGCTCTTAAAATCTCAGTTTGAATCCAATAAAATAGTTAAGATGAAGTTAGTTAAAATTATTTTATTCGATCATATGTATCACACTAATATTATAAAAGCGAAAGTTTGTAAGTGTGTTTGTATATAATATGTAACTTCTTCACGCTCTAACGGCTATACCAATTTTATACGGGTAAAACCGCAGCTAGTTATGTATAATATAATTTATTTTAGTTGCAACTGACCTTAAGATCAGATGGGAACAACAGTTATGATCGGTTAATGTGAAAATCTGATACTATGATACGTTGGGAAGTACCCACATATTCAAACAATAAATCGGTTTAAGTATGCCGGAAATGTTATGTTCTGAGAGCATTGGACTTACCGAATGTGATCATATTTTCTTCTCGTAGAGTTCTCGATGTATTGATCTGTAACGAGGATTTCGAAGGATTACATAGAGCATTGATCACGTTGGGGCATCACGTAAATTGCAAGATCGCTGTAATACCTAAGGAACTTGATATACAGAGCGCCGCGCGCGCCTGTACGCGTACGCGCAACCCGCTGCTGCTGCCATTGTATAAATACGCGCGCTCTTGGTATATTTTGTTACATATACATATAGGCTCCAGCTATGCAAAAACGAAGGCAGCGCTGGGGGAAGCGTCGCAGGCGCGTGCCCGCCGCTCGGTGAGCGCCCGGGTCTCTTTATATATCAAGTCCTTTAAAGTATTGTATATAACGTGGGGGTAAATACTAAATACTAACTCAACACTCCTGTACCTTATGAGACTGCTGCTCAAGCTCTAGACTCAAATACACACTCATTAAAAACTGTCACTTTCTCCCTTTCTTGAAAAATAGCAAGTATTTTCAGCCGACTTCAACAAAGGACCTCAATTCGACTGCATGTTTATTTTTGTATGTTACGCTATATCTCCGCCAATAATCGATTTTGATGTTTTTTTTTTGTTTGGTAGATTATACTTCCGAGGTATATACATTTTATCGAAATCAATCAAGCCAAATAACCATCAAAAAACCAAAATAAAAGCTGTGAAGTTGGTTTTTTAAGCTTTGCTTGCGTTTAATTATTTTACAAATGTAATGTAATAACTACGATAAAATTACTTGGTCATATGAAATTCCACGAAATTCATTAGATTAGATGCCACAGCTTGTTTAATTAATGAGTTGCTTTCAGTACTTTGTGAACTGAGTACCTATAAAAAATACATTCTGTTATTTATTGTTTGGAATTTGGCGTCCGTATATGTATATTTTACGGATATTACTCAGTTTACTTTGTTATCATTGTGCATACACTTACTATACTGAACGATCATGTTTAATCTACTGACTTCAAAAAAAGGAGGAGGTACTCAAATCGAGTGTATTTTTTTAATGTGTGTTTCCTCATATCTTCGTTCCACGTGAACCGATTTTAAAAATATTTTGTTTAAAAGAGTTTGCTTTCCAATTGGTCCCATTTAAATTTGATTAAGATCTGATCAGTAGTTCTTGAGATATCGTCAATAATGCGTGTTTAGTACAAGTAATCTGATCAAAGTTCCGAAGATAAAGCGGTGAAGCCGAAAAAATATAAGCAAGTAACCTCAAACGTTTTTATCTATGAGGCAAAATGTGGTCGCAAGATCTCAGTTCGGCGCGAACGACTAGTTTACACTGTAATAGACAAATTAATGAAAGAATATTCAATAAAAATAATATTATTGGTGTGTGCGAATATGCATAGTTTATGCGATATTAGCAATGGGTCTCAAAATAAGCGAAGCCTGTGCCTTGGTGACACTTGTTTTATCGAAGTGAATTTGGAGAACATTGTCAGATAATGTACCTGGTTAACCGAGCTTTGCTCGGATAAAACAACGATTTCTAAAAATTAAACCTAGCTAGATCGATTTATCGCCCCTGAAACCATCTGCCAACTAAATTGCATGAAAATCTTTAGAGCCGTTTCCGAGATTCAGATTATATTTTATGAATATGAAGAGAATTACTCGTTTAAAGGTATTAAATTCATTATCAAATTGTTTAGAATTGACATAGGTATTATGCAGGGATGTATGCGAAAACTATGCGACCCATATTACCTACAGTTAAATTATGGCTACTAGTCTGTTGATGTGGCTTCTCTGCACAATGCACGTTATAGACAACACTTATAACAACGGCATAAGATCTAAACTTACATAAGCCGTCACGTAAGGGTCCGAAGCAGTCTTCTCGAAGCAACCTGAATTGAACATCCAAATAATGTTCTACGTTTTCGTATGCACCGTCCACAATGTTCGGGCGAACGAAAGGATTCTTTTGCAGAATGTCCTCTCTGGTAGGCATTATACTTAAGTCTCGGAAATTTTCAGGCGGTGCTCCTTCGTCCGGTTTAAATTGCCTCCGCACATCACTGGACTGGAATAAGATTATAAACATGTTAAATAATCGGTAGGTACTATTTTGTGGTAGTAAAGCATTTTCTAACTTTATTGAGAGTTAGTTGACCAATATTGAGCAGAAAGAACTACTGTAGCTTAGCAATTTACATCAGCTACCTATCATACAGAGCCAGTGTCTATTTCATTCTAGCGCGCGTATCATTTTCGATTTCATATTCTTAATTAGATAATTAAGATGATACATATGATAAACTTCAATGCGTTTCATGTGACATACTTAACGCTAATCATGTAGGTAAATATAGACTAAATAATAACTTACTTCTTTTGTTTTCTCTAAGTTCGCTAGTCTTTCTCTCAAGTCCATTAGTTTGGCTGCGTATTCTTCTGGCAAATTAAAAGCGTGTCTTTCTTTTAATCCGTTTAAGCACGCCATTGACGTGGCTTCTACTAACGATCTGCACTTATTGAGAGCTAATGACGGAGAAGTGTTTATCACACTCTCGAAAAATGTTATCAAGTTTTTCCAAAACGCCTCTTGGTTCTTCCAGTACATATTGTTGGAGGCTTTCATGTGTGCGTAAGGTAAATCCATAAGGTAGCTTTTAAGGCTTACGATGAAATTGGAATTGCATGTATCCCGCATCAAATTCCGTTTGAGTTCGTCGAATGACGACATGCATACCTTCGCCATACACTCTATTACGAGGACAAATATGTCGAATTTTTCGATGTGTCCCTCAATGAGTTCTAAAAACGCGTCTTTGCTCTCAGTCAGTTTTGCAAGAGCATCTGGGCTTTCAGATTGTGATATTTGTTCTAGTATCTTGAAGCCGATGTACCTCTTCCGAGAGTTTTTATTCTTGTTGTCAAAGTCTTTTCTGTATGAGCGCTGATTATTATTTTCCATGCTCCTATCATTATTTCGGTAATCGTTATTTGCTTGATCTCTTCTTTGGTTGAAATGTGGATTTGGTTGGTTATTTATTCGAGCATACTTTTGCTGAGGTGCTAGAAATAAAAAGTAATTTTGATTATACATTTTGATAAGAGTGGGCATTTGTTGTAACTTTTGGCTTTATAAAGCAAATGATAATATGTATGAGAATTGATTCAATAGTTTATTCAATTCAATAATATTTAGCAGGAATAATTCACATTTTAGTTGTGCTTGCATTTTAAACTTATTCAAATTGTATGTAATTGTTTGGCTAAGTTTAATGAAAAAATAAATAGATCATAATTATCTTTTATTGTATAAAAATCTCGTGTCGAACTCTTCAGAAACGACTCGACCGATTTTATTTTTTCTTTGAATATTTGGTAGGTATGCGATAAGGTCGTAAAGTATTTCTCCCACCACTCATTTTTTAATCGTGATTTTCGTATTTTTTTATGAATAATGTTCAAAATGTTTTAATTATGGTATTAAAGTTCTAGGCGATCATAAACGTAAAAGAGGTACAACATTTTCTTAACGTGGCATTGTATCGCATGCCGGGTACATAGCAGCTAGTAAAATATAATCAAGTTAAATTGTACGAGTGTAACTCAAAATCTTTGTAATTTAAAGTACCCAACCTGTTAAATACACTTTGTGCCTTTGTTGTACAATTCGCCTTAACCAACCTGCATCTGCGTGGTGTGGAGCATTTAGGTTCATATAGCCAGCTCTGCCTCCTCGACGTGACTGATGTGTCCGCTGCTGCGGTCTCTCGTTGAATTCAGCTCTTGGTTGTTCACCATCTCTGTTCCTCCGCCAGTTATTACCGGCTGGAGCGTAGTGTCTTTGTCCTGAAGTCGATCGACCTCTTCCTCTCCCTCTCCCTCTCCCTCCTGGGTTCCTGGGAGCGGATGCGCTTCGAGCCGCAGCAGAGGGTCCTATTACAGCAATAATGGAGTTCTGTTATACGTTCGACTAAATATTACTACTAACATAAAGTGTCTTTATATTGAAACGATTTCAATTTGACACTTGCGCTGGACATTTGGTATGTTCATTGTCCATGAAAGAACAATACGCCGTGATAAATATATATATATATATATAAGTAATATATGAACTGCTCGTTAGCTTAGTTGTGTGTGTGTTCGCCTTCTAAGCAGGGGTATCGGGTTCGATTCCCGGCGGGAACACAAGTTTTCTCCCCAAGGAAAATTTGTGTTTCTGGTTCTGGTTGTGATTGTGTGTGTGACGTGAATGTTTCCGGCACCCACGACACAAGTCATTGAACTTAGTGTGGGGCTGTGAGTGTGAAAGCGTTTATGTTTATGCGTTTATATATATATATATATATAAGTATATATATAAGTAATCCTACTAATATTATAAATCCGAAAGTTTGTGTGTAGGTATGTTTTTTCCCTCTTCACGCTTTAATGGCTGAACGGATTTGGATGAAATTTGGAATGTACATAGCTTATACCTAGGATTAACACATAGGCTACTTTTTAACTTGATAATAGGGGGTGAAGCCGCGGAGCATGGCTAGTACTTAATACATTTCTTTCTACTATTTTACAAACTATTTGTCTGTTTATTTGCTTTAACAACACAAATTACAAGACTTCTTTTAATTATGTATGTACCTATCGTGTAAATATCATATATTTGATCATCATCGTCGTCATTCATCATCCTGAATAATCATAACAGTCCATTGGGCAAAAGCTAGATTTGTAAATAGCCAAGTTTGTGTTGTTCCTAGGTACATATGACATTAAATAATTTAGGCTTTTCTTCTAAACTCTGAAGAAAGCTCCGTGGCACGTCCATAGGCATTTAGTATTAGAGGTAATATAATATACAGGTACTAATTTGTATTAAGTAATCATACTATTTTTATTATTTTTTTTCAAATTGGTCATAAGCATACCTGGCCCTGGGTCCAAGTCATCATCCATTTTTCTTGCTACGAAGCGTAAATTAACTCACGATCACCTGAAAAAAACATATGTTAGTTTAGTAACAGCAACAGAGCTAGGGTATGCATGATTGAGGTCCAGTCAAAGGTAAAAAAAAAAAGACGTGTGGCACTCGGGGACTGGCGCGGTAAAGCTATTGCATAGCATTTTTTATCAACTTATGCAATTATAATTATTTATTTATTTTATTTATGCAGTATTTTTTTCCTGCCACCTAGAGGCAAGTTGCTGAACTAAAAAGTTCTGCTATTCATCGATAGATGGCAAAACTAAAAAGTATCACCGCTGTGCCGGTGGGAGTGGGGGGTGTTAGGTTATTTTCGTTACGGAATTTCTGGATTCGGTCTCCACGCTCAAGGCCCGCGATAGAAGCTATGCAATAGCTTAAAAACTTCGCCAAACGTGGTTCGAACAGATCGGCGTGCGTGATGCCGCCGCGGGCACAGACACCGATGTACAGGCGACCGCGCGAGCGACACTTAAATGCAGACTATGAGCTGAAAACCCCGCTTTTTTTCGAAATGACTGAAATATGTTTTTTCTTACCAACTTACCAAAAAAAGAGGAGGTACTCAATTCGTCTGTATTTTTTTTTGTTTCCCTCATTACTCCATTCCACGTGAACCGATATAGATTTTTTTTTTTCAGTTTGAACCAATTGGTCCAATTTAAATTTGATCAAGATCGGATCAGTAGTTCTTAAAATATCGTCAATAATACGTATTCTGTGGACTACATTGACGATGTTCTCGTATTTAACCGACTTCTAAAGTTACCTTATAACTTCTTTCGTTGTGAGCCGATTTGGATGATTATTTTTTTTATTTGAAAGCTGGTGCTTTTCGTGTGGTCTCATTAAAATTTGATCTGATAAGTCGTTCTTGAAATATCGTCAATAATGCGTCTTAAGTACATCTAATCTGATCAAAGTTCCGATGATAAAGCGGTGAAGTCGGTTTTTTTAAGCTTTGCTTGCGTTTAATTATTACATGTTTTCAACCACCATCAAAAAAAAACAAAATATGACTAGACAAATAAATTCTATACAATTATTGGTACAAATAAATGACAGTACTTTAGAGACCCTGTTAGGCACAACAATTTAGAGCAGAGGAGGACGATATGCTTCATCAATAATAATAGGTATATCAATTTAATTCATAATTAGATTAGATTATGTATTATTCACATTGTTGTTGTAATTGTGTAGTGTTGTTATTGGTGTTATTACTGCATTATAAATACTTAATAATACTTGACATTTGTCAAGTATTTAATTATTTATTATTGCAAGTTAATTTTAAATTATATAGGTAGTATTTAGTCAGTCTATCAATCAAAAAAAAAATGTCGATCCCTGCTGTGAGTATCGGTTGAGAAATCCGGACATGTACCTACTCGTAGACAGGCAACTTCTAGTTAAATTCTAAATACAGTGTTGTGTTACAAATACAGTTTTTGTTCGGCTATAACTAAGTACCTACTCTATATGCAAAAAACTTCGAGTATCTTGTGAAACTCGTGATGGGCGTGAAACTATCTACATACATAAACACAAAAAAACATATAGTCGAATTGAAAACCTCCTCCTTTTTTGAAGTCAGTTATATAATGTTTATATGTATATAAACGCAGTTCCAGCGCCGATACTGCACCTGGAAGCACTCAGCGAATTGTCCGTTGGCTTAGTTGGATGCACGTTCGCCTTCTAAGCACGGGTATCGGGTTCGATTCCCGGCGAGAACACAAGTTTTCTAACCAAGGGAAATTTATATTTCTAGTTCTTGATGTAACTGTGCATGTGTGTGATGTTACTGTTTCCGGCATCCACGACACAAGTCATTCAACTAAGTGTGGGACTGTGAGTGTGAAGCGTTTATTTATTTTTTACCACTTATCACGATAAACTTCCATTGGTTTAGTCATGAAAAAATTGCAAGCAGACCGTCATCGACATCATGCAGATAAGAGAAGGTAGATAGTGGATTTTTCATAGAATTTTGTGTTTTTGGATTATAGATAAATGGTTGACCGATTATGTTTAACAATTCACGTAAGCCTCAAGTAGGTTCTCCTGAAAGATTTTTTTATATTCTACTTAATAATTAATAATTTGCTTATGGTAAGCGTCACGCCTGCCATTTATTTATTTAATAACGCAACACATACAACAGAAATATTTCACAAATATAGTATCCTACTAATATTATAAATCCGAAAGTTTGTGTGTAAGTGTGTTTTAAGTATGTTTGTTCCTTCTTCACGCTTTAACGACTGAACGGATTTGGATGAAATTTTGAATGTACATAGATTATACCTAGGATTAACACATAGGCTACTTTTTAACTTTATAATAGCGAGCGAAGCCGCGGGGCACAGCTAGTGGTTGATATTGGAGCACGAAACAAGTCATCGAACTTAATTTAAATGCGTTTACGTTTAATTCTGGGAAGGTTACACTTGCGAAGTACCTACATATTATGGGCAAAATTAAGTTTTACTATTCTTGAACGCATCCACACACAGATCATAGAGTTTATAGTTTTTGCATCCACGCAACAGTGTACAGCAATTTAAGTGTGGGCAATAACTTGGCACCCGGTGGCAACTGGGAATATACCCCCATTACAGTGACACATGGGACTTTGATTAGCATCGTTCCACATGGCACTCAAGTGCATGCCTCTCCCCGAGACTAAACTGTTATGTCTCATATTGCCGGGTAATTACACTGTCAATTCTGCCGAAACCAGACCTACTTGCACAATAATTCGGCTGATCAGCAAAGTCCTAAGCGAACTTTCCAAACTCTTACATTACTCTAGCAGTTTAGTTAACCTGAGGGGTATCTAAAATACATCACTGGATGGTTATTGGTATACCTCTCAACAGAAGTTCGTCCATCGGCCATCTTTGTTGCCATTACCTATTTTAGGCTTAAGGCCAAAGTTTGCGAGTGTGTTTTTATGTTTGTTACTTCTTCATGCTCAAACGGCTGGAACAATTTTAATTAAATTTGGTATGGATGTAGCTGACACCCTTGATTAACACATAGGCTACTTATATCCCGGAATTCCTGCGAGTCCGGGTCTTAAAAACAGTGACTTTGGTGGCCTACTAAAGTGTTATTTTCCAACATATATTTTTTAATTCGGTTTCGTAGTCTACTTGCTGGGATCTCTTCAACGATACCCCACAAGGGTAGAAAAAAAATATTTTGCTCCCCGCTTACGTGTATAGGTGCCTTGTTATTTTCATTTATTTCATTTTATTTGCCATTTCTGGCTTTTGACGCTAGCTTTAGATATTCTCTGAGAGTTTGAAGTTATTCGCTTATATGGTTTAGCTTTAGACGCTAGATGCTTCCGAAAGACGGATGGACGGACAAAGATCTCGCTTGGCTCGATCAATTATCATTTGTCGCACTCGACGCATGACGCAACGCGCCGTAGGACTTGCTATAATGTGACTGAATTTAACCGGATGACGAATGTATGTATTATTATAATTATTATCACTATTGCCTACCAATACCAAGTATGGCACCATAAACATAAAAATATAGGTAGGTTGACATTGTAAACGATATTCAAGTACTTACATAATGAACAACATAACAGGATCGTCATAAACATAAACGCTTTCACACTCACAGGTTCACACTAGGTTCGATGACTTGAGTTGTGAGTGACGGAAACATACAAATCTTAAGCAATCACACCCAGCTAGAACTAAAAACACAAATTTCCCTTGGGGAGAAAACTTGTATTAACATAATTAACCCGATACCCGCTGCTTTAAATGCGAACGCGCAATTAACTTAGCTAACGGGCAGTTCTCATTGTTCATTGTTTCTAGTACTTATTACGTTAGTTACATATCTACGCTCCTGGATGACGGTCAGTGTAGGTACAATGTACATCGTATATCGTAAAGGCTACATAATGTTTTATGTAGGTACCTACTATAATACCTATTATATACCTACGTATCGTTAGTAAGTTAATAACCAATGATATTCTAGATAACAAATCGCTTTTAATAACTATCTGTATGTCGATGGCTCGAACTTCAGGTAATACTTGTACATTACCTACACATAAAGGTATTTTGTAACAGATTAAAGATTTTGAGACGATTAAACATATCACGATATAGTTATAATTCGGTTTTAGGAAATAGGCTCGTTGGTACTTAGGGAGATAATTACAATGGACTAATTGTAAAATCTAGATCATTAATACCTATGGATGTTTGAAGCTTGATTCACAATGGATTCACAATAATTCACATCACCTTATCTGTATTGTAATTTTGGTTTTACGTACCCGAGTAATTAATCTCTTGATCAGTGTTCACAGCACAATACACTATATTTTCTAGAACGTTCGAATATTTTACAAACAATATGCGAGCTGCACGCACTGAGTTGTCGGACAGACCGAACGAAAATAAAGCCACGGCGAAAATTTGCCGATATATGACGCACTCAGTAAAAATCCCCGAGCATCGTGTCAGCGTCGTGCAATATAAGCAATGTTGCCAGTCTAATTTACTAATCTCCCAGCTTGTCTCGGTTTCTTTTAATAAAATATAATTATTGTAGCTAAATAAGTTAAGGTAATCTGTGCGAACTAACCTCGATTAAATTACACTAGTCGTTTGCGCCGCCTAATAAAGAAAAACTTCTGAGGTTAATTGCTTATAATTTTTAATAAATGTTTGATTTCCGTATTTGTCGTTCAAGTAGAGAATATAACTGATATTATACGTAAGTTTCAGATTTAAATTTGAAGCCGTATTGGGATAGACCCCGGGACAAAATAGGTAAAAAAAATAGTGACTTTGGCCTACCAAATTGTTATTTTGAAAATTCCTTTTTTTTATAACCGCTTTCGTACTCTATTCAAAGAGCTCTTTTCAAAGATTCCCCACAAAGGTAGAAAAAAATAAAAAACATTTTACTCCCCACTTACGTATATGGGTGCCCCCTTAACGTTTTAATTTATATCATTTTAATTGTCATTTCTGGTTTTGATTCATAGCTTTACATATTATATGAGATTTTAAGTATGGTTTGGTTATGGCTTTTATGGTTTAGACGCTAGAAGCCTCTGACAGACGGACGAACGGACGGACTACTTTTTAACTTGATAATAGCGGGCGAAGCCGTGGGGCACGGTTAGTGATCCATATAGAAACTATAATATGCTATTAAGTGTAAGATCTCATTTTTTACCGAGAACAAGGAATTTATTTTCGCACTGGCAACTCTGCGTCACATGTAAGGGAATCCCCGCGCCGCTTACTAGTGCGCGGTCGATGTGATGCGCAGTTGAGTACAGCGCAACCAAATTATCTATACAGTCGGTAAGTGTCGTATTTCCCACACCTACACTCCATTATCGACCTTATGGAGCTATAAATAAGTGTCGGTCTGCAATATGTTGTTATGAGTAACATGCATAAAGAAGTTGGTGCCAATGTATTGTTATCTATTCTGTGGTGAGCATTTGCACCAATTCTGTAGCGATTCGCCAAAAACCCATGAAACTAATAATGAAAAGAAATGAAATTAAGTTTATTTGGTATAAATGTAAGTAGTTACAGAATATAATAAATATAAATAATATACAGATGTTTATCCATCAGGTGAGATAGGGGTCAAACGCTTACCTAATCAACATAAAAACAAAGTTCTACCGTTTATATATAATCTTATGGTTGGTAGGTGCATATATATACTTTAAATATTAACTTAAGCGCGTTCATATTCACAGACACAGACACACGTTAAATTCGATGCCTTGTGTCGTGGGTGCCGGAAACATTCACATCAAAACATAACATTGGAGGTATTTAATTTTAATCAAATATAAAATGTTGGAATTATGGAAAACAAACAGTAAAGTCCATAATTAAATATAACTAGTCGTTCGCGGCGAACTGAGATCTCGCGCCTACATAGAGAAAGTCTTTTGAGGTTAATTGCTGATTTCTTTTTTCCTTGTAATAATTGTTTGATAATAATTCTTCCAACAACAACGCAGCAGGCAAGTGGCGCTGCTACCGCAGCTGAATCTTCGAAACGGCGAAAATACTCAAGCCTCGACAGAGGTGCCTTTCGGAGTAGAAACTCTTGGTCCATGGGGACCAGGTGCACTTGAGATTTATAAAGATTTGGCTGGGAGACTGAAAGAGTCGACACGTGATCAAAATGCCGGTTTGTATTTTGCACAGCAATTAAGTCTCGCTGTGCAACGAGGTAACGCAGCCAGCATTTTGGGCACACTGCCGACCGATGACTTTTTGTATTAGGTAAGTAGTTTAGCTAAACCTGTATTTTGATTAATCCTGAATATTGTTTGATTTCTGTTTTTGTTGTTCAAGTACAGGATATAACGAATGTTATACGTAAGTTTCAGCTTAAAATGTGCAGCCGTTTTTTGAGATAGACCCCGGGACAAAATAGCTCTAAATACAGTGGCTTTAGTTTTAGTGGCCTACCAAATTGTTAATCTCAAACAAAGTTTTTTTTAAAACATTCGCACTCTACTCTCCAAGCTCTTTTCTAGGATTAGATAAAAACAAACCCCCTTATTATTTTCATTTATTTAATTACCGACTTCCCAAAAAAGGAGGAGGTACTCAAGTCGACTGTATTTTTTTTTCTTTTTTTTTTATGTGTACCTCATAACTTCTCTCCACGACAGCCGATTTCGAAAACTTTTTTTTAGATTGAAAGATGTTGCTTTCTTATTGGTCCCATTTCAATTTGATCCCGATCTGATTAGTAGTTCTTGAAATATCGTCAATAATGTCTATTTTGTGGACTACTTTGACGATGTTCTGGTTTACCTGACTTTAAATTTTACTTCAATGTTACCTGATAACTTTTTCCGTTGTGAGCCGATTTTGATTTTGTTTTTCTATTTGAAAGTAGGTGCTTTTCATTTGGTCCCATTGTCAAATCTGATCAAGGTTCCGAAGATAAAGCGGGGAAGTCGGTTTTTTTAAGCTTTGTTTGCTTTTAATTATTTTAATTGCCAATTCTAGCATTGGGCCCTAGCTTTACATATTCTCTAAGAATTTGAAGTTATTGTATCGCTAGATGCCTCTGTAGGCGGATGGATGGATGGATGGACGGCCAAAGTACTGAATCACCCAAATCAACTTAGAGATCTCGCTTCGCTTGATCAAATATGTAATGTCAAAGTATATGCCTATTTTGTGGACTACTTTGACGATGTTCTCGTTTAACCGACTTCAAAAGTTACCTCATAACTTCTTTCGTTGTGAGCGATTTTGATGATAATTTTTTTATTTGAAAGCTGGTGCTTTTTATGTAGTCCCATTGAAATTTGATCAAGATCTGATTTCTAGTTTTTGAGTTATAGTCAATAATGCGTGTTAAATACATTAAATCTGATCAAGGTTCTAAAGATAAAGCGTTGAAGTTGGTTTTTTTAAGCTTTGCTTGCGTTTAATTATTTTTATTACCTGGCATAGGGACCTATTTTTAACTCCGTCAAAAGTAAGAGATGTTATAAGTTTGTATTGTGTATTTGTGTATATGTGTCTCCCAAACGGCTAAATCAAAATTAATTTAGTTTTCATGGTGACTATTTTTTTAAATGGATAGGCAAGCATTTCACGACTATCTTACCTGATGAAAAGTGACGATGTGGCTGATAATGCATCATGCTTGGCTAGAACCTATTCACTCTACACTTGAAGACGGCCAGATTGTACGGTTCAAGGAACAAAGACCTTCGCTGTCATATCAAATTTATGTTACAGAAAATCATTTTTAAGTATTTCTACAGGTAGACCAGGTGCTTATTGACTTGATCTCAGTTGAAAATGTTTTCTTTGGAATCAAAAATAGTATATGATTAGTAGAAGTATGATTATATATTCTGTGCTGTTGATTAATGACACGATTAGTCCATCATTGCAAGTATTATCAGCACCTCCTACATATTCCGAGAATCGTCCGTAACCTAACCGTTGTCGGTAGATACAAACAAACCGTACAAACAGAACTTCTGATCTATATTCTATTTACGTGATTATATCATTATATTATTCTAGTATATAGTATAGATAAACACATTACCCTCATTTGCGTCGCGCAGTCGGATAATAATAATTTAAACATAAGTAAAGCTTAAAATAATTAAACGCAAGCAAAGCTTCAAAAAAACCGACTTCACCTCTTTATCTTCGGAACCTTGATCCACCAGCTTTTAAATAAAAAAAGAATAATCAAAATCTGCTCTCAACGAAAGAAGTTGTGAGGTAACTTTTGAAGTCGGGTAAACCAGAACATCGTCGAAGTACGCATTATTCGTCACAAAATAGACATTTATTGTCGATATTTCAAGAACAACTGATCAGATCTTGATCAAATTTAAATGGGACCGATTAGAAAGCAACATCTTTCAAACTAAAAAAAAAAATTTCGAAATCGGCTCACGTGGAGAGAAGTTATGAGGTAACACACATAAATAAAAAAAAATACAGTCGACTTGAGTACCTCCTCCTTTTTTGGGAAGTCGGTAAAAAACCGACTCCATCGACTTTACTATCTATGGAAGAGAACTTGAATAAACATATTAAAAGTGCAATATTAATGATGATTAAAAAACTACAGATCGATCTTGACTAAAAAATGTCCATTTTTTAGTAGCCCCAATAAAAAAAAGAATCATCTAAATCGGTACCTAAAAAGACGTTACGAGGAACACATAGAAAAAAATACAGTATTGAGAATCTCCTCCTTTTTGAAGTCGGTTGAAATAGAGACTTGTTCTTTGTGATTTATTCTATTATCAAAATTTTATTGTGTTCTGTTTGTTCTCGTAATTGATAATTAAATTACCTTATCGTTATCATTATGCGTTATCGTCAAAATAAGTAAGTACTTAGTTATATCGTAGTACCCATTAAATATATCTTTATTGAAGATAAGTGAGTAATGATTAATGATTCTTAATGAATATTTTTAACCATTTAATTATAATCATTACAATTCGGTAAGAAAACACATAAACAAAAGAGAGGCAGAACTGTTTGTCTTACAGTTTGTCTACAGTTACAGTTTATTTACAGTAATTGTCGTACAGTTTGTCTACAGTTACAGTTTATTTACAGTTGTCGTACAGTTTGTCTACAGTTACAGTTTATTTACAGTTGTCGTACAGTTTGTCTACAGTTACAGTTTATTTACAGTTGTCGTACAGTTTGTCTACAGTTACAGTTTATTTATAGTTGTCGTACAAACTTTCGGATTTATATTATAAGTGTGATAGTGTAATATGAGAAACTATACATTTAGAAAAAAAAATCTGCATATGAATGAACTAGCTGCCCCCCGCGGTTTTACCCGCGTAAGTCCTGGACCCGCGGAAATTCAATAAAAAGTAAATAATGCCTATATGTTAATCCAGAGTGTCAGCTACCTCCATACCAAATTTCATCAAAATTGGTCCAGCTATGGGCTTCTATGCAGCAGGTATAGGTTTTGATTCCCGGAGGGAATACAAGTTATCTTTCCTATTCAAATTAGTATCTAACATTATAAATGATGGGAACGCTACCCACTGGTAGTGGGCTTGAGCACTTAAGTTACCTATAAGCTCGATGCTTTGTAGGTGACAAATACCTAATATTTGCTGTAAAGATATATACCGTCATTAGGAAGTAGTTTTCAATTATTATTTTTTTCGCATTCACACTCTCAACCCCTCACTAAGTTCAAAGACTTGTATCGTGGGTGCCGTAAACATTCACATCACACACACACATTACACCCAGAACCAGAAGCACAAATATCCCTTGGGAAGGAATTTGTGCTCCTGTCGGGAATCGAACCTAGGACCCACGGCGCACAGGGCGAACACCTGTCCACTGCGCCAACTGGGTCGTCAAATCCTGCAGGGGTTGGTTTAGAATCGATAGTCGGGTAAAAATAAATAGCATAGTTATCTGATACTCCTGTTTGACATGGTAGGGTAGTAAAAATTAAAGAAGACAAGTTTTATCCACGTAAAAGGATATTAATTATTTATTTAATTTCTTATTGAGTACCATGTACAATGCCTACAATCCAGTGGAGGTAACTGGAGACGCGCGTGAAGACTCCGGGCGCTGGGTAGCCGCAGCCTCGACCGAATGACGTCACGCCGACCAGCCTGTACCGACCCGAGCTATCCTTCACCTGTAGAGGGCCCCCTGAGTCACCCTGCAATTGGATACTCCGATAAGAACAAACATATTATATATTATTATATATTGAACTGCCCGTTGGCTAAGTTGGGTGAGCGTTCGCCTTCTAAGCAGGGGTATCGGGTTCGATTCCCGGCGAGAACACAAGTTTTCTCCCCAAGGTGTTTCTGGTTCTGGTTGTGATTGTGTGTGTGATTTGAATGTTTCCGGCACCCACGACACAAGTCATTGAACTAAGTGTGGGGCTGTGAGTGTGAAAGTGTTTATGTTATGTTTATATGTATAAGGGAGTTGATATACAAAGCGCCAGAGGCCCCTGTACGCACACCTCGGGCGCTTTGTGTATTTAGTAGAGCCAAAACGTCGGCAGCGTATCAGAAACTTTCCGTCAGAGGCGTTTCCTGATTTCGGATTCAGGAGATCAGTTTTCCTTCCTAAGGGACATTCAAATTTGTCCTTAAGGTTTTGGGTGTGATTATGGACTTATATACAATCTGTAACAAAAAGGTGTATTACCTAGTATTACTTGGTAATGTGTAGGTATATGTGTCGTGTCAGGAATCGTCTGCCAGAGAACGAAGTCGAAATCGGAGATAATTTTTTCATACAAACATTTAAAATTATATTTTTTTAATATTTTGAACAACCCTACGGTTACATCTGTGGCGCATGAGCTTGACCTTTGTTATGGCCACCACTTGGGTATATATCTTATTTATCTCTGGCCACCACTGTCAGCCGTCTAGGTCCAAAGACTAATATCCGGATGACCGAGCTTTTCTCGGTTTTTTGTTTTTGGTAGAATGTGTTTAAATTTGTAGTTTTAGAAAGCTCCATCTAGTGTCGAGTAGAAACAGTTTTTTACATCGGTCATGGCGTAATAGATGGCGCTGATAGTTTCTTAAACCCGGTTTTTCAAATGCATTTTGGGAACCGAGCATTTCTCGGACCTGGAACGTTGATAAATTGATTCCTTGGGCCGAAAAACCCCTAATCTGTCACTTTCATGAAAATCGTTGGAGCCGTTTCCGAGATCCTGATTACACATATATATATATATATATACATATACAAGAATTGCTCGTTTAAAGATATTAGATTTAGTGAGAATGGTAGCAGATGAAATAGGGTTGCTAATGACATAATTTTTTAGAAATTTAAATTCATCATAACTCAATAATCATGCTGCTGCCATGAATTCAGAACTTCCTGTTAGACTCCATACATGTAGCTAATAAAGGCTTATAAAGTGGTTTGAGTATTACTACACCTTCCTGTTACACATTGTATATGTCAATATTTCCGTCAGCCACGACACAAGTGTTTGAATTTAGTGTGGGGCTGTAATTGAGATAATTATTTTGTTATTTTACCTGGCAGATAAGATCGAGGCCATCCGGGCCGACCGCGCAGATCTGCTCGGCCACTATGCCATTGGGCAGTTTGCGCGTTACATTGTACGACTCGTTGCAATCTGCTCGGCTCACTACTGTCACGTTGCCCTTTTGAAGGATACTACTGAGCTCGTTCTCTGTAAATATAACACTTGAAAAATTAAAAAAAAAGACGTGTAGCACTCGGGGACTGCCGCGATAAAGCTATTGCATAGCATTTTTTATCAGCTTATGCAATTATAATTATTTATTTATTTTATTTATGCAGTATTTTTTTCCTGCCAGCTAGAGGCGAGTTGCTGAACTAAAAAGACAAGCGTGATATTTAAAAAAAGTCATTAAAAGTTCTGCTATTCATCGATAGATGGCAAAACTAAAAAGTATCACCGCTGTGCCGGTCGGAGTGGGTTATTTTCGTTACGGAATTTCTGAATTCGATCTCCACGCTCAAGGCCCGCGATAGAAGCTATTCAATAGCTTAAAAGCGTTCTACGATGCGATGAGGATGCGATATAGAATGTCGGAACGTCAAAGTATCGAAAGCTTGCAGCCTTGATCCCTCCCAAAGGCTATGTTACTGAAACTTGTCGTTTGCGATGAACTGAGATCTCGCGCTTGCATTTTACCTAATAAAGAATAACTTTTGAGGATTGCTTAGAACTTGTTTTCTTTAATATAATTGTTTGGTTTCTGTATTTGTTGTTCAAGTACAGGATATTATTATAACGAATATTTATTACACGTAAGTTTAAGGTTTAAATGTAAAGCCGTTTCTTTATAGATCCTAGTGTTTTGTTTATATATACATATATAAATCCCAATTAGCCAATATGTGTAAGAGATAAAGAAGCTTAGTTTACCAGATTTGCTAGTTTGGCCCCAACCGGTTACGATGTAAGACAATGTCAGGTCGTCGGCTTTGCTCGAGTCCAAGCACACTGCATTCAGTTTACTTGAGAACGAGAGCGATCTGTTAAGTCTGAATACAAGGAAAAAACAACATATTATAAGTCATCGGTTAATATAGTATTCATGCCTACTTCTACTAATAACCTACTGCATGCCCTTGTTATAGTTACTACACGTTAAAAATACTGTAATGGTCGATATATTGGTACCGAAAACACTTTCGTCACACACACAGTCAAACCCAGAATCAGAAGCACAAATGTCCCTTGGGAAAGAAAATTGTGCTCCTGCCGGTAATCGAACCCAGGCCCACGGCACATAGGGCATATAATTATCCGCTACGCCCACTGTGTTCTATTCTACTAACAAATTTTATGATTATGCAAAAATATACAAGGTAATTTGTAAAATAACAGAAACCTCTTGGAACATCATTCCAACCATTGAGACACATCTTTCGTGGTTTGGCTATTACAAATTTTGTTTAATAACTTTTCAAACATAATTTAAAATATATTGTAGGTATATCCTTTCTGTTAAGTTTGAGTTGTCAAGTGTCAACTGGCATTGGCGTGAATATTGCGAACGCAGCGCGGCGATGCCGTTTTTTGCGTGACAGTGTAGATTAAACAACTGTTAATGTTTTATAGATTGTAAAAAATACGTCAACATAATTAATAAGAAAAATATAGCATCCAGTACAAAGTCGTAGGACTAAATGAGTTAAGGGTTAAAACAAGAATCAGGGACTGAGATCTTTCTAATTTCACAAATAACCCTGTATATATTAATATAGTAAACAAGTGTTGTATCTAAATATAGTCATAAATAAATATATACCTATATGTACATAAAACACATGTTATTATTAAGTACATTTTTTTATTTTTTTTTATTTAAGATAGGCAAACGTTTCACCGCCATCTCACCTGATGGTAAGTGACGATGCGGTCGACGATGGAGCACGTTTGCCTAGAAGATGCCCATTCACTCGCGACTTAAAGACTCCCATATTGTATTTATCAGGGAACACAGACTCAGGTAAGGAATTCCATTCTCTTGCAGTTCGCATAATGAATGTGGAGGCAAAACGTTTCGTTCGCATTTGTGGAATATCAACCATATAGCGGTGTCGCTTAAGAGTCTATCTCGATGTCCGATGATAGAATGGGGATGGGGGAATTAGGTTGTGTAATTCCGTTGCACACTCTCCGAAATGTATCCGATAAAAAACCGAGAGACTCGCCACCATGCGACGATGCCCCAAGCTCTGAAGTTTTGCATCAGTCAACTGGTCGCTGTTGATAAGTCTCTTGGCTCTACGCTCAATGATTTCAAGAGCCTCAAGTTGGTGTTTAGCTGAACCGTCCCAAAGATGAGAACAATACTCCATACATGAACGCACCTGCGCTTGGTACAAGTCGAGCAATTGTTTACAATGTGACAAATGAGTGTAACAAAAATGAATGAATGTGTGAGTGTAAGAGAAAGGTGTAGCTCAAGTTTGAGCTCAAGCCACGCGTCGAGCTACATGTATGGAGTCTAACAAGAACTTCTGAATTCGCGGCATCAGCATGAATATTGAGTTGTGATGAATTAAAGTTTCTAATAAATTATGTCATTTGCAACCCTATTTCATCAGCTACCGTTTTACATCACATTGTCTGTGAACCTAGACGTCTGGCAGTGGTGTCCATAACAAAGGTCAAGGTTACGCGCCACACAGATGTAACCGTAGGGTTGAAAAAAATATTTGAAAAATATGATTATTAATTTTTGTATGGAATAAAATATCTCCGATTTCGACTTTCGCTCTCTGGCAGATCCCTGGCACGATAAACATACACGCCACTAATTATTACTACAGCTTTCTGTTACAGGTTGTTTATATAAGGCTACTTAAATAAATACCTCAATAGCGCCAAGTCATTGTAGTTTTTACGAGGAGTGAAATTTGGATGTTTTATTATCTCCGCGATGCCAACGTCTGTTTCCTCGTTCCATTTGTTTCCACCGATCTCGATTACTCCTGTGCGAACTAGGGTTGGCTCTGTCCTGTAAAATAAAAAATAATTTATAAGCGAGAAGTATCAATCGCACCCAAAAATAACACATTAAAAAAAATTATATAATTGAGAGCTCTCCCTTTTTCTGAACTTAGTTAAAAATAGTGGGTGTTAAATTTTCTACACGGAAGTCTTCTTTCCTTCTTTCATTTTAAGACTCACCCATTATTATTCGGATGAAAAAATGCTCCGGCCAGGTTTCGAACATATCAATAAGATAAGTGAGGACCAATTAGCATTATTATTATGATTCTCTTTATTTATTTTTTCTCTTAGGTGTAGGTTTTATTACAATATTTCTATAAAAGTAAGAAAAATAAAAATTGTGTGCCGCCAGCAGCGGGGCAGGGCTACAGGAAGGTCAGAGTAATGAACCTCCTGACAATGCGTGCCGTGTCTAGGAGTATTGCGTGTTTAATGACAAGGATGCATGGAGGCAAACTGCATAAGCGCTTTCTAGTGACTACATAATAAAGATTAATGAAAAAAAAAGCGCCGCCGAGTTTCTTGCCAGGTTATTCTCGAGATGGCTGCGAATCTGGCAGTAGAGTCATTAACTTTCATGATTGCCTCTTTGCCTCGGCTGATGTGAATAATCGATTTTGATTTGATATTTCAGCCATTTCGAAGAATACGCAAGGTCTTGAGCTCACAGAACCACTTATTATATATGTCATTGAATAATCTCATAATAGCTTTCATATCCAAATAACTTACTGATCAAAAGTGTCGATGCAGTGTGCAGCCGTCAAGACATACGTTTTGGACAACACGGATCCGCCACAATTGAACTCGAAGCCTTTTCCTCGATCGTATCCCAGTGTCACCTGCAATGCATAAAGCATAAAATACTGGGTGTCTACATAAATACGTAGCTTTTTTATTTAAGGAGATTTATATCTCAGAGCACGGCATCGCCCCGCCAAATCAAGAAAGTACAGCTGAACCATCCTGGCTGCGTCCACTGGAGCGAGGAGTAATGTGAAGCGGAGTTGCAGACTGTGTTTGTCCACTGACGCGGAGCGAAGGAAGCGGAGCAGGGTTGGATACTGTGCGGAGCTAGACTAAGAGTAACTTGAAGCGGGAAGTAGCAGACGGCCACGTATTTACTGGTGAGTGGCGCCGAGCCTTATACCCCACTCCATTTCCCTGCCCCGCTTCCCACCTCCGCGTTAAAATATATGAGTTTTTAATTAAGTTTGCAAATCCATGTCCATTGCACAGCTGTGCTTCTCTCCGCTCCAGTGGACGGGCAGCCAATGCCAGTGGTGGATTCAGGATTGTCGTTTTTGGTTTGGGCTGGCCAATGCTATGCTAATAGTCAAATGCTTTACATAAATCTAAGAATAAATTATTTGTTTGGTTGGTTGTCTGGAAGAGATCGCTCTTAGCGATAAGACCGCCTGTTGTTACACTTATTTTCTAGATTATTATTCCTTGTCATGTATTTGTTAAGGTGTTCAATGAAGTTTTTATCTATCTATCTATCTATTTGTTGAGGCATAAAGTGCTATGTACCTACCATATGCGGGAATTCGCCAGATGAGGCCGCACTGCCGCCCGCGCCTTGCTGCCGGCTGTTTGCAACGTAAGGTTCGATCTTTTGACATTCTGAGAACAAGAACACATAGAAAAGACATGGTGTATTCAAAACTTTAAATTAACTTCCAGGTATAATGGTGATATCT
Source organism: Lomographa bimaculata (assembly GCA_948107665.1). Taxonomy (NCBI): domain Eukaryota; kingdom Metazoa; phylum Arthropoda; class Insecta; order Lepidoptera; family Geometridae; genus Lomographa; species Lomographa bimaculata. Next base: position 7,758,738 of record OX403597.1, read on the forward strand.
TTAACTACTCTTTCTGAAGTTTCGGCGTAACGATTGCTACATTTAATCTAATTATCTTTAGCATTACCACTTTCTTTTCTCTTGGTTAGAAACTCACACACATGGCACATTTTTTTGCGCATTGTTATATCTTTAATATGCAGCGTTCCTAATTGATGCACGTTTTATTACTGATTTTAACTCTCCCATTGGCAATTGAGCTACTTTTTTTTAAGGATCCAATTCCCATTAAAGATTTATTGGTTTTGCTTAATCTGAATGCGCGCACCGCTATTTTATGCTTAAGTACATCTAGTATTAATATTATGTGATATAGGTAATGGCGTATGTTGGCATTACCACTGCAGATGACTGGTTACGTCTTCTGCCTGCTATAAATCCAGGAGCCTTTATATGTTCAAGCATAAATAATTTAAACGCAAACAAAGCTTAAATAACCCTACTCCATCGCTTTATCTTCGGAACCCTTGATCAGATTAAATTAATTAAATACGCATTATTGAGGTTCACTCTAAATCTCTCTGGTCTGGTTAACTCTCTGGTCAGATCTTAATCAAATTTAAATGGGACTACATGGGAAGCACAAGCTTTCAATAAAAAAAAACATCAAAATCGGTTTACCTGGAAATAAGTTATGAGGTAACACACATAAAAATACAGTCGAATTAAGAACATCCTCCTTTAATGAAGTCGGTTAAAAAGGTTTACTAAAGTAAATAAAATTCCATGCTGACTCACCTTTATCAGCAATTATCTTCGCATCTGTAGTTGGAATTTCAGTTGAACCTATAAAAGTAAAAGTGTTACTTTAATATGTCGGCCTCGATTCTGATGTACACTCACTAAATTAAATTTAAACTATCCCTGTCTCTTACAAAATAGAAACACAAGACCGAGATAGCATACATTTTAGAGCTGTCAAGCTAGTTTATAATTTAAAATATTAACAGCAGAAAGGCGCGTGTTTTTAGTCAACACCAATATCATACTCGACTAAGCTTGCATAGACATCTAAGCTCTGACTAACTTGACAGCACAGCAGTATGCTATCTCTGTCTTGTGTTCCTATTTTGTAAAAACCAGGAATAGTTTAAATTTAATTTAGTGTGCGACATCAGAATCGAGGCTATACTAGTTAGCTGCAATGTCACGTCAAGAAAGTCTTTTACCTCTTTAACGTTTATGGTTGCCTAGTACGTTAATACCATATTAAAAACTTTTTGGATATTGTTTATACAAAAATACGAAAATCGAGATAAATATGTATAAAAATGATAATCTGGGGGATGGGGGTAGGATAGTGAAAAGTACTTTACGACCAATAATTATACCTACCAAATATACAAAAAAAATCGTCAAATATGTCGACCAGTTTCGGAGGAGTGCGACCGTGACACGATTAACAGACACGACATAATTATATATTAGATCTTTTATGGCGTGTACTTTTATTATGCTGGATAGGCAAGCATTTGACCACTATCTCACCTGATGGAAATTACGTATGAAGATACATCAACTCAATAGACAAAATGCTGAAGTGCTGAATAATAACGTATTGTCGCAAAAAGTAATGATATTTTCCTGATATAGTCTTTGTTATCTAGGTCGTCTAGGCTGACGAAACTACCCCACACTAAGTTCGAAGACTAGTGTCGTGGGTGCCGGAAATTTTCATATGACACACACACAGTTAAACACAGAAAAGGCAACAAAAAAAAAACACAAAACAGGAAACAAAAAAAAACAGATAAAACATGTTTAAGAAAAAAAAACGCTTGGTTAGAAAACTTGTATTTCCGATAACTGACACTAAACTTGTTGTTTAGAAAGCAGACAAAGAGTAACACGCTTATATTATAAAGGCTTAAGTTTGTGAGTGTGTTTGTTACTTCTTCACGCACAAACAGATGGACCAACTTTGATGAAATTTGGTGTGGAGGTAGCTGACACCCTGGATTAATACATAGGCTTTTTATACCGGAATTCGGACTTACGCGGGTCAAACCGCGGCTAATCTGGTTTATTATCTTTGAAGACAGACGTGCAATCAACTACCTATCGGGAAATTCCATCTTTGAGTTGATACTTTAAGCATAACCTAAGCAATTTTTTATTAATAAATATTTATTACAATCTATAATAGTAACAAACATAGGTGTTTTATTATGTTATGTTACAGTTCATTATAGACCCTGTAGGGTTCCTCCACTCTTTAATATTTGCTGTGAAAGATTAGAAGAGTGGATGGACACTTAGGTTTTATTTATAAGTAGGTACTAAGTTAGTAAACAAAATAAATGTCAGACAATAATTATGAACATTTTGATTAAATGTGTTTAGTATTTCGATCATCATTTTAATATTCGGTACGATATAATCACTGGTATTATTTATATACTTATTATGATCGTCTTGTACCTTTTTGTTAGTTTTAGTGTCAGTGTTACCGAAGCTCATTCCTTTTTATTTCGTTTCTCACTTTTTTGCTTTTTTTCCATATTAAATAGACATAACTTTATTATATGTATATGTATGTATTGTATATTTAAAAATATGTAGTATTTTATAATAATATAGTATCTGTTTACATGTATGTAAATTTATTATTTATACTTCATCTGTTTTTTATCACTGCTCTGATCCTTTAGTTTCTTTGTTTCTGATCTTTTATATGAACGTAAAACGAACCAAAGGTTGTCTGGAAGAGATCGCATTCAGCGATAAAACCGCCTATTGTTACACTTATTTAATGATTTACTGTCATTCCTATTTGTGTTCTTTGTTATTTTAAGGTGTTCAATAAAGAATATATCTCTATCTATCTATTATTACATTGATTTCAAGAGATGTATAATATTTATACTTATGTAATTTGTTATCATTGAAATGTAACACATTTAGGTATATAACTTCTGTCAGTAAAAGTTTCTTGCACAAATAAATAAGGCATTTATTCAAAAAGCACAAAGTATGTTCATTAAAAGATTTAAAGATATTGTTATACAATTATAAATACTAACGAAAGGTTAGGGGCTCAGCAAATGCTGTTTTTCAGCCCTACTTGATCCGCTGATCTCCAGGGATGACCATGTTCTCCATCTCAAGAATAATAGGTTAAGATTTTAATGTCTACGTTACACATATTAATATGAGTACTATGGTAATATAAAAACTGCAAACCGTACAGAACAAAATTCTAATAAAGATAAAAGCAACAAGATACTTAATAAAGGAGAAACTTGTAAATAAGCCTAACAGTCAAAGGAATTGGTATTATTACTATATTATTATTGTCACATCAATTCATACAGTCATTGTATTATCATTAAGTACGACATAATCCGCAGTATTATTAGTGGGAGAAGCCATTGGAACCTCAAATACAGTACTAGACACCCAGTTCAGGAACCTATGGGTTAATTTATTATGTATACATTATGTCAAACAATAAAATGTTTTATGTCATTGGTTCGCACAGCCTCAAACATTTAAAAGTTCTGCTAAATATATTATATTATTCTAGTAATTGAAATGTCATTAAATCCTTACCATCTTTCGATAAACAGATCACGAAACTTGTCATAAACACACATAATAACACAATCATTTTAATCCACATCTTTCCGTTGTTTACCGTCGCGTCCTTATTGTAGTCACTGCATTATGTTATAAAGGTGTATAGCGAAACATGTTTTTCCTCATAGACGGAGGACCGGTTTGTCATCGCTTGGTTACTTGAGATACATAAGTACTTGGAAATCCCAGCTTGAAGCATGAGCGAGGATATTACAATTAATAAACCTAAATGTTATTTATGTGTTATAACCGACTTTAAAAAAAAGGAGGAGATTCTCAATTCAACTGTATTTTTTTTATATGTGTTTTACAGCTTCTTTCTGGGTCCACCGTTTTTTAAGGGTTCCGTACCTACCCAAAGGGTAAAAACGGGACCCTATTACTGAGACTTCTCTGTCCGTCCGTCCGTCCGTCTGTCACCAGGCTGTATCTCAAGAACGGTGCTTGAACTGCTAGACAGTTCAAATTTTCACAGATGATGTATTTCTATTGCCGCTATAACAACAAATACAAAAATAAACTAAAATAAATATTTAAGGGGGGCTCCCCATACAACAAACTTGATTTTTTATAGATAATGGCACGGAACCCTTCGTGCGCGAGTCCGACTCGCACTTGGCCGGTTTTATTATTATTTCAAAGCTGGTGCTTCCCGTGTGGTCCCATTTATATTTGATATAGATCTGACTGACCAGCAGGTTTTGAGTTATTCTCAATAATGCGTTTTTTTTAAAGCTTTACTTTCGCACCGCATAAATAATAATTAAAAAATATTATTAATGCGGTGGAGCACAAGCACATGGAGGAAGCATATGCTCGACTCGTATCAAGTTAATAAGAAGCGTGTGTATAAGCTCCTAGGTATAAGCTATGTACATTCCAAATTTCATCCAAATCCGCTCAGCCGTTACAGCGTGAAGAGACAGCAAAACAAACACAAATATTCTAATTTATAATATTAGTGCGATGTGTTTGTATAGGGTCATCTCAGGAAGAGTGCACTTTTTCATTTTAAAATAAAAACAAGTATTTTATGGCAGAGTTGTGATATTTTTTACCGGCTTCCCAAAAAAGGAGGAAGTACTCAAGTAGACAGTATTTTTTTTTTTTTTTTTATTTGTTTTACTTCATAACTTCTCTCCACGTGAGTCGAATGAAATTTTTTTTTTTAGTTTGAATGATGTTGCTTTCTAATTGGTCCCATTTAAATTTGATCAACATCTGATCAGTAGTTCTTGAAATATCGTCAATAATGTCTATTTTGTGAGCAATAATGCGTACTTTGACGATGTTCTGGTTTACCCGACTTCAAAAGTTACCTCATAACTTTTTTCGTTGAGAGCCGATTTTGATGATTCTTTTTTTATTTGAAAGCTGGTGCTTTTCATGTGGTCCCATTGAAATTTGATCATGATCGAATCTCTAGTTTTTGAGTTATAGTCAATAATGCTAACTAATAGTAAAATAGTAATTAGTTTAGTATAATAGTTAATAGTAAAATTCATAGTTGCTTACAAACCAAGCAACTATGAATTTTACTATTAGTTTTCGTGAGAATTAAACATTATAATGTAATTAAAATACGGCTATCACTCACGTCATTTGATCGATATTGTTAACCTAGGTTTCGAGCATGTACGATGCTCTTCTGCGGGATGAGTTTACGCCGCGAGATCACTATGATAGCCGTATTTTAATAATATTGATTAAATCTACTTAATTTTAATTGTGTTAGAATAAGAATCAGGGTCTGAGAGCTTACTGGTAATTTACAAAATAACCCATCCTACTATAATATTATAAATCCGAAAGTTTGTGTGTAAGTGTGTAAGTATGTTTGTTCCCTCTTCACGCTTAACCGGCTGAACGGATTTGGATGAAATTTGGAATGTACATAGATTATACCTAGGATTAACACATAGGCTACTTTTTAACTTGATAATAGCGGGCGAAGCCGCGGGGCACGGCTAGTATTCAATATAATTATAATTGTTCATGAAATCGGCTCAACTATTTGCCATCAAACTCGACTCAGTTGAAAGCATTCGACAAAATTGCCTCGTATCTAACTATCTAATCTAATACCTTTAAACAAGCAATTCTTGTATACTTATACTGTGCCTACAGCACATTAGTATTGTAATAGCCAAAGGAATAAACAGACGTGTGTCGCAGAGATATAATATTTGTTTTATTGTCTGCAATACTCCAGCGCCTTATAAGGATAAGACACCAAATAAGGCACAATATATATATATAATCTGAATCTCGGAAACGGCTCCAACGATTTTTATGAAATTTAGTATGTAGGGGGTTTCGGTGGCGATAAATCGATCTAGCTAGGTTTCATTTTTAGAAAACGTCTATTAAAACAACCGAGCAAAGCTCGGTCATCTAGGTACTACTTAGTGATACTTACTACCTACTATAACGAGTTATTTTTTAATCTTAAACAGTTTAATCCCAAAGTAATACGCGGGCAATGAATAAAGAAGTGAGCATGCGTGAAAAAAAACCATCATAAAATATATCTTTGTATTAGATTTATTTATTTTAGCATAAAATATGTTAGCATAAGGGATATACCCATACAATTCAACTTTACTAATAGAATCTAGGTCACACAGAACGCACCTAGCTCAAGCGGATGGCGTACGCGGGTGCGGTCGTCTCATGTACAGCAGTTCCCGCACCCGCGTCTCCGCATGCCGATCTGTTCGAACCAAATGCGTCCTTTGTGGCGCATCTTTAACACGTTCCCTGTTCGACTCCAATTGGAGCGGTAAATTGTCTCTTACGGTACGTCCATGCAAACCTATGGCGTCACACTATACTAGATTATTAAATAATATATTTTGTTAACTTTTGAGAATGCGTAGATTTTATTTTGGACATATACATAAAAATTCTTTTCTGATTTTATTTTGGACATGTACGGAAAGCAGATAACCACAACAATACAATTTTTCGAATGGCTGCAGGGAATTCTTTGGGTTGTATTTAACTCCAGTATGATTAGTCCAGGATATGCTCTGATATAGTATCTACTCACGGTAAAATTTTCCTAAAATAATTTATTTGTACATTTTGATTTGCTTAAAATTTGTATGTAATATTTAACATACATCCGTACGCGCTAAAACGAGAGAAAAAAAGAGACAACTAGTCACGTTATCTAACGATTCCACGAGAATTTACAACTTCCCTAATTATCTCCACTGTTTTGCGAAATATCGCCTAATTTAACTGGACTAGGGACAGGGAATGTGTTGAGGGTCAACCAGCCAGATTTTGCGATTGGCGAGGTGGCTTTTGAACACCTATTCTGTTTGAGCCCCTCAAGCTAACATTGTTCTAGATTTCATTATATTTTTGGTTGGTCGACCTTTCTCTCAATTCGACTGTATTTTTTTTAATGTAAGTTACCTCATACTTTTTTCTGGGTGAACCAATATTGATGATTTTTTGTTAGAAAGCTGGTACTCCCCGTGTTTAAATTTGATCAATAATCTTATAATAATCTAATGTTTTATTCATTTAATCTGATCAAGGGTTCCGAAAATAAAGCGGTGAAGTCGGTTTTTTGAAGCTGTGCTTGCGTTTAAATTATACTTAAGTACTTATTAGAGTACACTATGTCAACGATCCAGTCTAGGTAGCTAGAAATGCGTGTGAAGACGCTGGGTCCGCGGCGTCCGCAAACTTGTCCAAATGATGTCACAGCAATTATTCGGTAGCGACCTGAACGGTCCTTAACGTGCAGTGGGCCACCGGTATCACCCTGCAAGAAAACAAGTCAATATTATAAAAAACAAAAATTCGGCCGATCATCGCTTTCCCATCGCTTACCTATCTCGCATAAAAATAAAATACAGGATAGCTAGCCAGGCTAAGACGATAAAATATAGTAATGTTACCTTCACCAAAAGCTCAAGCTCATCGTAGAATCCGAAACCACGGCCTGCCGAGAGGCGGATTTCTATGACGCTTCAAATTAAATACTGTAAACATTGTAGGGTATAACTCAAGGAGACCCATTGTGGTGATGGCGCAGGATCCCCTTTCTGACCCGATCCGTCGCAGACGGATGGGGGGGAGGAGGAGGCAGTACGCCCGCCTACTCTCTCCTCCTCTGTAGTGGGGTCACCGGTGGAGAGTCAGGGAGCTCTCCACTGGCTTGCACGGCCCCACAAGTCTGAGGGGTGGCCTTGGTGAGCAAGGTCACCCCTACATGGGCGCAGTGGCCCGGTTTGTACTCGGGCCTACCGCCGGGGCAAGATAGTGACTGCTAGCGCGACCCTATCTTGCCCCACCTCGGCGAGGGACTGCTCACGGGGGGTTTTTAGTGGGTTCAAGCCCCACATACCCCCTTCCTTCGCCCCTGGGAAGGAAGGGAAGTGCAAGGCATTTTCCCCACCACAAAAAAAAAAAAAAAAAAAAGGAGACCCATTGTCACCATTTTAGTACTGTATAGTTATAACAGAGTTGATAAGATAACAAGTGGCGGATCCAGGATAGTCATTTGGGGGGCTTGACCCCGCTGAGGGTAGGTTTTGTTGCCGCTGCCCCACCGCCCGCGGTAGTGTTCGTGCATTAGGGGGCTTAAGCCCCTTAGCCCCCATGGATCCGCTGCTTAGTGACGTGTGGATCACCTGGCAAGTGGGGCCTCGTCCACCCGGACCGCTCGCACAAAGCTGCTCCTTCACGATGCCCTGTGGCGTAAATCGCGTCAGTGGATAAGTCTCATTGCAAATTTCATTGCTCACTACAGTAGCATTGCCTTTTTGAAGGATAGCACTGCCCGTTTTATCTATAAAAAAGCATTGTTATATTATGTTATGCTCGCTGGCGTAGTTGGTTGGGCCTCTGGCTTCTTAGCAGCGGGTATTGGGGTCGTTTCCCGGCAGGGACAAGTTAACTCCCCAAGGGTAATTTGTGTACCTGGTTCTGGGTGTGATTGTGTGTGTGATAGAAACAATACAATGCAAATACTCTTTATTTCACACCAAAGAAAATAGTAAAAACATAGTGGCACAATCGGCGTGGTGGGCTAATCGCTAAGCAACGAACTCATCCAGACAACCTTAGGATGGAGAGAATAAAAAAGTTTATTAAAAAGTGGTCGGTGTGGTGTGACAATAATCATTAAACATGCACTCTATATAAACATATTACATAAAAATAGGGGTCAATCTCAATCTGGGTGTCTTCAAGTCTAGAGTGAATAGGTAACCTTCTAGACAAGCATGTTCCATCTTCGGCTGCATCGACACTTTTCATCAGGTGAGATAGCGGTCAAATGCTTGCCTGCCTTCCAGCATAAAAAACATAAAACTTGCATATATTATTTTAATTAAATAAATCCCGTACATATACCATCATACAAGGTATATCGATAGATAAATAATTAAAGATACTTATGTAAATATCATAATACACATACTTAATTTATATAAATAAATATTAGTGATGAAACATATGTAGTAAAGTTCGCGGCTCCCACGATACTTCGAAAAAAAAAACGTACCAATCGTTTTTCCGGTTAGCCCCCAACCTATAGCAAGAAGAGATGACACTAGGTCGTCAGTACCCGTGTCCAAACACACTGCATTCACTGTGTTCGAGAATGACAGGGATTGATTAAGCCTGAAATAAAGTTAGGTATACCTACTATTAATACTTATAATAATATCAGATAATATCAGGTGGTATCGCCCTCTTATAAAAAAATCATAAAACATGAAAGCGTTAATGGTTTATGATTTTATGAACACACAAGTTTTCTCCCCAAGGAAAATTTGTGTTTCTGGTTCTGGTTGTGATTGTGCGTGCGATGTGAATGTTTCCGGTACCCACGACACAAGTCATCAAACTTAGTGGGGCTGTGAGTGTGAAAGCGTTTATATTTTTAAATACTTAAAAACAGAATAAAATTAATATTTATGGGGGCTCCCATACAACAGACATGATTTTTTTGCCGTTTTTATAGATTTTGCTTACGTTTAATTATTTTGAAATCGGTTAGTAAAATACCTTATAAGAGCCAAGTCGTGATAACTCATAAACGGACGATAATCCTTATGCTGGAATATTTCAGCGATGCCGACGTCTGTTTCAGCATTCCAATCCTTGCCGCCAATATCCACCACACCAGTGCGAACCATGGTTGGCCTGCAAATCAAAGAGTTAAACTAATCACTACAAATAAACTTCCTGAACTACCCGTTGGCTTGTGGGGGTTCGATTCCGGGAACACAAGTTTTCTCCCCAAGGAAAATTTGTGTTTCTGGTTCTGGTTGTGATTGTGTGAATGATGTGAATGTTTTTAGCACTAATGGCACAAGTCATTAAACTTAGTGTGTGGCTGTGAGTGTGAAAGCATTTATGTTTATGTAAAAAAACATCATCTTTTATCATCTATACAACATGCTTAACTTAAATTGTTTGACTTCAATTCTTGCTGCGTTGATCCTAAGCAATCCTAGACAAAACACAAGCAGCGTAATCGTGTTAATGGTGCTATTTAGAAATACTCAGGACAGACATAGATAATCCTAATAATTAAATCAGGGCGTTTTCTTACGCTTGCTTGGTTAGCTATGCATATACCTTACTTACTTACTCAGCTAGCTCAGCGACCCAAAGTGGGCCTTGGCCTCCGAGATAAGAGAACGCCATTGGTCTCGGTTCTGCGCAATTATGGGTTTGAAGCACACGCATGTCTGCCTCCAGTTCGTCGATCCAGCGATACCTTGGCCGGCCTACTGGTCTACGCCCATACGGCTTTTCCAAATACGCATTCTTGCCGTTACGATCCCTACCTATTCTCTCTAGATGACCAAGAAGACCAAGCCAGCGCGTCAATGGGCTTTTATCTCGCCTATGATGTTTGGTTCACCAAAGATTTATATAATATATTATACCACTCTACCTTAATACAGCTGCACGAGCAACGAATAGAAAAAACGACCAGACCCAGTTGGCGCAGTGGACAGGTGTCCGCCCTCTGCGCCGTGGGTCCTGGGTTCGATTCCCGGCATGAGCACAAATTCCTTCCCAAGGGATATTTGTGCTTCTGGTTCTGGGTGTAATGTGTGTGTGTGATGTGAATGTTTCCGGCATCTACGATACAAGTCTTTGAACTTAGTGTGGGGCTGTGAGTGTGAAAAAAATATCTGTCAAGCAATACTAAACGGTGTTCGCGCTGCTATCCTTGAGGAACTAGATATCAAGGACAGCGGTCAGATCACCGTTCAATGTCTCTTTTAACACTATAGAAGGCCTGGTGCGGGAGTTTTTCATATTTGCTAGTAAACGACGACAGTAGCTAGGTAGCCAATCAATTTCGGATTTCATTCAAAGAAACTCTGAATTTGTCATAATGATACCTTTTAACCGAAGCTGCATGTCTGCCATGAAAAATCTTTTTTACACATGAATAAACTTTTCACACAGCTAACCATGGATTGTCGTCTAAACTAAACGTACAAATTTACAGCGGGTGAAGATATCTGCTTCAAAAATTTAGTAGCAAGTTTCAAACATTCCTTACTAGTTACATACAGTAAAATTAAAACGGGAACTTTTGACGACCCAGTTGGCGCAGTGAAGCCCTCTGCGCCGTGGGTCATGGGTTCGATTCCCGGCAGGAGCACAAATTCCTTCCCAAGCGATATTTGTGCTTCTGGTTCTGGGTGTATTTGTGTGTGATATGTGAATGTTTCCGGCACCCACGATACAAGTCTTTGAACTTAGTGTGGGGCTGTGAGTGTGAAAGCGGTTGGTTGTTTAAAAAAAAAAATCTAGCGTGACTTACGCGTTGTCGATATCTAGATCGACCATTGTTTCGGCTTCATTCGGAAGCTTCTTAAGGTTTTTATTAAATTATGAAAAAAACTTTTTCACCTTTCATTTAGATTTACGCATCGTGCATTCGTCAAAACATAGGTTTTAGACAGCAATGAACCACCACATTGAAACTTGTAATGTGTCTCTTTGTAGTAGCCCAACGACACCTGAAAATCGTAATAATATTATAAAATGGACTTTAAAGAACGAAGTGACTGTTTGTACGGGTGCTGGATGAATAAATTATATTTATTCGTACATTTATTCAATTGTTTTTTTTTTAAATTAAGTATCTGTATTAATAGACTCAGTCTTTAAAGAAATACGGACGTTAACTCATCCAATCATAGGTCGCGAGCCTATCGGTATTCTATTGTATACATTTTAGAGCACTGCGCAGGGATTATACGAGTTAATTCCACCTTGTCCATTTTACCATCTAACAACAAGACAAACTGTCAAACGTCATCCATATATGGTTGATATACCTCCAGTTCGCTCGAATCGTTTCGCTTCTAGGTTTATCATCCGTACTGCGAAGGAGTGGAACTCATTGCCCGCGTCTTTGTTCCCTGAACCGTATAATCTGGGAGTCTTCAAGTCAAGAGTGAATGGGTACCTTCTAGGCAAGCATGCTTCATCTTCGGCCGCATCATCACTTTCCATTAGGTGAGATTGTGGTCAAATGCTTGCCTTTCAGGCATAAAAAAAAGATGAAGCATGCTTCTTAAAATTAAAGAAAACTGTTATTAAATGTTAAATAAAAAATATTAAAGTAGAGGAGTTTTTAACTTGTAATAATTTTTCTCCTAAAATATCATTGACAAGATTTTTTTATCCTTTTTAAAAAAAAAATAGAATTTAAGATTAATGACACCTTCACGCTATATTTAGCGAAAATTGTTACCATAGCGCTACGTATACCCATACGTAGCGCTATGGTAACTATTAGTCTGACGGCATATGGATTGGCTGTTAGTCTAATATCAGTCGTCATATACCATACCGGTATTTTAAGTCGTCAAATAAGTAATTTTCACAGCCATAACGCTTTCAGTTAATTATATTAGATACCTACTACTACCTATAAGTCACCTATAAAATTTCGGGATCCAGGTTTGAATTCCATTTAAAAACAAGGCCTTGCTTGTTCTTGCCATATCCCCCTCGTTTTTTAATCCGTGATTACAAATGACACACAGACGATATTTCTAGTTTCTATCTAAGTATTATATGTACTTACCATGTGGGGAAACTCGCCCGGCGAGGCCCTGCCCTGCTGCCAACTATATTCACCTTTGTTCGGTTCGATCTTTTGACATTCTGTTGATCAAAGCAAAGACACAGAAGAAATAAGACTACCCTCTCTATGAATGGGTAGATACTTCCCAACGGATCATAGATTAGAGTCGTGCGTGATCCGAATACCCATCACCAGTAAATTTAAAGAAAAAGACTGCATGCCGTTGTATTGCCGCAGTATGAATAAAACCAGCATTATACAATGTGTAACAAAAAGGTGTAGTAATACTCAAGTCACACATCTAGCTACATGTAAGGAGTCAAACAGGAACTTCTGCATTCGCGGCAGCACCATGAATATTGAGTTATGTTGAATTAAAGTTTAAAAAAAATATGTCATTTGCAACCCTATTTCATCAGCTACCGTTCTACACCACATAGCCTTTGGACCTAGACATCTGACAGTGGAGGTCATAACAAAGGTCAAGGTCACGCGCCACAGATATAATCGTATGGTTGGCAAAAAAATATTTTTTAATTTTTGTACGGAAAAAAATATGTACGATTTCGACTTTCGTTCTCTAGTAGACGATTCCTGGCACGATACACATACACACCACCAAGTATTACTACACCTTCTTGTTACAGGTTGTATAGAGCTATACGAGTAGGCTATTTTTATCACTTAAGGGGGTGATATCAGAATTCGTGCTTTTGTTACCGTTTTACTCGGCATTCATAATAAAACCAGATAAATATTCGTCGTAATCTGTGTGATACGTTGAAAGATGCCTTATTCTTAGAATATTCATAACGTTCATAAATATAAGGTAGAATGATTAAACGCAAGCAAAGCTTAAAAAAACCGACTTCACCGCTTTATCATCGGAACCTTGATCAGATTTAATGCATAAACACGCATTATTGACTATAACTCAAACATTTTTGATCAAACCTTGATCAAATTTTAATGCATAAGATAGCGAAGCTACAATTAAAAGAAAAAATCTCCGATGAGTTCTGTTTTCAAGAAACTATTAGTTTTTTTTAACTTTATTACAAACTAGCCGTGCCCCGCGGCTTCGCCCGCTATTGTCAAGTTAAAAAGTAGCCTATGTGCTAATCCTAGGTATAATCTATGTACATTCCAAATTTTATCCAAATCTGTTCAGCCTTTAAAGCGTGAAGAGGGAAAAAGGGAACAAACATACTTACACACAAACTTTCGGATTTATAATATTAGTAGGATGTTTAGTATGGAGTGAAACTCCTAGCCCGCATCTTTATTCCCCAAACAGTATAATCTTCAAGTCTAGAGTGGATAGGTATCTTCTAGGTAAGCTGTAAATACTACAGTAGTAATGTTACACCTTCAACCGCATCATCACTTTCCATCAGGTGAGCTGGTGGTCAAATGCTTGCCTATCATGCATAGAAAAATTACCCACTGTATGCACAAGATCACAGAAAATTTACTTATTATTAACGGTTTTCAGAAGGAACGTGAGAATGAGATACAGATGATACCGTGAGCAGATGGAATTACTTTGGTTTATTAGGTATAAGGTAAAAATTAAAGCTCAAATAAAACAAATATTTTCCTTATCCGTCAAGTCGACACCATAATTTAATAAATAATAATTTAAAAAAACTAAAAAACACGCTGTTAAAGAAAATCAAACTAAAAAATAGGATTTTTTTTTAAATAAATTTGAATTAAGAATAGTGTAATTTTTTAAATAAATATTTATTTAAAATAGTGTAATTTTTTAAAATAAATATAAATTAAGAAGAAAAAAGTATTATACATATATCGATGATTTTCAATAAAATCGGGAAGTCATTGGTGTTATTTTAAGTCGGTAACTTATACGAGAAATGAGGAATTTGGGCGCCTTGGATGCCCTTAGATAAGATAGCCGGTTCTCAGGTTCCCTCTCTGAAAATCATCTTATTCAAAGTTGGTAACTTATCCGAAAAATAGGTGATCGGCGCGCCTGGTAGTTTCCCTTCTTGATCTTGGCACAGAGCCACTACCAGTTTTAGAAAAACAAAAAATCGTAATCCTGATTATCCTAGTAAGGATAACAGGACTAACTGTTTAAAATATTGAATTGTCATCGGTCCTTGATAAATATCTCAAATTTCGAGTTAATCCGACGTTTTGAAGGGGGTCAAAATCATGTTTAAAGTTTCCGTTACATAGGCACATACGTATGAAGCTAATAAAAGCGTGTTATAAAAATTTATCTGTGTAGTGGGTACCTTCATTTCATTTATTCATTCACAACATCGTATGGGAAATTATTTCATTGTATTATAGAGATAAGTACTGTTATGAAATTTTATTGACAGAACAAGCGTGAAACGCGAGCGTAGTGTCATAGTTTCAGCTTGAGCAAATTGCTTTCGTACGACGACGGCGGATTACCGGTAGTTCTCCTCTACAGGTTTAATTTCTCAAATTTGTAAGTAGTTCGATAAGTCGGTATATAGTTTTAAGCTATTGCATAGCTTCTATCGCGGGCCTTGAGCGTGGAGACCGAATCCAGAAATTCCGTAACGGAAATAACCTAACACCCCCCCACTTCGACCGGCACAGCGGTGATACTTTTTAGTTTTGCCATCTATCGTTGAATAGCAGAACTTTTAATGACTTTTTTGAAATATCGCGCTTGTCTCTTTAGTTCAGCAACTCGCCTCTAGGTGGCAGGAAAAAATACTGCATATATAAAATAAATAAATAATTATAAAAATACTGCATATATAAAATAAATAATTGCATAAGTTGATAAAAAATGCTATGCAATAGCTTTACCGCGGCGCAGTCCCCGAGTGCCACACGTATTTTTTTTGTCTTTGTGACATATTTAAAAATAGCGTAGATATGGGGTTGAAATCGTAAAAAAACATATTACAGCCATTTCGAAAAATACGAGAGGTCTTCGGCTCACAGAACCACTATATTGTAATATAAATTTAATAGTCTTTACAATTCACGAGCGAGTTCTATGAAGTTTCATGTTATTGGTAATTTATTTTTTCCGTTTTATGGCTTAGTGCTTACAGCCAAAGTGGTTTTTATTTTACTATTAAAATTTTCGTGGGAATTAGACATTATAATATTATTAAAATACGGCTATCACTCACGTCATTTTATCGACCTAGGTTTCGAGCATGTACGATGCTCTTTTTCGGGATGAGTTTACGCCGCGAGATCGCGACGAAGACTGCCTTAAGGGGCACCATTTTTAACCTGAGATAATTTCCCCCTTACACTTTTGCTCATAAAGGTGTATATTGCGTATATTGTATCGTGGCGGTTACGCAAGGTCACGCGTGGCATTCTTTGATTTTTCATGGTTTTATTCCTAACTATCAAAATGAACATGGTAAAAGAACTTCACAGTATCTAATTCCAAAACTAATTAATAACTTACCCAAAGAAACAAAAGATAAAATAGCTCGTAAAAACATTAAACGTATTTTAAAACAGTACTTTATTAAACATGTGAACCCATAAAAGGAGCATCCTTTATCGCACATTCAAGTTGTTAACTCGCCTGACTTCTTCTGACGTCAGGGAGCTCGGCATGCATCTGCGATGCAACTTCATGCAACTCAGTTGTTTTTAAATACTAATAGAATGGCTCCGTTTCAATTAGTTTTAAGTCGTATTGATTATTATTATGTATTGTTATTAATATATCATATGTAATAGCTTGGCGAGAACGTATTGTCTAGACAAACTTAAGCTAGGTTACAGGCAATGTAAAACAACTTGGATTTTATTAAATTAAAAAATAAATATGAATACATGAATATTAAAATTTCGTGAAAATGCACCTCAAATAAAATTAAACAAGCTGAAGAAATCATTCGTCATCAGTAAATATACGAATATGAAATAACTTTTACAGTGTTTTGATATAAAATGGCGGAACGAAATGGGTACAAAAATACAAATTCATGTTATTTGCATGAGATTTAATATATTTCACTTTATATTAATGGACGTGATGAATAATCTTAGAAGAAGGCATCATCTATATATATAAGAGAAAGTCGTGTTAGTTACACTATTTATAACTTAAGAACGGCTGAACCAATTTGGCTGAAAATTGGTGGGAGGTAGCTTAGAACCAGGAGACGGACATAGGCTACATTTTAGGAATGTCACATTTAAAAAAAAATGTTGTATACAAATCATTTTCTCATACGTCACTCGGATTTGGTAAAGTACTAGGCAAACATAAACATGAAGGAGGTAATAATATAGTCACGTGGCATTGTAACGCATGCCGGGTTTGACTTCCTAAACATGCACATTCATTGACTGTTAGGCGGAATGAAGGTCGCCGGGACAGCTAGTTTATTATATCATACAGATTCCGAAATATATATTTATATCATAGCAAATTCTGCTAGTATATTTTAGCGGAATTTGTTATGATTGCCGAGTAAAACGGTTAAAAAACACGCGTTTTAGAAGAAATTCTGGTATCACTGCCTTAACGAGTCTTCTTCGCGGCGGCGTAAACTCATGCCGAAGAAGAGCATCAATACAATACAATACAAAAATTCTTTATTGACACCAAAAGATAAATACAACTTACAGAGAAACTTATAAAGATAGGTACAATGGGTGGTCTTATCGCTAAGAGCGATCTCTTCCAGACAACCTTTGGGTGTATGAATGTAGGGATGGTGGTGCGATAAAATGAATCAAATAGATGTTAAAATAATAGAAATACATTGTTTAAACTACATAAACAATACATACCAATAATAATATCAGAATATACTTACATAAAATGAATAAATATTTACATATAAGTACCTATAATACATATTATTTAACATATATAATTCACACACATATAGTAGCGTTTACAGATTGGACAAATAAAAGTTTTTGACTTGAGTTTTAAATGACTCTTGAGTTTGCGTGCGTTTGACATTCACAGGCAGAGCATTCCAGAGCCGCACGGCTTCTATGGTAAAAGAAGAATCGAAGAAGCTCGTGCTGTGCGGATTGTGTAACGATTCATCAACATTCGATTGGCCCATTAACTGTTGGCCAACATAATTTTTAAACAATTAACTTTTCATCCAAAGAACTTTTTACCAACGCACGTTTCGCCAACATAACTTTACGTCAGTGAATGCTAAAGCAACATAATGTTTTGACCAATCACTTTTCAACCAAAGATCATTTAGCCCATGGACTGTTCCTCAACAGAACGGTACGTCAGTGGAGTGTTTTACCAACAGAATCTTTTGACAATATCCTTTCCCCCCATTATTTTTTTGTAAAAGTTATATTTCAACTACGAAATTTCGCTTACAAAAACATTCCTTCCTTTGTTTCATTTTATTTTTGTTGTTGTTACTTAATCTATACATATAATAAAATCGTAACAGGCCGATGTCTGTACATTATATATATTGAAGAAAAACTAATATGGGAGGCCTTTATTAGAGCAACAGAAGCCAAAAAATCAATTTTTAGAATTTTTGTCTATCTGTCTGTCTGTCTGTTTGTACGCGCATCATGCGAAAACTACTGAAATAATCGCAACGGGATTTTCACCGAAAGACTGCTTATTTACCACCTTAGAATATAGGATACTTAATAATATTTCAACTTCTACTAAAGCTTTGTATCAGCTTGACCTTAAACAAAAATTCAGATCCATGAACCATGAGGTTCAGATAATGTTGGTTTTTCAATTTGACGTCTTCCAACAACGTTCAAAATTACTCTTTTATGGCTTATTGACGCCATCTATGATTTCTTTTAAAAGTAACTACGCTATACCACACTT
Source organism: Lomographa bimaculata (assembly GCA_948107665.1). Taxonomy (NCBI): domain Eukaryota; kingdom Metazoa; phylum Arthropoda; class Insecta; order Lepidoptera; family Geometridae; genus Lomographa; species Lomographa bimaculata. Next base: position 7,777,235 of record OX403597.1, read on the forward strand.
CAGTAAAGCGAAAATATATGACAAACATGCTGGGATTCTTCTAAAGATGGCGTAAATATCAATCATTTAATGAAATAACATTATTTAAAATTAAAAAAATGCCGCTTTCAACAGCTGTTCCACCCATAAATAAATAAATATATAGCTTATTAAACATTCATTAATCAGTTTTCAAGATTGAATTGGTTTAATCTAGATTTTTGATTAGATTATTGTTGATAGATTGTTGAATATTTACTTGAAGTTGGTTCAAAACGGATTTTTTAAATACATTTTTCACAGTGTGAATACTTCAGCCAGTGTTAATAGATAAATATTAAAAAGTTTGACTTATTATAAAGGTTTCTGAAAAATGTTGCACTTTGGATTGATTAATCACGCATTTACGAAACTAAATATATTTAAATGTGTGAAATCGATTCAGAGGAATTTCAATCACAATAAATAAGAAGTTTGCACAAAACTTCTGATGACAAATATGCCACGTCATGTAAATTCTACGAATCCTGTGTGTCGACACCAACCTTTCAGCGAGTAACCTGGAGAGTTCAGTTCAGCCCAGTACAATACTGAGTGAGCCACATCATCATTTTCGAACAGAAGAGATTTTTTCATAAACGTTTGACGAACATCAGTGTTGATAGTCATGATGTGAACAAAGAACTTAAAACGCAGAACAGCCCATGGCATAGTTTGAAATGGAAAGTACCAGATCGGTGACTGCTTCTGTTACTACTGAGCTTAGGTAGCTCAGTTGTCTGTTGAAAGTATCGATTACCTACGATCCGTATAATGGAGTTGCCGTTGTAAATAGTCCATATAATAAGAGTGGAATCATGTCTGGCAAGCTGGCGGTATATCACTGTCTTTCCTATCAGTAAGTGATGATGTGATCATGGATGGTAAGCAAACTAGGCCTTGAATGAAACTGGCTCTCAATGTTAGCGGAAACTATTTGGCGCTGGTTGACAGATGTTTCTATTTGACAGTGGTAAATTACGAATTAACTTTAAGGTAGCGGTAGCTAAGTAGACGACCATTAGAAAATGTTCTACTGCCATGGAATGTTAAACTTAATTGTTACTTTAATCATTCATCTGTTTGCAGGGCTCATCTATAATTCAGGAGAGATATTGAGAAATTAATCATAATAATAATAATCTGTACTACATTTAAAAAAACGCTAAGCAATACCATACTATTATTTACTCTATGGCATATACGTCCATTATACGATGTTTTGATTACACTCATGGAGCAATAATTTCTGTTTTTAACGGTCGTTTATCTTAAGACCATCTGTTTAGGCAAAATATTACCAGTAGGTATCTGAATAAATTAAACATCACGAAACTTCAATGTAGACCACGTGAGCGAAGCCGCGGGTACAAGCTAGTAATCAATAAGTACCTAATTATCAGTTTCATACTAGGATGCACCAGATGTCTAACTATACTATCCATACTTCTGTGCCTCAAGCTTACCAACCATAACATTTGAGATAGGTTGATGAGGTGCATAACGCAATCATAACGTTTGAGGTAGGTTGATGAGTTTAGGTAGGTCAAAAATTTAAATCACAGTTTAACACCACAAAAATCATTATTTTCGTGAATGGCAAATGTGTGCCCAGCCGCTTAGATAAGTTTTTAGGTCCATTTCCTCTTTCTTTGACAGGTGCTGGGAGATGCGTTCTTGATATTTAAGTCCTACATGTTTTCGTTTTGGCATGGGCTGAAATATAACTTTTGCAAAAAGTTCATGGGGGGAAAGGATATTGTCAAAAGATTCTGTTGGTAAAACACTCCACTGACGTACCGTTCTGTTGAGGAACAGTCCATGGGCTAAATGATCTTTGGTTGAAAAGTGATTGGTCAAAACATTATGTTGCTTTAGCATTCACTGACGTAAAGTTATGTTGGCGAAACGTGCGTTGGTAAAAAGTTCTTTGGATGAAAAGTTAATTGTTTAAAAATTATGTTGGCCAACAGTTAATGGGCCAATCGAATGTTGTTGAATCGTTACACAATCTGCTGTGCGCTGGCATTTTGAGACGCAAGTTTTCCGATGACCTTAGCAACAGGGAATTGGAGGAGTCAAACAACTTGAAGTTTTCTTTCAGATATGAAGGAGTAAAGAATGAAAAGAATATTATAAAGAAGAGAGAGTAAACGAGTATTCCGACGTTGCCGTATAGAGAGCCACTTGAGCTTTGAACGAAACTCAGAGACATGGTCATATTTTCGGAGGCCGTAAATAAACCGAATACAAAAATTTTGTAATCGCTCTAGTTTATGTTCTTGAGTGAGATCTAGGTAGCTGGCGTCGACATAATCACAGCATCGTACATGTTCGAAACCTAGGTCGACAATATCGATCAAATGGCGTGAGTGATAGCCGTATTTAAAAAAAATTATTGCTTTATATATTAGTTGGAGGGTTTGTTAATTAGCAATCATAGTTGGTATTTTATGTCGATAAATATTATTTTATGTGGGTAAATCTGGATTACTAATGGCGCCACTGTCGGCCGATGATGCCAGCCAATCATAGAGCGGAATTTAAAAAGTAGCGGGTAGGAACCCGGGTTGTGATTGGTTGATATCATCGAGCGGATGGTGGATCAAGTCAGTGTTGGTCGGGAGCTCGAATCGAAAGGTTGTGCTAATTAAGAGAAAGAATATAAATGTTCAAAAGCAAGTTTATTGTTTGATTCCCGACGACAAACCCTGATATGATGGTTTCCTAACACATTAATCAAACGAAGCTATAATGTTAAACATTACTGAAGTGCTGGAGTGGTAAACTTCGTTAGTATATACCTACCTAGTATAGATAGACCTATACATACCTTTAGAATATTAGTTAAATACAGTGGCTTAATTACCTCTCTCTGCAATTCCTTTCGCATCGATGATGGTGGCTGAGGTGGTAGTACTGGTCGTTGAATCTGTAGAAAAGATAGGTATCATTTTCTACCGACTTCACAAAAAAAGGTGGAGGTACTCAAATCTTACACTTAATTTTTTTGTGTTTAACCTCATAACTTCTTTCAACGTGAACCGATATTGATTTTTTTTTTATTTGATAGACGTTGCTTTAAAATTGGTCCCATTTAATTTGATCAAGATTTGATGAGTAACTAGTTCTTGAGAAGAGATTTAACATCGTCGATGTTAAATTTCTTTAAGCTCTCTTATTGGTGGCGAACGCAGTGCTTTGCCAAGCAGGATTTTGACCCAAGTTCATAACTCTGCGTAGCGCCGTACTGCAATGGGCAAGCGTGATGCTTACCATCAGGCGAGCGACTTGCTCGTTGCGTTACCATAAAAAAAGGATTTATAAGTAGGTTTGAAGCTGAAAATTAAAATGATCGTACCAGTGACAGTTTTTGTTGGGCAGCACACGATCTCTTCCAGTCCCATGAAACCGCATCTCTTGTATTCATGGTGCCTCTTACTTTTTATCCCACTAAAAAATAAAACTAGGAATATAATTATAGCTTGTTTTTTAGTTTTGCATTTGCATTGCATTTTCAAATATTTATTTTGACATGAAATGTGCTTAATGTTATATTTGTTCCTATTATTTGTGTGTTAAACCATACATAATTAAACTCTTATATAATTATTTATTATATTTATTTATATACTCACTTGATAGCTAGCTCACAATTCGTTACAAGAGTGCATATGCCGGCCGAGACATCATTCTTAGGCATGCAATAATCGCCCACTGAAAATAGTATGAAATATTATTATTAATCAATAGGTATACCATTGATATTTTGACCGTTTTGTACCTAAGATAGATCTACATCCTAATATAAATACTTTTTATTTTTTATTTTCAAATCTAATCCGTTTATTGACATCTTATAACATATAACTTACAGATACCTAATATTACATTCTATATTCAATTCATTATATTTTTTATTACAATTATATCAATATATTATGTATATATATATAATTATATACATATAATTTTAATTAATTATTTCAAGGTCTTATAATTATTAATGAACATATTGTGGTAAGGTGAGACTTTTGACGCCCGAACTAGTAATAAAACTGTGTTTCGTGTGCCGTAGCCCTCCGTTTATTAGATCACATTAAGAGATGAATTTTGTATAGATTGTTTAAATTATGACATGACATTTTATATAATATAGTAATATACTTATGTACTGGTTCAATAATAGTTCCTACATATTCCACAAAATTTTTCTCATTTTTGATCGACTATACATAGAAAACTAGGAGTCTTAATAACTGTTTTGGAATTCTAGAATTCGCTAGTGGCCGAGTGCTTACCACCCTCGACCACATAATTAATCACATAAAGTGGTCAAACGCAGTACCAATAAAAAACACAGGTATACAACACAGTTCACATAATATCGAATACAACATCACACTTCACACAAATACTTGTTATAAAGGCGAAAGTTTGTAAATTATGTGTGTTTGTCACTTCATCACGCTCAAACGGCTGATGAAATTTAGTATGGAGCTAACACCCTGGATTACCATAGGCTACTTTTTATCTCGGAATTCCCGCGGTTCCGTGACTTACGCGGGTAAAATCGCGGGGTGCAGCTAGTAGTAAAAAATAGAAAGCGTTAGGCTTTGTAGGTATGTTCGGTCGTGATTAAACTTTCTGCAGATCACAAGGCTGAAGATAGAACTTGACAAGACTCCTAGAGATTTCTCTTGGGGCGGTATCACCTTTGCAAAACAACCGGTCGCAGAAATAGCTCCAACTGAAAGAGCGGCGAGCATTTGACCACTATCTCACCAGTCCCCTGATTCAGAACTTATCGGTAACTTACCGAATCGATACGATTGGATAACTTTCTCTTTAAAAATACATTTTATCGTACGGTAACTGAGTATGGTTCTGAATCAGGGGGCTAAGGGAAAGTAAAGATGCGGCCGATGATGTAACATGCTTTCCTAGAAGTTACCTACCTATTTATCCACTCCAAAGGTGAACACCCAGAATGTACCGTTGGGGGAACAAAGATGCAGGCAATAAGTTCCACCCCTTTGCTGTGTTCGAATTGCCAAGTATAATAGCTAAGTAGGATAGCCCCACGCGATTCTTTTTCTTCTTCTTCTTCTTCGGCCCTCAAGGGTCCATTTTTGGACCTAGGCGATTACACGAGTTGATTCCCCCATGCCCGTTTTACCATCTAACAACAACACAAATTGTCAAACGTCATCCATAGATGGTTGACATACCTCCAGTTCGCTCGAAGCGTTTCGCTTCTACGTTTATCATCCATACTGCAAAGGAGTAGAACTCGTTACCCTCGTCTTTGTTCCCCGAATGGTATAAACTGGCAGTCTACAAGTAAAAAATGAATAGGTATATTCAAAGCAAGCATGCTACTGGACTTGAGTTCAAGTTCCCGGGGTCTATCTTATTAACGGCTTCACACACTGAAACTTACGTATAATATCCGTTATATACTGTCCTTGAACAAAAAATACAGAAATCAAACAATTATTATATAGACAAAAAGATTATTCACCCACGATCCCGGTTGAAATTTGGATATCAACTGATTTCGATAGCCTCCCGCACTTTTCGAGGAACAAAATATTTGTCCCTCCCTGTAAACGCATTCGATGTTTCAAACAGGGTACAACGGGACCCACACCGGCTGGTATACAATGTTATATCAAAAAGTGCTAAATATAGTAAAAACTGTGTAGGTATGTGCATAAAAAGATTCAACAAATTACCAAGTGACTTTAAAAATGTAAATAACACAAAATTTTAAAATAAATTGTATAAATGGCTACAAAGTAAATTAATGTGTGATGTGCGAGAATTAATTAATAAAAAAAAAAATTGCTATATTTTAACAATGTGACTTTGTATATTTGCATGCTACTAACCTATAGCAAAACATGAGTGCCTCACTAAAATTCTACTATTTAAGATCCTCATAACATGTTTTACGCAAATAAAGAATCTTTATCTTTATCTCGTCAGTACAGTGACTTTATCAAACCTTAGGCCAACCTTCAGCCTAGAGCAGGGGTCGGCAACCTTTTGAGTCGGAAGAGCCAAAAATTACAATTTACAAAAATTCAAAGTTTTATAGAGCCACAATTTTTTTTCTTGCCAACAATAATCCTTAATGGCAACAATAATACCTAATGCTATACTATAAGTATCGTATCTTTGGAGGATGTACTTTAGGAGGCTTGTTAATGGCTCGATAGAAATGGTGCCTAATCCTTGTAAATCGATTCAGAACATTTTTTCAATTGTTTTTTTCTCAATAAATAATATTTGCGTATGGAACTAAAGAGCCGCAGCTTCATATCCAAAGAGCCGCATGTGGCTCGCGAGCCGCAGGTTCCCGACCCCTGGCTTAGAGTCTGGGATATGGGCGTGTTCTGCTACCGCCGACCGGTTGGTGTCCAAATTCTTGACACTCCACTTGACACTGGTCGGAGTATTCACTTCGACACAATAATCATGCGATTAATAGCCGGTTAGAACCATAATTTTGAATAGCGATCGCGATAGTTTTTATTATCATTATGGGTCGAATGTATGATAGTTATATTAGACTAGTGATTCGCCCCGGCTTCGCCCGTGTGCAATTTCCGCTAGCGGACCCCTGCAGCGCCATCTGCCGGGCTATTTGTGAATCTAAAACATCCAGGGCATTCCAGGGCGCCACCCAAAGGCATACAAAAAAAATCATGCAAATCGGTCCAGCCGTTTAGGAGTTCAGTGACATACATACGTACAGTAGAATTATATTTTATAGACCAATTTCAGTTCTGTCAGTAATATCAAAAATTCTGGAAAAAATACTAAATAAAAGATTATTAAGCTTTTTAAATGAAAATGATATTTTGTCTGACAATCAATACGGTTTTAGAAGTGGTAGGTCTACAGAGGATGCCGTTTTAGAACTCACTAATACTGTTATTAAAAACATTGATAATAGAAATAAGACTATCGGCATTTTCTTGGACCTATCCAAAGCTTTTGATACTGTCTCCATCCCCATCCTCTTAGGCAAACTCGAGAGCATCGGTATAAGAGGTGTAGTTCACGACTTATTTCGAAGCTACCTTTTAAATCGTACGCAACAAGTTTCGATAGATGGCTACATAAGTGCTGAAGAAAGCCTTTGTGTGCCACAGGGTAGTGTTCTTGGACCTACCCTCTTCTTAATATACGTGAATGATTTATGTAAGCTTTCCCTTCCAAGTTGCAAGATTATTGCCTATGCTGATGATACGGCCTTACTTGTACACGGGCGAAACTGGCAAGAGGCCCGCGAACTATCAGAGAAAGCCTTACGAACTGTAATGATTTGGCTACGAAGTAATCTACTTACTCTTAACCTAAACAAAACACAATGCATTACTTTCGCTCCCAAAGTGTCCACACAACCATCATCTTCTTTCTCTATCCGTGCTCATGCATGTTCAGTAGATTCTTCCGACACCTGCAGCTGTATGACAATAAGCCGAACTACTTCTGTTAAATATTTGGGAGTCATAGTTGATAGCACTATGTCATGGAAGCAGCATATAGAATCAACGGTCTCTCGTGTTAGAAAATTGACGTTTGTATTTAAAAGCTTAAGATCTGTTCTCGATTTCAAATGCCTGAAAAATGTATACTATGCTTTAGCTCAATCAGTAATCTCCTATTGCATTACTGTTTGGGGCGGCACTGCGAAAACACATATGATCAGAGTGGAAAGAGCTCAGAGATGCGTACTTAAAGTTCTCTCTAAAAAATCTCGTCGCTTTCCTACGACAGAATTGTTCTCGCTCTGCCAGGTCCTTTCAGTGAGACAACTTTTTATTTTACAAACAGTCTTAAGGAAACATTCACAAGTTCATTATGATCCTCACTTTTAAATTACTAAACGTAGATCTGATAAAATATGTAAAATCGAACGTAGACGCACGGCAATCGCGAGTCGTCACTATTATTATATTAGTTCAAAACTTTATAACAGCCTTAATAAACAATTAGACATCTATTCCTTGCCAACTTATAAATTCAAAATGAAATGCGTCAAATGGTTGCAATCCCTGACTTACCAAGATACAGAAGATCTTATAAGAGTTTCAGAATAGCATACACACCCTCACACTCACACACTCTCACACACACATACACTACACCCTCACCACTACACACACACTCACGCATACCATATATATACGCATTCAAGGAAATGTAACTTAAATTTTATGTATTCTTAAAAAAAAAACAAAAAAAAAACTTGTTTTTGTATCTTATTATTTTGATATGTTAATGATGTTTCCGGAGGTGGGCGTTGCCATCTGCGACACAGTTTTATACTTCTGCAGGTGGCATCGTACTCTGTATTTTTCTAGTTTTAATGTGTTTATTGTACATAATAAAGACTTATTATTATTATTATTATATATAAAGATTAATTGATTTATCAAGGTATACAATTCAATGTGAGACGCGAAGTCAAAATATATAGGTATGTAAGATAAAGTATTATTACCATCTTTAGCGCTGCTAGCAACTATACATGCCACAATAATTTTTAAAAGCACAAATGTTTTTGACACCATATTTAACGCAGGATATAGGCACTACAGACTGCAACGCGTTTTGAGGTTCGCTACACTACACTAAGTGATTCATGTAAGTCCTTTCTACTTGTTTAACCTCATCTCAAAAACCGGTCCATCGCCGGTCACTCGCTCATAATTCAAAATATTAAAACTGTCACAGTATATATTATTAAACCGCCCGCTGGCGTAGTTGGTTATATGTCTGCCTTCTACGCTATGGGTACCGAGTTCATTCCTGGTGGAAAAACATTTTTTTTCCTAAGGACTGTTTCTAGAGAATCTCTACAGATACTTTAGGGAAATTGCGAGAAAAATCGGTTCTTAAAATTTTGGTTATACTTTATGTATACCCTCTTAATATTTTCTTTGCATCATTTAATAGCAATTTGTGATTTTGGGCCGAATCTTTAAATAGTTTGAGGATACGAAGTTATTCTCTTGTTTAGTTTAGATGCTATATGCCTCTGACAGACGGACGAACGGACAAAGTGCAGAAGCACCCAGACATAGAAACCTCGCATCATTCGGTCAATAAGGTGAATTCTAGATATTATAACTAATAATCATGATGTCTTCATAAAGGCTCCAAAAATCATCACTCGATGAGGTAGGGTTGACGACAACCGGCCCACGGTCTATATGTTTTTATGCATAATTTTTTTTCGTTAATCAATATTTAATCTGCTTGAATCTAAATAATTCTTGAATCCTCCTGAAAACGCATACAATTTCATCAAAATCGGTCTAGCCGTTTAGGAGTTCAGTCAGACACGTACGGAAGAATAATATAAGTAAAGATAGTTATTGTAGGTACTTATAGCAAACAATAAAAATCACGGATCACCGCTTTGTTACATTCAGCTAAAGAAATAAATGAAGTAATGTGCAGGTAGGCAAATAAAATTAAAATTAATAAAACTTCAAAAGTCCAAAATTATCGTAATTTTATTACACATACTTGAACATATAAAAAATATAAAAATACATAATTATTAAAAAATCTTTTAAAGTTTTCTGTAATATTCAATTCATTTATCAGACAAAGTCCACAGTGTTTATAAATTATAAAAAAAAAAAAATTTAATTCATATTAATAATATACTTTCTACCTACAAATAGTAAAAATGACATTTAGAAATACATATATACTTAATAATCTTAATTAAATGCATTTTTATTACGGAATATAAAATGCAATTTGTAAAAATGGCTTACTTTTGAGCACAGTAATTATTACTTAGAATTCCTATGAAATAGTTGAGCACGATTTAAATTACCAAGTTTAAAATCCTTTCAAAAAGCTTAATAAAAAATTATACATACTACTGACCTTTAACCAGTTCTAATAATTTATTACGGCAATTCATTAAAATAAATGAATAACTTTTTTCAGTTTTAAAAAGCAAAAAAAAAATGCATACCCATGAAACCCCTTACAATTATTTATTGTATTGGATTTCAATATATAATTACATAATAATTATACATTTTAACGCGGGCGAAGCCGCGGGTTACACATTATGCGCAAATAGAAATTGTAAGTAGATCTTAGTTTAACATTATCTATTATATTATTTTTCAATATAAATTCGATGTATTTGAGACATTTTAATCACAATTTCACTTATTACCTAGTTAGAAATCAAAGTCTATCTATAAATGCTAGTAACAAAAAGAAAGTTCTTCTATGTAGAAGATCGTTAGTAGCTACTAGAAAAAGGATGATGCCCGGGTATAAAAAAATCTAATCAATCCGGCATCATGTACCAACAGATCTTAGGATCAGTTGAGAACAATAATAGATAATTTATTTTGGTTCCAACCGATCTTATGATCTGTTGAGAACAATAATATATAATTTATTTTAGTTGCAACAGATCTTGAGATCAGATGGAAACAACAGTTATGATCGGTTAATGTGAAAATCTGATACTATGATCCGATGGGTAGTACCCGTTAGATTTATTTATCAAATAATTGAAACGCAAGCAAAGCTTAAAAAAACCGACTTCATCGCTTATATTTCGGTTTTGACTTGACCGATTTCGATAAAATTTATATGGGACCACCTCTGAAGTATACTCTACCAAACAAAAAAATCATCACACTCGATTCATAATTGGCGGAGATATCGAGTAACATACATACAAAAAAAACGTACAGTCGAATTGAGAACCTCCTTTTTTGAAGTCGGTTGAAAATACATATACATGTTTTTTTTTATAATTTAACAAATTAATAGAAATTGACAAAGATAGTGAGCGTCAAAGTTCGGAAGCATTATTAGTATACTTAGTATTCACACTCCCTCTACCTCTCTACTGAGTATTTATTTAGTGGAAGCATATATTTATTTATATTAATTCATATGTTTATATTCATTTCGTAGGCACTGTTCTGAATGAAACTTCTTATGAACGTAGAACAATTACGTCCTATTACTTTGCGTCATTCCTCTCTATCCAAACAAATCCAAAGGTTGTCAGTAGAGAGGTAGAGGGAGTGTGAATACACACACCCTCTCTACCTCTCTACTAAGTATTCATTTACTAAAATTAAATGAATACTCAGTATACTCAGTACACTTTATACATGTTATAACAATAAACAGGGGCTACTCACATATAGCTACGTTTCTTGTAATACGCTATACATATTTCGCTAAGAACTATCGTCAGATCTATTCTTATATCAAAGAATCTTTAGATAGATAACTCTTTATTGTGCACCACAAATAAAGGAAAATACATTGAAGACCTTAAAACCAACTTAGGCTAGTACAATAGGCGATCTTGTCGCTTAAAGCGATCTGTTCCAGACAACCTTTGGATGGAGAGGAGTTAGCAAAATAATTTGTGACTCAGTTGTACCACATAGTTACAAATTTTATAATAATGAATTAAGATACTAAACAAAATAGAATTACTATTTATATACTAAACTTTAGTTAAAGATTCCTGCACACAGAAGCTCTTTTTATGACAGATCTTTTACTGTCGAAGCCGTTCGGCTGTGGAATGATCTTCCAGTTGAAATAACAATGGCGCAATCCCTACATATTTTTAAGAATCAAGTTAAGGCACACTATATTTCATTTTAAATAATGTTGTACCTATTCTTTAATTTGTCTAAGTTACTGATACATTTCCTTTGCTTTCTATTATATTTTGTTTATATTTCTACTTTAAAATAAAGTACTCGGATGACCGGGATTTGCTCAATTTATTTCTCACAATTTTTGCGTTTTCTAAAAATTTCACCTAGCTAGATCGATTTATCGCCTCGCATATTAATATCATGAAAATCGTTGAAGCCGTTTCCGAGATTCATATATATACAAGAATTGCTCGTTTAAAGGTAGGATAGACAAATGTATTGTTTGTTTAAGTGAGTATTGTTTATATAAAACATATATTATAGTATTTATTTAGGTATATGTAAATTTATAATTGATATGTTACATATATATTCATTTCATATGTACTGTTTAGAATGAAACTTTTTATGAACGTAGAACAATGACGTCATATTACTTTGCGTCATTCCTCTCCATCCAAAAGTTGTCTGCTTCTGCCTATTGTTACACTTTTATAAATATTGTGTTATAAATTGTACAATTAGTGTTCGTTGTTATTTAAGGTATACAGTAAAGAGTATATCTATCTATTTATTTATCTATCTTATTTTAGAAATAAAAGGAACAGGTAGGTATACCTACCAAATATAGAGCTATATTTACTAAATTTGGACATACCGTTGTTATTTACGTTTTACAATAATAAGTAGAGTAGAACCATTCTAAATGTGCCCCTCCACATAAAATGTCACACATTTGATACTCGATCGTTTGACAAATTTTGTGGAGGGGAGTTCACATTTAAAATGGTTCTTCTCCACTTATTATATGTACTGTACATTTTTGAACGTAAATCGGAATAGTACTTATTAATAGAGAGCGTGAAATACTTAATAATTTAGAGCGTTTAGAGCAATAGGAAATGTAAAGATGCAAGTTCAAACCGCGCTTGAAGCGATGTTTCTCATTTCTACTACCAATTTATACTTCAGTGAAATCGCAAAATCGTTGGAATCGTGTACTAAGTACAAGACTTGAGTTAAGCAAGGTCTAAGGACAAGTATCACGGCAAGATAACTTGCTATTACATACATTACATACATAAAAATATATGGAAGAATACACGATATCTTCGGCAGGCTTGGATCACTCAAAGCTTTATAAGCACAGCTATGGCTACGCATTTGGCTCGAACGGACGGCGTGCGGCAGTACACAGGCGCGGTTACCTCCCGTAGTGGAGCCTGCGCCCGCGTCCCCGCACGCTTGTTTTTTCATCTGTTCGTTCCAAATGCGTTGTGTGGCGCATTTACATCCTAAATGGTAACTTTATTAATAACTAGCAGTGCCCCGCGGCTTCGCTCGCGTTAATGAAGTTAAAATGTAGCCTATGTGTTATTCCGGATCCTAAACTATCTACATTTAAAATTTCATCAAAATCGGTTACGGAGATACGTGGTAACAAACATTCACATACACACAAACTTTTGCAGTTATAATATTAGCAGGATAATGAAACGAAAGCAAAGCTTCAAAAAAAACAACTTCACCGCTTTATCTTCGGAATTTGATCAGATCTGATGTAGTAAATGCGCTTTATTGAAGATATTTCAATAACTACTGATCAGATCTTGATCAAATTTAAATGGGACAAATTGGAAAGCAAAATCTTTTAAACAAAAAAAAATCAAAATCGGTTGAAGAAGTTATGAGGTAAAAAAATACAGTCGACTTGAGTACCTCCTCCTTTTTTGTGAAGTCTATAGAAAAAATAAAATGTTCACTGCATTTCTATTGTTGTTTTGTTTTAATTTGATGTGCATCTGTGTGCGTATAGCGTCATGACAAGCGAAATTCGTAGGACATAGGGTGCTTTACCCGTTTTGTACGCGACATTACGTCCATGTTAAGAATAGAATAGTTGAACTTATGCGCCATTAGAGTAGGCTATGCTGGAGATCCAGTCGATGTATCTCGAGACTCGTGTGTAGACGCCGGGGATTGCGGAGCCGCAGCCACGGCCGAATGACGTCACGCCTACCAGTCGGTACAGCCCCGACGGTTCGCTGCCTAGGAGCGGTCCCCCGGAATCACCCTGGAACAATTACCAAGTCGAACCTGGAGTGTTGTAGCGAGAAAATTCCGTGAAAGTGAAAACAATAAGTATAAAAATTTATTTCAAATGAAATGGAATGTGGCTCACGCACCGTTACTATAGTTCTTGAGATTTTATACACATTTATATAAAAACATAAAAATAAACGCTTTCGCACTCAAAGGCTTGACTAAGTTCGATGACTTGTGTCGTGGGCGCCGGAAACATTCACATCACACACACAATCACAGCACACCAGAAAAACATATTTTTCGCGGTGAGAAAACTTGTTTCAGCCGGGAATCGAACCCGATACCCCTGCTTAGAAGGCGAACGCCACCCAACAAAGCCAACGAGCAGTTCAAGTACTACTTTTTTTTTTATTTTTATGTCAGATAGGTAAGCATTTGGCCGCTATCTCACCTGATGGAAAGTGATGATGCGGCCGAAGATGAAGCATGCTTACCTAGAAGATACCTATTCACTCTAGACTTGAAGAATCCCAGATTATACTTTTTTTTTTTTTATTTGTGACAGGCTACTGTTTGACCACTATCTCACCTGATGGGAAGTGACGATGTGATCGAAGCTGGTAAACACACTAGACCTGGAATACGCAGGCTCTCAAGGATAACTGCCGGAACACCGTATTTGGCTTGGCGGCAGACTTTCAACTTGATGGTGGTAAGCTACTTTGGTAGCAAGCCAGGCGAGCAACTCACAAAATGCTCTGCCACCTCTCAAATGTCACCTGATTAGCACCACCCGGGGACCACGATACTGTTCAGGGAACAAAGACGCGGGCTACTTTTAAAAAGATTTTTAAATCAAGCTTTTACCAATTGTAAACAAAAAAGGACTAAAAAGTTACATACCCAGAGAACTTGTCAAAACGAATCGAACAAGCCCAAACTCAATGGGTATATCTTGTTTAGTTCAGAAGCACCTATGGCCATCTTCCGTCTCCCAGCTCCATGGTACCATATCATTGTATTGTCACCGATGATACATAAGTACACCAAATTTGAGTCCAATCAGACATCGGGAAGTGGGTCTAATTTAGCTTGCAAGAATTGATAACAGACCGACAGACAACGGGACAGGTGAATCTAAATATAAGCTTGTAATTAAACTATCAAGTGAAACTACAGGAGAATTAAGATTAAGATATTTAACATCTAATATCTCAGGATGACGAAAGCAGTGCTTTACCGAGCAGGATTTTGACCTAGGTTCAAAACTCTGGGTGGCACAGAACTGCGATATGCAAGTGTGACGCTTACCCTCAGGCGAGAGACTAGCTAGTTTCAATTAAATTACCATAAAAAAAAATTGATAATTAAACGCAAGCCAAATATAAGCTACTTAAAAAAAACCGACTTCACCGCTTTATCTTCGGAGCTTTGATCAGATTTTTTTTTTCACATAAACGCTTTCACACTCACAGCCCCACACTAAGTTCAATGACTTGTGTCGTGAGTGCCGGAAACATACACATCACACACACAATCACAACCAGAACCAGAAACACAAATTTTCCTTGGGGAGAAAACTTGTGTTCCCGACTTACCCAACTTAGCCAACGGGCAGTTCATTATTAAATTAGATGTACTAAACACGCATTATCCTACTAATATTATAAATGCGTTTTTGTGTGTGTAAGAGTGTAAGTATGTTTGTTCCCTCTTCACGCTATAACGGCTGAACAGATTTGGATGACATTTGGAATGTACATAGATTATACCTAGGATTAACACATCTAGGTTACTTTTTAACTTGATAATAGCGGGCGAAGCCGCGGGGCACAGCTAGTTGAAGATATTTCAAGAACTACTGATCAGATCTTGATCAAATTTAAGTGTGAAGTCGGTAGAAAAAAATGCATACAAACTCGACGCCATTTTTTTCAATTTCGCTGCAAAACCAAGTATAAAATTGTTACCTGACACGTGTCTCTCAAGCCTTTCGGGTCGCCTGCGCACATTTGCTCGTCCCGAATGCCGTTCGGCAGTTTCCGCCAGGCGGTGTAAGATTCGTCGCATGTGGCAATGTTCACTACAGTCACATTGGCCTTTAGAAGGAGGTTGCTGCGATCGCTACCTGCCGAACAACTTTACCATTAAATTTTCTTAAATTTAGATGACCTATGTCACAGAATACCTCATTATGTTCCAAATCTCAGCCTAACAGGTTATACAATTTTGGAGTGATTTAGTAATTAACATCTCAACTTTTTGGCATTTATATTTTAGTTGGATTGGAAGTTAGCTTTGAAAAAGCTGTTGTCGGTGATGAGCGGAACTATCTTTCTTATATTCTTTATTGTACACAAAATAATAAACAATTTTACAATAAGGCCATAACAAAAGATGTACAAAGGCGAGCTTAACCCTTCACAGAGTTTTTTCCAGCAAACCCTATAAGTAGGATATAATTTATAGGAGCGAGTAGGTTGTTGTATACATATAAATATGATAACAATACAAGTTACTAAAATATGTTACAAATATACGTTAAAATTGTTAATAATAATAGACAAGATATAAAATATAAATAGATAAATATAATAAAGTAAGAATAAATACCAATATCAATAAATATCATCTATATATATATCTTTATGTATCTTTTTTATCTCTGACTACCGATGAACTTCGTACCACCAAATCCTATGTTATTGATTGTTCGGCTGTTTAATTGGGTTTTCTTAATACGTATTTTTCCTATTTTCAACCACAAAAGTACAGACGCAAACAGAGGAAGTCATATTTTTTGTGCAAAACACAAAAGTAAAAATTGTGTTTTGGTTTGTTCTCGTCTGTATTTGTGTGGTTTAAATCGGTCGAAACTTTCGAGACTAACGGCAATAGATTAGATTAAAAAATATATATAATAATAACAACGGAATTTTCGCATTTATATTTTTTTACTATTTATTTTTTTATTTATTCGTTTGAAGTTGGATTGGAAGATGGAATTTTGATGGAAGTTAGATTGGGCTGGTTTACTATATAAGTATACTTACGAGAATTGTTGGTTTTGCCCCATCCAGTGATAACGAGTGGTGAAGTTGGAATGTCAGTACTCGTATCCAAGCAAATAGCATTAAGCAAGCTTGAGAAACTCAAAGACTTGTTCAACCTGAAAGCACAGAATTGATATAAATAATAAGTATAAGTACGTTTAAATGATAAACGACTCTATTCTCAACGTAATAGAGTACGATCGCAGCGACTATGTTACTTCAAATTTCTTCACCTACCCTCCAGAAGGAATCCTTACTCTTCCCCATTTTTTATGAAGAATGGACTTTACTTGTGAACCCATTTTATGAATGAAAATAGTGAGAATAATTTAAAACGCAAGCAAAGCTCAAAAATCCCACTTCACCGCTTTTCGGAACCCTTTGATCGGATTAAATACGTATTATTGAGGGTATATATAAATAAAAGTATTAAATATATTAAATCGTTAATTATTGGATAACTGAATTCACAATCTCTCCTTATGTTATTTTACTGATATAACCAGAAATAACTACTTTTATTTTTGCCCAATAGAGCTGTCCATTGGGCAAAACTACTTTGATAGTTATTTCAGTCAAAAGTAGTATTGTCGAAAACTTACGATCAGAAGTACTTTCTACCGACTTCACAAAAAAGGAGAGGTACTCAATTTGACTGTATTTTTTTTTTCATTATTTCCTATTATCTTCTTTCCACGTGAACCGATTTTGTTTTTTTTTGTTTAAAATCTGTTTCTTTTTTCATTGGTCCCATTTAAATTTGGTCAGGATCTAATTAGTAGTTTTTGAGTTACCGTCACAAATGTGTGTTTAATTCATTTAATCTGATCAAGTTCCGAAGATAAAGCGGTGAAATCGGTTTTTTTTAAAGCTTTGCTTGCGTTTAATTATTTTAAATGGGTAGTTAAAGTTGTGACTGGTTAAGAGTTTTGACTGCAATATATATATATACACTGTGAGTATGAATATACATATTATATATATATAGATAAAGAATTGTGGGTACCTCAGTAGTGCCAAGTCGTGGTACTTCTCGCGCCGTGTATATCTCGGGTGCGTCAGGATCTGGGCAATGCCGACGTCACTGTCCGCGTTCCATTCATTACTACCTATCTCTATCTCACCCGCGCGGACTATTGTTGGCGGAAACCTGCAAACAATTGGTATATTGGTAACTAAGGGTTGTATCTAAGCCATCTCTTACTACTGACATAATATTTATATTTAATACCTTTCAACGAGCAATTCTTGTATACATGTATATATACAATCTGAATCTCGGACCCAACGATTTTGATGAAATTTAGTATGCGTTGTATGGAGTTTCGGGGGCGATAAATCGATCTAGCTTGGTCTCATGTTTAGAAAACGTTGTATTATCCGTGTTTTCAGACAATAAAAAACTGCTAAAATATCATTAGAATACGAAGGTAAATTTCGCCACTATTTACAAGCTTGTCTTTAAAAAAGTTTTTAACAAGTAACTTACACTTTACAGTCCATTGATTTTTGTATGGAAACCGTACTCTAACGTACCACCTTAAGCAATGAAGCACTCGTAACTTATTGACAAGGTTGAGCAATGTTCAGTAAGACCAGTGCTTGGATGGGTCACTGGTGGAGAGTCAGGGAACCTCTCCATCGGCTTGCACGGCTCCACACGTCTGGGGGGTGGCCTTGGTGAGCAAGGTCACCCCTCCAAGGGCGCAGTGGCCCGGTTTGCATCCGGGCCTACCGCCGGGGCAAGATAGTGACTGCTAGCGCGACCCTATCTTGCCCCACCTCGGCGAGGGACTGCTCACGGGGGGGTTTTTAGTGGGTTCGAGCCCCACATACCCCCTTCCTTCACCCTGGGAGGGAAGGGAAGAGGTAGGCATTTTCCCCCATATAAAAAAAAAGTGCTTGGATGGGTGACTGTTTAGTTGGATTTTCAATTGAGTGTCACCGTGCTTCGGAGGGCACACTAAGCTGTCGGTCCCGGTTGTTAGTCGTAAGACAACAGTCGTCAAGTCATTTCGTATGTCTGAAAACTCCTGGACTGCCCACTTGTCTATACGGCAAGATAGAAGTAAGCAACAAATCAAAGTGGCAAACAATGTAATTTACTGTTTATATGAGAAAACCGGGTCTCTTCACGGTTTTATTTTCCATTATTTTAAATAAGAGTCTCTCGTGCCCACGGCCGGTGCAACCCTGCCGAAACGTCGAGGTATTTTTTTAATTTATTTTGTTCCGCCTGTTGTTTTCCTCCAACACAAATTGGAGACCTTTTTAAAGCGGGTTTTGATTTTTTTTACTCACTTTTTATTTTAATTTTAAAGTTGTTTTTTCCTTTTCTTTAATATACTTTTTTTATATATTATTCTGGATAACATTATGCTTCTAAAATATAAATTAAAATTTGCCTTCCAAACGTCGAGGTTAGTCAAAATAATGCTATTTTGAAAATAAAAGCGCGATAGACTCGGTTTCCTCATATAAAAATGACTGAAGTTCGCGAAAGTTTAAAAAATTCTAATTTAATTTACTGGTCTAATGTGTCCACGCAGTGCGCAGCTGTCAAAACGAAAGTTTCTGTCAGAACGGAGCCACCGCAGTCGAACTCGAAGCCCTTGTTATTTCGTCTGTCGTATCCTAACGCCACCTGAAAGCAATATTTAAATACTTATTCATAGATGAACTTACAAACGCATTCACACTCACAGCCCCACACTGTGTTCAACGACTTATGTCGTGGGTGCCTGAAATATTCACATCACACACAATCACACCCAGAACCAGAAACACACATTTCTAGGGGGGAGTAAACTTGAAATGCACTATGAAACAATAATTACTTAAGCAAAGCTTCAAGAAAACCGACTTCACCGCTTTATCTTCAGAACCTTGATCAGATTAAACACGCATTATTGACGATAACTCAAAAACTACTGATCAGATACTGATCAAATTTAAATAGGACCAATGGGAAAGCAACAGCTTTCAAACAAAAACAAATCAAAATCGGTTCACGTGGAAAGAAGTTAGTTATAGAAGTTTCTAATATCATTAGCAGATTTATTTATCGCAATTGATTTTACTATTCATCGTTTGGTCAAAATTGGTGAATCCATTTCTCAATAACGACGTCGACAATTAATTTTTCAAAATTTAAATATATATTATGTGTATTGTTTCATAATAATATGTTTTATCAGTCAATAAATAATACATCCAATAGGATACGTCAACTTGTGCCCCCTCGCCCAAACGTGCCCATCAAGATAGCCGCGTTCCCACGCCGCTGTATAGCGAAAGAAGTCTGTTGCCCGAGGTATTCGCCTGACCTCGGGTCTCGTATATATATATACTAGCTTTTGCCCGCGGCTTCGCTCGCGTTAAGAAGTACAACAAACTTTCATCCCCTATTTTATCCCCTTAGGGGTAGAATTAATCAAAATCCTTTCTTAGCGGATGCCTACGTCATAACATCTACCTGCATGCCAAATTTCAGCCCGATCCGTCCAGTGGTTTGGGCTGTGCGTTGATAGATCACTATGTCAGTCAGTCAGTCACCTTTGAGTTATATATATTTATATATATATATATATATATATATATATATATATATAGATATCCCTTTACGTGTAAATGTTGATCTGACGCGACTTCACGCGAGCACTTTGTTGATCCAAAAATTCATGTTGATCCGGCGCCTTTTGTTGATCCAATATGCATCTTTGGTTACTAATGTGGCTCCGACCGGATCAACATCTACACTCACGGGACTGCTTACTGGCGTTCGCCGAAGTTGATCCGATATACAAATCCACCTTGCGATAGTTACGGAAAACGTTGATCCGATTCAAATAAGCCAATCAGAGCACAGCAAACGATAAGATTGGCTGAAAGCAGCCGCGACGTTGCCGTTTCGTATCTTTGTCCGTCACAAGCTACAGATTGAACGGATAACTTAACAATTCGACAACGCCACGACTTGTACCGAATTTATGGTGGTCAAATTGAATGCCAGCCCATATGAAAATAAATATGAACTAGAAATAACTACACATAAATGTAGTCGAGGAGCTTGGTACGATACCACCACCACCTCCACTGCTTCCGCCTCCACCTCCATCATGCACAGACTCTGCTCTCCACCTCCACCACTGTCTTCACCAACGGAGACAGTGGTGGAGATGGTGGAGGTTGAAGGATGGTTGGTGATGGTGGAGGTGGAGGCAGCGGAGGTAGTGGTGGATGCACTGGAGTGCAGTGCAGTAGGGGGAACGCGTGAGGACAAGCGGGGCTGTTGTGAACTGCTCGTTGGCTTGGTTGGGTGGCGTTTGCCTTCTATGCAGGGGCTTAGAAGGCAAACGCCACCCAACTATCGGGTTCGATTCCCGGCGGGAACACAAGTTTTCTCCCCAAGGAAAATTTGTGTTTCTGGTTCTGGTTGTATTTGTGTGTGTGATGTGAATGTTGCCGGCACCCACGACACAAGTCATCGAACTTAGTGTGGGGCTGTGATTGTGAAAGCGTTTAAAGCGTTTTATTCGATGCGGTCTTAATCCTAATCCGGTCTCCCGGTCTAAATCACATTATCACGTATCCATTACAGCTACGAAACTTTGTGCAAGTGTTATATTATTTTTATTGAGCTGGAATCTTAAATATTATTTTGATTGAGCTGGAATCAAAACTTCTGAAATTTTGTAAATAGGTATGTAGGTATGTTTGGTCTTTTTAGGTACTTACTAAAATAAAATAAATAAATATCCTGGACATATCACACTTATGTAGTCCCTGATCTCAAACTAGGCAAAGCCTACTGTACTAGGAATGGAGGCCTGAGAAATACATAGATAATTAGGTAGTTGTTTAAGACCAAGACACAAAGCAAATATTCGTGTTCGTCACACAAATGTTTGCCATGGTTATAAATCGAACCCACGACCTCAGGATTCGCATTCAGAGCTACCATAGAGTGAGACTGACCACAGAGCCAAAAGGCCAATCAAATTGTTGGTTATCTATTTTTATTATTCTGATTCAGCTTCTGGCAGGCAGCACTGGTGAAATGATGGCGTTTTTGCTGGTCCTTTTGTTATTTGAAACGCATAGTAAGTAGGTACTACGTACACATACTTAAACACAATCACAACTCTTTTTTCGTCCGAGGTTAAAAACTTTTAGCTAGGTACTAGGTATTTAAGCAAGTCCTTATTAAAGTCAATATCTATTTATTACCATATGTATCGATTATGAATGAGGTAGCGCGTTACCACCAAATATGGATATGGTTAATAAAATACTCACCATCATCTTCTGATTTGTCCATGACAAATGAACAAAATAACACAAATTCGCTCGTAACTAACGCATCTTTCTTACCTTATTACTCTAACGAAGTAGTCTACTAGGTTCTCTATCACACGCAGAATGCGACGTTGCCGCTTTTTGTTCGAGTACCTATTAGTCAAATTTGGCTCCGGATCCACTTAGTCTAAGTAAATGTCGCAAATAAGTTAAATATACACTGGATCTAAGAAATCATATTCAGTATGATTTTTTCGACCGTTGATGGATCAACAAATGTTGGTCGAATCGTTGACGAGCATGTTGAAAACCTGTTAGTGCAGATCCACCGACGTCACACGCGCATTAAGGACGGATCAAAGTATATCAGTTTGCGCGACGCGGAGCTGAGTAAACAAGTAAAATAGGCGGATCAACAATTGTTCTAACTTCTCACTGGATCAGCATTTACCGTTAAAGGTTGATTATATATATATATATATATATATATATATATATATTAATTATGTGCTAGGGGCGCATAGTAGGCAACTTTATCTAGAAGTTTCCAGTGAAATTACAGGGCTTAAAGAGATTTATCATCAAATTTCTCAGGGTGACGAGACGAAGTTCAGAACTCTGGGTGGCACTGAACTGTAACTATACGCAAGCGTTTACCATCAGGCGAGACTTCTTCGTTTCATCCCTCAATTAAAAATAAAGTTAGAATTTTAGCAATAGATAACATAGAACTGAAAATAAAGTCAAAACAAAACTATATAATCAATAAATACCATATGGGGAAATTCGCCCGGCGAAGCCGTTTCGCCGCCAATAATATTGTAACTTAGGGGTTCTATGTTCTTAGCACGTATTTTCTGACATTCTGAAAATAGAAAAGATTTAATTCAAGCTATGAACATTGTTAGAGCTTTCACACACTATAAAATAGAAAAAAAACCATAGTGATAAATTTAGAAAAGAAAAATTATCGCTTGAGGCGGGATTTGAACCCGCGGCCATAGGGTGTCATGCCCTATTGCTCTAACCGCTGAGCTACTCAAGTCCCGCCTGAAGCGACGAAATAACCTTTCTTTTGGTTATTAACGTCTTACGGGGACGTGTGAGGTCATCTACCGAAACAGTTTATAGAAACTACTACAGCCTACGAGTCTAACATTGCAGAGCTACACGTTGTGTTGATAACGTCCACCCAAATCAATTGATTTTATTTATATAGCATTAGCCATGCTAGGCAGAACTATAGTGATAAATTTAGAAAGGAAAGATTATCGCTTGAGGCGGGATTTGAACCCGCGGCCATAGGGTGTCATGCCCTATTGCTCTAACCGCTGAGCTACTCAAGTCCCGCCTGAAGCGACGAAATTAACCTTTCCATATTATTTAAAAAAAACCCTTTATTCTTTTGCTATTCTAGTACATCTAATATATAAAATTCTCGTGTCACAGTTTTCGTTGCTATACTCCTCCGAAACAGCTTGACCGATTTTGATGAAATTTTTTGTGCTTATCCGGTATCTATGAGAATCGGCCAACATCTATTTTTCATCATCATCATCATCATCACTTTTTATCATTATCAACGCGGGTGAAACCGCAGGGCGCAGCTAGTTATATCTAATATACTAAATTCTCGTGTGTGTTACCAAACTCCTCCGAAACGGCTTGACCGATTTTTATAAAAAATTGTGTACATATCGGGTATGCCTGAGAATCGGTCAACATATATTTTTCATACCCCTAAATGTTAAGAGTGGTCCAAGCAAAAAAAAATTATTTAATTTTTTGGACAACATTTTCTGTTTTTATTTTTTATGATTCAGCATGAAATAATGTATATGGCAAAACAACGTTTGCTGGGTCAGCTAGTTTTTTATATAATTGCATATGTCACTAAATAGCAGTAGTCGCTGCGGCGTAGGCCTACCCTAAATTCTTCCATACGTCCCTTTCTCTTGCCGTCCTCATCCACTCCAGTCCACATCGTTGCGTAAAAATATCCCTCCATCTCATTTTCGTTCTTCCTTGTTTCCGTTTTCCTTCCCGTGGAACACATTCTGTCGCCCGTTTTGTCCACCTATCATTTTCCAGTCTACAGACATGCCATGACAACTTCCATTTTAGTTGTCTTACTTTCACTTTAAGTCTGCTATCTTCGTTTTTTTCCTTTGAGTTATGTTTCAAATTTGATCCGATATTTTATATATCTATATCACACACTATGCAGAGCGGCAAACGCGATTGCGGTGAACGCGGAGCTAACGTTTTAACGTTTGTTGTAACTAGTTTAAGCAAAAACGTGACAGAAAACGCGACGTATTCAGCTATGGTGAAAAGCCAAGTGTCCCAACGTAAAAGGCGGAGTTTTGCCGCGAAAATAAAGAAGGCTTTCGTAATATTTGCCAAAACTCAGTATTTTTTGTGTCATAATTGTGGATTATTATGAGGGTTTATTTCTTATGTCAAAAAAATCACATTGAATTTGGGAACTCTGTTTTTTCTCATCTTAATAAAGGATATGATAGAGAAAAGAAGTTTGAAACATCCTTGTATTAATGTCCCTATAGTTAGTTGAAAACATTTTCAAAAACACACGTACATAGGTATTTATTAAAAATATCGAATTGTGCGAGCGAGAGAGAAGACAAAAGGAATAAACCATCTTAACAGTTAATACTTAGTGAACGTGCATGAGTGGTAGGTAAATCATACAAAGTTGTAAAACGTGATTCAATCCAAAATTATAATAGAAGTTCTAATAAAGTTTCTACCACTTTATTAGGGCATAACTTGACTATGACTGGACCCTGACTTAGACTTGTGACTAGGACGTCTATTATGAAATATATATAATACACTTCAAAAATGTTATTATTTGACGTTTTAAAGAAGAGCATGCATAAAAATACTCATGAATGTAGGAAAGCGAAATATGTGAGTATAGGTACTAAAAAAAAACAACGGGTTGCACTCCGGGAGTGCCGGCAGAAGTGAAAACATGACGTGAAGTGATGAACATTGACGTTATAAACAGCAGGAGCAGGCATACATTTACGCCGCGCGTTAGAAAGAGAAGGAAGAAGGGATATTACTTCCTCTTCTTCGTCTTACGAATTTTCGATCAGGTCACGTGTCCTGACGCGAGTTTATCATTTTTTACCCATCCCAAAAAGTGCACAACGCCGCTAAAGAAATTACTTCAATAATATCCCGTGTGCCAGTACTCTTTGTTACTACCTTGAATATAGTTATCAGTTCTCACGAAATCTTGAGAGACAATTATCAACCAACTTCACGGTGTCGGTTTTAGATGTCGGTGTGCGCGCTATCGTAAAGATTCACTCTCATCATTTTTCCCATACGCGCCAAAAGAAGCATAACTTTTATAACTCAATGATTGCTTGAACTACAATACAGTTGGCCTCAATTGTTTATTGATACTTTTAACATATTAATTAGGAAAGGAGGTTAGTATCAGATGGTTGATCATTAAGTTTCAATAGGATGATTGACAATTAATTGTACGAACTAATCTCAAGTTTTTGCCGCGAAAGTGAAAAAATGGCGTTGTTGATTTTGTACAATTTTCCAAAACCTGTGATCCTTCAAGTGTTAATGTGTTATACTGGTAGATAACTAACCGTTAATACTTAGTAAATGTGCATAAGTGTAGGTAAATCATTCAAAGTTGAAAAACGTGATTTTCGCCTTCGCTCCAAAACTCCAATAGAAGTTCTAGAAAAGTTTGTACCACTTTACCAGGGCATGCCTTGACTATAACTGGACCTTGACTCTTTTTCTTGACTTTGACTTGTGACTAGGCTCTAAATAAAAAAAAAATGCTTGAAATACATTGTTACTTGACACTGGCTAAATGTACAAGATTGCGAAGCCCATTCTATAATCCAGCAATCCTCAGATTACATGAAGGTCGAAAACATAAACAGATACAAACACATATTTGTTTATTTAAATGTATCCAATTTAAAGATCATAATTATTATTAAACTTGATTGATCATAAAGTGGCTCACCTCTATCAGCTATGCTCTTCGCACTTTCTGCACTAGTCGACCTTTCAGTTGAACCTAAAAAGATGATATGAACATGTTATAATAGCAATCTTAGTAGTACCGTAAGATGACTACACGACAATAGTTCCACACTCACAGACTAATTTCAATGGAGTTTTGCCGCGAAAGTGAAAAAACGGCTATGTTGATTTTGTATAATTTTTTTATTATTCATTTTTTATGTTGAATAGGCAAGCATTTGACCACTATCTCATCTGATTGAAAGTGATGATGCGGCAGAAGATGTAGCATGCTTGCCCACTATTCACTCTTGACTTGAAGACTCCCAGATTATACCGTTCGGAAAACAAAGACGAGGGCAATGACCTACAAAGACTAATTTAAAAGACTACCCTGAGGTATTACCATTTACCACAGAGAATATATCTCATGGCGTTACTCCACGGGTTATTTCCTTCATTAAGTAAATATTGACTAAATAACAATACGTGAATCATCAGTAAATCATCGTTTATTTACCACTAGCTGCGCCCCGCGGCTTTGCCCGCGTAAGTCCCGGACCAGCCAGAATAAAAAAAGTAGCCTATGTCCTTTCTCAGGCTCTAGACTATCTGTGCACCAAATTTCGTTTAATTCGGTTCAGTAGTTTTAGCGTGAAAGCGTAACAGACAGACAGACAGAGTTACTTTCGGATTTATAATATAAGGTTAAAGGTTAATAAATAACCATAATATAACATTGAGCGTTATAATAGGTAAGTCATACGTTTACAAAAGAAAAAGCACTTGCAAATAAAATTTACAGTTCAAATTCTTCCACATAATAAACCAAGCTAGGTACCTTTAAGCATATTATTCAACAAATTTCCAAACAATTAATTATCCTTTTTATTAACTTGCAAGACGACAAAGTACAAAGTGAAAATTACTTACGGGTTAATTACCCACCAGTTAGCACGAAACACAATGTTTCGTAGCATTATTCATATGTATTTATGGTACCTACCTAAGATAATATATACGAGTTTAAAAAACGAATAATCGACTTCAATCGCTAATATCTTCGAAACGATTAATCAGATCTTAATCAAATTTTGATTGGATCACCTGAGAATTCATCGAGTCATCGAGTAATCGGGGAACATGCACAAAAAAAAGATTCTACGAATTAAGAACCTCCACCTTTTTTTGAAGTAGGTTAATAAACCGTCCGACCCTAAGGCTGGAGGTAAATGGTTAAACTTCGTTAACAAAACTACACTTCGAACTACCCGTTGGCTTAGGTTCGCGTCCGCCTTCTAAGCAGTGTTATCGGGTTCTTTTCCCGGTGGGAACACAAGTTTTTTCCCCAAGGGAAATTTGTATTTCTTGTTCTCGGTGTGTTTGCGAGTGTGATGTGAATGTTTCAGGCAGCCACGGTGACCCATGGCACAAGTCATTGAACTTATCATGGGGATGTGACTGTGAAAGCGTTTATGTTTATGTCATTTATGCGAGTCTGGCGCGGGTACTGCCTTTGCCAAACAGCGGCCATGCTTATTCATACTACACATTGCTAGAGAGTAAAAGATTAAAAAAAAAGAAAAGTAGTTTGGGAGTGTTCCCGCTAGGAATCGAACCCCAGCTTAAAAGGCGAACGCTCACCCAACTAAACCAACGGGCAGTTAAAAATGAAGTGATGCAGTGATACTTTAGTGATACTTTGTTCATACCAAATTTAGGTGTCGTGGGCGGACAGCAGACAATCTCCATATTTCCGCTGAAGCCACATCTATGGAAATTATGTCGCCTTTTGTTTCTTAATTCACTGAAAAACAAAAGATTAATTAGAAAAATCGTATTTATATAAGGAAAACTAGTTAGTGTAAATGATCGAGCGGAGTGAGATCTCTAGGTTGACTTGGGTGTTTCAGCACTTTGTCCGTCTCTCTGTCAGAGGCAAACCGTATACACGCGATTTATCAACCTATGTGGTTATTGTTCAAGGGAGCTCTGCAAGTAGAGTACGATACCGGTTTAAAAAAAAACTATTTTGGAATATAACAATTTGGTAGGCCACCACAGTCACCGTTTTTAGACCTATTTTGTGCCGAGATCTATATCAAAAAACGGCTTCACTTTCAAAACTAAAACTTACATATAATATCCGTTATATTCTGTTTACAAACAAACAAACAAACGCATTCACACTCACAGCCCCACACTAAGTTCAAAGACTTGTATCGTGGGTGCCGGAAACATTCACATCACACACACATTACACCCAGAACCAGAAGCACAAATATCCCTTGGGAAGGAATTTGTGCTCCTGCCGGGAATCGAACCCAGGACCCACAGGTGTCTGCCCTCTGCGCCAACTGGGCGCAAAAACAAATACGGAAATCAAACAATTTATATTTAAAATAATTGTTTTATTATTCAAATAAAACAATTATTTTAAAGAAAAGTTTTGTATATTAGGCAAAATGCGCGTTCGAGATCTCATTTTGACGCGAACGACTAGTAGTTATTATTGACTATTTTAACTCACAATACAGCTGGTTCACAATCCGTTACAAGTTCACATATACCACGAGGTATTTCATTATTGGGCTCGCATTTATCACCAACTGAAACAGAAATTCCATTTATTTAAGCATCAATGCAATATATGTATACATACATTTATTAAGAGCTTTGGAACTGCATATGAGCTTATAAAGCTTAGGTTTTTTTTAATTTAATTTAGCTATATATGTATGGTATATCTACACGAATATTATTATTACAAAGAGGTTTATTTGTTGCATAAATAATCGCAATCTTCTTTATCTTCGGTACCTTGATCAGATTAAATGTATTAAACACGCATTATTGACAATAACTCAAAAACTAGACATCAGATCTTGATCAAATTTCAATAGAGCCACATGAAAAGCACCAGCTTTCAAATAAAAAAATAATCATCAAAATCGGCTCACAACGAAAGAAGTTATGAGGTATCGTTTGAAGTCAGTTAAAAACGAGAACATCGTCAATGTAGTCCACAGAATACGCATTATTGACAATATTTCAAGTACTACTGATCAGATCTTGATCAAATTTATATGGGACCAACAATTGGAAAGCAACATCTTCACAACTAAAAAAAAAATTCGAAATCGGTTTTCGTGGAAAGAAGTTATAAGGATAACACACATCCAATAATTCAGTTTAGATTTTTTGAGAATCATATAATAATCATATATCCTACTAATCCTTCCTACTAATATTTTAAATCCGAAAGTTTGTGCGTGAGTGTGTAAGAATGTTTGTTCCTTCTTCAGTAGTAGGAGAGTGAAAATACTTTACGACTTATTATCATATCTATCAAATATACAAAAAAAAAAATTAAGTACAATCGTTTGAGCCCTTTGTGAAACGAGATTTATATTAAAAGATAAAAGTAGATAAAAGAAGAATCCTCATAAACTTGGCTGGATCAGCGCTTATAAGATAACTTAAGACTTAAATAATTGAAACGCAAGCAAAGCTTAAAAAAAACGACTTCACCGCTTATATTTTGGTTTTGGCTTGATCGATTTCGATAAAATTCATATGGGACCACCTCTGAAGTATAATCTACCAAGCAAAAAAAAACATCAAAATCGATTCATAATTGGCGGAATTATCGCGTAACGCACAACAATGTGACCTTGACAAGGCTACCTTGCGAAGATCGTCGCTCGACCGAGCCTGAGGACCTCCTGTGCTACGTTTGCCAATTCGTGGTCTCCACTCAAGAACACTTTTACCCCAATGGTTATCGGTTCTCCGGCTAATATGGCCAGCCCATTGCCACTTCAGCTTACTAATTCGCTGTGCTGTGTCGATTACTTTGGTTCTCTGTCGGATAACCTTGTTCCGGATTTGATCCTTCAGAGAAACTCCGAGCATAGCCCTTTCCATAGCTCGCTGAGCGACTTTAAATTAGTGGTGTTAATTCAATTATACTTGAAAAATATTAATTGCTTGACATTGGAGCCAAGAAAAAATATATTTAAGAATGAGCCAAAAATGTCACACTGGCACCTATGGAACGGGAAAAGGTCGATAGGAAGACCTTAGTAAAGGTGAGATGAGCTACCAAAAGGACGGCAAAGAACTCCCAAAGATCGGGCGGGATGACGAAGAATAAAAGATGGAAAGTGACGATGCGGTCGAAGATGGAGCACGCTTGCTCAGTACCTATTCACTCTCTTCTTGAACAACCCCATATTAAACTTTTCGGGAAACACAGTAGACGGCAGGGCGTTCCATTCTTTGGCAGTTCTCATAATGAAAGTGGAAGCGAAACGCTTCGTGCGAATGGTCATTATTTTTACCATTAGAGGATGCCGCATTGCCGTCTGCCTAGATGTTCGGTAGTAGAACGGTGATGCGGGATTAGATCATGCAATTCCTTTGAACGCTCACCGTAAAGCTTTGTAAGGTTACTACATTACAAATGTAAGTATGTATAGATTGAGAGGGTTGCTACTGATTTACTACTTCGCCGATGATCGAGACTCTAGTCGAGACTCAACTAATGCATAGTTATTGATGAGTCTCTTATGAACAATATGTTAATCATCATCAGTAAATCATAGTTTATTAGCCACATATAACATTGACCATTATAATAGGTAAGTCATATGTTTACAAAAGAAAAACCACTGACAAATAAAATTTACAGTTACAATTCATCCACATAATAAACCAATATCTTAGCTTTTAGTTAGGTACCTTTTAGTATATTATTATTCAACAAATTTCCAAGCAATTAATTATCCTTTTTATTAACTTGCAAGACGACAAAGTACAATATAACAATTACGTTCGGGTTAATTACCCACCAGTTAGCACGAAACATAATGTTTCGTAGCTTTATTCATATGTATTTATAGTACCTACTTAAAATAATATATACGAGTTTAAAAAACTAATAACTGATTTCAATCGCAAAAATCTTCGAAACTTTTTATCATGAAACCACCTGAGAAGTATACCCTTTTAACATTTAGTCACAGAATGTCTCACTGGCACCTATGGAACGGGAAAAGGTTGATAGGAAGACCTTAGTGAAGGTGGGATGAGCTACCCAAAGATCGGACAGGATAACGGATAATAAAAAAGACATGTCTGGAATGGAAACCCTGATAGTGGTCAGACCTCCTATTACCTATCTCTATTGCGTACAGTTTCAATTCGAAAACAAAAAACACCAATTCGAAAATAAGGTTCAATTTTGCTTAATTTGAATAGACTACTCGCAACAGAGATACGTAATAAGGGGTCAGTTCTCACTGATGACATAGTTCAATAATGTGTAAATGTAAACCAGTGATTTAAGGGTGTTTTTTCAATTGTTTTTTAGACAAAACTTATATCTTATTTGTTTTTATTTCTAGTACACACTAGGTTACAAATCTCCATACTCCATCTGGCACACACATTATGATTCATGCAATGCTAGGAAGTTCATCTTTCTTCATTATTATAGAGCCTTGTAGAGTTATTAGGTACTTATTAGTTAGTAGGTACCTATTTATTTGTATTACAAGTACACAATAAATTACTAAGAAATCAAATCCGTATAATTTTTCCTCAAAACAACATATAATAATGAAGCACGAGTATTTGTCTAATGCTGCGGTCATGAAAACAGGAAAACTTAAGTATTATGATAAGAAAATTCCCACAATGTTTATGTTCTCAATCAATTTAACCCTAAACAACTCACATATGAATGTAGTATGTCGTCAAAGTTTTTTTTAACTCATTCGCACTCACAGTACTACATCAAGTTCAATGACTTATGTCATGAGTGCCGGAAACATTCACATCATACACACATTCACACCTAGAACCAAATTTTTGTCAGGGAAAACTTGTGTTCTCTCTCGGAATCGGACCCAATACCTGCTGCTTGGAAAGAAAAGGATTTTGACAATCTCTCTCACTCTCTAGTATTGTCATGTGTGAATAAGCATGGCTGCTGTTTGACAGAGGAAGTACCACCCTCGGCAGAGAGGCAAAAATAACATTAACATAAACATAAATACTTTCACACTCATACAGTAAGTTCAATGACTTGTGTCATTCCCAATTTGTGTTCCCATCGGGAATCGAACTACACTTAGAAGATGGACCTAACTAAGCCAATAGGCAGATAAAATATTTTTGTTAGTATAATTAAATAATTTTCATCATTTAATTGCACATACATTTAAACATTTTATGGCAACTGTAACAAAAAATACCACATACAATCGAGTAAGACTCATTGCCTGCTTCTTTGTTCACAGCACAAAAAATAGTACTTTTCCAGGGACCAGACAAAATGTCTTGTAATTCCAATCCAGCCGTTACAAAGTAAAAAGTTTTAAATTAGGTATGTTTTAAAGTATTTCAAACGTCACACACCTTCATACACAATTTCAGATTAGTAATATCAATTCGACATGAGTGGTTAAGGGTTAAATAAACAAGTTACTTATCAGAAGCGTCAGAGCTGTTTTCTTCGAGACACTACAAGGGGAAACCTGAAGTAGGTATTTCATACTATGCATTATGCTTTGATGTGCTATTGATAATAATAATGAATCTGGATGCAATGTAGCCTTTCCCTACTAATATTATAAATGTGAAAGTCTGTCTATATGCTTTCACGCTTTTTTTTGGTAAAGATAGACTGTATTGTAAAAGGACATAGGCTTCTTTTTATACCAGAATTCCTGCAGCTCCGGGACTTACACGGATAAAACCGCAGGGTGCAACAAGTATATGATAAATAAGAATTTAGAACTGCTTATTTAGCGACCCAGAGCTATCCTACCCTACATAATGGAGCTGGGATAGCTTTAAACATTTGAATGCTGGTGAAGCTGTGCTGATCTGTTAGTTTATTATATAGGTAGCAACTAATATGTAGACAGTTGTAACAGATACTAGTGACTGTTAAAAAGTGTTTTCCAATAAATTATGGCCTCTGCAACTGTTTAGTAGCATGACAATTATGAGGGCCTATCAACAGTGTGCTTTTTCATGATTGGCATAACGGTTTTAGCAGAAGAAACACTGCCACTTAACAGGCAAAAAGCACATTGAACAAAGTACTACCTAGTTGACAATAATTAATTTATTATACCCCAAAAATTTGTTTAAGTTAATGATATTATAATGGTATTTTTTACATACACAGAAAAAAACAATAAAATCACTATATACATTGTGATAATTATGTTATACACACTATTATTATATATTATACACAATTTATTTTTTACTTTATTAACCCAATTACCATAATAATAAAAGTATTATTTAAAAAAATTCAGAGTTTAGCCATGAAGGGTAAATGTTTATTAGAAATAGAAAAGAAAATTCGATACCTCCTGCACGCGCACTCAACTTTGCCAACAGGCAGTTCAATTAAGTTACATTTATTTGAATATTATAATGTAAAGATCGTGGTTACAATTTATACTTTACGTACTTTGGCATCAGATCTTACCTTCTTGGGCGACGACGATTGTCAACAATACTATAAAAATCGGAAAACTTTTCAGCCACATCTTTATTTTAGACCACTGTTACTTGTGTGGTTTATTAGACTACTACTTTAGAGATGTTTTCCTCGTTGCTACTTAGAACCGGTTTATCATCAACATGTACTTAACACTTGAATAATAAAAGCAATACGAAACGGACTGATAGATATTTTTCACAAATTATAAAAGCCGGCGGAAACTCATGACTGTTTTAACACTTCTTTTTTAAATGTATCACTATTAAAGCGCATCAAAATAAACATCAATGTTGCTCTGGCCAAATTCAGATTTGTTTTGATTTGATTGTTTCACGTTCAATTCAAATTAGATTTGTCAAATTCAAATTGTCAAACTCCTACCACCAAACACAAAGGCGACATTCCGAATTGCTTGTACAGCGATCACAACGCTCGATGTCATTGAAGAAATCAGAAAATATTTACTGTGTTAACAAGAGGTAACTAAATATAATCAATACAAGACAATTGTGTTCTTCAATAACTGAGTGAAAAACAAGGGGAAGATCACTAAGATTTTCAAGGAGACGAAATGGCTATGGAGGAAGTGTACCTTGACGATCATATTACATATAAAAAAAAAATTTGAAAACTACGACTACTCATCAAAAACAGATTCACAAAGGTTTTTAACGCTCCAACCGTAGTCCGCCATCATGAGGGCATCCCAGAATTATTACCAAGCTAGCAACTAGAAAATTATGTAAGCTATTCTGATTTCTGTTTCACTGTTACGAATGTAAGAATTTTTTGATTTTCTTTGCTTTAATCGAGAATATAGTCTGCAATGCTTTTTTATTAAGTCTTATGTTCTCTGACTAAAGGGGCCGGGGTTCAGGCGAAATATCTGGATTAAAATCAGTTGTCCCACTAGTTTCGTCCACCTAACTCCTTAACTTGAACAACAGTTTTTCTATTCTATATTGTGATTATTTTGTGTAGATGAATATGCTTGTAGGACTAATGCATTTCCTGAGTACAGGACTGGTCGAGTTGGGTCTTTTCCTACTTATTCGTCTATAATCTCAAAGACTCCACGTATATTTGACATAATTATCATATAAGGCACCGAATATTTACAGAAATAGTTGGGGTCGTTTTCGCAGATATTTTTCGACGTGGCCATGGTAAATAAAAGACTAAAAAAACATCTCGGTTTAATGAAAATTAAGTGAAACTAGTACAAAAATATGGCCAATAGCTATATTTAAAACAATAGAGTTATTAGAGAGGAATCAATGGTAGATTTGAAATCAGCGATCTCGAATTATTGGTGAAGAACAATTATAAAATTCCATACAACAAAAAAAAAGAATAATTTGTGTAATGTTGGCTTCTAGCGTCGCGTCGTGGAACGCTCTATATTGGAACGACTCCGTGAGCAATGCGATCGTTGCGTAGCGGACGAATTCTAGAACGTGGTGATAGTCACTCTGACTTGGGCTCTGACTTGGGTCATGTTTTACTTGATAATTCAACTTTTTTCGGGTTTTTGGACTGTCATTGTCAACTGTCACAATCAAGACGCAATAGATCAATCAAAGATCAAATCTATTCAAAATGTCAGTTGGCAACACTGCGTCTCGCGAGTTGGTCGGCGATAGCGTATTTCATTAATCGAAATTGTAAGAAAAAATAATATGATATGATTGTAATTATACGCGTAGTGACAATGTGGTGATAAAAGAAATGTTATAGTTAGTAAATATTCATCATGGCAAATAGCCAACTCTAGGAACAGTGAAATGTTTTTGTAATGATATCAAACAAGGACATACTTCTTGAAGAATAATATCAGTCGTCATT
Organism: Lomographa bimaculata; assembly: GCA_948107665.1. Lineage (NCBI taxonomy): Eukaryota > Metazoa > Arthropoda > Insecta > Lepidoptera > Geometridae > Lomographa > Lomographa bimaculata. The sequence continues at coordinate 7,812,742 of OX403597.1, forward strand.
GCTGACCTCTGCGGGCTCTGAAGGCATTCGAATCGGATACTCGTCGCAATGGCCGGCCACATGGGGCGCGGCGCTAACCTGGCATCGCCTGGGCAATCAGATGCAGATATAAGTTTAGCAGTGACCGTCCCGCCGCCGTCTGTTGTTTGTTATGAAGCCCAAGGGGCCAGTTGCAGTGAATCTTCCGATTCTCACTCTCCGGAAACACCTTCGGCTAAAGCTAGCGACCGGCAAGCTCGTATATTAGCAGAAAAACAGCGTCGGGACCAGTACAATTCACTAATCAGCCAGCTGACGACTCTTCTGTCGGATCTAGTACAGTCTCAGCGAAAAGTAGATAAAACGAGTGTCCTAAGATTGGCAGCCAACAAACTCCGCGTGGAACATGTGTTCGGTAAATCATTCAAATGTTGCCATACTGAGCCATGGACTCCTAAATTTCTCAAATTCTTCGACCTCATTGGAGGTATCATGTTTACTGTTACTTGCCGTGGCCGAATATGTATAATATCTCCAAATGTTCAAGATAAACTGGGATACAGCCACATAGACTTATTGGGTTATGATTTGTACAATTATGTGCACCCGGAGGATAAAGACACCCTAAGACGTCATATTTATCCCCCAGAACTGCAGTCTGGGTTTGATGACAGGATGTTTGAACAACACCATAATTTTAATATTCGTTTGCTTAGATCTGGTGCTCGCTCCGATACGCCAAAATATGAAAGGTGTCGCATTGATGGTGTTATAAGAAGGGCAGATCAGGCCACTTCCAATGAGGTTCAAGATGAAAGAATCATAAGGCGGCAGCGAGTCAGAGTCAACCGCACATTCTCTTCCAGTGGTAATGACTTTGTTTTCATCGGAATGATACATGTTATGACCAATAACTTGCCTCCTAGGATCTTGCCACCCACTGCATACTCTGAGTATTGGACTAGGCACCTTATTGATGGCCGTATTGTTCAATGTGACCAGAGCATCTCTCTTGCTGCTGGCTACATGACTGAAGAAGTAACAGGCACATCTGCATTTGTGTTTATGCACAAAGAAGATGTCCGTTGGGTGATCTGTGTTCTGAGACAGATGTATGATGAAAGCAGAGAATTTGGTGAGTCATACTACCGTCTCATGTCTCGTTCTGGTCACTTCATCTATATGAGGACACGGGGCTTCCTTGAAATCGTCAAAGAAACAAAGAAAGTGCAGAGTTTTGTGTGTGTCAATAGTGTTATTAGTGAAGAATACGGGCAGAGGATGATGGAAGAAATGAAGCATAAGTACTCAGTGATAGTAGACAAGGAGAAGCAACATGAATTGAAACCTGATCTAGTCGATGAAGCCGCAGTGGAACATCCGAAGCGTTTGGAGCGCATTGTGATGCATCTTGTTGAGCCTCCGACAGGTGAGAGTATTGACGAGCTTAAAATAATTCCTCCAGCGAGGGAACACATAATTTCTGCAATCAATAATAGTGAGAAGGTAGTACAAGAGACCGGTATAAGGTTCGACTCAAGGAAAAGGAGAAAATCTGATTGCGATGATAATGATGACAATAGTGATTCAAAAAGACACAATAAGTTTGAAATTCTTAGTCTTTAAATCAATCATATTTACAGCTCCATTTATGTTGTTATTGCATTATGTTTAAAATCAAGTGTTATATTGATGAATTAATATTAGATATGAGTGGTTAATGTTTCGAGCCTGGGACAAATAAACTGCGGAAGATCCAGCCATATTTATTTCAATTATTAACATCGAGGGATCTTGAAGAATGCCCTCCCTGATTTGAGGAAAAACAAAATAAGTGTGCTCATTTCTCATAAAGACATTTCAGTTTGTGATTGTAGGGTTGAAAATGTATAAGTTGATGTGAGATAACTGTGGCGGATCCAGGATTGTCGATTGGGAGGGCCTTGACCCAGCTGAGGGTAGGATTTATTGCTGCTGTCCCGCCACCTGCAGTAGCAATTATGCTTTTGGGGGGGGTCTTGAGCCCCTTAACCCCCCCCTGGATGCGCTACTGTGAGATAATTAACTGTCAATGTAAGTTGCACTATTTACAATAGTATCTGTGGATATGTACACACACACATCAATGAAGGACTAATTATTAAAACATGCATACATAGATCATCACTGCACTGTATAGGTCACTTGATGATTGAACTATAATTGTATTCGGGTGCTTAAATATATACATTTACATAGTTACAGACTTACTTAGAGGGTTACCGAATAATGCAGTTGGTTTCCCTAAATCAGTTCCTAAACTTACTTTTTGAACCAGCTTATTGAGATTTGGACTTGCTGCACATTTCCGATTTGTCATTTCTAAGTCCTTAGAGTAGTAATAGTAATACATTACAGTAATAATAGTTCTCATAGAACTAGTAAGTTTCCATTAGGTAAAGAGAGTGTAACCCAGAATCACGGCACCCAGAAAAACGGACACATTTTATACTTTTGTAATGAATATTAGTCGACTGGTTATGTGTGTTGGAATAGTTTTGGACTGACTATCTGTTAGAAATATCGGAAATGTGCAGCTTGCCTTATTCTACTTGCCAACAGTAAATAGATTTTAAAAGTGTAGATATTCATTAGTTGATATATCATTATGTTATTCGTGTAGACACAATATTTCTCATTTATATGAATTTATCGTCAATTGTGTGACCATAACATTAATTTATGTAGGCTTTGTTATAGGTGTTAGTGTATAATTGTAACTAAGTCAATGTTCATGATTATAATTAATTAATTGATTATAAAATTTTCAAAATTTTTGTATTTTTTATGTTTCTGGTCAAAGTTATCGAGATTACTTCAATTTTACAACATCCATGGGCATAACCATCTCTCAACCAAATCTTGTCTTTTGTTAAAATATGTAATCTTCTACAAATATATATATGAAAAAAGGATTTAAATAACTGCGGCATGCATCACATCACGCTAATGTTATAAAGGTGAAAGTTTGCGAGTGTGTTTGTATGTTTAATACTTCTTCACGCTCAAACAGCTGGACCAATTTTGATGCAAATTTCAACAAAATTGGTATAGTAGTATGGATGTTGCTGACACCCTGGATTAAACATCTTTTATCTTGGCATTCCCGTGGGTCCGGGACTTACATGGGTAAAACCGCGTGGCTATTTTTATAATAAAAATAACATTACTTTTGCATGCAGCATTTATTTAAATCATTGTACTTTTTTTTATTAAGTTGAAAAATAAATTTATAATGAGTATATACTTAACTGTTTAAAAGATCACGTATAATAATCTTGATGTATTTGAAGAATATATTTTAACAATGTAATGTAATGAGCTATATTTTTTGTATGTCTATTTCTATATTAGAATAATAATGAAGTTACTATTTTTATGATGATGTAAATAATATTATGTTAATTGTACTTAAGTTAAAAAAGATTCAATTAGATAAAAAAAAAATATTTTAAATTTATCAAAAATTTTATGTTCTTTTAGATTATTTTATTTCCTTGTTGCACTATATGAGCTATTATCTTTATTATGCTGTAATATTTAGTAGCAATTTTACTGTGGATGTTCTGTACTATTTTTTTGCAATTTACACCGTTTTCTATAAAAAGATAAAACATTTGATAAACATTTATGTATAATAGTTAAAATTATTTTTTCTTATTTGATCTTTTGCCATTCAATGTTAGTCTAAATAAGACAAACTTTATTTTAACTCTAGAAGGCTTATCGAGCATTTTATCTTTCTATAAATAATCGGTACAAATTTGCTCAGTAAGAAGGTAGTGTCAGTGGATTATTCTACCTACTAAATACAAACTATGGCTTAGTTCATAGATTTCTCGTAGTTAGTATACATTACAAGATGTAATTGTTTTATTTTAAAAACATAGAGTAATAAAGAAATTCACTTGACATTAATAAAGAAAATACAGATTTAACTAAACTACTAACCTAATACAAAAAGTCATTGGTCGGCAGTGTGCCCAAAATGCTGGCTGCGTTACCTCGTTGCACGACGGTAAACGACCCGATGGAATGACACTCATTCCTTGGAAGATGGGTCGACCCTTAGTGTGGGACGCTACTTGTGTCGACACTTTGGCGCCGTCTCATCTTCCAACAACATCGCAGCAGGCAAGTGGCGCTGCTACCGCAGCTGAATCTTCGAAATGGCGAAAATACTCAAGCCTCGACAGAGGTTACATATTTGTGCCTTTCGGAGTAGAAACTCTTGGTCCATGGGGACCAGGTGCACTTGAGATTTATAAAGATTTGGCTGGGAGACTGAAAGAGTCGACACGTGACCAAAATGCCGGTTTGTATTTTGCACAGCAATTAAGTCTCGCTGTGCAACGAGGTAACGCATTACAAGTAAAAAATATTTGTTGGTATTCAATGTAAGTTAATCTAAAATCTATTTGTCTAGAAGTTAAAATTGGCTGCTTTACAACAATAAACATTGACCAAACATAAAAAGGTACATATTAATTTTATGCAAATAAATTTCAATTTTATTACTTGTGCCAAAATTTTGCATTAATTTAACCAAATTAAAAATAAATTTAGGTAGATAGATAGGAACAAAAAAATGTTGCTCACAAAACATATTTATAGCTATATTGCTAAACATTAGTTACATACCTTAATACAGCTAGCTGATTTGAAATTTAAAGTATTCTAAATAATTATAATAACTAACTAGGTATGCATACCTATTATGTAAAACAAATATATAAAGTTGCTTAATTGAATTAGGCGTTACTTTTCGGAAATCCATAACGACAAAGTTAATTTATTATATTTAGTGTTAATCCCGATAATGTTGTTAGGCTTCAAGCAGGATGCACCACCCGCCCGCCCGCACGCCGCGAAAGTTAGTGTTATTGGGGTGCGAACGTTAGTATTATTATCGTGGGAACTCCGCCGAAGCCTCTGCTCTCGCCGAACCCTGTTCGACACGTGTTTCGCCTCTACACGAGGCATCCTCAGGAGCCGTTGACTCGCCGAACGCTAGAACGAGAGTGAATCACGCGGGTAGGAAACCGCTCTTTTAAACACTCGCTCCGCTGCCGCCATCTGTTGGTTGTGACGCACACCTTCCAAAGAAAATACGTAACAACGGCGATGAAACCAGATCTGTTTGTTCATTCAACAGTGCAAACATGTCATTTTTATGTTTTAATATTTCTAATTGTTCCAACACACTCATACGGAACCCTTTTTCGGAAATATGTAAGATATTGAAACTATTATTATCGCGAAGTGTATGACCGGTATCAATTAAATGTTTGGCAAAGTGTGATTTATCGGGATGATCGTTCCTATACGCGGAAATGTGTTCTTTAAATCTAGTTTCGAAATTACGGCCAGTTTGACCCACATACACCCCGTTGCAATCATCGCAAGTTAATTTATAAATACCGGATTTTTTGGAATTATCTAACTGATCTGTACTGTTAAAAATGTGATGGATATTGTTATTTGTTCGAAAGGAAATATTGACTTTATTTTTCTTTAATATATTGGAAATTTTATCTGATATGGGGCCCATGTAGGTCAAACTACCCACATATTTAGTAATCGGTTCTGGTGGGATTGCGTAAAGCAGTGAATTTACTAAACGTCGTTGTTTATTTTTGATCAAATTATCAACTATTTGTTTTGTATAACCGTTGGAAATCGCGATTTGGTATATTGTATTAAGTTCTTTGGCGTAGTTGTCACGGGACAGGGGAACTGACATTAATCTATGAACATAACTGCGGAAGGCAGCTAATTTGTGTTGTAAAGGGTGACATGATGAGGATGGAATAGCTACGTCCGTATGAGTCGGTTTACGGTAAATTTGGAAATCTAATTTGTTGTTTACTCTGGTTAAGGTTAAGTCCAAAAAATTAAGTGATTTATCTGATTCTAATTCTAATTTGAATTTTATTTTGGGGTGAATGTTGTTGAGTTTATTAACAAAAGTATCTATTTGACGGTGGGTTCCCGTCCAACAAATAATTACGTCATCTACATATCTATAATAAAAAAGAATATTTGGGTCACCCACCACGTAATTGCACTCAAAGTTATCCATGAAAATTTCCGCCATCAGTGGACTCAGAGGTGAACCCATAGTTAACCCCTCCCTTTGGCAATAGTAATGATTTTTGAATTTAAAATAATTTTGTTTCATACAAAGACTAGTAAGACTTATGAGGTCATCCCTTTCCCCGGGATGTAACCTCTGTCTTTCAAATAGATCTCCTAACAAACCTAGGCACTCCTCGTACGGAACGTTGGTGAATAAACTATCAACATCGAGAGATAATAATTTGGCATTGGATGGAAGGTGGGTATCTTTAACTTTATCGATCAAATCTAAACTATTTTTTAAACTATACTGAGGTTTGAACAAAGATTTGTTTTTTATAAGGGTATTGAGTTTTTTAGCTAAATTGTACGCCGGCGCACCAACATATGAAACTACCGGACGGATAGGGATATTCTCTTTATGAATTTTAGGTAAGCCATATAGAAAAGGACACCGCGGATTCATAGGAACTACGTATTTTAAAGCGTCTGGAGAAACGAAAGGTGTATTTTTAATAACCTCTTTTAATTGGGACGTGAATTTTTTAGTGGGGTCAGAATTAAGACGTTCGAACTCGTCTGTTAGTATGACATCGTTGACCTTTTGGTCATAATCTGCCCTATCTAAGATGACAATAGAATTACCTTTATCTGCTTTTGAAATAACTAAATTATCTATTTGTAATTTATTTTGTAAAGATCGAAAAACTTTTAATTCGGAATTGTTTTGACTAACCCGGGAACTAGACGCGTTTTTAATCTGATTTGCAACCTGATATTTAACGAAAATATCCTGTTTAGCCCTCACACAGGCCACCTCTGAGTCCACCGCTAACGTTTCGAGAGATTTTTGTGTAAGCCCGGGCTTAATGTTAAATTTAAGGCCTTTCTCTAACAATGAAACTTCGGAAGTAGAAAGTTGTGTATTGGAAAGATTTTTAACGCGAGTATGAAAAGTGTGGGTAGAATTTTGAATTTGATCTGATTGTTCGGATAATGTGGGGGTATCTGTAGTATTTTGGATATAATCTGATTGATCGGATATATTGCCATGAACCCACCGTCAAATAGATACTTTTGTTAATAAACTCAACAACATTCACCCCAAAATAAAATTCAAATTAGAATTAGAATCAGATAAATCACTTAATTTTTTGGACTTAACCTTAACCAGAGTAAACAACAAATTAGATTTCCAAATTTACCGTAAACCGACTCATACGGACGTAGCTATTCCATCCTCATCATGTCACCCTTTACAACACAAATTAGCTGCCTTCCGCAGTTATGTTCATAGATTAATGTCAGTTCCCCTGTCCCGTGACAACTACGCCAAAGAACTTAATACAATATACCAAATCGCGATTTCCAACGGTTATACAAAACAAATAGTTGATAATTTGATCAAAAATAAACAACGACGTTTAGTAAATTCACTGCTTTACGCAATCCCACCAGAACCGATTACTAAATATGTGGGTAGTTTGACCTACATGGGCCCCATATCAGATAAAATTTCCAATATATTAAAGAAAAATAAAGTCAATATTTCCTTTCGAACAAATAACAATATCCATCACATTTTTAACAGTACAGATCAGTTAGATAATTCCAAAAAATCCGGTATTTATAAATTAACTTGCGATGATTGCAACGGGGTGTATGTGGGTCAAACTGGCCGTAATTTCGAAACTAGATTTAAAGAACACATTTCCGCGTATAGGAACGATCATCCCGATAAATCACACTTTGCCAAACATTTAATTGATACCGGTCATACACTTCGCGATAATAATAGTTTCAATATCTTACATATTTCCGAAAAAGGGTTCCGTATGAGTGTGTTGGAACAATTAGAAATATTAAAACATAAAAATGACATGTTTGCACTGTTGAATGAACAAACAGATCTGGTTTCATCGCCGTTGTTACGTATTTTCTTTGGAAGGTGTGCGTCACAACCAACAGATGGCGGCAGCGGAGCGAGTGTTTAAAAGAGCGGTTTCCTACCCGCGTGATTCACTCTCGTTCTAGCGTTCGGCGAGTCAACGGCTCCTGAGGATGCCTCGTGTAGAGGCGAAACACGTGTCGAACAGGGTTCGGCGAGAGCAGAGGCTTCGGCGGAGTTCCCACGATAATAATACTAACGTTCGCACCCCAATAACACTAACTTTCGCGGCGTGCGGGCGGGCGGGTGGTGCATCCTGCTTGAAGCCTAACAACATTATCGGGATTAACACTAAATATAATAAATTAACTTTGTCCTTATATAAAGTTGCATCCAAATAGGTATTTCTATACAGAAGTGCACTCTTGTCAGGGGCCCTCAAGTATTGGGGCCCCAAAAAGCGCAGCTACTACAAAAAAGTGTTTAGTTTATAAAAAAAAAAGTTGCACTGTACCTAGTCACAGAACATAACAGAAATTAACTCTAGAAAGTTTGGGTAAAAAGTTGACAGTTGCAATATTCAGACTTAAAAGTAGAAGAAGAAGTAGGGACTTCTGTGTCATGAAAGGAGCCAATTCTCCCGATAAAAGGAGAAAGAAAAAACTTCAGAATGGCAAATATATGTTATGATTCCTGTCCATACTGACATGGAATATATTTCGACTGAGGGCAAATATTTTTCTAATTCTGTGTTTCTCCTGCTTACCCTTACTGCTCCATCTCAAAATCTACTATGTATTTGTTTATACTTTCTTTCTCCAAGTTACTTTTTATTCTTGATATAAAACTTTATTCATTTGATAGACACATCAAAAGCAGACATGCAATTTTTTCCGTTGCCATATTTACTGATCATAATAGTATGCCATACTTAACGTAATATATAAGTGTTTAATTATAGTAAATATGTAAATTTAAGTAATTTTATAACTAGTGGAAGGTTAATTAATGTATTGGTGTTCGTAAATACTAAGGCGGTAAATGTCAATCCTTGCGTATTTTTAGGGAATTTCTTCAACATGGAGATCAATCCCTAAAAAGTTCGAGCACCAGTATTAGTTTTGGTCGTTGGCAAACAGTATTCTTTACATTTGCTTACAGCAATGTATGGAAGAAAACTGAATGATATCACGTATTTGCATAAGATCATGACTCGTACTAGACCCTCGAGCCTCTGGTTTTAAAAAATATCCGATTACTAGTCCGTCAAGGGATTACGTCGATTTCCGAAAAGTTCTGACGATATAAAATGATTTTAGTCCTCAAATAAAACACATTACCATTTACATTTTCATAGTTCTAATTTAGCCTCCACTCATTTATTTATAATGAGAATAATAATAATTTATTATTGTATTTGATTGTCACAACTCACTGACAATGAAAATCGGTTGGTGGTTTGAACGTATGTTATAACTTTACCGTAAAATGCCGTAATCCCTAACAGAAAATACAACTTGGTGTGGATTTCGACAATAACCATAAATTTAAAAACAGCGCCTCTGAACTGACATCGTCTATAATACACAAAGAATTTCATAATTTTGTACAAATATTATACGGAAGTACGATAGCATAGTTGAGAAAAACTCGTAAAAACAGTACATTTATTTTTTTACAACAAGACCTGTCCTATCTGACAATAGTTTTTCAATAACTTTTCATTTAATTTGAGTTGTTGGAATTTACTGTAGTAAATTCCATGATTTACAAATCAGTAATATCGATTAATGCTGGTTTGTAAAGAATCGTACAGAATAATAAAGCCAAGAGAAACACTCAAATAAAACATTTTTAAGGCTTCAATATAATATTTTGTAACTTTTTTGAACTGCAATCATGTATATCTGGGAAAAGCGAGTATTTTTACGCTTTTATTTTTTTAATATAGATAATTTTGACTTACAACGTTTCGGACTTCGGTAGAATTGCACCGATCGTGGTTGCGAGAGACAAAGTAATATTGATAGTTACATTATCATATTTTATGGACTGCTTTTGTCAGTTGAAGTGTATCCAAGTCGGATATATAACTTGTGATTTAAATTCTCAAACTTGATTTTCAGTCGACGGTAGATATAACACTTTTTAAAGCTAACGTTAGTCTCGCATAAATATACAAATTTGAAAGATTCAATGTTGTAACAAAGGAAATGTTAACTAAAATATACAACAAGGAATGTCTTGTAAATTAATTCTAAATGAATTCAAGTTAAATAATGTGCTGTATTCGGTTGCTTCATTTATAATGATACTGTTAGTAAAGTTAATTTCTATTGGTTTTTCGGTGAAACTCCTTTACTGAATTTATGATAGTTACATCATGCTAAAAATCATAGTTCACGTCGCGCCCTAAGACTCTGTTATAAGTACGTACGATCGATAATAATAATAAGTACGTATCGATGACCTTTTGTATCATACGTCTGGATAGGTAGAAGCAAGAGGTAGTAAGGGTTCTACCATTATTCCTTAGTCTGCATAAACATCTAGTTGCTTTGATTTAAAAAGAGGCTGTCTTATGGCCTGAAGTTCACACATGATACAAATTGATTTGAAGGCACTTTTGTTCAGTTTTGCCCGGATCCTGCGATTCGAAGTTAATTTAATTTTCGATATAACCCATTTCCTATTAATTAGTACGATTGTATAACCCGCGTCAATAAAGAAAGGGACTAGGATTGTCGACAAAAGACATGATGTTTCTCTCACTACACCGTTAATCGCTTGTGCGAGTGAGATGCAGTGTCAGCTTTTGTCAATCCTAGTCTCATTTTTATCTACTCGAGTTATTTTTCACATCACCATTATTTACAACTTCAGCTTCAGGTAACCTTCTGAATAATAATAAAATTGTGTTATATATACGTGTTTCCAATTATTATGTATATGTAATTGTATGTTGTAATGTAGAATTATAATATTGTGTCCATATTTGAAGTGTTATCGTACTGTGTCTGTTAGGTTACTTGAATAAAAGGACCGAGAATTTAACTGAACCAGGGATAACAGAATATAGAAATAGTAGTGAAGTGGAATAATACATTGCAATTGGAGTAAATAGGTATGTAATCTACATTGTAGTGTGAAAGGTTGCAGGGTAAAAGTAAAGTGTTACTGAAGGTTGTGATCAAGTTTGAACCCACTGCCTGCGTATTTACATCGAATGGACACCCTTTGCGTACACTTCAGACCCCCTACTCGTCTCTGTTGCGAACGGTTTAAATTAGAAAGCAATTAAACTACTAAGAAATAAGGTTCATTTGTGCTTAATTCAAATAGAAACCGCTCGCTATCGAGATAGGTGATGGGTGTAAGGGGCCTTATCACAACCTCATATATAGCAGTCCGACTTTTTAAATAATACTTTGACATATTTGATATGTAATTGTCATATTGAAGTGAGAAGACTCTAATTGACATGGCAATTGTTGTGGTAGCCCTCCAGTTAATTTTCGGTTAAAATTCATAATATGTATTCATAAGGATGTGAGTGAAAAAATGGCGTTGTTGATTTTGTAAAATTTTTCAAAACCTGTGATTCTTCGAGTGTTGATGTGTAATAATGGTGGATTATTAACCGTTGATACTAAGTGAACGTGCATAAGTGTGGGCAAATCATACAAAGTTAAAAACGTGATTTTCGCCTTCGCTCCAAAACTCCAATAGAAGTTCTAGTAAAGTTTCCACCACTTTACTAGAGCATGACTTTACTATGACTGGACCTTGACTCTTTTACTTGACTTTGACTGTGACTTGTGACTAGGACCTATAATATGAAATACACTTGAAATATTACATTATCACTTGACACTGGCTAAATGCACAAGATTGCGAAGCCATAACTAAGAAGAAGAAGAAGAAGAAGAATGTATTCATAAAATTATATATATATACGTAGTAGGTGTATACTAATCTGATGCTAGATTTTGCAAATTTAAAAAAACTATGGGTAAGTCCGAGACATTTGACTGGCAGTTTGTGCTTTGAATGTAAAATATATTATTGATAAAAAAGATACATAAATATATAATAAGGAAACTTGTTTATATGTATAACAAAATGTTAGAATTAGAAATCCATTGACATGATCACACATATAGTTGCAAAGTTAAATGAATTGCTATGCCGATGAATCTAATTTTATAAAACCACATCGGATATGATAGACCAGTGGTGGATCCAGGATTGTCGTTTGGGAGGGGCTTGACCCCGCTGAGGGTAGTTTTTGTTGCCCCCACCGCCCGCGGTAGCGTCTGGATCCGCTACTGTAATGACCAAGCGATTACTGGTCTTACTGAATTAAAGACGTAATTATTGAAGGAAGGGTTGTGAGTCTAAACGTTGATAATTCAATGCTTCACAAAATAAGTCGTTTTTGACGTGTATGACTATAATTATACACTACAATGAGATGTTATGATAATTATAGGTCACGGAGTTGAAAGAAAAACGGATGTTACGGCATCAAATCATGGGTGAAGCATGCAAATGTCTTTGTGAGCATCTCGTTGCAAACTGTCACTGACAACTAAATAAGTGCATTGACGCTGATTGTCGGACCTTTGGAGTATTTGTTCGCGTTATGACGAGCGGCATTTGTAGGACCTAGGGTCTTGCCTCTCACCCATTTTGTTTGCTGCATGATGTCCGTATTATTTTACGTCCGTGTTTTAGGTGTATTTTATAATTAATTTTAAAATTGTGGTCTGATTTTTTGAATTTAGAATAAATCTCGGATATTTTAATATAATTATTATTATAATCATTTGTTTAATATTGTTAAGGACATTACAGTTTAGTCATTTAACTCTGTAAATACTTTATTATTCATGTCTGTATGTGTTAAATTTGCACGTTACATTGATATTATTTAATGTAATAAAATTACGTAAAAAAAATAGTGTATTTTCAATCAATTGCACCCTTTTCCGCTATTGTAACAGTACAATCCACGTAATTCGTACGTCGTACATAACATCGTAAACTTTATCTAAGTGGGTACTATGTATTAGTATGTAATGGAAAATCATATCAATATATAATGCATATAGGTAATTCAAGATAATAATATTGAATAACCAAGGTCAGAATTTATTTATTTAGCATATATAATACTCATATTAATCTACACATCATGTTCTTATTTACCTTACATTCAAAAATGGATTTACATTTTATACAATATATTTTATTATTACAGTAAAAAAAAAAAACCGGGATTTTATAGTAACCATGTTTTTTTACCTGAATGCGCGACGCAATGGAGCGCAATGTGTTTATCAGCCTTTGTATGTATGTGTGTTTGTTCGTTTGTGCCGTATGAAAAGAAATGACAGTAACTACCTAATCAAAATTCAATATGGCCACCGCACGTCGCCATATTGTAAAAACAAAAATTCAGACAACTGTGTAAAGTGGGGTATTTGAACATCATGTTAAGGTTTGTATCATAGTTTTTAATTTCGAATTAACCTTTAAAATCTATAACGATTCTCACTTAAATTTTCAATAAGCATACCAAAGCTCTGATAGAGGTTCTTATACATATAATTGCATAATAGCCTAGTAAGTCTTAATGAAGAAGATGTGAAAATAAATAAATCAATCAAAAAACCCCATAGAAAAAAACCAGTCAAATAAATTCTAATGCGAAACATACTGATTTTAACAGTTGGAGAAAGATTTTAGTCGGTCTATATTTTTGTGATCCTTCTAAACTGTTAGTCACTATGTTCCGCATTAGAATTTATTTAATTTGTTTTTTTTGTTATTACTCAAAATCAAAATCGTTTATTCACATGGGCCCCAAAGAGGCACTCATGAAAGTTAATGATTCTACTGCCAGATTCGCAAAATTACAGCCATCTCGAGAAGAACTGTTCATTTTGTCTTGTAAATTATACAACTGTTAACAAATACACACAAACCCAGGCAAATCACATAATGCTTTATTGATCGAGCGAAGCGAGATCTCTAGGTCGACTTGGGTGGCTCAGCATTTCGTCCGTCCTTACTTTAAATTCACAGATAATATGTAAAGCAGAAATGGCAATTAAAATAATATAAATGATTATATTAATGGGGCACCCATACATGTAAGTGAGGAACAAAATATTTTTTATTTTACTATCCACGCTTGTGGGGTATGGTTGAAAAAAGCTTTGCAAGTAGAGTACGCAACCGGTCTTAAAAATTGGTGGAAAATAACAATTTGGTAGGCCTTCAAAATCACTGTTCTTAGACCTATTTTGCTCGGGGGTCTATCTCAAAAACAGTTACACATTTAAAGCTGAAACTTACGTATACCATCTATTATACTTACTTGAACAAAAGTTACAGAAATCAAACAATTAACTATTATATAGAAAAAAGTAACATGAAATTAACCTTAAATATTTTCTCTATTAGGCAAAATGTAGGCGCGTTATCTCAGTTTGGGGCGAACGGCTACTGATAGCGTATAAAACGACATAGGTAAAAAGCAACGCGCCCTGCATAATGACTGCATTGTTTAGTTTGTATCATTTAAATTTGCCACGTAATTGTTTAAAGGTTGGCGACAGCCCTGCACGTTGCTTGCAACGTGATGAGCTTACTTTGTTGCAGCGGTGACTGCAAACTTCAATGCAGTAAGATATCTAAATAAATATCTTGTGTTGATTTAGTATCTACTATCTACGCTGTCTGGCTGTGTAGGTATTACAGATAAACATTTATATTACGTAGGTCCTAATTAAATCAACTCGGTCTTTTTGCCAATCTTATCGCACTGATCATACGATTAGATTAATAATTTTAAAATCAGACTGTCTCCGATTTATGGGGCCATTAGGTTTGCAAACAACTGTATATGGTACAGTTGGCTGCAATAAAATGTAAACATCTTACTACACCTTTATGTTACAGATTGTATATTACGTATAACTTTATCATTTTTTTTACAAAATATTTCAAAAGATTGTGTGCGTATCTGTGTGGCTTGCATACCCTTACCTATATTAATAAAATCATTATAAAACCTTACACTTACTGACTTTTCGATGTATTGTTTAGTCACATGTAGCATAGTAGAAATATATTCTACTATGTATATTCACATTTGTTTTGTAAGGTTTCGATTAAACAAATTCTATAAATGTATCGAATCTAAACAGAATTTGTGTATAACTTTGTTGTGGTGTTTTGGAATCAGCTAAAATTTCCGTTTAGATATTTTGTAACAAACATCTAAAAATTTTAAGATTTTATTGCAGCCGACTGTACCCGAATATTATAGTTATGTTACTAAAAGAATAGGTAGGTTGAATTTCCATTCCTCAAGTAATCGAATATTAGGTTACTTACACAGCATTTAGATTCAAGACTATACAACAAAAAAAGCTATCTATTCCATAATTATTTCCAATTGAAAGTGTCTAGGATCATAACATTCCTCAAACCAAAACAAATGAAAACGATAATTTAGGCGCTACTAAAAACCTTACTGAATGGGCAAATAGATGTTGAGCAAACGACTGATATTTGCGCTACATAACAGGCGAGCGAACATCATGAATATTCGCTCTCGTTGTATTTGGCCAAGTGTTTCTGCATGTAAGTAGGTGGCTGGTAACAAGTTTGAATTACGTCAGCGTGATTCAGGCCAATGGCGATGTTGGCTCGACGCGGCGCGGCGCGGCGGTCAGGGCCCGCCTCGCCTGTCCCTGACCACGGTCAACGACTCTTTTGAAGGTGCCCTCCCAAATTCAACGCCGCCGGGTCTACAGAATCGGCCGTAGTTACAATATGAACACGCGATTCCGTTTTCATCGTTGTTGCTATATGGTGTCTGGATTAGGTACTCTGGTGGAGGTTGGATCTATAAACTGACGGATCTACTCGTTTCATAGTTTGCTGTTTTTATTTTCTAGTTCTGGCCAGTGTCATATTATAAATATTTATCAAATTAGCTAGTTAATTCAGAAATCATGAATCCTACTTCCGACTAATGTTATAAATCCGAAAGTTTGAGTGTAAGTATGTTTGTTCCCTCTTCACGCTTTAACGGCTGAACGGATTTGGATGAAATTTGGAATGTACATAGATTATACCTAGGATTAACACATAGGCTATTTTTTAACTTGATAATAGCGGGCAACGCCGCGGGGCGCGGCTAGTTGTTCTATACGTTTTCATTTTTTTCCCTTCTAAATTTAAGTACATAATACTATAGTTCTGCCTAGCATGGTTAATGCTATACAATCAAAAATCAATTTAGAGAGTCGTTTGCTTTGAAACAGGAATTCTGTGATTATACGACAATTACCGAAGAAACTAAACAAAATCAAGGTTTTGCATAAGAACATGACTTGTATTAGCTAAACCAAAGGTCAATATTAGTTTGGCACAGCGCGAATTTCGGTGTAACTAAGTTAATCAATGCATTTACTTAGTATATTAGAATATTAATAAAACCGGCACAACGGACACATTGTATATTATAGTAAATAAGTTCTGAAAAGGTTGCATATCGGAATAGTCGGCATAAATGTTCGATTCGAACTAGATAACGGTGTTCCCACACCTACTCTTGACAGGCAGTCCCCTCGAATGTACATACACATCGAATGAAAGTACTAAATTATGTATAGCTTCTCTCCAAATTTTTGGACCAACATACTTCCTGAATCCAAACGGTTGTAGAGACGAGATGAAGCGGATACGCATTTTTCGGGTGCAGAAACACAGAGCATTCGCTTATTATCAGTTGTTTTCTAAAAATGAAACCTAGCTAGATCGCCCCCGAAACCATACTAAATCTCATATTTAGTTATATATAGATAATATATATTTTTTTAAATATTTTTCGTGACCTTTACCGAAGTGTTTATATAAGTGATAACCTATGTCGGCCTAGGTGCTCTCATTCTCACGTTTTTGACTTATTTTGTAAGAAGGCTGTTTGGTTTTCCAAATAAATAAAAAAAAAAAAAAAAAACACGTTGGAGCCGTTTCCTTGATTCAGATGATATATATATAGGTACATATATACAAGAATTGTTCGTATAAAGGTATTAGATATAGATATAAGAACTTTTAACCGTTTAGCCGTTAAAGCGTGAAGAGGGAACAAACATACTTACACACAAACTATCGGATTTATAATATTAGTAGGATAAGGAAAGGATAATTTCGTCGCTTCAGGCAGGACTTGAGAAGCTCAGCGGTTAGAGCAATAGGGCATGACACCGAATGACCGCGGGTTCAATCAAGCGATCATTTTTCCTTTATCTACTATGACTCTCTAGTGTAGTGTTTAAACACCTGACTAAGCTAATAAGACCGCCAACGTAGCATAAGTACCTAGACACCTAAGCCACTCATCATGTAGCCTTGATGACGGTCTTGGGTTCATCCTATATCACATGGCGACCGTGACATAAAAACCTGGAATCTTCAAATTAAATAGAAGAAAACTGAAAAATAGACCAGCGGAAACATTCTATATCACACTAGGTCCCCAGAGAAGTCTGCAATAGTAGCATAGTAGAAATATATTTCTACTATGGTAGTAGAAATATATTTCTACTATGGTAGTAGCTATCTAGATACACTTATATTATATTTATTCTGTGACAGCAGTAAGCTCACAAACTTTATCATCATGTTTAATATTTACTTATCGTTTATGCTGGCGATAAACATTCGAATCCATTATCTGTGTCACCAACTTACAAACATTGCAATTTTATTATAAATAGTGTAACTGATAGACTGATGTTCCACCAACATTACTGTGACCAAATACGTAGGAACAGCGAGGGGGCTACGATGACGCCTGCGGTGAGGAGGGGCGGGTGGATTATCTTTTCATAATATGAGCTAAAGGTGACTTTGAGCGGACGATGACCTGATACAGTAGCTTCACTTTTAGGGTTCCGTACCCAAAGGATAAAACGGGACCCTATTACTATGACTCCGCTGTCTGTTCGTCTGTCTGTACGTCTGTCACGAGGCTGTATCTCATGAATATCTCTCGTGATAGTAGACAGTTGAAATTTTTCACAAATTATGTATTTCTGTTGCCACTATAACAACAAATTCTAAATAATAGAATAAAATATTTTTAAGGGGGCTCCCATACAACAAACGTAATTTTTTTGCTCGTTTTTGGTCGATATTGACAACGGCAACAGGTAGACGCTTGAAATATTCACAGAACATTTAGTTATATATTCACTTTAAAAATAAATAATTATATTAAAATAAAACAAATATTTAAGTAGGGCACCCATACAACAAACGTGTTTTTTTTATAGATAATAATGGTACGGAACCCTTCGTGCGCGAGACCGACTCGCACTTGGCCGGTTTTTTAAGAACAGAACGCTACCAAACTCTTGCGTAGTAGGTAGGTACTTAATATCTACCTCTGTCCATTGATGTGGATTTTTTATTGTAATAAAGAAGACACTAAACTAATAGTAAGCAATACGTCTACCTATTTACAAAAAGGTAAGTATACCAACTCCACTATATTGATTTGTGAATAACAAGTTTCGCTTAATACAGTGCGCTCCTCTCCCTGAGACTTATGGGCTACATCTCATTCCGAAATTATTTTACTGGCAACATACTCTTTCAGCTGGAACTAGCTAAACTAGTTCGCTACGAACTGAGATTCGCGCCTACATTTTGCCTAATAGATAAAAACTTCGGAATTCGCTTTTTGCAAAACTTAAAAACGACTTCACCGCTTATACTTTGGTTTTAGCTGAACCGATTTCGATAAAATTTATTTGGGACCACCTCTGAAGTATACTCTCACAAACAAAAAAAAAATTTTGAGAATCGGTCCACGGAGAGCAATCGGCGAACATACATAAAAATAAAATTACATACAGTCGAACATAGTACCTCCTCCTTTTTTGAAGTCAATAAAAATATTAACTACGCAATCGTTGCATTCGCCAAGTGAACGAATATTCGAGACTCAGATGCAGCAGTCTAGGTAGGTACCTAATACCTAGGTACATGCCTGTGCTGTAAATAGTTGGACTATGTACCGCCAGTGTACTTGGCAACATACCTACATTCAATTACGTACAGACTACAAAACTACATTGTTAAGTACATATTTAATACTTTTAGGGCTGTCTACCTAACATTTATTAGAATCACTTAGATTTTTTTTTTCTTTATTTTTTAAGAGTTTTGTCACTCAGTGACCATGCCACCCCCATATAATAATCAACATACATAACACTTTATAATACAATTTTGATACCATCTTGGCTTCTTCCGATAATGGGTAAGCCAACAAGCACTCACATTGCATACCTTGACTAACTCAATTTCCTGTCTACAAGCTGAAGTCCGGAATGAACACATCACCACATTATGTTTCAATGTCATATTCGGCTTAAAACACGAAAATTTCGACTTACTTTGTAGTCGACTAGTTTCGGACAAATTAGTTATCCTTCATCAGAATGAGTCAGACGCGCGATACGCGGAGGCGTGTGGCCACGCGCAAAGTAAGTCGAAATTTTCGTGTTTTAAGCCGAATATTACATTGAAACATAATGTCGTGATGTGTCCGAAATGAAGCTTTTAGACAGGGAATTGAGTTTGTCAAGGTATGTAATGTGGGTGCTTGTAATAGCATCTTGGCTTACCCATTATCGGAGGAAGCCAAGTAACAACTAATTTGTCCGAAACTAGTCGACTACAAAGTAAGTCGAAATTTTCATGTTTTAAGCCGAATATATTATTGAAACATAATGTGGTTAAACTCTCGATAGTTTTAACATTAAAACATCACCACATGGCATACATCGTCAATGATGTCACATTTCGGGCAATTAGGTGAATTTGAGATCCCCATCAGGTACTTGAATTTGTTTGATGGGATGTGACCGGAGCGAAGCCTCAGCATTGATATTACATCTCTTCGAGAATCACTTAGATAAACTTAACTTTGAATAGCATCTGTTATTTTATGCTTTATGTAAACCAGTCGCCCCGAACTAAGATCTCGCGGCTACTTTTTGCCTATTAGAGAAAAACTTTTGAGGTTAATTGATTATAACTTTTTTCTTAGCAATAATTATTCGCTTTCTGTATTTGTTGTTCAAAGGATATAACAGATATTTTACGTAAGTATATCAGCTTAAATGTGAAGCCATTTTTGAGATAGACCCCGGAACACAATAGGTCTAAAAGCAGTGACTGGTGGCCTACCAAATTGTTATTTTACAACGTAGATTATAATAAAAAACGGTTTTGTACTCTACTTGTCAGTAGAGTTCAACGATACTCCACGAGGTGTAAAGTTCTTTTCAGTGATACTTCACAAGGACAGAAAAAATATTTCTGCTTGCCTCTGACGTACGTGTATGGGTGTTCCCTTATTATTTTCATTTTAATTGCCATTTCTCACTTCGGGTCATACTTTTACATATTTTGTGAGAATTTGAAGTTATTTGCTTGTTTGGTTTAGACGCTAGATGCCTCTGACAGAAGGACGGACGGATAAAGTGCTGAACCACCAAAGTCAACATAGAGATCTCGCTTCGCTCGATCAAATACATCTATACAGCAGACGCCTAAAGCTACCTAGGCTACAAGGCGCCCATTTATAGGTAACTCAAGCGCTCAAGCCCACTCTCAGTGGGTAGCGTTTCCACGATGTTGGCGGCATTGCCTCTCTGAATTGAAATGCTAATACTTTGAGCTAAATAAGTACCAGCATTATGATACATTTTGGGAAATAGAATGAGCTTTCGGTCCCCACTGGCCCAGTGTCTCAACACCAAACGGCTCAAATATGTAACCACTGCCGTATTTTCGCCGTTTGTCAAGATGACGCGGCGCCAACCTCATTCTGTGTTCCAGGAAGATGTGACAGAGCTAAAGTGTCGACAAAAGTTGCATCCTACAGTAAAGGTCGTCCCATCTTCCATGAAGTTAGAGTCATGCCGTCAGGTCTTTTACCATCGTCACTCAATTGAATGTGTCAGTCGAATAGTAACTTTATTGTTTAGTAACAAGAGTTATTATTTATTCAAATGTCCTTGGGAAGTAAGTCTCCTGTGATTGCACTCTTAATTACACTGTGGTATAAATAGAATGTGTACTGCATATTAAAATTTTCCAATGATATTTTCGCAGTTGGTGGTAACCCTTATCCATTCATTACATTGTAACGTGTTGCCATTATGTGAAAGAGGAGTCGGTTCGAGTTATTCCGATTACACACAAAGTTGATAGGTACTTGTTATTGTAAGCAATTAAAACAGTTAATATAGAACTGTGTAATTAATAATGTCGTAGTTATTTTGTAGTTATTGGAGCTAAATCTTACTTTGATGACTACAATGTGATCTTTCTCTGTAACACGTCACAAATAAAATATCTTTATCTATAACACATGAACGCAATTGAATCATATTTGGTACTTAGGTAATGTTAACTTACCTTAGAATTTCGTAACATGCAAGATTTTTTTTATGCTCTACCATTAACTCACCTGATGGAAAGCGACGATGCAACCATGCTTGCCCAGAAGATACCCATTCACTCATGACTTGAACACTCCCAATATATACCGTTCGTGAAATAAAGACGCGGGCAATTATTTTTAAAGATGTTTTAATCAATCTCGAATTGCTCGTTGGCTTAGATGGGCGCGCGTTCGCCTTTTAAACAGGAGTATAATTAAGGGCGGCAATTCATGCTAATTACGGGCAAAAGGGGGTGTAATATAGTGCCCACAATATCGTCCTAGTTGCACCAACTTTTTAAATTAAATTGTAACTTTATGATATAGGAGTCATAATATTTCATTGACAATTTTTTTTTTAATTAATGTGATTTTGCACCAAAGATTCGAATTGTAGAGGTCGATAAGGGCGGCAAAACCTGAATAGCCTACTGGTGGCAAATGTGTAAATCCGCCACTGAGTATAGGGTTCGATTCCCGCCAGAAACACAAGTTTTCTCGCCAAGGAACATTTGCTTTTATTATTCTTTTTTTTATTTTGACTGTGTGTGTTATTATTGTGTGTGTTTCGGGCAACCACGACTCAAATCATCGAACTTTCTCTTACTTGAAGCCGCGAGGAGCAGCATACTAAGAACCAAGGCCGTAGCCTATTGGTCGAGCTGACCATATATGGTTGGTTCAAGGAGGGGAGGGCGGAGAGGGTAGAGGGTTGAACCCTCCTCAAACCTACCTGCAACCTTGCTAGGAACATATTTATGACGAAAATTTTGTGTATACTAGCTAATGATTTAAATATTACTTCTACTAGAGATATACATATTATATAGCAGTACCTACCATAAAAATGGTTTCCATAATAAATCTCGAATAAGTTGTGTCACGGAAATTTTCTTACATTGAGAAAAATAACGGCCCATGACAAAGCGTTTAAAAAGTAAAGTTAAAAAGTAAGCTAAGCGTATCAAAGATAGCAATAACATAATTATTATTTTATTGAGCGATGGAAATTTCATAATAAACTAGATGATTTAGTAAACTTCTTACGCTTGTTTTTTCGGCTGTTTCTTTAGGATCTTCCTCATTTTATTCCTAAACCAATCATAAACAAAATAAAACAAATAAAAATCAAATCGAGCCATTTTCGAGTCTTTGCGAGAGTAACATGAAGCAGTTGATACTTTTGTATATACAGGGTTATTTGTAATACAAGTTTTCACCGGGAATCGAACCCGATATCCGCTGCTCAAAAGGCGAACGCGCGCACAACGATTTTGTACTATTTGTAACTGTTTATTCATAAAATAAACAAATATAAAACTAATATAAGACTAAATATTTAAAAATAAATTGGTATAAAGGGCCAAATAAAAAGTTATCCTCGTTTTATTTATGATATAACCTACCCCCGATTCTGCGTAATATATTATTCGTAGACCTTGATGCTTATAATGAAAAACCCAGCGGGCAATATTGTATCGTACTGCGACGGAAAGGGGTAAAAACATCGAGTTACACGAGCCAAGGGGCTTACATCCCTTACACCCCGCAGCCC
This sequence comes from Lomographa bimaculata, assembly GCA_948107665.1. Taxonomy (NCBI): domain Eukaryota; kingdom Metazoa; phylum Arthropoda; class Insecta; order Lepidoptera; family Geometridae; genus Lomographa; species Lomographa bimaculata. Next base: position 7,835,827 of record OX403597.1, read on the forward strand.
TCTGCTATAGGAAATCTATAAAGCTCCGTGGAAACCTAGATCCACCCCATTGTTGGCATGCACTATTTGAAATCTATCCTCCATTCAAGAATAGATCTTACAACTGTTGTGTTTAAACTGGTATTCCTTCAGCTAACAATTTTTTAATCATACTTCTAAGAGCTTTTTAAATCTGAACTTTAATCTAAAGGTATAAGGCTGATGTCTCACTGAAAGTAGGGTCTAGTTGTTATTTGATCTGATGGGGGTGCATCGGGAGCGAGGGGAGGCTTTATCTGGGCTGTTGCTTAGCAATCGAACACATGCTGGAGATAGCTTCCCATCTTTCTTAATTAAATTGTCGGAAAATGCGTTTGTTATCATTAGCGATTAAGTATTCGGAGGGCTGGCAGTACGTATACGCTGGGTAAAATTAATATTATTAACCGCGGACTTCGAAAAAAAGAGGTGGTTCTCAATTCGTCTGTTTTTTTTATGTGTGTTACCTCATAACTTCTTTCGCTGTGAGCCGATTTTGATAATTATTTGAAAGGTGGTGATTTCCATGTGATCCCATTTAAATTCGATCAAGATGACTATCATTATTTTTGAGTTATCCTCAATAATGCGTATTCTGTGGGCTACATTGATGATGTTCTCGTTTTTAACCGATTTCAAAAATTACCTCATAGCTTCTTTTGTTGTGAGCCGATTTTGATGATCATTTTTTATTTGAAAGCGAATGCTTTTCATGTGGTCCCATTTCAATTTGATCAAGATCTGATCACTAGTTTTTGAGTTATTGTCAATAATGCGTGTTTAATACATAAAATCTGATCAAGGTTCCGAAGATAAAGCGTGAAGTCGATTTTTTTAAGCTTTGCTTGCGTTTAATTATTATTTATCTGGTTCTATTATGAATGCTGAGTAAAACGGTAACAAAAACATGCGTTTTAGATGAAATTCTAGTATCACCACCTGGTGGCGCGAGTAAAATCGCTGGCGTGTAAATAGCCCACCATTTACGTATTAATATTTTTAATGATAGCGGTAAATTATTTTGAACATTGGCAAAAATCAGTAGGGATACACGAATCAATTTACAGTGTTTATTTAAGCCCACGTACCTAGACTGCGTCGAAACCGCCTCCGGAGCTCCCCAAGAAAGGAACTACAGCAAACTGTATGTATGCCTAAGCGCACACACACAACTCCACGTCGCGCCGGCCGGCGAGTTTGAATCCGAAAACATCCGAAAATATGCGAGGCACTGATCACTTAGTCACATCACAGTTGAAGCGGTCGATCACAATAGACACGATGAAGTTTTTATTTTAAGTCCTGGTTAATTAGATGATAATTATTTAATTAGTTTTCTACGTCACAAAATTCAATAGCGGAGCGTTTTTTGTCGACCGCACACAGACGACACACGAACGAGGTCGCGAGCGCAAAAATGTCACTCGATACAACTGCAAGTAGCGCCATCTCTGGGAATTTCCTTGAACGATCTCTAACAGTGGTCAGCAGAGAGCCTAATACACTGCAAATGTACACAAATATCCAAAGATTCTTGCCAATATGAATATTAGGTATATAAAGTGAAGTATTTATTCACAGATGTATAATTTATACTTATTTTTTATATTATAAAAGGCAAAGACGCTTCACCACCACCTTAATTTTTTAACGACTTACCAAAATTAAAAAAAAAAATTCGAAATCGGCTCACGTGGAGAGAAGTTACGAGGTAACACACATAAAAAAAAAAATTACAGTCGATTTAAATACCTCCTCTTTTTTTGGGAAGTCGGTTATTACACCCGTGCGTAGCCAGGGCTGGTCTCTAATTTTGTTAATAAAACATCAAAGGAAGTTATTCCATTGTTTGACGTAAGGGAAAGGTATTGTAGCCGCCGCTTACGAGTTCTGCCCTCCTAACTTTATTTTTAATTATTTTTAACTAACCGTGCCCCGCGGCTTCGCCTGCTAGTATCAAGTTAAAAAGTAGCCTATGTGTTAATCCTAGGTATAATCTATGTACATTACAAATTTCATCCAAACCAGTTCAGCCGTTAAAGCGTGAAGAGGGAACAAACATACTTACACATTTACACACAAACTTTCGGATTTATAATATTAGTAGGATTTCATCCAAATCCGTTCAGCCGTTAAAGCGTGAAGAGGGAACAAACATAATTACACACAAACTTTCGGATTTATAATATTAGTAGGATATTTATACACAAATAAAGTAACATGGACTTTTTTAATAATATGTAATAGAATCGTTTTAGAAAATCATTTGAATTAATGTCCTACACGTGTTTGTAGTTTTGGGTCCCGTCGAAATCCTATAGAATAGATCCTTATAGTTTTATGTCTGTCTGTCATTATACCTTACAATTTCCTTCCTTTGAATTCCGGAATGAATCCTCTATTTAGTTTGGAGGTGGAGTATGGTATCATAGAATGAAAATCAGTATTTTCAGTATATCAGTAGTTCTATGTGTAAATGTTGTGTGTGTGTAAATGTTTGTTGCCACATCTCAGAATAGACCGATTTTGATGAAATTTGGAATTTAGGGCGGACAAGAAGAGCTGAAGATCGGGCTCAGTGGCGCGCTTTGGGAGATGCCTATGTTCAACAGTGGACTGAGATAGGCTTAGTATGATGATGATGATATAGGGTCAGGTTAGTAGGTACTGTACAATCTTGCAGGGCGTGGCTTAGAATCGACAACTGGTCACAACTTTACACTATTAACCTCTGACCTTCACATATAATATGACTAGGGTGAAATTATTTATACCGCTAAACGTTCACGTTACTTCGCGTCCCATTTTTGCATAGGTTAGCTTGAAGCTTCTACGAAAATCTATGAATAATTGTATTTCTGCTTCTGGGTGAGATGTGAATGTTTCCTGCACCCACAATATCAGTTTTTGTACTAGTATGTATGGGCTGTGAGGATGTTGTTATTGGAGCGTTGTTTGTGGTGATCACAGCACTGGCCATTAGCTTAGTTTGGTAAGCGTTCGCATTCTACGCTGGGGAATCGGGTTCGATTCCCGTCGGTAACATAAGTTTTCTCCCCAAGGGAAATTAGCGTTTAGCGGACTGGCGGAAATTCCGGGATAAAAAGTAGCCCATGTGTTAATCCAGGGTGTCGGCTACCTCAATACCAAAATTTCATCAACATTAGTCCAGCAGCTTTATCGTGAAGAAGTAACAAACATATTCCCTAATAATCCCTTATTATTACCGTTTTCAAAAGGATCTCATGTTCAAGGTAATGTTTATTTTCAGACCGCCCTTGTTACGTGTCCTTGCCAGTCTGGTCGTCTAGGGAGAGTAGTTGTCTGGAAAGTTCTCCTAAGTCGTTAATAAGGTCTCCCAATGTTTAGACTGTAGGTACGTAGGGAGTTTTACCTACCTTGGAATTTGTACCTGAAACTAAGGTACCCTCCCCCCACTTTTTCTAAAATAAATTCCGCTGTTATACCTCAAAGTAGTAATTTAAGCAATTTTTTTTGTGAGGCGGAAAAGGCCTACCACTTCCTTTCTTTCCAAGGGGTGCCACGCCCCGCGGCTTCGTCCGCTATTATCAAGTTAAAAAGTAGCCTATGTATTAATCCTAGGCATAACCTATGTACATTCCGGATTTCATCCAAATCCGTTCAGCCGTTAAAGCGTGAAGAGGGAACAAACATACTTACATCTTTACACACGAACTTTCGGATTTATAATATTAGTAGGATATTTAATTATTTATATTTATTTGCATATATTTACTAAAACGTAAAAAAAATATCGATTCCCGGAACAAACGTTTTCTCCACCATGCGTTTCTGCTTCTGGATGTGTGGTGTGAATGATTCCGGCATCCAAGACACTAAAGTCTTCGAACTTGAAATATATCACACATAAATATTATAAAATTAAATTTTACTAAGTACAGTCGGCAACATATAAACATCTTCAATCTGCAATGGTAGGTATGTTTTTTAAATAAAAAAAACAACGGGTTGCACTACGGGAGTGGTGGCAGAAGTGAAAACTTGAACATTTACGTTGTAAACAGCAGGAGCAGGCATACATTTTCGCCGCGCGGTAGAAAGAGAAGGGATATTACTTCCTCTCCTCCCTCCGTCTTACGAAATTTTCGATCAAGTCACGTGACGCGAGTTTAACACTTTACAAATCCCAAAAAAAGTACACAACGCCACCCCGCTAAAGAAGTTTTCACTTCAAAAAAATATTGCAAATCGGCTCAGGCATCCAGTGATCGGTGAACATACATAAAAAAAAGATTCCGACGAATTGAGAACCACCTCCTTTTTGAAGGCAGTTAAAAAATAGTCAATATTTTTGAAAGTTTGAAGATGTTGTTTACATGTAGCTGACTGTACGTATAATGTTGTTATCTCAATGTATGCGTAGATGGTAGTACAAGTTGGAAACTTTACGATCTGTGACGTGACGCTGTGGGATTGCTAATATTGGTGCGTGAAATCGTAACACATGGTAACACGTATGTGTAGGTAAATTGTCTAATATGTCCTTGTCACGACATACCTTTACACTACAACCTGTAACAAAAAGGTGTAGTAATACTTGGTGGTGTGTATGTGTATCGTGCCAGGAATCGTCTGCCAGAGAACGAAAGTCGAAATCGGATATATTTTTTTCCATACAAAAATTTTAAATTATATTTTTAAATATTTTTGACTACCTAACAGCTACATCTGTGGCGCGTGACCTTGACCTTTGTTATGGCGGCCACTGTTATCTAAAGACTATGTGGTGTAGGACGGTAGCTGATGAAATAGGGTTGCAAATGACATAATTTTTTATTCATCATAACTCAATATTCATGCTGCTGTCGCGAATTTAGAAGGTCCTGTTAGACTCCACACATGTAGCTAGATGCGTGGCTTGAGTATTACTACACCTTTCTGTTACACATTGTCTATTACATAACATTGTTTGTAAACAATGTTGTGATTAGACAGTTATTATTATTACTTGTTAGTTGCCTAAATTTCAATTTTTTATCGAGCTCACAAAGATAATGACATTAAATTGGATTAATTATTGCTATTAACTATCAAGGTATTAAATACCGAATTTTCCCGGTAACCATTTCTTCTCGAAAAAAGAAAATTCTAGAAAATATTTTTTGTGAAAGAAGAAGATTTAATTTATACATCCCTTTATTTATTTCTTCTAATTTATACCTATTGAGTCAAGCCAGCCTGTAAATGGTGATTCAGGGACCTCCCGCTTTCACACTCACAGCCCCACACTAAGTTCGATGATTTGTGTAGTGGGGGCAGAAAACATTCATTTGGTGTTTTTAGTAAGGTTTTTTTTTTTCTATAGAGCCAAATTTAGTCAGTCGTGAACGTGAACGTGAAAATATCCGAATAAAATATTTTGTGAACATTTATTATACATAAAAAAATGCTGTTAATCGACTGTTTTTAAAGGTCAAATCTTTAATATTCGTGAGGATGAATCGTCCAATTTGGAGCCTACTTCACCTTAAGCGTTTTTCGTTTTTTTATCAGTACGGAGAAGGAATGAAACTAATTGCCCGTGTCTTTGTACCCTGAACCGAAGATGTAACCGAACTCTAGACTTGAAGACACCCAGATTATTTTAATATGCATGTGATATTTCAAAATATACATCGTATAATATCCCATATTATATTTAGATATATCCCATATCTAAATAATCTGGGTATCTTCTAGTCTAGAATGAATAGGTATACAAGGCAACCATGTTACATCTTCGGCTGCATCATCCCTTACATTAGCTGTGATAGTGGTCAAATACTTTCCTATCTTTTTTTTAAATTTGTGATAAAGCCAGCTTTTGACCACAATCTCACCTAATGGAAAGCGACGATGTGGTCGAAGATGGAGCACGCTTGGTTAGTAAATACTAATTCACTCTCTTCTTGAACAATCCCATATTATACTTTTTGGGAAACTCAATAGACGGCAAGGCGTTCCATTCTTTTGCAGTTTTTATAATGGAAGTGGAAGCGAAACGCTTTGTACGAATGGTAGGCATTTTAAGCATTAGAGGATGCTGCTAGCTTAGGAGGATAAAATAAACATAAACGTTTTCACACTCACAGCCCCACACTAAGTTCGATGACTTGTGTTGTGAATGCCGGAAACATTAATAACACACACAATCACAACCATTAATGTCATAAATTAAATGTCCCCTTATCGTTGCCAATTATTGATACAAATATAAATAGTAGCAGTCTAACAAGCGCTGCTACTCCTCTCAAACCGTTTTGGGAGGTACTGAGCTTGTACAAAAATTCGGTCCCTCTTTTAAAGCGCATTCCGCGAGGCGCACGCATTTCGGTTGCTAAGTCCCTTTCAGGGGCAATTAAGAAAGTGGTTTTTCAAAATTCAAAGAGTGCCTGGGAACATCTACTGACTTTTCCTTACCACGTACTTTACGTACCTTTTGACCCTAATAACAAAACGTCCCTTACTAATAGAGTAAAGGAAAACTGCGTAAAGTACATGGCATTGGAAGACATTTCTTTCGATACTTGCATGATTGTCCCGCCAATAAGGCGGGATAATACAAATTCTAAAAAAAAATATAATTTGGCGAATTATAAGATTGTAGAGAACAAAATTAGTGATGGTGACATTACAGGGGCAGCACGAGTCTTGTTCTCTAGCGACACTTTAGCCCCTTATAATTCGGATACGATACAGTCACTTCATGACAAGCATCCGCCTGCGGCAACAAATCTCCAATTACCTGATCCACCTCAACAGAGTGACGTCACTGTTGAGGCGACCGCTCAGGATGTTGCTTCGGCTGTTATGTCTTTTAAAGGTGGATCTGCCGGTGGCCTAGATGGCTTAACACCGCAAATTCTAAAAGATCTTTTATGTGCTAGTTTTGGCGAGATTGGTGAGATACTTTTAAAAGATCTAACGGCTTTAGTTAACCTGATGTTGTCAGGTCAAGTCAATAATGACGTCACAGATATTTTGTAAGGCGCAAATTTATGCGCACTTAACAAAAAAGATGGTGGCATCAGGCCTATAGCGGTAGGCACCACATATCGCCGCCTCGCGGCTAAAATCGGTTGTAAGAAAATGTTTGTTTCTTTAAGCAATCTTTTTCAGCCTATACAGCTTGGTTTTGGTTCGCGGGGCGGATGTGAGGCTGCTGTCCATTCCCTTAGAACATTTTTAAATCAAAATTGTGGAGAGGTGTTGCTAAAGGTGGATGTTAAGAATGCTTTTAATTCTGTTGATAGAGGCACCCTTCTGACCCAGGTGAAAGATAAAATTCCAGAGTTATATAATTTTATTTGGCAATGCTATGGCAAACCATCAAAATTAATTTACAAAAACGATGTTCTTTTGTCTTCCGTTGGCTGTCAGCAGGGTGACCCGTGCGGCCCAGCAATTTTTTCTTTAGCTGTCAATCCAATAATTCAACGTCTCCAATCCAAACGAAATGTTTGGTATTTGGATGACGGAACTCTGGGAGGTGATGTGAATACTGTCTTAAGTGATTTAAAATTAATAATTGATGAATTTAAAAAGATTGGGCTTGAACTAAATTTTTCGAAATGCGAACTTTTTGTTTGCGATAACTGTTCAGACAAATTATCGGTTTTACAAAAATTTAACTCATTGGCTTACAATATAAAACTAGTAGACAAGTGTTCACTTCGCCTTTTGGGTTCGCCGATATTAGATGAATCAATTTCACCTTTTGTAGAAGAAAAAATTCAAAATTTTAAAAATTCTTCTGACAGATTGCTCAAAATTAACACTCATATGGCTTTTACAATTATTAGATTCTGTCTTTTTGTCCCAAAATTTACGTATTCTTTAAGATGTTGTCCGCTATGGAAACATGGCGCGCTCCTCGAGAGCATGGACAATATCGTAAAGAATACTCTTATATCGGTTTTGAATATTGACATAGATGACAGGGCTTGGTCGCAAGCTTCTTTACCTGTAAGACTAGGAGGCTTAGGTATACGTAAAATTTCTTGTGTTGCGTTACCGGCTTTCTTGTCCTCAGTTCATGGTACTTCTAAATTAGTCGAAAAAATACTTTCACATAGTTTGGGTTCTTTAGAAATAGCAAACCTGACTGAGGCCAGAAGCGCCTGGGAGATGGCATGCCCAAATACCGGGCTCCCAGTGAGGTTATCCTCACAGAGACTGTGGGATCGGCCGCTCTGTGAACTAACACGGAAACATCTTTTAGATACGTGTCCTAGCGTCACAGAGCGTGCTCGACTTCTAGCAGTTTCTGTATGGGAGTCAGGGCTTTGGTTGCAGGCCATTCCCTCTTTTAATACTGGTACACTTATAGATCCATCTGCTTTCCGTCTCGCTATATGCTAACGTTTGGGTGCAAGGTGCTATGTTGCCCATAGCTGTCAGTGTGGTACTGCTGTTGACCAGCTTGGTCACCACGGCCTCTCGTGCCAGAAAAGTGCTGGCCGAATTTCCCGCCACGCCAGCCTCAACGATATCATCCGCCGGGCTTTTACCAGTGCCAACGTTCCAGCCATTCTCGAACCGAATGGTCTGATGCTTGACGATGGTAAAAGACCCGACGGCATGACTTTAATTCCATGGAAGATGGGACGGCCTTTAGTATGGGATGCAACTTGTGTCGATACTTTAGCTCCGTCACATCTTCCTGAAGCACAGAATGGGGTTGGCGTCGCGGCAACTTCGGCAGAGCGGCGTAAACGGCGCAAATATGGAAACCTTGGCAGTGGTTACATATTTGAGCCGTTTGGTGTTGAGACACTGGGTCCGTGGGGACCGGGAGCTCATTCTATTTTCAAAATTCTATCAGAGCGCCTGGTTGAAGCGACGCGTGATCAAAATGCTGGCACTTATTTGGCTCAACGTATTAGCATTGCAATTCAGAGAGGCAATGCCGCCAGCATGATGGGAACGCTACCCACTGGTAGTGGGCTTGAGCACTTGAGTTACCTATAAGCTCGATGTCTTGTAGGTAACTTTAGTTCTTTGCTGTACATAGTTTTAGTTTAGTTTTAGGAAATATAGGCAATTGGCCCGTGGATATCACAACCAGAACCAGAAACACAAATTTATCTTGGGGAAAAAACGTGTGTTCCCGCCGGGAATCGAACCAGATACCCTTGCTTAGAAGGCGAACGCTCACCCAACTAAGCCAACGAGCAGTTAAATAGGTAAAGAGTTTATATAGATCCAAAGTTGGCTTGAAACTGGATGATCAATAATCTCAATGTGAGATGTTCCCGCCAGCTAAAAATAGACATTTCACGGCGCCACGAAATTGTACTAGAGGTTCTTCGTAATATCACAGTTTTGTAATATTATTTCGATAAGGAGGAGTTTCAAAGTCAAAGAGTGAAAGAGAGATAGGGTTTAGCTTTCCAAATGTGGGTGAAAAACTACAACAGAACACGGAGATTTTTTTTAAGGGAATCTTTATAGGAGGGCGTTGAAATTTTGATCCGCAACCTTTCTGTGTGACGAAAAATGATAAACATTACAATGTTTCCCTGTGAAACAAAAGTTTCACTTCTATCGGGTGTCTTTACAACACACTCAGTAGGTCTATTCTGGTCGTCAAAATACGATTGTTCGAATTGATGCCACGTCGATACGGCAGTCGATTGGTTGAAATTTCAGTTGATTCGATGTTCATAACAAAAGAAAATCGTTCATATTCGACGTCGAAATAGACACCCTGTTTTGGGATAAATAGACTACCCGGGATGTTCTCTGAAACATATTTATGAGTCAAAATTACTTTTAAATTTTTCTCGGTCACCGACGCATGGTGGCCTATCGGTATTCTATCGCTTACATTTTGGATAGTGTGCACAGGCATTACATGAGTTAATTCCCCCATGCCCCATCTAACAACAAGACAAACTATCAAACATCATCCATTTATGGTCGACATACCTCCAGTTCGCTCAAAGCGTTTCGCTTCTACGTTCATCATCCGTACAGCGAAGGAGTGGAACTCATTGCCTGTGTCTTTGTTCCCCGAACGATATAATCTGAGAGTCTTCAAGTCTCAAGTAAATAGGTATATCTTCTAGACAAGCATGTCACATCGTCAGCCGCATCAGCTGAGATAGTGGTCATATGCTTGCCTATTTCACATAAAAAAATGTTATATAACGACGCTGACGTAAAGAAAATACTAACGCGGAAGTTAGTAATACGTATTACCAAGTATTACGTACTTCGGTACCTGTAATAGTTGCGTAAGACTTAAATCGCCGATAAGAACTATTTTATTTATGTCGCGAATCCTGCGATAAAGATTACAAAGTATAATCTGACAGATCGATAGAATCGTAATGGTGACTCAGTGATCTGTCACCAAGCCACTAATGGTCTTTTTTTTTCTTCCGGCAGCTATCCTTGAAAGTCAGACGCATTAAGGCCTTGAATGCTGTAAGCGAATCACAAAGTAGAGTAATTAACTTTCATGAGTGCCTCTTTGGGGCCCATGTGAATAAACTATTTTGATTTGAATGCTTGTTTACCTTGGCCACGTATTTACTTGCCAACAGGTGAGATAGTGGTCAAACAATAGCCTGTCACAAATAAAAAAAATAAAAAAAAAAGATGGTGGTTGAACGCTGTCAAATGAAAATCTAAAGAAAACAGTACAGTGAAACCTGGATAAGTGGGCCCTGGATAAACTGCCCATTGGTTTAGTTAGGTGCGCGTTCGCCTTCTAAGCAGGGGTATCGGGTTAGATTCCCGGCGGGAACACAAGGTTTCTACCCAAGGAAAATGTATTTCTGGTTCTGGTTGTCATTGTGTGTGTGAGGTGAATGTTTCAGGCAGCCACGACTCAAGTCATCAAACTTGGTGTGGGGCTGTGAGTGTGAAAGCGTTTATGTTTATGTTATGTCGGTTCTCGGTCAGTCTGTCAGTCTCTCGGTTTTTTATCGGATACATTTTTTTTTTTTTATTCTCGATAGGCAAGCATTTGACCACCATCTCACCTGATGGAAAGTGACGATGTGGTCGAAGATGAAGCATGCTTGCCTAGAAGATACCTGTTCACTCGAGATTTAAAGACTCCTAGATTGACATTTCAGAGAGTGTGCTAAAGAACTGCACGACAAACTGCTAAGCGACACCGCTATATGGTGGACATTCCACAAATGCGCACTAAGCGCTTTGCCTCCACATTCATTGTGAGAACCGTAAAAGAATGGAACTCCTTACCCGAGTCGGTGTTTCCTGATGAGTACAATATGGGAGTCTTCAAGTCACGAGTGAATAGGTATCTTCTAGGCAAGCTTTCTCCATCGTCGACCACATCGTCGCTTACCATCAGGTGAGATAGTGGTCAAAAGTTTGCCTATCTTGAATAAAAAATAAAAATGTATATGTGGGCCTTGGATATGTGAGATACCTCTGTTGTTCATAATAAATCCTGACACATTTGCATTAAAATACCTCTGTTACTGGGAATTTACAAACCTCTGTAACTGAGACTTGATTTTATTGCAGCTTTGTAGCTTGTTGTCAATAGCCCGTATAAGTGGTATTTAAACCCGTATAAGTAGTTTTAATCAAGTTATGGCGCGTTTATTTACTAACAGTCTAATTCCTTATAAACTTGCTTTATTTTTTTAATAACATTGCTATCCTCTTTATATGAAAATTTTTACATTTCGACCTTTCATAGACACTCTAAAAATAAGACGACTGTCATGCTAACCTGCCTATTTGGGGAACTGGCTAAATGAAAAGCCTCTAAAAGGGATAAAATAATTAAACGCAAGCAAAGCTTAATAAAACCGACTTCACCGCTTATATTTTGGTTTTGGCTTGATCGATTTCGATAAATTTAAATGGGACCACCTCTGAAGTATAATATACCAAGTAAAAAATATTATCAAAATCGATTCATAATTGGCGGAGATATCGCGTAACATACAAAAATAAAAATAAAAACATACAATCGAATTGAGAACCTCCTTTTTGAAATCGGTTGAAAATATAAGTCCCTTCAGATCTCACTTATCCAGGTTTCACTGTATTACTCTATACTTATCAGTATACTTATCCCTTCCCATCTTATCTACCTATACACAATTTTGATATAATACAAGCAATTCCAACAATTTAACTTTGCCTAACCGATGATTTAAAGGTAAATTTACTTATTTATTTCATGAAGGAAACTCTTCATCTGTAGTTGATATTCCACAAAAACGCACTAAGCGATTTGCTTCAACATTTATTATGCGCCTCGCTAAGGAGTAAAATTTTTTGCCTGAGTCTTTGTTTCCCGATAAATATAAAGGCCTCTTAAGGTATCTTCTAGGCAAACATGCTCCATCGTCGATCGCATCATCACTTACCATTAGGTGAGATAGTGGTCAAATGTTTGAATAAAAAAAATATTTTGTTTCCCGATAAATATAAAGGCCTCTTAAGGTATCTTCTAGGCAAACATGCTCCATCGTCGATCGCATCATCACTTACCATTAGGTGAGATAGGGGTCAAATGTTTGAATAAAAAAAAAATTTGCGCGTTGTTATGAATGCCGAGAAAAACGTAGTAGGAGACATTCTGGTAACGTACCATCTATAAGTAACAGAACGTTAGCTTGCTTTGATAAACTGAGGCCTTATAGTGGTCGAGTTAACCTTCTAGAAAAATAAGACGTGGCAACTCGACCACTTGGTCGAGTATTTCGCGGTCGAGATGACTACCAACTCCAGCTAATGTCGTGACAACGTTTATTTCATTAAATGTATTTATTTATTGTTGTGCAAAATACAAACCGGCATTTTGGTCACGTGTCGACTCTTTCAGTCTCCCAGCCAAAACTTTGTAACTTTCAAGTTCACCTGGTCCCCATGGACCTGGTCACCTGGTCCACATGGACCCAGTGCAGCGTTTCTACACCAAATGACTATAATAATATACTTAACGAGATAGCACCACACTATTCAATAGCGATTATATTGGCATTTTGAACAGATATGTGAATTAAACAAACAGACACTGGTACATATAACGGGTTATCGGTACATTATATAAATAAACAAAGTAGGTATACCTACCTATACCTAACATACCTGCTATAACTCCAGTAATGTAATTACATATATTATGGTAGGTGTACTACGTTAAGGCACAATACAATACAATGGCCTCAATTCTGATGTCACACACTAAATTAAATTTAAACTATTCCTGTCTTTTACAAAATAGGAACACAAGACAGAGATAGCATACATTTTAGTGCTATCAAGTTAGTCAGAACTTAGATGTCTATGCAAGCTTAGTCGAATATGTAATTGGTGTTGACTAAAAACACGCACCTTTCTGCTTCTTTCTTTCTTTCTTGACAGCACTAAAATGTATGCTATCTCTGTCTTGTGTTTCTATTTTGTAAAAGACAGGGATAGTATAAATTTAATAACAGCTGTGCTGTAAGTCTCTGACCCGCGGCAATTCCGTGACAAAAAGTGGTATATTCAACTTACATGTCAATTATTACTTATAATAATTTAAAAGTATTTCTTATCAGCGAGCAAAAAATTTAATACGTATATATCTACGTAATAACTGCAATACGCGAAGAAACTATATAAAATTGCTTATCAGTTGCATTGTTTCGATAACAAACACGTTCATTACATTACGCTATATACGTAGATGTAGAATATATGTACCAACAGGTACCTACCTACTGGTACATATCTACCTGTTAAACGCACAACGTATGTACATATCTAAACATAATCTACTGGTACCTATGTACCTGTTAAACACACAATATATGAGCCTACCTACTGGTACCTATCTACCTGTTAAACGCACAATATATGTACCTACCTATTGGTACCTATCTACCTGTTAAACGCACAATATATGTACCTACCTATTGGTACTTATCTACCTGTTAAACGCACAATATATGTACCTACCTATTGGTACCTATCTACCTGTTAAACGCACAATATATGTACCTACCTATTGGTACCTATCTACCTGTTAAACGCACAATATATGTACCTACCTACTGGTACTTATCTCCCTGTTAAGCGCACAATATATGTACCTACCTGCTGTTACCTATGTATCTGTTAAACGCACAATATATGTACCTATCTACTGGTACCTATCTACATGTTAAACGCACAATATATGTACCTACCTGCTGGTACCTATCTACCTGTTAAACGCACAATATATGTGCCTACCTACTGGTACCTATCTACCTACCTATTAAATGCACAATATATGAACCAATCTACTGGTACCTATGTAGCTGTTAAATGCACAATACATGTATCTGTCTACTGTTATCTATCTGACTGTAAAATGCACAATGTATGTATCTACCTACTGATACTTATCTAGCTGTTAAATGCACAATGAATCGTAGGTATGATAAATATTATTGAACTCCGTTTTTACGGGATGTACGAGCATATTAATTTATAAGATACTAGCTGCGCCCCGCGGTTTCACCCACGTTGATAATGATGAAAAGTGATGATGATGATGATGATGAAAAATAGATGTTGGCCGATTCTCATAGATACCGGATAAGCACAAAAAATTTCATCAAAATCGGTCAAGCCGTTTCGGAGGAGTATGGCAACGAAAACTGTGACACGAGAATTTTATATATTAGATTAAAAATTAGGATTATATCCTTTTATGGACACCCTGACCAATAAGAAAAGAAGAATCATATTAAAAAAACAATAATAATTATTGAATAATATATGTACAGAGTAATTTGTAAAATTACAGAGACCTGTTGGGCCATACATTGTGCAAGTATTTATTTTGTATTAAGTTCCGAATCCCACGTCAAAAATTTCCACTGAAATGGGTATAGAAAAGTTATTTTTGGCCAGAAGGAAAATGTTCTTAATAACCCTCTTATTAATCCAATCTTACCAAAGGGGCCTACCCAAGGTTTGTTTTACAAATGAAAGTTAAACAAGGTGATAACGTTGGGAAAACGTGTTTTAGAATTATTACAACAATGTAAGAATAACTTTAGAAAGAAAGAAAATACTTTTATTTAATAAGTTTTCTCCCCAAGGGAAATTTGTGTTACTTGTTCTGGTTGTGATTGTGTGTGTGATATGTTTCCGGCAACCACGACACAAGTCATCGAACTTAGTGTGGGAACTGTGAGTGTGATTTTTTTTTTAATTTATGATACACAAACTTTTATTTATGACAATAATGGCGCCTGGCGATAGCCATATTGAAATTTGATAATTCTCTGAAATAATGCATGATGAAGATGAATCGATTGACGTAAGAATAATCAAAATCGGCCTTCGCGTTCGGTCTCTACAATGCCATAAACATTATTAATAAAGTTTACTCCCGAACTTTGACGCTCTTTATCTTTGTCATTTTATATTAAAGTACCTAGTTGACCGAGCTTTGCTCGGTATCTTGGGAACATAGCTTTTCTCGGACCTGGAAAAATCGATTCCTTGGGCCGAAAAACCCCTAATCTGCAACTTTCATGAAAATCGTTGAAGCCGTTTCCGAGATCCTGATTACACATATATATGAACCGCTCGACCGATTTAGTGCAAACCTCACATAAACCATCTACTAAATAGTCCGAACGGAGCCTAAACATTTGATTTGGATAAATGAGCCCGTTCTTGAGTTATAAAATTACAACGAAAAGTGGCATTGATTTTTATATAGATAGATATAGATATAGATAGATAGATTATATATATACAAGAATTGCTCGTTTAAAGGTATTAGATTGTTAAATAAAAAATACACGTCAAATATCTTTTGATATCTAACTGACGGGCTAATTCGTTTTTTTTTGGCCAGGTATCATCCTAATTGGGGCTTGCTTCTTGCTTGGTAGGTTATTTTCTTGTTATCAACCATCGACCCACCGACCTAATAACCATCTTTGTTATCAACCTTGGATGTCGATATCTCAAACGATCCTCGTGGAAGCCCGGATAAAGCTTCCTTTATTCTGACGTTCACGAGGTTCGTTCATCATATTATGTCTATAAATAAACGTCATTCCTGTTGCTTGACAGTCTGAAAAATTGTTTCCAATTTATTTTCATTTTATTTCTTCTCATTAATCACATTAATCTCGCTGAAATTTGTTTTTTTTTGTAAACACTTCCTTTTTTTGTACCTATGTAAATATTTTTTTGCCTTCTATGGTCTCACATGACATTGGCGAAATTGTGGTGGCAATACCACAGAAAGCCACAAAATTAAAAATTGAATTTTATTTTATTGTATTCGGTGGCTTACAGCTATCATTACAATATAAACATAGCTTCAACTTAAGAAGAGCATTAACAAGCCTCCACAGTTAACAATAATTTAAATAACGTAAGCAAAGCTTAAAAAACCGACTTCACCGCTTATATTTTGGTTTTGGCTTGATCGATTTCGATACAATTTATTTGGGACCACCTACGAAGTATAATCTACCAAACAAAAAAGAATTTAAGAATCGATCCACAATTGGGGGAGAAATCGGTAAACATACATAAAAAAATATAAATATATACAGGTGAACATAATACCTTCTCCTTTTTTGAAGTCGGTTAAAAATTACATTTATACAATTGAAATAAGTAAATTACGCGATGATTAGGTAGGTATAACGCGTGCATAGCGTTTTCTATACGATACTCGAAATACGGTATTCGTTGACATCAAATATTTCTAAAATGTTATCATTTAAGGGGCAGGTATACGTCAATGCGAGCACCTTTTTTAACCACAGCCAATTATCCCCCGAATAATTTTCTACATAAAGGTGTATATTGTGTAAATTACATCGTGGCGGTTACGCAAGGTCACGCGTGGAAATATTTGATTTTTTATGGTTTTATTCAAATTAAATGAAATCGCACATCAAAAAAAAAAATAAGCTGAAGAAATCATTCGTGTAGGTAGTAAAAATACGTATATGAAATAACTTTTACAGTGATTTGATATAATATAGCGGAACGAAGTAGTTACAAAAATACAAACTGATGATATTATTTGTACTTTTGTGTGTTTTCAAGGGGGTTAGGGGAGTCTTTAAAACATGATGTAAGTAAGCATTTAGTAATTTTATTTGTATTAAAGTTTATAATTTCAAAATTTTACGATTTTCATAGTTGCTCGCCTAACCACAGCGATATAATATAAAAAAAAAGAGTCAAAGTAATAATAATACGACTTTTACTTATCGACCGATCCGTAGCAGAAGGTACCGAACTACCCACCCAGTTCAATTATTTTTCTAATAGTAATGTTTATGAGGGTACTTGTGAAATTTGAACTAGGTCCTGTCAGTTTCTCCAAAGTGAATACATTTCTTTACAAGTCATCGTCCATAGACAGCTTCAGCTGGCCTTTTTGCAAATTATCGGGCATCGTATATAGTTCTTTTAAACATTAATTAATTTATTTTGTTTTTAAATCTGTGTCTAGTGGAATGGAGACAGCTTCCGATTCATCTTCAGAAAACTGTTGCTCGACAGGTATGTTATTGAACAATTTCGTATCTTGTACGTCTATTGTCACATCTGTTTTCTTTAATTGTGTTACGTGATTTTAGTAAGCACATGCAGGGAGCGGGAGATAAAGATGATAGGTATTACGTTTAGTAAAAGCCTAGCTACAACTTACGTGCACGTGGTGACTGACCTGTAAACTTAGACTTTAGACATAAGCTTACAAATTGTCATTTTATCATATTTTATTGACCCGTTGGCTAAGTTGGCTGATCATGGCTGAACGTTCGCCTTTTAGGAAGGATATCGGCTTCGATTCCCGGCGGGAACACAAGATTTCTCCCCAAGGAAAATTCGTGCTTCTGGTTCTGGTTGTGATTATGTGTGATCTGAATGTTTCCGGCACCCACGACACAAGTCATCGAACTTAGTGTGGGGCGGTAATTTTGCGAATCTGGCAGTAGAATCATTAACTTTCATGAGTGCCTCTTGGGTCCACGTGAATAAATGATTTTGATTTTTGCTGTGAGTGTGAACGCGTTTATGTTATGTTATCGTTAAATAGTTTATTTTATTATATTCAAGATAGGCTATTTTTTAACCACCATCTCACTTGATGGTAAGCGACAATGTGGTCGACGATGGAGCAAGCTTGCCCAGAAGATAACTCTTCACTTTCTACTTTCTCATCATTCTCTTCACTTTTACTCATCAGGAAACACCGACTCAGGAAAGAAATGTAACTCCATTTTATTTTATTTTTTTGATCAAATTTATTTTAAGGACCCTTATTTAACAATATGACGGTCCTATTATATGTTCTTAAGTTAGAGTAAATAATATAATGCTTTAAAAATGCATAAAACTAAATTTAATTAACTTAAGCTGACCCACAAAACAAAACAGCTCCTGATCCGCCTGCGACGATAGATATGACAAAATTTGGTGGAACCTGCTGACATCGTAACTGTTTACGTTTAGGTCAGCTCAAAGTACTGCCTTGCACTCTGGAGACGTGTACATTCAACCAATAAATGATAAAAATTGTTCACAACCCCACATTCACACAATTGGGAGAATCAACCTTTCGTATCATAAATGCAAATTTCCGGAGTTCCATTCCTTGCGCACAATGAATGTGAAGGCAAAATGCTTCGTCCGCGTTTGTGGAAGGTCTACTATATAGCGATGTCGCTTATCAGTTTGTCTGCTTATCCGATGATAGAACGGGGATGCGGGAACTAAATCGCGTAGTTAATTACAATTTAATTATTATTTGGTACCCTATAACAAACGAGGCCGGGCCAGGCATGCTACTGGGCGTAAATAAGAACTCTTGCCAGATCTTTATACCCGACAGCGCGACGCAAAAAGGGGTAATGTGCTTGTCAACCTATGTATATATGTGTGTTCTTATGTGGGATCCTAAAGACCAAACGCGTGGGCAGATTTAGAAGATTCTTATGTCAATCGATTTATCTTCATTGTGCGACAGTCATCAGAGATAATATGACAGTTATCATAGTTCAATATGGCTACCGCCAGACGCCATATTGTGTAAAATAAAAAAATAAACTTGTCGAATTGTGCTCTGTCCTGTGGGGTATCATTGAATGCAAATATTAACTCATATTCATATTACTATTTATTCTGATGTACTATTTTATGAATTTTTGTTTCTTTACACAAAATATGTTATTAGATATATACTTTTATAAAAATAATAAGACGTCCTCCTCTGCTTTAATATTGTTGTGCCCGACAGGGTCTCTAATGAACTGTAAACTTTTAAAACCATGTGCGGACTATTAGAGATTGCAATAAACATTTGAATTTGAATGTATGTACTTAAAATATTTTTTATAACACGGGCGTGGTCACCTCCCGTAGAGTATAGTCTGGGTCACCGACGCTACCGACGCGTTAAGTTTGCAATTGTATCGTTTACATTTTGGACAGTGTGCGTATAAATTAGGTATATACATGAGTTGGTATATACATGAGTTTATTCCCCCATGCCCGTTTTATCATCTAACAACAAGATAAACAGACAAACACCATCCAATTCTGGTTGACATATCTCCGGTTCGCTCGAACCGATTCGCTTCCACGTTTATCATCCTTACGGCGAAGGAGTGGAACTCGTCCGCGTCTTTGTTTTGCTGAATGGTATCTGGGAGTCCTCAAGTGAATAGATATCATATAGGCAAGCATGCTACATCTTCGGCCGCATCTTCACTTTCCATCAGGTGAGTTGGTGATCAAATGCTTGTCCATAAAAAAAAGACGATACGCCCGCAACCCCGCATGCTATCAATCTGTTCGAACCAATTACGTCATGTGTGGCGCAGCCCTAATAACAAATAATACATATTCGCCCGTACTTCGAAGAAAAGTGGTAAATTACTTCTTTCAAAGTTCGGTCCACGTGTTTCTTTTTAATACAACGCTTCAAAAATATATATTTTCCTAGAACTTATCTATACGTGGGTATAGTAAGTACTCGAATGCGTGTGTATTGTGAGTTACTTTATTCGACCTTTTATTAAAATCTGTTATTACCATGTTCTTATATTTTTTTCCGTTCTCATTGCTCTCTTCGATTTGCTGTTTCGATACTTATTTCAACTGGTAAAAATGATAGTATTTTTTTAGTAGCCTAAAAATTATATTTAGTCCGTTATCTACATTATCAATAAATGATGGACACGTATTTTCTACCGACTTCACAAAAAAGGAGGGGGTACTCAATTCGACCGTATATTTTTTTTTTTGTGTGCTACCCATAATTTCTTTCCACGTGAACCGATTTAGATTTTTTTTTTTAATCTATTGCTTTCCCATTGGTCTTCACAAAAAAGGAGGGGGTACTCAACTCGACCGTATAATATTTTTTTGTGTGCTACCCATAACTTCTTTCCACGTGAAACGATTTTGATTTTTTTTTAAATCTGTAGCTTTCCCATTGGTCTCATTTAAATTTGACCAAGATCTGATCAGTAGTTTTTGAGATATCGTCAATATAACGCGTGTTTAGTACATTTAATCTGATTAAGGTTCCGAAGATAAAGCGGTGAAGTTGTTTTTTTTTTAAGCTTTGCTTGCGTTTAATTATTTCTTTTGTTAATTATACAAAAAAAATTACGGAGGCGTGACGTCACAACCCCCCACTCCCGAACTATGACTCTCTTTATCTTTGTCAATGATTATTGATGTGTGAAAAAAATAACAAAATTTTTTGATAATTCTACTGACGGACTAGAGCCAGTTTTGTCGCCATTAACGCCGACATTTTTTGTTCTTAAAAAGCATTCACACTTACCGGCCTACACTAAGTATGAAAACATTTATATATAACACACACAATACACCCAAAACCAGAAACAGAAATGTCCCTTGGTATAGAAATGTATGCTCCTGCCGGGAATCGAACCCAGGACCCACAGCGCGATCGTCGTCGATTCTCCCATGACTACAAATCCACTTGAAGTTTATTTTAAGAACCCTACTAATATTATAAATCCGAAAGTTTGTGTGTAAGTGTGCAAGTGTGGACGTATGTTTGTTCCCTCTTCACGCTTTAACGGCTCAACGGATTTGGATGAAATTTGGAATGTACATAGCATATACCTACGATTAACAAATAAGCTACTTTTTAACTTGATATAGCGGGTGAAGCCGTGGGGAGCGGCTAGTTAGGTATATGTAATGTTTATCAAAATTTTACTCTATCAAGGTCACCTTCTATGAAAAGTGCTTATCGTAGTACGGGTTTATCAACAAGGTTTTGATCGTTCTTAATTGCCCCTTAATATTTATTAATAGAGTAAAATTCTATAAATGTTTGTATCAATAACGGGTTGATCGAGTTCAAGCTCATAATGATAACAATGGTATTGGTGTTCAACGCAGTACTGGCGCGGGTAGACCGTTTCGTATGCTCGTAAATCTGAATCTTCATCCACCCGCACTACTCCAGTTACTCCGTGATCATGGCGCTTGCGCCGAAATATTGGAAACTCAAAACTAACGAAATACTTGCTAAATATCCCGTTATTATTACAAATATTAATAGAATTTAACTCTATTAATAGATATGAAGGGGCAATTAAGAACAATCATAACCTTGTTGATGAACCCGTAGGCGTTTCTATCTAATACCTTTTCATAGAAGGTAGCCTTACTCGGAATTCATAAAGTATAGAGCATGAACTACCTGCGCCCCGAGGTTTTACCCGCGTAAGTCAGTAATGCCGGGATAAAAAGTAGCCTAAATCCTTTCCCAAGATCTAGTCTATCTCTGAACCAAATTTCATCAACATCGGTTTAGTGGTTTAGGCGTGAAAGCGTAACAGACTGATAGTTACTTTCGCATTTACAAAATTCCACATCCTCCGTCTTTTTTTATGCTGGATAGGCAAGCATTTGACCGCTATCTTGCCTGATGGAAAGTGACAATACGACCGAAGATTGAACATGCTTGCCAAGAAGGTACCTCTTCACTCTAGACTTGAAGACAGACTCAGATTGTACCGTTCAGGGAACAAAAACACAGGCATTTACTTCCACTCCTTCGCTTTACGGATGACAAACGTAGAAGCGAAACGCTTCAAGAGACGCTTTCTCACTGACGTCTCTCGTGTCGATCTCGACCTGTCAGATCTGCGTTTATACATTGCAATACTCGGAGTGCCGTCTAGTGTGCTAACATTATATTATTATGTCCTGAAGACGCCCTGCGGGCTATAAAGCTGGATCCAGCAGTTTTGGAAGCGCAGATAGCAAAGGACGCCGACAAAGCAATGGCCGCTGAAGAGGGAAACCAATCCTTGATTCCGACCACTGGAGAAGTTATAACTAAAGGTAAGTGACCTTAGAAAATGTATGATAATGGGGGATTATGAAATTTTATATAAATGTGGTGGAGGTAATTACTTTGATGAATAATTTAAATATTTCCCTGTAATACAAAATTTTCGCTTCTATCGTGTGTCTTTATGACACAGCCTGTTTTTTTAAAGGCTTTTAATCGATTGTTTACGTTAGATAGATTGTAAACTCTTTGTTGAACTCCTTAAAAACTAAACAGAAAATAATTATTTACAAAAAAAGTGTAACAATAGACGGCCTTATCGCTAAAAGCGATCTCTTCCAGACAACCTTTGGATGGAGACGAGTAATATTACATTGCTGAAAGTAAAATTTCATTTATAAAAACTTATTTTTTTTTCTTTCTTTTTTAATTTTGCTCCGCAGCTTGTTCATTTAGCCAGTGTCAATTTATACATTATTTTCAACTGTATTACATGTTCATATTAGAAGTCAAGTAAAAGAGTCAAGGTCTAGTCATAGTCAAGTCATGCCCTAGTAAAGCGGTAGAAACTTTATTAGAGCCTCTCTTGGAGTTGTGGAGCGAAGGCGAAAATCACGCTTATCAACTTTGTGATTTGCTGTAGGCAATGCACTCATATTGTAAATTCTCTCATGCACGTTCAATAATTATTAACGCTTAATAATCCACCATTATTACACATGAACACTCGAGGAAACACAAATTTTAGAAAAAAAATTACAATCAATGACATTTTTTCATTTTCGCGCCAAAACGCCAAGGTTAAAAAAGCGGTTTAGGCTTTATTGATCGGATAAAACTATAACCGGAACAGAAAAAATAACCAGAAGAAATTGAAATAAGGGACGTGAATTTGGACCTTAGGACTTGATATACAACGGGCGCGCGCCCTGGACGCTTTGTATATCAAGTCCCTTAGTCTCTGGGGATGTGAAGTAACCACTATCCATTCCATTGATTGGTGCATAAGTGACTATTTAGCATGAGAGCTTTCCTATAATGTGTCCTGGGAGCTAGGGACTTATTATGTATATACTGCTTCCTTTTTATGTAATTGTTTATTAAGGTAAGTTACTAGCTTGATATGTCTTTATCTCATTTTTTAAATGTTGGCTACGCAAACTATACGCATTTAACCAGTGTCAATTAATAAATATGTTTTTTTTTTATGCTAGTTAGTCAAGCACTTGACCGCTATCTCACCTGATGGAAAGTGACGATGCGGCCAAAGATGAAACATTGCCTAGAAGGTAACTATTCACTCTAGACTTGAATACACCCAGATTGTATCGTTCAGAACAAAGACGCAGGCAACTTCCACTTCTTCGCTGTACGGATAACAAATGTAGAAGCGAAACGCTTCGAGCGAACTGGTGGTATGTCACCCGTAAATGGATGACGTTTGACAGCTTGTCTTGTTGTTTGATGGTAAAAAGGGCTAAGTTAGTTATGTATTTGATTAAACTAGTTCTAGTCACCGTCTAAGTCAAGCAAAAGAGTCAAGATCTAGTCATACTCAAGTCGTGCCGAAGAAACTTTACTAGAACTTCTAATTCGAGTTTTGGAATGAAAACGAAAATCACGTTTTTCAACTTTGTATGGTTTGCCTACAGAAAAGAACTATTACACCCGCTATTGGCTAGGCCGGTACGTGACGTCAGTGCATACATTTTCGATGTCAATGATTGGTCAACTATCACTCAGCCAAGGAATGTGAACGTCATAGAAGGAATATCAAAATGGTCCCGTTTAGAATTGCTCGAACCTGATTGCATTATTAAATATTATTTTTAAAATGAAATTTAATGTTTTAATTCATTTAATCTTACTTTCTGATATGTAATGCATAGCCGTAATCAATCAATTAAATGTATGAAAAAAGTATGCTTATTATTATTGTGTTATGTTCAAACAAGATCAAGGTTTCATGTCGAATGTGTATTTTAAGCGGTGATAGCTCTCTCGTAGTAACGGTGACTTTGAACCCCGATGCTCGAGGTATCGAATGCTACGACGGGTTCAGGCTTCCTGTGAAGTAATAATATGATGAAATTTTAAGTCATATAGCATTTTTTTATGCTCGCCTGGCTTGCAACCGTGTACTTACCAAAATTTTGTAGTTTACCACCCTCAATTAGAAACATTTGTAGCTACGCACCACATTGTGTTCCAGCAGCTATCCCTTGAAATTCACACATTCTAGGTCTAGCGTTACCACCTTCGAATACATCATTATACAAGGTAATTTGTACAATACCCTATATGAGCTAAGAGTTCAAATGAATCAGGGTCAGAGATCTTATTGGTATTTTATAAAAGCTTGTGTTTAAACACCGCCCAAAAAAGTACCTATTTTACTACCAAAAAAAATTCTAAACGGTTACCAAAATGGATAAATGGTCGGCAAATTACGTTTCCTAAAATAATATTTCCTGTGATAGAACCGAACCGGATAACAGTAGGTTAAGATTATTTTTTTAAATAATGAATACAAAAATATTTATAATGATCTTTTTTTGTTGTATTCGTTATTGTCAGGGCAAGGTTTGTGTGTATTTTTTTTTTATCAACCGGATATTGCACCCGCGCGAAGCCGGGCGGATCGCTAATAAGAGATAAAAAAATATCGAATTCACGATCATTGAAAAGTAAAATGTAGGTACTAAGGCACTCTACTAGATGTTCAGTGTTTTTCTCTGAAAGATGATAATTAATGATAGTGTCTCTTTCATGGAAGGTAAACATCCCATAAACATTACTGTTTAATTTTTTAGAGCCACCTGGAAGCTCGAGGTTCGAGGAGATCTTGAGGATGCAGAAGGCTGCTCTGCTGTCCCTGGCTCCGCAGCAGTTCGAGATGCTGTTGAAATACGCCAGCGTATTACGAATGCAGCGCCAGATCAACCAGAGGCATTTGGTAAAACCCGACCTACAATCGACGACTCGGTTGGTCCTGGGTTCAATTCCCAGCAGCCAATAATATTGTTTAAAATAGGAAAAGAGACGATGGCAAACATATAAAGATAGCTTTGCTTGCAACTTGGCTTGTGAATCAAGTTGTTTTGATTTGGTAGGCAGTCTTGTGTGAAGATTTTTATAACCGGATACCCTCGATACAATAACTGATGGTAAGAACCAAAAAGAAATTGAAAACTATACTATCTGACCTTTTCTGGAAATTGCATCATGACGCTATACAATCAAAAATGGGTTTCTTAAATCTCGTCCGTCTAGTTTCAGTAACAAAGTGACGAAAAGATTGGCAAATTTGATACGAGGAAGTCACCTTGGCGATCCTTTCATATTACTTCTGCTTGATTAGCTCGGAATATTCATGAGCTGTAGATTGTAGCCATTTGCGATCTTATTACCATGGCAACAAATGGATGGGTCTCAGTTGATATTGAGAATAGAGTAGGTCAATTATGTCCTACTTATAGTTGGTTACTTCTATGTAGGTATACGGTTACTTCTTACAGTGTGTATCGATGTCTTTCATATTTTGTATTGATAATTTAAGGGTTCCGTTGGTACCCAATTATTTACTGCGCTTTTTTATGACGCTTCTTTTTAAGTGTGTTTTGGGCCATACAAAAATTAAACCATACCAATTTAAATTCTGGTCAATGACATTGACCTCGATCCTACTCGTATATGTTTGTTTCTTGTCAATCTACTGCCCGCAGTAAAAAGACAAGCTTACGACATGTGCCTAA
The DNA here is from genome assembly GCA_948107665.1 of Lomographa bimaculata. Taxonomy (NCBI): domain Eukaryota; kingdom Metazoa; phylum Arthropoda; class Insecta; order Lepidoptera; family Geometridae; genus Lomographa; species Lomographa bimaculata. The sequence continues at coordinate 7,861,924 of OX403597.1, forward strand.
GGAGAAACATTTACAAAGATATCGAAAGGAGGGTCATGAGTAGCGACATCCGTGGCTGATATAATTTATCTATATCTGGTGTTATTGTGAGTGTGATGTGCAATTTTTCCAGGTCCCTCGATACAAGTCTTTGTACTAGGTGTGGGGCTGTGAAAGTGGATGCGTTTGTTTATTTAAAAATATATATGTAATTTTTTTTTTTAATTACGAAACTTTTTACCTTATTCCTTACCTACCAATATTTTATTCAATTCGTTATTTTATACTGATGAATTCCAACACTAAACCTTTAGCAACGCCTCAAAGAAGCGAAACGTAATAACCACATATTTACCAATTTTTTTGAGCTTTACTTGCTGACTGTACTTAATAATTCTCTTGTGGAGCGAAGTGGAATAAATGTACTGGCTTATACTATTTTAATTAAAAGTCAGATTAAGTGCTCGTGGAGCGATGTCTACTATTTCGTGGAGCGCAGTGGCATAACCCGTTCATTCGCATAATTTTATTATACACGTCATCATATGTCATAAAATTATTATGCATACACAGATATAACATAATCAACCACTTTCACTGTCACAGCCCCAAACTAAGTTCGATGACTTGTGTCGCGGTTGCCGGAAACATTCACATCACACACACAAAGATTATAACAATGAGTATTAAGTTCAAAGCTTGTTATAGGTATGATTTAATCTGTATGTTCTAGGAATGTGCTTTCTGCAAAACAAACGGCGAGCCGCCATCGTGGTACTCCTCACACGTGCTGAAAGATCACCGCGGCCGGGTCCGCTGCCCCGTGCTCAGGAGATATCACTGCCCCAGCTGTGGAGCCTCTGGGGACCACGCGCACACTATCAAGTACTGCCCGAAGAACCATGATACAGGTTTGTACCTGACCTCCGATGAATCTGTTCTACTCCGTAGGTATAGAGTAATAATATCCGGATGACCGAGCTTTGCTCAGTTTTTGTTTTTGGTAGAATGCGTTTGAATTTGTAGCCTCAGAAAGCTCCATCTAGTGTCGAGTAGAAACAGTTTTTTACATCGGTCATGGCGTAATAGATGGCGTTGATAGTTTCTTAAACCCGGTTTTTCAAATGCAGTTTGGGAACCGAGCATTTCTCGGACCTGGAACGTTGATAAATCGATTCCTTGGGCCGAAAAGCCCCTAATCTGTAACTTTCATGAAAATTGTTGGAGCCGTTTCCGAGATCCTGATTACACACATATATATACAAGCATTGCTCGTTTAAAGATATTAGATAAGTGATATAATCTATGCATCTATCCAATGGCGTTAAGGAATTCACTAGTGTCCATCCTTGTTTTATAGGCAGGCAGTCAAAGATTTTAAATCCAGTCGATAACGTATAATGTGAAGTTAATTTTCCATCATAACTAAATTCACCATGCACGTAGCCACCAGATTAAACGTGCCCAATTTGTAGGCTGTAGCTTTAAATATTATGGTATGTAGATATACTTAGACAAGTTTTAAAATTTTTTTATTTTTCATACCTAAATGTTTACATTTTTGTACCGAGTTGTAAATACGATTGTTATTTGACAAACTTAGAGCTTTTGATCAGAAATACATTATTTAAAGGTCTCAGACCTGTTTGTTCTAACCCTTAGCTTATTTCGTTCTTCGGCTTTCTTTTTAATGCAATATTTTCCGTAATATTTCAGATGTGCTAGTTAAGCGTTTCATCTATAATACACATTGAATACTTATAGATGTAGGAAACAAAAAAATCTTTATTTTCAACCGACTTCAAAAAAGGAGGTTCTCAATTCGACTGTATGATTTTTTTTGTATGTATGTTACGCGATATCTCCGCCAATTGTGAATACATTTTGATTATTCTTTTTTTGTTTGGTAGAGTATACTTTAGAGGTGGTCGCATATAAATTTTATCGAAATCGGTCCAGCCAAAACCGAAATACAAGTGATAAAGTCGTTTTTTTAAGCTTTGCTTGCGTTTCAATTACCATGTTTCAATTACTTTACTAGTAGTACTTAAATTTATATTTTCAACCGACTTCAAAAAATGAGGTTCTCAATTCGACTGTATGTTTTTTTATGTATGTATGTTACGCGATGTCTCCGCTTACTTGGAATCGATTTTGATGTTTTTTTTTGTTTGGTAGAGTCTTTCAAGTCCCATATACATTTTATCGAAATCCGTTAAGCCAAAATCGAACAATAAGCGATAAAGTCGGTTTTTTAAGCTTTGTTTGAGTTTTAATTATTGCTTTGTTTGATTCTAATAAATTTGTCACACGTCAAATTGATGAAACACATTTAAAAGGCATCCGCTGCCGAGCTTCTATCTCTGATATATAACCTCCTTTCAACAAGTATCGGAGTCGAAAGTCGAAGGTGTAATATCGGAAGTCCCGTCTCTTCGGAACCGAAGTCGAATTTCCGTAATATCCCTGGTATAGTTTCAAGCTGGCTTCTAAAAAGAAGACACCATAAAACAACACGACCGGCACGTGCATTGGTGTAGAGGTGTAGTCACAATATCATAGTGTTTATTGGTATCCACGACTGAACGGAGGTGTGCGTTTAGGGTGAAAGCATTTTGGAGATAGCGGGAGTAATGAAGGATGCGATGCGAGTGAAAATGTTACTTGCTGGCTTAAAGATTCATGTTCACTGTAAACGAAGACTTGAAAGACTTTGAAGACTCAAAAAAAAATATAATGATCGGCAGCTCTAAGAAAGAAAAGAAAGAAAGATAATAGAATTATTTGTGACAGTAGGTAAACACTTACAACAAAAATAATTGTTGTATGTTATGCCAAATGTATATATATATACGAGTATATATATAACAATAATACGAGTATATATATAATATATATATATATATATATTATATATATACTCGTATGATACCTATAGTTACATCATTTAAATTAATATAATTATTAATTTGATAAACACTTACGCACATTTTGAACTATTACATTATAATTTAAACGCAAGCAAAGCTTAAAAAATCGACTTCACCGCTTATATTTTAGTTTTGGCTTGATCCATTTCGATAAAATTTATATGGGATCACCTCTGAAGTATAATCTACCAAAAAAATACATCAAAATCGATTCATAACATGCGGAATTATCGCGTAACATACATTTTAAAAAATCAGTCGAATTGAGAACCTCCTGTTTTGATGTCGGTTGAAAATTAAAGAGGGAATTATCGTGACTTACGCGTTGTCGATGTCTAGATTGACAACTGTTTCGGCTTCATTCGGAAGATGGGGGGTGAGAAGGCAAACACCGTGCAAGGCCGGACGCGGCGGCGAGCGCTCCGCATTTATCCTGAAGAAGGCTTCTTTATAAAGCCGGAACAAAATCAATCTAGACATCGCGTAAGTCACGCTAATTCCCGTTTTAATTTTCAACCGACTTCAAAAAAGTAGGCTCTCAATTACGCGATAATTATTTTGTTTAGTAGATTATACTTTTTTACGCTAGATAGGTTAGCATTTGGCCGATATGATGATGCGGCCGAAGATGTAGCATGCTTACCTAGAAGATACCTATTCATTCTAGACTTGAAGACTCCCAGATTATATTTTTCAAGGAACAAAGACGCGGGCAGCGAGCAGCAGGGGGTACTTCCCAACGGATCATAGTATTGGTCCCATATACATTTTATCGAAAGGATCAAGCCGAAACCAAAATAAAAGCGGTGAAGTCGGATTTTTTAAGCTTTGCTTGTGTTTAAATTATAATATTATAGTTTTAATTTTCAATATCCTTTATACTGCCACAGTTTTGCACCTCCTAGCATGACTGGCAGAAAATGCTGTAGAAGAATAAAATAATAATAAATTTAGTAAATTACTAGTGTGGACTCACCTTTCGGTAGCTTCACAACATCTTACCCTATATAGATAGAATATAGAATGGACACTTTGTTTGATAAAACTGACCTGGAAATGGGAGTGAAGATCTATTTTTAGACCATCCAAAGTTCGTCGAACTCGAGTGTATACGTAGTCGTAGGAATGAGAACATGACGCATTCATAATTTTATTCTACCTCTGATGATATGTCAAACTGGCAACGGTCAGCCGAGGAATATCACCTACTTTCTTTTTAACCTCTGATTTTTACTTGACTGCCCAGGAAGGGTTATGTCATAGTAGAAATATATTTCTACTATGGTACCACTCTATGAAGACAACTTACTTATATATTTCTACTATGGTTATGTTCTTCGCGCATATCTTGTATACTGTGTATATTTGTAAATTTCTTTACTACTTATCTTCCAAATGGCTGGATGGAATTCGACATTAAGAGTAAGGTGGCTTTATATTCGTCTTGAAAACGCAAGTGTTCTTAGATAGATTATAAAAAAAAAAAAATTTTTGGCGTATTATAGTAAAAGATACTGTACTTACTTTAATAAAAAATAAAATACCAAACTTATAGTGAGTATCAAAATTAAGGAAAATAAAATAGGATATTTTTTTTTTCATTGATGTTCCCAAAAAAATGTATCGCGTTATTTGTAAAATTAACACTAAAAATCTCACAGATCCAAATTCTTATTTTAAACTAGCTCAATTATTACAACCTTTTTCATCTGAATGCTATATTTTCCGTAATAATTAACATGATTTACTCTTTACAATCAAAATTTACCAAGAGAGCGCGAAGCGTGTCCGTTTCAGCAAAATGCTTACGTGTGTCCGGCGGATGTCTGTCTGTTCCTCAACAGGTCGCATTTCTCAACCGATTCTCGTAAAATTTTGTAAGCAGGTTTGATCCTTTTTTTGTCGATTGAACCTTGGATTCTTTGCAAAATGGTGGAGATACGGGGGGTTAATTTTATCATACAAAGATAGAATCGCGAGGTCTTCAACTCATAAAGATATTAGTTAGTAGTTGTTTAAGCTACACTGTCCGTCTGTCCCGCGAAAAACAGCATTGTTGCGCCTCTTAATATGAGCACTACAGGACACAAAAGAATTACGAGCCAAAATTGGGATACATAAATATTCCAACGCAACAGAGTCGACATCATGCACATCTAAATCCTCACCACTGGAACAATTGTACCAGCGACCCAATGCCGCACTCCGACATATAAAGGAGTTGGGGTGGCTGCCCAGCCACCTGGCCTTAGCCCTAACTGCTGGCAAGGGGAAATGCACAATACACCCCAGCGGGACGTCAGTGCAGGCCTTATCGCCCCCAGTTAGAATTAGAATGTGCAATCCAACGCCAGCTGTCAGACATTTTTTTTTTAAATATCAAACAGAATTTGCAATAGCCCTATCGCGTCTCAAGTCATTGAACTTATTGTGGGGCTGTGAGTGTAATAGCGTTTTTTTTATGTTTTTTTAATTTTATTTTCAGATCGCTGGAGTCGCTGATCGTCTTGCTGGGACAAGACAAAGAAGAGTTTTCTCCTCAAAATGGTATCTTGTATATTATTTTAATAAAACTTTAAAGAAACAGCCCGTTTTATTATTATAATAACTACCACTTGTACTTAGAGGTATTCAAGTCTAGAGTGAATAGGTACCTTTTAGGTAACCATGTTTCATCTTCGGCCGCATCGTCGCTTTCCATCAGGTGTGATAGTGGTCAAATGCTTTCCTATCCAGCATTTAAAAAATGGGTTTAGAAGGAGAGTATACCTACTTATCTACTTGATTTTTGGTACTTGAATATGAAATTCAATGCACCTGCATCAATATTACTATTACATATTACACATTTTACTGAATAAGATTTTTATGCAAATACAACAACTTTATCACAGCTTTATTGTATACTAGCCGTGCCCCGCGGCTTCATCCGCTATTGTCAAGTTAAAAAGTAACCTAAGTGTCAATCGTAGGTATAAGCTATGAACACTCCAAATTTCATTCAAATTCGTTCAGCCGTTAAATCGTGAAGAGGGAACAAACTTACATACTTTCGGATTTATAATATTAGTAGGATTGATTACCATCATCTATTTAGTGACACTTGCAAGATTAGACAAATTGATTGACGTAAATATTCAAATCCGGCCCACGCGTTTGTTATCTAGAACAAAGGAACATACAAACATACTTAGGCTGTTAAACACATTACCCTCCACATTGCCTCTTCTGTGTCGCCAAGTGTCAGTTTAAATGTTTACAATGGGGCCCCCTACAACAGTGCATCGACGCGACGCAACGACGTACACCGGAGGTCTACTACGGTAGTGATCTAAGGTGCGAACACAGATAGGATCAAGTATAATGCTGTGTGTGTGTGTGTGCGAAGCAACTTGCCATTACACCGTCCGCCGACCCATACATACATCGGCTGATAAACATATTAACCTCCTTTGAGTAGCGCAGTCGAATAAAAAATACGAGCTGCTTAGTTGGTAGTTTGGAAGCCTAATTTTCTAGAGGTCGCAATCAAGGCAGTAAAAGGAATTCAGGGAATCGCTCGTTAGGAAGTAGAACTACCTAATAGTACGGAAATACCTATTGCGTACCACGAGGACCGAGAGATAAAAGGTCGTCAATAAGTGCCGTCATAGGGAAAAAAGACGTACCTGCATTTTTGTCAAAATTGAGTTATATACATCATCGGAATCAGGAAAAATAGACGCATCTATAATTTTTTTTAAATATTCAAACGCAAACTATTTAATATTACTTTTAATTTAGACTCAATTTAGACGCATCTGCTACAAGTCATAATATATACTAAACTAGCGATCAGCCCCGGCTTCGCCCGGGTGTGATAAATGAAGAACCGCTCGACCGATTTTGTGCAAAGTTCACATAAACCATCTACTAAATAGTCCGAACAAAGCCTAAACATTTGGTTTGGATAGGTGAGCCCGTTCTTGAGTTATAAAATAACTACGAAAAGTGGCATTGATTTATATATATTGTATATATATATATATATAGAAAGACATTTCTGATGTACATAAATCAATTTTGACAAAAATGGCAGTTACGTCTTTTTACCTTATGACGGTAACAAACAAAGTGGTTTGCCGAGATGCTAAAGGAGCAGAATATACGTCAATGCGAGCACCTTTTTTAACCACAGCCAATTTTCCCCCATATACTTTTGCATATAAAGGCGCATATTGCATAACTTATATTATGTCGGTTACGCAGGATTTAGCATAGCAATCTTTGACTTTTATGCTTTAACTTATTCAACTTTCGTGGTAATGTGCCTAAAAAAAATAAGCTGAAGAAAATATTTTATTATTATATAGTAAGTTTACGTATACGTAAACTTACTATATAATAATAAAATATTAAGAAAAACTAGTAAACACTAGTAAGAAGACAAAAACATCAAATCACATACTAATTAGATACTTTTTTCTTATTAGAAACCATTAGAACCTTCATCATTAGAACATTCATCATTTTATATTAGATAAATAAAATCATCGCATCATCGCTTTTCATCAGGTGAGATTGTGTTCAAACGCTTGCCTATCGTACAAAAAAAAGAACAAAAATAAAATTGATTCTAATAAGAAAAAAAATATCTAACTAATAGTATGTGATTTGATGTTTTTTTCTTCTTACATTTCTAATTGTTATGAATATTCTGAGTAGAAGGACTAATTTATCATATCAGACTGCGGAGTCTCGGTCACCGACGACGTAAGTCTATCGGTATTCTAGTGTCTACATTTTGGAGAGTGTGCGCAGGAATTACATGAGTTAATTCCACCATGCCTCTTTTTAACCGACTTCAAAAAAGGAGAAGGTTTTATGTTCGATTGCATGTATATTTTTTAATGCATGTTCACCGATTTCTCCCCCATATGTGGACCGATTCTCAAAATTCTTTTTTTGTTTGGTAGATACTTCAAAGGTGGTCCCATATAAATTTTATCGAAATCAATCAAGCCAAAACCAAAATATAAGCGGTGAAGTCGGTTTTTTAAGCTTTGCTTACGTTTAAATTATACAAGCTAACAACAAGACAAACTGTCAAACGTCATCCATATATGGTTGACATACCTCCAGTTCGCTCGAAACGTTTCGCTTCTACGTTCATCATCCGTACGGCGGCGGAGTGGAACTCATTACCTGCGTCTTTGTTCCCCGAGGGATATAATTTGGGAGTTTTCAGGAGTTTTCAGTGTCAGGACTTCAGGAGTGAATAGGTATTTAGACAAACATGTCACATCTTTGGCCGCATCATCACTTTCCGTTAGGTGAGATGTTGGTAAAATATTTGTCTTTAAAGCATAAAAAAAAATACAGATTCCGACGAATATTTTTTATCAGAATTTGTTACGATAACTGAGTAAAATGGTTACAAGAACGCGCGTTTTAGGAGAAATTCTGGTATCTCCTTCAAAACAGAACAATAGCAAAACTAGAAGGGTTGTAGCGGCCCCAAATGTACCTACACCTACGTAATCACAGGAACAACGAGAAAGAAAGGTTTGTTAGTATAGTATAAAATCCCCACGTCAAGCGATAATTTTTCCCTTCTAAATTTATCACTATAGTTCTGCCTAGCATGGCTAATCCTACTAATACTATAAATCCGAAAGTTTGTAAGTGTGTAAGTATGTTTGTTCCCTCTTCACGCTTTAACGGCTTAACGGATTTGGATGAAATTTGGAATGTACATAGATTATACCTAGGATTAACAAATGGCTACTTTTTAACTTGATAAATGCGGGCGAAGCCGCGGGGCACGGCTAGTGCTATATAAATAAAATCAATTGATTTGGGTAGACGTTATCAACACAACGTGTAGCTAACTGCAATGTTTGATTCGTTGGCCGTATTAGTTTCTATAAACTGTTACGTTAGATGACGTCACACGTCCCCTTAAGACGTTAATAATAAGGAAAGGATAATTGAAAATTAAATGAGTGTAAAAAAAAAAATTTGTCGCTTCATGCAGGGCTTGAATAGCTCAGCGGTTAGAGAAATATGGCAAATCATGATGAAAACCTATGGCCGCTGGTTCAATCCCGCCTCATGCGATAATTTTTCCTTTCTAAATTTATCACTATAGTTCTGCCTAGCATGGCTAATACTACGCAATAAATAAAATCAATTCATTTGTAAGTATAATTACTGGGAACATGAAACGTCAAAACTTTAAGGTAATAAGTTCTGTAAATTCTATTTTTAACCGACTGCGTCAGAAGGAGGGTAATGATTAAGTTTATACCGAATGTATGTCAAATTCCAATGTAAATAGCTGGATGACCGAGCTATTAACATTGGATTTTTTTTTTGGTAAATTACGTTTTCTACAACGAAACCTAGTTAGATCGATTTATTGCCCCTGAAACCTCCTGCATACTAAATTTCATGAAAATCTTTGTAGCCGTTTCCGAGATTCAGATTATATATGGAGGTACATATATACAAGAATTGCTCTTTTAAAGGTATTAGATAGACACTAGCTGAGCCGGCAAACGTTGTTTTGCCATATACATTATTTCTAGGAAGTATTTTTTTAGTTCCATAAAAAATTAAGGGTTGTATGTATTTTTCAATTTTGAATCATAATAAAATAAAAATAAAAAATGTCCAATAATTAAAAAAAAAATGTTAAGGGTGAACAACCCTTATCACTTAGGGGTATGAAAAATAGATAGTAGCCGATTCTCAGGCCTACTGAATATGCATATAAAATTTGGTAAAAATCAGTAAAGCCGTTTCGGAGGAGTAAGGTAACTAACATTGTGACACGAGAATTTTTTTTATAAGATAATATGTATAACGGAATATGTATTTTTGGTTAATAAATAACTAGCCGTGCCTCGCGGCTTCGCTCGCTATTATCAAGTTAAAAAGTATCCCATGTGTTAATCCTAGGTATAAGCTATGTACATTCCAAATTTCATCCCAATCCGTTCAGCGGTTATAGCGTGAAGAGGGAACAAACATACTTACACACTTGCACACACACTTACACACAAACTTTCGGATTTATAATATTAGTAGGAAGTAGGATTAATAATTGTTAAGTCACTGGTGAATAACAAATTGCCGGTTGGGACTGCATTGCAGTCCGCAGTGCACCAATTTTTTATTCAAGTTCTAGGCAGCGCTCATGCGCTGCATATTTAATGCTGACGTCTCGATAAGACACCCACCTAAGCGTTGTCTTGTTGAGAATTTCAGTATATTACCTCTACCTGATTAGCATTAAAAAAATTACCAAAATTGTATTTGTGCCAAAGAGATCTTTACACAATAGCCGACAAATTGGACCAATTTCGCATGCTTAAAATAACTCGTCTGAAATAAGATTTTGGCATGCGTAAGCCAAATCAACGATACGTTCGCTGCTTTTAGTATATTTTTTGTAAGGTACCTACCTATATTATACATATATCTATTGTTGTCGCCTCACCTCGTGGCGCCATCTACAACGTCAGCCATGAAAACTACACGCGATGGTCACGCCATCTGGTTTTAGCTAGGATAGTTTGTTTAAGTTGTTAAAACTTTCTGATGTAGGTGTCGCCTCGGTAGTTCGATAAAACGAATGAAGGATCCGCTGTGCCGCCATGACAGGGGGACGATTTCCGGAAAAGAATGGCGGCCAGTGGATTTTCGGTCGTAGTTTGGGTTGTTGGATTTGAGCCTTGGGCGCGAGTAGACTGAGCTAATATTTAATAATCGATCGATAATATATTTGGTAGAAATGTATATATATATATATATATAGATTATAGAGTAAGAGTATAGATATAGATATAGCTAGATGAGTATAGATATTTAAGTATGTATGATTGCCGATTTGTAAGAATATATTTCGCTACTTTGTGTTCATACCTTCTTGTTTGTATTATATCAGAAGTGGAAGAAAACTTTACGTCATGCCTCGAAGCCGCAAGCGCACAAGAAAGAACAAAAAGACGCGGAAGCACACCAGCCTCGACCGAAGTTCGTGCACTACGCGTTCATCATCGTCGGCCTCGACGTCTTCGACAAGCAGCGAGGACGACCGACGTAGAAAAGTAAGACGTAAGCGATGTCCGTCACCCGCAGTAAGTCAAAATGTAATACTTTCGTGTTTAGTGATTCCTGAATTTGACCCCTTAGTGGATGATATTCAAATGTGGATTAATGTAGTTGAAGCTAATGCCCGTGCGTTCGGATGGTCTGACCGTGTAATTAAGTACCAAGCCTTGCAAAAATTGCGTAACACTGCCAAAACATGGTACGACTCTTTGCAAAAAAACGAAACGCGTTGGACTACGTGGAAATGGAAGCAGTGGCGAACTACTTTGATAGATACATTCCAAATTAACCGTAATATGTACAGTATGTTAAGGGAACTGATGCAGGGTAGGCCTAGTGAAAATCAATCATTGTACGAATTCTATTTTCAACAAAAAGGTCGTATTGATAGATTGAGGTTATCTTTTTCCGAACAAGATATAATATCGATTATAGTAGGTTCTATCGGTGATAAAAATATTTGTACAGCAGCAGAAGCGGGTAATTTTCGCTATTGTGACGAATTAGCTTCATTTTTGCACGGCAAAACATATTCATCTACGGAACAAAAGCATGTAAACAAGCAAAATCTTGTAAACCATAGGCAGCCTTCTCGATCCGTGTTTTCAAATCAATTTGACAAAAAACCTGATACCAGTAATAGTACAGAGACATCGTCAAGTGGTACTACTCTTCAACACATAAGTTGTTTTCGCTGTGGCGAAGCTGGTCATAAAAAGACGAATTGTAGCTACAAAGATAATATTAAATGTAATTCTTGTAATCGGTTTGGTCATTTAGAACTTGCATGTAGATCAAAATTGAAAACAAAGATTGAGAAGGACGCTGAGGTAAAATTAATAACAACAACTAATGCTAAGGACAAATTTTACAAAGATGTAGAGATAAACGGATGTAAACGTCAAGCTTTCATTGATATGGGAAGCGGATGCTCTCTAATCACTTCCGTTCTGACTCAAGAATTAAATCTAACTCCTTTCCAGTTAAACGAACCGGTCATTTTGACGGGTTTTAAGACGGACGCGTGTTCACACGTCACTCAAGGAGTCAAGGTAGGTCTTAAAATTGATGATGCTTTGCTTAATGTAACAATGTATATCCTTGATGATCTTTCGGGCTGCCCTATATTGATTGGTCGGAATTTTACTGAGGATAAAAGCTTGATGTACACGCGAATAGGCAATAGTCTCTTATTTCGCCCCATTACAGTCGAACAGGTAGCTTTAATAGAATCATCCATGATAAACTGTAGTTCAACTGATCATATTTCACTGCTAAATGAAATGTTTGCGAAATACCCTCATGTCATTGCAAAAGATTTAACCGGCTTAGGTCAAACTGCTTGTGTTGAGTTAGACATTGAACTAACAACAAACAAACCAATTTGTTATCGCCCCTATCGTATGTCAGAGTCGGAGAAAATTGCTACTCGCGAAATTGTAGATGAACTTCTTAAAAATGGAATAATAAAGGAAAGTTGTTCACCATACGCAAGTCCGGTGCTACTAATCGATAAACCCAATGGCGAAAAACGCTTGTGTATCGATTACAGGGCATTGAATAAAGTAACAGTAAAGGAAAAGTATCCTATGCCTATTGTTGACGATCTTATTGATAAATTGCGAGGATGCACCTGTTTTACCTCGCTCGATTTAAAAAGTGGGTACTATCATATTAAAGTAAATGACAGCTCTATACCTAAGACCGCGTTTATAACACCGGAGGGCCATTTTGAATGGTTACGAATGCCTTTTGGAGTTTGCAACGGTCCCTCGGTTTTTCAACGTTTAATGGATACTGTGTTAGGAAATTTACGTTTTGACAGGGTCGTTTGTTATATGGATGATCTATTGATAGCTACCAATTCTGTTGAAGAAAATGCTAAGCAATTAGAGACAGTTCTTGAAATTTTGCAAAATAATGGCCTCACCATAAACCTAGACAAATGCCAATTTTTCAAGAGGTCTGTAAAATTTTTAGGTTATGAAATATCAGATGAAGGAGTTAGGCCGGGCAACAAAAAGTTAAAAGCTATTGAAAACTACCCCGAACCCAAGTCAATTCATCAGGTTAGACAGTTTTTAGGCTTAATTAATTATTTTAGAAAGTTTATTAAAAACTGTGCTCTATTGTCCAGACCTTTGACCAACCTATTAAAAAAGGACGTTTCGTGGGATTGGGGTATAGATCAGTTACAGGCTTTTGAAGTTTTGAAAAAGGAATTGACTCAAAATGCCTTGTTGCATATTTTTGATCCAAAATTACCGATCATCCTTTATACTGATGCTAGCCGCGAGGGATTGGGTTGCATATTGACACAAGTTACTGACCAAGGAGAAAGGCCAATACATTTTTATAGTAGACAGACATCAAAAGAAGAAAAGAAATACCATTCTTTTGAATTAGAATTTCTTGCTATTGTAGTTGGTCTACAAAAATTCCGACACATGCTATTGGGTTCATTATTTAAAATTATCACCGATTGTAATGCAGTTAGATACACAATCCAAAAGCAAGATATAAATTCACGAATAGGCAGGTGGGTGTTATTAACTCAAGAATTTACCTTCGATATCATACACAGACCGGGCACTCAAATGCAACATGTAGATGCTTTAAGCAGAAATCCAGTAGCGGATTCGAATCTTCCCGTATTAAATGAAAGCGTGATGTCAATAACTGAGGGAGACTGGCTTTTGTCAGTACAGTTGCAGGACCCTAACATATGTAGCATTCGAGAAATATTAGAGTCAGGAGATGCCGAGCCACATAAAAAAATATTTAATGACTACGAATTGCTGGGTAATAAAGTTTATCGTAGAACAGAGTATGGTAGACGATGGCTTGTACCAAAGCAATGTATTTGGCAGGTCATTAGGGCATATCATGATGATCTGGGTCATTTTGCCGTGGATAAGACTCTCGAGCGCGTTAAATCGTTATACTGGTTTCCTAAAATGAAGAAAGTTATTACCAAATATATAAAAAATTGCCTCAATTGCATATACTCGAAAAATATTCACGGCAAAAAGGAGGGGAAATTGTACCCTATACCAAAATATGCAAGACCTTTTCATACTCTTCATATAGATCATTTAGGCCCATTTGTAAAGACAACACATGGAAATGTTTATTTACTCGTGACGGTAGATTCGTTTACAAAATTTGTATTTATATCACCAGTCCGCAGCACAAAAAGTCAAGTTGTAATAAATGAGCTCGATAAGATCTTTAAAGTGTTTGGCAACCCAACACGACTCATTTGTGATGCGGGCAGTGCCTTTACGTCCCGAATGTTTGTAACTTATTGTAAGGACAAAAACATACGCCAACACGTTATAGCTACAGCGGTACCACGGTCAAACGGGCAGGTAGAGCGATACAACCGAACTATACTGGAGGCTCTGCGCAGCAAAGGAGCTAGCACAGACAACGATAAATGGGATATGCATGTCCCGAGTATTCAACAGGGCATCAATAGTACCATAAATAAAACTACATCCGCTGTTCCTAGTGAAGTATTTTTTGGATATAGACTTCAAACTAATTTCGATAAACTTGATATTGATAGTGACATAAAGCCCGTTGATGTCACTTTACTTAGAAAAAGTGTCAGTGAACATATTCAAGCGAATGCTGACAAACAGAAACAGGCATTCGATTCGAAACGTAAAGAAGCTCGCACATACAATGTTGGGGATTTAGTGGTCTTGAAAATACCTAGTCAATCTAATGATGGCCAGAGCACCAAACTAATGCCAGTATTTAAAGGCCCATTCCAGATTACTGAAGTTTTGGGGCACGACCGTTACAAGGTTACAGACATGCGTGGTGCCGAAAGGACATCACGACGCTATGAAGGAACAACTTGTGCTGAAAACATGAAACCATGGATACGACTAACAGATTTAGAATAACAACAATGAACTTGATGGAATATACTTGCAGAAGCATAATGACATGGATGTTGTCAGGTATTTATGATACTTTGAACTGTGATATGGTTGCACTGGTAACAATTTTAATGTGATATATTAGTATACATATTTCTTCAACTAATATTTTATTTATTTTTACTTTATGGTCAAGTGCATTTGCGCCGAACAATTGTTGGTATTTAGGCATTGTGGTTGTGATGTAATGGCTGTCATGAAGATGGTTTTATGAAACTATTACATTTAAACCAAAAAGAGATGACATGCTGTGAATGGTATCTAGGGTTGGCCCAAGGCATCGCCTAGAGAAAGCTGCTTGTCATTCTTACTGACCGCCGATGGAACAGTTGAATGCCTATAAAATGCCAATAATGTTTGCGAAGTGAGTATATAATTTTGTTAACCGTCGAGGGAATAGCAGATTATGTACCTACACAATTTCCTGTTTCGCATTAAAATTAAATAAAAAGTTGGAAGTATTTAGTAAGGCTTTAATATTATCGTAATTGTTCTCAGCAACTGCACCAGACTGAGACGCTAGCCGGGGTCGGCTGCGTGCGCAGGAGGGCCGGATGTTGTCGCCTCACCTCGTGGCGCCATCTACAACGTCAGCCATGAAAACTACACGCGATGGTCACGCCATCTGGTTTTAGCTAGGATAGTTTGTTTAAGTTGTTAAAACTTTCTGATGTAGGTGTCGCCTCGGTAGTTCGATAAAACGAATGAAGGATCCGCTGTGCCGCCATGACAGGGGGACGATTTCCGGAAAAGAATGGCGGCCAGTGGATTTTCGGTCGTAGTTTGGGTTGTTGGATTTGAGCCTTGGGCGCGAGTAGACTGAGCTAATATTTAATAATCGATCGATAATATATTTGGTAGAAATGTATATATATATATATAGATTATAGAGTAAGAGTATAGATATAGCTAGATTAGTATAGATATTTAAGTATGTATGATTGCCGATTTGTAAGAATATATTTCGCTACTTTGTGTTCATACCTTCTTGTTTGTATTATACTATGTATAATTTCGGTATACACTACAACTTAGGAATGTACCTATGTCAATAATTAAAAGAAGTGTCACTCGGCCTCACGAAGTTTTTTCGTATTCAAAAGTTAAAATCATTGTTACTTCATATAAATATCTCGTGTGACGTTTGCGGTTGATCTCACCGAAACGGCTCGAACGATTTTAAAGTTTTTTTTATATTTGGTAGGTAAAACCTACCTATAATGCTTAGTAAACGTGCATATTGTAGGCAAATGATACAAAGTTTAAAAATGTGATTTTCGCCTTCGCTCAAAAACTCCAATAGAATTCTAGTAAAGTTTCTACCACTTTACTAGGGCATGACTTGACTATGACTGGACCTTGACTCTTTTACTTGACTTTGACTGTAACTTGTGCCTAGGATTTGACTGACCTACTTACCTAATACAAGAAGTCATTGAAAGAAAGAAAGAAAGAAAGAAAATAGATTTATTCGGGACAACACGCGACGTTACATTATGTACATAAAACAATAAGAAAACACATAAAAAATACAAAAAAACAAACAATATAACGCCGCGTGTGCCCAAAATGGTGGCTACATTACCTCGTTGTACAGCGAGACTTCATTGCTGGGAAAAATATAATTCAGCATTTTAGTGACTTGACGACTCTTTCACTCTTCCAGATAGATCTGAAAGAA
This sequence comes from Lomographa bimaculata, assembly GCA_948107665.1. NCBI lineage: Eukaryota > Metazoa > Arthropoda > Insecta > Lepidoptera > Geometridae > Lomographa > Lomographa bimaculata. Next base: position 7,878,564 of record OX403597.1, read on the forward strand.
ATACGGAAATCTCATCCAATCATAGGTGAAGCAAGCAAATGTCCCTGTGTGCGTGCATCTCGCTGAAAACTGTTACAGACAACTAAATTGTCAATAGGTGTGTTGGCGCCGATTGTCGGACCTTTGGTGTATTTGTGTGCGAGTAGCTCGCGTTTTGACAAGCGAAATTTGTAGATCCTAGGGTACTTCACCCGATTTGTATGCGTCATAACGTCCATAGTCTCCCAGCCAATTCTTTAAATAACATGTATTCTTACCTACATGGCCTAAATCTATTATATCGGTATTATTGTGACCTTTTCACAGTTAAATATTATAAGACTACGATTAATACTGATTCGTCATTTCATCCTGAAAAAGCAGCGTGGCACAGCTAATATTAAAAAAAAAAAAAACTCCTATGGCAATATTTTGGCCACAATCTCACGTGATGGTAAGCGATAATGCGGCCGAAGATGTAGCATACTTGCCTAGAAGATACCCATTCACTCTTGACTTGAAGACTCCCAGACTATACCGTTCAGGGAACAAAGACGAGGGCAATCAGATCCACTCTGCGTGCGTATGATATATGTAATAGAAGAAAAATTCCACGAGATCAAGAGAATACAGGAAAGTAAGCGTGGGCGTCTATCTCCTGACTACTTGTGACCTCATTAACGTGAATAGGATAATATTATGGTAAATATGATACTTAGTGAAGAGCATGTACACAGTAAGTACAGTCGATACATTAAAATTCCTAAATGTATAATTTAATTTGAAAGCAATACCTATCATACAAACAAAAAACAAATTTTAAAATCGGTTCACGTGGAAAGAAGTTATGAGGTAGCACACATAAACACTGTATTTTTTATTTTAAATAGAAAAAATGGTATTTTGTTTTATATAAGACGACTGTTGTGATTTTGAAGTGGATAAGCGAGTTAGTGAGATCGTTATGTGTGAGAGAGTAAAAGAGATGGCAGAGTAATGCATAATTATAAACATGCGTATAGGTCCTTCTTTTTAGTTTTTCAAGCAGTGTTGTTTAACATACGTTTATAACTACTTTATTTATTAAAACTATAATAGCTGATTGAGTGTAGATAAAAAATAAATACTATTGTAATGTGATTTGTTGATGTAGATTATAAAACCGGTCAAGTACGAGTCGAATTCGCGCACGAAGGGTTCCGTACAATTATCTATAAAGACGGCTAAAAAATCATGTCTGTTGTATGGGAGCCCCCTTAAGTATTTGTTTTATTTTAATTTAACTGTTAATTTTAAAGTGAATATATAACTAAATATTCTGTGAATATTTCAAGCGTCTACCTGTTGCCGTTATCAATATCTAGCAAAAACAAGCAAAAAAATCACGTTTGTTGTATGGGAGCCCTTAAATATTTATGTTATTCTGTTTTTTAGTATTTTTTGTTATAGCGGCAACAGAAATACATCATCAGTGAAAATTTCAACTGTCTATGAATGAATGTTTATTTATTTTTTTAACACGTTTTCTTAAATTAATCTCACACCAAAGATACAGAGTAAAGTGTTTTCCGAACTAAAAACTATAAATATTTAACATTGGTGCCGATTCTGTTGTCCAGAATTAGACTAAACTAGCCTAAAATTAGTTTTCGTCCTGCTTTAGTCCAAAACCTATTCAGAAAATGCAAGATTAGACTAAAATTAAGTTTGACAGGACTAAGTTAGTTTAGTTACTCTATTTAGTGAAAATGACCAAATTCTTATTCTGATGTACATGTTTTACGTCAAATTAAGACTAAAAATAGAAATTTTAAACTCAAATTAGTCTGTATGAAAAAGGTATGGATTATTTTTGTTGCTGTCAAAATCAATTTTAGTCCTGTCATTTCAACTTTTAAATTAAGTTCAACGTAAAATCAGAATAGCGTTTAGGTATTCTTTGACTAAAATTAGTTTATTTTTAGTTTAGTTTAGGTTAGTTCGGTGCTCAACAGAATTAGCACCATTGTTCCACCTTTTTAAGCAAATCTTGTGTTATATAATTATTAAGTAGATATTCCAAAATGGAAGCGATCTTTAATTTAAATTGCAAATCGACGAGTAGATTGTAAGATTTAGGTCTACCATACTAGTTCTCACTGTATGACGGCAGGGCAAAATATAACGGTTCATGAGATACAGCCTGGTGACAGATGGACTGACAGAAAAGTCTTAGTAATAGGTTTTACCCTTTCGGAATCCTAAAAACGGATATTTTAAATACTTATCGCTCGGTTTGTACCTACACACAGTACCACAATGCTGACAGTTTGATGTAATTGAATATGTATTTATTGCCTTCCAACGTGGCAATGCAGCATTTTATGACAGGCCTACTATAACATTTATTTGTATACATATAAGTTATTGTTGTAAGTTTATTAGGTATACGCAATAAAACAACGTAAAACATTGAAGGTAAAATAACTGAAACTCTATCGATGCATGATGTAACGTTCTGCGGATATTTGGCAAACACCACTTCCTTGGTCCCATGATCCCATCACTGATCCAATATAAACTACTAGCCGTGCCCCGCGGCTTCGCCCTATAATCAAGTTAAAAAGTAGCCTATGTGTTAATCCTATGTATAATCTATGTACATTCCAAATTTCATCAAAATCCGTTCAGCCGTTAAAGCGTGAAGAGCGAACAAACATACTTACACACTTACACACAAACTTTCGGATTTATAATATTAGTAGGATAGTTTGTTACATAACCTGCTAATGATAGTATTAAAACTTGTATTAAGAGTGAAAATACCTGCTCAGAAATATAAAGCAGGTGCTCAAAAGTGATTTTTAACCGACTTCAAAAAAAGAAAGAGGTTCCAAATTCGTCGGAACGTATGTGCCCCGATTACTTGAAGACGCCTAGACCGACTCGAGACATTCTTATTCCCAGGTGGTCCCATTATAATTTGATCAAGATCTGATAAAGAGTTTCGGAGATATTTGCTATAGAAGTCGGTTATTAGTTTTAGAAACTCGTATAAATTATTAAATAGGTGCCTCTATACCTACCTATATTTATAAGAAACTAGTTATGGCTACATTGTAACTTGATTTAGTAAAAATACCCATTTAGAAATACAACGTGGGTGAACCAAACTGCTATTTAAAACAAAAGTATAAAAACTAACCCGACCACTACGAACGTGATAAAATCTTCGTATCTAAAGTACGTTTTAAAATTAAAATAAAATTCTACTGTATACTTTATTATTCACCACATTTTTGTAAATTTTTTAAATGGTATTTTGGAGCTATTTTGTTCCTCATGAGCACAGAAGGGGGAAAAATTTACGTACCATTTTTTTCTCTCTCTTCTGTGCTCATGATGATGGTATTTAAAGATTCTTTTGTCTTTTTTTTTTTTTTTTATGCCTGATAGGCAAGCATTTGACCACGATCTCACCTGATGGAAAGTGATGATGTGGCCGAAGATGTAGCATGCTTGCCTAGAACTATTCACTCTTGAATTGAAGACTCCCAGATTGTACCGTTCGGGGAACAAAGACGAAGGCAATGAGTTCCACTCCTTCGCAGTACGAATGATAAACGTAGAAGCGAAACGCTTCGAGCAAACTGGAGGTATGTTAACCATATATGTATGACGTTTGACAGTTTGTCTTGTTGTTAGATGGTAAAATGGACAAGTTGGAATTAACTCGTATAATTCCTGCGCACACTCTCTACTTTATATATACGCAATTTGGTTTTTTTATATAACAAACATAGCCTATGACACCTATAATTGAAACGAATTCAACGATACTCTATACGTTATAAACGGTTTATTAATTTGTACGCTGTAAGGCACAACTACTTACACCTACTTTTTGACTCACCGTAGTCGGGTAAAATGTATCAGAAATACAAAGTAGGTGAACAAAAGAGTCATAGAATTAGTTATTCTATTACCTATACTTTTACATAGGTATACTTATCTCTAAGAATCTAATTACAGAACCTATTGTAGTAAAACCTATTGCGTGCCTCTTCAGATATACAACGTAGTTGAACCAAGTTAATAATTAATTGGTATTTTTTTGCTGTCAATTAGATAAATTCACGAATCTGGCTTCCATGAGTGCCGCTTTGGAGCTCATGTGACTAATTCTGTTTTTTATTATGGAGATGTGAAAGTCGTTCGGCTGATGGTAAACGCCTTGTCCGCTAATTGCATCAACAATTCCGTATCGGTAACCGGGACTTTGAATCGCTTAGCACTCCAATGCGATCCTCTGCCTCAGTTATCAAGTTAAAAAGTAGCCTATGTAAAATCAGTTTTGTATCCTTGGTATAAGCCATGTATCAAAATTTCGCCCAAATCCGTCCAACCGTTACAGCGAGAAGAGGAAACAAATATATTAACACACTCACACACAAACTTTCAGATTTATAATATTAGTGTGTTAATGTGATAATTCTTCTGGCATCTCGCAAACATCGCACTAGCACATCGTAGCGTTTCACCCACGTTTCATCACTAAACATAAATATTTAGTTAGAAGCGATCATCGTCTGGAGTGTAAAAATATAGTGTGGCAGCTACACCGCCTGTACAGCGATAAGCTGAGGCGTCAAAGATAGCCTGTAGAGGTTCAACGACCTGTGACGAGTATACCCACCATTTCGAGGAGTAAGGCAGGTCGGGAGACCACAATGGCATGCGAGGTCTCTGAACTTTGGTTATGTAATAGTTTTGGGCAGAGGCGGGCAGCAGTAGACACCGGTGTGCGCCGGTCCTGAGAACAGATGTACAATAATAAATAGGTATAATCATGCACACTAATCACATCACAATAATATTATAAATCCAAAAGTTTGTGGGTAAATGTGTAAGTAAGTTTGTAAGTATGTTTTCACTTCACGCTGAAACGGTTTAACGAAAAATCTGAATATCAGTTTTGGATATATGTAATTAGAAATGTAGTATAAGCTATGTATATTTAAAATTATCCTTGGATTAACACATAGGCTACTTTTTAACTAGATAAAGGCGGGCGAAACCACGGGGCACGGCTAGTATTGTAAATCCGAAAGTTTGTGTAAGTAAGTTTGTACACTACACGCTTCAACGGCTGAATGGATTTGGATAAAATTTGGAATGTACATAGCTTATACCATGGAATAACACATAAGCTACTTTTTTTACTTGATAATAGCGGGCGAAACCGCTAGGCACGGCTAGTAATAAATAGGGGTAGTTCTTCGAAATTTCATTCTTCGACAGATTCATATGGCCAAAATTTAACTTCACTTTCAGCTTTGTAACACATGTTCATATGAAACAATGTATATCAAATAAGACATATTTTAATGAGGGACTCGTTTTTATAAAAAAGATTTCAAGATATCGACGTTTCAATATTTTGTGCCCATATGAATCAGAATTTGTTACAGATGAATCAGAAACAGAAATTAAAACAAAATTTTTTGTGTAGATTTGCTCTGTTTTAGGAAAATAATCATATTTTAACATAAAATAGGCTTTAAAAAAGGAGGTTCTCAATTTGACTGTTATTTTAACTTGTATGTTTTTTTTAAATTATGTTACTTGATAACTCCACCAATTATTAATCGGTTTTGATGATTTTTTTTGTTTGGTAGATTATACTTCAGAGGTGGTCGTCCCATATACATTTTAAATGCCAAACCAATGCAAAAAAATGTACTCTGAAGAATTCTCCAATTGTCAAACATGACATCACAACCAAGGTTTGCGGCGAGGAGTGCGTTGAGATGTTGTCGGGCGCGAATAAGTGGTGACATCGATCTTGCCACAGTACGACTACAATCAACGTGGTACATGTTATGTAGCCGAATATGCCTATTTGCTGGAATCCCTGGTTCATCTGGCACAAACAATCTACACAACAACCCGTGCAGGAAAAGCGAGTCAACTGACCCTCTAAGCACCTTGCAGCAGATAGTGAGCTGGTCCAGTAATCTTCTCACTTCTAGAGAGTTGTAGCAAGTGGCCAAGCAAAAACTTGGTCGGGTACATGTAGGGATAATATCCGTAGAGTTAGGGACCTTAAGAATGCTTTTTGGACCTTTTCAAGCATTCTCGTGTAAGTGGCCTGGTAGGGATTCCAGATACATGCACCCGATTCAAGCTTGCTTCTGACCAGTGAATTATTCAAAGTCCTAGTCACAGTCAAAGTCAAGTCATAGTCCAGTTATAGTCAAGTCATGCCCTAGTAAAGTGGTTTTTTTGTATGTTTGTAACGTGATATCTCCGCCAATTATGAATCGATTTGATGATTTTTTTTGTTTCGTAGATTATATTTCGAGGTCCCATATAAATTTTATCGAAATCGATCCAGCCAAAACCAAAATATAAGCGTTGAACTCGGGTTTTTACCGACTTCCCAAAAAAGGTACTCAAATCGATTGTATTTTTTTTTTTTAAGTTTTGCTTGCGTTTAATTATAACATGTTTGATCTCTGTCACTTCTATTATAAATATGTCCTAGAGTTGTTTACATACAAAAATAGTTTTTCTTGGCAAATGTTTGGACACTATCTCACCTGATGGAAAGTGAAGATGGGGTCGACGATAGAGCACGTTTGCCTAGAAGTTCACTCGTGACTAGGAAGACTCCCAGATTGTACTTATTAGGAAAAACACAGACTTAAAGGAGAACGGCCTTTGCGGTACGCATAATGAATGTGGAAGCAAAACGTTTATTAGTGAGGTACATTGGCTTGTAAATTTGGACGAGTAGCCTACCAGAGAATAGGTACATAACATACTATATATACTTATTAGATAAACAAGGAGGCGTTTAGAGTGGGCGTATCAAAAACTGATACATAATCTCTCTTTTAAGATGAATATGACAAATATATGGGTATACCTAATATGCAAGTCCCTCTACCACAAAATATATACTTATATAGGTTTATTACTATGGGTTATGCACTAGTATCATAAAAGCGAATCACTGCACGGTTAACGAAGGCAAGCGTGCTTTATCTTCGACGACATGGTCACTTTCCATCAGGGTAGATAGTGGTCAAATATTAAAATAAATAGAATTAAAAAAAAACTATTTCACGATGCATGATATCAAACATTATAATATTATTTAATTAAACGCAAGTAAAGCTTACAAAAAAACCGACTTCATGATAACTCAAAAACTGCTGATCAGATCTTGATCAAATTTAAAAGGGACGTGGAAAACAACGCCCTTCAAACAAGAAAAATTTCAAAATCGTTTCACGACGAATGAAGTTATGAGGTACACATAAAAAAAAATACAGTCGACTCCTCCTTTTTTGTGAAGTCGGTAGAAAAGTATGGCTATCACTCACGTCATTTGACCTAGGTTTCGGGCATGTACGATGCTCTTCTTCTGGATGAGTTTACTATTTCGTAATATAATAATGTCAAATTGTCACGAAAACTTTAATAGTAAAATGTCAAACATTAAAAAAAAATATTTTTGCCATTTTTACCGTCTTCCCAAAAAAGGAGGAGTCTCAAGTCGACAGTTTTTTTTTTGTGTGTGTTACCTCATAACTTCTTTCCAAGTCAACCGATTTCGATTTTTTTTTGAAGATGTTGCTTTCCCTTTGATCCCGTTTAAATTTGATCAAGATCTGATCAGCAGTTTTTGAAATATCGTCAATAATGTGTATTTTGTGGACTACACTGACGATGTTCTCGTTTTTAACCGATTTCAAAAGTTACCTCATAACTTTTTTAGTTTTGAGGCGATTTTGATGACTATTTTTTTATCTGAAAGCTGGTGCTTTTCATGTGGTCCCATTGAAATTTGATCAAGATCTGATTTGTAGTTTTTGAGTTATCGTCAATAATGCGTGTGTAATTAAAGGTAAGGTTCCGAAGATAAAACGGTGAAGTCGGTTCTTTAAGCTTTGCTTGCGTTTAATTATCCTTCTTCCGAAAACATCTTAATACAATAACCAGAATAGTTGAAATTGTGTTTTTCGAGATAAGTTATAAGTAGATAACTTGTCAACGGTCGTGACTATTGTTTAGGTATGGAATTTTTAAAAGACTTGCTTTTAGCCGGTAAATGCCAGATCGAAACAAGTTAGTACATTGCTTTAATTAGTATGTTATTCAAATTTAATTAATGGATAAAAACAATCGCATTGAGGGCCACCCAGCTTATCTGCTACATTTGTTGTTTTCATAGATGGAAGGTAGTACTCTCAAGGATACGCTGTCTCGTTTCCGCTAATGAATAATTTGATTGCGTGTGAGAGAGATAGTTCACATGTTATGTTTCGATTTTAAGTACGAATATAAAATATGATATGCTAATTGGGCTATAAATTTAATTCATATTTATTTTTAGTGTGGACTTTATCGTTTTTCATTGTATAAGATGTAGTCAGTGTCATCTCTTGATATTATGTAAAAACAGAATGATGACATGCGCATTATTTGTACTATTTTAGCGCTGTTATCGTTGAACTAGTTCATACACCGTCTGACAACTTAATTTAGGCATGGTCTCATAGATGGCGCTATCTACAAAAATCTAAAGTAGAGTCAGGATTCTGTTTACTTTTCTATTTCAGGCCTGTTTCGGGCAGATTCAACTGTATCAGGATGCCGCAACACATTGAATGTTCATATAGATAAGAACACCGTGATACACAATCATAAAAATCATTACGTCATTATAGTATGATGACTTAACAAGGTAGTAGAGTCATGGTAGAGATAAAAGAGTATAATAATAGGTATCGGCGTTTATTATTTGGCTTTTAATGATAATTGTTTTTAAATGAATGTACGTTAGACTCATAAATAAACTATATATAGAAATTTCAAATTTAAAAAAAATTTAATACTTAAGTTTAGTCTGAGGCCTTTTTTATTCTGAAATTTAGAAACATATGAGTCTACGATTACGTTCGCTACAACAACGTCACTAATTCAGTCTATGCCGCTCGCGCTGTCCCCTGCGTTGACGCATGAAAAGTCACGCGTCACACCTAGCTTGCGCACTGACAGCCGAGCCAGCTCTACCCAATCGTCATTTCGATGTAATTCAGAGCAGACGTGTCGCAGGGCTCATTGTAGTTCGAACCACGAAAGCCCTAAACAGTGCCTTTTCAAATGTAGTCCCCTCCGTGTTATCTACACCAAAGACTGTTTCTGACATTCGAGAGGAAAATCGATGAAATCGTAAGTACAAATATTAATTTTTCACGAGTTAAGTGTTGCTCAAGATTTTCACGAAACTGTATTTTCGAGTTTTTCAAGGAAATCGTGAAAACCTTGCGTTTGTTGAATGTATTTCAAGGTTTCACTTTCACACTTTCTCTTTGTAGCTTGGTTATCAACCTCATATGTGGCGTTTAAGTCGATTTCGCCAAAGAGCTCTACAATTCAAAACATGGAATATAGTCACTTTCATCTTACTTTAAACTCTAGATATTTTTATGTAGCAACAACCTTGTTCTGTACATTATTCCCAATATATAAACGCGAACCAAAAAGACATCACTCAAGTTTGTGTCTACTGTCTAGACAGGCGCTTTCGGTATTTGACCCCAAATCGTATCCGACCGAAAAAGAACGATGTCCCTTCGCACGTGGTCTTTAAATTTAGAACACGTTGTGAATCAACCCGTAGAATACTCTTTATACAAACTAGCAAATCCTAGTTAACATTCAACCTTTTTTCGTTTGAACTATTGAATATTTAACTTTAAATTAACATACACAAGTTTCAAGTTCAACTACCTCTGTGCTAACAATGAGGCTGCCCAAAACTTACCTGAATGGGTTATTGGGTATTGATTTTATCTCATTGAATTAACGTACCTTCGTAGATACAAGTTGTTACTTGTTTTATCTCGCTACCTTGAATTTTAAGTAAATGTAACGGAACTAAGTTGATTATTGTTACCTAGAAATGTTGATAGCTGGTTTCCTTGTCTGTGGCTACATTGAGGTGATAAGATTGATTGATAACGTGTGACTAAAATTTCCGATTTAAATTTAGAATAGTTCATGGAAAAATGTTTAATAAAGTCGGATGCGTCTGTACTTACTTCAAGAAATTTTGATATTATTTCGCATCTTACCAATGATAGGTTTAAAACGCAAATAAAATTGTAGGAAAATTACATAGGGTTTTTCCATTACATTCTTAATTTACATTCTAGTTAATCTTGTATAAAATAATAATTTTGTTTTAAAGTAATGAAAAACGGACTAGTTCTAAAATTCATAGAGGTGAATATCAATATATATCTTGGAATATAAAAAATGACGTTAGTGGGAAAACCATGGAATATAGAAGGATAATAACGTTAACTAATTTGTGTTATTGTTTTATTTGTACTCTTTGAAAACTATTTTATAGCGTGTTCTTAATGTTCCTGACTTTTGGTGTGGTTTAAGACCAGCGCTGGTTTTTTTAGCCAGCATCATGCCGAGTTGAGGACGGTTTGTGGTAAAAATGTAAAAAAAAAAATTATTTGTACCCTTTTGTAAATTAAAAATTTTGCCACAAATAAATCTATGTCTATGTCTATGTTACGCAGTACCAGCAATAGAGAATTAAACTCTATTCCGTGCTATTAATATCTTAATTACCTACTCGTATATCTTCAAACTGTAGGTATTAATAATATGTGACAACAACGATAAATACATATTTGTGGTTGGTATGAGGATAATTATGACTTACTAGTATGTTTTAAGCCAATAAAAATCTAAATTGTTTATTCACTTGGGCTCCATAGTTTTATATAATTAGTCATTCGCCCCGAACAGACTTCTCGCGCCTACATTTTGTCTAATAGAAAAAAACTTTTGAGGTTAACTTTATTTCTTAATAAAATAATTAAACGCAAGCAAAGCTTAAAAAACCGAATTCACCGCTTTATCTTCGGAACCTTGATCAGATTTAATGTATTAAACACGCATTATTGACATAACTCAAAAACTAAAAATTTGATCTTGATTAAATTTCAATGGGATCACATGAAAAGCACTAGCTTTCAAATAAAAAAAGAATCATCAAAATCGGCTCACAACGAAAGAAGTTATGAGGTATCTTTTGAAGTCGGGTAAACGAGAACATCGTACGCATTATTCGTCACAAAATAGACATTATTTATGATATTTCAAGAATTACTGATCAGATTTTGATCAAATTTTAATGGGACCAATTAGAAAGCAACATCTTTCAAACTAAAAAAAATTTTTTTTTTTAGTTTGAACGAAATGTATTTTTAAGCTTTGCTTGCGTTTAATTATTTTATTAGCTAGATTGGCAAGCATTTGATCGCTATCTCACCTGATGGAAAGTGACGATGCGGCCGAAGATGGAACGTGCTTGCCTAGAACGTACCTATTCACTCTAGACTTGAAGACACTCAGATTGTACCGTTCAGGGAACGGCGAAGACGCAGGCAATGAGTTCCACTCCTTCGCTGTACGAATGATAAACGTAGAAGCGAAACGCTTCGAGTATGGAGGTACTGGAGGTATGTCAACCATAAATGGATGACGTTTGAAAGTTTGTCTTGTATGATGGCAAAAAGGGCATGGAGGAATTATATCATGTAATTCCTGAGCACACTCTCCAAAATGTAAGCGATAGAGTACCGATAGGCTTGCTACCTTACGTTGGACTGTTTAACTCTTTTATATAGTTACGTGATTGTTATCAGAGCCTAAGGCGTAGGCATAATTCTGTGAAGCCCTACCACTCAAAACCGGTATAAGGAAAATAAATGAACAAATTACTGAGTCGATTTCCTCTGATACACGTGTATTGATAAGAGTTTCATTGCCAATCCGTTTTCTGGTCGATTGCTAAAATAAAGAATTGATAGTGTTTTTTTACCTGACTGCCAAGAGTTATGTTCGCGCCGCGCGCGTATCTTGTATGTGTGTACATTTTTGTGTGTACAAGTGAAAACTTCTTTAACGGCGTTGTGCACTTTTTTGGGATGGGTAAAAATGTTAAACGCTTCAGGACACGAGACCTGATCGAAAATTCGTAAGACGAAAGGAGAGTAGACCGCCGCCCCCGCCTGCGCGGCGTAGGAGAGGAAGTAATATCCCCCTCTATTTCTACCGCATTTCTATGGTGACGATGGTATTGATTTTTCAAAAATTCACAACGTTAATGTTCAAGTTTTCTCTTCTGCCGGCACTCCCGGAGTGCATCCCGTTGTTTTTATTTATTACCTCGTATCTTCCAAACGGTTGGATGGATTTCTACAGTTAAGGTATCGTTCTATTCGTCTTAAAAACCCAAATGTCCTTAGATACTTAGGTGTTTGAAATAAAATCAACATTACTGGTTTTGGCGCGATATGGTAATAATACGTTGAAAATAAAAATATTTAAATCTATCGAATATGGTATTTAAATGAAGGAAATTAAAAGGGAATTACATAAAACTGCCGAACTGCTCGTTGGCTGTTGAGTGAGCGTTCGCCTTCTTAGCAGGGGTATCGGGTTCGATGCCCGGCGGCAACACAAGTTTTCTCCTCAAGGAAAACTTGTGTTTCTGGTTCTGGTTGTAATTGTGTGTGTGATGTGAATGTTTCCGGCACCCACGACACAAATCATCGAACTTAGTGTGGGGCTGTGAGTGTGAAAGCGTTTATTTTTATTTTTAAAAAGTAGGCCGAGTAATGGACAAGCGTGAAGCTTACCATTAGGCAAGGGACCTGCTCGTTTCGTCTTTCAATAACATAAAAGATAGTGATTTTGTCTATATATATATATGTCAAGGTATTTATGCAAATCATTCTTAAACACTAATACATAATTATATTAACCTAGGGAAAATATATTTATTCAACATTTTACTACAAACTTTAATTATTTTATCAACCGATTTCAAAAAAGGAGATTCTGAATTCGACTGTATGTTTTTTGTATGTACGTTACGCTATATCTCCGCCAATGATTAATTGTTTTGATGTTTTTTTTGTTTGGTAGAGTATACTTCAGAGGTGGTCCCATATACATTACAGTATTAAATCGAGTTAAATATTCAATATGAAGTACTATTAATGATAATAAATATGGTCATAATAACAACACAACGTATTTTTATCCCAATTGAAGCAATAAAAGCAACTGTAAACAGGTAAAAATAAAAATTAATTCACGTTTTAAAAGATGACTAAATCATCGCAAACAAAAAAAAAGTGAGTCACACGAAGTAGATAAGTAGGCAAAACGGTTTCATATTACAGTTTGATGCCCCGATACCTAGTTACCCTGCCGATTAATTACTTTTTATAAAATACACTAAACAAATAAAAATGCAAAGGTATGGAAAAAACGTTATTAGAGTTTTAAAAAATCTGCATTTTTTTTATGCTAATTGTTAATAAGGTATAATTGCGATTATAACTAGTATAAAACGACTTCAACGCTTATAGTTTGGTTTTGGCTTGACCGATTTCGATAAAATTAATAAGTATAATCTACGAAAAAAAAAAAACATCAAAATCGATTCCTAATTGGCGGAGATAACGCGTGATATACATTAAAAAAAAAATTAAAAATAAAACAAAAAGACATTCAGTCGAATTGAGAACCTCCTTTTTCGAAGTCAGTTGAAAATTCTTTACTGTACACCAAAGAAACATTAATTTATAGAAGCAGTCTTAAAATTAAAATGGGCGGACTTGTCGCTAATCGCCAACCTGTGGACGGAGAGTCTTTCCGTCCACAGGTTGGTTTTTTAATAATTTCAAGTACTTGAGGTCGGTGCGCGGTGATATAAAAACACAATTACAATCATAAATACAATTTACATAGTTATTTTTGGTTAGTATTAATTTAGTTTTTAGTTGAATGTAACATAGGAAAAAAACATACCTAGTTCGTTTCATCAGTTAATCTGAATAATTGAACGCAAGCTTAAAAAACTGACTTCACCGCTTATATGAAGTCAGTTTTTAAAGCTTGCGTTTTATTATATTTTGGCTTGTTCGATTTCGATAATAGCAGACTATGCCTTCTATAAGCCTTGTTTGTGTCTTTTGAAAAGAGTTCCGACAATCATCATTCAAAATGTTTATATATATTTTAATTTATTTGATTGATCAAATAAATTAAAATAGTTATTTTTTTTTTTTCTCGAACGGTACAATCTGGGTGTCTTGAACTCTAAAGTGAATAGGTATCTTCTAGGCAAGCATCTTCACTTTCCATCAGGTGAGATATTGGACAAATGCTTACCTATCTAGCATTAAAAAAAATTTAAAACAGAAAATAATTAAAAAAACAGAACATTGCCTATTTTTTTTTTAAATTAAATTTCTGCCGCGTTTCATCCAAATTTGTAGAACTATTTGTTGATTGGTAATTTCAAATTCCTTGTTTGTATACGTATAGCTTTGCAAAAAAACGAACAAATCATATTTAAATAAAACAAAAATTCATTATGAAATTGTTAAACACATTTTAAATTTACTGACCCAAAATTAATTCATTTTTCAAATCGAGAAAATTGTGAAAGCTACTGTAGGTAAAGTTTGATTAATGATTAATTTTACTGACTGTAATTTTTCTCCCTCTTCTCTTCTTCTTCTTTACCAGCAAATTCATCCATTAAAAAGTCTAAGTTACTCAAATGCTCAAGCCCAATACCTAATCCCAAATCCCACTACTATAAAAATGCAAAAGCTTAGCTGTTAAATCGCGCCAAACTACTAAACTGATTGAGCTAAAATTATTAACATAATTAAATAGTGACCTGGAATAACACATGGGAAGTTTGAACTGACCGTTGGCTAAGTGGGTGTGCGTCGCCTTTTAAGCAACGGATATCGGGTTCAATTCCCGGTGAAAACACAAGCTTTTCTCCCCAAGGGAATTTTTCTGGTCCTGAGTGTGATTGTGTCTGATGTGATCTGTGTTTCCGGCACCGACGACACAAGTCATCAAACTTAGTGTGGTGTTGTGAGTGCGAAAGCGTTTATGTTATACTAACTTTTGCCCGCGGCTTCGCTCGCGTTAAAAAGTATTATTTTAAAATTGACAAAGTTTCATACAAACTTTCATCCCCTATTTTATTCCCTTGGGGGTAGAATTAATCAAAATCCTTTCTTAGCGGATGCCTACGTCATAACATCTACCTGCATGCCAAAATTCAGCCCGATCCGTCCAGTGGTTTGGGCTGTGCGTTGATAGATCACTATGTCAGTCAGTCACCTTTGAGTTATATATATTTATATAATAAGATTTTCATCATCATAACTTTTTATCGGTAACGCGTTACAGACTTAGTGAGAAGACTTAAAAGAACTAAACCATTTGAACTTGTGTAATGTTAATATATATCAGTGTAATATATAGTGAGAGTGCTGCAAAAATAACACATGAACAAAGTGTATTACCCTTAAATAGAGACAATAAGAAAAGTGTTAATGGACACATTCTTAGTTTAGCAATGTAGCAGTTTAAGTTAAAGTTAAATTACTGATTAGCCATAGTTTGGCTAGATTGTAATTATAATAGGGCACTTTGTAATAAGTACTCTAGAAGTAAAAAAAAAAAAAAACTTTTTATCGGTAACGCGGGTGAAACTGCGCGTTCTAGGTATTAGTAAATATCATACATAAATGCTAATACGAAAAATTGGCACATTGGTGTAAATAGTATAACTAACTCTATTACAAAGTAGGTACTTTAATTAGAACCCTCGTAATTCACACTTGTCAAGGCAGGTATACGAGGTGTAACTAAAAAGGAATATTTTCAACCGACTTCAAAAAGGAGGTTCTCAATTCAACTGTATGTTTTTGTTGTTACGCGATATCTCCGCCAATTATGAATCGATTTTAATGATTTTTTTTTTGTTTGATAGATAGAGGTGGTCCCATATAAATTTTATCGAAATAGACCCAGCCATAATCAAAATATAAGCGGTTTTTTAAAGCTTTGCTTGCGTTTAATTATTAGAAGAGATCTAAAAATCTTTTTTTTTAGTTCCAAAACTGCTTCTCATAGTTTAAAAAATATAAAAAATCTAAGATATACTTAACTATTTCACAGAACAGAACATTAAAAACAAGTGGGAAAAAAAAATTTAGAAACGACGCTCTATCTGGAAAACGGCTGAACCAATTTTCATTAAACGCCGAACACACGATTAAGTCACGTATAAAACACAAAAGAAAAAAAAAAATTGTACACCCATTTGGGAGCTATGATGCCACAGACACACACTTAGCGGTCAAACTTATAACTTTCCCCTTTTTGCATCGGTGGTTAAAAAAAAGTCACACGGAAGCCAAATACGCAATTTCTTTTACCTAGATGATATATTTTTCCAGTTATTTTGATTTAAAAACCAAACTACCGAACTATTTGGATTTAAATCTTAAACATATTAACGCAGAATTTTCATAATCGGATCAGTAGTTCCAGAAATTACCTTAATTTACAAACAAACAAACAAATCTTTATAATATTAGCATAGACTACTAATTTTACCATTGAGATCTAGATCTTATTAAGAAAAAAATTGGGTTTAATTTAGTACATATTCTTTGAACAAGTTTATAAAATTACTAGCTGACCCGGCAAACGTTGTTTTGCAATATACATTATTTCCAGGAAATATTTTTTTAGTTCAATAAAAAATAGGGGTTGATCGTTGAAGGGTGAAAATTTAAGGGTGTATGTTTTTTCAATGCTGACACAAAAAAAACTGTCCGTAAAATAAAAATAAAAATATTTTTTTTGCGGTGGGCCACCCATAGATAACAACCTTTTCTCAGACCTACCAAGTGTGAATATAAAATTTCATCAAAATCGGTCCAGCCGTTTCGGAGGAGTATGGTAACAAACACTGTTACACGAAATTTTCACGATTAGCTTTCACAATTGAGATCTAGATCTGGGAACAAATTGAGGTTTTATTCAATATATTTATCAAATTTTCATTCAGTTTTTTAAGAATATTGATTATATATAAACAACGAATTAACTTTTCATTTATAACCAACAAAAAAAAACCATATAACGTGGGCCCGAAAAATATTGTTTCCTTTAGGTGGCATGTGTGTTATCCACAGAAGAGATTGTACGCAAAAAAAATCCCTCTTCTGAGGTGTAATCTTAACAAACAGTTTCATGACAAAGCCCGTCATATCTCTTGATTCGCCACGGCCTTCGAGCTTGCCTTTATCGGCGTAGAGGTTTATCACGACAAGTCTTGTGACATTGTAGACAATCTGTCAAAAATAAGCACGTGTAAACGTGCTACGCATACTATGACAATACACTCATCATAAATATTTACAATCGTAGACCAAGAAATTCAAAAGTTGTTTTTTAAATTCATATATACTATTAGGGATATGATATACAGAGCCAAATCTCTGCCAATTTTTAAAAATTTAGTAAAAGAACACTATTTATCAAATTAACGGTATTAATTAAATTTTTATATATAAGAACAATATTTTTTTAAACGCTACATATTACAGTTTATATTCTATTATAAGTTATTATTTTCTATAATTATTTGCATTCAATATTTATGTATGTATGTATTCGTATAAAATATATATTAGTGTATTTTATTGTTTTATTTATGTATTAGTATCTAGAGTAGGTGTGAATAATGATGTACTATTTTATATAAACATTTTTTTTTAATTGTACACCACCGTCTATCCATTCTTCTGTTACTGTCCATCCAAAGGTTTATGGAAGAGATCGCTTTAAGCGATAAGACCGCCCATTGTACTACCACGCTGATTGTAATATTTTATTTGTCATTGTTTATATATTTTTTTTGGTATACAATAAAGTGTTTTGTATTGTATTGTATTGCATACAAAGTAGGTACTTTAATTAGAACCCTCGTAATTCACACACATACAAAGCGCCCGAGGCGCGCCCAGGCGCTGTAAAGGTAATATGTATGGCGCGTAAGGGACCTTAATATACAACGGGCGCCTTCTCGTCTCCTCCCCCCGGCGCAGCCGTTTTGTATAATATGCCGCCATAAGGAAAATAGACATATCTGCATTTTTGTCTAAATTTAGTATTACACATCATCGGAATCACGAAGAGACGCATATATTGGTATTTTTTTTTATATTTTTAAAACTCAACCTACTAAATCTTACTTAAACTAATTTTAATGCATCTGCTACAAATCATTACATCATAGTAAAGACATTTCTGATGCATATTACTAAATTTTTGTCAAACATTTCAGTTACGTTCTTTTTCCTTATGACGAGACGGCAGTACAGGGCGCGCGCCATGTACGCGCGCCTCTGGCGCCTTGTATATCAAGTCCCTTAGACTCAATTTATATGAGATTTATTAGTAATTATTTTTATTGAATATAAAAATTAAATGGCACTGTATTTTACAAGGAATTTATTTAATGTATCATTATTTTATCTTATTGGTTGGTTGGTACTTTGTAATATTACTGTCTAAATGTTTTACATAGAAAAAAATCACAGAAGACGACAAAACGGAATGAAAGGCAATGTTTCCATTGAAATGATAGGAAGAGATTTAACATTTTTTAAGAGATGTTAAATTTTTCTTCTCCTCAGGGTGATGAGCCCAGAAGCAGAAGTTTGAAAGTTCGAACTATATAAGTTCAACATTATGGGTGACACTGAATTGTAATGGACAAAAGGGGCGCTTACCATCAGGCGAGTGACTTGCTCATCTTGTCACTCAAAGACATATAGAATGTGAGTAAACTTATTAAACAAATATTTATCCAATAATAAATCTAAATAAATAAAACATACATATAAACAAACATATAAAACGACCGTTTAATCAACTGTAATATATTTTATCTGATGACTTAGATCTTTTGCTGTATAGATTTATATAGACACATGAAATAACTATATGCGATTGTCCCGTAGATTAGCTACTTCAAATATATTTAAAATATTAAAAAAAAAATACATTTACAATTTCTTTTGAGCTTTACTTGCTGTCTGTACTTAATAATTTTCTCGTGTAGCGTAATGGAATAAATGTACTGGCTTATATTATTTTAATTAAATGTCAGAGAAAGTGCTCGTGGAGCGTTGTACACTATTTCGTGGAGCGCAGTGGCATAACCCGAATTAACAAATGAGAAAAATAGAAAGAAATAGATAAATTATTTATTACTGAATATTCAAAATAATCATATCTTACAAAAACAATACATGCATAAGAAATGTTTGGCAATTGGAATATAGACTGCACAAACTAAGGGTTTGTGCAGGGCTGGTTTTCAGCATAATTTATCCCATTAATCGAACTCAGGTTTTATTCGAAAACAATGTAATTATAGTTAACGATATTTTTTTTTATTTGCATATATACATAAATAAAATGTATTATATTATTGTTTCTATAAAAAGGTAGGTTACATATTATAATAAGTAATAAAGTGTTATGGATGTATCTCCGTGTGTGTAAGTTTGTGTAACAGAAAGAATGTGTTTGTGTCTGGATGTGCTAAGTTGTTATTACAATTTATGTAAAGATATGATATAAAATGCAATAGGAAACATTGAATCTACGTGTTTGTTATTCATAAAGCTAATCAATTGAAATCACTACTGAGTATAATCATATAATGTAGATAGAACGTCATTCTACTTCCTCTTATTGCGTGCACGTGCATGTAAATGTAGCATTTACGCATTTTACCCGACTACGACATATAAGCTTTTACACAATGAAGCGTTATGATTTTAACACCTATGTACTTTCTTATTTTTTAATATGGGCTCTGCAGTCTTTGTGCTTTTAGCCAGAGTCAAGTAATAATATATTTCAAGTATATTACATCTATTAATATGTGTATTATTTTATTATAAAAAAACAAAGTCGGGTTTGTTACAATACCTATAACTCGAGAACTGATAATCCGATCTTGCTGAAATTTAGAATGTAAGTAGATAGAGGTCTGAAATAACATATAGGCTACATTTTATCATCATCATCTCAGCGACAAGAAGTTGTTTGCTGGATATAGGCCTCCCCCAAAGATCTCCAAAAAGAACGGTTGGTAGCGGTCTGTATCCAGCGTCTGCCTGCGACCTTTATTATGTCGTCCGTTCACCTAGGGCGGTCTTCCGACACTGCGCTTGCCAGTCCGTGGCATCCATTGGAGAACCTTTCGGCCCCATCGATCTGCTCGATCGGGGATCTGCTTGTATTTCATAAAAATACCTAGTCAAAAGTCACAAAGTCATATATGTATATATAAATAAATAGATAAATCAATCATTTCTTGAAATACATTTAGATGCTCTTCTCTTCGATCTTATCGAACGCTCATTATCCATAGCAAAAATAAAATAACTAATGAACATATAGGCCGAGGTCTGGGCTGCTGAAGTAGAAGAAGAGCGCCATATACGCCCAAAACTGGTCGGAGTATTTTCGACACAAAAATCACACAATAGCCGGTCAGTATCACAATTAATAAAAAATCAATATGAATAAAAAAACAAGTATATACCTTAAAAAGTTTTAAAATCAAGCTTTTACCAGTTGATAATATAAAAGGACTAAAATGTTATAGGTATAACCAGAGAACTTGTCAAGACGAATCAAACGCTCCAAACACAATGGGATTATCGTATTCAGTTCAGAAGTTCCTATGGCCTCCTATCTTCCATCTCCATCATCACACCAGCTCCACGGTACAATATTTGAGCCAATCGGTCATCGGGAAGTGGGTCTAATTTAGTTTGCAGGTGATACTAAATAAAAGTTTGTAAATACCTCCAGTTCGCTCGAAGCGTTTCGCTTCTACGTTCATCATCCGTACGGCGAAGGAGTGGAACTCATTACCTGTGTCTTTGTTTCCCGTGGGGTATAATTTGGGAGTCTTCTAGTCAAGAGTGAATAGGTATTTTCTAGATAAAAATGTCACATCATCGGCCGCATCACCGCTTTCCATCAGGTGAGATAGTGGTCAAATGTTTGTTCAATAAAATAATTGAAATGCATAAAAAAAGCTGGTAAATAGGTATATGTCCTTATAGAGTCTCTCTAGACAAAGTCTGTCTAAAAAGATAAAATTTCGGAGAGAGAGGTTTTCAATTTGAAAATAGACTGCGACAGTTTAGACATCTACTATCAAAATCACTCCACGATATAACAAAACATATAAGAATATTTGTATTGTAGGTACTAAGCGACATATCAACAGCGGCCCATAACTCATTGTATACGTTAACTTATCACCAGACCACCTTGACGGCGGCGATCATTCATCTCATCTGCATTGTTTATAGCAGGTAACCGTTTAGTGCCGTTAGTGTAGTGTGACCGTCGCCCGCGCCGACGTCTAGGGTTGCCGATAATGTACTTACATAATGTGGTTAATGTATTCTGTCTAGCAACAGGTGACGTGCAGGCTTACTGATTAGAATCTACTTTAAATCTTTCTTGCTTAAGAGTGCTAGAATATGAGAGTACCTATATAATAGTGAACCTAGTAAATTGGTGGGATGTGACAATAGTAAGAACTATTGCCACGTCACACTAATATAATGTATCTGAAAGTTTGACAAAAAGGTCCACATCAATATCTATCTATGGTCCAATTGCTTATATTTCCTAAAACTAAATGCATATTATTATATACCGTCATTGGTAAGTAGTGCACAGTCTTTCGGCGGCCGGTTTAGAATCGACAACTGAACAGAAAAAAAGAAATTGAAAAAATTTTATCCACTCAAAAAAATATGTTTTCCTTATTTACTGGTAAGTAAATTGTGGCGCAGACAGTTAAGTTGTAACTGTCAAGTAAACTATGGCAACTCTTCTAGCCAGCTACTAAAATAATAGCTTATGACTGCTATGAGTGCTAACTGCTTTTGTGTGTGATATATAAATGTTTCCGGCACCCACGATACAAGTATATGAACTTAGTGTGGGGCTGTGAGTGTGAAAGCGTTTGTTTGTTTGTTGTTGCTATTATTTTTAGCAGGTTTCTAAAAGTTGCCATAGTTTACTTGATTGTTAGTTCTAAACTGTCTACGCTGCAATTTAATTACCAGTAAGGAACATTTTTTTTTTGTGTTAAAACAAAAAAAAAATATTTTTATTCAGTTCAGTTGTCGATTCTAAACCAGCACCTGCTGGATTGTGCACTACTTACCAATGACGGTATATAATTAAGTACAGTAATGACCTAAGTTACACGTACCTGAAAGTTGTATGTGTGTGCATGTGTATATATGCCCATTTTCACGCCGCATGGGATAAACTGATTTGGATGAAATTTGGGATATATATAATTTAAATCCAAGATTAAGACCCAACTCCCCAAATTTTGCAATGATATTTTGGGCCGATCCCTTTCCTATATCAATTTTTAATATTAATATATAATTTTTTCAGACTTTTCTATTCTCCATTTAGCCAGTTTCACGATTGAAAGAGTTTCACTCGAAAATTTATTCACTCGATCCACGTCCGCCGTCCGCTGGGACCGAGTTAGTAACCACTGAGCTATATTATAGTATTTTTTAACCTCCGTTTGAGGAGTTTTATAAGTTAAACGGGTGTATCATTTATCATCTGTATGTCTGTCATTGGCATCGTACCTCCCAAACAGCTGGACCTTTTTTGATATAGTTTATTTTTGTTTGAAATGTGACTTAATCGAGAGTGTTCTTAGCTATGTTTGGTAGAATTGGTGCAGACGTTTTTTAGATAGATCTTCGTGGGTATTATCAAAATCTTTATTGCCCTAGTATAAACTTAAGTTTGTTAAATTAAACAACTTAAAAATAAAACTATGTGTCAATTCTAGGTATAAGCTATACACATTCCAAATTCAATCTAAATACGTTCAGCGGTTACAGCGCGAAGAGAACACAAACATATTTACACACTTACACATTTCCACATGAACATACTAACATAAATTTTCGCATTTATAACATCAGCGTGATAATATATCGATTTTGCAACTATAGTCTTGAATCTATATCGACATTTAGCTGTCTAATCAATATAATGTAGGTATAGGTATATTTGTTGTACCTAATTGTAATAGAGATATGTGTGTAAATTGTACAGTTATATTTCTATGACGTCAATCGCTACTATCTAATTTTATGCTGCGTTGCCCAGAAGTTGTACATCTGAAGGAAGAATAATACATAAAAAATGAGGTTAATGTTGTCCAAACATTATTATACATCTTTTAGTTGCAGTACAGCCAGCAAAACCAACACAAACAACAATAAACAAACCATTTGAACTTGTTCAGTGTTAGTGTGTGTTTTATAAGTGCGGATGCTCATAAAGAATACAAAAACAAAGTGTCTTTGCCTTAATAGAGACAATAAGAAAAGTGTGACAGTAAGAAAAGGGGACACATTCTTAGATATTTTGAATCTAGCAGAAATAGTTAATTTTAATTTAATTTCTAGCCTAATCTTGGTTATATTGTAATAAATCAATTTAAACGTAAGCGGAGCTTAAAAAAAAACAACTTCTAGCGCTTTATCTTCGGAACCCTTGATCAGGTTAAATTAATTAAATGCGCATTATTGAGGATAACTCTATAACTACTACTAATCAGGTCTTGTTCAAATTTAAAAGGGACCAAATGGAAAGAACCAGCTTTCAAATAGAAGAATAATCACCGAAATCGGTTTAGCTGAAAAAATATGATCTTTCATACATGCACGACTGATTTTTATCTACATATAGATGTAATTTAGATTTAATGTTTTTATGAAAGACATTTTCGGCAATTTAATAAAGTAAACAATCGTTTATAAGACGAGACGAGCATGTCGCTTGCCTGATGGTAAGCGTTACATTTGCCCATTACAGTGCCACCCAAAGTTTTAAACATATAAGTCATTTAAGCACACCGCGCGTCACCCCGAGTTAGTAGTTTATGTTACATCTTTTTAAGCCCTGTAATTACACTGGAAACAGTCCCTATTGTAATGCATATATTCCCTTTTGTTTACGTTCATTCTTTTTAGGCTATTGCATAGCTTCTATCGCGGGCCTTGAGCGAAACCATTAATTCCGTAACGAAAATAACCTAACACCCCCCACTCCGACCGGCACAGCGGTGATACTTTTTAGTTTTGCCATCTATCGATGAATAGCAGAACTTTTAATGACTTTTTTTGAAATATCACGCTTGTCTCTTTAGTTCAGCAACTCGCCTCTAGGTGGCAGGAAAAAAAATGCTGCATAAATAAAATAAATAAATAATTATAATTCCATAAGTTGATAAAAAATGCTATGCAATAGCTTTACCGCGGCAGTCCCGGAGTGCCACACGTCTTTTTTTTTAAAAGAAATAGAATATTATTTTTTTGGATCAGTTCAACTATCTCTATATATGCAAGTATAATATGTATAACAGCAGCATTTTGTTTGTTTCAGATCAGTTGCGGTCTAGATCAGTGGTCGACCGTCCCCAAAGCACTCAACAGTTCTATCCCGATGGGTTGAGTACGCCTACGTTCTGTGTTTGTGGGCACACCACCGACGCTGTAAGTACCTACTCCTATTGTCTATTTACCTGTTTTAATATTTCCAACGACATATTGAAGCGTTTATTATGGTCTCTCACCAGGCACGCGACAGACTCGACACAACTGAAAAACAAGAGCTAAGAGATTTCATATCAATTGGCTCTTAGGTAGGTCTCCGCTTATGAGCCAATTTCTTTTTAGGCCTGGCATTCTCTCGTTTCATTTCTACAAAGATTTTGCAGCTAATAAAACCGTAGCTTGTAGGTTTGTTTCCTTTTTCGATGCATTGCCTGTTTAACATCTAACATCAAGATAAACTGTCAAACATCACCCATATATGGTTGACATACCTCCAGTTCGCTCGAAGCGTTCCGGTTCTACGTTTATCAGCGAAGGAGTGGAACTCATTGCCCTCGTCTTTGTTCCCCGAACGGTATAATCTGGGAGTCTTCAAGTCAAGAGTGAATAGGTATCTTCTAGGCAAGCACATCTTCGGGTACAGTTGAGTTGATACGCTCGGCTCATTCCTTTCTTTTGAAGTGCTAGCAAAAAAATCCTACCTGAGAAAAACCTAACAATAAATCTAGTCATATCCTAAGGGAGAACTTGTCCCGGGCATCGAACCCGATATCCATGCATAGAAGGCGAACGCGTATTCAACTAAGCCAACGGGCACTTCAAATAACAAAGCTTTGAGTCACTGCGATATTAAATCTAGTTTATAGAAGTATTGATATATAGAACTGAAAATAATCACGAACGACAAACAATACAAATGAATTACACGTGTTCTACACATTAGAGATCGAAATGTATCAATTGAGGCGGAAATTGAATTGTGTCCAAGATATTACCAACTGTTGTACTGATTTGCTACTCCTCGTTAGTGTATATAAGTCTTTTAAAAGTGTAAGTGCTGTGTTTGGTAAAACGTGATAGTTTAGTGAGAGTTGTGAGATTGGTTGAGTGCATTTTGTGTATGTATTATAAAGAATAATGGATAGATAATCTCGATTTTAGTGATATTAAAACTATTATAATGGACTTTCTTCTGAATGCTATATTTTCTATTATAATTACACTAAGTTCAAAGATTTGTATCGTGGGTGCCGGAAACATTCACATCACACACACATTAACTCAGAACCAGAAGCACAAATATTGGGAAGGAATGTGAGCTCCTGCCGGGAATCGAACCCAGAACTTACGGCGCAGAGGGCAGACACCTGTCCACTGCGCCAACTGGGTCATCATAATGATTAATACTTGTTTATAAACTACACTGTCCTGTAAACAACAGCATCGCCACGCCATGCCCCGCGCGCGATTCGTAATATGCACTCCAACGCTAGTTGAGTACCTACAATATGGGAGTCTTCAAGTCGCGAGTGAATATCTTCTAGACAAGCTTGCTTCATCGTCGACCACATCGTCGCTTACCATCAGGTGAGATGGTGGTCAAAAGTTAGCCTACCTTGAATAAAAAAAAGTTGACACTTGATACTTAGACGATATTTATAAAAAAAAATCGTTTGAAAAATGTTTTTTTATGCTCGATAATACTACTTTATTAGTAACTCGGCGACCGAGGTAGTTTTATGTGATTGTTTTTCTTTTGGTTTTTGTATCCGTTAGAAGTTAGATGCTCCTCGCAACCCGCATTTATGATAAAAAGTAGCCTATGTCCCTTTTTATATTTAGTTTTTATCATGCTGATACTACTTTTTATCCTTTCTCATGATGCAAGTTATCACGTTATTTAATTGAATGTAGTCCACAAGTTATAAATTTCAAGTACAATATCTCTAACTTAATTGTAACTCGTTTTATTGGCTAATACTATTCGTGAGACTTTCACTGTTTCGCTTCTTTCGTTGTTTCGCTGCTTCTTTTCACAAAATCAAAAAGTCTCAAGAATGCGATCGTCTGATCCCTGCGGGAATCCGCCCCGGGACCGGTTCAACGCCCTCCTATGGTCGTGTGAATGGAACCACAGTGCATGGCAACTATATTCGATCTGTGCCACTGTACGTTGATTGGAATGAATGCACGCAGCTCGCGATTGTTGCATTCTTTGAATAGTTAACAATATTGTTGATTGATTAAACTCCTTTAAAATTGAATACACACAAAGCTTAATCTAACACTTCTCTTCCTATATATTTGGGTTCCCCGATTTATATAATTCATAGACTTGGGGCAGAAATGTTTGTGCTTGGGGTTAAACTGGTTAAACTAAATGGACGTATCAAAATGACGTTTTTGTTGGGCTTGTCCCATTCATATCCCGTCTCCGTGATTCAGTTAAGTTATGCACCTATGTGATAAAATGTCTGGAGGGTAGGTGGTATAATGCTTTGACTAATCTAGAAGTTTCTGCTGTGTATTGGCACCTATTTAACTAATTAAGTTCTTTATTGGAGGTACACCTTATACATAGAGTTAATTTCGTGTAATCTCGTAAGTCTTCAAACATTAGTTCAGAAGAATATAGTTATAATAATTGCATTTAAATTTCAGATTTTTTCGTAGATAAGTTTTGAATTTATTTTAGATTTAAGCTTTATGCCGTAAATAAATCCTAATAGTTAAAAACGTAGTTGTCCGAGGTTTAGTCAGAATTTTGATATATATCTTATGATATATATCAAAATTCTGATGATATATATTTTATATTATCTTACTTTGCGAACATTACGAAAAATCTAAGTTTGGCCTTGCACTACCGCCATATTTTTACTCCTACGATATACGTTCAATAATCGCCTGTTATGATAATCGTACTCAGAACACCGCCTGTACAACGCTCTACCTACAATCCATTATAGGTAGGTAACTCTGAGTCCGTCTGAGCAGTTCCTACTCAAAAAAACGACAGACTATTTTTTGCCAGACAGGAATTTCCGGCTGCCGGTACGCCAAGGGGTCGACGCACGTAGGGCACCGTTGGATGAGTTCATTCTCTCAGGACCTCTTTAATCGTTTTGGTGAAGAGCGATTTTCTTTAAAATATTTTAATATTTAAACACAAGAAAAGCTTCGAAAAACCGACTATAGATTATCCAGATTTATCCCCGAAATCATTAAACAGATCTTGACAATTTTTGTATGGTATATAAAAAATATTTTCGAAATCGTTCCAGCTGTAAAGGAAACGAGTAACATATAAAAAATGTGCTGTGGCGAATTGAGAACCTCCTCTTTTTTAGAAGTCTATTAAAAATGCGTATGAGTATATTATTATGTAATTCGGAGAGGCAGTTCCGCCAACTAGATGGGTAAACTACCTACTGATAGAGTATACCTATACTATAAACTGGGGCGCCTATAATGAGTTTTTGGTGTATAGATGTAGGCCTCTGAAAACAAGAGGCAAAATCAAAATTACCATGTATTATAATATATTTCTCTGGTGGACTTGTAGTACGGGTCATACGCACCATTATCGCAAAAAAAGTTCGTAAATACCCAGTTTTTAACAATTAAACTTATTATTGATCTCAAGCTCTACATAGCATAAAGGTCGAACTTTCAATGAATGACCCCTATAAAATCTGAAGCAATAGGGCCATGGTCTCGTGACAATTAAATAAGGAACAAAAAATTTTTTATTGTTATGCTAGGCAGGCAAGCATTCGACCGCTATCTCACCTGATGGAAAGTGACGATGCGGCCGAATATGGAACACGCTATATCATGTACCTACATTGTTTATCTTACTTGATGGTAAGTTATGTACTTTTAAGAGTGGTAAAAATAGTGGTGGCGCCAGATATTACCCATCTTTTTTCATTTAATATTGGCTTCCCAATCTTGTACATTTAACCAGTGTCAAGTAATAATATATTTCAAGAGTATTTCATATAGTATAAAGTCCTATTCACAAGTCACAGTCAAAGTCAAGTAAAACAGTCAAAGTCCAGTCATGATCAAGTCATGCCCTAGTAAAGTAAAATCACGTTTTTCAACTTTGTATGAATTGCCTACACGTATGCACGTTTACTAAGTATTTACGGTTAATTAACCTCCATTATAACACATTAACACTCGAAGAATCACAGGTTTGGAAAATTATACAAAATCAACAACGCCATTTTTTCACTTTCGCGGCAAAAACCCCATATTACCCCTTTCAAACATAATAAGTACTCCTTATACTTACTGACATATACCGGGTAATTTGTAAACTACCAGAAACCTCTTGGGACATCATTTCAACCACAGAGACCAACGTCTTGGTGCGCCTATTGCAAATTCTGTTTAAAGATTTTTCAATTTTTTTTTTAAATACATTATTTATTTTCTCTGTTAAGTCCAAGGTGTCAAGTTTCAAATGGCGTTGGCGTGCATGTTACTAGGCGCGGTGTGGCGATACCGTTATTTGCATGACAGTGTAGTTTAAACAACCATTAATTATAAATTGTTTAGAATACATCATCTTAATTATTACAGAAAATGCAGCATTCAGAAGAAAGTCGTTGAACAAGAGCTTAGGGTCGGAACAATAATCAGGGTCTGAGAGCGTTCTAGTATTTTACAAATAACCCTGTATTACGCACCTCACGTTTTAGTAACATTTCAACACATTGGAGTAGATAAGAAAATCATAGTTAAACCCAAACGTCAGATTTCGTAATGTAGGTAAGTATAATATATGGTGGTAATTTAAACTCGTTGTAAACAGATAAATTATGTTCACATTTTGTTTTGCTTTCTCAAATTTTTATCTTTTTTTACCGACTTCCCAAAAAAGGAGGAGGTACTCAAGTCAAGTGTATTTTTATTTTTTTATGTGTGTTACCTCATATTTTCTATCCACGTGAGCCGATTTCGAAAATTTTAATTTAGTTTGAAAGATGTTGCTTTCTAATTGGTCCCATTTAAATTTGATCAAGATCTGATAAAAGTCATATACAAGAATGATATAGTTCTTGAAATATCGTCAATAATGCCTAATTTATGGACTACTTTGACAATGTTCTCGTTCACCCGACTTCAAAAGTTACCTAACTAACTTCTTTCATATTATAACTTCTTTCGTTGTGAGCCGATTTTGATGATTTTTATTTGAAAGCTGGTGCGGTGAAGTCGGTTTTTTTAAACTTTGCTTGCTTTTTATTAATTCACCTCTGATACGCTAACGTTTGACATCACCTTATGGTAAGTGATGATGTGTTCGACGACTGTAAGCCTGGAATGATTGGCTTTCAATCTACTCTACCATTCTCTGCGGTTTATTCGATTGTACGTTTATATAACAAAGGTGTTGGTCCAAAACGGGAGTCGTTATTTCCGTCGGAAACTATATACTTATTTAGACTTAAGAGTTTATCAATATTGTCTTAAGATTTTTTTTCTTCCTTTATATCCATTGATTATGGGCAGAAGCAAGTCTTTTTCCAGTTGTGACTAGGACTTTTTAATAAAACTAAAATCTATATTATATATCTAAAATCAACATAGAGTACTTACACAACTCAAACAGTAAAAAAAACCGGCCAAGTGCGAGTGGGACTCGCGCACGAAGGGTTCCGTACCATTATCATTATTATTTTATTTTAATTAATTATATTTAAAGAGAACATAAAACTAAATATTCTGTGATAAGTTAAAGGGTCTTCCTGTCACCGTTATTAGTATCGAGCAAGAAACGGTAAAAAAATTAACTTTGTTGCATGGGAGCTCCCCTTAAATATTTATTTTATTTTATATTTAGTATTTGTTGTTATAGCGGCAATAGAAATACATCATCTGTGAAAATTTCAACTGTCTAGCTATCACTGTCCTTGAGATACAGCCTGGTGACAGACGGACGGACAGCGAAGTCTCAGTAATAGGGTCCCGTTTTTACCCTTTGGGTACGGAACCCTAAAAACAACATTAATGTAGTAAAAGATGCATGGTATCAGTATTTATTCGTTTTATAATTGTTGTTACGAATTTTTTTTGGAACTTTACTCAAGCTAATGTTAAAACATAAAATGTGTCGTTAAAATATTTTAGATGTACCAACTTATTTGAATTTAACGTTCTAAAAATTAGAAGTTAGCCGCTAAATGTCGCACGAACCGTTTCACTAGGGGAATCACCTTAAACGGCTTAAATAAACAATCATTGTTAAATAATGTCGTCATCAAGCATTGCAATATTGTTATCAATTAAGTACCATATTTTGCTAAATGTCTACAAAATACTTGTATAATCCTAGGTTTAAATTTTAACAGCACACATAAAATAATTAATCAATGATAAATTGTTCATATTTGTGTAGGTATATACTACTGCTGTATACTATTTATTTTTGTCAAGCTTGTATTTAACGTTTGTGACGTTCTTGAAAAATATTTAAATATTCAAGTAAACATGCATTACCATGTCATTTCAAAGAATACATACACAATTATGCATAGAAGCTAAGTATGTGACAACTTTATGTATCAGTAATAAAACTTTTTGACGACATATTTATTCATTAATTCATTCAGTTAGCACTAATAAAATTAATTTTAGATTTCTGAACCTTTTCTTTATTGTATAGCTTCATTTATTGCACGCCGATATATCTCCTGAAATAGCAGGATGACTGGCAGAAAATGCTGTAGCATTAAGTCCTCCTATGTACATAGTATTTGTGCATGAAGTTTTTAAATAAATAATATACTAACACTAAACAAGTTCAAACGGTTTTGTTATTTTGAGTCGTCTCACTATATACTTGTTTAGTGTTAGTATATTAGTGTAATGTAGTAAGTGCTGCTCAAAAAGAACACATGAACCAAGTGTCTTCGCCTTAATAGGGACAATAAGAAAATTGTTAATGGACACATTCTTGGATATTTTAAATCTAGCAGAATAAGTTAAATTTAAGTTACTTATTAGCCTAATCTTGGCTAGATTATAACAAAAATAGGGAACACGCTATCTTTTATATTAGTTAAAAAAAACAGTTATTAAAGTGGGTAAGGCTTTGTTCACTACCCGGGTTGATTCCCAGCAGGAGTACAATTTTCTTTAAGAAAGTGTGTGATGTTAATGTTTCTTATGTCCGGATTTCCGGTTGTTTTCCTCTACAGGTCGCATTTACAACCGAAGCTCTTGAAATTTTGTGAGCAGGTTCGATAATTTTTTTATTTTTTTTTTGTAAATATTTTTTTTGGAAATTCATTTAAATGGCGAATATATCGGTAAGCGCGAAAAAACATGTTACAGCTTTTTCGAAAAATACACAAGGTCTTCTCTCACTGTGCCACTTTTTTCTACCGACTTCACAAAAAAGGAGGAGGTACTCAAGTCGAATCTATTATTGTTATTATTTTTTATGTTTTTTACCTCATATCGTCTATCCACGTGATCGGATAAAATTTTTTTTTTGTTTGTTTTCCAATTGGTCCTATTTAAATTTGATCAAGCGTGTTTAGTACATCTAATCTGATCAAAGTACCGAAGATGAAGCGGTGAAGTCGATTTTTTTAAGCTTTGCTTGCGTTTGAATTAATTTAATAGGTTGTTCAAATGTGCGTAAGATTTTATCAAATTAAAATAGACCTAATAATTAATATCTAAAAGGTATTGCTGCGTGATATAACAAAGTTCTAGTTGTTCACAATTGAAACAGTTATTTTCGTAACGTTTATCATATCAGGGAACTTCTAAACCCTTATAGACTTAATCTGTCAAAGGCAGTGCCGCGTGATATAATTAGATTCTAGTTGTTCACAATTGAAACAGTTATTTTCGTAACATTTATCATATCAGAGAACATATAAACCCTTACAGACTTAGTAATCTGTCAAAGGCAGTGCCGCGTGATATAATTAGATTCTAGTTGTTCACAATTGAAACAGTTATTTTCGTAGCGTTTATCATATCATTGAACTTCTAAACCCTTATAGACTTAATCTGTCAAAGGCAGTGCCGCGTGATATAATTAGATTCTAGTTGTTCACAATTCAAACAGCTATTTTCGTAACTTCTAAATCCAGCCTCCGTGTAAACTGTAAACCACATAATATTTTCCACTCTTTCAAATATAGATACCACCAGACAGCGCAAAAATGTTTTTCAATGTACCGAGTATCATCGTAAAACCATATGTACTCCAGTAATGTTCCTCTCCGCCATTGATTTACTCTCTGCCTGTTTACGCTCCCGGTCGTACTTGCAAATTCGGTTCTAATATTTATATTAAAATAACATAAATTGTTACAAGAATAACTCTGGTCAGTGGATTTTATTTCTGCAGTCTTTCTTGAGCTGTGGAACAAGGAACTTTCGTTTGGTAATCAGTGTCTTGACCGTGAGTCCTATATTGCATCTGCAAGATTTGCCAGTCATCTACCGGTGACCGTAAGTCATACATATCATAACTTCTATTCATATTCTCCAACATTATTTTTTTTATGCTTTATAGTGGTCAAATCCTACCTGCCTATTTGACCACTATCTCGCCTGATGGAAAGTTAAGTGAATTTTAATAGAAACAAACATAATTGTGTAATATTAGCTAGGATTAAAAACATAACATAAACGCTTTCACACTCACAGCCCCACACTAAGTTCGATGATTTGTGTCATGGATGTCGGAAAATTTCTCATCACACACACAATTACAACCAGAACCAGAAACACAAATTTCCTTTGGGGAGATAACATGTGTTCCCGATACCTCTGCTTAGAACGCGAACGCTCACCCAATTAAGCCGACGACGGGCAGTTCAAGCATAACACACATAGCAGTCAAACTTATAACACCCCTCTTTTTGAGTCGGGGGTAAAAAGAATAATAGCTAACGTCTTGTAATCTTTTGTTGTCCCCTACTGTTACTAGGGGAGCGACATCGTAGTACCTCTTGATAAATCTCTATGCCTAGTCAAGGTCTAATATATTTCTTGCGTGTTTTGCGTAATATGAAGAGATATGGAAATAGGATAGTGTTTTTGCTATCGGCGAGAAATCTCTTTAAAGTTTCTAATTTCTCTTGTGAATTCTGACTTAATTTTTTTTTACTTATTCCCACTCACTTAGTTCCAAGACTTGTATTGTAAGTACTGGAAACATTTACAAATCACACACACACATACACACAATAATACCCAGAAAAAACTATTTTTATCTTTTATTAAACTTGTAAAACGATTGTGTGTGTAATGAACAATATGGTGGAGGAAACTAGATTTATATTTCAACTTTATATTTTATCAGAGATACTATTTTTGTTTGTACTTATTTAACTAGTCTAAGGATAGTTAACTGACTGTATTTTCTAAGAAAACACTAATACCTATTATATTCATCTAGACAGAAAAGAAATCACTACAAGCCTTCTTGTAGGTAGGTCCTAAATACCTATTTAGGTACAATAGTATGACACTCTTAGCGCGGTCCGGCCTGGTCGAACGTAACATTCGAATCTCGTATCATTCAATGTTAGGCAATGTCCACTCGGGCCTGTCACCTATCCAGGTGACCGCTTAGTGCAGGGGTCGGCAACCTTTTGAGTCAGAAGAGTCAAAAATTACAATTTACAAAATTTCAGTGTTATAGAGCCACACATATTTTTCTTGCCAACAATAATCCTTAATGCCAACAATAATACCCACCTAATTATCCCATAATTTACTTGTTTCAACTGTATATATAAATGTACTTTTTTGCTACCTTTGGAGGCTTGTTAATGGCTCGATAGAAATGGCGCCTAATCATCGTTAATTGATCCAGAGAGTTTTTTTTTTTTAATGAATAATATTTCTGTATGGAACTAAAGAGCCGCAGCTTCACATCCAATGAGCCGCATGTGGCTCGCGAGCCGCAGGTTGCCGACCCCTGGCTTAGAGGGATTGCCAACTGAGTCGGTGACACTCTGCTTCGGAGGGCACGTTAAGCTGTCGGTTGCTAGTCGTATGACAACAGTCGGTAAGAAATGTCGGATTCTTTCAGTCGATTTGAAATACCTTGACACTAGGACTGCCCACTCATCTATATGACAAGCAATAGGTAGAAATTAGTTCGGTTTTACACTTTCTATTCTCCGTTAACAAATATTTACTTAGATAAAGATAGGCGGTACCGGAAGGAATAATTTATAATCATTTTATCAACCAACCTCTAACTATTTTTACTTCAATGTTACAATGCAATAATGGAAGTCAAGATACGGCGGCTAAATATAACATTTATCGAAGACAATACTAGGGTAAATTCATTAAATATTATAGATAACTAATTAATATTTTTTTTCCTTTCAACCGACTTCAAAAAAGGAATTTATCCATTCGACTGTATGTTTTTTTGAGAAGACAAATAATTATTAAAAAACGGCATTCACTCAGGTTCGGCCTCGTGAACGTGAACTCATCCCGAGGAAAAACTTCGTACAGTTCGAAATCTAGGTTTTTTGACCGACTTCACAAAAAGGAGGAAGTGCTCAATTCGACGAATATAAGTCTAACACTGACTATCAGACAGTTCATCATCATCCCAATTCCCATAATTATCATATACGTTATTACTCTTTGGTGAAACCTACCTCTAATTATTGATGTTATTGATATTGTTGCTTGCCTTTGCTGCTTAAGACACAACATTTTAGATTTCCCGGAACATCCTTCATGGTTGAGTGCGCAAAGATTATTTCCAGTGTGCAAATGAAATCCATTCGTTCAGTAGGTACTTAGGGATTTAGTCGTAAAGATAAGTGATCTTCTGATCTGTTTTTATTACAAAGCGATATTGACGTGTGCGCTGGAACTACGTAGGCTAAGATGATTTAGTAGTAGCACTGTGCCGACAACTTCATAAACACCTCGAATCTCAGCTTTTCTAGCTTAGGAAGATATTTTGATGTATGTTTCAATGTTAATTGTGGCTTAAAACACGAAAATTTCGACTTACTTTGTAGTCAACTAGTTTCGGACAAATTAGTTGTCCTTCATCAGGATGAGTCAGACGCGCGATACGCAGAGGCGTGCGGCTCGGGCCTCGGCGCGTGACTCGCGTCTGACTCATCCTGATGAAGGACAACTAATTTGTCCGAAACTAGTTGACTACAAAGTAAGTCGAAATTTTCGTGTTTTAAGCCGAATATAACATTGAAACATAATGTGTAATACTCACGATAGTTTTAACATTAAAATGTTGATGTATGTTTATACTTTGATTAACCGACTTAAGAAGAGGTTTTGTATTCATAGTGTTGTTTGTATTTATGTAGAGATTCGATGAGCCAGTTGAGGCAAGGCGGGTCTCCGTCCTCTGCGGGTTCGATTCCCGGGGTGTGGTTGTGTGTGTGATGGAAATGCTTCCGGCACCCAAGAAACAAGTCTTTGAGCTTGGTGTGGAGCTGTGATGCGTTAAATTAAGTCAAAATCAAGAACATTAGTATTTCACCGGTCCTAGTGAAGTCATAGTACCTTAGTAATGATTAAATTGTTTTATCTAATAATGTACTACACCGATTAATATTATAATTCTGTATATCTAATTTATTAATGAACAATGTTTTACCTCGCTATGCACTGATTTTTTTTATTCCGGTATATATATCTGAGGCCGAGGATCGGGGAAAACTGAAACCCAGCACTGTGTGCTCATGTAAATGAACACGCAGTACAAGCTGAATTTATTCTATTGCTCTATAAAAAGTATATAGTAAAGGTTTTTAGTATAATTTGATGCATTTTTGTTTTTTATAGTAGCAATATATATATTTCTTTCTTTCTTAGTTTTTTTATGCCACTAGTAGACGAGTATTAAACAAAAAGTTACGGCGTACCTCGGTTCTTGTACGACCACTGTTTATTAAACTAAATTGCAAGTGTGATCCTTGGTACATATCCATTGTCCATTGTTAAAACCAGAGAATCAGAAGTGTAGATACGTATCAATCAGCCGCCTTGAATGTTCAACTGCATTATGATAGTCAACACAATCGTGCGAATCGACTGATCTTTACAGTTACGGATTTAGGGTTGCTAAGGGGCTCAACCCCCCATAATTATTTGAGTTCTTCCGTGACAGATCTTGTCTCATGATAATTATTATTCTCATTAAACTTAGGGGCTGAGTCACCCACGTCCGTAGGAGGATACCCCTTAAGTCTGACTCCCTACACGTGGTCCCCGGGTGGTGCTAATCAGGGGACATTTGAGAGGTGGTAGAGCATTTTGTGAGTTGCTCGCCTGGCTTGCTACCAAAGTATATTACCACCATCAAGTTGAAAGTCTGCCGCCAAGCCAAATACGGTGTTCCGGCAGTTATCCTTGAGAGCCTGCGTATTCCAGGTCTAGTGTGTTTACCAGCTTCGATCACATCGTCACTTACCATCAGGTGATAGTGGTCAAACACTAGCCTGTCACAAATAATAAAAAAAAAACAAGCTTTACACTACCTAACACTCACGCTGACTTTTTTTTAATTCAAGATAAGCCAACTTTTAACCATAATCTCACCTGAGCGACGATGTGGTCGATGATGGAGCAAGCTTGCCTTGAAGACTCCCATATTGTACTCATCAGGAAACACCGATTCCGGCAATTCCATTCCTTTGCAGTTCGCACAATGAATGTGGAAGCAAAACGCTTCATGCGCATTTATGGAATGTCCACCATATAGCGGTGTCGCTTAGCAGTTTGTCCGATGATGGAACGGAGATGGGGGAACTTTGGCACACTCTCCGTAATGTTTTTCTTGAAATAGAAATAGAAATCATTTTTATTGCATAAACTGTGTGTGAACTAATAATTAGGTACATGGTCTTAAACTTAAAAAGTAGTATGTATCAACAGTTTTTCCCTTTCGGGCGTACAATTCGACATTCGGATATTATACATGTTTTGTTTTTAAAAAAATAGTAATAGCATTTTGTTTACATACATTATTTTTTACATAATATCTTTAAATATCTTTAAATTATTAACACATTATAATTATGCTACTTACAATATTATACTAAGGGATGTCAAAATATTCCTTTAAATTATAATAAACCCTGCTTAATAGCCAATCTTTCAGACCATTTTTGAATTTTTTTCCATCCAAAAGTTTGAATTCTAGCGGAAGATGGTTGTAAATTTTTACTGCATTTATATAAGGACTGTTATAAAACATGCGATTGTTTATTTCTTTACGTATACCCGCTATTATACGCTACGGTCGCTACATATACCCGTGTGACGTTTAAAATTAATAAAAAAGTTACAAAACAATATTCGCCAAATATAGCGTGAAGGGCCAATTGTCTATATTTCCTAAAACTAAACTAAAACTATGTACAGCAAAGAACTAAGTTACCTACAAGACATCGAGCTTATTAGTAACTCAAGTGCTCAAGCCCACTACCAGTGGGTAGCGTTCCCATCATGCGTAAAGGTGTCATCAATGTTGTATTTTTCTAATTTTTTTTTAATAATTAAAAAAATCCTTGTGATAAAAATCTTTTTGAGAAAAATGGTTACAAGTTTTAAAATACAGGCGACTTTGATATATTTTATTTAACATTTAACAAAAATTTTCTAAAATTTTGAGATGAAGGTGTCATGGTTCATATGATGAAAAATGACATACTTTTTTGAGAGTTTTCACGATTACGGTTTCAGAGTAAAACGGTTATAAAAACACGCGAAATTCTGGTATGGCCACCTTAATGTTACAGCGCACCGTATCTTCCCATTTTGAATAACATCATTGTGTAGGTATATTAAACTGCACTTAGCAACAGCCTGTCATTGAATACGCGTGTCACTAGGCAATTATATCCACGTGGAAAGTGTTGGATAGCACAGAGTAGCATATAGTCTATGATTTCAGGTTCCATCTGCATATTATTAAACCAGTAGGTAAAGATATTAGCTTAGTAATTAGTCTAGTCTGCGATTTATTAGAAAAGCTAGATAGATAGATAGATAACTCTTCATTGTACACCAGAAATAAAGGTAAATACATTAAAGACCTTGTACAATGGGCGGTCTTATCGCTTAAAGCGATCTCTTCCAGACAACCTTTTGATGGAGAGGATATAGCAAAATGTATTGGGACTGGGTGTACCACATAGTCCACATAGTTACGCAAACTTTATAATAATGCATTAAGATACTAAACAAAATAGTTACCATTAATATACTGTAAATAATTACATACGTTATATATAAAAAAAATAAGCTAAGAATAGACGAAGACATTTTAGACATCTACTAACCTGTTATATAAATTTGAAGCATAATATTATGGGTAGGGGTTGACTAGCTCCTTTATGTTATAAAAATAATTGATGAAGCAAAGCGAGATCTCTATGTTAACTTATTTTATGCTGACATAGCCATGCATTTGGCCAGTATCTCGCCTGATGGAAAGTAAAGATGCGGCCGAAGATGTAATATGCTTGCTTAGAAAATACCTATTCACTCTAGACTTGAAGACACTCAGATTGTACCGTTCAGGCAACAAAGACGCAGGCAATAAGTTTCACTCCCTCGCTGTACAGATGATAAACGTAGAAGCAAAACGCTTCGAGCGAACCGAAGGTATGTGAACCATATAGTGATGACGTTTGACAGTGAGTCTTGTTGTTAGGTGGTAAAAAGGGCATTGGGGAATTAAATCACGTAATTGAGCACACTCGCCATAATGTAAACGGCAGAATTTCCGGTAAGGCCTGCGTTTAGCGGATAAAAGACACGTCTGAGTTTTGTTTAACTTAAGTGGTTCAGCACTTTATGCATCCATCCGTCCGTCTGTCGCAGGCATGTAGCGCCTAAACCTTACAAGCGAATAACTTTAAATTTTCGGATCTTCCAATTTATGTCGTGTTAATAGGTTTTTAACCGCTGAGAGAAGATTGAATTTAGATCCAACGAAGGATTCTAAATTGTCGTTACAGGTTTATTGAAAAAACAGTGTTTCATCAGTTTCCATCAGTTACAAAATGATTGCCATCTCAGAGTAGGCACTGAGCCATTGTAAGCGTTGTATTGACTTCAGCTTCTAAACTGCCCTTGTAGATTTTTTTTATTCAAGATAGGCAAACGTTATAGTCAAAATAACATCTTCCTGCTCCAAGCCAACCTCACCTGCTCGTGGTCATCCTGCTAAATAACGAACGAGGCCCTGGCAACCGACTGATGGCGGTATAACCATCCAAAATGCGAAGCCCAAATTACATTGACCAGTGACGGGCAGCAGCGTCCTGGAACGAAGAGTTACGCCCTGCGATCGCCAACCCGCATGCCCAGCGTGGCGATTATAGGCAAAACCTCATGATGAACGAAAGTGAAAAATGGCCCCCAGTTCCCGGTCACCCCGCTATTCCTGACCAAGGTGGCGGTTATGGTAACGGCGGGGCAGGGGGTGCGAAGAATCTCCGGGTGATGGCAGGCTACCGAAAACAAAAACAAATTGACTTGGCTACGTATAATGGACGAACGCTCAGGCTTGATGAACATATGGCACAGCTGGAATCAGAATTGGAAAACATACGGTGGAGGATTTTGGGTCTATGTGAAGTTCGAAGACAGGGAGAGGACACCGTGACCCTGCGATCAGGCCATTTAATGTATTTCAGAGAAGGAGACCAGCTGTCCCAGGGTGGTGTTGGATTCCTTGTTCACAAAGTCCTCGCTGACAATGTAATAGAAATCTCCAGTGTGTCGACAAGGGTGGCGTACCTAGTATTGAAACTAACCGAGAGGTATAGTCTCAAGGTTGTGCAGGTGTACGCACCGACCTCGGCACACACGGATGACGAAGTAGAAAATATGTATGAAGACATATCTTCAGCGCTTCATAATACTACTAAAGCGCACTACAACATTGTCATGGGGGACTTCAACGCCAGAGTTGGAGTACAGAATTGCAGTGAATCGAGACTAGGTCCTTATGGTTATGGAACTAGGAATCACAGAGGGCAAATGCTTGTCAACTTTCTAGAGAAAGAAGGGTTGTTTTTGATGAATTCGTTCTTCAAAAAGCAACCTAAACGAAAGTGGACGTGGCAAAGCCCAGACACTGTGACAAAAAATGAGATTGACTTCATCCTGACAGACAAGAAATACATATTTAGAGATGTCTCAGTGATTAGCAGGTTCAATACCGGAAGCGATCACCGACTCGTCCGAGGCTCTCTAAATATCAATCACAAGCTTGAAAGGTGTCGAATGATGAAGTCTACGCTCCGTCCAAGCATACCTCAAACCATATTGGATTCTGAAGATTTCCAGCTAAAGCTACAAAATCGATTCGCTGCCTTAGAAACTACAGAAGATGTGGACGAGGCTCTCCAACAAGTGGTGGGATCCCTTAGAGAAGAAGGCGTAAAGTTTTGCCAGTCACAGCGTACAGGCACGAAGTCCAAACTATCGATGGAAACGATCCGGCTTATGGATGAGAGGCGAGAGGACATACAAGCCACACCGTCAGATATGCGAGCGCTTAATTGCAAAATTAGCAAACTAGTGCGTCGTGACCTCCGAAGCTATAACACACGCCAGATTGAAAAAGCTATTGAGCAAAATCGAGGGTCCAAAGTTTTCGCCCAAAATTTAAAGCGCTCGCATATGACAAAACTTCAAACATCCAGTGGTAAAACCGTCGCTTCAAAGCCCGAGATCATAGAAGAGATAGAGGACTTTTATGGTCGGTTGTACGATACGCATTCTTTACGACCCGATTCTCTTTCAGAGGATACCAGAGCCACTCTAATTCGCCACTATACTGAAGACCTGCCAGATATTAGCCTTGACGAAATTGCGTTAGCCCTCGGACAGCTTAAAAACGGAAAAGCCCCAGGTG
This sequence comes from Lomographa bimaculata, assembly GCA_948107665.1. Lineage (NCBI taxonomy): Eukaryota > Metazoa > Arthropoda > Insecta > Lepidoptera > Geometridae > Lomographa > Lomographa bimaculata. The sequence goes on from OX403597.1 coordinate 7,919,862, forward strand.
AGGATGGAGTTACTTCAGAGTTGCTTAAGGCAGGAGGAAAACCTGTTCTTCATGAGCTCCAGAAACTATTTAACTCTGTTCTCAGCACTGGGAGAACTCCGAAGGCGTGGAACAGGAGTATTGTAGTTCAATTTTTCAAGAAGGGAGATAAAACTCTCCTGAAAAACTACCGCCCTATCTCACTTCTGAGTAACGTCTATAAGCTGTTCTCGAGGGTTATCACAAACCGTCTCGCTAGAAGACTTGACGAGTTTCAGCCTCCGGAGCAGGCTGGGTTTCGTGGAGGATTTGGCACCATAGACCACATACACACGGTGAGGCAGGTTATACAGAAATCTAAGGAGTATAACCAGCCCCTGTGTCTTGCTTTTGTGGACTATGAGAAGGCCTTTGACTCCGTAGAGACCTGGGCTGTTCTGGAGTCACTACAAAGATGCCAAGTGGACTGGCGATACATCGAGGTGTTGAGATGTTTGTATGATGCCGCGACTATGAGTGTCCAAGTACAGAACCAGCAGTCTAAACATATCCAGCTACGCAGGGGAGTAAGACAGGGGGATGTTATATCCCCGAAACTGTTTACCAATGTCCTGGAAGATATGTTTAAGACGCTGGACTGGAAAGGCAAGGGCATTAATATAAACGGCGAATACATCTCACACTTACGATTTGCAGATGACATAGTCCTAATAGCAGAATCGCTGGAGGAGCTTGAAGAAATGCTGAACAATCTAGCCGACGCTTCTAGACGTATTGGTCTCGGGATGAACTTGGACAAAACCAAGGCAATGTTCAACAACATCTCAAACCCGAGGCCGTTGGTCGTCAATGGTATACCCCTCGAAGTTGTTCAGGAGTATGTCTACCTCGGTCAAACTTTGCAGCTAGGTAGAAACAACTTCGAGCGGGAGGCCGATAGAAGGATCCGGCTGGGATGGGCGGCTTTCGGCAAGCTGCGTCAAGTCTTCTCTTCGTCTATCCCACAGTGCTTAAAGACCAAAGTCTTTAATGCGTGCGTTCTGCCAGTTATGACCTACGGAGCCGAAACGTGGACACTGACAGTAGGACTAGTCCACAAATTTAAGGTTGCTCAGCGAGCTATAGAGAGAGCTATGCTCGGCATTTCTCTGAAGGATCGAGTCCGGAACGAGGTGATCCGACAGAGAACTAAAGTCGCCGACATAGCTCAAAGAATTAGCAAGCTGAAATGGCAGTGGGCTGGTCACGTCTCTAGAAGGGTGGATAACCGCTGGAGTAGACGAATACTTGAGTGGAGACCGCGACTCGGCAAACGTAGCACAGGACGCCCGTCGGCCAGGTGGAGCGACGACCTGCGAAAGGAGGCCGGCAGAAACTGGATGAGAAGAGCCGAAGATCGGGTTCAGTGGCGTTCATTAGGAGAGGCCTATGTCCAGCAGTGGACAAAAATAGGCTGATGATGATGATGATGATGATGAAACGTTATAGTCAAAAAACAGTGTTTTCTTCAGTTGCTAAATGATTACCATCTTACAGTACTAAGCAGTTGTCAGTGTAGTATTGAAATCAGCTCCCAAAGAAGGACCTAAATTGTCCTCGTGAGCTTAGTGAAATAAGTTAAAACTTTTTTAAAGACAAGCTTTTTGAAGACCGCCATATTGGATTTAAAGTGACGTCACTTAATTTTTCGAATTATATTCAGCAAGCATTTTCATATTGTAGGAGATAGATGCCCATATTGTAGGAGTGCATTAAAAATACTGGGCCGCCTTTTTGGGTGTTCCGCCATGTTGGATTTAGAATTACGTCACACACCTAACCATGCATTGTCATCCAAACTTAACGTGAATACAACATTTCAGCTCAAGATATCTGCTTCAAAATTACATATATAAATTGCAAGTTAAATAAAAACTTGTAAAAACCAGTGCTTTTCTCAGTTGCACAATGATTACCATCTCAGTGTGGTCATTTTGGTTTATTCCATCGCTATACACAGATGTCCAATGACACATTCCATTCTTTATTCCTTCGTTGTACTCTGGATTTAGAATTACGTACACCCTCCACGTAAATACTCACATACACAGTACCTACAGGTACTAGTTCTTTCGCCTTGATCTCGCCACTATCGGTTGCTTTTCTGGATCCACATTTTTACCTCATCATTGAACTAGCTGTAGTACGACAAATATTCCTATTTCAGGGTAATTACTCTAGATAACGTAGAACGCAATGCTTAAACATTAATGTATCTTATTGATATTATGATAACAGTATATCTATCTACCTGACGGTTTATGTTCAACCAGTAGTCGAGAACCATCGAACTTGATCACGTTAAAAAACAAGTGTTGTGAATAAGGATATATTTAATTTACACTGTGATTGATACCTACATTTAAGTGCATTATAAAAAAAATCTGACAGTTGTTAAAAATCTTCTTGTAATAGAGCATACTAAATAAAATAGTTTTGTATACCTTCGTGTCCAAACTGGAACCCTTTGTAAAATTTGGAGTACTAAAGGGCTGATTTATCTGTGGTCAGTATTAGTGCAGTATACTTATATAGACACTACACTATATATTTTTAAGTACTTATTTATAAAACAAATGTTTATAGCTTCTTTTAATAATTTTCCATGACCGTTTGAGAATTACATGAGCTAATTCCACAATGCCCATTTTACCATCTAACAACCAGACAAACTGTCAAACGTCATCCATTTATGGTTGACATACCTCCTGTTCGCTCGAAGCGTTTTGCTTCTACGTTCATCATCCGTACAGCGAAGGAGTGGAATTCATTGCGTCATTGTTCCCCGAGGAGTATAATCTGGGAGTCTTCCCAGATTTTACTCCTGGGGAACCTCTAGGGAAGTTAAGAGTGAATAGGTATCTTCTAGGCAAGCATGTCACATCTTCGGCCGCATCGTCACTTTGTGGGTGAGATAGTGGTCTATTTAGCATAAAAAAAAGGTTAGAACTCTTCGGCCGCATACGAAACCGGAGCTTCATAATCAGTTGCGATCGAACACTTTTTCGTCCTTGTACGAAACCAGCTGCAATTGAAGAGTTTATCGTCATTGTACGATACTAGTTTAAATCAAAGACTTTTGAAACCAGAGAACAATAATAAAACCTTTGAACTTTCGCGATTCGAACACAAAGTTTAGGTAATATCTCGGTCGAGGCCATGGTCTCGAGAAGTCTCAGAAATCGGTCTTCTCGAGACACAAACGTACCGACAGTCGTTTTGAGATCTTCTTGATTTATTTATTTATTATTGCAATACAAGCACAACAGATTTTTTTTAACAAAAAATAAGACCCTTTATCAAATAGGGTGTAGCAAAGTACACAGTTTATGTTAGTTAATTAATATTATATAAATCTAATAAGAACGATTTATTGTATAGAGTTACGACTTAAATATCAGATGTACCAGTTGACTGATGCAAAACTTCAGAGCTTAGGGCATCGTCGCATGTTGGCGAGTCTCTCGGTATTTTATCGGATACATTTCGGAGAGTGTGCAACGGAATTACACAATCTAATTCCCCCATCCCTATTCTATTATCGGACATTGAGACAGTCTCAGTCTGTGTTTCCTGATAAATACAATATGGGAGTCTTTAAGTCACGAGAAAAAGCATCTTTTAGGCAAACGTGCTCCATCGTCGACCGCATCGTCACTTACCATCTGGTGAGATGGCGGTCAAACGTTTGCCTATAATGAATAAAAAAAAAGATGTTATTATAACATTTGGTCAAGATTGCGTAGTAACCGTTTGCTCGATGTTCTTAAATAATGTTTAACAAATAGAAATTATGCTGAAGTGAGATTGTTACGATTTGTCTTCCATAAATTCGTTTTATTTGTTTTGCAGTCAGTTAAAAATTTAAGTACTCAATTGATAATTAATTCTCTCGTTTCATTTATCGATTTTAATTGTGTGTGGCAATGTTTTCCTAGCAACGTTTACAGCTCCAGGGCTAACATGAATGTGTTCTTAATAACTCGATAACGGATTGAGTCATACATTCAATCCAACATTTCGTAACAATACAATCATAAATTCCGTTTTACCAAATATATAACTAGCCGTGCCCCGCGGCTTCGCCCGCTATAATCGAGTTAAAAAGTAGCCTATGTGTTAATCCTAGGTATAAGCTATGTACATTCCAAATTTCATCCAAATCCGTTCAGCCGTTAAAGCGTGAAGAGGGAACAAACATACTTACACACTTACACACAAACTTTCGGATTTATAATATTAGTAGGATAGTAGGATATACTAGTCGTGATTTTGCCAGCTTTTATCAAGTTAAAAAGTAGCCTATGTGTTAATCCTAGGTATAATCTATGTACATTCCAAATTTCATCCAAATTCGTTCTGTCATTAAAGCGTGAAGAGGGAACAAACATACTTACACACAAATTTTCGGATTTATAATATTAGTAGGATATTATATATGCTGTCGCCGGCTTTTTTGTAGGACTATTTAAGATAAACATTTCCATTAAACATTATATACATTATATATATACATATATATATTATTACTATTTGCTTTATGACTACAAAATTAAATAGGTATGCTTCATCATACTTTGCTTGTCTCACGTGGGATACATTTTAATGTTTTTTTTTAGTATTGTGTTTCCGATAAGTCTCAAACGTGAGCTAAGGTCACTTTACCGATCTCTGAAGGTTGTTCCGATAATTTGGCAATGCTTCGAATTCTTAACAAATTAGCATTATTATCTTAAGTTTACTTATAGAATGTATTAGCTAATTTTATTATATTAGTATTTTAGTAGTGGATTGCATTTGTGACAGAGGATAAGCCTTGCTATACAGCGTGGTAATGCAGCAAGCATTTTGGGAACTTTGTCGAACATTAAAGATCGTCTAAAGTTTAAACTAATACGAAGAACTAGAAGATGGTTTAGACTCTAAGCTGTCCAACCTTATTAATATAATATATTAAGTTTATTAGCTAGTTGTTCATCTTAATTATGTGTGTTTATATATACATATATAAATACATATACATAAAAAAATATAAAAAAATAAAAAAATAAAAATAGTAATAATATATATATATATATATATATATATATATATATATATATATATAATGTATATAATGTTTATATACATGATACATTATGGATGATAAAATATTGCTAACAAGTTTTCGTGCCAAGCTTTTCTCAAAATGTTAATATACACAATAAGTGTATCATACTAATATTATAAATCCGAAAGTTTGTGTGTAAGTATGTTTGTTAACACAGTAAGGATTTTTTTATGTACGGGGTACTTCTTAACGGTTCATAGTATCAGATTTTCACATTAACCAATCATAGCTGTAATTCCCATCTGGCTCAAGATCAGTTTGGGGTATTAATGTTTCCAACACCCGCGTCGCAAGTTATACTATTCTTATCACACTAATATTATAAATCCGAAAGTTTGTTTGTGTGTAAATGTGCAAGTATGTTGGTTTTCTCTTCACGCATTATATTTTTTATAGAGCACAGTTTTACGAACCCAACGTTGTAATTAATTGCATTCGCATCTACGCCCAAATATATATACTAAAGTTTCTCTATCTAAACAGATTCTGCCGAACAGAAATAGAACTGGTTATAATTACACACATTCCAATTTAAAATAGAAATCAGTTTCTGTAATGAGTTTGTTTTGTTACAGGGTTAAAGAAAATAGAGAAATAATCTGGTGCGTCGTCACCCATTGAACATAGCACGCTTGGAAACCGTGTCCAATGCAGTCCACGAGGCCAGGAGGAGTTGGAGGACCACCACTGGAACCGTGAACAGTCACCATCAAACCATCTTTGATGGTCTTTCCGCTAGAGAAAATCATCTACACGCACTGTCACTTCATTATTATTAAGTTTCTCAATATCTTCTATATTTTATAGTGTATTTGTTTTGCACAATGAGTACGGTACTGAAAGTCGTTGGAGCGTCGTGGCTCCGAACGAAGATATCCTCGTACATCCTGGGAATTTTGGGGATTTTGGCGATTCTGGCGCTGTTTGTTGGACAGATGGAAAGGTGAGGCTATTTATGATTTATAAGCAAGCATTTGACCACTATCACCTCATGAAAAGATGATGTGACTTGTTCTTGTATCCGATATCACGTTACAGCTACACAAAAACACGAGTTTTTTTATGACAGATAGGTAAGCATTTGGCCGCTATCTCACTGGAAAGTGACGATGCGGCCGATGATGAAGCAGGCTTACCTAGAAGATACCTATTCACTCTAGACTTGAAGACTCCCAGATTATACTGTTCTGGGAACAAGGATGCGGGCAGTGAGTTCCACTCCTTCGCTGTACGGATAACAAATGTTGAAGCAAAACGCTTCGAGCGGATATGAGGTATGTCAACGGATGACGTTGGTTTTGTGGTCCGATTATAGAGAGGGCAAGCATTCACACCATTTTTTTGATATGCTATTGTTGTTGTATATTGCATTTTACAGGCTAGTTTGCTATTTGAACTGTGTAGTTGCGAAATTATTGGCCATTTAATTTTGAAAAAACTAATTCTTCTAATTTGCCATAAATTTACCACATATATACTTTAACTGCTTGCTGACGTAGTATAGTTGGTTACATCTAAATTACATGTCTGTTGTTTACTGTTCTACTTTGTGCGTGCCGGGTTCGATTCAAATATTTTATTTCCAAGAGAAATTTGTGTTTCTGGTTATGGATGTGATTGCGAGTGGGATATGAATGTTTCCGGCACCCACGACTCAAGTCATTGAAATTAGTGTGGAACTGTGAGTGTGAAAGCGGTTTATGTTATATGTTATGAGTATCTTGAAATGAAAGAGGTACCTACAAAAATATCGACAACCTACTTTCCTTAGTATGCATACCTAAGAACTGCCTGTTGGCTATATACCCCCTGCAAGGTAGACGCGCAGTCTGTCTTCTAAACAGCCCGCTGTTTAGAAGACAGACTGCTGCATTGGGTTCGATTCCCGGTGCGAAAACAATTTTCCTCTAAGGAAATTTTGTGCTTGGGTGTGATTATAGTTATAACTTGTTAATCAACTCTGCATCTCTATCTATATATAAAAAAATCAATGCCACTTTTCGTTGTAATTTTATAACTGAAGAACGGGCTCACCTATCCAAACCAAATGTTTAGGCTTTGTTCGGACTGTTTAGTAGATGGTTTATGTGAAGTTTGCACAATATCGGTCGAGCGGTTCTTCATTTATCACACCCGGGCGAAGCCGGGGCGGATCGCTAGTAGATAATAGTTTTAACATTGTAATTACGTTTATGAATGAGACACGTGTATCGTTGCCAATTAAAATGATAATAAGGGGTACTTATGTCAGTGGCAATATTATTAACAATTGGTGATAATTGATAACAGTTATACCATTTGAAGAAAACTAGTTTTGTCAACGAACATGGCACTTGGATGTTGAATAAATGCCTGCATTTTCTTCCATTAAGATCATGCCTTAGTAAAACCATATCTTACGAAGCACTGTTCTACAATATTTCACATGCAGTCATAGATCAGAGTTAAAAAAAATATTTGTCCCCATAAGCGTCTGTGGATGTCCTATATTTGTTTCACCCTATTATAATAATTAAATAAGAAGGGAGGCCGGAAACATTCACAAACAACCAGATGTACAAATTGTCCTCCTGCCGGGAGTCGAACCCAGGACCCGCAGCGTAGAAAGCAAGTCAATTGCCTCTGCGCCAATGGTGTCGTCATTTTAAAATTAGTTTCTAAATATCTTAAATGTTATTTTCAGCTTCAGCCAAAAGCTTCACATACCTTTTGTGTGAAAATTAATATAAATAATATTCATTAATTTAAAATATAAATACATATAAATTCGTTCATTTAAAAGTTATATATAGATATTTTTAGGCTTAATTTATCTGACTTAAGCTGAACTGCCCGCCTTCTTAACTTAATCGGGTTCGATTCCCGGCGGGAACACATGTTTTCTCTCCAAGGAAAATTAGTGTTTCTGTTTTGAGTCTTCTCAAGACCATGACCAATGCAACTTGGCCGAAACGCCGAGGTAAAAATAAATAGTTATTTAGCGCGATTAAATCCCGAGATATTACCTAAACTATGTGTGTTTCTGGTTCTGGTTGCGATTGTGTGAGTGATGTGAATGTTTCCGGCACCCACGACCGAAGTTTATTAACTTAGTGTAGGGCTGTGAGTGTGAAAGCGTTTATGTTAAGATCTAGGATTGTGATTCTTTGCCTCTGACCGATCGAGACGGACGAAAGGAGAACGGCTGTTAAGCAGAGTCCTCGGTTTATCGGTCGAATATAGTTTTTGCCTTATCTTTGTTCTAGAATACAAGAAGACGGGAACTACGCAGCGACAGTATTTTACTCCAAGAAAACTGGATATCGGATCGAGTACTGGGGTCAGAGCAACGAACTCGCTGATATAGCTAAGGGAGTCGCTCGAGCTTATTTCAGGATGGATGTCGACACTACAGGGTGAGCGGCTTTTTTTAATAATACCATATAATAATTAAACTACTTATTGCAAATAAAACTTGTCGTTCGCCCCGTAAGGAGATCTTTTTGTTTTTTTTTTTTTTTATTTGTGACAGGCTAGTGTTTGACCACTATCTCACCTGATGGTAAGTGACGATGTGATCGAAGCTGGTAAACACACTAGACCTGGAATACGCAGGCCTATATTTTGCCTAATAGAGAAAAGTTTTGAGGTTAACTGCTTACAATAAATATATATCAATTTCTATTGATTTGTCAAAGACAAAAACAAAGACAAAGATTATTTATTTGTTCAGAACATGAGTTTTAAATACATAGGTACACAAACATGCATGCAAAACAATATTCATGTTTTGCCTAAATTGACGTACAAATTTAAGAGAATGGCTCTCACTCAGTCACTAAAATAACAAAAATGTATTAAATATAAGTGTTCAAAAATCTATATAAAAACTAAGTTGAAATCATTAAAATATGTCAAAAAATACATTCATTAATAACGTGAAATAATAACAATATTAATTATACAAAGAAATGTCATTGCAATGAATCATGAGTATTTAAAAAAAATACAAATTATAGGTACATAGTAGTAATATATTTCTCAAGACGAACGAGTTGGTAACTATACGTACTTTCTAGGGCCATGCTGATATATAAACGACTTAGTGTGACACTCGTGCTTCAACTGGTTTATGTTAGAGTTATCTGTAATGTGATATAATTATGCATGATTCATGTCATAAGTTCACCTTTGGACTTCTCCGTTTGTTGTTTATGTATCTTAACTCGCAGTGGTTTTACCCTCGTATCAAAATAACCATAAATCTACCCACTATAGAGTCATTGGTATAATGAGTGTAAGTGCCAAGATTGTTCGCAATCTTAATGCGTTTCTAAAGTACAGGAGACATACAAATAACCTAACACATTAAGTTTTAGATAGTCTGAGAGAGGCCTTAGATTAAACAGACAGAACTTTGAAGAGATATGGTAAATTTGTGCCTACTTTGAAAACAGACTGCAACAGTTTAAGCAGCTAATATAAAAATCACTCCACCATATTACAAAAAAAAAGACGTGTGGCACTCGGGGACTGCCGCGGTAAAGCTATTGCATAGCATTTTTTATCAACTTATGCAATTATAATTATTTATTTATTTTATTTATGCAGTATTTTTTTTCCTGCCACCTAGAGGCGAGTTGCTGAACTAAAGAGACAAGCGTGATATTTCAATAAAGTCATTAAAAGTTCTGCTATTCATCGATAGATGGCAAAACTAAAAAGTATCACCGCTGTGCCGGTTGGAGTGGGGGGTGTTAGGTTATTTTCGTTACGAAATTTCTGGATTCGGTCTCCACGCTTAAGGCCCGCGATAGAAGCTATGCAATAGCTTAAAAATGCTACTGAATTTACCAGCATTATTATATTATAACGATTTACAGCGTATTTCTTTTTAAACTTCAATAAAGATGGAGGTTCAGCGTTCGACTGAATGTATTTTTTTATGTAGGTATATTCAAACCTTTCTCTTTTTTGTTATTTAAATGAGTATATTCTCTTAATAACCTATATTTTGTGAGGTTTGTTTATTATTTCTATTTTATTAGGAATAGTATGTTTGTTTTTTATTTTTACATAAAAAATGAATTAGGACATCATCAAATTCAAATGACAAAACATGTCAATTAAATTAAATAAAAAAAAACTAATAATCACGATTCAAATTGTTGTCTTAAAGGTGGTCTCTTCTTGAGGTGGAAACAGATCCCTCTTACTCTGATGAGATCCAAGCCTACGCAGCGGGAGTGGTAGAGGGCGCACTGACCTGGTACCTGATCCATAACCACCTGAAGAACACCATCGGGCACAAATGCGACGGCACCCCCTTGGAGAAGCAGTGCAACAAGCTGAAGGACCACCTGGACAAGTCTGTTGACATCTGGAAGAAATACGCGGCTGAACATGATACTGACCCTTTTTGGCATCAGGTAAAATACTAACCCTAAGACAATCATCATAATTATGACGTATGTTTATTACCTTGTAACTATCAATCTTATATGTACAATCATCAGCAAATAAACGCTTTCACATTCATAGCCCTCGACTAAGTTCGATGACTTGTTTCGTGGGTACCGTAAATATCCACATCACACACACAATCACACCCAGATCCAGAAACACAAATTTTCCTTTGGGAGAAAACTTGTGTTGCCACCGGAAATCGAACACGATACCCGCTACTTAGAAAGTCCACGCGCACCCGTCTAAGCCAATAGCAATTCAAATAAAAACAACAACACGACTTTAAAACATTAAAACCATGATTATCTAAGTATAGCCTGTTTCTAATAGTTGCACGCATTCGTTTTTTTAAATGACTTGCTCTTGCTTTACTTTTTTACCGACTTCCCAAAAAAGAAATGAGGTATTCAAGCCGATTGTATTTTTTTTTTTTATGCGTGTTACCTCATAACTTCTCTCCACGTGAGCCGATGTCGAATTTTTTTTTGTTTGATAGATGTTGCTTTCTTATTGGTCCCATTTAAATTTGATCAAGATCTGATCAGTAGTACTTGAGATATCGTCAATAATGCGTGTTTAGTACATCTAATCTGATCAAAGTTCCGAAGATAAAGCGGTGAAGTCGGTTATTTTAAGCTTTGCTTGCGTTTAATTATTTTATTGAATGGAGTCACTTGTGTGATGTTAAAAAAAACTGTTTAATGATTTCAAAATTTAAATTGGATTTCTTTATAGAAAAATCTCGTCAGTTTTCCTCATCGAACATTTAGTAGATACATAAGAGTAAGCACCTACACTTACGGTATTCTCGCCCTTTAATGCCTAATTAACATACTTTAATGCCTAATTAACATACTTTAATGCCTTAAGGTATCCCTCTACTACACCCAAATCAATGGCGTCTACAAGGGTTGGCAGCACGGAGTGGAACGAAGCATGAACGAGTACGAGACTGACATCTCTGACCTGTACTGGCTGAATTCCATCGCCGAAGTACCAGAATTGCAGCACAAACTAAACATCTCCATAGAAAACACTACATTGGACTACCTGCCTGATCTGTCCAGCGCCTTCTTGAGGATAGTCAATGAAACTACAGATGATGGAGTGGTGAAGAAGCTGTATTTAGCGCAGAATGCGGCTCGAAGGTATGTTATCAAGAACTAAATATTATGATGGACGTGAGGTCCAATTTTAGAAAATTCTTCTCTCTTTTACTTTGCTAGTCTGTCCAAAATCTACATCGTCATCTTATCTATAATTCTTCATGAAGATAGAATGAGCTCGGTGGCCGGTGTCAAAGTGGTTCCTATTCCATCTATATCTACCCGATGTCATTGGTTCATTAGAAGAAAATGTAAGTAGAAGAAAATCCTACTAATATTATAAATTCGAAAGTTTGTGTGTAAGTGTGTTTGTTCCCTCTTCACGCTTTAACTACTGAACGGATTTGGATGAAATTTAAATATACATAGCTTATACCTTCGATTAACACATAGGCTACTTTTTAACTTGATAATACGGGGCACGGCTAGTTATTCATATGTTTCAATCACATACATATTTCGTGTTGCAGCTATACTTCGATGACCAGAATCTTGAAGCGTTACAAGTTGAATTACCACCAAACGTCGAACAGTTCTAACATCATCACCGGAACATCCATCGAATTCTCTGGGTACCCTGGCTCCGTCACCAGCCAGGACGAGTTCTACATCATCAGGGGAAATAATCACAAGATGGCGATTACCGGTACACCGCTCAGGAATTACAACAGCATGCTATGGAAGGATGTGAACATCACTGACCAAGTAAACAATTACCCATTTATTAATAGATTTTATGCTCAGTTTTGTTTTTATTTGGAAAAGATCTACCATATATTTCAACTTTGCTTCCATTAGAAAACACCCGTTGTCATGATTAGGAGACTTAAACATAACATAAACATAAACGCTTTCACACTCACAGACTCACACGGCCTTGTAACGTGGGTGCCCGGAACATTCACATCACACACACAGAAACAGAAGCACAAATATCCCTTGGGAAGGAATTTGTGCTTCTGCCGGGAATCGAACCCAGGACCACGGAGCAAAGGGCGGTCACCTGTCCACTGCGCCAACTGGGTACATTGCACAACATGTTTTCACCGTTTAAATACCCATTCATTTAAACTGTTAAAAACATATCCCAGTCCTTTCCCTTCAATCCAATCCCTTAGTTATTAGTTGAAAAATAATAAATGAATTCCTTTCAGGTACCAGTTGGTCCACGTATAACAGCCGCCAACCACCTGGCTGTGAATACGAGCACGTGGGCCCATATCCTCGCCAACAACAACTCCGGGACGGCGAGCAAGAAGTGGCTTATCGTGGACTTTGAAAGGTTCGAACAACTGGACTTGAGCAGGAACAATACCAATCATGCGAAGAGTGAAATTGTCATTCAGAGCACTGTCAGCAAGTAAGTGTTGGAGCAATGTTACTATTTTTTTCTAGATATTGTGCATTGAGTACGGGGTTTGATCAACCAAATGACTGAATTCGTTTCGATGCACCACTGAAATTAGTTTAAAAATAAAACCTATAGCTGTCGTCTATAACTAGGCATCCATATAAATGTTAAGACGTCCCAATAATAATTAAACGCAAGCAAAGCTTAAAAAAACCGACTTCCCTGTTTTATCTTCGGCACTTTGATCAGATTAGATGTAATAAACACGCATTATTGACGATATTTCAAGAAGTACTGATCAGATCTTATATTTTTCTGACCTGTGTTTTCTTTTTTTTCTAGAGATGTAAAACATACAGTAATCCATCGGTCAGCGGCCCGACACAGCAAAGGATTGGTCACTTTGGTGGAGCAAGTACCAGGTCTTACACACTCAGCTGACTTGTCTGACATCGTACTGGAACAAGGCTATTGGGCCAACTCTGGATTGCCCTATTTTAAGGTGAATATTAAAGGATAGTTAGTTTGAGAGATTTGATTCCTAGCACGATAATATTTATTTAGTTGTTGTCATTAACGATGAACGTAAGTACTACAAGCATGTCACAAAAAATGGATAGTATATTTTTTATTCATCTTCTAAATCCCCTGGAAAAATAGATAGGTACACATTTTTGGCTGAAGACTATGGAAATGATTTGATTGCAGCACCACAGCATTAACATCTCAAATGAGGATAATATAGGTACATGCCGTAATAGTGGCCCGGTTTGTATTCGGGCCTACCGCCGGGGCAAGATAGTGACTGCTAGCGCGACCCTATCTTGCCCCACCTCGGTGAGGGACTGCTCACGGGGGGTTTTTAGTGGGTTCGAGCCCCACATACCCCCTTCCTTCACCCCTGGGAAGGAAGGGAAGCGCAAGGCATTTTCCCCCCCACAAAAAAAAAGGTACATGCCGTAATAATGCTCTACTCCTACTTTTGAAAAAAGTGGGTGACCCTAAGATGATGAACATGATCATCATAATTACTGATGGCTAACTAGTTTCAGTTTTTTTTTTATACTAGATAGTTAGCTTTTAACTACTATCTTTATTTTTTATGCCCGATAGGCATGCATTTGACCACAATCACACCTGATGGAAAGTGAAGATGTGGCCAAAGCTGTAATTTGCTTGCCAAGAAGATACCTATTCAATCTAGACGTGAAGACACCCAGATTGCACCTTTTAGGGAACAGAAAAGCAGACAATGAGTTGAGTTTCGCTGTACGAATGATATTAGTCAGTAGAGCCAAAACGCTTCGAGCGAACTGGAGGTATGTCAACCATAAATGGATGACGTTTAACAGTTCCTCATTTAAGTATGGTCAAGCTGAACGTCGGGCATCTTTTGTTCATTGAATAACTCTTAAAGGTCCCAAATAAAATTGTTACTAATTTAATATTCTTTATTCATTCCAGGATGTATCCCAAGCCACGCACATAAACCGAATGGAAGAGACTCATGGCATAATATTCTCCAATTCAGAATCGCCACGCGCCGTTCTCTTTAAACGCGGATTCAAGAACGCTACGTCACTAGATAGCATAATAAAACTAATGAGGGAAAACAACGTGACTGCGATGAATAGAGCGGCTAATGACACAGCGATTTGTGACAGCGATATTGAGTGTGCGATAAGCGAACGCGGTTTCTGGTCCGTGATGGGAGTTCGCGGCGATATTGTAGGCAGCAAGGCGCTTTACGGAGTCATCGACACTAAAATCGTAAGCGGTAAGTTAGAAAACATATCGAACGATCTGCGTCAATGAATGTTTTTCATGTTTGTTCCATAAATAAAAATGCGCAAATGGTTGTATAAGCAAAATATGACGCGTTCTGTTCGAGGAATTAAACAGGTCACTCATAACATGATTGATTGGTTAAAGTCTATTTATTTTGATATGCATGAAGATAATAATTTGTTAGTAAGTATATGATTGTTATGAATTACAGCATGGAGTACCTACATATATTGTGTATCTTTTATTTTATTTTTTTTACCTCTACTTAGGTACATATACTTATTTACCTACCTACTAGCCGTTCCTCGCGGCTTTGCCTTGTCGTATAGACTAGTGGGCAGCGACTTTTGTCTTACGACTAACAATAGGGACGCACGGTGACACTAAGTTAAAAAGTATCCTATGTGTTAATCCTAGGTATTGTATAGATATTATTAAGACTATGTGCACTCCAAATTTCATCCAAAACCGTTCGGTCGTTACAGCGTTAAAAGAAAACAAACATACTTACACACTTAAAGACTTACAAACTTTCGGATTTATAATATTAGTGTAATAAGTTAGTCTTATGACTGTAATGATTGCTGTAGAAACTGTCATTACAAAAGAATTAATTTTAATTGAATATTTAAATACCTTAAATATTCAGTTAAAATTAATTTTCTTGTGCAAAATATATTTATCGTATTAACTTACCTTTTATACATATATATATTGCTTTTTTAATAACACACTTTTCTACCCTACAGCAACCCAAAACTCTACATCGTCGTTGGAATTCGTCGCTATATCCGCTCCACCTTACACTGCCGTCCCTCAGTCCAACGCAACCGTCCCAATAAACAAAGGAAACATCGCTCCAATATACACCGAACAGTTCAACGACAAGCCTGACATCAACGGCCTGGAAATCAGAGACCTCATCAAGCAACAACAAGACGAGCAAGAACAACAAACCCTCGAACTACTTAATAGAGATGTGATCAAACCTTTCCAGTGGTCTGAAAGTGGCTTTAAACATGCCTCGCATACGGGCCTGCCAGATAAATGGGATTTCGGTCCTTTCAAACCTAATTGGTCTTGGTGAATCTCTTCTTTTCTTCGTTTTCTCAGTACAATTTTAATTTATTTTAGTGCTTGTCTATATTTACGATTGTCGTTGTACTTATTTTAGTTTTAATTGCAGTTTAAAGGGTTTTGTAGCTGTTTACCCCACATTAAAGTACTTATAAAATGTAGGGTAGATTTAAATATTTGTGACTACAAAGTTGATTTATTTATTGAATTTAAATGTTGGGACGGTCCTAATTTATATGTATATGTGCTTAGAATATATTACATTGTGTTTTTGTATTACTTGGATGTACTTAGGATACTTTTTTTGTCAAAAAAAAAAATTGTTTCAATGTATTTTGATATATTCACACTTTTACCATGTGACTAGTTATAATTCACTAAATACTTTATTATTTGTCTTACTATAGATATAAAACCGTATCAATTATTATTTTTTCTTCGGATAATTTTAATAAGAATGAAGTGACTTTAGCCTAAAGAAAATCGATTTTACTCTCGAAAATACAAAGTTTTAAATGATGTTTATGTGTTTAATTTATCTACCTCATCACTAGAAAATCTATAGAGAGAATATTAAGGCTTCTGTTATATTAATAAATAAGTACATTAATAAATAACTACTACATCTGATGGTAACTGCTAATAAACATTATTTTATTTAAAAATAAGAAAATACTGCCAATAATAATTGGGGGATCACACCCATAACCAGAAACACAGGTTTCCCTTGAAGATAAATTTAAAAATATTTTCTCACCAGGAATTGAATCTGTTTCTCTAATTTATAAGACAGACACGAACTTCAATATTAAAGTTGAAATTCCGTTACTAGAGCTATTTACTATATTATTATATAGTATATACTATAATTGATGTTTTTTTTTTTTTTTTTTTAATCTTTATTTAAAGAGCTTAATCAACAAGATTATGTCGCTCTATAAGCAAACAGAATAGGTTACGTTACTACCTACAAAGTAATTATGAACTTATTTTTTTTATAACTTAATACTGGCAAAACGCACATAGATTGCGGAGCCAAAATAAAAAAAAACTAGTAGCTATTTTATTGACAGAGTCGAGCTTGATTGACATCAAAAATTTTTTTTTCCTTAGTTTTGGCTTCGCAATCTTGTGCATTTAGCCAGTGTCAAGTGATAATATATTTTAAGTGTATTTCATATTATAGGTCCTAGTCACAAGTCACAGTCAAAGTCAAGTAAAAGAGTCAAGGTCCAGCTCTAGTAAAGTGGTAGAAACTTTACTAGAACTTCTATTGGAGTTTTGGAGCGAAGGTGAAAATCACGTTTTTCAACTTGTATGATTTGCCTACACTTATGCACGTTCACTAAGTATTAACGGTTAACAATCCACCATTATTACACATTAACACTCGAAGAATCACAGGTTTGGAAAATTTTACAAAATCAACAACGCCATTTTTTCACTTTCGCGGCAAAAACTCGACATCTAAATGTCACTAGAGTCGCGATTTAAAGAAGAAGTTGAAGTTGACATCTTAATTTATTACAATCAAGGATGTTGTAGCTTTTACAAACCGTAGGTTTGTTTCCTATCTCGATAATTACAATACCTATGCTTGACATTGTCTGACATTGACAGATATTTTTGATTGTTTTGTTGTTTGCTTTAGCGAAAATTAAAAAATTAAACAACAAAGTTCCTTCATTAAATATATTTTTATGTTTCTATAATTATCCCCCAATATCTTTTAGTCTCAAAATGAATTTCTTCAAGAAAGCGCCCACAGTTAAAGGTAAGACAAAACTTCTAAACTTCCTTCGAGTAGGTACTCAGGTCAGAATACCAGTTTTGTGTAAAGTTCTGCCTAAATTTTATTAATTTCTTCTAGAACAACAACGTCAGAATGATCGTGAGCTACGGAAGGCTGGCCGAGACTTAGACAGGGATAAGGCAGCTCTTGAAAGAGAGGAAAAGAAACTGGTATGGACATAGTATTGTTATTATCTGATGCAATAACACTGCTTTAAGTTTTACTTTAGTTCATGTTATGGGATGTTCTGTATATCATTATTAATATACAGCTATGGAAGAGAGCCTATTACTTGTAAGGTGTAATATTGTCTGGGATATCTAATACTCTAGTAACTCCATTGCACAAAAAGTAATATTATGTTGATACTTATCTATGAGTCATCTATTTGTGATGTGAGCTCATACATTAAATTTCATACAACCATATACTGTCTATTAAGTTTGGTAAATTGTAGGTATTATTTTTGTGAAACTTTTTATGGGAGGCCGTGAAATTCTGATCCACAACCTTATTGTGTGACGAAAAGTGGGTGGGGGTAAAAACTGCTGTGATGAATAATTATAATTGAAATGCGAGCAAAGCTTAAAAAACCGACTTCATCGCTTATATTTCGGTTTTGGCTTGACCGATCGAGTTTTATGGGACTACCTCTGAAGTAGACTCTACCAAATAAAAAATTTCATCAAAATCGATTCATAATTGGCAGAGATATCGCATAACAACCATACTAAAAAAAAACATACAGTCAAATTGAGAACCTCCTTTTTTGAAGTTTGTTGAAAATGTTTCCCTGTAATACAAAAGTTATACTTCATGTGTCTTTCCGATACACTCCTAATAGAATAGAATATCTAGAATTTTTTAAACATTAGTTAACTTCAATCATGTTTTTATGAAAAAACCAAGTTTATTTTCATAAAAGCGCAAACAGACCCAGTTTTCTCATACATTTGTATAAGGTGTTTGGTGATTATATTAGCATCCTCATTATTATGTATATAGGCCATTGAATACTGACTACTTATATATACATAGTGGGCATTCAACTACTACCCCAAACATACACACAAACTTTCAGATTTATAATATTTGTATGATATTAATGAAATCTGTAAATAGTTGTTAAATTTAACATATTAAACAATGTATCAAATAGGTTTTTGAGATTGTTAGTCAAAAACCTAAGAACTTATAATCTCTTTAATTAAATATTTCCAGGAAATGGAAATCAAGAAGATGGCGAAAGAGGGTAACAATGAAGGCTGCAAGATATTAGCAAAACAACTGGTTGCAATGAGAAAACAGAAGAATAGAATATATTCAGCGAATAGTAAGGTGCGTACGAAACTAACAAAATTGCTTAATCTATATCTAACTCGACATTAGATATAAACAGAATTACTATTTATTGTAAACCAGCCGTGCCCCGCAACTTCGCTAGCTATTATCAAGCTAAAAAATAGTATCATCCTTGGTATAATCCATGTACTTTCCAAATGTCATCCGAATCCATTCCGCCGTTTAAGCGTGAAGAGGGAACAAACATACTACACACAAACTTTCGGATTCATAATATTAGTAGGATATTTAAGCACCCTCTTACCATGTCAAACACATAAAATTATTTAGTGGTTTTTTTACTCTCAACTATACAATACAATTATTGACACCTTAAAAGAATTGGTAGACATAAATAATAGAATTTTACATTAAAGGCTAATAAGACCTCCCTTATTGATTTAACCTATTGTCCAGACAACCATCCAGAACGTCAGAAGAGAAACGTCCAGACAAGATGCAGATAGAAGGAGTAGTGTCGGGTGTACTATTGACTAATAACCATAAGTTATAACAGATAAACAATAACAACAAATGACGGATGAACAATTATAACAAAACAGCTATTATCACTTTATTTACACTTTTGTCAAATCTTCTTTCGTCGCCACTTTTATACGTGCAAAATAACATGTAATTATCTCAGCACCGAAGCTTTAAGCCAGGTAGCCATTTGCAGACTGCTCTTTCTAACTACCATCTCATAGGAAGATATATAACAGATTTTAAAACCAGTTCATCAAAGTTTATTCATAAATTTATTTTCCTTCATAACACAATTCACTGGCAAGACAGAGCAGAGACTGGCTATGATAATTGTCAATAGCAGTTGCAGTACTAAATTGCACTTTCCGTTTCTATAGGTTAAGCCATGCTTAAAAAAAATGAGAGCAAAAATGCACTCTAATTTTTTTGGGCCCATGGGAATTAATTAAAAATTCTTAATTAAAAGGAAAAATATTGGTGAGCTTTTGAACCCAAAATCATAGGGTGTAAAGTTATAGGTCATACCTATCAATTATTTTAACAGCTGAGCTACCCAAGCCAGGCTAAAAGCATCAAAATTATACTATCCTTATAACTATTAACTTCTATTTATAGACATTAACCAACCCTTGTAATTTCACTTTGCTCGGGAGTTGGATGAAATGAAATGAAATGAAACTGTTGTGTGTTAATCCTAGGTATAAACTATGTATATTCCAAATTTCATCCAAATCTATTCAGCCGTTACAAAGTGATAAGAATACAAATATACTTACACACAAACTTTCAGATATATATTAATATTTATAATTAGTTTCAACTGGAGATATTGTGTGTATGTGTGTTGTATAGGACCCAAATGTAATCTAAATGTTTGTTATAGATATCAAGTGTCCAAATCCAGAACAAAGCGATGGGTGCTAACATTGCGATCGCAGGTGCAATGGGCACTACGGCAAAGACGATGGGTAACATGAACAAAGTTATGAACCCGCAACAAATGGCCAAGGATATGGAGGCATTCAAAATTGCAAGCTTTAAAATGGATATGACAGATGAAATGAGTGAGTAATTTATGCTTTAATGAGAGCTCCTTTGGGGCCCATTTGAATAATTTTTTTTGACTAAGTAAGCGCAAAGCGTCTTCGTTTTAGGATGTTGAGCTGTTCTCCCCTATAGGTTGCATTTCTCAACCGATTCTCATGAAATTTTGTAAGCAGGTTTGATAGTTATTTGGATTCCTTTTGATTGTGTTGATTCAGTTTTTTTTTGTATTTTAATCTGTCTGTGGCATCGTAGTACCGATTTAGATTTTTTGTTTGAAAAATTACTTTATCGAGAGATCTATGTTTGGTGAAAAAAATGGTGCAGCCGTTTTCTAAATAGAGTGTTGGGGCTATTTCCAAAATGTTGAGTATTTATTATTTATTTATAGACTGCTGTTGCTTGATGAGGTGCTTGTTGTGCTTAAAGCAATGCCAAGAAGCAAAAAAAAAATATTTACGATGATTAATTATAGCCAATAATTAATAGACAATTACAGTCTTACTTATAAAAATGTCGCTAAGCAATGCTTAGCCACCTCTTAGTTAAGCAGCTCTTAAGCCCATAATCAATGATTAACTTTTTTTTACTCATAAACATTAGTTAGCCGCTGCTTAGTTAAGGGACGCACAGAGAATCGAAAATAATCGAAATTTACACGATTGCCACAGATTATAACCAAAATAGTCGACTAAAAGTGAAATTATACGAATACAGCTGTCAAAAATATGGTTTTATTAATCTATTGAAATGAAAATCAAAGACAGGTGACATTCAACGGTTGTCGAAGTAAACAATTTTGCGCCTTACTTAAAAAGTTTTGACACATTTATTATTTAAAGATATAAGACCGCCATCTTGCCTCTTAGTAGGTAAGTTTTAAACAAGGCAATGGCGGTGTTTAATTTTGACAACTAATTAAGCATTACTTAACGCTAAATCGCGTTTATGAGTGAAATTTTTGTTAAACTGTAGCTAAGCAATTGATTAAAAATTAAGAGGGGTTTATAAGTAAGACTGTTAGGAAATACAATATATCATTGTGTCATATATGTCATATTGTATGTATTGAGATATCATAAAGTCTTTATCCTTTTTAATGTGGGGCAGTAAGGCCTGCACTGACATCCCACTTGGGGTATATTGTGCATTTCCTTCTGCCCCATCCACCCCAGCTTAAAATAACGGAGTTTTTTTTGGGGTGCTGGCATAACTGATCCAGTGGTGAAGTTGTTGCGTTTGATTTCTGTGAGTCTATAGGCGAGTCTTTAGGTTTTCTAGAATGTTGTTTTAGCATTTGAGTGGTGGCTCTAATTTCTTCAGTATCATAAAGTCCATAAAAGAATAATCCTGCCTTAGAGAAATGGTGCAAGCGGTGCAGGAGCTGCTTACGTCGCGTGAATTATCCGTCCCGCACACTCTCTATGCACCATTCCACTATACAATAACTTACTCAGTTATACGCTACCGCTCTTTAAGTCGAGTTTTAGCCTTAAACTAATTTTTGTTTCATTTACAGTTAATGACACATTGGATGACATCATGGGTGAATCTGGAGATGAGGAAGAAACTGAGGGAATTGTCAGCCAAGTTCTCGACGAGATTGGCATTGAAATCAGCGGGAAGGTGAGAATCTTTTATTTTTTGTTGGTATAACAGTTTCCGACTAGCCATTCCCCGGTTAATCTAGTTTAAAAGTAGTCTATGTGTTAATCCTAGGTATAAGCTATGTACGTTCCAAATTTCATCATTTCATCATTATAGTGTGTGAAAAGAATTTTTTTTTTATACTTACACACTTTCACGTTTCCACAAACTTATGGATTTATAATATTAGTGTGATAGTACTGCTTTTTCTTAGAAATAAGATTTTGCTTTTGAATAAATTAATTTAGAGCATTCTTGGTTCTTAGTCTACATTTGTTTGTTTAAAGCTATCATCTATATGACAGCTTTAAACAAACACACGACAAACGCATTCACTCTCAAAGCCCCACAATAAGTTCAAAGACTGTATTGTGGTTGCCGGAAACATTTACACATTGTACACACAATCACACCCAGAACCAGAAGCAAACGTCCCTTGGGAAGGAAAATTCCTGCCGGGAATCGAATCCAGAATCCACGGCGCAGAGGTAGAGACCAGCCCACTACGCCATCGGGGTCGTCAAACGACCTGGAACTAAATTTTTATTTTGGTGTGTGGCCGCCATCTTGGAAAAATCCTAGTTGAAATAAAAACTTTGAAAAACCAATGAATATTATAATTTTTTTCAGATGTCCAACGCGCCTTCTGTGGCACGTAACAAAATAGGAGAATCCACTACAGAAGCTGATAAAGAGCTCATGGCGCAGCTCGCTAAACTTAAAGCATAGATATAAGCGAAGTATGTTTGTGTCATACACTTAAATAATGAACTAGGTAATTCTTTCTAAACTTGCACTGGTTGGAATTGGACCTTATCTCTATCAAGTTATGATAAATTTTGTTATATATAAAGTTAAATAGGCAGTTATCTGAATTTTAAATAATACATAAATGTGCCGCACTAAGCTTGAAGATTTGTGTCGTGAGTTATGGAAACTTTTTCATCACACGCACACAAAGAACAATGGCGAAATTTTAGTTGGCCTATGTTTGATCGTATTTAAATGTGAAATTAACGAAATTCACTCATATAAATTACAAAGATTTACTAATACAACAGAAAAGGCAGACGAAGCCAGGTAAAAAAATACACATTAAAAGAAACAAAACGATTACTTTCAACCATTTTTCATTTTTCTGTTTTTGTCTATGCCGTGGTTATATAATAAGATGTTACCATGTCCATTGCCTTACCCTAGTGCATCTCTATAATCCTAAGCCGTAATGCTAATCCTTATGATGTATCCATAAAACAAAAAATACTATGGTAACTTATGTATGAACCATCAGCTGCCTAGAATCCGTCTGTCATTCACAGGTTTTCTAAAAACAGCTGCGGTTGCGATTGCAGTCATCGACATTGAAGGGGAAAAATTAAATGTCATGGCAATACCAAACTGTCGTATGAATGACGTTTTCACTTTTGACGTTTGTTTTTTTTTTTCTTTTTTCTTTTAATATTAGCTACGCAATCTTGTGCATTTAGCCAGTGTCAAGTAATAATATATTAGCTAAAACTTGGGTCAAAACGTAGTGGTGGCTCTTTGGAATGGGCTTTTATCACGAATTCACGACTGTCAGAACTGTTGGCGTATTCAAAATGTGCTGAGCCATAACCTACAAATATGTTTTGTTTAATATCTCTATAACCAGGCCTTCTAAAACGACAATTATTTTAAAATGAAGCTCAGAAGGCAACGGGCCTTACGTAAGATATTTTTTTATCTATATACGATGCTATTTTACTTCAACTAAAATGATGTATGGGAGTTCGCCATTGTTCTTTGTTATTTTGCCAAAACTGGCTATGTGATTTTAAGATCTATCATGTGACAATACATCAACAAATATATTTGATCAGATACAAACTCTATTTGTAGATGGAAATTGGATTGATATTAATCGATGTAAAATATAATTGGTAAATCCTTTGATAACAAAGATACATGGTACCATTAATACAAAAACCATTTTCTATTATGGACACCATATATGTTTTACACTATTGTTAACTTATATTCAGCCAAATTCTAAAAGAAATAAACATAACTTAGTTTGAATTTAGATCTTATAACTATCAGTTAGCGTTGTGAAACATTAGTTAACGGGTACTTAGGTACGACTTTATTTATGTATATAAAAATAAGAAAAATACTAAGAAACAAAACAACCCACGTTACAAAGTATTTAAGCAACATTCAACCTTAAATACTACTATTGCTACTCTTTAACGGCACATGTGAGTATCGCGTGACAACGCGGACCGTGGTCACAGAGCGACTGAGAGGGAAAGTCGGACAATATTCGAATTCTGATTTAGTTCACGTGGCACCGTTTTTTAAGCGACAATCGTGTATCAATATGTATATGTGATCAAAGGACAATTCCCATCCATTTTTATAAGCTTTTATTTAGTTTTACCCATCCCGTTGTCTATTTATTTTGCGGTCTGTTATCAAATCTTACAAGCTAAATTAGACCCACTTCCCGATGTTCAGTTTGACTCAAATTCGTTGTACTTATGATATGGTATCATGGAGCTGGTCTAGTGATGGAGACGGAAGATGGCCATATGAACTAAACAGGATAAACTCACCGAGATTGGGCTCGTTTGATTCGTCTTGACAAGTTTTCAGGTTATGTAACTTTGTAGTCCTAGTTTATTTATAAATGTGGTAAAAGCTTGATTTTAAAATACTTTAAAGTATTTCTTGTTATAGCCAAATCAAATATTTTTTAAATTACGTTTACAAACAAAAATATCTTATTTACGTAAGCAATAAATGTGAATCTTTTATATTATTTAGAAGTACTTTATATTATTATTTAAGTATCTTTAAACAAAGCGTTTGTACATAAAATTTTGTTTGTGATTATAATACAAAATCTGTACAATATAATGTGAAAATGATGTTCTGTGATATTTTTGTATTATATGATGCGAGATCAGTAATGTGTTTATATTTGAATTATCTTAGTAAAAACCTGAGTCAATGAAGAATGCTACTAGGACTGAGGACAGTTGATGATGCATCTCGCTCCCTCAAGCGAGTAACGGCGAGAGAGAGTGAAACACCACGTCACAGGCCGGCGTCAATAAAGAATGGGTCTTTATTGACGCGGCTTGTATATTTGTACCTTGGTTAGAACAACCAATAAATTCAAAGCTTCCGCCATCGAAATAATATATAGGTCGCGTGGTACCAGTTGCATAATACGCCATTGGACTATTAAATTAATTGCAAACTGTTAATTACGATTGGTAAGTGCATAGATGTAAGTGACAACCTGACAACAAACTACCCTCCGGCGAAGAAGCTTTGTCTAGTCTTCCCCCACCATGCAAAGCCCTCTGGCAGAGAAACTTGGGCTAATATTCTTTCAACAAACAGAGCCATTTGACTCAGTATTTATATAATTGATAGGCTAGCGTTCGACCTCTATATTAAGTAGTAAGCGATGATGTGGACCGTTCTATTCTTCGTCTATGTTTACTATCCTCTGATAGTTAACATAGACGAAGAATAGAACGGTAGTCGTAGAATGATTGGCTCTCAAGGATACTTGGTACTTGGTGCGTGGGCTGTTTTCCGTAACTAGGCCGTATGTCGGCCCATTTTGCGTGTCGGTTGGTTGCGCTAGTCCAGCCACCCGATGTCAGCAAGGAAGGCCAGCAGCTCGCTGAGCTGAGCTGAGCTCGTAGGCCTCCCGCATCGTCGTTTGTGAGCTGAGGAGTGTTCTCCGCTGGTTCGCCACGCTACTGCACTCTCTAGGAGTACATGCGCAGCCGTTTCTTCTGCCTCCATGCAACCTTTGCACAAAGGACTGTCGGTAACACCTATTGTGAATAAGTGTTTGTTTAGTGAGCAGTAACCCGTGACTACTCCGACAACTTGTTGGAGTTTGTCCCGTTGAGGTAACGTTACGTTAGGTTGAGCAGTTTTCGGGAGTATCTGGGGTTTAACTCCGGGAATGCCTCCTTTGACTGTCTACATTCCTTTATACTTGCCCAGTAGTCTTGGTGTTGTGATTTTGTGTGTCGTAGGATCCAGGTTCTGATTTGGCTGAATGGTAAAGGGATGATTGGCTCTAAGGATAGCAGCCGAAACATATTTTTAGTGAACAAGTCGACTCATGCCGCATAAAAATTGCTATAATAGTAGAGGTAGATATAACACAAGTTTGATATTACCTAATACCTATTCGCCATAAGATGAACACACTAGCAGCACCAGTACCAATGCCGATTATTATTACCAACGGGTATGATTATTGAAGGACAGGAAAAGAGAGGTGGGGTAAACTGATTTTTAACCAACTTAAAAAAAGGAGGAGTTTGTGTTTCTTTTTTATTCGGTGTCAATTTGGTCCCATATAAAATTTGTCAAGATTTGATTAAGGGTTCGAGAGATAATGCGGTAAAGATGGTGGTGAAGCGTCTTTGCCTTTTATAATATAAAAAATAAGTATAAATTATACATCTGTGAATAAATACTTCACTTTATATACCTAATATTCATATTGGCAAGAATCTTTGGATATTTGTGTACATTTGCAGTGTATTAGGCTCTCTGCTGACCACTGTTAGAGATCGTTCAAGGAAAATCCTAGAGATGGCGCTATTTTTGCTGTTGTATCGAGTGACATTTTTGCGCTCGCGACTTCGTCGTGTGTGTCTTCTCTGTGTGGTTGACAAAAACGCTCCGCTATTGAATTTTGTGACGTAGAAAACTAATTAAATAATTATCATCTAATTAACCAGGACTTAAAATAAAAACTTCATCGTGTCTATTGTGATCGACCGCTTCATCTGTGATGTGACATAGTGTTCAGTGCCTCGTATATTTTCGGATGTTTTCGGATTCAAACTCGCCGGCTGGCGCGACGTGGAGTTGTGTGTGTGCGCTTAGGCATACATACAGTTTGCTGTAGTTCCTTTCTTGGGGAGCTCCGGAGGCGGTTTCGACGCAGTCTAAAGGTACGTGGGCTTAAATAAACACTGTAAATTGATTCGTGTATCCCTACTGATTTTTGCCAATGTTCAAAATAATTTACCGCTATCATTAAAAATATTAATTCGTAAATGGTGGGCTATTTACACGCCAACGATTTTACTCGCGCCACCAGATGGTCTTTTGAAGCTTTGCTTGCGTATGACGACCCAGTTGGCGCAGTGGACAGGTCTCCGCCCTCTGCGCCGTGGGTCCTGGGTCGATTCCCGGCAGGAGCATAAATTGCTTCCCAAAGGATATTTGTGCTTCTGGTTCTGGCTGTATTTGTGTGTGTGATATGTAAATGTATCCGGCACCCACGATACAAGTCTTTGAACTTAGTGTGGGGCGGTGAGTGTGAATTCGTTTGTTTGTTTGTTTGTATAAATTATCCTGCTTCGCAATTGTAATGTAATTTCTTACATTATTTATACATAGAATCGAATCATAAATCTAAACCATTTAAGAACATGCACAAAGAAAACATCAAAATCGTTCCAGTCGTTCAGAAGGAGACCAGTCCCATACACACATACAGAAGAATTATATAGATTGTGATTAAGTAATTTAGATTTTATACCTATCACAAAATGTCACTGTTGAGGTGGAACATCTATTTTCAGTTACTGGGTAGGTAGGAGGGTCCTGCTCACTTACTTACCTAGTTATATGCTGAGTCGGGACCTCAATTGTGACATCACGCGGCGTTATATTGTTTATTTCTTGTATTTTGTTTTGTGCTTTGTCTTGTTTTTCTTATGTAAATAATGTAACGTCGCGTGTTGTCCCGAATAAATGTATTTTCTTTCTTTCTTTCTTTTCTTTCTATTTGACGCCGACTGTACTCGTAGCTCTGTGTCAACCTTTGTCGTAATTCAATGTTTATCTTCCTCCCGTTTTAGAACCTCCTAACGAGACTTTAAGTGACCTCTATCAATAATTAAACACAGTTCAAGTCATTTGTGGAGCTAATTGTGTTTACCATCGTTCATGACATTGAAACAGTTGTAGTTCGCTACCTTGATTAATTATTGAGTTGAGGCCTGTTACACAATTGCTGGTTAAAGATGTGTAACTGCTCGTATGGAGACTAATGGAGTGCCTTTATTGCACGGAAAACGAAGATCCCGGTGCCCAGTCAAAATTGGTTTCAACCGGTCTATTTTGTTCAGGTGAAATATGAACAAAAATATATTTGGTTTAACCAAATTTTTAGTAGGCATATAGCAAGCAGCTATAGTCCTCGACTATTTTTGTATTGTAGATAGTTATGGGCCGGAATGTCATAGGTTCATTTTTAAATACTCACCTGATAAATTGAATATTTTTAAAATAAAAAAAAAATCTAAATCGGTTCACGTGGAACGAAGTGATGAGGTAACACTTGGGTAACACACATAAAAAAAAAAAATGTGTCGACTTGAGTACCTCCTCCTTTTTGTGAAGTCGGTAGAAGAGGCAGCATTCAGTAGTCAAATGATCGAAAAATTTATGGAGCGTATACCAGCAATTAATGTCCAAAATATTAAAAATAGAAATAATAAATAAATCAATTCAGTTAGAGAAGTATAAATAAACAATAAAATTAATATTAGTCAATGATCTGTATCTGTAGCTTCTCTCGGTCCTAAGTACCTACTGCAACATGTCTGTTACAGCAATATCGGAGAAAAGGGCAGTCATGATCGTTAGTTTTCAGTATGTTGTTGGTGCTGACCCGAACCCTACGCACCAAAGATGTGCCTCGTCTTCGTATTGTCACGTGGCGAAGCAGGCGGTGCGTAATAATCGGGGCAGCTCCATCATCGCTCTGAACCCGTTGTTGTACAAGACGTGGAGGTCGCTGTAACTTAGCTTGGTATAGTGTAGAGCGATGTAAAATTTTCTCTAGTCTCAAAAGCGTAATTTTGACGTCCAGTGAACATTGTTTTATCTACTTGTTCATTGTCATCAAGGGTGTGGAAAGATAAGTATAAGTAGCTAATAATATTGAAAATAAATATCTACAAGATAGGTACAGAAGAAGTCTCCTACGTTTAAACAAACAAACAAACAAACGCATTCACACTCACAGCCCCACACTAAGTTCAAAGACTTGTATCGTGGGTGCCGGAAATATTCACATCACACACACACATTACACCCAGAACCAGAAGCTTAAATATCCCTTGAGAAGGAATTTGTGCTCCTGCCGGGAATCGAACCCTGGACCCACGGCGCAGAGGGCGGACACCTGTCCACTGCGCCAACTGGGTCGTCAAATTTATCAGTTTTATCGTGTTTAAGTCTTAAAGTTTTTAAGATTTTGCCTTACTCTGAAAAAGGCAACCTTTAAAAAATCTTAGGCAAGATATAGATATAGTTAGTTATTTAAGATAGATAAAAAGACTTCAATAAACTTTTGAAAAAAAAGATAGATAGGTATAGTTAGTTAGTTATATAGATATAGTTAGTTATTTAAGGTAAACTGGAAGTTGTTAAACAGGCCAATAACAGGTGAAAAGTGGCCACGACCGCGACATTGGTATGCGAAAAGCGATTCGATCGTTAGTTAAAATTTAATCAAGTTTGCTTTGGATGTTGACACTAGATAATGTCAAGGTGTTCTGCGTTCACGGTGGACCATTTATTAGAGGGACATTACTTTAGACAGCCAGTACTTCTTCCTAAAGCAGTCTAGCCTAAGACCTTCGGGGGAACACATTCAGAGTTTTCAAGTCTTCACGTCTGGTACAAATTTTGATTGTTTTCAGAAACTGAATTTTGTTTCGTTTCTTTATATAGGGAAACAAACGAGATTTAGTTTTTGCATTGATCATAGCTTGCACTCTAGTACCAGTGGATCTACTTCCAATTTTTAATAGGTATTTGGTTTATCCTCTAGCTACTGGATTGTGAATGCTTTCAGAGTAACTGTTCTAAGTTTTAATTACGAACCTATCGATCTTCTGTCTCGACTATGATTCCCGACCATTTGTTCGAAGAAGGTTTAAACAGCACCTACTTG
This sequence comes from Lomographa bimaculata, assembly GCA_948107665.1. Lineage (NCBI taxonomy): Eukaryota > Metazoa > Arthropoda > Insecta > Lepidoptera > Geometridae > Lomographa > Lomographa bimaculata. The sequence continues at coordinate 7,950,066 of OX403597.1, forward strand.
GAGAATGATATGAAGAGTGTTCCTCAGAGTAAGAAGCTGTATGAGAAAACTCAGAGGGATTTTGTAAGTATTATTGACCCCTAATTCTACTTGTGTAGTGTTTTTCGTAATGGATTTAGCTAACAGCAGCGGCATGGTGAGTCGGGTGAATGAGCACAGTCGCACAGATTGCTTACCTACAGATAAAACATTATATTTTGCACTGATGCAGTTCAGACAAAACCACATTTAACTTTGTTGACATTACAGTTTGTATATGTAGGTATTGTAATTACAATAGACCTGGAATAAGCCTAAATGGCGCTGGAGGGCTAGACGGCATTTTACGGATTACGATTGACATGAAGGCAAATAGTTGGCCCAAGGTTCGGTTCGGCGGGGTTAGAAAGCCATGTTGGTCTGTAAAACATCTAAATAATTATTGACTACCTATGAGGTCTTTAGGTAATAATCTTCGCTATTTTTTTGGTTAAGTAGGTATTTTCGTCAGGCTAGGCAGCTATGTCACCAGAAAGTAAGTGATGATATGGTCGAGGATGGTTAATACGCTAGGTTTAGACTACATTGATAATAAAATAAATATATTCAACTAGCTTTGACCACGATTTCTTCTGCATACTGGAGATGTTATTACATGATGATGATGATAAAATAATATTTTAAAAATATTATAAGCCAGTGATAATACCAATTAGTCAATCATAAGATTATAAACATGAAATGAATTATCAAAATCGCTTTAGAGTTTTAGTTTTTAGTCGTGCCTTGGTGTCGTACTAATGCACGAGCGAACTCTCCACCACCGCTTACCCTTTCCGCGATCAACACTCTCTTGGATCTTCATCATGGCTGCGATCTTTTGGCGGATGAATGGCGAGATATATTTTCCGTGTGTTTAAAGTTCTGAGAGAGTGTAGAACAGTGCTGTTTGGGCATGGTATAATATCAACTGATCTCCTATTTAGTTGTTATCAATGTAATTGGTATTTACCGTTTTGATTTAATAAAATTAGCGTCATGCAATGAACCAACAAAGATAAACGAAAGCATTCTACAATAGTAAAGAGTACTACGTAGAATAGTCTAAAGCTGCTTTAAATATTTTATTTCAGGAACAAGAGCAGCGTGACATGCTGTCATCTCAAGATGGCGACACGTGTGAGGTCCATGATCAGTTCTATCGGGACCACAAGCTTCTCCTGGTTCTGTTCCGAGCTCTTGCCGTGATGCCCATAACTAGATCACGACCAGGTTAATCATATTTCTACCTTTGATTGCTGTTATTTTTAATTATTGTAGTTATCATTTTAGTTGAATGTCTATTGGGTTTTTTGAATTTTCAGTATATTAATACTGTTTCTTCTTTCTTCGTAGGCACCATCACTTTTAACTGGAGATCATCGGCTACAGCCTACGCAGTATGTTTCTACATCGCGGCCACCGTCGTGGTCCTCGTCGTTGGCTACGAAAGGATCATGATCCTGCGATCCATTCGTCGTTTCGACGACTACATCTATGCGATATTGTTCGTTGTGTTTCTTGTCCCTCATTTCTGGATCCCATTTGTCGGATGGGGTGTGGCTCATCAGGTGGCTATATACAAGACCAATTGGGGCAAATTCCAGGTAAGCTGCTCTTTGACTTAGTTAAGTGAGCGTTCGTCTTCTTCCTTCTTCTGTCGGGTTCGAACAACAATTACAAAAATGAGACGGTTTTATTATTAAGAAAATAGTTGTAAACAATTCACCTCAAGCGTTTTTCTCTTCTAGGCAAAATGTAGGCGCGAGTTCCCAGTTCAGGGCGAACTACGACTTGATCATTACATGTTTAACATAATGGCATGCATACTTGTAGTCCAATTACTGCTTACAAAGACACAAACTTCGGGCAAAGTTTGTTTTGCCTCAAAGCTTACAAGGCACAACAATCACATGCTGATTTCGGTTAACATCGACTTTATTTGTCATTTTAAAAGGGACTAGCGACCTGCCCCGGCTTCGCACGGGTGCAATGTACAAAAAAAGAAGTAAAAAATTTGAAGTTACTGCCTCTGATTATATAATTTCTTTATAAACAACCCTAAATAGTGTCGCATCTAACATAATGATTAATTAAATATTTAATTAAAGAAATTAATAATGTGAGTTAACCGTAACATATACATATATGCCACCGCGGCGTTTTCTTTAGGATTTTAGAAGAAGTACCATACAATTCTCTATACATCATTTTATGTATCTCTTAAGGCTACCTATGTCATTTAAATTTATTTTTTGGCGACTTGGTTGCAAAATATTGTTTCTTTCTACTTACATAAAAACTTAATTAGGTTTTATTATATACATAAACCTACAGTAAATCATTATCTAACTGACGGTGAAAATCGCATCAAAATCCGTAGCGTGGTTTTGGAGGTGTAAGCGGATAAACAAACAGACGCGGAAAGGGTCTTATACTATGTAGAGAAGAACGGAGGAAGGAAGATGTTACGTCTTTAACATAACACGATAACGTTATTTTTGTGCCAGGCTCATTATTACTCGACTGCGTGACGCAAAGGAGGGTAATGTGTAAACCTATTTATGTATGTTTGTTTCTTTGTGTTCTAGAAACCAAACACATGGGCCGATTTTGATTATTTTTGCTTTAATCTAGCAAGTATCACTAAAGACTGACAGTAATCAGAATTAAATATGGCGAAATCCAGACGCTTTGTTGTAAACTAGCCAAGCCCTGCGGCTTCGACCGCGTTAATCAAGATTTAAAGTAGTATGTGTTATGTATCCCGAGTATAACCATTGTATATTATTAATGTACATTCTAAATTTCATCCAAATCCGTTCAGCAAATTACCTTAATGACGACCCAGTTTACGCAGTGGACAGGTCTCCGCCCTGCGCCGTGGGTCCTGGGTTCGATTCCCGGCAGGAGCACACATTCCTTCCCAAGGAATATTCGTGCTTCTGGTTCTGGGTGTCTTTGTGTGTGTGATGTAAATGTTTCCGGCACCCACGATACAAACAAACAAACAAACGCTTTCACACTCACAGCCCCACACTAAGTTCAAAGACTTGTATCGTGGATGCCGGAAACGTTTACATATCACACACACAAATACACCCAGAACAAGAAGCACAAAGATTCCTTGGGAAGCAATTTGTGCTCCTGCCGGGAATCGAACCCAGGACCCGCGGCGCAGAGGGCGGACACTTTTCCACTGCGCCAACTGGGTCGTCCTTGATCTTAGTGTGGGGCTGTGAGTGTGAATGCGTTTAATGTTATGTTTATGTAAATATCCAAAGGTGCGATACTACCGCGTGACCGGCGAGAACCTCCAATTCCCGAACCTGAAAAGCACAATAGTCATCATCAGCGTGGGTTGCCTGCTCCTCGCGGTTTGCTTCCTGTTGAGTCTATGCGCCCTGATGGATGGGTTCCTGCTGCGTCACACCACAGCGTACTACCATATCATTACCATGATCAACATGAATTGTGCGCTGTGGTACATCAACTGCAGGGGAGTGAAGGTTGCATCCCAAAGTTTGTCCGAGTGCTTTCGCAGGGTAAGTTAACTTTTTTTAACCGACTTCAAAAAAGGAGGTTCTCAATTCGACTGTATGTTACGTGATTATTCTGCCAAATATGAATCTAATTTGATGATTTTTTTTGTTTGATAAATGTTGCTTCAGAGGTGGTCCCATATAAATTGTATGGAAATTGATATAAAACGTTCTTTGAGAAAATTAACAAAAAACAAAATATAAGCGGTGAAGTCGGTTTTTTAAGCTTTGCTTGCGGTTCGTTACTTTAATGTTGGTGTTTCAATTTTGTACAATACCTATATTACATAAACTACGCATCCCAGAGTTTAATTTTCAATTGAACTGTTCAGACGCTTAGAGTAGTCAAATATTTGTCTATCGTGGATAAAAAAAAAACGTTCGCTTATTAATTCGATTTTCCCGTTAGTGAAATGACGGGTATCGGATTTGATTCCCGGTGGAACACAAGTTTTCTTGAAGCCGTGACTGCGCCGTCGTCATCATACTTAAGGCGGCGACAACAGTCAAATATGCTTTTTGCGCTTCAGTTTATAGCATATTTTAGCAAAATGTACAAGGTTTATAGCAGTAAAATATATCTATTACTACCCGTGCACCGCCACTTCGCCTGCGTACATACTTACAGTGCTACAATCGTAACTCTCCATTTTGCTTCACCGTAGTCGAGTAACAATACTGAGTATCTATTTTTATTACAAACCACATGGCGACCCATACCTGTTTAAAGAATTTAACGAACAACACGCTAGCATGTGCAATAACGACAAGGACACGTCGATTCCGCATACTATAGCAATCCTTTCATAGTAGGAATGCCAAGAATTTTCTTTTCCTGCGTTCTTTAGCGATTGCCGGGAGGTTTTTATTTAACATTTCGGTGCCTTTTTCACAGGTTATCCTATTGACCGCATCTCAAACATTCTCTCCTAGAACTTGAAAAACTGAGCGTCTTTTGTTTAACCCAACTACGGCGAAATAAAAAGAAGAGTTATGATTTTAGCACTGTATATTTTTGCTGCTATAAACTGTGTATATTTTGCTGAAAGTATACTTTAACTAAAGCGTAAAAAGCATAATTATTTGGCTGTTGTCGCCGTCTTAAGTATTGGCATAATACCTTCAAGCCATTTTACTTTTTTACTAATACCTCATTTGAGGGGATGCGATGATGTGGCCGAAGTTGTAGCATAAAATTATTACTAACTTCACTGAAAAGACAAACTTATTTGAGGTATTTTTTCTTAAAACGGGTATAAAATACTTTTCCTTACAAGCGTCGTCATTTTGTTTCCGTGTTTCAACATTTATTTCCTCCACCAACGATTAATCAGTCATATCGAACGATTTAGAGTTGGCAGGTTCATTTGATCGATTAGTTCTTACCCATGATAGATATTTTTCCAATGAGAAAATCGAATGGCGTGCTTAACTCTGCTAGTGAAGTACGTAAAGATAATTATACTATTCCGAATTCTGTTTTATCATTTATGAAATACATTTTAAAACAAGTCATACTTTAAAAATATTTTTTTTAAATAAAGCTTTTACTAGTCCTGACTATAATATTATAAATGCGAAAGTAACTCTGTCTGTCTGTCTGTTGCGCTTTCAAGCCAAAACTACTGAACCGATTTAAATGAAATTTGGTACACAGATAGTCCAGAGCTTGGGAAAGAACATAGGCTTCTTTTTATCCCGGAATTCCCGCCGGTCCGGAACTTACGCGGGTGAAACTGCGGGGCGCAGCTAGTTGTAAATAAAGAGGACTAAAAGTTATATAACCAGAGAACTCAAGACGAATCAAACGAGCCGAAACTCGATGTGGTTGCGTTGTTTCATAACAGAGTTCCATATATTCATTATATATTATATATATATATTATATTTCATAATAGACTATCCTACCTTCCAGCTCCATCATTAGACCTTGGTTACCATTGAAAGACAAACTACTCATCAAAACGATTTATATGAGCCCAAACTCGATGAGGTTGTGTCGTTTCATTGCGAAGTTCCTTTGGCCACCTTCCAGCTCCATCATCAGATCAGCTCCATGGTATCACACAATTGCATGGTCACGCGATTTGCATATGTATGCAAAATTTCAGCTCAATCGGTAACTGGGAAGTGGATCAAATTTAATTTGCAAGATTTGATGAAAAACATTTGGACAAGTGAAACTAAATAAAAGCTTGTAATAATGTCAAAGTCTAGCGTATACAAGATACGAGTTGCCCGCAGTGTAGTTTAAATAACAAATAATTATAGATTGTATAGAATACATAATCTCAATTAATATTATTTAAAAAAAAACCATTCAAAAGAAAGTCATAGAACTATATGAGCTAAGGGTTAGATCAAGAATCAGGGTCTAAGAGCTTTCTAGTATTTTACAAATAACCCTGTATATATATGTACTACATGTTATAGGTACTTATCTAAATAATATAATGTTTATTGGTCAAAATGCATTTTATCAATCAAGTTCCCTTTCCAGGATATGGAAATGGAGTGCTCCGCCAAGCTGATCGCAAGGTATCGATACCTTTGGCTGAACCTCTCCGAACTTCTGCAGTCTCTTGGCAACGCTTACGCGAGAACCTATTCGACTTACTGTCTTTTCATGTAAGTTTCTTCTTCTTTATCGTTATTAACCATTATAAATGTTGTCAGTTTCTGCATACTGGGTTTTCCCAGAAGAATGGTATCTTAAGCGATGTCTACCTACGTTATGGTGCTTAACATAGTATAAACGCTTTCATACTCACGGCCCCACACTAAGTTTAATGAATTGTGTTCCCGCCGGGAATCGAACCCGATACTGCTTAAAAGGCGTTTTTGTTATTAACACTAGTTACGCCCCGTGGTTTTACCTGCGTAAGTCCCGTACCCGCGAGTATTCCAGGATAAAAAGTAGCCTATATATCCTACTAATGTTATAAATCCGAAAGTTTGTGTGTATGTTTGTTCTCTCTCCACGCTATAACGGCTGCACGTATTTGGATGAATTTTGGAATGTACATTCCAAAATTCAGCTATGTACATAGCTTATACCTAGGATTAACACATAAGCTACTTTTAAACTTGATAATAACGGGCTGTTGTAGCGAAGCTGCGGGGCACGGCTAGTATACTATAAAGTAGTATAGTAGAGCGTGAAGAAGAAACAAACATACAAACTCACTCACAAACTTTCGCCTTTATAATATGTATTGTGTGCTTGTTTATATATTTTCGCTGAGTGATTGTAATAATTTAATAACCATTCTAAAGATCATCAAAATAAACTATGTTGTTTTCTCTTTAGTATCTTAGCTATCGATACTGTTCTAGCTAAGTTATTCCAAATTTGCCTAAACAATATCTAAAGTTATCCGTTAAAGTTATCGTAACAAATAGTTCTAAAACTTGCGGATAAAGGTTAATTTAGCAAATACCTGGCAGAGTTAGCGTCTTAACTCTACAGTATCGGTATTAAAACTTTCAAGAGAATTCGTCAGGTGACCGAGGGGTATATTGTTGATATTTGTTCGTATAGATGGCTTCCACGCTATAATGTGCAAAAAAGTCGCCTCAATGTTCTCTCGTCTTCGAGGTAGCTCCAACAGTGTTTTGTTTATGATTGCATCTCGTCTGGACTGCCCAATTCAGAAACACTGGGTGAATGTAGTCACGGGTAGAATATAATAAGTTAATAATTGTATTTCAAATTGATTAATAATTGTAATTGTAATAATGATGTAACCAATAATATTAATAATTTTACAAACATAGTTATTAAGTTATTTTGTTACTAACAACTCTATGGATTGATGTCCGAAATAAATGATTTTTATTTTATTTTATTTTTATACGTTTATCATCGAATGAGTGGAACTCATTGCCTGCGACTTTGTTTCCCGAACGGTACAATATGAGTGTCTTATATAGAGTCTAGAGTAAATAGATATCTTCTAGACAAGCATGCATATTCACTTTCCATCAGATGAGATAGTGGTAAAAAAATACAGATGACTAAGCGAAAATGGTATATGGACCAAAGTGAAAGTTTTTCTGTACAACGAAGGTGTGGAACTTATTACCCGCGTCTTTGTTTCGGTGTAATCTGAGAGTCTTCAAGTCTTTAGTGGAAAGGTATCTTCTAGGCAATCATGCTACATCTTCGGCCGCATCTTCAGTTTCCATCAGGTGAAATGTTGTGTAGAACAAGGACGGTGAACAAGAAAGGTGAAATCTTGTTCAAAGTTGTCTGTGTAGAATAAAAAATCTGGCAAAAAAAATCTCTACGAAATAAACACAAAGGAAATAACGGAAATGTGACTTCACTCACGCTCGCTCGTATCATAGCCGATGTAAAGAAAAAAACACATACCTACAGCGGCTAACAAGTAAGCTCTTCCAAACAAACTATGTACGCATCACAGTTTTTCCTCAGACATCGGAAATTTCCTGCTTCATAGAAGTTCTTTCTAAGTTTGACATGAAATCGTTTAACAAAGATGGAGAGGCGCGCTTTTTTGTTGTTTGGGTAATGATGAAGGAAAGTTTGGAAGACTTAAATATTTTTTATTTTTAATTCAGATTGGTCTCCAGCTTAAGTAGAATTAAGAAACAAAAATATCTCTTGAATCGGTGTTTTAACGCGCGGCTATAGAGTAAAGTATACGCTTTAACCGCTGAGCTACCTATGCCCTTTTTTTTGTTGGTGGGTGAAAATGCCCTAGCACTTCCCATCCTTTCCAACCTGGGCTCGAACCCTCTAAAACCCCCCCGTGAAAAGTCCCTCGCCGAGGCTAGGCAAGATATAAGATCGCTCTAGCAGTTACTATTTTGCCCCGAGGGTAGGTCACTGCGCCCATGGGAGGGTGACCTTGCTCACCAAGGCCAAAAAAAAGTGGAAATCCGGGATAAAAGGTAATAGGCGTATTTCCTTTCCCAAGCTCTAGTCTATCCCTGTACCAAATTTCATCAAAATCGGTTCTGTGGCTTAGGCGTGAAAGTGTCGCAGACAGACGTACTTTCGCATTTATGATATTAAGTAGGGATAGGTATTCCACTTTCTCTAAATATTGACACTCGTCCTTCTCTAAATATTGATATGTTTCCGGTAATTTCGTGGGCTACAGCTTTTCCCTACAAACCGGACCTACGGGTTATTTTGGGATATTTGATATGAGTCAAAGTTTGAATACGAAATGAGTTGAGGCCGTAGGGGATGCCAGGGGTATTTCTACCGCGAGAGAGCAAATATTTTCATAGGCTTCGGTCCTTGGTGATGGACTTAATAGATATTTAATATAAATGCCTTTTAAAGTTTGTTGCTGATAGATATATAGATAAGATCTAACAAGAAGACGAACTGACAAACGTCATCCTTTTATGGTTGACATACCTCCAGTTTGTTGAAAGCTTTTCGCTTCTACGTTTATCATCGATACTGCGATGTAGTAGAACTCATCGCCCGCGTCTTTGTTCCCACGTCATGTGATGAATAACTGAGGAATATATAATTATATATATATATATATATATATATATATATATAGGTATATATAATTCTTCTGTATGTGAGTATGTGAACTCTGCACTCTGAACTGTGTACTGAACTCCCCTTAAACAGCTGGACCGATTCTGATGAATTTGTTTGTGTGTGTTCAGGTGGATTTATGTAAGGTTTAGAATCGAAAAATTCATGAAAAAACAAAAATTTTCTCATGGACAGAAAATACGAGTACATCACTCTTATTTGGCAAAGTACTAGACAACCATAAAAGTGAAAAAGTCAAATTTTTTTTTCTTTACGTGGCATTGTAACGCAGGTCGGGTACATCTAGTACATAATATAATATATTCAGCCTTGTAAACCTTCTTCTAGGTTTGCCAACATCACCATAGCAGTATACGGCGCGTTGTCGGAAATAGTCGACCACGGCTTCGGATTTAGCTTCAAGGAGATTGGACTAATAGTCGACGCGGGTTACTGCTCGACTCTGCTGTTTATATTCGTGGACTGCTCACACAAATCTACACTAAAGGTATTGTTTTCTATCCACTGTAGTATAAGGGACTTAATGTACTCGTACAAAGCGGCCAGGGCGCGCGGCCGAGAGGCGGACGCGCGCCTGCGACGCTTCCCCCCCGCGCAACGAAATATACCAAGCGGACTGGGCGGGCCTAAAGGTTGCACGCCTGAGGCGATTTGTACATAAAGTCCCTAATATGTATTGCTTTATAGCAAAGAGAAGACACGGTATTGCCGCGAAAGTGAAAAAATGGCATTGTTGATTTTGTATAATTTTCTAAAATCTGTGATTCTTCGAGTGTTAATGTGTAATAATGGTGGATTATTAACTGTTTATACTAAGTAAACGTGCATAAGTGTAGGCAAATCATATAAAATTGAAAATACGTGATTTTCGCCTTCGCTCCAAAACTCTGTTAAGAGTTATAGTAAAGTTTCTACCACTTTATTAGGGCATGACTTGACTATGACTGGAGCTTGACTGTTTTACTTGACTTTGACTATGACTAGTGACAAGGACTTTTAATGACTTTTTACGTATAATGACGTAGTAATGTAGATTTTCTTTTTTTTTTTTTTTGTGACAGGCTAGTGTTTGACCACTATCTCACTTGATGGTAAGTGACGATGTGATCGAAGCTGGTAAACGCACTAGACTTGGAATACGCATATTTTCTTACGAATATTTTCTACTTTATCTGTCCTCTCTGCACCATACCAAATAACTTTAAATTAACTTAATTTAATTAATAATTTGTATTATATTATTATGTTATAAAGAATAATTTCATTTTATAAAGCCTCAATAACCGACTGATTTTATTAAATGTTTCAGGTAGCAGCTGGAGTTCAAGATACATTGCTTTCTATAGACATCTTGGCTGTTGACCGACCGACTCAAAAAGAGGTATATGATAGACACAGTTTAGTTATAATTATAAGATACTTTTTTTAGTTACTCTGCATTTTTATATCAACGTATGCTCAACGAATGATGGATGGATATGGGATGTATGGGAGCTAAAAACCACCTTTTGCTCCAAGTCAACCTCACCTGCCCGCGGTATATCCTGCTGTTTAACGAACGAGGCTCTGACGACCGACAGATGGCGGTATAACCATCCCAAAAACAGGCGTAGCAAAATGTCCCAGACGGGAGACGGGCAGCAGCGTCACCGTGCGAGTAGCTACGCCCCCCCTGCGATCGCCAACCCGCATGCCCAGCGTGGCGAAACCCCCCTATATGATTGGCACAATAAAAAACAGGCCCCCAGTCCCCGGCGGCTCCGCTATTCCTGGCCATGGTAGCAGCCACGGTAACGGCGGAGCAAGGGGTGCGAAGAATCCCCGGCAGACGCACGGCTACCATTCTCAACGACGACGACTGGCCCTGGTAACACATAACGTACGCACTATGAGGACTGACGAAAAGATTTTCGAGCTGGAAGAGGAAATGAGTAGGTTACGTTGGGATATTATGGGATTATGCGAAGTCCGTAGAGAGGGTGAGGACACGATAACCCTGAAGTCCGGTAACCTACTCTACTACCGGGAGGGCGACATACAGTCGCAAGGTGGTGTCGGGTTTCTCGTCCACAAGTCCCTTATTAACAACATTCTGACCATCGACAGTGTTTCGAGTAGGGTGGTATACTTAATACTCAGAGTATCTGAGAGATATTCGCTGAAGGTCATTCAGGTATACGCACCGACCTCGGCACACCCAAATGAAGAGGTAGAGACTATGTATGAGGACATTAGTAGAGCCATACATACCTCCAAAACCTATTTCAATGTTGTTATGGGGGACTTCAATGCGAAGCTGGGCAAGAGGAGCGAGGAAGAGTTGAGAATGGGGCAATTTGGATATGGGCAACGGAACCCTAGAGGACAGAGGCTGGCCGACTTTCTGGAGAAGGAAGGACTCTTAATGATGAACTCTTTCTTCCAGAAGCCGCCTCACAGGAAATGGACCTGGTTAAGTCCCGATGGTTCTACGAGAAATGAGATAGACTTCATTCTGACCTCCAAGAAACGAATATTCAATGATGTCTCTGTGATTCACAGGGTGAAAACCGGTAGTGATCACCGAATGGTAAGAGGCATATTGGATATCAATGTTAAACTTGAGAGGTCCCGTCTGATGAAGTCTACACTCCGACCTACTCGCGCACATATCCAAAACCCCGAAAATTTTCAACTCGAGCTTACAAATCGCTTCGCTTGCCTAGAGAATTTAGCTTCGGTGGACGAGATTAGTGACGGTTTAGTAGAAACTGTCCAAACGGTGGGTTCTAAGTATTTTAGACCTCGCCGTACAGACAGACCTCAAAAGCTCTCTAGCCTCACTTTGCACCTCATGGAGAAACGACGCTCGTTATCATTGCAGTCTTCCGATGATGCTAAGTCATATGGGCAGCTCAATAAACAGATCTCGAAATCCATGCGGCACGACATCCGCTCCTTTAATACCAAAAGTATTAAGGAGACGATAGAGCGGAATCTAGGCTCCAAAGTGTTCGCAAGAGATTTGTCTATTGGGCAAAGCCGGTTGACAAAGCTGAAGAGAGAAGATGGCAGTGTAGCGTCGACCAAACCAGAGGTGTTGAGGGAGGTTGAGAGTTTCTATGGACAGCTTTACACTTCTGTCGCTAAACCCGTTACCAGCTCGGCCAAAGACCCAAGAGCCAAGCTGACCCGACACTATACCGAAGATATCCCGGACATCAGCCTATATGAGATTAGGATGGCCCTAAAACAGCTGAAAGACAACAAGGCGCCGGGTGATGATGGAATCACATCTGAGCTTTTGAGAGCGGGTGGAATACCGGTACTCAAAGTCCTCCAAAAGCTCTTCAATTCCGCGTTACTCGGAGGTACTACGCCAGAAGCATGGAACAGAGGCGTGGTGGTGCTGTTCTTCAAGAAAGGTGATAATACTTTGCTGAAGAACTACAGACCCATCACGCTTCTGAGCCATGTTTATAAGCTGTTTTCGAGGGTCATCACGAACCGTCTCAGTCGTAGGTTTGATGACTTTCAGCCTCCCGAACAAGCCGGTTTCCGAAAAGGCTATAGTACCATAGACCACATACATACGCTGCGGCAAGTAATACAGAAGACTGAGGAGTATAACTTGCCATTATGCTTAGCGTTTGTGGACTATGAGAAAGCCTTCGATTCGATCGAAACGTGGGCGGTGCTTGAGTCTCTCCAGCGATGCCATATTGACTATCGGTATATCGAAGTGCTGAAGTGTTTGTACAATAACGCCACCATGTCGGTCCGAGTACAGGAACAGAGTTCGAGAGCGATTCCACTACAAAGAGGCGTGAGACAGGGAGACGTCATTTCTCCGAAACTGTTCACTGCCGCGTTGGAAGATGCCTTCAAACTTCTGGAGTGGAAAGGGCTCGGCATCAATATCAACGGCGAGTACATCACTCACCTTCGATTTGCCGACGATATCGTGGTCATGGCAGAATCGATGGAAGATCTCAGCACAATGCTCGAAGGCCTCAATCGAGTTTCCCAACGGGTGGGCCTTAACATGAACATGGACAAGACGAAGATTATGTCGAACGTCCATGTTGTGCCCACTCCAGTATTACTTGGGAACTCGATGCTCGAAGTTGTTGACAAGTACGTTTACCTAGGACAAACGGTCCAACTAGGTAGGTCCAACTTCGAGAAAGAGGTCAATCGTCGAATCCAACTCGGCTGGGCAGCGTTCGGGAAACTTCGCAACGTCTTTTCGTCCAATATACCTCAATGCCTCAAGACGAAAGTCTTTGACCAGTGTGTGTTACCAGTGATGACTTATGGTACTGAAACGTGGCCTCTTACTGTGGGCCTTATAAATAAGCTCAAAGTCACACAGCGAGCTATGGAAAGGGCTATGCTCGGGGTTTCTCTACGAGATCGAATCAGGAATGAGGAGATCCGTAGACGAACGAAAGTCACCGACATAGCCCGGCGGGTTAGCAAGTTGAAGTGGCAATGGGCAGGGCACATAGTACGTAGAACGGATGGCCGATGGGGCCGAAAAGTTCTAGAATGGAGGCCACGGACTGGCAAGCGCAGTGTCGGAAGACCGCCCACAAGGTGGACGGACGACATAGAGAAGGTCGCAGGAAGACGCTGGATGCAGGCCGCTAACAACCGTTCATTTTGGAGATCTTTGGGGGAGGCCTATATCCAGCAGTGGACTTCTTGCGGCTGAGATGATGATGATGATGATGATGTATGCTCAACATTGATCTACCAAGATAATTAAACGCAAGCAAAGCTTAAAAAAACCGTTTTAACCGCTTTATCTTCGGAACTTTGATCAGATTATCAGATCTTGATCAAATTTAAATGGGACCAATTGGAAAGCAACATCTTTCAAACAAAAAAAAAGTTTCAATATCGGTTCACGTGGAACGAAGATATGAGGTAACACACGTAATGAAAAAAAAATACAGTCGACTTGAGTACCTCCTTCTTTTGTGAAATCGGTAGAAAAAAGAGATCGGAACTAGGCTAAAAATCATTATTTCGAATGAATCCATAGAAATCATAGAATAGTTAGTAGCATTGTTAATTAAATCTATTTTAGTAGAGTAATGTGAAAGTTGCAATCCATTTAATCTTGCCTGTAACAATACCTCAGAGAAATGAAATTTAGAGACTATCATATTTTGACATGTATTCTGGCAAATAAACGTTTGAGTTTGAGTTTGAAATTTTGTATAGACCGCTTGCTGAAGGAATCGTGCCCAAAGATAAAAAAATATATAATAGTATGGCCAGAATAATATTATGTTATATTAGAACATTGTGAGTCAGATCCTAAATGAAACGATCACTATTGTTTAAAAAAATAATCATAGTAGTGCGTTTTTCTATGTGTGTGTTTGTGTGTCCAAGCGCCCAAGCGCATTGGTGACGATTTTTAGTGTTCAAAGACTTACCTATTTATAAGTATATTACCTAATTTATAATTGTATTTGCAGGTGGACCATTTTATTCAAGCCATCGAGATGAACCCGGCCGTGGTCAGTCTGAAGGGATATGCCCATGTTAACAGGGAACTTTTGACATCGGTAACTGTTCTCTATAAAATTAATCGTTGTTTTGGGTACTTACTTATCCACACATAAAACATATTCACGCTTTACAACATTTGAAACCATCGATCTTCTAAAAATGAAAAGGACTTGAGGTTGACGTTCAAAAATGGGTACCACTAGATTTTATTTGTAAAGTATTCTCCCATGCATTGCTGAAACATTTCAAAAATAGGTAATGAAAAAAGTATGCTTGGATTGGGATTCAAATTACACGTCTTTGAATCAACGGAGAAACGGCCTAACCACTAGATACAACTTTTTCTGGTCAATGGGCTATTAGAGGAGTGCGTTTAGTCGCGGAATTGGAGTCCGCTTTGTATACCACTGATTTACTATTTTCATTTGCTCTTCTTAGCGTATCGATGGCAAACCGCCAAATAGCTGAACTTAATTTCATTACCTATATTTTTATAGTTTAGGTAATATCTCGGGACTTAATCGCGCTATAAAACTATTTTTATTTACCTCGACGTTTCGGCCAAGTTGCATTGGCCATGGTCTCGAGAAGACTGGAGAATGCGGGTATCAGCGTGAGAAAGGGCGAGTATTGTCTCCAACTACCCGCACTTGGTCTTGTTAGAAATAATTATCACGACACACAACACTCACGATATCAGCAGATTTATCGCGGGATAAATCGCGACGCGAACACTTACTTTATTTTTTTGTATGCTAGATAAACAAGCATTTTACTACTACCTCACGGAAAGCGATGATCCTGCTGTAGATGTAGCATGCTTGTCTAGAAGATACCTATTCAGTTTAGACTTGAAGGTCGTAGTATGTATTTCTAGCAGATTCTCATAAATTGAATAATCATATTTAATAAAAAAAAACTAGCGATACATCCCGGTTTCGCGCGAATGCAATATCCGGTGAATTAAAAATAAATCACACAAACCTTTTCCTGACAATTAACACACCAAAGAATATGTTAAATCAATAGAGTCATTTTAGACTTCTTGCGTGACTAACGCAAAACAATTGATTTTTATATAGATAGATAATAAGATGTTATACCGACTATAACAATTTTAATATACAATACTAAAAGAGACTGGATCCCACAACACAGGATTAACCCTAGCACTTTTCAGGGTTCACCAGAAATAACATTATGTGTACATACATAATGCTAGTTCTGTTTTAAATATTTTAGTGTCAATTAAATACATTTTATCTAATAATTTTCAGGCCATCAGCATGATAGCGATATACCTAATCGTGCTCATGCAGTTCAAGATATCGCTCCCAAAGGAACCCAAAGATTGAACTTCACAAAAGGAAGACCACTCACATCCACAGAAGCATAAGACTAGTTATTTAAAATGTTCAATTCAATACGAATATAAGTAACTAGTTTTCTATGAGTTTCTCTTCTAGATAATCCTCATCGATATAATATACAACGTCTGACATAAAGGTGTAGTAATACTCAAGCCACGCATCGAGCTATATGTATGGAGTCTAACAGGAACTTCAGAATTCGCGGCAGCACCATGAATATTGAGTTATGATGATTAAAGTTTCTAAAAAAATATGTAATTTCCAACCCTATTTCATCAGCTACCGTTCTACACCACATTGTCTTTGAGGACCTAGAGGTCTCTAGGACCTCTAGGTACAATGTGGTGACAATTTTTTTGATATGGCCACCATTGTCTGACAGTGGAGGCCATAAGAAAAATCAAGGTCTCAAGGTCACGCGCCACATAATTATGTAATCGTAGGGTTGTCATATATATATATATTTTTATGTTTAAAAATATTACTCCGATAGACTATCCTTCTCTGGCAGACGATTCTTGGCACGATCCACATACACACTACCAAGTATTACGACACATTTTTGTTGCAGGTTGTATAATCTGCATACGGTAGTTATCTAGCATGTATTGAAAACAATATAAATAAAGCCCCACAGGAATTCTGGTGTGGCACTAATGCACGTGCGACCTAAGACATACTTACTTACACCTTTCCGCGCTCAACGCTTAGAAATCTGAAATCAGAAAATATTTACACTTGGATCTTGATCATGGCTGTGATATCTTTGCGGATGCTTGCTTGTCGTGTAGAATAGTGGGTAGCCCTAGGATTTTTCAGGCCGCCTTAAAGCATCCGACATGTGCGACTGTTGTCATACGACTAACAACCGGGACCGACAGCTTAGCGTGACTTCCGAAGCACGGTGACTCTCAGTTGAATATCTCTAAACGGTCACCCATTCAAGCACTGATCAGATTGAACATTGCTTAACCTTGTCAATAAGTCACGATAGACCAGGCGGACCGCGCTACGAGTGCCAAAATTCGGTTGAATGGCGAAAGATATTGTCTGAGTGTTTAAAATTCTGTGAGAGTGTCTAACAGTGCTGTTTGGGCATGGTATATTATCAAACTCCTATTTAGTTAAGTTATATATTAGTTATTTTTATGCTCGATAGGCAAGCATTAAACACTATCTTACCTAATGGAAAGTGAAGATGCGGCCAAAGATGTAGCATGCTTGCCTAGAAGATACTATTCACCCTTGACTTGATGACTCCCAGATTATAACGTTCGGGGAACAAAGACGAGGGCAATGAGTTCCACTACTTCGCAGTACGGATGATAAACGTAGAAGCGAAACGCTTCGAGCGAACCGGTGGTCGATGTAATTGGTATTTACCATTTTGATTAATTAAATAAGTAAGGTGTAAGTATTTTAGTAATTAAGTTTAATACAGTGTCCTAGCTTATAGTTATTTAAGCTGACCTTCGGTACTTGTCCCCGATATAGAGAGCCTGCGTATTCCAGGTCTAGTGTGTTTACCAGCTTCGATCACATCGTCACTTACCATCAGGTGAGATAGTGGTCAAACACTAGCCTGTCACAAATAAATAAATAAATAAATAATAATATAACTCAACCTCAACTGTCGTAAATAAAATCCAACTTTTAAAGTTAATTAAAAAAATATATTTCCCATTATCGTATAAACCCAAAGAGCCGATGTCTCGAAACTTGACCGAACGTTTGGAATTGGAAAAGTTGATAACGAACTGCCATTGTGGACTGTGGTTAACTGACGAATCAGGGCTCATTGCTACTGACAGTTACTGAACACTGGAGTCAGTGGGCGAAATAAAAGTAGGTCGGTATATATAATATTACTAGTTGTTCCCTGCGGCTTCGCCCGCGTTAATCAGCCCGCGAAATATCATCAAACGCCCAATTCCGTTACAAAATGTAAGAGTAAATGATTTTTTTTCGTAATTTTTTTTCGATATGTTAATATTTATTCTGCTATTCGGGGCGGAGATAAATCCAACAAATCAAAGATCATAAAATCGGTCCACCCGTTCTCTAGTTATAAGTGTTGTAACAAACCCGACTTTGCATACTGGTTGTCCAATAGAAATCGCTGAAAGCAATAACACTGCCTATTGTACTGCCTTAAAATATTAATTTCGTAGTTATAAGTTTGTACCTTTTTTGTTGTACCATAAAGATTTTTGTATTGTATTGTATTGTAAAAGGCAAATAGGTCTTTTTTTATCCCTTATTCAAGTACCAGCTTGAAGCACTTGAGTCCATCGACCGACGAGCAAAAAGACTCATTGGCGATGATAAGCTAGTTGAGTCCAAATTGCAGAGTCTCGGTCACCGACGTAAGGTCGCAAGCCTATCGGTTTTCTATCTGTTACATTTTGGCGAGTGTGTGCAGGAATTACATGAGTTAATTCCCCCATGCCCGTTTTACCATCTAACAACAAGACAAACTGGCAAACGTCATCCATTTATGGTTGACATACCTCCGGTTCGCTCGAAGCGTATTGCTTCTACGTTTGTCATCCGTACTGCGAAGGAGTGGAATTCATTGTCCTTGTCTTTGTTTTCTGCGTCTTTGTTCCCCGAACGGTATAATCTGGGACTCTTCAAGTCAAGAGTGAATAGGTATCTTCTAGGCAAGCATGCTACATCTTCGGCCGCATCAACACTTTACATCAAATGAGATAGTGGTCAAATGCTTACCTATCGAGTAAAAAAGAATACAGTCGAATAGAGAACCTCCTTTTTTCAAGTCAGTTGAAAAGGAGGAAATTATTTTTGTAAGTTGCATAGAAAAATTTGGCTAGATGTATAAATCGTTATATATTATCAGCAATAATGAACACTTCATTATCTGTAGGGATGACTCACTTTGGATAAGGACATACATATGTTTTATGTCTCATCCAAAATGTATGATCATTCTCAAATCTCAATAGATCCGTTTGATGTTTTTTTTCTCATAACAACATTACAATTTTTACAATCCCTACGTTTGCAATAAACGTTTTAATTACATTCGACGATATAGTTTATAAAATACTGCTGTATTATTTCACCATCCGACACTAAGAACCCTTGAAACTAGAGAGTAGAAAGCACACTCTTACCACAAGATGTGAGCTAAAACATGGGGCAGCACTTTAATATAGGAAGTCAGGCTTCTAGCAATAGGTCTAATACTCTGTTGTATCTATAGTAAATCTTAAATACTTACTAGTAGCTGGAAACACACACATTTAATTATTAAAGACAATTTGGAAGAAATAATTGTTATAACAACATAATCTGATCATTGAACTGCCCGCTGGTGAGTTGGGTGCGCGTTAGTCGCAGCGGGTAACGGGTTCGATTCCCGGTGGGAACACAAATTTTCTCCTCAAGGGAAATTTGTGTTTCTGTTGTGATTGTGTTTGAGATGTGAATGTTTCTGGCACCTAAATATAGGGCTGTGAGTTTTCACACTCATAGCCCCACATTTACTGCGTTTATTTATTATTATTATTATTTACTACATTTTATGATCTTTGTACACAGATTATACAATAAAAAATATTCTATTCTATATAAGCACTGATACTTAGGTTGGTTAAAAAAAAAAATTATGGTGCGTAATAAAAATCAACTTAAAAATGCATTGAAGTCCTGGCTTTTGATTAATTGTTTTTATCGCTCAAATGAATTATTTAAATAAATGACTATGATATGATATTATAATAACTTCACCTAAAGTGAAAGATAACTTATTGTAATAAATGGATAAAATTTACAGGTTTTTGTTTTAATGAATGATTTATAATAATTGAATTGACATGATAATATTTTTTACTCAAATGGCATTGTAAACTTATATATTATACTTAAAATTAAATAGCAGATGCATGTTATGACGTTGCACACCTATGTATAAAGGGTAGATTGTATGGAAATTATTATTTATTTAACAGCTTGTACTATCAACCTACATTCTATGCAATAAATGAATTATGATTATGATTAAAAATTTAAAACATTTTGATGATGGTTTCTTCAGTAAACAATCAAATAGAGCCGATAGCTTATGTGATAAGCACCGATTTAATATTTTCGTGCCTCAAATCAACAATACAATGTATCACAAAAGATCCTATGTCAGTGCCATTAGGATTTATAACAGTTTACCGTCTTATTTAAAATCCATCAACGGTTATAAATTTAGGAGCAGTCTTAAAGAATGGCTAGTTAGTAAAGTTCATTATAACCTCAATGAATTTTTCGATAACCACTAATATTTTATATAATTGTTTCTTTTAAAACTGTTTTTCACACTCTTGTTTTTTTTTTTTTTCATAATTTTTTTTCATGCCTAACTACGGGCCAATTGCCTATATTTCCTAAAACTAAACTAAAACTATGTACAGCAAAGAACTAAGTTACCTACAAGACATCGAGCTTGTTTTTTAACATTAAATCCATGTGTTGTTTTTTATTCTATTTTATGTATTGTTATTATTTTATGTATGTAGTTAGTTTAGTATTGGCTTGTAATTGTATTACAAATAATAATAATATTGTACGTCCGAAATGGACAAACTGTTGGTACAAAATAATTACTGTAACATCCACTATGTACACAGTTATATTATACAATAAAATGATTCTTATTCTTATTCTTGATCTGAACATCAATATCATTAACGTCAAGATCTACTATAATATAGACAATCACCTAAATATGATCTCTAAGGAATTGTCAAAAACCTTTTCGCTTTTCCTAAAACCATGACTTGAATATTGAAACATCCCTAAGAAACTTGTCACTTTCGAAGTGGTGTTGATGTTAGCAAAAGTATATAGAAGGCACTGACAACGTCGGCACTTTATTTATTCAAGGGATAAGTAGTTTTCAGGTTAACGTACAAATGTATCTATAAGACACAATGACATGTAAGTAGGTGTATATGTATGTACACAGTACTATTTTTTTTTTCTAAAAAAATTATTCTATTGTGAATTCCATTTGTGAATTTGATTTTGATTTTGATATACCTAGTGGGTATTTTACCCACTATATCAAAATCAAAATCGTTTATTCACATGGGCCCCAAAGAGGCACTCATGAAAGTTAATGACTCTACTGCCAGATTCGCAAAATTACAGCCATCTCGAGAAGAACCTAGCAAGACTCGGCGGTGCATTTTTTTCATTTTTTTTTTTTAAATCTTTAATACATTATTATATTAACCTAGGTGTATCTATACTATGTAGTCCCTAGAAAACGCTTGTGCAGTTTGCCTCCATGCATCCTTGTCATTAATGTAAGCAATCGTTTTATAATAACCTTTAACATATCATTAGTACAGTTTTTTTTATAGTAAATGAGTGACGAAACTATCAAATCGCTCTCCTGATGGTAAGCGTCAGAGTTTTGAACTTATGTAACTACTGCGCTCGTCACCTATTAAGTATTCGTCGATATTAGATGTTAAATCTCTATAAACCTAGACGCTTCCACACTCACAGCCCCACACTAAGTTCAATGACTTGTGTCGTGGTTGCCACAAATATTCACAACACACAAACAATCACACGCAGAACTAGATACACAAATTTCCCTTGGGAGATAACTTGTGATCCCTCCGGGAACCGAACTCAATATCCGCTGCTAAGAAGGCGGTCAAGCACCTAACAAAGCAAAGAATTGTTAAATTTTTTTATAACATTACGAATTAACACTCAAACAAATACAAGGTATAAAAAATAACACAAAATCGACAATGCCATTTTTCACTTACGCTGCAAAAGCACCCCTATCGTTTTCATTCATTTTATGCAAATAGTCCAAAGATTAAAAATCCGGCAAATATAAAAGTTAATTGAACGCTATTGTATCAGACTCGAAGGCTGATTGATTGGTTTTCCATATTGATATTCATGTTCGTATTGATATTTATGTTGTTAATATTATTGGTATTGATAGAAAGCTGTTTTCCCGCCTCGATTAATCCATTGAATAAGTATACTAAAAATATCGGAGTTGCTCTTAAAATATCGTTTATGTTTGCTTTTATTACGCCATTGAAACAATAATTTAAACGCAAGCAAAGCTTAAAAAACTGACTTCACTGCTTCATCTTCGGAACCTTTTTATGAATTAAATTGAACTTCCCATTGGCTTAGTTGAGAGCATGTTCGCCTTCTGAACAGGGGTATCGGGTTCGATTCCCGGCGGGAACACAAGTTTTCTCCCTAAGGAAAATTTGTGTTTCTGGAAAAAAAAAACTAATTTTTGAGGATAACTCAAAATATACTGGTCAGATCTTGATCGAATCTAAATAGGACCATGTGACCAAACTTTTAAATAAAAATATACATTTGAATTGATAACCTCGTCCTTTTTTGAAGTCATTTAAAAAGAGGGGTTGTGATTCTAACAGCTACATATTATAAACATAAACACTTTCACTCTCACACACACCAAGTTCATGTTCATGATGACATGCGCGGGTGCCGGAAATATTCAAATCGAACACACTATCACAGCCAGAACCAGAAAAACAAATTTTCTTTAGGGAGAAAACTTTTTCCCGCCCGGAATCAAACCCGATTCCTTGTTTAAAAGGCGAACGCGCACCCAACTAAGGCAGTTCAATAATATTATTTTCGTTTTTTCTACAGAAACAAGACAAAGGTTTTAAAATTAAAACCAAAAAATCATAAAATATGCCTAAATTTCAAATCTTAGGTATCATCTAAAACGTGAATGCGGCTTCTATCCCGTGGTTATTTCCTACCTTGTTTGTAACATACTTTTAAAAGATATATAAGTACTTGACAAATACTTCCCAGGAAAGATTTCTGAACAAATTATCTACCACATCTCTACATTCTAAATCTGGATTCCCACTCTGATAATTTTCAGTGGTTCAGATATTTTCAGTGACCGCATTATGTGCTATCTACGTTGATAACTTTTACTATTTACCGGTAGCAGTCCTCTATCATTGACGCAATACCGTGATATTACTCGCAGTTCTTTATCACGATGCTCTAGACTCTAGATGATATTGACAGGGACTAAGCTTGCAGATAGAGCTCTTTTACATATATTTTTTTTACGGAACGTTTTTCGTATCCCTGCATTGTGACGGCTGACTGAGCTAAGTGTACCGAATCAGATTTTTGACAGACGCAGCAATGTTTAATATAGGCTGTCAAATAATACGTGTTAATGTTTTTCGTTAGGTTTTTACATTAACATTGCATATTAGTAGGTACGTGACCTTACTAGCCGGACCTCCGCACGCACGCAACACATTTTGGTGACGATAGTCTGTATGAGTTACAAGTCCCAGGCGCCACTCAAATGTTTTGGACAGAAATGGGGCTTTGGCTTTTTGCCCTATTTCTATCCAAAACTATGAAACGTGTTCACACTCTTGGCATTCCTAAAATACCAATTACTCACCTAAACGATTGAAATGAAATTAATGAAATCTTTCTATTATTTAGTCTGAGTGTGCTAGCAATTTATTCACTAGTTCCCATGATGATGAATTGAAGGCTAATGATTGACATTACGGCTTTCACTACAACCACCAGTCAACATGGGATTTTCTAGCGTATGCCGCACACATCTGGAGTGAGAAGCCCTGGCTAATCCTTATCAATTTCCTATTAAACTTCTTAGTTTTATTAATTGTCTTGGACTACAGCACTGCAATGTATAGTGAGGTATCACGCACCACGTGATTCATATCGCACTCAATTCGTTTCGAGTGCCGGTTATTAACTTTCAAGAGCACTCTATATAATGAGATTGGTTCAAAACGCACTACATACCGTTCGTCATACACTCAGA
Organism: Lomographa bimaculata; assembly: GCA_948107665.1. Taxonomy (NCBI): domain Eukaryota; kingdom Metazoa; phylum Arthropoda; class Insecta; order Lepidoptera; family Geometridae; genus Lomographa; species Lomographa bimaculata. The sequence continues at coordinate 7,973,919 of OX403597.1, forward strand.
TATATCAACGTGACCTTCTTAATTCCTGAAAGCTGTGGTTTTTATCTAGTGAATTGAGTATCACAAGTTATCTGTTATCTTACTGCCTACAACTGCTCGCGTAATAATTGAAACGCAAGCAAAGCTAAAAAGAACCGACTTCATCGCTTATATTTCGGTTTTGGCTTGACCAATTGCGATAAAATTTATATGGGACCACCTCAGAAGTATACTCTACCAAACAAAAAAAAAACATAGTCGAATTGAGAACCTCCTTTTTTGAAATCGTTTGAAAAAACCGACTTCATCGCTTATCAAGTTCAAAACGTATCGCCAAACATCAAACGGTGTTCCAGCAGCAATCCCTAAAAGCCGATTGAATTTCATAAAGTTACATAATATAAATAATGTAATTATTATATGAATCAATTCTCAAAATAGACAATGCCTGTATCTTGGTTTTGATTTTTTTCCAAAGGTATTAAATATTTAATACATATATAGGTACTATTTCAAATGTAGGTACTTACTTCTAATTTCTTTTTAATTGGTAAGTAGGAACAATTACTTCAAGTTTCAACAGATTACAAAAGATTAGAAAAAGCAATTAGGCATAGTAACTTGTAATACCGAAAATGGAATATATATTTCTGTATAATATATAGTTCTACTACCTAGTTTAATTTATTTAATTTTCTTAGCATAAGAAAATAATTCGCTACCTTAATCTACGTTTCTACCTACAGAGTCTAGACGATGCCTATTATAGCAAAGAGGAAAAAATACACCTAATGGAATTTATCTGGCAAGATTAGGTAAGTTATTAATATACACTTATTTACAATTTAATAAACAAACAAAACAAATACTAACATCGAAGACTTGTATTGCGGGTGCCGGAAACATTAACATCGATCACACAGCTATATATAATCACCTACCTCTGAAATTATTATATACATACATATATATGTATATATATATATGTATATATATATATATATATATATATATATGTGTGTGTGTGATCATCCAAGATGATTAAAAGCAAAGCAAAGCTTAAAAAACCGACTTCACCGCTTTATCTTCGAAACTTTGATCAGATTAGATGTACTAAACACGCATTATTGACGATATTTCAAGAACTAGTGATCAGATTTAATAAAATTTAAATGGGACTAATTGGAGAGCAACATCATTTAAAAAAAGCCAAATTCATCTGTTCACGTGCAAAGAAGTTAACACATCAAAAAAAGAACAGTCGACTTGAGTACCTCCTCCTTTTTTATGAAGTCGTTAGAAAATTGTAAATATATATCAAGATTGTAAAGTAAAAGGTTTTTTAAAGTTTGTTAAACTTTAAAAAACCTTTTACTTTAATAAAAAAAAAAATTAACTTGCCAACAAAAACTACTAATAACTAGATATAAATATGTACTTATAAACAGAATTATCTAATATATAAAATTCTCGTGTTACAGTTTTCGTTGCCATACTCCTCCGAAACGGCTTGACCGATTTTGATGAAATTTTTTGTGCTTATCCGGTATCTATGAGAATCGGCCAACATCTATTTTTCATCATCATCATCATCATCACTTTTCATCATTATCAACGCGGGTGAAACCGCGGGGCGCAGCTAGTAATACAATAAAACTGCTCTTTATAGCACTCCAAAAAAACAAAAGAATTATGAAGACAATATAATATCAGAAAATAGTAACAACATAACAGTACAGTCGGAGGCTATCGCTAAGCAGCGATCTCTTCGAGACAACCATAGGATGGAGAGGTTTATAAAGTTCAATTAAAATTGGTCGGTGGTGCGTCAATGATTACTATACAAGCACTCAATGTTATGTATATTATTACATAAACATACAATTATGAATGTAATTAAATAAACCCCATGCATAAAAAGAAAACAAGATAAAATACTTACTTTACATAATATAAAATACATATATAAACAAACAAACGCATTCACACTCACAGTCCCACACTAAGTTCAAAGACTTGTATCGTGGGTGCCGGAAACATTCACATCACACACACACACACATTACACTCGGAACCAGAAGCACAAATATCCCTTGGGAAGAAATTTGTGCTCCTGCCGGGAATCGAACACAGGACCCACGGCGCAGAGGGCGGTCATCTGTCCACTGCGCCAACTGGGTCGTCAATATAATAACAAAATACTAATTTATGTATATTATTATATAAATATTAATATACATAAATTAATATTAGTGATGAAACATGGTAATGATTTTTATACAAGCTGTGAATGGCTGTTATAAATAATGTTTTTTTACCTACGAATAATTTACACTAGGAAGAATTATAATACATATTTATGTGCTAACTCTGCTAACTTAATATTTGCAACAGTTCTCTGGAGTGGTGAGACGGAACGGAAGTAAGTAGTTTTCACCACAAAACCGAGAGCATAATTTTACCTATTATTCCCTCCTCAGATACTATCTCAAACTAGTATTCAATTAGAAAGTTACTAGCATACCCAAATATTCAGTGATGTTCAGAAGGTTTCTACAAGAAGCCTCGCAAACCGAACACCAAACTGTAACTTAATCTGCTTACTTTAAGTTGGTGTATAACTTAGGTTGATATTCATAAGCACCTTCCTTAACTCCGCAAAGTAAATGTAAACACGAAAGTGTTTAGCAGTTATCTTGCGTTGGATTACGGCGTCGCATAATTACAGGCTATTTATTTATTGTTGAAAGGTTCCAATTAATATTGTGCTTAAATGTAAATGAGAATCTTCTAACATGAATTCGTAGGCGTAGCTGGACGTCCGCCTTCTAAGCAGCGGGTGTCGGGTTTGATTCCCGGTAAGAACACAAGTTTATGCCCAAGTAAATTTGTTCTTTAGTTCTGGATATATATCTCTCTGTAACACATTTTTCTCTGCTCTGTTATACTGCAAATCTTGTCAAGCTGCGCTCAGACCCCCCCTATTACATAAATCTCTGTTTCAGATGGTTTCAATTCAATAATGACAAAACTATTAAGATATAAGGCTCATATTTGCTCAATTTAAATAGAAACAGCTCGCAACAAAGATACGTAATAGGAGGTCTGGTCGATCGAACATTTTTGAAGCTAGAATTGCCTGCTCTCTACTGGTTTTATCCTTTAATCTTATGAGAAATTCAAAAAGGTAGATATGATGTTTGGCTTGGGTTGCAAAGGTTTGCAAGCATTTGTCGCCGATCCGAGCTAAGTCAGTTTTCCTACCGACTTCACAAAAAAGGAGAATGTACTCAATTTGACTATATTTTTTAAAATCTTTTTATGTGTGTGTCTTCTTACCACGTGAACCGATTTTGAAGATTTTTTTTGTTTGAAAGCTGGTGCTTTACCATTGGTCCCATTTAAATTTGGTCAAGATATTGTCAACTGATCAGATGATCAGTAGTTTTAAAATTATTGTCAATAATGCGTGTTTAGTACATTGAATTTGATCAAGTTCGAGTGTGAAGTAGTGAGATTTTTTCAAGCTTTGCTTGCGTTTAATTGTTGTCCAAAGGTTTGTAGAGGTTTAAAGTTTGCGGGAAGTGGCAAAAGTGAGGACAAGGTTTCAAATTACATATCTCTGCTTGTCTAAGTAAGCAAATCAGTATATCTATAAGTTAGACAGTACGTTACAATATGTGATGACATATGCCAACCACATTACCAAGCTCTGAAACCTCACTGGCGGAACTCTAGCCATTTATCAAATAAAAATGTGGGAGCCAATTTTTCACAATATGGATGGCAAGTTATTTTTAATAACCCCTTATTATAACGGATAGCAGTAATTACCGAGCTTTCTGTGTGAATCTTAATTCATGATGGTGGACGATATCTTATAATTTGCAGTTGTTTATTTACATTATTTATGGTAGAGACGGCGCAGTAATTTAAAAGAAAAATGATTCATATGATACATGTATATTTTGTGTAGTAAACTAAGTATGTATATTATTGTACAGTTTAATACCATCTAAGCAGGTGATAGTTTAGCAGTGTACTTTTCCACGATACTCTATATCCTTCACGAATTTCATCACAAGTCTAGTAAAGAAAATAAATACAGTTAGAGACCGATATAGGCACATCGATCTTTATTTTCTTCTCGAGTTAAGATAAATAAAGTATTAGTGATCAAATATCACTTGTTAAAAAAAAACATAAAAAATTCGCCATGGAGCTTACTGGCAGTTTTTTCTGAAGATTACTGTAATTTTGCGAATGTAGCAGTTAGAGTCTTTAACATTCATGAGTACCTCTTTAGGGCCCATGTGAATAAAACGATTTTGAATATTTCAATTAATCATAACACGCAGTCTTGCAGCTTCGTCCGCGTCCAAGATAAATTGCAATCGTGAACAACGTATAAACGATTTAACATAAATCTATATATGCCCTCTGTTTTTTTTTCGCGATAAATCACATCTCTATCATATTCTATTTAGATTCGTTGAAGGTATTGTTTCTTTATTTATATAAATCTGGCAATCAGTTCAATTCTTTAAGTGCCTATTTGAAGCTCATTACAAATAAATCTTTTTAATAAAATGTTCAAATGATATAATGTAGTAAGTATTCATTAACATAACAGTAACAGTTATTCTAATTAGACCAATAAATTTAAGATAATACGTGAAGTTGGGTTAAGAAGAAGTGGTTAATTGAAAATACATCTTATCTAAACGATTTCTGTATATAGAGTATTTGAACTTATCTTATAACGTTACGACAATTTCTTCAACCACAATAATGAAGGAAACGAGAGTCGCCCCTCAACTCTTTTGGAAAGTTAACAACTATTTATCCAAGATAAATTCTAATAAAAGATCAAACCGAACTGAATGATCTAAGCGACAATTTTCTACATCAAAAACAAATGCCATTCTTAATACAATTAAGTACAAAGTGCTAGTGGAAATTACGCAAAAGAATTAGTGCGAAGTCGTCATCAGGCGCCAAAGCTCAATTAAGAGACCGTGGTCCATCAAAGTAACAGAGTTGCTTAATAAAGATGAGTCTACGAGGTTTGCATACGCGACACGTTCAAAAGGCTCGGTAATTTATGATATAACCGCTGACCGACTCTAATTGCAACTTAATTTACTACGTGATGATGTTTTTAAGAGGATCGAGCTGAAAACCTGCGTTAGTAATGAGGTGTCTTTCAGTTCAATTGAGTAGGCACAGGTATTTTGTCTAGTCTTTGGCACAGTGTCTTTAACTGCCCATTGGCGAAGTTGGTTAAACTCTGGGATGCGGGTCTAGGGTTCGATTCCCGGAGGGAGCACAAATATAAATGTTTTCGGCACGACAAGTCTTTGAACTTAGTATGAGTCTATGAGTGTGAATGCATTGTTTTTGTATATAATTTATTTGAAAATTTTACGATGTGTGAGCTGATTGACCACAATCAAATAAAAGTAATACAATAAACTTTTAATTCTATGTCACATTCACATTATGTTTTATTATTTTCTATATTTGCTGTTTATAAGTCATACCTGTTAACTTCAAACATAACTAACCTGATTTATTATTGAAATAGTGAAAAGTGAGAGCCCACTCTATAAATAATATAATTATATATTGTTAACCTTCTTTCCCAAGTCCGATATCCATTTTACAACTTTTATTAAACCATTTAGTTAGTAAAACTTAAGAAAAAAAAGTGGTCACTCAGTCCATATGTCCATAATAACAACCATCGTTTTTCCACTAATAAAGTAATAACCAAGTATAGTATAAGGGACTTGACATACAAAGCGCCCCAGGCGCGCGACTGTACGCGGGCCCTATACGCGCGCTCTGTCCGCTTGGTATATTTTGTCACACTAGAGCCTATTATACAAAACGTCGGCAGCGCGAGGGGAAGCGTCGCAAGCGCGCGCCAGCCGAGCGCCCGACGCTCGGCAGCGCGCCCCGGCCTCTTTGTATATATCAAACCCCTTAGGCGCCGTGCGTGCCTGAGGCGCATTGTATATCAAGTTCCTAAAACCATTTAACTTGTCTACTGACTGACTTTTTTAATATTAAACAAGCCGTTCTAGATAATAATATATTATTGTATCTTAAAAATATTTTGACATAAGTTAAATCATATGAAACAGCATAAAGCTCTCAAAGAAGCGTAATTAGCTTGTATTTTCCTCTAACTCAGGTTATTACAATCTACATACCTGTTACGAAATATAAAGCAAAACCCTCATTTTAATAACCTCATTACTTATTCCCGAAGCAAACGTATCCCTATCTCATTCCCACTCGAGTTTTCACATTAAATTAAACAGTTAAATTGGTTCCGTAGAAACTTTTAAAATAACTGAACTCGATGCAACAAATAAACTAATCAAACTTTAAACCGTTTTTGCTTCGACGTTGTTTATTTTACTGTGGCGATGAAATTCACACTCGCACTGATATTCAAATTCATTTTATTAATTCAAAACAGATATACACATTATTAACCTAATATTATAAGCCCAGAGTGTGTGGTAGGTATGTCCGAAACGAGGTAGGTCTCTATGACGGTTGGATGGAATTGGATGAAGTTTTGTAAGCCATGCTTTGAAACATCACTTCTTCCTGGTGACTAAAACTATCTTCTTACTTAATTGCAATCAGTAATAATCTTTATATTGGCAGATTCGTAGCAGTTGCTACAACTTCTACGCCTTTGCTACGAAGCTCTGTGTTGTAGCGTTACGATATTTTAACTGATGCACTAAATATGCAAAATACAGGAGCAAGCGAGTCTTAAACCATAAAATATCTCGTCCTTAAAATTAAAAAAAAAAAATTACATCCTATTTTAATTATTCGTACGCACCCTGGTTCGAATCCCGCTCAGCCCCGCACTAATGACTTTCTCAAGTTAAATAATTACAAGTAAATTTGGTGGCGCGAGTAAAATCGCTGGCGTGTAAATAGCCCACCATTTACGTATTAATATTTTTAATGATAGCGGTAAATTATTTTGGATTAAAACATTGGCAAAAATCAGTAGGGATACACGAATCAATTTACAGTGTTTATTTAAGCTCACGTACCTTAGACTGCTTCGAAACCGCCTCCGGAGCTCCCCAAGAAAGGAACTACAGCAAACTGTATGTATGCCTAAGCGCACACACACAACTCCACGTCGCGCCGGCCGGCGAGTTTGAATCCGTGGTAATCCGAGAGGGTACGAGGCAAGGAACACTAATCCTGATCACAGTTCACTCGGTCGATCACAATAAACACGATGAAGTTTTTATTTTAAGTCCTGGTTAATTAGATGATAATTATTTAATTAGTTTTCTACGTCACAAAATTCAATAGCGGAGGGTTTGTCGACCACACAGACAGGCGGTGACATACACGACTGAAGTTCTTCCTTTTTAAGTCTGTGAAGTTAGTCGCGAGTGCAAAAAACGTCACCCGATACAACCAGCGCCATCTCTAGGGTCGTCCTTGAACGATCTCTAACAGTGGTCAGCCGAGAGCCCACTGCAAATGCATTCAGATATCCAAAGATTCTTGCCAATATGAATATTAGGTATATAAAGTGAAGCATTTATTCACAGATGTATAATTTACATTTATTATTTATATTATAAAAGGCAAAGACGCTTCACCATGCACCCCGCCTTGGAAGAGCGCAAGATCTTTCAAAAGAAACAGTAAGAGTTATTAGATTCTACTCGTTTATATTATGAAATAATCTAAAAGATCAATGAACTTTATGTCTGATCAGGCGTGAATGTTACTTATTAAGAAATTGTAACTTAATCCTAATAATGCGGAATACTTATAAGCGCGCGTAGATATATAAATAATAAACAACAATAAATATTTTACGAATATACATTTATTGTGTCGGAATGGGATATAGTTTGACGATAGGGCGTTTAAAACTACCTGAACTGGTCTTGACCGTGGCAACACGAACAATACCGTCAGTGCCTTTATAAACTTCGGTAATAACCCCTAAAGGCCAGTTTAGAGGAGCTAAATTATCCTGCCCAACGAGTACTACAGTCCCGATTTCAACCGGTTTATCCGGAGTAGCCCACTTTTGCCTTACTTGCAACGTATGCAAATACTCTAAGCGCCATTTTTTCCAAAAGGATTGGACCATGCTGTCCAAAAGTTCTTTGCGTTGTACAAGACTGATGCGCTGATCAGAAAGATCGGCAGTGGGTAAGTATTGCAGGGGAGACGACATTAAAAAATGGGCGGGAGTTATCACCTCTGGGTGTGGATCGGAAGATACAACATTCAGAGGGCGCGAATTAAGAATACACTCTATTTGCGTCAATACGGTTTGTAATTCCTCATATGTTAGAAGCTGACTACCTATCACCCTGTACATATGAGTTTTCAAACTCTTAATGTTCGATTCCCACATTGCTCCAAAATGAGGAGCTCTAGGAGGAATCATTTTCCAGTCAATGCGTCGGGTTATCAACTCCTCTGAGAGTGACGAATTGAAACTAGAGTTCAATAAAAAAGTATATAGCTCATCCAATTGAGCTTTAGCACCAACGAAAGTGGTGGAATTATCAGAGTAAAGACAGGATACTGGTCCGCGGCGGGAAATAAAGCGTTTTAAGGCGTAAGGCGAATCGGAGAATGCATACACTCCTGCAATAGGAACGCGTGCAGCGCAAGAGTCATTGACAACCTTCACTAACTTAGACATAAGCACAGCAGCACATAACTCAAGACGTGCAAGAGTCGTGACTTTAGTCAGTGAGACCTTTGACTTTGCGCAAAGTAAGCGAACTATGATGCCAGCTGGGTAGGTACAGTGTAAAATGATCACACAACCCATGCCATTTAAACTAGCATCACAAAAGCTAACGAGATTCACAATACAGTCAATATTTACACCTACATGGCGCGGAATCCGTAAGGTATCAAGCAAGGGAAATTCTTGCACAAGGGCGGAAAAGCGGACAACAATATTTTCCGGAGCGGGATCGTCCCAGCCACTGTTACTCAACCACAACTCTTTAATGAGCAATTTGGCATAGAGAATGACTGGAGCGACCAAACCCAGAACATCGAATAATCGTGCAACTACGGAGAGTATATTCCTCTTAGTGCATTTATCGGTTATTACAGCGGAAGTGAAGAAAAAGTTATCTTCAGAAGATTCCCAGGAAAGACCTAAGATCTTCGCGAAAATATTGCCTTCGTCAAAATCGAGGGATTTGCGGTGTGAATCAGGAAGACTACTTAAGAGAGCTGGTGAGTTGCTAGACCATTTCACCAGATCAAAATCACCCGATCTGAACATGTTTATTAGGTCTTGTGACAGCTGCATAGCGGTTTGTTCATTATGTGCAGAATATACCAGATCATCCATATAGAGACTGGATTCTGCAATTTTTGCAGCGTCAGGATAGTGTGGACTCATGTCGGAAGCCAGCTGTCGCACAGTGCGCATAGCTATATAAGGGCTCGACTTGAGTCCAAACGGTAAGCGTTTGAAGGCGAAAGTACGCACTTGTTCGTTCTCGTTGAAACGAAACAAGATGCGTAAGTATTTACGCTGGTCCACGGGTACACCTATGCGTAAGTACATTTGTTTTATGTCAGCGTTCATCGCGACAGGAAACAAGCGGAATTGCAAAAGCAATAAAAACAGATCAGCTTGCAAATTAGGTCCTATATGCAACACGTCATTTAAAGACAAACCTGTGTGAGTTTTCGAACTTGCATCTAACACTATGCGCGGCATCGGCTTATCAGGTCGCACGACCGCATGGTGAGGTATGTAGTAGCCTCCACCAGAAATTTCGGTTTCATCGACAGAGCTAAGATAACCATTATCGATATATTCTCGAATGACCTGGTTGTAATTTTCCCTCAAATCGGGTGACTGGCGAAATTTTCTCTCTAGTGCCATAAATCGGCGAAGAGCAACAGCATGTGAATTGCCGAGTTCAGATGGATCCTTGCTGAATGGCAGCGATACCGTGTAGCGACCGACATCATCACGCGTCACTGATGACGTGAAAATATTTTCGCACTCCGTCTCTTCGGGTGACAACAAACGCATCGTAGGTACTTCTTCGAGTTCCCAAAACTTCTGTACTAGATCGTTCAGCGCGAGCGCGGTGAAAGAAGCGGTAGGTATGGTGTCATTACGTGGAAAATCTCCCATCAGAACGTAACCAAAAGTGGTTAGAAGTGCAGGTGGAAGTCGCAGACCAAAGTCAACCCGCTTCCCCAAATAAATGTACGGAAAGAGTTGGGCACCTATAATTGCCTGAATGTCTCCTGGAATATTCCAATTCAAATCTGCGAGCGGGAGGTCGTGGTAATCTATGTTACGATTCCATTCAATAAATTGCGACGGCAATTGATCTGTAATACACTCCACGACAAGAGCGTGTATGGTGTATTTCTGTTGCGGGTATATGCGGGATTCAATATCCAAATACACGTATCCAACAATTGGACGCGAAGTTGAGCCAACACCTTTAACAAAAGAATTACTCAAAGGTATTATCGGCAAGTTTAAAGCGCGGCAACATTCAGTCGTTACTAAATTGTTCATGCTACCATTATCAATTAAACATCTGATGATAGTTTTCGGACCTGTACTACCTTTAGAACGCGCGTACACCTGAGCGGTTGATAATAAAACAGTCGACTTCGGTTTTGTTTCGGCGGATAGAAGCACAGCGGCATTATGTGACGCAAGCGGTAGATTTAAAGCGGGTGTGGTCGCGCAATCAGTCGGCGGCGGCGGCACCGGCGGCGGCACCGGCGGCGGCGGCGTTGTCGGCGACAGCACGGGAAAACTCGCATAAGCAGTGTGTACATTGTGTGTGTGATGTGAATGTTTCCGGCCCCCACGATACAAGTCTTCGAACTTAGTGTGGGGTTGTGAGTGTGAATGCGTTTGTACATGCGTATTATTATTTTGTTTCACAAAATGTAAAAGCGTATGGTGTCGTTTTCTACATAACTCGCAGACAGATGACGAATTACAGGTCGATAAATTATGCGTCATACTGAGACAGTTTACACATCCACTTTTGGATTTAATAAAATCATAACGAGATTTAGGATCGTGTGTATTTTTGAATTTAGCACAAGTATATAAATGTGTGTGAGCGGTTTCATTACAAAATGCGCAATGAGATATGGCGGGCGGGTATGAGTGCGAAGCAGAGGTTCCGGTAGCAACCATTGGTACCTCGCTCGCAACAAAGGATTTATGTGTGTTTGAGCGTGTGTTCCGTGATGTAGAAGCGGGCGGTTTATATAAATGTGTGTGAGCGGATTCATTACAAAATGCGCAATGAGATATGGCGGGCGGGTATGAGTGCGAAGCAGAGGTTCCGGTAGCAACCATTGGTACCTCGCTCGCAACAAAGGATTTATATGTGTTTGAGCGTGTGTTCCGTGACGTAGAAGCGGGCGGTTTATATGTGTTATTTGAATTACGCGGGTTTGAGTTCATGTACATGGTCGGGTTCGAACGTCCTAAGATCTTAGCCTGATCTTGAACGAAACTGATCAGCTGTTTTGTTGTAGGTATTTCAACATCTCTAACAGAAAGTTCAAAACATTGTGCGGTTTGAGTGTCTAATTTTCTAAGTGCGCAGTGCACGAGAATAAAATCCGTCAAATCCGAAACATGCAGCTGTTTGAGAGCAGAAATCGATGCCGAAAAATGATCGATAAATGAATCGAGACTAGCGGCAGTGTGAGTACACCCTTTTAAATCTAACACATTGTTGAGATAATGTGTTCCTAAAAGTCGCTTATCCTGGTATTTCTTGACTAAGCTATCCCAAATGATGCTGTATGTCTCACCCGTAGGTACTATTCCAGAAATGACGGAATTTGCGGAATGACTCAATTTACTAACTAAGTATTGAATGCGTTGCGAATTACTTAGACGCGTATTATCGTGAATATTTGCTTTAAAAGATTCATAAAACGCTGGCCAATTCTGTATTTTACCATCGAATTCCTTAATATGAAGCGGCTCCAATTTAAACACAGAAGCACTATCACTACGCAGCGGTGATACATTGGCGTGGTTATTCATCTTATTTCTAACACGTTTCACTCTTGTAAACAATTCGTCAAACGACTCCAAACAACCAAAATCGGGACTCGCGGAAGGGTTTGACATTAAGGTAATCTCATTAATTTGATCTACAATAGATTCAAAATTATTATGAAGGTCATCCATAGTTTCTGTTTCAGACATAAAGTTTTCATTAGACCTTGAACTCTCGAAAGAAGTGATGTTTTTAGACATATTAAACAAATGATTCATACGTTTAAATAACAACTCTTTCTTTCCTCTTAAAATGATCAACATAGTATCTGAACTTGGTTTCGACATGTTCGGTTATCGTTATGCTAATAATTTATGCACGAATAAACTACTAAATGTTTGTTTACAAACAACAAATGCGGGCGGGAACAAGTAGGTAAGTTAGCGGGCGGTTTATACTATAGGTAGTTATAAGCGGAGTGAATTGCACTTAGCAACGGGCGGGCGAACTTATGTATGAAATGTTTATGGTTAATAACTCAAAGCAAAAGGTAATTAAAACTGGACTATCCGGCTCGAAAAGGACCAAAATTATGGTGGCGCGAGTAAAATCGCTGGCGTGTAAATAGCCCACCATTTACGTATTAATATTTTTAATGATAGCGGTAAATTATTTTGGATTAAAACATTGGCAAAAATCAGTAGGGATACACGAATCAATTTACAGTGTTTATTTAAGCTCACGTACCTTAGACTGCTTCGAAACCGCCTCCGGAGCTCCCCAAGAAAGGAACTACAGCAAACTGTATGTATGCCTAAGCGCACACACACAACTCCACGTCGCGCCGGCCGGCGAGTTTGAATCCGTGGTAATCCGAGAGGGTACGAGGCAAGGAACACTAATCCTGATCACAGTTCACTCGGTCGATCACAATAAACACGATGAAGTTTTTATTTTAAGTCCTGGTTAATTAGATGATAATTATTTAATTAGTTTTCTACGTCACAAAATTCAATAGCGGAGGGTTTGTCGACCACACAGACAGGCGGTGACATACACGACTGAAGTTCTTCCTTTTTAAGTCTGTGAAGTTAGTCGCGAGTGCAAAAAACGTCACCCGATACAACCAGCGCCATCTCTAGGGTCGTCCTTGAACGATCTCTAACAGTGGTCAGCCGAGAGCCCACTGCAAATGCATTCAGATATCCAAAGATTCTTGCCAATATGAATATTAGGTATATAAAGTGAAGCATTTATTCACAGATGTATAATTTACATTTATTATTTATATTATAAAAGGCAAAGACGCTTCACCAAAATTATTTTATTTTGTAAATACCTTGGATAATCAAAAATAGGCAAATAAAATAGATCATAAGTAAATAACCTTTCGGATTCTAATCTCTACACTTAATTCTTCTGTACGTGTGTACGTGACTGCACTCCTCCTAAACGACTGGACCGATTTTGATGAAATTTTTCTTATGTGTTCAGGTGGATTCAATAATGGTTTCGATTAAAGCCATTAAATAGTTATATTTTTATTTTTATTTTACACGTGAAGCAACTAGTTATATATAGAACTAGCTTTTACCCGCGGCTTCGCTCGCGTTAAGAAGTATTATTTTAAAATTGACAAAGTTTCATACAAACTTCCACCCCCATTTTTATCCCCTTGGGGGTGGAATTAATCAAAATCCTTTCTTAGCGGATGCCTACGTCATAACATCTACCTGCATGCCAAATTTCAGCCCGATCCGTCCAGTGGTTTGGGTTGTGCGTTGATAGATCACTATGTCAGTCAGTCAGTCAGTCAGTCACCTTTGAGTTATATATATTTAGATTTAATCGTGACAGATATCAGTAGATTATGTTTTGCAGATATGAATTCTTAACTAAACCTAGTTTCCAACAAGAACAGTCGGTATTAGAAATGCGGTCACGTCCATTAGTCAATAGCGGACATTTATACATGCATTATTTAAGTAGGAATATATTCACTTCAGAGTAAAGACTGTAGACTTCGTGCAATTTTCTTAATCATATTTAATTATTGAACTTTGAAGACCCAAAACAATCATACATTATTGTTTTCTACAAAGGTAAACGCTTTCACACTTACATCCCTAGTTCCTAAGTTTGATGACTCGTGTAGTGGGTGCCGGAAGCACTCGCATCAAACGCACAATCACAATCAGAACCAGAAACACAAATATACCTTGGGAAGAAAACTTCTCGCCGAGAATCGATCCTGATATACTGCTTAAAAAGCGAACGCGCACCCAACTGAGCCAAAGGGCAGTTCAATTTTATATCAATATCACCGTAAGCCGTATCTTAAGTACTTTTAAAGTATTTTATGCCGAAGTACCATTTAATGTAATATGGCAACCAAGGCGGCACACGTTAACTACATTGTAGATGAATAAAATTTAATAGGCCAGAGCTGTATTCTTGAATATACAACTTTGTACTCTCTCTGTTTTTCACTAAGTAACGAAACTTATAATAGGATTGTAAGAAATCATAAATTAATTTATGATTATAATACTAGCCGTGCCCCGCGGCTTCGCCCGCTATTATCAAGTTAAAGTAGCGTGTGTTAATCCTAGGTATAATCTATGTACATTCCAAATTTCATCCAAATCCGTTCAGCCGTTAAAGCGTGAAGAGGGAACAAACATACTTACAAACTTTCGGATTTATCATATAAGTAGGATAGTCGCGACGACTAACTTGATTACTCTTAACTTTGACTTATGAAATCAGTACTACTATAAAATAGAAAAAATATGTTTTTATTGGTTTAAGAAGTTACGACGAGTAAGTAATAGCATAGAGCAAGGCAGTTCCGGTTCCGGAAACAATATCATTCCAACCTAAGGGCAATGTCTTTCGTGGTACGGCTATTGCAAATACTGTTTTATAATTTTAAAATTATCTGACAGAGAACCAAAGCAGTCGACACAGCACAGCGAATTAGTAAGCTGAAGTGGCAATAGGCTGGCCATATCAGCCGGAGAACCGATAACCGTTGGGGTAAACGTGTTCCTGAGTGGAGACCGCTAATTGGGAAACGTAGCACAGGACGCCTTCAGACTCGGTGGAGCGACGATCTTCGCAAGGTGGCTGGCAGGAGCTGGATGAGAGAAGCAGAGGATCGTGTTCAGTGGCGTGCAATTGGAGATGTCAATGTCCAGCAGTGGACTTCCATAGGCTGCTGATGATGATAATGATGATTTTTTAAAATAAATTTATAAAATATTATTTATCTTCTCTGTTACGTCTATGGTGTCGAGTGTCAACTGGCGTTGGCATGCATATTACAAGGATTGTAGTTTAAACGTATGGAAATCTCATCACGTGCTTTGTATATAGGTTCGATATCGGTGAGAATGAATGAGTTTATTTGTTTTGGTTGTTTGATAGACGTAGTACTTATAACTATGGTAATATATTTTACTGCACTTGTTTATTCTCTCCCTCCAGTATACACACACTTATCTTCAGTGTGGTAAACGAAAAACGGGGTATCCTATTGACTACCTTGAAGCGATTGGCTTCTACATTTATCATTCGTACGGCAAAGGAGTGAAACTTATTGCCCGCGTCTTTGTTTCCTGAATGGTATACTCTGGGAGTCTTCAAGTCAAGAGTATGCATGCTACATCTTCGGTCACATCTTCACTTTCCATCAGGTGAGATGGTGATTAAATGCTTCCCTATCAATCATAAAAGAAAATCTACCGCTAAAGCGTACTTACCCACCATGGAATATAATAATTATATTGGACATGGAATACATTTATGTTAATATTTTTATCCTTTGATCACTATCGTGACGTAGAGTCACACAAAAATGTATGTTAATATCGAAAATACTTTTAAAAAATCCGTTTGTATATAGTAAGCATACCAAATAATTTATAACAATAAAAAAACAGTATCTTCAAAGAAGATAGATTTAAGATTAGTTTCAGAGTGGTTTGTGAATAATTCATTCGTTAAGTAAAAAGTGCTCAATTTTTATACTATTCAATAAGGAAGGAAAAATGAAGCTGTTCGTTTTTATAAGATGCTGTACCCGGCATGCTTTTTCTAAACGTGGCATGCTATGCCACATTTAGAAAAAGTGTCTTACCTCTTTCACGTTTATGGTCGCCTAGTACTTTAATAACTAAAAACTTTTTAGATATTGTTCATAGAAAAATACTGAAATCTCGATTTCAAAATAGAGGGGTTTCAATTTTTGCCTCTCGATCTGAAATCGAAATATGTGCGGATTCTGATACTTCGTTGTATACTAACATAAACGAAGGAATTTCAGATCGAGTAATGTTCCATAAATAGCTAAGAGTTGCACATTGGCTGTTAGGTGCGCGTCCGCCTTCTAAGCATCGGGTATCAGGTTGGACTACCGATGGGAACACAAGTAACACACAGCGTTTCAAAATGTATTATAAAACATTAGCCATGCTAGGCAGAACTATAGTGATAAATTTAGAAAGGAAACATTATCGCTTGAGGCGGTGTTTGAACCCGTGGCCATAGGGTGTCATACCCTATTGCTCTAACCGCTGAGCTTCTCAAGCCCTGCCTGAAGCGACGAAATTATCCTTTCCTTATTATTAACGTTTTACAGGGACGTGTGACGTCATCTACCGAAACAGTTTTATAGAAACTACTAAATATTTTTTCCTTTCTAAATTTATCACTATATATATTATTAAATTCATTTACGTTAAAGCAAATTCTTTTAAGGGATAAATCTAATTTACAACTTACATCTGTCGGGGACCGATTCTGCTGAACATACTTATCGAGTTTGCATTAAAATATCGGTATTCTACTTTGTTTGGATGATCCAGGCTTCATTATCGTATCTCACTTCACATCAAATCACATCATATTATAGTCATACTAAGATTTTTTATTTTAGTGTTCGAAATAATTTTATTACTCTACTGATTTGGCGACAGATTTTTCTACTTAAAAGTGGTAAACGATTCGGAGGGGGGGGGGGGGGCAGGTTTACAGCTAGGCGAGCAATAGATCATGAGAAATTTCCGCACTACTGGGAAAAGTAATATCTCGATATTATCCGGATGCTGAATACCCTATCAGGCTATCAGACCTTGACGCTCAGCCACGCCACCTCGAACGCCTTATACGAATTCTGTTTTGCAGGCAGATGTATGCAGGTACTTAAAGTCTATACCTATACCTTGATTTAGCTGAATTGGTTCCAAAGACTACAGACAAATTTTCCTTCATAACATCTTCTAGGCAAACATTTTACATCGGGACTGAGAGTTTTATTGCTGAATTGGTCCCTACCACGCACAAAACTGTTCACGAACGTCCAAATTGAGTTTCAATGTCTTTGAACCTCACCTGAAGAATTTAAAAGCACAAGTCACTACCGCCCCCGTAACTACCCCGAACAACTTCGTCGAGGCAGATGGAAGTTAGCTTTTTATTGAACCGACTCTCGTCATCAAACGACTATTACTGGCATTACGACAGTACAATTTCCGTTCGATTCAGAAATCGTTACTGGAAGGAAGCTATAAAGGCACCAAGACAAAATTGTTATCAGGGGTACTGGTTTATCTGTAATTTAGTTCTACAATTAAATTTCGCACGAGTTGGCTCTTAATAAAATGTAATAGAAAAGTTTGATGATCCAATTTGTCGATCAAAGGGGTAAGTTTGGTATATCGCAGACTTGGAAGCTCCAATTTATAACTGAAAAGTTTCAACGGCTTTAGGAATTATATCTTGATGCACATGAAAAGGTCCAATATAACTAAAGTTCTATGAGTTCTATTCAATGAGAAGTAATTTAAACTTTATGCTGTATTAAATATTAGGAGGAAAATATTTTAGGCACAGTTATTGAACCTCTGCCTGGGCATCATGTTTCAAATAAAACGACAACTTATTATTAAGTGTAAAAAGTATGAAAAAAAACCTAGCTTAAAAAGCTGAAAATTACTAATAATTGTTATTCTTTGCATTAGTAATAAAAAAGCCAGCAAATAATATGTCAATTTAGCATCATTAACTTAATACAAATATACAAGTAAGTAAATTTAATTGTTGAATGTAAGATAATAGATATTAAAAGAGAGATATAAGATATTATACACATTTTTGTAGTTACAATCAATTTACTATATTTCTATTTTTGTCAGCATAAATAATAATACAATACAGAAACCTTAATTTTTTTAGTAATGTGAATTACTGATTTCTTATTCAATATAATAGTTTAATAAAACTATATTTTAGCAAATACTGTTAAAATTAATGTTTATTCTACCACTACAGATACTATTCTGACCGCCATCGCGCCTGGAATAGACAGAGGAGAAGAGGCCTATATTCAAGAATGGATCACAAACAGGCCGGCAGGCAGGATAATTACTATGCAGATGTATCAGGTACTTCCCCTCGACACCATTCCAGGTGGTTGGACTAATATCGGTAGTGGTAGAGTAATCATTAATATTATTTATTAATTTTATTTTGATACCTGCAGCAAATTTTCGCTTTTATATTATTGCGTTATTTTAGTCCTATCGAAACTGACAAAGTATTGGTTTTAGGTCACGTACATTGACCCTTATCCGCATTTCGTCTTTCATGGGAATTAAATAAATCGAATTTCCTGTTCTTGGGAATCAGATAAATTAAAGCACATTCCCAATGCGAGGAAAAATGTGTATTACGTTTGATGAAATTTGTATCAGATAGAATTACGTTTCAAAATATGGTCTAAAACAGAATAAAATTAACTCATTTTGTACATTCTTCAAGTGTTGTAGAATCTCGGAGTTTTTGATTGAGAGTAAACAGGCATCTTCTATGCTAGCTTGCTCCGTCGTCGACGAGATTATCGCTTACCATGAGGTGAGATAGAGGTCAAACGTTTGCATATCTTAAAAAAAAATAAGCATTGGACATATACTGCGATAGACCTAAAACCTTGGAAATAGACCTTTCCCCGCAGTGAGAGAACACAAGCAGATAATATAGAAGAGCTGCTATTTTTATTTTAACAGCTGCCCTGACTTTGCAAGGGTGCATTTTTCAGAGGATTTAAAAATAAACTTTCATACAAAGCTTATCCTAATAATTACAAACAACAATAACTATCCGCCAAATCGGTCGATTCTTTCTCATGTGACCATCCTCCATACATGGGGCAATTGATTGTTTTTTTTATATATATCCTTTTATATAATAATATAATTCTTCTGCACGTTTCTCATAAACAGTTCGATTGATTTTGATTATTTTTTTTTGTTTGTTCAGATGGATTCAATGGTTTTAATTATAAAATCAGCAGAAATTCACATGAATTGTTTTAATTCTCAAAACGGCAAAAATTCACAAAAAAATAATTATAATAGAATTGGTAAAGTACTAGGCAAACAGGAAAATGAAGGAGACAATGATTTAGTCAATGCTAGCATTGCAACGGACATTGCCGGATATAGCTAGTAGGTATCTACAATGAATGTCACTTGGCACTGCTAGTACCTACGCAATAAATCGGATTTAATTATTTCACAATTTATTTCAATATGTTAATTACCAGTGTACCGTTCCAATTATTGTTCTAAGCCCGTATAATATCAGAGTTATTAATATGTGAGTTTCGAACAATAATTGGAAGTATTGGAGGGACTTTATATCATAATTGAATATTTATTTTTGTAATTATTACATAATAACTAGTGATACAAGGATATTTTCCCCAATATTGAAATGGGTTACAATACACAGCTTAAGTACTAGTAGTAGACTTAATCACTTGAGTTGTAGGATTGAACTAAGATCATCTCCGTTCGATAAAGGCAGTTTCAATGATGGAAGTTTCAATGTAGGTAATCCCATTATTGTCTCTTGCATTTTCGGTCCCCATTAGACCTGAAAATGCATGAGTACATTCTCTTCGCAGGTGTAGCGTAGTAAGTACTTCGGAAGCAATCCTAGGTCGAAGTTCCGGTATAATCTCCTCAATTTTACGTAGAGCTTTGCGTCACTGGCTAAAACACTCGAGTACCAGCAAAATAGCACTTATAATTGTTATTTTCCAGCGAACTATGAATATTATACACTGCGCTTTCAATAACCAATTTTAATAAGTGAACAAGACCTAATCAGTTTTTTCAAAACAAAACAAACACTTTTACACTCACAGCAATACCTACACTAAGTTCGAAGATTCGGTCATTCATAACCTACGAACTCCCGAGTCACATTGACAGCCGAGTCACACTTAGAACAAGAATTTACGTGTTGGATAATTGGTTGTAATCGTAGATCGGCACTTTACAAATTTATCAAAAAAAAAAAAGACGTGTGGCACTCGGGGACTGCCGCGGTAAAGTTATTGCATAGCATTTTTTATTTTTTAGTTTCATTTTTCTTCACAAAAAGTTTTCAGCTACGTTGGGATGCGAACTCCGTACCGATGCATACGATTCAGTATCCATTACCAATCGGCTACCGTGTCTTTTAAGTTTAACTTCGAAATAAACATATAGGTCTTGACGTTTACTTTAAAAACGTAAACGTCAAGACCTATACTAATACTAATACTATAATAGTGTTCCTAATATTACTATAGATAGTTATAAGTACATGGAGTGTTACAAATTAGTTAAGTTTTTGTCCAAATAAAAAGATTTCATTCATTCATTTCATTCATTTCATTCATCATTCATTCATTATACGCTTATTTCGAAGTTATAATTAGGAGACTCAGTAGCCGATTGGTATCGGATACTGAGTCGAACACAGCGGCACGGAGTGCGCATCTTAACGTGACCGAAAACTTTTTGTGAAGTCGCTAGAGTGGGGGGTGTTAGGTTTTTTCGTTACGGAATTTCTGGATTAGGTCTCCACGCTCAAGGCCCGCGATAGAAGCTATGCAATAGCTTAATATGCAATATATTAAAAAATTTAAAAAAAAAAGTTTATTTATATATTTTTTGTGTTGCATTGTCCATACCCTACCCTCCTGTGGAGTATGGAGCGCTAATTCAAAGTAACCTTGTATACACATTCTATACATTATATATTATTATTTGTTTTTTATAGTCAATATAGAAATTAAACAAAAAAAACTATAATTAGATATAAATATGTACAAAACTTAATCTAATAGTCCGCTACCAGTAGGCAAAGTACCCAAAATGCTGGCAGCATTGCCACGTTGAATGGCAATACTCAATCTCTGATATAGAAATATTTGATGAGAAACAGAGTTTTATGTGATTTTACTTTGATTATTATTTACTATTTTATAATTATTTTTATACTTACTATTATGTATACTTAGTATCATAGTGGTTCTGCGATAGAGTACAACATACATAATTATTTCAGAAATATAATAATGGTCAAATACAAACAATGTCAATCAATAATAATTATTACAAAAACGAATATTTAAAAAAATACTTTGTCGTTATGGATTTTTTTAATGTAACGCCTTATATATTTTTTTTAATAACATTGATGTCTATGTCGAATATTACATATAAATGGATCATAACAAATAAGTTTTTATAATAATGCTAGCTGCGCCTTGCGGTTTTACCCGCGTAAGTCCCGTAGGAAATACGGGATAAAAAGTAGCCTATGTGTGCCAGGGTGTCAGCTACTTCCATACCAAATTTCATCAAAATTGGTCTAACTAGACGTTTGAGCGTGAAGAAGTAACAAACATACTCACAAACTTTATTAACCTTTATAATATTAGTGTGATATTACTGTTGATTATACCGTTCACAAAAAAACATAATTAAACGCAAGCAAAGCTTAAAAAATACGTCTTCACCGCTTTATCTTCGGAACCTTGATCATATTAAATGTATTAAACACGCATTATCGACGATAACTCAAAAACTGTTTTTGCTCGATAATGATAACGGCAACAGGTAAACCCTTGCAAAATTCACAGAATATTTAGTTATATATTCACTTTAAAATAAATAATTAAACTATACCCATACAACAAACACGATTTTTTGCCGTTTTTATAAATAATGGAACGGAACCCTTCGTGCGCGAGTCCGAATCGCAATTGGCCGGAATTGATTTCGCGAAGTGCATACGTGAATAGATATAGTAATATAGATAGATAGAAGTAGTAATAGAAATTTAGATATTGGCATTAAGAGGCCTGCGGAGGTTGATTTGCCCATACAATCGTAATACCGCAATTATTTATAATTCAAGCATATAACCACCATACTGTGCTGTTATTCAGATTAAAAACATATTAAATCTAGGTTCCTGGATAGTTTTATTCCAAAAAAAATACCTAAAACGATATATAAACCATTTGATTTTCACACATTATTACGACGTAAATGTCGCATCTTTAACTTATTCGTTTTGTATTAAAAACTAACACATTTCTTCTTTCATTACAACACGAAAATTAGATTATCATTTCAAGGTACTATTAATGCAAAAAACAATGGCTAAACATTACATTTTCATGCATAATTTTTGGTATTATGGCACCTATCATAATTTCTCCGGTCGGTAGTGCTATCGCATCATCGCATCAAACATGGGCACAGTTTGCTAGTTAAACAGAGACAGCCTATAGATCGTTCCACAGACTCCCCGGCCTCTTAAGATTTGAGCAGGTCTAAATTTTAATGACCTCGACTTTTAAACTCACTACATTGCTCATTAGAATTTATTTGACTTGATTTTTGGAGTCTGAATTTTAATATTTTTTTTATTAACTTTTTTATTGCACCTGTTTTTATTGTATATTACTAAAAAACTCTAGACAGAATATGCATGAAACTAAAATATAGGTTAAGTATATTTTTTTATAATCTTTATAGCTGTAGAAATACATCGTTAATATTGTTTTCTTATATAACTGCTTTTTAATAAGGAATTTTAATTAATAAAAAGTGATGCAAATGCATTAGAAATACATTCAAAATAGCAAAACACGCTGCTGGCTTAACTGATTCGTGACGTTATTTCACACATTTTTTTGTCCTTTTTTTTTAATATTGGCTTCGCAATCTTGCCAGTGTCAAGTAATAATATATTCCAAGTGTTTTTACATAAGTCCTAGTCACAAGTCACAGTAAAAGTCAAGTAAAAGAGTCAAGGTCCTATCATAGCTAAGTCATGCCCTAGTAAAGTGGTAAAAACTTTACTAGAATTGATGTTGTCGTTTTGGGACGAAGGCGAAAATCACGTTTTTCAATATTGTATGATTTACCTACACATATGCACGTTTGCTAAATAATAACGGTTAATAATCCACCATTATTATTACACATTAACAATCGGAGAATCACAGGTTTTGAAATTTATACAAAACAACAACGCAATTTTTTCACTTTCGCGGCAAAAACTCCCAAATTGATGTCAATGATAGGTCAACTTTCTTTGAGGGCAGCTGGGGGTCAACTTTTCTTGACAGTGGTTGGATTGTGGACGTCACAGCTAAAACGTCAAAATGGCCGCGTTTAAAATTCGTATGCGATCGCATCTACAAATAATTCTTTTTAAGAAGTAGCCTATGTGCCTGAACAGTATAATCTGGGTGTCTTCAAGTCTAGAGTGAATAGGTACCTTCTAGGCAAGCAAGTTCCATCTTTGGCCGCATCGTCACTTTCCATCAGGTGAGATAGCGGTCAAATACTTGCCTATCTAGTATAAAAAAAAAACCCGATAATCCTGAATATTGTCCTAAGTCACAAGTGAATAGGCATCTTCTAGACAAACATGCATCCACAGCATCGTCGCTTATCATCAGGTGAGATAGCGGTCAAACGTTTGACTATTGAATTTAAAAAAAGTAGCAGCATATTGATCACGCGTCGTTTTAGACTCCGAGTTTAAAGCGATATATCACTTAAAATCTTACAATATGCACGAGAAATTGTGACCCTTATCACAATACAGATCATAAATAAGATAAAGAAAATTGGTAATAAATAATATCCCTATTGGGAATTGTCAAACTTTTCTTCCTACCGAGCTCCGCATATGAGTTTGTTCAGTTTGTTGCCCGGGTATCTTCGATGATATGGATAACCTATACAATCTGTAACAAAAAGCTGTAGTAATTACTTGGTGGTATGTAGTAGCGATGGGCGATTGTTACAGAAAAATCAATCGACTGATTCGAAACTTGTGCTATTGCGCATTCGATTGTCGATTCAGTAGTTCCTCATCATGATTATTCGAATAACAATCGACAAAATACTAACTGTACGCACTGTACCAATCTTGTATCTAAGCTGTAGCGCATAGCGCACGCCCGCCGCACCATCTTTTGTAATTATGTACTTATTTAGTAGTACGTACGAATATAGTAATAAGTGTGTCGAGTCATTGTTGCCCGCCGCACACTGTTAGTTGATAATAATCGACTAACATCGATTGTTATCGACTGTTATCGACTGAACCGAACAATCAACTAATTTCATTAGTTTTAGTAATAATCGCCCATCGCCACTGTGTGTGTGTATCGTGCTAGGAGTCGTCTGACAGAGAACGAAAGTCGAAATCGGAGAAAAATTTTCCATACAAAAATTTTAATTTATATTTTCAAATATTTTTGACAACCCTACGGTTATATCTATTGCGCGTGACCTTGACCTTTGTTATGGTCACCACTGCCAGACATCTTGGTCAAAAGACTATTTAGTTTAAAACGGTAGCTGATAAAACAGATGGTACGGCTAATGCAAATTATAGCGTAGCAAACAAAGAATATTATTTAACTAAAATTAATTTTCAATACGTAATATTGACCGCGTACATGTTATTGTATGAACTGCCCGCTGGCGTAGTTAGCTATATGTCTGCCCTCTATCCTGAGGGTGCTGGTTTCGATTCCTGATAGGAATGGATGCCCCCTTAATGTTATAACATATATTATTTTAATGATCTTTGTTGGCTTTGGGCCACAGCTTTACATATAAGAGAATTTGAATTTATTCACTTCAATAGTTTATATACTAAACGCCTCTGACAGATGGACGGGCGGAAGAACGGACGGACCGAGTGCTGAACCACCCTAGTAATTTTACAGATCTCGCTTCGTATGATTTATTTTGTCAATCCAGTTTCAAATAATTTATTCTCTTCAAGAAATTTGACTTAATAAATAAGTTATCGCATTTAATTATAAAAGGACGTGAGAAAATATCTGATTCCCTTTTGAAAGTACAAAATCCTGTAAATATTTGAAAACCCAAATAGCAGTATAAAAATATGGAAATTACTTCCTATACCTGATAAAATCTTGTTTCATCTCCGTCGTCAATTCAGGCGTCGATTGCTTACCAACCTCGCCTGCATATCAACAGAGAGAAAGTGGTTATACGAACATTTATCCGATTCAAACTTCTCTTTTTTCATACATTGAGTTTTTTTTACATGTTATTAGATAAAAAGAAAGGCTTCTTATGAAGCAATGAAATTTACGGTTATGGTATAAAAGCTCTATAAATTTACAAAACAAACGAGATCTAAAAAAACAATTAACGCTTGATAACACGTATCGGTGCACCACTAACGAGGGGCGGCGCTGGGCCGCCCGCCCTGCCAGTCCGCCCAGCCGGATATAAAAGCGCGCGGGAAAGCTCCAGCCACACAACACAACCACCGCTGACACCGGCCGCTGCTTCCAACAACTAAACAGGTTGGTGCCTATTTTATATATTTTTTTTTTATTATTTGAACAATCTAGTGCGTATATTTAAATCTAATGAATATTAGTGACATTTTTGAAATTTTTGCAGTCAAACTTCTCGAATGTAAGATTCAAAACTTTGCATTGTAAATATTTGTGGAGTTTTATCATAGTTTTTAGTGACATTTTATCGCCTAAGTTTAATCGAATTCATTAATTTATAGTGTGTTACGAAATTTCTTTCCAATTTTGTGCTATAATTTAAATAAATAAATAATCTATACTATCGACATCATAATATCATAATCAGCACATCACGATATCTTTTCGGAAGTCATAACTAAAATTAATCATTTTATAGGTCCCTGACAATTTTATATAGTTAAGATGGTTCCCAGATCAGTAAGTCATGCTTCAATAGCGTGGCTACTCCTTATCTAAATAATCTTACTAAAATCTAACAACCGGTATATTTACCATATATTTACAACTTAAAAATAAGGCTACTTTTTTAATTGGAATATTTCTCGAAGATTAATGTAGCTTAACAAGAAAGTAGAGCATTAGTTTTATGGATGCCAATATTCACTGGACGTGTACGGATCTCACTTTAGTTTATGACATTCTTGTTAAATACTAGTTCTTTAAGTTTTTCTCGTGAATTGCTTACATAATGAGGTTTTTTAATATATAGTTGTTACTGATTTGTTAAACGGGTGGATCAAAAACAACCTATATTGTAAGCTTTTGTCTAGATCTTATCAACCGTTTCTCAATTTTAATTCGACAGTATTTCATTTTTTGTGTCTTTCTTGTATTCCGCCAATTATGGATCGATTTGATGTATTTTTGTTTGGTAGATTATACTTCAGAGGTAGTCCCATATAAATTTTATCGAAATCGGTCAAGCCAAAACCTAAATATAAGCGTTGAAGTCGGTTTTTTTAGGCTTGCGTTTATATTATTTTATCTCAACATGTTTGTTCGAATATGTTTTACCCCTTTGGGTGATTTGTCTGTTAGTATAATGATTTACTCAGTTATGCTATACATATGAATTACCGAACAACATATCCTACATTATGTACTGTTTAACCTATAATTCTTTTTTTTTATTATTTAATTCGTACAATAATTTAATAACAAGATAAGATTAGAAAAGGGGATTAAAACAAACAGTACTAAAAAAAGAATAACGGATAGTTAAAAATAATGAATCGGATAGTTTTACTATTTAATTCATTTTATGATTATTTTCTTGAACAAGAAAAGGACCGACTACCGATAACCTATAAGATAGCTCTAGGAAAATATTCGTTACAAACTGATAAATACATTTCGTTATTTGCTTGAACATGGATAGATATAAGTAGCTACGGGAGTAGTAATAATTTAAAAGCAACCAAAGGCTAATAAAAACAATTTCACCGCTTATATTTGGTTTTGGCTTGATAGATTTCGATAAAATTTATATGGGACTTTTATGAGGGCCCTTATATGGGACTTTCTGATCTATAATCTACTAAGCAAAAAAAACATCAAATTCGATTCCTAATCGACAGAATTATCGCGTAACATACATACAAAAAAAACCAGTCGAAATGAGAACCTCCTTTTTTGAAGTCGTTTGAAAATAGTGCTCCGTATTCCGACATTGCGGCATAAAAATAAAACATTCATGGTGACCACAGATCACATATACTTGACATAACAAGCTCTATACTTAAAAGCATAATTTTTGGTAAAAAATGGCCCAAACAGAAAATAATGAGTTATTTCATCTAGTCCTACTAATAGTCCAATGATCTAACAGCTACTTGGACGTTATTGTTCCAATTTGTTATACTGAATAGTCAAACAGTAAGCTACTTTTACTAACTTTTTTTTATTTAACTTAGAATCTGTCTCTCTTCTATAAATACTTAATACGAGATGCGATTTCTATAATTCTCTATCTATAATTAGATCGAAATAGCTCCAATTCAAAGGAACGCCATGATTGCTTGCACGTGTAATATTTTCCATAACCTCCTTTTTGAGGATCCGATTCCATGAGTATAAATTTGTTATTTGTTTAGGTACTTTCTCATGGATGTTTTGCCTTATTAAGTAGGTGTTTTGGGAATTATGAACCCGAATGATTAATATAAGAGAAGAAAGATGGAACTCTAAGAATTTGATTGCAGTTTATATAAACTAGTGAAATTAGAAAAGAAAAAACATCGCTTGAGATTAGAATTCAAATTTTTTACAAGCTTTTATTTAGTTTCACCTGTCCCGTTGTCTATCTGTCGTGCCGATCTTTAAATAAATCTTGCAAGCTGTTACACTTTCCGATGTTCGATTTTACCTAATCGTTTCAAACTCTAAGTACGGACCTATATTTCCTAAAACGAATCTAAAATTATATACATCTTTACAGCAAAGACCCAAGTTACCGAGCTTATAGGTAACTCAAGTGCTCAAGCCTACCACCAGTGGGTAGCGTTCCCATCTTGCTGGCGGCATTCGTATCACGAATCGACACAATGACTTTATTTTCTCTAAAATATAAACGGCACATATTTCTTCTTTATCATTATTTGCATAAAAAGCTATCAAACAAAATCTGAATTCCAAAAACTTATCTTAGCATCAAAAGTACGTATAAATCTTTGCACCACAGATAGAACTTTATACACATATTATAAAAAAGATCGTGATAAACCTGTCAGTATCAGTAGTAGGTATTTGAATTATGTATTTTGGTAAATGAAAAATAATGTACAGACGCGTACAAAGGGTATATAGGTACGCGCCACGATAGATGAGACTTGACAAACCACGTAGTTTGACTTGGTTTCGTATAAAATATTGTTATTTTTTAAATATATTATTGCTAATTTGCTATACACCTAATTCTGAATGTCATCTAAAATGCCTGAATAGATATACACATTATGGATAGCTATTTCGTCCCAACTACTGTAGCTCGTCAAGTCTCATCTTTAGTGGCGCGTATTATACTCAATATTAGCTTTTTTAAAATAATTTTAAAGTTGAGAACTGAATAAAATTTATGTGATTACTATACCAAATAAAACTAAAAAAAACATGTAAATTGGACCTGAAATTTAAAGTATAATGGTGAATTATATATATTTATATAAAACTCAACTATAATAAAAACGGCTAAAGAGCTCCCTACAAACCACCGAGAAAAGTTTTTACTCAAGTGCTATACTTTTACCTAAGACCTACTAGTGTTATTGAAATAAATTTCAATAAGGAACTGACTTTCGATATTGTAAATAAAGTATTTAAGTCACAGAAAATATCTTAATGAAAACTGATATTACCCACCATTATTATTTAAAACAAGAAAAATTAAATAAATGTACGTTTTTAAGCCCGTAAAAACGGATTATTTACGGATACAGAACCTCCACATTTTTCATGTCAGTTAAAAATACAGCAGCTTTCCTTAATTCTTGTTTGTAACAGCTTATAGGATAAGACAAGTTTCAAGTCACGTTTTCAACTTGCCTAATATGAGTTGTCTTGTTATTTTTGCAATACAAAGTGACTAAAGATGGCTGGCGCGCCTTAAACGATCTGTAAGTTATAGCCAATTACTTATTTTGTGACAGTACGTGGTTAGGCATCCGTATTATTAAAAAAAAACAGGGTTTGTTGTAAAGACACACGATAGATGTGAAACTTTTGTAATACAGGGAAACATTTTAATTATTCTCACAGTGTTTAGCCCCACTACTTTCCGTTACACAAAAAGGTTGCGGATCAAAATGTTAAAGCCGTTATAATGAGTATAACAAAATACATACAGTTATTTGTACATGTTATTAGTACGGTAGCTACAACCCTACTATTATAAATGTAAATGAATGTAATGTCAGTTGAACAGATTTGGATCAAATTTAGTTTAGACTTGGAGGACTTAAAACTTAAATGCTATCACACTCATAGCTTCACACTATTCGTTCGTTTTTTACTTCCACTTGCCTTCTATGGCGTGGTGGGTGTAGGCCTTAGTCCTATGCCTGTTGCCTTGGCTGGGCTCTAGGTGCAGCTACACCCAGGGTGCAGTTCTGAGCGCGCTATGCGGATTCTGTGGAGGTCGTTATGAGTGGCCCTTTCTGGGCCTGACTGAGGGTTGTTAGTAAGAGTCTCAGTCTTTAGTATGTACTAGTTTCGTTGTATATACATACATTATTTACCTTACTTAATATTATAAATGCGACTGTTTGTGTGGGTGTGTGTATGTTTGTTGCCACGTATCTCCGAAACGAATAAATAGATTTTGATGAATATTAATAAATCGATAGTTTAGGTTTCTGAATAACACGCCTATGTGTTATTGGTAACAAACATACACAGAAATTATAAAACATTAAAAATAATTAACGCGAGTGAAGCCGCAGGGCACCGCTAGTATTATTGTAACGTTTTAGAATTTCTTATCTATACTACAGATCCGTGTATTAAGTAGATAATGGTAGTAGACGTATAAAACATCAATTTAATTGTATGTCAAATGTTATATTATTCAATTAACAAACAAAACAAACGCTTTCACACAAGTTCAAAAGTTTGTGCTGAAAACATTCAGATCACACACACAATAACACCCAAAACTAGAAACACATGTCCCTTGGGATGAATATTGTTCTTCACACGGGAATCGAACCCAGGACTTCCGGCACAGAGTAGAGACCGGCACTCAGCGCCAACTGGGTCGTCGTAGCATTAAAAAAAAACAATCTTTTATTCTTTAATGCTCTTAGTCCGATTTAGTTAAACGAGCATTAGTTGAAAGAGCCACTGGAGATTCAAGACGAGCATTGCCAAGAAAGGTTGACATTAGGTAGGGCTTGACTTAAGTTCCTAGGTACACTAGATAGGTCAGAGGGCGTCTACACGGTTTCGCCATCTCGTTCGGTTTTGAGTTTTAACTTCGCTCCATGACTTCCCAAGAATCTCTGCTTCTGTTATGCCGTCAGCTCTGTTTAGGACGACTAAATTTTCGCTTTCTTTGGGGATTTCAGGGCACCTGACAAAAACTTATGCCAAATGAACAACATGAGTTCGCGAGCGAGCCCATTTTTTACTCCTATTCTACCTCTAGATATAATATATGATATGCAGATCCCACTTAGTGTGATATTTTTTTCTTTTAATTTTGGCTTTGCAATCTTGTGCATTTACCCAGCAATAATATATTTCAAGTGTATTTCATATTAATAGTCCTAGTTACACTCAAAGTAAAGTAAAAGAGTCAAGGTCCAGTCATAATCAAGTCATGTCCTAGTAAAGTGGTAAAAACTTTACTAGAACTTCTATTGGAGTTTTGGAGCGAAGGCAAAAATCACGTTTCTCAATCTTGCATGATTTGCCCACACTTATGCACGTTTACTATGTATTAACGGTTTATAATCCACCATACTTACACATGAACACTTGAAGAATCACAGGTTCTGGAAAATTGTACAAAATCAACACCGCTGTTTTTGCAGCTTCGCGGCAAAACTCCACGTAGTGTGATTAGCGAAGGAGTTATCAATCCTTACCTTATAATTGGTACGTACCTACATCTTCACGTAGCTACGAGTAGTTGATAGTATTTGATTATTGTTAGAGCGCGTTGAAATCTTTATAACTAAATCTGTGTCACTGTATGTGCGTCCCAGTATCATTCGATTAAATTCTATATCGGGAACTTCAACACTCGCAATATCGAGAATTAATATGATTTTACTGAACTTTATTGAAAGCCGTTTATTGCGAGATATCAGAGATATGTGATATTAAATTATTTATAGCAGAGCGTGTAACTTGATTGAATATTGTGAATTGTGAACCTAATAAAAAAGGTTCCCCTGCAAGGCTAGTTGTAATGGTGTAATAAGAATTTATTTTTGTTATTTCATGTTTAAAGATTGTATTAAAAGACACAAGTGCGGTATTGAAATTTTTCGGTTGGGCATTTGCTTTTTTTTATATAAAATACCCACGAATTCGTCGCATAGGTACTTAAGGACTATTGGAATTTTGCATTATGATTGAAATTGTTGAAAATGGTGTTCTACGGGGAACGAAAGTAGGACATTTTGACAGTAGAGAAAGCGAAAACCCACTGAGTCATCAGCTTTTTCGTTTTAATCATGGGTATTATTAAAAAGATGTCATAGGTATTATATTTTTGTTTATCTATTAGCAGGTTCAATCAGAAGAATGCGTGGACTCAGTGGTGCGCTGGTAGTGGCAGCAGCCACTCTCCTTATCTGCTGCAATGCAGATTCTCATGGGGTACGTATCACACTAATCACACTATCACACTAATATTATAAAGGTTTTGTAAGTGTGTTCGTATGTTTGTAACTTCTTCATGCTCAAGCGGCTGGACCAGTTTTGATGAAATTTGTTATGGAGGATTAACACATAGGCTACGTTTTAATCACGGAATTCCAGCGGATACGAGACTTATGAGGTTAAACCACGGGGCGTAGCCAACTGGTGTATCGTTTTGATTTTATTGATAAAGTTCAAAGTTAGTTGCAACTTTAATATTAGCGTGTAACAGTTTGAGTACTTCGTGTATTTCTCCTACCTTTTATATGATATTGTCTGTTTTTTAATACTTAATCTAATTAAGAATAATAAACTTATCATTGAGTAAAATATAAAAATAGCATAGACATTCACTGTAATTTTTATTCTTCAAAACCTAAATTGCTATTTAAGTGTATCCATAAATATATACAAAACAGTTACATCGATATAAAATAACTATAATTTTATAGAAAAGTCTCATAATTCCTTTTACAACCACGTAATACGAGTCCAATTTCGACTAATAAAATTACTTATAACGGAAATTTAGTTGATTTGGTTGGAAACGTATTTTAAAGTAACGACGCTGACAGAATTTTAACAACACAAAATAATAAGAACAAGGCCGCGACATAATAACATTTTAAGCTACCAATCAGGGAGTTATCGTTGGGGCTCGAAAGTAAATTTCGTGTAAAATAATGTTGTTAAAATGAAATCACTGTTAAGTCCTAGGCTTAACTCTTCCAGATGGTACAAGGTACAAATTTTAAGTACACAAAGATGAAACTAACCCATAGTTGAAACTTCAAAGTAATTTTGTAAGGAAACAACCCTAAGGTGGCAAGTTTAGACAGAGCTTTATTCTATATACAATTTTAACAGACTACGGCAATTACATAAACATAAAGAACATAAACGCTTTTACACTCACAGCCTCACGCATTCCCGGAAACATTCCCATCACACACTCTTTCAGGTTCTGGCAGCAACACAAATTTCTCTTTCGGAAAAAACTTAAGTTCCCACCAGGAGTCGAACCCGATGCCCGCTGGTTAAAGACAGACGCACTACCAATTAAGCCAACAGATAGTTAAACGTACTGCTGAGGAACTTTTACAGAGTCTTTATTATGCTAGATAGTGAGGTAGTACTCAAATGCTTGCCGCATTTGACCACTACCTCACTTGATGATGTGATCTACTGTGTACTCAACACACTACTGGTAGTTATTGACCACCAACAGTTGTGTGTAAACATTACTATATTTCTGTAGATAGGGTAATAATGTTACCATTGTCATTACGGGGTATAAAGAGAAAATTAAGGACTGCAGCAGTTCAAGATTCAAGTTAGCACTGAACTGTTGAGGGCAGCTGAGGCGTTTTTGCGACATCACGCAAGCTTGCCTGATGTCGCAAAATAAAACTTTATTATTATAATAAAACATCTTTTTCATTACTTACCGAGTTGTAGACCTCTCATTTTCAAATTTTAAGACTACCAAAGCAGTTTTAAATTAAAATTCACAAAGAAAAGATCTGTACGAGCATAATTACGGGATGAAATGAACATGCATAATATCTGCATGATAAAGGTCGAGCTACAAAATGCTTATAATTTGACTTAATTTGTTCGTTTAAAAATCCAATTTCTCAAACTAAATATCAAGGTAAGAATATGTCCACTGATGATAAACTTTCATATCATTTATTTCGAACATTTGAGATAATTCGAATTCAAATGGATCGAATATTGACTGATTGAATATTTGAGATAGAAATTTTGTTCAGTGCAACACAGCATATTAAAAAAATACCCTTTTAACGATATAAAATACGATAGGGTTTCCCACCCGGTGACGTTGTAGAGACTTAACACAGACAGCAGCATGTAGTCCGTTCTAAAAAAATGGATATAGGATTTAATACATAAGTATATAAAGTAAATCTTCTACGAAACTAAACAAAACTTAAATAACCTGTATTTCTAACGACTTCTTCTACGTGATAAGCTACTTAGCTACGTAGCTGATCTAGTCAAAATACTCTACGGAGCGGCTTAGCTACGTCGTAGAGTATTCGTAGCTTTTTAAGCGGTTAGCTTTGCAGCGGTTTCTATAGATGATAGAAGGTGGCTGGCTAGCTTATTTTCTCAACAAAACATCCATTATATAAAGGTTGCCTTGTTAAGTACCATGTTACTAGAGAATTTCATACCTACAAATATTGTAGAAGACTCGATAACGTGTAAGAAAACTCCTAACAAGGGAACGAGCCCCTCCCCTTGTTAAGAGTTTTCTTACACGCTTTCGAGTCTTTTTCAATAATAATTATGTATAAAATTCCAGATAAAATATTTTAAATTTAGAATTTCTTTTTAATTTCTCAGGAATCGGACGGAAGCGCCGCGGACCCCAAACGATTCAGCTTCGTCGGTGAGTAATCTACAACGCAAATTACTGGCACTACTTACATATTTTACACAATGTTCATTGTTTTTGTGTTGTTACTATGTACACCTCCGCACACACAGTGTTGGCAATGATCTAAGTATGTATCCCTGGCACTTTTTATATTTTTAATTACAAGGTTGCCTCTGGTAATGGCTGGATGTTCATTTGAACTAAACTTAGTTATAATTTATCAAACGTATTTTTTTTCTATAGTATTTGGCGTACAATCCATAGACCAATAATTAATAATTATTACTTTACAATCAAGCGCATATCGTGTGAATACTATGACTGTAATGTACACAGTGGTCATACTATAATAATGCAGAACATATTCAGATGTTACCAGTAGCACTAAAACTACAAAACCATCACTTTTACATTAACCACGTCGTTTTTCACGTCCAATTCTAATTTAAAAGTTTGTACTCTCGCACTAACCTACCCCTGTATATACTCGAATGTTACACGACACCTGTCCAGCACTGTAATTTGTTTATTTTACACTTCACGAATGGTGAGAGAACTAAACAACGCACTTTTAAATGTTTTCCACACAGTGTTTCAGCACGACGATTTATCACATTTTGTGCACTGTGTATTCGTGTTCACTCGTGTTTCTGTCCACACTCGGTAAGTAACACTTCCTTTTATTGTGCACTCTATTATACTGTGTGATACGAAATTCTGATTACTGGAAATTGTTACAGATTACAAACAAGTGGAAGATTTTGAAAATATCATTCGATTCCTGCAAGATTATGAGAGCAGAATTCAAGCACGTAACAGCTTAAACGGGCTAGGAGGCAGTTCTCTGCTCGGTAGGAATATCAACACAGGAAACCTTGGAAGGAATACCGGTGGGCTAGGAGGAACTTCTCTTATCGGCAGAAGCACTGGCAACTTGGGAGGTACTAGCCTCCTAGGGAGAAACCTTAATGGGATCGGCGGGTCTACCCTCCTCGGCAGAGATGCTGAAACTGACAGGAGACAATACGCCAGGTTCATCGATTCCCTCGGAGGCGGCAACTTTGTTCGTAACCTGGACTCTATTGGCGGAGGCAATTTTGTAAGAAACCTGGACTCCATCGGCGGAAATAACATGATCAAGAAGAATCTCGACCAGCTCGGTGGACCCAATCTGGTCAAGAAAAACTTGGACTCTTTGGGAGGCGGTAATTTCGTTCGGAACTTGGACTCCCTGGGCGGTGGTAACTTTGTCCGCCAATTAGATCCCCTCGGAGGAAACAACTTTGTTTAAATGAAATACTAATCATCATTTATTATATTACTATCCCTTAAAATATCCTTTCCACATACAACGTATGAAATGTGATATCTCCCTAAGGTACCAACTAATTTTTATTTACTACATAACTTCAATGTTATCTGTGTTAAAAGTTTCTTAATAAAGGCGTAGCAATTTCATGCTTGTGTTTTCTGTTAACCTTTTATTGTGAAGCCGCGAACATTATTACAAAACTTTACTGACTTCAATAGATTTTTAATAATAAGTGCCAAGGTTAATTTTCCACATACATTACTAATGTTCAGGTAAGTTTAACGTAGAAGTAGTATTACCGATGACTTATTGTAACTAATGCGATGTACACAATTTGATGATATTTTAGGACACAAGAACAGATTGCTGCATCCGTTTTTCGAACCGAATTTTCTGCCAGAAGAAGTGAACCTGCTCAAAGCGCTTGAATACATTTCCAGGTAAAGTGTATCCGTCATTCATTCATTTAATTCATTGAAGTAAAGCGTCTTTCTTATACTCAAAACAATTTCGTTTAATTCCACTTGAGCCCTCTATAATTAAATACACTTATTTTTTAGTTTATGAGTTTATGTCCTTTAGAGTCGTCATATTAATTTTAATGTGCAGTCATATAGCCTTTAATCGGCGCATGTTCAAGACGCTTCCAACGATTAATATTTGTCATTTTATAAGTAGTTTAGAAGTTATGAGGAAACAAATTAACATACACACATGCCGGTCAAAATGATCCTCATTTTCTTTCACCGTAGTATTTTTTATCATTATTCATTTGGGGAGTTCTATGCACGAGGCAATTTTATGTGCAATGTATTTTAATGTTCGATTATTCTTTAGGCGACAGAACAAATTGCCGATGTCTCCCAAGTCGAGCGGTAACTACCCGAAGGATTACTACGAGAAGCGCGGCCCAGCTAATAACTTTGATGAAATTGACAGGTGATACATAACATTACTAGTTTATTGTTAGTCGTAAGATAACAGTCGTTAAGCAATGCCGGATGCCTGCAGGTGGTCTGAAAAATCATTACACCAGGAATGCCCATTAATCCATACAACAAATAAAACAAACGTATTCACATTCACAGCCCCACACAAAGTTAAAAGACATACCGATCACACAAAATCACACCCAGAACCAGCAGCACAAATATTTCTTGGGAAGGAAAATTGAACTTCTGCCGGGAAAAGAACCCAAGACCCGCGACTTTTTTGGTCACTACTTTATAGAGTATCATGGACGGCATTTGTTTTTTTATAAATAAAACTTAGTCTGTGGCATCCGGAGAGATGAGACAAAATCAACGATATGTTACAATTATTTTCATAATTTGACCCTTTGAGGAAACAAATTAACTAACATCAATACATGTGGGCTAAAACCATAACCCTCCTTTTTGTCTTGCCGTATTCAGATAAAAATAGGTAAATGTAATAACAACATACAGAGCCATCAGCGGTAAAGCTTTGCTTAATCTTCAACCTTTCCTTATACTCTGGTGAATATGCTTTTGATTGAAAGTTATACCTACACGCTTTATTAAGCTTTCTTCATCACAGTCAAAGTATTTACAAATTCTTCAAGTTGCGTCGGCTGAATGGATTTTATGAAATTATTATTTGAACTCGATATAATTTACTATTCTGGTCAATGTGGGCTAAGTCATGGAGGACAATAAGCACAAAAATAATATTAGGTAAACAATAGATAAATAAGTACCAAGATCTATGTGATCTATTCAAGTACCTGTCTTACTAATAAAGGAGACAAAACAAACCGAAACGAGGTAATACTCGAACAATGTACCTCTTGTATCATTGATATTTCATTAAAGCTCTGTCATTGTATAGTTTGTTTAATTAAACTGAAAGGATCTTCTGGTAATTGGGTTTGTATTTGCGATTAATTCATATTTTTTAGATTGTAATATTGATTAATTGACATAATTAACAAAATGTCCGAGATAAAATGTAATCTAACTGCTGCAATATTATTACACGAGTTGTAGTACTCGTGTAATCTAAAAGTTCGTCTCTAAAACTCGTCTTATTGTTTATGCCCGCTCTGAAACATTGTGTCACACCGGATTTTTTTGTTGATTTACATTGTTTCACATTGATACTCATCAATGTAACAGACATATCGATATCACCGATGATAAAGAATATCCAATATATATAAAGTCTATATATCAAAAAGTATTTTTTACAAACTTGTTTAACTCTCTTGACCACATCATCAGTTACCAAAAGGTCGATAATATACTAGCTAATCATAAGTAGAAAATTACGCGTGACAAAGCAAGCATCAATTTTCGTAGATGATTATGAAATTTTGTTACTTAAACGTCAACGAAATTCATGTTTAATAAAAAAATTGTCAGTGAAAAAGTGAAAATACATTCCTGTTTCGTAACTAATTACTAAAATCATTTACCAAAACGGACTAAACCATCAAGATAATATAAAACAACAACAAAATAAAGCTCCTGTAGCGTCACATATCACGATCTACTGTCCCATTGATTTGGTATGTATACTGTGATTTAGATGTTTTTTCGTTTTACATAATTACCAAATTCAATTAGGCCTCATCAATTGTCTGGTCGAATTAATTAGTACCAATCGCAAGGATCGTAAAACCACATCCCCTTATGTCAGGTAGACAGGCGAAATGAGATCACACTCCTATTTATAATTAAAGCTTGATGTACGAGTAGGTACTACATATCTACTTACTTGCACAGGTTTTTTGCGGAAAAATATTTTGTCTGGAAACCGTTTATCAATATACTTATTCGGCACGTAAGGCAAAATATGAGCACAGACACCGACAATTTACGATTAGTAATTGAGGAGTTATTTCGACCTCCATTCGGCTTCATTATCAGACCATCTCCTATACTGTATAATTGCATTGTCAATGAGGTTTAAAGGTATGTCTAGATCATTTGGATTTTCCCAAGCTATGCTTAATTCTAGTCAACTTGTTTAAACAAGTTTTATTTCAAAACCTTGATGATTGTCTGTCAAATTGACGATTTTTAATCAATTTCAAATTCTCGATAAATAGGAATACACTCATATCAATCTGCATAAAAATACAATTTTGACGAGTATGTAAAAGAGGTCAGATTTAATTATTTTTTATCGATTTATTTTTCTTTAATGTCTCAAAAACAGTATAAAGTTGACTATTTAGCTATAAATGAACTAATCTAAAAAAGTTTCCGTAAGTTTGAGAAACTAATACATAAACTGATTATCTTACAATTGAGACCGTTCAATGAAACTCGTGCAATCCAAATTTCGAGGATGTATGATTCACATAATCGTACATTCTCAACACTTAGATCACACGAGTCACTTTAATCGTCGTGGAACCGTTCCTCTGATAGTTTATAATTGAAAACTCTCTTCAAGATGTTTTGCCTCTGGCCATTACCGCAACCATGATTAGGGATGAGCCAATTAATGGTTCTCAGATGCCTTACAAAGTTATTCAAGTTTCCTTGGAGTCGAGTTAGCCTCACCCTTCGTAGCGAGCACTTCATAAATGCCAGTTAGAGGTATAACTTCTAGTAAAATCTATTCTTGTAAAGTTGAACCGCACTGGAAAGTTTTCTTCCTTCAGCCCAGCGCAACCGTCTTTTAGTTAGGTTACTGTTCTTAAAGATGCCGTAATTAATTTAGCCGTGAAGAGGAAAATACGGTTGTTATAAAACTTGCATTTATTAACCTTAAACTGAACATCATGCTTTAGTGAGATTACGCGTACATTTGAAGTAGGTGTATCCGACAATCGCACTATTCGTTAGAAATTAAAAAAAACTTTCAAAACAGTTAAAATGTGCAGTTTTTAGTATTCCGAGAAATAAAATATATAGTTTTGAAAAAAAATTTCAAATAAAAATGTCGAATATTTACCTTAAACTCTTATTTTAAACATCACAAACATTGAAGACTAACATTTATAGACGCGGGGTTTTTTATTTGACTTTACTTTTACTTTTGGATTGCTGGTTTTAGAGACCACTGTTAATTAAAGGAATCTTTGAAAGATATAAATAAAAACTATTGTAAAATCAAAGAGCCCTTCAAAAATCAAAGAGCCCTTCAAAAATAAACATATGGCAGAACGATGATGTGTTAAATGTACTACGACTGTTTCTATGATCTCGCTACAAGTGCTACGCACCCATAAACAATTATCGAAAGTGCTACGTATAGCTACGAACTAGCTACGCGCATTATAAAACAGTAGTAGCATTAATAATACGAATTATTTGAGTTCGTGATTCTGATCATTTTGTAATTTTCTGTAAAAGTTATCTTAAAAGTATTTTAATACAGTATATCTCAGTTAAGATTCTGCTTATGCAATCGTTCCTTTAAGGAAACAAGTAAATGTTGCAAAATTTATGTAGTTACTACAGTATTGAAATGCGCTTCATTAATAACATGCTATTAATTTGCTTCAGTTGAATAAGTAACAAACAAACTTTATATACATGGAAACAAAACACTACTCCAGGGAAGTCAGTCAAATCAATTCAAATCCTACTTTTAGTTAATGTCGTATGTATATATTACAAATATGTTATATGTCAATGCTATAATTCTATAATACCATCGAGCTGATCTATTGATAGAGCCAGGAGGAAGTTAGTCGAAGTCTATGCTCTTCAATGACTACTAATAAACTTCTCAAGTTTTGGCATTTATCTCTGGTATCTCTGGTATCTTCTGGAAGAAGAAGAAGAAGAAGCCAAAGCTTCTTCTTCTTCTTCTTCTTAGTTATGGCTTCGCAATCTTGTGAATTTAGCCAGTGTCAAGTGATAATATAATATTTCAAGTGTATTTCATATTATAAGTCCTACTCACAAGTCACAGTCAAAGTCAAGTAAAAGAGTCGAGGTCCAGTCATAGCAAAGTCATGCCCTAGTAAAGTGGTGGAAACTTTACTAGAACTTCTATTGGAGTTTTGGAGCGAAGGCGAAAATCACGTTTTTCAACTTTGTATGATTTGCCTACACTTATGCACGTTCACTTAGTATCAACAGTTAATAATCCACCATTATTACACATTAACACTCGAAGAATCACAGGTTTTGGAAATTTTTACAAAATCAACTAACTGCAACTTCAACTTCTTCTTTAAATGGCGACTATAGGGCTGTCGCACCATAATTCTAACAACGCCATTTTTTCACTCACGTCAAAAAAACCTGGTTTTGGCTTATTTGTGTTTACCAAGGATGTTGTAGCTAAAGTAATCGTAGGTTTGTTTCCTATCTCGATGGTGTTTACATACCCAAGTGACAGTGACACGTAAAAAAGTATGATGATGAAACCAGGAGCGGAAAAGGTTACACACCTCGAATTTAGACTCATTTTAAACGACCTTATTTCTCTTTTCATCGTTTAGCGCGTTACTCATAAACCTGTTACTGTAGTTTTTAGTTCTTTGACAGTATAATAATTTATTGTAATACTATTAGTCTGATGTAACAGCTAAAAACTAATTGAAATCTTTGATGATTATCTTGTACATAAACCACAACTAAGTATCTAATCCTTATGATTACAACTTCCAAGGATACATCATGTGGTTAATAGTGAAAAGCGAGTCATGAAGGTGGTTTGTACTAATAGTACTAACCTTACACAAAAGCAGCCAAAGTATTAAACCTCGTTCGTTAAAAGCTACATTGTACGCGTTAAATCCCTAAGCACTTCGTATAACCGATACACTTTCATTAGAAACATGTGGCTGGCAAAATACCTCGTTTGTGAAGAAAAATGAACTAATTATTTATGGCCTTGGTATTTTCTTCTTTAGTAGATAAAACTGAAGTACCTTTTTCAAAGTCATGTAGGCGCGTATTCCAGAGATAAATAAGATATATACCCAAGAGCGTATTCTATGTACATTGTTTGTAAGTGAATTATATTTAATTCTCCTTATTCGCTGAATAAATGTTTTGATATTCATTTTTACCTAGCAATACATTTCCACACACTTCAACAAAGTTTTACAATCGTTTTAAAACGCAACTCAAAATGAATAATGTCCACATTTTTAAATGTTTTATGTTAAAAAACTCAAGCGTATGTGTTTTTTAAACAAGTACACACATGGAATAAATTATACCTTCGTGACTCTAAGCCCTTTTTTGATGCAATAATATTTACTCTCCATAAACAACGTTGATCAACCTCATGACTTATTTATCTCGTTGGTTAAGTTATCGTTTCACCATTATCTGATCAAAACCCGAAGCATCAGACCATTATCTCATCAGCAGACGAAGCGTCTTGAGGCCAAAAGGCCCTAGTTAAAGACAGTTGGTAAGTTGTGGCTGGTGGTAAAGATGTGCTACAACTAGAATGTATTATTCGAACTCAAAAAAATTTTGGCGACTGATTTTTCTTGTCGAGGATGGTAAATTAAGACGATGTTTTAGTAGAAAGAAATTTGTAATTCAGTCCAGAGTGAATAGATTTCTGGTAAATATGCTACATCATTGACCACAGTAAAGTTTAAGGTAAAAAATCAAGCGACCCTGGATTATACTTTGTTACGATTCTAAATCGTGACTAAGGCAGCTTTTGATAATCCATGGTCAGTGTCATGACTCAAAACCCAGTCTGTAGTAGCACAGGTTTTAATGATGATAGATGGACGGATAAATTCTATATTTGCACACTAAAAGAGAGCCCTTACAAAGAAATCTTAAATAAAACATAGGACCACAAAAGGTAGTCTTATCCCTCAAAGCGATTTCTTCCAGACAACCAGAGGGAGAAGATAAAAATATATCAAACGGGGACGTTGGTGTACCTCAACGGTTATTTAAATAAATGTTACATATAATTATAAATATTACATTATATATATACAACAACCGATGATGGTGATTGTAATTCTGATATTTTTTCAGATCCGAATTGGACACCATCGCGAACAGGAAGAGGAACTTCGACGAGATCGACCGCTCCTCACTGCCCTTCCCCTACGCGATCAAACGCTTCTACCACGCGTACGGAAACAACTTTGACCTTGACACCCCCCTGTAAGACGTGGACACGTCTTATAAATGCAAACGCTAAGGACTGGGCCATATAGGCGCTTTACGCTTAAGCTTATTTTTAGCAAAATTTTGCATAGTTTATAGCAGCAAATTTTTTATCTATTTTGCATGGATATCCAAAGTAACGAAACACTGCTTCGAAAAAGATAAGAGAAATGGCACTGTAACAAACTTTAAACGAAAAATCTCAACTTAAGAGTCAAGTTGATTAATTCTCAACCGACTTCAAGGAGGTTCTCAATTCGACTATAGGTTTTTTTAAATATATGTCACGCGATATTTCCGCCAATGAATGTATTTTGATGTTTTTTTTATATTTTTTTTATTTGGTATACTTCAACGGTGGTCCCATATAATTTTTTTTTTATCATATAAATCAGTCAAACCAATACCGAAATATAAGCGATGAAGTCGGTTTTTTATGCTTTGCTTGCGTTTCAATTATCTCGAATAAGTTGGATTTTATTTTGAAAATATATACTGATTATTTTCATAATTTTTTTTTTCATTTCAGTTTTGTATGTTATTTAGTTTAGTTTATTGTTTGTTAATTTATTTTTACATTAAAAAACAGTTTATCATGCAAAGTAAATACAAATTATTTAAGCAGAGCAGCATCATCCGACGCCCCATCACTCGTTGTCTCCCTCTTACTTCGGTGCAAAATTTAAGTGACCGCTGAGGTCCGATTATTAGATTGGTTGACGTCTTAAAACTTTACAGTTTTAGTGGGGACGATAAAGGCATTTTGTCCAGTAATCATGCTGGGCCTTATTGTATTCATTAAAATATTACGGTAACGTATAAAATTATATTCATTTTAGTACTTTGATGTCGCTTTCTTCTGTCAAGTTTTTTAGGCGTCGGCATATGACTGGACCGTGACTCTTTTACTTGACTTATGACTAAATTTATGAAATACTCAATAATACTTGAAAAATATTCATCACTTGAAACTAAAAGCACAAAGTTTGCAAATTCAACATTTTTAAAATAGTTGCTTCGGATGGTAACTATTTTTTTTAATTTGGCTTCGCTGTCGTGTGCATTTAGCCAGTGTCAAGTGATAACATATTTCAAGTGTATTTTAAATTAAAAGTGCTAGTCACAAGACACAGTCTTAAACAAGTAAAAGAGTCAAGGTCCAGTCATAGTCGAGTCATGCCCTAGTAAAGTGGTAGAACCTCTACTAGAGCTTCTATTGGAGTTTTGGAGCGAAGGTGAAAATCACGTTTTTCAACTTTGTATGATTTGCCTACACTTATGCACGTTTACTAAGTATTAATGGGTAATAATCCACCATCATTACACATAAACACTCGAAGAATCACTCGAACAATCAAAGAGGTTTTGGAAAATTATACAAAATCAACAACGACATTTTTTTTACTTTCGCGGCAAAACTCCGGATGGCAACTTTGCACGGTCGTAGTTAAATCTATATTCATCCCCGTAATATGCACATTTCTTGTAATTTTACGATCTTGTAACTTGTCTTATATCTTGTACACTTTTAATTTATCATTTTAAGCTTATGATTTTTTTATGGAATCAAAATTAAAATGTTATTTTAATATCATACATGCAAATTTGTCGGCTTAATGAGTTTCTAACAAAAATGTATCTTGTTATCATACAAAACATAACAAATAAACCTAAACCAACATTACCTTTTCAGTCTCCTTTGACATTTATTTATTCAAAGTTAATATTATTTTTTGCCCAATTTAAAAAGTAAAGGAACTTTTTTCCCTTCGTTTTTTACTGGTGTATCTTTTAAGGGATAAATAAAAATATATTATCTTTTACCCTTTTAGTATTCAATTCACGGCTTTTGATGTTTTTCTAGATATTTCCCTGAAGTAAAATAAATAATAAAACGTC
Source organism: Lomographa bimaculata (assembly GCA_948107665.1). NCBI lineage: Eukaryota > Metazoa > Arthropoda > Insecta > Lepidoptera > Geometridae > Lomographa > Lomographa bimaculata. Next base: position 8,018,695 of record OX403597.1, read on the forward strand.
GAAAATAAAGGCTGATGCTCAAGTTGTCTACAGACAGAAAATATATTAACGAACACAGGATTAATCTTCTAAATGATATTATTTATTTTATTTTAGTTACTACTTTTAAAAAAAAGTTGTAAAGAGAGTTCACTTTGAAAAACAAACTTTTGTATCAAAGGGAAACATTTTAATATTCATCACAGTGTTTAATCCTTCCATTTTTTGTCACACAAAAAGGTTGCGGATCAGAATTTCAAAGCCCTCCCATAAAAAGTTTCTCTTCAAAAATCGTTTAGCATCGATTTTTAATTCAGAAACAATTTAACTGTTAATAGTACATAGTCCTAATGGATATATACTAGGTCAGGGGGACACGGTGGGAACCATCACCAATGGATTAATTTTGTAACAATTAAAAAAACAAAAAAGTGTGGCAAAAATACACAATAAATAAGGTGCCCAAAGAACGTGTACACAGTGTTACACATCTGGTGTAGATGAGTAGGAACAAACTCCTAACAAAATTATGTCATAAGTAAACACAATAATAGAACGGAAGTAAAACGAGCAACTCATATTTAGCAGAAGGCAAAAAGTAATAGCAAAACTTACTGTACGTTGTGTTCTATTTCTTTAATATCAGATCAGAAGGCACACAGACTTTATATTACTTAAACAGACTCTGGTGTATTTGGGTGCTCATCCGCCTTCTGAGAAGTGGGAATTAGGTTCGATTCCCGGTAATAACACAAATTTAAACCCGAGGTAAATTTGTGTTTCTGGTTCTGGGTGTAATTGTGTGACGTGAATGTCTCCAGCTCTCAAGACACAAGTCTTCGAATTTAGTGTGGTATTGTGGTTTAAAAGCATTTATAACGTTTATTATACAATACATTTATATATATTTAAATTCAATGTGATAAACATATGGTTTCATTATGAATCAGATATAAATAACTAGCCGTGCCCAGCGGCTTCGCCCGCTATTATCAAGTTAAAAAGTAGCCCATATGTTAATCCTAGGTATAAGCTATGTACATTCCAAATTTCTTCCAAATCCTTTCAGCCATAAGTGTGTAAGTGTGTTTACTTACACACTTACACACTAACTTTATGATTCATTGTATTAGTAGGATAAGAATTTGAAGTATGATGCTAATAAGAACGCATAGTTTTTTTTTCTTTTTTTTTATACACGATAGGCAAGCATTTGACCACTATCTCACCTGATGGAAAGTGATGATGCGGCCGAAGATGTAGCACGCTTGCCTAGAAGATACCTATTCACTCTTGACTTGAAGACTCCTAGATTATACAGTTCAGGGAACAAAGACTACTAGTTGATTACGCATTTTACAATTTCGTATGCCTATACAAACAAATACATTTATTTTTAACGAGATTCAACATTAATTATGAAACGGTCCGCCTCATCACGGACCTTTGATAAATGTAACACGTCCCTTCAATTAGCTCAGGTTATATTTGTTTTTCATCATAATATCTCAGATGTTAAAGCTTAATTTATAAATATTTAATTGAGATTAAATATTCCAAATTAAATTACGCAAAAACATGTAGGATTCAAATTTATATTTTTTTATATTATATATTTCAACATTTTGTTTATTTTGTTAAATAACAGTTATGTTTATATGTTTATTCTACTACATTATAAACATAGCGTAAAGAGTAAGTAGTAAAGTTCTCGAACACAGTCTAGAACGATCACAGAGTAAATAAATACAAACGGAAAGTTCACGATCAAACAAAATAAACAAATAATTACAAAAAACAAACAATAAATACAACTAACTTGTTTTCCAGATCCAGTTTCGACAAAAAGAGGTACAGACCAGACTACCCCATGGACGAGATTGATCTCTCCCACTTCCCCATCGGATCCAAGAGGTCGCTGTCGAGCTACCCTACCCCCAATCAGTAACTTCCCCGTCGACCACGCTAATTGTAACCATTGTAATAATAAAAATATGTGCTAGAACAACTATTTAAAAATAATTCGAGGTATGATTAAACATGTGAGAGTGCTTGTCTATTAACCGATCGGCGGAGAGTAAGAATAATGTTTTAATGAACAGAGTTAACCCTCGAAGGGTACTCTTTATAGTATTTTGCATAACGTAATGTATTCCTATTTACGTTTTAACTCAAAGTGGTTGACAGCTGTTACCAGCGGATAAGGTTAGAAATTCGATCTATTGATTGTTTTGCTATGGCAAATCTGACCCATCTATCTCATATACAATTTTAATGAAAACTGAACATAGCATTATGTCAACAGAGAGCGTTCTAGTAGATCTCCTATAATACTGGGCGTTCTGATTTACGTACATGCAACTTATGACGCCAATTGTTCTTTCTAGCATATATACTATTTATTACTCCAATGGTTCCAATTTTCTACTTTTATTTTAACACTATATATAAATATCGCTATGACGGTATATGGTATGTAAACAGCTTATTCGATATTATATAGAATCATAGATATTATTATAATATTTCTGTAGATATAATCTTGAGGAGAGGTTTAGATTGTAATTATTATCCTGCAGTTTATTATAAACTTGAAACTATACCAGTTAATTACTTCTTTGAGATTCGAGATATGCCATATTGTACGTTAAAAATATTTTTATTATATATAAAAAAATTATGAATGTTAAACATTTTCTGCGTATTTTATTTTCATAGCTATACAACATCAAAATAACAGTTAGACGAAAATTCAAACGAGCCCAAAACGAACCTGAGACATAAAGTCCTTAAAGCATACAGTAGACTTAATCCTACTAACCTACTAATATTATAAATCCGAAAGATTGTGTGTAAATGTGTAAGTATGTTTGTTCCCTCTTTACGCTTTAATGGCTGAACGGATTTGGATGAAATTTGGAATGTACATAGACTATACCTAGGATTAGCACATAGACTACTTTTAAACTTGATAATAGCGTGTGAAGCCGCGGGGCACGTCTAGTACTAAATAAATGTTGTCACATTTTATTTGAGGTGCCCCGTGCCTATATCTATGAGCTATACATATATGATAAAATATTTAATGTATATCTTATCCTACTAATGTATGTGTGTTTGTGTGAATGTTTGTTACCACGTACCAATCTCCGTAACTACTTAACCGATTTTAATGAAATTTGGAATGTAGGTAGCTTATACTTTGGATTAGGACATGGGCAACTTTAATCATCAGCGGGCGAAGCTGCGGGGCTTAACTAGTAGTAAAATATAAACTAGTCGTACGTCCCGAACTGAGATCTCGCGCCTACTGCGGGAAGGAAGTGGGTAAATTAATTATAGCCAGTATCACTACGCTACGAAATGTAAATACATTTCGAGCCCACGTAAGATGTAATATCAACAACGGAAAACTAAAAGTTTCCTCAGAGCTGATTGCTTTCGACATCTGGCGAGCACAAAGATTGTATATCAGAAGATCGGCCTAGAAATCATATTACCTAACAAAGTAAAAAATATGTTGGGAAAAATAAAAACCAGGAAGGATCTTTTAATGAAAATGTTGACGTGGCAAAGGCGAAGATCCTTCATAGATAATAAATTATGAAGTATATAGGTACGCGCCACGAAAGATGAGACTTGACAAACCACGTAATTTGACTTGATTTCGTAATAAATATTGTCATTTTTTAAATATATTATTGCTAATTTGTTATACTTCTAATTCCGAATGTCATCGAAAATGCCTGAATAGATATACACATTATGGATAGCTATTTCGTCCCAACTACTGTAGCTCGTCAAGTCTGATATTTCGTGGCGCGTATTATACAAAAAAAATTGCAAATAGTTGCAAAAAATTGTAAAATTCGCCCGCTATTATCAAGTTAAAAATTTGCCTAAGTGTAATCCTAGGTATAAGCTATGTACATTCCAAATTTCATCCAAATCCTGAAGAGGAAACAAACATACTTACAAACTTACACACAAACTTTCGGATTTATAATATTATTAGGATATACTACATCGCGTCAATCTAATGGAGTAGCTACAAAACTGCTAAAAACTGCTTTTCAACCGACTTCAAAAAAGCAGGTTCTCAATTCGAATGTATGTTTTTGTTGTAATATATATATTACGCAATATCTCCACCAATTATGAATCGATTTTGATGAAGATTACATGTGTTTAGGATATTAAGACTTCCATATTTTCGCTAGCCTACTATTAGCTGAGTCAAACTCCAACGTTTTACTCACAATACATATGCTAACACAGTACCTTCATAAATCACTCCTACACAGACACGCACTAACACACAAAATATATAATATGTTTGAGATTACCTGGGATATCTACATTAATTAACTAATTAAGCATCTATATACATCAAGGACAGATTTTATCATATTTAGGGAGGAAGACATTAAATTCCACAACACAGGGAACCCTAATGTAGCATCAGGGATAGCCTATGTCTATGAGATAAATGTAAATAAATGTATAAATAAAAACAGTTTAAGATAGTGTATAAATCATAGACTATTTTAAGTTTTTATGTCCAATAAACCATTATTATTATTATTTATTTTATCTCACGGGTCTGTGCCCGGACCTTTGTAAGGCATTAACGGAGCTTTAGCCAACGCTAAGAGGCCCTTTTGTTATTATTATTATTAAACAGCTTTGCAAGTTGTGTCTGAGGACTAGTGATAAAACGAATATATAGAAGTAGATATAACAACTATTTTGGTTTGACTATTAAGTTGTTGTTAAAATAAACGTTGCTTTAAACAAAGAACAAGAAATACGTCAGTAAGTCTGACTATATACACGTTCGGTATTACTTTTCTTTTTACCCGACTGCCAAGAAAGGGTTGTTTTTCGCGCGTATATAATAAACATAATAAATAAACGCTTTCACACTCACAGACCCACACTAAGTTCGATGACTTGTGTCGTGGGTGCCTGAAACATTCACATCACACACATAATCGCAACAAGTACCAGAAACGCATATTTTCCTTACGGTGATAACTTTGTTCCCGCCGTAAATAGAACCTGATACAACTGCTTGAAAGGCGAACGCTCAGCATGCTAAGCCAACGGACACTTCTCTGTATGTATGTATGTATGTTTGTAAACTTCTTTATTACTTACCTCGTATCATTCAAACGGCTGGATGGATTCCGACAGTTAAGGTATCGTTCTATTCGTCTTAAAAACCCGCTTACAAACCATTTCGATAGGTGTTTGAAAAAAAACAAAATGGTGAATTATTGGCGTGAAATAGTGACCAATACGTTTGTAAAAAAAAATGTACAAAAATTTTTTAAAGCTATCGAGAAGTGTATCAAAATGAAGCAATTAAAAGGGGATTACATAAAAAGTAGGTTCATGTTTTTCTCAACCGGGTTTTTCAATTTTTTTAACCGACTTCAAAAAAGGAGAAGGTTCTATGTTCGACTGTTGGTATTTCTTTTTTTTTTTATGTATGTTCACCGATTTCTTCCCCATTTGTGGATTGATTCTCAAAATTCTTTTTCTTTGGTAGATTATAATACTTCAGAGGTGGTCCCATATAAATTTTATCGTAATCGATCAAGCCAAAACCAAAATATAAGCGGTGCAGTCGGGTTTTAAGCTTTGTTTACGTTTAAATTATAGTACCACACAAACGAACCAGATTCATATTATATTAGATAGGGCTGGTAAGGTGATGTAGGTAACTTAGTTCTAAACGTTGAAAATTGCGGCAATCAAAGGAAAAATTGTCGGTAATCAAAGACAAAAGATCAGAATGAATCATCACAACAGGTGCGTTAGACGTTCACTCCAGGGATTTTATATGTACGGTAGAGCAAGGTACGATGAGTAAATAATAAATACGTTTTTGGTTACAAAGACTTGATAGTAACATTCAATGGTGTTATATATTGAAACAGTTGGTTTACCTAGTGTGTTTACCAGCTTCGATCGATCACATCGTCACTTAACATCAGGTGAGATAGTGGTCAAACATATTTGTGACAGGCTACTGTCACAAATAAAAAAAAAAAAAAAAAAAACAAATTAAAAACTAAGATCTCGCGTATTTTTCAAAATGACTGAAATTTTTTAAGAGTAAACTTCTTTTGGCGCGTGGAGCACTTTTTGGGTGAACAAAAATCATGGAACTCGCGTCATCGTCACCGTACGGCCAATATTTGTTGAGCTCTACGCGCGATACATATTGCTCACGATCAGGGATCAACTTATAATGGTTATTTTTCACTTCTATCGCATGTCTTTTTTTTATTATTTTCATCCCTCAATCGTCAAAAAATATATAATTTTCGAACCTGCTCACAAAATTTGACGAGAAGCGGTTGAGAAATGCGACCTGTAGAGGAGAAAAGCCAGACAGAGAAAGGATGTTTGCTCAAGCTGAAACGGAGACGCTACGCTTGCGGTTCGCTCTCGCTCGGTCAATTAGTTATTGAAGTTTACTTTACTAATTCAAAATGTTTCCAAATGGACTTTACGCCACTTAAATCACCCACTTTCCAATTACCTAGAGAAGATAAACTGAATTGTTCATAGACAAGGTATTGTGGTAATTGTTGATAGGCAAGCATTTATCCGCTATCTCACCTGATGGAAAGTTACGATGCGGAAGAAGATGGGATATGCTTGCCTAGAAGGTACCTCTAAGCAAGCATATCCCCTATTCACTCTAGACTTGAAGACCCCAGATTGTACAGTTCAGGGACAAAGACGCAGGCAATGAGTTTCACTCCTTCGCTGTACGGATGATAAACGTAGAAGCAGACACAGGCATAGAGTATTTTCTCTATGCCGGTATCCACTAGCATCCAAATGGTAGAAAACTTGGGGTCTTCAAGGTTTCGGAGACGCCGATTGAAAATCTAATTCTGCTACCCCCATTCTATCATGGGAGACCATATTAACTGCGCACGAAGCGATTCGCTTCTACTTTATTCGGACCGCTTAGGCTTGGAAGTCCTTACCCAAATCCGTGGTTCCCGATAAGTATAATCCGAAAGTTTTCAAATCAACAGTTATCTTCTAGGAAAACATGTTACATCGTCGAACGCATCGCCATTTACCATCAGATGAGATAGTGGTCAAATATTTGCCCACCCTGAAAAATAATGTAGACAGGGGTTCATAGTTCAATCATTGCCGGGTATTGTTGACATTTATCTAGTAAATTAAAGTCTACAAAGGTTCATAAACAATGATAGGCGCGGCGTGACGGGCAGGTGAGTGCTTTCCCGTGATTAAATGCCAGTAGCTCCGCAATCTACAGAATAATCAAGCTACGACGAATAGTCATCGGGTTTAAGATTATTAATATCTTTGAAAAACTTTTTTAAAAACAAGCTTTTAGTGTCGCCACTTCATTTTTCGAGTTATTCTCAAGAGAGTCCTTTCATTTGATAATGACTTTATAGGTGCTATAAAATTTAATTAGGTCGGCCCAACACATTGGCACGGCGGCGGTCGGTCGCGCGATCTCTTGCCTTCAACTTGGCCCTAGACGACTAGATAGATTAGATCTATAAAGTGCTTAGTACGGATAATATGTCCGAAATATTCAAGGATACGTATTTGACGATAATCTATCCTTAATTTCGAGTACTTCAAGTATGAACTCGTTAGTACGTAGCGCTGTCCAAGTTATGCGTATAAGTCGCCTCGAGCACCACATTTAGGGCATCGATTTTACGACGATCTTGCAATCTTACTGTCCACGTTTTTGCACCATACAGGAAGATAGGGAACACTAGATTTCTCATAAAGCGGTTTCCCAAAACTAGTCAGCAATTTTTAAATTATTAATAATTACAGCTTCCACAACCTTTGCCCACATTTAGTTTTATTATTACAAACCACTTGCATTGTATGTAGTGTAGGTGCATAACAACACAGAATAAAAATAGACTATTTTATCTACACTCCAAGATAAATAAAAAAAAAATCCTTGTACTATAAAACTAAAACAGTAGTCGAAATGAGTCTTTACTGGTCCCAAAATGCTGACTGCATCGACCCGCGTATAGCGTTTGAACTCACAATTATTTTTGAATTTAGTGTAAACTTGAAGACTCCCGAATTAAACTTTTCGGGAAACACAGACTTTAGAAATGTCAACTTTATTACGTTATCGCAATGCAGTTTGTCTGGTTGGTTTCTCTACAACAAATATTAATCAAGGTTTTTTTTTATAGTTTATAATAACTTTCATCTTGTGAGAATGGCACCTGTAATGAGTTTTATTCCTGATCCTAATAAAACCACATTCTGAAAAAAATACATCTTTCTCTATTAGGAAATAATCTACTTTGAAAGTAGTTCCGTAAATAAGAAGGGATTTAAAAAGGTTATTCGAGTTATTTGTACCGATACTTATTTCCTGTAGAGACGGATTAATCTCTGAAAATATCATATTATGTCCATTTCATAGCGCGCTATTCATTAAGATCGAATAAGGGATAATCTCAAATTGGATTGCATTTTATATGAACGTTAACTAATATTTCAGAAGAACTTATTATAGTTAAGTTAATTAACGGATGTATGTTTACTTCCATCTAGACGATTTTAAAGGTTATATTTTTCAGAGTTTTGGCGCGAAGTGAAAAAATATTGTTGTCGATTTTATTATATTTTCCAAAACTTAAGATTCTTCGAGTGTTAATGTGTAATTATTTTAGATTATTAACCGTTAATAGTTCTTGAACTTCCTTGAGTTTAGGCAAATCATACAAAGTAAAAAAATGTGATTTTAGTATAGAGACAACTTGTGGTCCCTCCGGGATTCGAACCCGATACCCGCTGCTTAGAAGGCGAAAGCGCACCCAAGCCAATGGGCAGTTTCCTTATTAACCCATCTTATAACTAAGTAAATAGTATAACTTCGTCTATCGCCGGGTGATGACGTATGTATTTCGGTACAGGGTAGCTAGCCAGGTAGATACGAAAAAATACTCTACCACATATTGCATGTTCGCAAAAATATTAATAAATATAAATTAAGAAGCTACGCACACAATATTAATACTAGATATAAGCATAAAATAGCGGTACGCGCATTTAGATAAACGACATCCTAAAATTGTGACTGAATTACCACTGGTAAGCTTAAATCAGTAATAAAACGGGCATTAATTAAGAAAGATTATTATAAAACGAATGACTACATTAATGACAAGGATGCATGGAGGCGAACTGCACAAGCGCATATACATGCCCACGCCACAAGCCACATAATATAGTACCTAGGATGTATTAGTCATTTAGAAATGTTTGAAAAAAAAAAAATGCACCGCCGAGTTTCTAGCCAGATTCTTCTCGAGGTAGTTGTAATTTTGCGTATCCAACGGTAGAGTCATTAACTTTTATGAGTGCCTTTTTGGGGCTTATGTGAATAATCTATTTTGATTGTGATTTCGATACCAAAGGGGGCAGGTAAGTATTTGATCCCTATCTCACCTGATGGAAAGTTACGATGTGGAAGAAGATGGGACATGCTACACTAGAAGGTACATATTCACTCTAGACTTGAAGACACCCAGATTGTAATGTTCGGGGAACAAAGACGCAGGCAATGAGTTCCGTATATATATAATAAACGTAGAAGCGAAACGATTCGAGCGAACTGGAGATATGTCAACCATAAATTAAATTACAACAAATACCTTCGTATAGTCAAAAGTAAGTAAATAATTAAACGCAAGCAAAGCTTAAAATAATTAAACGCAAGCAAAGCTTAAAAAAAACCGACACCGCTTTATCTTCGGAACTTTGATCAGATTAGATGTACTAAACACGCATTATTGACGATATTTCAAAAACTTGGACCAATTGGAAAACAACATAATCAAACAAAAAAAAAACAAAATCGGTTCACGTGGAAAGAAGTTGACAATGATATAATTGAGGTGACAAAAATAAAACAGTCGACTTGAGTACCTCCTCCTTTTTTGTGAAGTCGGTAGAAAAGTAGGTAACTACCGACATTCGATCGATCGGTATTTGATGTCAATTATGTAAATGTTCTCCGCTATGCCACCGGTTACGATCGCAATTCGTGTAAGTCATAAATAGAGGGTATTGAATTGAATGGAATGGTGCTGGAATCAAGGCTTTTAATGGGGGTATAGGTATCTAATACGCGTCGCCGAAACGAGAATACTTAGGTAGTGTTTTGCCGCGAAAGTAAAAAAAATGGCGTTTCCTTAACAAGGCGCTCTGATAGATTTTTAAAAATAGAATGAGTTCCCGGTCATCACGGGCCCCGTGTCTCAACATCAAACGTCTCAAATATTTATATATACTTAAGTGTAATTATAATCACTGTATTCTATAATGTAGGAAATAATTAAACGGAAGAAAGCTTAAAAAAACCGACTTCAATACTTATATTTCGGTTACGGCTGGATAGATTTCGATAAAAAATTATTTGGGACCCCTTCTTATAATCATAATTGGTGGATATCGCGTAACATACATACAAAAAACATACATTCGAATTGATAACCTCCTTTTTTGAAATCGGTTGAAAATGATATCACCACTTTACAGGCATAGGATAGGAAATATGTAAATTAAATGTTTAATATTAATTGATAGGATATGTTTTTTTTCTGTTTTTAATTTTATTATAATTAATAAATTGTTAATGTTTAATGTACACAATTTATGAGTCAGAGTTACTTGAAATTAATGACATTTAATTTTATTTAATTTTAAATATCATACGTTTTAGGGAACTTAAAGACGTTAGGCCGCCCATTGTACGACAATCAGTTCCGGTAATTTTGACTGTATTTTGTTATCTATATATTATTGTTGTTTAATAAAGAAATATTGTATTGATAAATAAAGACAACTCGTAATAACCGACATCTGCGGAAAAACTCATCAACAGCAAATAACTTTGTCTAGAACCGAAGCATCAAGATAGTTCCTGGCAGAACTTTTATGAAGCGGTTGCAAAGAAAACAGCCAGGAGCCTGTAGCCTTTAGGATGAAAATGTCAACTGAACGGTAAAGTAAATACCTACCGATCAAGTATTTCATCGGAGTAAGTGTAACGAAAGTGTTTGTTTGGATAAATCTTGAACTTTTGATACTAGACGTAGATCTAATAAAAAATATCTATACTAACATTATAACGCTGAAGAGTTTGTTTGTTTGTTTGAACGCGCTAATATCAGGAACCGCTGATTCGATTTGAAAAATTCTTTCAGTGTTGGATAGTACATTTATCGAGGAAGGCTATAGGCTATATTGTATTTTCAAAAAAATAGGGATCCTTACTAAAAGTCCAATAATCACGCGGACGAAGTCGCGGGAACTGCTAGAATGTTATATATCAATCATTAATGCTCCACTAGCTTAAACATAAACATAAACGCTTTCATACTCACAGCCCCACAATAAGTTCGATGACTTGTGTTGTGGGTGCCGAAAACTTTCACATCACGCACACAATCACACCCAGAACCAAAAACACAAATTTCCCTTAGGGAAAAACTTGTGTTTCTAATCAGCGTTCGATCTATTGGATTCCCGGTGGTGGTTCTGGGAGTGTTTGTGTGTGTGATATGAATGATTCTAGACTCACATATACAAGATTTTGAACTTAGGTTTTGGCTATGGCCTCTGTGGATGTGAAAGCGTTTATTATTTTTTAACTACATAGGTATCATGACTATGTAGGTATACAGATTCAAACTTCTGATATGAAACAAAACAAACAAACAAATGGCATGAATATTGGAATGAAAACATAAAGGTGTTATACATATGAAATTAAATTTTCTATGCAAATTTGCGAAAGAAGATAGATCTCGGAGATGTTCTTGAACATTCAAAAATCGTTGATATTTAACTAAAAGTGGAAAAATAAATAACGCGGACAAACATACATAATACATGTTTTTAACTGACTTCAAAGTAGGTTCTCAAATTTGTCACAATACTTATATTTTTTTTATGTTATTCGAAGACGGCTATACTTAAGGTTTTTTTTTTTATAAACATTTACAAAACCATCCCTTTATGGACCCTTGTTGTAGTCTGGAACCCTTGTTCCGGAAGTAAAGCGGTGAAGTCGGTTTTTGAAGCTTTGCAAGCGTTAAATTCTTCGTCTTCGTTAAAGTCATTGTCGTTAAAGGCGCACATGCCACACTACCTGTTCTATGTATTCGAGCATTTGTGGATAAAAAAGCACAATTATACCAAGTGCCGGCAGAAGTGAAAACTTGAACATTAACGTTGTAAACAGCAGAAGCAGGCATACATTTTCGCCGCGCGAAAATGTATACTTGCTCCTGCTGCGAAAAACCTCAAAGGACTTCGATGATTTTATTTTGGACGCTGGTATATTCGTCTGCCACTATTTTGATTTTCATCAAAGTCCGATTTGAAATTCAATTAAAATGGCGGCTGTAGAGCAATGCAAAAAACCTCAAAACTCATTCTAATTAGTAGTCTATCTAGTAGAATAAAGAAGTGTAGTTTTGCCGCGAAAGTGAAAAAATGACGTTGTTGATTTTGTAAAATTTTCCAAAACCTGTGATTCTTCGAGTGTTAATGTGTAATAATGGTGGATTATTAACCGTTAATACTTAGTGAACGAGCATAAGTGTAGGCAAATCATACAAAGTTGAAAAATGTGATTTTCACCTTCGCTCCAAAACTCCAATAGAAGTTCTAGTAAAGTTTCTACCACTTTACTAGGGTATGACTTGACTACGACTGGACCTTGACTGTTTTACTTGACTGTGACTTGTGACTAGGACCTATAATATGAAATACACTTGAAATATATTATCACTTGACACTGGCTTAATGCATAAGATTGCGAAGCCAAAACTAAGGAAAAAATAAAAAATAAAGAAGTGTCTATGGTTCCACGTAATCAACCTATTGTATTGACCTTTATTGTTAATTCGAGGCGAATGAATCTTCATTGGCATTCAGGTAATAGAAACGAATATCATTTCTATGATAGAAACCATTTCGCATTTTTACGAAGTAGAAATACGAATACCCTACGTCAATAAATCATTTTGAATGTACTAGTTGTTCGTCCCAGACAGAGAATTCGCGCCTCTACAAGCATTTTTACGATGTAGAAATACGAATCCTACGTCAAAAAATCATTTTGAATGTACTAGTTGTTCTTCCCAGACAGAGAACTCGCGCCTCTACAAAATATGTAGCCTTTAAGCTTCCAGGAGCAAAATGACGTAGACTAAAAACTAGGCTATTGGTATTTTAACGAGTGCACTCCGAGACAAAACAAAAAAATGCAATTTTAAACGCGTCACCCACAGGCACTGTCATTACCTTGTTATTCATGTCCAGAACAAAGATAAGAACTAAAGGAATCGGTCTCGACCCGTTACCCGTACGATGTGGGATTGAAGGGTTCAGTGGATACATCTATCAATAACCATATAAACACTAAACATTAATCGAATCAAAGATCGAACAGTACTCCTTTGCTGTACCTACTCATTGCCCGCGCCTTTGGTAATGGTAGAATCTACTAAATATAGCCTACCTACTAATAATCCATCGGTATCAGAATATGGTGATAAATATGGTAATAGTAAATAGTGATAAATATAGATATATAACATACCCGTTGCCGGTGTACAAATTAAATACTTGTAGGAATGAAATTAGTAGCATTACAAATACTAATAATTATTAATTTCAGGTTAATGGATGAAAATTTGTCCTACAACCTACAATAGTAATTCAAAATATAATGTCACTAGCATATTATTGAGATGTCAAGTTGTTGGTAAAATAAAAAATGAATAATAATATAAATTAATTACCATATTAAGCATGTCGGTTGTATGTATAAAAATATTATAGTACCTAATCAATTATCATGTCATTCCAATTGGTCATCTATAAATTCTTTCACTGTATACATTTGTTTATTACCTAATTAATACGTGAAGTCAAGAACAATTCGAGAATTATGCTTGAATAAATTAAAATGTAATTTATTTATGTTAATGAAAATGGTAGTTAGTTTTTTATACATAATAAAATACCTGACCTAAAAGGTTAAATTAATTGCTTTACAGTATACATTTTCACTATATTATTTTTAACTTTGCACGTGAATATACAATCTTTACTTCTTTCGACTTAGGTACTATCTCGTTGTCGTTGTGAAGCTCAAATAAACTGTGATGTTCGTAGACAATCAATATCATTTCACAAGGAAGACAACATACTAGCATCTCCACTATTATACAGATTACAAAAGTTACCGGTAGCACTATCTTTTTCTCTTGCATCACTTCAAAATTATATACATTAACCTACCTAATTCAATCTAGACATCCTATATCTGTGTAGTGCAGTAGTAAGTCTAACCCACCTTTGCAATGGACAAGTGCAGAAAGGCGTAAAAAATTGAGATATGCCTAACTGTATCTACGTTTAATATTATATAACACTACTATTTGTAACTCTATATTTTATTTCTAAGTAATGTGCATCTAGTAAGTATTTATATACATATCTACATCCAAATGAGAGATTGAATGCGGGAATATGGAAAAATACCTAAGTTAAAATGAATTACGTAAGAAAAGTACAGTTGAATTAAGAACCTCCTCCTTTTTTTGAAATCGGTTAAAAATCAATCCAGCCGGGAAAGAGACAAAACCATGATGCGGTGAACATGTTTGCAATTTACCATATTGTTTACCATCAATTTCCCTGATATTTAAACTGTACAATATATTTTCTATCAAGTGAGATTGTAGTCAAATGCTTGCCTATCGAGCATAAAAAAATGAACGCTTCAAACGACGAATCATCCAATTCAATTACCGCCAAACATTCAAAAGGAAGCGAATGCGTTAAAAATGTATTGCCACCAAAGTCAAAGAGAAAATACCAACTTGCCTACGAAAAGTTTGCGCAATGACAATCGACAAAGACAAACTCTTTATAGGAAATATAAACCTTGGAAGTGTCGTCCTGTATTTTAGTAACTGTACCTACTTTTAACAATTATTGCTTTAAATTGCTTTAAAAAATTCTTACTAGGTATGTTGTGTTTGTTTGATTTAAATTATTCACTTTGTTTGAGTAAAGCACTATACAAGCCTTGGACCGCAATTAAGGACTACACTATCCTGGCCTCGAGCTAAGCTTAGCTACGCTCTCGGCCTTCGAGCTTGGTCATCATTGCAGGCCTTGCTGTCCGCGCTATGAAGGCCTTGCCCTTCGGCGTCGGCCTTTATTCCAGCTTATTCATCAAGGGCTGCAATGCTATGGCCTAGACCTACACTACGCTGTGTTTTCGGACATCATCATCGCTGCCAGCCATCAGCTGGACAGTAATGCACTTATACATTTTGTCAGCTTCACAGTAACACAAGACACATACAAGGTACTCTGTGCAGTAACTAACGGGTTCGTTTGCCGGCAGGACCACTGTTTCCTTTAAAAGCGAATAATTGTTCTGGTTCTAGATGTAATCGGGTGTATAAATGTGTGCATGTGATTTGAAAGTTTTCGTTATTGCTTAATGTAGGTGTGTGTAACGTGGCACAATGGCATGTAAGTGAAACCTAGTATCAGTTAGAACCAATCAGGAATTTTGTCTCCAATTAGGAATTTGAATGAAATGAATTAATCTAATATATTTATTTGGCACTATGGACAAGACATACAATAGACAATAAAAACAGCTTACTAAGGTATTAAACGTAACAAAAAGAAAAAGTGCCAAAAGGGTCGTGACTCAGCATTTTTGCCAAGTGAAACCATTAGGCGCTGATTTTCAGTCACAACCCAGAGGTGGCGAATTTAAAACAGTGTATATATAAAAGTGTATATATGTACAACACCATATACTATTATAAATATATACAAAATAAATATATATAATATATAAATAAATAAAATAAGCTAATATAATATATATACATATATGTATATGTATTTACATTTACATATGTATTTACTTCTCGAAGTGTGATGTATTTCAGCACTCAATAGTAACTTTTAAAAAACAATTATCTCTATTGTAATGTGTTAGTCTTCATAAGTCTCTATTTGACTGTAAATTATCACCTGAATACAAGTAGGGGAGAGGCGTACAAAATGACATACTAGTTATAAAATCGGTTATAAAATCTTTATTTATTGGAAATTTTGAACTCTTTATGTAGCTACATATTCTTTGATTTATTACCTACCGAATTATTACAGAGACCATTCAATTTAAATATAAACTAAAAAAATATTTAACATTTATAAAATCTTTAATAAAATCCGTTTTGTCCGCCCTAGGCGGGTAAAATGACACACTTGGTGTGGACAAAATGGCATACCAAATTTGTACTGAAAATCAGCCCAATACTTGCAGAGCTCACATGAAAAGCTTGTGAGGAAGAGAAATCATTTTCGCTGTTGGAATTAATTTCCAAAGTTTTTGAAACATTTTTAGCATTTTTCATTGAAACAGATGGATTGAATATATTTCTTTCGGCACTGGAGATAGCACGCTGACTGGAAAATTGTTATATATGCCTTGGAGTATCAACCTAGATGATGTGGGAGTCGCAGATATTGCAGCAGCTGTGTCAACAGATCGGCCCGTTGAGAGTGGACCTGGATTGTCTACGGCTGATATACTCTCAACCATCAGTGACGTTGAACTGCTTTCTTCCGCCTGAGATGGACCTGTTGTTGATATGATTAGGTTTTTTGCTGCCGTTATATCTTCTTCGAGCTTTACCCGATCTTGTTGCATGAGGATGTTTGTTGTTTCAGCAGGCTCAAACAAATAAACAATTATTTTGAAGAAGAAAAAGATAGGTGGGTCAAACGACATACTATGCCATTTTACCCGAACAAGTGGTATGTCATTTTGTCCACTTTATAACCTCAAACATTAGAAAACAATAACTAAAAATATAATATTTTTTTTTAGGTTTCAACACATTCTCTGAGTTATTTAGTAAAATAACTGTAAACTTGAGTCAATAAAAACAAAATAACTTAAAAAAATACTTACTTTTGCGAAGAAACAAAATCCTTCTGAGTAAAACTCGTGACTACAAAAATCAAACAAACACGAATACTCATCACACGGTCAGACGGAAGCAACTGGCGTCAACACAGGTTGCGATTTGTTACTAAGCGACCCTCTGCAGGCTATTGCGAATACTAATATGTCAGTGGTTTTGGAGAAAAACAAGTGTGCCATTTTACCCGCCTATGTCATTTTGTACGCCTCTCCCCTACTGTACTGTTCGTTTCATATAACATATAATAATGTTTCTATTTGTGGCAACTTTACTGGTGTATGTAATAATTGTAAGCTAGTTTATCCTATCTTTGTATTGTATACCGTTTGTGCCCTAAAACAAATAAACAAATTAAATGAACAACAAACAAGCACACAGTTAAAAAAAAAAAGTAAAATATTTTAACTAATTTCGTATATAAACGGTAAAATGGTCTCAACTCTATCAGTTATTCACCGAGATACTACTGTATATAAAAATGTGTGTTGTGTTATGAACGTTTTTACTAATTATTTTGAACTCTTACTTTTTCAGGAATTACTAAATTCAGGATTCAATATAACGAATCACATTTTTGTAATTCCGCTATTCAGAGCCGAAATAAAAGAATTGCTTTTTTGTACCTACCTTATAATAATAAACGCTTTAACACTCACAGCCCCACACTAAGTTCGATGACTTGTGTCGTGGGTCTGGAAACGTTCAGATCACACACACAGAACCAGAAACACAAAATTTTCTTGGGGGACAAAATTTGTATTCTCGCCGGGAATCGAACCCGATACCCCCGCTTAAATGACGGACGCTCACTCAACTAAGCCATAGGACCTACATATTTAGGTGAAACTAAAACAGGCTATATCAATGGTAAATTTCCGCGGTACCATTTACGTCAATAAAATAAAAATATCTATAAATAGGCCCGTTGAAACGGGTGTTTCGGGATCGCGGTGGATCCCTAATTCGATTTCTTTGAGTTCCACTGACAGTTGATCCTTAGTTATAAGTAGGGTAAGTAAATTTTGTAGCTACAATGATTACAATTTATCCACACTAAAATCCGAAATACTTTTAAACAGTCATTCAATGAAAAGTGCAATTTCGGATTTAAATCCGAAATGATCAATTGAATAATAATAATTGTTCATTGAATAACAATAATCGATTATCACTTGTAGTTCGCCCCGAACTGTGACCTCGCGCCAACATTTGCCTAATAAAGAAAAACTTTAATGTCTAATAATTAGGTACTTAATTGCTAATAACTTTTTTCTAAATATTTATTGTTTAATTTTTGTATGTATAAGTAAAGGCTGTAACTGACATTATATATTACGTAAGTTACAGCTTTAAATATTTACTCGTTTATGAGAAAGATTCGGGGACAAAATATAATGTCTCAAAAAAAGGTTAATTTGGAGTCCTATACCAAATTGTTTTTCTAAAATACATTTTTTTAAACGCAATGCAAGTAGAGTATAAGTATAAGTATATAAGTTTATTTCATCGAAATGTTTACATCTTTATAACTAAGTGCACTTAAATAATATCTAATTGATTAGTAGTAGAAAGGTATATAAAAACAATTTTTTTTTTTAGTATGAAACATACCTACTCTTCTTGCAAAGCTCTTTTCAACACAAACGGGCAGAAAAAAAAGAAATTATTTTACCCCTCACTTAGTTACGTTTAAGGGTGTCTCCTTAATATTTTAATTTATAAAAATTTTATTGCCAGTTTTTATTTTAGCCACAGCAATACATAATCTCTAAGAATTTGAAGTAATTCTCTTGCATGATTTAGACGCCCTGAATAAACGCCTTAAATGGCCCTGAAAGACGGGCCGACGGACAGATGGATGAATAATGTTTTTTCTAAGCTCGATAGGCAAATATTGGCCACTATCTCACCTGATGAATAGCGATGGTGCGGCCGAAGGAGTAGCATGGTAGCCTAGAAGATTCACTCCTGACTTGAAGACCTCGCTTCGCTCGATTACATTCAATACATTCTAAATGTTAATCAAGATCTCATTAATGTATTCTAACAGAATTCACCGCATTTGCCGTGTTTACCCCATAGAGTCCGCGGGCTAGTTTATAAACGAACTAGCTTTTGTCCGCGGCTTCGCTCGCGTTAAGAAGTATTATTTTAAAATTAACAAACTTTCATCCCCTATTTTATCCCCTTGGGGGTAGAATTAATCAAAATCCTTTCTTAGCGGATGCCTACGTCATAACATCTACCTGCATGCCAAATTTCAGCCCGATCCGTCCAGTGGTTTGGGCTGTGCGTTGATAGATCACTATGTCAGTCAGTCACCTTTGAGTTATATATATTTAGAAGATTATCCCCTTGGGGGTAGAATTAATCAAAATCCTTTCTTAGCGGATGCCTACGTCATAACATCTACCTGCATGCCAAATTTCAGCCCGATCCGTCCAGTGATTTGGGCTGTGCGTTGATAGATCACTAAGTCAGTCAGTCAGTCCTTGAGTTATATATATTTAAGATTTAGATAGAAGAAAGATAGATAGATGCGACGAACGTGATCTTCGCGTTCACCGCAAAACCGCTGCGCAGAAGTACCATAGCCTCGGGTAGAGTGTATTCTTTTCTATGGATATAGCTGCTAAAGTGATGTAGGTCTAAAAAAACATAATCTCTGAGGATGCCGGCTCTGTTTTCGAACGAAATTTAATTTGACATTGACATTTGGCATTTCGAAATCAAACCCAACCAAATCAAGAGTACGTACAGAGAAGTACTAGTTAAAATCTTATCTCTTTCTATCAATGGAATTTGCCTTGCTAAAATAGAGAGACAAAACATAAACAATTTGTTTTTTTAACTCATGCTAAATACCAGTTTCATAGCAAATGGCATCGCAACGAACGCATGAAGATGACAGTTTTAATTCTTTGCTGCAAAAGCTACATCATTTTATTTTTCGTTTTACGACATTAACCACAAGTGTGAATTAATTTAATAATGCTTATTGAACTAGGTATCAAAGATTGGTTTTCGATGCATCGGTGTAAATATGGTGTGTAAAAAGTGATGTTGGATCAAAACATTGTCTCTCACCACGATCAGATGTTCAGTATATGTACTTGAGTGATTGCTTTCATGTTATCACATAGTTTTTGTACATTTGTATGCAAGTGAGATAACAATCAGGAACGATGACGGACGGCAATACTCTAGTCATGGCGTCCCCAAACGGTCTGCTGGATAAGTCCAAAGAACTACAAAAAGAGATTCTTATGGAGAAATTGAGGTCCAAAACATCCCAGTACAAAAACCTTGCTGAAACATCAAAAGGCTTGCGTATGACTATGTTGGTATGTACACTTTTCAACAGTGATGATTTCTGTACATTTTAAGTTGTGTAATGTTAGGAGAAAGTCTAAATTATCGCTTGCTTTGCAGGACAAACGTTGGGCCATTGATAGCCAAGACCGTATGATCCTGCAAAAGTGCCTAGACAGCCTCCAGCATTGTATTAAAGTCAGTTCCTTGCAGAGCCTTATTGAAAGACTTGAGTGTTTGTCCAGACAACTTGGGTAAGAGGACTATCGCTTTAAATATTATGCTAAAAGACATAAACAGTCACAGTTTGCTTTGAAAACCTTAGAATATAGAAAGTAATCAATATGTCAATTATATAAAGTTTATGTAACCATCTTCATTCATTTTACATCTATATAATGTTCTTCATCTTCATTCATTTTACATCTATATGAAATTCATTCATTTTACATATATAAAAGTCGCAAATTTGCAATCAAATGAATTATTAACACTGCGAGTTAACTTTATTAACCTTGCATAAAGATAATAAAAGTAATCAGATTTTTATAACGAGTGAGACCTAGTTAGTAATTAATGTTTCAACGCAGATTAATTTCATAAAGATTCTTAGCAGTTAAGGTTAAAATTAAATTGCTTATTAGTCTTAAGGCTAGATCGTAATTCCAATGGAGTACCAAAAGTAATTGGTATGTCGTAATATATAAAATAATATATAAAATGAATCATTGCAATAAAATGCACACTTGTTAACAGACTAAATACTAATTAGAAACAAAAGCTTTCACACTCACAGCCCCACACTAAGTTCTTTGACTTGTGTCATGGGTGCCGGAAACATTCACATCACACACACAATCACAACCAGAAACACAAATTTTCCTTGGGGAGAAAACTTGTGTTCCCCCTGGGACTCGAACCCAATACCCCTGCTTAGAAAGTGAACACTCACACAACTAAACCAATGGGCAGTTCTATTACATAGGCATAGATTCAAAGGTGAAAGATGGGGCTTGTTAGACGTCATAAACACTATTGGCTAAATTGATTTTAGGCCAGTCAATAACAACATCAAACATCGCAAAAGTGCATGTAACAACAATTTTTTTATACTACTATAATTTCATTCACTATTTTTCAGATTAAAGTTTGTGGTGGGCTCATCTGGAGTGAATCTATTTATATCATCGGACATGTTCTACTTAGAAATACTAGTGGAGTCATCAGGAGGCATTAAGGATGTCAAAATTCATCACGAAGGAAAGGTATAATATATTTTATGCTTATACATTCACACTCACAATTGCGGCAATATGTGACAAAATTGCTGTAAAATATTTTGGAGTCATTCTATGTGGCAGCATTTTGGGCACTTTGGGAACTGGTGACAGTCTATTAGATTAGGTTATGTATATATTTATGCTAGTTATAATTGTTTTTGGTTAGATATAATTTAGGTTTTAGTTTAATTTGGTATTTACTCCAATTTGATTTAAAAAAAAATAATATCTAATACCTTTAAACGAGCAATTCTTGTATATATATATATATATGTAATCAGGATCTCAGAAATGGCTCCAACAATTTTCATGAAATTTTGTATGCAGTGGGTTTCGGGGGCGATAAATCGATCCAGCTAGGTTTCGATTTTAGAAAATGACGTTTTATCTGTGTTTTCAGTAGAGCAAAGCTCGGTCATCAGCTGGGTACTCAAAAATTACATAAGTATATAATGTAAAACATTGATCAGCAACCAACCAAAGTCTTTGGATCAAATATTTTGCATAAATAGTATTAAGGAGGCACACAAACACTTGTAACAAAAATGATCTCCATGATGTTAATGTTGTAATCACAATTCATTAACACTAACATCAATGTTCCTGTGAACATAAAAGATTTGTTGATTCAAGTAAATATAATAATATAGATACATAGATAAATAGATGAACTCTTCATTGTATACCTTAAGATTGTCTTTAATGGTAGAAAAAGAAAAAAATAACAGTTTAAAGAAAAATTACAAGTTAATGATGATATATAATACTTTATTGATCCACTTCATAAGATGAGATAAAACTAAGGTATCAAACAAGCTTATAAGTAAAGTGTCACAACAGGCGGCCTTAACACCAGTGATCTCTACCAGGCATTGATGTTGCCGCCCCATCACTAATTAGAATTACTTCTGCCTTTTCATTAGCAGTATTTATATATACAGCTTTGGCCAATTATGATTAAAAAATTAAACCTAGAATGGACTCATCAAAATATAACTGACTGATGTCAACTGGATAAAACCTTTTAAGACCTATGCGGACACAAGCATTAGTTAGTCGGATTTGGATGATATTGGGCAAGTGCATAGCTTATCCATCAATGTTTTATTTTCTAGATAGAACAACAAAGCTGCGAAGAACTTGTTCAGTGTATATCTCAGGGAGATTTTGCAGACTTCACTGCGCAGTTGGAAGGACTCACAGCTGTCTACCAACTCAATGCTGAAAAGAAGGTAAATTTGTTTTTTTTTCTCACAGCTGCACACTAAGTTCAAAGATTTTTATTGGAGTGAATCGCACCCAGAACACCGATTAAATTGCAAGCAATAACTTAAACTTAGTTATAATAATATGTATGTAAACTTATATCAGTGCCTCTTTGGAGCACATATGAATAGACAATTTTGAATTTAATTAAAATAAAAAAATCTTGTTTATTATATAATTATTAATAAAATTGTTTGTTACATAAAAACATGCATTCGAAAAAACATATATAAATACATGCTGCATCTGGTGGCCAATGTATTTCAATATTTTTTACATTTTTTTAGGTAAAATCCAAAGCGTTCAATGCACTACAGAGCTTAGAAGAAGACCTAAACACAATGAGACAGCTCCAGAGCTTTGTAAAAGACCCCTGGGGTCAGGTCCACAAGAGTCCTATTGGCTTCTTACAACGGAGAAGAGGAGGTATGTAAATCATATTCATGTTATACCACAGCACCACATAAACGCTATCACACTCACAGCACTAAGTTCAAAGAGATCTTAGTGCAGGATTGTGAGTGTATAAGCATTTGTTTGTTTATAGGGAATATGTGTAAAGTGTAATTAATAAGTGTAATTGTATAGCTAATGTCATATGCCCTCGTGAGATGATATGATTACTTATACTTGCCTACAATAAAAACAATGATATTTGAAAAGAGAACCTTTGTCAGAGCTTTTTGTATTTACAATTCACTGTCCAATTGTTTAACTGAAATATCTTCCAATTTTAAATTATTATATTATACAATTAGCTAGCATTTGTCAGTGAAATAATTGTGGCATCATTATTCTTTTAAGAGAAAAAATAATACATTTTGACATTAATAAAATTTTATACCTGACATCACATGAATAAAATTTTTTATATATATATTTTTATTATTATTGTATTATCTCCCATAATGCGAATTTAAAATTGTTTTAATTAATATACCCATTGCTGTGTTTATATATTGAATGCCTGATGTGGGTAAACGAATGTTACAAAATTGCACTAACACCTAGCATAGCGTTATAATTTCATTTCATTATATTATGTTATCTGTAATCTGTTATAACTTAATAGTTATTAGTCAATAGTACACCCGACACTACTCCTTCTATCTGCATCTTGTCCATCCAAAGGTTGTCTGGAAGAGATCGCTTTAAATGATAAGACCGTCCGTTGTAGCCTTTTATGTAAAATTGTATTTTTTATGTACCAATTCTTTTAAGGTGTCAATAAAGAGTAATTGTATTGTATTGTAAAATTTGTCCGTTCACCAATAAATTATTCTTGATTTCTTTTTCAGGTCATGCAATGAGGCTAACATACTTCGTATCGCCTTACGAGCTACTTGACAAAGACAAGGGTCTAATACCACTTACTATCGAGCTGCTAACTGTTGGCAAACCGCAGGCGTCGAGCGGTCTTGCTTCGCTGGTCGCTCCGTCTCACACGCTGATTGGTCATTCGGCAACAGTTTTACTAGAAGGTTCTGCGGCTAACAAACTACAGTTGGCGCCTATTATATCGAGACAGCAGTCCGTAAAAGGGTGAGTTATGTTTTGGATGAAAAGATCTGCTTGGATTGTGTTTGTAATGGGTAGAAATATTTTCTAGTGTTAGAAAGAAGTCTCTTGGCCCTATTGTCAATCGATTCTAAGGTCACAATCATCACACTTCACACTAATATAATAAAAGCGATAGTTTGTGAGTGTGTTTGTTACTTCTTCACGCTCAAATGATTTTTTTTATATTTTTTTTTTTTGTGACGGGCTAGTGTTTGACCACTTTCTCACCTGATGGTAAGTGACGATGTGATCGAAGCTGGTAAACACACTAGACCTGGAATGGAGCAATTTTGATTATATTTGGTATGGAGATAGCTGACACCAGCTACTTTTTTTCCTGGAATTCCCGCTGGTCTGGTACTTACCACCCTAAGATATTGAATGTTAAATCTCTTAAAGCCCTGTAATTTCACTGGAAACATGTCCTATGGTTCTGGGCAAAGCGGATCGAAGTAGAGTCATTAACTTTCATGAGTGCCTCTTTGGGGCCCATGTGAATAAACGATTTTGATTTTGATTTTGAATAGCTCCCGCCACTTCGACGATATCGTTACGCCATCGTTTCCTTTACCGCCTTGCCTACGCGTTCACCCCAATGGCAGAAGATTGATCTGCTAATGCGCCTCGACCATTTCCATTTCAGCCTTCGAAGCATCAAAACTGCGTTGCTGCTTCTATTTCGCTAGGATACATATCTTTATGACTTGTAATTTCAATCAAAATACTTTAGTCTGAAATACAACAATTTACATACTGCAGGGCTGCGTTCAGTGCCTACGCTGTGGTTGTAACTTTTCACCCTTGCCCGATCGGAGGCACGGTTAGAGTTGAAACGCTCCAGCGCGTTCAGTGCCTCGGTGAAGTAGAATACTATACTAATTATTCCATAATGCTATGTCATTCTGAGCTTTCGAGCTTGAATAAAAAACAACTGAAGTTTTAGGCACTGAACGCAGCCCTGATAGGCGATTGAATAACTGTCATAGATGTGGGTACGATTAAAAAAAAATGCATAAAAAATGCGCTGCCGAGTTTCTTGCCAGGTTCTTCTCGAGATGGCTGTAATTTTGCGAAGCTGGCAGAAATCATTAACTTTCATGAGTGCCTCTTTGGGGCCCATGTGAATAAACGATTTTGATTTTGTGGTACATTTTCAGGCGGACTCGGCAAAGATGACAAAACTGCGTGTATTAACAAATGTTTGTTTGTTTACAGTATCCCGGTATACGCACAGCTAGTTCCACAGAACAGTGCAATGCTGCCCGCTTGCTTCACTCTCAAACTGTCGCAACCGACCCCTCTCTGCTCTGGACTCGCTAAGCTCATACAAGCCACTACTGAGGCAAGTTTTAAAACATTGACAGTATTTTTCATGTTTATGACTTACTTCCACAATGAACAATGGAGAAGGATGTAATATTCAGCCTATATATATATATGAATTTTGTGGAATTCACGGGAATATGCATGATTTATAAATATTATTTGATTGCCTTTTAATTTGATTTGTTAATGAAGGCACGCCAATGGCTAGGATCGAACACGAACTTTAAACGGTTAATAATCCACCATTATTACACATTAACACTAATTATTGATTTAATCATGTTCAATATCAAAAAGAAAAATAAATTGGAAAATAAAACGAAATCGACAACCTACATTTTAGTTTTCACTCTAAGACTCTAAAACTGCAATTTTAGAGTCGAATTGTAGATTTGCAGTGGAAGGTGGAAAATAGGAATAGACTCTAAGTCTATTCCTATTTTCCACCTTCGCAGCAAAACTCTTTATCTATATTATTAAATGATAGGTATACCATAATGTTGTACAAAATAATACAGAAATAATCCTGTACTTAAGTAACTATATTAAATGTTGACTTTATCTATGAAACAAGATAGTAAAAGTAAACTCATAATAACTTCTCACAAATGTAACATGCAGACTATAAAAGTGGTGACATCAGTATTTTGTTCCATGAGAACACTTGCAAACAATGAATCTTGACCTTTTCTCCTTTATAATAAACAATCTGTCAATTTCCGAGGTCACCAAGTCACAAAGTAAACTTGGGTTATAGCACTTTCTCCGTTCTTCCGACTATTAGAGGCTTAAAATTTTAAGTCAATTGAACATATTTTCTTCAAATTCCACCTTTCTAACCGACTTCCAAAAAACGAGTAAGGTTCTCAATTTCACTGTATTTTTTACCGACTTCCCAAAAAAGGAACTCAAGTCGACTGGTTTTTTTTTTTTTTGTTTTACCTCGTAACTTCGCTCCACCCGAGCCGATTACAAAAATTTTTTTTATCTGAAAGATGTTGCTTTCTAATTGGTCCCATTTAAATTTGATCAAGATCTGATCAGTAGTTATTTTGATAACTGAATCTGTCGGAACTACATTGTCTTGTCTCTTTTAATTAGCGTACTTTTTTTTTTAAATATACTCAGCATATGTGGCAGCATTTAAAGGAATCACTTATTAATTTTTTTATTTATTTTTTAATTGTAGTTTGCTCAAAATATTGTCCTGTTTATATAATTTTGCTTGTTTGTTGTTCATTTTATACATATGTAAATTTATATACTTGTGTATATGTATGTGTATATTTTATATTATTTAGACTTATTTTATTTATTTATTATATATTTATTGTATTTTTATATATTTATAATAATGTAATATGATATCATACATATAAATATATATGTGTATATATATATATATATGACGGAGTCTGCAACATATCGGATGTTATATCCGGTGGCAGATTTGATGGCCCTCCACGTCCGTCATCCATGATAAAGGTGGCAACGAAATAACACTAACACTAATTTAATACAACGGCGTTTTAATGATTTGCGGTAGTTAAAATAACAATTTACTTAGGGATCGGATAAATAATAATGGATTTCTTTGAGAGCCAATGAGTTTGCCCGTGTGCACACCGTTCCGCAGCTGTCTCCACAGAGAAGTGAACATAGACCAAATCAAACAATTCAAAGAGAAGCTTGCCACACACCGCCATGACACTGACAACCTCATTCGGTGCTACCCGCTCTAAATAGAAATCGACTGAATGATAAAAAAGGATTTAAACAATACTAAAATCAGCTTATTTAGTCTCGCGCCGTTACGGCCGTCCTGCATCTTCACACGTCCTCGTGTGCATCATCTTCGCCATCTATAGACAATATATAACCAATTTGTTTATACCTCTTTACTCGGTCATTCTGACCATGACATGAAAGCTTTAAATAGAACTATCAACTTAAAAAAAATAGCACAGTTTATTATTAACTGCTACGCAAAGTAATTTGGGCTTTCAGCTTAGTATCTCAACGTGTAAATGGAATCAAACAAAATTCATCAACTCATATTGCCACACAGGCGGTGCATTGCCACACAGGCGGTGTATTGCCACACAGGCGGTGTATTGCCACACAGGCGGTGTATTGCTACACAGGCGGTGTATTGCCACACAGGCGGTATTTTGCCACACAGGCGGTGTATTGCCACACAGGCGGTGTATTGCCACACAGGCGGTGTATTGCCACACAGGCGGTGCATTGCCACACAGGCGGTGTATTGCCACACAGGCGGTATTTTGCCACACAGGCGGTGTATTGCCACACAGGCGATGTATTGCCACACAGGCGGTATTTTGCCACGAAGGCGTGTGTTGTGCCACCGAGGCGAATATGAGCTGCACAAACTGCTGGGTACCACACTAGCCTCTACGAATGTGAACAAGAATAATCACGAGACAGGTCAAATTACTTTGCATGTACTCACCAATGCCGTTATTTTGCAGGTTAGAATTACCTAGGTCCACCAGAGTAACTGCATTGTCCTGTCGCTTACCAGGAAATCTACACGCTGTACTTTCCCTAATCAAAGAGCATTCGGCCCCGGAATCGAAACAAAATGAAAACTTCTCACCGGTTTCAGTTGACAGGATCTATGTAGCTGGCTTGAGTGTGCAGACATCAACTCGTCGCTCTATACGACCGTCGCTCGTACGAGTTTCCTTTTTCTGGCAATGCGTCGCGATGTGGCCCTGCTCTCCACAATGGTAGCAGACCACCGGTATTATTTTCTTCTGCTGCACGTTGTTACCGCTATTCTGCTGTACTGAAGTATTAGTTCCTGAAAACTGCGAACGCTGGGTTACTGGTGTCTCACGAATCTTCTTGCTCCGGCATTCGCTTGCTAAATGGCCAACTTTATCACAGTTGTAACAGCGCCTCGAGGGACTCTCAAATTTTGGTTTCTTGGAATCATTAGGAGCGTTCGATTTGTCCTGCTGTCCCCTTTTCCGATATGAAAAGGCCATTAACTCTTGTTGCATTTCCACCCGAGAGTTAATATCAGTAGTAAATGCGAGTCTTTGTAACCGTGGTTCAATCTTGGTGGCGTGAGCTAAAGTTAGAGCTATCGCTATTTGTTCGGTCGACAGATTACGCCATTGAGTCATTATTGTGCTTAAAAATCGGCTAGCATATGCCGACAAGCATTCCCCTTCTTTCGGACTTTCATTTAGTAGTCTGCACAATGTAGCAGCTGGCGTTTCAACATAGTCAAACCGAGCAAGAAACAAATCTCTCAGCTGTGGCCACGTAATTCCAGGAAAACTGTGCTGAGAGAGCCATGTGGCTGCCACGCCCTTAAGTGTTTTACTCATGGTGATTATAAGACTGCTGCCCGATAGTTGTCTTTCTTGCATGCACAAATCTACTGTACTGCACCAAGCTCGTGCATCACTGTCGCGAGAGTCGGGATCAAATGCGGGGAGAGATAGTTTAGAGTTGCTCCCGTGTGGTTCTTTAATCGCACGAATTAATTCCATCATCTGTTGTTGTTGCATTTCAAACAATAATTTCCAACGATCACCGCCATTGTTTATAGAATTATAATCAATACTCTGACCTGTATTATGTCCTGTGGGCGTTTCCGGTAATCCCATTTCTGATGACGGAGTCTGCAACATATCGGATGTTATATCCGGTGGCAGATTTGATGGCCCTCCACGTCCGTCATCCATGATAAAGGTGGCAACGAAATAACACTAACACTAATTTAATACAACGGCGTTTTAATGATTTGCGGTAGTTAAAATAACAATTTACTTAGGGATCGGATAAATAATACTGGATTTCTTTGAGAGCCAATGAGTTTGCCCGTGTGCACACCGTTCCGCAGCTGTCTCCACAGAGAAGTGAACATAGACCAAATCAAACAATTCAAAGAGAAGCTTGCCACACACCGCCATGACACTGACAACCTCATTCGGTGCTACCCGCTCTAAATAGAAATCGACTGAATGATAAAAAAGGATTTAAACAATACTAAAATCAGCTTATTTAGTCTCGCGCCGTTATATATATTTATATTTTTACTGTTTTAGATCCGCCACCTCTGGGTTGTGACTGAAAATCAGCGCCTATTGGCAATAATGCTGAGTCACGACCCTTTTGGCACTTTTTTTTTACTTATGCCTAATTACCTTTATAAGCTGTTTTTTATTGTCTATTTCATGTTTTTGTTGTTTGTTTATCTTATCCTTAGTGCCAAATAAATGTATTTCATTTCATTTCATTTCATATAGTTTTATATCGTCAATAATGCCCATTTTGTACGCCTACTTTGACGATGTTAACCGAATTCAAAAGTTACCTCATAACTTCTTTCGTTGTGAGCCGATTTCGATAATTATTTTTTTATTTGAAAGCTGGTGCTTTTCATGTGGTCCCAGTGAAATTTGATCAAGTTCTTATTTCTAGTTTTTGAGTTATTGTCAATAATGCATGTGCAATACATTAAATCTGATCAACGTTCGAATATAAAGTGGTGAAGTCTGTTTTTTTACCTTACTACTTATTTCTAGGTGAACCGATTTTAATCAAGATCTGACCGTTTGTTTTTGAGCTATCCTCAATAATGCGTATTTTATTAATTTAATCTGACCAAGTGTTCCGAATATAAGGCGGTGAAGTCGGTTTTTAAGCTTTGTTTGCGTTCAAATTATTTAGTATTGTCATCGATGTTACATTAAGGTGTAAGATGATAAAGTATGTCAAATTTCAGCTCAATCGGATGGCAGCAATTGCTTTAAAAAATAATTATAAACCGGTAGGAATACATTTATTTAAAGTATTTCCAGTCAGTTTCATTGTTATTAGTCTTGTTTCAGGTGGAGGTATCAGGCGAGTGGACTAATGCAAAGCCGTTGCTCGGTCTGGTGGCACAACAGGCTTACAACAAACTGACGCCCGGGAAGACCATCGAACTGAATCTCAGCAAGGGACTCTTTGTGGTATGTCTACTACATAAAAACTATTTTTTTTTTTTTTATTCAGCATATTTTTTTATATATGCAAACGTTTAACCACTATCTCACCTGATGGTAAGCGATGATGCGGTCGACGATGGAGCACGTTTGCGTAGAAGAATCCTATTCACTCGGGACTTAAAGATTCCTATATTGTTGTCCGGAAACACTGACTCAGGTAAGGAGTTCCATTCCATATTTGAGGATATAATCGAAACAAAGGGATATAAAAAATGGAACTCAGAAACGTTATTGGTAAAAGTTTTATCAATAGTTTTCAAAGTTGGCTCTTTTGAAGTATAGTTGAGTTCTTACACCGAGCACCGGCTCGAAAAAATAAATATTTTGTTGCTACTTTCTTTAGATAATTAAAATACCTAATAACTGTAACCTACTTTTATTTTAAATTGTTTAGTTATCACCGAAAATAAAAAATTAACTATTTATCTCGTAACCGAGATAATGAAACGTGGCCCTGATCTATACGTTGGGGAGAGGGGGTGTCTCAGCAAATATCACGTAATTTTTTTTTGCAAGATACAGTGTAATGTTGCGAGAAAACTGGGTTTAATGAATAAAAAAAAACCACTAAATTATGGCTAAATCATATAGTAAGTAGGGCTAAATCATATAGTGTTAAATAAAAATAATTGAACAAAATGTGTGTTAAATTAATTCAACCCAATCAAGCACATATTAACTTATTTACATTAAATATACGCATATTGAAAAATCTTACCTAAGTTTAGGGCTGGGCGGGGTCTGGGGGGGGGGTCTAGCAACATCTCACGACATCCCACCAAGGGAGGAGGGGGCGAAAAATCGCCAAAATCACATCACGTAATTAATGGATGCTCCCTATATTAGTCCTAAAATCTCTGCGTGACACTGAATTGTAAAGGGCAAGGTTGATGCTTACCATAAGTTAGCGACACTTGCTCGTTTCGTCTTATTATGTACAAGAGATGCTCACCTTGTAGTCAAACGCTGTAAAAATGTATATACATTCCTAAAACTATAACTATAATGATAAGCTAGTTATAAGGTTGCAAGCCTATCGATATTCTACCGTTAATATTTTGGAGGGTGTGCGCAGGAATTACATGATTTAATTCCCCCATGCCCTTTTTACCATCTAACTACAAGATGAACTGTCAAACGTCATCCGTATATGACTTACCTCCGAATCGCTCGAAGAGTTTCGCTTCTGCGTTTATCATCCGTACAGCGAGGGAGTGGAACTCATTGCCTGCGCCTTTGTTTCCCGAACGGTCCAATCTGGGTGTCTTTAAGTCTAAAGTGGATAGGTATCTTCTAGGCAAGCATGTTACATCTTCGGCCGTATCTTCACTTTCCATCTTATGACAGATAGTGGTCAAATGCTTGCCTATCTAGCATACAAAAAAACCTATAATAAATTTGTAACACTATTTCAAGTTATATTGTTTACCCACAGAATCTACCGGATCAAACGCAATGCTACTTCCTTTGCGAGACGCGAGGTCTCGACGCGTGCATCGTGACATCTGTCCCTTTCACTCACCCTTCTCACGTGCAACCGTTACTGGCGTGCCTGCGACAACAAGCTCTCTTCAACACGCTGATCGCGAGTTGTGTCCGGACGCAATGTAAACAAGGTAACTTTGTATAAAAAAATAAAGCTATGTTTGTCCCTCTTACTCATATACAGCTTTACTAGCGTGTCTGCTAATAGGCGATTTTCAACACTAATTGCGAGCTGTGTCCGGACTCAATCTAAACAAGGTAACTTTGTATATGAGAGATAGAGAACGCTTCGTCTGTCTCGCTCACTCATATACAGCCATTACTAACGTGTATGTGGCAAAAGGCGCTCTTCAACACGCTGATCGCAAGCTGTATGCGGACGCAATCTAAACAAGATAACCTCGTGTAAGAGAGATAAGAGACTATCGCTATATCTGTCCCTCTCATTCACGTACAACTAGTATATTTGTCTGCGGCAACGAGCTCTCCTCAACATGCTTATCGCGAGCTCTACCCGGGACCAATCTAAACAAACTAGATTTGAGTGAGATAAACATCACGCTATGTTTGTCCCGCTCACTCACGTAGCTGATCGCGAGATCTATCAGGACGCAATCAGTTTTTTTTTTTTGTGGAGGTCTGACATTTTTCTCTTATAATAGATTTTGTTTTGGTTCCGCCAACTATGTGCATTAAGCCAGCGTCAAGTTATAAATATGTTTCAAGTTAGTTTTGTATTTCATTAAACTAGTCCTAAGCACCAGTCATGCCCTAGTAAAGTGGTAGAAACTTTACTAGAACTTCTATTGTAGTTATGTATTAAACGAAAATCTCGTTTTTTTTATTTCTATGATTTGCCTATACTTATACACGTTCAAGAATTATTAACGGTTTATAATCCACTATTATTACACAATCACACTCAAAGAATCGCAAGTTTTGGAATATAATACAAAATCGACAAAGACAATTCTCTTTCGCGCCAAGAAAAAAATCTCCAAAAAGAATTATTACCATCTGTGGTTATCCTATTTTTCTTTTCACAGCGGTGGATCTAGAAAACGTCCTGATGTTCGAAGTTAGCGCCCTGTCCTGGCAACACATTTCAATCTCGCTGGAACACCCGTTGGACGAAAGTATGGCAACCGTGGAACTGGTGTTGTCCGATCCATCTGCTCCTCGGGCGTCGGTCTACACTCTGAATACTCCAGTGAGGGAACATATTGATGACTATATCAGTCGCGTGCTGCAGAAAAGCCACTCTATCCCTATCACGTTAAGGTAAACATTTGTTTAACAATAAATTGTACTGTATAAAAAGATTTTAAAAGGTATACTTAAAACATTAGAAATTGCACGATTAACATTGAATTTAATACTTTATGAATATCTAAATAGTTTCACTCGCGTACAGACTGGAAATTCTATTTATATATACTGTTTTCTTTTATGTTTGATAGGCTAGCATTTGACCACTATCTCACTTGATGGAAAGCGATATTTATATATTTTTTAGATTATTTCTTACATATTATATTTTATAGATAGTATGTTTAATCTTAAGTATTTTATATTTATGTACATTACAATTCGATTTAAATTTCATTTACATATATTTTCTTTATCCCCGATTTATGCACGCCTAATGTCATTTCTACTTCCACTGCTGGATGACTGGTAGAGAATGCTTTTAGCATTAAGTCGTCCTTTTGTACACTTTTTACTGTGCAATAAAGTGTTAAATATTCCTGAAATAAGATACAGGCCATGCCCAGTTTGGAGTCCACTAGAACTATTATTATACTATGTATTTCACTTTCGTTATTTAAAAATAAATAATTATTCATATCAAACAATCATAACGTAGTCATTTTAGATAGGAAGGACTATCTATTGAGGCGTAGATTCAACCCCCGGCCATATGATCTCATTGCTCTAACCGCTGAGCTGCTCAAGCCCTGCGTGAAACGACGAAATTATACTTTTATTTGCAGGTCGTTGGTAAAGATCTGGGAGCGGGACGCGGCCGCGAAGCAGATGAACGGCGGGTACTCGGCTCTGGACGCAAATTTTAGCTGCGGGCTCGGCGGGCTCGACCCGGGCGGAGACCACAAGCGCGACCACACCCCCCGCCCGCTCTACCCCGCACCCCTGTCGCACCCGCATCAGGGCGGTCAGTACACTGCTACCATATTTTGAAGTGAAAACTTCTTTAGCGGCGTTGTGCACATTTTGGGATAAGTAAAAAATGTTAAACTCGCGTCGGGACACGTGACCTGATCGAAATTCGTAAGACGGAGGGAGGAGAGGAAGTAATATCCCCCTCTCTTTCTACCGCGCGGCGAAAATGTATGCCTGCTCCTGCTATTTACAACGTTAATGTTCAAGTTTTCTTCTGCCGGCACTGCCGGAGTGCAACCCGTTGTTTCTTTTTTTATATTTAGCATTATAACCGTGCCCGGCGGGTTCGCCCGCGTTCATAATGTTAAAAAGTAGCCTATTGGAAAATGTTATATCCCGGCTTTTCTAACCTGCAAGTCGCATTTCTCAACCGATTCTCGTGAAATTTTGTCAGCAGGTTCGATCAGTTTTTAGAAATTATTGGAAATGGCGGAAGTTCGTCGAACATTCGAAAACATTGGATTCTCACACACAATCTCATCCAGATCTAGAAACACAAATTTCTTGAGTAGAAAACGTGTTTCCATCGGAAATTGGATTTGGCATCAGCAGCATGGAAGTTAGTAAAATAGACTGGCGTAAGTGGAGTAGAGTGAAGTTGCGCGGAGCAGAGTCGAGTAGAGTTGGGTAGAATGGATTAGGGTAACGTGAAGTAGAGTACAGTGGGGAATAGTTGAGCAGAGTACAGAATCTTAAAGTAGTGTAATAAAGTGAAGTAGAGTACTGTAGAGAAGAGTTGAGAAGAGTAAAG
The DNA here is from genome assembly GCA_948107665.1 of Lomographa bimaculata. Classification (NCBI taxonomy): domain Eukaryota; kingdom Metazoa; phylum Arthropoda; class Insecta; order Lepidoptera; family Geometridae; genus Lomographa; species Lomographa bimaculata. The sequence goes on from OX403597.1 coordinate 8,053,955, forward strand.
TAGAGTCGAGTGGAGTAGAGCACTCTACTCCACTAGTTGATTTCCACAATTGCGAGTGCTCATTATCCACGACCATTCTACATATCAGTGCAGCTTACGACCTCACTATCACATTGGCGCCCAACGTGGGGCCACGTTGATAGATATATATTTGATAGGCTAGCGTTAAACCACTCTCTCACCCATAGAGTATTCAGGAATCTAACATAATAAATAAATGATTAAATATATATAATACTTATTATAATTGTGGTACTAACCGATAATTAACCGCGTAAGATTTGAAACTGAAATAAACTCAAAACTAGTACCGTAAACGGCCCGGCATTTGTTCTGTGAGTATGAATTTGTTTCTTTAATTCCAGCAGGTAACTACCTCTCCGATCAGCAACACCAATTACTAGTGATGTCACAAGACTCCGGCATCCACGAAACTAAAACTACGGACGAACGGAAACCCAAAAAGCGAAAATCCGACTCGGACGTATGGACAACAAGCCAGAAGAAAGGCAAACCGGGCATGTCCGAACTCATGGACACGGACAGTGATACAGATAACTCGGACACGTATGTCAACGATGACGATAACACGAATAACAGTAACTCGACCAACGACGATGGAAGGGAGTCGTCGGTTTCCCAAAACGAGTTTACATCCGATCTTGAGTTGTCTGGAATGGACGCTACGGATGCGATAAGTCATGACAATAGGTCCTCGGATATGGATAATTCGAACGATGGCGATGTGGATGATAACAATTTGCCCAGGTGAGAATTTTTAGTGAACATTTTTATTTCATACATCAAAATGTTAATAGAATAGATAATTTAAACAAAAATCATTTGAAAGTGATAACTACAAGAATTCTTTATACTTTTTGCCACTTATGTGCCACTTATGTGTGGCTTTTCTAGTATGAAATTAGGCGTAAAGCTCAGTTGTTGACAAATATTTAATGGTAGAATAATCTTGATGGGTCAAGGTAAAAGGACAGGCATTCTTTCGGCTTTACCTATATTCCTTACTTCATATTTGCCTAATAGTTTTGACCCCTATTTTCTGTTGCAGGTCGTCTTTTCAGAAGTCTGAACACAAAAGGCAAAAGCTTAAAAACAAAGAAGCGGAACTGAGGGGAAGAAGCGGATCCCTGCTACTCGACCTCACTGAAGGTAAATCTTACATGCCTTCATCTGTCAGCATCACGCCTATAGGGTCGAGTTCAACCACCCCGCCCAATATGCAACCCGGGATATCGTCAATGTTATCTTTGGACCGACGTCCCGGGATCGAAATTATTCCTATAACAGCCGCGGCGCCCGCCGCTCTACCCAGTTCTATCACCATAACTCCCATATCGTCCTCGCAAAAGATTTCCATGGACGAACGCAGCAGATCAGAGAAAAAATCCAGCAGATCCGAGGAACGGAGCAAAGAGAAAAAGAAGAAGCGACGGAGAGACGACTCGATGGGACCGCCGGAAAAAGTACCTCCGAAACTGGATCCGCTCACCAAACCGGTGTCGGTCAGCATCAAACCCACCGACGGATCGCCGTTGCGGTCGACGTCGCCCAATTCCCTTCTGAGAAAATTTAGCCCGAGCCCGACGCACGGGCGCTCCGTCTCGATAACCAAATCGCCGAGCCCGAGCTCGGTCAAAGGATTGAGCAAGCCTTCCGGGACTTCCAGCCACCACAGCAGCCCGAGGCATTCGCCTGTGCCGAACAGCCCCAAACACTTAGCTGGATACTCGAGTCCAAAAAACCACAGCGTATCTTCTCCCAAACACAGCTCCTCCGGGTCGGGCAAGCCCAGCATGTCGGCCTTGAAGTCTGCCGCCTCCGGCTCCCCGTCGGGCAAGTCCGGGACGACGGGATACGACCTGTCCAAGAAGATATCGAAAGACGGCTACAGTTCTAGCTCGACTTCGTCGTCGAGAGATAAAGAGAAGAAGCATTCCGGTTTGTCATTCTCGAGCTCGGGCCGGAGCAGCCCGAAGCTGAAGAACCCTGTGAAGCTGAAGCAGCTGGAGATCACAGCGGTGTCCTGCGACAGCCCCTCCGCCGAGCCGCTCATCTCGCCGCCCAACGTGGAGGTCAACAAGTCCGCCCCCAGTCAGGCGCGGAACAGAAAGGGATCCCTCAGCGCCGTCATCGACAAGCTTAAGTCAGCCCAGCACTGCGGCTCCGAGGTCGACCCCGCCAAGTCGAGCGGATCCTCCCCCGCTGCTAAATTCACCGATCCAAAAAACGCTAGCGCCAAAGTCGAGAGCAAGAACCAGGAGTACATGGTGAAGCCGAGCTCCGACGGAATGAAGATCACCATAAACAAGACTCGGACGAAGGAGTCCTCGAGCGGGAGCTCCAAGTTGAACTACGGCTCGAGCTCCGGCAAGCAGTCGTCGCCGCAGCTGACGCCGCCGAGCCAGGGCTCGCCGAAGACGCACACGGGGCTCAAGCCGGGCGTCATCAGCGGCCCCGCCTCCAAGAAGACCCAGGCGATGCAGTCGTCCAAATCCGGCAACGTGACCCCCGGCTCCACCCCGCCCAAGGCGAACACGAGCCCCTCGGACGGCGCAGGAAACCCCACCGCGACCAAAGTGCCTTACAAGTCGTCGAGCGGCAGCGGCGCCGCCGGAATCAACCTCTCGAAGTCCGCCTCCAAATCCAGCACGGGCTCCCCGAAGAGCGGGAGCGCGGATATAGCTAAAATAATGCGCGATCGAGAGAGGGAGAAGGCCCGAACCAAACTCATGAGCAACTCGGAGAAGTCGATATTCGCGTCCAAATCCGAGCGGCACTCGAGCCCGAGCTCGCGCGATGACGTCGACGGTGACAGGTTCAAGTCGTCCAAGGACGCCAACTTCCTCGTCGAGGGCCTGATCAAGCCGCTCGACACGAGCAAATTCCAGATCCCGAAACTGAAGAATCAGAACACGCCGGACAAAAACAGTCCGTCGTCGCAGTACGACGGCCGATCGATGGTGAACGACTTCGCGCGAACGCTCGAGCAGAGCAAATATCCGTTTCCGCACTTCGAGAACTCGCGGGCAGAGATGCAAAAGTCCCCGTATCCGCTGAACGTGCCGAAGCCGCTGCTCAACATAGGCTCGATGAGTCCCAAGCTGCCGGGGAAGGACACCGACCGCCCGCTCGAGTTCGCGAAAGCGATGGCGGACAGTATAAAAGGGGAGAGCCCCCAGCGGGGCAAGGACGAGGCGAAGGATTACTCCGGGTCGATTCCGATGATGCCGCTGGACTTCAAAACGGAGGCGAAAGGATTCGCAGCGCCCAAGGGAACCGAGGATAGGAAGGGCGCGGATTCGTGTATGAAGCCGCCGGCGAGCGGCGCAGTGGCTCGCAGCGGCGCCACTACTCCTCAAGAGGCTGCGGAGATGTTACTGGATTTTTCTTCGTCCTCGGGGAGCAAGGTGTCCGGGCTGGTGGCGGTGCGGCCCGTGTACCCCGCGTCCCCGGCGCTGGCGCTGCAGCTGGCCAAGAGCCCGGCGCCGTCGCCGCTGGTGGCGCCGTCGCCGCACTCCAACTCCCCGTGCATCACCGACGACGAGCTCATGGACGAAGCGTTGGTGGGCCCCGGGAAATGAGTGCACGTCCCGCCGCGACGCTCCGTGCGACTCGCGAGCATCCGGGAACAGTGATTTGTTTACCCCATTCTTTGTTATACGTATTTATTCTAAAACGGACGATCGTGTTCCGTTTGTATAGGCTTAGGATCGGATATTATAGCTTTAGATATTTTATAATTAATAGCTATCGGGTTACATTGTGTCATTGTATACTATATATGTAAAAAGACGGTGAATGTTGACATGGTCCATGTAGAATTATTACTGTTTATAAATCGAATCTGTACTCGATTGCAGCGAGTGTACTTGTTTGTTTTATGAGATATTTTTTGAATCGATTGTGAATGCTGTAGGCTGATTTATTATTTACGAATTTGTAAATATAAAAATTAATATAAAGATATTGAAATGAATTAATCGATATGGCATTTATGTAATAAAGAATTTTAGGAATTACAATAAAAGTATTGGAAGTATAATCAATTTTTATTTTGTATATATATGTCAAATAAATATATTAAATTATCTTAAACTTTAATTTGGCAAGTCTATGATTACATTAATAGAATCTTAGAGAGCTAGGGCGGTAGAATCCATAATACGGGTAGAAGAAATGAAACTTCCTTCTGAACGGGTTATGCTTTGGTCTAAAATGTCTTCGGTTGGCGAATCTGCGTTGGGGCATTTGTTTCCTTCTAAACAGTAAGGAGGGTGGAGGTGCGAATCCAGCAGCGGTCTCCATTATTTCATGTGAAATTGTATTTAATGGGGCATCTCTGAATGGTATATCGTTTACTGGGAAGTCGTCTTCAAATATTTCAGGTATTTGCGGCGCGACTTCGAAAGGAAGATGTGCATTGTCGATCGGTCTCGTAACCATATTGAATAGAATTGGGGCGTCTTCGTTTGGTCTCGGGGCGATATCGAATGAAAAGTCGTCTTTAATTGAAGAGCCAATATCTAATGGAATGGGCAAGCTCTCGATGGGTTTCATAGCGTCATCGATTGGTCTCAGGGCCTCCTCGAACGGCGTCGATATAGCATCCATTGGTGTAATAGCGTCATCGATAGAGCTTGGAATCTTATCAATCAGACTGTTTGGGTCATTACTTAGAGTCGGCGCATCATCATTCGGACTCAAAACGAAGTCTGTCGGAGCAGCACCATCGTCAGTAGAAGTTGCAGCGTTTGCTAAGTTGGCGGTATCACCTACCGTATCTACAACACTCTCCTCAATAATGATATCCACTTCACCATATTTTCTATCGCAAGGCTCGGTGATATCGTTTGTTTCCACTTTCTTTTGAACTGAACCATTGTTCAAATTTGATTCTTCGTGTTTTGTTTGTGGATATTGTGACTCAATGCTTTTCGTTTGTTGGGGGCTTTTGTTTTCACTCTCGATTGTTTGTTTTGGAACTGGATTCGCGATCACGCCGATGACTCCCAACGCCAACAATAGAAGTCTGGTCTTCATTTTTACTGTAAAATTATACGGATATGTTACCGCAGTGAGCTCTGAGGTCGGTATGATCTATTGTTCTACACAATGCCTTTAAATATAGCTATTCATCGGGGTCAAAGAAAGGTAGCCGTTACTTGAAATAGATAGGTACTAATTTTACATGTAAATAAATAGACTTTCGTTTGTTTTGGTGAGTTTTGGGTCAACCCGGTGACTTAAGATGATGCGAAATGGAAAAACTTAAACAAATGTAAAACTTAAAGAGATTTAACACCTAATATCTCAGGGTGACAGTGCTTTACCGCACAGGATTTTGACCTATATAAGTTCAAAACTCTGGGTACCTATAATAATGGGCATGCGTGACGCTTTACAATCAGGCGAGCAACTTCCTAGTGTCGTCTCTCAATTACATTAAAATAAAATAAAAAAAGTGAGCTTACTCTCTCAATAACAAATACATTTATTTTTGCGAGTTCATCGTGAATAAAAAAATTTAACGATGAATATTACGTTTTTGACAGCTAATTGTTATAATTATCATCATCTCTCTGCACCTTTGAGAATAAGTTCTGAATTCTGAAAGTCCTCTCCTTATCCCACTTCATGTGGCATCGGCAAAACTTGTTTTCTACTTCCACACTCTTCAGACGTCATTTCCACACTTCTTTCTTTCTCATGTCATCTTCTACACAATCCATCCAACTTTTCTTTGACCTACTACTCCACACCACTCAAACCTCATCCACAGTCAAACCTCATCCCTTTTTTAACAAGCCCTTACCATGCATACCATTTACTCCTCAACTTTTCCACCATTGACGAAACTCTCAAACTTCCTCAGACGTACATATTTGGTAAATTTTTCAGACTCCATTTCAACATGTTATGTAAGGTTTGATATTTCATGAGAGAAGTTCATATTGTTTTTTATTATGGCATTAAAGGAATGTAACAGCGTATTGTTTCGTTGTTGTGGTTGTGCTCATATTTACCTGCTAACATAACGGCAACATTCTCACAACCATATATTTATATATCTAACCTGTGAAAGACTATATACAAATGCGAATAACCTCATTGCCCTTGCTTTATGCTTTCTTTGATTGGGATCCATAGTCATCGCTTTGTTATTGCGTTATGACATGTGAAAACAATAAATCTATTTTAAAAAATATGATAAATACTCACGTTTTACTACGTTTGGGAAATAAAATTGTGAACTTTTCGACTACACGCAAAAGGCGTGTGCAATTTTCTGCTTCACGACCTACAAATACTCTACACCTAGGGCTGCCACCCGTCGGGGATACCCCGGATATGTTCTAGTTCAGAAGGAGTCCGGACTCCGGGGTACTTCCGGAAGGGGTTTCCAAAAAGTGGGTGAACTCGGGACACTTTTTGTGTCAGGAGAATCCCGAATAATTTATAGGTATAAAAGGATTCAATTATAACAATTTTCAATTGAAGAATAATTCGTAATCGTAACCTACATCAAAAATAAAATGTATTATTTATAAATCAAAACAAAATATATATTTCTAGCCAGATTTCCTGCGATGGGGTATAATTTTATTTGATTATATTGGTTACGTTATCCGTTTAAATTGAATTTTATACATTTAATCATACAATAGCAAATAAGCTATTAAATTAATTAAATTAAATTTATTGAATACAAATATGAAAATATAAGCGATTTTAATTTTAATTGCAAACATATATTTCCCATGGTGTCCGGGAAAAAACCCTATTTCACCCAAATGTCCGGGGTTTTTAAAGTTTTTATCCGACGTCAGCAAATTAGATGATGGTAGCCCTAACTACACCTAGTGTTAAAACGAGTTAAATAGATTACTCACGTAATATGAATAAGGCGGTCGGTACGGGCTCGGTTGGTTATATCTCCTCTGAGCATAATATCTCCTCTCCGCCTGGGCCTTTTGCCGCCTCTCCTTCAACTTCCTCATGGCAAACCTCGGCAGGAACGGATTCTGAGACTCTGCAACCTCCATCATTTCATCACCACCCGACAGTCCCGTTTCTTCTAGAGGCTTGGCTTGGCCCTGAATCACGAGCACGAAGAGAAGCAGTAGAAGGGTCAGGAACTTTACAGACATGTTGGTAGATACAATTAAGCTTTGCTGTGACTTCGAAGTCTAATCCCACTTTATCCATGTCCTCTTGCGCGTCGACGTTATATAGGGATGGGTGACACATGTCCAGTGCATTTGTTTACACAAGCCGTAATTTTAGGAAATATAACGGCTCATCTGTCCGGTTCTAATTAACACTTCCTTAGCTCATATTCATAGGGGGGGTGACACGGTTAAACTTTATTTATTTACTCAACCTAGGTAACGGTCGACATAGACCTACTCCACATTTAGGACGCAGTCTAAAGTGTGGCTACATCTCTGACTCAGGTGTGATAATTTTTATGGTAAATATACCGATTTATTTAAAGCGCCAAGTGTTGGTTTTCTATCCAGTCTTGGTGATTTTCAATCAGGAGAACTATCTACGCTGACGATGTTTTTTAAACTGCTCATATAAATATTCCTGTGTCCTTTTTTTATCAATTCTTTATTTTATAATATTACAGCATAAGCAGCGAGACTTTATATCTTACTTTTTAAGTGAATAAATATATATCTTTATTTTCAAGTTTTAAACGAATGAATACAGAAAGGTGGCCGCAGTAAGTATTTTTATGCAATATAAAAAAGCACAAAAACATTATCTGAGTATGCAACGTAAATTTTCAATTGGATGAATTGTACTGAGAAGTTTTGACGAATAAGCTGGCTTTGGCACGGAAGATCAAAGTAAGTAGATACATTACTGAGTTTCTTATTATACATTAATGTTTTATACGGCTTCAGAACTTCAAACACGTAAAAACGTCGGCTTTGTTGTCGACTATTTACGTTTGTTTGAATCTGTGTAAAACATGAATTTATTATGTGTAATAAGTACTTACGATGGTTGTAACTTTTTTTGATATTGTGAGTTAACCGTGCTCGTCAGAAAGCAGACTAGTGGAAGATAAGAAGTCTTAATATTTTTTTTATCAACTTTTCTTATCTTACGGTTAGCACGAACATCCTCGATACAACCTCGAAACGTTTTTATTCATACACGCTTTTTACATAAATCTGTATAAAATACCTTTGTACCGTGGTTGGAACAAGAACTAGATTCACATACGTACTATAGGTTATTTTACTTAGATTATTTTAACAGTTAGCACACGGTCATGCTAACGGTTGGCTTCAGTGCACATTGAGGCAAGTATTTAGTAACATTTGATTTGTAGGTATAACATCCGTCTCGAGATAATTTCAGACTCGCAATATCAATTACATAGCTTATACCTAGGTCTTAGCCAACTCTAGCTGGCTACATACCTATAATTACGAAGACCAATTACCAAGGTGAATATTAAAAGTAAAAACTTGTCAACCGCTGTAATCAAACCAGAGGTACCTTTACATTATTTTGTAAGGTGTAACGGCAAATATCCTCGAGACCCAGTTTACATTCTAGACCTAGCGTCCTTGGCACTATTTTATATGATATACTTATTTACTAATAAATACAAACACCCTATCTTATAATTCGGATTAAACAGCTACCAAATCAGAAACCCGAATTGAAACCTCTATTCGCTTAGGAGCTAGGTACAATGACGCAAAGAGACATGCTAAAAAACTCATTTACCTAATCTTTTCGGGTCGAGGGTTCAAAACGGAAAATCTCGTACCAACAAAAGTTGATAACAAATGAAAACCGTAAAAGGAAATCAACATCCCTAAATTAATAATTACCAGAAAAACAACTGATGTTCGGAACAAACGAATTTTAATTATGTGGGGTTCATCTGTAACTGATTATGCATTTAGTAATAAGATTGATGAAATGTTATTTTAAGCATGTGTTGGTGTAATAATAGTTGGTGAACCATAAATAAAATTGCAGACTTGGATAGTATCTAGTCGTACCTCATTATTTCGATGTCATACGTTATTCCAAGTAAAGGTTTTATATAAACAAAAGTTAGTTATATATATCCTAATATGTATGTTCATATGATATAATTATTGAATGTATGTACCTACCTATTGAATTCTAAAAGTTTTTGCATACCCATGTTTTATATTAAGTTTATTTTATATACATATATACGCAAACGCATTTACACTCACACCCCCACACTAAGGTCAAAGACTTGTATTGCCGTGGTGAAATATTTACATATCACACACACAATTACGACCAGAACCACAATCCCTTGGGATGTAAAAAATTGTGCTTCTGCCGGGAATCGAACCGAGGATCCGCGGCGCAGAGGGCAAAGATCCCCCACTGCGCTAACTGATTCGTGTATATTGTATCCTACTATCCTACTAATATTATAAATCCGAAAGTTTGTGTGTAAGTGTGTAAGTATGTTTGTTCCCTCTTCACGCTTTAACGGCTGAACGGATTTGGATGAAATTTGGAATGTACATAGCTTATACCTAGGATTAACACATAGGCTACTTTTTAACTTGATAATAGCGGGCGAAGCCGCGGGGCTAGTATCATATATATAACTAATTTTAGGCTTCCTAACTGCCTTTGCCTACGAACATAATATTAGTGAATGTATTTCTAAATAAATAAACTACCCTCCTATGAATTGGACAACAAGGTTTACAACTCAGGCTCCCAAGTCCATATGTGTATCATTGTTAGTGTCATCGTGAATCACGTATGCTGCTAATAAAATGCTCGTAAATAACGGAACAATACTAAAACGTGTACGATTCTTAGTAATTTTCGTAGTTCGGTAGGTTAATTATACATATTTGTAAACATTTTAACTTAATTCTATAAATAGTTATAGTTTCATCCTCGTATATATATATTGCAAAATATTGGATCACTTTGCAAGTCATCATTACGTTGGCCGAAGTGATAATATTTATATGTAAATTACGGAATCTTGTACTTTAACTTAATTAGAAATATTAACTTACTAGCTAACAAAACAAACGCTTTCAACGCTCACAGTCCCGCACTAAATTGTATGACTTGTATCGCGTTAACCTTACCCGCCCTGTTTTATCCAATGGCTATTTTATATACTAGCCGTGCTCCGAAGCTTCGTCCGTGTTTATCTATTAGCTTATGTGTTAATCCTGGGTATAAGCTATGTACATTCCAAATATCATCCTAATCCGTTCAGTTGTTGCAGCGTGATTTCGGTTTTGGCTTGACTGATTTCGATTATTACGATTATTTATATGGGACCACAATATGGACTCTACCGAACAATAAATAAGAACATCAAAATCGATTCATAATTGGCGAAGATATCGCGTAAAATACATACATAATAAAACATACAGTCGAATTGAGAACCTTCTCTTTTGAAGTCGGTTGATAAAGTGTTTATCTATCTATCTATACCTACATCTGACCTAATATAGTACCTATTCCTCATAAACTACGTGCTACCTTTCAGATTCGTAGTAGTTCTCTAGATTTGTTTCTTGATCAGTTTCTCTTGTGAGTGAATTTCTCTTTTCAACCGACTTCAAAAATTTTGGTTTCGACTATGTTTTTTTTGTATGTATGTTACGCGATATCTCCGCCAATTATGAATCGATTTTGATGTTCTTTTTTATTGTTCGGTAGAGTCCATATTGTGGTCCCATATAAATAATCGTAATAATCGAAATCGGTCAAGCCAAAACCGAAATATAAGCGATGAAGTCGTCTTTTTTAAGCTTTGCTTGCGTTTCAATTATATAACATAGAATACCTCAGTCATATATTAATTTATTGTAGGTAAAAACCTATAATCACACTAATATTATAAATCAGAAAGTTTGTGTGTTAGTGTCAATAAGTATGTTTGTTTTATCTTCACGCTGTAACGGTAAGCCGTTATAAGCCGGACTTAGATGAAATTTGGAATGTGCATAGCTTATACCTAGGATTAATACATAGGACTTTTGAGCTGAAACAAGCAGAAGAAGCTGCAGGGCTCGCCGAGCCCTAGGACTTAATATTATACCTATGAGTATTTCCTGTTGCTGTGGTTATTTGATCTAGCAATTCGACCAGGAAATTCGGTTTAATTCGGAGAAATTCGAGAGAGACGGTTGTCTTTTCGGATCCCTGTAAAAATTCATAGGCGCCTATGTGCATCTAAGTGCCTACATACTAGGTATTTAGGTGCATATGCTTTTGAAATATATGCATGGTAGGTAATGACTACGACACAGGTAATGCAATCCGCCTGTGCCCACCCGAGTCGAGACCACGTCACGTCACTGATCGTCCGCGTAAGTACCAAAGTACAATTTATTCTCTTTGATATACCTTGGTGACCTAATAGAGACATATAAGATTTTAACCGAGCATTATAACATAGACCTCTCCAGTAAACTCTTTCAGTTGGATACAAACAAGGTACTGAGAGGGCATTCCAGGAAACTGATCAAACATGCAAGTGCAAACAATCCCCGAAAACACTTCCTGCCGATCCACATAACTAGAGTGTGGAATAATTATGCTACCAGAGACAGTGATAAGTGCTCCCTCAATAAACTCTTTTAAAAATAGATTGGACAAACATTTAAAAAAAAAGTGCACAAAAGTGATATTCACGTATCAGCTTAATAAGCTGCTCAGTGTATCAACGATAATAATAATAATATTTAACAAACGCATTCACACTCACAGCCCCACACTAAGTTCAAAGACTTGTACCGTGGGTGCCGGAAACATTCACATCACACACACACACATTACACCCAGAACCAGAAGCACACATATCCCTTGGGAAGGAATTTGTCCCCAGAAATCGAACCCAGGACCCACGGCGCAGAGGGCGAACACCTGTCCACTGCGCCAACTGGGTCGTAACATGTGTTCTTCATTTTTCGTGCATCTGCTTTCTATGCAGCGCAGCGGGTCGATTCCCTATGGAAACAGGATGTTGTCCTTAAGACAGTTTGTGTTACCTTTAGAGCTTCGATAAATACTTAATACTTAAATGTTTACAATACAACGAAAACGTCAGTACTAACGAGATATATTAGATGATTAATTGGGGTAAGAACATTTTTTCTCATTTAAACTTTAACAGTAAATTTTTTGATCGAGCGAAACAAGATCTCTAAGTAGACTTGGGTGGTTCATCACGTTGTCCGTCCGTCCGGCATATAGCGTCTAAGCCATACAAGCGAATAACTTTAAATTCTCAGAGAATATGAAACTCTGGCCCAAAACCAGAAATGGTAATTGAAACGAAGTAGATGAAAATATTAAGGATCCATATTAAGGATACATATATACATATTAAGGACCCATACAAGCGGGCAATTTTTTTTTTCTGGCCTTGTGTGGTAGGACATAACTAGCAAGTAGAGTACGAAACTGTATTTTGATAAAAATCTATGTTGAAAAATAACATTTTGGTAGACCACTAACGTCACTGATTTTAGACTTATTTTGTCCCGAGGTCTATCTCAAAAACGGTTTCACATTTCAAACTGATACGTATAATATCTGATATATCCTGTACTTGAACAACAAATAGAAAAATGAAACAATTATCAATATTTTTTAAAAGCAATTAACATCAATAGTTTTTCTGTATTAATCAAAATATAAGCGCGAGATCTCAGTTCGTAGCGACGACTAGTTATTTACAGTCCAAATAAGTATCCCAGGAAATAAAGTCCGGTAATTCTGCACACAACCGGTAATAAAGAACTCCACTGAGTCGCGACGACATTGACCAAGCAAGGTTGACAACCTTGACTGAAGAATCATAGATATCACCAGGATTAAAGATAAACCACAACAAAGGCCGTGAAGCTAAAAGAAAACTTCAAAACTTTATTTGCTGATGATAAGGGCTTTCATAAACATAACAATAGTTTACTTAGATAAATGATGTTGATGATTCTTTACACACAATAATATCGTACAAGGTGACGTTACCCAACATACAGCCATACAAATATATAGCCATACATAAACAAACTCGTATCAGTCCTTTATCTGTCTATTTTTATAAGGATTTTTACAATAGCTAAGTATTCCGTATTTATTTATTCAGTATCGTTTTTAAGTAGGTATCTTGAAAATGACAATGAAATATTTTATAGATGCTCGGAAAGTAGGTCAATCAATACTCGGAAAGTGCACTGTGAGGATGCACTTCTCTAGTTCAAAACTGGGTTGTAAATTTTGCATCTCAAGGAATATACCTATACCTAGGCTTTGAGAAGTCTAAATAATCTAAGTATTTCTTTTATGCATCATAGGTAAGCATTTGACAACCATCTCACCTGATGGAAAGTGCCGAAGCGGCCGAAGATGTAGCATGCTTGCCTAGAAGGTACCTATTCACTCTTAACTTGACGACTCCCAGATTATACCGCTCGGGGAACAAAGACGAGGGCAATGAGTTCCAATCCTTCGCAGTACGGATGATAAACGTAGAAGCGAAACGCTACGAGCGAGCTGGAGGTATGTCAACCATATATGGATGACGTTTGACAGTTTGTCTTGTTGTTAGATAGTAAAATGGACAAGGTGGAATTAACTCGTATAATTCCTGCGCACACTCTCCAAAATGTATACGATAGAATACCGATAGGCTCGCGACCTTACGCCTTATTAACTATTCACTCTAGACTTAAAGACACCCAGATTATACCGTTCAGGGAACAAAGACGCAGGCAATGAGTTCCACTCCTTCGCTGCACGGATGATGAACGTAGATGCGAAACGAGGGAACTGGAGGTACGCACGAAGCGATTTGCTTTTCTTATTTTGCGCACCGCTAAGGAATGGAATTCCTTGCCTGGTTCTGTATCCCGATAAGTATAATATGGGAGTCTTTAAGTCACCAGTGAACAGGTATCTTCTAAGCAAGCATGCTCCATCGTCGATCCCATCATCTTTTACCATAAGGTGAGATAGTGTGTAGATGTTTGACTATAATTAATAAAAAAATGTCGACCGTATATGGATGACGCTTGATAGTTTGTCTTGTTGTTAGATGGTAAAAAGGGCATGGGAGAATTAACTCATATAATTCCTGTGTACCCTCCATAATGTAAGGGAAAGAGAAGAAAAAGAAGAGGATGATTTCCAAGCGAACCTACAATTATTATAACCATCGAGCATTTCTCGAAAAGATAGGTCTATCGGTATTTTATCGTTTGCATTTTGGAAAGTGTGCGGAGGAATTACATGAGTTAATTCCACCATGCCCCTTTTACCATCTAACAACCAGACAAACTGTCAAACATCATTCATTTATGGTTGACATACCTCTAGTTCGCTCGAAGCGTTTTGTTTTTACGAACTCATTACCTGCGTCATTGTTTCCAGAGGGGTATAATCTGGGAGTCTTCAAATCAAGAGTGAATAGGTAGGTATATGATTATAATTTAAGTTTTTTTTTTTTAATTATTGTAAGTGATTTATGTAAGTTGTGACAATAAAGCGTTATCTATCTATCTTCTAGGCAAGCATGTCACATCTTCGGCCGCATTATTACTTTCCATCAGGTGAGATAGTGGTCAAATGCTCGCCTAATTAGCATAATAATAAAAAATCACAAGGTTTTATTTAGTTTAACCTGTCTCGTTATCTGTCGGTCTGTAATCAAATCTTGCAAAGGTATCTTCGGTGACAATACAATTATATGGTACCAAGGAGCTGGTCTGATGATGGAGACAGAAGATGCCCATAGAAACTTCTGAGCTAAATAAGATAAACCCATCGAGTGAGGGCTCGTTTGATTCGCCTTGACAAGTTCTCTGCAGGTTATATAAGTTTTTGTTCATTTTTTTTTATAACTGGTAAGGTTTTAAAAAATCTTTTTAAGTAGTAGTAATACTTGTTTTATATCTTTGCTAAATACTTTAATAATATTGAATGAAGAATTGATTAATCTTATATGTTTATTATTTTGATTGTAGTTTGACTTCTAGGAATTCTATTTCCTCATTTGTGTGTACTGTGTATTTATTGTTTGTAATTTGGCTACGACGAATTAAGTTTCCTTGTGGCCTAACTGGTTTAGCTACTTAGTTTTGGCATAAGAAACTGGCTTCTATTTAGTGGTTATTAATGTTAAAATAAAGTTGCGTTTTTATATAGTGTGCGTGTAATAAACTATTATCATAAGGACTGGCATTAAAACCCGAATTAATAAAGAAAAGTTCTGACGGCAGCTGACTTGGCATCTCACAATATCAAATATTTTTTTATTAAGTCGGGTTATACAATACTGTATTGATGCTACGAACACTTTCAGCAGGATTTCTAAAAATAAAATGCTTGTCAAAATCAATGAACATCAGACGTAACAACGGATCCTCAAATGTAGTACTACTCCGTGCCCCGCGGCTTCGCCCGCTATTATTAAGTTAAAAAATAGCCTATGTGTTAATCCTATATATAATCTATGTACATTCCAAATTTCATCTAAATCCGTTCAGCCGTTAAAGCGTGAAGAGGGAACAAACATACTTACACACAAACTTTCGGATTTATAATATTATAGTAGGATAGGATATATGTATACCTACCTATACAGGGATATGGGTTTACGCTTTGTTTTCTACATGGGCACGTCTCCTACTGCATCAAAGATGGGGTAAATCTGAATTATTTTAAGAACTAATTATGGCATAGCGGTTTTACTACCTCCCTTCTTGGCATCGCGATCGCGGAGACTCATCCTCAAATTAATCGTGTCATGGAAATCCCAGCACATGACTCGATTTATGCGCTCATTTCTACTTCAATCAATCATCAATCAACTGACAATTTCGAATGAGCTTTTTTCTTTGTTTATCTCTTGGATAACACACATCACAACTTTCGCACACGGAGTACCATGTGTTGTATTTTAAAACTGCAGTAATCTAACTGTAACTTTAAAATACAAGCCAGCGTTCGTCCTCTATCTCACCTGATGATAAGTGATGTTGTGGTAAACACGCTAAAACTACAATTACTGGCTCTCAAGATAGCTGCAGAAACATTATTTTGGTGACTTTGGCGACATAATTAACTTAAGGTTAAATGGGTAATGAACGATAGTGCAAGATAATTAAATCTGGATAAGAACCCAGATCGAAGGAATGATACTGACTAATTTATTCACTGCATTTCATGTGCATTTAAATTTAAATATAGTTTCCTCGTGAGACATGACCTATAGAAAGTTATAAATATACAGGTCGTTGACGCAAATAAATAGATGCGTCTATCCTTTATGTACTTACCTACTTATTATAAAAATAAGGTGTAACAGGTTAAAGACACAATTTTCGTGGTAACTATTGAGTATTCAAGGGCACTACATAGTCACGACTTACGCAATCAACAAAATTGAAATAGGTACAACGTACAGTCGTGTGCAAAACCATATAAATATCTCGCTATTTTCTTTTTTTTATTTAGGGAAACTTTTGACCATCTCACCTGATGGTAAGCGACGGTATCAATTTATGTAACAAGCCTAAAATTATTTTGCACTTCACCTGATTACAAAACATTACAATAATTAAAATATTATGAATTCAAAGTAATGATCAAATTCTGTTGAAATCTGAACAGAATTTGAGCATTACTTTTCAAATGTATCTAACTAGTAATCATAACATAAATTAATAAATTTTAATGCAGCGGACTGTACGTTCATAAATATGACATGAGTACAGTTATACTTTTCTAAATATTGCGGAAGAATCGGTACTGGAGTTTGCAGTCGCTTTTCAAATATATTCGGAGAGTGCTATGCCAAAGAAATAGGTACTCAAGGTCTGGGACGAGGAAACTCCAAAAAGTTAGTGAGTGACATCTATTATAATAAGTAAGTCTCGGTTTTTAATCGGATACATTTCGGAGAGTGTGCCAAAGAACTTCACGATCTAGTTCTCCCATCCCCGTTCTATCATCGGACAAGCAGACAAACTGCTAAGCGACACCGCTATATGGTGGACATTCCACAAATGCGCACGAAGCGTTTTGCCACCACATTCATTGTGCGAACCGCAAAGGAATGGAACTCCTTACCTGAGTCGGTGTTTCCTGATGAGTACGATATGGGAGTCTTCAAGTCGCGAGTGAATAGGTATCTTCTAGGCAAGCTTGCTTAATCGTCGTTTACCATCAGGTGAGATTGTGGTCAAAAGTTTGCCTATCATGAATAAAAAAAAAACGTTAAAGCTGCAAAATACAGTTACATACGAGTAAAACTATTGCCTCTCGATCCTACTATAGACCATGTTGAAGGAAGAGAAATTTGCAACTTTTTAGTAAAAATGTATAAAAACATTTCCGAATATATAATATAAATAAAACAAAATCTATCAACTATCACAAAAAAAATCAATAAAATCCTAAATGTTATCTTCTACACGCTACATTTTTTTTACGATAAATAAAAATCACTTTCTTTCTTTGTTTTGACATGCATAACTATGTAATATTTATAAAATAATTAATTATGAAATAGATCGGCCCGTACTCTCCCACACCTATTAATGCCATACCCGATTAGGGGCATGTCACATGTGTTTACATATAAATTGTAACCTATTTTTATAAACATTATCACTGTTAACATTATTACTGTTAAACCGTTTAGGTATTATTTATAGTATTCAATATATTGAGTATGCGTATTAAGCCGATTCCCGGCAGGAGCACAAATTCCTTCCCAAGGGATATTTGTGCTTCTGGTTCTGGGTGCAATGTGTGTGTGATGCGAATGTTTCCGGCACCCACGATACAAGTCTTTAAACTTAGTGTGGGGCTGTAAGTGTGAATGCGTTTGTTTGTTTGTTTAAACCGATATCCGTGGAAAACATGGGTTCTTTAGTGGATGCTACGGACTTAAAGACGCTGCGCAGATACATATATTTTCTCAAAATGGACAAAAGATACGCAGAAAATAATATAAAGCAACGTCTAGTAACCATTTGTTGTGACGCTAGGGGCCTTTATTCAGGATTGTGGGTGGTATGTATGTTTTCCGGCTGATAGTGACGAGAACAAGATAGTAGTATCAGCACAAAATATATGAGATAATTGAAATAGTTTTGACTGCCCCCTGGCGTAGTTTGGTGGTCAGCAGCGGGTATCGGATTCGATTCCCGGTTGAAACGTTTTCTCCAGATATCGAACTTAGTTTGGGAAATTGGGAATGTTAGTGTAAGAGCGTTATTTAAGATAAAAAAAAATTCACACACACAGCTATTTAGTTAGCCTTCTATGTAGTTTACATGCATATACTAATATGCCGGAACATTGCCGGAAACATTAAAGTAGAACCAGAATTACAAATTTTCTTTTGGGAAAAACCTTGTACTCCCTTGGAATCAAACCCAATACACACAGCGTAGTAGAAAGACGTTGATAACACGGTTTACTCGAAAATCGACCCATTCGCATTTGGTCACGCAGTCGCAAATCGTCCCAATAATTACGGCACGCCGCTGGCGAGCAGTTCACGTCCATCAAATCAAAATCAAAAACGTTTGTATTATACATTGGCCCCAAAGAGGCACTTATAAAAGTTAACTACTTGAACTACTACGTACGCAACATTACAGTTATCTCGAGAAACACCTGGCAAGAGACTCGGCAGCGCATTATTTCTTTTTTTTTTACATTCTTAAATTACTTATCATCATACTCAGCCTATCTCAGTCCACTGTTGGACATAGGCCTCTCCCAAAGCGCGCCACTGGGCCCAGTCTTCAGCTCTTCTTTTCCAGTCGTGACCAGCAGCCCTACGTATATCGTCGCTCCACCTAGTCACAGGACGTCCTCTGCTACGCTTACCGATTCGTGGTCTCCACTCCAGAACTCGTCTACTCCAACGGTTTTCAGTTCTGTGCATATGTGACCAGCCCACTGCCACTTCAGCTTGCTAATCCTTTGCTTGCAAATTTTTCTTAAATTACTAGTACAGGAATTACATTTATTAATATAGGTGCAATTCCTGTACTAGTAATTTAAGAAAAAAATAGCAATATATACAATTATATAATACTATATAATTATAGTCGCCAGAAAGCGCTTGTGCAGTTTGTGTTTTTATTCATTCAGTAAGCTTGCCCATAGAATAGAAATTGGTACTCAAGGATAGCTGCCGACACCGCTTGTTGGTTTAATGTTATACAGCGTACAACATACGTAGCTAGCCGGTTAATGAGTGACGTATGTAACAATATAATTCTTACTAATATTATAAATCCGAAAGTTTGTTTGTTTGTTCCCTCTTCACGCTTTAATGGCTGAACGGATTTGGATGAAATTTGGAATGTACATAGATTATACCTAGGATTAACACATAGGCTACTTTTTAACTTGATAATAACGGGCGAAGCCGCGGGGCACGGCTAGTATACTATATTGCGCACAATGACAACAGTTTAAATAGTTAAACGAATAATTTACGCTTATGTGTGTAGCAAAAACAACATGTGTAATATTTCCAGCAGTAGAATGTATTTATAGCTGGTACGTACAACCAAAGTGATAATGTTTGTTTGAAATAATGTTTATGGTTCCAAAAAAGTTCAGTATACGTGAATTATACACAAGATACCTATTTATTTATTTACTGATGTAGCATGCTTGCCTAATAAATGCCTATTCACTCTTAACTTAAAGACTCCCATATTACACCGCTTGGTGAACAAAGACGAGCTATGGGTGACTCCTTCACAGTATCTACGAATGATAAACGTAGAAGCGAAACGCTTCAAGCGATCTGGTATGTCAACCTTTGACATGTCTTTGATTATACCTGTAATGTAAACAATAATCTTTGTTCACATACAAATTTTTAGTTATTTCTTAGGAAAACTTATATGTGTTCATAAGTGTTTTTGTTAGTGTACATACCGCATAAATCGTGCATAATGCACACAATAATAGCCCGATTGTGACTGAGGCAAATTGTGTGCTAAACACGATTTATGCGGTATATACACATATAAAGATTTATGATCAGTTATGAACACAATTGAGGTGCCCCGCGGCTTCGCCCGCTATTAAAAAGTAGCATATGTGTTAATCCTAGATATAATCTATGTACACTCCAAATATCAAATCCGTTCAGCCGTTAAAGCGTGAAGAGGGAACAAACACACTTACACACTTTCACACACACGCACACAAACTTTCGGATTTATAATATTAGTAAGATGTAATCTGGACTGTCACTGGTGACTAGTGACTAGAACTACTTAATTTTATGAAATATCTCGTACACTTAAAATATTTTAGTATTAATTAACACTGGCTAAATGCACAATCATTGCGAAGCCATATAAAAAAAACCCTTGTCATCACATTTACGAACGAAACAAAAAAACATCTCTTAAATTGGTCGAACCGTTTCGAATTCGAGGTCGAATTGGTTCAAGTGATAATCTTTCATACATGCGGCAATTTATTTTTATTACCTATATTTTATTTATTTATTATTAATTTCAATTTATAGTTTCTGCACTCCACTTGTCTCGAGTCGAAATCCTTAGGTACACGAGTATACTCACAGCCCCGCACAAGTTCGAAGACTTGTATCACTGGAGCCGGAAACATTCATGTCACACATGCAATCACACTCAGCAGAACCAGAAGCAAAATTTTCTCGTGGCGAGGTAAAATATCCTGCCGAGAAATAAACCTAGGGTCTACGGCGTAGAAATCAAGATCTTGCTCGCTGCGCCAATTTAATCGTCAAATTAAAAAGTAAACAGGTAAAGATTTTTGTTAAGTAGTTATATAGTGTGTCATATAGTTATCTTTACCTTCTTCAACTGAATACGAAAAAGGAGGTTTTCAATTCGACAATATGTTTTTTTTTTGTATAAATACAACGTGTAACAGAAAGGTGTAGTAATACTCAAGTCACACATCTAGCTACATGTATGAAGTTTAACAGGAACTTCTGAATTCGCGGCAGCACCATGTATATTGAGTTATGATGAATTAAAGTTTGTAAAGAAATATGTCATAAGCAACCCTATTTCATCAGCTATCGTTCTACACCACATAGCCTTTGGACCTAGACGTCTGACAGTAGTGGCCATAACAAAGGTCACGCGCCACAGACGTAATCGTAGGGTTGGCAAAAATTTTTTTTTGATATTTGTACAGAACAAATATCTCCGATTGCCGCACATGTAACTGTAGGGTTGTCAAAAGTATTTTTAAAATATAATTATTTAAATTTGTACGGAAACATTTTTGTCCGATTTCGACTTTCGTTTTCTGGCAGAAGATTCCTGGCACGATACACATACAAACCACCAAGTATACTATATATATACTACCCCTTTTGGTTACAGGTTGTATATGTTACGCGATATCTCCGCCAATTATGAATCGATTTTGATGTTTTTTTTTTTGTTTGGTAGATTATACTTCAGAGGTGGTCCCATATAAATGTTATCGAAAACGACCAAGCCAAAACCAAAATGTAAGCGGTGAAGTAGATTTTTTAAGCCTTGCTTGCGTTTAATTTTTTATGCTAGAAAGGTAAGCATTTGGCCGCTATCATGTGATGGAAAATAATGATGCGGCCGAAGATGTAGCATGCTTACCTAGAAGATCTTATTCACTCTCGACTTGTGGACTCCCAAATTATACCATTCGGGAAACAAAGACGCGGTCAATGAGATCCTCTCCTTCGCTGTACGGATGATAAACGTAGAACCAAAACGCTTCAAGCGCATATGATATATGATACCTATGTAGGTAGGTACCAATATCCATATAGTCAACATAAACGCTTTCACACCCACAGCCCCAAACTAAGTTCGATGACTTATGTGTCGTGGATGCCGGAAACATTCAGATTACACACACAATCACAACCAGAACCAGAAACACAAATTTCCCTTGGGGAGAAAACTTTTGTTTCCGCCGGAAATCGAACCCGATACCCTAGCTTTAAAGGCGAACGGTACCCAACTAAGCTAACGAGCAGTAGAATACCTTGAAAATAGGAAAATGGCACATTGCCATACAAACTGATATGTAAATATGTATGTTTATCGTAACAAACCGCTCATGAATACAAGGATATTCCCAGGCCATAAATACTTATTTATCTAAGTGACAATAATACTTTTCCTCTCGACCTATTACCGTGAAGTAGTACAGCCAAGGTACCGAACGTATTTACTACCTTCGACCGCATCATCACTAATAATCGGTGTGGCGATATAGTCAAACGCGAAAGGATAACGAATAATTTAAACGCAAGCAAAGCATAAAAATACCTACTTCACCGCTTTATCTTCGGAACCCTTGTTCAGATTAAATGAATACATTCGCATTATTAGGGATTACTCAAATTTAAATTGAGTACATGCGAAGCACCAGCTTTTAAATAAAAAAATAATCGTCGTAATCGGTTCACCTAGAAAGAAGTTATGAGGCAACACAAATAAAAAAAATAATGACGAAATGAGAACCTCCTCCTTTTTTTGAAGTTCGTCAAAAAGCATGCTAGGCTCCCCGGAGCCGATTCCGAACATTGGTAATGTTTAGCAAGTCCACGGGCATGCTGTAAACATAAACGCTTGCACTCACAAAGCCCCACACTAAATTCTATGATTTGTGTCGTGCGTACCGGAATCTTTCATATAACCCACAAGCACGTCCAGAACCAGTAACACAAATTTCCTTTTTGGAGAAAACTTGTGTTCCCACCGGGATCAGAACCAGACACCCGCTGCTTAGTAGGCAGACGCGCAATCAACTACGCCAGTGGGTTATAAAGCAGCTAGTTTATGTGACTGATTAATTCCAGTTTTAATTTAGTACAAACATAATCCATACGAAGTCTATATCACAAAAGAACTAAATTAAATACGCTTACCTTATCTCAATACATGAGCATCTCCTCCTACATAGTATAGATAGATATATAGAATAGATTTCACTCTAATGTTAATATAGTTTTTTTTTATTACTACATCTCTCGGTCCAAGCTCCTCCTACAAGCAGATCTCTTTCTATGTAAGTCTACTTCTACTCTATATATCTACTTATACTACCTACTGGTAGTGTGCTCGAGCACTTGAGGATATATCCTATATCTACTTATTCTACTCACTGGTAGTAGGCTTGAGCACTTGAGTTGCCTATAAACTGGATGCCTTATAGCTTAGGTCTTCGCTGTATAGATAGATGTTTTTTGTTTTAGGAAATTTGCTAATTGGTAGCTTAAATAGAAAGAAACCCATTATTATTTTGCAAATAAACATATTTACAAGCAAATGTTAGCATACCTAAAAGATATGCTTATAACGCTCACTTTCGAGGTCACAATGAAATTTAATAATTCATGAACGGTGGGCGTATAATACCTAACACAACATAATATCTGGACTTTACTACGTAGGTATGTACTTAACCATAATGAAATATGCATAAGTTATCGGTCGGTATTCCAACTGTATTAAGTTTCGTCGTCAAATTCTGTAACTACAGTTCCGCACATTTTCCGTAAAACTATTGTGTCATATTTCGTAACACTACTAGACACGTTAGACATGTTTTTAAAATAAAAACAAGATTTTTAGAAGTTTTTATCTAGCTTTTATTATGGAAACACGAACGAGTTGTCATTGAAAGAATGAAAAGTAAAAAACGTTTTAGAAACTTTTTTTTTAGAGCCTGAACTGCATCACCGAATTAAATTGTACCTACAATAATAATCACGCTAATGATATACTAAAATCCGTAAGTGACTGTCTCTTTGTCAGTCTGACCTTCTCACGACAAACAGCTTAATAGATTTTAATATGTATTTATTAATATCATTGTTCACGTGAAAAATGTCGATGTCGCAGTTAGTTCTTCATATTTCGATTCGTCTATCAATATCATTGATCCATGGCATATCAACATTCGTATGATACAATGTACTTAATGTCACAAGCATTATTTACGAGTCGACCACCTACTAGTCCAAACCTCCTCTATTTAATTATTCACGTAGAGAGCCTCAGTGACGTGCGTAACCCGTCTGGGTTACAAGAACAATAGTTGAACCTAGTAGAGTATAGACGTATGTAGCGTCTAAACTCTACAAACGTGCAATATCAGTATCATCGATGTTGTGATTTCGTTATCGGTTATATCGAATGATAACACGCGTATTGCACACCTCACGCCGACTGACACAATTATCTCGCATATGGAAGTATGCGAACTTATCCGCACGTTTGTGATGGCATCTGCCCAAGGTCTGAGGCCATTGATTGACTGTGACGTCACTGCGGGGCGATAGGCGACCGCTCGGGTGGTTTGGGAATGTCGACTGTTTGGCCAGTCGTACTCCGCTGCCAGCGTCAACAGCTGTGCTTCTTACACTCACCCCGCTCTAATATCGATCGCTTCCATTCACAATCTGTATGTGTATATACACAAGTATTCACAACCTCTGAAACAAAACAAACCGGCCTGAATTGGTGCTACTTTATAGACTTTCTAAAAATTTTGCAGTTTTACGAGTGAAAGTTTTAGACTTAGAACTGTTGGTTGAATGTTTATGAATTTCGTTGCATCATGAAGGAAAAGGACACGCTAAGGTGAGTTTTATGGGTTATAAACTCGGTTCATTTTATATGACTGATTTTCTGGGAGTGTTTTACTTGGAAGCAAATATAGGGGCTATTTTGTAGATCTAACTCCATGACTGGCACATTTTGTTCCACAACTTTGGATCTATCATCTTGACTTATAATAAATTATAAATGATAGCTACCTAATTTATATTACTTCAATAACAATAAAGATAGTAAAAGCAATTACTAAAAAAAATATTATGCAAAAAATTCAAACACTAAAAATAAATTACCTATATACATAACTAAATCACTAATAAATTTTAATTTAAGATAGCTGTTTTAATGAAGTAGGCATACGTCTAGCTAGGTAAATCTAAAAACTGTATTCATTAAATACTTCGCTAAATATGTAAGAAATATCTATATTTACGAATTGCAAGTCTGTCGTTCCTCAATGTATTTGTATCTACTATAATCTAAAGCACTAGTAGGTAAGTCTAAATTTATTTGTTTTGTACGTTACACAATGGTCCACCTATTCCGTCCAACCAGTAGGACTTTGGGCCTTCGGTATATGCAGTGGTACAATTATAATTTATATTTAGTATGTAAAGTATATAATGTGGCTGTAATGTTTTTTAACACCCACAGCCCCACACCTACTTCAAATACTTGTGTCGTGGTTGCCTAAAACTTTCACATCACACACACAATCACATCCAGAATCAGAAACACATATTTCCCTTAGGGAGACCAAATTTGTTTCCACCAGGAATCGAACCCGATACCCTCTGGGTAAAAGGTAGACGTGCAACCAATTACACCAACGGGAAATTCTAGTATTTAAATAAAAAAATACATAGTCCCGTAGTCCAAAAGTTAAATTAAAACTAAATGCACTTTAATTTAAATGTGTACAGATCAATTTATAGGTAGGTTCTTTTGATTACCTATCAGTCCAGTTTAACACTATCAAGACAATAATATTAACAGGCTAATTTTCAAGAATTACTATATAGAGGTCAAAAGACAATATTTTTGAATCCACCAAAATGTTACACAGGAAAGTATGTGCAAATCTTGAGCAAACATATTAAACACATGAACGATAATAATGGCTGACGCAACACAAACCACAATCGTTCATTGTTTTTACACACTAATTATTTATGAGATATTTGGACTCGTTATTTATATAATACCCCGAAATAAAATGAGGTGATTTTTTGTATTATATCAAAGAAAAACATAAGTGCAGCAAAATAGTAAAAATATGCTGTTATTATTTTACATAATGTGATGAGATTTTAATAAAAAAAATATTTATTATATTTTTACTATGTGCCCGGATATAATTTAGAATTTCTTTTGAAACATAATATTTCTATAGACATCTCAACATAGAGCATTGTGCTAGTTTGACTGGGCAGTTGGTTTTATATTATTATTTAGGCTGCAAGTTTATTTAATGTGACATTCACATCACACACAGTGATGTGAATGTTTCCGGCACCCACGATACAAGTCTTCGAACTTAGTGTGGGGCTGTGAGTGTGAATGTGTTTATGTTTATTTGAGTAGTAGTTATATGTTTCATTTATGTTACATATAATGGTAGCCATGAACCGCGGCCCGTTAAATAGTATGATTATGTGTTAATCCTAGGTATAAACTATGTACATTACAAATTTCAACCAAATCCGTTTAGCCGATAAAGCGTGAAGAGAAATCAAACATACATACACACTTACACATAAACTTTCGGATTTATAACATTAGTATATATAAGTGTATATTTATAACTTAATATGTATAGACTAGCTAAATACTAACGTTAGCTTAAGTTCTAGTATTATTTAGTTATTTTGGAGTGTAGTCCGTTTTAGTGAATATACATGTTGAATTGTTAAAATCGTTATCAATCATAACTATAATTAAAATTCGCATACCTAATTTAAAACCAGCAGAAACTGATCTCTGTCGAGCTCCCTCGTTTATAATACCTAGACCTATTTACATTTGGCTTTCAGACAATGTAGATACATATATTTTATAATGTTATTAATATTATAAGTTATTAATATTCGTAGCAGGATACATCAACGTATTACGTGATGGCGTGACCCTTATCAGTTATTCCTGCTTGGGTTACAGTATACGGTACGAAATTACTTAGATACCTAAATAGCATATATAATATAGTACAAAACTCATAAATATCCAATTTATTTCGACATTCAAGTTCAAATTATTTAAGTACGGTCTACCCAATTACAAACACCGATAACTAAATATTATGTGGCATTAAAAAAATTACATAGCGAGAAAAAAATTACTTTACTATTAAGCGTAATAATAAATAATTGATATACCGAATACATGGGTAGGTAGGTATCCAGCCTAGATCGCCAAATGACCCGATTTCCATAATGCCAATTGGCACATGAACCATTTAAAAACTGGCGGCACTGAGGATGGTGCCGCTACTTTAAATGGTTCATGTTTTACTAGAATATACTTCTCAATGAACATAGTTCGTTTGGAGATATACAAACTATTATTTATGTCGGGAGCTCATTCTATTTTCAAAAATCTATCAGAGCGCCTGGTTGATGCGACACGTGACCAAATTGTTGGCTCTAATTTGGCTCAACGTATTAGCATTGCAATTCAGAGAGGCAATGCCGCCAGCATTATGGGAACGCTACCTATAAGCTCGATGTCTTGTAGGTAACTTAGTTCTTTGCTGTATATAGTTTTCGTTAAGTTTTAGGAAATATATGCTATTGACCCGTAGATAGATCAATTATTAAAAAAAAACTGTTAATAATATATTTTTATAATTACTTATGTCCATGCATAAAGGTACGAATACATGCGAATCGCTTGATTGAATCTTTCTTACCTCTATGAATTAAAAAAGAAAAATTTGTAGTGTAAGTAATTAAAAAGTAATCACTACACACTTATAGGTATAGTGTTGTGATTACTTTTCAAATACCTACATACTCTACTACCTATTTCTTCACATATAATTATCGTTTGGAAAGCCAATTGTTCCTAACCTTGTCAGGTCTAGAATGACTAACACGCTTGTTTACCATCCTCGACCACATATGTAATTACCATCAGATTCGTTAAATCTTCCGGAGGCAAGCATACCTAACTATATACCTCGGCCGAACGGCTTCTTTTTATTAGTTGCGTAAAAGTGACCTATTTATCTATTAACCCTGGCTATAATATGATCTGTGTATAATTCATCCGCCATTTTGTTCATCTTAGACCAACTTAAAAAAATTGCTAGCTATGTATTCGTTGCGGTTTTTTATGTGTATAAACCAATAACTTCCTGAGTGGAATTACGTAATAATTTTATAATGTGGTTAGAGCAGAGCCGCGAACTGGTCACTTTATTGACATAAGTTGAGTAGTGTTTAACTAGCTTAGATATTTGGACGGTTTATTACTCATAAAATGACAGTAAACTAATTCATGAAACGTGATCTATATATAAATTATTAATGAAACGGCTCTTTCACGATAGTCGACCCTGTCACATTAAAAATAGTGATATTTATAGATTATGATTTACAGTTTCAGTTAATTGGTATTTAGTAAAGAAAACATACTTTCGTCTAGGCTAGTCTAGTCATGATTTTCCAAAATATTTATTGCAATAAATTTTATATTCAAAACCAAATACAAAATTCTTTATTTGCTTGTTCATAGGTAAGTAGTATAACTCCAAACCAAATATTTAAAAGTATAATAAAGAATGATTTTAAATTACTATAGGTACATTTATAGCAGTTAAGAAATATTCACATACAAGTGATAAACTATTTTTGGTAGTTAATGAAATAGACTGTGTATCACTAATAGATTATGAATTTAAAACATTCGTAAGTAGAGTTCGTTTATTCATATTAAAAATTAAGTCTGCTCTCGTCTCAAAGTATTGAGTGAACACATGGAAAATTTGGTGGTATGTGCATTTTAAGAGTAAGCAATCTCTACCTTCTCTTTCGTAATCTCTATCATATATGCTAGAATATACAAACAGATGTACCTATGTATGAACGAAGAAAAAATATACAGGGCTACTGCAGTCATCCCTATGTAATTAAAATATGTAGAACACAGTATTCGTTCCAGTGCAGCGCATTGATTGAAATGAAATGTATTATATTTATTTGCTTGGAACATAGTACAATTGGTTGTTAAAATAGTACGGGAACAACAAATTTCACCACAGACTGGCATGCTAACATTTAAGATCGAGAACACAACAAATTTCAATTTATCAAAACATGACCATTGTTAATACGCAAATTAGATATTATGAATTCCCGTTGTCAAGATAACATCGATATACTAAAGCATATCTACGGGCCCATTGCCTATATTTCCTAAAACTAAACTATAACTATATGTATACAGCAATTAACTAAGTTACCTACAAGACAATCGTATCGAGCTTATAGGTATGTACTTACTCGATATACTTGGCAAGTATATTGATAATGTCATGTAAAGGGGAATAAATATGGAAATTTTGTCAAAATAATTTTCAATACACCAGAAAATTTATTATATCAATATTTACTCCTAATGATTTTTCACAATTATTTTATATCGTACATGCAATGCTCAATTAACAATCGGTGCTTTAGATGATTTTTGAAATTTTGTGGATCATTTTTATAGACATTGCATTGTAATTTTTTGACATATTATAAGACTGTTTCACAGCAGACCATTTTTTATTTATGGGTCTTGGTTGTTGAAACTATAGTAATTGTGAGTTTCTTTTCTATAAAATGTCTCAGGGTGTTTCCTTACAAATACAGCCGCCTGCTTAATGTACTAGCTCGTCAAAGTCAGAGTTTATTTTTCTCTATCGATTGATAGTGGTACTAAGGGCGACAATCTCCGCTGGCGCGGGTGCATTTTAAGCAGTAGCTATCGATTCCCGGAGGAAACACAAGTTTTCTCCCCAAGATGTTTGACGTGAATGTTTCGGGCACGCACAACTCAAGTTGTAGAAGTGTGGGGCTGAGTGTGAAAAAAAATTAAAATATCTAATGCCTAAATACTTACGGTTTATAGGCAACACAAAATTTTAATTATAATAAACTCATTGTTAAATAATGACTTCATGAGATAAACCTTATTTTACTATTTATGTTTTTGTGATAATTAGACATTCTGATAGGTTTAGACTTTAGAGCATGTGCTTCATGGACGCTCTTCTTCAGGATGAGTATACGCAGCGAGTCTTTGTTCCGATCGTATGAAAGAATAAAAGATGAGTTTACGCAACGAGATACTTAGTATTATTATCTCTCTGCGGAAACTCATCCTGAGGTAGATCATAGTGCATGCTCGAAACATAAATCGACTAACAACTAACATAATCAATGAATTTGTCAAATGTTTGTGTTTGAAACGTAGCTGAACTGATTTTGTTTGTATGTAGAAATAAACACCTTGAAATAGGACATAGGCTCCTTAATATAGTTATATTTATCTTTTCTTTATGACGAAAAAGAGAGGTGTTATATTTATGTATCTATGTCTCTGTGGCATCGTAGCTCCCTAATCGATTTGATTTAGTTTGTTTTTGTTTGAAAGGTGACTTGATCGAATATGTTCTTAGCTATGTTTGGTGAAAATCAGTGCTAGCACTTTCCAGATAGAGCATTGGGGCTCTCAAAATTTCAAAATTACGATTTTACATTTCATCCTTATTTGGCTCAACGTATTGGCATTGCAATTCAGAGAGGCAATGCCGCCAGCATGATGGGAACGCTACCGGTAGTGGGTCTTGTACGTAACGTAGTCCTTGCTGTATATAGTTTTAGGAAATATAGGCAATTGGCCCGTAGTAAGTATAGATCCTTGTCGCGCTATACAATAACAAATTATAACTAGTATAGAACGAAACAGGAAATGTATTTATCCGGTTTTTCAGACAAAGAATCTTGCTGGAAGTGTCACGTTGTCCGCAAAAGTAAGTAGTTATGCACGTGCGCAGAATTTTGCGTAACTTCCGGCGAGTGAACCAATCGCACGTGTATTTACTATTTTCGTATATTTTGTTGTTAGTAAATAAGCGTACACTTTACTACAAAACGAGTCGACGGGCTATGACTTTGAGCGAAGGAATTCAGCGCTGCGCTGGCAGAAGCACAATTTTCTATGAATATACCTAACAATATTTATTTCTGGTACCAAAACCAAAACAATGAGGTATTTTATTATATTACGTTTAGTGGATTTCGTCTCGTTTTGCATAATAGGCTAAATGCTTGAAAAAATCCAATTATTCCGTCACGCGTCAGTTAGATTGTAAAAAAAAATAATGTATTCCCTAATTTTTTTTTTTTGCTATGAACATGAACACACGACATAAATAATTTGTTACAATTTGTTTTTCTGTTCATTTTAAATGCATTTATTTATATTATTTATTGTTTTTATAATTTTTTTAATGTATGGTTAAATAATAATTATTATTATATTAATTGTAATTGACATACCTGTTATAACGTACTTTGTTATAAGGTGAATAAATGATGATTATGATTATGGATAAGTATGTACTTTTTCTTTTGTCATTTAAACAAAAAAATACGAAGATATAGAGCGTTGAAATTCCGCGCGACGTCACGAACCCCCATTCCTGAACTTTGACGCTCTTTATCCTAACTTATTTTTAATTATGTAGAAAAAATAAATGTATGTCTAAGTCTTTAAAAAAAAAGGGGGATTGCGTAAACAGTAGGTTCACATTTTTACTTTTCAACTAAAACTAAGAAACTAAGGTTCCTTTTAATTTTTTGTTTAATTGACAAAAGAAAAAATACTTGTCTAATATTTTTTGATAATCATACTGATGGGCTAATTAGAATTTTGTTTTTTTTTACGCACGCCACATCCCTATTATTATTAATATTTTTATTTTCTAAAAACTAAACTCCATCAATAAAAATATAAAATGTTTAACAATAAACTTATTATAGAGTATAAGTAACAAATCGCTTGTTCTCTTGCTCGCTCTTTAGAATTTTTTTTATCATTAAAAGCTTCCAACAGTCTTTGCTAACGAAGTCACGGGATAAGGCTGGCTATTTATTTGTTAGAGAAAGGTAATTGGTGTATGATCTACGTATAATGTTACAATCATTATTATCTACCTAAATTATAGTACATAAAGTGAATTAAGTTTTGATTATGTTTCCGGCACAAGTATTTGAAATTAGTGTGGGGCCGTGAGTATGAATGCGTAATAATTAAAAAGAAATTTCAATTCATACAAATTAGAGAAAATTATTGTCTTGACGAGTCTTTTTTTCTTTTATGCTATGAGGTAGACAAGCATTTAACCGCCATCTCACCTGAAGGAGAGTGAAGATGCGACCGAAGATGTAGCTTGCTTGCCTAGAAGATACCTATTCACACTAGACTTAAAGAGGAGTGCAACTCATTGACCGTGTCTGAGAGACACGGTCAATGAGTTGCACTCCTTCACCGTACTGATTATAAACTTAGCAGCGAATCGCTTCGAGCGAATTGGAGGTATGTCAACAATAAATTAATGGCCTTTGTCTTGTTGTTAGATGGTAGAGCGGGCTTGGGGAAATTTATACCACACTTTCCAAAATGTAAACGATAGAATAAATACCAATTAATATAAAAAAAAAAAAAAATTGTTGTTATTAGCTAAAATGGTGACTTTGAAAGACTGTTAAAGGGTAAAAGGTAGCAAACGACCACTACGGAAACACATTGAAGAAAAACACGATTGAATTTCCGAGTAGGTATGTAAACAAACGTTGCAAATAATCTGATAAAATCATAAAGGTATACAGTATTTGCGGAAGTGAGTTTTGCTCACTTGCCGCTTTAATGTGAAGGCGAGCAGAAGTTCAAGAGCGATAAGGTCGATGCACTTTCTACGTGCCAGGCTTGTTATGATTCTGCTAAGAACCTTATAGGTAATACAAAATAGTCCTTCTATGTTGTGTTATACTTATGTCCTAAGATAAAACTTTTTTTCGTATAAAAAAATTAAAAATTCGATCTTGGGTTGTCTGGAAGAGATCGCGATTAGACAGCTATTTGTACACAAAACATAAACGCTTTCACACTCGGGGCTGTGAGTGACTAGACACTAAGTTCGTTGACTTTCACATCACACACACACGATCACAACCAGAACCAAAAGCACACATTTTCCTAGGAGAGAAAACTTGTGCTTTTGGTTCTGGTTGTGATTGTGAATGTTGGTTGTGATTGGGAATTCTAAGTCCAACGGGCAGTTCAACACACATAGTTAACATTTTCTTTCTTAGTTCTCTATTTTAATTTGGTGTTCAATAAACTGTTATCTATCTATGTATATAGGTAGAGGTGGACTGAATTTGTTTAAAAGACTTGAGTACCGATGTCTTAATGAAATACTCCTAGAATAATAAACGCAGAGTTTATCAGATCTTTCATGCTAGAAGATAGTAGACAAAACATGCACCATGTTACAAACTCTAAATAGGTTTAGTATAAAGTCATAAACACCAATGGTCGAGAAAAAAAATTGTAATATCTACCACCCATCGTGAGAGGAGACAAATTTATATCACAACTAATTCATATTTTTTTCCTTATGATATGTAAAGAGTTTCAAAACCTACTTGATAAATTTGTCATTGAGCGTTTTGTAGTCGGGCAAACTTATAAAAGTTATAATATTTCTACTAAAGGATTATATTGTCTATGTTTACACTGTTGTTTGTTTAAAAAATAGTAAACTCGTGGTAAATTCACTCCCGGTAGGGAGTAATAGTATTCTGTGGTCATTACTGAATAACAGGAGTTTTGCCGCGAAAATAAAAAATGGCTTTGGGGAGTTTTACAACGAAAGTGAAAAAATGGCGGGACTAGGACTAGTTTAGAAAATATGAAATAGGTATTAAAAAAAATAGTTTTAGTACTTTCTACTTTCATGTGAAAACTCTTTTCGAGTCAGAGAAAGAGAATTGAACGTAGAGAATTTAGAAATCATCGTGAGGTGAGGATTTTGCAGGATTGCTAGAACGGTGGGCGTGGTAAATTGGGAACTGAGCCAACTGTTTATTTACTAACTAAATCCGTTTGATATAAGAAAATATGTCCAGATGTATATATGAGAAACTCTGTTTTCTATAGTTTGTAAAAATGTTTCCTTATTTTTTTTTTGACATAGCATGAATTTATTACCTCTTGACATTTTTGTGTTCTTTATATTTCACTGACATATTATAATTACTGCAGCTTATCATACATTGCAAATATCAGTAAATAATGAAAAATATGTATGATCTGTATGTATTATGTGACATTGGACGCCCGAGATAGATCAACTGTAATAACATTACCTGCAATAAGAACTCGCAAATACAAACACTACAGTTTTTGCCAATAAAGAATTATCCTATCTTACCTTATCGTATCAGAATTTTATAATCGTCAACAAAATTCTCACCATTCTCATTTAAACATAATAAATATTCAAAACTTCTATATTAGGCTTGCTCGACTCAGTCACTTCGTTACTGACAATTAACTGCAAAATATTCACATTCATTGGATTTTTTTCTTAAGTGTACCGCTATGCTGAAACTTAATTTCAGAAATAGAAATAGAAATATACTTAATATACAAAACAATTCGAATTTTGAAAAATAATGCTCTTTTTGTTTTTTTAATTTTGGCTTCGTAATCTTGTGCATTTCGCCAGTGTCAAGTGATAATATAATTCAAGTGTATTTCATATTAAATGTCCTAGGTACAAGTCATAATCAAAGTCAAGTAATATAGTCAAGGTTCAGTCATAGTCAAGTCATGACCTAGTAAACTGGTAGAAACTTTACTAGAACTACTATTGGAGTTGAGGAGCGAAGGCGAAAATCTCGTTTTTCAACTTTGTATGATTTGCCTACACTTATGCACGTTTACTAAGTATTAACGGTTAATAATCCACCTTTCATCACCATAAAGCCTTTTTATACTTTCGCGGCAAAACTCCGAATAATATTCTTTGTTATCTGAATAACATTATATGATGAACACTAATGAAAACGGTTCGAAATTCAAAATTCACGTAGATTTTGAGACACTCTTTGTAAAACTAACTGTAGTTTTTACAACACTTTATTATTACCTTCACTTTTATGTAACTAATGTAAGCAAATCTAGAAAGTCGACTTTAACCTACTTTTACGGCAATGATTTGAAACTTTGCAAATATATTTAATTCAATAATTACAACAGTACAATAACGTACAATATCATCGGTCAACCGTTAAGCCTATATATAAAACGAAGAATAAGTTACTAGAAAAGATCAGAGATTTAAGTCTATAATTGAAGCCTTTTTGTTTTATTTACGAGTAAATCAGTACAATTTATTATTATTATTTATTTAACTCTTTATTGCTCAAAA
Organism: Lomographa bimaculata; assembly: GCA_948107665.1. Taxonomy (NCBI): domain Eukaryota; kingdom Metazoa; phylum Arthropoda; class Insecta; order Lepidoptera; family Geometridae; genus Lomographa; species Lomographa bimaculata. The sequence goes on from OX403597.1 coordinate 8,089,121, forward strand.
ACAAAGGTTGGACTTGAGGGGCAGGTAAACGTCAATGCGAGCACCTTTTTTATCCACAGCCAATTATCTCCCATATTTTTTGCATATAAAGGTGTATATTGCGTGAATTACATCGTGGCGGTTACTCAAGGTCACGCGTGGCAAACGTTGATTTTTTTATTCAAATTTCATTGTAGGCATGCATCAAAAATAAAAAAGTCATCAAAAAAAATTGGTTGTCTGTAAAGTCGATTTACGGACAATAATTTTGCGTGATAACGTCATAAGACAAAGGCTTAGGCCGATCGTGCCTCTATCGCTTGTTCCGCGCTCTCGCTTGCACGCTCAGGCTCAAGCGGAACGTGACACTTTTTCGTGCGTGCAGCCAGTGTTCATCGATTTATAAGACGTTATCACGTCAATATGACACTATTAAAATTATTTCTTGTTATGACCAAATTAAATAACAAAAATATATACATCTAAAAAAATACACATACGTAATGTATATGAATACAACAACAATATAGTGCCAATGTTTTTTTTTCATATGGTTTCGTAAATTATGTGCATTCAGCCAGCGTCAACCTATAAAGATGTGTCAAGTATATTTTTATATGTAGTAAGTAACTATAACTAATTCTAGACAACGACACAGTTAAAGTCAACAAAGAACAGCAGGTGTGACCTGCTTTTCTTTGCACTTGGTGACCCTACAGTTCATTGCACTTAGTGACGAAGAATCTGATGATAGAGATACACTGATGGAGATTGGTATTTTGAGTAGCTCATTTCAAGTAGAAAAATTATGAAATCATTATTTTTTGCCAGGGGTGTAAGAAGATGGTAATAGGGGATGAAAGTTTTCACATAAACGCTTTCACACTCACAGCCCCACACTAAGTTCGATGACTTGTGTCGTGGGTGCCGGAAACATTCACATCACACACACAATCACAACCAGAACCAGAAACACAAATTTTCCATGGGGAGAAAACTTGTGTTCCCGCCGGGAATCGAACCCGATACCCCTGCTTAAAAGGCGAACGCCACCCAACTAAGCCAACGGGCAGTTCGAGTTCATATGGATAGTTTTTATTTATGAAGTTAATGTAATGTAAATTGTATCTGAGTTGTAAAATGAAAGGTAATTTTATTAATGGGCCACTAGATTAGAACTAACTACTATAACGCGTAATTAACTCTATTATAATCACACTAATATTATAAATCCGAAAGTTTGTGTGTAAATGTGTCGATGTGTAAATATTTTTGTTTTATCTTCACGCTAATAAGGCTGAAATTTCCAATGTACATTGTTTATACACAGGAACACATATGCTACTTTTTAACTGAGTTAATGCGGGCGCAACCGCGGGACATGGCAAGTTTTTTCATAAGACTAAACAAATTCCATATGGGACAAATCTCCCATAACAAGCTGCGTGTCCTTGGAAATAAAACAAGCACTTTGTTATTGCCAACTATACTCTCACATTTTGGTTATTCCCGATGAGTCACGCCCAGATATATATTGAAATAGTTAGCGGCTCAGCGCCAACTAGGTGGCTTCTTCAGACGCACCTACGTCTGATACCTACGTAGGTACGAGTACCTACCTAAGTCAGTACGGTCACAGATTACATAATAGTTACAGTGTATTTGGTAAAACCATCTGACCCTTGATTTTGAGGTAGGATGGACATATATTTAATTTATCATCATCAGGTACGTTTGTGAATAACCAACGTGATCAATATGATAATAAATTAATCGCATTGCGTTCACAAAATCAATTAAAGTACTTATAAGTAGGTACCTACCTAAATTGGTACTTGGTGTGTATTTGTGTCATCATCATGTATTTTCCGCAACTAAGCCGGATATGAACAGCCCATTGGCTTAGTTACCCTTTCGCCTTCTAAGCAAAGTATATATCGGGTTTCGATTCCCGGGGGGAACACAAGTTTTTTTCCCAAGGGAAATTTGTGTTTCTGGCTCTGGTTGTGATTGTGTGATGTGAATGTTTCCAGCACGACTCAAGTCATCGAATCTTAAATGTAGCTGTGAGTGTGAAAGCGTTTTACGTTTACGTACATGTCGGCCCTGTTTGTATAATCAAGTTCTTGTTTAATTCATAACAAATAAATTACATTTTATTATGCCATATAAGGGAGGTATTGAAACACCCAAGTTAGGTAAAAGCTCACGCACATTTTGAACGATTACATTTAAATTAAAACGGGAATTAGAGTGACTTACGCGCTGTCGTTGTTGCGCTGTATGCTCACGCTGCCGCGCTGGTGGGAAGCGACAGCGAGCGCTTCGCACTCTTCCTGAAGAAGGCTTCGAATGAAGCCGAAACAGTTGTCGAACTAGACATCGTCTACGCGTAATTCACATTAATTCCCGTTTTAATTGAAATTGTATAACCCAATTTAGATTTGGCGGCCAGGGCCGTATTTCATAAAGACTCTGGTAAGGTCACACCGTTACCTGTTACAATATTTTCTATGAGGGTTCCTAACGAGTCACACACAGAGTACAAGTGTTACTCTTTGAGAAGAAAATTCTCAACGATTCACACCTTGACTTGATTTGGTGTGACTCGTTGTGACCTAGTTCTACTTATTCATATTCATATTCAATCGTTTATTGCATATATGTTATGTATAAATGTACCTATACTCTGTAACTAGCTGTAAGTTTCCCTAAAATAAATAAATAAAATAAAATAAAATAAAAATAGTTCTTAAAAGTCAACATCTTCAATTGTCTTTGTCAATATAAGTACCCCATAGCATAGTTAGGGGAATAGCAATACGGGTAGTAGCTTATGTATACCTTACTACCTACTTATGTATATATGTACCTTATTCGTAAGCGAAGCCATATAACGCAGTATGTTACGGCACAGAATATTTAATAGTACAGGTTGACTTCAGGCCATCGTAGTGCAGTTATAAAGTCCTACCTACTTACCTAATAGTCTGCTAAATGCAGCCACAAATATTTTTTTTCGAGGTGGGGCAAAAACTGTGAAATCCCGCCCCTACCCCCCTTTAATATAAATTTACCTTTATCATCATCATCATAAACATTTCAGCAATCAGACTGATAGACATAGTCCTCCCGGAATTATCGCCACAACGAAATTCACGTGATATTACAGACTCTCTCTAATATCTGCGCTCGTCACCCTGAGATATGAGATCTAATACAAAACTACTTAGGTTCAAAAAATCTCTGGGTGACACTGTATTGTAACGAGCAAGCGTAAAGCTTACCATTACGCGAGCGACTTGCTCGTTTCGTCTCTCAATAATGTTAAAAAAACAACCCATTGAAGTAGAGTAGAATATTTCTGTGGTTGAAGTTGTCAAATGGAATGAGGCCCTTTGATTATTTTGCGCCCGGGCGTGGTTCCCTGCTTGCCCTAGATCCGGGGCTGGATAATTAATTTGCAGTATAACTTTTAGGTAAACACATAGGTTCAGTTAATTTTGATTAATCTTTTATCACAAAGATTTATGAACTTCGCTTTATTCTTTCTAGACTTACGGGAACTAAATCTGTAATCGAATTAGATCCGCCTCTGAATGTTATCGCCAAAGTAGCCTAGAAATAATTGTAGTATTGTGATATTATACAATTCCTTCAAACCACTTGTAGCTGGCTAAAACTAAAGATATCTTCAATTTAGCTTTTAGCCGTGACATATGATAAGAACTGTGTCTCGCGGCTTCACCTGAGTAAATAAGGACAATAACGTAAATTAAAAGTAGGTATAATTTTTTTAGCTTGTATTTAGTTAGAGTACGTTGTATTTATTTTGTGGCTCAAGTAACTTTTTTATCAGGTATGTTTGACACATCTATTTTTTTAGTAATGATGATGTCATTTACAAAATTTGTTTGAAGGTTGATAAGCTTGCTAGGCATTAGAATTAGCTGTCTATCTGGAAACTATCGCTAGTGTTATCAAATGTTAAGGATAGCTGACGGAATAACGTTGGGTAATTGTTTATTTCGAGACCTGCTCTGACTGGAACTCTTTCTTGTAACTGAAAACACCCTATCATAGCCAATATACTTTACTGATATATATTATTCTACATACTACATCGAGATAACCTCACGACGATAACCCACGACCAGGGGGCCTAGTACGACTTATGCTCGCAAGAACTAAATGTCATTTCATTTTCTTCTATACAAACAAACGCATTCACACTTGCAGCCCCGCTCTAAGTTCAATGACTTGTATCGTTTATCACCCGTACAGTGAAGGAGTGGTAATCATTGCCTGCGTCTTTGTTCCCTGAACGGTACATTCTGGGTCTCTTCAAGTCTAGAGTGAATAGGTCTAGGCAAGCATGTTCCATCTTCGGCCGCATCGTCACTTTCCATCAAGTGAGATAGCGGTAAATGCTTGCCTACCCAGTATAAATAAAAATAAAAGAAGCCGGAATCATTACACATACCTACATACTCGTATATATGGTGATTTGGAGTCCCACAATACCACCACTTCATAACAACTGTCGTTGCATTGTCCGAGACTAACGTGAGTAAACCCACAGGACGCAGCTAGTAATCTATAAACTTGATATTTTAGGTAGCAGTTCGTCCTTCTTCCAAATGTCAAAACATTTGACAGAGAGCCGCATTTCTCCGCACGCAATCCGATCACGAACCATAAGAATAAATACATATTCGAAGGTCTCTAACTAAGGGCAGGTAGATAGCAGCGAGGAGCATCCACAAAAAATAGCTTGTCTTACTCCACAGATGATGTAACAGTGACTGGTTCTGTCTCAGTCCATGTCCATGCACTTTCTTATTGAGATAAATAAAACACTCTTAGGACAAATTCACTTACCTACAGAAAAACAGTTTTAAAACTAAAATAAAGTGCCAGTAAGAGAAGAACAACTAGGATCCATTTAAAAGTACTGAAGTGACATTATTTGTACCGACTTCTAAAATGGTGGAGGTACTATGTTCGACTGTATGTATTTTTTTTTGTATGTTCGCGATTTCTCCCCCATTTGTGGCCGGATTCTTATAATTCTTTTTTTGTTTGGTAAATTATACTTCAGGGGTGGTCCCATATAAATTTTATCTAAATCGATCAAGCCAAAACCAAAATATAAGCGGTGAAGTCGGTTTTTTTAAGCTTTGCTTACATTTAAATTATGTAAAGTTTGTAAGTACCGATACATATTAATACCCATTCAGATTTGATCACACTTCAGACTAATATTATAAAGTCAAAGCTTGTGAGTGTGTTTGTATGTTTGTGACTTCTTCACACTCAAACGGCAGGACCAATTTTGATGAAATTTGGTATGGAGGTAGCGGAAACCCAGGATTAACACATAGGCTATTTTCATCCCAAATTCCCGCGCGTCTGGGACCTACGCGGGTAGATCCGAGGGGTGCAGCTAATAATAAATAAAGACGACTCAGTTGGTGCAGTGGGCTAGTCACTGCCCTCTGCGCCGTAGGGTCTTTTTTTTTTTTTTTTTATTTGTGACAGGCTAGTGTTTGATCACTATCTCACCTGATGGTAAGTGACGATGTGATCGAAGCTGGTAAACACACTAAACCTGGAATACGCAGGCTCTTCTGGTATTTGTGTCTGGTTTTGGGTGTGATTGTGTGTGATGTGATTGTTTATTCGTCTGCGCCGAAATGCACATCTATATTATATTGTATTTATTCCCTTTCTCCTATTTACCTTAAAGATCTTATTAAATTCCTTTATCTTACTCGCTCTCTTCCCCTGCGATCCTCTTACACTCTCTAACTAAGTATCCTTTCCCACGCTTCGATGTACTATATGACAAATCCTTCACAGTTCAAGCTGTCCGTTTGTGGAACGATTTGTCATCTGATATTAAACGTGCGAAATCTATGCCATTTTTTTTAAATTTAGGTAAAAACACTATTTAACGAACCTTCTTACCAACTTTCAAACCGCTAAATATTACAGTTTATACTTTATTATTAGTAAATAATTTTGTTTAATAAAATGCGATAAAGTAAAACCAAAACTCGTCGCGGCGTAAATTAGAATGTTCTCTTATTAAAAGCTTTTGTTTCATGACTGAGTATACTTATTTTTAACACATACCAAACAAATGACAATCGGGAAAACCATTTTGAAGATCGGTGTAAACAAGGCGGTCGGAAAATCGGGATAAACAAATGAAAAGCGGAGAAAACAAATCAAGCGCGAACAAAACAAAATAATGTGGGAGTTTTGGCGCGATAGAGCAAAATTGCTTGTCGATATTTTAGATATTAAATTCCAAAACTTGTGATTGTTCGAATGTACATGAATAATAATGGTAGATTATTAAACGTTTATACTTAGTGAACGTGCATGAGTGTAGGCAAATCATACAAATTTGATAAACATGACCTTCGCTTTCACTCCAAAATTTCATAGAAGTTCTGTATAGTTTCTACCACTTTATTAGGGCATGACTTGACCACTACTGGACCTTGACTGTTTTACTTGACTTTGACTTTGACTGTGACATGTGACTAGGACTTTTAATATGAAATACACTTGAAATATATTATCAATTGACACTGGCTAAATGCACAAGATTGCGAAGCCAAAAATAAATAGAAAAAAAATTATACAATTAGGTTATATTTATAGAGAAGCTTGTACTCTGTACCTATTTAATTTTATAAAACTTACTATAATTTCTTCTATGATTACTTTGTGTGCATAAAATAAACACGGTTGCTTGTAAGGACAGTACGGGCTAGGGTTAAAGGTGACGCCGATAACAATTGATTTAGATCCCTCCCTGCCAGTCTTCGATGGACTTTCTGGATAAAGGACGTCCAGTGGGATAATTATTTCTTTATAAGTTATATATCAGTTAATTGTAATTAAATAAACGCAAACGTAGTGAATGTGAGTGATAGTGATTATTTCTGTTGGAACAAAATGACATTCAATTTGTTTGGGTACGAGATTCGTTTCCAACAATTCAGAGTAGTCAGAGTACAGAGGTGAGTCTTCCGTCATCTCCTGCCCATTTCCTCACTAAGTAGAGATGGAACAATAAGTAGGTGTCTTCCTCTTAGAAAATAATTTAAACGCAAGCAAACCTTAAAAATCCGACTTCACCGCTTTATCTTCGAAACCCTTGATCAGGTTAAATGAATTTAATACGCATTATTGAAGTTAACTCAAAAACTACTAGTCAGATCTTGATCTAATTTAAATGGGACAACATGGGAAGCACCAGCTACACCTAGAAATCTGAGTTCATTTTATGTAAAAAATACACTGGAATTGAGAACCTACTCCTATTTTGAAGTCGGTAAAAAAAAGAAAAATGGAAATATTTTTTATCAATAGGTTCTAAGTTAATTTTCGAGATAAGCACACGCATGACCACTACCTCACTCGTTGGTAGGCGACGAGCAAAGATACTCGTTTGCCTAGAAGGTGCCAATTCACTCGCGGCTTAGACACTCCCATACTGTACTTATCAGGAAATACAGACTCAGGCAAGGAGTTCCTTTGCGGTTCGTATTGTAAATGTGGAGGCAAAACGTTTCGTCCGCATTTGTGGAATGACGATATAGCGGTGTCGCCGTGTCGCTTAGTCTAGATATCCGATAACAGAATGGGAACGAGGGAGTTACATTATGTTATTCCGTGGCACATTTATTTTAATTAAACTGCTGATAGTATATTTAATTCATTAAAATCATTCTCTTTACAATTTCAGTTATTAGCTTACTGTATTTATTTAATGTTGTTGCTTTAATTTACATGCTTTAAGATTAAAATGTGGAGAGCTTTTTATAACATAACCTCATTTTAATGTAAATAAACCTATATTTAATTTACGCAAACAAATCATTTTGAATTTTCGTTCATACAACTGTAGGTATCCTATAAGATATCGTATACAATAATTTGTATTTGGTATTTTATAGGATACAGTTAAAAAGTACGATATAGTATAATAAGAACTAAATATCTTTGTCAGTAACGCGCCTAAAGTAAGTAATAATCCAATTGAGCACAAACACGGTGAATTTTCTTTAATTAAAGTGTTCGTCTCCATCTTTATATCAACTCTGGTAAAAAAATATTCAATTGAAAATATTATACAAAAAACATACATTTACAAAGTGTCAAATCAATACAAACGTAAAGTTAAAAATTGCCTTCCAAAATTTGCTTACTTACCTACCCAGTTAGTTACATAGTTAAATTAATAATGTAAGTTTCGTCACCCTTCGATATTAGATATACTTATCCTATCCTATCCTACTAATATTATAAATCCGAAAGTTTGTGTGTAAGTGTGTATGTTTGTTCTCTCTTCACGCTTTAACGGCTGAACGGATTTGTATGAAATTAGGATTGTAAATAGTTTATACCTAGGATTAACACATAGGCTACTTTTTAACTTGATAATAGCGGGTGAAGCCGCGGGGCACGGCTAGTCTATAATAAGATAGATATGCTTTGCCGCGCTAGAGTTCGAATTATATAGGTTTAAAACTCTGGGTAACACTGAACTGTAATCGGCAAGTGTGACGTTTACCATCAGGCGAGGGACTTGCTCAACTCTTCTCTCAATAATATGAAATATAAAAAATCGTAAATTATTAAAACAATATTAGTAATTTCTCAAAATAAGTATTGTAAATATCAATCGTGTCATAAAGTTCTGTAATCTGAGATTTTATACCTTCGAGGTAGATAAATACGTCGAACGTACGAAGATCAATACGTTCTAGCTCATAATATTAGTTTAACACGTTACCAGGCACTTGCAAATACAAAATTAGCATCAGCTAATTCGAGCAATAAATAGCCGTGTGCAAGGAGAAATGTCTCCAGACGATTCGACATTATTATCTGATAAAACAAAACGCATTCAAATGCATTCACACTCACAGCCCCAACACTAAGTACAACAACTTGTATCGTGGGTGCCGGAAACATTTACATCACACACACAGTCACATCCAGAACCAGAAGCATAAATGTCCCTTGGGAAGGAAAATCATGCCGGGAATCGGGACCCACAGCCCAAGGCAGAGACTTGCCCACTGCGCCAACAGAGTCAAACAATAATTAGTTCTCGCATTCTATCTTTTTTATGATTCTGTGCATTTTTTTATACAAAGTATCAAATTAGGTTTTTTATTTATGAGGTACACTACGGTACGGTTACCCCTTACATTCAGTGTGTGAGATTTTTGGAAGTTCATGAGTTGACAGGTCGAGTGCCGTATAACCTACTCGTACCTACTCTAATTCACAAACTTACAAATGAGAAGGATTGATTAATCGGCTTTTTCGTGCTATTTTGTGATTTCCCGCCTTTTGGTCTTGCCTAACGATTATATTTCTTTAACCTATATACTTATATTATGATAATTTGATAAAAACTCACGCACATTTTGAACTATTCAATTAAAATTAAAACGGGAATTAACGTGACTTACGTGTTACCGATGTCTAAATCGACAATTGCCGCGACGCGACGGCGAGCACTCCGCACGCATCCTGAAGAAGGCTTCCGAATGAAGCCGAAACTATATTATGATGTACCGTACTGAAATTATTTAAAATAACGAATTATGATAAGTGATAATGTACAGCGCCTGAGGTGCAAATTATACATGGTCTCCAAATACAGCTCAATAATTTTGATTATTTTCCGTGCTGTTACCAGTCCTACTACCAGTAGTAGAAACAATATTTTTTACTACTCCGAAAAGTAAAAACAGAGCTCGGTAAAAACAGTTTTTTAGGTACCTTTATTTTAACACATAGGCTAAAACAACATGACGGTCATATTTTATATTCTTATGGAAGGGTTAGTTAAACAAGTAATGCTTATTATTTTCAAGCATTAAAAACTAATGAAATCGGTTAATAAATAAATATAAATAAAAAAAATATCATTACCGAAAACATTCGTTCTCCTTGTCTAAAGGTCAGGGTACAAGCATAAAGAGCCCGTGTCTTGGCTTGTCTGTGACCAGAAACAGTTCCCCTTTGTAATTTGTAAAACCAGGCTTATTAAGGTAGGCATCGATTCATATGTCCCCGACTTCAATCATTCTGTTTGTGAATCTGTGGAATCTTTGATTGAAACTGATTAATAGTGTATTTGTTATTCGTTTTTATGCTTATGGTTGCTACATGAAGATCGATAGGCAGTTTGTATGGAAATTATAATGGAATTATAGAATAGTGACAACAACGTTCACGAGTTTGTATTTTTTTAGTAGATATATTAAAACAGGGTTATTTGTAAAATACCAGAAGGCTCTCGGACCCCGATTCTTGTTCTAACACTTAGGTCATTTAGTTCTACGTCTTTGTTCTGAATGCTATATTTTCTGTAATAATTAAAAATAAACAATATATAAACATGAGCTGTTTAAAATACACTCTCCCGCATATAAAGGCATTGGCGTGCTGCGCCGAGCTAATCACATTTTTTTTCTCATATCTATTTCCTTCTAAAACTTCAATATCGTTAGGTATTTTATTATATAAGGATATACACATAATATGACATACAAGTAGTAAGAGTTGGGTAAATTTCACACGATTTAATTTTTTATACATTTCGTTACGTTTGATAAAATGTTCTGGGTGAGTTTTTGTAAAACGACAAACATCTCTAATGTAGATGTAGGCCAGAGAACGCATGTAATTTTTTTGTTGCCTACAATTATCCCTAATCCCCTTCTATCTAAACCAAGCTTTGTTGATGACCCTAATGCATTTCTATGGTATTTTAAAAACTCGCTCAATGTCAACAGATTTACCCCATAATATGAGACCGTAGCTAAGTATGTGGATGACACGTCCTCCATCGAAACGGTCTACCTTATTATTTTCAATGCAAAGACATATTTGTTTAATTTTTTACATACTTAATCAACATTTCGAATTAAGTTGCATGATAGAACCCTCAATACGTGAGTCAGGTTTATTTTTAAATAAGCGTAGTTATCACAATACCGATAAAAGATGATAACACAAATCACAAAGCCTTAACTGATTTTTGATTGGTAGTATTTTTCATTTTTATCCGCAGAGTGAAAAACCTGTAATCAATCTCTCACTTGTCTACCAGATGAAACGAACTACGCCAGAGGTCGTAGATAAACATATTGGATGTTGACTTTATCAAGGTAGCAACTGGACTTCATCACTTCATGACTTGTCAATCGTTATCTGAAAACTGGTTATTGCCAGTGATTGGAAATCACACGAATATGTTTACTGATATTGATCATAATACCTACTTTGTTGATTAAGTACGGATGATAAACGTAGAAACGTTTATCATAAATCAGAATCAGAATATGCTTTATTGTCAGACTCTGTTAACAAAAGTTCTTAAATATATGTTATAGTATAGTTACGTTACATTACGTTAGTATTAGTTATATATATATAATATATATATTTAAGACCTTGCCATTTCTGCTTACCCATAAACTGCGTACAATAATTTATGATACAATTGTTAAATATATCATCCTAAATGTAACAAAACATATTAGTACTTAAATATATAAAAACAATTTAGAAGCTATAGCAACAAAGTGCATACAAACTTTAAACATTAAAAAAAGATACGTACTGAGGAGTGGAACTCATAGCCCACGGCTTTGTTCCCGGAATCGAACGGTATTATTTGGGAGTCTTTAAGTTAAGAGTGAATAGGTATTTTATGCAAGCATTCTACATCTTCGGCCGTACCAAAATCATCACTTTCCTTTAAGTGAGATATTGGTCAAATGCTTGTCTATCGAGCAAAAATAAATTAAACGCAAGCAAAGCTTAAAAAAACCGACTTCAACGCTTATATTTTGTTTTTGGCTTGACCGATTTCGATAAAACTTATATGGGACCACGTTTGAACTAAAATCTACCAAACAAAAAAAAGTCATCAAAATCGATTTATAATTGGCGGAGATATCGCGTAACATACATACATACAAAAAAAACATAAAGTCGAATTGAGAACCCCCTTTTTGAAGTCGGTTGAAAAAATTGTAAAAAAATGTCAAAGAAAATAATTTAAATGGCGTAATGTGTGGTCTTGACACGCAAATTAAAATAATAAAGAAAAACTCCACTATCGTGTAGTTCTACGTGTCTTGTCTACTAACTCCCCTAATCTCCCCTAATAAATGAAAAACATATTCAGTTAGCTTATTCATATATATATATATAGCTTTGTTTAATGATGAAGGAAACAAAGAGGTAGGCCTCGGACTAATTATTATCAATAACTCATACCTACAACTCTGATAGGCTTTGTTTCGTTTTAATAAGACAAAACTAGCTATTGAGGTTTGTTGAACATTTAATGAATTGCATTTGAATGACAATGAGTAAATTGTCTCTTTACTTCAGCAACTCGCCTCTAGGTGGCAGGAAAAAAAAATACTGCATAAATAATATAAATAAATAGTTATAATTGCATAAGTTGATAAAATATGCTATGCAATAGCTTTACCGCGGCAGTCCCCGAGTGCCACACGTCTTTTTTTATTTTATTTTATTTTCACTCCTTGTGGGGTATCGTTAAAAAGAACTCTGCAAGTAGAGTACGAAACCAGTTTAAAAAAAATGTGTTGGAAAATAACAATTTGGTAGGCCACCAAACTCACTGTTTTAAGACCAATTTTGTCCCGGTGTCTATCTCAAAAATGGCTTCACATTTAAAGCTGAAACTTACATGCGACATCTGTTATATTCTGTACTTAAACAACAAATACGGAAATCTAAAAATATATTAATGAATATTATAAGTAATTAACCTCATAAGATTTTCTCTATTAAGCAAAATGGAGGCTCGATATCTCAGTTCAGCGCGAACACTGGTTAGATATCTCTAATCCTATCGATTCGATAACATTTACAAAATTATCCTTTACAACCTTTGATTTGTGCAAGCAAAATATTTGCTACTCTATTTGTATTTTCATATTTTCATCTGACAATTATTTTTATGCTTTTTTTCTTTTAATTTTGGCTTTGCAATCTTATGCATTTCAGCCAGTGTCAAGTCGTAATATATTTCAAGTGTATTTCATATTAAAAGTCCTAGTCACAAGTCACCGTCAAAGTCAAGTAAAAGAGTCAAGGTCCAGTCATAGTCAAGAGTTTTGGAGCGAAGGCGAAAATCACGTTTTTCAATTTGGTATCATTTGCCTACACTTATGCACGTTTACTAAGTATTAACGGTTAATAATCCACCATTATTACACATTAACACTCGAAGAATCATAGGTTTTGGAAAATTATACAAATCAACAACGCCATATTTTCACTTTCACGGCAAAACTCAACAATTATTAAACAAAGTCAATATTAAAACAACAGATTAAAGAAAGCAAACATATGAGGTTAGAACAGAGATAATTAAATAATCTGCTTTGCAGTTGTCATTTGTTTAGGTACAAAGCGGTCGAGAGATTCAGATTCAGCTAAAGGTTCAAAGACTCGTAGTTTATTTTAAGATTTGTTTGAATGTAGTACGGTGGCCTATTTTCCATGCGATGCTAATTTACTTTCACTGTCAAGGTCAGCGGTGCGAAATAGCCGGGTGACGTGTTTTTATATACCTACACAAGTACACAGTACACACACATGCTCGTGCAAAAAATACTGCGTAGTAATTTCGAAGCACATCTGTCGTTTCAAAAGTTTTTTTTTATGGTAATTGAGTGACAAAAAGAGCAAGTCGCTTGATGATAAGCGTCACGCTTCACTTGCTCATTACAATTTAGTGCCACCCAGAGTTTTGAACTTAGGTCAAAATCCTGCTCGGAAAACTGCGTTCTCTCTTTATGCCCTGTAATTTCACTGGAAACATTGCCCTTGAATCCGAAATAGGTATATACAGTAATGTTTGCACACTACTGCAGGCGGTTGAGTGTCTGGCAGTAGTGTGCGTGCCCCAGGCGGACTAAAAGAATAGGACTCTTTACTCTTAGCCACTGCTAATTTTATTAAACAGTTAAAAAAGCCTGTGCCATAATGTTTCAAAAAGCCTATGCCATAATATTTCAAAATGCCTATTCCATAATGTTTCAAAAAGCCTATGCCATAGTGTCTCATAACAACAAAATATAACAATAATTTCATAAAATTCTGTCTAAGCTACCTACACACAAACTATAAAGATTCAACAGATTATCTAAACGTGGATGCGCTATTTGCAAACGTAGGTTGCAAAGAGATTATATACTTACCTACATAGTATTTGCACTCCACTTTCAAACTAATCCTTTTTATATCCTTACTAGCTGCGCCCCGCGGTTTTGCCTGCGTAAGTCCCGGCCCCCGGGATTCCGGGATAAAAAGTATTCCATATGTCAATCCAGGGTTTCAGCACACCTCCTTACCAAATTTCATTAAAATTGGTCCAGCCGTTTGAACGTGAAGAAGTAACAAACGCACTCAAAAACTTTCGCCTTTATAATATTAGTAAGTATTTTTAAGTGGAATGCAACAATGACCTTTGTTTCCGTTATTATTGTAGTCTAACAAGATTTCGAATTTCGACCTCACTTTATTCTCGACTAGTTGCCACCTACACCCGTAAGGATAAAGTGTTTTACTTACCTCTTTTATGTTTATGTTTGCCTAGTACAGACAGACGTAATACTGTGTAAAATTTTAAAAAGCATAAGTACTATGTATAAGATATTTTTTATTTCATATCAATATCGTGATTTTTTTCCAATGAATAGTTATATTTTAATAGTTTAATAATCCTTCGGGACGAAGACAAATCAAATATCATAAAAATCGGTTCAACTGTTCTTGAGTTATAAATGGTGTATAGCTAACCCGACTTCATTTTTATATATTCCTGATTTACGTTTCATGCTTAAAAAATAATTTATCAATTCACATTTCGAGTTCCATGACAAAGAGACAATAGCCACAAATTAAAAAAAATACATCATTTTTGTTTTCCATGCGCATGTTACTACACAAACAAGTTTGTGCGTAAGTTGATGACGTTTAGTCATTACTCTTTCGGCGCGTTCTTAGTGAGGCCTGCAAAGAAAACTTTTTATACTCTCAAGGTAGCAACCTCGATGGTAAGTGACGGTAGAAATCGTCACTTACCATCAGCTGAGATAGTGGCCAAACGCAAGCCTGTCAGATTAAAAAAATAAGATTCTTCATCATTTATTTTAATACAAACAAGTAACACAACATACGAACTACACAACCTTGTTCCCGCTTCACCTTTTTTCCACCTTACATCCAGACGAACGGCGTCGCGTCACCCATTTATGGTTTAAATACCGTTCATTCGCATGAAACGTTTCGCGTCTTCGTTCATTTATAGAACATGGTGCGACAGCCCTATAGTCGCCGTTTAAAGAAGAAGTTGAAGTTGAAGCAAAAGAATGGATACAATTTGGATGTGTTCAAATGTAAAGTGAATAGGTATTTACTGAGCAAGCGTGCCTTAGACTACATCGTCACTTTCGATCAGTTATGATTGTAGTCAAACGTTTACTAAGACAGGAATAAAAAATGCGATAAAAGATGACATGTGGCATAATAAAAAAAATGTATATATATTTTATTCACATGGGCCCAAAGAGGCACTCATGAAAGTTAACAACTCTTATTGTACAATTAGAGCTAACGAGAAAACCTGGCGAGAAACTCAGCGGGTAGTTGATCTCCATGCATCCTTGACTTATTTAAATTACTTAACATAACTTATATAAACATAAACGCTTTCACACTCACAGCCCCACTCTAATTTCGATGACTTGTGTCGTCGTGGGTGCACAATCACAAAGAGAGCCAGAAACCCAAATTGTCCTTGGGGAGAAAACTAGTGTTCCCGCCGGGAATCGAACCCGTTACCCCTGCTTAGAAGGCGAACGCCACCCAACTAAGCCAACGAGCAGTTCAAATTATTTTAGTTAATGCTCTTTTTTTTAATAATTGATGGTCTTTAATAAAAAGGTTAAGGTAATTTTTTTTATTTTATTATTATGTCTCAGAGAATGACAGTCAATCATTAAAAAAGATGACCGGTAAACATTTTTTTGCTTGCTGTTTTTGCAAAATTAAAACGATAATTTAAATAAGATAATAATAATTTTATTTCCGATATTAAATCCATATAAAATCACAATAGACAAATTGGGCACTTAGAAATTACAATAATCTCAAACATAAATGAGTAAGAAAAATATTAGAAAAGGGGATACAAAAACTGCTAAAAAAAATTCTGAAAAAATTTACATTTATAAAATTATGTAACTTAATTTGTGTGGTTAATCACCCATCATAATCCGCATCCATTTTTTTTTCATGGGCAAATCGTGTCTGGAAACGATCATATCCAGGATGCTATTGCAACTGCCTCGCACTCGCTGTCGTGGAGGGTCGATCTTTTTGCGTATGATCGAATGAAATACATGCCTATTTAATGTAATTCAATTTGTTTGTGTTGTAGCGATGGAGCCCACGAGGCGATGCTCACCGGGGGCGGGCCCAAGTCTAGGACTCCGAAGCTCACATACAGCCAGTCAAAGAAGAAAGACGACTATGAAGCATTGCAGAGCTTCCTCCGCAGCATCAGCTCCACCGCCACTCTTCCCCCTTATATAAAAGGAGAGACCTACTCATCAAAAAAGGGTGTGTTCAACCAGGTAGGTGCAATATACACGTATATATTGTTGTATTTTTCAGTCTGGTTCGAACGGTATGCGAGCACGCTGCCCCTCACGCCGTCTCGTCGGTTTGTACTAAATTCATTCGTGTGTAGCCGGTATTAAATCTCTTCCCTCTACGCTGGGGGTCCTGGGTTTGATTCCCGGCAGGATCAAAATTTCCTTTCAAATTGGTTCTGGTGTGGTGTGATTGTGTGTGTGATATGTAAAGAAACATAAAACATAAACATAAACGCTTTCACACACACAGCCCCACACTAAGTTCGTTGAGTTGTGTCGTGGGTGCCAAACACACAATCACAACCAGAACCAAAAACACAAATATACCTTGGGGAGAAAACTTATGTTCCCGCCGGGAATCGAACCCGATACCACTGCTTAGAAGGCGAACGTTCACCCAACCAAGTCCAAACGGGCAGTTCAAATTTTTCTGGCACCCGCGACACAAGTCTTTGATCTTGTGCGGGGCTGTGAGTTTGAATGCGTTTCATGCGTTTAATTTTGTACAGCCAAACCACTGATTGAAAATGCTAATTCTACTAAAGTATTTATAGTCACAGAATAGTAATTAAATGTCATAGTTCAGATTATGCAATAGACAGGCGTATTGCTAAACGCGATAACGCGAGTCTACCGACCTCGAAGCCATAACTACGAAGGTCGTTTATTTTTTGCAGTGGGTATAATAAATTGTAATTAACTTTGTGCCTTAAAATAAACAGTACGGTTCAGTATGTTTCTATTCAACAACGCCATTGTCGATACATATTGAAAGAAAAAATTATCGCTTGAGGCGGAGATTGAACCCGCGGCCATAGGATGGCATGCCCTATTGCTCTAACCGCTGAGCTACTCAAGCCCCGCCTGAAGCGACGAAATTATTAAATGTGCGTAAGACGTTAATAATGAGGAAAGGATAGGAAAGGAAGGTTCTCAATTCGACTAAATGTTTTTTTTGTATGTATGTAACGCGATAAATCCACGAATTATGAATCGATTTTGATGATTTTGTTTTTGTTTGGTGGATTATACTTCAGAGGTGGTCCCATATAAATTTTATTGAAATCGATCAAGCCAAAACCAAATTATAAGCGGTGTAGTCGGTTTTTTAAAGCTTTGCTTGCGTTACAATTATTAAATATCAACTTGTTATCCAGCTTCCTTATTGGAATTGTTTAATTTAACTAACCCTTAATATACATTAATGATGTTGTAAATTTAAAAAGAAAAATATTGTGCGAAGCTAGACTTAAACCAGAAATGAAATAACATGAAATGAAATTTATTCACTTAAATTCTCCTAGAATTCTTACACTGAAATTAGTATTTATATGTTATAGGTGTCATGCCTTACCACTCTAACCATTGAGCCATCCTAGTGGTAGATAGATAGATAAATTCTTTATTTGCACACCAAAATAAATAACACTTACAAAGAAATCTTAAATATAACATAGGAGCACAAAGGGCGGGCTTATCGCTCAAAGCGATTTCTTCCAAACAACCAAAGGGAGATGATAAAAATATTACAAACAGGGACGGTGGTGTACCTCGACACGTATTTAAATTAATAAATGTACTACTTTAGTTCTGACTAGCATTGACATAGAAATAAAAACACAAGTAGATTCAAGCCTAGCCTCCGAGCGAGGTGTTCTCAATTCCAATAAATTTTGTTGTTTTTCTTTTGTTCTGATGTTATAACAATTTGGTATTTAATTCTGGTGTATAATAATAATAAATAATGTTACCTTTGTATTTAACCGGCTTGGAAAGGAGGAGGTTCAAGACAACTAGATATTGCTTTTTGCCTCTTTTAGTAGATTATGGTACTAACTTTATAGCGTTCTACAACACTGTGAACTTTCCCCGATCCCCCCGATGACCCCTTTTTTATTAATTTTTGGATGTATTTCTTCATAATTAGCTCCAGAGTTTGTGAACATATTTAGATGCGAGTCCATAGAGAAATTAACGATTTGCTCGTAGTACAGTTGGGGCTCTTATGAATGGACCATCGCGTTAAGACGATACATTCATTTATTTAAGCCTGGAGCTGTGTATTTTTTTAAATTACTTACTGATTGCTTACTCGCTGTACATTAAAAAGAGATAAACATATTGGAGCCACGTCTCATTATCTCGGTTAAGCGAAAATCATAAAAACTTGTTTTGGTTAGATTACCAACTTCAATTATAAGAATTTATAAGTAATAAAGCTCAAAATGTTTATCTATTAGGCAAAATGTAGGCAAATGTAGTTTGGGGCGAACTTTTTTTTTTTATATATTCGATAGGCAACCATTTGACCACTATCTCACCTAATGGAAAGTGACTACTAGACTAGTATATTGTCAAAACGTGAAAACTTTATCTTTTGTTTTTGCTGAATACCTCGCCAATTTTGGCGGCTAAAAATACATACCTTAAAATTTCAAAAGTTTACGGGATATTTGTTTTATTAACGAATATTGATCTTCACTGAAATAGTGAACAGCCCGTTGGCTTAGTTGGTTGCGCGTCCGCCTTCTAAGCAGCGGGTATCGGGTTCGATTCCCGGCGGTGTTTTTGTTGTGAGTGATTGTGTGTGTGATGTGAATGTTTCCGGCACCCACGACACAAGTCATCGAACTTCGTGTGGGGCTGTGAGTGTGACAACGTTTATGTGATGAACGAACTTGCTCTAATTCTTACTAATCGTGATACAGTCAAAGGATTCTAGATCAATGGATACAATCGACTTCTTTGGCAAGTAGGTACGATGTGATATAATAATATGACTACTGTATAATGTTTACCCTACTAATATTATAAATCCGAAAGTTTGTGTGTAAGTATGTTTGTTCCCTCTTCACGCCTTAACGGCTGAACGGATTTGGATGAAATTTGGAACGTACATAGATTATACCTAGGATTAACACATAGGCTACTTTTTAGCTTGATAATAGCGGGCGAAGCCGCGGGGCACGGCTAGTATAATATAATTATGTTAATAACGTTGAATCATTAATTTAAGTGACCTGTACTACATACAGAAAGTAAAGCGACCTAAACCTTGATAACTATTTGAAGCTCTAAAATATAGAATAATTTACTTTTTAGAAATCTTGGGTCCGTTTTCGCAACACATTTAACAAGATTTATTGAACCGGTTGGTCGAGGTGACAAGTGACCAGAATGCTGACTCTGATCCTACTAATATTATAAATCCGAAAATTTGTGTGTAACTGTGTAAATGTGTGTGTAAGTATGTTTGTTCCCTCTTCACGCTTTAACAGCTGAACGGATTTAGATGAAATTTGGAATGTATATAGATTATAACTAGGATTAACACATAGGCTACTTTTTAACTTGATAATAGCGGGCGAAGCTGCGGGGCACGGCTTGCAATTAATAGCTATATTCAGCGTGGAAACGCAGCCAGTTTACTGGGCACTTTTCTTTCGGCAAGCGGTCTACAAAATCTGCGAGTGCTATGTGTTTCATTTTATGTTTATTCACCTTATTTAGTTTTAATTACTTTTTAATATTTGTTTAATATTCTAGAAAATAATGTATGAGAAATGTTACTAGCACTTGAGTTACCTATAAGCTCAATGTCTTGTAGGTAACTTAACTTTATGCTGTATATAATTTTAGTTTAGTTTTGAAATTAGTGATGTCCAACATAAATAATAAAAACATCTTTTCTATATTATATCATTAAAATTAACAGACAGGAAGGCTTTTAATAGAGCAATTTGTTTGACCTTTTCCATTTGGACAAAGAGTTCAAGACAATATGATATAAAAATGAGGTCAATAGAAGTCACGTAGAGATAGTTTTGTCGCTTTTTAAATAACTAGGACATTGATAAAAACGTCTGGAGCTTGTTTGTAGGTACATAAACATAAGCATTTTCACACACACAGTCACCCCAAACTAAGTTCGATAACTTGTCTAGCTTAGTTTAGGAAATATAGGCAATTGCCCCGTGATCATCTATATCCATTTTTACAAAGCGTAAGCGGTCCAAACGGTTTGATCTAAGTTCTTAATGGCAAATCTCTGCCCTCTGAGCGTCCTTGGCTCGATTCCCTGCAGGAGCACAATTTTCGTTCCATTCATTAATGGTGATTCTGGATGTGTGTGTGGTATGTTATTGTTTCAGGCACTTACGATACAAGGTTTTGAACGTAGTGTGGGCGGTGAGTGTGAATGCGTTTGTTTGTATCTTACAATTTAATAATTGACACCCTACATCATATTTTTTATACTTACTCAAGAGTAAGAAATATAAGATATCTAATCATGAAACTAATAAGTACTCAAAAACAAATCGTTTTGTCACATGGGCCCCAAAGAGGCACTCATTAAGTTAATGATTCTACTGCCAGATACGTAAAATAACAGCCATCTCGACCTAATATAATTACTTTAGTCATTTCCATGATTGACACTCTATAAATTTACTTTAGTAGAAGAGCGAAAACTTTTAGACTGAAACCTTAAAGTAATCCAAAAAATGCATCCTAAGACACAATATTTATCGAGAGACACAATATTTCACCGACACTATCAAGCTACAGATGACAGCTGCAGTCACCAGTTAGTCGGGACTAAAACACTTGATCCCAATTAGATAATATATTGCCATTATTAGCCGGCGGGAAACAGTACTAACTACTAGGAGAACATCACTATAATAGTGATTAGTGGCTGTACGGGTTCGTGTTACCACCTCCTTGTAATTGGTAACATGTGATGACATTGTTGGTGCAGTGGGCAAATCTTTGCTTATTACTACACATGGGTTCCTGCGTTCTGGTGAATAGTCCAGCAGGATCAATGATAGATCGATATTTTGTGAAACTGGCAGTAGAGTCATTAACTTTCATGATTGCCTCTTTGGGCCCATCTGAAAATACGATTTTGAATTTTGAGGCCAATTTTCCATTCCAAAGGATATATTTTCTGTATGTTACATATGATTTCGGCACCCACGATACAGGTCATTAAACTTAGTGTGAGGCTGTGAATGGAATTGATCTCGCTATCCTTATTGCCACATCAGATATTATTATGAGTTCCATGATTCTCTTACCCTACGATTTAAACATAGGATTTAAAAACTACTACACCCCTTTAATTATTCTTAGTGGGTGCACTATATCCTCGTTATTAAATTGACCGTAAGTAACAATGGGCGCATACATCAGATGGAGATTTTATTGCCTTGGGGAATATTATGTTGGCATTCTAGGCTAGCTAAATGGGCCTATGTAATAAATAATGAGTTGATACCTTTTTTATTACGTCTAGTTTTTAATATCTCCAAAAGTATAGAATATTCGTTTATTAAATATAAGTTAAGCGAAGTCTGTTTTAATAAACACACGAAATATTATAAAGACGAAAGTTTGTGAGTGTGTTTGTTACTTCTTCGCGCTAAAATGACTAGGCCAATTTTGATGAAATTTGTTATGGAGGTAGCCGACACCCTGGATTAAAACATTGGCTACTTTTTAACTTGATAATAGCGGGCGAAGCCGCGGGGCACGGCTAGTATATCATATAGGTATTATTCATATCATTATGAGAAGTCCCGCGATTCCTCCAGAGAAGGATTTATCATATAATTATATTGTATTCTATTCTAACATTTGCTTGTCAGCGCATAATATTTGCACATCAAAATATATTGTTGGTATGCCCGCAACAATAAACATGACAAATTCAGTCACGAATGCTAATTTTGCTTCTGGGGATGAGACACCGCTGGTAACCAGGATCTCACAGTATTTATAAAGACCTATAATGCTTCTGGTCGCAGCAACACGAGACCAAAATACTGGTCTAGCTAACCAGAGCGTGGCAATTTTGGGAATGATGCCTACTGGTCTGCTAGATTATAGATAGTTCTAAATTATGTTTAATTGGTTTTTATTATATACTAGCCGTGCCCCATTATTGTTATTATCAAGTCAAAAAGCCTATGTGTTAATCCTAGGTACAAGTTATGTGCATACCAAATTTTATCCAAATCCGTTCAGCGTTAAATCGTGAAGAGAAAACAAACATATTATACTTACACACTTACACACAAACTTTCGGATTTATA
Source organism: Lomographa bimaculata (assembly GCA_948107665.1). Lineage (NCBI taxonomy): Eukaryota > Metazoa > Arthropoda > Insecta > Lepidoptera > Geometridae > Lomographa > Lomographa bimaculata. The sequence goes on from OX403597.1 coordinate 8,111,949, forward strand.
ATATTAGTAGGATTTAGTCTTTATTTTATTCTGTTATTCAAGTTGTGAAATAGTTATGAAATAGTACATATCAGAAAGTTTACTAGAAAAAAAAAATCGTACGTTTAGATTGCAAAAGGTCAACGGTTTATTTATGAGTATCTGATACACGTATGGCAAATAAACAAATCTCAAACAGCCAATTTAAACTAGTTTGATTTAAAATGCATACCTATCACTACTAAAGATTGGACTAAGCTAGAAATGTATGATTGGATTGCCCTGAGCTCATTATAATAATTAAGTGCTCTCGACTTATAATTTTACAAATAATTGATTATGCGAGCAGTTCTTGATGATTGCAAAGATTATAAACTGCCGAGAAAGATTATTATAGATAGTTATGATAGCTTCAGATACTAAAATCAAACCAATTAATGTAACGTTTAAATATTATGAAACTTTATTAGTTTCATAACCCACTTATTTTTCTTTCAATGTCATGTAAGATTAGGGGCAATCACGCAGCCTGCCTACCTTTATTGATATTATTACTTTAAAAATAACATTTTATAAAAGACTAGTTGTGACCCGCGGCTTCGCTCGCATTGATTAAGTTAAAAATTATCCTAGGTATACGCTATGCCCATTCCAAATTTCATTCAAATCCGTTCAGCCGTTTCAGCGTGAAGAGAGAACAAACATACTTACACACTAACTTTCGGATTTATCAGTATATAGTATAGTCATAATCGAATTAATTATCACTCTTATATTAAGTGTGATAATTAATTCCCCACAGAATTCCTTCAAATTTCTTTGTGCTTTCTTTTCTGTAGTCTAACCTAAAGTACCTTTTAAAAATCAAATTGAAGCGTATTTTTACTAACTGTTCGCATTAATTTAAATATCCGGATGACCAAGCTTTGCTCGGTTTTTTGTTTTTGGTAGAATGTGTTTGAATTTGTAGCCTCAGAAAGCTCCATGTAGTGTCGAGTAGAAACAGTGTTTTACATCGGTCATGGCGTAATAGATGGCGCTGATAGTTTCTTAAACCCGGTTTAAAAAATGCAGTTTGGGAACCGAGCATTTCTCGGACCTGGAACGTTGATAAATCGATTCCTTGGGTCGAAAAACCCCTAATCTGTAACTTTCATGAAAATAGTTGGAGCCGTTTCCGAGATCCAGATTACACACATATATATATATGTATATATACAAGAATTGCTCGTTTAAAGTTATTCAATAATGATTTTTTACTTTGGGCTGATTTGAATCACAGATACAATAATAGTACAATAATAAAAACCGTGGCGGATGTCTCTGTACCACTCATACAAAGAACATTGTGTTTATAAGTAGGAAAAAGATGGGTCTCACAACTTGCACAGAGAACCATGGAGCGCGGCAAGATCGAGTCCCTGATATCCATCATATCAGACGACGTACAAAAGTTCAAGACGTCGGAAATTTTGCAATGGGAGTCAAATGGAGTTGTGCGGGACACATGGTTAGGCGAGGTGACGATAGGTGGAGCAGGTGATAACAGAGTTGTGGCCAAAACAAGGCAAACGCAGACTCTATTGACTCTATTAACATGGTTGCTTAAGTTGTAGGGCGACATACCTTGATAACCCTTATAAGCTCCTGTTGGCGTCTTTAATAAAAAACTCGTGACGGTTCAAGCTCAACGTTTGAGTATCGTCATCAAATACTATGTTAACATTAGTGTGGTTCGGAATGAAGAGCTATGTTTACAGTGAAATTACAGAGCATAAAGAGATTTAATTAACATTTAAAATGAATTACCCTCAAGGGAATATTGTTTTGATGTAAATGTTTCCGAGACCCACGACACAAGTCATCGAACTTAGTGTGGGGCTTTTGGTGCGAAAGCGATTATGTTTATGTTTATCAATATATCTCAGGGTGACGAGCGCTGTGCTGAACTATGTTAGTTTAAAAAAATTGGGTGACACTATTATTGCGTCATCAGGTCAGCGAATTTCTCGTTTCCCAATTACATAAAAAAATATATCATCACAGCAGTATAGTACTATCTCGTATTTTGATGGTAGGTACCTACCAAGTACCAACTTATTATCATATTCATACAGGCAGCTATGAAAATGAGATTTTAGATAAATTAGAAACCGTGTCCAGTCACAGTCCAGTGAGGACACGTGTGAACGACGTTTGTGTGTTTCCTTTAATTTTAACGAAGTTCCAAGGTCGGGAATAATTGCGTGTTATAAGTACCTTTTTGTTCCGCATTCTGATGACATGATACACAAATGTCCTTGTTCTTTTTACGTCGGTGTCTTCATAGCATAACATAAACGCACTCACTGTGCCATACTAAGTTCGATGATGTGTGTAGTGGGTGCCGGAAACATTCACATCACAGATACAATAATAACCAGAACCAGAAACACAAGCATTTCTTGGAAAAAAAATCCCTTGTTGCCACCGTGAATTGATCCCCCCCTGCTTAGAAGGCGAATGCGCAACTTAGCCAACGCGCAATTCAATCCAATGTCTTATGATAATTCTTCGGTTTATCGTAAGACATTGGAAAACTTAGAAGTAGTCCGGCTCTTATTCCACCTTGCAGCACCGTTGGCCGCTCTATCCTCAATCATAGTAATTACCCTTCCAGCTGGCCATCGAGAATTCTGGCTAACCTGGAAATGTTTTAATAGACTCTGTAATCACGTCAGCCTGAGTGAGGATAACATGGTCAAGTGGGGATTCTCAGAAGATAACGATATAGAATGGTCAATTAATCAGCATATAGCAGAAGTCAGCCACCCAGGTGCTCACAGACGATGCACCTGGATGGCTGACTTCTGCGCCTCAGCTATTTATCGGTTTGCAATCAACATGCTAGGAAGAAGTAATTATCTACCCTCAATTCCCTTTAATTCTTGTGGCTTCTCACCCAGCAAAAAATGAAACACATTTGATCATACCGGTATAGACACATTATGCTCAAAGATATTTTTGACACCAAGGCCCAGGCCTTTGGTGGTGTCAAAAATTTTTTTCCTCGATTACCTAGAGGTTGGAACGCCGACATTAAATGAATCGGTGTATAACGTCACCTTAGGCTATTTTGGCATGCTTTCAAAATGCAGCTCAGCTTGAAAGATCGTGCTGCATGTTGTGCAATTTGAATTTGCTGAATGCGATTGACTGGTATTTGTTTCGGAGTGAAATGCCGCGGCCAGTGAATAGGACAGGCAAGGTAGTCAAGCATTTTGGCTTTTTCAAACCCACACTTTTAATATATGAAGGTTATTCTGTAGCGGTAATAGCACAGTCGCTATGTTTGGTGAAAATCGGTGTAGCCATTGTCCAGATAGAGCGTCGGGGATATTTTCAAAAATGTTGATTCAACGACTTCTTTGTATTTATTTAGTTACTAGCCCTGCGGCTTCGCCCGCGTTTATCAAGTCAAAAAGTGCCGTAGCGTATATCAATATAAGCCTATGTGTTAATCCTATGTATAAGCTATGTAGGTATATTCCAAATTTCATCCAAATCCTACAATTATGAATTAGAAAGAATTAAATTCGTGAAGAAAAAACACAAAATTTCGGATTTATAATATTAGTGTGATTCATTTCATACACAGAATTCTGTTTTTCTGGCATATAATAGAGCTATCGAAGTAACTGAAACGACACAAAAGTACACACGTAGCGTGTAGGTATCTGATATCCGCCTGTCTGTTGTCATTAAAGATCATTAAGCCAATCATGAACATCCTCTTCGAAACAAAACGTTTTTGCTGTTACACATCAATCAAGTCAATAAAGGTATTCTCGAGGCTAACATGTTGCTATTGCCAACGCGAAACAGTAGTACCCACTCAAGAAATATTCCATCATAAAATTCAGCTTGTAAAACACTCATTTATCACTCTTATAGCGACTAATTAAAACTTCATTTTTATGAGTGCAACTGACAATTTATTCAATTGGAATACGGGTGGGAGCGGGACCTTTTAGCCGTAGTTTAGTACGGTCTTTGAGCTCATATTCCTTGATAATGCTTACATAAATTAAATTAAATAAAATATATTTATTTGGCACTATGAACAAGATAAACATAACTTAAAATAGACGGTAAAAAAAAGCTTACAAAGCAATATAAAAGAGGTAATTAAACATAACATAATTTAAACGTAAGCAATGCTTTAAAAAACCGACTTCACCGCTTATATTTTAGTTTTGGCTTGATCTATTTCGAAAAATTTATATGAGACCACCTCTGAAGTATAATCTTCCAAACAAATAAATAATTTTGAGAATTGATCCACAAATTGGGGAGATATCGGTGAACATACATAAAAAAATACATACAATCGAACATAGCACCTCCTCCTTTTTTGAAGTCGTCAACAGGGTCGTGACTTAACATTTTTGCCAAGTGTAAAACTAGGCGCAGATTTTCAGTGACGACCCCGAGGTGGCGGATCGGAAACAGTAAAAATATCATATGTATGATATCATATATTATGAGAAATATATTAAATAACAAATGAATACATAAAATAAGTTTAAATGTTATAATATATATGTATGAGCAATATTTTGTGAATATATGCGTGTTTATTAATGTTTAAATGTTCGTTAGCGTGATGTGTTGTTATTGTTTAATAATCACACCACATCACACCTGTCACGCTAACCTACCTCAGTCCACTGTTGGACATATGCCTCTCCCAAAAAGCCGAAGAGCGGACTCAGTGGCGCGCTTTGGAACGTTTTTAACCACAGCCAATTATCCCCTTTACAATTATGCACATGCATTATGTTGTATACATAGAATCTGAAAGTAACTCTGTACATCAGTCTCGTCCTACTTTCTCACAGCTAAACTGAACCGATCTTGATGCAATTTGGTATTGAGATTTATGTAGCTATTTCTTGACAAGGTATGTCAATAAAAATTTACCATACCACCTGTTCGATCGAAGCGATGCTTCTATGTTCATCATCTGTAAAGCGAAAGAGTAGTACTCATTGCCGCTTTGTTTCCCGAACGGTATAATCTGGGAGTCTTTGAATTTTGTACTTGTCTAGACCTAGAGTCAATAGGAATCTTCTAGGCAAGCATGCTTCATCTTTAACCGCGTAATGGCTTTCCTTCAGTTGAGGTTGTAGCCGAAGAGGGATTTTATGTCTTTTTATCCTGATTCCTGATCATAATTAAGATAAAGCTGTAGTAAATCGCAAGTTAGAATGCATTTCTTAATCTATACACTTAAGACCCAACCAGCTTATCATCCGCATAGAAAATACTAGCCGTGCCCCGCGGTTTCGCCCGCTATTATCAAGTTAAAAAGTAGCCTATGTGTTAATCCTAGGTATAATCTATGTACATTCCAAATTTTATCCAAATCCGTTCAGCGGTTATAGCGTGAAGAGGGAACAAACATACTTACACACTTACACACAAACTTTCGGATTTATAATATTAGTAGGATAGTAAGATTAATTACTGGCAGATTCTCTTGAAAGCGACTGCCCATTATTAAATAAGTCTAGTTCTAGGGTAGATAGAAATATAGATAACACTTGATTTTGAACACAAAATTACAATTCTGGCATAAAAAAACTTAAACTATGCGTACAAAGGGTGCTCTCTAGATATTTTCTAGTAGTTCGTACTTCGTACCAATCTATACTTCTGCGCGTATAGGTACGCGAACTATTTAATAATTATGAACAACTAGCCCGTGGCTCGCGACTTCGCCCGCTTTTTAAAATTAGCCTGTGTTAATCCTAGGTACAAGCTATACATACATTCCAAATTTCATCCAAATCTGTTCATCCGTTAAAGCGGGAACAAACATACTTACAAACTTTCGCATTTATAATATTAGTAGGATGCTTGTGTGTGGCTAGTGATGATGGCCTATTGGTCCATCTATTAGATGTAATATTGGGTTTTGACCATAACATAGTGACTTTTTTGTTGCAGTGCCTCATAACATGCGCAGTGCTGATCATAGCGGCGGGAGCGGGTCATCCTATAGGCTTCTCAGCAGTCGCGCTGCCGCAGCTTAGGACGGAGAACAGCTCTATGCAGATAGATGACGAAATGGGATCTTGGATCGGTAAGATTTTTTTTTTTTACACTCAATGTCATCGAATGGCTCGCGTCGTCGTGGGTGCCAGAAATAATCACATCTCAGACACACAATCACAACCAGAACCAGAAACACAATTTTTCCTTGTGTTCCAACCGGGTATCGAACCCGATACTCCTGCTTAGAAGGCGAACCCCACCCAACTAAGCAAAAGAGCAGTTTAACAATTTTTAACTGTAGGTATTCGAAATACGAGCACAATACATTTACTGTACTGCCCGTTGGCTTAGTTGGAGAGTTCGCCTTCTGAGCAGAGGTATTAGGTTCGATTCCAGCGGAAGCACAAGTTTTCTCTCCAATGAAAATTTGTGTTCCTGATTCTGGTTGTGATTGTGTGTGTGATGTGAATGTTTTCGGCACCTACGACACAAGCCGTCGAACTTAGTGTGGGGCTGTGAGTGTGAAAGTGTTTATGTTATTACTAACATTGGAATGTGTAGGTTATTGTAAGGTTAGTGTAAAGGCATCGGTGATACAATCTGCGCAGTGGCCTTATATATAGAGTAAGTTACGTTCCGTGGAGTTCCTATTTGCTGACTAGTTCCATGCTCTCAAATAAGTAGTTTCAAAATATAACGTAATTGTAGTGCAAAGCGGTATTTCTTGTAGTACTAGTATATAAATTTACCTTTTATGACTGAAGGTAAAATAGTTTATCTTCACTCACTACCTAACGATAAACTGGTGTCAGACTTTAATTATTAACTGGGTATTGTTTATTACATTTAAGTAGGTTAATTAAAATATATTTTATGTAAGTAGATAGGTATGTATGTAAGATGTACTTATGTGTATGATTGTGTTTTTACACCACCGACCTAATTATTTTTAATTATCCCTCTCTCCATCCAAAGGATGACTGGAAGAGATTGTTCTTAAAATAAAATTTCATTTATTTCATATAACTTTGACTCATAACTTACATAAAACATTAGAATTTAAAATTTATAATAATTCTTACATTATACATTAAAATTCTTAGCCATAAGTCCACCCGTTGTACTTTTTTTTTTTAAGCATACCCCATCTGTACCTTAACTTTATTTGGTGTACAATAAAGAATTTTCTATTCAATTCTTTTAGATAAAACATTAATAAAAATTTATTGATTTTCATCGCACGATATCGAACGTCTGCGCGGTGAATGGCAAGTGACTAATTATATAAATAGGTAGGTAACCTTTACTAGTCTCTCTAGTCTAAGTCATGGTAATGTCGAGATGCTGGCAGTCTGGATCGCAAGATCGCATGCGTTTAAAATAATTTTGCCATTTTGAATATAGATTTGTGGTGTATCTTGGTTCGTTATGGTTGTCATAAAAACACTGAAATATACCTAAACTTTAGGTAATATAGCTGTATTTTATTTTTATACTAAAAATACATTGCATACAGTCAGCCCCACACTAAGTTCAAACACTTGTATCGTGGGTGCCGGAAAAGTTAACAACACAAACACATCCAGCATCAGAAGTACATAAATCCTTTAATTTTCTATTTTTCTACTTAGTACGTAGGGAAATAATACTTCTCCCGTTTCATAATCAAATGACTTTACAATAGGAACGTTAGGAAAATAGATGTCTTCGTGCTTATCTATACCAGTAGTATAACCAAGTAGAAGCGTGGGAAAAAGGGAAGAGATTCTTCGTTTTTTTTCTAATATTTATATACCGATATTAACAATATTTGTTATTTAATTAGTTGGTAAGGTACGATATGTACGTAAGCTGGGGCTTATTTTTAACATATCATCTTTTTTTGCACGCTGCTATCTACGGCCCAATTGCCTAAATTTCCTAAAACGATGCTAGTGCTCTGTTCTACAGGACTTACTTATATATTTAGGGGTTATAGATACCACAAATTTCATAAATTAATTACGAGCATATTTGTCGTGCTCCTAGTTAATATTCTAGCTGATTCTGTAAAAACCTTTTATAAACCAACATATTTAAGAGCATCAGCGCCCGCTAAATTTTTAGACAACTATTATACATTAATAAGTATGTGTTAGTACATTTATTAATGGAAATACGTGTTGAGGTATACCACCGTCCCTGTTTGTAATATTTTTATCATATCCCTTTGGTTGTCTGGAAGAAATCGCTTTGAGCGATAAGACCGCCCTTTGTGCTCCTATGTTATATTTAAGATTTCTTTAAATTTAATTTAATTTAGTTTTGATTTTATTTTTTTATTTTTTTTCTTATTTTTATTTTTTTTAAGATTTTTTTATTATTTTTTTGCTTTTTTAAACTACCTACCGTTAAATAAGTGTCGGTTGATTTTCTTGATTGAAATCGTTGTAATTATTAAGATTTCTTTGTAAGTGTTATTTTTTGGTGTGCAAATAAACAATTTATCTATCTATTTATATATTGTAAATTATAAAAAACACTTGTCTATTAATGAAAATGCAAATCATAAATTGGTCTTCGCTGGTGCAAATAAAGCAATGTTGCAAGCGATAGCTCTGGCAACTCAATTTGTTACGAGCAAAAAGTCATTATCATCAGCAAGTTAATTACCTACATATACGCTGATAGCATAGAGCTAAAACGTATTAGTTAACTATGGAGAAATCTACTCTATGATGCCTTGTAGGTAACTTGGATTTTAGCTGTACTTTGATGTACTGGTATAATTTTAGTATAGTTTTAGGCAATTGGCCCGTAGTTAGAAAGCTTTCCCAGCATTTTTGTATTACTCTTTAAAAAAATCCTTTCATACCTACAGCTCCATACAAAGATCAATGAGTTCTGTCGTGGGAGCCGGAAATATTCACATCACACACACAATCAAAACAAGAACCAATTTGTTTGGGGAGAAAACGTCCAACAATTTCCATAACAATAATTTTAAGAGAAAACTTGTGTTCGCCGGGAATCGAACTCGATACCTATCGCTTAGAAAGCGAAAGCGCACCCAACTGAGCCGACGAGCAATTCTAATTAAATAATACTGTCAGACAAAGGTTAATTATTATTAAAACATATTTAACCTCCTCCTTTTTTGAAGTCGGTTGAAAACGAAATATAAGCGACAAATCTTGCTTAAAACTTCGCGAGGTGAAAATAGTGTGACCATCGTCAGTCGAAGCTGCGTACACTGATAAATTGTTACAAGCATAGCATATTTTGGTTTCAGCTGGATCGATTTCGATAAAATGTATATGGGATCACCTCGTAAGTATAATCTACCAAACAAGAAATCAGAATCGATTCATAATTGGCGGAGATATCGCGTCAAAAAAAAGCATAGTCATAGTTGAGAACCTCCTTTTTTGAAGTTGGTTAAACTAATGGGAGGGCCTTAAAATTTTGATCCACAACCTTTTTGTGTGACGAAAAGTGGGAGTAAATTGTGAAGAGAAATTGAAATGTTTCCCTGTAGTACAAAAGTTTCACTTCTATCATATTATGTCTTTACGACACTCCCTGTCTTTTTAGATTTGTTTATCATAAACTTATATGATCCATGTTTATATATGTTTTAATCGGTACACTAATTTCGTGAAGTTTGTGTTGGACATTGTTTGAGTGTCCATTTGTTTATAGGTCGATGTACCTAACCTATATATATACAATCCATCTTGGAACAAAATTATATGATAGCCCGTCAATACCTATTGATTCATTAATCATAGTTAATCAAAATTAATCATCTATCATTAGCGACCTAATTAACATTGCTTTATTATTTCCTTGTGTAAGTGCAAAGATAAAAAAATCGCTATGTCAGGCACTTACTTCCTCTTAAGCCAGAAATGTGGTCTATGCCTACCTAATTGATTACATACCTCATTGGCGCTGTTGTTCTAACCTGGGAACATTTTACTTCCTTGTTCCTTGTAGACATATTTTTAAACCTAACTATAATAACCATTGTAAATATCTTAGAAAATATATAAGTACTTTTATACAAACTCATTGAATATTTTTATCTCTGATAGACTCTCTCTGTTCTCTCTGTTTAACCACCATCTCACCTGATGATAAGAATATAATATAAATAATTTATAATCATGTACAGGAAAAATAACATCAATTTTTATGAGCTTTACTTGCTGACTGTACGAAATCATTTTCTTGTGGAGCGCAGTGGAATAAATGTACCGGTCATTTAACAGAAAAAAAATTACACATCGCAATATTCCCTTAAGTTGTAAAATACACTTTTGTTATACTCGTAAGCCATTCAAGAAGATTATGATAATTGAATAATTCGAAGATAACTTAATTAAACTAATACCTCTGTTCATACTATACCTTATAGTATTAGTTTTAATTAAATTATCTACAATGCTGATTTGTATCAGGCCCTGAATTACAATTAACTGATAAGCACTAGCAATACAATGTACGTACAATGGTATAACAACAGTTTAAATATGACATACGTATATTTTCATTTTTTTTTTCATTCTCTGACTTTGTTTAACCACTATCTACTTGATAGCTAAGTGTGGATTTAGGTAGTAGTGTAAAAAGATACCTGCGTATTTTTTCCTAAGGGAGCGTTATTTTTAACCGACTAAAAAAGGAGGAGGTAAAATGATACTTCAGAGATCCCATATAAATTTTATCGAAATTGATCTAGCGCTTTTTGAGAAAATCAACAAAAACCAAAATATAAGCGGTGAGGACGGTTTTTTAAGCTTTGTTTGTGTTTAAATTATGAAGGGGTCAATGTACAAAAAAATATGTATGATTTCCAACTTTTTGGTGTTTTCTCTATTCTAAAAATAAATTAATGTTTTAAACTTCGAATTGTTATAGTAGTAAACAAATACAATAATAAAGTTTAAGTCAAACTCACACTTGGCTGGTGTTGTGTCACAGTTGGTGAAGACTGCGGGCCTCAAACTATAATGTAAGCACTAAGTAGTAACATTATAAGTAATTTTACCAATAGTATTACTACTTACAATACAATACAAATACTCATTATTGCACACCAAGAAAAATATTAATTAACAATAGAAAAATTACAATATAGCAGTACAATCGGCGGCCTTATCGCTAAGCAGCGATCTCTTCCAGGCAACCGTAGGATGGAGAGGATAAAAAAGTTTAACAAAAAGTGATCGGTTGTTCGGCAATGATCATTATACATACAATCAATATTTAAAACATACATATAATTATTAATGTAATTAAACAAATCATATACATATAGTTACATACATAAATAAATTAAAGATAAATACAAAATATATAAATAATAAACAATGCATATATAACTATTATAATACACGTACTTAATATAACCTAAGAATAAATAAATATTAGTGATGAAACATGAAAATGATTTCATATAAGCTGTGATAAATACTTAATGTTTTTTTACTCTTATTTCAAATGTCTCGAGTGAGTACTTAGTACTTACATTATAGTTTGAGGCAACTATAAAGTAGTAATGCTAACACCGTTGACCTACCATATGCATTAGCGTATGGGACATTTGCGAGGTGGTAGAGCATTTTGTGAGTTGCTCGCCTGGCTTGCTACCAAAATAGCTTACCACCATCAAGTTGAAAGACTGCCGCCAAGCCAAATACGGTGTTCCGGCAGTTATCCTTGAGAGCCTGCGTATTCCAGGTCTAGTGTGTTTACCAGCTTCGATCACATCGTCACTTACCATCAGGTGAGATGGTGGTCAAACACTAGCCTGTCATAACTAAAAAAAAAAAAAGGGATATCTCTATTGGGAAGCATGTTGATGGTAGACATACTTGATTTTGATTTTATATAGTTCCTCTATTCCCCACCTCAAAAATAGGCTACACAAAGGCCATTATTGAAGAGAAGTCTTAGGAAACTTTTTTTCATCTCTTAGGTAAAGGCTAGCGTTTGACCATAATGTCTCACCTTGTAGTAGTAAGTGATGATGTGGTAGACTGTATATATGTGATCAATGGACCTGATAGATTAAGGCAAACAAGAAATTAAAATACTATAACATATATGACCAGTTGTACAATTTATTTTTTTAATGCCGCCAGCATGATGGGAACGCTACCCACTGGTAGTGGGCTTGAGCACTTGAGTTACCTATAAGCTCGATGTCTTCTAGGTAACTTAGTTCTTTGCTGTACATAGTTTTAGTTTAGTTTTAGGAAATATAGTTATATTATTAACTAGCCGTGTCCCGCGGCTTCGCCCGCTATTATCAAGCTAAAAAGTAGCCTATGTGTTAAACCTAGGTATAATCTATGTACGTTCCAAATTTCATCCAAATCCGTTCAGCCGTTAAAGCGTGAAGAGGGAACAAACATACTTACACACTTACACACAAACTTTCGGATTTATAATATTAGTAGGATACTCTTGGGTAGGCAGTTACCTGGTTGAGCAAATAGCAAGTACCTACTTGACACTCGTTAAATGAATTAGTGGCTTCCCATAACAATTTTCTTTAACAAGTTACGTGGACTAACATTGTTAAAGAACAATCGGCTGTAATGTGAGGAAGTTGGTTAAAAACATTACACTGAATTGTTTCCATTAAATTGAGCACGTGTTCCCGGTAATAAAGTCCGATGACTAGTATATTATGGCAGCATTTACCTTTAGTGACTGTGTAATATAAACAAACGAAACAAACAAACGCATTCACACTCACAGCCCCACACTTAGTTCAAAGACTTGCATCGTGGGTGCCGGTAACATTCACATCACACACACAGTCACAACCAGAACCAGAAAATAGGAAATCGATCACGTCTCCGAATTAAATTCCGTGCCAAACTTAAATGGCTTCCTATTCGCGAGCGTAGGTTATAATTCTCTGCTTCCTTTACCCGGTTCTCAATGATCCAAAGTCACCAAGCTACCTAAAACAAAAATTTAAATTTCTTTCAGATACTCACGAACGGGAATTACGTTCCTCTCACAATTTAATTCTAGCCACCCCCAGCAACAACACTGCATTCATTGATAACTCTATTTGCTGTTGTGGCTGTACGGTTGTGGAATCAGTTACCGGAACATTTTAGGAAGGCTCAGAGTAAATTGAATTTTAAAAGACTTATTCTTCGACATTACATAAAGAATATTTATCCAGAACAAGTTCAAGAATAGCAAAATTTAACTCTATTTATTTGTATCTTATATAGGCATTCTGATTATGTGTTAATTATACATACATATGTTAGAAGTATATTGTATTTGTTTAATTATATATATATTTTATTCTTTATTTATTTTTCAAATTATTTGATTTAGTTTATTTATTCTAAAATGTCTTTTTTTTATGTACGCGTATCTTTTAGCTGCACGCCCAAACACTTTTCTTACACGCCCAGGAAAGCTGGTAGATAATGCTTCATAGCATTAAGCTATTCCTTGTACACTGTTTTGTGCTAAACTATTAAATAAATAAATAGAAACATACATTTTCCTTAGGGAGAAAACTTGTGTTCCCGCCGAGAATCGAATCCTAAAGATCGGTCTTAGAAGGCGACCGCGCACCCCAACTAAGCCAACGAGCAGTTCAGTCGGAAAGTATCGGAGGAAATTTTCAGAAAATGCATACTATATTATATATATTACCTATATTCTGTCGTTATGGAGTAGAAAAATGCTAAATGCATCAATATGTATATATTATATGTACATATTGATGTACATTTTTATATTTATATTTATGTACTTATATTATGTAGTTTACGTATTATATTATAATAATATGTATCTATATTAAGTCATAATTGTGCACAGGTATATATAATAATTAAGTAGGTATATTTTAATTAATGTTTATTACATTTTTATTTCATTTTTTTTTTTAATTTTGCAGTTTACTGAGTTTTTGTTATGTTGAAACACGACGTCTAACTTTTTTGCGTAATTCCTCTCCATCTAAAGGTTGTCTGGAAGAGATTGCTTTTAGTGATAAGACCGCCTATTGTTACACTTATTTTGTAAGTAATTATTTCCTATTATGTTTTGTCATAAATGTGGTGTTATCTATCTATCTATGTAAAACGTAAGGTTATAGAACGCAGGCCATGTTTGGGTAATATTTTTTAAAGATTAACTTTGATAACATTTGGCATGGATGTAGTATGTATATAAGTGATGTACTGCTACATACTATACTGCTGTGTTAATCACGATATACGCAGATAAAAATTCAATCTCGACACTTGCAGACTTAGACTCATTGACGACACTTACAGACTAACACTCAATCACGACACTTGCAGACTAACACTATCACGACACTAGCAGACCACTCATTTACGACACTTGCAGACTAACACTCGAACACGACACTTGCAGACTAACACACGAAATATGTCCCAATATATATAAACTCGTTAACATATTTAATATAGACAAATTGAAGAGACTAGGAGCTCGCGACACAGGCTAGCCTAGTGCGGGCCCTAGGGATCACAACACTGCATGGTTTACATATTATTGCTACTATTGGTATCATAACTTTTAAATTTATGTAATATATCTTGTAAACCTACCACCTAAGTTTGTACATTAATAAATAATAATTAATATAGGTAGCCTTTGTCCTTCTACGTGAATTTCAATCTCGCTGCCAAGTTTCATTAAAATCCTTTCAGACGTTTTGGCGTGATTGAGTAACAGATAACACCTAAAACCGTGAATAAATAATATTACTTACAAGTAGAAGTAAAAGTCGTAAAAGTACATATAAGGATAGATGTTTATTATATATGTAGTAAGATATTAAAATAAAGCCATGACACACTATACAAATCTAGGCATTACAAAACTGTTGCTTAGGTTTAACACGACGAAAACAATTTATTTCTCGTTATATTTGATATCTCCATTTTAGGGTTAACCATATAACCAGCATTTTGGGTACTTTGGCAACTGGCTGCGGTCTATTAGTTTACGTTTTTTTACATATTTATATCTAGTTATTGATATTTTAGGTTAATTATAATTTTGTTTTAAGTTTAATTTAATATAATAGTATTATTAGCAGAACATAATCGGCGGTTTTGATTTAACGATTGTTTCCAATTTATTTGTACCTACATGCTGTTTCGACGCTATATCTAGTATACCATATAATTGTAATGGTGTTTGGTCAGTCCGAATGTAATTATTAATTAATTAATGGATAAATAGATACTTACCATTCTTAGCCCTAAATAAATAATATGTTTAACGTTGATTTTGAAAGAAAAACAAAAATAACAATTTATCCAACAAAAAGTGGTTGCAAATAAGAGACAAATACTAAATGATCTGCTTACAAAATATAAAAGGTTACTTTGAATTAGCGCTCCATACTCCAAATCTTTTTCAATTTTTTTTTTTATAAGTTTGTACATTGCCTTGCTACGATTACAACCAATTATCCAACATGTAAAATAAACAATGTATATATATATATATATATATATATATATATACATATATAAAAAAAAACTTTTTTTTTTTTTTTTTGTTGCATTGTCGATACCCGACCCCCCTGTGAAGTATGGAGCGCTAATTCAAAGTAACCTTGTATAGGACAAGAGTTAAATATGGTTGCGACTCCACATTTTACCAAATTTTAATCGACGACCCAGTTGTGCAATGGACAGGTCTCCGCCCTCTGCGCCGTGGGTCCTGGGTTCGATTCCCGGCAGGACCACAAATTCCGATGACGTGTGTCGTGGGTGCCGGACACATTAACATTACGCACACAATCACAACCAGAACCAGAAACACAAATTTTCCTTGAGGAGAAAACTTGTATTCCCGGGAATCGAACCCGATACCCCTGCTTAGAAGGCGAACGCTCAATCAACTAAAGCAACGGGCATTTCATATAATGGTATAATAATTACATTACGTGCAATGAGCGAGAATATTTACAATTATGCACAGTATCATTTGCATAAACTTTGTGCATGAATATATAATTAGTGAGACTAATTTCAGGATGTGTATGTTTATTAGTTTGTAGAGCAAAAAATTATGTATTGTCTGTACCTAAACACTGAAGAATGCTTATTCTTCAGAATTTACGTACAGACAATGCATATACTTTGCAGCAATTACCGGCACAAAGACATTCGTGACTGATGTACAATTGCTATGGCAACCATTTGAACCATTCTATGTTAATTAACACTTACGTAAAATTACATAAGATTTGTTATCACGTCACGAATTATTACAATGATTCTATATTTTTAATTTTCGTTTTTACTGGGTATTTAAAATTGTATTTTATTATCTTTTTTGTAATTAATAATTAAATGGAGAGCTAGTTTGAAAGTCAATTGCCTACAATTTCTTTCACTAAATAATAACTAGCGTTCGCCTTTTAAGCAGGGGTACCGGGTTCGATTCCCGGCTGGAACACAAGTTTTCTTCCCAAGGGAAATTTGTGTTTCAGGTTCTGGTTGTGATTGTATCTGTGATATTAATGTTTCCGGTACCTACGACGCAAGTCATCGAACTTATTGTGGGGCTATGAGTGTGAAAATGTTTATGTTATGTTTATGTACTTAGATAAACCACTATATCCTAGTATCTCCTGGCGTGCCGCGACAATATATTAACTGCTGACGCGACCCTATCTTGCCCCACCTCAGCGAGGGGCATCTCACGGGGGGATTTTAGTTGGTTCGAGCCCTTTCCTTCACCCCTGGGAAGGAAAGGAAGTGCTAGGCATTTTCCCCCACTAAAAAAAGTATCTCCTGGCAAGGACCCAGGTATAATAAAGAAACTTATTATTTGTCCTCTTTACAGCGAGTATTCATTCCGCGTCCACGCCCATCGGTAGTCTGCTGTCAGGCCCAGTGATGGAAGCGTTCGGAAGACGACGGACGCTGCAGCTATGCATCCTTCCACTGATCGTCGGCTGGATCGTCATTGGCACATCAGTACACCACGCCGTGTTGTTACTGGGTAGAGTGCTGTGCGGATTCGCCGTGGGCATCATGGCTGCTCCTTCACAGGTTAATCACATTTTGGACAGATTAATCACAAATATGACCATTACCTTTGTTCTCTTTTCCCGCTAAAAGTGTCGGCCCTATTGTACTTAGAGGGCGTCCATTAATTACGTGATGTGTTTACGGCGGGGAGGAGGTTAAGCCGAACCTCACCCAATCTCACGTGGGGGAGAGGCAATATCACAGCAAATATCACGTAATTTTTTGCAAGATACAGTGTAAACGAGAAAACTGGGCTAAATTAAGTAAAAAGAACTACTGAAATATGGCTAAATCATATAGTTAGTTAGTAGGTGTAGTGAATAAAAAGAATTAAACAAAATATGTGTTAAATATATTCAACGATATCAATCACTGATAAATACACATTTTGAAAAATCTCACATGATATTAGGGGAGGGGGGGGGGATTGAACCAAATCTCGCGACATCTCACCAAGGGGAGAGAGGAGGTTGAAAAATCGCCAAAATGACCTCACGTAATTATTGGATGCCCCCTTACCTACCAAACTACTCTTCAAACAGTAAGAGTAAGAGTGGATGAACCCTTACTGTTAATAATATTTGGCATGATCAGCCGCCTAAAATTAACCCTCTTTGGGAGTGGTCGTTTTGAGTCATTTAAGCCACGTTTATTAATCAGCAGTGGTACCAAGTGCAGGTGAGGTCAGCTGAGGCTAGGTGTTAAATATTTCTTATAATCAGTAAAAGTATTAAGACATCGGTTTAAAAATAATAACAAGCCGTGTTATAGCTGAATGGGCTGCGCTGTTATAGATCTGTTGATAAAAGAGGAAAACCTTGAAAGTAGACTGAACAGAGCATTGTACTTGATAATATCGTATTTTCTTGTTATGCAAGAGTTTTTATTATGCATTGTATGCAGCAGCAATAAGGAACAAAATGAACCTATTAAGCAAATCTCTGTGTTTGTGTACCCTATTCGTTTACGGTAAGAATTCACTTGCTATAAACACACCTCGTGAGAAAGAATGTGTGTGTGTAAGATATATTAAATCAAGTTGCAGAAAAAAATTACCTATTTATATGTTCAGTTTCGGATTTTAAAAATACGACGTTGTTTGTTATTTGTAAGAATTAATCATAATTAATATTGATTAGAATAATAATTGACTTTATATTTTAATAACGTAATTAATCATAATATTAGAAATGAGTACTTCTATTGACTTACACTATTGCATTTGGATAGGTACTCCTGTAAAATACTAGTGATTGAAATTTTTGAATAAATAAATTAATTTATTTTTTCTCTGTGCAGGTGTATTTAGGTGAGATAGCAGAGCCTCGACTGCGAGGGTTGCTCATCGGGACTCCCTTCGTGGCGTACTCTCTAGGGGTACTCTACGTGTATGTTTTGGGAGGAGCGCTAGACTGGCGGACAGTGGCGATGCTTTCTATAGTCCTGCCAGTATTCGCGTTCCTGGCGCTGTGCTTCTCACCAGAGAGCCCCACGTGGTTGGCCAGGCGAGGGAGGTTTCATGAGGCTATGGATGCGATGTCGCGGCTGCGTGGAGATCACGATACGGTGAGTTTTATTTTTTACCTTTTTTATTTTAACCGACTTCCTTACCTATCTTTATAAATATAGGAAATCTTAAAAAGTATACGGATTACGGATTTTTTTATAATATATTTCTCTAAAAGAATAAAATTTGCTTATAAGAGAAATACAACATAACTTATTATAACAGAGTGCACGACAGTTATTATATATTTAACAATATAAACAAAATTAATGTGTTCTATCTCAATTGCGAGACTATTAATAAGACAAAATGTGGGTAGATGTCAAAATCAACTAAATAATGACACGACATACTGTAATCATCGAGAATCTGTCCATGCATATATTTGATATTGAGATTATTATTTTTTTAATTTTCTTCTATTATTTTTAAATCTATTTGATTCTTTTTATCGCACCACCATCCCTACATTGTCTTTTCGTTTATATTTCTATCCAAAGGTTGTCTGGAAGAGATCGCTCTTAGCGATAAGACCGCCCATTGTACCTATCTTTATAAGTTTCTCCGTAAGTTGTATTTATCTTTTGGTGTCAATAAAGAGTTTTTGTATTGTATTATCATTTTTTTATTGTCATAACATTAGGCATATAAATTGAACAATTTACAATTATATTAGTCAAACAGGCCTGATAGTTCCAGGAGCAAAGGTGCCCAATATGCTAGCAGCATTGCCGCGCTGGATTGCAATAGCTATCCTTTGCACCAAGAACGATCCGGAGCGGGGGTCACCAACCTTCTCTCTTAACCTAAATATCTCTTTAATTAACCTTTTAGCCTCAGCGCCCTAACAACGCCATATTTGATTGGATTTAATCTGATATAAACAAACACAAACAAACAAACGCACTCACACTCACAGCCCCACACTATGTACATAACATAGACTTGTATCGTGGGTGCCGGAAACATTCAAATCACACACACACATTACACCCAGAACCAGAAACACAAATATCCCTTGGGAAGGAATTTGTGCTTCTGCCGGGAATCGAACCCAGGACCCACGGCGCAGAGGGCGGAGACCTGTCCACTGCGCCAACTGGGTCGTCAAATAAGTAATAAATTGTTTTTGCAATTATATTCTACATTTCAATGATATTTTTTTAATGATTTGCACCTAGGTAGATTTTATTACTAATTATAAAAAGACGTTTCATTGCATTTTTATTACAGTACTTTATTTAGTCACGCAAAATCTTGCCCAACAACAGGAAAATGCGCAATACTCAAGCCTAGGAAAAGAGAAAAATAACTTAACGACATTTGCATTAACGATTCCTTGTTTGGCTTATTGCCAAAGAAAAATCACAAATGTTAACATATACTTTTATCCATTTAATATGAAGTATGTATTAATGTATGTAATAACTCTGTGAAAGTTTGAATCAGTAATAAAACGGGCATTATTTAAGAAACCTTATTATAAAACGAATGACTAAATGAATGACAAGGATGCATGGAGGCAAACTGCTCGAGTGCTTCTTGGCGACTACATAATATAGATAGGTTAATATAATGATTATTCCTGTATTAGTAATTAAAGAATGTTTAAAAAAAATATGAAAATAGCGCCGCGGAGTTTCTCTTGCCAGGTTCTTCTCGAGATGGCTGTAATTTTCCGATTCGAAAGCAACATCCGAAAGCAACAACTTTCAAACAAAAAAATCGGTTTATGTGGAACTCAGTGGAACACACACAAAAAAAAATTGTCGACTTGAGTACCTCCTCCTTTTTTGTGAAGTCTGTAGAAA
Source organism: Lomographa bimaculata (assembly GCA_948107665.1). NCBI lineage: Eukaryota > Metazoa > Arthropoda > Insecta > Lepidoptera > Geometridae > Lomographa > Lomographa bimaculata. Next base: position 8,132,336 of record OX403597.1, read on the forward strand.
ACAAAATGAAATAATTCAAAGCTTTAAAACAAGACGTATCTAAAACCTGTTAAGATTACTTTTTGGAAAGGGATGACAACCCGTTTAGTAAAAGTGATAGATACATATAATATTGGACGCACTTTCATAGACACGGTACATCTCTAAAGACACATCGCGTGTTACATATATTATCGAGCCAAGTGGATCTTAATGAGCGAGGAAGGCGTATGACAATTGAAGTGACTTTTCTCGAACATGCGCGACCGAATAATAAATTACAGCTGATGAACGCGAGTAGGGTTCTCAAATGTCCACGTGAACATCGTTTCATTCAAGTATTGGTACCTTCTATTGTACTGGGGTACCGGCGAGTTTTATTGACACATGACGCGTTTAACGATTCGGAGCTACTCGAAGACGTACCTACCATACAAGTAACCGCAACTTCAATAAAATGGATAAGGTTCACAATTTGACTGTATTTTTTATGTGTGTTCCCTGATAACTTATTTTCTAGGAGCACCGATTTTGATTATTCTTATGTTGTTTTAAAGCAGTTGCTTCCCATATGGTTCCATTTACTTTTTTATATAGTAATTTTATTCCTCGCTTCGATTCACTCAAAACTCGGTACAAATAAATGTATATGTAAATGTACGTTTCTATTTAATTAAATAGATTTTAGAGCATTATTATAAAATTAACCCCTAAGAATAGCAAACTTTTATAAAATTGTTTAGAATTAGTTAAAATGTTTGTATAACAAAACAAATGACACGTGTTTCAGCGATTTTGAATAATCAACGTCTAACGGAAGTTAATTAGGCGGTAAAATTATATAGTTATTTTTTTTTATTCAGTTTTGCAGCATGGTCAACTCGGATTTTCAGTTTCGAAGAACTAGCCCTTTAGGAACCCCTGTTTCGAAACCGATTTTAATTTCTCCACCCCCTGGTGGAGAAATAAAAATAAGTTGCGAAATCATTTTTTTTTATGCATTCGTGCTTTTTTATACAATTAATGCACGTGTTTCAGTGTTTTTAAAAACCGACTCTTATGGAATTTTTAGAAGGAAAGTTATTATAACTATATACATCTATACAGCAAAGCATTAAGTTACATATATTATAAGTTAAACTTAACATCGGTCAACAAAGAACTTTTGCTACCTACATTGTAACTGACATGAAAATCTTTCCCAACTACGACTGCTAAGGTCGTACATGTCCTATTATCGCCACCACACCGTTGGTGGTTGTGGTTTTTAAAAATAAACGCGACAGGCATCCGACGATGGTGACATTGCATCGTGATGATGTCCATGGTGATATTTGTTCCTTCCTCCTCCTTTTTTAAGTCGGTTAACTACGCTGGACCTTGGCTCTTTTACTTGACTTTGACTGTGACTTGTGACTAGGACTTTTAATACGAAATACACTTGAAATATATTATTACTTGACACTGGCTAAATGCACAGGATTGCGAAGCCAAAATTATGAGAAAAAAAAATGACTCTAGAATAAGGTTTATCGAGTGATTGATCTTATTACTATTAAAGGGGTTAATGTATTGCCCCATAAACTTCAATTAGCAATACTATACCCCATGCATGTGAGACGCAAGAAAACAATTTCATTAAGAAAACTATGTACCAAATACAAATTTTATTGTAAGCAGTCTCACAAAACAAACCACTTATGCTTGATTAGTACGAAGTATCGGGTTACCAGTTCAAATCACTTAACATCTGCAAATATTATCATGCATGTGTTTTATTATTTTCTAGCAAACAGTGTCGCAAAATTCACGTGCCTCCTAAATACCTACATAATATAATATGTCGCTGGGAAATTATACCAGGGTTTAGTGAACGTGAAGACGATGAAATGTCAAACTCATAAACTTACACACTTACAGCCCACACTAAGTTCAAAAAGACTAGTGCTCTTAGTTACCGTAAACTTTCACATCACATACACAATGACACCAGAACCAGAAATAAATATTTCTCTTGGGAAGAAAACTTGTGTTTCCACCGGAAACCGAACCATATACCCTTGGCTTAAGCCAGCATACAGCGGCTAGACCTAGAAAATCGTTATGTAGTTTACTGGTAACCTTAAATATTCAAAAAAGCAAATTAAGCATATCACGGCAACGGCTCTCGAAGCTAAAATATCATAGATTTGAGTGAGTAGTTCATATCTACCTTGATTTCGTGCTATGCCTAAACATTTCACGAAATCACTGGTATCATTTAATTGCGACATTGCTCTAAGGCTAGGTAGAGTAGAGCCATTTTAAATGTGAACGCTCCTCCTCCAAATTTGTTAAACGATCTAGTGTCAAATGTATGAATATTTTTGTAGAAGGGCGTGCACATTTAAAATGGTTCTACTCTACATACCTAGCCTTAACCACAATGATTTTTTTAAGTTATTAATATAGGCACCAAAAAAATGGTTCGGCCTATAATGAGGTGTGAACGAAGTTGGTACAGATACGTCACCGTACTATTTATATGGTTACAAATACTTTTTAAACATATATTTAAGTTAATTATGTATTTTTCTATCGATGACAGCTGTGGTTAGAGAGGTCGACTGCCGATCGTGTCGCGGTTTCAAATTACTTCGGGCTTGTAGTTTCTGTGAAGGTATATCGTGATGAAATCCAAGGTTGTAGGACATTTTCTAGCTCGCCTATCTAGCTAGTGTACAGTTAGTACGTCTTATTTTACCATACTCATGTGGAAAAATTTGTCGCCAAGCACTAAAAGGTCTTCCAGCAGCTACTAACCTCGAGTGCCGTTCCCTTTCTAAGCCTAGTGGAAGTATAATATCTAGAAGAACTACTTACCTATTTTGAACATTTTGACGCTTTCTAGCGCGACAAAAGTTGTGAAAATCTAAAACCCGACTACTAGTTAGTAAAGGCTTCTTACAGTTAAAAACAAAAAAAAAAATTTATACATACATTATTATATACTACGAACAAATTATTAATTTATTCGTAGTATATAGGTATATGTGTTATATATTTTTGAGATGATATTTTAGGGCTCGATGGTAAGTAACTATTTATTAGGTAATTTATTTATCTTCGTAAACGCTAAATGTATAAACGCCACTACTTTTTGGCACTAGGTACTTTATGAAGCAACATGAACGCCATTTTGTTTCTTTATAAAAACACCTAGCCTATGACACCCGCAGAATTGAGACGAATAGGTACAACGTTACATTCGGTATATTCATTTGGAAGCTGTGAAGAAACAATATACAACCTACATACCTACCTACGGTGCTATTCATAAGACGCAATTTGTGTACACACCTACCTAAATATCATATAAATCGAATTATTGTTAACACAATTTAGAGTAGGTACCCACCTTCCTAAATATCATATAAACCTAAATATTGTGAAATTGTAACATTTATTATTCTGTACACTGAAGCAACTACTATTATGTATGCTGTGCGCTTATTTATAGTTAGATAGTAGATACCTAGTTCATTTATCGATTTTATAACATTGTAGCCTACTCGTAACATTTCACATCGATACAAAGTCAAAAATAATAATTAAGTTGTTACACAATATAACATGTTGTGAATATGATGTGTGTGATAAGTAGGTACCTACCTATATAAAAACATAGGTGTTTAAAATCTTGCTAGAAACAGTAATAAAAGTTGATGCAACAAAGGAGTTGGAACATTGGTGCAAAACATAATTTAACCAGTATACAAAATAACTCGTAGAGTTTTGGCGCGAAAGTGAAAAAATGGCGTCGTTTATTAATGATTTAGAACTTTTCTTATGTACTAAAACTTGTTATTTTTCTAGTGCTCATATGTAATTATGGTGGAACCGTTAAACTTTGTTAACGTGCATGAGTGTAGCATGAGCAAATCATACAAAGTTGAAAAACGAACGTTTCGCTTTCGTTCTAAAATTTCAATAGAAGTTTTAGTAAAGTTTGTAACACTTTACTAGGGCATTACTTAATTATGATTGAACTCTTCTCAACTCTTTTACTTGACTTTGACTGTGACTACTTTTACTAAATTTTTATATGGAATAACTACCTACTCTTGAAACATTTTATTACTTGACAGCGGTTAAATGCACAAAGTTTGCGAAGCCAAAATTTAAAAAAAATACTATTTTTAATTTATATCAGTCTTGAATCGAAGTTCCGACCGAAGTATTGGTATAAATAGACCAACCAATGTAGCCAATATATAATTAGACTATGGTTTAGTTTTGCACGTGCAAATATATTTTCTATTATAGTTTAACATACCGAGTACATAATTATGTATAATAACACTACTTTATTATGAAACTAGTCTACGGGCCAATTACTAACTAAACTTAAATGTCATACATCTGTATTATAATATGTATAGACGCTGAATATAAATTAACTGTAAGCAAAATGGATTACTTATTATTAGGCATGCCGATATCTTTCAAAACGACAAAGATTAGAGAATTCGGGTCTCGTTCGCACACAGGAAATATTATAATGAGATAACAGAGAAGCTCCTCTATTTGATGTTGGTTAAAAATAGATTATATGTAACAGGTTTTTATCAAAGTATGAACATTTTTATTAGTAAAAAATCAGTGAAACCGTAAGGCGTGACTTTGAAGGTATAATCGAGACTACAAAATCATTGTCGTCAATGATTAATACAGGTTTTGAGTCGGGTATAATGAATAAACATTTGACGACCACGATAAACGTGACACCAGTAGGTGAATGATAACGATTTTCAAGTGCAATGAATCAATACCTACTGATTATATTATTAACCCCTAACTGATACCCTCCTAATGATAGCCGTATCATCAACTAGCTGTTCCACGTGGCTTCGTCTGCATTGATCAGAATACAAAGTCGCCTGTGCTATAAAATAAGCTATGCATAAAAAAATATATCAAAATCCGTTCAGCTATTATATGAAGAGAAAACAAACATACTCAGACATAATAATATAGTTACTATATGTATGAATGCGAAAGTTTGTGTGTATATACATACTATATTATAGTATGTATATACACACAAACTTTCGCATTTATAATATTAAATAGAGGATAGGTGATACCAACATATATACCTGAACTGGGCAAGCGTGACGCTTACTATCAGGCGAGGGAATAGAGCCTAGGTATAGGTTTACGTAGGTAACCTATATCTAAGTCTAGGTGATTTAAATGAATATTTTTAAAAATTCGACAATCTGTGAATTAGGCAAAGAGGGAACAGACCAACCCTGTGCCGAACAGGGCTAGTTTCACCATCGTCTCATTAGTTCCTGTTAATTTATCTAACATATATTCTATTCTATTTTGTAAATAGCGGCTATGAAAACGTCGTATAAGTAATACATAGTTAGTCAAACATTTATTTTGCGATGTATAAGGTGTATATGAACAAAAATGTACATTACTTATCCCTCACCAATGACACTCGGAGCGCGTTCCACCTGTTCTATCGTACCTATTGACAAGGTTAAGCAATTTTCAGTCATGCTTGACTGCTTGGATGTGTGACCGTATCGTTGCATTTTCAACTATCACCGTGTCTCGGAGGGCACGTTAAGCTGTCGGTCGCTGTTGGTAGTCGTAAGACAACAGTCGTTAAAACATGTCGGATGCCATCAGCCGGCCTGAAAAATCCTGACTGTACTTGACGGACTGCCCGCTGTAATAAATAATAAATATGAACACTTTCACACTCACAGCCCCACACTAAGTTCAATGACTTGTATCGTGGGTGCTGGAAACATTCACATTAAACACACACAGTCACAACGAGAACCAGAAACACAAATTTACCTTAGGTGGAAAACTTGTGTTCCCGCCGGGAATCGAAGCCGATACTCCTGCTTAGAAGGCGAACCTAACTAACCAACAGGCAGTTCAAAGTAACCAGTCTATACGAAAAGCAAGCAAGCTCATATTGTATTTCTTGCAGGCGCAACGCGAGCTCCACGAGTTGATATCAGCCCGGGAGAAAGAAAAAGCCCGCGGCGAAGAGAACATCAGATTCTTCGCGACCATATCCCGTGCCCCGGTCCTGAAGCCGTTACTCCTGATCAACGCTTTCAACATGCTGCAAATACTCTCCGGCAGCTATGTGGTCATCTTCTACGCCGTCGATATTGTTAAGGACACCGGTGGATCGATGGACCCGACGGTAAGTTTGATAGAAAGGAAACTTAGTAAGTAACAGTAATCATTCTAGGCAAAGCGTGTTTACCAACCTCGACCACATCAGCAAACCTGATATATTTTTATATCATTAGCCATTAGGCAGAACTATAGAAGTAATTATTTTTAGAAAGTATAAATATCGGATATGACCGCTCCGGCCGCGAGGTTCGATCGCGTAGTTCGATCAAGCGAACAAGGATTTTTAGGTCCTTATGGTTCGATCGATCGAACTTAAAAGTATTTAAAATTCCTCGTAGTTCGATCATTTAAAATCAGACGTATCACGAGGATTTTATCCTTATGGTTCGATAGATCGAACTAAGAGGATTTGCAATTCCTTGTAGGTCGATAATTAAATCGATATAATAATATTATTATAAGACCTCGTATATCTATCTGACATTTACCTATACTGGCAGACCCTATAGCCGGGGTTCTAACCCAGCCCCAATCGTATACTATTAAATATCTCAGGATTACCTACTTCTAGAATAGAATTTTGAAGTAAAAAATAGCTAGTAATAAAATAAAATAGACCTAATTCTATAATATACTCGTAACTGTAATGTATACTAAATTTTAATCAGGTACATTATTTACAATTTAGAAATATATTGTGAACACCGAGTAGAAAAATCATCTCTAAGTCGAGTTCCGGTAGCTATCCTTGAGAATCAGTCATTCTATATATATTCTCGGCTATGTCATTATATGCCAAAGGTAAGGTAGGTAATAGTCAAACGCTTCTACTATCAGAGGTAACAAAAGTGTCTTAAGCGCATTATTCTTAATTAATCATTTAGGTAGGTACTACTGTATAATAACAATGACAAATTATTTATTTATTTATTTATTAATAGACGAGCAGCAGAATGCTGATATGTCTATATCACACAGTGTTGAAAGTCATAACAGTTCACTTTTCTAACAAAGTTTGTTTATTAATTCGCAACCAATTGTCAAGCTTGTTTTTAAATCCATTTATTGTGGTAGCAGAAACAAACCAAAACATTACCCGAGTTATTACACCTAAAATTATTTAGGTACTAAGATAAAACTATATATATAGATATAAATGTACATAGTCAGCAAAATGCTCATTAAACTGCCGGGTCATTTATTTTCGTGTAAAAATATTATAGTATTGACAAACATTTCATACAATTTATTATGAATTTATCTGGCAGTTCGTACCTACTTAACAGGTTATTTTTATAGGTCCAGTCTATGGACCATAACTGAAACTAAATATACTAACAAGACAAATAAAAATAAAACAAAACTTATTCAAAATTTCGGCTCCAAGTTCGCTCTTTACCTTTTAGAATTTAACAAGTGAATCTAGGCAAAAACAATGCGACTAAGAACATAACACGTATATTTCAGTGGGCTGCAACCGCGAGCGCCGTAATCCGTCTCTGCGTCACAATCCTGGCCTGCATCCTCCTGCTGCGGATGACGAGACGCGCGCTCGTCATAATCTCCGGCACGGGCACGGCGCTGACCACGCTGGCGCTGGCCTTCATCCTGACGCAAGGCGAAGGCACCGGCTGGCTGCCCCCCGCCCTCATCCTCGGCTACGTCGCCTTCAACACGCTCGGCTTCTTCGTCCTCCCCGGCCTCATGATCGGCGAGCTTCTCCCGACGAGGGTCCGAGGCCTCTGCGGCGGCTACATCTTCTGCATATTCAACGCGGTCCTATTCGGCTTCACGAAGGTCTACCCCTATATGAAATACACGATCGGCATGGGCGGCGTCTTTGGTATATTCGCGGCTTCCGCCACTCTGGCTACCTTAATCTTGTTCCTACTCTTGCCGGAGACCAAGGGCAAATCTCTAATTCAAATAGAAGAGTATTACCAGAAACCTAACATTTTATGGCTCACGCGCAATTCTGACGGCCAACGCGTTTGACTCGACCTTTAGCCTCGCATGTTGATAATTTATTCTTAAGTACTTAAGATTTGTTTTATGTGATAGTGATTACACCTTTGGTGTTGACGCGTGATATGTAACCAAGATATATGCTCTGTACCTCAGTCTCCGTCGCTTCAAATATATCGTCTTACCAAAATACTACGTACTTATACAATTTACACTTAGATGTTTGATATTAATGTTTGAAAATGTTATACTTAGCTGTATTGTAGTACAATTTATACATGTAACCTTATAGATATATACTTGAATAATGCATTTAAGACAAGGTTATATGAGTGTTCTGTAAAGCGTTATGTATGTGATACTCCAGTAAATAGATACCTAATACAATCAATGACTTGCACAAAGTGTTTATAATGTAAGTATATAGCTGATTGATATATATTATCTAAAAGTCTTGATGCAATATCGTAGACACATAGTACATCACAAAAAGTTAAACATATATATGGGTATACCTTTACGGTAAATGTTGATCTGACGCGACTTCACGCGAGCACTTTGTTGATCCAAAAATTCATGTTGATCCGGCGCCTTTTGTTGATCCAATATGCATCTTTGGTTACTAATGTGGCTCCGACCGGATCAACATCTACACTCACGGGACTGCTTACTAGCGTTCGCCGAAGTTGATCCGATATACAAATCCACCTTGCGATAGTTACGGAAAACGTTGATCCGATTTAAATAAGCCAATCAGAGCACAGCAAACGATAAGATTGGCTGAAAGCAGCGACGTTGCCGTTTCGTATCTTTGTCCGTCACAAGCTACAGATTGAACGGATAACTTAACAATTCGACAACGCCACGACTTGTACCGAATTTATGGTGGTCAAATTGAATGCCAGCCCATATGAAAATAAATATGAACTAGAAATAACTACACATAAATGTAGTCGAGGAGCTTGGTACGATACCACCACCACCTCCGCTGCTTCCGCCTCCACCTCCATCATGCACAGACTCTGCTCTCCACCTCCACCACTGTCTTCACCAACGGTGACAGTGGTGGAGATGGTGGAGGGTTGGAGGATGGTTGGTGATGGTGGAGGTGGAGGCAGCGGAGGTAGTGGTGGATGCACTGGAGTGCAGTGCAGTAGGGGGAACGCGTGAGGACAAGCGGGGCTTACGTTAACGGCAGGTGATTATAGTGGGGGATAGTTTGGCTAGTAAGTCAGTATCGATACTGACCATAAATATGTTACTACTTCATTTGAATAAGCTCTAAGGTAGATCTAAACCGGGCGTGCCGCATCGAATTGCACAGAACAATTGCAAAAGGAGATTGAAACATATCAACAGGAATTAGAGTTCGTATTTGCATGCAATTTATGCATACACACGCCGTGACAGCAGATATGTCAAGTTGCATTATGCAGAAGTTGCATCCCAATACGTACTCTAATTCAATCCTTTTGCAATTGTTCTGTGAGATTCTATTGCAATTGTTGTGAACTGCTCGTTGGCTTAGTTGGGTGGCGTTTGCCTTTTAAGCAAGAAGAGCTTAGAAGGCAAACGCCACCCAACTATCGGGTTCGATCCCCGGCGGGAACACAAGTTTTCTCCCCAAGGAAAATTGGTGTTTCTGGTTCTGGTTGTATTTGTGTGTGTGATGTGAATGTTGCCGGCACCCACGACACAAGTCATCGAACTTAGTGTGGGGCTGTAATTGTGAAAGCGTTTAAAGCGTTTTATTCGATGCGGTCTTAATCCTAATCCGGTCTCCCGGTCTAAATCACATTATCACGTATCGATTAAAGCTTCTAACTTCTAACGAAACTTCGTGCAAGTGTTATATTATTTTGATTGAGCTAAAATCTTAAATATTATTTTGTTTGAGCTGGAATCAAAACTTCTGAAATTTTGTAAATAGGTATGTAGGTATGTTTGGTCTTTTTAGGTAGGTACTTACTAAAATAAAATAAAATAAATAAATATCCTGGACATTTCACACTTATGTAGTCCCTGATCTCAAACTAGGCAAAGCCTACTGTACTAGGAATGGAGGCCTGAGAAATACATAGATAATTAGGTAGTTGTTTAAGACCAAGACACAAAGCAAATATTCGTGTTCGTCACACAAATGTTTGCCATGGTTAGAAATCGAACCCGTGAGACTGACCACAGAGCCAAAAGGCCAATCAAATTGTTGGTTATCTATTTTTATTATTCTGATTCAGCTTCTGGCAGGCAGCACTGGTGAAATTATGGCGTTTTTGCTGGTCCTTTTGTTATTTGAAACGCATAGTAAGTAGGTACTACGTACACATACCTAAACACAATCACAACTCTTTTTTCGTCCGAGGTTAAAAACTTTTAGCGAGGTACTAGGTATTTAAGTAAGTCCTTATTAGGTATTATAAAGTGAATATCTATTTATTACCATATGTATCGATTATGAATGAGGTAGCGCGTTTCCTCTGAAGCGGTCTCTAATACGCCCCCTTCATGTGAGCCGATCACATCCGGCCGGATTAACTCATTAATACAATACCATACAATAACACCCACATAATATCAATTTTCTGAATAGTTAAATAATCAAATATGGATATGGTTAATAAAATACTCACCATCATCTTCTGATTTGTCCATGACAAATGAACAAAATAACACAAATTCGCTCGTAACTAACGCATCTTTCTTACCTTATTACTCTAACGAAGTAGTCTACTAGGTTCTCTATCACACGCAGAATGCGACGTTGCCGCTTTTTGTTCGAGTACCTATTAGTCAAATTTGGCTCCGGATCCACTTAGTCTAAGTAAATGTCGCATATAAGTTAAATATACACTGGATCTAAGAAATCATATTCAGTATGATTTTTTCGACCGTTGATGGATCAACAAATGTTGGTCGAATCGCTGACGAGCATGTTGAAAACCTGTTAGTGCAGATCCACCGACGTCACACGCGCATGAAGGACGGATCAAAGTATATCAGTTTGCGCGACGCGGAGCTGAGTAAACAAGTAAAATAGGCGGATCAACAATTGTTCTAACTTCTCACTGGATCAGCATTTACCGTTAAAGGTTGATTATATATATATATATATATATATATATATATATATATATATGTACATGTATAGTTGAAAAACCACTCTTGATCGTATATAATTTGAGTAGGTTATTTAATAACATCCTATTTGATTTGTTTCATAGTTACATTATATATTTGTTTCAACTTTGATCTAATTACGCCACATATTATTTATGTTAAAATATTTACATAACAATATAAATGCTACACGGATAATACACCTACTTAAGCCTTATATGAATACAATAAATAGCCTTTAAATTTAGGGAAACAAACGTTTTAAATACGAACAATAATTTTTGAACATAAATATGTCGATCGAAACAAATATGTTCAAAAGTTATTGTTTTATTTAGTCTCGAAATTGTATGGAATTTGTTGAAGTATATTTTTCTCATGTTTAGATTAATTTTACTAATATTGAAATAGGTACATTCTGGACAAGTCTCGACTTGTTCCAGCCTACATTATAATGATATGTGCTATCTGCATTTTGAAGCTGAGCAATGAGAGATTTTAACTGTGATTTTTAGAATGACCACATTATGTATTGTAGGTATATTAAGTTATAAACTTAATAAATACATTTTTAATTTTAATGCTATAAGATGTTATAAGATGTTATTTTTCTAATGCAGCCTAGAAGAATACCAAATGTGATATGAAATAAAGTATTCACATTATTAGCGTAATTTTATTTTAAATTCAATCACGGAATCTAGCCACCTAGGTACTAATTCATTTAAACAAGCAAATAATTTTTCACATTTATTTTCCTTGTAATTCATTCTCATTGTATATTTCTTAAAACAAAACTAAAATTATATACATCTATATAGCAAAGACCATATATAGAAATATATATATAATACTAGCGATCCGCCCCGGCTTCGCCCGGGTGTGATAAATGAAGAACCGCTCGAGCGATTTTGTGCAAACTTCACATAAACCATCTACTAAATAGTCCGAACAAAGCCTAAACATTTGGTTTGGATAGGTGAGCCCGTTCTTGAGTTATAAAATTACAACGAAAAGTGGCATTGATTTTTATATATATATATAGATAATATATATATGTATATAGAATTATATACATATAATAACTTTATATAGAAGCCTGGTATAGCATACAAAAGAATTTACGCAATCCGAGGATATTGTCAGTGGATTAAGACTAGTCCTTTAAAAAATGACAAGATCTAAAAGGGTGCCGGAGATGAAGCGGTGAAGTTGTTTTTGAATCTTTGCTTGCATTTAAATTACTAGTACCTGGATGACCGAGCTTTGCTCGGTTTTTTTTGTTATATACGTTTTCTAAAAATGTTACCTAGCTAGATCAATTTATCGCCCCCGAAACCCCCTGCATACTAAATTTCATGACTCGTTGGAGCCGTTTCCGAGATTTAGATTATATATATACATACAAGCCGTGCCCCGCGGCTTCGCCCGCTATTATTAAGTTAAAAAGTAGCCTATGTGTTAATCCTAGGTATAATCTATGTACATTCCAAATTTCATCCAAATCCGTTCAGCCGTTAAAGCGTGAAGAGAGAACAAACATACTTACACACTTACACACAAACTTTCGGATTAATAATATTAGTAGGATAGTAAGATATACAAGAATTGCTCGTTTAAAGGTATTCAATATTTGATACCTACCTATGAGTCCATTGTCTTAAAAACAAAACAATGAAAGCCAATAAATTAAATCGAGCACTATATTAAAATTAATATTAGATTATAAAGAAAACAATAGAGTAATATTTAGATTTATTGCTTTTAAAGACAAACATTTTATACAAACTTAGTAGATATATTTTTAGCTGTACATAATTCCTATCTATTAAACAGTCTTTAGTCTTAGTAAATACTATACAGAAAACACATTCATAATATTTATCTGAAAGACGGACACAAGTATTTTAATGAACAGTTCAGCATTATATGTAGATTCCGGCCCGCGGAAAATTTACAATACAATAAACTGATTTTATTTATATAGCATTAGCCATGCTAGGCAGAGCTATAGTGATAAATTTAGAAGGAAAAAATATCGCTTGAGGCGGGGTTTGAACCCGCGGCCATAGGGTGTCATGCCCTATTGCTCTAACCGCTGAGCTACTCAAGCAATAGGGCATGACACCCTAAGCCCACGCAACCACATTGTCGTTCTAGTCAAACTAATAGTATGTAGAATACATGCAATAGCTTCGCATCCGCTAGCGTGGATGCTGTGATCGCTCAATGACTAAACTCTGAACATAGCTATACTGAGGCAAACCTATGTAATTTTAAACTTAAGTTATACAACACTTTCCCTGTCTCGGCCTAGGTTTAGTGCCGCGTGACGTAGGGTGTAGTAGCATGTGAGTGCCGGCTGCAGACGGCGCTAGGTCCGCTCCGAGTAGAACCGGGCGGCACGCGGCGGTCACGAGGTGTCAGGCAGGCGCTGGTAGAGCGCGGGGCGGCCGGCACAGCCCGGGCACACGTGGAGCGTGCCCGATACCACGCCCTCGCACTCCCAGCAGTAGTGCTCGTGGCAGCGCTGGCATCGGTATATCTGAACACACCATAAATACAGTCCAATTCGTTTTTTTTTACTTGTGCCAAAGGATTGCATACTTAACAAGATTGGGGTCGCCGTGAAGGTTTTAATGTTAAGAATCAAGCTTTATATTTAATATAATAATAATAATAATATATATTTTTTTTTTTTTATTTATACATGCAGATAACTTGATACATATTACGTGTGTGAGATTCTCATGTCTTTATCTTACAATTATAAAATATATACATATTTACAGGGTGGACAAAACAGTGACGTCCTAAGAAAAAATGAATGCCTCGACACTGTTTTTTTAAGAAATGCCCGAAGCGGGAGTTATGCTCATTTGAAAATTTCCAGCCCGGCAACAGTTTAAATTTTTTATAAGTTTTTTGGTCGTTGTTTTGTGAGTTTTATTTTTAAATTATATGGTCCAATGATAATTGTACTTTCCTGCATACAATATAATAAGTAATTCTAATAATGTAATAAATACCTGATGATAATGCAAGTCACAAAAATTCTGATTAAGTAAAGACTTTAAGTTCAAGTGAGACAAAGTTTAATATTTATCAAAAATCTAAAAAAAAATAGTCCATATGTTCTGAGCTACTTTAAAAACTCTGCGAGACCCTAAGCTTTCATAACACAAAATTATTTAGTGTAATCGGTCTTCAAAAGTATCGAGATGAAAATACCTAAAATAAGTCATTTTATCTAAAAAATATATTATTGTCTATTTCACATACCAAAGGATAGGAATCCAAAACAGATCCAAAAAAGAACTAAACTTATCAGTGTACTACATATTATTGACATGTACCTGTTTATCAAGATCAGTGAAGTTCCTCAAACAAGCGAAGCAGTATTGCGCCTGACCCTCATTCGTCAACTCTTCGTATGGCTCCACAGGAAACAAGTGGTGATACGATCTGAAAGTAAATATATTATGTTCAGGATTTATACGACTTCACTCAGGGTTGTTTGCTCGCATTGATACGAGACTAGTTTCGGAACATTCGGCGTTCCTTCATCAGCCGAGCACGCGCGTACTGTCCGGCGTCTCGGCGTGTACTGGCGAGCTCACATGACTTGCGCGCCGCCGCTGCTGCCCGTTAGCTTAGTTGGGTGAGCGTTTCTAAGCAGCTTCTAAGCAGGGTTATCGGGTTCGATTCCCAACGGGAACACCACTTTTCTCCCCAAGGAAAATTTGTGTTTCTGATTCTGGTTGTTATTGTGTGTGATGTGAATGTTTCCGGCACCCACGATACAAGTCATCGAACTTAGTGTGGGCTGTGAGTTTGAAAGCGTTTATGTTACATGAATGATATTTACACGTATATGCATGGTGTGTGATGGCTGGCGAGGGTTACCTGGTAACAGTTGGCTGGCGAGGTTTGACTAGCGAGAGGTGTCTACCGAGCGGTACCTGACGAGTGGTACCTGGCGAGGGTTGTGTACATAGCTGGGCATTAACTCGTTAATCCGTTAATCGTTAATTAACGAAGTTAACACTTTGATTAACGGATTAACTTTTAAAAATATTAACGGAAAAAAAAACAAAACAAGATATATTTTGCCGGCGCGTTCGAGTGAGAAAGAAAACTGCGAAAAGATTTGCTTCGTTTGATCATTTCCAAGGATGTTGTAGCTAAAGTAATAGGATGGATAACTGACAAACTTACAGTGCCGAATATCAAACATGCATGGAATCTTATCACAACTAACTAAGAGCGTATTTACAATGTCAAATCGTTTTATCAATTGCATAAAGAACCAATCGTGGTTGCGGTCCCGACGAAATCGGGTGAAAGGTTAGAAAAGACCCCTGTGTCCCTCTCGCACAGAGCGACTAGTTCTAAAAAAGTTTCCAAGTGGTAGAAATTGTAGTCCGTAGTAATAATTTGTTTAATCGAAACCTTACAGAATATGTTTCTAAATGCCCTACCTACTATCAAACTATTCTCAATAAACCGTTCTTTTTTCCTAATAGCATTAGGTTTTATGATATTATTTTTCTCATATGGGTATACAAGCCAAGCTACACAACTACATCCGCCATTTATAAACATATTTTGTAAAAACAAAATAAAGTTATCCTACTATCATACTTCCTACTAATATTATCAAGGCAAAAGTTTGTGAGTGTGTTTGTAGTTTGTTCCTTCTTGATGCTCAATTATGATTACATTAATTAATACGTTTGTAAATATGGAATATGCATACATTTTTATTCGATTGTTGCCGTTAATACATTGCCGGAAAGAAAATTTTCCTTCATAACAATACATCTCATA
This sequence comes from Lomographa bimaculata, assembly GCA_948107665.1. Classification (NCBI taxonomy): domain Eukaryota; kingdom Metazoa; phylum Arthropoda; class Insecta; order Lepidoptera; family Geometridae; genus Lomographa; species Lomographa bimaculata. Next base: position 8,148,383 of record OX403597.1, read on the forward strand.
TCGAAATAAATAAGCATTGGGAAATGCAATCAGGTTTTTTTTTTTAATTCAAGTAGGCAAATTTTGACCACTATTTCACCTGATGGTAAGCGACGATGTGGTCGACGATGGAGCAAGCTTGCCTAGAAGATACCTATTCACTCGCGACTTGAAGACTCCCATATTGTACTCATCAGAAAACACTCAGGTAAGGAGTTCTATTCCTTTGAGGTTCCCACAATGAATGTGGAGGCAAAACGCTTAGTGCGCATTTGTGGAATGTCCACCATATAGCGGTGTCGCTTAGCAGTTTGTCTGTTTGTCCGACGATAGAACGGGGATGGGGGAACTAGATCGTGCAGTTCCTTAGCACACTCACCAAAATGTATCCGATAAAAACCGAGAGACTAGCTACCATGCGGCGCGGCGATGACCCAAGCTCTGAAACTTTGAATTAGTCAGCTGCTCGCTATCAATGTGTCTCTTGGGTCTCTACTCAATGGTGTCAAGAGTCTCAAGCTGGTACTTAGCTGAACCGTCCCAAAGATGAGAACAGTACTCCATACATGATCGGACTTGTGCTTGATACAAATTGAGCATCTGTCCCGGTGTGAAGTATCGTCTACCTTTGCAAGGATTCCCAGCTTTTTTGCAGCTAGTTGGGTTTTTGACTCGATGGAAGTACCAAAATTGAGCTTTGAAGTTAGAGTCAAACCGAGTAACTCGAGATGGTCAGTTACTGGTAGGGATACATTTCGGAAAGTTGAAGTCAGTTCAAATTGAATCCGTATAGCGGAGAAAAGAGTTTAGCAAATTTAAACACAGCGATTTTGAAAAAACAAATAGAATTAAAGGAAAGTTGACCAATCAGTGACCTCAAAAATGTGTAGCTTAGTCACGATCAGCTTAGCCAATAGCGAGCGTTTTGCTATTTTGAAATTCCCATCCATTTTATTTATTAAAACTCCTAATAAAAATCAATTAAAGAAGAAAATCATATTATGAGTGTAATTTCATAAAAATAAAGATTTAAAAAAATACTTGACCTGTATGTAAATTGTATGCTTATTTCCTATTGATAATTTATAGCGTTGTTATATTTTTCTTATATAACTATTATAGGCCAAAATGTTTGCTTGAAGATGAGTTGATTGGCTTGAAGAATTTAGTAATTTTTAATTTTGCATTGGGTCACACTCTACAACAATAATTTGTAAACAACAATTTGTGTCAGTAAAGTGTCATAAAAGTTAGGGTTTACCTTTATTGGATTTTTTATGGATATATTGATGATCAAGCCGTGCCGCCCCGCAGCTTTGTCTGCGTTTATATAGTTAAATAGAAGCCTATTTGTTAATCTTAGGCATAAGCTACGTACATTCAAAATTTATCAAAATAAATTCAGCCGTTGCCGCGTGAAGAGAAAATTGACATACTTAAATAATGCCACAATTACACACAAACTTTCGGATGCATAAATTAGTTTGATATAAGCATGTAATAATAATATTTACCAAGATTCTGACATATCAATGTAGTAATAATATCTGTCATCGATTTATGGATTATCTTTATTCTAGGATACAAATTTAAAGATGGGTTGTAAATGTATCTAGAAGCTTATTACAACAATTTTACAGCACATATCTCCGCCATTTTGAAAAATATCGAACCTGCTCTTATAGTCGGATAAGCGGACGAAGCCGCGGATACTAGTAAATATATATAACTAGCTGTCCCGGCGACCTTCGTTCCGCCTAACAGTCAATGAATGTGCATATTTAGGAAGCCATACCCGGCATGCGTTACAATGTCACGTGACTATATTATTACAACCTTCATGTTTATGTTTGCCTAGTACTTTACCAAATCCGAGTGACGTATGAGAAAATGGAAAGCATGTCGAAATGTAAAAAAAAAAATTTAAAGAAATGTACGTTCTTAAAAAGTATCCTATGTCCTTCTCCTGGCTCTAAACTACCTCCCTGCCAATTTTCAGCTAAATCGGTTCAGCCGTTCTTGAGTTATAAATGGAGTAACTAACACGACTTTCTTTTATATATATAGATGTTAATTAAATTTAAATGCATTTGGAACATCAGTGTGGATTTTAATCACGCATATAGTGTATTTTAGTTTATCTTTATGAATGACATAATAATATTTTTATTAGATATCATATTGTAGCATGATGACACAGTTAAATATCATTCAAGTATAACATAATTCAAATGGCTCAAAAGGTTATCCCACAAATCTCAAAATCAGGGTTACCCTAAAGAAAAGGGACACAGAGGTTTTTTGTGACCTCTCACTAGGACACAGATTTTCGGCGGAGTCGTCCCTCCTATTACAAACCGTAGGTTTGTTTCCTATCTCGATGATCATTTCATTACTTAGCGCCGGTGCTTGGAGTGACGAGTGTTTTGTTTGTTATTATTATAAATTACTGTCAGTGATCATTTGTGGGTTGATAATTGATAAAGAAGAGTGCAGTGTAATTTAGTTAGATAGAAAAAGTGTACTGTGTAGTAATTAAAATAAAACCATATCATGGATGTTGGAAGACATGGAATCGGATCGGATTCCAGCGGTAAAGACATGTTAACACCAAAAAGAGCCTCGCTTTCAGACGAGACCTTCAACATGTTAATGTTCATGAAGGGGAATATGCACCTTATGCCCGACGATTAAATTACACATTTGAAGTATACAAGTATTTTGTTTTATTCCTAATCTGTTAACTTCCAGAACTTAAACCAACAGGTTTTATAGAATCACTAACGCAACGATATAAAGATGCAATTTTACACATATTAACGGATTAACGATTAACGTTAACTTGCGTTAATTCTTACGAAATGTAACGCTTTAACGATTAACGAAGCTAGCTTTTCTTGTAGCGGATTAACGAAGTTAACTATTTGATTAACGGTGCCCAGCTATGAGTTGTGTAGCGAGTGGTATAATACCTGGCGAGATGCGGCGCGGAGGCGAGCGTGAGTCCGCAGGTGCGGCACTGCGCCGGCAGCGAGCAGTACTTGGTGCGGCACTGCGGGCACAGGTGGCCCTCGCCGCCCACGCCTTCGCCCGAACCTTCTTCCAGGTGACTGCAATCAAACATCATGTTAAAATAATATCTTTGAAAAGCTTTTTTTAAAACGAGCTATTAGAAATCTGCCATTTTGGATTTCTCAGCAAGCGCTTTCATTTGTTGAGGGGCCAGATTCCAACCGAGCAAACATGGTTACATACATTGCAAGTTAAATAAAAGCATGTAATAAACAGGTAATATAATGTGCAGCATAATAGTGTTTAGCCTCGCTTAAGGGATTTGCGCTTTTTGGTTTCGCAAACTATGTGCATTCAGCCAGTATCAATCAATAAATAATTTTCAACTTTATTGTAGTTCATATAGCAACTAACAACTAGCCCTAGTCACACCCAAGTCACGGTCAAAGTCAAGTAAAACAGTTATAGTCCAGTCATGCCTTAGTAAAGTGGTAAAGATTTTACTGGCACTTCTATTGGAAATTTTGAGCCAAAGCGAAAACATGTTTTTCAACTTTCAATAATTTTACGCTCATAGACGTTTACGAAATATTAATAGTTAATCTACCATTAAACGTTAATAATCGAAGAATAATAAATTTTGGATAATATTCACTTTCGCGGAAAAACTCCTTCCACTTTACTGGCACTTCTATTGGAGATTTTGAGCCAAAGCGAAAACATGTTTTTCAACTTTCAATGATTTTACGCTCATAGACGTTCACGAAATATTAATAGTTAATCTACCATTAGAAGAAGTTTTTTTGAACATTTGGAAGGAAGTAAGAAAAAAAGTAATACCAGTTGTAAATAAAAAAGGACTAAAAAGTTATATACCCAGAGAACTTGTCAAGACGAATCAAACAGGCCCAAACTCGATGGATTTATCTAGTTTAGTTCAGAATTTCCTATGGCCATATTCTGTCTCTCCATCATTAGACCAGCTCCATAGTACCATATCATTGTATTGTCACTGAAGATACATAAGTGAATCAAATTTGATTCCAATTGAACATCGGGAAATGGCTTTAGCTTTTAATTTTTATGGTAATTGAGTGACGAAACAAGCAAGTCATTCGCCTGATGGTAAAAGTCACGCCCGTAACAATTCAGTGCCTACCACAGCTTTGAACTTAGGTCAAAATCCTGCTCGGAAAAGCACTGTGTTAAAAATCTCTTTAAGCCCTGTAATTTAACTGGAAACATTGCCCTTCAATCCGAAACACAGTAATGTTTGCACACTACTGCTTGGCGGTTGAGTGTGGTACTGCCCCAGGCGGACTCTGCAAAAAGAGTCCTACCACAACAAAAAAATTGGAAGATTTGATTACAGACCGACAAATCAATAGACATCGGGACAGGCGAAACTAAATAAAAACATGTAAAAAATAAAATCAACGCCGCCATTTTTCACTTTCTCGTCAAAGCTCTGCATGTTTAAGGTTCAATTATGCTCACCACATGCACACGGCGATGGGCGGATCCGCGTTGGTAGCGGCGTCGATCTGCGGCGTGAGCGGCGCGCAGTGAGGAAACCCCATCTTCACGAGACCAGCGTCCAGCGTGCGAGCGCGCGCCGGCGGAGCTGTCTGCTCCAACAGGAGAGACCGATAGTGGACGTCGTCTAGCACCACCTGGATTTTTAGTTAAAGATCTTTATTTCTCAACTAGTATCTATATCTTTTTATAGGATGTCCTACGATAGCTAACCAAATCACGGTAACTAAGTTACCAAAACGTTCTGAATGAGGTTCGATAAGCATATATATTTTTTCTATCGATTCAGTTTTTGTTTTTTTTTTTTCAAAACGCGAGGTTTAAAGCTCACAGAGCCCACTAGTGTACATTTTACTAGCCGTGTCCCGCGGTTTCGCCCGCAATTATCAAGTTAAAAAGTAACCTTTGTGTTAATCCTAGGTATAAGCTATGTACATTCCAAATTTCATCCAAATCCGTTCAGTCATTAAAGCGTGAAGAGGGAATAAACATATTTTACACACTTACTAACTTTCGGATTTATAATATTAGTAGGAAAAATTATACAATTCACTTATATGAGAAATACAAGTTTCATAATAATAATAAGTTTATGGCGCTTGGAACTATTATATACTTGGTATTTGATATAAAATAATAATAATAAATTACATATCTTCTTTAATCATTTTAACAATCTTAAACTGATTTGAACTGCCTGTTGGCTAAGTTTGGTGCGGGTTCGTATTTTAAGCAACGGGTATCCGGTTCGGTTTTTATCTCTGTTAAAAAAAATTGTATTTTTCGTTCTGGGTTTGATGTTTTCGTCACCCACGCTATTTTACGCAACTAGACTGATTGGTGCAGTCAGATTCCATATTTTTTGTGCCTATGATTGGTAAACTTATTTTTACAGCAGCAATGATTGGGTTTCGTACGTAAAAAGACAATAAAATGGACTCGTTTAAAATTTCTCATACTATATACTATATGATATGAAATGTAATATTTATCTTAATAAAAAATCATTTTCGTAAATGTGTTAACATAATAATCGATTAGAAGCATAAAAAACTGCATATTTCCCATTGTATAAAATATCTAGACTCCTTTTTTAAGCCTAACTGTCGACCACATCCAAGGTGCTATTTCAACTACTGTATTTCGAAAGTTAAAGTTAAAGACAATTATTTTGAATTGATTATTATCTCTTTGTCTTATTGTCTTATACGTACCCCATAATCACCACCAGTGTCTTTGCACAACTTCTTGCAGATCCTTACTTCAGCAGCCAGGCCAATCACTGAACACCGGATACCATCCGTCTTTAAGCCCTGAAATGAAAAATTTGAGTTATAAAACTTGTTTAAAACTGTTCAATGAACTAGTTAAAATAAACAAAGCATATGGAGTACACAAGTACTCCAATATATTCTGAATACAAATTCAGAATACCATTCATTATAATAACAAAAATTTTTGCCTGGGTCTTTGTTTCCTGAATGGTATAATCTTGGAGTCCCTAACTAGAGTGAATAGATATCTTCCAGCTAAACATGCTACATTCTCGATGGCATTACCACTTTCCATTAGATGAGAATTAATAGTGGTATGCAAAACTTGAAAAGCTTAAAAATGTATTCCTCTCAGCAAAACCCTTTTATTTGTTACCCATGTAGAGGGCGTGCACAAAAAATAATTAGTCCGCCATATTGGGCCGTCCAACTACACAGTAGTTGTACATTGTCAGTAGCGGATCCAGGGAGGGGGCTAAGGGGCTAAAATCCCCAAATCCAGGAACATTACCACGGGGGCGGGCGGTGGGGCAGCAGCAAAAAACCTACCCTCGAGAGGAACAATCCTGGATCTGCCACTGTACATTGTACATATGCAAACTATCACCTCAATAGGTTGAGGAAAACTGCTTTAAAAGTCAGCTACAGGATGTGTGCTGAACATTGATACTTACATACAAACATTGCAAAACTATTAAAAAAAAATACAATTATGTATATTGGGTATAAAAGGACAAAGTTTGCTCAACAAAAATCTATAAAATTCATAGTGTAAACCAACTTTATTAACCCGTCACACGTCTGTCTTAGAGAAGTCGCTGTGAAACTAAGTGGCTTTTGGACCGCCTTTGGTATGCAGGTCTCTTTACGGCTTAATAAATGAGTATTTGAGTATTATTACAATACCTGTATGGTGGTATTTATATCCCCTGGGTCACAAGTAGTGAGCGAGGCCAACAGTACCAGCAGTTCTCTTGAAGCATGTCCTGGCAGTGGCCTGAGGATTCTCCCTGCATAATCCAGGGTATTTTGTAATGATGGTTCTCCAGTTAGGGCCAAGGTAGATAGGCTGTTGGAAGAATGGTTAGGTGGTAAAGCAAGACAGGCCTAGAATGGGAAAAGACTCTAAAGGATTTTTATCCTTAACAAGTCTTTTCCCATTTTCATGATCATGAGAAATAAATATGTGCATGATAAGTATTTTTCCCTGTAATTTAAACGCAAGCAAAGCTTAAAAAATCCTTAATCGGTTTATCTCCAGAACACTGGTTTGATTTTTTCAAATTAAATAATATTTAAAAAAAAAATCCAAACAGGTCCAGCCATTTTCGAGTTTACTTATAACTCGAAGATGGCTGGACCTGTTTGGAACAAACATAAAAAATTTGACAAATTGAGAACCTCTTCCTTTTTTCGAAGTCGGTTTATATATAAATAGATAAAATTGATAGGTATATTAAATGTTCTTACCCTTGCACAGCTTTAATGTGTTTCCGAACATTGCCTGACAGCTCTGTGACTCTCTCCGCTCGTTTGTTTTTCATAGTTACTATTCCCAACTGACTCAATGGATTTTGGTCAAAGAATTCTTCAACAAATTTTTCAAGAAGCTGTAATAAAATTATGAATTTCTAATGGTTTATTTTTACAATATACATGATTATTAAATCCTCCTTTCATTAATATATATTAATTTCCTAAATAATGTTCTAAAACTAAAGATTATATTTAAAAAAGTAGCTCTGCATTATCTCGCCATGAATCAGAATGAAAAATATGGTATGTCCTGTCCTCCATGATGAATTTCAACAAGATTGGTTCAAAATCATTTAATCACATATGACACTAAGAGGCACTCACTGATTCAGCAGCATAGCCATTAAAATGGTAACAAACAGACAGAGAAATGACCACCCCTTTTTCTAAATACCATTTCAGTTTTGTGGTAGTTTTACATATTTAATTTGATTTAGAAAGTGCCAAACTAAGCAAAGTTAGCTCAGAAACCTCAGTTTACTCAATCAAAATTAAGTTTAACCTCTTCGCTACCAACCTGACCTAATTTGTGGGCTGGGCTCGGCAGCTAAAGTTAAAAGATACAGGCGGCATCAAAAGTAGCCAAATAATATCCAAGCTTCCAGATATTTATTTATTTAATATAGCATTGCCACATCATACATATTAAATTAAAATTAAAATTATAGGTACAGGTATGCTCTTGCAGTGTTTAAACTCAACATTTTGACATATATATCGCAAGCATACAGTACATTTAGCCGTAAGTAACTTTGCAAAGTTAGATATAAATAAAAGCTACAAATCTATAAATGAAAAATGTTTATTCATAATTAAAACACCCATGAGCAAAGAATATCTCAATTCAAAAGGGTTTGCTACTTTGTATGACTAGCAATATTCAGTATCTTTGCTGTGGACTGTACAAAGACAATTGGTAGTACTAATACCAGTAGTCAATAAATGTTACCTACCTTGAGTGTACACAAGAATCTTGAGGGCTTCAAATCTTGAGAGTTCATAGCTTCTGAGCAATCCACCGCTACTATAAGATGTCTCATCATTCCAAGTCTAACTGGACCTTTGCGGGGTTGAGCGGCTTTTCGAGCAGCTCTTTGTGCAAATTCCGCAACAAGACCCTCCACTAACCCGTCCCCATCTTCCTTGATAGCCTCCCTGATGGTAAGTTTTTATTTTTAAAATACGCAAGTAATGATATTATATTTAAGTCTGTGTACATTACTGTAAGTCCACATTTTTATGTTGAATATAGATATTATAGGTAATAAGTAGTGACAAGTCGTATAAGCATACTTACCAAGTCTTTTCGTAACCTGTCTCCCACCGGTACTCTTTCGCATCCTGCTCGTCGTCTGCCATTGTATCTTGAAATTTAGTTCTTCCACCCAATGCAGTTTTTGTTTCAACTATTTATCTCTGTATAAATAAACTAACATTGATCCTGGCCCTTTTGTAGCAATTGGAGTAGTTCTATTAATTTGGGCCAACCTTATTTACACTCGGACCAAATAAGATGAAATCAAAGATATTGTAATCACAATGAAATAAGAACACAGACCACAGAGAGTACTAATAAGAAAATAAGAAGACCAAAGATAATGTAATCACTCCGTTTAGTCAAGACAGTGCGCTATCAACCACAGAGAGTGAACACTAATGAGGTTTCGTTAATGTGATTTTTTTTACACACAACAAAAAATAACAAATTCTATATTATTTCATAATAGAATTTCTAGTCACAAGTCACAGTCAAAGTGAAGTAACAGAGTCAGGTCCAGTCATTGGTCATGCCCTAGTAAAGTGGTAGAAACTTTACTAGAACTTCTATTGGAGTTTTTGAGCGAATGCGAAAATCACGTTTTTCAACTTTGTATGACTTGCCTACACTTATGCATATTTACTAAGTATTAACGATTAATAATCCACCATTATTACACATTACCTAACACTCGAAGAATCTCATGTTTTGGAAAATTATACTAAATCAACAACGCCATTTTTCCTTATTTACCCTCTTATATACTTGATCGGAATCTATCATACACAGTATTATTATTACCTATATCAAACAACAAATGCATTCACACTCACAGCCCCACACTAAATTCAAAGACTTGTATCGTGGGTGCCGGAAACATTCACATCACACACACATTACACCCAGAGCCAGAAGCACAAATATCTGGGAATCGAACCCAGGACCCACGGCGCAGATGGCGGACAACTGTCCACTGCGCCAACTGGGTCGTCGAAATCATACTAGGTAATAAAAATATTGTGTATAATATAGGCTATATGAGCTCCGCTACGAGTCCTGGCACTAGCAGTCGCATCGCATTATACGGTTCATACGTCGTCATCGCTAGGTGTAGTTTTTTTTTTTAATTTGGTCTTCGTAATCTTGTGCATTTAGCCAGTGTCAAGTAATAATATATTTCAAGTATATTTAGTGTTAAAAGTCCTAGTCACAAGTCACAGTCAAAGTGAAGTAACAGAGTCAGGTCCAGTCATTGGTCATGCCCTAGTAAAGTGGTAGAAACTTTACTAGAACTTCTATTGGAGTTTTTGAGCGAATGCGAAAATCACGTTTTTCAACTTTGTATGACTTGCCTACACTTATGCATATTTACTAAGTATTAACGATTAATAATCCACCATTATTACCTATTAACACTCAAAGAATCACAGGTTTTGGATGGAAATTATACAAAATTAACAACACCATTTATTCACTTTCGCGGCAAAAAAACTCGTAGGTGTAGTTCTATCACAATTTGTCTACAATTAACAGGTTTTTAGTCTGTGGGTCCGCCATTCCATTTTTCAGCTGTCCGGCAGGCCGCCAATCAGCCGTGGCTTGGCTGTGATTTTTCGTTTTCTGCCTTTGTGCTTGAATTATCTAAAAGTGAAGAAAAATAATTAAACTAACAGTTTCGTTAAGGTTTCTAGTATACTAAAAGATCAGTTGATTATCTTACAATATAGTGTGTAGCAGTTGATTGTTGTTAGAAAATGTCTGGGATAGCGAGTGCACGTTTAGCGGAGGAAAGAAAAGCTTGGCGCAAGGATCACCCTTTTGTAAGTGCACGATTCACGAACTAGTTTTGTTTTTATATTTGTTTATCGAATTGATGATAAAATATTAATTTCTTGCAGGGTTTCGTCGCCCGACCTATGAAAAATCCCGATGGCTCATTGAATCTTATGACTTGGGAATGTGCGATTCCCGGAAAGAAAGGGGTTAGTACTTTGCTATACATATCTCCTGTTATTTCGATGTGGCTATTTTAATTCTTAGTATAAGTCTAAACTGATTTGATTTTTATGGCTGGAATTGAAGTATCGCGACAAGTTCAAGCTGACTGTACTATGTCTGCATAGTAGGTATAGATACTTCACTACGTCACAAACGCCAGCAGTACGAAAGGAGTTCCAGCTCCAGTTGTGAGTTTGACTGTAATCAAAGTTTCTCTGTGTGCAAGAGTCAAAGACAGTCAATGTGTTGCATTGAAAGTCACGTAATTTATTGAAGCCAAACTTGTTTCATATATGCTTGTGACTTATTTGAAATGTCATAGCCTAGCTAGGTAGTTTAAGAACTAATGTAAGTTATCAAAAATAATATGAAGCCAATAATTTCAGACACCTTGGGAAGGAGGGCTATACAAGCTCCGTATGATCTTCAAAGACGACTATCCCTCTAGTCCTCCAAAATGCAAGTTTGAACCTCCCCTGTTCCACCCTAATGTCTACCCTTCAGGCACAGTTTGTCTGTCGTTACTTGATGAAGAAAAAGATTGGCGTCCGGCGATCACAATCAAGCAGATCCTCCTCGGTATTCAGGATCTGCTCAATGAACCTAATGTCAAAGATCCGGCACAGGCTGAAGCTTACACAATCTACTGGTGAGTTGTTTGTTACTTGCTCTTTCAAATAGCATTTCCAGTTTATAATGAGAAAAAAATGGGTTATTGTATATATACTTCTCTTAATATATTAGTACCCGCATGACCGAGCATTGCTCGGCTAATAACACAGATAAAATGACGTTTTCTAAAATTGAAACCTAGTTAGATCGATTTATCGCCCCCGAAACCCTCTGTATACAAAATTTCATGAATCTATTTACCTGATCAGAATTTGTACATTTTGTAACATAAGTCTCAAAGACTTATTTCAAAAATTCTGTTTTAATTAAAAGATACATTTAAATATAGGAAATGTTTACATGTTATTGCTACTGACTGTATTTTTCCTTATGTTTTTGTGTATTATGTGTATGCCTGTGCCGTGATATCACAAAACGGCTTCAATGGAATCAGAGCTAGTTATCTCCCAGCATTATGCTGAGTTGGGGCCGATTTGTGACTTTTCATATATAAATCTTTATATATATAATTCTTCTGTATGTGTGTATGTGACTGAACTTTCCCGAATGGCTGGTCTGATTTTGATAAGATTTTTGTGTGTTCAGGTGGATTCAAGAATGGTTTAGATTCACAGTTCAATCAGATAATTTAAAAAAAAAATTAAACAAGCAAAACCGGTGGTGTCCAATAGCATATTATATAAATTTGTTGTTGTTCTATATCTATTTTGTTAAGTCACAAATAAATTATTTTCTTTCTTTCTATCTAAATATATCCTATTTCATTAAAATATGATTTTTTAATAGTCTTCTCTTATCATGTTTATTTTTTTTCAGCCAAAATCGACTAGAGTATGACAAACGAGTGCGAGCTCAGGCACGGGCCATGGCTGCCACAGAGTGACCCCAGTATATATTAAAAGTCGCATTTCACGTTCAAGAGATTCCTAGCAGGAGGACATCATACCATTTTAAATATGTCTAAATATTATAACCAGACAAAATGAAATCATTCCAACTAAAAGATCTTATTTTTTTGAGGCGGTGGGTGATTAAAGATTACCTTCGATAATTGAATACAGTCAAGATATTTGAAACAACTATACATGTACTAACTAACATAATAATATAATGATGTCTTTAGCTATATTATTCTCATTATTTATTAAGAATGGAATTTTCAGGATCATTTTGACTGACTTTATTTTAGACCCTATAATCCCATGATGATATTATAAGTATAAAATGTTCAATAAACCTTGATAAAATATGTTAATGTCCTATTTTGATACAGTTATGTAATATGACAGATCTTAAAATAAGACAGTAAACTATTGAAGGTTTATCAAATGTTTTATCTTTCATGAACAAGGGATGTTTAGAGATGTTTTAATCAATTGGTTTAAGGCAAAGTAATTACCAGCTCTCTCCCTCCGCTCAGTTACCTTTTATTACAACATGGGTCACTGTTGCCGTACATCTGAAAAAGCCAAAAATCAAAAGATGATCGAGTTTTTGTCATCCCCAATTTTGCACTTCCTGACTTCACCTTTTGAGTGAACCTTAAGAGTGAATACAAAAACAAACATACATACTTGACTAAAACATTAATGAATCTGTTATTTTATTTCTTTGGACTATCTAGACTACTACTAATATAGAAGTAGTCTATAAATACCGAAAGACAGTCTTTTAATCAAATGTAAACTAAAACTAGTTTAATAGGTAAGTATTGTCATCATCATTAATCATCCATCGCTCTCTGAGCAATTAAGTTACAATTATCTTAGTTTCTACTCCAGTAAAGATAGGCTAAAGTAGTTGCTGTCTTATTTCAATTAATACATTAGTTAAAAACTCGCAAAAAATTATACTTTTCAAATAAATTGGATTGCTTTCTATAATATCCTATAACTTATCATAACTCCTTACATTGCTTCTTAATAATTGTGAAAGTTGAAGCATTTGTTGTCAGTATTTGTCCTTGTTATGGTAGGTTATGGTACCCCATACATTGTAATGTTATGCTAAAACTTAACAAAATAATCTCATGGTGTTGAATAGACGTTATATGTGAAAATTTATTTCACTAGCAACCTATAATTTAAAAATATTTTTGTATGTTTATGTTAGTGGTATCGAACAATAAATATTCTGAAAAAATTATGTTTTTATTCCATTGATTGGTTTGCGTTATTTTTAGGTCACAGTGCATCACACTAATATTATAAATGCAAAAGTTTGTGTGTAAGTAAGTATGTTTGTTTGTCTTCACACTGTAACGGCTGAACGGGTTTTGATGAAATTTGGAATGCACATAGCCTATAACTAGGATAAACACAGGCTACTTTAAACTTTATTAAGGCGGGCGATGCTGGTAATCCTACTAATATTATAAATCTGAAAGTTTGTGCGTAAGTATGTTTGTTCCCTCTTCACGCTTTAACGGCTAAACGGATTTGGATGAAATTTGGAAAGTACTAGCTTAATACCTAGGATTAACACATAGGCTACAACTTGATAATAGCGGGCGAAGCTGCGGGGCACGGCTAGTATATCATAAATTGCTGTGACTGACACAAGCCTCATTTAAAATCAGCTTGCTTGTTGATCGAGCAAAGCGAGATCTCTAAGTTGACACATATACATTTTTAGTTTTACATTTTGGAGAGTGAGCTCAGGCAGGAATAACATGATTTAATTCCTCCATACCCTTTTTACCATCTAATAAAAGTCAAACGTCATCAATTTATGGTTGACGTACCTCCAGTTCGCTCGAAGTGTTTTGCTTCTACTTTTATCATCCGTACAGCAAAGGAGTGAAACTCATTATCTGCATCTTTGTTCCCTGAACGGTAATGGCGTACAATCTGGGTGTTTTCAAGTCTAGAGTGAATGTGTTCCTTCAAGGCAAGCATGTTCCATCTTCGACCGCATCGTCACTTTCCATCAGGTGAGATAGTGGTCAAATGCTAGCCTATCCAGCATTAAAAAAAACTGTTTTTAGACCTATTTTGTCACGGGGTCTATATCAAAAACGGTTTTACTTTAAAGCTTAATCTTACGTATAATATCGGTATATCCTGTACTTGAACAACAAATACAGAAATCGAACAATTATTGTAAAGAAAAAAAGTTATAAGCATTTAATTTCAAAAGTTTTTCTCTATTAGGCAAAATGTAGGCGCGAGATATCAGTTCGGCGCGAACAACTAGTATAAGACAAAAAGTGTAAAAAAAAGTAAATCTAAAAACTCAAATTAGTTAAAAAAACAAGTCAAATAAATTATAATCAAAGCGTTACAAATGAAATAAATAATAATGAATAAATAGCAGTCTTATCTTGTTTTTAGTTAGCCCAAGAGTAAACCTAGTTTAGGGATAGTCTAATTCTAAAAATTCTTTCACAAATAGATAACTACATACTACTAACATCCCTGAGTGTTATAGGCTATGTTTTGTTGGGATAAAAGTTAGTTATCAGTTCGAAACAATAATATTCGTAAGACAAGTCGGAGAAAAATTTGCTAACTGGCCACTTTATCGGCGTACGCTGACTAAACTGTTAGACATAGGTCAGTACAATGTATGACAAAAATGTCCGCGACAGCATATATCTAATATGTATATTTAGCACAGAAAAAATATTTTTCGTTGGTAAAATCTGTAAAAATATAGCTTCTATTTAATAATATTCGTAAGACAAGTCGGAGAAAAATTTGCTAACTGGCCACTTTATCGGCGTACGCTGACTAAACTGTTAGACATAGGTCAGTACAATGTATGGCAAAATTGTTGGCCTTAGTAAGTTTCACAAAAATGTCCGCGACAGCATATATCTAATATGTATATTTAGCACAGAAAAAATATTTTTCGTTGGTAAAATCTGTAAAAATATAGCTTCTATTTTGTTGGCTTTTTTAAGCAATCGATATTAATCCTTATCAAAATAAAGTATTTCATGGTCTTACGCAGTTCAGGTAGATACAATTTGCCCTTTACTGCGTATAATTTGGACCTACAGTCTAGGAGAAATCGTCTTTAGACTTTTTATCGATGTATGTAGTAGTCTTTATCGAGAACTTTATTTGAAGGTTAAAACAATGGGTCATATAATGAGTAACAGTTACTTTATAATCCGGCATACTTCTATGTTTTGAACCGAGTTAGGTATATAAGAAGGAGGATATAAATTCGACTGTTTATTTTTTTTGTTTTGTCGGTTAAAACGGGTACTGAACTTTGAACTGCCCGCTGGCCTAGTTAGGTGGGCGTTTGCCTTTAAAGCACCGGGTTTGATGCCCGGTGGGAACACAAGTTTTTACCCACGGGAAATTTGTGTTGCTGGTTTTGAGCATTTTGTAAATCTTGGATGTTTACGGCCCCACGATACAAGTAATTTAACTTAGTGTGGGGCTGTGAATGTGAATGCGTTTATGGGCATGTTTTTTATAATTTTCTACACGGCCGACGACTGGGTGCGCGTTCGCCTTCAAGCACTTCGATTACCTATCGCACTTAAAAAAAAAAGCAGCGGATTCCATTCCCGGTGGTAATAGAAGTTTATCACCACGGGAAAGTGGTTTTGAGTATGTTGTGAATATTAAATGTTTTCGGCCGAAAGATAAAAGTCATTCAACTTAGGTTGTGAGTGTGAAAGCGTTTATGTGTATGCTTTTGTTTACCCGGGCGACGCAACGCCCCCCGGGCGGGTCAGCTAGTAGTGTATATTTTTTTGTGCAAATAAATAAATAAACTCAGCAGCTCGTTGTCTGGACTCAAGAACGCATAATATTATAAATATGAATGAGTTTCAAATACTATATAGGTAAGTCATGGACTTAAAAGAAATATTTTTTGAATACCGTGGGTCAAGTATTTTTCTGAATCTTTATGGCTAAGTATAAAAATTGCACCTTTGATTATATATATACCTATTTATGTTATACCTACATTATAGGGGGAAGTGGGGCAGATTGATACACAAAAATTTAAAGGTCCATAAAATGTGTAAAAATGTAATATTTTTCATGAATTTTGCATTATACGTTTAGCTAAATGATTAAATATTATAATGTCATAGTTTACAATTGTTTAAGTTTTCAAAGAAAAGAAATAAGTGACGTTTAGTAAAAAATGGCTTTAGTATCAATCTGCCCCACTAGCGGGGTACTTTGATACAACACCTGGGGCACTTTCATACAGGATGGAAAATCTATGAAAATTGTCAAATTAAAACATTTTTACATTGATTCTACTTGTTTATTGTGATGAGATCATAATCGGCCTTATAATATAAGTTACTTATGTAATAATTACAACAAATCTTAATTACAGTCAGTCTCAAACAATCAATAAATCAAACTTAATATTATTTGAAAAAACAATATGAATCGTTTTCTTCTTTTATTGCACATTATATGCACTCAAATTAATAGAAAAATAAGTATACATAGATAAGGTTTTGAGTTGTGCCTTTCGTAAAATTTGGTGTAGGCAGGTGTAAAACAACATCACTAAAATCTTTCGATCTTCATCCAAATTAAATAATATATACGATCAGGTGTGAATTTGCAGTGCATCGCATACACGCTCGTAATTCTCAAAAAATTCACCCGCTGCAGTCTTATTAAATGCAAAACTTCGTTGCGGCGCTTGTATTTTCAGGCTTCCTTAGGCTGAGCTTCTGATTCCTGTTTCTAAATCCTGCTGCCCAATCTTTCTCGCCACATTTTTTTCCATGACTCTGGGTATTTGCATCCTGAATACTCAGCAAACTCGTAAGCCAATGTCAAGAGCTGCTTCAAAGATGATATAATGCATCTTGCTACATGTCAAAAAATATTCTGTTAAGGCTTTTTCTTCCTGGACTGTGAATACCTGAGCAACAGAATACTTTGACTTGCTGCTTTTCGTGCTTCAGATATGGCGAACTTGATATTCTCTTCATCTATTTTAATTTTACTTCAATCAGTCTTTGGCTTGTACGTGCGCACCATTTTCTGAGGACAACAAATCTATTCAAAATTTATTTTATGTTAACTTAAATTTAAAAAAAAATATAGGGGCACCTTAATACAGAAATGGGGCACCTTAACACAGAGACGGGGCGCAATGATACATATCAATGTGCCCCGCACTTTGTTGCATCAAAGTGCCCCAAACGACATTTTTCAAAATTCAAATTATCGCATTAAAACTGACTTTGATTTTAAGTAAAATTAATAAAAATCATAATAATTGATAGTTTAACTTACCTTTGGTATATAAAGATCCTCGTTAGATGTTATCGAAAAGCGTCAAAACACTTTCACATATTGCGTCAGAATTTACTTATTGACGCTCAAAACACGTCTCGCCATGCCCGAGGCCGCCCGTTGAAAGACGGTCGGTGCGGTTACAATGGATGCTTTCGGAAGTTTTTCCGAATCTTTTAGTGATGGCGCCACTAAAATCCATTCACTCAATTATTAGATAAGGCTAGTGTATCAATGTGCCCCTTGTATCAATGCACCCCACCTCCCCCTACATATAAATAATCTAAGGCTGGTAAATAAATAAATTTATAGGTAAGTACTTAGTATCTAATACCTTTAAACGGGTACTTCCCAACGGATCATAGTATCGGATTTTCACATTAACCGATCATAAAAGTTGTTCCCATCAAAAGTAATTCTTGTATATATGTATGTATACATATAATTTGAATCTCGGAAACGATTTTCATGAAATTTAGTATGCAGGTTTCAGATACGATAAATCGATCCAGCTAGGTTTCACTTTTAGAAAAAGTCATTTACCAAAAAAACCGAGCTAAGCTCGGTCATCCAGGTACTATAAATCAATCGCCGCATGTATCATTGAAAGATCATCAGTTTATCACTCGAGAATGACTTGACCGATTTGGCTGATTTTTGTTTTATGGTGTTCTTCAAACCGTCAGTTTAACCAGATTCGGTCAATTTTAAACGCGGCCATTTTGACGTCGTTTCTTTGACGTCCACGAAATCATGGCTGCTGTTAAAGACCTTTTAAAGACCAATCATCACTGACATCAACAATCTGGATGCTGACGTCACATCAGTCTAGCCAATAGCGTGCAAAACATTATAGGTACCGACTTATTACATTTATGATTCACACTAGGTATAAGGTTGACTACTGCGTGTTTTACCCTATTCCACGGATTTAAATTTCTTTGAGCCCTGCCCCACAGGTCTTTATGTAGGTACCTACTGTAAATACATAATTAAGGTACCCATATCAGTCAATAACTTCTATTGGGGCAAATTGCCCCACTCCTACGATTCTTAATCGATTTAGAGGAGCGATCCTAAATTTTATATCCATAATAATAATATTATTATGTATACCTACCCACTTGCTTCTATGGATAATATAGATTAAATATGTTCACCAATCCTAATCTATGGAATAAATGATGATAAATGTTTGTAAACCAAATTAAAACTTAAGGTTTACTAATTTTCATCAAAATTTTATATTAGTCGGCATGATTTGACGGTCAATTTAATCTGTCGGCGAAATGTTGAGGCGGCTTTGAAACTGCAAGTCTGTTATACTACGCCATTTTATTTGACGTCACCTGATTGGCTTAAAATATTAATGCTGTTCTTTCATTGGCCTAACCTTATATTTTTGTCAATGGAAACATAATTTGTCGGCCATTTTCTAGGTGGCATATATTGCGTGTCGGTCAATTGCATTTTTCCTTCATTATTTACGTGATTCTTGAGGTGATTTGTTTGATGTTGCGTTCCTTGAATTTAATGCTATCCAAAATTTTCAGAATTTATCATTGTTTTGGTAAGTGACATTTTGTGAGTGTCGAACGAAGAATTAACATAATAATCAGACAAAATCTAATCATGGATTTACACTTTGCATTGCATTGTAACGGGGCTATTAGTGCTAGCGCGACTGCCGTGACTTGATGTAAATTTTAAATTAAAAAAATATATTATTTGTAAATAAGCTACGGATAAGTAAGTAACTAGCAATAATAAATGTGTTATCTTCAATTTCTGTTATGTACATCACTTTTACTGGTCGAATTCATAAGATCAAGGTGCTTTAAGATATGGCGGGAAAGCCGGGCGGCCCTTCCTGCTAGGAGTTTAAAATCTATGCGGCTTGAACCCCTCTATCTTCGTGGATGTCATGTCGCTTATCAATTTCTAATGCATATTATTCCTTTTTAAACTAGACTAGATACAATATCATGACCTCAGAAGAAGGCGAAGCTGCGGAGGATGTCCCTATGGGAAACCCAGAAGAAGTAACCAAAAACCCTACTGCATTGAAAGGTAAACAAAAACATCTAAATTCAATTTTGCTGTTAGATAAACATTTTATGAGTAATAGAGGTTAAGTGTGCGTCACAGTAAATGTACTAGTACTATTATAACTTGCAGAAGCTCATGAACAAATGGCTACTTTGGATGTCCTAGTTTGTGGTCAATGCCACTCGGCCTTCCACTTTGTTGAGGAGTTCAAAGAGCATAAAGATGCCAGCAATTGCACTGGAAAGTCACCCGTGAGAGATAGTGTAAGTATAAACTTATGTATTTGAATCTGGCTGTTTATAACTATTCTGATGAAGTGTAAGATCATTGTGTCTTCTCCGAGATCAGAAGTCCAGTGACCTGTCCTGACTAGATAGGATGTACGGGGCTCTGAATGATACATCACCATAAATAATATTGTATTTCATGAATGACAGTCAATTTCATCCAACAATTTTTATCTTCAAGTTTCAAGTTTACTTCTTGTACAGCTTTTTACAAGAATTCTCCTATTTATGTGACCTTGAGTGTTTTACAACCATCACTCACTGTGGTTGTTTGGTGATTATCTGAGGCTCTGAACCCGCTAAACCATTTCAACGCGCACTGACATAACTAGCCGTGCCCAGCGGCTTCACCCGTTATTATAAAGTTAAAAAGTAGCCTACGTTCGCACGTGTTAATCCTAGGTATAATCTATGTACATTCCAAATTTCATCCAAATCCGTTCAGACGTTAAAGCGTG
Organism: Lomographa bimaculata; assembly: GCA_948107665.1. Taxonomy (NCBI): domain Eukaryota; kingdom Metazoa; phylum Arthropoda; class Insecta; order Lepidoptera; family Geometridae; genus Lomographa; species Lomographa bimaculata. The sequence continues at coordinate 8,168,639 of OX403597.1, forward strand.
AAGAGGGAACAAACATACTTACACACAAACTTTCGTATTTATAATATTAGTAGAATGCTAGCATTTCAACATGCATTGAAAAAACCTACATAATCCTACTAATATTATAAATCCGAAAGTTTGTGTGTAAGTATGTTTGTTCCCTCTTCACGCTTTAATGGCTAAACGGATTTGGATGAAATTTGGAATGTACATAGATTATACCTAGGATTAACACATAGGCTACTTTTAACCTTAATGCTAGTGAAAAGATATATGTGAAAGTCAAAATGTTGATTAAGTATTAAAATAAAAATGTTCACTCATCCAGATAAAATCTTATAAATTCAATCAAATTTGTAATCCGACTTCCTAGTCATAATATCCTGTCTAAAAACCTTTCAGAATGAAAGTAAGGCCCAAGTGTGGGCATTCCTACTATGGAAATGCTCCTCGGTTCGAGACGGGTCCACAATCAGCACCGACAACAGTTGGAAGCTGTACCAACAGTGGTGCCGGATGGCTGAGGCACAGAGGACAGCATGGATTACTGCTGGGGCCAATGTGCAGTCACTGTCCAAGTTCGCACATGCTAAAGTTGTAAGTCAATTGTCTCCAATGTGCTTAATATCTTATTGTCTAATAACTCTAATACAATAGCATTTTGGTTACTATCTATATGTAGATGATAATGTGAATGAATGAACTAAGACTAATGACTAAATCTTATCTAATGGTAGGCCTTATAACAGTTCACTGTAACTTCAACTACCACCTACACAAAGTAGGTGTCACAGATAGCCCTATATGTAGGGGATGTATGGAGGAAAACGAAACCGTAGTACACGTAATAGTTCAGTATGCTGTCACTGAAGAAATTAGAGCCACCAATGGAATGGTTGAGCAACATTCCACAAAACCTAAAGACACAGAAATCGAATACTACAACTTCACCACTGGAACAGTTTGCCAGCACCCCAAAACCACACTCCGCTATTTTAAGGAGGTGGGGTGGATGGGGTAGTTCCTGGCAGGAAATGCACAATACACCCCAAGCGGGACATCAGTGCAGGCCTTAACACCCCATATTGAATAAGAATAAAGATATATGCTGTCGCGGGCTTTTTTGTAGCACTATTTAAGATAAACATTTCCATTACACATTATATACATGTACTGCATGTTTTTGCAATGCATGCCAGATATGCGTTATATTTTGGACAATTCACACAATATCTTTATAAATAATAGCCTATGTGTTATTCTGATGTATAAACTATATTATTGTAATGTTTAATTAAAATCCATTTAGTAGTTTTTGTTGTCACTCAAATAACATAAGAAAAAGATGTTTTCAGGTCAGGCTATAATTTGATTTTGTTAAAAAACTGCAGCGCTCACTGATCTGTCACCATCAATTTTTTTTGATATTGATACATTTTTAGATGGAATTGAAGACTGATGATCAACTAGTTCCTGTTCAGACACCCATACAGCAAGAATCGAAGCGGCGCGGAAGGCCAAGAAAATTACCAAAAATTGTGAGTTTCCTTAGTCACTTAGATTAAACTAGCCGTGCCCCGCGGCTTCGCCCGCGTTATTTAAGTTAAAAAGTAGCCTATGTATGATTCCGGAACCTGAAATATCTACATTCAAATTTTTATCAAAATTAGTTTATTCGTTACGGAGATATGTGGTAACAAACATTCACAAACACAAACTTTAGCATTTATAATATTAGTTGGAAGTAGGATATATTTTGTCTTATTTTACTGATGTTAAAAAGTCACTCAAAGAGACAAGAATGTGTTAATCTTAGGTATAAGCCATGTACATGCCAAATTTAATCCAAATTTGTTCAGTTGTCACAGCGGTGAAGAGAGATCAAACAATTGTATAAAAGTATATGCACAAACTTTCGGATTTATAATATTAGTATGATTATATACCGTTTTATCTTTTTATGAGTGAATGAATGAATGAGAGAAAAGAAGAGAGTAAAGGGTAATTCTTGTTGTTGTTAAAGCTTTAGCACTTAAAACATAGTGGCTCAAATATTATTTATTGCTTACTAATGCATATTTAAATAAAATGTCTAATTAAGGAAGTCTTACAATCCTTTTGCAGGAGGACGAGACGCACCCCTCGGAAGAAGACAGTGACAACATTGTCAAATCTAACGTTGCCGCTAGTAAAGTACCTACAAGCCAGCAGACTGCAAAGGCAAAGGCATGTTTAAAAATATTTATTTATTGCTTTGATTTGAACTGCCCGATGGGGTATTTGGTTAGATGACTGCTTTATATGCTGCGGTTGTGGAGTTATTCAGCACAAATTTATTACCCAAAAGAAATATGCTTATGGTTGTATTTGTATGAGAACATTTCTCCTGCATCATAATATGAGTATTTACTTAAAAATATAGTGTCGCCTTCAATACTGATAAAAACTGAAAATTATTGGTGGATGTAATATACATGGTAATTTGCTAAAAAGTAGAAACCTCTTAAGATATAATTTAAATCATAAATGTCTTGGTATGACTATTTCACAGTTAAAACAACTTTTTCTAAAAATGAAACCTAGCTAGATCGATTTATTGCTCCCGAAACCCCCTGCATACTAAATTTCATAAGAATTGTTAGAGCCGTTTCCGAGATTCAGATTATATAATATATATACGAGTTTATAAAAGAATTGCTCGTTTAAAGGTATTGGATATACAATACATACATAATTTATCTTCTTAAGTCTAATGTGTCAACTGGCTTTGGCGTGCATATTACGAGGCGCGGCGCGGCGGTGCCGTTTTTGCGGGTTATTGCAGTTTCTTTAACTATTAATAACAGATTGAATGGAATACTCATCTTAATTATTATTATCATTACGAAAAATATAACATTCAGAAGAAAGTGGTAGAACTAAATGAGCTAAGGTTTAGAAGAAGAATCAAGGTCTGAGAGTATTATTACCCTGTATATTCCTAATCTTTAAAAACTCACAATACAGTAAAATGTTCAGCAAAATGCGATAATACCTAAGACTAGTATATATGAATATCATAGTATAATGTAGTATATTAATTATGCATGCTATGACCGTCTGTAATAGGTACCTCCATCCTACATGTAATTTAAAACTGAAACTGATAAGTTATTCAAATGTGATACCATGTAAAGATTGAATAATTCCCTTTTTCAATGAGGTAAAATATATATACGTATAAAAAACATAAACATAATTGCTTTAACACTCACAGTCCCACATTAAATTCGATGACTTGTGTCGTGGATGCCGGTAACATTCAGAAACACAATTTTTCCTTGGGGAGAAAACATGATTTCCCGCCGGGAATCGAACCCGATACCCCTGATTAGAAAGCAAACACTCACCCAACCAAGCCAAAAGGCAGTTCGAATAATAGTATATGTATAATATAATAAATTAGTCCATGTATGTTTATAATATGTCATTATTTATGTAGGTTTTGTAGGTATATTACGTATGTATTTAAATAAGTGATGAGGTACACCATCATCACTGTTTGTAATATTTTTATCATCTCTTTGGTTGTCTGGAAGAAATTGCTTTGAGCTATAAGACCGCCCTTGGGTGCGCAAATAACTGCTCTCTTTGGTGTGCAAATAAATAATGTATCTATCTATAAAGGTTAACATTAATTATGTCAAATCGCAACCTACTTATATTACCTACTTAGTTACCTACTCAACCTATTAAATCTAACCTGATGAAAGATTTCTGTTTCGGGCTTCCAAGATACAGGCCAAGCCGAGTTTGTAGCCCTCGCGAAAATGGTTTCTACATGAACGGCGTAAAAATTACTAAATCAATTTCTTATTATTATTATCATCTATCTTCTATTTATTTCCTATAGGAGCTGAATGAATCGGTCCGCAATGCCCAGGAGAGAGTGCCGCCAGAAGACAGAATCGCGCGTCGAACAGAGCGGTCCGGAGATCCGGGCGAGGCGGGTGAATTTGTCGTCGAGAAAATATTAGCCAAGAGATTCAACCCTCGCCGGAAACAGTACGAGTACCTGCTCAAATGGGAGGGGTATCCGCAGTGAGTATTTTTAACCGACTTTACAAAAAGGAGGTTCTCAATTCGACTGTAATTTCTTTTTTAATTTGTGTGTTAACCTCATAACTTCTTTTTGGGTGAACCCATTTTGAAATTTTTTGCGTGGTGCTTCCAATGGACCACATTTGATTAAAATTTTATCAAGATCTGACAAGTAGTTTTAAGTTATCTTCAATAATGCGTATTTCATTCGTTAAATCTGATTATGGGTACTGCAGATAAAGCTGTGAAGTCGTGGTTTTTAAGCTTTACTTGCTTTACGTCACAGATTTTTTTTGTGTACAATTTAGAATATGGCATACAGCTATGGGGTGTTGCATCAAATTCAAACATTAACAAAGTGGAATGGCATAACATTGAAATTAATCTCAAATGCCTCTATGACCAATGCTGAACTCCTTCAGCAATAATAAGAATACAAATGGAAAGAGAATGGACTGATAAAACAGAGTTCCACATATCTTCTACAACTTATAATTAACTTATGTCTTAAGTACATCTGATCTGATAGACACCTGATGAAGACCAAGCAGGTTATGATCATAATTTAGATGATACTTTTAGAGCAGATCTTCTTAAACTTTAAACTCTATGTAAAGGATTTCTTCAGGTTCATATAGATCTGCCCGTTGGCAAGTTGGGGTTCGATTCCCAGCGCAACCACAAGTTTTCTCCCCAAAGAAAAGTTTTGTTTCCGGTTGTGATTGTGAGTGTGATGTGAATGTTTCCGACACCCACGCTTCAAGTCATCGAACTTAACTGTTGCTGTGAGTGTGTGTTTTTATCACAACAGTGAGCAGAATACTTGGGAGCCTGTGGAAAACATGGAGACTTGCAAGCATTTGCTAGAAGCGTTTGAGAAGCAGTTAGCGCGACAAAAAGAGCTGAAAGCGCTGCGGGCGCAGCAACAACAGCAGCAGCAACAACAACTACAACAGCATCCTGTACAGGTAATAACATGCTTTCACACTTGCAGCCCTGCATTAATGTATGTAGATGTAGATAGCTTCAAAAGGGTCAACATTTTAATAGCAATTAAAGTTTAATCTTTACATATATAATTCTTCTGTATGTGTCTTGAACTCCTAAACGATTTTGATGTAATTTTTTGTGTGTTCAGTTTGACAGGACCAATTTTGATGAAATCTTTTGTGTGTGTTCAGTTAGATTCAAGAATGGTTTAGATCCAAGTATAATATATATTAATTCACGAAAAAAAAATTCCATTTTTAGGTCACACAAAAAATCTGTCCGGCCGTCTTTGATTAATAACATAATAAACATATAGTTGAATTGAGAGCTGCAGTCCTCCTTTTTTAAGTTGGTTAAAAAAATTAAAGTGTGTCTTAAATGTTTATCTAAGTAGTAATATTCATTTTACCTACAGGTTAAACAGATCAACACACCTACTCCTCAAGTTGTGAAACAAGTCGTCAAAAAAGCTGAAACTCCTGTTATGACGTCATCTGGGTAAGATACATAACTCTGAACTCGTATATAAGTAATGCCTAGACAATGATTAGACAACATTCTTAAATAATTGTTCAGATCAGACCCCAATTACCTATATCTGTTGAGCAAAAGCAAAAATAAACCTTAATTCCTGGTAGTTTTGTCTTTTTAGAATTAAAACCTTTCGCAACAGAGATAGACATTAAGAGGAGTGTACTCTGTTTGATACTTAGCGAGAGTTATCCTACTTGTGCATTGTAAATTAGGCCTAATAAAATCATCGAAGTTGTTTGTAAAGGAATATTTTAATTTGTTCGACAGGCGTCTTCAGCGCACCAGTAAAGCGCGCGCTCTCGACCAGGTGAAGGCATGGTGCGGCGCTGACGATTCCGAGCCACTGCCCAAGAAGATGAAGAGGGAAGCCTCCAGCGATGATGACGACTACTCCGACGGTGACACCAAGTGTAAGTAGTGTAGAATCATTATAAATGTGAATGTCCTTCCACCAAATAAACCATTTTAAACGTGAACGGCCTTCCACCAAATTTGTCAAACGATTGAGTGTCAAATGTATGACACCTTTTGTAGAGGGGTGTGCATATTTAGAATGGTTCTACTCTACCTTCTATGTGGAGTAGTGGAGCCGATTTGTGTGACAAATGGTGACAAAAATATTTGGGTGTCAAAGTCAAGGATGTATTGTGGTTTAGAACAAATATTTTTTCTAAACTAAAAACCGACTTCAAGCTCCTCTACGATATCGACCACCTTTCGTGTTCTGCTACAGAGATTATTAAGTCATCCAAATACAATGAATACAATACAATACAAAATTCTTTATTTTACACCAAAAAACAAAAAGATACAAACTTATAACTACGAAATTAACATTAAAGGCAGTACAATGAGCGGTCTTATCGCTTTCAGCGATTTCTCTCCGACAACCTTTTGATGGACAGAAATTGTAATTGTAAACACCACTGAAGAGACACAGGCAAGCAAAACATGCAATTTTGTATAAAAACTACAGAACCGATTTAGAAAGAAAATTATAGTACCTAATACCTAATCTAAAATTATATCCTTAAAATTTTTTATAATGACGGTAAAATACACACAGAATTGAGAACTTCCTCCATTTTGGAAGTCGGTTTAAAAGAGCATTTTTACATTTTACACGAATTTCCAATTCTTAAGCTCGGAGTTTGAGCGGGGGTATATAGAATAGCATACATTGTCCGCATTCTTGTCTGTTGTCACTCAAGATTTTGTACCTGTTGTGTAATTGTTTGTGATGTTAATGTTTCCGGCACCCATGAAACTAGGGCTAACTGAGTGTAGGGCTGTGAGTGTAAATGTATGTTTGTTTGGTGATAGATTTTCAGAATCTGATCATTAGTTTCAGATTGCTTCCTAAGAATATACCTAAGAATATATATATATATAAAAAGGTTAACTTTTTCTAATAAAGTAAATCACTTAAACGTTTCTAGTTAATAATTTCGCTATACCTGCAAACATACAATACGTAGTAAAAACAGTTACAGTCGAGAAGAAAGTTGTGAACGGGCAGTCATCACCGAAGACGGCCCTCGACCCTGAGCTGGTGAAAACCCTCGGTCTTAGCGGGAAGGGCATGCCAAACATCAAGGGTGTCATCAAAGTCGATCCCAAACACATGCCCAATCTCAGCACAGGTATGTGCCTAAGCCTGTCATACACATGTCTGTAGCTCGCACAAAGCATGCTGATGGAGTGCGAGCTCCTAGCATTTGTAGCTTGGCTTGCTAGTAGCTCGTTTGTTAGCTAATACTTAGCATGCTAGGAGATGAGGCAACGGTTCGCAACTATATTGTTGTGCCAAATTTTTATATATTTTTATATATATTCTTAAGTAACTTTTCGTTGCGTACGGTCCACATTCCTATTTCAACGTATTTTAGAATGCTGCACCTACCTGCGCATCAATTTGCACAATAACGACATCTCGTGTTATCTCTTAACAACTTAAGCTTGTAGGCTATAACAAAAGCACAAAGTTGATTCACAGCAAATTGTAATACATTGTAGTAAAGGTAGAAAGTAGTAATACAGGGATATTTGACTTGCGCTGCTTTCAAAAGCTATACATAGTAGCATCTATAAAATCACAGAAATGATTCTGACAGTGAGACAACTAAAATTAATCTTATAATATATTATAGTCATTTGATCATCCCATCGATATTGACCAAATGACGTGAGTGATAGCCGTATTTTAATAATATTATAATGTCAAATTGTCACGAAAACATTAGTAGTAAAAAAAAATATCTAATTATCTGCCTGCCCTCGACCCACTGCTTTTTGTATGTCATACAGCTAGTTTTCATCACTATCACCTTTCACTACATGTGGAGTCGGCACAACTTGTTTTTTTTTTTCTTTTACTTCCTTTCTATTTCATCGTATTGTCTCCACACTTCCTATTCTTATATTATCTTTTACACAATCCATCGCTTTTTTTTACCAAACACTATACTCGTTACATAAGTATAACCTTCATTCCTCCTAAACAGCTTGTTATACATCTTTTCTTTATCTTTATTTATGTCAGCATTTCCAGGCGACTTCAAACTGCATCGGGTGTATTTCACATTTTGTCCATTTTTAAACATTCAAATGTTTGTTGCATGAGGTGTTCTCTTATTCATCCCTTTAGCAGCTCAACACATATCTACACATGACGCCACGGCTTATGATCGACTTGTACAATGCCTCTAACTTTTAGAAGCATTTTAGGATCCAGTAATAAATAATCTATCGTCATATGATTTGGTTTCCTAGTTTTACCCATTTTGCCGCAGATTGTCGCGCCGCGAAAAAAATTACTTAATGCTTATTAGGCCAATATTCTAGCATACGAGTAGCTAGCTCTGTATTTCCTATGTAAACAAGCACAATTATTATATAGACAATCCATCGCATAAACGTTGTTTGCTGCCTGTAATTTAAAGTATGATTTCGGTAATGTAACTATACCAAATAATCTTTCGCCATTGCATTTGTGCTAATGCTGAAAATCCCGTTTTCATTGGTCCAGGTGTGTACATAATGTCGAAGAGTTCTGGTATCATGAAGATCGACTCACCTGGCAAATTGGGACCGGGGCTGGCCAACATTGACCAAGACGTTATAAGGAAACAAATACTTGCCGCTAAACAGGTAAGAATTAGTTTACGGGTAGTATACTTATATAAATATGGTGTTAGTTTATGTATTCTATATTATTATATTTATACAAAACACCGTCGTCCAATTTCATTGCTTTACTCCTCTCTATCCAAAGGTTGTCTGGAAGAGATCGCTCTTATCAATAAGACCGCCTTTTGTTACACTTATTTTCTAGATTATTATTCCTTGTTATGTATTTGTTAAGGTGATCAATAAAGAGTTTATCTATCTATAGTTAACCTGATAAGACAAAAAATCTTAGGCTCTTGCCAAATAAGTTAGCAATCGTTATGGTACTAACCGGCTGTTAATCGCGTTATTCTAATGTCGAAATACTCCGACCAGTTTCGAGCGCATACGACGCTCTTCATCTGGGAGTCAACAACTTTGTTGACTAACTTTGTTGACGAAACTGGTCGGAGTATTTCGACATTAGAATAACGCGATTAACAGCCGGTTAGTACCATAACAATGAATAACAATCGCGATAGTTTTCATAATAAAAGTTAGCAATCCATAGGTTTTGTCTGTTGATTTGGATCAACCAGAAGGAGGTCTGACAACAAACATGCAAGATACGTTTAAAAAACCCTGTGGAATGTTATGCACTTTATTTATAGAATAATACTCAATGTGTTATTTTGCAGAAAAAACAAGAGGAAGCCAAGAAATCACCAATGAGATCGTTGGCGTCACAGGTCAGTTACGAACTGTCTTTTCTAGCATCAATGAATATCTTCTACACTGAGCTGGAATTTTATAATTTACCCACTCGTCTGTCAAATAATGAATTACATACACCCTTCGATCTACCAATGCAATGATTTCAAGTCCATGCTCATAAGTGTCAACGAAACAGACAACAAAAAGAAATATATAAGCGACAGTGACAAAGGCAGACTCGCATCGCAAAAACTACGTTGTAAATAATGGAACCGCCCGTCAGTCGAAACTGCGTACGTTGAAAAATTACTGCAAGCAAATGTAAGCTGATGTCTAGTTCCATAACTACATAATAAGAAAATAATAATGGAAATAAAAAAAAACTTAGTTAATTAATTCGTTTTACCATCTAACAACAAGACAAACTGTTCAACGTCATCCATAAATGGTTGACATACCTCCAGTTCGCTCGAAGCGTTTCGCTTCTGCGTTTATCATCCGTAATGCAAAGTAGTCGAACTCATTGCCCTCGAATTTGTTCCCCGAACGGTACAATCTGGGAGTCTTCAACTCGAGAGTGAATAGCTTCTAGGCAAGCATGCTACATCTTCGGCTGCATCATCACTTTCCATCAGGTTGTGGTCAAATGTCAAGCATTATCAGGCTTAAAAAATAAATTGATAATTAATATATAATACAAACACAAGAAATGATCTATACATAGGTTAGACATAAATTAAATTGTTTTAATTTGTTTATAATCACACTAGCCGTGCCCCGCGTCTTCGTCCGCTATTATAAAGTTAAAATGTAGCCTATGTGTAAATCCTAGGTATAAGCTATGTACATTCCAAATTTAATCCGTCCAGCCGTTAAAGCGTGAAGAGGGAACAATCATACTTACACACTTACACAAAGTTTCGGATTTATAATATTAGTAGGATAGGTGATGTCTAAACTATAAACAATATTTCATCAGGTAAAGAAAACATACGGCTCGTCGGGCCAACAAGTGACGGAGAAGACCATCATTACACCCTCGGGACAGAAGATCATCCAGCGCACGATACAACGGCCGGTAGGACAGAGCCCGGACGTAAAGTCTCCTGTTAACATACTACATAACAAAAAACAAATGCTGCAGGTGAGCCGTTTGATGCTTGCCTGTTGTTTACTTTGTTTAAGTTTACTGCATGTTTCTTGGAGCTTTTCTTGAACCTCAGTTATTTTCACATAAGCACATCACGATTTATAAGCATGAACATTGTACAGTTGTACATTAATAACGTAGTGGGTCATCATCATCTATACTACACTTCCATCGGTCATACATGGATGTTTTACACACAGTGTCATAAAGATAATTTATATATTATTTTTGCAAGTTGGGTGCAAAAGCATCCTTTATAGATAAATTAATTATCATTATTCCACTAAAATATAAACCGGAAAAACAACAATGCATAAAACCGGGCCGGAAGTGGGAATGTATGCTTCTTTACTTAGGTTTTAGTTGAATTTTAATGAAACATGTACCTTGGCTGTAACAATCTATCACACCCCCAATTATAATTGAACAAGTGAGTGTAGTTTGTGCATATTTTACCAGCAATGACCGGTAAAATTATTTAAATATTACATTTCATATCAAAATAGATATTTGAAAATGCAATTACGCTCAGGCAATTAAACGCAGCATGTTGACGTTCTTTCTGTGACGTCCACGATTCAAACATGGCCGCCGTAAAGTAAAGTTGACTAATCATAGATATCGAAAACTTAGAAACTAACGTCACAAACCAATCTAGCCAATAGTGTGAGTTTTGCTATTTGGAATTTCCCATACATTTTATACCTTTTATAAATTATTTTTCAAAATTTAAAGCGCCTTTTATTAAGAAAAAAATTTTATATGTGTAATTCTATAGCTATAAAATGAATAAAACAATACTTACCATATTTACATACAGTGAAATTACAGGGCATAAAGAGATTTAAAATCTAATATCTCAGGGTGACAAGCTCAGTGCTTTGCAACGCTGGACTTTCAATCGAAATTATAAAAGCTGAGTGGCACTGCACTGTAATGGGCAACCGTGTCGCTTACCATCAGGCGAGCGACTTGGTCGTCTAGTCTCTCGATAAAAACAAATATTGTAGTGTAATAGATAAGTTACAGTCCTGGGTCAAATATCTAGTATTGTATATCGTCAGGGCGACAGTTTGCTGCGTCGCGGCGGAGCGACTCGCGGCCGCGGTCGCGGCGGACACGCGGTGGCGACGGCCGCCGGGAACATCGTGCGCCTCAGGGACAACAAGATACCCATCGTGTTCGACTTCGAGGTATGGATATACTATGATCAGTTAAGTAGCAAAATCAACATTTTGAAAATACCCCTGACGATCTGTAAAACGGATGCACCGATTTTCACGTAAGAAAAGTTAAAGAACACCGAGGGTGTTCTTTAACTCACCTTTTAAACAAAAACTAAATCGAATCAGTCCAGCCGCTTGGGTGCTAGGATTCCACAGATAGACACACAGATACACACTACAATCTTATAACATAGCCCATTTTTCGTCGGGAGTTGAAAATCACTTGATAGCGCACGAGGCTAATATGCCTCCGTAACAAAAATTCACCAGTGGGAAGGAGGCCGAGGTATGTATGCTTGTGATTGACATCAAAAGTTGTCAACAAGTAATCATAACTACTAAATTGATGGTTCAAAAGGCATGTTTTCGTGAGGCGAATAATAATAGTAGTTAACTAGCTATTTACTCTGTGACTCCGATGTCTTACGAGGCAGGTACAAGTTTGGCGGACCCAATGTTATACTACGCGGAAAAGAGATAAGAGGACGCGATAGAAAGAGATGAATATACATTTTAGACAGACTGTACGAGCTGAATTGCACTAGATTGCATCGAAACAAGTCGCTATTCAAATGTCATGCATATTCAGCATTAAGCTATACATACCCCACTACATAAAGGAGTCGGAGCGGCTGGACTAACTTCTAACACACATATTAAGCGGGACGTCAAAGCAGACTCTCGCTTTCAGTTACGATAAGAATGTATCTATACGTGCACAGGAGGACGCGCAGTCGTCGGACACGTCGGACGGCGTGGAGGACCCGTTCCCGGCGCAGCTGGGCCCCATCCCGCCGGCCAGCCCGGAGCGGCCGCTGACGCTGGACCCGGAGTCGGGGCGGCGCCTGGCGCGCGCCGAGGGCGAGCCCACGCCGCCGCCCACGCCCTCGCCGCCGCCCACGCCGCCGCCGCCGCTCACGCCCGAGCACACGCACCCGCCTATGCTCATGAAGGTATCCTCACAATACAATAATTGTTAACGACTTCACAAAAAAAAAAAGGAAAAGGAGGACGTTCTCATTAGAGGACTGTATTTTTTTATGTGCGTTAACCTCATAACTTCTTTCTGAGTGAACCGATTTTGTTTTTTTTTTAGTTTGGGATGTGGTGCTTCCCATGTGGTCCCATTTAAATTTGATTAAGATCTGACCGGTAGATTTTGAGTTATACTCAATAATGCATATTTCGTTCTTGGGTTCCTAAGATAAAATGAAGTCAGTTTTTTTAGTTTTTACTTCGGTTAACCGGGTTAAAAAAAGGAGGAGATTCTCAATTCGACAGTATGTTTTTTATGTATGTGTGTAAAGTGATCATTCCGCCGATTATTAATCGGTTTTGATGATAATTTTTTGATTGGTAGATCATACTTCAGAGGTGGTCTCATATAAATTTATAAATGTAAACACAGTTATATAATAACGGAAGAGAATAGTTGCCCAAAACACATGGTATCCTAGTGGGGTACTAGAGAGCTTGTTTTGTTCAACAAGATACACATATAATAAATTAACTAGGATGGTTATGGTTTTTTTATGATTGATAGGCAAGCATTTGACCACTATCTCTCCTGATGGGAACCAATGATGCGGCCGAAGATGTAGAATGCGTGCCTAGAAGATACCTATTCACTCTTGACTCTACTCTTTTCTCTTGATTTTCGTAAAGTAACGCCTAATTCAATTAATTTTCTTTACTTGGTCAGTAATAAAACACATTCATATTGTAAGATTCTATTTTTATTTGTTACATTACTGACCAACTTGGATTTAATATTTTTTTTAAGATGGCTTGCATATAAATCTGCAACCTTCCGAATTGCAGGCGATTTAAAGCTGTCATTTCTAAGTGACTCAAAATAATTTAGAATTATTTTGTTGCGACAGGTGGAGATGTCACCAGGAGGAACAACAGGAATGCTGGTGCAAGGTGATGGGGCACAACCATCACTTCCCATGCTCACAGATGAGGATGGAGTAAGTATCAGGGACCGGGGCGAGGGACTGCTCACGGGGGGGTTTTTAGTGGGTTTGAGCCCCACATACCCCTTTCCTTCACCCCTGGGAAGGAAGGGAAGTGCAAGGCATTTCCCCCTCCCCTCCCCCCAAAAAAAGAAGTATCAGGGTAGATAAAAGACACAATTTTATTCCTACAACATAACTTATATATATGTACAACAACTCAGTGCTCAGAATCGGTCCTCAGCTCAGTCCTAACCCGCACTCACACACAATATTTTTTTTTTTTATAAAATACTTTTATTGATTAAAAATTGTTTACAATTTTGCATATTTCAACCTTATATTCCTATAGATATTATAAATGCGGAAGTAACTCTATCTGTATTTTACGATTTCACAACTACTGAACCGATTTTTATTAAATTTGGTTCAGAGATAAAGTAGCTTGGGAAAGTTCATAGGCTACTTTTATTCCGGAATTCCCGCGGGTCTGCGGGATCTACCTCCGTTGATTACTTTTCGAGAACATTCGACATTAAAACGTTTTTGTAACATTATATCTTTTTACAGACTGAGGTGAAAGTAGAGGGTGCTACCGTGAAACAGTTATTAGAAGAGGGCGTAGACGATGGGGAAGAGGTTGGTCTACAGTTGCACGCTGGACATCCACCCATCATGATCCGGGGAGAGGATGGAGTGCTATACCAGGTTAGTTACATGTTTATAAATTGGGGCTTTGAAACTATGTCCTTGAAGTCACAAAAAGGACATTGTCCACTTTTATGGGCATTAGGGCATGGCGTGAACAGTGAATTTCAGAAACTGTCAAACAGAGTTTTTTTTTTAATATGATGTTTTGTTTGCAGGTTGCCGGTGAGAATGAAGACGGACAGACGTTGTTAGTGGCCGCAGAAGGAGTGGAGGGAACTGTAGAGGGAGAGGAAGCGGGCGCTGATGGCGACGGTGACGTCATGTATGTCACGCGGGAGGACGGACAGGTGAGACTACCAAACACACATACACACAACAACAACAATATCTTCCGTCCTTCATTCAGCAGGCATGAAGATTTATATCTTGCGCTCTACAAGTCTTTGTTTTTTTCTGCCCCATTACAGCTGGTACTTTCATGTAAATGGTTTTTTTTTGGGAGTTTTGCCAAAACGAAAAAATGGAGTTGTTGATTTTATATACTTTTCAAAAACCTGTGTTTCTTCGAGTGGTAATGTGAAATGATGGTGGAGTATTAACCGTTAATACTTAGTAAATGTGCATAAGAGTAGGCAAATCATACAAAGTTGAAAAACGTGATTTTCGCATTCGCTCCAAAACTCCAGTTGAAGTAATGCTTCTACCACTTTACCAGTGCACGAATTGACTTTGACTGGCCCTCGACTCTTTTACTTATAACTAGGACTTTGAATGTGAAATACACACTTGAAATAAATTATTACTCGACTTGGGTGTCATACTAAATATCGACAGTTCATTACTTCGACAAGTTACTTACTTCGAAAAAATCGACAAACCCTGCTTCGACGTGCACTTGTTCGGCAGATCATTATATCGTTAGAAACATACCTTCGACATAATTCTGCTCTGAAATCCAATGAAACTAGAGAAGAATGATGTCGAAGGTATGTTTCTGTCGAAATAATTATCTGCCGAACAAGTGCACGTCGAAGTAGTGGTCATTCTAAAGCGTGCGTTGTCGAAGTAGGTTTTGTCGGACTATTCCTTGTCGAATATAACAGTTTCCCTTTGTGTAGGGGATGTATGGAGCCCTTTGTGTAGGGGATGTATGGAGGAAAACGAAACCGTAGAACACGTAGTAGCTCAGTGTGCTGTCACTGAAGAAATTAGAGTCAACACTGGAATGCTAGAGCTACAATCCACAAAACATAAAGACTCGCCTAAAGACTCACAGAATACAAATACAACTACATCACCACTGGAACAGTTATGCCAGCACCCAAAAACCACACTCCGTTATTTTAAGGAGCTGGGGTGGATGGGGTAGTTCCTGGCAGGGGGAAATGCGCAATACACCCCAAGCGGGACGTCAGTGCAGGTCTTAACGCCCCCATATTGAATAAGAATAAGATCTGTCGAAGCAATGACTTGTCGAAATATATTTTTTCGAAGTAAGCAAGATTGCAAAGCCAAAATTAAAAAAATAAATACATTAATGTATATGTCGTGTGACAGGACGTGCTGGCGATCGACCCGTCGCAGCTGGCGGCGCTGATGCCGGGCGGCGGCGGCGCGGCGCCTCCGCTGCAACAGGTGGCCGTGCAGGTGGAGGGCGAGCCCGGCGAGGACGCCACGCAAGTCATCGCGCAGCTGTTGCAGGCCGACCTACCCTCGCCCGGTATCTACACATTCTTTTTTAACGACTTCTCAAAATAGGAGCAAGTTCTCAATTAGACTGTATTTTTAGGGTTCCGTACCCAAAGGGTAACAACGGGACCCTATTACTGAGACTTCGCTGTCCGTCCGTCCGCCCGTCCGTCTGTCTGTCACCAGGCTGTATCTCAAGAAAGGTGATAGCTAGACAGTTGAAAATTTCACAGATGATGTATTTCTATTGCCGCTATAACAACAAATACTAAAAATAAAATAAATAATTAAGCGGGGCTCCCATACAATAAACTTGATTTTTTATAGATAATAAAATAACGTACGGAACCCTTCGTGTGCGAGTCCGACTCGCACTTGGCCGGTTTTTTTTATGTTTGTTACCTCGTAACTTCTTTCTGGGTGAACCGATTTTGTTGATTTTTATATGAAAGGTGGTGCTTCCCATTTGGTGCCTTTAAAATTTTATCAAGATCTGACCAGTAGTTTTTGAGTTATCCTCAATAATGCTTATTTCATTTATTGAATCTGGTCATGGGTTACGATAGTAGGGGAGCCCAAGCGGGGATTTCGGGATTTACTCAAGCGCGGCAGATTAATATACAGGGGAATACCTTGTACCCGGTTAAGTACCTCCACCAAATATGAGCACCATATATATGGTCGCACGTCAAGGATAAAGGATCAGATAAGTAAAAAAAAATTGATCATCAGAAAATCTCGAGCGCGTCAGATTAAGGTAGGGTGAGTTAATTACATGCTAAAAAGTGTATATTCCACTAATCTGACAATTTGAGAGTGACGTAAAGAAAGGGGAGGGCTAAAAAGTTGTAAAAAAAAACGTCATCTCGACATTCTCGAGCGTGGCTAATTTTTTTTTTATTTTGTAGGAAATAATTCAAGGTTAACGAAAAATATATAATCTGACCATTTCAACAAGCCGAAGTACCAAAAATTTGTCGATAAAGTTTAATGCGTGCAGCTGCATGATACCTATATTCCCCTCTCCGCGTTTCTATTCTCCTCTCCCTCTTTCTCTATATATTACTCTCTTACTCCGTCCCTACTCTGGTTTCGGTTGCCATGACGCCATCACAGCTGATGACACAAGGTTTTAAAAAATATATTTTTTTTGTCAGTTTAGGCGAATCCCTCTAGGTAATGGTCAGATTATGAGACAGCATGTCTAGGACATAAAGATGAACCATATATATCTTAATCTGACGCGCTTGAGTATTTCAAAATGGCGAATTTTTTTTACACATTGTAATAATGGCCACGAGTTTGCGTCACATCAAAATCGTCAGATTATTGAATTAGAGCTTTTTTTAGGTACAGTTAACACCCCATTAGAAAATCTGACGCGCTCGACAAAATTTTTTTTTTTTCATTTTCAACCCTTAAGTACGACCACCCCCATCATGAAAACGATCAGATTAACATATGTACATTATTAAAAATACGTAGGACATTGATGCTATCAATATCTGACGCGCTCGAGTATGCCCATGCAACAGTATTTTTTTACATTTTTGAAAATTTATAGCCGCTCCCCCCACCGATGAAAAGGTATACATATATAACATTTTTTTCTTCTTATCATCTAAGCTTTCCAACCCAATAGGTCTCTATGACGCTCGAGTAAATCCCCATTTAGCATCGTGGGCTCCCCTACTACGAAGAAAAAGCGGGGAAGTCAGTTTTTTTATTAGCTTTGCTTGCATTTAAATTATTTTATTCCTAACTAAGCCAGTGTTTGACCACAATCTTACTTAATGGAAAGAGACGATGTGGTCGTAGATCGAGCATGCTTGCTCAGGAAATACCTATTCACTCTCCTCTTGAACAACCCCATTTTTTTTTGAAGCCACTCTATGTTCCATGACTTTGTCGTGGGAGTCGAAAACATTAACATCACACACACAATTAGAACCAGAATCACAAATTCCTTGGGGAGAAAACTTGTGTTCCCGCTGGAAAAAGAACCCAGTTCAAATATTATACTTTTCAGGCAATACAATAGACTGCAGAGTGTCATTCTTTTGCAGGTTCTTTTAATGTAGCGAAAGGCTTCGGCAAATGATAGGTATTTTATCCATTAGAGGATGTTGCATTACACATTCAAGTTTATTCATCACCTGGATCATACGAAGTTCATTGTGCATCGATTGGAGCCCTATGTTATACTTTTTTTATAATGTCTACCATTTGCCGGATTGGCCCATATTGCCATTCAACACCCCACTATTTGATCCATGCGTAATGAATCATTCTGTATAGATCGAGCGAAAGCAAAGTATATACATACTACCCGATAATGTTGCTTAGAAGGGTAACGCTCACCCAAATAAGTCAATGAGCAGTTTAATAACTATATTATTATGTTGCAGGCGGCACGAGGCGGGTAGTGCTACTATTACCTGACGGCAGTTTAACGATGACGGAGCTGGATAAGGAACAATATGAATCTATCACTGAAGCCGGGAAGGCGCAGGAGGAGTGAACCAAAGGTGGAACCTCTTGGAATTATTGACTGATTTGATTGTATCAAAATATGAACTATAGTTATAAAGCTCTACAATGTCGAGCGATTAAAATAATTCGAATCTATATATAAATAAAATGATATAGTGAAGATAAACTACGATAGTTGATAATTGACATTCATCTTCTCTGAGCTCTAAGCTCAGCTACAATTTATTTTCTACTAAGTTTCGCGCAATTTATTTAGCTACTAGACAAGCGACTAAATAATGGACTGTTTCAAATAAAATGAAACCGTGTAATCCTTTACTTCGCGTCTAAATAAAACTGACCATATTGATCACTCGACTAAATAAAACTGACTTTATTGATCAAGCAACTGTATAATTGAGTGTTTTATCTCTTACCATCAGATGAGATCGTGGTCAAGCGCTAACCTATTACAGTAATAAACTTAAGTCAATGGTCTGATGTCTTTGCCAGTGAATGCGCAATTTTTCTTTTAATATGCCAGAACTCGAACATTACTATGTTATTGAAAATTGGTACAACATACTCGTATTATAGTCAGCGGCGCGACATCGCAACAAATTTGACTTTGCAACTCGTATACATCGTCGATATCTGATATAATAATTACAAAGAGATACCTGAACTTAGGGGGCGTCCATTAATTACGTGACGCGTTAAGGGGGAGGGGGTCGCTCAATATCACCCAATCTCACGTGAGTGGGGGGTGTCTCAAATAAATATCACGTTTTTTTTTTGCAATAAACAGTTTAAAATTGCTGGAAAACTGGGTTAAATTAAGTAAAAAAAAACTACTGAAGTATGGCTACATCATAGATTAACTTATTTTCATTAAATAAACGCATTTTGAAAATTCTCGCCAAGGGGGGAGAGGGGGTCGAAAAATCGCCAAAATCACCTTACGTAATTAATGGATGACCTCATCAATATTTTAGTTTTTCTTGGGTTATTTCGACAATCATATCGTCGATAACATATTTGGATTGTGCTTTTACGGGAGCACATAATTATGACCTATCTACCTCTTATTAAATACATCATTGTCATCTATAGTATCATGTTATCTCTATATCATGCTGCCTTACCGTAGCCGCTGATTACAATACTAGCACTCATAGGTAATCTATAGCTTCGAAAATGTCTTCTTTCTAATATATACACAACAATAGTTTAGATTTCTGTTTTATTAATAGACTAAATGATTTATTAATAATATCCACAAATGAATGCTGGAATGATTGTGTCCTTGCTGTAAATATCACTGAGTTGGATGAAGAGAATATTATATCATTGTACATGAAGTACAGAGAGGTAGTAATAATTATAGAAAATAGGTTATTCATTATAAATATTAATTTGGTAAATAGCTCATTTAGCAAATAATGACACTTAACGCGATATAATCTCGTATCCAATGGCAAAGCAAAACTTAACGCGATCTTATTTAGTAGAAAAATAGTAATTTCAATGTATTAAATTACTTGTACTATAATGTGTAAATTAAGTGTAGTGGTAAACGTGTCATACAGTGTAGCAGGCAGTCATCACTCACTTTCACTCACTTATACATACATATTTTGCGTGGACTTTCAAAACATGTTGTGATTGCTTTATAAGTTAATTTCTTGCTTTGTCACACAATAGAAATATAACTAAATTATCATTATCATATCATACAAACCTTAAAGTGACTTTCTCGTATGTCTGTGTCTCTAATTGCTACCATTTCACAACTAAACAGTTTTATAGCTCTCGAGTAGAATAATCTGTCGCCATGCACTAAACAGTGTTCTGGCAGCTGAGACATCTCCTTCACAGCTTAAATAATAGTTACTTAGACTTCTAAATCTAGTACCCTGACCGCGGAAATTTCCTTCGGTACTAGTAATTTTCCTTTATTCATAAAAAGATAAAACGTTTGATAAATCTTCATAGTTTAAATATGGTTTTACTTTCATGTTTGACATATCACATAAGTTAAAATATGTATTTTAACTCCTTTTGGTTCGTCAACATGAATTCCACTTTGTTAATATCTAGTCCTATTCAATCTCCCAACTCCCCAGTCACAGTCAAAGTAGTAGAAAGTATAGTACTCCTAATGTAATTACGGAGTTAAAACGATAATCATTTGTGATTTGCTTACACTCATGCACGGTCTCGAACTATTAACTATTATTCGCCATTATTACACATACCACTTGAAGAATCACAACAATACAAAATCGATAACGCCCTTTTCTCACTTTAGAAATATCCCCCTAAAAGATTTATCAAGCATTTAATTTTCAAACAGCTTTGAACATTTTTTTTATGAATAAAGTAGAAATACAACGAGTAGTTAGGTATAAATAGTTAATATTAAGGTACATTTTATTGATTTGATCCTAATGTGGTAAATTGTTTTTCTTATTTGACCTTTGAACAGATTTCCTATCTACATTCGGTACAGTGCTTGTTGTTGTACATAAAGCTTTATATTTAATTTCAAGAAATGTTTTCATTAACTTTTAAGATTATGTAGTTTTAGTTTCTAGTATATTATTTTGATTGTGTACTATATCTTATAAGCTTATTTTTGAATATTTTAAAAATAAACATTTTAATAACATTATTTGCCTTTTTATTTTCGTTATGTGGAATAGTGGTTGCAAACAGCTAGATCCTTTCCTATAGGTTTTACATTAATTACTATTAATTATCTATTTATTACTCGGTGTTTACTGACCTAGGGCCTAGGCCGGCTAAGGCTGAGTAAGTCATTGCCAATGATAATATTGTTTAGATTAGAATATTATTTTCATTTTGTCTAATAAAGTAAAACTTGAGCTTATAATAACCTTTTTTTTCTTTAAAATAATTGTTTGATATCTGAATTTTTTGCTTAAGTACCCTGGGTCAAAATGGTTTAAAACAGTCCTTTCGGGCCCTTGACACCACTGGCTCGCACCACTGGTGGTGCAAAAGGTATTTTTTAATACCCATTACACTACCAAAGAGCTGGGACACCACCGTCACGGTATTATCTATTTGAACTGTATGAATCATTGCTAACCCAAAAACAGTGTTGGGCTACCAAATTGTTATTTACAATATAATTTTTTTTTTCTACTCTGAGCTCTTTTGAGAAAGTTGGAACTCGGGTTTAATCAAAATGATTGGTCGAAAACGCCCCAACATACTACAGTTATTGAATGCATTAAAAAGAGATGCTGAACAAAAGCGAAGGCAACCGAAAAAAATACGTAAGGAAGATCAAATAGCAAGTGATAGGATTATACAAGAAACGCAATTGGAATTATTAAACAATGACATAAGCGTAGGTCATTAGAAATTGTTAATTTTTTTTTTAAGCAGTGTGATATCTTTACACTCAGTTTTATGTCAAGGGGATTCTGGTGAACCGATGAGTTCACTGGGATCCCCTGGGGGATCAGGTTAGGGGATCCTGGTGGCCGAACCGTTTATAACAAGGTAAGATAAAATAAAAATATTTTTAGCCAAAAGCGTAAGGGGGTAGTTGGCTATGGTAAAAAATGGTGCTCGGATTGACGTACATATATCTCGCCTCTTAAAATAAACGTTAAACGCATTATGTGAAGTAGTTCATGCACATATCGTATGTATTGTCGAAGAAATGGGGTGACTATTATTTGATTGGGAATATATATATATTGTGTGAATTGCATTAAATTGATTTACTAATTATAAATGCATCAAGTAGGGTAGTTTATGTCTAGTTATCATGGAATAAAAGTAGAGGCTGCTAGCGGTAAGTACATTTTTTAAATTATATAGTACATTTTCTTTATTATGTATGTTTGTATATATTAGTATTTTTGACACTTTTTTCTTTGACTTTTTTTTTTCCTTAGTTTTGGCTTCGCAATCTTGTGCATTTAGCCAGTGTCAAGTGATAATATATTTCAAGTGTATTTCATATTATAGATCCTAGTCACAAGTCACAGTCAAAGTCAAGTAAAAGAGTCAAGGTCCAGTCGTAGTCAAGTCATGCCCTAGTAAAGTGGTAGAAACTTAACTAGAAATTCTATTGTAGTTTTGGAGCGAAGGTGAAAATCACGTTTTTCAACTTTGTATGATTTGCCTACACTTATGCACGTTCACTAAGTATTAACGGTTAATAATCCACCATTATTACACATTAACACTCGAATTATCACAGGTTTTGGAAAATTATACAAAATCAACAACCATTTTTTCACTTTCGCGGCAAAAAAAAAACCTTTTTTTTTTACTGGGTAGGACTTAGTACTAGTTACTAGTTCTTGAGATACAAGCAAAATAAAATAAAAAACTTTTAACGTGGTTAAAAGTTTTCTGGAAAAATGTTAAGGCATAGTGCGTTTATATTAAGCGCGGCAGATGTGTTCTCAGATTTCTCAGTCTTAGTACTTGTATAATTATTTACATTTTATTTCAAAAATACTGCCAGATTATAAAATGTATTTAAAAGATGGCTACCCTAAAATGAATGACTTCAATAGATCTAATTCTAGTACACTAGACAGAAAAAAAAAAAAATATGCTTATTTCTACGAACTACAGGTAAATTATATACTATCATATTAATATTTTGAATTTGTTCTTTCTTGAAGTCTTTGTAAAAGACATGGGCGAGCAAGGCCGGAGTTTTGCCGCGAAAGTGAAAAAATAGCGTTGTTGATTTTGTATAATTTTCTAAAACCTGCGATTCTTCGTGTTAATGTGTAATAACGGTGGTTTATTTACCGTTAATTAATACTTGTAGGCAAATCATACATAGTTGAAAAACGTGATTTTTGCCTTTGTCGCTCCAAAACTCCATCTACCACTTTGATAGGGCATGACTTAACTATGACTGGACCATGACTCTTTTACTTGACTTTGATTGTGACTAGGACTTACAATATAAAAAAAAATACACTTGAAATATATAATAACATGACATTGGCTAAATGCACAAGATTGCGAAGCCAAAATTAAAAGAAAAAAATGACATGGGCCATGTCAGTTTGCTTCAGCTGCCTGTTCTTCAAAATTCAGACTGTATGACATTGAGATAAAGTGCAATTTTGAATAACGAAAATGTTTTTAGAGTTATTTTCCTTCGGCCCCCCAGAAATTTCTTCACAGACATTTTGGTACGAGCGTATATTATTATCCTCTTTGGTACGAGCTGAATTCCACTTGCACCGAAATGCATCGGAATACGACAAAAAAGAACTAGATATATCTGTGGCAATAGCAAAACTACCAAATATTGATATTTTTATAACTTAATTACCTTACAAAGTCATGGAGTGTATGCAGACATATTATTGCAATTTTTATATTGAAGACAAACACTCCAATCGCAAGAAGCTTTTCCAAGATGCTTTGAAAAATGCTAAGAAAGGCAAAGTGCTGTACATTATGCAAGAAGAACTTGAAGAATTGCCAGAACTTTCTCAGGAACTGAGTTTGGCAAACAGGCACTGTATGAAAATGATTAGTTTCTTGTATGCCAAGTCAATGGAATCTTTGATAGAAAGCTTAGCTACATTGCCAGATTGGCAAATTTCCCCAACTACTATTATCCTGGAAGATCTTGCTAAGTACTGCAAAGGTAGTTTACAAGAGGCTTGTGGCATAGTGGCACTACTGATTGATTCTGTGAGAAGCTGCAGTGAATCACTGGGTACACCTTGTACTCTTTATGTGTCTGCTACAATAGGTGATGTTGATGACGACTATTGTAACACATTAAAGGACTTATACTTCAGTTAAATATCATATTATATGTATAGTGATTAAGAGACCATATGCAACTCTAGTTTCAGAGTAACTGCGTTACAAATTAAAACTAATTTTAAGCTAGGTAATGTGAGAAAAACTTCTATCACAAGAATGAATATATTTTATTTGTATCAAGCAATAAGTTTTTAATTCTTCATTTTATTAATAAAGCAACGGATCCATAAATTAAATCAATTAATAAAAGGAACATTATTTATTGGACCAAATTGTGAATCTAAATTATTGTTGAATCCATGGAACACACAAAATTTCATTGAACTTGGTCCAACCGTTTAGGAGTTTGCTTATATGTATACAGAATTTTTATTTATGTAAAGATAAACAAAAGACTAAAAACCAACAGCAAATTGTGTTGAGCATAGGTACCTGTTAGCATTGGACAAGCAAATTATACTCATAGTTTATTTTATATAAATGTTCCAAAATATCCAAAGAAGCTTAGCATAGTACTTCTTCTATTGTGTATTCTGAAATTAAATATAAAATTAATATAGACTTCTCATTAGCATGAGAAGCTAGTCTAAGAAGAGAAGAATACTTTATTGGTTAAAACTGTATATGTAATAGTTCTAAATTTAAATAATATCTTAACAGTAACTAGTTTATTGTTAGTATTAACTACTTATGACTAAAGAACTATATTTCTTCTAGAATACTCTAGCTAAATAATATATGTAAATAACAAATGAAACAAATATATTTAGTAAATTAATTTATTTACACTTCTTTAGTGATTACAGAGGAATGAATATACAATATGCCTAATTTGAACAACAATAGAATCACCTAAATTTCAATATAATATACAAAAGGAAAAACACAAAAATTGAGAACAAAAACAAGTAGAAAATGTAGTAGTTATGATTTCCTTTGCCCAGCTTTAGAACCCTGCCCATTGTTTTGCCAAGGAAACCCGAACTCTTATCAACATCGTCGTCCAATCCACGAAGTAGTTTGTCTTGATACCGCACTTCATTTCCCAATTCTATTGAAATGTCTTTCAATGATGAAATCTTTCCACTGAGTTCTTGGGCCATTCGGTCATTGTCGTGTTCTAGTATCTCGTCTGTGGCAGCCCGAGGCACGGGCTGATAGCTATAGCCATCACGGGCTCGTCGCATATTGCTTCTTCCTGCCGTTTTGGATAGTTATTATTAACTTTCCAAATCAATAGGTTGATCACTGGAGTTGGCAATATATATACCGTAAATACTGATGTAATTTATACCTCTTGATATTTCTACGACTGTTTAGCTGGAAACAGAGATGGGACAGTAGTATATACTGTACAGATAAGACTTAAACATAATGGATTATATTCACAACAAATTGGAGAAATTTAGTAAACCACGAAAACTTGAAAACTTGTTAGACTTCGTAGCCTTAGACAAATCATCAGAAAAATGTTGGCATTGACAATTTACTTGACATTAAATTAAAATATATTTTTGACTTTGACACCCAACCCTACCCTTCGTTCGCAATACACACGAAGTCGTTCCACAGTTGTATTTTAGACTACGCGCTAACAATAAAAAAATAATACATTTTAGCAATTATTATTCGATTTTGTCTTAACTTCTCTCTCGGACTCACCCTAAACGCATATACCCTCTCCGTTCCACCGTGGGTAAATCGTAAGCGACAAATTAAAAGAAATGTGACTGACATTGACATAGTTTTATTAATCAAACATAAGTCAATCAAGCATGAAACGATGTTGATTCTCTGTGGATGATGAATTAAACATCAAAAACTTGTCTGGGCAATTGTGGGCATCTAAATTTCGCGGGTTTCTACACCGGTGCATGAAAAGTATAAAACCATAATTTTCAACGATTCCCTATTGCTATTTTTCGGTTAATAATCGGCTTTTGTATAGTGTTTGTTTGAAAAGCAAATATGGCTTATAATTTGTCTGAGGGATCTCTTGAGGTAAGAAAAACAACCTATATGAAATGACTAAAATTTGGGATAAATATCTACAGTTAAACGAGTTTTTAGGTGATAATGAACGGCGGCCACTACGATAAGCCTGTTATGCAAGTTCTTGGTAGTAAGAAGATACAGGGCAGTGGAGCTAACGAAAGGTTTCGTCTACTAGTATCTGATGGGAAGCATTCCCACAGCTTCGCTATGCTTGCAACGCAGCTGAACGATAAACTAATTACTGGGGAATTATCGGACTATTCAGTCGTGCAGATTGATAGATTTGTCACTTCGTTGTTGAAAAATACTGGAAAAGGAGAGAAGTAAGTATGCTCTTTTGAAAGTAACAACTTACAACTAACAACTTACCTACACTTGGGATTGATAAAATGGCCTCGATTCTGATGCACACTCACTAAATTAAATTTAAACTATCCCTGTCTCTTATAAAATAAAACACAAGACAGAGATAGCATGCATTTTAGTGCTGTCATGCTAGTTTATCAATTAAAATATGAACAGCAGAAGCAGAAAGGCGCTTGTTTTTAGTCAACACCAATACAACACATACTCGACTAAGCTTGCATAGACATCTAAGTTCTGACTAACTTGACAGCACAGCAGTATGCTATCTCTGTCTTGTGTTCCTATTTTGTAAAATACAGGAATAGTTTAAATTTAATTTAGTGTGTGACATCAGAATCGAGGCCAATGTGTGTTTTTTAGTATCTGTTGGCTAGCATATGACCTCCATTTTACCTGTTGGTAAGTGTTGATATGTTTGAAGGTAGTACAGAATTTTTACTTGTAGGTTGCATGGTATTCACCCAGGAAAGCATTAGAAAATGCTCTGCCATCACAAATAAATACAAGTTAAAGGTGGAAACAAAGCATCCTCCATTAAGTAACATGTATTTGAGAAAAGATATCTTTCAGATGCTTATATCTGAGTCCTGACTACCCACCATCGCACGGGCAACAAGAGGTTATCATTACATGTGTTAAGGTGTTTTCATAGCTGAAATGTGCTTTAAATCATATTTGCTGTATTTCAGACGTGTTATGATCATACTGGATCTGACAATAAAGGCTCCTGGTGGTGAGGTTGGTAAGAAAATTGGTAACCCTCAAACCTGGTCTGAGGAGTCTGCAGCGGCTCCCCCACAGCCCTCCATGCAGCCAGTCCAGAGGAGCGTGCCAATTCCATCTCCTACAGTCACGGCTCGTCCTGTGCCCGGACCCAATCTAGATACAAGTCTGATATCATCACAGATGACTCATCCCATTGCCAGCCTGAGTCCTTATCAAAACAAGTAAGATTGATTTTGTTGCAAATGCCTTATATCTTTGTTTTTTCTTTGGTCAAGTCTCTGCCTCTTTTTAAGCTATTTACATATTTTGTTTTTTCTAAGGGTATGTATAGTTCTCATATTTGATTAATTAAACAGATTTAATGTTTACTTGTCTTTAAATCTTGAGTGATCAGGAATGGTTTAGGCTAGAGTGCTCCATCTTCGATCACATAATTCACATATAATTTTCCATCAGGTGATACAGTGGTCAAATGTAGCCTATATAGAAATTTAAAAAATTAAATGCTGTGGATATATTGGAACAGTACACCTATATGAAATATAATTATTTTCATGAATTATGTGTATAATATAATAATATTTACTGCACTAAACTTAAATACAAAGGTCTGTTCTATGTTTAAACCTTCCGAATTTCATACAAATCTATAGTAACTACCATATTTTTAAAAGTATACACACATCTATGTAAAATAAGAGCTGTAAGTTAAAAACAGGCTTCTTTCTTAAGCCAATATTTTTCTTTAGATGGGTGATAAAAGCTCGTGTGATGACAAAGACGCCGATACGAACATGGAGTAATGCCAAAGGAGAGGGGAAGCTGTTCAGCATGGACCTTTGTGATGAAAGTGGCGAGATCAGAGCCACGGCATTCAGGAATGAGTGTGACAAGTTCTATGACATGATACAGGTACTTAAAATCACTGATTTCAATCATGTAACTGCTATCTCAGAATCTATGACCCAGTTGGCGCAGTGGACAGGTGTCCGCCCTCTGCGCCGTGGGTCCTGGGTTCGATTCCCGGCAGGAGCACAAATTCCTTCCCTAGGGATATTTGTGCTTCTGGTTCTGGGTGTAATGTGTGTGTGTGTGATGTGAATGTTTCCGGCACCCACGATACAAGTCTTTGAACTTAGTTTGGGGCTGTGAGTGTGAATGCGTTTGTTTGTTTTGTTGTTTATTCATTCTGTGATGAACTGTATGTACTATGACTGCATCCATGTTATTGAAACACTTTAGATGCATACACAGAACATCCCTTTATTTTGACTGCATCTTATATAAGTCTTATATATACATTATATAAATAATGGGTATTCTGACTGCATCCATGTATGTGAAATATTGTCCATGTTAACAACAATATGGGTATACTGACTGCATACATGTATGTGTAATACTTTGAATGTTAACAACGATATGGGTATTCTAACTGCATCCATGACTTGTAGGTAACTTGGGTCTATTCTGTGTAGATGTATATAATTTTAGTTTAGTTTTAGGAAATACTGGCAATTGGCCCGTACTTAATGCATCCATGTAATACTTTGGATAGTTACAACAATATGGCTATTCTAGCTGCATCAATATATGTGAAATATTTTAGATTTTAACAACAATATATGTATTCTGATTATAGTATTAGAGCAAACTTTACAACACTGTTATTTTTTTATGGAAGCTACATTGAACTAATTAAAATTTTTAAAATTAAAATTTGTGCTTAAGTGTAACAGTTATATTTTAAATCACTTAAAAAAAAAAAGAGGATGTTCTCAATTGTATTTTTCCTTTTTAACGTGTGTTAGTTACCTCAGAACTTTCCAGGTCAACTAATATTAATGTTTCTTTTCTTTGAAAGAAGGTGAATTTCATGTGATCCCATTTAAATTTGATCAAGATCTGACCAGTAGTTTGGCTTTGCTTGCATTTAAATTATGAGTTTTCTTAATCCTTAGGTTGATAAAGTGTACTACATAAGCCGCTGCCAACTAAAGACAGCCAACAAGCAATTCACAAGCCTCAAAAACGACTATGAAATGACATTCAACTCTGAAACTATTGTGGCTGAATGTATGGAGGATGCTTCATCGGTGCCTACTATCAAATATGACTTTGTACCCATCAATGAAATGGGAAACAAAGCTACTGATTCACTTCTTGGTAAG
Source organism: Lomographa bimaculata (assembly GCA_948107665.1). Taxonomy (NCBI): domain Eukaryota; kingdom Metazoa; phylum Arthropoda; class Insecta; order Lepidoptera; family Geometridae; genus Lomographa; species Lomographa bimaculata. The sequence goes on from OX403597.1 coordinate 8,198,241, forward strand.
ATGATTATTCTAAAATTAATCAGGTATATAATAGTCATGGTGAAGTTTGACGAAAATGACGGTACTTATTTGGCTCGACGTATGAGCATTGCAATTCAAACAGACATTGCCGCTAGCGTGATGGGCATGCTTCTTCACTGGTTTTGTGGTTAAGCACATGTTTTATATCAATAATAATAAAAAGCGCTTTTATACTCACTGCCCCACAATAAGTGTGAAGACTTATGGTTAAAGATAAATATTAATATATACAAATTAATATCTCGTTATACAAATTTAACTTAAAGTTAAGTGTGTGCCGTAGCGAAGCTTAAAATGACTGAGTACATATTTACACACTTCTTATCTATGTTATTAATAAATTCATATTTCATATAAATATAAGGTAGATTTGTGCAACAAAAGAGCGCATGAGTAGCAGGTTTATTCATTCAGACAGATTCAGTGTCGCAGGTTAGGGAAACATGTTTGTTTCTGTTTGTGTTCCCATCAGGAATCGAATCTGATATCTGCTGATTTCAAGGCAGACTAACAGCAAACTACGCGAACGAGCAGTTAAATGTTCATTAATCGGTTTGGTCCTACAACATTTGCCAAACAAAATTGAGGAATAAAATTCATTTAGACAGAAAATATATATCTTAAGTTAGTTTTTTATTGTATGGGACAGCTAATTGTTGGCTTAGTTGGTTAGCGTTCGCCTTCTAATCAGGGGTATCGGGTTTGATTCCCGGCGAAAACACAAGTTTTCTCACCAAGGAAAATTTGTGTTTCTGGTTCTGGTTGTGATTGTGTGTGTGATGTGAATGTTTCCGGCACCCACGACACAAGTCATCGGACTTAGTGTGGGGTTGCGAGTGTGAAAGCGTTTATGTTTAATTATTAAACGGCAATTTCTCATTTCAATACAAAAATAAAGTCGTATTATGATCAAGTGAGAATCAGCTGTATCTTGTACTTTAAATCCATCTCCCCCAGTTACGAATCTTCATCATAAACTCGTCTTTCTCAAGCTTTGTGCAGAATTTGCACTCGCTCTAATAAAGGCCAAGGAAAACATCGCGAGGAAACAGCCATGTTAAAGAATCACAATCTGTCCCTGTAAGAGAAGACCCAGAAAAGCTGTAGGAATGTAATGGTAGATTAACTGCAAATATGTGTTTGTACATACACAGATGTGATCGGGGTTTGCAAATCGGCAGCTGATATGCAAGAGCTGACGGCGCGCAATACGGGGAAACTACTCAAGAAACGGGAACTCACGCTTGTTGACTCCACAGGTGGTGCGGTTAGTAGTTAACAGGAGTTTCTAGCTTAAATCAATCAATCAAATTTTTTTATACATTATTAAATATCATAACTTTTCAGGTAATTCTGACACTTTGGGGCAATGAAGCTGAAACTTTTGATGGCAGCACCAACCCTGTTGTATCAGTAAAGGTATGTGAAATATACTGAATTGTGCCCTAAGGCATTGCTCGTCAGATTATATTGTGACATATCCACGTGCCATTGGCTTAGTTAGGTGGGAGTTCGCCTTCTAAACATCTAAGGGGGTATCGAGTTCGATTTCCGTTGGGAACACAAGTTTTCTTTCCAACGAAAATTTTTGTTTCTGTTTCTGGGTGTGGTTGTGTGTGTGATGTGAATGTTTCAGGCTCCCACGACTCAAGTAATTGAACTAGTGCGGGGCTATAAGTGTGAAACCATTTATGTGTGTTTTTAAAAACATGTCAAAGAGCCGCGAGTCTGGCTAATATAAAAAAAACACTTTTTAAAACGTCTTAAGAAATGGTTTGCTTTCTAAAAAATAATGTAAATACAAGGTGATCATGTGCCAGGCATAATCTAACGGTGGTGGTCTAACTAATACTTTTCATGTAAATATTACTAAAATCTAAATTAATGTTGTAATTCCGAAATCAACTCTGTCTGTTTCTTCTTCTTTTCTCGGTTAAAGTGCCTGGACTCATCTTGATGAAATTAAGATATGGATATGTATGGCGATAGTTATACACACCTAAAACATCTTAAGGTACATTTCCTCCTGTTTGATCATCATCACGAACCGATGTTGTTTGTGTTCAGGGTGCCCGCCTGAGCGAGTTCAACGGCAGCAAGTCGTTGTCTTGCCTCGCGAGCAGCATGGTGCGCCTCAACCCCGACCTGCCCGACGCGCACAAGTTGCGCGGCTGGTACGACAACGGCGGCGCAGACATGGACGTCGTCAACATATCCGCCAAGTAAATATAATAACGTCTAGCGAGCATATATTGGAAAGTTGTTTTAGAAAGAAAGAATATCGCTTTTGATCCCTCTGGCTCTAGGAGGTGCTGTGCCCTGCCAAGACATTGCCTGACCGACAAATCCACAGCTACAAGCTACGACCTTGTTTCTGTTGTCGTCTTTGATTTTTACGCCGGCGATCTTGGATTCGATTCCCGACTGGAACACAATTTTCCTTCCATAAAGAACACGTTGTGTGTAAAATGAACACAATCTTAATACTAGATATAAGCATAAAATTACAGTGCGCGCATTTAGATTAAGTAAAACGAATAAATCTTGTATGGCAAACGGGGTTAGATTTTACAATAGAATTCCTTAAATTGTAACTGAATGACCACTGAGAAAGTTACAATCTGTAATAAAACGGGCATTAATTAAGAAAGCTTACTTTAAAACGATCGGCTATATCAATGACAAGATGCATGGAGGCAAACTGCACAAGCGCTTTCTAGCGACTACATAAAATAGATATACCTAGGTTAATATAATTATGTATTAGTCTAAAGGAATAATTAAAAAAAAAGAGTTTCTTGCCAGGTTCTTCTCGAGATGGCTGTATTTTTTCGAATCTGGCAGTAGAATCATTAACTTTCATGAGTGCCTCTTTGGGACCCATGTGAATAAACAATTTTGATTTTGAAATAAGTGTCTGGCACCCTACAACAAGACTAAACTTGGAATGGAGCTCTGAGCGTGTTTGTGTACAATCTTCCATAAGCAAGTTGCCCTTGGCTGTTCTTCTCGACATTTGTGTATCATAATGTTATCCTACCTTTACTTGCAGATCCGGTGTCTACAGCGGAGGTAGCAACGAATGGATCACATTCTCCGAAGCCGAGAGCAAACAACTCGGCTCGGGAGATAAGGGCGACTACTACAGTCACCTTGGAGTCCTAACGTTTACGTTCGCCGATAACGCCATCTACAAGGCGTGTCCGCAGGAGCAGTGCAACAAGAAACTGGTCGATCAGGAAAATGGGCTGTTCAGATGCGAAAAGTGTAATAGAGAGTACCCGAATTTCAAGTACAGGCTTCTGTTGGGGGTGAGTGATTCACTAGATTAATTACTTGCTTATAATAAGGCTTGCTTAATAAGGAATGTGCTTGAAATTAAATTAATTCTATTCACTAAAACGGGGTATTACACTGATCTTAGTATTTGTAATTGTGGTGGCATTACCATAGAAAGTCACAAAAATAAGTCGAAAAGTTACAGTTACACAGTACATAATGTATATCCAAATGTTGTATAATTCGAATTAATGAGATTAAAATATAGCTTAAGTTTTAATTTTTTTAGATTTTATACCTAGACCACCATATACCATATTATCACCAGTAAAATTATTTTCTTATTTAAATGCTTTTTAATTGGAATTTTTCTCAAATACAATTGATAATAATTAAACGCAAGCAATGCTTAAAAAACCGACTTCAACACTTATATTTTGATATTGGCGAGTCGATTTCGATAAAATTTAAATGGGAACCTCTGAAGTATAATCTACCGAACAAAAAAAAAAAATCATCAAAATCGGTTTGTAAAAAAAACATACAGTCGGATTGAGAACCTCCTTTTTTGAAGTCTGTTTAAAAATGCATGAGAAATTTGAAATAATTAAACGCACGCTATTGGTTAGACTGATTCCTGACGTCTGTTTCCAGATTTAAACTCTCCTTTACGGCTATGATTGGATCCGGTAGTGGATAGTTATACGCTGTGCGGGACTAACTATTAATTATTATATAACACGTCTAGAAATAACAAATTTGATGTAAGACCACGTTAAAATTGAACGATATTAGGCGTCGCGGGCCTTTCTGGGACATAGCTAGGAAAAGATATATTATCTGAATAGAGAGCTCAAATTCTCAACATTTCATACAAGACCGCGACTAGGTGCCAACAAACTCAGGGGCCCGACCGCAGATAAGTGTTGTGATCAAATTGTTAGCCTCTTGACAGACCAAGAGGCCAGACCGCCGCGGTTCTAGTATTCGTTCGATGCCACTTGCTTTATGAAGGCGACTACAGCGTTTGCGTACACACGAAAAAGGTAATATAATTATATATTTGTAGGCGAACGTGTCGGACCCGACGGGCGACCAGCGCATCACGGCGTTCAACGAAGCGGCCGAGGCCATGCTCGGCCGCGGCGCCGCCGACGTCGGGAAACTCTTCGAGTACGACAAGAACGCGTACACCCAGCTCTTCGAGGACGTCAAGTTCAGGACCTTCGTCTTCAAGTTCCGCACCAAGATGGAGACTTACAGTGTAACATATTGTTCAATAAGTCTAATAGATGCCTTTCGACCAAAATGCATCTAGTCTATTTTATATCTATATTAGATTTTAGGGTTTTTTGGTTTTCTATCCAAACCGAAGACCGCTAGGGGTGGGGTATGTTATGCCTATTTTGTTATATTTGCGGCAGGCCTGCTAATTAGGGGTAACACGTACAGCTATTAATGGGAGAAAATGACACGAAATTATGTTTTTCCACGTTTGTACAAGTACCATTACTTGTCCTGAATTCTAAAGTTCGCTTTCCAGATGCCCCTTTATTTTATGTACGAAAGACACCTCTAAAATGCAAAATCTCAACGTGTAAATATTTATGAATAGGCCTGCACCGCGTGAGACGGCCTTCCCAGCTTCAGGGCCAAAAGGCCGCCCAGGCCGTCGAGAGGAGCTGGCCCTGGGAAGGGCGTAGGAGCGTCTAATAGGATCCGTAGAGGTCGAAGGAGCCTGAGCCCTGACAAACCCCCCAATAGCTTTGATATCCCTTCACAGGGACCGCACAAGACAACTGTGAGGCAGAGTATTAGCCTGTCTGAACACCTGCGATATCGGGTTCAGACAATTTCCAGTAGCACCGCCTGGAGGTTCTCTGCGCTAATGGAGGAGCCCCTAAGTCGTCCCGGCCTAAACTAGGCTAGGCTTATCTCATTAACATTACAGATTCTAAGGCATTCCTCGTAACATTTTCCTTGTGTTGTAGGACGAAGCCCGCCTGAAGACCACCGTCATGAACGCCCAGCCCGTTGACTACAAAGACGCTAACGCAAGGCTTATAAAGAGCATCAAATCTGTCACTGGAGTTGAAGTGTAGTTAGTGTAGTACCTACATATATTTTCTAATTATAAAATAATGTTTGGGGAAGTATTCTCATTGTAAAAGTGTATTGAAGTTTACATCGTCGCGTGTGAAATTAATTATGTTTTAGTTTTTATTTTAGTTGGCCGATTCGGAAACGTTTCAAGTAAAATTAGTAAGTAAGCTATTGAAATAATGGTTTAAAAAACGCATTCCTTGTTTGTGAAATAATGTATAGCTTTCTACAAGAACTGATAAAACTATTAACTGTTACGTATATTAAATAAATAATTACTTAAGTGATTATATATCTCTTTGTTTCTTTCATATAATTCCCACATAATTGATGCATTATTACGTTGGCCTAGCCACACTAGCTAGAGCTACACGATAATGGTCATCAGTGAAGCCACGAGCTCGAATAGGAACTAGTTACAGTGATTAGTTCCTAATATGGAATATACGTCGACAGAGTGCCGAATAATAAAGGTGATTTTGCGTCCGAATATCTCCAGATATCGATTTTAAAACCTAGATTTTGACTTATTACGCCGGCCATTTTTAAAAACGCTCGCTGTTGGCTAGACGATTCGTGGATAAAAGTAACCTCAATTATCCTTGGATTTGTACCCTTATGCAACTGTTTAAGTGTTCTGGTTCTGGGTGTGATTGTGTATGTGTGATGTGAATGTTGCCGGCACCCACGACACAAGTCATCGAACTTAGTGGGGGGCTGTGATTGTGAAAGCGTTTTATGTGTTTATATTATTATAGATTCCTGTTTACTTAGGGGGTCATAGTCAGCGATAAAGGGTTAGTGTCAAAATCCCCATTAGGTATCCCCTTTAATGGGGATTTTGAGACACCCAAGTTTTATCTTCTTGTAGAAACCAGTCGAAAGTACTCGGAGAACGTCCACCACGGAACTCGTACCGCACTTTTGATAATACAATACAATACAAAAACTCTTTATTGACACCAAAAGATAAATACAACTTACAGAGAAACTTATAAAGATAGGTACAATGGGCGGTCTTATCGCTAAGAGCGATCTCTTCCAGATAACCTTTGGATGATGAACCTTGGAAAAGACAATGTAGGGACGGTGGTGCGATAAAATGAATGAAATAGATTTAAAAATAATAGAAATACATTGTTTAAACTGCATAAACAATACATACCAATAATAATATCAGAATATACTTACATATAATAAATAAATATTTAAATATAAGTACCTATAATACATATTATTTAATATATATAGTTCACACACATATTATAGTAGCGTTTACAGATTGGATAAATAAAAGTTTTTGACTTGAGATTTAAATGACTCTTGAGTTTGCGCGCGTTTGACATTCACAGGCAGAGCATTCCAAAGCCGCACGGCTTCTATGGTAAAAGAAGAATCGAAGAAGCTCGTGCTGTGCGCTGGCATTTTGAGACGCAAGTTTTCAAGATAATATTAAATGATCTAGTATCTAGTTTGCAAGTTAATATTAAATGATCTACCGGTTGGATTAGTTATTTCTACCAAATACTTAATTTATAATCTTGTTGCCATCAACTGTTCAAACTTCTGCAAGTTTTCTTTAACTTATAATTTTTTTGCTGTAGTGACGCGGCGCGGCTGAACCGAGACCTTCAGTCAGGATCGATTGCAGACAATTGATTCTCTTAGACCACTCTTATCGACTCAGTGAATCTCAATAAACAGTCGACCTTCTTTAGACAATATTTTTTTTAGTAAGATAAATAAAATTACAGTTAGGATTTGTTTAACATTTTCAGGATCATGGCTATCATCTTTCTCAAAGGATAACTAAACACAGAATCATGTATGCGGAATCCTTACGGACGTAATTTTATATCCTCAGATATTGCTGTAAATATGTACTTGATGGAATTTTAGTTTTTATTATTTTGTGTATGGTTTGTGTACATATTAAGACATACGAGTATACAGTAGGCTTTGGTGGAACGTGTCGTATTCGTGCGAAAATAAAACGAATGTTTTCTATGTAGTTACTTTATTCAATCTCATTTGATATGACTCATAATTTGGCTAATAAAATTGAAATTTCATTATGGACATACTTGGACATCGGCATATCACAAAAATACGTAAGATGACACAGTTGCTGTACAAAAAAGCTTTCCTTGCCAACAAAAGTATAAAAATAATAATTTCGCTTTGAAAAATAGTAACAAAGTCAATTCCTCATTCGTAAATTACATTCAAGAAAGTATGCGGTCCTTTGCAGCTCGAATCCTACTTTATTATGCACGAAAACACAATCAGAGTGGCAATATCTCCAGAATGATGGGCACGCTACTCCTTGGTAGTGGGCTTGAGTTACTTATAAGCTCAGTGGCTTGTATTGAGCTATTTTACTGTATGATTGCATCGTTTTAGAATACTTATATAAGTAGTTGGCCCGTAGACTAGTCATCGATGCAAGCAAATAACGTAGAGAACCATTTTAAATGTGAACGCCACTCCACCAAATCTGTCAAACAATTGAGAGTCAAATGTATGATTTTTTTGTGTATGGGCGTGCACGTTTAGAATATTTCTACCATACCTGGGTGTACCACGGTCCTATGTTAATGCCCGTGGTACATCCGGTAACTATGCATCGTGCATTGTATTGGACAAGGTTATTAAGTACGGATTTCCCACTAATTTGCATCATTTATAACACAGCAAGATGTCCAAGTATAGAATGAGGTGCATAAAAATAAGTAGCTCACTCGTTAGTCAATAACAATTACAAAGGGGGTTATCATTTTGTAAAATGTACACTTACATTTAAATACAATAATTTAATACTACAAGGACTAAAATTAATATGACTCAAATAATTTAATAGTTAGTAACATGGCAGTGATTGAATGGTGTTTCTGGAGTTTTAGTCTTATTTTATAAACTGGATTTATTGTGAATTATTAATAAGGTTTATATATTAACATTAAACATAAACTAGGCCGTACAGTAGTTTGAGAGAAGTAAAGGGACACATTTTTATTAATTATTGAATTCTGGAGGTTAGATCTAAACGTGGGTATTGTTTCTCATAATTACAATCTCGTTCTGACTATAAGTAGTAACTGTCAAGTATAAAAAAATACTTATCAGAATTTATCTTAAAACGATTTGTTCATCTGAATGTAACGAGATTCAATCTGCTTTACTAATCAATGGGATTTAAAATATGACACGAAAAGCGCGTAATTACAAACATCTTAATATAATATTAGGAGGAATATTAAAATTAAATGGAATATTACACGTGTCGAGTGAAATTATGCGAATTGTTAGTATACATAGAATAAACAAGCCTTCTGTGCTGTTAAATTCACAATAAAAAATATCAGTCACAATCACAAATTGTAAAATTAAATCTTAAAATATTCATCATAAAGCTATAATAATAACATTCTCTTAATAAAATGCAGGACAAATATGATCATCTAACAAACTTCTAAACTGTAGAAAACAGGTCAACAACTACTTTGAAAGGTCTACGATACTGTGAAAAGTAGATATTTATTAGAATTCTATTATTCTGCACTATAACAAGTAACAATGTTACCAAAAATATCTAAAGGCTTCGTCACACAGGACTCACCTCGATCAGATAGCGGTGCCCGCGCCCGCGTCACCGTATCTGTTCGAACCAATTGCGTTCAGTGTGGCGAAGCCCTAATGCGTAACAGAAATGCTTTTATTTGTACATTATGTATGTGATTCTTTGTATCGATTGTTATATTTTACACGAAAATAAATATGCATAAAAACGCTTATCCATCTATCTAAATTTAAACATATTTGTTAATCTCTACAACTCAGCAAACAATACAATAATATTAGTTGCTCTTTGAAACTACTTGAATAAATTAATAATAATTAAATTGCCATATTGAAAAATATCACTTATTTCAGCTGCCGAACACATATGACGAAATACTTTTGAGATTCACTAAAGATGGCAAAGCAAATAAGGACAAGTCTGGAAAAATCTGACTTATATGAGAAGTGCCACAATTTTAGTAATAAAGTGAAAATACTGTAATAATTAATCAAATCTTTTGCATACAAAAATTAAAGCCATTACCAAGACTCGTTCAAAAACAACAAAGCTACAGTTGCCTTAGATATTCACGCTTTTACAATAGCATGAGAACATTACAAACGAACATTGTTCAAACGATCTCGAGCTTATCAATACAATGTAATAACTAAGCTGCTATATAATTCTTACACAAATCTACATTAATAATACAAGTTCCTACATTTAGAATAAACATTAAGAAAATATGATGCATTTAATTTTTTTTAAACAATTATCAATTCCAAATTAGATTCACAGATTCAAATCGGAAAACGAGATTCAATATAATCACAATAACACAACACAATTCAAAGTACACGAAGTATAAATATTAATAAAATAGATTTACGAGTACCGTAATGGGTAACTTTACGATCGATGAAAATTAATTCCTTTTAAATAGTCATAGCCCGTTCACGAACGCGGATTGGGTTCGTTCACTTCCGTTCACTTAGTCGACACTACACTATTTGTGCACTAACACTATACTATTCGTATTACAAAAACGCAGATTAAGTGATATAGGGTATATATTTGAGCGAGCGATATAGTCCGTAAGGGTCGCCTGCCCGAGCGGCCTCTTCGCACACAAACACACGCATTGTCACACACACACACGCAGGACGCAACCGGAACGGAGCCTACTAACGAACCTAACGAACAATAAATTAAAGCGAATAAATAAAACTCAACTCTCTTTGGACATTCGAGGTATCGCTGCGGACGGTGCGAATGTTCCAGTTATAACATTACTGTTCTATACAACGGGCCGCATGTAGACGGGCGTAACGATATAAACATAAAAAACCCATCCAAATGTTGTCTCGGGAGATATCGCAGTGATAAAATAGCCCACTGTTCTAAGTTCTTTTATTATGCTTTTTTTTATAATGTGCAATAAATACGTACTTTCTAATACGCCAGAAAAGAATAGTGTAAACTATTCCCAACGTTCATTCGCTGATGTTTCAGTGCTCTTCCGTTCTATGCTTTTATGGCATATATATAATGTTCGTTTTAATATGAAATCTCCACGCCCATCATTGCACCCGTTGTATGAACAGTTCGAACCCGACCATCACTTGATGACAATCACCGATAGCTGGCTATTCAAGGATCTAAATGAATCTGGAGTGCAAATAGAGTCATCAGAATCTTTTTGCACGCCCCGTTCAGCCAAATCCTTATTGAAATATGCGTGCTTACTCGCTCGTCAGCTAAATCCGCTCGCTTGAGAGCGAACATACAAGTCTAAGTAAAGCTAATCGATGCGATACTTTGAAGTTAAGAAAGATATCTCGCCCAAATAATAACTTAAAACTAAAATATGATTTGAACTCATCAATAAAACTCAATAAACTAAAATAAGCGTACCTAAATGTGATGCAAACGTAAAATAACACATGAAATGGACTCATAGCACTTACACTGAAACTAGCCAATATAACCACTACTGTACAAGTTTCGCCTGCGTAACTGTAACATAGTTAAATATTGAATATTACATTTTATCATTTATCTTAGCCCAATCACTATTAGTAAGGATGATACATCATTACGATGCGATTAACGACCTTACAAATCAGTTAATAAGGTTTACAATTCCATTGACAATTCATTCCCCTCAAACACATTTTCTTCAGGTGTAGTGACGCGTTCTGACGTCACTGATGCTGACTATTTTCAAATATTTCTTAAAAAGATCCTTATTCAATACATTGAATAAATTATTCTTGGAAACTTGTAGCGACTGTCTTATTCCCCAATATTGAAGTCCATCTGACCATCTCCATTTTTGATGTCTGTTATACTTCAGAAATGATGTCAGTGTGAAAATTAGCTATACGCGCTATAGGGCTTTATATATTTTTTTAGAGACTCGATTACGTTAGTGTGACATGAAAATAATCAGGATGATGAAGATGATGTGTAAAAAATAAAGGGGCAACGAGATATGCGCGTCTAGCGAAAATTTTCGACTTTTAACTCGAACTTCATTCGCAACTGAAGCTACATTAAGTTCAAACTCAAACCTCCTCAACTAAAACGACTGTTTTGACATCCGAAGTTTGAGTATAGACTCAAAATGTTAGACAGCATGCTTATATTCAGATACAGTTTTAGAATTTATACTCAAACTTCGCAAAATTGACAATATTGAAAAATTTTTGTCAGGGATATATAGTTGCATTAACCATGCCCCGGAGAGTCGTTTTTAGCGAGGCACTGTTTTAATTTGATTGGTCCGTATACAAAAACGATTTTGAAGTCCAAAATAAAAACCGAGTTTGAACACGTACTAAAGAGTTATAAATAAATAAAGTTCGAGTTGAAACTCGAGACGTTCATACGATTGAGTGCGGCGTGCGTGCCGCGTCACCGGCAGTGGAACCTGACACGTGTCACGTGACACAATTCTACAAGGATCGAAACGAACTTGCAAAGAGTACATAGCCTGATTCAGACCGTTATCGAGACTCAAACTCCGCAACGTCAAAAAGTCTAGTACGAATTATGATCGTATGCAATAACTACATTTCGTTTCCATACATAAAAACGAAATATGTATAGCAAACGATCAAAATACTTAAGTTTCGTGGAATATAGTTTGATTCCTTTATTTTGGGTACTTATGAGAGATACCGGCTTATCGTTCACGATCTTGAAGTGTGGAAGGTGATGGACAATAAAGCCGAAATCCACCACTAAAGCGTCCAAACACAGGACCTCAATCTACATTTTACAAACTATAGATCAGTCGTTGACGTGGCGGTGAGAGTTTGGACTCTTAGCGGGTCCCAGGGTACACAATTTGTGTTCGTTAGTGTGATTGTAGAAGTGGTGACGTAGACAGGTCAGATCCACATGGCCTTGACGGGTAGTGGTTGGTGCGGCGCGCTAGTAGCCGGTGCTTGCTCACGGCACCAGGTCGGGCAGGCGTCCGCAGCCCTAGGGGCGTCCACCGCCATCCGCAGACACCACCTGCAGAACAAATCCACCTCAATATAAGCTCGCAATACGGGATACGACGTCCTCAAATGATTAAAAAAAAATGGAAAAAATGCGCCGCCGAGTTTCTTGCTATGTTCTTCACTGGTCAGTCATTAACTTTTATGAGTGCCTCTTTGGGGCCCATGTGAATAAACGATTTTGATTTTGGTTGTGCGAGTTAGGATCGTTTGGTCAAAATAATTTACTCAAATACAACTAGGCAATTCTCACTCCCATGGGCCACTGCACCCATGGAGGGATGACCTGGCTCACCAAGGCCACCCCCCAAACGTGTGGGGCCGTGAAAGCCGATGGAGAGATCCCCCCTGACTCTCCACCAGTGACCCCACTACAGAGGAGAAAATCTAAAGCAATGCTAGTTTACAATTGCTGGGACATTTTACGGTAAAAAAAAAATTGTAAATAGTTTCCTTTGTCTTAGACATTGGATACATGAGTTAAGAGATAGTGGCCACTGACTTCCCAGAGCCCGACCATATTTTTCTGTAGGGATTCAACTACCGGCCATTTTTTTTTATGCTCGATATCGAAGCGTTTGACCACTATCTCAACTAAAGGAAAGCGATGATGCGGCCGAAGATGTAGCATACTAGCTTAGAAGATAACTATACTTTCGTAACCGGTCCTAATCCTCTCAAAGTCTGGGGTCTTCTATCGTTACTTACTTTTCGCTCCTTGTAGTAGAGCTCCTCGCTCTCCTTGTCGCACAGCAGCAGCACGACGGCGCCGAACAGGAAGATGGCGGCGCCCCATCCTACGCCGTACGCCCATCCAAATTCCCACACCGACCTGTTGCCTGTCACAGGGGAAAATATAGTTATGTTTATGACCAAACTAAGGCTGCACAAACCCCACTAAGAGATTTTTTTATGATCATTGATAATGATAGCCCATTACAGTTCAGTGCTAATGTTATGAACTCATATAGGTCAAAATCCTGCTCGGCAAAGAACCCTGCTTTCGTCACCCTGACATATAAGATGTTAAATGTCTTTAAGCCCTGTAATTTCACTGGAAACATTGCCCTTTAATCCGAAACACGGTAATGTTTTCACCTGGCTTGGCGGTTGAATGTCTAGCAAAGGTGAAATACAACAGGCGGAGTCTACAAAAAAATTCTTACCACAGTAGAAAACAAACAGATTTAACAATGAAAATATTTCGCCTAAATAATCGACGCAAGTGCAGAGAGCTGTATTGTGCAATTCTGAGTTGATTTATTTATTTATTTATTATCATACAAAACAAAAGTCTCTGCATATCAGTGAAAGACTTACCTAAGTTTAACTCAGCGGCGAAGCAGACCGGGTAGATCACCAGCGCTATCAAGATGCACATTACTGTAAAACACGATAAATAGTTAACAAGAATTATTCATCGAATACATTAAGCCTGAAAAAAAATACTCGGTTTTATATAATAATAGAGAATAAACTCAATAGGAAATATATCACCCAAAATTGTAAAAATATAATTCTAATTAAATAAAAGAAGTCAGATTTTTTTAAAATAAGCATTTATTAGACGTTTATAAAAAATAAAATTCAAAAGAGGTGGACTCAACGGAGTTGCGTTGTTTTAGAAAGTTCTCAAGGCCACTTTCCAGCTCCATCATCAGACCATGGATATCATCTAGGAACAGACTTGTCAAGACGAATCAAACGAGTCCAAACTCGATGGGAATTCGTCGTTTTATTACAGAGTTCCCATGGTCATCTTCCAACTTTTTTTTTTTTTTTTTTTAATTTTGACAGGCTAGTGTTTGACCACTATCTCACCTGATGGTAAGTGACGATGTGATCGAAGCTGGTAAACACACTAGACCTGGAATACGCACTACAATACTTCATCACCAGATCAGCTCTATGTCAATCATATTAATGATATTGCATTGTCATCCGTTTTTTTTATTAATAGTTATAATAGAGAAACGTTTGGCCACGTGTTGATTTACATGTACATGCCAAATTTCAGCTTAATCAGAAAATAGAAAGCAGGCCAAATTTCAAATTTAAATAAATTTATTGCCAAAAGTTTAACATATTAAAATTTTTCTTATGCTATATTCTTACCTAGGTATAATCTTAGATGTGAAATTTTTTAAGATGGAAGACTAATTAATTAGAACTTATTTAAGACTATTAAAAAATACAATAACAAATTCAATAGCACAAAAACGCTTTCACACTCACATCCCCACACTAAGTTCGATGATTTGTGTCGTGGGTTCCGGAAACATTCACATCACACGCACAATCACAACCAGAACCAAAAACACATATTTTCCTTGGGAAGAAAACATGTATTCCCACCGGGAATCGAATCCCCTGCTTAGAAGGCGAACGCTCAATCAACTAATCCAACGGGCAGATCCATTAACAAGAGTCATTAGTATGCTAGATTGCCCTGTGTTACGAATGCTAAGTCTTCCGTGTCTAAGGTACCCACTATAATATTCGAAAGTAGGTAGATGGTAGAATTTAACTTTAAGATTGGATTACAGACAGACAATGTGACATGTGAAACTAAATAAAAGCTTCTAATACAGTAGTGTACATAACTCCTTATATACATAGGAAAATTGTAGTATATAGACATAAGTTGATATTCTCGGCTGTGGCGGGATTCAATCTAAGTTCCTTCAGCAGATAAGTGAGTTATGTCTCGGTCAGCAGCGTTCTAGTTTCTCAACGACCATCGAGCTCTAACCATAAGCGGATTTAGTCCTTCTCTACAAAACTGCACTCTGACCGCTTTACTAATAAACTACATCAATTGATTTTGTTTATATAGCATTAGCGATTCTAGGCAGAAGGAAAGGATAATTTCGTCGCTTCAGGCAGGGCTTGAGAAGCTCAGCGGTTAGAGCAATAGTGCATGACACCCTGTGGCCGCGGGTTCAAACCCCGCCTCAAGCGATAATTTTTCCTTTCTAAATTTATCAATAAACTATACTATGTTTTATAACATTTCCTCCTATTTTGTCTTATGACAAACAGTGTACAAATTATTTACTGCTAATTGGCGCTAGCAAATAAAGCTATATTTACAAATGATATAAGCTATTTTATAGCTACTCTTTCTTCGATCGTACTTATGGCGGTTCCATGATAGAAACAGTAGATCGAAAGAGAACTTAGATGCGTAAATTCAACGCAGTAAACAAAACATACGAATATATGGATTTAGATTTGATTTTACTAATTTTATCAGTTCAGACGTCTAAAAAATCATGATAATATGAATACACATCACACTAATATTTGTTCCCAAAGTTTGTGTGTAAATGTATAAGTATGTTTATTTTGTCTTCACGCTGTAACGGCTGAACGGATTAGAATTTAACGGATAAAATTTTGAATATATATAGGTATATATTATACCTACGATTAACACATAGGCTACTTTTTAACTTGATAAACGCGGGCCACGATGCACGGCTAGTAAATATATAAATGTTCAGATATACATACATTCAGACATAAAAAAAAAAATACTCAGTCCTATACAGGATTTAAACTTGCATCTCTGGTCTGTCCTTTAACCGGTTTGACCAGTGAAGTAAAAGTTTGCGTTGTTGTTATCCATAATCTAGATATTTTTACCTAACTGGTTAAGTGCTATAAAGAGCACATATAGCTAAAAGCATTAAAACAACCAAAACCTATAACACGCAAAAACTTTGAAAAGAATACATCAACGGAAGCACAACGCGGCAACACTGCTTTAACGGCAGTCATGTTAATATAGAAGCAAAAATGTGTAGAATATAATAGAACATTATTTATTGTACACCAAATAAAGTTAGTTACTGAGGTAATCTTAAAAAACTAAAGTACAATAGGCGGACTTATCGCTCAAAGCGATCTCTTCCAGTCAATCTCTGGATGGAGAGAGGGATAATTTTCTACCGACTTCACAAAAAAGGAGAAGGTACTCAAGTCGACTGTATTTTTTTTTTTACCTCATATCTTCGTTCTACGTGAACCGATTTCGATTTTTTTTTTGTTTGAAATATGTTGCCTTCCAATTGATCAGCAGTTTTTGAGTTATCGCCAATAATGCATATTTAGTACATCTAATCTGATCAAAGTTCCGAAGATAAAGCGGTTAAGTCGGTTTTTTTAAGCTTTGCTTGCGTTTGGTGGTGTAAATACATAGACATAAATACAATTTACTTAGATACCTAGTTATATACATTAATACATGCATACATATAAACTTACATGAACAATATTTTACATTAATTACTTATATATAATAAACAAATAATATACAATGTATTCTGAAACTCACATGCGAGCGCCATGGCGAGCACGGCGAACCTGTAGTAGCGAAACTTGGTGCGGTGGTCGGCGGCACGCAGCCCCAGCCCCGTCAGCAGCGCGCCGCACACGTCCGCGGCTAGCGTGCCCACACACAGCCCCGCCGCCGCCCTGCCGCCAACCAACACCAGACTTAGCACGACGCTACTTATAACTCTAAGCCTATTCTGGTCCCCTGGTATCTGATCTGACTGCGAGGGAAACGTGGCGCATTGATTGTCACTTGACTATAGATATTGTGATTTCTGCGACCGTTGCAGACTATGAGCGGAACGTAGCATTACGCGCATTATCATTATCAGAATGACCCAGATCTTTGAATACAGCGATCCTTGCAGACTATGAGAAGAATGTAGCACATAACATGACCCCATCACCTGACTATAGCTATTGCGATTCCTAAGTACCTACAGCCATCCTTCTGAACTTCGAGCTGAACCCATTAAATACACAAATACTCATTTATAAACATAAGTTCACACATCTTCGTTTTAGAGACAATAATGAATATTTCGTATGTAAAAAAAAAAATCATTAAAATTTTAGACCAGACTTTAATATTGCGAGTAAAATAGGCAAAACTTAAAATATGCACGATGATAGAAAGCACTTTAGTTGTACACATTATCGTTGAATGCAAGGTTGCCAATATAGAATAACAAGCTGTGCAAACAAATATCACAGCCCAAGGTGACCATCACCAAACATGAGCGACCAAATAAGGTTGAACTTAATTTTGACGGGCCATACATTACATTGTTGACAAGACATGCATACTCGTATTATACGTGCTATTGATTGTATCGCGTAAAATTTATGGAATGTCCGACTAATTTGCAGAGATTTTAATCTTTTTCATTTTATACAACTTTACTATTATTTACTTGGGTTTTTAATAGTTCATAATCAACTAGGAGCAAATTGCAGCTCTGCTCTTTAAAAATGTATTATAGTTTACCATTTTCTAGCATAAGATTTCACCTTCTCTTCTAAAAATGTTTCACAAGAAATGCGCTTTTATTTCTGATTTCTAGTTTGTGAGAAAAGCCCATTGCATATTCACATTCTAGTAAATTTAATTGAAGAGTTTGATCTGTAAACGCTTATGATGTCAAGTGGTACGAAGTCATACTTAGTTAACCTAATGCTATAGTGACTTCAGCAAACACTTCATGATTCGTCGGGACCAAGTAAAAACAATATCAGATACTTTCGTGAATTTCTCTGCAAGTAAAAGTAGCAAGATGTAGTTTGATGTAAATCCAAAATTTCTAGTTGTGACAGGTGTAC
The DNA here is from genome assembly GCA_948107665.1 of Lomographa bimaculata. NCBI lineage: Eukaryota > Metazoa > Arthropoda > Insecta > Lepidoptera > Geometridae > Lomographa > Lomographa bimaculata. Next base: position 8,216,373 of record OX403597.1, read on the forward strand.
ATAAAGGGCAGTAGACGATTACAGCTGATTGATACTGACTTAATGTAAGGCGCGGGGCGAGCGGCGTAGCAGCCCGGCTGGGCGGTGATGTCGAAGGGCAGCGGCATCGGTGCGCCGGGGTCGATGCAGTGCATGAACAGCCCTTGCCGCCAGCCCGCCGCCATCAGCCAGTCGGCCGACGCCAGACCCAGAACCATGAGGACCACCACCAGCAGCCCACATATCAGCGCTATCACCTGCAATATAAATTAAATTAGCTAAAAAAGACGTCATATTTCTGTTCATATTGGTGTTTCATCTTCGTAGCGCAGTCCGCCTAGTCAATAGAAACTCTTTGACAAGGTAATGCAATGTTCAGTACGGCCAGAACTTGGAATGGGTGAACGTTTAGTGAGATTTTCAACGTTACCTTGCTTCAAGCCGTCGTTGGTACGGGTGTTATTTGTAAGAAAACAGTCGTATATATTGTCGGGTACTTAAGGCGGTTTCAAAAATCCCGGCTGCCCATTAGACCAAACGACAAGCAAGTATTCACTACTTTATGAGAATGAAATACTTTACAATTTATAGACTCGGCATTTTTATAGCTTCACCCCTTGTCACAGTGCAGGTGCCATTAAAAAATATTAAGGTTACCAACAGAAAAACAGGCGTGGTGGGCTGGTGGCGTACTCGAAACGTCCTTCTTCCACGAAATTCCAATACATGTTTTTCTTCGTAGTTATAGGGTTTATATGCTCTTCTGGGTACTCCACAAGATGACTTCTATTAAATATAAAATCTTCCACCAAATAAACCTTATCGAGGTGTAAGGGCGTGCTTACTGCCGTCGACCATATCCTCACTTACCAAGAGGTGAGACAGTCAGCTTATCAGTTATCAGTCAAGTGAAGATGTCGCAAGTAACGCAAACTAAGTATAGGTTAATTGGAACAACCCTCGACCTCAATGCAGACAACCAGGCGTTTTTTTAAAGCTTTCTATTTTATTTTAACGCCTTCCGGATTGAATTGACGCTCTAAGTACTCGCAGGGAGGCACGGAAAACATATTTAATGTTTACCTCGTTCGAGGTTAGGGTCTTTATATATACTCTTTAAAAGGTCGATTTGCCTCCAGCTAATCACGTTCTACCGGAGTATTCCAGGGTTGCTTACTACAGCGCTAGCCAATTTAAATTTAGACTTACTAAATAGTGTTACTACAGAGTAAATATTGCTAATACCTACTTCCTTTTTCAGAATACCGCTGAAATGTATATTACTAAACCACATAGATCAGGTTCCCGATAGTGTTTGCCTATACTAATATATACTAATACATTGAAACAGTTTACAGTTTCCTTGTAAAGCGAGTACCAACAGTAACAGTATTAGTTTCCACTTTCATCACACGTCATGTCAGATATAGAGAATACGAAACCGAAAGTAAAGATTGCCGCCTTAACGAGACCCAAATAAATGAAGTAGTGTTTGATTAATTTTGTTCTAAAAATCAGCCGCAAAGATAATAAATATGTATATATATACCTACTGCTGCAAATATATAAATTCTTATTTATACATATTGTAAAAGTTATTCAAAAGAAAAACGACGCAGCTTTATACATCTTTTAGAAATCGTGAAAGTACAAATTATAATGGTTTAACTTTTTAAATCTCCTGAAGCAAAGCGGATCCCCACAGCCCACTCCATTACCGCTTATATTCAAAACTTGAAGATGAGGCCTTATCGCCTTTTATACAAATTGCGTCGTTTGCGAAATTTCACGAGCCATAAGCTAAATTCAGCTTAGCAGTCACGTAACTCACGAATATGTCGACGTTACCGGTCCGACCTTATTTCATCAAATTATAGGTTTCTATTTGGACAAAAATATTCTTCCGAGACGTTCTTAAAGGTCATCTTTTGTTTAAGTATCTATTTAGAAATAGAGCAACATCATTACGTCACAAAACCGTTGCCTTTTTTAGAGTTCCGTACCCAATGGGTACAAAACGGGAACCTATTACTGAGACTTCGCTGTCCGTCCATCCGTCCGTCCGTCTGTCACCAGGCTGTATCTCAAGAGCGGTGATAACTAGACGGTTGAAATTTTCTCAGATGATGTATTTCTATTGCCGCTATAACAACAAATACTAAAAATAAAATAAAATTAATATTTAAGGGAGGCTCCCATACAACAAACTTGATTTTTTATAGATAATGGTACGTTTCGTGCGCGAGTCCGACTCGCACTTGGCCGGTTTTTTTAGACTTTAGCCGTTATAGTTCGTTGAAATGTAGATATTGCCGTGATGTGTATTAAATATCGTGTTTCATTGGACACCGTCTCTAGACAATAAGCAAGCGTAACGAACTGATCTCTCTAACGAGGAACCCAAGACAGGTTGGTGTCGAATGACAGTAATAAGCCAAGGGATGTAGTTACACCATTTTTCTCTACAACTATTAGAATGCAATAGCCAAGTTATACGAAAGTAATATATGAAGGGGTGAATCCGATTGTCTCGTCTGTGATAAGTAAATAGTTGTTTACTGATGTCAGTTTTATATTATTTATTATATAGGCATACCTATTTAAATGTAATCAATGTGAAAAGTTTAGTTTTGGAAAGTTTTCGTAATAAAATATTGTTGAACATTAAAAGTAATTATTAAAGAAATATTGTTAAAATGTAAAATAAATTATAATTAAAATTTAGTACTTAACATATTTTGCACACATTAAAAGCAAGACCTGATTAGTATACTGATTTAGTTATTATATGGTTTTGAACAAATAGGTTTAGTTCAATGTCGATTTTTATCCAAGTACGTTTATATGTACAAAGTGATCTTGTGTGACAGTTATGTATGATATTTATGACAGGTCGCATTAACCGCAAGACCATACACCATAGTCGTCATTAAACGATTCAAATCCAATTATAACGGGAAACGATCCGTAATACGAATGTGTGCGGTTTGCGACCGACACTATCTGTAAACTTTGTCATCCGTCAAACTCGGGGCAAATAGATGGCACGCAACGTACCGAGACAGGAATCAAAACACGGGGGTGAAGACGAGCGTAGAGGTGCCAGAGGCATCCGAGGGAAAGAAAAGCGGGAAAGTTAGTGGGTGGTGTCTAGAGGTGAGGCGGGGGAACGTAGGGTGCGGTCATCGATCGGGCCCGACGGCGCCGGGGGCCGCGGGGACACCCATCAGCTGTTAGCAACGCCGCCTCTACGTCTCTAAGCTCAAGAACACACGAGAAGCGTCGGGTGCCGGGCGCGGTGCTACCTCACAACTAACAACGAGTCTGGCCCGTCACCCCTAACATTTTGCACCCTCTTTCACGCCCACGCACGGTATGCTCCGAAACTAAGCCCTCTACACACAAAACCCCTTAAAACTTGTCTCGTTTCAAGTGTCGGTTATCGTCGAGTTATCCGGAACTTCCTATACGTTTTTTTTGATAAATTGGCTATGCTCTCTTTTTGCGGAACGCATACGTGAGATATGAATCGTTGCGTCATTCTACAAACGATATAGACTTTGGTGTAAGTAATTAAAGTTTCGAATGCGACACGTGCGGGTACAAAACGTTTTGAATACCGGAGGGGGACCGCATTTACGTTAATCAATTCGTACAAGCCAACCGGAAGCATCTGTCATCGGGAGGGAATTCATTCATTAAATTATAAAGCAACTTAGCCCCTGTTCGCGTTACCGGTCATTTGTAAAGGGGAACTCTCACTAAATATTTACATTCATCGTTTGTGTACTATGACGAGACCTTGAAATTAATGCTCACAAATGTGTGAATTCAATGTCAATATCGCTATGCAATTAGCAGAATTTTATCAACTAGACATTATATTGCGAATTGCAGTAACAAAAGTCTTTTATACGTCAACACAGAACTTGAATTGAAACGTTTGTATGCAGAGTACCTACTATAAATACGAAGAGCTAAAATCCAATTTCCGCTCTCATACAATGCAAAAGTGTGCTTTTGTCCCTCTAATAGGCAGTGGGTAATTTTGTTAAGTCGATCCTTTATATATTAAATACCTGGTCCATTTTCTATGTCGTTGTTTGGAAGTTGAAGGTTTGGATGTTATTATTGCAAAATTTTAGCAATTCACTTTGTTCTTGAACTTGTATAATATATGTAATAATATGTATATATACCTAATAAAGTCGTCTTGAAGTTTTAAAATGCACATTCCTACAACAAATTCGTCAACGATCGAGCGTCAAATGTATAAACAATTTTGTGGAGGAGCGTGCATTTTTAGACTAAAATATCTCTAATTACTTGCAACTCTTGCCAATTGACTTGGTTGTCGGTTAAGACACGTATTCATACCAATACACGACTAAAACGAATTGACTGTAATATAAGCTTTCTCGCGTTGTAACCGCTTTCACAATTGTATCGCATGTTTAAATGAACGGTGACGAATCACTAAGTCACCACCACTACTGAACACCGCAAACTTCGCAATTACCCCAAAGTCAATATAGTATTGTCTCCAATGACAACAACAGTTTATTATTCCGTAGACTGTGTCGTAAATGCAGTGGCATACTATGTAACCCGCAATAAACGCAAGTCTTCGACGATACAATTCTCAGCCTAATCAAAAACGCCGGACGGGGCGACTGTCTTTATTGGAAAATGCCTTCAATTTATGCCGATGAAAGAGGGCTCCTCTACAAAAATAAAAGCCCGCTGTTTTGTGTAGACCTGAATTTATAACATTTTAAACTGCTATGGTAACTCACAATAGAATTATTGTTAGAAAAGAGATATTTATATCGCGTAATTTAGATTTTTTACACTAATTGATCAGTTCTCGTAATCTTGGCGCTAGTAACGGTGCCGAATTGAGTCTTCAATAAAAAATCAAATTTACGTGATAAATATCCCATTTCTATCAATTATTCTAATAGAGATGAATTTGTCAGTAATGATAGTGCGTGTATGTGTTTTCCACATTCAGGCCAGGTCAAACGGCATAGGTTCATCAGAAGTCAACTGATAGATCCAACGTGAACAAGACCTTTGTGTTTGTTGAATAACATAGCACGAAAATCCATAACTATATCTACTTACAAAATTTAAGTGAAAACATTTAATCTCCGAGGAAATAGTTAAAATTTGTTTTTATGCAGTTATCATGTTTTGTGATTTGTTTTTTCTTCTTTTTTTTCAAAGTGAATTATCGCTATCTACGGGTGAAATGCCTATATTTTTTATAACTAAACTAGAACAATATAAATCGATACTATACAGCAATGACCCAAGTACCTACAAGGCTCGAGCTTATAGGTAACTCAAGTACTTATAGCACCAGTGTGATTTATCCGTAAAAAATAATTAAAGCACTTATTTTGAAAAATATGACTAATTTAACAGCGTACTACTATTTGAACAACAGATGTTAAGATGTCCAGGATGGCCGAATACGTAGACGCTAGGATAAAATGAATTATAATGATAAACTCATATCGAATTAGAATTGTAAGATTGCCGCAGCCAATACAGACAGCCAGAACCAGATCATAACAATGTTCAGCAATGAACAAACAGCTATAGGAGGAGAATCCCAATATCCTATACCATGAATTTTGCAATCAGAATAAACTGCACGCGATCGCTTTAATAAAACAGCTTACGAGCAGGGCAGCCACCGGCAATAAAATGCAGCTTTTATATACAGCAATAACAGTTTGCAAGTTATGGAAATAAAGCTAGTATTTAATCTTTTATGCGGAGTGAGTAACATGATTGTCACCGGATATTGGTTGTTTGCATCTATAAAACACGTCATTCATATACCGGTTATAGAGATTGCGAATGGACTTGGTCTGTGGCTACAAATCCTCGGTAGACATTTCATGCCAAATGCCGTCAGTTGGCACAGGAAGAATGAAAATGTCTAGCACCCTGACTAAAGCTGAGGACTAAAGCATGACTAAAGCTGAGGACTCATCAGAGCCTGCATGTTTTTGGATTTGTATAAATAAATAGAGCTGAGAGTGTTATTATTTCAATTGTCTTTGATTATGACTTGAGAAGTTGCCGAGATGGAGAAATGCACAAAACCGAACGCAATAACGAACTTCAGAGAATAGAATCAGGCGATGGCATTCAGCTCAAATCTAAGCAATTAGATTCAAAGGACTCTAAGACATTTTCTTATGTTCGGAGTTTTGGAGAAATCATTGGAGGCAATTCCTATTTTTGACGGAATTAAAAAGATACGGGTATTGCACGAAATTCCAGGAGGTTCACTTCTGTATAAGAGACTGTAGTTTTCTGATATTTACCTGTGCGATCTGATTGGCCGGCATCTCGTCTTGCTCAGTGGCGAACTGCGGCGGAGGGGGCAGCACTGGCGGCGGGAGGGCGCGCGGGTTGGAGCGGAGCCCGCCCGGGCCTGCGCCCGCGCGCCCCTGCATGGACTGCTACCTGACCGCCACGCCAGCCGACACCCACGAATCACGATACAGTCCTTACACCATGCCACCACCACCAGCTTGTACGACTTCCACAGCTCACACTCACTTGGCTCGGTCAAGTTGACGCGCTTAGATGTACTGACAAGATTTGATACCAACTTTGGACGTGAGGTTTCCTACTCGTATACGACGTTAATCTATATAGTACCCAATTAGCAAAGTTAAATATATTTATATTCGTTTATATTCTCTACGTTTCAATCATTGATATTGATCATCCATTCCACTTAATGATTCAGGACAGATTTCTACCATATACTATTCACGGGATCCTTCAGGTAAAAAAAGAGCCCAGACGAGACTCTACATTTGCAGGAGCATTTCGGATCTTTTATAGCTGCATCGCAATACTGGCTAATATGAAGAGCAGCTAATTATTCTCCGTAAATCTTCTCAACTGAACAACTCTACTTATTTACCTGGTCCAGTCCATCAATATATTTCATTATATTTGGATTATCCCCTCAAGAAACCGCTCTATACACCGACTAAGACTAATTCATCAAAGTCAATAGAGTCGGTGACAATACAGAAATATAATGTCGATACGATTGAAAGGTGATCGATTATGTCGAGGGAAATATATTGAAAGGGATAGGGCCCGAGTCGGCCTGCGCGATTTGATGAATGAGTCCAGTTATACGGACATATAACGGCGATCCTAATTGCAGTGGATAAACGAGAGCGGCAACGCTGCGCGACTTTTAAGTATATCCTACTGCAGGTTATGTTGTGATGATTATACGTTCTCGAATATAGGTCAGAGGAGCGACAGCCTGCTTTTAGGGGAAACGGGTGCCCTAGAATGGGGTCGCACAGCGTGGCGCACGGTGGAATTATATATCTACCGGACTAAATCACACACGGATTGTTAAACATAGGTGTGTTACATGTGTTTGTAAGCGATGCACGAACGGTGAATTAGGTCAACCGGTTATGTAAATCTAAATTCCCTACTATTATTATAAATGCAAATCTTTTTTTTTATGCCCGATAGGCAATTATTTAACCACAATCTCACCTGATGGAAAGCGATGATGCGGCCGAAGACGTAACAGGCTTGCCTAGAAGGTACCTATTCACTCTTGCCTTGAAGACTTCCAGATTATACCGTTCGGGGAACAAAGACGAGGGCAATGAGTTCCACTACTTCGCAGTACGGATGTCTGTTACGCTTTCACGCCCAAACCACTGAACCGATTTTGATGAAATTTGGTACAGAGATAGAATAGAGCTAGGGAAAAGACATAGGCTACTTTTTTACCCGGAATTCAAGCGGGTCCGGGACTTACGCGGGTAAAACTACGGGGCACAGCTATTAGTGTCCTATATAACAAGACCTATTCGCATACCTACGCGGAACCTACACCACTTGAATGATAAACATACCGATGTTTATCATATCCACGGAATACTATTTACAATATACTCTATCGGTATACTCATACCATAGAAACGTGTTTTACCGAAAGGAGCCCTAACTCATTTATTGGATATCGGGTAATAAATAACAAAGTAACGTCGAACAATCGGCTAAGGGAAAACAAACAAGTATGATACATTTCGAATGGCTGTCAGATGTGTTTACATTTGTGGAAACAAAGAACAAGCAAAGAACATATACGGCAGGAATTATTATTCTCTTATATAGATTCAGGAAAATGTTTGGTAAAATAGAACAGAATAATATTTAAAACAAAAATACAACACGTTTTTGTAAAGGATGAGTCACGTTCCTCATTTTGCTTAAAAATTATCAAATCAGATTGAGCAGGCGAGAGGGAAAGGATTGTTATTTTAAAAACGCTACAAGGACGATTTGGAGACTAAATTCAGTGAAAGTTGTTTGTGGGCAGTTTTGTATTACTATATGATAACTAGATAAAGCAGATTAAATAGTTTCCATGCACTTTTTATACAGTGCTGAAATAATACATTTACATCACTGTACACAAAAGCAAGCCATTATGTCAGTAAAACTACTTGGGATATCATTCAGAAAGCACTTAAACGCTTTCACACTAACAGCTCCAAACTAAGATGACTTGTGTCGTGGGTGCTGGAAACATTCACACATAAGCACACCCAGTACATCCAGAAACATAAAATTCCGTTTCCATCGGAGATCGAACCCGATACCCGCTGGTTGGAAGGCGAACGCGCACCCGAATAAGCCAACGGGCAATTCAACAGAAACAACATTCAATTTCAAGTCTAAGGGAGCATATTATAGCAGTAAGTACCATGCAGAAAATTGTTACTGAAGATTCTTGGTGTCATTGTAGATATTATAACATGCATGATGATTACCATCAGGCGAAAGGATTGGCTTTCTGCTTTCTTACTAGCAAATAGATGTAAGTCGCTTATAACATAATATCATAGGGAAAGGGATTGTTATAAAATCAGACAGGGAGATTTATATAACCTATTTTTTTTAAACCTACGAGTAATTTTTTTTAACGGCCAGCCCAATGAGAGTTGTGATAAATGTTTATATTGAACTTTTTTTTTTATTTCCAATTTACCGATTTTAATGAGGTTTTTTATTAGAAATTAGAAAATATTTATCGTCTTAACTATATTTTTGGTATAAATCGATGCACTTCTCAGATAGCTAGAAAACGACTGCTCAATGAGGGGTTTACATTTGTTTTAGTACTCTCTAGTTTTTTTACTTGACCAACACGCGCAAAGCCAGAGTATAGCTATTCGTAATAATAATTACACTAATATTATAAATCCGAAAGTGTGTGTGTAAATGTATAAGTATGTTTGTATTCTCTTCACGCCGGTTACGACTGAACATACTCGTAGCTTATACATAGGATCAACACATAGGCATACTATTCAAATTGATAAACGCAGGTAAAGCCGCGGGGCACGGCTATTAAAGTATACATCTAAGCGATGAAAAATCTACTAATATTAGATAATGAGCTTGATTTGTAATACAAACAAGTCCAGGCATTGTTGTTATCCTAAGACGTTTTAATTAGGTCGAGGCAAGTTTCATCCATCCATAAAACGACTAATCGAGGAGAGTATTTTTTTTTACTTGATCAACACGGCCAAACCAGAGCACAGCTATTCATAGTCTAATACTATAAGATAATAATCTTTGTCCTTACATACTGATTCACTGACTTGGAGACAACGCACAGTCTTAACCGCTGGGGCGTAGAGTCTTGAAATTTGGATGGTACATTCGTCTTAGTACGTAGAGGTGTACTAAGAAATGATTTTTGGAAATTCTACCCCTAAAAGGGTTAAATGGGGTGAAAAAGTTTGTATTGAAAGTTTTTATTTTATGTATAGCGATGAAAATTGGTATTTGAGTAGTTGTTTTAGTATAAAATGTATGTTTATAATATTTTTTGCAAGGGGTGCATTAAAGTGGTTTAATGGGGGATGAAAGTTTAAATGTCGAAAGTTCTTTATTTATGAAATTATACTGATTGAAATTAGTATTTGAGTATTTAATTTAAAATAAAAAAAAAATGTTATTAATATTTTTGGCCAAGGGTGCATTAAGGTGGTACAATGGGGAACAAAAGTTCATATAGGAAGTTTTAGTGTTGCAGTTAAAGTGATGTAAATTGTATCTGAGTAATAAAATGAAAGGTAATTTTATTAATAACTAATTACAGTAAATTAGAAATGGCTAACTGTCTAAATTAACGCGGGCGAAGCCGCGGGACACGGCTAGTATGTTATAAATCTAACGATGAAAGTCTAGGCCCGATACTGCTACAATTAGATATGCGAGCTTGATTTGTAATACGAACTACTCCAGGTATTGTTGCTACCTAAGACGTTTTAATTAGGTCGAGGCAAGTTTCATTCATCCAGGAACACGTATAATTCATTTCTCGGTAATAGTAAGTTGATTTGTTTCAATGATTAAAAAATACAAGCTTTTTGTTTACTTTTTTTCCTTTCTACCTACCCAGTAAACACCTGATAATCGCAATGCATTTACTTGCAAGTTTTTCAAAATGTCTGAATCCATTATGTTATGACTTAAGGTTAATTTACTATATTTATTCTGTACTTCATTGGATGTTCTTTACTGTGTATCCGTGCAGACGTTTCAGATGCGGGTAAGAAGATAGGATCAATGGTGGAGGTAAGATCAGCAGCAATAGTTTTTTGAATTCTATTATATTGCATTTTCTTTTGAGTTTGTCATTGGGTTGTAAGAACGAATAGTGTCTAATCAATACAATTGATTTTAATAAGCATTTTATGATTCATTCGTTTTGGTTCAATTATTGTAAAATCTTTTAACTATATTCTCGGTGCTTGTAAAACGCGCTCGGTAAGTTATACATAGGTACATAACTTACCGATATTGTTTTACAAGTATATTTAAATGTATGCACTTACTAAAAATTTCAAAAATATCGTAAAAAATAAAATAAGCAAAATATATCGTCGTCCTAGATTTCGTTTTCATCCGTGAGATTTGCGCATTGAGTTGCGCCGGTTTAGTGGTGCTTTATAGAATCACCTTACTGCACTCAACACTGCAAACAATCTCAGCACACGAATCGGACAAACCGCAATACTGCCAGGAATGGAATTTCCTGAATATATAGAAATGTGTATGGGCTACGCTCTAGGGGCGGGCAATAGAACGAGGGCGGGCGGACCGAACAACGCGGCGCGTGACGCGGGACTGCCGCCCGCCCGACCGCCCGCCCTCGCCTCGCCATCCCCTGACGTGCGCCAACAAAACACAGATTATGGAGACACATTTATTAGCCAAAACGCTACTTAAACTTCGATCTTTCTACGACACATACAAATAGCGATATTTAAAAAGTAGACTAGTGATCGATCACAACGTTGTTTACTGTCGAATTCGACACAGCACACAGTAATTAGCCTCACGCTAAATGATCATTGTCCATCAGGTCGTGAACATCACACCTGAGTGATTTGTAGGCGCGGAGGATGCGGCGGCTGGCGGCGCGGCGGCCGACGCGGTCTCACGCGGCACCAGCCTCCCAGCGTTCGCAGGCGCCGACTGCAAGACCCTCGCGACGGCATCTTGCACCACCTCCGACGCTCACTCGCCCCAAAAGTCGTCGTCATCCTATCCCCCGGCTTCGGCTGGTCGTACACAATCTTCGGACTCTCCACCGTCTCCGCCCCGGGCGCAATCCGATACTTTGCCCCAGATATCGCCTTCTTAATTTCGTTGAAAGTTCTCCTCGCCCGATTCTCATCCTCTTTTAAGTCGAAAGTCGTTTCCCTCGGTACGGCTTGGAGTCGACCGGTCGGCGGCTGCGGAGTCGGTTTTATGATGATGTCTTCTTCTTGGCGTTTGAACAGGTTCCTCACTCGGGAGTATATCGTGGGAGGTGGATCGGTGTTGGTGCCGACCGTGCATACTCTAGTCCGGGTCGGGGGGGTGTACTCGTGTTAGATAGCCGGTGTAGATGCGTACGTTTGAGGTAGCGTCGCCGCGCGTCTTGGAACGGGTTCTTCTTGAAGGTATGCTACGTGCAGAGTGCTGATGCTGAGAGGCTGCTGCGGCGGCGGCCAGAACTCCCTGGTAGGCGGGACTGGCGAGGGCCGGTCGCCGAGCATCCGGCGGGCAAACTCCGCGGGTTGCCACAGGTAGCTGGCGGTGAGATTCCCGTGCGTCTGCATCACGATCGCAGTCTTCACTAACGGCACGCGAGCCGCTGCTAATCCGATGCGAGGTTTCTGCACTTGACGGTATTCGCGGAGAAATGTCGAGTAAAGGCTTTTTATAAATTAGATTATGTCGTGAATTCAATAAGTCACGACTTGACTTACGACAGAACATATCCTTGGGGTATAAAGACAGTGTTGCAATTTCATTTTATTATTTAGTTAGATAACGCCCACAGCACATTGCACGGACTAAATACATGCAAAATTAGCAACTGGTTATTCAATGATGTATAATTGTATAGGATATGTTTGAGATATTTTGAATTGTGGCGTTTATAAGACTTATGATAATTGATTTTCGGAGCAAATCGTCCAAGATTCAGTCCCTTACATTCAAAATCTTTTCTTGGTGGCTAAGTATCTATCAACAAGGTAAATACGCTTTACAAAAACTTGTACCCCATCATTTAAAAGCACCGAATGAGCTGAAAGTGTCCCGCGTAAGTTATAATTTCTGACACGTAATGTTATATGGCAAAAAATCACGTAAAGCATTTATAGAATCTTTCTTACATAATTTTAAGAAAAAACATCTAGTCGTAATTTTTTCTTAATAAAAAACCTTAATTAAATCTTACCTTTAAAGGTCTGATGATGGTGACAGTCTCAATCATTGTAGTGGATGCCATTTTGTGAGGTGTCTCCATTCCTATGAGAAAAAAAAATTATGCATTTCATATTGATTAACAAATATTTAAAATGTAACGAGATTTAAAATCTAATATCTCATGACAAGCGCAGTGCTTCTGACCTATAGTTCATAACTTTGGGTGACACTGAACTGTAAAGGGCGAGCGTGTCACTTACCATCAACGACCGTCTTGCTTCATCTCATCTCTCAATTACATTAAAAATAAATTCCACAGGTTCCATTAAAATAATATTTTTGAGTTTAAAGCGAGACATATCACAAACCTAAACATTCATATGTAGAAACTAGAAACTCGGTATAAATGAGAATGAGTGACTAATATGACAAATGTTTTGATGATTCACAGTATAGGATTGCAAAGTCATAATATGTATTATGCAAATCTCGGGACTTATTATAACTCAATGAATTATTAATTTATTATGTTATCTATTTCTTGTTTATTATGTGATTAAGTTTGTATGACATATACAATGTATAATATATATTCATATTTCTATGTACACAACAACCTACTCTCTCTTATAAATTATATCCTACTTAAAGAATTTGCTGGAAGAAAATTCTCTGAAGAGTTAAGTTGCCTTTGTACATCTTTTGTTATAGCCTAATTGTAATAATGATCCATTAATGTGTTTACAATAAAGAATACTTATTTAGAATGTCGTAATATAGAGTAGTAGAGAGAAGCCAGACAGATTCTTTTCTACCGACTTCATAAAACTGGAGGAGGTACTCAATTTGACTGTTTTTTTTTATGTTACCTCATAACTTCTTTCCACATGAACGGATGTTGAAATTTTTTTTGTTTGAAAGCTGTTCCTTTCCCATTGGTCCCATTTCAATTTTATCAAGATCTGATCAGTAGTTTTTGAGTTATCGTCAATAATGCGTGTTTATGATTTGTTGTGTTGACAAGGTTTGTTGTATGTTTTTAAGATATTGCATTTGTGCGACCTCAGGTTGGATTGCTAGTTATTTACAATTTTAATAAATACAATATGTTAAGTTGAGATATTCTATTAACGTCATTAGGAATAGCCACAATATTTTTATTGGCTTGACTCGGAACTTTCCTGTTTACTATTGTTGTGTCCTTAGACAAGTAACATATATATAAATCGATATTCAGTCTGCCTTAAGACGTGGAACAGTTTTCTTTTGTTAAATGTGTGCAGTAACATTTATCTAAAACAAACTAAAGAAGAACCGTTAAAGAATGTCTGGATGTGATGGTGTCCAAAGTTATTGATAGGTCAATTAAATTGTTCTATATTGTGGCTTTCATAACTTTAGTGTTAACGTAATACAAAAGAAAATGAGAAAAGCAAACTGCAAACACATTATTAAAATAAGAATGTGATGATAAACAAAATTAGAATAAGGAAGTGGTTGGCCACAAGATGAATTGCTGCAAAAATCTACATATTAATTACAATAATTGGCTCCAAAGAGAGTCAAAAGAAGAAGGAAAAATCATCATCTGTTTTGTATTTCCAAGACAATCAAAGCTTTCACTGCAGAAAAAGATCCTCTCTGCGCTACACAAGCACAACATTTGTTCATATGAAATTAATAATTGTGCATTGTGAGTTCGAATCTGAACAGATGAGATATCAAAGACATAAATCTCCTGTTATAAACATACTATACTCAAAGTATCAAAAAAAAAACAAGCAATATTCTACTAACTATTAAAAGGATAAAGTTCAACATGGATAAAGTTGTAAATGACTTAAATTATCCCAGTAATGGAGTTAACCAGGAACTTCAGTTATAAGCCTTATATTTTTATCATAATTGTGATTCTTTTGCCTTTTATGGCCATTGTATACTTTATTGGAAAGAAATACTTCGAGAAACTATGCAAGAAGAATGGTGATTCAAGTTTAAAATTTGAAGGTGAAACTACAATTATAACTTAAATATTGGCAAGTTAGTAATAACATGTGGAAAGACAAGCTGAAACAGAGTAAAAGTAATTATCTTTTTAAGATAGACTATTTTCTTTTGGATGGTGATGATGCAATGATGAAGCATGTTTTCCTAGAAGATCACCCTGTTCACTAGTGATTTAAATACTTCGGGATTATACTTATTAGGAAACACAGACTCGGGGAAAACCACTTTAGTGGTATATAAATTCGCATAATAAACATGGAAGCAAATTCTTTCTTGTGTATTTATGGAACATGAACTACATAATAATCTCCCAATGCAGTTTCTCTGGTTGTTTGATGATGGAATAGGAATGGTGGGATAAACTATTAATAATAACTGTTGCCCGTAAATAAGTCACATGTGAGAAAGAACTTAGAATTCATATCTTTGGTTTCACTCTGCCAATGAAAGCTACCCCAAAAATTTTATATCTCAATCACCTCTGGTTTAGGCTGGCCTTAATTGTCAGTTATTCAATATTTAAGATTTAATACTTGAGCAATTGAGTTATCCATAAGCTCTACCTTGTAGGTAACTTAGGTCTTTGCTGTATACATGTATATAGTTTTATTGACCAAGCAAAGTGAAGTCACTGAATTATTGTCAACATTTTGTTGTTCCTTTCTTTAAATAGGCAATCATAGCATTAAAATACAAATTATATGAACTATAAAGGTGGAGAATCAGCACAAGGCGTTCCCTGTGATGATTTTCCACCTGCATATAAAAACGGAAGAAAATAATTGGTTATTATTTTCTTCTGCCTTTGTCTAGAAGAGCTTTTTGAGAGCAGTCATCAAATTTTACTAACTTTCATATTAAAATTAACAATGTGATATGACAACAAACTGTATTTACCTATTCTGTTTTAGGTGTTATCAAAAACTATGTAATAAAGTTGTAACTTACATTAAATAGGTATGTTAAGTTACATCCTGAACATGAAATAATAAAGTTGTGTGTAATAAATTTCAATTTTTAACAAAAGGCTAGACTAAAGAAGTGGTCACAAGGCTTCAGTTCAGGGCCATCTAAGTTAGCAGTGATATCTTAAATATTCCATGTTTTTAACACAAGCTGATGATAATTATTCATAGTTATCTTGCTAATTGTTATAAGCAACACGGCAGAAGTGGAGGCCGCCTAGAACATTAATAACGTGCGTAGTGTAATACGTTCTCCAGAAGCCAAAAAGTAAATTATCAACACGGTAGGAAACTCACCATTCAGTTCAACAAATTTGTTTTGCGGTTATTTGATCCTGACAGCATCTATCACATCGCAGTATGGTGAACTTTTATCGAGCTGTGTTTTGGCGTAATTAATTAAAAGCTTTCAGGGCGATCCAAACAATTATAATGAAATTTACAGTAACTATTTCTTACAAAAACAAGCGACAACAATGGGAAATATGGATCTTGGAAGCAATCGAGCATCGAAATCGACCAAAGAGTCTGGAGGAAATAACTAGACAATGACAGTTTTAACTTTTGACAGCTAAAAGATGGCTTGGCTTGATTGACAGAAAAAGGGTTGTGGTAAAGCCAACGAAAATGTAAATAATCAGTCAACCAATCATTTTGAATATCATATGTCATGATAACATATTATATATGATATTGAATATGCCTTAGAGGTAGTGTAGACAAATCATTCAAAGTTGATAAACGTGATTTTCACATTTGCTCCAAAACTCCAATAGAAGTTCTAGTAAAGTTTCTACAACTTTACTAGGGGATGACTTGACTATGACTGGACCTTGACTATTTTACTTGACTTTGACTGTGTCTTGTGACAAGGACTCTTGATATATAACACTTCTTAAATATATTAATATAACTTAAATATATAATTACCTTATACTGGATAAATGAACAAGATTGCGAAGCCATAATTAAAAGAAAAAAAAACCGATTTAATGAATGAATGAAATACATTTTTTTGGCACTAAGGACGAGATAAACAAAAACATGAAATAGACAACAAATACAGCTTACAAAGGTAAGGCATAAGTAAAAAAAGTTCCAAAATGGTCGTGACACAGCAATACATTTTACGACGTGACTTAATTTTTAAAGCGTATTGTAGCAGACTTATCTTTTACTTAACCCTGTTGCGGGAGTTTTGCCGCGAAAGTGAAAAAATGACGTTGTTGATTTTGTATTATTTTTCAAAAAACTAGCCTGTGATTCATCGAGTATTCATGTGTTATAATTGTGGATTATTAACCGTTAATACCTAATGAACGTGCATGTGTGTATGCAAATCATACAAAGTTAAAAAACGTGATTTTTCGCTTTCGCTCCAAAACTCCAATAGAAGTTCTAGTAAAATTTCTACCACTTTATTAGGGCATGACTTGACTATGACTGGACCTTGACTCATTTACTTGACTTTGACTGTGACTTTTAACTAGAACTTTTAATCTGAATTACTCTTGAATATATTATTACTTGACACCAGAGGTAAATAAGATACCTATATACCCAAGGCTTGACACTGGCTAAATGCACAGATTGCGAAGCCGAAAATAACAGAAAAAAACCCTGTTGCGATCGTTTAATGCGATTTGAATTAAGCAAAAATGAACCTTATTTCTAAGAGGTTTTGTCGATTTCGCATTGAAACCGTTCGCATCAGGGATATATTCCAATCATAAACATATATTCGGCTTTTACAAAAGTCTGCGTTGTGATAGGTATTTTAATTGCCATGTGAATAATTGTTGCCAATAATACGGGAGATGTATAAAGTCTCTTTCGTGACTAGACTTCTCGATTATAGAAGGATATGTTTTCGGCATGCCGAGCACGTCAATGCGCCATACACATTTACATTAGTGGTCGAGCCTTTGTGGATCTTATAACATTATGATATGTATTGTTTAGATTTTGGAATTTGTTCTAGGGTCGAGTCGTAGGGCGAATATAATGACGCTTATACCTAACTACTTTTGTCGAACATTACTTTTATGACGTTATTATTCCTTACCTGTAAAAACTGTATTAGAACGTAGAATCCAATGGAGCCTCTTAATTTTTTTTGTAAGAATTGGGTGGCATAG
This sequence comes from Lomographa bimaculata, assembly GCA_948107665.1. Taxonomy (NCBI): domain Eukaryota; kingdom Metazoa; phylum Arthropoda; class Insecta; order Lepidoptera; family Geometridae; genus Lomographa; species Lomographa bimaculata. The sequence goes on from OX403597.1 coordinate 8,234,254, forward strand.
GAATAAAAAAGAAGCTTATTTAATTTAATTATATATTGTTTATTGGCGTAATTGTATCAACGAACATTTAAATTTATATCTTTTTAAACACCATAAATTTTACTTGCACGGTATCATACGAATTCTACTTTTAAAAGAGGCGACGCACCGCCATTTTTTTGTTTCTAACCTACAACGTTTTAAAATATAGTATTAGAATACTTGTAACTTCATTTGAATTTATGTGTGTGTACTTATGTATGCATGTAAGAAGTTATACTTCTTGACCGTATAAAAGAGGTGTTGTTGATTCATATACAACCTGTAACAAAGAGGTGTAGTAATACTTGGTGGTGTTTATTTGTATCGTACCAGGAATCGTCTGCCAGAGAATGAAAGTCGAAATCGGACATAATTTTTTACGTACAAAAATTAAAAATTATATTTTTCAAATACTTTTGACAACCCTACAATTACATGTGCGGCAATGGGAGATATTCGATCCGTACAAAAATTAAAAAATCATTTTTGCCAATCGAACGGTTACATCTGTGGCACGTGACCTAGACCTTTGTTATGGCCACCACTGTCAGATGTCTAGGTCCAAAGGCTATGTGGTGTAGAACGGTAGCTGATGAAATAGGGTTGCAAATAACATTTGAAAAAATGACGTGTTGATTATGTATAATTTTCCAAAACCTGTGATTCTTCGAGTGTTAATATAATAATAATAATAATAATAATAAGTCATTTAATTCAGGCAAAAAACCCCAAAAAACCCGTTAATGTGTAATAATGGTAGATCATTAACCTTTAATACTTAGTTAACGTGCGTAAGTGTAGGCAAATCATACAAAGTTGAAAAACGTGATTTTCGTCTTTGCTCCAAAACACCACTTGAAGTTCTAGTAAAGTTTCTACCACTTTACTAAGGCATGACTTGACTAAACGGAGTGATTACAATATCTTTGGACTTGACTATGACTGGACCTTGATTCTTTTGCTTGACTTTGACTGTAGCTTTTGACTAGGACTTTTGATATGAAATACACTTGAAATATATGTATTATTATTTGACACTGGCTAAATGCAGAAGATTACGAAGCTAAAATTATTAAAAAAAACAGCGTGTGCAAGAGTAACAAAGATAGTTGCGATCTGTAATCTGGCCACAAATTTGAGATCAAATAGATAATTTAGATTTCTAAAAAGTGATACTTACTGAAAGTATGAAACTCAATTTTTTTGGTGTTTTAATTTTGCACTCTTTACGGCACACTTATCGTACTTATAGGCATCGTACTTCATCGTAGTGACGAACGACGCGTTCAAAGAGCGACTATCGGCGACTGAGAGCGAAACAAGGCATTTCGTTGATTTATGCCTTGTTTTCAAGGTGCCAATTTGATAGCAGCGATCGTGTATCTAGTCAAGGTACATAATAATGTGATCGAAGCATATTACAATATTTAAATTTATTAATAGACAATCGCCATCACCTTTGTCGAGGAACTTTAATTTTTTTCGCTTGGCTACACTTTTTTGGTGATGACGCGCGACGCGAATTTTGTTCGCCCCTAAACTGCTTTACCGCGCCGGTATTTTTGTTCGCTTGTACTTGCTTCGGTCTCCATTGGCGCGAAACAAACGTCTTCTGCCGTAAAACGTATTCCATCAGCTCACCATGGCTGGTGTAAAGTCCCTGACCGTCAGGGGTATACGAAGTTTTGGCCCTGAGGATTCAGACGAACAGCGCATATCATTTGATAGGCCTCTGACTCTGATCCTCGGACAAAATGGTTGTGGCAAGACGACCATTATCGAGTGTTTGCGGTACGCTATCACGGGGCAGATGCCCCCTGGAAGCCGAAATGAGTGTTTTGTGCATGATGCGAAAGTCAACAGATCTACGGAAGTGCTGGGACAAGTGAAATTGAAGGTCTGTATTAATTCCTTTTTACATAAAAATACCGGAAAGTAACCTATAATAGGTACCTAGCTTTTGTTGTCATTCCATGAAAGCATTTAATTTATTATGATTCTTATTAGGGATAAAATTTTCTTTCAGATTGTCAATGCGAAAGATAAACAACTAGAAGTAGCAAGATCTATGAAAGTTACTTTATTGAAGCAGAAGACAAGGTTCCAGACTTTGGAGTCCTATCTGTCTACAGTTGATGAGAATGGAAAACCAAAAGATATATCGTCAAGATGTGCTGATTTAGATTCTATTATGAATGAAGAGCTAGGTAAGTACTACTAGTACTACAGAACAATGGATATTAAGAACTGTCATCTTCAATAAAATGTTTTTATGCACTTCTAGTATTCATACAATAATATAAATGCATGAGATTTAAACATACGTGTTTTATTTTGTCATCTCGATTGCTATAGAATTGCTTTAAATTATTATCTTATGAAATGCTTTTTAACTAGGTATTGTTGTGAATTAATAGTTATAAAATTGCATTAAGAAAATCATACTAGAGGTTACATTGATTTGTGATATCAGTGTCTGCTATTTTGATGTTAATGACCTGTCTACTTTTCTTCGCGGCAGTAATTGGATTGTAGACTTGTACATCAAAATGAAAGAGTATAAAATTGACCAATCGTGAATTCATTGTTAAATAATTATTTTGTTATATAATATTATTAAGTATATAAAATGGATGATTTATTTTTCCCGGCAATAGATCGCGTAAAAATCAACTAAAAGGCATATGTTCATTTAACTTTTTACTAAGTACTATTATTTTGAGCTTAGCTGTGTAGAAATACTTCATTAAATTAGTTTTAAGACAATTAAAAAAAAAAAAAAAAAAATTTATGAATAGTCTGGCTTATATTTCTGTAATGATTTCGATATTTCCAAAATAAATTTCTAGGTGTTTCGAAAGCAATTTTGAACTCTGTGATATTCTGCCACCAAGAAGACTCGGCCTGGCCTCTGGATGAGGGCAAGAAAGTTAAGGAACGGTTTGATGAAATCTTTGATGCTGACAAATACAGTGATTGCTTTGACCGCTTCAGGAAAATAAGGAAGGAGTATGCCAATACTTTAAACCTCCTGGGTAAGTATAATTGAACAAAAAAATTTCAAATTTGTTGTTTACAATTGTACATTTTCAAGTGTTTCAATCATTTTAACTTTGAGAAATATAGTAATTTGGGTTAGTACCTATCCAGTGGGAATGAGATAAGAGTAGCCCTTATCACTCATCCGGAAGCTTTTAACAATAACTCAAAAAAATATTTTACTTTTTAGATGCTATGACTTTGTATTTATTTGAATGATATCCCCCTAATTTGATTGCACATATTAATGCTTACAATGCTTAAAGAAGCAAAATGGGGGACTGGTTTTTTTATTTGACACTTAAGATGGTCCGTTAGACTATACCCATACAATAATCTATGGATAAATAAAAGGTCTACGAAGTGAATAATGCCTAAATACATGCTAAGTAAATAGTATCAGGGTAAATTAATATCAGATATAAAAAATAACTAACATATTGTCTCATACAATAGTGTTTTTGCTTTTTTTATTGTTTCTAAATTAAAAATTACACATTTTGTATATTTTACCCATATATCTACTCTGAAACTTCTTTTAAGGCTTTTATTAAGACATTTTTACTGAACTGCCTATTGGGTTTGGGTGAGCATTCGCCTTCTAAACAGGGGTATCAGGTTTGATTCCCGGATAGACAAGATTTCTCCCCAAGAAAAAAATTTCTTTCTGGTTCTCGTTGTGACTGTGTGTGTGATGTGAATGTTTCCAGCACCCAGGACACCACTTATTGAACTTAGTGTTGGTCTGTGAGTGTGAAAGCGTTTGTTTTAAGTTATACACACTTCTTAGACATCATTATCTCCATTGATTTATGAATGGAAACCGTACTCTTACTTACTTTAATTACTTGAAATATATCACATTTTATTGTGTCACAATCATGAAAAGATATGGATTATAGCACCCCTAACTAAATTTCAGCTCAAGAAGTAAGTTTCCTCACTGAGAAGAAAGAGGATCTAGACAAGAAAAAGCTGGAAGTCATCAATACTGAAACCAGAATCTCAGAAGCCGAAATCAAAGTGTCAGAACTGGCAAATGAATTGAAGCCTATTACGGAAAAATTGTCTGCAATCAAGACATTGGAAAATGATCTGCTGTCATTTGAGACACAAAGAGAGAAGATTAAAGTCAGGTAAAACTTAGAGAGAAAAGATAAGCAAGGTGTTGTTCTAATAGTAACTAGCAGGTCTGCCTATTTTATTCTTGAACTGCCATTGGCTTATTTGGTGAGCTTTCACCTTCTAAAGGTGGCAATGGGTAATCGAACCCATTGGCACCTTTAGATGGCATTGATCGAACCCGACAACCCTGCTCTAGCAGGATTATCGGGTTCGATTCCCGGCAGGAACACAAGTTTGTGCCTTTTTTTTTAAAGTGCTGTTTTTTTTTGCAAATCCTTAATGGAATTTAATTTAATTTTCCTTAATTTTTTGTTTAGAAATGAGGTCATAATGTTTAGAAATCTCTCTTACCTAAAATGTAAGAGATAAAAAAATAATTCAAAGAAAATTTGTGTTTCTGGATCTGGTTGTGATTGTGTGTGTGTGATGTGTATGTTTCCAGTACCCACGACACAATTAATCGAACTTAGTTTGAGTGTGAAAGTGTTTATGTTTATGTTCTTAGCGTGTCAATGGAAACACTTACACTTTATTAGACATATATCATTTTAAAGACGACTGAGACTACTTTAGTTCAAAATGAAATTATTTGTGATATCTTTATTTCCAAACACAATTATTTTACTCAGGGCTGTTTAATGCTGAGAATAATCCATGCTTATCTGTTGATTCACTTTTGTTAAAGATATAAACACATCTTTCAGACTGGAGCACTGTCAAACACAAGAGACTGAGCTAAAGAATTCCATTAAGGATTTGTTTGAAGGAACTCAAGAAGAGCTGCAGGAGAAAATAAGTAAGTTTTAATGAAAACTATGATTGATATATATGTATCTGATTATATGAAGTAGATTATTTATTATCCGACTGTGCAAAGCAATGGAGGCTAATGTATCAGACTTTGTATGTATGTTTGTTTCTGGCAGTCTAGAGACCAAATGCGTAAGCCGATTTTGATTATTCTTACGTTAATCGACTTGTCTTAATTGAAAGACATAACAATAATCAAAATTTGTTTAGCAATAATTTCTGTTAAAATTTTTATTACATATAATGAAGCTGTGATAAAGGTCTTCAATAAACAAGTGGGTCTATAATGAAAAAGTGTAAAACAAAAGTAAGTTCCAAACTCTATATGCAGTCAGGTTTTTTGTTTTTTTTTCGAAATTTACTTTTTTTCAAACTTCAAATTAACATCCCCTCTAAAATTTCTTCCAGCCAATTATGAAGAGGTACATAAATCTAAGAAGAAAGAACTTGACGAGTCTGTCAAGAAGAACAACACCTTTACCAAGGAAGATGACAAAATTAATAAGGAAAAAAACTCGAATGAGATCAAGTATAACAAGTTCACTCTACTCGAGAGTCAAAACCAAGAGAGGATTGATAACAAGCATAAAATGATTGTCGACACTGCTAAGTTAGCAGGTAATTTTTTTTTTTTCTTCTAATGATGTACCAATTACGTTTGGAACACCATTGGAATTACGATCTAGCCTTAAGACTAATAGGTAATTTGATTTTGACCTAAACTGCTAAGTAGAGTAGTATATTAAGAATGTGTCCAATAACACTTTTCTTACTGTCTCTGTTATCGGGAAGACACTTTGGTTCTTGTGTTCTTTGTTAATAGCACTCACTATATTACACTGTCACATCACTACACTAGCTCAAAAGGTTTAGTTCTTTTGAGTCTTCTCACTAAGTCTGTGTTGTCGAGGAGCTGGATTGCCTCAACATTCACATGGTGATGAAGTCTTTGTTCATGAGCTTCAGCGAGTCTTTTTATAACACTAGTGACGAGACAGGTAAATGATTATTTATTTTTAAATTTATTTAAGTAAAACTTTTTATGTGAGATCTTTGAAATTATTATCCGCCACCTTTTTGTGTGACGAAAAGTGGTGGGAGTAAACATTGATGAATAATTAAAATGTTTCCCTGTAATACAAAAGTTTCACTTCTATTGTGTGGCTTTACGACACATACTGTATTTATTTTTGTGAGATTAAATGACATTACTGTTTCATGCTTGTCCATTACACATCTACCAAAAAATTTTAACTTGAAGATTGGCATTAGAATTATTCACTTTCATGTGTCACATTCACTATGGGGCCCATGTGAATGATCAATAAAATTGTGAATTATACGAATTTTAAGTTTTGGAGGTAACTCTCCAGAGAAAATCTCTCTAGAAACTTCTTTGTCTTCCGACTAAAAGTGAATGCTTTTACATAAACACTTTTTGCTAAACACAAATTATGACTAAGTGTGTTAGGTGTCTCCCTTTCAAAAATAGAGGGCTATTATTATAAAATTATTTTTTGACTCAGTGCAATGTATAAAATATATCTCAACTTAAATACCTAAAGGAAAAAATTTATATATTTATGATTATAATAACAATACCTTGTACTTGATAAATATGAGCTAATCTTCATAGATTTATGGTTTCAGAAATCGAGGGCATTACGGAAGTGAACACAGATGAAGAGGTAGAAAAGGCATTTGAAACTGTGACTGAAAAAATAAAGGCTTTAAAGTTAGAGCTTGCCAGTCAAAAAACAGAGGCAGATACAGAGGAAAAGAAAATGCAGACCTTTGTCGATGAAAGTCGTGACGATCTTGTATGTACAATTACCTTATAACTTATAGTTATTTTAACTCATTTGGAGGGAATGTCGCTTCACTCTTATTGAGCTAGTACTCATTAACATCAGTGAATAATTTTGTTATTTGTATCATATTTAATTTTAATTATAGTTCAGAACTGGATGCACCGGGAACATTTTAATTAATTTTAATTACCGCCTATTAAAATTTCTCCACTTTTAGTTCAAAGCAAAATGCAAATCTTACAAAGATCAATAATTGAGAGCCTGCGTATTCCAGGTCTAGTGTGTTTACCAGCTTCGATCACATCGTCACTTACCATCAGGTGAGATAGTGGTCAAACACTAGCCTGTCACAAATAAAAAAAATACAATAATGTATACATCCAATAAAATCGGTTAGGAGTTGTTAAATTCAGTTATTCAACCAATATCAACTCATTAAGCAGAAGAAATCAATGTAAGAATATCCAAGTTTTATTGTTATTTTTGTTTTCCAGTCACGTCAGAAACAAAAAATTTCAAGCAAGGAAACGGAAATCCACAAGAACAAACGTGAACTGACTAAGCTGGAGAAGGAAATCAATGCTACCAATGAGTCCAAAACAAGGTTGGAAGCGCTCGAGCAGAAACTGAGTGACGCGGAGACGTAAGTGTACCAATTTCCATGGAATCAACTTAGCTAGGCTGCCTATTGGCTTATTTGGGTGCTCGATCACCTTCTATGCTGTGGGTGGGTTCGATTCCCAGTGGGAACACAAGACAATATATGTTTCTGGTTCTAGTTGTGATTGTGTGAGTGATGTAAATTTTTCCGGCACCCACAACAAAAGATCATCGAACTTAGTGTGGGGCTGTGAGTGTGAAATCGTTATGTTTATGTCTATCTTGTTGCATTGTGTACTTTACCCAAGATCTTTAAAACATCACATGAGAACAACACAAATGCTTTTCGTAAAGCAACTGACACTAAATATATTTTGAAATTATACATTTAAATGTTGTTTTCAACCAAGATGGCAGTAGAATGTATTATCATTTCTTATACATAATTGCATTTCAAAAAGCCAGTGTTGACATGACATTTGAATGTATAAGTGATTGAATCCTTTTCCATAGTGAATTCTCGAACGCTGAAAAGGAAATAAACATTGAGGAGAGCCAGCAAGAAATAAATAATGATGAGAAAGTCATCGAGAAACATGAACATGATTTGGAAGAACTCAGCGCTAAGGTAACTACTACTATTGTTCTACAAGGATTTTAATATAGACATATTTATTGCCTATCATCGCACAATTATAGGAATAATATGTTCACCAATAAAGCTGTGTATAGCCTACCTACACCATCTGCCCACATCAGACACCAGGCTCTCATGACATGGTTAGAATGTACATTAGCTGCGCCCCGCGGTTTTACCCGCGTAAGTCCCGGACCCGCGGGCATTCCGGGATAAAATTTTCTTTCATAAACCTTCTACTGACAGTAATTAACACAACAAAAAATGCATTAGCGAAATAGTTCCATTCGTTCACGCGTGATGCGATGACCAATGAAAATAGAGATTAATTTTGATATATTATTATATTGATATACCTACTAATAATATACCTTTGTAACAGTATAGTTATATCTGTTGTTGTGCGTACTAAGTTTGTGCAGGGCTGGTTTTCAGTATTGCTACTATACTATTAATTTTCTATACTTATAATAAGGCTGTGATAATGTACATATCTTCTATATAAATATATAAAACAAAGTCGGATTTGTTCGAACACTTATAACTCGAGAACGGCTGGACCGATTTTGATGGTCTTTAATTTATTGTATTTGGCTCTGTCCTAAATAGCAGAATAACTATTAAAATATCGGAAAAAAATAATAAAAAAAAAACATTTTCTCTTACATTTAGAAAAAAATTTGGGGTTTTGATGACATTTCGAAAATTAACGCGGATGAAGCCGCGGGGTACAACTAGTCTAAAATAAGATCACACTAAACATACATATTGCCTCCACAGGTTACAAAACTCCAAAAGCAAACCGCCAAGATAAAGGAGCGCGACATGATTGAAGGTATGCTGAAGTCCAAAGAGAAAGAACTGGCGGTGTTAATGAACAAGCACAAAGTGGCCCTCACGGAGATCCTGGGTAGTGTACCAGAGACTGGCTTTGCGGTCAGCGTTAATAAGTTCGAATGCGATATCAAAGCTCAGGTCGATAGTCTCAAGAAGAAGTTAAAGGAAAAGAACACAGAGGTAATAAGTTCAACACGTTCTTATCGTTCAAAGCTTGACCATCGTCATCAATTTATGGTAGACATACCTCCAGTTCTCTCGAAGCGATTCACTTCTACGTTTTTCATCCGTACAGCGAAGGAGTGGAACTCATTGACTGCGTCTTTGATTCCTGAATTATACAATCTGGTTGTCTTCAAATCTAGAGTAAATAGGTATGTTCTAGGCTAGCATGTTACTCGGCTGCATATTCACTTTCTATCAGGTGAGATAGTGTTAAAATGCTTGCTTATCCAACATAAAAAAGTACACAAAATCAAATTGAAACATCAACAAAGAAAAGTGGCAGTATAGGTCAAATTTAGAATACTCATTAGCATGGCTAGATTGAATTAATTGATGTGGTGCCAATTGTGGAATACATTTTCAAAGTTCTGGATGGCACTGTAGATTTTTAGTAGAATCAAAATCAAAATCATTTATTCACGTGGGGCCCAAAAAGGCACTTATGAAAGTTAATGACTACTGCCAGATTCACAAAAATTACAGCCATTCCGAGAAGAACCTGGCATGAAATTATACGTATGATTGTATTCATATTTACATATTTCCTTAATTCCTCAGTCTACTAAACTGGAGACTGAACGTAAGCATATTCGCGACATGCTAACCAACCGCCGCAGCGAGCTGAGCAAAGCGGAGGACAAGATGTACACAGCCTGCGGCACTGCTACGTTCGAGTCCACTCTCGCTAAGTGCACCGCCGCTGTGGACAAGCTACAGGTAAGACACTTATGCTCTACATATAAGCATATTTAACGCTTTCACACTCACAGCCCCACACTAAGTTCGATAACTTGTGTCGTGGGTGCCCGAAACATTCACATCTCACACACAATCACAACCAACATCAAAAACATACATTTGCCTTGGGGAGAAAACTCATGTTCCCGCTGAGAATCGGACCCGATAGAAGCCAACAGGCAGTTCATTATAATCAGTTTTTAAGTAATTAATCGTTCCTACTTAAAGCGCTTTTAGTTATTTTAGCATGCTCCAATTTCCACCAATTCGGACTTCTTTTACTCTCGTCATACATCTGTAGAATACTAACACAACTTATATTTCAGGATGAACAAAACGTTCTCCAATCGTCGATGTTTATTTTCGCCAAGTACAAAACCCAGTTGAAGGACAACAGCTGTTGCCCGCTCTGCAGCCGTGGATTTGAAAATGAAAATGAGGTATGTATGCCACAAGTATATGTTGCAAGTTAGAAAATAATATTGATATTAAATATTGGAATGTTGGAAATCATGGAATAAATTTTATTCCATGATTTCGACTGAGATGTCAATTGTTTGCCGAAAGAAATTTCAAAAAAGTCCAAATTAGTAAAAAAATATAAATTGATAAAAACTCACGCACATTTTGAACTTTTAAATTAAAATTAAAACGGGAATTAGCGTGACTTACGCGTTGTCGATGTGTAAATCGACAATTGTTTCGGCTTCATTCGGAAGCCTTCTTCAGGATGAGTGCGGAGCGCTCGCCGTCGCGTCCCACCTCGCACCGTTGTCGATTTACACATCGACAACGCGTAAGTCACGCTAATTCCCGTTTTAATTTTAATTAAAAAAATATATAAAGTACAGTAAATATTAATTATATATATTTAACTATAGGTAGTAATTTTGGAAGCTGTGTTGTGTACAATGCAAGCAAACGCATGCATACTTGCAGCCTCATACGAAGTGTAATTGTGTCATGGGTGTCAAAAATATTTTCATGTCACACCCAGAATCAGAAAAACATATTATGTTCCTTATGAAGGAATAAATTTTGGCGAACTTTGCTCATGTCAGAGCAGTGATTCTTTTCGAAACAGGTTGTCGTCTTATTGGTTAATCATAACATTGTTTGCAGGTTACAGATCTAATATCACAACTCTCCACTCAAGTGATGAATGTACCATCCAAACTGGAGAAAGTAACTGAGGATCTACAGAAGCAATCTGCCAAGAAAGACGAACTTCTCAGCATGAAGTCTCTCAACGAGAATATAATCAGTTTGAAGGAGAAGGACATACCACAGCTGGAGACGAAATTGTCGGATACTGATGCCGTAAGAAATTGAAACAATTAATATAAATCAGAAAAAAAAAAGTACAGCTATATGACCTGCATAGATATAAATAATTAGATTAGAAAAAGACTTTCCTTCATAGATCATGAGGACTTCGTCTTCAACAATTACAGACCTTACCACGATTGGGCGTGATGACGTCACAAATGACGCTCACACCACGACCGCGGGTGTGAGGTGAATCGGCGCGGGCGTCTAACATTCGGATGTCAAAATTTTAAATTCTAACGTGTTTTCTATATAAGAAAGCCTACGACGACATCATGCACACCTACATCCACACCACTGGAACAATTATTGTGCTAGCGACCCGATATAAAGGAGTTGGGGTGGTAGGGCTAACTGCTGGGGAAATCCACAATACACCCCCAGCGAGACGTCAGTGTAGGCCTTATCGTCCCGTTATAGTTAGGATTAGTCCACGACGACCGCATTATCGTTCCACTTAAATCAAACGCCATCAACGCTCACTCATTTTGGAACGGCTAAACTGACATTTGACGGCCACCTATCATGATGTTAAGCTTGGTAGATGATCAACCAAGTTTGCACAGAAGATGTCTCAATGTGATCAAAAAATCCCAGATTGTTCTTATCAGGGACCAAACTCAGGCAAAGGTTTTATAGAGCGAGATATAGACCAGGGTTATTTATGAGTGTATGTTATATATATACGTAGATTATCAAGTAATGTGTTGTAAAAGCTAACCTTTTTTTGTTATTTTAGAAAATAAAAGCATGCACTGAGACTATAGAGGAGCTGCAAATGTCTCTGATAGAACCGGAACAAAAGATGCATACGGCGAAGCTAATACACGGCGACATGCCTCTTCTGGATCGTTACCAAGCAGACTCGAAGACCATTGCAAAGAATGTAAGTGAAGGCTTTATTTTATATTTTCCCCGACTGTTCGTCGCAAAGGAGGGTAATGTGTTTATCAGCCTCTTTAGGCTGATAAACACATTACCCTCCTGGCGCTCTAGAAACCAAACGATTAGGTCGACTTTGATAATTCTTACGTCAATCGATTTGTCTTAATTTTGCGTTTTGATGCTGATTGCTCGGTAATGTAAATATTTTTCTTTTTGTTACAGTTGGACAACCTGAAAGCGGCTTGCACAGATATCGATACCGACATGACTCTCGAAGATGCGACAGCCAAGCAGACAGACCTGCGGCACAAGCTTACCACCCTCCGCTCTCGTGTCAAGGCCACACAGAAGAAGCTCAACATACACACCAAGAAACTGCAAACCCTAGGCGACAAGAAAAACAAGATCAAGGAGGAACTTCTCAATGTACAGAAGAAGGTATGTATCTACTGTGTCCCGCAGGTTCGCTCGCGCTTTCGATGATGGTGACAAATCAGGATACTAAATTACACGCAAAGCTTCAAAATTCCCACTGCTTTATCTACGGAAACCTTGTCAGATCTTGAAAATTTTTATATGGGACCAACGTTACACCATACCTTTCAAATAGAAAAAATATCGCTTCAGCCGTATTCAAGTAATCTCGTAACAAATATTCACAATCGTCTTCTTTTTTTAAGTTGATTAAAAAGTATGTTATGTCTTTGTCTTAAACTTTTTTTCTACAAAATTCCATCATGATTGGTCAAATATTTAACCGTGATGAAGTAACCAACAGACAGATGGATTAACAAAGACAGTTAACACTTTTGGGTCTATATATTAGTGTGATTAATTATTGTGGTGTCTACTAACGGTGATCGTTTGTCCAAAAATCCTTAATGTCAAAATCAAAATATTATTTTATATTTTTTATCGCTCCTAAATGTTATAACTATTTTACCAGCTCATGCAGCCATTTATTTTGTCAATAAAGATTTTTCAATTCTATTATCCTAGGTGCAAGACTTGGTGAACCTCCAAGAAACGAAGAAACAGTTGGAAACCGACAGGGAGAAGCTTCTGAAAGAGCTTCCGGAGTTGCAAGACGGATTAGCGCCGCTGCAAGAAGTGCTGAAAAGCAAGCAAGAGGCCAAGAACGAGACTGTCAAGAAATACAGGTGTGTGGACTTGACATCCTTAAAAAAATAACTATATAATTTGTTAAAATGTACCTACATAGACTGAGGTGGCAGAGCACTGAGAGAGGCTTTGGCGGAGTTCCCGCGATACTAATACTAACGTTCGAACGCAGCGGCGCCGACCGCCGCTTGAAGCCTATCAACCTTATCGGGATTAACGCTAAATGTAATCAATTAACCTCGGTCGTTATGGATTTTCAAAAAGTAACGCCTAATTCAATTAATTAACTACGTCCAGTTGTTTCACCCGTATTGACGATAATATAAAGTAACGCGGATGATGAAAATATCTTATGTGTTATTCCAGGTCTACTAACAACTAAGTTTAAAAATGTAAACTACATCGGTTTAGTAGTTTTGGCGTGATTGAGAAACAAATCCAAACTTGCGCATTATAATATTAAGATGGGATGAGAAGTCGGATGAGAAAGTAAAAAATGTTGGAAATAATGTGTCTAATTTATCACAATAATAAATAGTAATATTTTTACAGAGGACTTGTTGAAGCCAAGAACTCCTACATAACGAAAGTGGTAAACTCCTTTGAGAAGGTGAAAGCGATAGACCAAGAGATCAAACATCACAAGGACAAAAATATTCCCGGCGAAATGGAAAAACTAAAGGAGGCTAATGAGAAATTATCAGAAAGACAGAAACAAATTGGCGAGGAAAAAGAAGCTCTAGCCGCTAAAATTGATGCACTAAAAGATGAAATTTCTAAACAGGAGGTGAGTCAATTAGGGACAATAAAGACTAAATGAATAATTTGACATGTTTAATTTAATTCATTAACATTAAACTAGTGGATTAATATAAAATTCTTTGTGTAATATTTTTCTGACAATAATTCTAATAAAATATACAAATACGTTTCAACTAGAACAAATTCAACTGGAGCTTGCTTTTGGTTATAATGCCGCCAGTTGTGACACTTCGTTTAAGTTTATTTGTTACTATTTATATTCTTCCTATGCAGTGGAACAATACATCTATCTACCCATACCCAGGCATTCCACGGAGTTATTAACTCCCTGGGTATGAATCGAGTGCTGCTTGGTTAGAACCACACTCACATGAGTTAACTAAGCCCATTCTGCACCCGTAGGTCGTTTAATTGTTTGCCTAGGTTATTACAAAGTTTCAACCTATTTCAGATATACAAACGCGACTTAAAAGACAACTTGAAGCTGCGTGACACACGGACCGAGATCGAGAAGTGTCAGAAAGACGAGACGGAAATCAACGAGAAGTTAAACGGAATCAACCGCGATCAACTCAGCGAGAAAGAGCCGTTGATCACTCAACAAACTAAGCTCTATAGGGAAAAGGCGCAGACTGAGGGTAGCTTGGACGAGTTAAGGGTATTGTACTCTATAATAATAATATTTTTAATTAACCAATAACACATGTATGACGTTTGAAAGTACGATTGCTTCCATATTTGTGTTCAAATTTGTCACAAAAAAATTGTGAAATAAACATGTGGAAGAAAAAGTCTACTAACTCCAAAAAAAACATACTACATACAATTACGAGAATTATCTAAGTAGTTTTTAGCAGTTGGCACTTATGCTATGCTAGAATGGTTGATAAATTGAATATAACCTTACAACTGCACTCATTTCCTAACTACACAACAGTGTACGGACTATACATGAAATAAAAATTCGATGTTTATTAAAAATAATGATTTAGCAGGAATTTGAAAGTTAGAATTTAGAATTATATTGCAATAAACAATTGTTTGCAGAAAAGCCTCAAAAACAGCAGAAACGACCTAAAGAAAGCGATGGCCAAAGATATTGAAAAGAAATACAAGGAGAAAGTTTACGAACTATATGTTACTAAAGCGATAGACAAGGATATAAAAGATTACGCGGTGGCTTTGGAGAAGTGTCTAATGGAGTTCCATAAGGAAAAAATGGAGAATATCAATCTTATTATTAGGTATGTAAAAATCAAAATCCTGTTGGTACATAATTTTTAGAAACTTATAATAACAGTATGATTTAACATACTTATTTCTTCCAGGGAATTGTGGAGGAAGATATACAGAGGAAATGATATCGACTATATTGAAATTAAGACTGAAGGAAGCGTTTCAACAGATTCTGACCGTCGCAAATATGACTATAGGTAAAATTAAAACTCAAGATCTAGATTAAATTTTCCTTATTGTTTGTCGAGCTGTATTTTTCGATGAACTCTCTAATATTACTCTATGACATGCATATGATTCTTTTTATTTAATACTAGCCCTGCCCATCGCCCGCGCTTCTTAAGTTAAAAAGAAGCCTATTTGTTAATCCGGAACCTAAACTATCTACTATCTAAATTTCATCAAAATCGGTATATTCGTTACGGAGATACGTGGTAACAAACATTCACACACACACTCACACTTTCGCATTTATAATATTAGTAGGGTTTTAGTTTTTATTTTGTGAAACTCTCATAAAAAAAAAACTAAAATCCTAGAGAACAAGAGCGTCGCTCGCCTGATCTTGTCACGCTTTCCCAATAAAGTTCAATGTCACCCAAAGTAAGATAAGCTTTTTATAAATCGATGCCAATATTTTGAAATTCATTTAAAAATAATTTGTTATTTGAGAATTACATTAGTGTAAAGTACTGTTATATTTCAGAGTGGTGCAATGCAAGAATGGCGTCGAGATTGATATGCGTGGAAGGTGCAGTGCTGGCCAAAAAGTTTTGGCTTGTCTCATCATCAGATTGGCTCTGGCCGAAACATTCAGTTCTAGGTATGGCTAATTATACCAACAAAGTATTAGTAGGATTATTTTATTTGTGGGATGATAAAGTATTGAGGTACAGCTTTCATGGAATCTCACTTCCGCCAATGTTGTCAAGCTACTGTTGGAGAATGACTTCCAAAAAATGTTATCAATTCAATTGAATATCGCTTTTTCCCATTTTTTTATGCATATGCCTCATCTACCTCTGTCAGTATACAAAATGATTTGAATGATTCTCGTTTGTTTAAAATGGTGTAGTATCTAGTTGGTCCCATAATTCAATGAAGGGTTCTGGAGATCTTGGCGGTTAACGCGAAATTAAACGTAAATAATTTCGCGTTAACCGCCAAGATCTCCAGAACCCTTCATTGAATTATGAGTCTGGCTTTTGCTATCTATCTTACCTTATGAAAAGCGACGATGCTGTCGAGAATGATAGCAGTCCATCTTCTCCGAATAAAATCACATATCTCTTGATTTTGTCAATATAGACTGAACTTGTGCATTTTCCAACAGATTCGGCATCCTAGCACTCGACGAGCCCACTACCAACTTAGATCAAGAAAACATCAGAAGTTTATGTGTCGCGCTAGGCGAAATAGTCCAGGAGCGTATGACGCAAAAGAACTTTATGTTCATCATCATTACACACGACAGAGAATTCATTGAGTCCCTCGGAAACATTGATAAAGTATCCCACTTCTACGAGGTATCCAGAAACGACGACGGGAAGTCGAGAATCAAGAGGGTCAAATTCGTATAACTAAGCGTTTATTTTATTGCGTTATTGTCGAGAGTAAGAGTAGCCATTCCCGAACAGAATACGTGTTTAATAGATAAGAAGGCTGTGCCTTGCAGATTACAATATTCATTAGAATCATCATTGGTTTATTAAGGTTTTAATAACAAATAAATAATAATTTAAGTTCTTTAAAATGTTCTTTTATTCATAACTGTAACTTAAGTAAAATAGAAATAAGATTGAATAGGTATTTTTAGGCAAGCGTGCTCCGCATCGTCACTTAAAATTAGGTGAGATAATGGTCAAACATTTGCCTATCACAGATAAAAAAAACCGAAGAGAGTAAATATATTAGTTTTAAGTTTTAAATATATTGGTGCCGATTCTGTTGTCCAGAATTAGACTAAACTAGCCTAAAATTAGTTTTAGTCCTGTCATTTAAACTTTTAAATTAAGTTCAACGTAAAATTAGAATAGCGTTTAGGTATTCTTTGGCTAAAATTAGTTTATTTTTAGTTTAGTTTAGTTCGGTGCTCAACAGAATTAGCACCATTATTCAAATACGCTAAAGCTTATCTGATCTAGTTCAAACTTATTCCAGTAATACTGTTTAGTGGCTCACATATTCCATTCTGATCGATATGTAAAATCCTTTTCTCTTGCAAGACTGTTAATGTAACTCCTAGCAGTTCTGCGATCTGAGTAGAAGGGAATGACAGCGAGAGACACTTGGTAATGTAGGGAATCAGGTCTTCAGTGAAGCTCACACATAGAGAAACAAAATTCTGTCTTTCGATATCAGTGAACGCTTGCTGTTCTCTGTGATAGAACGCAACCAATACTTGAACAGATTTGCCGAAAGACTGCCTAAATGCGTCGTAAACTTCCTTCACAATATTCAAAGGTGCCGTAACTCTGAAGGAATTGAGAACGGTCAACATCCCATTGCAGTACTCTGCTAGAGGATAGTAGTCTAGTAAAGCTTCCGGAGGGCTGGTCGCTATGCTTTCATTAATAGGTCTCGGTACGTTCTTGATGCTGGGTACTTTGTATGTTCGCATTTGGTTCTCGAAATGTTTGTCAGCTTTTTCTAGGCCGCTGTGGAATTGAACCAAGATGTTGTTTCGATAGAGGGGCGTGAGGACACATCGCATGTCAGCGCCGACTCTGCCGAATGATAGACAGAGGTACATGCATTGGTTCAGTAGTGATTCAAAGCTGGATTCATCTTCTTTTAAAAGTTCTTGATTTAGTATTTGAGAGAGGGCTTCCACCTGAAAAGAAGTTTAAAGTACTAAGAAACATATATTTTTTAATAAGGTACTAACTAAACTTATTTTTAATGTATATTTTTGCAATAACTCAGATATTTTATCCTGTTTAACTGTATATGCATAATAAGGTAGTATTATTCGAAACAAGATACAACAACATCCATATTGCACCAGTGCTTTCGAACTGGAATGTGATATCTATGTACAAATTGACAGACATTTCACTAAATACTCTTAAGGATCCTGTCCTATTTGTACTTGATATTATTCTCCAAAATAGGTACATACTAATATATAGTCATACACAAACAATCTTAAGGATAACACTAGTAAGAAACTAGGTGCCCAGGCTAAAACATTGCCTGACTGCCAAATTGATTCAGTCTCAGGTAGGTCGAACTGAAAATCTTGAGGTACAGTGAGTTAGGCCATGAAACAACGTAATTTGTAGGGATATGAATTTTTCATATTTTAGTAATCTTGGAACTAAATGTACCTTTAACTTGAGCCAGCATGATAAAGCACTAGTCCCACTCAGCTCGTCATCTTTCACCTTGGATTCTTGAGAGTCGGAGAGGAATATTGACTTATGTTGAGTCAGCACATTGAAAAGATGGATTCTATGCAAATCCACAAGTCTTCTGAGCAACCTTTCTGAAGCTGTAACAAAAAAGGTTTTTGATTCGGGTTTCACAGCAAGCAAGCAGTGAGATATAGGGAAGCAGGACACTGGACAGAATAGTTTAGAATTCTAGATTTGCCTAGAATACAGAAACAATTGCAATTCTATGGCTGTTGTTTGTTAGCGTCTTTGTATATAATTTTTAACCAGGAATTTATTATAAAACGAGTAGTACCCTGCGGCTTCGCCCGCGATTATCAGATATAAACAGTCTAGGTCGTGCATGAATTAAACTTATCTCCCCAACATATTGATTGGATTTGAATAAAAAAAAGATATCAAAATCTGCTGTGTTGTTGCAGTAAAGTGAACAGGTTTAGTAAGATCCAAATTTTTCATTAAGTTGTTATGGCAGCAATGAATTTTTGGATGAATCTTGATATTGATTTACACGTATAATTGGTTTTACATGACTCACAGTTTCGAAAGAGAAAATATCATAGTCCTTCTAGTTTAGGACAAAGTAATAAGAAAATTAAGTGGAGAGAAGCGTTGCATAACTGGGATCTCGTGCGAGTTTTGAATGTTAGTGAAAACTGAAATTAATTTGTTTTCTTCTATACATAAGTACCTATAGGAAAAAAAAAAATTGTTATTAGTATAAACTCATAACAATGTATGGAAGAAAGGGAAACAAATAACACTAATATTATAAAACCCAAAGTGTTTAAATGTATAAGTATAAGTTTTCTCTTCACACTATAACGGCTGAATAGATTATAGTAAAATTTGGAATTTACATTATTTATACCTAGGATTAACACATAGGCTACTTTTAAACTCGATAAATGCGGGCGAATCCGTGGGGCACTGCTAGTCATAATTAAAACTAAACCATAACAAGCCAGTCGAGTGAAGCACCAGGGAAAAAATCTATCGTGATTTAATTATGAGCAAATTAAAATAAATTAAAAGAATTTAATAAATGTGATTAAATACAAGCTGTTTCAAAAGAACAGGCTATTATGATAACTTACATTCCGTGTTTCTAGCATCTTCCAAAGCTTTCTCAAACCACGCGTTTCTCGCTTTCAGAAAATGAAGATGCAATCCATCTGAAGTACTGGTCTTGCTTCCTGCGTAGTACAGACCCTCCTCTTCGTCCTCAGTTGATTTGTATACTGTGTTTGCTCGACGAAGATAGCCAAGGATCTGGAATTACATTAACAATATTAGCCCTATACTTACAGAGATGATATGTTGTATACTATACATACAGATTCTACGTTTGTGTTATTGAAAGTTCCTAGCCAGTTTCTTGCTAATTTCTTCTTAAAATAGCAGTGAATTTGCAAAAGCGCTTGTAGTTATTAACTTTCCTCTATGTATGTGGCCCATGTCAATAATTTTGATTTAAAATGAGAAATGCATATCACGATTCATACAATTAAGTTTTAAACAAACGAACAAACAAACGCATTCACAGTCACAGCCCCACACTAAGTTCAAAGACTTGTATCGTGGGTGCCGGAAACATTCACATCACACACACATTACACCCAGAACCAGAAGCACAAATATCCCTTGGGAAGGAATTTGTGCTCCTGCCGGGAATCGAACCAAGGACCCACGGCGCAGAGGGCGGACACCTGTCCACTGCGCCAACTGGGTCGTAGATTAATGAGATTAACAAATTACATAATATGTGCAAATACAATGTGAGAGCTCACATTATTAATCTCTGGCAGTGCCTTCAGCTTCGCTCGCGTTAATTAATTTTAAAAGTTGCCTTTGTTATTCCGGAACCTAAACTATCAAAATATTAAATTTCATAAAAATTGGTTTATTTGTTACAGAGATATGCGGTAACAAACATTCCCACACAAACAAACTTTAACATTTATAATATTAGTAGGATTACCGCCATTTAAGTATTGAAACTGGTGCCTTGTATAGGTTTTCCTTGACTTACTAAATGGTTGCTGATTTCTAAAAAGTGGACAACTAGCTCCAAAAATTTGAAAATAACATATTTGAGTAAATGGTTATATTTGCAAAATTCCAGCAATTTAATTAAACTTACTTGTAAGCATTGTGGTAGTGGCAAATCATATCTTAACTGGTTAAAGAGGTGGTACAGGGTTTCAAACCATAATGTCATTATCTCTGAAGTTGTATTCTGAAAAACATTAATTTTGATAGATTTTATATTCCTTTATTTGTCCAGTATTCGTTGCGATCTCGCGGAGTAAACTCATCCCGAAGAAGAGCATCGTACATGCTTGAAACCTACGTTGACAATTTCGATCAAATGACATGAGTGATAGCCGTATTTTGATAATATTCCTTATTTGTATCCAAAAAAATTACCAATAATTATTCAAATAATATGATAGCATTTTTGTGTTTTCACTTCACCATATTGGTTTTTCTTTTTTAATAAACTCTTTCACACTCACAGCCCACACTAAATTCGCAGGCTTGTGTCGTGAGTGCTAGAAAAATTCACACACACACATACAATCACAACCAGAACCGTAAACACTAATTTCTCTTGTGTTCCCACAGGGAAATGAACCTGATACCCTGCTTAGAAGGCGAATGTGCATCCAACCAAGCCATTGGGTGGTTCAAACTTGTTGCTTCAAATAAATGAAATACTAGGCTAGTGATATAGAATTCCAGTTTAACTATGTACAATTACTATGTTATCGTAGCTGATTAATTAATAATCACGAAACATTTACCTGAACAAAAGGAATTTCTGCATATCTTTTAGACAGATTGCGAACAAAAGTGAAAATATCAAGTGCACTCTCATAGTCTTCTGCGTTAAGAGCCTCTCGCATCAAAGATGGTAGTTCTAGTAGCTCCAACAGTTTATCACTTTGGCTGCGGATGGAACTATAGCGGCTGGAAATGAAATAAACATAAACAATTAACATTTTCACACTCACAGGCCCACATTAAGTTCTATGACTTGTGTGGTGAGTGCCGGAAACATTCACATCACATACACAATCACAACCAGAACCAGAAACACAAATTTTCTTTGAATTATGTTTTTAACTCTGACATTTTAGGCAAAAGAGTTTTGCTGTGTATCTACATGTATACAATGTAACTTATTATGACCTCATTTCTAAACTTTTGCAAAATAAACAGCACTTTAAAAAAATTTACATGAAGCAAACTCATTTATCAGCTTAATCCACCAATCAATGCCCAAAAGAAGAACGAAAGGTTGTTATGAAGTCTTCGTGCAACAAGATGCTAAATCTAAATTTCAAAAATACTTCAGATGCTCCCGTGACCCCTTGGATTTGTACTATAATTTTCTCAAGCTAGTCTGGCCAAGTACTACTCGACCAATAAGTACATTCATGGTTTACCACCATCAAGTTTGAAAAAAAAGATGTTGTAAAGCCCCAGCATTCTGGCATCCTTAAATCAAATCCCATTGTAGACCTAATGTGCTTCACGACATTCACTTACCAACAGATAAGATAATGGTCAAAAACTGTCCTATCAGTAAAAATAACTCAAAGCTAAAGTAAAAGATATTTATATTATCCAATGCTGAGATTTTGTACCTTTTCTCCTTTATAATATTACCAGCAACTTGAGAAAACTTTTCACACTCCTGCAGGAATGATGGAGTAGTCTCCAGAAAATTTTCCAACGATACTTTCGACTTATCTAAGTCCTTCCTAATAGTGCGTGAAATTTCTGCTGTTTCCACAAAAGTCTTGTAATTTGTGAAAGCTAATTCTTGTGTTTGTTCAGTGAGTTGTCTCATCTCTTCTGTCAATCTTTCAGGCTCTTTGCGTATATATTCCCAGTTCTGAGAGCCCAGTTTCCTTATATAGTCACCGACATCGTTAAAGTTTTCAGCATTCTCTGGATTCAATAAGAAGAATTCAATAAGTATGTACCTTTTCTAATCACTGCAAGCATAGGTAAAATAAAATGTTTCTGATAAGCATACCCGATGCCGAAAAAAGTAATTGCGAAAGCTCTTTCAATTCTTGAGCCATTTGGGATTAATTAAACACGAAATCCCTCAGAAAGATAATGTAATCACTCCGTATGATAACTATATTGCAAATTTGAAAATGCCATAGATCGCCAATCGCCATGTAAACAAGTATGATTTTGACAGTTGACATACTTGACAATTACTGCTGCTCTTTGTGTCTATATTTCGAAATGAGGCCGTGAGCGGTCGCGACGTTCACGACATTAACTTGTATTTCAACATACCGTAAGCGTTGAAGCATTCGTTGGTTTTTTTGTTTTCGTATATTATGTTATTTTAAACTGATTTAATACATTAAGACTCACTTCAAAGAAGTTTTTGAGTTAGAACCTGAGACAATATTAATTATATATCTAAATTGCAGAATTTTTAAACGAGCAGTTCAAACATGATTGGTTTTATATCCTATAGATAGGATTCTAACAGACGGATCGACATACAGAATGCTAAACACCCAGTAAAACATAGAGACCTTCGCTTTGTTAAAATCACATACTTCGAATGCGAATAAACAGTTGTCGGAACAAATTTAGGTATTATGTTATTTACGTTCGTACGTAAGGAATGACTTCGTCGTCATCACTCATGACATTATTTATTCAAGCAAACACTACTCAAGAAATCTGATAAACCAACGTGTGTACATCAAATTGACAGCTAGTTTGGCTGTCAACATTACAATAATGCGGACACACTCACATGTCATGTATTTTAAATTTAATTAAGTACCAAATAAACTATATGAATTTATTTTTGCCATAATCTGTAATGGGGTAATACTTAATTATTTGTAAACGCTTTGATGATACCTTCAAAGCGCTTACAATTAATTAGGTATTAAGCAATTTAGTATACATCAAATTTGAATCGTCCGTCTGTTTAATATTCGCAGAATGAGTATATTTTGTACAAAATAAAACGTAGCAAATAGAGTTTTCATTTCAGTCATAGGTTGATTTAGGAGCCTGATAACTGATAACATTTCTAGGATCTCTAAATAAAAATGAATAATAAGAATAGAAGAATTAAAAATATAACAATTATTATTAATTATTTAATTTTCTGTTAGAATCTTATAGGTCTCTCTTCTAATCTCTAATGCCGCCAGCATGATGGGAACGCTACCCACTGGTAGTGGGCTTGAGCACTTAAGTTACCTCTAAGCTGTCTTTTGGGTAACTTAGTTCTTTGCTGTGCATAGTTTTAGTTTAGTTTCGAGAAATATAGACAATTGGCCCGTAGATCGTTTTAAAGCATGTATCGATGTAACTTTTGGCAGACCTAATAAATAAATGAATCTCTTGACGGACTAATTACGTCAAAAGGCTGTGGGCGAGAATGTCGCGATCGCTCACATATTTATTTTGGAAAATAGTTACACCTTGTTTATGGCTTGATTTTAAATATTTTGAAATGTTGTTGAATAATAGCATAGTTATTTTTTGTTTCTGCTATTAACAGGTTAAAAGACAAAGATAGACAATAAAAAAATAGGCATTCTGGAAATGCTTTTTGCATATTTGTTGTCTATGGATTTGCTAATGAAAATTGGGAATGGAAGATAGCCATTTGCTTGCTAGCTCAATTTTTCTGAATTTTAATCTCTTATGCTGTAATTTTAACGTTAAAATAGTTTTGGTGTCAATGGTAAGTAACTATCTAATGATAACCTCCAAAAAAGTTATAACAACTTTGGTTATATTTTTGTTTTCATTGGTGATGAACTATCGCTAAGTTCTAGGATTGCGTCATGTAAACGTATAGATATGTAAAGTAGCTTCGATTATCGCATTGCCCGCAGCGTTCTTGCATAGGGGATCGGGTTTTCATTTATCATTTCTCGATAAAAGTTACCCAATATTGATTTTAAAGTTAAGCCGAGCTAACCTTTCCTTTTGACAGGGATAACCTAAGCATTTTTTATTCTTTCTCGACACCATTTTTGTAACGGCGCACCATTTTATTATTAGATCGTCTTACCTGGTGGCGAGTATTTGACTAGTTTTCGTTATCATGGTGTAAGATGTGTAATGATAAGTGTTATCAGGATGAAATAAATAAGGTTATGTTGATGTTTTGATCATAGATCATGGGGCTGTCAGATCTTCATGTAAGTTCCCAAAAGAAGCATATTTAGGACCTCAAATGTATTAAACGTAGGCAACAACATTATAAAAAATTATATCATTTAAAATATATTCATGTTAGGTACAATTTTATTTATACTTAACTGAAAATTTGCAAATGCAAATTGCCTTTGTTACAAGCCAAGTTCTTTGTAGTCCATGAAAACAGTGTAGGAGTTTATGTTGTGTATAGTTTACATCCTTATTTTCACCAAGTGGGATCAGTACAGTACTCTTCCTAGAGGAAATGTAAGAGAAAATAAATTTATTATTATTAAATTTATGAATAATGAATTAAAAATGATATCGAATTTAATAATTTACAGATTGTAAATCTGTAAATGTGTGTATTTTTGCAATAAGGTATTGCTCTGTGGTAGCTAGATAAATTCAGATGAAATTTTGTATGTATATAGTGTAGACCTAGTAATAGGGGTCAAGCTTCTTGTTATCCTAGTTAATGTGGGTATAACTACAAAAAACATAAGCATGGTTAATCAGAAAGTTCTATGAAACCTATGAAAACCTAAAAAAATTAAAGTATCCTAATAATATTTTAAATCCAAAAGTTTGTGTGTGTATGAATATATGTTACCACATATCTCCGTAATGAATATACAGATTTTAATGAAATTAATGAATGTAAATAGTTTGGGTTCTGAATAACACATAAGCTACTTTAACTTAATTAATGCAGGTGAAGCTGCGGGGCACAACTAGTTCAAAATAGATGTTAGAGTAAATGGCACATGAATGGCTGTAATTTTGCAAATCTGGCAGTAGAATCATTAACTTTCATGAGTGCCTCTTTAGGGCCCATGTGAATAAATTATTTTGATTTTGAATGTGTCTTTATAGCCAGCCAAGAGAAATGTATGTTTGTTGATTTCTTAAGGCTGAACTGATATTAGGAAACATTCCCACATGATGTCTTTTTAAAACAAAGAGTGGGTTAGTTAGAAAATGACCTTCAAGAAGGCCACTTTCATACTGACCATATACAATTGGCCTCCATGTATATACACATATACACCTGTATATCCTACTAATATTATAAATCCGAAAGTTTGTGTGTAAGTATGTTTGTTCCCTCTTAACGCTTTAACCGCTGAACAGATTTGGATGAAATTTGGAATGTACATAGCTTATACCTAGGATTAACACATAGGCTATTTTTTAACTTGATAATAGCGGGAGAAGGCGCGGCTAGTGTAACATAATTGCTACAAGATACCTATATTTGATGTCTCACAGTAGATACTAGTCTTCTTAAAGACATTTTTTATTATTGTCAACATTACTAATCAACTGGTGAGTTTGTCATCAAACACTAGCCTATAAGTTTATTTTATTTATTTATTTGTGACAGGCTAGTGTTTGACCACTATCTCACCTGATGGTAAGTGACGATGTGATCAAAGCTGGTAAACACAGTGAGGAAAAAAGAAGTATGGTGAGCTCCTAATTTTAAATTGCGTTAGTAAAGTTAAGTAACGTGACTCGAACGAACTCAGGGCGTTTTGTTCATGTCGCCCTATGAGCAACGAACTTCAAGTTTGAAACTGAAAAGCTCTCCTAACTAGGTAAAATAACAAAGGATCACTTTGGGTTGCTTATATAATAAGTAATGCTTTAGGTCTATGATTTTCATTGTGTATTCAAACTTTATGTTTCAGGATTCATAAATGGAGACAACATAACATTGGATCATGGACGGAGACAAAGAGTTTAACCTCCATTGGGGAGGGGAGGTAAAGGTGAGCTTAGTCTAAAAATGGTACTGATGCCTATTAATAAATTATGCATCTACCGAACAAATATTATTTTAGGTTTTAGGTTCACACATTGATTCTTACTGCTTCTTATATGGTATCCTTCTTATAACTCCTTCTTCTTCTGCTTAGCGTTTGTCCAGGCATGTGCCAGGGTCCGCTTTCTGACTAAGTTTTCTACACTTCGCACGGTTGTTAGTATCCTCAGTATTTAGACCGTTGGCTCTCATGTTATCTTTCACAACGTCGAGTTTCTTATTACTCCTTATGTGTATCCTTATATGTCAGATTCGCAAAAAAGGAATATTTTCCTGTTAAAGCTATGCCTATATATTATTATGAATAATGTTACTGGTATAGATAATGCTAAGGAGCGCAGCTACTTCATTAAATTTTTAATAATTTGTTTTGAATGACACATGGAATTAAATTACATATTTGTTTCAGCATGATCCAGATACTGTTACAAATGAAGTGATATGTGGACTAGATAATGTTCACAGTTCATCATTTTCTAATATGGTAATTGTAATTATTCTCGTATTTTATCTTAAACTAGTTATTCCTTGCGGCTTCGCCTGCGTAAATAAAAAAATATAGGATCGAATTATGAATCCAAACCATTTTTTTTATCCACCTGAACACCTTATTACCCACCAAATTAAACTTATACATACTTGTCTCAACTCTGATTTTCTGCCCTTATGGTTTGCGGTAGCTAGTGTTAGTCTCAAGTACAGTACATACAATGTTTTTAGATACCACAGCTTACAAGGTGCTCACCCAACTAAGACAATGTGCAGTTCAATTTGTTTATGTTAATATAAAAAATATGGTTCTTTCATTTCAGTCATCTGAGATTATACCTAGCACAGATCAAATGGCTGCTGAGAACTTAATGTTCCTAGCTCAGGATGTGTGCTACACTGACTCTGCAGGACTGGCTGATGACCCCAGCGTGGAGTGTGTCACCGAGGAGGTCATTACTGACGACTGGGTCATAACTGGTGGACAGGAGAGGTATAACAAATTCATACTCACAGCCATACTAATATAAAGACTTGTGACTCCCAGTCATATTTACATTACACACAATCACACCCGGACCCAGAATCACAAATATTGACAAGGAAAATTGTGCTTTTGGCGGGAATTGAATCCATTACCCGCGGCATAGATGGCAACGAGTTGTCCACTGCGCCGACAGGGTCATCTTTACCTTTACCTACAGTACACAGTGGGTTGACCACAACATCCTGGTGGAAGAGTTCCGGGCCATCTTCAACATTCCCGCGGCGCCACAATAGTAGAGGACCACGTTCGGGCTAGTGTTCTACACTAGCCATAGAGTTCTGAAGAATAGCTGCCAGAAAATTATTTTTAGTAATCAAAGCATTGGATTCTAGCTGAGGGTGAATTACAACTGAAATTATATAGTTTATGGTTTTTAATTTCAGGGTGGAGGTTTCCATGGAACATTTAACCCAACCTTTGCCAGATGTCAAAGAAGAAAATGATATTGATGTTCCACTGCCAACGGATCAGGTAAATCTCGTATTTAACTGATGCACCTGTAACAAAAACTCTTTCAACCAACTTCAAAAAATGAGGTTCTCAGGTTCCCTATTGGACTGTATGTTTTTTTTTGCATGTATGTTACTCGATATCTCCGCCAATTATAAATCGATTTTGATGATTTTTGTTTGGTAGAGTATACTTCAGAGGTAGTCCCATATAAATTTTATCGAAATCGATCAAGCCAAAACGGCAAAATAAGCCCGTTTAGAGAATTGTCAAAACAATGCTTAAGTGTATAGTAAGTATGTCACTAACTTGGGCTATGAACTAAAGATTTATTGTAACTTTTGAAAAAGCTATCAAATGTAAGTAATTTTTAAAGGGTAACCAACAAGCCATTCCCAGTGTAACAGTTTGACATGTTGGAAAAAAGTAACTAAGTACACTTTAGCATATTAAAAATACCTATAAAATCTTGAATGACTTCCGAAATTGAGGTGGACTTCAAAATTCATCAAGAAAATGTACAGGGTTACATAGTTTGCTGGCTTTCAACTCAGCACCTACTTACAATACCTTCACACATTTGGAGAGTTTAAGGCAGATTCAATAAACCTTTTTTCGTGGAGGGCCAGTTATTTAGGCCAGTCAACGTGTTCAGTTCAATATCGTCTGCGCCAGCAGCGAGCTGTAAATCTACGTTGCGTCCTCAATTTGTAACTTCCCTTATAGGATGAGTACACGGCGATGCGACCGTGGCCTTGCGATTTCTGTTCGCGCAGGTTTCGTAAAAAGGCGGCTCTAATGAACCATATGGTGGCGCATCAGAACGACAGGCCGCACGCGTGCAACCTCTGTGGTGTGCGGTACGCGCGGAAGGGTGACCTCATGAACCATCTCAAGGTGCACGCTTTTGTCCCCGACGACGCGGACTCGCAGGATATCGGTAAGTTTAGCAAACAAACAAACGCTTTAACACTCACAGCGCAACACAAAGTTCGAATGAATTGTGTTGTGGTGTGGTGCTTGAAACATTCACATGCCGTAAATAAATACTAAACACAATAATACATTATAGAAACAATTAATAGAAAAAATAATTTCTACCGACTTCACAAAAAAGGAGGAGGTACTCAAAT
This sequence comes from Lomographa bimaculata, assembly GCA_948107665.1. Lineage (NCBI taxonomy): Eukaryota > Metazoa > Arthropoda > Insecta > Lepidoptera > Geometridae > Lomographa > Lomographa bimaculata. Next base: position 8,263,480 of record OX403597.1, read on the forward strand.
CGACTGTATTTTTTATGTGTGTTACCTCATATCCTCTTTTTACGTGAACCGATTTTGTTTTTATTTTGTTTGAAAGATGTTGCTTTCTAATTGGTACCATTTAAATTTGCTCAAGATCTGATCGGTAGTTCTTGTAATATCGTCCATAATGCGTGTTTAGTACATCTAATCTGATCAAAGTTCGGAAGATAAAGCGGTGAAGTCTGTTTTTTTAAGCTTTGCTTGCGTTTAATTATTTCATTTAAATTGTCCTTCTTATTTGGGAAGTCGGTAAAAACTTAAAAAATTTAATCCATATTTAGATTGTTTTTCATGCGTGACTTAATGTGTACCAAATTATTACTCTAAACGCGCCCCTATGTACAACGGCATACGTTCTATAATCGCCTGTGATGATAATCGGATAAGTTTGGGAATCGGACCAAGGCATTGTATAGAGCGTAAATTTCGTAATATAACTAAGTCTCAAACTTTCAGAGGACATGCTCGAGCACAACCAAATCATCAAGCCAAAGAAGAAGCGCGGTCGTCGAAAAAAGATCCCAGATCCAGAGGAGGTATTATATTTTAACAACACTAATGCATGATCTCACTATTGGCCTTCGTAAGTTTCAATCAATCAAAAATTAATTATAAACAATATTATTTTATAGAATATAAAGTTATATAAAAAAGGACCACAGTACATGCTTATTAGAATTTATAAAAATATTCCCCAAAATATAAAAACCGAACCTAATGATAAAACTTTCCAATCAAAACTGCGTAAATAACTGATAAACTAATGTTAGCACAATAATAATAAATATTTTGAAGATAAAACGTTACAATCTCATAACCAAATAAAACCTTAACGAAATAACTTGTATATACTATGTGAAATTAGAAGATACTAACACTAAAAGATCTCACCTCCGATATAATATTAGATAGATAACATTCTTGTTTATACCCTACATTACAGGGCAATGTCTTTAGTTTCTAAGCTTAGTCTTATGAACTACTGTACATGTAATTTATGTATGTGGAAACAAATGTAAAATATCATTTTAGTGTAACTTTTTACTCATTTGTTTGATAATATTGTTTATGGTTTTAAAACCTACAATTAAAATCCAAACTTGATTAAAGGTAAATATTGCTTGCAGTAACCTGTGACTCAGGTGTCATGCATTACTGCTCTAGCCACCTGAGCTACCTAAGCACCAGTGCAGGTGCATTACAAGTAATGTAGCAATTATGAAGCTTAGTATTTGTTATCGCAAAAACTAGTTGGTTATTTTAAGGAGTTGGAGTAAATGGCGATCCTGGCAAGGGGAAATGCACAATACACCCTAAACGGGACGTCCGTGCACACGAATGGAAATACGTTCCTGCGGCACGATTCTCCAAAACTCCCAATCGATTGGCTAGGTTTCGTTAACGATTGAGCCAGTTTTGTTATGCAGTTGAAAATTGTTCAAATGTCATTCGTTTGCGAGTTCTAAGCGGCTGCCCGTACTGCATAGCGACGACTCGCGACGGAGCAAACATGCCCGGGCTCTTCCGGTGAGTCACGCGACATCAAGTGTCTCAGGCTCGATTTCTGGCAGGAGTGTAATTTTCTCGCCAAGAGAAAATTGTGGTTCAAGGTGTAAATGTTTATGGGATATGGGTGTTTCCGGCTCCCGCGATACATAACAACTTAACGCGGGCAGTAAGTGTGCAGGCGTTCTTGCTTCGGTTAGTTGGTGGGGGTCACGTCCGTCGCGGCACGCTAGGGCCCAACCGTCGTTTAAATAAAAGGCCGGAGCCGTTCTCACATCGCAGGACGCGTGGGAGAACATGACGTCGGCCCGCACGCAGCAGTGGTCGCGGCGCGCGCGGTCGCCGGCCCGCGCCCCCCCCGCGCCGCCCACGCCCCCCTCGCCCCCCTCGCCCCCCGCCGACCCCGCGCCGCCGCCGCCCGCGCCGCCCGCGCCGCCCCCCGCTGACCCCTCGCGACCCTTCGTCTGCAGGCACTGCGGGGTCGGCTTCGCGAGGGAGAAGGCGCTGCAGTCGCATGCTAGAGTGAGTCAGCGTATTTACAGGTTTTTGATTTATTTAAATTTGGATCTGCGATCTTTGTGCTTTTAGTTAAGTGTCAAGTTATACAATGTTTCAAGTATATATATTAGCTGTGTTTTACCCGTGTAAGTCCCAGACCCGCGGGAATGCCTGGATGAAAAGTAGCCTCTGTCCTTTCCCAAGCTCAAGTCTGTCTCTGTACCAAATTTCATATAAAACCGGTTCAGTGATTTAGGCGTGCAAGCGGACAGACAGACCGAGTTACTTTCACGTTTATAATATAAGGAGGGAATTCGTAATAGAAATTCTAGTCGCAAGTCAAAGTCAAGTGTCAAATCCCAGTCGTAGAATCATGCCTTACTAGAATGTTGGAGGTTTTATGCGAAAAAACTTTCGCGCCGTCCAACGAGCACTGACTGTCGTTTGTTTTAATAACGTTCTAGTTTGTACTCCTTGTGGAACTATCTTGAATGTTGGCATCGTGAAGCGAAGCTTTCGATAATCGTCTCAACTCAGGCCGGTATCGACACGAACCTCAAGAAAGAACATGATACAGTGTGATAACATTCCAGATGCACGGCGGCGACTCCCCCGTGGAGTGCAGCGAGTGCGGCGAGCTGTGCTGGTCGCGGGAGTCGCTTGCGCAGCACGCGGCGCAGAGACACCCGCACCTGCCGCCGCGACCCACGCAAGACACGTACAACGAATCTGACTCAGGTAACAAAGCAGAGGATAGCGGAGGAACAGCCCGTCGGTGCCGACCGACGAGCCCAGACGGGGTGGTACAGCGAAGGAAGTAGAAAGGGATAAGTTGGACATTCTGCGAATCGGACGATCCGGGTATTGGATATTTCAGGAATTTAACATTTCCGCGAATTGGACGTTCCGCGACCACAAGACATTTTGCGTAATGGACATTTTGCGACTAAACGAAATGTTTGTGGGACACTGGTGCAAGCCAGAGCGTTTCGAGATTCGGTCCGTATAACCGCAAGGTTGGAAGGTGGCAGGTGTAGTTACTACAACTAGCCCCACTATTAGGGAGTGCGGCTGGATATGTAGATAGGGATGAATATATTTATAGGAAGGGTACCTTGTGTGTCTTCCGCTTTTCGATCTTCGTTGCTCCAATAGTCAAATAACGAATAACAAACAGCCCATTGGCTTAGTTTAATGCGCGTTGACCTAAGCAGCGGGTTCGATTCCCGGTGGAAACAAGTTTTCTTCTCAAGGGAAATTTGTGTTTGTTCTCGGTGTAATTGTGTTTGTGATGTGAATGTTTCCGTAACCCACGACAAAATCATAGAACTTAGTGTAGGACTGTGATGAAAACGTTTATGTTTCTGCTATTATAGTTTTGGCAGATCATCAAGCAGTATTCAGCATATTGTTAGGTTACATATTTTGAATATATTTCACAGGAGACGATATGGATTTCCGCCTTTCACCGGAATCCCAGCCGAGCGGCGGTGGCGAGCGAGCGGTTTTCGATACGATGCGCGGCCCAGAGCTGTTCTGCTCAGATTGCGGCGTCGCCTTTCAAAGAGCAGACTTATTAAGAAGACACGTCGCAGCGGCGCATAGGTCAGAATTACTCATTGTACTATCTGTTTGTTTTGCTTTCTAACCGCATTTTTTGAATGCGCTGACGCAGGTTATTATCGTGGAACTGTGATATTGATTGTGATCATAATTTTGCGAGTATCGAAATGAAAGAAAAATAAATATCGATTTTGACTTGCGTTCCCGCATATGTTTGTATAATTGGTTCAAACGTGCATTGACTTTGGCCTCGAGGGCATGTTTTGAGGTTATTTTGAGTGTGTTGAGTTTGTGAAGCTACAGCTCTAGCTAAATGATTTGGTAGGAAATATTGAAATTTGAACGGTAATTTTTTAAGTGGTACTTCTAGACCAAAAGCCGTATTCGGCTTTGGTCTAGAAGTATTTTTTGAATAAACATAAAGGACAAAATGTGTTAGTTAAAATCGAAAACTGATCTTTAAAAGAAAATTAAACCATTGCAATACCTTGCAAGCATGTCTCGGCAAAGACAATGATTCAAAGTAGTGTATCTGAAACTTACTTGTGTCCAATGTCGGTGGAAATATGTTAACGAAGCGAGCGCAAACTCACATGATTTCCCGATAAGATCGGTAAGTAAGGTAGTGTTGTGTCAGAGATCAGTGTGCAGCATCAGGGTCAGCTTCATAATAAATCGGTGTACATCCGTGTCTATATGCGTATTATTGTGTGCGTGCGAAGCATAATCAAATCGAATCACTCGCGGAGTAGAAAGCTTGCCCAACGCGGCATCGTGGTCAGCTTCTCAATAAATCGGTGTACATCCGTGCGGTGTGGGTGTCGTTGTGTGCGTGGTACATACACTCGGGCGGCGTGTGAGCGTGCGCTTGTGACGCAGCTACTTGCGCGACGGGAGCGGAGGTCCCGCGGGCGGCGCGTGGGGCGCTCACGCGTGCGACGTGTGCGGGGAGGAGTGCCGCGACGCGCTCGAGCTGCTCGCGCACGCGGAGGGACACGCCGAGCGCCCGCAGCCCAGGTACCCCCCCTCCCCTCCACTCCCCCTACACACACCACACTCCCCGCTACCGTAAACACTTGCACATTGATACAGAGCTATCTCGTATGTTTTTATGTTTTTAACCAGCTTTAAAAAAAGGAGATTTTCGACTGTATTTTTATGTGTGTTATGTTAGAACTTTATTCTAGGAACCGATTTTGATGATTCTTTTTTTATTTGAAAGTGCGAACTTATTTAAATTTGATCAAGATCTGACGTGAGACGTCTTTTATTATCAATCTAAAACTCCAGCCACCATCTCCGAAACTTATCCTTAGATTTTTTATCTTAGATAGTTTTATTATCAACCTAAAACTTGACTACCGTCACCATCTTCGAAACAGATTATTTATCTCTGATTGTCTATCGTATAACCATTAGCTCACCTGTTTGTATAATTAAAAAGGTGATGCAGTCGAGGGTGGTTTTTATGCTAGAGGCAAGCAGCTGAGTACTATCTCACCTAATGGAAACTGACGATGCGTTCGGAGCTGTGAACCTTGATTGAATTGAATAAAGTCTCAATCGCCGCAACTCTTTTTGAATTAAAGGACACAAAACAAAACAGAACATTAGAATCTAATAACTTGCAAAAAATATATGCACTATAATAGGCCTAAAAAACATGGAAGCAAAAGCACTATGTATTGAAACATTATTTTTGTAATTGATTCAAGCAGAATGTGACCTAAGACCTATATTTTGTGTCGTAATTCTAGAATATACTAAATATCATCAATATCCCGTCTGTTGCCACCTATATTCTTGTTACACACAAACACTTTCGCTCTCTCACACGCATCCAAAATTTCGTGCTTATAACTGTAATGTTTTGACTCGTTAAAATTTATTTTCATACGTTTTTGTTCCAGGACAAAAAGAATGTCTAGAGGTCGAAATAATACGACGTCGTCGTTATCGAACAGTGCGCGACAATTTCCATGTAGAGAATGTGGTATGTATATTGGTGGTAATTATACTCAAGGAGATGCTAAATTAATTATTGTTGTACTTGAAGGACGAAGTACAGCGAAGGAGTGGAACTCATTGCCCGCGTCTTTGTGCCCCGAACGGTATAATCTGGGAGTCTTTAAGTCTAGAGTGAATATCTTCTATGCAAGCATTTTCGCACTCATCGTCATTTTCCTTCTAGTGAGATGGTAGTCATAGGCTTGCCTATCATCTATGAAAAAAGACTTGATGAGCTGACTTCGTATATAACACTTATTTGAACTGCCTGTTGGCTAAGTTGGGTGAGCGTTTGACTTCTAAGTAGAGGAATCGGGTTCGATTCCCAGTGGGAACACAAGTTTTCTACCCATAGATAATTTGTGTTTTTTGGTCTGGTTGTGATTGTGTGTGTGATGTGAATGTTTCCGGCAACCACGTCACAAGTCATCGAACAAGACGTCTTTATATGTATAATATTCTTATAGTCTATAACGTAACCTAACTTAAAAGTCTATTTGCTAACGAATTGCTCATTTCGTCACTTAATTACTATAAAAAAGGCAAAGTGTTCGGGTTAAAACACGATTGTTTATGTAACAGGCAAAGTGTTCGGGTTAATACATGATTGTTTATGTAACAGGCTAAGTGTTCGGACTAAAACATGATTGTTTACATAACAGGCAAAGTGTTCGGGTTAAAACATGATTGTTTATGTAACAGGCAAAGTGTTCGGATTAAAACATGATTGTTTATGTAACAGGCAAAGTGTTCGGGTTAAAACATGATTGTTTATATAACAGGCAAAGTGTTCGGGTCGCGCAGCTCTCAACAGATTCACGTGCGCATCCACACGGGCGAGCGGCCCTACGCGTGCCGGTTCTGTTGGAAGGCGTTTGCGGATGGAGGCACGCTGCGGAAGCACGAACGGATACATACCGGTAAGAAAGAAAGAAAATACATTTATTAATGACACACACAACACTACACTATAAATATAACATACATACATAGCAGGACGTAACATAACCTTAACAACGACCCAGGAGGGAATGTGCATAATTTTTTATGCTCTTAATCAAGTCAAATCAAAATCTTTTATTACCCAAAGAGGCACTCATGAAAGTTAATGATTTTACTGCCAGATTCGCAAAATTACAGCCATATCGAGAAGAAACATTATGTATTAAAAACTACATATCATATCAAAATAAATATTTGATAATGCGAGCATGTTGCGATTGTATCGATTATAAGCAGTTTTAAACTCGGCTAATTTGACGTCCTTTCGTTGTCCACATTCCTGCAGTTACGGAAAGTTGACCAATCATTGACATCAAACATTTGTTAACTGACGTCACGAATCAGTTTAGACAAAAGCGCGCGTTTTGCTATTTTGAATTACACAGGCATTTCTGTTACTTTTATAATATACTTGTATTATTCTATATCTATAAGTATAAAAAAAAATTACCTACCATACATATTAGTAAAATACCCACCTATCTACCCTATTTATATTCCTTATTCCATAGTATTGAGGCCAAAACACAAATCGCATATTTCAACTATGTATGATTTGCCTACACTCGTGCACGTACACTAAGTATTAGCGGTTAATAATCCACCATTACTACAAATGAACATTCGAAGAATCACAAGGACATTTTTGCTTTCACTTCAAAACTCCAATGATCGTTTATTTGTTTGCAGGTGAGAAGCCGTACGCATGCGCAGTGTGTCCACGCGCCTTCAACCAACGAGTAGTGCTCCGCGAACATGTTCGCTCGCATCATTCCGCGCCCGACAGGAGAGCTAATGGTAACTTGAATGCACTCTACACTGGCATTTCACTTGTTGAATTTAGTCGTCAAATTAGAAAGTAATGTAGGTAACTACGCATTCGCGGTGCTTCCATGCGACTTGTTTTCAACCGTAAAAAATAAAAAATATGTATATAATTATCGAACCTACTCACAAAATGCTCACAAAAAAGAGGAGCCGATACCCCTGCATAGACGAACACTCACTCAACTAAGCTAACGGGCAGTTTGTATTGTATAATGAATATATAAATAACATGTCAACGTTTGTTCCGTCAGGAGGTCCGTCATATTGTTGCGTGGTGTGCGGCCGGACGCTGCATTCCAGTACGGAGCTAGTGCTACATCTTATACAGCACTGCGACGCCAATACTGCCTTGAAGAGGCAGCCTCAGGTTTGTCACCACTGTTTTATTACCTATTAGCCTAATGTATTTTGTATGTACATATTATATCTGTGCCTTTGGGGCTCTATACAGTCCAAACGCATGGGCTAATTTTGTTAATTCTTACGTCAACCGTTTTGCTTCAATCTTGCAAGTGTCACTAAAGAGATAACAGCAATCAAAATCAATATGGCGACAGCCATATTGTAAAAAACATTAGGGAACTGTTTTCAGTGGGGTATCATTGAAATGGTATTTCTTTTATAATTTTTCATTTTGAATGACTATTTAGAATCTACTATGATCTCGAGTTGGCTAGCAACCATTCTCACTAAACTTTTGGTGTAATTTAACATAACAATAAAATGCAATCACAGCATTATAGAAACTTGAATTTCAGACTGGCCCCCGCAAGTATAAACGTAGACGGAAAATGAAGAGTTCGACGTCGCCGGTGCCGCGCGAGTGGCGCGCACCCTCTGCGGCGGCGTCCCGCACCCCCTCCCCCTCGCCGTCCCCCCCGCCTTCGGCGCGCGCCTCGCCCTCCCCTTCCCCCTCCCCGCCGCCGGCCGCCTCCCCGCGCCGCCGCCGCCGCCGAGAGCCGCCCGCGCCGCGCGCACGACCGGCGGCCCGCCCCCGGCCCCGCCCCCGCCCCCGCCCGCGCATGATACATACGGAGGAGCCGAGGACGAGCGCTAGGAACAAACAGGTAAAGTTATAACTAGTGTCCTAGGGGACTTTCTACCGAAATCGAGTTTTCGGTTTCCGTTTCAGTTTCGCCTGAAACCGAATCCGAAACTTTTTCGGACATGTTAAAATCCTGTGTTTAGCGAAATTTGACTTATTTTATACAGTTCTGCAGACAGTTCAAATTAATTTCAAACTCAACACTATGCGCGAGAAATAACGATAACGGGTGGCTACTGGCGATTCCAGCACCCACGACACAAGTCATCGATCTCTCCCCCCAAACTCATAATAATGTTTGTTCGTAGGTCCGCTCACGAAGGCCACCTCGTCACCCCGCAGACGATCTGCGCGCCATCGGCCCCCACTCGCCGTCCCCGAAGCGGGAGGTGCCCTCCCCCTCCCCCCCTCCGCCCGAGGCCTGGACGATCACTCCTGGGGACGTGAGCCCCGACGCAGAGGGCCCGTTCACATGCGAGATGTGTTCACTGGAGTTTCCCCGACGAGACGCGTTGCTACTTCACGTGCCCGTGCATATATGACGAACGAGAGCGCGCTCTCGTCTCGAAGCTATCACAAGGAAATGACGGCGAGCTTCGGGCCCCGGATTGCCCCTTCCCTAGTGAACTTTACCAGGATTTAATTATAGCGTGCAAATAGTGTTTAAATACAGTGTTATTGTTGTTTGAGAGCAGCGCAGTGCTGGTATGTCTACATCACTGTAGCATTGGATTGAAGTTAGAATTGCAAAAGTGATTTTCCCTCTGTGGATAGCCACTTATCCAGCTTGTTTTAAAGGCGTTCGTTGTTGTGGCTGACACAATATCTTCTGATGGTTTGTTCCAGTTGAATACTGCTCTGTTACTGAGCAAGTTGTGTGCAGCCTTAGTTTTTGCAAAGTCTCGAAGAAGCTGTATTTGATATCCACAGATGGGCCTAGTATTCTTTTTTATTATAGCCCTTATTGCATAAATATCTGTTATATTAGGCGAATATGTTTATTAGCAACTTTGAATATTTGCAGTGTAGTTATCGTTGGCATCCGAGCCTCTCAGGCGGGTCACCCAAATTGTGTGGTAGATTTATCCTGGTGGGGCATAGCTCAAGATGTAACTTGAGAGTAAATTGCAGTCAAATAACTAAGTGACTACGCAAATACCCAGTTGGAGTTGTTGGCAAATCTCTGCTCTCTGCACTGTGGGTAATGACTTTGATTCTTCTGATTTTGATTTTTAGAAGCTTTTTTTCAATATTAGGTAACCTGCTTGACTTGCTCGGACACCGACTCTACCATTGCAAATTGTTTAAAGTTAAAATGCAGCTTATATGATATGCTCTTTGCGTGCTGAATTCGTTTAAATCCTTGTAGTCACGCCGGGCAGTGCTGTAACCGAGACTAAAGAAGATAAGGTATATCGTGTAATTAGACTGATATCGATTTTAATATACGGGGCCAGTAATGACGTACATTTCCCCCTGTCGGTCGTCGACTACCCGACCCATCGCAGCTCATATAAAGGGTAATATGTAAAATATTAGAAAGTTCTCAGACACTGAGTGTTTTTTTTACCTTTAGCTCATTTTCTCTGAATGCTTATTAATAATTTCCTTATTAATTAAGATGATGTATTATATACAATCTGTAATTAGTAGTTGTTTTAACTACACTGTTCCGCAAAGAACGACGACGCCCCGTTGCGTCTCGCAATTGCCTCGTCATGCCAGTTGACACACACCATACTCTCAATAGAGAAGATTATTAATATATTTTTTAATTGCTTTGAGAAATGAAAAACATAATGTATGTTTGACCTACCACGAAAGGCGTTGGTCTCAATGATTGTTCCAATGTCCCAAGAGGTTTCTGGTATTTTACACATTTATAGTATAGCTGAGCTTATCTCTGGGTCGCCGACATATCGTTTCAGTGTGGGTGTTGCTAGCTGTGATAGTCATGTGTTGGCGGTGGCAAATGTTGATATTATTGCATATGAGGTTAGAGATTTTGGTAGGAGCAATCGGAGCTTCATGCTATTGCGACTCCGGTCGTCCGTCACTTAATCGGTCTTTTTCCGTAGCTTTACAGTAGAGTACCTATATCCTTATATCCTTAGTAGCGTGTACGCAAAATCGCAATTAACTGTTAAAATTAAAGCACATACTTATGAAACTCAATGACTCTAATTGCTAGATTCGAAAATCGTAACAAAAAATATCAATAAAATAATTTTAATTAGATTTTATAAATTTTATCTTTTAGTTAATTTGGAGATCAGTATTTTTAAACCAAACTAAAAAAATAATTCGTACGACTTTAGATGAATCTCTGAAATGAGTACTTGCTTTGATAAACTGTTTTAAATTGTCTTCATTTATTAATGGCCGAATACATAAAGTCTGTGGAATTACAAAGAAAATAAATTACGAATAAAAAAATATTTTAAATATATACGCAGCATATATCCTTAACTGCCAAATAATAAAGATTGTAAATTTGTACTATTCATATAAGAAATTTGCCTTAGTAAAACTTATATGTAAATATACCAAATCTATGAGGCTAGCAATCTATTATGGTACTACTAGCAATCGATAATAATCGAGCAATGAAATGAGCCTTTTAAGGAATCCTAATGTTATCGGATATTTAATTCAATTTAATGGTACACTATTATTGGCACAAAAGCATAATAAAGTTGGTCCACGTATATACATACGTATATATGCCTGTTTATCTTACGCATACATATAGTGCACACAAGTTTATTTTCGTTGCACACTTGTATATTTATGCGTGAGCTAGTAGACAAGGAACAATGGATCTCGCATGAAAGTACTGGTAATATGTACTATACACGATGACGTCATTGGAAGAATGACTATTGTTTTAAATAAGCCACAGATTAAGTCTATAATGATAGTACACCAAGTTTTTAATGGATCAATAGCATGTGTGTTTATACCATTACTTTTCCCTCTATAGAATAATATAAGAGACTATTACAAGATTGATAAATTATGCTGCGTTAATAAGTATCAAAGAGCCTTCGTAGTTGTGTCGGTTTACCGTGTGGTAAATTATATCGTTGTATTTTACTAATTGACTGATTACTCGGTTAGTTAAATGTACATTTACTCTTACGCTATTGTATAACTGTGTACATATTGTAATTTAGTTAAATTTGTAAATATTGTATGGTGTTTGTTTGGTACAAAATACTGTATGTACGGGTTTTGACATTTTTACTTAATCTTGTGATACACTATCAGACATTGTGCCATGTTCACTTGTTTTTATTTTGAACATAACAGTTTATACAAGTTGTTGTTCAATTACTTGTTGGCATTTTATGCTGATATTATGGACGAATAAATTGGTTTTATGCTGTTACGTTGTTAACAGATTAATATACATCTGGTTTTATCGCATTGAAGATGGTTTTAGTATGTTTACTTATGTTACACTTGCCTCAAACATGATTATAATTGTTGAATATTTATAACAGGGGTAGTGCATGAACGAGTAAGTTCCAGCGGTAGTGATTCCGTGCGGTAGGGGCTTGCTGACGTCATATCCTCCAATCCCGCACCGCTTCACTACCGAAGGGATATCCTATTTTCTGTACTCTTAAATTTCGCAATGTAATCATAATGTTTCAAAATAGAGACTTCGCTTGATCAATTAACTATATTTCTTAAAACTAAATCTATACATCAAACTAATACAAAATAGTAATTTCTGTCGTGAGGAAGTTGGAAGGATAAACTCTGAAAGTATCCCTATAAACATACAATGCTCTAAATATAGGGTTTTCGTAAAGTCAATAAATATTGCGCGATAGTGCCTATCATCAATCAGCGTCAAATAGATATAAAAAAGACGACAATGTTATGATACGTTACATTACTATAATTATATTACTATTTTAGCATACAGTGAGTACCTGAACTGTGTTGTTGGCATGTTCTAATTGGCACTATCTATCAGATACTCCATAAGTGTCTGCCAGATAAATTAACAGTACCTTACGAGTTAGGGGCTTAAATATAGTATCGCCGAACATGTGCGTCAAGTATTACGTGATATTGAAAACATTGTTGAAATATGGGTATTTTAATACATCTATATAAATTAGCGCCGGCTTCGCTCGTGGTGGAATAAAAAACATAATTTATCGGATCGAATTCTAAATCTAAACCATTCTTGAATTTACAGTATACACAAAAAAAATCTTTAAAGTCAGTCCAGCCGTCTAGGAGTAGTTCAGTCACATATACAGAAGAATTATATAATAAAGATGTAGTTGTCTCTCTGATCTTTTTGGTTACACGTGACACTTACATCTATTTGTAGTCCTGTATTCCGATTAAACTGTGCCTGTACTAACTTGGCCTTATTTATATTCGACGTTGTGTAGCTTATCTCTTATATGTGAATTAGTATTAAAATAAACGTGCAATACATTCCCCGAAATGCATGGTAGTAGTATAATAAATAAATTCGGACTTTTTATATGAAGCTTCTTTTTATTTCGAACGCACGAACTGTAATGGACATGTAAATAATAATCGAAAAATAAAATGTTTTTAGTTACGAATGTTATTTTAGCTCTACTTATTATTATAATGTACATCACTGTCAATTTATAGAATAAATGAGGACTTGGTGTTTCAGAAGTGTTATTGTTGTTCATTACTTGCCCCAATCTCGTTTCTTACATGTAAAGCTATTGAAGTCCTAAAATGACCACGAATCGTATGGCTTCCACGTTTATTATGCGCACTGCGAAGGAGTGGTATTTGAGTACTGGAACTAGAGTATAATCTTGGAGTCCTCAAGTCGAGAGTGAATAGGAAGGTTTTACCCGTGTTCCCACTAATTTAACCCACTGGTGGGTCTATGGGTATTTTTTTCCCACGTAGTCTCACTGCAGTAGAGATCGAATTGTAATCACCTTCAGTGGGTCCACGGGTAATTTTGATTAGCCGCACTTTTTATCCATGGATCGTACTTTGACCGTAATTTTTTGAGGATAAAAACTAAAAAATGTAGCTTTTTGCCAAACTTAAACAAAACAAATCTTATTTTATAACCGCATGGCTCAATAAGATGTGCTAATTAAATAAAAAAATAATATCATAAACTAAAAAGGAATGATTTTCCCAATGCATAACCAACCGAAATGTCGCCTGCAATTAACTCCATTATATCTCTCTTATAAGATCACAATTCTCAACTGTCAGCCTTGATAGTGATCGACGACGTGTATTGTTTTTAAAATGTGTTAATTTCTTTGTCATTTCATTTAATAAGCTTAATATGTTGGTGTTATTTTTATTTTATTTTTTTATTATTTTACTGTGCCCATGATTCGCAAACATTGTTCGTTCTAGACACTTCTGCATTTTCGAATTTAGGTAAAGACGAAATTAATTCGAATCCTTTCTGTAATTCTGTTGCCAGTTATTTATGGCCATATTCGTGGAATAGGTATATCTGTTCTTTGTGCAACATGTCGCTCATCATTCATTGTAATGGCCATTTCATTTTGTATTTATGATCCCTCTTTTTATAAAATTGGTAAGCTTTAGATAGCATTACTTTTCTTCTCTATGATTTTAATGTAATTTTCCATTTTGCAATATTTATTATTCAAAATACGTTTTATGTAGAAATAGAAAATAATACCTACGTGATATTGAAATGACATCATGACGTACGAGTGATACCTCGTATTTGCTAGGTAAGCGAGCTTCATCATCGACTGCATCGTCGCATCAGATGATAGTGGTCAAATGTTCGCCAAAGATGAAAAAAAAGTTCTGGTTAAATTGCAGCTACTTAAAAAATAGTTGATTAGTAAATTATGCCATATTTAGCCAATATCGGGTTTCTAATCGAATATTTAGACAAAAGAAACTGCTGTTCTACGGGAAGGTTGTTCGCCAATGTTGCAGTTCGTTAGTATATTATTATATATATTTTTTAAATAACAAAATACACTTTCACATTTACATAAAATTTATTTCGTAAAACAAACAATACAGTAACATCACAGCATCTTATATACAAACCTATTTATAAAATAATACTTACAACCAGAACAAATCAGTATGCTAAAACAAAAAAGATAATATCACAATTGATTTGTATTAACGCACTCGTTACTAAACTGTATCAAATTAATTCTATCTTCTTCAAAAACAAGTTGCTAGCACCATGATCTAAGGCTAAATACTTAGGCTACATTTGGGATGAAATTATAACCCGACAATAAAGAAAAGTGCTGGTATTGACAACTGACATGGCATCCCACTCCCACTGCCTTTGTTTGTGGGTGTGAGAAACCCATGTCAGCTGTTGCTAATACCAAAACTTTTAAGTCGGGTTATAACGATTGCACACTATTTAACTTGCATCTCGTTATCTATCCGATTTTGAAAACATTAAGGGCATGATAGAAATGACTAAGCCAATTTTTCAATCCACAGATAAACAGCATTTGTCCTGTCTGTCATCCTGTAATAGTTAAAAAACGATTTTTCAAATGCCAACGCATATAATGCAATCTACGCGCCTAAACCAACGTCAAATGTCAAATATCTGAAAATCATCGCTCTCCCTCTAACATCTGTAATTTGTTTTAATGCATCGCATATCTAAGTGTGAAGTTACCTAAGATATATAAAAACCACAGATAGCTATCTGATCAAAAAATAAAAAAAATGAAAAATGTACTACGGTGACGTAGAAGGTGCTAAATAGCACAAATCCTACATATATTGCTTCGATAACTGACCGTTTATCTAAGGATTGAAAATTAGCCCATAAATGTTGCAGTAACCTCGCAGTTTAAGCGTGGAATGTAGGTACAGATTATGCACAGTTTAGCAAATTAGAACAATCATCGCAGGTGAACAAAATTTTTCATCAGTTTGATATTTATAAACACATTTCGTTGACATTTTTCGATTTCGTATTTGATTATTATATATTTTTTGACATATTGAGCCTTTAAATTGAACAAAAAGCATTTAAATTAATGTGTACTTTAAAAGATGAAAATTGGATTATAGACAATTCACATAAATAACGATTAGATTATAAGCTAATAAGTACTGATTTAGTATATTATTCGCACTGTCGCATGTCGGTCGGGATACTAGGACATTTCCCATTTTCGAAACATGTCTTTCGACAGAGATCACAAAGTTGTGTAAATGCTAATGATACTGAAAAACATAACTGTAGTGAAGGACTTTTCAGCAGATTCTTCTGCCATAAAATTAAAGTACTAATTAAATTAGCAGCAGGAAATATCGATAAAGTTGTTTCGTCGATCCTTCCCCATTCTTTCATTTACTTTCTGTAGATCTGATCTTCGTAAAGCTTCGAACAGTAAAGCTGTTATAAGTGTTGGCTCTGTGGTAATTGTGAGATTATCTAGAAGCCATCGATGCTGCCGATTCGCCTGCGGTCAGTCGCCGGGACGATGTAGCCTTCGTCGTCCCGCTCGGCCGCTACGATGGCTGCGAAACCGGCCGTCGGACCGAGCTCCGTGGTCGCGTGGCCCCTGGCCCGGAGAGATTCGATGATAGCCTGTTGACGAAACAACAAGTTATTAAGATAATGTTTAGCAACAGATAAGCTTTAAAACATAAATCATAGTGGGAAGTATAATAAATTATCATAAATCACAGTGGTAATGATTAGTCTAAAATTTATGACAGTTAATGACTCTACTGCCAGATTCGCCAAATCAAAACCTGGAAGGAAATTGGCCGCACATTTTTTTATAAAAAAAATTCAGACATTCTAAAATGAGTAACACAGGAATTATATTAAACTAGGTATATCTATTTTATGTAGGTGTATCACCAGAAGTGAAGCTTGCGTGTTATGCTTCCATGCATCCTTATCATTAATTTCACAGATAAGCATCTCTTGGTTACCAATCCATTTAACATTCTCGCATATCATTAGGTATGCTTTAACATAATTGTATTTAGGTAAGCTACTTACGCTGTCAAAGTCCTCCTCATGCTGTACCTCCATTGGAAGCAGCTGGTGATGGAGCCGAGGCCGATTGATCGCGGTTGAAAGCTTAATGCCTTCCAGGATCGTGTCTCGCGTTGTCTGAAATAAAACATATTATTAATGGGAAATGATCGCATGGGCAGCCGTTCAATATCTGTACCATAGGTATCTTCTAAGTAAACATGCTACATCTTCAGGCCGCATCATCACTTTTTATCAGGTGCCATAGCGGCCAAATGCTTACCTATCTGGCATAAAAAAACAAAATTCCATCCATCGACGTTTGACGTTATTAACTTCCATGACGTTAATCACGTTATTTGACGTTACTTAGGATGTATGTAAACGCTAACGCTGGATGGTGTTATATAGGCAAAATGCTTATTTACCAGTGCTACTTGTGTGGTGAATTTAGTTCCACTCGTGGCTCATAGACCAGCTTCATCGCCCCGCCCCGTATCTTCCGAGCACGACGCTCAGCACCATGGAGTTAAGTGGCTGCAACCCCGATGTCAGTCAGTTTGTAAAGGTCCAGGAGTTATATAGGCTTACCAGTGCAACTTGCGTAGTGATCTTAGTCCCGCCCGCGGCTCCCACCACCAGCTTCACCGTCCCGTTCCTCCCGAGCACGACGCTCGGCACCATGGAGCTGAGTGGCTGTAGCCCGGGCGACAGAAAGTTGGCAGGCGACGGCGGCAGCCCGTACGCGGACTGGTGTTCGGGAATACCGAAGTCATCCATCTCGTTGTTCAACATGATGCCGAGGCTGGTTGAACGTCTCTGGCTGCCCCAACTGTGAACAAGTTGATTTTACAGTTCAAGCAGTCCGTCTGTATTATTCCTTACCTGTTCCTATAAGACGGTCTCCTACTTTGAAACATTTTCAAAGATCAGTTCAGATAATTATGCCTCTCTGAAACAGGTAATGTTATGAAATTTCTCTAGTCTTTTGCTCTAGACACTTTCGCGTTTTTCACTTTAGTTTATCTAGGAAAACATCTTAAACATATTATATTTTACGTCTATTTATATATTTATTTATTTTATATATATTTATTTATATAATAATTTTTTGTATCATATAATAATATATTACTTGTTTATGTCTATTTATATTGTATTTATGCCAAAGTATACCTAAGTTATGTTATTTAATAAGTTAATTAGGTATTCCATACACCCATTTATCATACCCCGTCTATTACTATAGTTCTCTCCATCCGAAGGTTGCCTGGTAGAGATCGCTATTAGTGATAAGGCCGCCTGTTGTGATACTTTACGTATAAACTTGTTTGTTACCTTTGTTTTATCTATCTGATAAAATGGATCAATAAAGTATTATCTATCTATCTACCAAGTTGCAATGGAAACGTGAACTGGGTCAAAACAGATATGGTATTGAATGAATAAGTCTAAAAGTACTTACATGAAGTTAATGGTGCTGGTAGCGGAGACAACGCTGCCATCTGGTGCCATGACGACCACGTGCGCAGTTCCGTGATCGTCGGCGCCGTCGAATATGGCGCCGTAGTGTCGCCAGTCCTCGAACGTCTGGCTGTCGTCCACCTTCGCGCGGAACAATTGCGCCCACGCAGGGTCGGAGAGGTTGCGTTCTAACTACATTGGGGAAAATTGAAGGTAAAGAACCAAAAGAACTAGGTTTTAAAATTATTGGAGGTAATTAACTTTTGGCGCAAAAGTGAAAAATTTCGTTACAATTTTTTCATTATTTTCCAATTCTTGTGTTTATTTGAGTGTTCATGTGTAATAATGGTAGATTAATAACCAATAGTTTTTGAACATGCATGAGACTTAACGGCACGCTCAACAAAAATCAAATATTTAAATACTTGATTTTTGTAATCATTCCAAAACACTAATAGAAGTTTCTGTCACTACCAGACCATGACTTAACTTGGACTGGATCATGACTCACTTATTTGACTTTGACTCTGACTGCATGACTAGAACTGGTTTTATGAAATACTTAACTTGAAACAATACATATTTATTACTTGACACAGTTTGCGGAGCCAAAAAAAGGTATATTGGTATTTGCAAGAAATTAATCACAGTAAGTTTAACTCAGTTATGGACTTATACCGTTTAGATAAATGTAGGTATAGTTGTCGTCACGTAAAAAGAACGCTGAGCGACAGTGGAGCGACTATTGTATTTGGGAGCAAACGAAGCGTGATCTCAGCGCGGGAAGCAAGGATCAGCAACAGATAAATTCAATATAATATCATACGTGCACACAAATACCGGTGGAGCATTCCTCCTTCATGCCACCTATTAATTGGTCGATAAATTGGTCAGTGCGTAGGTAAACGGCCAGCGTTCTTTTTACGTAACGGGAACTATACTTTTTATGTCGGATAGCATGATCAACGATTAATGAATGTAACTGATGATGTGGTTGAGTTTGGTAAACATGAAAGCTACTGAAACTTTTCTTTTGTGATATTGGCAACAGAATTTTGATAAACTTCTCCAATATGAAATAAAACAAAGAAAAAATGAAATGTAAAAAAAATATTTTGATTTAAAACGTATCGTTTTTATGAACGAAATTTTATTTTCGCTAATGTATTAACTTACCTAAACAGCATAAAAAAAACATAATTCCGATTTACACTGGTGACTCGTTCTTTGAGGTTCTTGTTGTGTTCCCGTTCCCGAGACAAATCTGCCGCGTTATAGACATGTTGGATAACAAGGCCGGCTATGTAGACTTACCTCGCGAATATCATAGGTGAGTGATCGTGAAGGGTCGCCCAGGCCGGTTCTTTTTGCGTAAGCGAACTTGAAACTCTCTACCACGCGGTGCCAGTACAGGTCTGAGCCCGTGGGCGCCTCTTGGCCGCCGATCCAGCCCCGCAACATGTTCAGAATGAACGCCAGGACGGAGCCTGAGCCGGGCAGAGGCACGGAGTACAGCGTGAACTCGTCTGTCAGGGGAATTGCTATCGGCTCTTGCCATTCCACCCTGGAAGAAACGATTGGTGATGATGAGACATCAAGATGATATACGAGTTGCTAAATAAAAAATACTCTTTATAGCTCTTTATCTCTAGGTATGCAAGCATTTGACCATTACGACCGGATGGGATTAAGGAAATATCAAGAGCATTACTTACCTATTCATTCAATTTTTTTAATTGACCGAGCGAACTAGGTCTCTAAGTTGACTTAGGTGGACCACTTGGTCCGACAGTCACACTTGAGTTTATTCGTCAATTTGGGTTCAATCTCAAATATAGAGCAAAGATAAACAAAAAAATGCCATATTGAGGTAGTTTACAACAAAGCGAAATAGATATTCATAACATGCGTAGGTATGTCGGAATAGTAGATATAATAATATATATGTATATGTATAGAAATATTTACACAAAGATCTGGGTATTAACTACGTATATAATTATCGCAACTAGTCTATCTATGGATATCATACGCAGATGAATATATAATATACAAGCGATCCGCCCCGGCTTCGCCCGGGTGTGATAAAGGAAGAACCGCTCGACCGATTTTGTGCAAACTTCACATAAACCATCTACTAAATAGTCCGAACAAAGCCTAAACATTTGGTTTGGATAGGTGAGCCCGTTCTTGAGTTTTAAAATTACAACGAAAAGTGGTATATATACACATACGTGTATTATGATGATACGATCATTATTACGTTTATAAGTAAACTAGCTGACCCGGCAAACGTTGTTTTGCCATATACATAATAGAAAATTCAAATGGTCAGTAAAAATAGGGGTTGATTGTAGAAGAGTGAAAAAATAGGGTCGTATGTATTTTTTAGCGTTGAATCATAAAAAAATAAAAACAAAAAATATTGATCAAAAATAAAAAAAAAAATGTTAAGGGTGAACAACCCTTATCACTTAGGGGTATGAAAAATAGATAGTAGCCGATTCTCAGACCTACTGAATATGCATATAAAATTTGGTAAAGCCGTTTCGGAGGAGTAAGGTAACTAACATTGTGACACGAGAATTTTATATATAAGATAATGCAGGCATATATTCATAATGTGTAGGTAAATTGTAGATAATGCAAGGAGTGCGCAGTAAAACTAAATTATACTCGTATTGTTGTATGATGAGATGAGAGTCAATATACAATTCTCTGAGTTATTACAAAATAGTTGTGGCCGGCCGCGGCCACAAAAGTAACACATTTTCTTTTACACAAATCTTGTCCTGAAAATTACGAACATAACAAAAAGATAACCATATCGGTCGAGCTATTCTCAAGTTTATTTAAATAAATAGTTGATTAAAAAGGAAAATGCTAACAGTTTTGCATTTTAACGTAAGGTTAAAATGCAAAATTGTAAGCATTTTCCCATTGCCCCGTGTAAGATGGGACTATTTATTTTTATTTAGATTGGCGATTATATTGGATATTATAGTTAATATTACACATGGCATGCAAAAAGATGTTTTCTGCGGCCACAAGGTATTATCATAGTAGAAATATATTTCTACTGTGGTATTATGGTCAATTGGACACAGATATTCATTGGCTATTCGTATGCATTTTGATTTATTGTTCTACATACAGTTCTACGTTGTTATCGATATAAATTTGTTACGGAGGTTCACGGTAACGTTTACATGGTCGATTGGCGAGGTCATATATATATAGCAGTTGAGATCTATAAGCAGTAAAAAAGTTGCTAAGGACGAACGGCAGGCAATTTGAACTGCCCGTTGGCTTAGTTGGTTTCGCGGTCGCCTTCTCAGCAGGGGTACCTATCGGGTGCGATTCCCGGTGGGAACACAAGTTTTTTTCCCCAGAGAAATTTGTGTTTCCGGTTCTGGTTGTGATTATGTGCATGATTTGAATGTTTCCGGTACCCACGATACAGTCGTCGAACTTACAGTCTTACTTTTAAAAATGTCGCTAAGCAATGCTTAGCCACCTCTTAGTTAAGCAGTTCTTAAGCCCATAATCAATGATTAACTTTTTTTCACTCATAAACATTAGTTAGCCGCTGCTTAGTTGAGGGACGCAAAGAGAATCGATAATAATCGAAATTTACACGATCGCCACAGATTATAACCAAAATAGTCGACTAAAAGTGAAATTATACGAATACAGTTGTCAAAAATATGGTTTTATTAATCTATTGAAATGAAAATCAAAGACAGGTGACATTCAACGGTTGTCGAAGTAAACAATTTTGCGCCTTACGTAAAAAGTTTTGACACATTTATTATTTAAAGATATAAGACCCGCCATCTTGCCTCTTAGTAAGTTTTAAACAAGGCAATGGCGGTGTTTAATTTTGACAACTATTTAAGCATTACTTAACGCTAAATCGCCTTTATGAGTGAAATTTTTGTTAAACGGTAGCTAATCAATTGATTAAAAATTAAGAGGAGTTTCTAAATAAGACTGTAAGTGTGGGGCTCTGAATGTGTAAGCTATTTAAAAAACCTTACTAAGTATCAGGTGAGATAGTGGTCAATGTCTATAGTGAATTAAAAAAAAAACCTTCTTGAACCACCTATCAGTAATGCTTTAGGGAAAATTTACTTTAAGTACTTCTTACATTATCCTCATGTGCCATCAAATTGCAATATAACGGTGACTGAAGGTCTTTTAAATGACACATAATAGACCCATTTTGACGTCAGCCATTGTCATTGGAAATTCTTACCTAGGTAAAGGCATAGAAGAAATAACACACTAGAACGTACGTGTCGCTGCAGACACTATAGTTACCATGCACGCTTACTGTCTTCTTAAGGTGCAGTGCAGACGACACACTTTATGTGCGATCGAGTCTGCGGCGCACAAAAAGTCGTAGGCATAATTACTGCATAATATAATTACATGGAGTTTCGCCGCTAAAGTGTAAAAACAGCGTTGTTGATTTTGGATTACTTTCTAAAACTTATGATTCTTCGAGTTTTAAAGTGTAGTAATGGTGGATTATTAACCGTTAAATAATATTTAGTGAACGTGCACGAGTGTAGGTAAATCATTCAAAGTTGAAAAACGCATTTTTTTCTTTCGCTGCAAAACTCTAAAAGAAGTTCTAGCATGTGCCATCTTTGGCCACATCATCACTTTTCATCAGGTGAGATAGTGTTCAAATGCTTGCCTATAATGCATAAAAAAAGTTCTAGTAAAGTTTCTACCGCTTTATTAGGGCATGACTTGACTATGACTGGACCATGGCTCTTTTACTTGACTTTGACTGTGACTTGTGACGAGGACTTATATCATAAAATTTACTTGAAATACTTTATTACTTGACACTGGCTAAATGCACAAGATTGCGGAGCCAAAATTAGAAGAAAAATATATAATTACATAGGTTCTATTTTACAGACTAAAAAGTGCGTCACAGATGTGCGGCAGAACCTATACAATTACATGCAGTAACGCTTACGACTTTTTGTGCGCCGCAGACCCGATCGCACAAAAAGTGTGCCGTGCGCTGCACCTTAAGGGTATAGGTCGCTGAAGATAAAGTATTAAATATTAAGCAGTAGTCCTCGCGTGACGTCAAGTGGACGTTACGAGGTCAAGGGAAAAGTATTAATTATTACTCATAAATAAGGGGTCCGGACAAAAGAGATTTTATTCTCTAGAATATTATCACATCCTCATACCCCTCTTAAACAAGTATTAATTATTACTTATAAATAAAGGGTCCGGAAAAAAGACATTTTATTTTATTTTATCCTCTTTCTCCTTTCTCCTTTATTTTACCCCAGTTTAATAAATACTTACTTGAAGTTCCGGAGATCGTCCTCGGTCACGATTCCACCGTGGTCCTGGATATCTCGTGCGAGCCGCGCCGTCAGTGAGCCATTGTGTATCGCCTCGGGGCCCTCCTCGGCTATAATATCCAACGTCTGGGCCAACGTTGGCTCTATCAGCATATCTCCTTCTTTCCACACTTCGCCGGTCGCTTCGTTCACGTATAATTCCCTGGTAGAAATAAAATAATTTTAACGCGAGCAAAAATTAAAAAAACCGACTTCACCACTTATATTTTGATTTTTGTTGATTTTCTGAAAAAGCTCAAGTTCAATTTCGATACAATTTATATGGGACCACCTCTGAAGTATGATCTACTAAACAAAAAAGAATTATTAAAATCGATTCATAATTGGCGGAATGATCGCGTAACATACATAAAAAAAACATACAGTCGAATTGAGAACATCCTCCTTTTTTGAAGTCGGCTAAACATATGTTTTTTTCATTTTCTTTTTGCCCAGGCTTTGCAGAGTGACAAGCGTCCTTAGCCTAAGTAACTATTACATAAACAGTGACGTAGTTATGAGTAGGCAATAGTAGTTAGGTATATTCTATTTATTCTATACCTGTATGTGTATATACTGTCGGTCGTACCACTACGATCGTAAAACTTAACCTTAATTTGATTTTACGGTATTATTAGCCATCGTGGTCATGCAGGTCGGATCGTAGTGAGGCTATGAATCAAAAAGCATTCTTATGGGAAATTAGTTTGCTATTTTCAATTTCTCATGGGAATTACAGTCTAGCCAATAGCGTGCGTTTTGACGACTGTTGACGAGACTGTAGGTCAATTCTGGTCTTATTCTTCTTTATATTTTGGCTTTTTATCGTTGGGTGACGATTTTCTGCCAGTGTCAAAGTGTGACCAGTGTATAGTATAATAAAAACTGTATTTCTGGTCTTCAAACTACGATTGTTCTAATTAATGCGACGACGTCGCGCGTCGATACGACAGTCGATCGGTTGAAAGTTAAGTCGAATCGATGGATCATAGGGAAAGAAAATCGTTCGATTTCGACGTCGATGTAAAGATAAATCGACGCCCGGATTATTCCCGTTGGGAACACAGTTTTCCCCCAAGGGAATTGTGTTTTTGGGTGTGATTGTTTGTGTGATGTGAATGTTTCCAGCACCCATGACACTATATAGTCATTGAACTTAGTGTCCCTACACAGTGAGTGTGAAAGCGTTTATTTATTTATCACCTAAATATATTTTATGGAAGTATAAAGATCAATAATGTAATCAATAAATCGTCTGTTCTGTCGTCTGTCGACATGAACAATGTACGTTGATAATGTACAATTTGGTAGGTACATACATAAAAGAATCTAAAAAACATGTCCATGTATCTACCTACCTATCGATTTAATATAAATTTAGTTTAATCATTTTATCTGTCTAATAGGTAGGTATTTCTGTATCGACGAACTATTAAATAAACACTATCATTATACAAATTGACTTATATTTTGCCGATAAGATTTTACTTGTAAGGTAGACGATTTCTTATCTATATCTACGAATGCTTTTAAACATTGATATACAATCTTTAATTCCATCTTTATTGCTTTGTATTGCTCAAACCAAGGAGATTGCTTAGGAATTTTTCTGTTTTTAGATTGAATACGCAAGCAAAGCTTAAAAAAGACCGATTCACCGCTTTCGCTTCGTAACTTTGATCAGATTAGATGTACTAAACACGCATTATTGACAATATTTCAAGAACTACTGATCAGTTCTTGATCAAATTTCAATGGGACCACATGAAAAGCACCAGCTTTCAAATAATAAAATAATCATCAAAACGCACACGAAAGAAGCTATGAGGTAACTTTTGAAGTCGGTTAAATACGTGAACATGTAGCTTTTTTTATTTTTATGCCAGATAGTTAAGCATTTGGCCGCTATCTCACCTGATGGAAAGTAATGATTTAGTCCACAGAATACGCATTATTGACGATATTTCAAGAACTACTGATCCGATCTTGATAAAATTTAAATGGGACTAATTGGAAAGCAACATCTTTCCAACTAAAAAAAATTTTTCACGTAGAAAGAAGATATGAAGTAGCACACATAATAAAACTACAGTCGACTTGAGTACCTCCTCCATTTTTGGGAAGTCGGTAAAAAGAGCGCAGCTATTTACATTGGCACACCCGCCTTGCAAATGGTGGGTTATGCATATAGTCAATGCACAGCTGCGAGTCAGAATAATATATAGATTGAAACCGATAGACCTTCTAAATCTAGAGCAATTGATGAAGATCGATACATAGATGTCACTTCATAAAAGTCTTCGCTTTGATGATTTCTCTGAAGGTTCTGATTATCTAATTGCGTCATGTACGAGTAGACTATGTAGCCGAAGCGGCAGAGGTCGGCGATAGGACGGACTAACTCCCGACACATGCTGTATAGCTAATAAAAATCACAACAGTAGATATTCCTGACCTAACGACATATACATGTGATTTATTCAGAATGCTTTGCCTTGATGATGCCGCTGTAGGTTCTATAAACACACAGGTCATCTATGAGTTGACTAGGTGACTGGAGCTGGTGGGACGGATTAGCTCCCGCTACGTACCGCATAACTAAAGATAATGTTACCAGAGTAATGTTCTAGCGCGACAGATACATGTGACTCACCTCATGGAAGGCTCTGCCTTGATGATGCCACTGAAGGTTCCGAGTAGGTACGCGCACCATGCAAGAGTTGACAGTGGCCGGTGCGGCTGAAGCCGGCGGCGGAACGGACTAGCTCCCGTCTCATACCGTACAACTAACAAAAACCGCGAATTCGCGACCCGTATAGATGTTCTAAAGCGACAGATACATGTGACTCACCTCATGGAAGGCTCTGCCTTGATGATGCCACTGAAGGTTCCGAGTAGGTACGCGCGCCATGCAAGAGTTGACAGTGGCCGGTGCGGCTGAAGCCGGCGGCGGAACGGACTAGCTCCCGTCTCATACCGTACAACTAACAAAAACCGCGAATTCGCGACCCGTATAGATAGATGTTCTAAAGCGACAGATACATGTGACTCACCTCATGGAAGGCTCCGCCTTGATGATGCCGCTGTAGGTTCTGAGCACGCGCGCCATGTACGAGTTGACTAAGTGGCCAGAGCGGCAGAGGTCGGCGGTGGGACGGACCAGCTCCCGCCACGGAAGGCGGCCGAACTTGCGGTACAGCTCGCCGTAGCCGCGCAGCTCGCCGGGCACTGCGACCGCGAGCCCGCCCACGGTGGACGACTGATTGGCGAACATATCGTGCGTCGTCCCGGCCGGCGCGCGCTCTCGAGCGTTCAGCACCAATACCTGCAAGTATAGGTAGCTCAGTTGCCAGGGAATATGTGTGACCTTTAAATATAGGTTAAGTATTATTTAAAAAATCTTTAGTTTTAGAATTATACCAAGTATAACATTTATATTTTTTTTAAAATAACATAAACGCGTAAATAACATAATTTACTCTCACAATCCCACACTAAGTTTGATGACTTGTGTCTTGGGTGCCGGAAACATTCATATCACAGACACAATCACAATCAAAAAAAGGAGAAAGCTTGTGTTCTAGTCGGGAATCAAACACGATACCCTGGTATAAACCAACGGACGGGCAATTCGAAATGCTTTTGAATATTAATAAATTCAAAATAGCAAAACGCAACGCTATTGGCTAAACTAATCCGTGACATCATTTGACACATTTTTGATGTCAATGATTAATCAACTTCCCTTGACGGGATCTGTGATTGAATTTTAGATATCACTAGCTGCGCCCCGCGGTTTCACCCGCGTTGATAATGATGAAAAGTGATGATGATGATGATGATGAAAAATAGATGTTGGCCGATTCTCATAGATACCGGATAAGCACAAAAAATTTCATCAAAATCGGTCAAGCCGTTTCGGAGGAGTATGGCAACGAAAACTGTGACACGAGAATTTTATATATAAGATAGAGGGAACGTCGAAATGACCGACTAACATTTTTCGTACCTGCTTATGAATAAACTCTTATGTAAATAATCGATAAAAAATATGCATATTCCTTACTCTAAAAAAAGTTACCTCTAAATATGATATAGAGATCGATTGAGTGATAAAGCACATCTGCAAGTCATCTAACTTTGTAGAGTTGTTTTTGAGTGAGTAAGCCTATACCTGTTGTATATATACACCGTCTATATATACCTGTTGCGTGCTGGCGTCGTACACAGTCGCCAGGAAACCGCCGCCTAGCCCCATGCATTGGGCGCATGCTATCCCCTCACAGAACAAAGTTGCTATCGCCGCGTCCACGGCCGTGCCATTCTTCTCGAGGATGCTTCTGCAATTAGAACACCAGGTTACAGCGAGTGCAATGATTACGCAGTGGGCCAACAACGACGCTATAGCCAAACCGTACGTCGATGACTTGTAAGATCCAAAGCGTGGGGAAGTAGTTGTAGTGGCAGGACTCTCTTGCAGAGTCCGCCTGGGGCAGCACCACACCATTGACTGACATTCAACCGCGAAGCAGTACAGTGTGCAAACAACACTGTATTTTGGATTGAAGGGTAATTTTTCTAGTGAAATTACAGGGTTTAATGAGATTTAAATAAATAAAAATCATTTATTTCGGACATAATCCAACGATCCAAAGATTAAACATCTATATAATATGATGACGAGCGCTTTGCTTTGCTGCGCAGGAGTTTTGAACTATATGAGTTCAACACTCAGATGCAATGAACTGAAATGGACAAGCGTGACGCTTACCCAATGGTAAGCGCCACTCGCCTAATGGTGAGTGACTTGCCGATCTTGTCTCTTCATGACTATGACATAAAAAAGGCGAATGGTACAGGACAGAACACAGGAACTGCGAGTGCATTTATAGTCACTCATATTGTAGGCGAATTCTGTTTGGTTAGTAATAAAGCATTTTCTCTACCACCTACAAAAGTTCAGGCCGGCCAAGTTAGACCGCAAGTACGGAATCCTAGCTTCAAACACAGGGGCAAGCAAATATAGGGGCAATGATTGAAGCTCCAGCTCCAATATTCCTAATTATTATTGTTAGCCTGGATAGCTACTCGTACCAGTCACTGCTTATAGCGTATAGAAAAACCTGTGTTGATAAGATTGTTTGTAGAGGGTAGCCTCTCTACTCTACTTTAGTGTAGAGTACTGTAGAGCAACAACAGCTTAAGTATAACTAATTAACGACACAGAAATAAGTTTGCAACAGATGCCTACCTACTAATTTCGTCAAAATCTAGAAACAATAAGTCGGTTTCTACCATAGTAATCCGTGTCACGCACTTGGGACACACGGAGGCATATACAGATAATAATAATAATTTATTTCATTTACAAAAAATATATTACACAGACTAACATTATATGTACACATAATGTTACAATTAGTGAGCCCTGTATCCCACACTAGGATAAGTCCTGTGTCGTGGGATTCAGTCTCTTTCAGTATTGATTGGTGCACTTTATTTTGAGAATTTATACATTAATAAATTATATAATTATATATTAAATATGAACATTATAGAACTATTTATATTATTGGGATTATTGACAAGAATACGAAATAACATCTAAAATTTAAATTATTAATTTAATTATTAATTATTAATTAAATTTACAAATAAATAATTTTAAGTAATACAAATAACAATAATAGTTTTAGAAATGAGAAATTTTGAGAAATACGTGTTCTCGTGGTTTGCAAACCATAAAATTAGTAATATATATGTATGTGTGATAAGTAAAATATATGTTTTTGTCTTCGTGTAGAGGTGCAATATACCTACTTATCATGAGAAACTTACTAAAACTTGACGGGCGCACATAGAGATATACTAGCCGTGCCCGCGGCTTCGCCCACTATTATGAAGTTAAAAAGTAGCCTATGTGTTAATCCTAGGTATTATCTATGTACATTCCAAATTTCATCCAAATCCGTTCAGCCGTTAAAGCGTGAAGAGGGAACAAACATACTTACACACTTACACACAAACTTTCGGATTTATAATATTATAGTAGGATTTACTGCGTAAACGTCGCGGGCGCAGAGATTTAACGTCGTTAATTACCTAAACACAGCTATTGAAGTTGTGGTTTAAACCTAGAAAAGTTTTCGTTAGACCTTTAAATAACTCCGTATATACTATTAATAAGTTTTATTTGTCCTACAAGATGATACGTATACATTATTATACCTACACATCATCA
This sequence comes from Lomographa bimaculata, assembly GCA_948107665.1. NCBI lineage: Eukaryota > Metazoa > Arthropoda > Insecta > Lepidoptera > Geometridae > Lomographa > Lomographa bimaculata. Next base: position 8,293,032 of record OX403597.1, read on the forward strand.
ATAATCTTACAAACTATTTACCCACTTATACGGTGTAGGTACATTCTTGCAAAAAATTTGATTTGTTTTCATTTTGGAAACGAATGCGAACATTGTAATGCAAGAAAGATATAAATTTGTACGGTCTATTACATTCTCCTACATGCCTAGAAAATTATAAACATGATAGTAGAGTAGTATTTGTTACGTAACAAAACGATGTTTGGAATTAACAGAGAAATTCATTTTTCTCCAACATATAGGCATTGAGATCGGAAACATCATTACTGTATTTTGGATTGAAAGGCAAAGTTTCTAGTGAAACTACAGGCTGAAATAGATTCAACGATGCCCTGAGATATTAGATCTCTCTCTCTCTGCTTTGTCACACGTTCATAACTCTGGGTAGCACTGAATAAAATAATTGAAACGCAAGCAAAGCTTAAAAAGTCGACTTCAACGCTTATATTTCGGTATTGGCTTGACCGATTTCGATAAAATTTATATGGGACTACCTCTGAAATAATACTCTACCAAACAAGAAAAAAAACATTAAAATCGATTCATATTTGGGGGAGATATCGCGGAACATACATACAAATAATTAAAAGCAAGCAAAGCTTAAAAAAAACCGACTTCACCGCTTTATCTTCGGAACCTTGATCAGATTTAATGTATTTAACACGCATTTTTTATTATAACTCAAAAACTAGAGATCAGATCTTGATCAATGGAATCACATGAATAGGCCCAGCTTTCAAATAAAAAAAAAACATCGAAATCGGCTCACAACGAAAGAAGTTATGACGTAACTTTTGAAGTCGGGTAAACGAGAACATCGTCAAGGGAGTCCACAAAATATGCATTATTGACGATATTTCAAAAACCACTGATCAGATCTTGATAAAATTTTAATGGGACTAATTAGAAAGCAACATCTTTAAAACTAAAAAAAAAATTTCGAAATCGGCTCACGTGGAGTTATGAGGTAAAACACATAAAAAAAATACAGTTGACTTGAGTACCTCCTCCTTTTTTGGGAAGTCGGTAAAAAAAACATGCAGTCGAATTGAGAATCTCCTTTTTTAAAGTCGGTTGAAAAAGCAAACCTAAGGTTTGTTAAAATCATTATTCTTAATGCACATAGTAATTATATATAGTACGTAAGTTCATTCGTCGTTTATAGTTTTGACGAAAAATATAATTCGTAAAGAATAATAATATAAGTATATACCTGCCTATACATTATCATAAATAAATAATTTGGCGGTAATAAAATCATTGTTAAAGATATCACAAACAAAGAAGGTGATTAGTACCTACTTAATCTATGATCTGTTAACATGACACGCAGAAAAAAAAACCGGTATGAAGTGGATCAATCTTATAAGTGTTTGCAACTGTTGCAAGTCTATCTCCATATTACGTGTAAGTGCAAGTAGGTATAGGTAAGTAACATGTACCTAGATAATTTGCACATGCCGACATTCAATTATTGTGATACCTATGCATTGTAAAGGTAATTGTGCATAACGCTGATTTAACTATGTACAGATAGCAAAAGAACAGAACATGGCATTTTTTTTAAATAGCAGGACTGACTGTGTTATTAATACGGTGGGATTACAAGTTTTCTTCCCAAGGGAAGTTTGTGTTTCTGGTGCTGGGTGTATACGCAAATCATTGAACTTAGGTAAAGCAGGGAGACATTTTTAATTTTATTCAAGACATATTATATTTCTATCTGAGAGTGGTTGACCGTAGACGGCAGGCTTGACTGTATTACAGTATTTTTACCCGATTGCGCAATGCATAGAAGGTTAATGTGTTTATCAGCCTGTGTAGTATTTATGTTCCTTTGTGGCGTTCTAGAGACCAAACGCTTGGGCCTATTTTGTTACGTCAAACGATTAGTCTTAATTTTAAAAGTGTCACTAAAGAAATGACAGTAATCAAAATGCAATATGGCGACCACCAAATGCCATATAAAGAAAAAAAAGTACATGAACTGCATCAAAAGAGTGGGTTATCATACATTATATACATTGAATAGGCATTTGAAAATCATCTAACCTATAGATGATCTTAGATCATTTTTATTTCCAATGACCATTTAGGGTCTTTCAACGATTTAAAGTTGGTTAGAAACCACTGTCAATAAAATTGACAATACATATAATAAAGCTGTGATAAATAAAGTTCTTATATAATTGCATAATAGTTCCTATATATTAACGAAAAAGTATGTTAAATGTTTACTCGGCCGGGTTTCTTGATAATTTAGTATATTGATTTGCAAACAAACGCATTCACACTCACAGCACCTCACTAAGTTCAAAGGCTTGTATCGTGGGTGCCGGAAACATTCACATCAGACACCCAGAACCAGAAGCACAGGGAAGAATTTGTGCTCCTGGGTTTTGGAACTGGGCCTCTGTAGTACTGGGTAATGCTAGCTCTAGAAAATGCCACACCATCCTACGTTCGACTACTTTTCATGCTGACTACATACCTACTTCTTACATAATAAATAAGTAAGCACCATTAATATAATGAAGTGCCATAAAGAAAGTAAACTAGGTAGCTTTATCAAACCATTTACAATGTTATCTGTAATTATCACATAATCTGCCTAATTTAATAGTAATCTCATACAATTGGTATCATTATTGCCGTCTCGCTCTTGTGCGATAAGATTGTATCATTGTTGATATAGATACCTATTTCAAGCAAAACGCAAATATTGGGGATAATATTATATCTTTTGTAGACTATGTAGTTACCTCAACAAATAATGTAGAGGTTAGAGATACTTGAACCTAGATTCTATTCGTAAGTACCTCTCCTAACTTTATTATTTTTATTATTAATAGGCAAGTATTTAACCGCAATGTCACCCGATGGAAAGCGACGATGCGGTCGACAAAAACTAAATTATGAAAGATTTTATTGGCTTACTGGTTGTGCCTTATGGCGTTGCTTGCATGTATCGGGATACAAAAATAATAATACTTCATTCCATGGTCTAGCTAGTCTAGTCTAGATTATCAATACTACAACCATAGGTACCAAATTTCATCAATATTTTAGATGTTACCTTAACATCCGTTACTTTTACTTGGGTAATTACTTACCCCGTATGAAGTAATCGACTTAGTTTTATTTAATTTAAAATTGACAGATCTAGAACCTGACTTGAGGTTAGAGATAGTTACCTTAAGAAGTGGATTTAGTAAGGAAAAATATCAGCACCACCTTTCAGATAAAAAAAAAATCAAATCGGTTCACACAAAAATATATACAGTCGAATTGAGAACCTCATCCTTTCTTGTGAAGTCGCTTAAAACAAACAAACAAAAAAACAATCAAATTAATAGAGTCAGTTAGATTTTAACGGATAAATTGGAACAAGTGAAATGAACATACCGTCCGACTGAGGCGCACTCGTACCCATTAGCAGCGACTGCGGCGCGCGGGAAGCGCTGGGGCTCCTGCCCGGCCCAGGGGCGCAGCACCAGCAGGGCCACCAGCGCGCCAGCTACCAGCGCTGTTATCACGCTGCCCAACAGACACCACCGCCGGGATCTGCACAACACACAAAATAACAATCAAGATTATCACTAACTGAATTAGGCCTTACTTTTAGGAAATCCATAACCATAGGTAAAGTTAATCTTCTAATATATAAACATCTCGTGTAACGGTATTTGTGGTCACACTCCGAAACGGCTCGACCAATTTTAATGTATTTTTTTTCTATATTTGGTAGGTATGACCCTCTACCCCGACTCCCCATTTTTCTATCTTGATTTTAGTATTTTTTTATGAAGAATAAATATCCAAAAAGTTTTTTATTTGATATTAGACAGTTTTTGATATTGCAGTACTAGGCAATCATAAACGTGAAAGAGATAAAACACTTTTTCTTTACGTGTCATTGCAACGCATGCCGGATACCTACAGCTAGTTTACTATAATTTTGTAATAATAAAAAAAAGCGTTATTCCCTATTAGATTGTTAGGATGCACACCCGCAGGTACTTTTTAAGGGTACGAACGTTAGTATTAGCTCCGCTAAAGCCTCTGCTCTAAGCACCGTTAGAACTTGAAAACTGTAGATAATTAATGAGATACTGGGAACAGGAACATATTAAACATAATAAAGCGCTTCCTATACAACGATTGAATAATGAGCCCTAATGAGCCCTAATATCATCCATGCCGATTTCGGCTACGTCGACTGACTTCTGTTATGTTGAGCTAAGATGACATGCTCTGATGTGGCTTATATAGCCAATTTTGGCAGTGAAAGTGCGCGCACAGCAGCCAAGTCAACTGGACCTTGAGGATAGACAAGAACCGTGACGATTCGAAAACTATGAAGAAATATTAATATGACATATGAATTTGAAATCTAATTTATGTGATCCTGGGAACAGGAAAATCGAACCTCATCACGAGCCGCATTTAGCGTGATTCATGGACACCAATAGCCTAACCAACTAACTCTAGGAGCTGATCACCTATGTTATAGATGCATCCATAGCGTCTAAATCCTATTATGATATCATTATTCTCCATGCTGACTACTTACCCACAATGCCACGGAAGTCAACGTGGTCTATAAGAAACTCAGTTTGTATCGCATTTCGATGATTTTGTTACCAAATGAAGCATCACAAGATTATTTAGAATTTTGTTACGAACGGACTTGTTAAAATTGTGTTTTGACGTAGACCTCACATATATGCCATGATGACTTTATTTTTTTTTCTGCAATTTTCAAACAAAGGAGTTTGTGCTTCATTATAAAATTAATTCTCCTCCAATGAGGCAAATACCTACAAGCTAGTCACAAATAGCGAGTAAGGGCCGTGGCAATTGACTAGCCCGCATTTTCAAGAAAAAAATATAGCAGGCCATTTTTTGAAATTACAATAAGAAGGAAATTGCAAGAGTTTTGGATCCACCAAAATTTTCCAGAGGAAGGTAGAAAAAAATAAATTTGTTCAATATAGGGCAAAATATACAACCGGCATGATACAGTTTTTTTTTTTATTTTAGTTCATTCACAACGAATCCACCAAAACATATAACTTTTCGAAATTCAAAATTTTGTATAATATACCCGATTAAAATTTAGTTGGATCCTTTACTAACATATTACAGATGAGAAACTCTAGAAAATATTTGTATTGTTATGAATTAATGCAATTTCGCCATACAACGTTTCGCTAATTGGTCTGTATAAAAACCTCGTATTTAACGTAAATTAATTTAGGTAAATTTTCTTCGTCTTATAACAAACTAGCCGTGCCCCGCGGCTTCGCCCGCAATTATCAAGTTAAAAAGTAGCCTATGTGTTAATCCTTGGTATAATTTATGTACATTCCAAATTTCATCTAAATCCGTTCAACCGTTAAAGCATGAAGAGGGAACAAACATTTATTTAATTTTATTTATTTATTTATTCCTTATATATAACACCATAACAGTAAAAACCAAAGCGATGCTATATTTACATAAAACTTGTTAATAACCAATACTTATAACTTGACTACTATACTTCAATTACCATAAATAATTAATTTAATTCTATAATATTCTGTGCTGCATCTGTGAACTTAGACAGGGAACACGCAAAAATATCAAGTTCTTTGGAGACCTCATTGTACATACTTACACACAAACTTTCGGATTAATAATATTAGTAGGAAACTATATACAGCATACAATAGCAAAGCTTCTCCCGCGTCTGATCTTATCTTGAAAACTTCGTAAGTATTTATACATCTTAAGGATTTATACGACTTCACTCACGGTTGGCTGCTCGCATTGTTACGAGACTAGTTTCGGAACATTCGGTGTTCCTTCATCAGTCGAGTACGCGCGTAGACCGTCTAGAGCGTCTCGGAGTGTACTGAGACCGACGAGACGCCGGAGTGATGTTGTATAAATCCTTAATATAATCTAGAAAAGTCTTGTTTCCTTTTATGCAGCGCAGAGCATTGAGGTGCTCCACGTATGGTCGGAGGACTCAACTTCCTGCCATAGTTGCTGCTACAGCGATAAGTCGCCACGTCTGCTGTCAGTTAACATAAATTTATCCAGTGTTATCGTGATGCTAATACCATTAATAAGCATCAGGAGTATAAGCTGTACCGGAACAGGGGAGGGCGCTAAGGGGCTCAAGCTCTCCCCAAAAGCACGAATGCTATCGCGGCGGGCGGTGGGGCAAAACCTACCCTTAGCGGGGTCAAGCCCCTCCCAAACGACAATCCTGGATCCGCCACTGAGTACAGGTACTAAATAGGGATGATGCCTGGGTGAAAAATAATCTTATAAATCCCTCAGTTAGCTTATCAAAAAATATTGGTCACGTATTTTTTATTTTGTCAATTTAACAAAAAAATACAAAGATAAAGAGTGTCAAAGTTCGGGAGTGGGGCTCGTGACGTCAAGCCTCATTAAAAATTGTACTGAGTCGTGACGTCACGCGGAATTTCAACGCACTATAACTTCGTAATTTTTTGTTTAATTGACAATAGAAAAAAATACTTATCAAATATTTTTTGATAATGCAAATGAAGGACTTATTAGAATTTTCAGGCATCTATCCTATTGGAAGAGTGTTTCGTCTTCTCTGTAAGGTCGTTATAGCAAGGCGTTTATCGGCCACGGTCCATGAAATGTCTTTCTTTCTATATGATCTTGAATGAATAGTGACTTACTTTTCTCTTTAATATCGCGGATGGCGGAAACCTGCGCATATATAATCAAGGATAAAGTATTGACCTTCTCGTGTATTTGAAGTCGAGTATTTCTTATTTATTCGACTCGAAACGTTATTTGCATAAACTTTATACCAATTTGCGCTAGGTGTCTTGACTATTCTTTATGCGCAAAGAAGCCAAAATATAGCACAAGGCTGTGACCCCTGACCCCACAAATGGGTTTCAACTATTTGTTATTGTTTGCCAAATTAAATTAGGCAACGAGGAACTCTACGATGTCTTCTTTGCATATATAATTAAATACAGTAAGCATTCAAACATTTAAATATTCATACGCTATATTGTGCCGCCGTTGAAGAGTGTATCTTTAAGACCCATGTGAATAAACCATTTTGAATTAATTCATAGTATTACATTAGGTAAGTAAGTAGTTATGTTTGTATATAGTATACTGGTTATAATCATAAATTAATGTATTCTTAGTGTATATAAAATTATAATTACCTATTATCTAATGTTATAGTAGAAAAAAATGCTTTCTATGGTGATCTTAGGGCTTCGTTATCAGACCATTGTACTAAATTGTTGCACTGTCTCCGAAGTGTCAACAAGTGTTTACTATTAAATTTCCAAATAATTAAACGCAAGCAAAGCTTAAAAAAAACGACTTCACCGCTTTATCTTCGGAACTTTGATAAGATTAGATGCACTCAACACGCATTATTGACGATATCTCAAGAACTACTGATCAGATCTTAATCAAATTTAAATGGGACCAATTGGAAAGCAAACTCTTTCAAACAAAAATTTCGAAATTGGTTCACGTGGAACGAAGATATATAACTCCATGTAAACCTACATGAAGACTTTTGGCGATATTTGTAGTATAATATATATAGTCGCTCGTGGGTAAAGTAAAATTATAGTAAACCGTTCAAAAAGATGTCGGAGTAGGGTAGAGTGCTACAAAACAGTTGTAACACTCAAGGTGCAATATAATATCATTATGTAAATATGAAGCTAAACAGGAATAATGACGTTTCATTGCTCTTGTAAAAACGTTGACGATATGAATTAAACTATTTCAAGTTCACGTTAGAGGTATGCAAACAAAATTAATGCATCATAATCTTACAGTAAAAGATAAAAAACATAAAAGTAATCACACTGCGTATTCTGCGATAAATACTGACTTGAATTTATCAAAATAAATTGACATAACGCTCAAGTATATTATTATGCCTTAGGTACATATGACTAGCTAACGACAGTAAGGTACCTCTACTAAACTGTAGCTCTATACTAGGGTAGAGATCGACTACATTCTAAAAATGATTATTCTCTATTAAATGTGTATGGATTGAGTGTCAAATACTATTTTAAACTGAAATAATAATAAAAGCTTTTAAATTCACATCCCCACACTAACTTTGATGTCATGTGTCGTGGGATGCGGAAACATTCAAGCACGTTATCTTACCCAGAAACAGAAAAACATCCTTCGGGTAAAAACTAGTAATCCCACCGGGAATTGAACTCGGTGCCCGCTGCTTAGTAGGCGAATTCTTTTTTTATGTAATTATAATATTTAATGTCTGAGCATATTTTCATTACTTTTGTGAATGTGTGATGTTTGCTACTCACGTCATTACCCAATTTTTTTATAGAATAACGCAATCACAAATGAAAACTAGGCAGTACAGTCACAGTCAAATACCTGTGCGTTTTAGGATGGACAAAAATACAGATGGATATATGGACTCGATTTTGATCCCTGACCTAATAAGAGAAGGCCGACGACGCCTGTCTCGTGTGTGTAGGACCAAAAAAGTAAAGTAATATTTTCTACACAAAGAACGAAATTGGTGCGTGTGGGCGCGGTCGCCTCCCGTGCAGGGCTGCCCGCTAGAACCAAATAGGTCCAGCGTGTAGCGGCTATAACGTGGCTCCCCAACGGATTGACTGAAGCGGTTTTTTTGATAGCTGATGGGAGTCAGGATTTGGAATACAAAATATCTGTTGTTTGGTGTTACTGTTTTCTTTATAAGGACTGGACTGTGACAATATTAATTTGTAATATAGGTAACTATATTACAAATTAATATTGTCACAGTCCATTTTCAATTTGTTACTCAATACGTCATATCTTAGAGACGCGGTTTCCTGTACTTTGCTCTGACATAATAGATATTTATGGAACCTGTATACAATGGATATCTTAGCATCTGTGTCAAGATGTTCATTGTCTAAATATCGTATGACCAAACATTTTCTTAAGGTCTAGTGAACGACGACGGAATGTAAAATGGAAAAGTTCAATAAACATTCTATTGGAATAGCGTCATATTCACAATAGACAATAGTTAAGGTCTTCGTTTTATTACGTTGAAAATGTTTGAGGAAATGAATTGATGAAACTAAGGTGTGTTGTTTCTGGATTGAAGTGTTTACATTTAACAAAACAAACGCATCCACACTCACAGTCCCACACTAAGTTCAAAGACTTGTATCGTGGGTGCCGGAAACATTCACATCACACATACATTACACCCAGAACCAGAAGCACAAATATCCCTTGGGAAGGAATTTGTGCTCCTGCCGGGAATCGAACCCAGGAACCCAGGACCCACGGCGCAGAGGGCGGACACTTGTCCACTGCGCCAACTGGGTCGTCAACAAAAGCATTCAGAACAAACAAAAGCATTCAAACTCACTACCCCACACTAAGTTCAAAGACTTGTATCGTGCTTGTAAAACACACAATCATATCAAGACCCAGGTTTTTTTACTATAAATGTTTGTATCAATAACGTTTACAATGTATTTCGTTTGTTTTGAGTTTTTAAGATATTTCGGCACTGTTGCAAGCACCATTATCACGGAGTAACTACTGTAAATACGTGGTAAATATCCCGTTATCGATACAAACATTTTAAGTCAAATTGATCATGGTAGCTTAAAAACTTACAGATTTTTTTTTTACTAGGTAGGCAAGCATCTGGCCATCATCTTGCCCGATTAAAAGTTAAATTTGATCATTTAAATTAATTTATCAATTTGGGTTATTGTTTATATGAAGGCTTCCAAAGATTGTTTGCATTAAGCATTTATTTATTTTATTTATTTATTATACATAATCCACAGCCCTTATAAACAAAAACATATACTAAGTTAACTAATCTTACAGCCTATAAAGGATTAATTTTTTTTATAGATTATTGTATTGTATTTTGAACATAGGCCTAAATATAATGAATAATTACAAAGTGTAAAAAGTACGCTTAATTTAAAACTAGCAGAATACTATTAGAATTAAGTTCTTGCGTAAATAATGCGTTGATATAAAATATACTTAAATAAATAAGGTTATTAATATGTATAAGGTTATATTTAGGTATATAAGGTTTAAGATATATTTATTTATCAAAAGAATTAATTCACTTATATGAGAAAAAATTAAAACTTAATTTAGAATATTAACTGGACATAGAGTACATTATTTGTATATGTGTGTTTACCTCATATCTTCTCTCCATGTGAAATGATTTCGAATTTTTTTTTAAGACGTTGCTTTCCAATTTTCCCATTTAAATTTTATCAAGATCTGATCAGTAGTTCTTGAAATATCGTCAATAATGCGTATTCTATGGACTATATTGACCATGTTCCCTTTTTTAACCGACATCAAAAGTTACCTCATAACTTCTTTCGTTGTGAGCCGATTTTGATGATTCTTTTTTTATTTGAAAGCTGGTGCTTTTCATGAGGTCCCATTGAAATTTTATCAAGATCTGATCTCTAGTTTTTAAGTTATCGTCAATAATGCGTGTTTAATATATCAGTGAAGTCGGTTTTTTTAAGTTTTGCTTGCATTAAACGCAAGAATTGAATTTGAATACTACGTTTTTGAATTAGTAGATCAGATATAATATGTATATGATGTTTGACCATGAAGACCTACATGTATTTGGCGTGGACTGTACCTACCTGTCAGCTTTATCTGATTCGAGATATCAACATTTGTGCATTGAGGTTAAAATACTAACATATAATTCATAACAATACACTATGGCAGTAAATTTATATAAATTAAAAAAACAAAGTGATCTTATAAGGGTTCCGTTTTTTCCTTTTGAGGTACGGAACCCTAATAAGTACCTGGATAACCGAGATGTTTTTTTGGAAAAAATATAATATTAATAAAATGATCTACTAATGAGACTTTTCGCTATTAGCCCATTCGCCGTGACAAATATCGGGACAATGATCGTCGAATCTACATCCCACATGACGGTTACCTCGAAGGCCAAGTCAAGATACTTGCTTAGCTTAAGATAAAATGATCTGAAAAAAAATAATCATCTGGACTCGAGCCGGGGTCTTCTGGTTTTGGGCCCGCTCGATTTCCCACCTGGGCTATTATAACCTTATAGATAGTGGCGAAATTCATCTTCATATTCTAATGATATTGTAGCAGTTTTTTATTGCCCGAAAACACGGAAAAAACTAAGTTTTCTAAAAATGAGACCTAGCTAGATCGATTTATCGCCCCCGAAACCAGCTGCATACTAAATTTCATGAAAATAGTTGAAGCCGTTTTCGAGATTCAGATTATATAATTATAGACATACATATATACGAGAATTGCTCGTTTTAATGCTTTAGATATAGGTATAATATTAAGATAGCATTGGGTTCAAACATTTTTAAGTTTTAATAGAAATAGGTAAGTGTAGTATCTTATACTATTTGCATGACCTACTAATATCTAAATGTTTAAACGTCTATTTATAAATTGATTTACTTTATAACTTTGTATTTTTATAGGAATAAATTACTATGACTGATACTCCGACTACAAATCTGGGAAACAAAGGCCCGCAACTCTGTAGGCTGAACCGGTTCATCAAATTAGCTCAGGCCATCAAACCAGTTACACGATTGAATAAAAAAAAATGCATTGAAGATTTTGAGAGGTACGCCACAGGGGCACAGGTAGACACTTTAAAAATATTTGGATCGAACGGACGCGCTGGCTGGAGTTTGAATTTCAACTGCCACATCTAAACAAGCATGCTACGTCTTCGGCCGCAAAATCACTTTCCATCAGGTAAGATAGTGGCCAAATGCTTGCCATTCGAACATAATAAAAAAAAATGATGCAATTTTTCTAAGGAAAACTTGACACTATTTTGATATTTTTATCAAGTTCAAAATATTATTATTAAATCGGTTAATAAATGCCGGAGATGTCCGTATATTTACGTGGAAAGTGGTCAATTATTTAATGATTATTATTAAGTGGTGTTCTTAATATCGATCTTATATTTTTGAGAAAGTCCAGAATTTTAAATATTAAGATAAAGTCAGGTAACTATTAAAATCGCCATTATTAACATTAACTTAACTAACCGACTTAGAAAAAGCAGGAGGTTCTCAATCCGTTATTTTTTTTGTGTATATTACTCAATTACTCGAAGACGGCTGAACCGATTTGGGAAATTCCTCTTTTATTTGAAAGTATCAAGTTGGTCCCATTTAAAAATTGACAACATCTGATCGAGGGTACCAGGGATAAAGCGGTGAAGGCGGTTTTTTAAGCTTTGCTTGAGTTTAAATTATTTTAATTTGTAAACATCCTTCTATACATATACATAATTACATGCGTTGATAACAAATAAAATATTATAGCTACACATTATTCCTAAATCATCTTCCAGTACCTATAGTTAAACCGGTCAAGTTTCACACAATACCTGCTGTATTTTTTTAAGTCTCTGTGAATGTAATTTCTGTCCTAAAGCAGAAAATGGCATTTTAAATTATATAAATCAAACTGGACCTAGTCAGCCACAAAAATGTTAGGGGCACCCATACACACAAATATGGGTAACATATATACGAGTACCTATATACGTCATACATGTTTGGTATCGTTGCGGAAGTTTTTTAAATAAAATAATTTGAATGCAAGAAAAGCTTAAAAAATCCGACTTCACAGCTTTATCTTCGAAACCCTTAGATTAATTGAATTAAATACGCTATATTGAGGATAACTCAAAAACGACTGTTCAGATCTTGTTCAAATTTAAATGGGGCCACATTGGAAGAATCAGTTTTCAAATATAAATAATCATCAAAATCGGTTCACCTAGAAAAAAGTTCTGAGGTAGCACATATAAAAAAATACGGTCTAATTGAGAGCCTCCTCCTTTTTAACAGTCAATAAGTGTAACCATGTATTAAAAATGTCTACAATTGGTGAGAAAGCAAAGTCGGCATTTGAGATTTAAGTATTTTCTCCCAGGATAGAATACTTTTATAAAGCTGTTTTACATAAACCATAGATTACTTACCTATAAACTTATTTACGGGTAATATCAGTTAAGTATAATTAGTATCCTATATTTCAACAACAATTACATATATAATTAACAAAATAAGCAAAACTTTCGCTGACCAGCCAAAGTTTTTACGGACCGCAGTTCTCAGCGAATAACTTAGTTCATAATTAAACAATTTATGATCACCTGTTCGAATTCCATCAATACAATAATAAATAACACAGTCACTTTCAATTCAGAATAAAGTATTTCGTAATAATGTTATCTCACCTCGTCATGTTGAATTGTGGTGGGATCGACAAGCCACGAGCACGGTAAAGAAACGACTGACTGAGCGCTGACGCTCGCCGATGCGTGACCCAACAATGCTAGAATACCAATTATGTAGTTGGTCTCTTGCATCTGCGATATAGATTACTTATATTGGGTACCTACTAATTCACAGACAGGTGCATTTTTATTTCACTGAGCTAGGTAGGTATATCAGTTTTATGTAAAACTGTGGTTATAATCTATAGGTATATCTAGGTGTCGCAATTCAATTGTTAAAGGCGTAATATTTTTTCATATAGGGCACAGGAGATTGAGGTGATTGCGGAATAACAAATCCTTGGATATATGTCAGTGATCAACATAGTAGTAGGTAGTTCACGTAATTGTTTGTCAACAGTTATAAAGCATGTCTCATGCCTTCAGGCGGCCTGAAAATCCTTCCAAAATCCTATCCAGGATTTTTTTTAACGCTAGATAGGCAAGCATGTGACCACTATCTCTCCTAATGAAAAGTGAAAATGTGGTCAAAGATATAATATGCTAGCCTAGAAGATACTTATTCACAATAGACTTGAAGACACCCAGATTGTACCGTTCGGGGAATAGAGATAATTATCTATTATCTAATGAGACGCAGGCAATGAGTTCTGCTGTACAGATGATACACGTAGAAATTGTTTTTTTTTAAATCTGGCAGTAGAGTCATTAACTTTCATGAGTGCCTCTTTGGGGCCCACGTGAATGAACGATTTTTAATTTAAACTGAATTAGAGTCGCAGTACAAGTAGTCCTACTGCAGGTATCTCTCATTGGTATCCTATCATATTATACCTGACCATAAAAAAACAATTTCACTGACCACATTTATATTCTTTTTACTAACCGACTACATTACATACTTTGCAAGTGTAATGTGTGCATGAATAAGAATAAACTACCTACTCCGAAACGGAGAGGAAGTTCTCAATACGACCATGAATGTTAATTTTTATACTCTTTTTAACCCTCGACGCAATAGATGGGTGTTATAAGTTTACCTAGTACATTATGGATCGTAACTCTCAAACGGCAGTACCGATTTTGATTTTTTTGTTTGAAAGTTGAATTGATCGAGTGTTTTCGTTGCAGCCGTTTTATAGATATTTTCAAAATGTTGACATTGCTAATTGTTGTCATTTTAGGGAGGTATTATTTCTTCCATAGTACAGGTTACACACAATTATCCCGATTCTAGATCTTTGGGTACTCGAATAATTACATTTATGATTGACATAGCTCCAGTTCGATCGAAGCGTTTCGCTTCTACGTTTATAATTCTTACGGCGAACTCATTGCCCGCGTCTTGAGCTCCGAACCACACTCCGAACGGTATAATCTGGGAGTCTTCAAATCTAGAGTGAGGTATCTTCCAGGCAAGCATGCTTCATCTTCACTTTCCATTAGGTGAGATGGAGGTCAAATGCATGTCTATCTAGCATAAAAAAAACCATCGGCGTCTGTGGTAAACATTGTCTTTTCTATAAGGCGACATCTGCTTTGGGTTTAGTAAGAAAAACAAATACGTTCTTATCATTATTTTTATTGCAGTTTCGTTACTCACAGGACGGCAAGCATTAGTTAATTAACATTGTTTCGTTTGTTATCCAAGTACCTAATATAATAATTAGTATTCTTTGGTGTTATTGTGTAGAATGGAGTGTTAAGGTACCTACACTAGCGTGTACCTACTAATTATAGTATATTTAACTTTCTACGTCGAATAACCTACGTTCTTCTACTACCAATATAGCCCCAGGGGTAGCCTTATTAATAAAAAGATAAAACGTCCAATAAACTTTCTGTTAAAAATATGTTTTGTCTTATTTTGAGTTATGTTAAGAGGCCGGGGTGGCTTTGAACGAGTCTATAGGCTGTCTCTGTTTAACTTGCACACTGTGCCCATGCTTGATGCGATAGCACTACCGAACGAACAATTATAATAGGTGCCGTAATACCAAAAATTATGAATGAAAATGTAATGTTTAGCTATTGTTTTTTGTATTAATAGTACCTTGAAATGATAATCTATGTTCCTGTTGTAATGACAAAAGAAATGTGTTCGTTTTTAATACAAAACGAATAAGTTAAAGATGCGACATTTACGTCGTAATAATGTGTGAAAATCAATTGGTTTATATTTCGTTTTAGGTAATTATTTTGGAATAAAAACTATCCAGGAACCTAGATTAATACGTTTTTTATCTGAATAACAGCACAGTATGGTGGTTATATGCTTGAATTATAAATCATTTCGGTATTACGATTGTATGGGCAAATCAACCACTACCCGGCGCCTTAAATGTCAAACGAAAAGGAGCGCCTGGTTGAGGCGACGCCTGATCAAAATGCTGGTAGTTATTTGGCTCAACGTATTAGCATTGCAATTCAGAGAGGCAGGCCGCCAGCATAATGCTGTATAGATGTATATAATTTTAGTTTAGTTTTAGGAAATTTATGCAATTGGCCCGTAGATAGCCTTCTTTGGTATTAATGAAAAAAAAAGACGACAAAATAAGGCAAAACATATTTTTAACTATATAGAAGGTTTATTAAACGTTTTATCTCTATGTACAAGGTAGTTGATATTCGGCTATATAAAACTATATTATCTTTATACTCGCACAGCCGCCACCACAGATTAGGTAAGTACCTACCTATTAGTTTCTCAGTGGATTTAGCTAAAATTATCAAAAATTCTCTACTAGTCCAAATATCAACTGAAGTAAAAAAATACTCGACTGTAAGGCAATTAATTATTCTGGTGTTTTGAATTTTGATAGATTGATACACAACAATATATTTGTAATGCGCAAATCTAAAAGACAACAAAATAATTAAACGCAAGCAAAGCTTAAAAAACCGACTTCACTGCTTTATCTTCAAATTTTAATGGGACCAATCGGAAAGCAACATCTATCAAAAAAAATAAAAATTTTAAGATCGGTTCATGTGGAACAAATATTATATGAGGTAACTAACACACATAAAAAAAATACTGTCGACTTGAGTACCTCCTTCTTTTTTGTGAAGTCGGTAAAAACGCTTTTGCCTCGTGGCCTAATCAGTTAGTAAGGCCACGAGGCACAAACGAGCGTTTTCATGTTGTCTTCTAGACTTGCGCATTAAGTTGCCCCGTGGCGTATTGATAAATAATCTATTGACTCAATTTGTATATAATAAAGTCATAGACGAATTGCAGTAATATAACGAATTTGTTATATGTGCATATTTTTTTATACAAGTCTGGAAGACAACATAAAATCGAGCGTTTCCTCGTGGCCTTCTAAACTGATTAGGCCACGAGGATTTCAATTTCCTCATGGCCTATTTGTAAATAACCTATTGACTCCATTTGAATGTCGTACTGTCATATGCTAAGTGCAGTAATATAATGACTTTGTTGAGTATCAATAAATTCGAGAATCCTATGAATTGATTTTATATATGTGTACCGCGCTAAACTTGAAGACAACATAAAAACGAATGTTTCCTCGTGACCTTACTAACCGATTATGCCTCGAGGAATTCAATTTTCTCG
This sequence comes from Lomographa bimaculata, assembly GCA_948107665.1. Taxonomy (NCBI): domain Eukaryota; kingdom Metazoa; phylum Arthropoda; class Insecta; order Lepidoptera; family Geometridae; genus Lomographa; species Lomographa bimaculata. Next base: position 8,309,939 of record OX403597.1, read on the forward strand.
TGGCCTATTTATAAATAATCTATTGACTCAATTTGTAAAGTACTGTCTTAGATCAAATGCAGTTACTTTGTTGATGATCAATAAATTCGAGAGTGCAATAGATATTCATAGACATCTATATGTTATGATATGTGTAGGTACCGCTAATCTGGAAGACAACATAAGAACGAGCGTTTTCTCTGGTGTTTTAGTCAATTAGGCCACGAGGAATTCATTTCCTCGTGGCCTACTTGTAAATATTATATTGGCTCAACCTGTATAAAGTGCAGTCATAGGCCAAGTACAGGCATATAACGAATTTGTTGTACACCAATAGATGTTTTTCTTCATACATGTGAGGGAAAGCGAATATATTATCCTACAACTATTATAAATCCGAAAGTTTGTAAGTGTGTTTGTTCCCTCTTCACGGCTGAACGGATTTCGATGAAATTTGGAATGTACATAGATTATACCTAGGATTAACATATAGGCTACTTTTTAACTTGATAATAGCGGGCGAAGCCCCGGGGCACGGCTAGTTTTACATATACAAACTTTCGGATTAATAATTTAAGTATGTTAATCGGTATCTTCAAACCAAATACAAGGTAAATAACCTGATACTATTACAAACGTTTAGATAATGATTCCAGTGTTAAATCCTGCAAAAACTACTTAACATCTAAAAATATAAGTTCTGTATATTATTATTTAACATCGTATTATCAGACTTGGCAAGTGTTCAATAAACATTATTTTATTTAAATATTAACACGTTATATTTTTTATTCATTGTTTGCATATACAGGGTTATTTGTAAAACACCAAAAAGCTCTCAGACCCTGATCCTTGTTCTAACCCTTATTTAGAACTACGATTTTCTTCTGAATGCTATATTTTCTGTAATAATTAAGATGATTATATTCTATACAATTTATAATTAATAGTTGTTTAAACTACACTGTGCAAAGAACGGCATCCCCGCGCCTCGTAATATGTGCTCCAACGCCAGATACTTGATACCTTAGACTTAAAAGAGGATAAATAAAATATTTTAAAATTTATTTATAAAATCATAAAACTGAATTTGCAATAGCCGACACGTTGATCTCAATTTTTGGATGTCCCAACAGGTTTCTGTTATTTTTCAAATTACCCTGTATATTAATTAAATCACTTTTGAAATTATAACTTACAACATCACTTTTGATAATTAATAATGGTTTATACCTCACAAAGTTTTTACTTACATCTAACTTTTTTGCTATAACTATATAGCATTATTTATCCTATAGCATTAGCCATGCTAGTCAGAACTAAAGTAGTAAGTTAGAAAGGAAAATATTAATTCGTCGTTTGTAGCAGCGCTTGGGTAGCTCAGCGGTAAGAGTAATAGGGCGTACAAGCCGCGGGTTCAAATACAGCTACAAAGCGATACTTTCCTTTTTAAATTCACTATAAATAACAGTTAAGAATTACATAATATCCTCCTGACAATGTACAATTTTTGTGGTGTTCTCTACTTTTCTGTTAGTTGTCAACACTTTTTTAATATCTTATAAGGTAGCTTTTGATCATTATCTCACTTGATGGTTACTGACGATGTAAACACGAAACTAGACCCACTTTTTTCCTTTAGTGATATCTTTTAAACAATCCATCCATCTTTTCTTTTGCCTTTCTCTACTACTGTATCCATCCGCATTAATTCCTAACACTCTTCCCGTTACATAATTTCACCCCTCCTCGTAACATTCCATGCCAACATACTTATCTAACAACAACTAACGTTCCTCAACTTTGGTCACGCGCGCTATTTTCTAACTTTGTGTAACAATAGGCGGTTTTATTCCCGAGTGCGATCTCTTCCAGACGGCCTTCGGATGTAGAGAATATCATATATAAAGTGATAATCGAATAAAGTAATCGAACATGGATGATTTACATTCACAAACGTTTTGTACCGCACTATGGAAAATATTCATCATTTAGAAATAAATATAAAATGTTGTAGGCATACATATACACACATAACATTACTAAGTACATAATTTTATATAAACGATATAATACATACAAATATACTTGACCTGGCTCATCTCGAAAGCTTTTTTCTAATATATAAAAACTTTGACAAAAGAGCATTGTGTATGTATGTGAGCGGGCCATTCAAAATTCGAACAGAAAATATTCTATAGTGAAAATTTGTTAACAAATTCGTATATCATAGAAATTTCGAACGATATTCAAAAGAAGAATATCATTAACATTAAGGGAATTCTACATTTAGGGCATTCAATATTTAGGAAAGACAACTTTGCAGCTAAAATACATACAGTACAGTGCATATTGCATTCACAACCGGTAAAAAAGACTCCAATGTGAGGCCACCTTTAATGATCTAATATTTAGAACGCCGTGGTATTCGTTCCCTTGACGTTCCCTTTGACATTTCTACTAAGTTCATAAACAAATGACTGAATGTAAAAAAAATGGCATTGTTTTTGCAAAAACATACAAAGTTAAAAATGCGATTTTCCTTTTGCTCCAAAATAATTTATATAACTCTTTTATCACTTTACTGGGGCATTACTTCATATATCTTTTTATTGACTTTGACTGTGGCTGGTGACTATAAAAAACAGTTTTTAGGTAGAACATTAAAAGGAAATACTTTGTTTCCTTTCACTGGCTAAATGTACAGATCAACACAAAAATATTAATGCACTTAGATAGCGGAGCCAAAACTATTAAAAGCGTGTAGAAATTAGTAAAGAAAGGTAAACTAATCAGACAACATCAATTGTTATGACAATAAATCAATTAGGTATCTAATTGTTTTATGTTTTCAATACATGGGATTAATTAAGAATTATTTAATAAAAAATGAAAGCTAATAAAATTACATAATTAATAAAGAAAAAAATTAAAATATTACAATACCAAAGTTATTAAACTATGGTATTCAAAAAAAACATGTCTTATGCCTTTAATAAAATACTCAAAATTTTAATTGATTCAATTGATTTTTTTCACTCTGAATAGTTCTACTCTGAAAATCATTTGTCCACTGTCTCACCTGTTAGGCACAATTAACATTTAATTAGATTGATGAGCCTCATCTTTTCCATTACCTTTTATAAACATACTACAGGCTATTTAGATAATTGGCGTAAAGAGATCTATTAAATTATGTTTAGATATAAATTATTTTAATTCATTATGTTTATATAAGGGCAATTACCCCGCTCTATTATTATTTCATGTTATAGAGACAATATAAAGCCGATAGATACATCTCCACACAGTAAATAAGTAACAGCAGTTTGACTCTAATTCGGTTAAGTAACCAAACCCAATATGAACTAGTGGCGTTACGTAATACGCGAAGACATCTTTATATGTTACAAAATCTAGACAGATTATGTAAAATATAATAAAACTCTTTTTAGGGTTCCGTACCCAAAGGGTAAAAACGGGACCCTATTACTGAGACTTCGCTGTCCGTCCGTCCGTCTGTCACCAGGCTGTATCTCAAGAACGGTGATAGCTAGACAGTTGATATTTTCACAGATGATGTATTTCTATTGCCGCTATAACAACAAATACTAAAAATAAAATAAATATTTAAAGGCCATACAACAAACTTGATTTTTTATAGATAATGGTACGGAACCCTTCGTCCGCGAGTCCGACTCGCACTTGGCCGGTTTTATTTTGTTTAGCATTCATACTTCAGTTTTGTTGGGTAACGCATCACATTGTTCAACATTTCGTTATAATATTGTAATTATATCGACCAATATTTTACACTACTGAGACGTACTCTAGGACTGCAAATCGACGTATAGCTTCAAGAGATCAATATCTATTGCAGTCTTAAGGAGGCATTAATTACGTGAGATGATTTTGGCGATTTTTCGACCCCTTACTGGGATGTCGTGAGATGTTGTTCGACCCCCTCCCCCCTCCCCAAAACTCACGTGAGATTTTTCGAAATGCTTATATTTAATATGTGCTTGATTGAGTTGAATTTATTTAACACACATATTATTTAATTCTTTTTATTTAAGACTAAACTTTTTTTTTACTTCATTAAACCCAGTTTCTCGCAATTTTACATTGAGTCTTGCAAAAAAAACCCCTCTCCCCACGTGATATTGGGTGAGGTTCGGCTCGACCCCCCCCCCCCTCCCTAAAATCCTCACGTAATTAATGGACGCCCCCTAAGAGATAACACAGATTTGAATACGATTAGTTTGTTTTTTTTTTTAATTATTTATAGTGTAGCTGTTTGTTGTCCCATAATAAATAAATAAATAAATATGTGGACGTCTTCCACAATACTAACCGAGTCAAACCAGTCCTGTAAGGCCCAATCAGGTCCTCTCTGGCGAAGCCTTAATACTGTTTATAACAGGTTATGTTAATAGTCTAAATATAAAGCGAACAGTGGGAGAACCGTTAAAAACATAATTATGTATTTAGGAAATCCAACTTTTTATTTATATTCGGCGATGTTGTTTTTTTTATGTTTTTTTTGTGTTGCATTGTCGATACCCGACCGTGTGATGTGAAGTGTGGAGCGCTAATTCAAAGTAACCTTGTATAGTAAAATGAGCCGATAATAAAATAAGGCCCATGGCAAGTTTCATTACACAACCATGGGCTATATGGCTATGTTTGATACACGCAAGTCAAACAGCTTTCTCTCTATTTACTGTGGGCCACCATGGGGGTCTAGTACTAGTAAAGATCGTTTGCAAAAAAATGTTTTCTATGTTTTATAGGCAGGCATTTGACTACCATCCCACGTAATGGCGAGCGATGATGCGGCCGAAGATGCAGAATGCTTGCCTAGACGACACCTATTCACTGTACTTGACGATTCCCGGATTATACTGTTCAAAGAACAAAGACGAGGGCAAGAGTTCCAATCTTTCTCAGTACGGATGATAAACGTAAAAGCGAATCGCTTTTAGTGAACTGGAGGTATGTCAACCATAAATGGATGTCGTTTGACAATTTGTCTTGTTGTTTGATGGTAAAACTGGCATGGGGGAATTAAGTCGTGTAATTCAAATAAGTCCTACTGATATTATAAATCCGAAAGTTTGTGTGTGTGTAAGTATGTTTGTTCCCTCTTCACGCTTTAACGGCTGAACGCTTTAATGTACATAGATAATAACTAGGATTAACACATAGGCTACTTATTACTTGATAATAGCGGGCGAAGCCGCAGGGCACGGCTATCAATTCAATATTACACGAGTTAATTCCTGAGTACACTCTCCCAAATGTAAATGACAGAAAACCAATAGGCTCGCGACCTTACGTTTGATAATAATACCATAAATTCGCCTTATGGTTTCGTTTCGTTTGCTATATGGAAGTACCTAAATGTATGAAACCATGACGTAATCAAGCTGTAGCAAACGATGCAAACACATACTAGTCCATTTTACACGCTATATATTAGCTTCACTTGTATGTTTGTATGTTTGTAACCAACTCCTTATTTTTTTTGTCCACATTTCACGTACAAGTGTTCGGCAAAGAACTGCATATAATTAAGCGTCACTGTTCAAATTGTATAAAAATAGTTTCCTATCTACGAAATTATTAATAAACATAGTCTTAAAGTTACAATTAATTAATTAGGCATCATTGTGAACATACATCTAAAGTCTATAACTTAACTTATTAGAGGTTTTCTAATCTGAAGTTGCAGCCGCCACTCCCGTATTACTTTAAAATATATTTAAAAAAAAACGCAGCCGAATTGAGAAACGCCTCCTTTTTGTGAAGTCGGTTAAGAAGTTCAACTGAGGACGACTTTTCCATTTGACAGGCTCGACAAGTATCAATTGTAAAATCAAAAAATCCGACTGCAAAAATCAAGTCAAATAAATTGTAATGCGAAACATGCGACTTTAAACAGTTAAGCCATATCGGATGCCTTCAAGCGGCCATAAAAATCTAGAACATCTCAAATATTTCTAATAATGAGCCTGGAGTCTCGACTGTTTAAGTCACTATGCTCCGCATTAGAAAACTTTTTTTTTGCAGTTGGGTTTTTTATTTGTTGTTTTCGTCATTGTTATAGAACAGGCTTTGTATGAAAGAATTCGGGTGAAGCCGGGGCGGGTTTGGTAGTCACACTAATATTACAATTGCGAAAGTTGTGTATATGTGTAAGTGTGGGAGTATATTAATGGCTGAACCGATTTAGATGAAATTTGGAGTTTATATAGCTTTTACCCAGGATTAACACATAGGCTATCTTTTAACCTGTTAAACGCGTGGCACAGCATGTTTATAATAAATAGGAACTGTTATCAAAATTTTTTTTAAGGTTATAATAACTGTCAGTTTTGGTAACTCTGCCAACATGTCCAATATCTATTAGCAGCATTAGACTAGAAAACCTCTCTCTCTCCTAGTTGAGTCTTTTAGTACATTATCAACATTGTTAATTACAAAAGTATAAAAGTACAAAATTATCTATACAACTACTTAGTCTGGATTCCTGGTCCCCGGCGGTTCGTCGCCGAAGCAATGCTTCAGTTCTGGGTTTCTATACGAGTTTTCGTGGAGTACGCTTTGGGAACTCGTCCGGCATTTTGTAAGGCACAGTTCATAATCGTCACCAAGAGATCTGAACAACACTTGTTTCTCTGTTGACAGTTTTGACAGCACTAGCTCGAGCATATCCCGCTGTGGAAGACAATGTTTAGAGTAAGTGGGATTATACTGAAGTGAATTTTCTTATGGGATCGGATCAGAATTTCAAAGCCTTTGAAATTCTAATCGGCAATATTTTTGTGTGACGAAAAGAGGTATCTTGTGTCTCTATCACAACATTTTTTTTATAAAAACAATCGCTTTCTCACTAAGTACAAATACTTGTGTCGCAGATGCAGGAAACGTACACATAAATACAACAATACAATACAATACAAAACATGCTTCATGCCCTTTTTGCCATCAAACAACAAGACAAACTGTCAAACGTCATCCATTTATGGTTGACATACCTCCAGTTCGCTCGAAGCGTTTTGCTTCTACGTTCATCATCCGTACAGCGAAGGAGTGGAATTCATTGCCTACATCTTTGTTCCCTGAACAGTATAATCTGGGTGTCTTCAAGTCTAGAGTGAATGGGTACCTTCTAGGCAAGTATGTTTCATCTTCGGCCGCATCGTCATTTTCCATCAGGTGAAAAAGCAGTCAAAAGCTGGCCCATCTAGCATAAAAAAAATTTTTTTTCATCAAGAATGTGATGTAAATGTATTTATAACTTAAAATCAGGTGAAATTTTGGTCAAACATTTGTCTTCATTATACAGGGTTATTTGAAAAAAAAAAAAAAAACAGATAGCTCTCAGACTCTGATTCTCGTTCTAAACCTTAGCTCATTTAGTTCTACGACTTCTAAATGCTGTATTTTCCGTAATAATTAAGATGATTACTCTTCACAATCTATAAATAATAAAAACAAACATAAACGCTTTCACACTCGCAGCTAATAGTTGCTTAAACTATACTGTTCCGCAGATTGGCATCCCCGCGTCGCGCCTCGTAATATACACGCCAACGCCATCTACGTTCAGTAGAAACAAAACGCTTTGAGCAAACTGGAGGTATGTCAACCATTAATGATTGACATTTGATAGGTCTTGTTGTTCGAGATCAACTACACCCATAATAAACATTAAAATCAGAACACAATGGTGCTAATTCTGTTGAGCACCGAACTAACCTAAACTAAACTAAAAATAAACAAATTTTAGTCAAAGAATACCTAAACGCTATTCTGATTTTACGTTGAACTTAATTTAAAAGTTGAAATGACAGGACTAAAATTGATTTTGACAGCAACCAAATTGAATTGTATTTACAAGAGCCGCAATCACATATTCCTCCATTATAGACTTTGTAGGTCAGTATTTGCTTCATTCATTGCACATGTTATTCTTTCAAGTATAAGATCACATTAAAAATAATCCAGACCTTTTTCATACAGACTAATTTGAGTTTAAAATTTCTATTTTTAGTCTTAATTTGACGTAAAACATGTACATAGAATAAGAATTTGGTTAATTCACTAAATAGAGTAACTAAACTAACTTAGTCCTGTCAAACTTAATTTTAGTCTAATCTTGCATTTTCTGAATAGGTTTTGGACTAAAGCAGGACTAAAACTAATTTCAGGCTAGTTTAGTCTAATTCTGGACAACAGAATCAGCACCATTGTATCGATATATACATATATTCAACATTATTTTTAACTGTCTGCTAGATGCACCGTCTCAGCAGCGCAGGTTCTCCTTCTATCAGCGTGTATCTGGTTCGATTCCAGTGGGAACAGTTGTTTTCTCCAAAAGATTGTGTTTCTGGTTCTGGTTGTAATTGGGTGTGTGAAGTGAATATTTCCAGCACCCACAACACAAGTCATTGAACTTAGTGTGGGTCTGTGTGTGTGACAAATTTGTTTATTTATTTATCTACTACATGAGAACCTCCTCTGGCACTATTCTTATTTGAAAGTTGGTCTAAAAGCATCCAGTACCTTCCCGGGATCCAAGCAGCACGACACACAATATTCATAAGAAGTGCAACAGTTGGTTTTCAAACAAGTCACACAGCTGTATCTCTCTGTTGAGACTGCGTCTTTGTTGCAGCAACCATTCTTCAGCCTGTCCATTCTTCTGCACACATACCCTGAAAATGTGATTGTTACATACTAATGTAATAAGTGTGAACATTTGTATTTATGTAAGTATACCTGTTAGATTAGATTTGGCAATTTTTGTCATGGTTTAAAGTTGTTTAATAAAAATCAGTGCAGCCATTGTGATTTTATTGCCAAAAACCGTATGTGGGATGGCTTGTAATCGTAACTTATTAACAAGGTTAAGCGATGGTCAGTGAGGCCAGTACTTGGATAGGTGACAGTTTTGTGGGATTTTCAACTGTGCGTTACCATGCTTTGAGGACACGTTAAGGCCTTAGTCCCAATTATTAGTAGCAAGACGACAGTCGTTTCGAGAGTTTTGAGATTATATAAAGTTGTTTCAAGGAATATGTGGTATTGAAAAATTTGTAAAATCAATCATTGTCAATTAGAAGTATTAGAACTCATCATATATTGTTTAAACAAGCAATTCTTGTATATATATATATGTATATTTACATATATATATATATATATGTATAATCAGGATCTCGGAAACCGCTCCAATGATTTTCATAAAATTCTGTATGCAGGGGGTTTTGGGGCCATAAATCGATCGATTTTAGAAAACATCATTTTGTCCCTGTTTTCAGCCGAGCAAAGCTCGGTCATCTGGGTACTGTGAATTATATGTGCAAGATTTCCATTTTATGTTAAATTGAATAACTGAAATTGATATATTTTATGACATGTCTAAGTTCATATTTATAAAGTCTAAAGAAAAATAAAGATACAATACAAAATAGATCGATTGATTTACTTATATAATAATTATTGATTACATTATAAAAGGGCAAAAGGACAAGTGCAGGTAAAATTTTCAAAGCTTATTTTCAGTTGTTTTTGGTAATTATGTTTAAAATTTTAGCTACGGCAATTTATATAAAATCAAAGAAATCACAACTTCTATATTCTTTTTTTTATGTTTGAGTGACTATGTTCTGCTAGTGTCAAATTGTAATTTGTGTAACAAGAACTTGTATGACGGGTAGGGCATGGCATGCCCTATTAACATCATCATCAACAGCCTATGGAAGTCCACTGCTGGACATTGGCCTCTCCAATTGCATGCCATGGAGCACATTGAGAAATATATTTTGAAAATAAATTTTAGATTTCCTCCTCTTTATTGAATAGCTTCATTTATTGCATGACAATATATCTCATGAAATAGCAGGATGACTGGCACAAAATGCCGTAGCATTAAGTCCTCCAATGTACATAGTATTAGTGCATGAAGTTTTTAAATAAATTCAATATTTGATTGTTTTGTAAACTATTCTAATGTAATTTGCTGTGTTATGCTTATGTTATTAATATATGCATATTTTTTGCATGTCAGTGTCTAGAGAAACATGCAGAAACATTAATCGCAGTAAGATCATCATTGTACGTGTTTCAAGCACATAACAATTTATTTCGCTTGTTGGCTTAGTTGGATACGTCTGTGAAGTTAGCATCTCACAAAGAAAATCAATATCAAGTGGCATCCAGCATAGTTCTACAGTTCTTGATAAGTTTTATCAATATTTCCGTCGATTAAACCATTCATATCGTGTTTTTAAAAAATGAGATGCTAACTTCGCACACACATGATAGCATCTCATCACATTCCGAACACCTGACTACACAAGAGTCTACATTTGATGAGTTCTATGTTCCCAACAAGTTTTGACAATAGTTCTGGCGATAAAACTGATAAAATTGCGTTTTGGAAAAATGAGATGCTAAGTTCGCAAACAGATTGCAGCATCTTAACACAATCCGAAATCCTAACGCCACAAGAGTCTAAATCCGGTGAGTTCTATGCTCAAAATAATTTTCAACAATAGTTCTGGCGGATAATCAAATGAAATTTCGTTTTGAAAAAACTAAATGCTATCTACGCAAGAACAAAATGAAATCTAATCAAATTCCGAGAGTCAGACCAGAGCAATGGTTCTAGATGGAGACCAGCATCTCTTGCTATGAAATGACAAAGAGATATGGCTTCTGGAACTGTCACATATTTCTCCATCGAATTTAGCCTGCATCTCTTGCCATACAATACCATAGACTTTTTCCTTTTCCTATATCGATTTTTTTTCCTTAAAAATCTCGTAATTAGTGAGATGCTAGCCTACTGTTGGGAGTTCCGGTTCAGAAAACGGTTCTAGATGATAACCAGCATCTGTTTCTCCGAAATGCAAAAGAGTTCCGGCCTCCAAAACTTATTCCTATTCCAATATCGATTTTTTTCCTTATAAATCCCGAAAGTAGTGAGATGCCAGCGTACTGTTGAGAGTACCGGTTCAGAAAACGGTTTTAGATGATAACCAGCATCTGTTTCTACGAAATGCAAAAGAGTTCGGCCTCCAAAACTTTTTCCTATTCCAATATCGATTTTTTTCCCTGAAAAAATCTCGTAATTAGTGAGATGCTAGCCTACTGTTGGGAGTTCTGGTTCAGAAAACGGTTCCAGATGATAACCAGCATCTGTTTCTACGAAATGCAAAAGAGTTCCGGCCTCTAAGACTTTTTCCTATTCCTATATCGATTTTTTTCCCTTATAAATCCCGAAAATAGTGAGATGCCAGCCTACTGTTGAGAGTTCAGGTTCAAAAAACGGTTCTAGATGATAAACAGCATCTGTTTCTACGAAATGCCGAAGAGTTCCGGCCTCCAAGACTTTTTCCTATTCCTATATCGATTTTTTATCTTTAAAAATCTTGTAATTAGTGAGATGCCAGCCTACTGTTGAGAGTTCCGGTTCAGAAAACGGTTCTAGATGATAACCAGCATCTGTTTCTACGAAATGCAAAAGAGTTCCGGCCTCCAAAACTTTTTCCTATTCCTATATCGATATTTTATCTTTAAAAATCTTGTAATTAGTGAGATGCCAGCCTACTGTTGAGAGTTCCGGTTCAGAAAACGGTTCTAGATGATCACCAGCATCTGTTTCTACGAAATGCAAAAGAGATCCGGCCTCTAAGACTTTTTCCTATTCCTATATCGATTTTTTTCCCTTAAAAATCCCGAAAGTAGTGAGATGCCAGCCTACTGTTGAGAGTTCCGGTTCAGAAAACGGTTCTAGATGATAACCAGCATCTGTTCCTGCGAAATGCTAAAGAGTTCTGGTCTCTGTTGTTTCAGTCACAAGATGCACCGACATAAACATGTTTCGAAAAATATTTGGGGTCTCGTCGAATTTTCGTATAGTTCGTTCAATATACTCAATTCTTTCTTAATGAAGAAGGAAAACCGTTTAGGTCAACAAGCGCAAGAGGAAAAATATTACTTTCAAAGAAGGTTAATCGTGAATAAGTCACGCTATCAGTCGGATTTACTGTTTACATTTATTTTGTGAGTAGTTTGGTGAGCCTACATTCTATTGGGAGGGTCAAACAATGAGCAATAATATTCAATGCTTCCCATTACCAGGAATATTGAAGTGGTGGGCCGAGATGTTTTCCCTAGGTCTTCTTCCGTTCACCCAAATTGATCGGAATTTTTAACTCAAGTAGTGTAATTTATTTCGACAACAGAAAAAGTTCGCAGAAATTACTATTCTTCTAAATTCTTCAGCTATTCGGTTACCTAGAAATTATTTTCTACGTTGAGGTATTGGTTAACAGTAGTCTCTCCCAGACTTCTTTCAAGGATTGCATAAGAATCTCGCCGCGATTTTTTGAATAGATTTTCAGAGCCTCGCCGAGATTTTTCAAAGAGGTTTACTTAGAGCATCACTCAGACTTTTTTAAGGTATTGGCCAAGAGTCTGGACGGCATTATTCGAAGGGGTGACTAAAATTCACGAAGGAAGTTTTTTAAGGGATTGTCATTAAGAGTCTCACCGAGATTTCTTTTAATGCAGAATCTTGACGAGACTTCTTTAAAGGATTTATCAGGGATCTCGAAGCAAGTTTTTTTTAAGGATTTGACCAGGGGTCGTGACGGAAGCTTTGAAGGGGTTTACCAAGTGTCTCACCGAGACTTCTTTGAGGGATTGATCTAGGAATCTTGCCGCGACTTTTTCAATAGATTTATTCAGTCTCGCCAAGACTTCGTTTAAGGGTGTACTAAGAGTTTCGCTGAAATATTTTTGAGGGATTCGAGACAAGATTTTTTGAGTAGTTGACCAGGGGTCGTGGTAGAAGTTTTTTAAGGTATTGATTAAGAGTGTCACAGAGATTGCTTCAAGGGATTGATACAGAATCTCGACGAGATTTCTTTAAGGGATTCATCAAGGGTCTCGACGCAAGGATCCCGCAAAGACTTATTTAAAAGAGTAACTCGGAGTCCGGACAGGATTTGCCGATTTGTTAGAAAAAAATCGATATAGCGATAGAAAAAAGTCTTACAGGCCGGAACTCTTTTGCATTTCGTAGAAACAGATGCTGGTTATCATCTAGAACCGTTTTCTGAACCGGAACTCTCAACAGTAGGCTGGCATCTCACTAATTACAAGATTTTTAAAGATAAAAAATCGATATAGGAATAGGAAAAAGTCTTGGAGGCCGGAACTCTTCGGCATTTCGTAGAAACAGATGCTGTTTATCATCTAGAACCGTTTTTTGAACCGGAACTCTCAACAGTAGGCTGGCATCTCACTATTTTCGGGATTTATAAGGAAAAAAAATCGATATAGGAATAGGAAAAAGTCTTAGAGGCCGGAACTCTTTTGCATTTCGTAGAAACAGATGCTGGTTATCATCTAGAACCGTTTTCTGAACCGGAACTCTCAACAGTAGGCTGGCATCTCACTAATTACGAGATTTTTCAGGGAAAAAAATCGATATTGGAATAGGAAAAAGTTTTGGAGGCCGGAACTCTTTTGCATTTCGTAGAAACAGATGCTGGTTATCATCTAGAACCGTTTTCTGAACCGGAACTCTCAACAGTAGGCTGGCATCTCACTACTTTCGGGATTTATAAGGAAAAAAAATCTATATTGGAATAGGAAAAAGTTTTGGAGGCCGGAACTCTTTTGCATTTCGTAGAAACAGATGCTGGTTATCATTTAGAACCGTTTTCTGAACCGGAACTCTCAACAGTAGGCTGGCATCTCACACTTTCGGGATTTATAAGGAAAAAAAATCGATATTGGAATAGGAAAAAGTTTTGGAGGCCGGAACTCTTTTGCATTTCGTAGAAACAGATGCTGGTTATCATCTAGAACCGTTTTCTGAACCGGAACTCTCAACAGTAGGCTGGCATCTCACTAATTACAAGATTTATAAAGATAAAAAATCGATATAGGAATAGGAAAAAGTCTTGGAGGCCGGAACTCTTCGGCATTTCGTAGAAACAGATGCTGTTTATCATCTAGAACCGTTTTTTGAACCGGAACTCTCAACAGTAGGCTGGCATCTCACTAATTACGAGATTTTTCAGGGAAAAAAATCGATATTGGAATAGGAAAAAGTTTTGGAGGCCGGAACTCTTTTGCATTTCGTAGAAACAGATGCTGGTTATCATCTAGAACCGTTTTCTGAACCGGAACTCTCAACAGTAGGCTGGCATCTCACTACTTTCGGGATTTATAAGGAAAAAAAATCGATATTGGAATAGGAAAAAGTTTTGGAGGCCGGAACTCTTTTGCATTTCGTAGAAACAGATGCTGGTTATCATCTAGAACCGTTTTCTGAACCGGAACTCTCAACAGTAGGCTGGCATCTGACTACTTTCGGTATTTATAAGGAAAAAAAATCGATATTGGAATAGGAAAAAGTTTTGGAGGCCGGAACTCTTTTGCATTTCGTAGAAACAGATGCTGGTTATCATCTAGAACCGTTTTCTGAACCGGAAATCTCAACAGTACGCTGGCATCTCACTACTTTCGGGATTTATAAGGAAAAAAATCGATATTGGAATAGGAAAAAGTTTTGGAGGCCGGAACTCTTTTGCATTTCGTAGAAACAGATGCTGGTTATCATCTAGAACCGTTTTCTGGACCGGAACTCCCAACAGTAGGCTAGCATCTCACTAATTACGAGATTTTTAAGGAAAAAAAAACGATATAGGAATAGGAAAAAGTCTATGGTATTGTATGGCAAGAGATGCAGGCTAAATTCGATGGAGAAATATGTGACAGTTTCAGAAGCCATATCTCTTTGTCATTTCATAGCAAGAGATGCTGGTCTCCATCTAGAACCATTGCTCTGGTCTGACTCTCGGAATTTGATTAGATTTCATTTTGTTCTTGCGTAGATAGCATTTAGTTTTTTCAAAACGCAATTTCATTTGATTATCCGCCAGAACTATTGTTGAAAATTATTTTGAGCATAGAACTCACCGGATTTAGACTCTTGTGGCGTTAGGATTTCGGATTGTGTTGAGATGCTGCAATCTGTTTGCGAACTTAGCATCTCATTTTTCCAAAACGCAATTTTATCAGTTTTATCGCCAGAACTATTGTCAAAACTTGTTGGGAACATAGAACTCATCAAATGTAGACTCTTGTGTAGTCAGGTGTTCGGAATGTGATGAGATGCTATCATGTGTGTGCGAAGTTAGCATCTCATTTTTTAAAAACACGATATTAATGGTTTAATCGACGGAACTATTGATAAAACTTATCAAGAACTGTAGAACTATGCTGGATGCCACTTGATATTGATTTTCTTTGTGAGATGCTAACATTTGAGATGCTAACTTCACAGACGTGATGGCGTTTGCCTTCTAAGCAGTGGTATCCGGTTCGATTCCCAGCAGGAACACAAATTATCTCCCCAAGGAAAATTTGTGTTCTAGTTCTGGTGCAGATTGCATGTGTGATGTGAATGTTTCCGGTACCCACGACACAAGTTATCAAACTTAGTGTGGGGCTGAGAGTGTGAAAGCGTTTATGTTATGTTCTTTATACTAGTGGCAAATATTACTGACAACGTTTCGCATATCTCACCTCTGTCATCAACCAGCAAGTCTTTTCCTTGCACCGTGTTCCTACAACCATTATTACTTGTGCCGTTATGCTCCTGCAACGTTCTCCATACAAAAGGTTTGCTCTCTATCGATATATCTTGATAGACCATATGCTTATGGCTACCCTGGAAAGAAAAAAATATGAATTAACTCCTCCATTAGTAAACCATTTCACTTCAGTGGCGTGTCTATAAGAAGTGAGAAACCGAGTCTTTTTTATGACTAGTTTTCAATGCCAACACAAACAAGCTAAGTTTATTTAGAGTTTTGACGTGGAAGTGAAAAAATGGTGTTGTTGAATTTTGTATAATTTTCCAAAACCTGTGATTTTTCAAGGCTTAATATGTAATAATGGTGGATTATTAACCATCAATAAATAAATGTGCATAACTGTAGGCAAATCATACAACGTTGAAAAACGTGTTTTGCGCATTCACTCCAAAACTCCAATAGAAGTTCTAGTAAAGTTTATACCATTTTAACTAGGGCATGACTTGACTATGATCGACTACTTGACTTTGACTGTGACTTATGACTAAGACTTTTCAATATTTCGATTGAAGGTCAATCCATGGTCGTGACATAATTGATTAAAAAATAAAAAGCTTTTTTATATAAATATAACAAGCTTTTCTACGCTTGGCACTCATTGCTCAGGATAAAAAGTAGCCTATGTGGGTGGTCCTGGGTATAAACTATGTATATTCCAAATTTCATTCAAATCTGTTCAGCTGTTTTTTTTTTATGCAACATAGGCAAACTTTTGACCACCTGATGGTAAGCAACGAAGTTGTCGACGATGGAGCAAACTATTCAGCTGTTACGGTGCGAATTTCACAAACATACTTTTTTATGCTAGACAGCATTTGACCACTACCTCACCTGATGGAAAGTGTAGATGTGGCCGAAGATGTAGCATGCTTGCCTAGAAAATACCTTTTTGCTCTAGACTCTCAGATTATACAATTACAAACAACCTTTCGCATTGATAATATTGGTTTGATTGATGAATAGTAAATAGCGACAGTAATAATTCAGGCTGAAGCATAGCAAATATTTTACAGAATCAGTATTACAGAGTCTTACTATAAATCAGTAACTAACCTCTCTCATGAAACTAACGATGCAATAAGTTAGCGACGAGGCAAATATTATTCCCAGAACGAGGCGTCGCCGTATGAACCTCACAAGAGCTGCATACCACATAATTACACAGCACCTACTCCGATAACGAAAGTAAGAGTTGCAATCGGTGTCTACAAAAAATAATAACATTTTCACGCGGAAGTATGCCTGTTGCTTATTTTACTGTATGAATACATTGTTACATTTATATGTAATTTTTACAGATAAATAATTTATTGCGATGGTAAGTAATCACTCCACCGTATTATTTATGAAAGATAATGTAATCACTAAGTTTTGTTATTTATATCCTTCCATCTCAAATCTTTGTGTATAAATATTTATACATAGATTTTCATCCTGAATTCCTTTCACAAACAATTTAATTTTTCTATCAAAACGATTGCAAATCAACGCGACTCGTGTTCTACTTTTATTTTAAAGACTCTTCTGCGGCCACTTTGATACTGCAATTTTGCCAATGACATGATTGACATGTGACGTACCAACCGCAATTTACCAACGGCACATGCCCCCCGATTACCTATCTTTGTTGCGCGTCATTTGCACTGATTTTTACTATTATGCCAGAAATGCCAGAATAACTATTATTATAACATTTAATTATAAAATATTTGTCTAAACGGAATGATTACATTATCTTTGTATTTGTCAGCGGTATTGTCAAGTATTGTGCGACGTCATCTTGACGACCGCAACGTTACGCCCATATATACTGTAATCACTGTACGCCAAATAATTACAGTGGAATGACTCCGTGGGCATAGCGATAGTTGCGGACGCATTCTGGAACACGGGGCAAATTAATTCTTCATTATTTGACATTTCTCACCACAGAGGAACTTGTTTCTCACAACAAATCAAGTCAATCTCAATTTTATTCTCAATTCGTAGAATTGTACGTTTTATTGATACATATTTATTGTAATCATTTATGATTTTACCGTATCCCTCTACAGATTTTTAGACAGGGGATATACAATTACCTACCGACCAAATGAAGATACCGAGTTTACATGTATAATTAAATGGAAGAGACATCAGTGACCGCACATCGGCATCTGTAACAACAATTAAAGCTTAGGTACATAAAAGAGATCAGTAACACCCTCAAGAGGTAGCTTTAAATTTGGCTATGGCACTGCATAGGTAACATACTTGGTGTTAGCTTACCTATTAGCTCTACTATAAATGATATAACAGTGGGTACTTAGATTAAACAGACCACAATAAAATAGTACCTAGAGCAAGTATTCATAAAGCATTATCAAAAATTATTAAGTCATAATAATTTTCTGTATAATTACACTTTGATGATATTAACAGGTATTATTTCATGCTGCAAGATAAAGCTAAAAAAAGGTGACCAAGCTACTTTTATAATCTACCATAGATAATTTAGAGGCTACAACAAAAAATAAGAAGAAATTAACAGTTCCAGACCTAATGTCTGACAACAAATCATCTGGAAACCAACCCAGTGGAGCAACTAAAGGCAAAATATACAAATGCATTATGTGCCGCTATACATCAATGAGTGGAAATAATCTAAAACGTCATATCCGGACACATACAGGAGAGAAGCCATTTAAATGCAATTTGTGTGATTACAGATGTGCTTGTCCTGCATATTTAAAAACACATATTAGAAATCACACAGGAGATAAACCTCACAGATGTATCATGTGCAACTACAAAGCTGCATGTACGAGTGCTTTAAAAAAGCATATAAGGAAGCATACAGGAGAGATGACATATAAATGTGACGTGTGTGAATACCAAACTATAGAAGCAACTAGCTTTAAATTACATTCAAGAACTCACACGGGTGAGAAACCGTTTGCATGCAACCAATGCAATTATAGATGCATATCTAAAAAAGCATTAAATGCACATACAATAACGCATAGTACTGAAAAGCTTTACAAATGCCAATTTTGCAATTATAAAGGTTTACATTCAAGGGCACTTCAGAGACACCTTAAGGTACATTCGGAAGAGAAGCCATATCAGTGCCAGATATGCGAATACAGATGTAAAAACGCAGGCTACTTCAAAGTGCACTTAAGAAGTCATACTGGTGAGAAGCCTTATGCGTGCGAGTCTTGTAATTTTAAAGGTGCATCTTCCACTTCTCTGAAAACACATATAAGAACTCATACAGGAGAGAAACCATATGCATGTACTATGTGTGAATTTAAAAGTGCACAACCAGTTGGTTTAAAAAGACATGTAGAGAGAATTCATCCTCAATAATCCTTGTTGTTTGTGTGTTTAAGGCATTATACATATATATATATGTGCATCATCTGCAGTGCATCAATTATATTCACTGAGGCGGGGTTTTCCGACTTTTTTGCCGTGGTAGGAACACGCATAGCCTGGTTTTGGAGAAGGCTACGTTGCTCTGCAAACAAAATTCTTATTGCTGTCCATAATATTGTCAGGTAACTACTAAATAAGCGTTGGATTGGATTTGTGTTCATATGAATGAGAACAAAAAATTACGACTCAACCCAGTTTTCGATGTTTTATTTTAAACTAGCCATACCCCGCGGCTTCCCCCGCTATTATCAAGTTAAAAAGTAGCCTATGTGTTAATCCTAGGTATAATCTATGTACATTCCAAATTTCATCCAAATCCGTTCAGCCGTTAAAGCGTGAAGAGGGAACAAAAATACACACAAACTTTCGGATTTAAAATATTAGTAGGATGTGTTTTTTTTTAAATGCTATATTGTATTTTGGGGTTTTAGTTTTGTATCTTTAATTTTTTACATAATCATTGTTTGTTGTGTGATAAGGGTTTTTGCCTGAAATAAATGACGTATAATTATTATATGGTGTAATTTCAACTATGTCTCGTTAGTTCAGTTCAGTTAGTTCATTTATTCCAGTGTACACAACTGAGATCTAATATCTTTAAAGAGCAATTCTTGTATATATATATATATGTGTAATCAGGATCTCGGAAACGGCTCCAACGATTTTCATGAAAGTTACAGATTAGGGGTTTTTCGGCCCAAGGAATCGATTTATCAACGTTCCAGGTCCGAGAAATGCTGGGTTTCCAAACTGCATTTGAAAAACCAGGTTTAAGAAACTATCAGCGCCATCTATTACGCCATGACCGATGTAAAAAACTGTTTCTACTCGACACTAGATGGAATTTTCTGAGGATACAAATTCAAACACATTCTACCAAAAACAAAAAACCGAGCATAGCTCGGTCATCCGGATATTAAAAATTATACGTAGTAATATTATCTCAGTGGTGTACACATTTACAATGGTTACATTATTAGTTATTACTATTTATATTTAATACAAGATGCTCCGCCCGGGTAAAAAATGACACTCAGGGTCAATGGACTCTAAGTGTCATACTATGCTATGTTGTATTATGATAAAAGTTAGTTTTCAGTTCGAAATAACAATATTCGTAAGACAAGTTGGAGAAAAATTGAATGATTGACAGAAGTGAATACAATGTATGGCAAAAATTTTGGCCTCTATCAGTCTGTTCATCTCTATCTTTGCAAGTCTGTGACGGCATATTAATACTAATTTATACTAACAGCATTTAAACATAATTCTTTTTTTTTAATCTAAAAAAATTGCGGCTTATTAATTGGCTTTTAGATATATTTACCTATTTGAGGTTTAGAGTATGAAACCGTTTCTTTATTAATCTATGTTGGAAAATAACAATTTCGTGGGAAATCAAAGTGACTGTTTTTCCTACAATGAAGCAACAACAATTTTTCTTTTTCAATTTAAGACTTGCTGAATACCTTTTTCATAATGAACCCTACAAGACAGCACCTAACAAAAAAAAAACAAAATATCCAACTGAGTAAAAGTAAAATTATTCTCTCTATAACTTTTGCAACTCTTTATTAACAGAACTTTACATAGATCAGCAGTTACAAAAATAAAACTAACAGATGGTAGGTGAATATAAATAAGTATATTATTTATTAGTGTAAAAGAAAATAATTTATTTAATATTATAATGTGATATGGAACGCTATGTTCAGCCTCTTTGTGATGCATTAGTAAAATATCAAAATTTCCATTACAATAGTAATTAAAAGGTAGTTAAAGCAAAATATTAAAGTCATAAACATACTTCCTTTATACATGTTATTATACAAATCATGTAGCATAATTGAGAATGGTGAAAATATAGTTTATTAAGGTTACAATACAATAATAATATACAATGAGAGGGCACTATCGGTAACCCTACCTAGTTACTTATAAATGAGATGGTAGCCACCACCTACACAAAATAGGTGTCACAGATAGCCCTATGTGTAGGGGATGTATGGAGGAAAACGAAATCGTAGAACACTTAAAAGCTCAGTGTGCTGGCATTGAAGAAATTAGAGCCACCACTGGAATAATAGAGCAACATTCCACAAAACCTAAAGACTCACAGAAATCAAATAAAACAACTTCACCAGTGGATCAGTTATGCCCGCACCCCAAAACCACACTGCTATTTTAAGGAGCTGGGGCGGATGGGGTATTTCCTGGCAGGATTTCCTCCTGCACAATACACCTCAAGTGTTATTTTCTAGTTTACCAGTCCAAGGGGCAGACCAGTGGATTATGCTCTACTTGATGATGTAAATGTTTTCTGAATGTGAAAATTAGTGGGACTGAATAAATCGCCTAGTATTTTTCTCGTATGGAAAAGGTCAAATGATATATACATTATGACATACTATGCCATAATAATGAGCCATTTTTATTCCAGACTAAACACAACTGCCAGGTTTTGTCTTGGCAGACCAACTTTCTGGTCCTCTCTCCATAGGGACTATGTTCTGCTGGTATTTGATGAGGTTGCTGACAGTGCCCTTTCAGTCTGCTACTCTTAATTATAACTTCTTATATAAACTAACAAAATTACAGAACAATCAGCGGTCTTATCAAGCACTAACTTCGCAGCAGTGATCTATTCTAGGCTTTATGTTAATGCACATTGACGTCCCAGTTGGTGCAGGCAGCAAGTATTTATCTACTCCATGGTCCTGGGTAAGATACTCAGCAAGAGCACAATTTCCCTTCCCAAGGAACATTTGTCGTCTGGAGCTAGGTGTGATGTAAATGTTTCCGGCACTCGTAATACAAGTCTTTGAACTTAGTGCGAGGCATAATTATTGAGGATGGTTTTTATCTACATGTCTTTTTAAACCAACTGATTGTGCACTTTTAAAATCACACATACTGCATGCGTATGGTTTCTCGCCTGTATGAGTTCTCGTATGTGTCTTTAGCGCACTTGCAGAAGCACCTTTAAAATTACACATATTGCATTTGTAAGGTTTGTTACCAGCATGACATCTTAAATGAACTTTAAAGTAGCTACCGCTTTTACATTTATATTCGCATATAGTACATTGATATGGTTTCTCTTCCGAATGTGTCGTGAGATGTCTCCTCAGTGCGCTAGAATGTGAACCTTTGTAATCACACATTTTACATTCATAAGGCTTTTCTCCAGTATGCTTTCTTTTGTGTACCTTTAAAGACTTGGAAGACGTACATTTGTAGTCGCATACGTTGCATGCATAAGGTTTCTCTCCTGTATGAATTCTTGTGTGTATTTTATAGGATGTTGCATCAGTAGTTTGATAATCACACTCGTCACATTTATATGGCATCTCTCCTGTATGTTTTCTTATATGTTTTTTTAAACCAGTCGCAGACACTGATTGATAGCTGCACATTATACATTTGTGTGGTTTATCTCCGGTGTGAGTTCTCAAATGTATTTTAAAATATCCTGGACATATACCTTCATAATCGCATAAATTGCATTTAAACGGCTTCTCTCCTGTGTGCATTCTTATATGTCGTTTTAAATTAGTTGAACTTGAGAATGTACTATGGCACATAATACATTTATGTATTTTTTCTTTAAGTACTCCTTCATGCTGTTTTTGGGATGATTCATTGTCGGACATTGTGTGCTTGTATAATTTTATTTGTTTCTCTGATTTTTTTGTTTTTGTGTAAATATTAAATCATTTATAATAGGTTTTTCACAGACAGCAAAGTATTAACTTTTTCTGTTTCTCTTTTGCTCAATGATGATGTTCAATAAATTTCGCTATGGTCATTTAATAGTTTATTTTAATTTCGATTTGGATGACGCTCTCAGAATACTTCAGTGACGGTTACCAGATACCTATGTGTTCAGGGACCTATGGCTCTCACAGAGCCCAGGTATTATGTAAATAATCCCTTTTTTATCAATTCTGTAACGTTGTACATGGCTCCTATGTACAGTCAGAAAATTCCGAGATCCTGGTTTCTACATGAGCAACATAAGCTACGTTTAGGGATACGTGATTTTAAAGCAAATAGTTTCGCATTTAGCAAACCTTTTAACTTCTCAGTAGTTTATTACTCATGATTTTGATTATTGTGATTTCACGAGAAAATTACATTATCACTGATTTAACCCAAATATAATAAATTGTTCACTGCTTTTATATTAGCACTGAACATTGTTTATTTTCTCAATTATGCTGGTTAACAAGATTTTACTACATAATTACTATTAATGTAGCAATGCGATTCTTTATGTAGGTATTGATAGTTTTGATAGGACCACGGAATACCTACTTTGACTTCCAATTGTCTTGTCTGTCACAGCTGTCAAATCCCTATCATATTTATGGTCACGTTCCAGAATACGCTTGCAATGATCGCAATATTCACTAGTCGTTCTAATGGGCGTGCCGCATGATCTTTATTCACGTATAGCAGTAAAAAGATTATTTCATGCAGACATCAACTCCGTGCAGAGAGATTACGGGTGTTGTCAGAAATACAAGGTTACTTTGAATTAGCGCTCCATACTCCACAGGGGGGTCAGGTATCGACAATACAACACAAAAAAATAATAATAAAAAAAACTATTTGTAGCTCGGCACTTTACAAACATATAAAAAAAAAAAAAAAATTTAATATTTTTTTTGTGTCGCATTGTCGATACCCTTCTGTGGAGAATGGAGCGCTAATTCAAAGTAACCTTGTATATGTATAAAAAAAAATCAAAGCAAATAAGTCTTGACTCATGTTCTTCTTATTTTTGTCTTTTCCATTTAATAGTCTAACAATAATCCTACCAATATTATAAATCCGAAAGATTGTGTGTAAGTATGTAAGTATGTTTGTTCCCTCTTCGCGCTTTAACGGCTGAATGGATTTGAATGAAATTTAGAATGTACACAGCTTATACCTAGGATTAACACATAGGCTACTTTTTGACTGGATAATCGCGGGCGAAGCCACGAAGCACGGCTAGTATTTAATAAACTAACAACTGCGGTAAGAGCTACGGCAATTTTTTGGGACATTTCAGCTACGTCATGATGACAACCGGCCTCGACGACGTACGCCTTGCGATTGAGTTAGCGTGCGATATTCAGCGCGTTGTAATAACGAGCTTGACTAATTAGACTCTAAGATAGTCTGAATATCGCACACTGAATATCGCGTGGTCTAATAGGGCCTTAAGTATAGATAACGATGACGTCACACGCCCGATGAAGCGAGATGGTATAGGTTGGTTATAGGATTGGTATGTATAAAAAGAATTTGACAAATTAATGATGATATTATGAATGAAAAGAGCCATTACATACAGAAATTTTAAGGTGTGGTAGATATATAAACCTACAAAGTTTTTTGAAATCTATTTATACATTCTAATAATAATAATAAATATTTATAATAAATTATACATAATGCTAAACACTAGAAATTAGCATAAAATAGGGAATATAATTTTTTTTTGCTTTTAATTTGAATACGTTTTGAGAAATTGATTACGTAGGCGCGAGAAAATGCCCTACCACCTTCCCCGGAAGCTAAAATCTGTCGTAGGATTTAAACGTCTCCCGACTAGAAATCAGGCAAACTATGACAGCCTTAACGGTTTCAACATGTTCTAGTCTATTATTTTTAAGGCTTTATTGTGACTAGGGGAAATAAACTAATTAGTACCAAAATTTTTCTAGGAGAACCGATTTTGTCGACTCTTTTTTGTTTAAACACTTGTGCTTTCCATGTAGTCTCATTTAATCATCGAGATAGATAACATACATAATCCTTGCATTAAATTAATTTCTAATTAGTGTTAAACTCAAGTTGACTGTACTTTTTTTTATGTGTCTTACCTTGTAACTTTGTGCCATTGGGAGTTTTGTTTAGTTGCTAATTTTGTATAATTTTCCAAAACCTGTGATTCTTCGAGTGTTAATGTGTGATAATGGTGGATTATTAGCCGTTAATACTAAGTCAACGTTCATAAGTGTAGGCAAATCATACAGAGCTAAAAACGAGATTTTTGCCATCTCTCTAAAACTCCAACAGAAGTTCTAGTAAAATTTCTACCACTTTACTATGGCATGACTTGACTATGACTGGACCTGATTCTTTTACTTGACTTTGACTGTGACTTGTGACTAGGACTTTTAACACGAAATACACTTGAAATATATTATTACTTGACTGGCATGATTGCACAAGATTGCGAAGCAAAAAAAAAATGCTTTGTTATACGTGAACCGATTCTGAATTTTTTTTTATTTTTTGAAGATGTTGCTTTCCAATTGAAAATTAAATGAGACCAGTTGGTCTCATTTAATTTTAACATTTTTTGATTAAGATCTGATTAGAAGTTCTTGAAACATCTTCAATAATGCTTGTTTAGTACATCTAATCTGATCAAAGTTCCGAAGTTTTTAAATTAAAATTAAAACGGGAATTAGCGTGACTTACGCGTTGTCGATGTATAAATCCCCGTTTTAATTTTAATTTAAAAGTTTAAAATGTGCGTGAGTTTTTATCAAATTATAAAGTTCCGAAGATAAAGCGATGAAGGCGGTTTTTTAAGCTTCGCTTGCGTTTAATTAATGAAGCTTTGTTTGCATTTCAATTACTTATTTAATTTTAGTTTTTGTTAATTTTTCATTCCGTCATAATTAGACAAAACTCACTTGGTTGCTATACATATTTTTTTTTGTTTGCCCTTATAATATTGAACTGGTTTGTTCTAAAGTACTTTAACAGTAAAATCCTTGCGTGGCTCCGCATACTCGTCTTTCTTTCCCGAACGGAATAATCTGGGAGTCTTCAAGTCACGAGTGAATAGGTATCTTCTAGGCAAGCATGTCACATCTTCGGCCGCATCATCACTTTCCATTAGGTGAGATGTGGTCTAAAATTGCCTACTCAGCATAGTAAAAAAAAAAAAAAAAACTGCCATCTAGCGATGAGTAGCAAAACTACGTCGATTACTGTTTTTGTGGACGCGAATAGTTCCTCTACTTACCACAAATAATTATGATATGCTAGGACGTACTAAATTATATATTTTTTCCTATGCTTAGGACAATCGAGTGCCAAATAATCAGTTTCTATAATGGAGATTTTATTAGCCTCTTGCGAAAAGTCGAAAAGTTTTCCGTCAACGTAAATCTATGTTTCTCAGGTGACTCTTTTCGTCCTAAGAGGTGTTACTCAATTCGACTCGAGAGGGGCCGCGTGGGGCCTCCATCACGCTACCTCGTGGCAAACTTTTTTTTTTTACCAGCTGACCCGTACCGCCAGTAGTAAGTAGTTGTCCAATTTTTGACAGGTACGAACAGTTTGTATGGGAAAATAAGAAACAAGCTGTTTTTACTACTTACCTTGCAATTTCTTTATATTTTCTCACCTTTTAAACCCTTCCCTGAACTTCCACAAATATTTCAAGATCAAAATTAGCCAAATCGGTCCAGCCATTCTCGAGTTTTAGCGAGACTAACGAACAGCAATTCATTTTTATATATAAGAACAAGAAAGAAGAAGAAGAAGAATATAAGACTAGCCGTGCCCCGCGGCTTCGCCCGCTATTATCAAGTTAAAAAGTAGCCTTTGTGTTAATCCTAGGTATAATCTATGTACATTTCAAATTTCATCCAAATCCGTTCAGCCGTTAAAGCGTGAAGAGGGAACAAACATACTTACACACTTACACACACACTTACAAACTTTCGGATTTATAATATTATTAAGATTAAGATTAGGATTAGGATAGATTATTGTGCGTTATTATGGTCACTGTAGGTACACATTAGCATTTTTTTATAATGGAGTTTTGAGCACACCGCCCCAGTACATTAACGTCTTTGACTTAGCTTGTACAATAGAATCCTCATTGTGATGAAGATCCAGAAATGCTACATCCAAAGCTTATTTGCATTGAGCTCGAGTATCACATTAGATACCAAGATACACGAACTCTCCTCAACGAGTGTACCGCAACATCTTCCGAGTGTACCGCATGGTAAACTGAACTGCTACTACAAGATCTAAGTCACAGAAAATATTTTTATATAAAACACCACTTAACAAATTATAAAAATATTTAATTCTAACAAAAAAAAAAAAAAAATTAAATTACATTTTCATGTACTTCCTCTTCGTTATTACTCATATTTTATTACTCTCTTAAATAATCAATTTTTTGCGCATTGCTTTGTATTTATATTTAACATTATTATATAATATATTTATGTACCTTAATTGCTAAAATCACAGAATCAAGACACAAATATAGTTATAGCTAAATATTCCTGTAGTTATTTTCTCACTTGCATACACTCTCGTGTTTTTTCCAATTCAGCAACTAAAACAGAAAAAGATAACGCATTTAAAATTATCAATCTATGCAGTCTGGCAAGCAGCCAATCTTGTGTGTGATGGCTCATTGGCGCCCGCGCGCACTAGGCAGTCAATAATTTCTAGCTACGCAGCCATTTGGAAGAGCGAGACAATGCGAATGCAGGCTTTCTCAGCCAGACTTACGAAAAATGTGCAATGTGTTACGATACGGAAATAGAAAACCGAAAAGCAATTAGGGATATGCCTTCAGAAGAATACGATCGCAATTTGAAGAGAAGAAACAAGTATTGAAACGTATTTTAAAGTCAAGCTTTTACAAGCTGTAAATAAAAATAGACTAAAAAGTTATATAACCAGAGAATTTGTCAAGACGAATCAAACGAGCCCAAAGTCGATGGGTTTATCTTTTTTGGTTCAGAAGTTCCTATGGCCATCTTCCGTCTCCATATCAGACCAGCTCCATGATACCATATTATCATTGTATTGTCACCGAAGATACATAGGTGTACACCTATGTATCTTCGGTGTACACCTATTTTGTGTTTCTAGTACACCTATTTTGTGCCTAATCTGACATCGAGAACTGGGTCTAATTTTGCTTGCAAGATTTGAGTAAGACCGACAGAACTGAAAGGCCAACTGGCCTTCAACTGGCTGCTCAATATTTTGGCTACCACAGGTTGGCTGCCGCAGCCAAGTTCCCTAGTGCTTGGGGGCCCAAGTGTTTACGGCTCCATCTACAACAATGTGAACTCTTCCACTTGAATCCACGAACATTCAATTAGAATGAGTCGTACACGACATTTAATTGATAACAAATTTGTTTAATTTATTGTTCTTTACGAAATCGTGTAAAATGAATAGAACATATACAAAATACTGTTCGGGACAGTTATAATACAACACTACACGATTTATAATCAACACCAATTATTAGAAATATTGTTAGATACGGGATTTACGGTTAGAGATTCATTTATTGCTCATAAAGAAATACATTTTCAGTTATATGAGAACATTTTTAAACAAAAAGTAAGTAATTTAGTGCTTCGACAACAATTCAATTTCTTTTTTTTAATGAAAATAAATTAGTAGTAAAAAGTTTGGATAAGTAGGCTACCCGCAAATGTAAACATGATCAATATGACAGATATTGGGTGCCGGCTGCCACTAACCGGTTTAGAATGCAAGCTGATTCAATGTGCCACAGTGTAACAAAGTATCGGCAGTTGGGTAAATTTTGATTTAAGAAGCGCATGGTCATTGATTACGTGGTTTTAAAGACGTTGAATGAGCTTACATTTTTAACCTCCTTTGGTAGTTTGTTATAGATTTGCACTCCCGCAAAAGATACAGTCTTCTTTGCACTATCAGTTTTGATTCTTGGTAGAATTATGTGGTCTTTTCTGCGACTACTTCGTGTGTGTACTTGGTGGACTTTAATGAATTTATCATGTGTATGTATTGACTTTTTTTTTTCTAATTAGTATGCAGGTGCAATAATAATAAAGTTGCTTGATATTCATAATTTTTGATTCTTTGTATATTTTAGTAGTTGGTGTTAGGTAGTCATACTGAAATAATAATTTAATTAGATTGTTTTGTGCAATTTGCAAATTTTTTAAATATGTTGGGGCACTGCCCCAGATTTCAATTAAATACAAAAGGTGCGGTTTCACTAGAGAGTTGTATATTGTTTGTCGCACTCGTAGAGGAAGACACCGTATGATACTACGTAGTGAGCCCATTAGAGAGGTAAGTTTGGAGCGTGTATGTTCTATTTGTGTATTCCAATTTAAATGACTGTGTAGTCGTAGGCCAAGATATTTTTCATATGGTTTTTCGTGTAGTATTTCATGACCAATCTTGAGAGCTACATGAGGTAAGATTTTTTATATTTTTATTTGTAAATAACATAATAGTTTTTTGATGCATTATTCGTTAGAATATTGTTCTGGAACCAAGAAACTAGGTCATCTAGGTCTTGTTGCGCTTGATCTACAAGGTCTGAAATAGATTTTCCTAAATAAAAAAGGGAGGTGTCATCCGCGTCAAGTGATATATGTCCTTGTAATTTAATTTCATGTATAGAGTTTATGTAAATAAGAAATAGGAGAGGACCAAGTATAGAACCTTGCGGCACTCCGTAAGTAATTAACTTAGGTTTACTCTGATATCCACCTATTTGCACAATTTGTAACCTGTTTGTCAAATATGAGGCAAATATTTTATGAGCTGACCCTTTTATGCCAATATCATTAAGTTTTTGCAGTAGAATCTGGTGGTTCACTGTGTCGAATGCCTTTTTCAGGTCAATGAAGACACCAATGGCTATATTTTTTTGGTCAATTTTACTTTTGATTTTAGTTGTTGAATCTGTTGTCGCTGAAAGTGCATTAGATTGTGTTTAAAAACCGTATTGTCGCGTAAATAGAAAATCTATTGATGTTAAGTAGTTATTAAGACGAGAGTGTATAACTTTTTAAAAAAAATTAGAAATCACAGGCAATACAGGGATGGGGCGGTAGTTGTTGGGATCAGTTTTTACACCTGATTTGTGTATAGGGGTCACCTTGGGTACTTTTAACGTATCAGGGAATGTGCCTTCAGTGAGATGTTTATTTATGCATGTGGTTAGCACACGCACTATCAGATTATTGATACTTTTAATGGCCTTTGTGGTAACACCATCGATCCCTGCACTACAGTTAGAGTCCAGACTCTAGATTCATTTTAAAATTTCAGTTTCGTTACAGGGGTTTGATGTTAAAAGTTCTTTATTTTGTTCCTGAAGGGTCTTGTGTGACGAGGAAGTCATTTGTGGTTGTTTAGTAATTATATCGTTAGCGAGAGTTAATCCAATATTTGAAAAGAAGACATTAAATGTTTCACATACTACGTCACCATCAGTTATTGTGCCAGATTCAGTTGTAAGTTTTGGAGGAGTGCATTCTGATTAATTTTTGTTGTTGGACATAGTATTAATTAATTTCCACATCTTTTTTGGATTTCCTGATTGTTTCATAAACTCTCGGTAGTAATATGTGCTCTTTGTGTTTCTGATTTTTACGGCAGTATCATTTCTTTCAGTATTGAACTGTGTTTTGAGTTTTTCATTATTCGGGTCTTATTTTAGTCGATACCACAGTTCGTTTCTAGTCCTGATTTTATCAGTAATTTCTTTGCATATCCAGTCTTTTTGCGGAAGGTTTTGAATTTTAGTTTTGATTGTTTTAAATTCATTAATACTACGTCCAATAAAGTTCTATAGTTCTTCAAAGTTGTTGTAAGTTTGGTAATCGGCCGAGAGTTTTACAGTTTCGTACAATTTGTCATAGTCCACTGCTTCGTATTTATACCATGTCAAACCAAAAATACATGGTAGATATCCCGTTTCTAACAATAATCCTAATATGAATGACCATGTCAGTTAAAATCTTGTATTCCTAAAACAAATTATATTTTTCTGTATAATTATTTTTCACAGACTCCACAAAAAAGAAGGAGGTACTCAAATCGACTGTATTTTATTTTTTATTTTTATGTGTGTTACCTCATAACTTATTTCCACGTGAACCGACTAAGAAATTTTTTGTTTGATAGATGTTGCTTTCCAATTGATCCCATTTAAATTTGATCAAGATCTGATCAGTAGTTTTTGAGTAATCCTCAAGAATGACTATTCTGTGAACTAAATTGACGATGTTCTCGTTATTTACTGACTTCACAAGTTACCTCATAACTTCTTTCGTTGTTAGCCGATTTTGATGATTATTTTTTTATTTGAAAGCTGGTAATTTTCATGTAGTCCTATTTAAATTTGATCAAGATCTGATCACAAATTTTTGAATTATCGTCAATAATGCGTGTTTATCACATTAAATCTGATCAAGGTTACGAAGATAAAGCGGTGAAGTCGGTTTTTTTAATCTTTGCTTGCGTTTAATTATTTATGATTATGTCTGATACTATTATTTAACACGTTGAATACAATTGGAGTGTGCGTCGGTTTAATCGCTCAGCATTATAAGAGATCCGCTTAGCAGTGATCATTTCTGCGCCAAACATTTCTTTTTAAACTTAATAGTTTAGTACAGATTTCGTTGATAATAATTTACAATTATTTGAAGATAATACCTGGCAATCAAAACTGCAGTAGAAGCATTTAAAACAACCGAGACACTGCTTATTTGTGGTTTTTCCGCATAGAGCACAGAATCCTTCTTTGCTCTCTAAGTTCGGTAAGGAAACGTTCTGTTTTGGTTTTGTCTTTGATACTTCTTGAACGGTGCCCTGCAATGAAAATATAAAAAATATATATTACCTCCTGCTAAATATCCTGTAATCTAATGAGACATATAATTTAAGAGCTATACTTTCAAGTCGGCAATTGGAAAAGAAAATATGGCTAAAATGGTAAATCTCAGCATGTACATTATAACATTGACGTTGATTCTTAAACAAGCCAATTATTATAACTACCTGTCTCATAAAGTGGGACAGGTCTATTAGTAAATGTTATTTTGTCTTAAGTACAGAATTTTAGCTAAATTCCCAGTCACGTATTATTAATGTCCTATCTTCACTTTCAAAAGTAAAACTACGAGTATGTTTGTATTGAATTAATTTTTGTTTCTTTACCAGTTGTTCATTGCTGCTGTTAAAATTTAGTGGACTTATAAAACCACTGTCTCTGGATATAGATGATCTAATAGATTCGGTTGGAGCTGAAATGTCTACTCGCAGAGGCTGGTTTTTTTGTGATGGATCGCATTCGTCGTTTTGTGGACAGCTGCTGTGTGCTGCAGTGGCCAATGTTGGATTTACAAGCCATGGAGATTGTTTTTGACAAGATTGTGTCATATGTTTCTGCCACTGCACGTTAGACATATCATTATAAGTAGGTGTAGGATGTAGATTCTTCTCTTTGAATTGCCATGGTGGAATAGTATTATTAAATCCGTACAATGTATTTTGCCTGTTTTGCGTATTGCAAATCTGATTATGCCTATAATGTTGAGCGTTTTGTGGTGGCGATACAATTGGAAAGCACCGTTGTCCGACAACAGTTAATGGTTTCTTCGGAAATATAATTGGATCCATATTTATATTTCTTTCCTGGGCTCTAGATTGCATAACGTAGTGTGTATTTATCTCAGTGCTAGTCTTCTGGTTTTTCGGTTCGGGAGTCGACTTCGCGATGCACCTTCCTGAACTGTAGTTTATGTAGGGCGAGTCTTGAAAAACCCCAGGGGATGTATCCTTTGTATTTCTATTTGTAGACATCTTTTGAACTTGACAAGTATTCTTTAAATTTGGATTAGGATATTCAGAAGCATTCAAACATTTTGTTTCTGTGCTGGTGATAAATATTTTTTGTTGGAGCTTCTGAATTTGTTCTAAATTGTAGTTATCATAAGGGTGTGAAGGTATGCCATGCTTATTACCTAATACTCTATTTAATTCTGGACTAGATGCATGAACTTGTTGTTGTGCAGTATAGTTTTGGATTTGGCTTTTGTGGGTTGGATAAGGAGGTGGAGGAATTCTACTTCTGTTGAAAGTCATTGTGTTTTCTTTCGTACCAGTCACAATATTATTTTTTTGCATAGTCGAATTTGGGGTTTGTTGAAGATGGGGGTTTATATACGGACGTGAAGGTATTCTCGTGGTATCAGTAGATACTCTGTCTATTCCTAGATTAGTACTCTGCATTTGTTGTGCTGAAAATAGTTTTTGGTTGTGATCTAAATAAGTTGGATACGAAATTAAATGTTCGTTGTGTTCTATTGTTGGAATAGGCGTTATATTCGAAGTATTCTTTATGTTCATAATATTATTCTCTATTTCAGTAGATAATAGATTGAAAGTACTTATTCTGTTTTTCTCATCTCGTTTTTTTTTTACCCAAGTAATAATCTCTAAATAAAGAGGTTCCATATGAGCATATGTGAATGGATATGATTTAATTTGTGCAAGTTTTATTGTGTAGTTCAAGAAATTTTTCACAAATGCCACGTCATTCTCTCTGGGTATAATAGTATTCAAAACGGTTATATACGACATTTCAAAGAAATGATTCTTAGTGCGATGGAAATTATCTTTTGCGTGTTGAATTAGGCTTGGTTCAGCACTGGACTTTTGAATTTTAATGAACGCTTGATATGAATTCATGATGTATATCATGTACTCAGATACAGTTTTGAGCAAATCTCTGAGCTTAGTTGTTTCCTTGGTTGAATTATCTGATTGAGACAACATCTCATTTGCACAATTTGATGGATTTTGATGTGGAATTATTGAATTTGTTTGTGATGTGAGGGTGCTTGTCTTAATATTTTGATATACTTTAGTATCTTTGGTATGATGATCATTAAACGGAGGTAGGTTTGTAAGTGCTTGCGGTAAAGTTTCTTCTTTAATTATGTTTTGAGATTGGTTACAAAATTGGATTAAACTTTCAGCGTTACTTATATTTTTTTTATGAGCTAGTGCTTCATCCTCATAAGTCTTTGAGGGTTTATTAGGTTCTGTTATATAACTTTTACTATTTAAAACTTGTTCGGGAGATTCCATATTTAGTCTTTTGTTGAGAATTTGCTGTTCAGAATCTAATATTTTTCTTTTATTTTTATTTTGATGTAAGATTTGTGATTCTATTTTATTTACGACATGTTTATTTGTTCTTAATTGTACATTATTTATTTGTGAAGAGGTACTACTTCCAGTATCATTTTGCCTAATTTCAATACTTTTCAATGTTTCGGTCTCTGACGAGTTATTTTTTATTTCTTCTTCGCCTGTTATACTTCTTAATTCAGTCGTGGGTGCATTATCGTGTACTGCCTTTTCTTTATCAGTTAGGGAGTTTGTACTGATATTTGAATTAATATCATTGGCTGTTTTCTTTTTTGCCTTAACCTCCTCATTACATGGCGGTTTTTCATCATCACTATCATCAAATATCACAGTAACATTAATTGGTGTGGTGAAGTCAAAGTCTTCCATGGTGTCACACTCCACCTGCAACAATAAAAATAATATATTATACACCATTCTTCAACAACATACTTTATCTAAATGAAATACTTCGAGCTTTATCGTGATAGTATTGTATGCTATATAACGGAAAATAAAGATACACAAATCTTGTATGACGAAGAGTTATCTGAATAAAAATAAGAAAATGATATGCCCTGGCATTTTTCATATTATGTACATCATGATACCCATTAAAATGTTTAATATCCAGGACATTCTGATATACTGGCTGGATATTTTGATACCTATCTTTTTTTGATACTTTAAATATAATATGAATTTAATCACAGAGGCATTGGTGCTAATTCTGTTGAGCACCGAACTAACCTAAACTAAACTAAAAATAAACCGAACTAACCTAAACTAAACTAAAAATAAACTAATTTTAAGCACCGAACTAACCTAAACTAAACTAAAAATGAACTAATTTTAGTCAAAGAATACCTAAACGCTATTCTTTCAAGTATAAGATCACATTAAAAATAATCCAGATCCCTTTCATGCAGACTAATTTGAGTTATTTTTTTTATTTTTAGTCTTAATTTGACGTAAAACATGTACATCAGAATAAGAATTTGGTCATTTTCACTAAATAGAGTAACTAAACTAACTTAGTCCTGTCAAACTTAATTTTAGTCTAATCTTGCATTTTCTGAATAGGTTTTGGACTAAAGCAGGACTAAAACTAATTTTAGGCTAGTTTAGTCTAATTCTGGACAACAGAATCGGCACCATTATATACTAACGTTTGTTTATATTGACTTATTGTATACGTGTAGGTCAAGATTTTCACTCACCTCCAATTTCACGATATATTCTTATTATCAAGATAGGAGACCAACCTAAGGCTTGTGAGATCCTTGATTGTTATCGACAAATTATCGAGACATGATCTCTGGACATGATCAACACGGTCAAAGATAATGTTTTCCGGTATAAAAAGTTCCTCTATGGATAATGTAATCACTCCGTTTAAACACGGTTCTGAAGATTACGGGACAGTTATTGTCTTATTAGACCAAAGACTTCGAGTTGAGACTTCGTTCCATAAATTATGAGTCTTCGTTCTATATAAACGGAGTGATTACATTTTCTTTGGTTCTATATATAAATAGAAGAGAAAATGTGGTAATTTAAATTTTCAACATGCGAAAGTTTGTCTTTTATCTCGATGGCAAAGATCTTGCAGCTAAAGTAATACAAACCGTAGGAAAAGTTTTTCGGTATAAAAAGTTCCTCCATGGGAACAGTTCCTCTATGTAGGTTTGTCTCCTATATCCTATATCCAAGGATTTTGTAGCTAAAGTAATAGGATGGATAACTGACAAACTTACAGTGCCGAATATCAAACATGCATGGAATCTTATCACAACTGACTTAGAGCGTGTTTACAATGTCAAATCGTTTTATCAATTGCATAAAGAACCAATCGTGGTTGCGGTCCCGTTGAAATTGGGTGAAAGGTTAGAAAAGACCCCTGTGTCCCTCTCGCACAAGAGCGACTAATTCTAAAAAAGTTTCCCAGTGGTAGAAATTGTAGTCTGAAGTAATAATAAGATCTTATCTGTCGTAATTATTTGATTAATCGAAACCTTCCAGAATATGTTTCTAACTACCTACTATCAAACTATTTTCAATAAACCGTTTTTTTCCCTTATAGTATTAGGTTT
Organism: Lomographa bimaculata; assembly: GCA_948107665.1. Classification (NCBI taxonomy): domain Eukaryota; kingdom Metazoa; phylum Arthropoda; class Insecta; order Lepidoptera; family Geometridae; genus Lomographa; species Lomographa bimaculata. Next base: position 8,346,108 of record OX403597.1, read on the forward strand.
TATGATATTATTTTTGATATATGGGTATACAAGCCAAGCTACACAACTACATCCGCCATTTATAAAAATATTTTGTAAAAACAAAATAAAGTTATCCTGCTATCATACTTCCTACTAATATTATCAAGGCAAAAGTTTGTAAGTGTGTTTGTAGTTTGTTCCTTCTTGACGCTCAATTATGATTATATTAATGAATACGTTTGTGAATATGGAATATGCATACATTTTTATTCGTTTGTTGCCGTTAATACATTGCCGGAAAGAAAGTTTTTCTTCCTAACAATACATCTCATATCGAAATAAATAGGCATTGGGAAATGCAATCAGGTTTTTTTTTATTCAAGTAGGCAAACTTTTGACCACTATCTCACCTGATGGTAAGCGACGATGTGGTCGACGATGGAGCAAGCTTGCCTAGAAGATACCTATTCACTCGCGACTTGAAGACTCCCATATTGTACTCATCAAGAAACACCGACTCAGGTAAGGAGTTATATTCCTTTGAGTTTCGCACAATGAATGTGGAGGTAAAACGCTTAGTGCGCATTTGTGGAATGTCCACCATATAGCGGTGTCGCTTAGCAGTTTGTCTGCTTGTCCGATCATAGAACGGATCATCTTACCTTTGCAAGGATTTCCAGCTTTTTTGCAGCTAGTTGGGCTTTTGACACGATGGAAGTACCGAAATTGAGCTCAAAGCTCAATTTCGGTACGGTAGGTAGAGTAAAAACGAGTAACACGAGATGGTCAGTCACTGGTAGGGATACATTTGGAAAGTTGGAGTCAGTTCAAATTGACTCCGTATAGCGGAGAAAAAAAGTTTAGCAAATTTAATCCCAGCGATTATGTAAAAACAAATAGAATCAAAGGAAAGTTGACCAATCAGTAACCTCAAAAATGTGTAACTATGTCGCGATCAGCTTAGCCAATAGCGAGCGTTTTGCTATTTTGACATTTCCATTCATTTTATTTATTAAAACTCCTAATAAGAAGCAATTAAAGAAGAAAATCATATTATGGACATAATTATATAAAAATAAAGATTAAAAAAAAATACTTGACCTGTATGTAAATTGTATGCTTATTTCCTATTGATAATTTATAACGTTGTTATATTTTTCTTATATAACTATTATAGGCTAAAATGTATGGCATATGTTTTATTCTTAAAATCTTGTGTTAGCGTTGGCTTGAAGAATTTAGTAATTTTTAATTTTGCATTGGGTCACACTCTTCGACAACAATTTGTACACAACAATTTGTGTCAGTTAGGTGTCATAAAAGTTAGGGTTTACCTTCATTGGATTTTTTATGGATATATTGATGATCTAGCCGTGCCGCCCCGCAGCTTTGTCTGCGTTTATCAAGTTAAATAGCAGCCTATTTGTTAATCCTAGGCATAAGCTGCGTACATACCAAAATTTATCCAAATTCATTCAGCCGTTGCCGCGTGAAGAGAAAATAGACATACTTAAATAATGCCACAATTACACACAAACTTTCGGATGAATAAATTAGTTTGATATAAATAAATAAGTAATAATAATATTTACCAAGATTCTGACATATCAATATAGTAATAATATCTGTCATCGATTTATGGATTATCTTTACTCTAGGATATAAATTTATACATGGGTTGTAAATATACCTAGAAACGTATTACAACAATTTTACAGGATATTTTACAATTATACTATCAATCTGAATATACTTAGTCTCTCTTATTCTTTCTATTATTTAATTATTAACTAAACCGCAGGACCGATCTTGATGTATGGTAGAGAGATCGTTTAAGTCGGATAATAGAAAAGAGCATAATTATGATACTTTTAATCTGATTCTTCATCACCATCATTGCATGGCACGTCCAGTGTGTTAAAAATTTATAGCACCAAACTATTTCACGCGGATTCAAAATATCTAATATTAGGTTCACTAAAAACCGCAACAAATTATTATTAAAATTTATAAACCACACTTGAAATATTTATACGTTTACGTTGGTGATTATACCAAGAAGTATTTACTCGTATCATATTTTTTTTGTTTTCTCATCGCCTTATTAAATGACAGTATTGCACAGTAAATTGACAACAGGTTGTCAATTTGTTGTATAAATATATTCGTTATTTTTCATCATTGAATATATTATTAGTTATTGAAATAATTGACTATATTATTATCATGAAATAATCTTAAAAGATATTGCAAACATGGTAAAAAGCTGTTTGATTATCGGGTGCAACTCGGTATACTACCCTGGTTGTGGCGTCTCATATTATAGGTACGGAAATTTGTTTTTCTTGTAGCTAAGATCTTTGTAGATGTGTTAATAAGTAGAGGTATGCAAATATTAATTCATCATAATAATGAGGTTCAATACCGTGAAATTTGTAATCTGATTTTTTTTATCGATATGGCACTATTAGCTCTTTGTCAAACGGCATTAGTCCGTCTGTCAGAGGCATCTAACGTCTAAATTATACAAGCGAATAACTTCAAATTATCTGAGAATATGTAAAGCTATGTCCCAAAGCTAGAATGACAATTGAAATAAAATAAATGAAAATAAAAATGGAGCACCCATACATGTAAGCGGGGAGCATAATTTAAATTTTTTAATCTACCTTTGTGGAGTATCGTTTTTTTTTATTCTTAATTTCGGAGCTTTTTCGCAAAGCGAATATGCCGCTCCAGGCGTATCGTTGAAAAGAGCGGTGTAAGTAAAGTACGAAACCGGGTTTGAAAAAAACCTATGTAGGAAAATAACAATTTCCCAAGCGACTCATTGGTGATGACAAGCTAGTTGAGTCCAAGTTGCAGAGCCTCAGTCATCGACGTAAGGTAGCTAGCTTGTCGGTGTTCTATCGCTTGCATTTCGGAGAGTGTGCACTCGAATTACACCAGTTGATTCCCCCTTGCCCTTTCTATAATCGGACCACAAGACAAACAAACCAACGTCATCCATATATGGTTGACATACCTCATATCCGGTCAAAGCGTTTTGCTTCAACATTTGTTATCCGTACGGCGAAGGTGTGGAACTCACTGCCCGCATCCTTGTTCCCCGAACAGTATAATCTGGGAGTCTTCAAGTCTAGAGTGAATAGGTACCTTCTAGGTAAGCATGCTTCATCTTCGGCCGCATCGTCACTTTCCATTAGGTGAGATAGCGGCCAAGAGCTTAACTATCTGTCATAAAAAAAAAAAAAATTAGGTAAGCCGTCAATGTCACTATTTTTAGACCTATTTGACCCGGGGTCTATCTCAAAAGCAGCTTCACAAGCTGAAACTTACGTATAATATACGTTTTATCATGTAATTGAATAACAAATACAGAAATCAATCAATTATAATAAAGAAAAAAGTTATAAGCAATTAACCTCAGAAGATTCTCTATTAGGCAAAATGTAGGCGCGAGATCTCTGTTTGGCGCGAATGACTAGTTATTTAGTATTATAAACAGTTTGATTCTAATACCTGTCTTCGACTATAAGCTATTATTGTAGCAGCTGTCTAAGAGTTGCCATAGTTTACTTGACAGTTACTATTATACTATCTGCACCACAGTTTACTTACCAGCAAGGAAAAACATGTTAATTTATGTTAAATTTTTTATTTTTCAATTGTTTTTTATTTTATTCTTCTCAGTTGTCGATTCTTAAGCTGCTAGATTGTCTGACTACTTACTACTAATTAAGAAATATTATTTTCTATCTACGTGGCAACGCGTGGGCATGTAGCATACAAATATTATTTTGCACATCGCTTGCAAAGAGCATAATTATATTATACATTCTCTTGGAATTTTGCATACAGAAGAAGCCTTGCATGAATATAGTTGATAAAGTCAATATTAAATTACGTTTACGTTCTAGATTACCTAGCAATGAAGAAACTTTAAAAAAATGGCAAGAAGCGGTGAATGATAAAGTAAAAACAACCTCCAAATCATCTTATATATGCAGCTTGCATTTCACCAACGAAGATTATGTTTCATCTTTAAAGAAGACATTAAAGCAAGATGCAGCCCCTTCCGTTTTTCCTAAGGTTAACATTATAGACTTATATAATAAATTAATTTAACCTCATAGGTAATAGTACCAATAACGAGAATAGCTGACTTCAACTTGAAGTCTTTGATATTTTGTCGTATAAGAGGTATCTCAGATCAATTAATTTGTATTTTATTTACAGATAATTCCAAATAATAAAAAAATCTTTATTACGAACTCTGTTCAATTAAAAAAATCAGATGAAGAACATACCCAGCCAGAAAATTCAAGAACTGTATCACCAGAACCCCCTTCTAAAAAAATTAAATCACAAGGGACTAACACTGAAAACCAAAAAACAACCACATCTTCACAAACTACCCAAAAATTAAAACGAGAAGTCAAAACACTTAAACAAAAGGTTAAAAGGAGAGACATTCGCATTGAAAATTTAAAATCAATTTTGGACATATTACAAAGAAAATGTAACAACTTTGAAGAACTGAAAAACGTATTGTGTTTAAACTTTGAAAATATACACAATCAGTTAAATAACAAAAAATCTGACCACGGTTCAAGATTCGGTGATGATGTAAAATCCTTTGCTCTCACTGTTTACTTTTACTCGGCGAAAGCGTATCGATTTTTGAGAAACTACCTACATTTGCCTCATCCGTCAACGTTACGAAAACTACTTTCAACACATAACTGTAATGTTGGATTTATAACCGAAGTGTTAAACCATCTAAAAGATAGAGCATTTAAGAGTAACGATATTAATAACGTTGCACTTATTTTTGACGCAATGTCTATAAGGAGCGAATTAAGATATGATACGAAAACTGACAAATTTTGGGGCTATGTAGATTTTGGTGGCATAATGCCTGGCGAGGCTGAAACTCTTGCAACTGAAGTTTTGGTTTTCCAAATTGTGTCTTACACCGACAAATTTAAATGCCCAATAGCATATTTCTTTATAAACAAAATTTCAGCCAACGTACAGGCACAGTTACTATCATCAGCGATTTCTTTTTTAGGAGAAATAGATATAAATGTCAGGTCCATAACTTGCGACGGTACAGTCACAAATTTGAAAACCTTTGAACTACTAGGCTGCAACTTTACAGCCCCTGACATAAAAACATATTTTAAACACCCGCAAAGAAATATTAAAGTTCATTGTATTATGGATCCGCCACACATGATTAAGCTGTTTAGAAATGTATTTGCCGAAACTAATCTTAGTTCAGCTAAAGGAGACATCAAATTTGAGTACGTAAAAAAACTACATTTGCTACAAGAAGAAGAGGGTCTAAAGCTATGTAACAAGTTATCAAATACGCATGTTAACTTTTTTAATAAAAAAATGAACGTAAGACTTGCTGTACAAGTTCTGAGCTCATCTGTGGCCGATGCTATAGAGTTTTTAGCAGTCTCTGGTCATATAGATTTTAAAGGGAGTGAAGCAACTGTCGAGTTTATTAGAATTCTTAATCGAATTTTTGATTTATTTAATTGCAAAACCCCATTTGGGGCTGGTTATAAATCTTCTATGCGTTTACAAAATAAGGATGTATGGATTAATATTTTTCAGGATACAAGGAATTATATAAGCTCCCTAATGGTTGATGGACAAAATATCTTGACCCACAGGCGAAAAACTCCAGCTTTAGGAATAATAGCGAACACTTTTAGTTTCGCTAACTTGGCCACAGACTTGTTAGAAAGCGGAATATTAAAATACTTTCTGTCATACAAATGTTCTCAGGATCATTTAGAAATGTTTTTTTCTTGTTTACGCTCAGCAGGAGGCCATAATGACAATCCTGGCGCCTTACAAGTGAAGTATACATTGCGCAAACTGTTATTTCGTAACAGTGTTACACCAAGTATTAACTCCAATTGCTTAAGCAATGACTACGAGACATCACCGGTTTTAGAATTCAGACGCACAAAGAATTCAATGTTGGAACATCCCTATATTCCTACTGATAATGAAGACGAATATGATGCTCAAGAAATTGAGAATTTGTTGCACATGGTAGAGGAAAACCATTTATCGGAATACAAACACAACATTTTGTACTATATAGCCGGATATATTATAAATAAAATAATCGGTAAGATTACATGTGAAGACTGTAAAGCGTCTTTGTTATGTAACACACATAATAATGTTCACATACGGGAGCACGATTATTATGGTGTCGATATTAATAAATGTTCTTCCTTTACCACGTTTGTTGACAAAGGAAAACTAAAATATGTATCGACATTTGTATTTCGTTTGATAACGTATACAGAAAAACTTTATGTGAACATTAGTAAAAGTTCATTATCAAAGGTGCACAAAAACAAGATGATAACATTGATAGTGCGGCACTATTACGATAAACTAGAAGCATTAATAGACCCTCCCCATGCTGTGCAGTCTTTTAGTTGTGTAGATAGACACGAGGTAGCACTAATCAAATGCATTGTAAATAAATATTTAACATTAAGAATACATTCCCATGGCAAGCAATCAACAATGAAAATTATTGGACATAGAGCAACTCTACGACAAAAACTCCATAAAACTATTTTATTTAGTAATGTATAAATAAATCACTTCAAATAAAAATTGTTGCACTAGATGCTGCCCATTTTGGCATTTTTTAAGGCACACAAAGTTCCCACTATTAATTTTATCTGTTATGGCTTTGAATTGCAACTTTTCTTATTTACAACACTTTTTATGTACATGGTGCCTAACATTCCAAAATTATCGATAGATTATTGTATTGTGATATGTAAATATTGTTTTCTTGAGATCATTATAGTGACATTGTTGTTAACTTAAGTATTTGTATTATACTAACATATTAATAAAAAAAAGTCTTACTTTAAAGTTTTAGAAATGTTACTTTAATATGTCGTTTATAGAAAAAAGTTGTACAGTATGTATGTATATGGATGTGTCATCATGCATAAAAGTTTTGGAGCTTGCATCGCTTGTGCATCTCGTTGGCTGCTCCTCGGCAGGTACCATAAATGAATGTGACTGTTGTCAGTATAAAGTTGTTCTTAATGTTAGATAATAGAGAAAGAAAGGTATCTAGGAACTTGGGAGATCCGTATGAGCCTAGAATTTGGGGGCTTTATCAACGTAAAAAAGTAGTAAGTGAAGTAAACTCAATCTATCCTTCATTCAATTGCCAAAGATAAGCTTAAAAAGTACCCTAGCGCAACATACTTTTGGTTTCCGGTAGTAAGTAACGTAAAATTTGAAATCAAAGAATCAGAAAAAAGTATTCATATGGATAACCACTTAATCAGAACTTGTCGTGTATTAAACATTCGAATTTGGATTTATAGGAATATAATTATAAATATTAGGTAATACATTTTAATTAGATATCATATATAGTAGCATGATTACACGGTTAAATATCATTCACGTAGAACATAATTTCAACAGCTCAAAAGGTTATTATCCTACAAATCTTAAAATCAGGGTCACCCTAAAGAAAAGGGACACAGAGGTTCTTTGTGACCTCTCACTAGGACACAGATTTTCGGCGGAGTCGTCCCTCCTATTACAAACCGTAGGTTTGTTTCCTATCTCGATGCCTATATCCTGCATATATCTAGGATCGAGACCATAGATAAATAAGATATAATCGAGACCTTTTGCCTTTCACACAGGTTTCGCAACCCCGTCTAAACGGAGCATAGAGGAACTTTTTATAAACGGAGTGATTACATTATCTTTGACCCAGTCATTGAAAAAAAAAAACAAAGTACTGTTACCATGTGACATTACCCTGTCTACAGTTATAGTTAGTCTATCTTTAATTGAAGCCAGATTGCAAAGTCTTGAACATCGAGGCAAAGTTGCAAGCCTGTCAGTATTCTATGAAATACATTACGGTGAATGTGCACAGGAACTGTACAATCTTGTTCCCTTTTCACCTTTGTTCCACCTTACATCCAGACAGACGGCATAGCGTCCAATTTATGTTTGAAATACCGTTTATTCGCACGAAACGTTTCGGGTCTTCTTTCTTTTATAGAACAGTACTAGAATGGAACGCTTTGTCGTCGTCTGTATTTCCCGAAAGGTACAATTTGGGTGTGTTCAAAATGAGTGCGGCAATAAATAAGTATTTAATTAAATAATTTATGATTCAAACAACTTGCATTTATTTCTGTACACTTAAATTTTTATATTAATTTTGCTACAAACGAAGCTTACTCTCAAATGACTCTCAATCGTGTTATTATTCAATTTAATTTGATAACAGAAAACCTGGATGAAGGTTATTTAGATAAAACTAACCCTTGACCTCACTTCAATGTTATTACTAATTACTTGTTTGTTATCGATTATAAGTTTCGTTATTTTTATTTATATTATTATTTTTAAATCGACGCATTGGCGTTGCATAATGTATTTCGTGAAAGATTTTAGTAGAGCTGTACCCATAATTATAAGATTACAACCTCCTGAATCGCTGATTTGTTAGATAAGAGCCAGCTGCTTCCTTAGTGTTCACTGGCTAGCTAATATTTTTCACACATTTTTACAAAATATTTGTACTTTAGCAGAAATCCCAACAAACAGCCAACATACTATAATAAAGAAAAAAAAATCTGTCCCAATGCTTTAAGTAGTGGCTCTGTGAGCTGAAGACCTCGCATATTTTATTTCTGTTGTTTGGGGGCTTACAGCAAAATAAGTCTTATATATATAACAAGCAACCGTAGATAAAATTAAGTCGTAGATAAAATTAAGCCAATGGAGGAGCCTATAAACAAAAAAAAACTACTATATTAAAACAAAGGGATTCTATTTTTGCCACTCCTAGCATCCCAACGGATATAATTCAAATAATAAAATCTCTTAAATCTACAAACAGCGTGGGATATGACGGAATTGCCACAAAAATAGTCAAGTTTGTTGCGACAGATATAAGTGGCCATTTAAGTTACATTATCAATTTATGTATTAGTGCAGGTGTGTATCCTGATGCTCTAAAAATATCCATTATTAAACCCCTATACAAAAAAAACAGTAAAGAAAACATGTCCAATTATAGGCCAATATCTTTGATTCCGATTATATCTAAGATTTTTGAGAAATATATCTACAAAATAATATATACATACATCGAAACAAAAAACATATTATGTACTGAACAAAAAGGTTTCCGGGAGAACAAAACAATAAACATGGCAATTTACGATTTCCTGTATCCAGTCTATAAGAATGAAGATACTAGAACCCCAACTTGCACCATTTTTTGTGACATGACGCAAGCATTTGACTATGTCGACCATAATATCCTGCTTCACAAATTAGAATCATTTGGCATTAGAGGCAACGTTCTAAATCTTCTTCAATCGTATCTAAAAAACAGACAGCAAATCACAGAAATATATAATATTAATATTAAGACTAAAAAAGAAGAATCTTTTTTCTCCGATTAACGATTACCATTATATGGAGTACCTCAAGGTAGTGTGCTAGCACCTCTATTATTCATACTGTATATAAACGACTTGCCCAAATCGACTGATCAACCCATGACTCTGTTCGCAGATGACAGCACAGTAACTTTTGCGTGTAAAAATAAAGATAATTATGAATTTGACATTAATCAAACACTGACATCTTTAATATTATGGCTAAATACCAATAATTTAATAATAAATTTGGGCAAAACTAGTGTAATGCATTTTAATCAACGGGCAAACGCGGTTACTAACATAAACGTACAATACAATGATAAAAAACTAGATGAAGTAGGCTCTACGAAATTTCTTCGTCTTATCATAGACAAGAAATTAAACTGGAAAGAACATATTCAGAGTTTATGTAAAAAACTTAGTTCTTCTGCATATGCGTTACATAATCTGGCACTACAACTTCATTCCGACGCTCTGTTAACTGCATATCATGGACTGGTAGCATCTATTATTCGATATGGAATAATATTCTGGGGCAACTCAACCGACAAAGATTCCGCCTTTAAAGCTCAAAAAAGATGTGTTCGAGCAATGTTTAATTTGAAACCAAGAGATAGCTGCAAGCCTTTTTTACTAAATACCGCATTCTGACTCTTCCATCAATGTATATTCTGGAGGTTGCCATTTTCGTAAAAACAAATCCTACACTGTTTCCTCGACTAGCAGACACAGTTACTCGCAATAGAAGAGACAATAATAGACTCCGATTACACACTGCTAAGACTACTTTCATGCGCAATGGTCTGTTTTGTATGGCTCCTATTATATACAACAAGATTCCTAACAGTATAAAGATTTACCCGTAGGTCTATTTAAAAAGAAATTGAGAAGTTTATTGACAGAAAAATGCTATTATCATAACAATGACTTTCTGACTGATTCATCATGACATAAATTTTATTCAGCTTTGTTTATTTGACTAATGTATTTAGCGGTTATATATGTACTCATATCTATAAAAACAATTAAAAGTACTGTACTACTTTTAATACTATCTGACTATATCAAAAAATAATATCAGTATTATTTTTTGATGTTATTGTTGTTATCCCTTTACACCCGAGAGATGAAGTTACTTAAAATACTGGTAAAATGAGGTTACGCGGTTTCCTCAGTATCTATAACATGTGAGAAAAATACTGAAAAAAATCCTGCTGGTGCTGGTTTCCAGCAATCAGACCCTCATGATCGTGAGTTTCAGGAAATAATTGCAAGTAGCACGTTCATGAGTGTGTACCATCATCGGGTTATATTATACTGAATAATGGAAATAAAACTATGATTTAGAATTTATTTATTATTTTTATTACAATAACTAAGAAAGTATCTTCTTTCTGGTAAAGTACCCATTTAAACACAGTTAACATAATGTTAAATATTAGCTGCAAAGAGTTAAACAGTAACAATTTTGGTAATCATTATAGGAATACGTAGTAATGGACTGATTATTGGTTAAATTTTATCAATAATCAGTCTTGTTCAATCGTAAAAGGTAAATAATCAAATTATTTGTGACGTGATAATTTTAAAACAAATTTTGGTTCGAGATAGACACAAATAAACGTCACATTTTTCGCACCTTTTTCTGGTACGACTACTACTTTCTTCTAATCGACAAAAACTATGTGCTTTTCATCATCATCACGACTAGGACAATGCTTGTGGCCGTTATATCTTTTCGCTTCTGATGGGGCGATAGCTGGCCTGTATCTTTCATAAACTCGACGAGGTATTTGAGCAGATAAATCATCTCGGCCGTAGTCTATGAGCCCGATTGGGTATAGATGATAAAGTGTCAGCAACATTCATGCGAAAGTCAAGGAGGGGCATTGAGTCTATTCTAGGCAATTTATTAGCCAAGCAGCTTACAGCGTCCTGTGAAACGTATCATCTGTTCGTTAACAGAATAGAAGCGAGGAACTCTTTCTAGCTTGATACAGGATTATTTTACTTTGTTACTCATGGGTTTCCATAGCGGGTTATCCGTTTCGTCTGCAGCTGAAGAGTTAGAATTGACTGTCTCTTGTCATCAGGCCACAAATCAATCCTAATTTAGTACCAGCATCAGTACCAGCTCACACAGCCATAATGATACTCGAGGGTAAGGAATGCAGCCCATGATGTTCAGGGCCTGTAGATTAGAGTTCACGGTTCCGTAGTTCGCAGTTAATATACGTTGTTACTGTGAGAGTTCTTTTCTAAAAACTCAGTATCAAAATAGTCATTAGAGTAGTTAAATGGACATCTTACGGGCTTTTTTTGAAAAGGCAGGATATTCATGAGCCTTTCCTGTAAAAGCAGTCTGCTTCCATATTAGCTCCCTTGGATAGTACTGATTCTAGTATTCATCCATTAATAGACCCTCTTCCACGATTAGTTGCAGGGGATATCGATCTATCATTTAATAATAATAATAATAATAATCATTTATCCAGAAAACATGTACAATACACATAAATTAAAACATCTCGTTGAATGAGAGGTAATGCATACAAAAAATATCATTAGTGATAGAAGTTGAACGCAAAGGCCTTTGATGTGAACTTCTTGTATCTCGGGTAGTAGCTTGGAGTTGACGGTAGAAGTGATTCAATCAGCAGCGAAGGCGGCTGTGACAATGGTAAAGCTGAGGTACCTGCCGTAGATGGTCTTTCATCAGCTGTTTGCCGAAATAGAACTTCCGCATCGAATTCTACGTCATCATCGTTCAAATCTTCGATTTCGGAGATATTGCCATTTCTTAAAAAGTCACATATGCTTTCTTCCGTAAGCGAACGTCTTAAAAGTTAAAAATAAATAAATTCAAAGCATAAAAACATCAAAAGTACAAAAAAAACGTACAATAATAGTTAATATTAAGTTCACATACTACAATCGATATGCTACGATCGTGCGAGTTTAAATTTCAAAGAACATACTCGACAAACTACTAACTTAATGTATGTGTAAACACACGTCAGTTTCTTCGCCAATTAATATACTAGCAATATACCGGAAAAAGTGATTAAAAATACCTGTAGTTTATTATAATACGAAGTACTTACTTGAGCGGGCGCTGCTTTCAAAAAATGCAGCCATCCTTACCGCGTCTTTTCAACGATTAACAAGTTCTAACTTATTTCTATGCCAATAAAGTATATTTTGGCACACTCTCAAATAAACACACGAACAAACGACGTCGGTTGCGTCCGCAAAAATATTTTCGCATACCGTGTAGAATTTTTCAAAGTCAAAACTCACGTTTGCGCAATCTCGGGTGTAAAGGGTTATATATTTAGGTACTATTTTAAATTTTTGAACCGCAAACTTCTTTTTAATATTGATATGTTACTAGTTTTATTTATTTTAATTTTTATGTAATTTTGGTACAAAATCCCATACTATTGCGGAAATATAATATAATATATACATTATTGTCAATGGCCAGTTTAGGCAAAACCAAATTTGTACGCCTTTTCAGGCAAAGACATGTACCGCCACAATCCAATTATTACCAACCTACATACATATTTTTTTTTCCTTAAATGTGTATGTAAACGCATGTTTTAACAAATAAAATGATCTTTATCTTTATCTTTAACCATTTAAGCCTCCGCAGATACAAATATTGATAAAGAAGCCTACTGCAAGAAAACAAAATTAACATGATTAAAATGTTTACACGCAATGTCGTTTAAGGCGCCTTAAGAGACGCCAAGCACTTCGCAGATATACGCTTTATGGATGACTAGCTGACTCGCCCGACGGCGTCGCCCAGTGGTAAATAAAAGTATACACATAAACGCTTCACACTCACAGCCCCACACTTAAAGTACTATGCCTTGTGTCGTGGAGCCGTAAACATTAACAGCACACACACACAACTCACGTCATACCTAGAACCAAAACACAAGCTTGTGTTTCCACCAAGATTAGAACCAGCCGGTTTAAAGACGAACGCGCACTCATCAACGCCAGCGGGTAGTTCAAAGTTCAAAGATGCGGGCGACTAGCGGGCATGATCCGGCATGCCCGCTTGTCGCCCGATCGGCAAGATACCGATCATACCAAGATATCTTTCTAAAGTATCTATCCAATCAATTCATTTTTTAAATGTTTTTATGTTGTTTCATATGACAATTTGTGACGTTGGAAATGTACACAACCAGGAAGAGATTAGTTACCCACAACACAGGATATCCTAGTGTGGGAACTAGAAATCCCCAGTCGTGCATAATTAAAGACTTATCTACTGCCCATAAAATATGCTATAATGTAACGTAATTTCAAGTTTTTTTCTGTATGTACTATGTCAGAATTATGCTATATTATTTTAGTGAATAAAGATTTATTATTTATTTATGATTATTTATTTATTATTAAAAAAAAACTCTCGAAAGCTTTACTATAATCTGTGTAAATAGTATCTATTTGGGATCCTCTATCCATGTTGTTAGAGATATGATCAGTGAATAATATTAAATTGGAAACTGTGGACCTTCTTTCTAGGAAACTGTGCTGTTGTGGATTTAGGCTAGATATCAAACAGCTATAAAGCTGCTTATAAATTATGTTTTCAAAACCTTGGCTAGTAGACAATATATAATTTTCTTTATAGAATTACTAGCCGTGCACCGCGGCTTCGCCCGCTATTATTAAGTTAAAAAGTAGCCTATGTGTTAATTCTAGGTATAATCTATGTACATTCCAAATTTCATCTAAATAGTTCAGCCGTTAAAGCGTGAAGAGGGAACAAACATACTTACACACAAACTTTCGGATTTATGATAATAGTAGGACTTATTTGAATTTCACGACTTAATTCCCCCATGCCTGTTTTACCATCTAACAACAAGACAATCAGTTAAACGTCATCCATATATGGTTGATATACCCCCAGTTCGCTCAAAGCGTTTCGCTTGTACGTTTATCGTCCGTACAGCGAAGGAGTGGAACTCGTTGCCCTCGTCTTTGTTCCCCGAACAGTATAATTTGGGAGTCTCCAAGTCAAGAGTGAAAAGGTACCTTCCAGGCAAGCGTGCTACATCTTCGACCACATCATCGCTTTCCATCAGGTGAGATTGTGGTCAAACGCTTGGCTATCGTACATAAAAAAAAAATCACATTTATAATATTTGTGTGAGACGGGCTCCATCGTTGTTCAAGTAGAAGGTTCTTAAATCATACAAAATACGCATTCACACTCCCCACACTTAGGTTAGACTTGTATCGTGGGTGCCGAAACATTTACATATCACACACAATCACACCCAGAACCAGAAACACAAATGTCCTTTGGATGGAAAATTGTGCTCCTGCCGGAAATCAAACCCAGGACCCACGGCGCAGAGGGCAGAGAGCTATTCTGGGGGTCAATCGACCGAATATTGGTTTTTGTTTAATTCTAGATGGAAACATATATGACAGAGCTGTGTAATTGACTAGCAGATAAAGCATAGCATGCATAGCATATCGCACGCCTCGTAATATACACTCAAACGCCAGTTGACACTTAGACCTAAGATTTAACATAGATACATTTTTTAAAATTATATTTAAAAAAATCATAAAACAGAATTTGCTATAGCCGACATTGTTATTTTTGATTAACACTCATAGTTCACATAATAATATGTATTAAAATGAATAATATAACTTGTTACTCTGTTTTAAAATAAATGTAATCACTATAGTAGTTATTTCAAGCATCCCTTAAAATTATCCAACATTAAAATATGCAGTAATGGTCACACTAAAGGAAAATGGCACCGTGTCGCCATTATACGAATAACTACGTACGTCATAGGACCCAAAGAGGATACAGTACACTCGAATAAAACCTTTCGTCAAGGTTTTTGAAGGCGTCATTTTTAATGAATCACCTTTTGTCAAGGATTTTGAAGCTAACCATAGGTTTGTCTCCTATCTCAATGATCCATCTCTCTTCCTATCTATTTGCCTACTTGTTGGCTTTAGCTAAGGACTTTGTACAAACCGTAGGTTTGTTTCCTATCTCGATGGTTTGAGGTTTTAGCATAGAATTGGTTTTAGTATGAATAATCAAAGATGTTTATAGCAAAGTTTTTGGAGCTAAAGTAATCGTAGGTTTGTTTCCTATCTCGATGATTTAAAGATACGATATTAATATCGTTGGCGTGAATTATGGGGTAAATACGTCAATCGGAGTACCATTTTTAACCACAGCCAATTTCCCCCCTTTCACTTTTGTGCGTAATTAATTAATAACTTTTATTACGGCCGTTAATTACAAATGGTCATGCGTGGCAATCGTTAAATGTTATGTTTTTTTTTAATTTCGTGAAAAGTGTGACAAAATTTTTTTTAACACGTTCAGCGCCACGTTTATATGTCATTATACACCCTAGTGCAACTCTCACAGGCCAGTGTATATACTCCAGGTAATACACCTGGAGTAGTCAACATCAGAGGCCGGTGTATCGGTGAATATACACCGCTCGGAACATTTTGTATGGAAACTTTGTAGCACTGGGGTATAGAAATGTGATATAGTTTAGGAGTTACGGTTTTTTTTCAAATAAAATAGTTAATATGTAGAGTTTTATATAATTATTTATTTATCTAACTTTTGGTTTCTTAACAACCTTTTCTCTTATGTATTATTTTTCTAATGAATGTATATATCACAAAAAAGTCGTACTTAGGATTTATTTATAACAACGATTTATTTATCTCTACTTTCAATCAGATACTATTTCTACTTACTATGGACATAGTTGAAGCATTGTCTGCAGTAAAAAAAAATGCAAACAGAGCTAATAGTCGTCACTTGAGCAGCGAACTTTCTTTGGCCAAAAAAAAATCAAATACCTAAGTAAAAATGTTGAGAAAGGGGGGGGGAGGGCGAACTCATTAATGTAGGGAAAGTAGTACACTACTTTCCCTACATTAATGAGTTCGCCCCCCCCCCCCCCATATACACTTATATCATATACACTTGGCCCCTGAGACTGAATTTTCCAGAAGTCGGTCTCAGGGGCCAGTGTATATTATATGATACACCTTAAAAAACGGTTAGGAGAATAGATGAAAAAATAACGAAAAAAATCACATAGCATTTTAGGACCAGGAGAGGTCATTTAAGCTAAAAAAAAATAGATTTGCCCACAAAATTTGCTTCAGAGGTGCCTTGACGCTGAACGTGTAAGCTAAAGAAATCGTTTATCTAGTAAGTATACGTATATTTTATAACTTTCACATGGTATAAAACGGTTTAAAAAAGAAATAAATATAAAGTTTGATATTATTTTGTCTCTTACATTTCTAAATAAATAAATGTTTTTTATAAATGTTTGTATCAATAACGGGATATTTACCATGTATTTCGTTTGTTTTGAGTTTCAGATATTTCGGCACTGTTGCAAGCACCATGATCACGGAGTAACTGGAGTAGTGCGGGTGGATGAAGATTTAGATTTACGAGCATACGAAACGGTCTACCCGCTTTCGTACTCGTTTACTACGTTGAACACCACTACCAATGTTATCATTTTGAGCTTGAACTCGATCACGACACACAACACTCACAGTATCCTTACGCGAATTAACTGAGACACGTTTATTGTTGTTTCCACACAGTCTCACCACAGGATGCCAGACATTTGACAGTTGAAAGCCATTTTCACGATTGAAATTACTAAACTTATATATCTCAATCGCTTCTCTCACCAGTCTAGGTATGTAGTGGCGTTCAACTGACAAAATCTGTGGGTTATGCAACTCAATCCAATGGTTTGACCCGGACTCCAAAAGATGTTCAGCGATGGCCGATTTATGAGGGTCATTGTTATTGACTGCTCTTATGTGCATTGGTAGTGGTGTTAAACGCAGTAAACGAGTACGAAAGCGGGTAGACCGTTTCGTATGCTCGTAAATCTAAATCTTCATCCACCCGCACTACTCCAGTTACTCCGTGATCATGGCGCTTGCAACAGTGCCGAAATATCGGAAACTCAAAACAAACGAAATACATGGTAAATATCCCGTTATTGATACAAACATTTATAGTGAAAGTGACCATGGTAGCTTGAAAACTTAAATGTTTATTGTTTCTAAAAAAATAAATGGATATTCTGAGGACTCATTTATCATAATTATCATACAGATTCCAACGAATATTTTTTATCAGAATTTGATTGCCGAGTAAAACGTTTACAAATACACACGTTTTAGAAGAAATTCTGGCATCACCCTTAATTAATTCCTGTGAGTTAAGATTTAGAGAGTAGTGATCTTAGTTCTTTCAAGAGTGTCACCCACTAGAATGACTTTTCATGGCCTTGATACCTACATACTGCAATACTACTTAGTAACAAACAAGGAACAAACGTCCAAATATGTATACATATATCATGTCAAACATCATATCGCATTTATTGTCATTGTTTCGAGATTCAGTTGACTTACGTCACCCATTAATCTACGTTATCCGCTTTTTATTATATTTCGTTCCGAGTAAGAGTCAGAGTTCAGGCTTTTTATCAAAACGAGTAGATATGCAAAGTGACTTGAGAACGAGATACATAATCTATGGGCATAATTATGTATTTGTGCCATATGTTCATGATTTGAGCAAATTGTAATAACTACATAATTATGTGATATTAGTATAACCAAGTTAAGGAAAATACCTGCAAAGAAATGTACTGGATGGTAACCAGATTGTACCGTATTCAAAATGTGTGTACAAACATTGCGGTGCAAAAATTTTTATTAATATTTTTATTTCCGTTACTACTTTTGCTTGACTGTGCTTGTTGTGTATCAGTTCAAACGATTGCCGACAACAAAGGCTGGCAATATTTTAGCAGTTTCGTTTGAGTGTACTAAATATGTATCAGCTTAGAGTATTGTAAACGATAGGAGGCTACTGGCACTGCTTCTACAAACGTATTAACCCTAAGGGTAAAGGAGCTATGCCCGTTTAAACATTTGGGAAGAAACTATTTATATTTTAGTACTTTTAACTAATAAGAAGTATATTTTGTCCTAATATTCTTTGTGTCATTATCATCAGCAGCAGCCTGTATCAATCCACTGCAGAGTATAAGTCTTCTCTCGCTCGTAAGGGACCATAAAACGCTTCGCTGGCCAGTACAGAATGCAAGTTTTCCTGCCACGTTGGTTGCCTTACCATTGAATTACCGGGGGCACCGCGGGGAGGTGTGCCTCGAGATTGAGAATACTGATTATACTCAGCATTCATAGCAACGTAGAACATTACCATACAATCGAGTATTATACCGCTTTTTATTCATTTTATGTACCTTTTTATGCCCGATAAGCAAGCATTTGACCACAATCTCACCTGATGGAAAGCTATGATGCGGCCGAAGGTGTAGCATGCTTGTCTAGAACATACCTATTCACTCTTGACTTGAAGACTCCTAGATTATAACCATAAATATAATTATACCGTTCGGGGAACAAAGACGCGGGCAATGAGTTCTACGCAGTACGGATGATAAGCGTAGAAGCGAAAAGCTTCGGTCGAAGTGGAGGTATGTCAACCATATAAATAGGTGTAAAACGAGCATGGGGGAATTGACTCGAGTAATTCCTGCACACTATAAATGCGTACACTCTCTAAAATGTTCCTACTCCTTCCATCAAATTCAAATTCGTTTATTCACAAGCCCCAAAGATGCACTCATGAAAGTAAATGACTCTACTGCCAGATTCGCAAAATAAGAGCCACCTCGAGAAGAAACTGGCAAGAAACTCGGCGGCGCATTTTTTTTTTAGTAATTTTGAAAGAAACACTTTAAGACTAATACAGGAATTATATTAACCTAGGTATATTATCTAGTCGCCTGAAAGCGCTCGTACAGTTCGCCTCCATTGCATCCTTGGCGTTAATATAGTCATTTATTTTCAACCGACTAAAAAAAAGGAGGAGTTTCTGAATTCGACTGTATATTTTTTTTGTATGTATGTTACGCGATAATTCCGCCAATTATTAATCGATTTTGATGTTTTTTTGTTTGGTAGATCATACTTCAGAGGTGGTTCCATATAATTTTTTTGAAATTGATATAGCGCTTTCAAAAAACAAAATATAAGTGGTGAAGTCGGTTTTTTAAAGCTTTGCTTGCATTTAAATGATATAATAAGCTTTCTTAATTAATGCCCGTTTTATTACTTTTAGCGTTTAGCGTTAGCGTTTGTTACAGATTTAAACTTTCCCAGTGGCAGTTAAAAATTTTAATAATTATATTGTAAAATTTAACCCCATTTGCTATAAAAGATTTTTCGTTTCGATTAATCTAAATGCGCGCACTGCAAATTTATGCTTATATCTAGTACTAGCCGTGCCCCGCGGCTTCACCAGCTATTATCAAGTTAAAAAGTAGCATATGTGTTAATCCTAGGTATAATCTATGTACATTCCAAATTTCATCCAAATCCGTTCAGCCATTAAAGCGTGAAGAGGGAACAAACATACTTACACATTTACACACACACTTACACAGTAGTAGGATTAGGATTATGTGCGACGCTACTTAACTTATATTTATCAATATTTTTGCAAACATGCATAACATTTTCAAAGGTCAAGACGCCAGGCATGGTAAGTATATGCCTGTTTCTTTAAAGAATTCCCTGAGAGATTCGCGCAAACCCATGTCATAGATTGCACGAACCGCTCACTTTTGTAGAATAAAGATAATTTCAACCTTGCCAGCAGATCCCCACAGTATGATTCCGTAACTCATCAAACTATGAAAATGTGCAAAGTCAACCGACCTTGCCGTCGAGTCAATTGTCGAATAATCAGTTAATTGACTATCTTACTGATCGCAAACGCAACAAAACTCAACACGACCAAAAG
Source organism: Lomographa bimaculata (assembly GCA_948107665.1). Classification (NCBI taxonomy): domain Eukaryota; kingdom Metazoa; phylum Arthropoda; class Insecta; order Lepidoptera; family Geometridae; genus Lomographa; species Lomographa bimaculata. The sequence goes on from OX403597.1 coordinate 8,366,466, forward strand.
GACATCACATTTCTGAGTTCCAAGTCCATAGTCAGACCTAAGAAAACAGTTTTCTTTTCAAGTGTAACATTTGCATCTACCAAAGGAACATTAGGAAGGGAAAACTTGATACATTTGGTTTTGCTAGCATTTAATAAAAAGTTATTAGCAGCAAACCATTTGAAGACTAGATTCAATTCACAATTTACTTCATTTTATTCCTTCCTTCTTTCCGTCTTTCCTATTAGTTATAAATATAAGTGACGTGTCACCAGCAAATAAGGCAATATTTAATGCTAGCGTAGTTGTCCTAGCCATATATAAGGTAAATCAATGATATTATTATATTTACCTACTACTACTATTGCTAGTCCAAATACGAACTGCTTGTAATTTGAGGCACAGAAAAGCCACTTTAGATTTAAATTGTGTATCCTAACTAGTTAGAGATTTTGTAGTTATGTAAAGCGTTTAAACACTTCTATGTTTCAACTATCATTCATCGAAAATATTTACTTCAGTCAACTCTTGTCTGCTAAGTTCGAACTGCTCGTTGGCTTAGTTGGGTGGCGTTTGCCTTCTAAGTAGGAGTATCGGGTTCGATTCCCGGTGGGAACACAAGTTTTCTGCCCAAGCAAAATTTGTGTTTCTGGTCGTGATTGTGTATGTGATGTGAATGTTTCCGGCACCCACGACATAAGTCATCGACTTAGTGTGGGGATGTGAGTTTGAAAGCGATTATGTATATATATAAAAAAAGTGCGGAATGCGTGTGAGGTATTTTAATAATGCCGTGTTGTGCGGTAATCACGTGCTAAAATAGAAGTCAAAATAATAATAACAATGATGATGGCATCCCATATCTCACGTTAGTACTAAAAATACGTATTCAAAGCATTTATCACAAAAGTCCAGAACGTTCTATTCGATAGTAGTAGTCCCATAGGTCACCAGGAATAGCATACACGATGCTAGAATTGAGATACCTAATTAAATAGAACCCATTTTAATTTTAAACTAGCCAGGCCCTGCGGCTTCGCCCGCGTTAATGAAGTTAAAAAGTAGCCTATGTGTTATGCCGGAACTATCTACATTATGAATTTCATCAAAATCGGTTAATTCGTTACGGAGATACCTGGTAACAAACATTCACAAACTTTCGCATTTATAATATTATATATAGTAGGAAGTGGGATAGGATTAGTAGATATGTAGTTCGTGTTCGTAGTAATGGTAAACGAGGTTAACTTACGACTTTACGATTTGTCGCTTAACTTGAGACTTTAGTTTGATCTATGTGTTTATAGGGCGAGTAAATTCTTCGTCCGGTTTTTGTACGCCACCGGGAAAATAAATTTGTCTATCGTCTTAAATTATACTAAATAAAGTACTTTAGAATGTGTAAGTCTACTAGAGCCTAATGCCAAAGACTATAATCCCTATATGATCTGTGCCCTATGCCCTTTTGACTATTCGATCGTGGTAAGAAATGTGTTCACATATTAATTTATCGAATTGAAAACAGGAAAATAAAAACAGGAAACACAATTATTATAATGAAACCGCGATAATGATGTGAATGAAAACACAATAATTATAATGATATATCTTATTATTAATTATTAACAATGTACTCTCTGTAACTTACCATTTAGGCATGCTAACATATTTTTACACAAAAATTATATATAATAATTAGATGTTTGTATCAATAACTGGATATTTACTATGTATTTCGTTTGTTTTGAGTTTTCGATATTTCGGCACTGTTGCAAGCATCCTGATCACGGAGTAGCTGGAGTAGTGCGGGTGGATGAAGATTTAGATTAAACGACGGTCTACCCGCTTTTGTACTTATTTACTATAATATAATAATATACATTTATAGTGAAAGTGACCATGGTAGCTTAAAAACTTACATAATAATTAGAAATAATAATACATAGTTTTATTTATTATTTATTTAATAGTTTAGCTCAAAACAGTGTACAAGGAATAGCTTAATGCTATGAAACATTATCTACCAGCTTTCCTGGGCGTGTAAGAAAAGTGTTTGGGCGTGCAGCTAAAAGATACGCGTACATAAAATAAATAAAAAAAAATGAGTTTTTAGAATAAATAAACTAGATCAAATAATTTGAAAAATGAATAATTAATAAAAAATATATATATTTAAACAAATACAATATACTAACTACATATGTATGTATAACTAACACATAATCAGAATACCTATATATGATACAAATAAATAGAAATTGCTATTCTTGAATAGTTATGTACACGTCGCCAGAAATCCTCGCTTTAAGTACAATGTAAAAGCTCAATTCTCTTGAACTGTGTTTTTATGTTTTCGTTTTTTCACTTGAGTCAAGTGATTGAAAAACTTAAGTCAAGTGATTAAAAAACACAGAGGTGTGAATAAGGATTTAACGGTATCGTCTATAACGCTAAAAATTTACAAATAATGTACGATGCTTCAAAGCGCTACTATCAATATGATGATTATTTGACTCTGAAGTGGACCTACAGTTATTTAATCTACACCAATAATATGAAGTGTTTATCTACACTATTATTACTATTGAAACGTGGCCTCTTACTGTGTACTTTTATAATGTACAAAAAAAAATCGATGCTTCAAAACGATATCATCATATTGATAGCAGTATCAATATGATGTTTATTCGACTCAGAAGTAGACCTTCAGTTATTTTTTCAACACTAATATTAAAAAGTGTATATCTTATATCTTTAAACGAGCAATTCTTGTATATATATATGTGTAATCGGGTTCCGGAAACGGCTCCAACGATTTTCATGAAAGTTACAGATTAGGGGTTTTCGGCCCAAGGAATCGATTTATCAACGTTCCAGGTCCGAGAAATGCTCGGTTCCCAAACTGCATTTGAAAAACCGAGATTAAGAAACTATCAGCGCCATCTATTCCGCCATGACCGATGTAAAAAACTGTTTTTAGATCTGACACTAGATGGAGCTTTCTGAGGCTACAAATTCAAACACATTCTACCAAAAACAAAAACCCGAGCAAAGCTCGGTCATCCGGATATTTACTATTAAAACGTGGTTTCTTACTGTGGGCCTTATAATTAAGCTCAAAAGTCGCACAACGAGCTATGGAAAGGGCTATGCTCCGGGTTTCTCTACGAGATTAGAAAGTTGAAGTGGCAATGGGCAGGGCACATAGCACGCAGAACTGATGGCCGATGGGGCCGAAAGGTTCTGGAATGAAGGCCGCAGACTGGCAAGCGCAGTATAGGAAGACCATTAGGAGGACGGTCGGACGGACGACATATTGAAGGTCGCAGGAAGATGCTGGATGCAGGCCGCTAACAACCGGGAGATCTTTGGGGGTGGCCTATATCCAGCAATGGACTACATACGGCTGAGATGATGATGATGAATATTATAAAGAGGTTAAGTTCATTTTTTTTTTATATGTTGGTGTACATTGTTATATCTTTATTGAGACATTTATAGTGATATGCTCCTTGACACGGATGGCATCTCAATTTGATGCAAGTTTTAATTAATCTATCTATCTATCTATCTATACATATAAAAATCAATGCCAGTTTTCGTTGTTATTGTATAACTCAAGAACGGGCTCAAATATCCAAACCAAATGTTTAGGCTTTGTTCGGACTATTAAGTAGATGGTTTATGTGAAGTTTGCACAAAATCGGTCGAGCGGTTCTTCATTTATCACACCCGACTCACCGATGGCAACAACAAGTTGTAATGTGTCATGACTTAAAGCGTTCAAGGTAATTGCCGTGTTCGCTACCAGTCTTGCATTTCCGATTCTAACAATACGACGTCGCCAATCGTATGTTTTATAAAGTACTATAGTTTATTAGGCACTGCACAAATTAAATAGAAACTGTGAGAGACAGGAAAACTCAGGGCTTGTTAACGTTACCAAATAACATTAAACAGTAACGTTAATTACCGTTATTTTCACAATAATACCTGTATAACGGTAATATATATTATCGTTACCTGGGTATCGTAACAATAAAATAACGTTACGAAGTGAAAAGTATCGTTATCGCATCTGAGAGTAGTTACCTAGTTAATAACTAAAGCTAGCATTGTTTGGAGTCTGCATTTAACGACGAACGGAGACGCGAATCGCGACAAAGCAGCAAACAAAATTTGATTTGTGTTTTGAAATATGGGTCGAAGAAAATAATGTTATAAATTACCGTAACATTTACCGATAAAATTACGTTTAACGTTATATAAATATAATCGGTAGCACGCTTATTGCTACCGATTATATTTACCGATAATATTTCGTTTAACGTTATTATATTTATATAACGTTAACGGTAAACCATAAAACGTTACATTTAGTAATAATGCTACCGTATTTGACTACGATAACGTAACCACCATTTTACCGGTATTTCAAGCCCTGAGGAAAACTGTATCACTTCACGCGTAAACTGAACTTTTATTGAAATAGAAAAAATGGTAATGGCCTCGATTCTGATGTCGCACATTAAATTAAATTTAAACTATTCCTGTCTTTTACAAAATAGGAATACAAGACAGAGATAGCATACATTTTAGTGCTGTCAAGTTAGTCAGAACTTAGAAGTCTATGCAAGCTTAGTCGAGTAGGTATGTAATTGGAATTGACTAAAACACGCGCACACGGCCATTATGTTTCACATTAGGCGATTAGAGATGGGTAGATCTTTTTGAGTGATTAAGTTAAAAAATCGCAGCATAAAGCATGTATATAGCGATAGATAGGCAGCTACTTCTGAAAGCAGTGTGGCTCGGCTGTAACTACTCTATTAATTCAACAACAATTTGGGTTATATATAAATGTTAACTTAGATATCCTATTAATATTATAAACGCGAAAGTTTGTAAGAATATGTTTGTTACTCTTTCACGCAAAAACTACTAAATGGACTTTGAATAAACTTTAAAATAATATAGCTTACACATCAGAATAACATATAGGCTATAACGATAAGTGTCAAGTAAGTAGGAAAAACTTTTCCATCTGCGAGCTATTCTAGCGTAGGTACGCCCGCCGCAAAAACCGTTGGAGCTACACGTACCTACATATATAATGTATAATGGAAATGTTTATCTTAAATAGTCCTACAAAAAAACTCGCGACAGCATATACCTACCTATATTTTATGTGTAAGCCATTATCGCCAAAATAGTGAACAATAAATACAATGATTTTTTATTTGTTGGATTTGTCTCCGTCCCGAATAGCAGAATAATATAAAAAATTGAAACATTTACGAAAAAACAAAATACTTTCTGTCATCATTATCACAATTTTCCATCACCACGCGGGTGAAACCGCGGGGCGCAGCTAGTTATACATAATGATATGTACCTACCTAAAGAGCAAGTAGATATATATATATATATACTTATTAATTATACAGATAAAATCATATGGACCCGAGCGTAGCAGTGATAACGCTGCTAGGTTTATTTTTAACCAATTAAAATTAGTTGGTAGGTACTCACCGACAAATATTTAGCGATCCTGTAGTTTCCTGTAGTTTCTTACAAGACACGGGTATAGTTCTGAGCACATAACTTAGAAACACAAGCAATAATGCTGTTCAAAAATATTGCACATTCACAATAACAACGGGCCGGCACACAGCGCACGTCTCGCGGCGAGCGAAGCAAAACGTATACTGCTGTGTGTATGACGACATTCTCTTTGGCGTTGGCATAATGATCCTTTGCAACGCAAATAATCTGGAGTGGAAGAGCTGGGATACTATACTACCTACGTACTACGCACTGACACGCACTGATAATTCAACCGAATTAATTTTGTCTCATTCATTAATCTCTCGAAGTCAGAATCTATTTCCGTGTGTATATCATTTGCATTTAACTTTATTTGATTAGTTTGAAGAACAGTTCATGATTAACTGCAATTATGTATTAATTTGTTCGTACATAGAATCTGTAACCTACCATAATGAACTGCGCTTCGATGCGAGAACGTTTGCTATCGCAGGAGATCATCTACCTGTTTTAGTAATACCATAATACCCTTTATTTATGACACACGGTTAAAGTCAATTAAAAGAATAATCCAAAATAAGCTTAAAAGGAGTTTTTCCGCGAAAGTGAAAAAATGGCTTTGTTGATTTGTATAATTTTCCAAAACCTGTGATTCTTTGTGTGTTATTGTGTAATAATGGTGGATTATTAACCGTTAATACTTAGTAGACATGCATAAGTATTTAATTTGTAATTTAGCCAGTGTTAAGTAATAATATATTTCAAGTGTATTTCATATTTAAAGTCCTAGTTACAAGTCACAGAACAGTTAATTCAAGTAAAACAGTTAAGGTCAGTCATAATCAAGTCATGCCCTATTAAAGTAGTAGAAACTTTACTGGAACCTCTATTGGAGTTTTGGAGCGAAGGCGAAAATCACGTATTTTAACTTTGTATGATTTGCCTACACTTAAGCACGTTTACTAAGTATTAACGGTTAATAATTCACCATTATTACATATAAATATTATTTTATATGATACAAGATATATGAAAAGGATTTTTAAGAAGAGTTTCTTCTTAAGAAGATTAATTAATCACGCATAATCGATCTTATCAATTGTTTAGTGGTTGTTAAGTGCGGATATTTTAGATATTTCAAGTGTATTTCATATTAAAAGTCACAAGTCACAGTCAAAGTTAAGTAAAAGAGTCAAGTTCCAGTCGTAGTCAAGTCATGCCCTAGTAAAGTGGGGTACTTCCCAACGGATAAGAGGTAAAAACTTTAGTAGAGCTTCTCTTAGTTTTAGAGCGAAGGCGAAAATCACGTTTATAACTTTGTATAATTTTCCTACACTTATGCGCTTTTGAACTAAATTCAAAAAAGGAAGTTCTCGATTCGAATTTTTTTTTTGTATGCATGCTACGCGATATCTCCGCCAATTATGAATCGACTTCGATGATTAATTATACGGTTAATAATCCACCATTATTACATATTAACACTTGAAGAATCACAGTTTTCAAATAAAATCAAAACAAAATCGTTTATTCACATGGGCCCCAAAGAGGCACTCATGAAAGTTAATGATTCTACTGCCAGATTCGCAAAATAGCAGCCATTTCAAGAAGAACCTGGCAAGAAACTCGGCAGCGCATTTATTTTTCATTAAATATTTTTTTGTTTGGAAATGTATACAAATTCGGCTGGACGGATTGGGATGAAATTTGGAATGTATTAGCCGCGGGCAAAGCTAGTGTTATATCGCATTTTTGAACCCGTCTACGTGTTCCGTACGGCCTAGCAGCATAAAAAAAACAGGTTTTGGGCCATGCCGGGTCGAATGCCGCCTTCATGATCCTTTTCACGATATCTCTTACGGTTCACGAGATAGCTTTCAGGATTCTTCACGTCCAGTACCCCTAATTACTGCAATTGATAACACGCGATCGCTGTCTATTGTGTTCTTAATTACGGTCATGCTCACTAATGGTGATGCTGCTCGCTGTTATCCGACTTCTTAATCGCCACCTTATGAATCATCGTTGCGGGGTTCAATAACTAAAACATATATCTATTGAAAGTAAAAAAAACTAATTACCGACTTCCCAAAAAAGGAGGAGGTACACAAGTTGACTGTTTTTTTTTATGTTTGTTACCTTGTTGTTACCTCATAACTTCTTTCCCTGTGAGCCGATTTCGAAAAATTTTTTTAGTTTGAAAGATGTTGCTTTCTAATTGATCAGAAATACTTGAAATATCGTCAATAATGTTATTTTGTGGACTACTTTGACGATGTTCTCGTTTAACCGACTTCAAAAGTTACCTCATAACTTCCTTCGTTGTGAGCCGATTTATATGATTGTTTTTTTATTTGAACGCTGGTGCTTTTCATGTGGTCCCATTAAAATTGATCAAGATCTGATGTCCAGTTTTTGAGTTATAGTCAATAATGCATCTTTAATACATTAAATCTGATCAAGGTTTCAAAGATAATGCGATGAAGTCGGTTTTCTTAAACTTTGCTTGCGTTTAATTAACTAAACTCGTATATATATTATGGTTTAGAACATTTTTCTTGTTCGGTCATATTTTATTAGGTATTTAAAATATTGTGTCGGTGTGAATGTAGTTATTGAACCCTTCAACGAGGATTCATAAGGTGGTGATTGGCAAATAATGAAGTAGTCAGATAATAGCGAGCGAAAACTGGCACCCCCTCATTAGGGGTACTGGACGTGCAGAATCCTGAAAGCTATCTCCTGAACCGTAAGAGATTTCGTGAAAAGGATTGCGGCCATCGAACCGGCATGGACCAAAACATTATTTTTTCTTTTTTTTTGCCCGGCACGCCGGCGCCGGTCTGCCGTGCGGAGTGTCCGGGTTCAGAAGTGCCCTAGGTCCGAGGAATCCCTACAGGCATTGGATAACTTATTAAAACTTTAATTTCATTTAACACTAAGTATTTACACTAACACTACGATCTCAATATTAAAAGAAAAAATCCGGCGAGTACTTAAGTACAAGCCATTGAACTTAGTGTTGTCTGTGAGTGTGAAAGCGTATAAGTTTATTTATTAAAAAATTTTTTAATTCTGTCTTCTTACATGTCAGTGTCATTCCGTGTAACTACGCACCTATGTTGTTTTTGAGATTGAGCAAGTTTTGATTATTGAGGGTTTATTCCTTTTGTCTTCTCTCTCGCTTGCACATTTAGATTTTTTAAATAAATACAATTAGCTACGTGTGTTTTTGTAAATATTTTTAACCGACTATTTATGGACATTAGTACAATTAATGTTTTAATCTACCTTTCGTTTTTCATATCTTTAAGTTAAACGAAGAAAAGAAAGAAGCGTGAAAATCACATTGAAATTTGGGAACTGTATTTTTTCTCATCTTATTAAGGGTTATGATAACGAAAAGAAGTTTAAAACTTCCTTGTATTAATGTCCATATAGTTAGTTGAAAACATTTTCAAAAACACACGAACATAATTGTATTTATTAAAAATATCGAATTGTGCGAGCGAGAGAGAAGACAAAAGAAATAAACCCTCTTAACAGGTTCTGTGATATCGCTAATAAATATTCATTTCATTCAATATGCATCACAAGTCGATACAAGACAATCGATAACACACCTTGAACTAAATAGGGTTATTCACACCGACACAATATTATAAATACCTAATAAAATATGACCGAACAAGGAAAATGTTCTAAACCATAATATATATACGAGATTAAAAAACTAATAACCTACTTCAATAGATAATACCTCCGATTCTTTTCATCAGATCTTGATAAAATTATAATGAGACTAACTAAAACGTGATCAAAATGCTGGCATTTATTTGGGTCAACGTATTAGCATTGCTCAGAGAAGCAATGCCGCCAGCATAATGGGAACGCTACACACTGGTAGTGGGCTTGAACACTTGAGTTATCTATAAGCTCGATGTCTTGTAGGTAACTTAAGTCTTTGCTGTAAGTATATATTTTTAGTTTAGTTTTAGGTAATATAGGCTCGTAGATAGTTATATGAAAAATAATAAAACGCAAGCAAAGCTTAAAAAAACCAACTTCACCGCTTTATCATCGGAACCTTGATCCACCAGCTTTCAAATAAAAAAAGAATTATCAAAATCGGTTCACAACGAACGAAGTTATGAGGTAACTTTTGAAGTCGGGTAAACAAGAACATCGTCAAAGTAGTCCACAAAATAGACACTATTGACGATATTTCAAGATCTAAGGATCAGATCTTGATCAAATTTAAATGGGACCAATTAGAAAAACATCTTTCAAACTAAAAAAAAAATTCGAAATCGGCTCACGTGGAGAGAAGTTATGAGGTAACACACAAAAAAAAAATACAATTGACTTGGGTACCTCCTCCTTTTTGGGAAGTCGGTAAAAAAAATATTTCGACTAATAACCTTCTAAAAAAGCTAAAACCTGACTGCTCGAACTAAACGGTATATACATGCATATTTTAAAATTGGTAGAGGGACGCGACGCGACGCGACACGGACATTTACATGTATAATGAGCGCGCGATGAGAATTGGACTACTTCAAAAGTTCTTCTTCAAAGGTTCCAGAAGAACTTTTGAAGTAGACTACAATACCGGTTTTAGAAAAAATCTATTTTGGAAAATAACAATTTGGTAGGTCACCATGTCCCTATTTTTAGACCTATTTTGTCCCACGGTCTATCTCAAAAACGGCTTCACATTTAAAGCTGAAACTTACGTATATTATCCGTTATATCCTGTACTTGAACAACAAACAAAGAAATCAAACAATTATTATAAAAAAAAAGTTATAAGCTATTAACCTCAAAAGTTTTTCTTTACTAGGCAAAATGTAGGCGCGTGATCTCAGTTCGGCGTGAACGTTTAGTTTATTTCCAATCTCTATTACTTACATAAACATAGCTTACTTTTGCTCGCATTAATTTATCAGTGCACGTAGATCTACGACTAACGACGAGACTATTTTCACCTTACAAAGTTATAGCGAGGTGAGATTTTCGCTTATATTTCGGACACTTATGACGGACTCGAAATACATATATAGGTGCACGCAGATCTACGACTGACGACGAGACTATTTCACCTTACAAAGTTATAGCGAGGTGAGATTTTCGCTTATATTTCGGACACTTATGACGGACTCATAATACATATATTGGTTGATAGATTACTACTTTGTAAGCTTTTTAACGTTCTCTGTATTTCCATACAATACTTACAAAACCATCTTCACCGCTTTATCTTTGGAACCCTTTATTAGATCAAGTCTATTAAATGCGCATTATTGAGGATAATACAAAAAACTACTAGTCAGATCTTGATCAAATTTAAACGGGGTTTTAATTTAATTTTTTAATTTTACGACATGGGAAGCACCAGCTTTTAAATAAAAAGAAAGTCAACAAAATAGGTTCACTTAAAAATAAGTAATGAGGTATCACCATCGAAATAATGCATATCATTATTTTGATGGGTAATACACAATAAAAAAATACAATGTTATTACATTGTAACACATAAAAATATACATTGTATTTTATTATGTGTGTTCTCACCTCATAGCTTCTTTCTAGTGTATTTTTATGTGTGTTACCTTATAACTTCTTTCTAGGTGAACCTATTTTGTTGATTCTCTTTTCATTTGATAGCTGGTGCTTCCCATGTCGTCCCATTTGAAATCTCAATAGAAAACCACCTCTTTTTCTAGAAGTCGGGTAAAAAGAGTATCTCGTATCTCAGGGTCGGCGCCGCATAATTTAAATAGACTTTTAAATTTTTTATGGTCCTTTTTTTGCATGCGAACTTAATGGAGCCTTTTTTTGCATGCGTACTCTTAAGTACGCATAATAACTGACCCTTAGGTCAGTTAAAATATTTGCCGCATCTGCGTCACTTATGGGAAAGGGAATGTAATTTTACCGACTTCCCAAAAAAGGAGGAGGTACTGAAGTCGACTGTATTTTTTTTTTCGAAGTAAAACTTTTTTTGCTTTTCTAGCGAAGAGAGAGCCTGCGTATTCCAGGTCTAGTGTGTTTACCAGCTTCGATCACATCGTCACTTACCATCAGGTGAGATTGTGGTCAAACACTAGCCTGTCACAAATAAAAAAAAAAAAAAAAAAGCTAGGCAAAATTATAACACATAATTAAACGCAAGCAAAGCTTAAGAAAAACCGACTTCACCGATTTATCTTCGGAACTTTGATCAGATTAGATGTATTAAATACGCATTACTGACGATATTTCAGGAACTACTGATCAGATCTTGATCAAATTTAAATGGAACCAATTAGAAAGCAACATCTTACAAACAAAACAGAACTCAAAATCGGTTCACGTGGACCGAAGTTACGAGGTAACACACAAAGAAAAAATACTGTTGACTTGAGTACCTCCTCCTTTTTTGGGAAGTCGGTAGATAATAGGACCTATCTCAAAACATTCGACACTATAAACAACAAACAAATGCAACAAAAAATATCGTGAGTTTATATTTGTTTTTTGTAAGAAATATACGGCATCTTTAATAACTTTAATTGTTCATAAAATACAAGACAAAACTATCTACAGGCTATTATTTGCGTTATCAGCCACAGATGTTCTAACCTATTGTTTTTATTTGTATGAATTGAGGGATGTTATATAAAAACATTTTAGTGTAATTTATGACACTTAAGTTTGCCGGTAAAAGGCATTCTCATAAAGAAACATGTGTTTGGGCCTTTTTACTTAAACACGTGTTTTATCTTCATTTGGAACTCTTCAAGGGCATTCTAACGGTCAATTCAAATATGCCGCATCTGGGTAGCATACCTACCAATACAAATAGCTTATGGCAATCTCTATTCTCTTTTCGAAACATAAACATAAACACTTTCACATTCTATCGGTATTCTATCGCTTACATTTTGGAGAGTGTGCGCAGGAATTACACGAGTTAATTCCCCCATGCCCGTTTTACTATCTAACTTCAAGATTAACTGTGAAATGTCACCCATATATGGTTGACATACCTCCCGTTCACTCGAAGCGTTTCGCTTCTACGTTTATTATCCGTACTGAGAAGGAATGGAAGTCATTACACGCGTCTTTGTTTCCCGAACGGTGTAATCCGGGAGTCTTCAAGTCAAGAGTGAATAGGTATCTTCTAGGCAAGCATGCTACATCTTCGGCCGCATCTTCACTTTCCATTAGGGGGGATAGTGGTCAAATGTTTTCCTATCGAGCGTAAATAAAAATATCTCACACTAAGTTCGATGATTTGTGTCGTGGGTGGCGGTAACTTTCACATCACACACACAATCACAACTAGAACAAGAACACAAATTTTCCTTATGGAGAACCAAATACCCCTATTCAGAAGGCGAACGCTCATTCCACTAAGCCAAATAGCAGTTCGAAAACGACATAACTTTTAAAAATAAGATTTACTTTTCAAACGTCTTCAAAAAGGAGGTTCTCAATTCGACAGCATGTTTTTTTTTGTATGTATGTTACGCGATATCTCCGCCAATTATGAATCGATTTTGATGTTCAGATGTGGTTCCATATACATTTTATCGAAATCGGTCAAGCTAAAAGAAGATAATAATATAATCGGTGAAGTCGGTTTTATTTAAGTTTTTCTTGCGTTAATTATGTTATATTTGTTTGTTTGTTTGTTTGTTAATTAAATATAAATAAATACATGAAATTAAATTAGATAGTATATTAGAAATATATACTATAAAAGTTAAGTCAGACTTTTATAGTTGCTACAAACACGAGGGACTTGGTTCGAGCGCGCGCACACCTCCCGCGCAACATAGACAGTGCCAGAGGCCACGAGGTTCTGCACCCCATCCGCTCGAACCAAATGCGTCCATTGTGTAGTAGTTATTAGGTACTACGTTGGTATATTGTATTTAAAATGGGGCACACGACCAATAATATATCATTGACTAGAACACGTCTCCATAATAATATGTTGTCATAGGGTCCAGTATAGAAATATTTAAAGGCCCAGTAAATCGGGACCGATTCTTTGCCTATAGGAAAAATTACAGTTTTCTGGTCTACGGGCCCTTTGCCTATATTTTTCTGCACGCTGCTGCCACTGGCGAAGTTGGTTGCGCGTCTGCCTTCTAAGCAGCGGATATCGGCTTCGATTACCCGTGGCAATACAAGTTTTCTCCTTCTCTGTTTAAAAGATATTTGTGTTTCTGGTACGATTTTTATTGAGTATGAAATGTACAAATTTCGACTCCCACGATACAAGTCTTCGAACTAAGTTTGGGGTAGTGAGTGTGAAGGCGTTTATTTTTATTACCTTAAATTGAACAATAACATATACAGAAAAAGATCTCGTTAGTAATAAGCACTTTTTCTGCCAGCGATCTTTAAGGTAACTCAAATGCTCAAGCTTTTTTTCAAACGTAGAAGCAAAACGCTTCGAGCGAACGGGAGGTATGTCAACCATATAAGGATGAAATTTGACAGTTTTTCTTGTTGTTAGGTGGTAAAAAGGGCAAGGGGGAATTTAATCATGTAATTCCTGTGCACACTCTCCAAAATGTAAACGGTAGAATACCGATAAGCTTGCGACCTTACGTCCTTACCTTACTTTATGTCCTTAAGCTCTACCTGAAGTTGGTAGCAACCTCATAATTTTAGCGGCATTGCTTCTTTGAATTGCATGTTGAGTGAAATAAGTACGACTCTAACAAGAGTCTTGTAGGTCTATTCTGGTCGTCCAAATACGATTGTTCGAATTGATGCGACGTCGATACGACAGTCGATTGGTTGACATTTCAGTTGATTCGATGTTCGTAACAAAAGAAAATCGATCGTATTCGACGTCGATGTAGAGATAATCTATGCCCGGAATAGACCCCCTATTTTTTGAAAATATGATCTGTACCCGGTACTCACAGAGTATAAAAAAATATGTAAATAATATCACATTCTTCAGGCGCTCGCCGCGCCTGTCCTGACGTTGTGTTGACAACCTAAACATCGAATCCATTGATTAGATCTTTTGGTAGTGGAACAAGAATTTTAGATTATTTTTGTATAAGAAGATATTTTATTCTGTAGGACAGTCCAAAAACTAAGGCTGAGATCTATACACTACGTTTAGTTAGCTTGATATTTTAAATATAATTGAGAGGCGAGCATGTGGCTCGCGATGGTTCTGTCACGCTTGCCTATTACAGTCTAAAACCACCTATAGTTTTGAAAATAAATACTTAGGTACAAAATCGTGTGTGGCAGAGCATCGCATTCGTCGACATGATATATTATGATGTTAAACTCTGTATGCTACATAATTTAATTGGAAACATTGCCCCTCAATCTGAAATACAGTAACATCTGCATACTACTGCTTACAGTTAAATGTCTGGTAATGGTGCTGGCCCAGGCGGACAATAAAATATTCCCATCAATGTAAAAAAAATTTTATTTTACAATTGACAATTGATTCTAATTCTAACTGGGGGCGATAAGGCCTGCACTGACGTCCCGCTGGGGGTGTATTGTGCATTTCCCCCTGCCAGCAGTTACCCCAGCCACCCCAACCGAGGAAGTAAACTCCAACCCAGTGCGGCTTTGGGTCGCTGGCACAATTGTTCCAGTGGTGAGGATGTAGGTGTGCATGATGTCGATTCTTTCTCTCAATTGAAAATTTATTTGATCGACTGCTTCTGGCACAGAATATAATAATACAAATGCTCCTAGAATCTATATGCTTCTATGTCAAGTTACCTAACACGGTCGGATCTAATTGAGTTGGGGAGCAAGTCACAGATATTTCACAGTTCAAATACAGACGCGTCTCCTGGCAAGGGCATAATAATATCAATAATAGCGACTCTATGGAATAAGGGACAGATATACGTCAATGTGAGCAACTTTTTTAACCACAGTATTTTATCCCCTTGTTCTTACTGTCGCACACAAAGGTGCATATTGCCTTACTTATATTATAGCGGTTAAGCGGAACACGGTGGCAATCTTTGAATTTGTATTGTTAATTCATATATCGTGAAAATGCGCCATAAAATAAATGAAACAAGTTGATTCGTCTAATAAATATATGTATATGAACTTTCACAGTGTTCTGATATAAAATAACGGAACTATACTATACTAAATGGTTTAAAAAATTAAAAATGATGTGATTTGTTATGTTATTTGTTTTTTCCCCTTTTTTATGTGATTTGTATGTTTTTTTTATATTTTACCCTTTATATTTTTAAATGTTATAACAATTCTAAGAAAAAAATTTTATGATAAACAACAGGTATCACACAGATTTCTACCAATATTTTTTTTTAGGTTTTGTGAATGCGGAGTATGACGGTTATAAAGTCACACGTTTTAGATATCACCCCCAGTACTCCCTGAAAAATTATATTTAGTCCGTTATTTTTTTTTTATATATTACTACAAATTTTATTACATGTTCAGGATTAATCAAAATACAGATTTAGCTAAACTACTTACCTAATACAAAAAGTCATTGGTCGGCAGTGTGCCCAAAATGCTGGCTGCGTTACCTCGTTGCACAGCGAGACTCAATTGCTGTGCAAAATACAAATCCGGCATTTTGGTCACGTGTCGACTCTTTCAGTCTCCCAGCCAAATCTTTATAAATTTCAAGTGCACCTGGTCCCCATGGACCAAGAGTTTCTACTCCGAAAGGCACAAATATGTAACCTCTATCTAGGTTTGAGTATTTTCGCCGTTATTTATATTATCAAAAAACTTGACCACGCGGTCAAGTATTCTGCGGTCGAGTTAACAACCAACTCCTACATATTGGATACGTATTATTTCTTTTGTTTCTAAATTAAAAATTACGAAGCATTGCGTTTTTTAAATTCCGCGTGAAATCACGCCTCAGTAAAATGTCTACTGACGCGCCATTCTTCACACAACTTTGAAGCTCTTTATCTTTGTCATTTTCTATGGATTTATTAAATACAAAAAATTACCAAATATTGTTTGGTAATCTAACCATTCTAACCGACGGACTAATTAGATTATTTTAATCCAGACATCATCCCTATTCAGCTCGCACAGCGCTCCATACCTAAACCTAACGTATGTTTACAATAAAGCGTAGTTAAGCCTGGTTCGCACTAGGCTAGTAATTTAGTCGAATACCGAGCAATTTAGTAACTAGACGTGTCTGAACAACAAATATTTAGTCAAGTAGATTAGCAAGTGTTTATGTTAAGTCAATCCATTTTGTTCTATTTTTTACAGACTTCCCCAAAAAAGAGGAGGTACTCAAGTCGACTGTTCCCATTGAAATTTGATCAAGATCTGATGTCTAGTTTTTGAGTTATTGTCAATAATGCGTGTTTAATACATTAAAAAAGGTTCCGAAGATAAAGCGGTGAAGTCGGTTTATTTAAGCTTTGCTTGCGTTTAATTATCTACAGTGAGTAGCGCCACTCGTTCATCGGCTAAGCAAGTCCGAACCTGAAGTTTTAGTCGAGGTTATTAGGCAAAATGTAATTTCGCTGGAACTACTTTAAAATTTGTTTCAAAATATTTACATCATTAACTACTTGTGTACTATACTCGACCGCAATGCGAACAATTTTTGGTCAGTAGCGAGTATGTTAGTCACTAAATTACTTACTACTCGACTCAATTGCTAACGTAGTCCGAACAAGGCTTTAGCTGTGCTTGGTTTAGTATGGTCCTTTGCCTGAATTGGCAGCGATCGTATTAGTATTAGCAGAAGGCTGCAGTTTCGCGGAAAGGCTATTGATGGAAGATCAAAGGCCGGTAGCGGCAGCTCTTTGAACAGCACAGCTACGCCGCGGAGGCTGTAGCGGGAAGCAGCGGGACTATTGCATTTTTCGATTTTCGAATCCAAAATCGATTCATAATTGGCGGAAAAATCGCGTAACCTACATACAATAATGGAAACGCAAGCAAAGTTTAAAAAAACCGACTTAATCGTTAATACTTCGGTTTTGGTTTGACCGATTTTGATAAAATTTATATGGGACCACTTTTGAAGTATAACCACCTACCACACAAAAAAAAAATCATCAATATCGATTCATAATTGACGATGAAATCGCGTAACATAAAACAAAAAAAAACATACAGTCAATTTGAGAACCTCCTTTTTTTAAGTCTGTTTAAAAAAAACCTTCACATTTCGAGTTTTTTATATAGGTACATAATACAACACCATTTTTTTATATCCCATCTTCTTATATATACAATATATAAATGATATACAACCCCACAACTTTCCAAGTTGTGGGGTTGTATATCATCTATGTACATAATATTGACTTTTGAACTGTCCCTTGGCTAAGATGGGAGAGCGTTCGCCTTCCAAGCAGGGGTATCGGGTTCGATTCCCGGCGGGAACACAAGTTTTCTCCCCAAGGAAAATTTGTGTTTCTGGTTCTGGTTGTGATTGTGTGTGTGATGTGAATGTTTCCGGCACCCACGACACAAGTTATTGAACTTAGTGTGGGGCTGTGAGTGTGAAAGCGTTTACGTTTACGTTACGTTTACGTTACTTATGAAGAAGGCACGCATAATTTAAATTGAGGTATAAAAACTGCAGTTTTATGAACAAGTTTATTTGGGCAAGATTATTTCTTTCAAATGTCACAAATCCGTCACCGCGTGTATATTTTATGATATAGAGAACACAACTGAACGTTTACCAACGTCCGTTCGTTTGCATTACAGTTTGCACGTCTGATTAGATACATTTCAAGATAGTACAGATAACACGATTAGCGTGTCGTGATCTCGCTAACTGGACTGGTTTTCGACAGGTATTTTCCTATTTTCAGGATTTCAGTCGCTCTCCGGCCGTAGGGCGGGAAACACGCTTTTCACCGCGTCGACTCGGAAAGCTTACAGAGATTTCCCGCGCGTTTTCTCGAACGAAACTGTGAAAGTAAAGTTTGTTTAGAACATTCGGCAAAGCCAAAGATATAATTCAATTCAAAAACTATCATATTTAATAAAAAAAATATGTGGATACCTTGTTTAAATATAAATGATTTGTTAACTTTATAAGAAAAAACCGCCTTGTGATGATTCCTAGTTCAGTATTTTAGGCATTACATTAAAATAAAGCCCTGTACAATTTAATTAAAAAACTATCAGATATGATTAAATCGAAATGTGAATACTTTGTTCATTCAGATAATATATTGTTAATCAAAATTTTACAAATAATAATATACCGCCCTGTGATGAGGCCTATAAAATAATTCGTTCGACGATATTTAAGTATAATTATTGCGATTTTTTATGAAATTTTTGCAGTCGCTGCAAGTATATTATCAGCGAACAATCTTTCAAAAGTAACTTTAGTTTCTTTTATTTATTATACCAATTAACAAATATATGCTTTAATTCTTACTACTAAGTAAGAGAATGGATAGTAACTATAATATTCGGTGTCACAGTGAAAGTGTATCCGATTATTTATGTATTTAAAAAGCGTGCCACGAACGGTATGTAGATAGATAGACAGATAGAACATTCTTTTTAGCACACGATAATAATTTAAACGTAAGCTAAGCTTACAAAAACCGACTTCACCGCTTATATTTTGATTTTGGCTTGATCGATTTTGATAACAATTATATGGGACCACCTCTGAGGTTATACTTTCTGATACTCTACGAAACAAAAAGAGAGTTTTGAGAATCGGTCTACAAATGGGGGAGAAATCGGTGAAAATACATAAAAAAAAATACATACAGTCGAACATAGTTCCTCCTCCTTTTTTGAAGTCGGTAAAAACTGGTACTTGGGCGAAAATAATGCTACTTAATTAAAATTTACTTCCAGCTAACCTTTGTGTATAATGGATTTGGTGCTATGCGTTATATTGTAAGTTATACAGTAACATAGACCACGAATAGTGAACTAGAATAAAAAAAAAACTGCTCTATAGATACTCGTACATAACAACATTAATTACTAAATAAGTATATATGAATCATAAATAAGTAGGTAAGTATGTAGGTAGTAAGTACACCAATGGCAAATATATTTTATCGGGGCCAAGAAGTTCAAAAACCTCTAAAAATATAGAAAGTTTATATCAACTTCCCAAAGACCTCTTTGACATGTGATACATAGATATAGTTAGTATTTGTTGCTTTGGGAAGGCAACAATATTTACTATAGCAGTTGTAAATGGTTGGAGTTTAGTTTTGGGTTGTAGAGTACAATATTAATATACACCTTCGACAAATATATTTGACCGCATCGTCATTTTAAATCAAGTGAGATAGTGGAAAAATATAAATATCACATATAAAAAGGAAATCTTGCTGTTAAAAATGAAAATTAAAAACGTTTTATTAGGGATTAAAAACAAAATCTTATAGACAAAATATTGGTAAACGTTGACACCTGTGGCAGTGTAAAACTAGCGCAGCTTCCAACACCGTCCTCCGAAAATGTTGTTACAATGTTTATAATCATTTATTAGAATTATGTTTTTTATCGTTCTTCATTACCAATTTTTAAACCTATAAATTAATGACTAAATGGGATTGATTATTTCGATGGATTGATTATATAAAAAAAAAAAATTCGACCCCAAAGATTATTTGTTTATTCTAGTAAGTATATTTTGTGCCCCACCATCGCTTTTCATGAAGTGAGGTTGTAACCAAGTATTTGATTATCTAGCAAAAAACAAACAAGCAAACAAATCAGACAAAAGCCTCACACTTAGGTGCCGGAAACACATACAGAATCATACCCAAAAGCATAAATGTCTCAGGTAATGAAAATTGTCCACAGACTTGCCCACTGCACCGATTAGGTCGTTTATTTTTTTTTTAGTAATTTTGTGATACTATATCTGTTTGTGAAAACGAATGTACCAAGTTAAATCAGCTTTCTTTAATATCCTTTAAATATTTATTAAACCAAGACAACATCATATAATAGGATACATTCAAATAGGTTATGGTAGGCTTATATTTTAGTATTTGTAAAAATATCCCAATATTTTAAGCATTTACACTAAGTTCGATGACTTGTGTCGGTGGCGGTAACATTCACATCGCACACACAATAACAACCAAATGTATTTAGTCTGATTCTTACTTTCTGTTTGTCCATGAAGTATATTTTAAATGTTGGCTTATTATTATATACTATAAGTTTATTTAATTTACAAATGAACTTTAGTTACTCTACTATAAAGACTAATTTACGCGTAAATAATATTTATCTTAGAAATAAGCCGTATTTAATGTATACTCGAGTAATTTACCCCAAAACTTAACAAGCCTACCAACTTGTATGTAATTAAAACAAAAGAAGTATTAACCGTTGTTAATTAAATAAGATTCTAACTTATGAAAATGAAAATTACACGGGAAAATTATATCTACAGAAGTGACAGTTTGGAGTAATTTTCATACAAATAACTTTCCTCAAAGATGTGAAGTTTTTATACGCAGGATCGATGCGTGTAGGTAGGTTACACCCACTCAAATATAATAGGTAGGTACATATAGTTACCCTTGGTATTTATTTCTATTGAGGAAAAAAACGTAAGCAGCCGTTAATTTATATATATTACCCTTGGTATTGAGTTCTATTGAGGAAAAAAAAGTAAGTAGCCGTAAATTAACATATAGTTCCCCTTGGTATTGAGTTTGGTTGAGGAAAACGTAAGAAGGCTCAATGTTCATTGTGTTATTTTGAAACCCTGCTTTTTAATTTGATACCTCTACCCGATCCTAAGAGGCCCTGACTGACGGACCGTCGGAGGCACAACGGAGTAGGTTTTATCGTACTCGGCGCGTTTTTTATTAAATATTTGTACCTAAAATTTCTATAACAATTGGTTTTTTTATTGGTGAAACAGCCTAGAATGTTTTATCATATTGTATAGGGTACATCCGCAATTTGTACTAGTTAGGTTAATGTTCAATTTGATTTGAAAGACTTGATACACGTAATCGTATCTTGAAAAGTGCTCATTATAGTATATAAATAGGCAGGAAGTATGTATGTTAAATATACAAGTATGTATGTAAAACGCTTTTGTTTGTTAAACATATTTTTATTTCCGTAGTACCTATAGGTAGGGGAAGATGGCGATTATTATCTCTTAACTTTAGATTAACTGCAGAAGTCTGTTAAAGATAAGGCCTTTCTTGACTTATACGCTAAATAAACAAGAATGTTACCTATTTGAAAGTGACTGAAATGGGCTTTTTACCTCAATTTGGTGATTGCGAAATTTTCATCAAGTTCATGAACACCAATCAAAATCAAAATTATTATATTTTTTTTCTAATATTTGATTCCAAACAGGTAATAGATAAGTTTCCAAATTCTAATACTAAAATGAACAAAGTAATCACATGCGTATTCTTACTGAAAACTTAATAGTTTTCATAAAGAAAAATAGTGGAATAATTGTGCTGTTAAAATTTTATGAAGATTAACAAAATGAGATGTGCTTAGTGAATATTAATGCCAAATAATAAGGGAATTACCGAATATGAGAGGTAAGTTTTATTTTTAATTAACTGGGAATTAACTGGGAACTGTATTTATAACTTTTAAACATTCGCGATTCGATTACACAGTTCATCGGGACACAATATTTTAATTAAGCCTGTCGGCTACTTCGATACCAAATTATCCCTGGATAACCTGCCCTTTTTTTTTTTTTATTTGTGACAGGCTAGTGTTTATCCACTATCTCACCTGATGGTAAGTGACGATGTGATCGAAGCTGGTAAACACACTAGACCTGGAATACGCAGGCTCTCAAGGATAACTGCCGGAACACCGTATTTGGCTTGGCGGCAGACTTTCAACTTGATGGTGGTAAGCTACTTTGGTAGCAAGCCAGGCGAGCAACTCACAAAATGCTCTACCACCTCTCAAATGTCACCTGATTAGCACCACCCGGGGACCGCGTGTAGGGAGTCAGACTTAAGGGGTATCCTCCTACGGACGTGGGTGACTCAGCCCCCAAACTGGATTAACACATATAGACTTTTTATCCTGAAATTTCCAGATGTCCATGACTTACCCGGGTAAAACTGCGCGGCGCAGCTAGTAAGTGTGAAAGTGCATTATAGTGAGTGTCTTCCCTTTAATAGAGACATAAAGAAAAGTGTTAATGGACACATTCTTAGTTTACTTCTCTACTTAGCCGTTCAACATAAAATAGAAATGTAACGCTTTATTGTTACAACTTACACATATCACTTAAAATAATTAAATAAACTTAATTAAAGGGTACGATCCGTGGTCTTATCGCTAAAAGTGATCTCTTAAAAACAACCCTTGAATGGAGAAGAATTTTAATAATTCTGTGAAACGGGGTGTAATGGTGTATCTACAAGTTTATGAGAAAATCTCACATAAGAACCTTTGTCATGACATACTGATTCACTGACTGACTGGCTTAGAGATATCGCACAGCCTAAACCGCTGGTAGTAAAGACTTGAAATTCGGAGAGTATATTTGTCTTAGTACGTAGAGGTATGCTAAGAAATGAGTTTTGGAAATTCTACCCCTAAGAGCAAAAATGGGGTGAAAACGTTTGTATGAAAGTTTGAACGTATAGCGATGAAAATTGTTATTTAAGTAGTTTATTCAATAAACAAAAATAGATTATCAATATTTTATGCCAGGGGTGCATTATTATCATTAAATTATAATAATACTAAAAAGTAGCCTATGTGTTAATCCTAGGTATAATCTATGTACGTTCCAAATGTCATTTAAATCCGTTCAGCCGTTAAAGCGTGAAGAGGGAACAAACATACTTACACACTTACACACAAACTTTCGGATTTATAATATTAGTAGGATTGACGTAGTTTACAATATTTTTTTTATCTATAGTTTAAATTATTAATATAATTTTATTGTGTATTTAGCGTGATATACTTATTTAATTTTTTACTTTATCAGTGTGTAATATAACTTAATTAGTAATGTTTTTAAATTAATCATAACATGGATTACTTTCTGAAATAAATGCTTTGACTTTGATTTGATTAAGGTGGTGCAATGGGGGATGAAAGTTTATGTCGAAAGTTCTTTATTTATATAGTTACACTGATCGAAATTAGTATTTGAGTAGTTTGTTTAAAATAGAAAAATGATGACATCAATGTTTTTTGCTAGGGGGCTAGGAGTTGTTGTCCGGCCGGTTTCGACCACGGCGGCTGCATTCAAATACCTAACATACTCTCATGTGCTCCCATGTGGCTATTATATATGTGGTAATCGATCTTTCTCGTAAAGAACCTCGCGCACTGAGGGCATGTGAGTACACCATTCACGTAATAATAATTGATCACCGCTGGTGGTCGGGCTTTCAATTCATCGCGCTTAGCGTCAAGCTCGGCGCGACGTTAATAAAAAAATAAAATGTATAATTCAAAATCATATATTCTAGTTCTTACTAGATTTCTCCACTCCGTCCTTTTTGCAGCCTGTTGCTCCCACTGCAAGGGCTCGATGGAGCATTTTTTAATGTGGCGTTTGAGCACATCTTAGCTAGGGGCTTACTAAGGTGGTGCAATTGGGAATGAACGTTAACACATAGTTCTTATTTATGAAGTTAAAGTGATGTAAATTATATATCTGAGTATTAAAAATGAAAGGTAATTTTATTAATGAGTCATTACAGTTAATCATGAATAACTACTCTAACGCGTAGGTAACTCTATTATCATCACACTACTATAAATCCGGAAGTTTGTTTATCTTCACGCTGTAACGGCTAAACTAATTTGGCTGAAATTTCCAGGATAAGCACATAAGCTAGACGCGGGCGAAACCCGGGTAATAATACTATAGTCATTATTTATTAGTCGTAGGCTAGATCGCAATTCCAATGGTGTACCAAACGAAATTGGAATGTCATAAAAAAAATGTCTAAACATTTCAGCTAATATTTAAGAATATATACTCACTTATTAAGTCAATATGCCCAGATTCCATGAGACAGATTCTTGGTAATATAATATACAAGAAACTTTGCAAGATTCAAGTAACTTATAATAACCTTACAAGACTTTTCTGAAAACTAGTTGTTCGCTCCGAACTGAAAACTCGCGGGCAGTAGTTATTATGCCGTCATTTCCATAAGTATAACTTGCAATGTTTGTATGTTCGTTTGATTGGGTCAAATCCTGCAAACTAAATTAAATATTTTGAATAAAACATAAATGTTTCACACTCACAGCCTCACATTTAATTTGATGGCTTGTGTCCTGGGTGCCGGACACATTCACATCACACACACAATCACAATAATCCTACTAATATTATAAATCCGAAAGTTTGTGTGTAAGTGTGTAAGTGTGTTTGTTCCCTCTTCACGCTTTAACGGCTCAACGGATTTGGATGACATTTGGAATGTACATAGATTATACCTAGGATTAACACATAGGCTACATTTTAACTTGATAGCGGGCGAAGCCGCGGGGCACGGCTAGTATATAATAATTATATGCCACAAAAACAACACACTTCACCGACACTTTACCCTTTTAAACATAAATAATCATCTAAATAACACAATATCTGTATCTAAAATAAATACAGTGGAATTGAGATCTCTCTTTATTTAAGTCTATTAAAAAAATAACTCAACTGAAGTCATTCAAAGTTATCTTAGACGATAATTAGTAAAATATACATATCAATGATGGCGGCGTCACGAGAATATGTCTCGTAAATTTACCAGTCACGAGGTTACAATTGCAACACTTGTTTAAAAACTAATTAACAGCTCCATAAATAGTATAGGATGTTATTGTTAGAACATTGCTTCAGTGTCTATGAATAACAACTCAAGTTATATCTTTAAATATCGACTCCTGATAGGCCCTAAATAACTTGCTGTCAAGGACAGTTGCTAGAACATCATTATAAGTGATTCTGGCGAGATAAACCAACGTCATGCATATATGGTTGACATACCTCATATCCGCTCGAAGCGTTTTGCTTCAACATTTGTTATCCGTACAGCGAAGGAGTGGAACTTACTGCCCGCATCCTTGTTCCCCGAACATAATAATCTTCAAGTCTAGAATGAATATACATCTTCTAGGTAAACATATAGACAGCTTTTTTGATTTTGATTACCTTTGGCCGCATCGTCACTTTCCATCAGGTGAGATAGCGGCCAAATGCTTGCCTATCTGATATAAAAAAAAAAAATTTCGATTTGAGGATAGTGAAATATAGCACAGTATACATATACATTTTGTGCTCGATAGGCAAGCATTTGAGCACTATCTCACGTGATGGAAAGCGATGATGCGGCTGAAGATGTGGCATGCTTGGAAGATATCTATTCACTCTTGAGTTAAATACTCCTAGATTATACCAGACTACCTGCCCCGGAAGCTTAAGCATGTTGTAGGATTGGAACTTGATAACGCCTGATCGGGTGGCGTGCTTCCCACGAAGGCGTTATCACGGTTTTAGAATAATCCGACAGAGTAAAGGGAAGTTTGTTTTTTTAATTTTGGCTCCGCTTTCTTTGTGCATTCAGCCAGTGTCAAGTAATAAATATTTCAAGTGTACTACATATAAGTCCTAGTCACATGTAACAGTCAAACTCAAGTAAAAGAGGCAAACTCCAGTACCGAATAGTCATGCCGGTAGAAACTTTATTAGGACTTTTATTGGAGTTTTGGACCTTGGAAAATCATGATTTTCAACTTTGTACTATACACATGCATGTTCACTAGTATTAACGGTTAATAATCCATCGTTATTACACATTAAAACTCGTAGAATCACAAGATTTTACTACGAACTTGAACAACATAATACAAGAAAATTCAGAAAAAACACAATTATTGTTCAAAACAAAAATTATAAGCAGTTAACCTCAATTATTTTACTAAGTTACATAGTAGGCGCGAGAGCTCAGTTCGGCGCGAACAACTTCTGTAATCAAGGCAAGCAATCAGATGCTTAGACTAGTTACAGTACCTAACCTAATTAAAATTTCTGAAGTTGAAAATCTTGGCGGGTTTAAATTGCCTAAAGGCTGAATAAACAATTTCCTATTGAATGAAGTATTGGTTCTGGCAGTTACTAAAAGTTACTGGCCAAAAAGTATATAAGCTTTAAAATAGAAGATCGATGGAAATAATGTTATCAGATTCATATAACTGGTTAATATCCGACAAAATGAATGAGAACATACTGTGCAAATGATGACGTCAATTAACTTAATAGCCATATTGGAGCGTGTTGTAACAAAGTATTTTTATTTGCAGTATTTACTTTTTCTTGTTCTTTTTACCAGATCGGTCACCACGGCCTCTCGTGCCAGAAAAGTGCTGGCTGAATTTCCCGCCACGCCAGCCTCAACGATATCATCCGCCGGGCTTTTACCAGTGCCAACGTTCCAGCCATTCTCGAACCGATTGGTCTGATGCGTGACGATGGTATAAGACCCGACGGCATGACTTTAATTCCATGGAAGATGGGACGGCCTTTAGTGTGGGATGCAACTTGTGTCGATAGTTCCGTCACATCTTCCTGAAAAACAGAATGGGGTTGGCGTCGCGGCAACTTCGGCAGAGCAGCGCCAACGGCGAAAATATGGAAACCTCAGCAGTAGTTACATATTTGAGCCGTTTGGTGTTGAGACACTGAGTCCGTGTGGACCGGGAGCTTATTATATTTTAAAAAATCTATCAGAGCGCCTGGTTGAGGCGACGCGTGATCAAATGCTGGCACTTATTTGGCTCAACGTTTCAGAGAGGCAATGCCGCTATCATGATGGGTACGCTACCCACTGGTAGTGGGCTTCAGCACTTGAGTTACCTATAAGCTCGATGTCTTGTAGGTAACTTAGGTTTTTGCTGTATATAGTTATAGTTTAGTTTTTGAAAATATAGGCAATTGGCCCGTAGATATTGGAGTAATTTACAAAAACCGACTTCACCGCTTTATCATTGGAACCTTGATCAGATTTAATGTATTAAACACTCACATTGACTATAACTCAAGAACCGATCTTGATCAAATTTCAATGGAACCACATGAAAAGCACCAGCTTTCAAATAAAAAAGAATCATCAAAATCGGTGCACAACGAAAGAAGTTATGAGGTAACTTTTGAAGTCGGGTAAACGAGAACATCGTCAAAGTACGCAATATTGCTCACAAAATAGGCACTAATGAAGATATTTCAAGAACTATTTAAATTAACAAATTTAAATGGGACCAATTAGAAAGTAACATATTTCAAACAAAAAAAAAAAACGAAATCGGCTCACGTGGAGAGAAGATACGAGGTAACACACATAAAAAAATAAATAAAAATACACTACTTGAGTACCTCCTCCTTTTTTGGGAAGTCGGTAAAAAATTCAAAACTTCACGAGCGACTCGACCTCTTTGCATTTTCTTATAAGTTCCATCTATTTTATAAGTTCCATGTCCTCGGTGCTATCACGTATCTTCCCACTTTTAATAACATCCATGTTGAACAAAAAATAATTCAGATATTCAAATGTATCGTTTATTGTGTGATGTAGAACCGTATATGTGTGCGTAGATAGAAATACTTGTACAAACGTAAACCACGCTTTTTCCCACCGGGAATCGAACCTGATACCCGCTGCTCAGAAGGCTTCTTACAAACAACTACGCCAGTGGGCAGTTGTAATCATTCACGACATAAGAACCAACCTTTTTTTTATTCAGGATAGGCAAACATCTAACCTCTATCAAACCTGATGGTAAGTGATAATGCGACCAATGATGGAGCATGTTGCCCAGAAGATACCTATTCACTGGTGACATAAGGACTCCCGTAATATACTTCGGAAAACCCAAACTCAGGTATCGACTTCCATTCCTTAGCATTGCCCATAATTAATGTGGGAACAAATTGCTTCGTGCCTATTTTTTACCGAATCATATTTAAATATATCCATGAATAAACGACTGCAACGTTGTTTTCATCTGTTTTCCTATATGAAATGTCATGGTAATTTTATGTCAATATTTTCATACGAACGTATCACAAAAAAATAAAACCCTCGTTAGCATTTTTACGAACGAAAATCGTATCTTCATATTTACTACCTACGTTAAAAAACATAAAAGTTTCTATATCAACAGACCCTAACGCAAAGTTCCCCACTTATGTAGACTTATCTTCAAGCGCCTCGCACTCCATGTGCGACAAATATAATCTTTGCTAAGTGATTAAGCTGGTACAAATATAAACTAAGTTTGGTATCAACTTCCCATTAGCTACCGAAACGTTCGCAACGTCCGCAGAGCCTACGAAAAATTCGAACTCTTCACCCTGCCTTGTTTATACATTTTAGAACTCTGTAAGTTCATCCGCAAACACCCCAATACCTACATCAGCCGAAATGATACACAAACTAAATATAATTAATGACTAAGAAACATGATAGCATTTCCAAAATTGTACTCACAACTACAATAATGCACTCGAACTGTAATGTCTATAAAAATATACAATAATATACCCAACTCCCTAAAAAATTTTACTTATTATAAAACAAATTATAAGACAAACTTTTTATAAAACACCTTAAACGGTTATTAACAATTAAATATTATTATTCTATAGAAGAATAATTACAAGACATGTTATAATTGATTTATCTTTTTCTCTATAAAACCCTTCTTTAACATCTACCTCATGTTGCATATATTATAATTTTAAGAACCCATGTACATTATGGAAACAATAAATAATTTACAATTATGTACTGAGTTTTGATCTTGCTTTCACTGTAGTTCGGTTGCATTTATGATTGTCAACATTTAAAACTACCCAGACGACCAATTATTATTTGTCGCTCTATAATTTCCATTAGACTGTCTATTGTCTACATAACGATGTACCATTTGAAATCGTATAATATAGCTACTCAAGCCCCGCCTGAAGCGACGAAATTAAGCTCAGCGGTTAGAGCAATAGGGCATGACATCCTATGGCCGCGGGTTCAAATCCCGCCTCAAGCGATAATTTTTCCTTTCTAAATCTATCACTATAGTTGTGCCTAGCATGGCTAATGCTATAGAAATAAAATCAATTGCCAGCTACTTTAAATTATGGCCAGACGTAAATAATAGTTGTCAATTTTACGATTGGGCTTCGATGTTCCCATTCAAATGCCATGATCGCTTGAATAGAACCTTAAACTGTAAATATTGTACCGCATTAAATCTTGGGTACCGTCATGACTTTTGGTAGCTCAGGTGGCTCAGCGGAACGTACCATTATGGATTTTCTATTTGTTCCTTATTTCTGAATTCGGTACGCACCTTGTCTAATCAACCTTCATGGATGATTACGTCGTTTTTGAGGCTTCATTAATCTCTAGACTCTAAAATATTTTCAACCGACTTCAAAACAGGAGGTTCTCAATTCGACTGTATGTTTTTTATTGTATCGGAATCGATCAAACCAAGATATAAACGATGAAGTTGGTTTTACTAAGCTCAGCTTGCGTTTTATTATTCTATTTCTGTGTTAATTGAAGATCACACCCTCCAGCCTTTACCATCAGGTGATATAATTGTCAAACGCCCAAACATAGTTTCTTATCTCCGTTATTTAATTATCTATTCCTACTCTACTAACTTCCCTGTGTTAGCATCCGTTGAAGTTGCTAGGTATTGTTGAAGACTTGAAACCGATATAGTTGATTGATATCATAAAAAGATAATATAAAATACGAATTTTAAGAATGATATATCTCCGATTACTGGACTTCATTAAAAAAAAGGAAGTAAATTGGTACACCGGAAAACAGAAGAGGCGGAATAAGCGGCGGCCATGTTGATACCGCGATCGCCAAGGAACGACGGAAAAAGTAAAAAAGGAAAGAAAAGGTACTTACGCGCGTGAGCAGGATATTTGGGATGCGTACAATTGACAAGTGATTGAAAAGGTGCTACCTACGGTATTTGCAAGAGTATCAGCATAAGGGTAAGCGTTTAACAGCCAGAAGTGGTACAGTGCCCAACGACGCCGAAACAGGTATGTGAAAATCACATTGTCAAATTTGGTTTACGATGTTATTGTGTATTTCAATGAAATAGGCACATAATTCACGATTTCAGAGGTATATCTACTTATCAGTTATTTATCAGACCAATATACTTACCGTTATTAGTTACCACGCATGTAAATAAATCGAAAGCAAATCTCTAAATGTATCAGACTTGCTTAGAGTACATACAGCTACCTACCTACACAATGATTTAACAAAACTTCAAATACCCACTAGGCTTCATGATCAAAAGTAAATAGGTCTGTATACTTTGATCATAAGATTTAGGTTCATATGTTAACTTTGCCTATAGTATAACATTCGATCATTAATCTGTTTTGAAATTATACATAGACCAGTTACATATCTAGGTACTTACCTATATTAACGTCAATCGTTTTCAGTCTGTCGGGTATTTTTTTAATTGATGATAGTTTTTGATTCAAATTTGTAAAGAATCCTATTTTTCTACAGATTTAATTTAGTAAATTAAATATTTAAATGTACACCCTTGTGCAGACCTTTGAGCTTTCATTATGTACAAATAAGTAACTAAATATATCTTGAAAAGATAATTTACAGTAGGTACTGAATTTACATGAATACACAATATCTAACATATCTTGTAACTATATAAGAATATATATATAAGAACCGGAGTAAGTACCTAGCTGAATACACTTACTGAGTAATTAAATTGTTGGTCTATTTATTAAAGTGTTGATAACTGTTGGGGACATGACACATTGGTATTTGGCAAAGAAATCCTACGTACATAGTTAAGTAGCATTTCCTCACTGATCCATCTCATAATGTTGGTAAGCAATATAAATACATTGTGAATAATGCATTATAAAGTATGTTTTTTTAAATTAAAATTTCAAATTACTAAATTGTCTAGGCAATGTATTTCATACTGTACTGTATGAAAGTGTAATGATATAAAAATGATTATGCTATCTGAATAATAAAACTTCTATCTATGTTATACACTTAGAAAGTTTAACCGAATCATCGAGATACTTTATTTATTACTATTAAACATAATCACATTGTCTGTTCAGTAACCTAACCAGATATCAGACATCATAAAATGGCTATTTTGTATTGTTGATTATTCCACTCCCACATAACTTACCTATTATATTAAAAAGATATGATATGATGAGACATGTCAATCTGATTAAGGTCTTGCATCTCATTTGTTTTTACAGATGCTCACAAAATTCAAAATTCTCCCAAAATAAAAATAAATTAATTTATTTGTGTAAATTATCTAAGTACATATAAACAGCCCCTTATGTTTGTTGGTTATTGTAAATGTTAAACAAACTATATATGAATGGTGGTTTTGTTGTTATTATATTTAATTAACATGATACATATTCTGGCACTTATATACTAACTAACATTTTAATTAGAATAGACAGGTATTATATTGTCCAAAATAAGTACAAAATACTTGCAATATGTTTAAAAAAAAAAAATGTGTTAACTATTTGACAAACAACTATAAATATTAATATGTATTTGCTTGCTCACTTCATACAAACTGATGGATAATTCAAATATCGGAGTTGTTATATTAATAAAATATGTTGTCAATAAAATCTACACTATGTGCATAAAGTTAA
Source organism: Lomographa bimaculata (assembly GCA_948107665.1). NCBI lineage: Eukaryota > Metazoa > Arthropoda > Insecta > Lepidoptera > Geometridae > Lomographa > Lomographa bimaculata. The sequence continues at coordinate 8,398,699 of OX403597.1, forward strand.
ACCCCATAAAGAATTAATTTAGACAAGTGAGCAAGTCCTAATTGTTATTACCATGTCATGTTCTTCGATTTAATTGCCATCTCCTGGTTAAACAACCTTTATGTCTTTTTGGTGAACTTGGATATAAACCAATAGTTTAGTAAAAGAATAACATTTTACACATGCCATTTATGTCTACACATGTTGTCGTCATCATCATCATCAGCTCGTGTCTTTCTGCTGATGAAATTCGGGGTGTCTTCTCGCTGACAAAATTCATACCTGTACATATTTTGTAATAACTATATTTAATAGTACACACCTAATAATTGGACCTCAAGCCAGGGATTGGTATAAATTTGTGATTTACCTAGTTTTTGCTCGCAGTGATATTAGCATGGACATTATTATTATTTTGGTTTTGCATTATAATTAAATGAATAGAAATATTTAAAGTAAACAAAATACATTTAGCATAGTATATATATTATATATAATTATATGTAATATAAATTTAATTAGCTAATTTTAACCCGGTGTATTTTGAGATATATCACTGAGTATCTATAATGATGTATTATAATATTATTAAACAATAAAATGGCAAGTGCCATACAGGTACATCTGCTTGAACAATTTATACTCACAATTACCATTTATTTAATATTGTCAATTCAAAAAAAAAAAAAAAAAACAGCTTTACCTCGGGAAGTATGACTATTTAGAATTTTATTTTATCTATTATTATGATTTATTTCAATGGAATAAACAACAATATGAACATGTATTATTGTGAGGTCGGTTGAAAGTTATTCAGTAAACAAGTAACAGATGTAAATTTTTAATATTGCTAAAAACAATACAAAATAGGCTCTAGAATTCATTTTATCAGTGATTTAATACATACACCAATATTTTTTACAATTTTGAAATTATTGGCTTACCAAATATTATAATAATACTATTTTATTATAACATAATTTTTACTTACCTACTCTATGAGGAGTAGAGAAGAGTTGGTATAGTGTCTATAGATAGTGAATGACATTAATGTTCTGTTTTCTGTTCTCTTTCCTATCATAATCCTTCCTCATTACTCATCAAATAATTTACCTATTTAAAATAAATCAGCAATACCTTTCGGTCCGACATGAATGACACAAGTCGAGGGTATACCCCTCCGATTCATGAAAAAGGAAACTTTGAGATACGTAAACGTTCCAAATCACGTAAAAGGCAGCTAAAAAGTTTGAACAGTGATGCATCAATGTCATCTATGGATAACAACAATAGGCGTAGTAGGAGTAGAGAACGAAAATGTCCTAAAAAGTCATCTCGGTCTAAAATTTCGTCACAAAAACGAACAAAATCACTAAAGCATAACAGAAAACCTTCCAAAAAGCGGTTAAAGCAAAGTTATGCTCGAAGCGCAACTACTTCGTCAACTGTGTCTAGTTCGTCCAGTTCTGGTGACACCAGACGTCGCAAAAGACAAAGCCATTCTAGATCCAAAAAACATCATCCAAATTCATGTTCACCTAACGAGACTCCATCTACATCTACAGAAGGAGCAATATTAAACAAAATTTTTGGTATGCTAGGCGACCGCTATGCTGGTAATGCATTTATTGGAGCACAGAATGTTATCCCAACTTTTGACCCAAAATCTTAAACTCAATCTGCTGTAGATTGGTTAAGAAAAGTTAATGAAACTGCTTCCATTTACAACTGGCATGAGAAACAAATAATATACCATGCGCTACCAAAACTGTCAGGTTTAGCCAAAAGGTGGTATGAAGGGCTTGACTCTGTTAAGCTAACATGGAGTGAATGGGAAAAGCTAATTTCGAAAACATTCCCAGACGACCGTAACTATGGAGACAAACTAGCTGAGATGCTAGAAAGAAGAAGCAGACGTGACGAAACTCTAGAGGAATATTACTATGATAAAATTACATTAGTCAATGCATGTGCAATTATAGAAAAAAATGCAGTTGATTGTATAATACATGGTATATATGACAACAATATCAGACTTAATGCTCAAGCTTCGGCTTTTCAAGAACCTGTTGAACTACTTAAATTCTTGAGGAATGTTTCATCTAACCGGGCTACGGATATGACACGGAATAGAAAACCACAATTACAGGATAGATCACGATCGGCACCAGGAAATAATAACAAACAAAATTATGAAGATAAAGAAAATAAACCTGGTAAAACCACCAGATGTTACAATTGCCACGAACCAGGTCACATGGCTATGAAATGTCCAAAACCATTGAAGAAATGTAGCTTATGTTCAAAGATTGGCCATAATCAGGAACAATGTTTTAAAGCCATAAAACGACCATACAACTACACCAATAAGATAGACAATAGCAATACCGACGTATCAACGGGTTCTCAAAAGGTACTCAGAATTTCTGATCATGGTAAGAGTCAAGATGACAAATATAATAAAAATATAACAGTAGATGGATACCCGTGCATCGCTTATGTAGATTTCGTTAGTGAGTGTTCTCTCATTAAAGAGAGTGTAGCAAAACGAATAGGGCTAAATCTGAGTCAAGAACAACTTCCTGCTTTGAAAGGTTTTGGTACAGGAAATAGCACTCAACCTGTAGGGGATTGTGAAGCAAACATAGAATTAGACGGTGTTTCGGCTGATATTAAGATGTTTGTTGTGAATGACGATCTGCTCAAGACAGACTTACTGATCGGTCAAACGTTAACGGAATTACCAGCTGTCCGGGTATACAAAACTGATACGGATTTATACTTGTATACCGATGAGAGTACCTTGGATAAAGTGGAACTTTATAATAGTGAAGACGTTCATATTACGGAACTATCAACAATACCGGTACACACAGGGTCGAAAATAACGGGCAAAATATATGTACCTGCTTGTGTTTGCATGAAAGAAAACTCGCGATATATTTTATTGCAAGGAATTTATTTCATTAAGAAGGGTATTGGTCACATAATGATTATTAACATATCAGGTAATGATATAAAATTAGAAAAAGGAAAATTGTTAAGCAGAGGTTTTAAACTACCTGAAATAAGCGATTTTGTGAGCAAAACTATTAATGTAAAAGAAATAAAAAGAATTACCGAAAGCAAGAGTGCTATTCACAACAACAATAAAGAAGAAAACAACATAACATTTGAAATGCTAGATATCGGGGAGGATATAAAACAAGAAGATAAGACACGTTTAGTCGATTTGTTAAACAAATATCGAGAATGCTTTGCGTTATCGCCTCAGGAACTTGGGTTGACTAATGTCATTGAGATGCACATAAAACTTATGGATGACAATCCAATATCATATAAACCTTATAGATTACCGTTTTCGGAAAGGAGAGTAGTACAGAACATGGTAGATGAACTATTACAGAACAATGTCGTCAGAGAATCGCAATCTCAATATGCAAGTCCAATCGTATTAGTAAAAAAGAAGAACAATGATTATCGCCTTTGTGTAGACTACAGAGCACTTAACAAAAAGACCATTAAAGACAAGTATCCTATGCCTGTCATTGATGACCAACTTGATAGGCTTAGTGGAAACACTTACTTTACCAGCCTGGACTTGGCTTCAGGATACCACCAAATTCCTGTTGCGGAAGAATCCAGACATTTGACAGCATTTATTACACCTGACGGACATTACGAGTACACTCGGATGCCGTTTGGGCTGGTCAATGCTCCAGCTATATTCCAACAGATGATCAACAAAGCCCTTGGTCCCAAAAGGTTTGAATTGGCAATACCTTATCTGGATGACATATTAACTGCTGCGCCATCTATTGAAAAGTCACTCGAAAAATTAGAATCACTATTGATCTTGTTGCGGGAAGCGCATCTAACGCTGAATATAACTAAATGTCACTTCTTAAAGTCGTCTATTGAATACTTGGGATATGAAATCACCAGAGATGGTCTTAAACCAGGATGGAACAAAACTCGGGCGGTAGCTAATTTTCCTACTCCAACCAATGTACACCAGGTTCGTCAATTCGTTGGACTAGCGAGTTTCTTTCGGAGGTTTATTTATGATTTTGCTTGTATAGCACGACCCCTTACTACCCTGACCAAAAATGATGTACCCTGGACTTGGCAAACAGAACAGGAAAAAGCATTTCAAGATATCAAGTCGAAGCTTACGTCACGACCAGTACTAGCATTATATAGCCCAGAATATACAACTGAAGTACACTGCGATGCTAGCAAACATGGAATGGGAGGTATATTGCTTCAAAAACCAGATGAGAAAGCACCACTTAGACCAGTCGCATACTACAGCAGACAAACGACAAAAGAAGAGGAATATTGGCATTCTTATGAACTAGAAACTATGGCAGTAGTTGCTAGTCTTAAAAAGTTTCGCATATATTTGATCGGCTTGCACTTTAAAGTGCTGACTGACTGCAACGCGCTAAGATCCACTTTAAGTAAACGAGACTTGATTCCAAGAATAGCAAGATGGTGGCTACAGTTACAAGAATTTGACTTTACTGTCGAATATCGACCGGGACAGGCTATGAGACACGCAGATGCGTTGAGCCATAACCCGGTATCTACTGAAGAAAATCCAGATTTGATTGAGATCATGAATATTCGAACGGAAGATTGGTTACACACTGTCCAAATGACTGATACCAGATTAAAACAAATTAAAGAAATTCTAGAGACAAAAGAAGCCGACGTAAAAGAAATCATGAATAACTACTGCATAAAAAACGACAAAGTTTACCGAAAGGTGGGTAAACATTTAAGATGGGTAGTACCTAATGGCGCCAGATGGCGCATCTGCCAGCTATGTCACGATGAATCTGGACATTTCGGATTCGATAAAACATTTGAAAAAATGAGTAAAGAATATTGGTTCCCAAAAATGAAACGATTTGTCAGAAAATATGTGGCATCTTGTCTGAATTGTGCTTACAATAAAAAACATACTGGCAAGAAATCTGGATACTTACACCCGATCCCGAAACCTAATGTAGTATTTCATACAATGCATTTAGACCATCTTGGTCCCTTTGTCAGAAGCAAGCGAGGGAATATCTACATCCTCGGTGTCATCGACAGCTTCAGCAAATTTATTTTTATAAAAGGAGTACGAAATACCAAGTCAAAGACAACCATTAAGATTTTAGAAGATATCTTCTCGACGATTGGGTGTCCAAAAGTGCTGATATCTGATCAAGGTACCAGTTTTACGTCAGCCGAGTTCAAAAATTACATAAAATCAATAGGCGTCAAACATGTATTAAATGCGGTAGCAACTCCACGTGCAAATGGGCAAATTGAGAGGTATAATAGAACCATACTAAGTTCACTATCTTCAATGAATCATAGTCTAAATGAGGCTGATTGGGACCTGAACCTCACAAAATTACAGCTCAGTCTAAATAATACAATAAATAGGAGCATAGGTAAAGCTCCGGCAGAAGTAGTATTTGGACATCGGACAACCAGTTGCGCAGAAGGTCTCTTGAGAGGAGATCTTCAGGAAAACACTGAGATTAGTGAAAAAACTAGGGACAGGATTCGGCAAGAAGTCGAAAATACTATAAATCAGCAACAAAAATCAATGAAAGAACGATTCGATAAAAACAGAGCTCCAACCAAATTCTACAAAGAAGGAGATTTGATTATGATACCAAACCTATGTCAAGAAAAAGGCAAAAGCCATAAGCTTAACCCAAAATTTAAAGGCCCCTATAAAATAACAGCCGTGCTTGCAAACGATAGATACGAAGTATCTAGTATCGAAGGACATTCAATTAGAAAATACAAAAATATCTTTCCTGCCGATCATTTAAAGCCGTGGATCACGTTTCACTCATCTCCGACCGAAAGCGAATGCGATTCCGTTGTATCTGATGAAAATTAAACATATTAAATTACCATGTTATGAAAATAATATCTATTGTATTGATTGAGATATATATAATTGAAAATTTGTAAAGATGAAATGCAATTATCCATATTATCCATTAAAACTTAGTAATCCTACTTAACCCTATCCTATTCCTGGTATCCTAAATTACTAGATGGCGTATCAAGGCTTGTAATGAAACGAAGTCGGCTTACGTTTAAGGAGGTCGAAGCTAGAGTAGCAAGCGACACACGTAAGCATGTAATAGATTAAAGAAAGGCAGAGCTTGCGTTTAAGGAGGTCGAAGCTTATAAAGCAAGCGACACACGAAAGCATCTAGCCTAGAAACAAAGAAAGGTAGAGCTTGCGTTTAAGGAGGTCGAAGCTTTTAAAGCAAGCGGCACACGTAAGCGTCTAACCTGAATGAATTAATAAAGGAAGAGCTTATACGAAGGAGGTCGAAGCTCGTAGAGCAAGCGGCATACTTAAGTGTCTATCCTAAAGACACCATGGAGGATTAAAGACAGTATTTAGAAGACGGTGTATGCGACATCCACTTGAGTATGATGGCCGAAGCTCGGAATGTGGACATTCCTAACCCAGGATAGCCGACTGTTAGCATCCGTTGAAGTTGCTAGGTATTGTTGAAGACTTGAAACCGATATAGTTGATTGATATCATAAAAAGATAATATAAAATACGAATTTTAAGAATGATATATCTCCGATTACTGGACTTCATTAAAAAAAAGGAAGTAAATTGGTACACCGGAAAACAGAAGAGGCGGAATAAGCGGCGGCCATGTTGATACCGCGATCGCCAAGGAACGACGGAAAAAGTAAAAAAGGAAAGAAAAGGTACTTACGCGCGTGAGCAGGATATTTGGGATGCGTACAATTGACAAGTGATTGAAAAGGTGCTACCTACGGTATTTGCAAGAGTATCAGCATAAGGGTAAGCGTTTAACACCTGAAACTAAATTAAAACGTTATACATCTATATAGCAAAGACTGAATTTACCAACAGGGCACTGAGCTTATGTGATTCAAATGCTTAAGCCCCACTACCAGTGGGTAACGCTCTCAGCATTGCTTCTCTGAATTACTCAGAGATATGAATCTATGCATGAAAACCTAGTGGTAGGAACTTTTACCAATAATTTGGTAGAAAACAAAACTCTAGTTAAGCACATTGTTACGGAATTCTTCACTATGCGTGGGTTTTTCGACACACCTTTTGTTTTTCATACTAACATGTACTAATGAACTGAGAGGTAAGACATGTAACGTGCGTAATACGTATCAATGATTTGATTCGCGACGACATAATTTATTTCTAATATTGGCCTCGTAATATTATTCAGACAATAATATTTCAATGAGAATAAGCTATTTATAATAAAATAAGTCCTGATGTAGGACAAATGAGACATACATTCTTAAATAATTGAAACGCAAACAAAGCTTTAAAAAAAAACGAATTTCGGTTTTATAATGACCGATTTCGATAAAATGTATATGGGACCTCTGAAGTATACTCTATCAAACAAAAAATAACATCAAAATAGATTCATAATTGGCGGAGATATCGCGTAACATACATAAAAAAAAACCAACATACAGTCGAATTGAGAACCTCCTTTTTTGAAGTCGGTTGAAAACTTGCTTTTATAATGACGTTCATTCTCGTAAATGATATATCGAATGGTCCTCGAGTCTACTTACTGCGATCATGGTGCATGCAACTGCATAACTACCGTGAGTTCAAAAACGAAAACGTAGAGAAGTTTTGAAAAAATGTGCATAGAAAAATCAAATAATCACGCTTCCATACGTCGTGGTAGTTGCACTTCATTGATCGATTGAGAGAATTGATGAGATTAAATTGTGTATCACGCCTACGTACAAAGAAAGGCGTGAAACACAGTTTAATCTTATTACATGTATATACATGTGTCCCCGCACGGGAAAGATATTTTCACCATATTTATTGATAAATTACTATCTTAAAATGACCTGCCTTTTCCCCTCTTGAAATGGCAGTCATATTTGAGACGGACGCATTTAAAATGTTTTAAGTTGACCTATAATAACTAGATAAGTTTAAGGACCAAGTAAAACTCTTTTTAAAAACTAAACTACATATAATTAATTGAAGTTAAATTAATTAGTACAATATGTGCGATACATAGGAGAGTTGATTCAGAACTGATTCACAGAGTGGCTTAAAACTATAATGAGAACAAAGCTTAATCATGTTTACACATTCCAATGGGTTCTAAGAACACCGGACCACCGGATGGGGGCCAGACGCAAGTACAGCAATTATATCGCTGACGCATCGAATGTTTATTAGATATTCCGTTTATTAGATATCCCGGAAACAGTCCGAATACCATAGTATTCGGACTGTTTCCGGAATATCTAATAAACGGAATATCTAATAAACTATCATAACTAACTATAATATCTCAAATCCCATCAAAACATAACATGTACAAAAGTGTAGGAGTATCTACCTAATAACTTTGAAAACCTAGTAAATTAATATATTCAGTATATCTGTTCTGAATAATTAATCAGCTAGGTTTTACATTAGATCAAACAACTTTTTGGAATAAAAGAACATATTGCGAAACTTCAAATTTTGTACACGTCATGTTTTGATGATATTTGGTAAATATAATTTGACTAGCTAAGTGACATTTTACTTACTTGATTAGCGAAGTAAACACATTATAATAAAGTAAACACAACATTTTAAAATGACTGTATCAATATTGAACATCTTTATTTATTTAATAAATCATCAGATGTAAAAAAAAAACTGGTTGGCCACATCTAAGTTATTATCTTCACTGGTTATATCATAATAAGGTATACTTTTCATTGTCAACAGATGCACTCCAAGTCCTGCTGCTGTTAAGTTCAGTGACCTCTATAGCGCCTGGAGTGCAGTTAAAGCGTCCAAATGACACACAGTCCATAAAGGGTTGTTCTTTATCCGACTATACTGCTAGTGCTGTTTGCGTGGAATCCCATCGACGCCTCGTTTGCCGCGGGGGCTTCCAAAGGCACTATGTTATTGGAGTCAGGTGGGTGTGATACCATATATGTATTAATATTACCACAGAAAGATGAATAAAAAGTTATTAATCAGTTTTATCCCCTCCATCTTAACGTAGCTTGGAAGAGATCGCTGCTTAGCGATTAGGACGCCGTTTGTGCTGCTATATTGTTATTTTATCTGTTGTTAATAATTGTTTTTGTTGGTGTTTGATAAAGAGTGTTTGTATTGTATTATGACATCCACAGACCCGTAAGAAGTTAATAATAAGAAAAGGATAATTTCGTCGGTTCAGGCAGGGCTGGAAGAGCTCAGCGGTTAGAGCAATTGGGCATGACACCTTATGGCCGCGGGTTCAATCCCCGCCTCGTATTTTTCCTTTCTTAATTTAGTACTTTTAAGTCATAAAATGTTTCACCCTAATTTCAGACTCGTAGTATTTATTCACCCCATTGGTTTTTTTATATTTTAGACCAAAGCGGCTTCGAAGGTCTAAGGACACCACCGTATAATTATGCAGAACGAAATATTTTACATGCAGATTTTAGTCAAACAAAGAGTGAGAAGACATAAGTAGCCGGCGCGAGTGTTATGGCATTTAAAATATTTGCAAGGTTTTCATTATTATTTTTATGCCATTTGCTACAAACGGGCCAATTGCCTATATTTCCTAAAACTAACTAAAGCAAAGACCTAAGTTTAAGACAAGGCATCGAGCTTATAGAGAATTCAAGTGCTCAAAATTGTTTTTTAAAATCAACAGGCTAGATTATTTTATGCTAGATTTATTTATGCTAAGTATGATTTATTCTTTCGAATAACCGGTTACGGGATAATATTTTGTGATATTGTAGGTAAGTAACTCGTTTAAGTATTTTATTTTAAGCCAATTCTGAACTCAGAGATGATTTAAGGTGTGTTTGTTTTGGTAAAGTAAGTGCTCACACGTGACTTAATATAGTTATTGTCCTTGGATAAATAAAATTTTGCTAAATATTTCGCATCGTATATAAAACACCTATTTAGTATATAGTTTTCTATTTAATTTAACTACTCTGTAATTTAAATGAGAGCTGTGTCCCGCGGCCTTGCCTGTGTTAATTAAGTTAAATGTTGCCCATGTGTTAATCCCGAGTAAAGAATAAGAGGTGCCTATGTGTGATTCCCGAGTATAAGAATTAAAGTTTTAGTTTGTTTGTTTTTTTATGTACATCGGAAAATTCAGCTAAATCAGTATAGCCGTTACGTACTTACACACTAACACATTTACACAAATTTTCGGATTTATAATGTGAGTGTAATTATAATAGAGTTAACTACGTGTTAGAGTAGTTATTTCTAATTTACTGTGATGGCTTATTATAATATTACCAAATTTACTACTCAGATACTATTAGCATAATTTTAACTTCTTATAAAAAACTTTACATATGTACTTTCATTCCCTATTGTAACACCTTCATGCACCCATGGCTTCTTTTATTCAATTTTAACTCAAATACCAATTTTCATCGCTATAAGTTAATAACAAAGAACTTTAATACAAACTTTTTCACCTCATTTAAGGGGGTCGAATTTTCAAAAATCCATTCTTAGTACTCCAATACCTACTAAGACGAATATCTCTACCACCAGAGGTTTAGCCAGTGCGTTGTCTCTAAGTCAGTCAGTTAGTCAGTCAGTCAGTCTCTCAGTGAATCAGTATGTCAAGACAAAGATCTTGTAGTAATATAGTATATAGATTATGGTTGCATTCATATAATTTACCATTATTATAAATATGATGCTCTCATTTCATTTCAAATATTTATTTTCGTTTGAGTACCAATTACTGTGTGTTCTTTAAGTGTAAATTAATACATTAACCAGGTATAGTATGTGATCTCTGGTTTACTGTTATTGTATATTTTTTGCATGCCGCAATGGCGAATATTGAGGACTGTTGTCATCAATCCCACTAGCTAATTGTACCTACCCATATTTAAGTAAATTAAGATTTTGTATTTGTATAAAAAAGTCTTTTCATTATTTACCGCGGTCAGGCTTTCCCGTATACCTACAGATATAGATTATAATAGATTATCTAGGATATCTGTTTAGTTCTTAAAATCCATAATCTTGTATTCAAAGACCACTATCGATTACGAACTCTAAACTAACTCTTGTCAAAAACACTATTTTTAATCGACCTCATGAAAGGAGGAGGCTCCTTAACCGTCACGATAGGTACATTTATTTTTTATGTAAGATACTCGAATACACGAGGACGGTTGGACCACTTTGGAAAACTTTTTTTTGTTTGAAAGGGTCATGTTGGTCCATGTAAAAGTTGTCGAGATCTGATCAAGGGTTCTGGAGATGAAGTAGTGAAGTCAGATTTTTGAAGCTTTGATTGAGTTTGAATTATTGTACATAGACATCGGATATTTCCGGTTCTGCGGAAGAAATTAATTTTAAAGTTTGATTATAAACTCAAAACTGCCATCTGACCCGCTTCATCTTATACACGTCAAATATAGTAGGTAAACAACCTTTAACTTCTCAGAGTGATGGGACCTCGTAACACCTCCCGCACTTAACTAAGGCACTTGTCTCACCATCATGAGCGAGAAACGACTAGAGCTACAAACTACATAGATACGAGTTGGAGAGCAGCGAGAAGCGAGTGTGTCTGGCTAGGAGGGCTGGGCATAGTTGCCTACTATGCCCAGCCCCTAGCCATAAACCAAAACGCTTCGTCTTTATTCTATCAAAGGAAACGCTTTCCAAATGTAACAGAACTTAAAACTCGTAAGTAAACATAAGGTTTAAAATATCTTAAAGATTTAGCGCTCACCGAGATTGCAAAAGTTACAGACAAGCAATTTGAAACCTTTGTACACAAGTTTTAAAGTCTGTTAGACTTGGAAAGCGTTTTTTTTATAGAATAGATACGAAGTGTTTTGGTCTTTGGCTAGGGGGCAGGTTATTAAGCGATTGAGCGAGTGCGGCGGGCTATTATACTCACCAGTACTCAGATCCGAGCTGGTAGAGCAATTACCGCTGGTTCGTCTCTCGGCATGACTTTTGATCGCCAAGCAAGCATCGCTGAGCAGGTTTTATCTTTGATTGTTGTTGTCGCTGCGACAAAATAGTGGGTGATCAAATGTAAATATATTATGTGTCTCTTTTATTGACATGGAATCTATATCTTTTGTTCATTTCTTGAGCGAAAACATAGTTGATAGCTATATCGCTCACTCGCCGGCGGTGAGACAAGTGCCAAAGCGAGGTATTGCGTCAACATAACAACAAAAACATTTTATAGAGATTGATGATAGTAAGTTACATGTGTGCTCTTTTACATATAAATATAAATATAAATTACAATACTAGTATTGTAATTTATATTTATAAATTCAGATCTTAGTTATTTATTTTTACCGACTTCCCAAAAAAGGATGAGGTACTCAAGTCGACTGTATTTTTTTGTTATTTTTATGTGTGTGTCTCTCCACGTGAGCCGATTTCGAATTTTTTTTTTGTTTGAATGATGTTGCTTTCTAATTGGTCCCATTTAAATTTGATCAAGATCTGATCAGTAATAATGTCTTTTTTGTGACGTTTTACCCGACTTCAAAAGTTACCTCATAACTTCTTTTGTTGTGAGCCGATTTTGATGTTTTTTTTTTATTTGAAAGCTGGTGCTTTTTGTGTAGTCCCATTGAAATTTGATCAAGGTCTGATCTCTAGGTTTTTGAGTTATATTCAATAATGCGTGTTTATAAATTAAATCTGATCAAGGTTCCGATGATAAAGCGGTGAAGTCGGTTATTTTAAGCTTTGCTTGCGTTTAATTATTAATTTTCAACCATCGTCTCTGCCATTATGAAAAAAAATTAAAAACTAAATCGACGAAAAAATCTATATAATTCTCCAAACAGCTCTTTTCAAACAAGAATCAATTGAGAAATGCGACTTGTAGATGAGAACAACCGGAAATCCAGACATACGAAACCAATTTTGCCTAAGCTGAAACGGAGACGCTTCGTTCGCGCTTTGCACTCACTCGGTCAATAAAAAACAAAAAGAACAAAAAATAACGCAGCAATGTGCAGCAGTTAACGGTTTCGAGAAAGATAGTATTTTTTTACCATAGTCACGTCTGATATCCTACTTTATTAATATTATAAATCCGAAAGTTTGTGTTTAAGTGTGTAAGTATGTTTGTTCCCCCTTCAAGCTTTAACGCCTGAACGGATTTGGATGAAATTTGGAGTGTACATAGCTTAAACCTAGGATTAACACATAGGCTACTTTTTAACTGGACAATAGCGAGTGAAGCCGCGGGGCACGGCTAGTTTATTTATATATGTAAAGGTAGCGTGTTCCAATAATGTAAATGACTGAAATTAAGGATAATGAAACTTTCTTGTAAGTATATCCAAGACTTAGGTATTTAATTAGCAATGATCCTCGTCCAAAGTACTTTAATTGAGTTCCCAAAGAATCCGTTTTGTAGACATTTTGTCGCCTGCCAAGTGAAATCTTTGATGAAAAAGGTAACTAAGTATTCTCAATGAGACTAATCTTAACAAGATGTATTAGAAAATATATTTCTAAGTAGAAAAAGTACAAAGCCATTTAAAAGATATTAGTAATACTTTAAATAGTTTTTTTAATTAAGCTTTTAACAGTCTATACTAATATTATAATGAGGTAAAGTTTGTTTGTTTGTAAAAGGTAATCTCTGAAACTACAGATCCGATTCTGAAAATTCTTTCGCTAATAGATAGCTTAACTGTCCCCGAGTATCATAAACTATGTTGTGTTGGGATAAAAGATAGTTTTCAGTTCGAAATAACAATATTCGTAAGACAAGTCGGAAAAAGTCCAGGACAGCATATATCTAGGATGTATACTTATACAAACAACAAATGGTCTAGGAGAAATCGTGAGATTAGATTTACGGCAGGACTAATCCTGCACATTATGCGTAGATCGCAAAGCACCCACGGTTTTAATTTCTGGTGGGAAGCCAAGTTTTCTCCCTACGGCAAATTGTGTTTCTTATTCTAGGTTTGATTTTTATTTTTGTCAGAGTTGAGTTGTTGAGTCAGAGTCTGTAGTGACTAGTAAAGTAGTACCAAACCTATAATTAAAAATCAATTGCTCTATGTATGAAAGATCATCAATTAAAAACGATTTTGCCAATTTGGCTGTTTTTAGGGTTCCGTACCCAAAGGGTAAAAACGGGACCCTATTACTGAGACTTCGCTGTCCGTCCGTCCGTCTGTCACCAGGCTGTATCTCAAGAACGGTGATAGCTAGACAGTTGAAATTTTTACAGATGATGTATTTCTTTTGCCGCTATAACAACAAATACTAAAAATAAAATAAAATAAATATTGAAGGGGGCTCACATATGAAAAACTTGATTTTTTATAGATAATGGTACGGAACCCTTTGTGCGCGAATCGGTCGGTTTTTTACCAAAAAAATCATTAAACTTTTAACTCTAACCTCATTCATAGTAGACTTCTATTGACTTCCATCTTTAAACTCTTGACTGTAAGGGAACTAAAAGGGTGTTCTTGTATAATACCAGCCGTGCCCCGCGGCTTCGTCCACGAAAATATTAAAAAGTGGCCTGTGTTAATCCTGGTTATCAGCATAGTTTATTTATGAACCACCAGTATAAGCCAAGTTATAATATAAGATGCTGTGTTGACACACAATAGTGTTCCTAATATTACTATAGATAGTCATATGTGCATGGAGTGTTACAAATTAGTTAAGTTTTTGTCCAAATAAAAAGATTTTTCATTTTCATTTTTTCATAATAGGAATTCTTTTCCTATTAAAAAAAACTACTATATGAACCGTTTACCATGATAGTTTCATGAAAGAGGATATAAAATGAAAAAAAAAAAAAAAATGTACTTTTATATATATTTTTTTTATTCAAGATAGGCAAACGTTTGACCGCCATCTCACCTGATGGTAAGTGACGATGCGGTCGACGATGGAGCACGTTTGCCCAGAAGATGCCTGTTCACTCGCGACTTAAAGACTCACATATTGTATTTATCAGGAAACACAGACTCAGCTAAGGAATTCCATTCTTTTGCAATTCGCATAATGAATGTGGAGGCAAAACGCTTCGTCCGCATTTGTGGAATATCTACCATATAGCGGTGTCGCTTCGAATCTATTCATAACAAATTTCATTCAAATCAGTTCAGCTGTCATGAAGTGAATACAAAAATACTTACATGGTGTGATGGCGCAGCCAAATGCCAATAAAACAGCCAATCAATTGGTTAACTAGGCTGTTGATCAGATTGAGTGTTCATGTATTTATATTGATCAATAAGAAATAATAAATAAAATAATGTTTGTTCATACATACACAGTGTGACGGCGCAACCAATAAAAGAGCCAATCAGTTGGGTATAGGCCAGAGGTCGGCAACCTTTTGAGTCAGAAGAGCCAAAAATTACAATTTACAAAATTTCAAAGTTTTATAGAGCCACAATTATTTTTCTTGGCAACAATAATGCTTAATTTCAGCAATAATACCTACTTTACTAAGAGTATCGTATAGAAAACGCTATGCACGCTTTATACCTACCTAATCATCCCATAATTTACTTGTTTCAACTGTGTAAAAGTATTTCTTTGCTCTCTTTGGAGGCTTGTTAATGGCTCGATAGAAATGGTGCCTAATCCTCATTAATTGATTCAGAACGTTTTTCAAACGACGCTAATTTAAGTTTGTTCTTTAATTGACTTTTTTTTAATAAATAATATTTGCGTATGGAACTAAAGAGCCGCAGCTTCACATTCAAAGAGCCGCATGTGGATCACGAGCCGCAGGTTGCCGACGCCTGGTATAGGCTGTTGATCAGATTTAATAAAATATATTAGTATTGATCAATAAGAAATCTTAAGGTTGTTTACCTAATATTTACATTTGTAGTCTTTGGTTAGGTTTTTTAAATATAAATTTTTTAATCTTAGGGTTTGTTTAAAGTATTTAGACAAGACTATTTTCAACCATGACAATTGTATATTATTAGCATAGTTTATAGCGAATTATTAGCATGTGTGACGTAGAACAGTCACTGGTACACCAGTGACTCTTCTCTTTTATCTGAAACTAGGTGTCCCGGCGACCTTCGTTCCGCCTAACAGTCAATGAATGTGCATATTTAGGAAGCCATACCCGGCATGCGTTACAATGTCACGTGACTATATTATTACAACCTTCATGTTTATGTTTGCCTAGTACTTTACCAAATCCGAGTGACGTATGAGAAAATGGAAAGCATTTCGAAATGTAAAAAAAAAATTTAAAGAAATGTACGTTCTTAAAAAGTATATTATGTCCTTCTCCTGGCTCTAAACTACCTCCCTGCCAATTTTCAGCTAAATCGGTTCAGCCGTTCTTGAGTTATAAGTGGAGTAACTAACACGACTTTCTTTTATATATATAGATAATGAGCTTTGTTATTCCTTGCCTAATAACTTTATTCGTGTATTTTTTTGGACACGGTTATACGTGCATTACGCGCGTTCTTTTCATCAATAGAATAAACTAAGTTGTTGTGTATATTCTCACATTCTTGGCACGTAGGTACGTAGTTACATCTGCAGACGTAGCAGTAATGTGCAATAAATTATTCGTTTATAGTTGCGACGCTGCACGTATTAGTTATGCGCGGATGGCATGCAGGAACGCAGCCCGGTCGCCTCCTAAGAACCCTGTAGAACAGTCCGAGCGAACCGAATGAATGCAGTAGGTCGCAGCTTTTAGAGTACAGTTTCCAAACAAAATATGAATGGACAAACAATGTCTGAAGTGTTAAAAAACAATGTGCGCAAATATACACACAAAATATGTCGTTTTTAATTCATTAAACAATTCAAATGTAACTGGAAAAATAAAATATATATAAAAATATGGAGTCTGGTGGTCACAATATTTAATTTTGATTACTGCCATATCTTTAGTGACACTTGTAATCGATTTACGTAAGAATCATCAAAATCGGCCCACGCGCTTGGTCTCTAGTAAGCCACAAAAGAACAAACATATATAGTCTGATTAATGACACATCTCCTTATTTGCATCGCGTAGGTCAGGTAAATATATATAGATTACATATAGTACTACATTTTTTACATACAAAAGTATATAATAATAATTATATATTTTTTGAGCTACACGAGTAATCCGCAATAAATTATTATTGTAGGTACCGCGACGAGATGAGAACGTGGCAATAGAGAACAGCAGAAGATTTAGTTTAATCTAACATCATTTATATAATTATTAGTTTCGTGTTCTCAATTGTTTGAATTGAACGTTGAATTTCTCCATTTATATTTGAGTCTATAAACTACCGAGAGTTATGTCCATTATTTGTTTATTATTAGTTTCAGGCATGTTATATTTTTGTCACAAACAAACAAAAACAAACGCATTCACACTCACAGCCCCACACTAAGTTCAAAGACTTGTATAGTGGGTGCCGGAAACATTCACATCACACACACTTTACACCCAGAAACAGAAGCACAAATATCCCTTGGGAAGGAATTTGTGCTCCTGCCGGGACCCACGGCGCAGAGGGCGGGCACCTGTCCACTGCGTCAACTGGGTCGTCAAAAACTTAAATACTAATTTATTCACAAACATTTGTTTAAAGGACGCACCTAGGACGGTGGCGTGCGGGAAAGCGGGCAGGGTCGTCTCTCTTACAACGGGTATTTGATTACAGACCGAATAGAGACGTGCAGGGAAGCAGGTGCAGCGCTTCCCTGCAGCGCTGACCTACCATGAAGCTGGTCTGATAATGGAGACGGAAGATGGCTATAGGAACATCTGAATTAAACAAGATAAACCCATCGAGTTTGGGCTCGTTTCATTAGTTCTCTGGTTGTATAACTTTTTCTTTACAACTGTATATTGTGTACTACTGTAACTGTATACTGTATATTTTAAATTGTAATTAATATGTATGAACAAATTTTTAATGTAAGTATAACATGTTTCAGATTCTATTTTTAGCCTATCTCTAACTAGTAAATTGTCTTGTGAAACAAAAAAGCACCTAAGTAAATATATGCAGCCTGATGTTGTCGGATTCTACCCGCAACATTTTATGGAACAACTTGGAATTTTAGATTTTTATTATTGTTGTACTTGTTGTGAAATTTTCTAAAACATGTTATCAGTCCAAACTTGTTTCTTTGTTGACTTTATTTTCGTGTTTGTGTTTAGACTGCAAACATAAATGCGAACACAAATTAATTTATATTGCATGAGTAAACAACCATAAACAGTGTTTTTGTGAGTGAAGCAAAAGATACTCGACGGTTACTGACTGTACCTACATCTTCTTCATATATATAATTCTTCTGTATGTGTGTATGTCACTGAATGCCTCCTAAACGGCTGGACCGATTTCAATTTTTTTTGTATGCGTTTGGGTGGCGCCCTGGA
Organism: Lomographa bimaculata; assembly: GCA_948107665.1. Taxonomy (NCBI): domain Eukaryota; kingdom Metazoa; phylum Arthropoda; class Insecta; order Lepidoptera; family Geometridae; genus Lomographa; species Lomographa bimaculata. The sequence continues at coordinate 8,417,130 of OX403597.1, forward strand.
TGGTTTAGATTCACAAATCGGCCCGGCAGCGCTGAGGGGTTGCACACGGGCGAAGCCGGGGCGAATCACTAGTAGAATATATTGTTATAATTACTTAATATCAAATTCCTCGCGCGACTTCTTAGTAAACATTCGGTAAGAGTTTTGGCGCGAAAGTTATAAAATGTCGTTGTCGATTTTGTATTATTTTCCAAAATCAAAATAAAAAATATTTTATTGTAAAAACAGTGTGAGAAATGATGTTACAAAATTATCACAGTTTACCGATTGCGGACAAACAAGAGTATTATTTTTATACGCTATAACATTAGAATCAAAATGCTTTGAAATAAAATGTACAATGTATTATTATACAAATGAAAATACAATGTTTCAATAAAAATATTAGATATACAGTTGTTTACGCGTAATCTTCCAATATTCAAATATAGAAAGGTTTACATCATGGCCCGAAGTCATATAAGTTTATTAATCCTACTTTTCTACTAATATTATAAATCCTAAAGTTTGTGTGTAAGTGTATAAGTATGTTTGTTCCCTCTTCACGCTTTGATGAAATTTGGAATGTACATAGATTATACCTAGGATAGACATAGGCTACTTTCTAACTTGATTATAGCAGCCGAAGCCGCGGTGCACGGCTAGTTTAATATAATATTATAGCTATGTGGTAAACAACATATACTCGTAATCTCTACTTGTAAGCAAAGTATTGATTGAATTCATAAAATACTTTATCTATAAGTTAAAATCCAAAACTTGTGATTCTTCGTTATTGTAAAATAATGTTGTATTATTAACTGTTAATAGTTCTGAAAGTAAACTGACCCTTCCGAACGACCATGAGTGTAGACAATTAATCACTCTAAGTTGAAAATCATGAATTTCATTTTCATTCCAAAACTCATATATAAAAAGTCTAGTAAAGTTTCTACAACTTTACAAGGGCGTGACTGGACTGTGACTGGACCATAACTATCTTACTGTACTTTGACAATTACTGATTTTAAGAAAAACTTAATTAACTTGAAATATTTACTTGACACTGGCTAAATACAGATAGTCTGCAGATCCATTAGGTCGACGGCAATTATATTTCTCAATATCGACAAATAAAATAACAAACAAAACAAACGTAATGTAGAAAAGCGACTATGTAAGTTTGTATATGGTAAGTATCATGAGGTATCATCGAGATACCACAGTGTCGTTAGGTACTGTGTAAAATACTCAGTTCGCAGCTCGTTCTAACAAAATAAGATAAGCGAGTAAACGGTTTGCGGTCTCTGAGAAAGAAGAAACAACAGTTTACTGTTTATGTAACATTTTAATGTTAAATTTGATAGAAACCAAGCCAACGGTAAAATAGCGCAGAGTCTGCTGGGTACTGCTAATACTGCTTGGGTGCGTACCATAAACAAATTAAAACAAATTTATTGGTCTTTCATTGTGCTTGGATAGACTGTTTAGTGGAATTTTCTGATTCACCGTGCTTTGAGGGGCATTTCAAGTCGTCGGCCCTGTTGTTAATCGTAAGACAACAGTCGTTAAGCTATGTCGTATTGATAGTGTCTGGACATGTTTGATTTCATATAAGATAGCAAGATAGAGTAGAAATATGTTTTTTTAAGCTATTGCATAGCTTAACTATCGCGGGCCTTGAGCGTGGAGACCGAATCTAGAAATTACGTAACGAAAATAACCTAACACCCTCCACTCCGACCGGCACAGCGGTGATACTTTTTAGTTTTGCCATCTATCGATGAATAGCAGAACTTTTAATGAATTTTTTTGAAATATCATGCTTGTCTCTTTATTTCAGCAACTCGCCTCTAGGTGGCAGGAAAAAAAATACTGCATAAATAAATTAAATAAATAATTATAATTGCATAAGTTGATAAAAAATGCTATGCAATAGCTTTACCGCGGCAGTCCCCGAGTGCCACACGTCTTTTTTTAAAAGCTTTCTGGTAATACATAATGCCACCTAACCACCTAGGTACCTACTCTTCATTGTTGTTGAGATCTTATATTATAATTACAGTATACAGGGTGGTCCAAAAGTCGTGGATCAAACGCAACTAGGGGTTAGATGGGGTCACCAGCTGCAAAAAGTTGTTCTACGGGAGGTTCTTAAGGTCAACCCCTGCAGAGTTATAATTTATTTTGTTTTTATGAGAAAATTGACTTTTTTTTTACTAATTCTTATTAAAATTAGAAAAAATCTACATCCTGTATCTTTTTTATAATTTTCACTAGATTGGTACTGATCAGTCCTTGCGTTAGACATGCTATTTATGTTTGTTTATTGTTTGTGTTGAAGATAACATTAAGTTTTACGATTTTTGTTTTTCTCAAATCATAACTTTTTATTTACTTCGGGCCCCTCTGTGAAAAAAAAATACTCTACCGAAAAGTGACCCTGTATTACAAAATTTGGCGCATTTAATAGGGATTCTGAAAAGGTATTACACATGGCTACAAGTGGCTCTAATATCTTTGTAGTACGATTATTCGTAGCAAGGCCAAAGTTAACCCAACCATAAAACTCGATTAGGCTTATTTAAAAATAAACTGGAACTAATACAATTAATGACAAAGACTCTCTGCCTCTCTTTTACACTAACCATTTAATCCTTTGTCAATAAAAGGCCGGTTCACCCGTCAGATCAGGTAGCGATATCTTTTCTAGGAAACAAAGGCCGGGCCGGCGCGGCCGGGGCGGGGGCCGGGGGAATGCGCGTGAGCATGTTTTTTTAGAATGTTTAGTGTTCTTTAGTGACTCGCTTCCTGCCTGTGAGTACGCACGTGTTCTTTTTCTCGGTTTTACGACGACTTGTGATCAGTTTCTTTCCTTTGACCTACGCTTTGTTTTTCGGACTTGTGATAGATTGCCTACCTGTGACCAGTGCTGTGTGAATCGGACGGATTGGCTAAAAAAGTGGACAGATGGCTGCTGCGAGGAGAGAATACACCCAACGGGAGTATGCAGAAATGCATTACCTGTATGGCTTTTGTGACGGTAATGCCCGGGCTGCTGCCAGGGAATATCATCAACGCTACCCTAACCGTGATCGTTTTCCGGACTACAGGGTCTTTATGCGCGTACATAATTCGTACATGGAGGGAGTCTTACCCGGTCAGCATGCTCCGAGAGCAGGCAGACCTGTGGTGCAATTTGAAAATGAAGATGAAGTGCTGAGAGAATTAAGATTGGATCCTAGTATAAGTCAACGCCAAATATCCCGTAATCTCGGGATTCCAAGATCGACGGTGCAACGTGTCATTAACAGAAACAAATATCACGCCTACCACGTGCAAAGGGTGCAAGCTTTGCTGCCCGGTGACTATGAACCTAGAGTGCGGTTTTGCAGAGAGATGCTAAGATACCACAGAGAGGATCCGCAGTTCTTCAACAAGGTTTTATGGACGGATGAGTCAACTCTTAGAAGAATGGGAGTATTCAATATCCACAATCTACATTTTTACTCCAGAGTGAACCCCCATATCATAAGAAATGATCGATTCCAGCATCTGTTTGGTATTAACATGTGGGCTGGTATAATTGGCCAGCAGTTGGTGCTGCATGAAATGCCAGCAAGGCTGAATGGTGCTCAGTATTTAAATTTTTTGCAAAATAATTTAAACCATATTCTTAACGAAGCTGAAGTTCCAGAAGAAAGAATAGCAGAAATGTGGCTGCAACATGATGGCGCCCCGCCTCACTACGCTCGAGCAGTTAGAGATCATTTGAACGAGCGCTTCCCCAACCGGTGGATAGGTCGAGGCGGTCATATTGCGTGGCCACCCCGGTCGCCCGACTTAAATCCATTAGATTTTTTTCTTTGGGGCTATTTTAAAGAAATAGTTTACCAAGGAGAGAACAATAGCGAACAAGAACTACGACAAAAGCTCGAATTTGCTAGGGTACAAGTTACTAACAACAGAGGTGCATTCCGTAGGTTACGTAGGAATTTTATTAGACGGTGCAGATTATGTATTATGGTCAGAGGCAGGAATTTTGAGCATTTATTGTAAAATGTTTTGCTTAATAAAACAATTATTTCACAATCGTTGTTTTGTTTTTTCGTCCTAGAAAGATATTAGAGCCACTTATGGCCATGTGTAATACCTTTTCAGAATCCCTATTAAATGCGCCAAAACTTGTAATACAGGGTCACTTTTCGGTAGAGTATTTTTTTTTCACAGTGGGGTCCGAAGTAAATAAAAAGTTATGATTTGAGAAAAACAAAAATCGTAAAACTTAATGTTATCTTCGACACAACCAATAAACAACCATAAATAGCATGTCTAACGCAAGGACTGATCAGTACCAATCTAGTGAAAATTATAAAAAAGATACAGGATGTAGATTTTTTCTAATTTTAATAAGAATTAGTAAAAAAAAAGTCAATTTTCTCATAAAAACAAAATAAATTATAACTCTGCAGGGGTTGACCTTAAGAACCTCCCGTAGAACAACTTTTTGCAGCTGGTGACCCCATCTAACCCCTAGTTGCGTTTGATCCACGACTTTTGGGCCACCCTGTATACCTGCGTCTAATTAAGTATAGAAATAGAAATTTTATACAGAGTTTTAGCGAAACCACACCCAGTAATTAGTACTCGGTAAATTCCTGTTTCGTAGTTTACTATTTTACCGACTTCACAAAAAAGGAGGAGATACTCGAGTCGACTGTATTTTTTTGATGTGTGTGACCTCATAACTTCTTTCCGCGTTAACCGATTTCGAATTTTTTTTTTAGTTTGGAAGATGTTGCTTTCCAATTGGTCCCATTTAAATTTGATCTAGATCTGATTCTTGAGTTCTTGAAATATCGTCAATAATGCGTATTCTGTAAACATACATTGACGATGTTCTCGTTTATAAACGACTTCAAAAGTTACCTCATAACTTCTTTCGTTGTAAGCCGATTTTGATGATTATTTTTTATTTGAAAGCTGGTGCTTTTCATGTGGTCCCAATGAAATTTGATCAAGATCTGATGTCTAGTTTTTGAGTTATCGTCAATAATGTGTGTTTAATACATTAAATCTGATCAAGATTCCGAAGATAAAGCGGTGAAGTCGGTTTTTTTAAGCTTTGTTTGCGCTTAATTATTTTTATTTGTTCATTAACTTTGAATTCCACGTGGAATTAAAAGGTACGAGACAAGATTTAATATTATGTATATTGAACATTGAGTAGGTGAGTGCCTTAGTAGTAGGTCTTAGGGGATCTGGAGTTCCCGATCCCATTAGGTATGCCTTCGGGATTAAATACGAGTAAAATTTATTATCTAAAAATGTAATAATAAAAAAGGCCTATCGCATGAGATACCATAGTAGGTACTTAGCAGTAGCAGATCCAGGGGAGGGCTTTACCCCCCCTCCCACGGCCCCGAAATTCAGATTCAAGAAGTATTTATTCAGAGACTGGTTAGTAATTAATAATTACTCTATTAGTAATTAAGTACACAATATTTTATGCTAGTTGTTAGTGCAATACATAGTAATGTCAGTCTACCTACATCGGGCATTCAATGATCAGTATTTGTGTTCGTATAATTGCAAAGTAAAATACATCTGAGCTCTTCCTTGCTAAAATCTATCAAGAGCAATATACATATATACCTACATACAGTTCCGTAAAGATCTTTCAACACAATTTGAACGAGTAAGAAAACTAATTTTGTAGTTGGTTTCTCGAACTAACTCAACAACTCAGTCGAACCTTTCCGTTAGTTTAAACTTATTGTTGTTTTAGAGTATAGTTCTATATTTCGAGAAGAGAATGTTCAACAATTTTAGAGATCGGGATCATCACGATGCTCAGCATTGAGCGCATTACTGAAGGAGGAGGAGAGTATTTATAGTTAAACGTATTTATTGAAACATGATATATTTGTTGATCAGAACGTCTGGTTGAGGCGACGCGACGACGTGACATCAAAATGCTGATAGGTATAGGTACCAGTGGCGTTCAGCGAGATCCTGGAGTCATTCGTAATGCTCTTAGGCTGGTCAACGATGATGTTTTAGTCAGTGAAAATCTCACATAACTTGGTTGCTTCCTAAAAGTAGCCGGGTATCTTTAAAAGATTTAGTCCCCGTTAAAAATTAATTGCATTGCAGTTCAGATAGGCGACGTCCCCACCATGATAAAAACGATACCCATAAGTAGGCTGAGCACTTGAGTAACCTATAAGCTTCGTGGCTTGCAGTGAGCTTTCTGTAGGTAACTTAGGTATATTTTGCAGTTAAGTGTATAATGGATACTCGTATAATATTATGTACCTATATCATTTGAATTAAGTTTTAGGAAATATGTAGAGACAAATTACCCGCAGACAGATTTCTTTTATTATTCGCTTATTGAATAAATACAAATAAATCTTATAAATAAATTCCCTTTATGAATAAATGAATAAAATAAAACATTACACCATCTAAAATACCATCTAAAACGAACTATAGGCTTATCCACATTAATTTACGAAGAAATGTCTACAGTTTTGGCACAAATAGAAGCATGTTTAAACTCTAGACCACTTTCTGTGCTGACTGGGAATGATAACGAAGATTTCACCATATTAACACCAGGTCATTTCCTTGTCGGTGAAGCACTTGTGACTCCACCAGATTATAACTTCGAATCTTCCAACATTGGTTCACTTCGGCGGTGGCAGTATACTCAGAGATTGACTCAAGACTTTTGGCGTCAGTGGTCACGGCAATATCTTACAAAATTTTATAAAAGATACCGCTGGCAATCTCAGATGCCACAGCCTCAAATCGGATATATTGTAACAGTACGAGAAGACAATTTGCCAATTAGTAGGTGGTTATATGGTAAGGTGATTGCTACTCATCCCGGTGCAGATAATTTAGTCAGAGTTGTAACTTTGAAAGTAAAAAATGGTACAATCAAAAGGCCAGTCAATAAACTGTGTCTTCTTCCTGTAACCAATTGAATTACGTAACTAAAAGATAAGACCTTTATAAGTTATTTTGTTGAATGTCACAAATGCTTTAATATGATATGAGTTTGTTTTGTTTTCTTAAACTGACAATTGACCGTTTTTTTATATATAAGATATTATTGTTAAATTTAATATGTGTATTGTTAGTAATTTAGGATTTAAACTGTTGTTTTAGAACAAGGCTTAGCTTGTCCTAGGTGGGCGATATGTATAACGTTTTATTGTAATATTGGCCGGTTGTATCAATATTCATACAACTTGTTTTAGTGCCATCTATTTGTGAAGATTGAAACTAATCATAAGTTTAATTAAAACAAATTTATATTAAAACAAATAACAATTACAATGATTACAAATAAAAGTCACTAAGAATAATAACAATATTATATCACGTCATTTACGATTAGCACCCTGGTGCACCGTCATCCAAATCTAGAAATTAGACTTCTTAAATAATGAGCCAGACCTTACAAAATACCACTTTTTGTATTTCTTAGCTCAGCCCAGAAGGATGCTATTCTAGACCTTATAACAACAAAGAAATCTAACCCGCGCCTCCGCGAACACGCCCGACGCGCTACAACAACGTGGTTATCGCTTGAGGATAAAACTCAACTTCCTTGAGAGTAAAAAGTTTAATACACCCTTCTAAGAAAGCCATCGGGGCATCCGGCCTGGAGCCGGATATATCCGATGCCTGTGATCCGGCCTTACGATATAGATAAAGATAAAGCGGAGCGACTTTCCGATGGTAATCCGAGAGGCAAATGATAAAGAACGTCTTTATCGTGAAATTCAACCATTTCGTAACACATGCTATGACAGTCAATATGTGTGAAAATAAACAGGTACGACCTGGAAGTAGTGAGGAGTTATTTTTCCCTAGTGGTACCAGGGCCACAGAAACAAAGAAAAATCTCCTATCAAGCCACAACGGTTGTGTCATAGAGTCAAACGGTTTTTTTTATCTTTTATCACCATAATAATTATTGTAAATGTGTGTGTGTGTTCGTGGGCATAGATTATAGTAACACATTTTTCATTTTCAGTGAGGTAAATATACGGCTTTTTTACATTTCTGACTTTTTGTTGCAGACGAGACATACATTATTTGCAAGTGCTACAGTGGCCTGGAGAGTGCTTCAACGTCGATAGACTGCAGTACAACTTCCCAGAGCTCAAGCTGTTGGAATTTCTCAATTCTACATCCCTGAGGGTGTTCAAAGGGAGATTCACATCGGCAAGTAGAATCGAGGTAATAAATAATGATTATAAACATATTTTTCGCATTGTGAGCTTTCGTGTAAGCATAGTATTCAAAATACATACATATATTTAGTCACGCCTCTTTTCCGTTGGGGCAGGCAGAGATCATTTCTCTCCACCTGCTACGATCCTGACACACTTCTTTTGCTTCTCCTACATTAATGATTATTTTCATACATGCTTGTTGGTTGCGGGTACTTTTTCAAAATCCAAAATCTTTTATTCACATGGGCCCCAAAGAGGCACTCGTTAAAGTTAATGACGCTATTGCCAGATTCGCAAAATTACAGCCATCTCGAGAAGAACCTGACAAGAAACTCGGCGGCGCATTTTTGTTATTCACTTTAAACTTTCTTAAATAATTAATGCAGGAATTACCTTAACCTAGGTATATGTATATATATTAAGTAGTCGCCAGAAAGCGCTTACGCAGTTTGCCTCTATCGATCCTAGTCATTAATGTAGTCATTAGTTTGTGTGTGCATATCATATCAGGATTTTTCTGTCATCCGACATACATTAACAGTAGTTGTAGTACGACAAAAACTGATACCGTCGTCGTGCTTTGGTTGGAAATGGCTCGCTGCTTTTGAAGCACGGTAATGTTTACTTCAAGATAGTGTTTACTTGGCGGATCCATCCCATATGTGTCATCCCACTTCTGCAGTATCAATATCAAGTAGAGTAGTATCCGATCGTGTATCTCCATACGCGTTATTTTCTGTTTATTTGATGTTAGAGCGTACCTTATCTGCCCGCTTTTCAGAACTTATTTGGAAAATGTAATCAATTTATTCGGTGTCGATCTGATATTGCCGGCTCAGGAATGTTTGATACACGGAATACTAATTTTATCTCTAGACAAATGATGTTGATATCTTGTAGTAGCATTTTTCACATTAATTAAACTAGTATTATTTTTATTACTTCTGATTTTAAATTGTTTGTGTGTGTGAATGAACGAAATGGAATGATATGCCGTGCACTAATTAAAATATGAAGGAATGGATTCTGCAGAGGCTACACACATCCAGCAACATGAAGACCGTTAAAAAAAATTTAGGAATGGAATAAAATGTAACAAACCACAACGGAGAGGAAAGGAAAGGATGTTCAAGGACTAGGAAACAAATTCTGATACATCTGAATCGAAGAATGTTCTGTAACAGCTGGATGGATATAATAATATATGGATCATCACCTACTAACAAATGGACCTCGGGTCCAACTCAAGCTTCACAAAATAAATGCACCGATAAACATTTACAAACAATGTTATTATAAACTTTAGGAAACAATTTAATGTATATCTAATATTCATAACTACACATTTTACTTTTGTTTGTTACGAGTCATCAGCGTAGTTAAACGGAGTGATTACATTATCTTTGAGCGTAACTACTACTACGACTGACAGTTGCACTATTTTTACCTTATGAAGTTAAGCGAGGCGGTTTAGGAAATGTGTTTTATTTTTTATGATTTTAATCGATTGTTTACATTAATGTATTGCTGATAATAATATTTCATTCATAAAAACATTTAATATCAAAATAAATGTTTGAAAATGCGAGCATGTTTGAGCAATTTCAAACGCGGCCATTTTGACGTTATTTTTGTGACATCCAATTACAGTCGACGAAAGAAAGTTGACCGCTGCCTGCCGTCAAGGAAATTTGGCCAAAATAATATTTAACCTTTATTTCAATCTCATACAGGGGGCTTACCACCAACTTTTAGAAAACAATCTTGTTGCAGGAAAGTTTTATTGTAGTCTTGAAATAATATTACTTTGATTCGTACCATGACCCTTTTTTATCATAGAGTTTATAACAGTTCAATCTTACTTATTCCGTGTTTGCGACGTCACCCTGATAAGTTCATTCAGCTTGTACCACGAGGTGATTTTTGACAGAAAGCAATATTGTTTTTGTGTCAAATTTAGCAATGTTAAAAAAGTTACTCAAGAGGAACTTTTTTAACATGTTTTTGCAATAAAAAGGCTTAAATTATCATAAAAGTGTATAAATAGTGGATAAAAACTGTAAAAAACCTAGTTACTACTAAAAATTGATGCGGTAGATCGTAAATGAAATGATTACGAGTTTCTTGAAATTATGTGAAAAGTAGTGTACCTACGGAACAATAATTTGTATGTAAAGTTATGGACGATCAGTGATCTATTAATACTTATGTGTGTGTTATATATAGAATGACATAAAATAAAGACTTCGTTGGTGACAATTAATTTTAATAGTTCATTATTCTGCTGAAGTTTTCTTTTTTACATTGTAGGTAATTATAAATCGCTTCTGGTTTCTGGTTTACATAGTAATTATAAATTGTTACTTAATTACTGCTACCCACTGGTAGTGGGCTTGAGCACTTGAGTTACCTATGAGCTCGATGTCTTGTAGGTAACTTAGTTCTTTGCTGTATACATTTTTAGTTTAGTTTTAGGAAATATAGGCAATTGGCCCGGAAATAGTTCCCCATCACCAAAAAAAAAATGCACTTTGAAGAGGTACCTTATAACCATATTCAATCGCTTTTTGATTAAAAAATATAGTAGCTACTGTTGCTAGGAATTTCTTGCTATTTCATATATTTAAATAACATTTATAAAATCATATGTTGTCGAACAAGCCTTTAGGTAAACCTAAAATTAGTTATAAGAGCTGTTTAACGAAAAGCTCGCCAAACATAAGTAGTTTTTTTTATTGCGCCGCGCCAGATGAGATACGCCGCTTCGTGCGGCGCGTAATTATTTTTGCTTAAAATTATAATTTAATACCTATGCGCATTACATATTTTTGATGTATGTAAGAATATTGCTATTGTATAACTATTAAGTATATTTTATAGTAACTTCGATTATCATACTCATTATAATATAATTACCTACTTAAATCTGAATATTTGTGCGAGAGTTCGGCTCATGTAGTATGTATTGGTGTTTGGATAGCCGTGCGTGCATCGAGATAGGAAACAAACCTAAGATTACTTTAGCTACAAACTCCTTGCGTGCGTGGGACTCACTTATAATATATAATACTACTCTATGGGTGTCCGCCATTTTCCATGCCTCGGATTAAGTCTATTATTTTCTATGGTCAACAATATGCGATGTCTTGTTCTATGACTTCACAGGAATAGATTATCATTCACTCTTTTAGCGTGATTAAAACGATAATGTGTTTATACGGTCATGGTATGACAAAAAGGTAATGATATTTTAAGCCTGCAACAAAACGTTCCTGAAACAAAACTGTTTTTAGGTCTCTGCTATTATTCTGCAAGATGTTTATTATAAAACTTCATTATTCTTAAACACGGAAGAATTAAATTAACTTGCGGAAGATATCATTAATATGATATAATGAATAGTAGCAAAGGGAATAATGTGTCCTATGAAAATTAGAACTGTCGTGAGCATTACACATTATTTATGTTGTATACGGCTTGAAACACGTAGAAAACATTTTTTTTTTTTTATTTGTGACAGGCTAGTGTTTGACCACTATCTCACCTGATGGTAAGTGACGATGTGATCGTAGCTGGTAAACACACTAGACCTGGAATACGCAGGCTCTCAAGGATAACTGCCGGAACACCGTATTTGGCGGCAGACTTTCAACTTGATGGTGGTAAGCTACTTTGGTAGCAATCCAGGCGAGCAACTCACAAAATCTACCACCTCTCACCTGATTAGCACCACCCGGGGACCACGTGTAGGGAGTCAGATTTAAGGTGTATCCTCCTACGGACGTGGGTGACTCAGCCCCCGTCGACTCACTTTGTAGTCGACTAGTTTCGGACAAGTCCGATAGTGTATGGAGTACTGCGGCCACCTTTGAGATGGATCGACCGACGACCAAAAAGAATCATTGGTGATGATATTCAGTCTAAATTGCTATAGGTTACCTACATTTTGGCGAGTGTGCGCAGGAGTTATACGAGTTAATACCCCCATGCCCGTTTTACCATCTAACAACAAGACAAACTGGCAAACGTCATCCATTTATAGTTGACATACCTCCGGTTCGCTCGAAGCGTTTTGCTTCACATTTGTCATCCGTACTGCGTAGGAGTGGAATTCATGGCCCGCGTCTTTGTTCCCTGAAAGATATAATCTGGGATTCTTCAAGTCAAGAGTGAATAGGTATCTTCTAGGCAAGCATGCTACATATTCTGCCGCATCATCACTTTCCATCAGGTGAGATGGTGGTCAAATGGTTGCCTATCGAGTACAAAAAAAATAAATAAAAAAAACGAGTCAGACGCGCGATATGCAGAGGCGAGCGGCTCGGGCCTCGGCGCGTGACTGATGAAGGACAACAAATTTGTCCGAAACTAGTCGACTACAAAGTAAGTCGACATTTTCTACGTGTTTCAGGCCGTATACAACATAAATAATAATGTGTCCATTATAAGACAGTGAAAGAATATTAGCCTGTTTTATTTTAATAAGCTTTGAACTATCAGCTTAGGAATTACATAGGCTATACGCCGCTGAAACGGTATAGTAATCGCAAAACATCTAGTCCGATCTGAAGTTGCACCATGGCGGCCCGCGTCGGTACAGTCAAGTGCAGGGGGCCTCGCTGATACCCAATTTTTGTTTCTGCGCAGGTATACGCGCCGTGTTCAGATCGGACTAGATGTTTTGTACTCACTATATCCTATGTTTAGATGGCTCTTAAGTTTTTTGGGTTTCTCCAAAAGATTTGTGAAACGTTTTTTTTTTCAGCGCAAAGCGGGTCCTATGTTTATATTCAGTCATTTAATTTTTGGGCTAGTGGAAATGGTTTGGGTTGTTAGAGTTGGTTACGTTAATAAATAAATAATAAAAAATAATCTACATCGGTCTGTAGTAGCGTGTAGTAATTATAGTGCATGAAGCGGGATGGCTTTATAGACTTTATATGGTTGTAACTATCCCGCTCTATATAAATAGTAGTAGATATGAGAAACAATAACGGACTATCAACGGTTAATAATTCCCCATTGTTGCACATTAAAACTCAAAGAATCACAAATTTTAGAAAATCGTGACTGCCTGCGGCGGACAAGGTAGCCACTAGACCACAAGACCCTACCAAAGGGCAGCGCTAGACTACATTATATATATATATATAGGTATACATTGCCTTTTCCGCCGCAGACGTTCATGATTATCCATATATGTATATTGAATAATGGTGAATTATTGACCGTTGATAGTTCGTAAACGTACCTACATGAGTGGCGAACGCCACCCAACTAAGCCAACGAGCAGTTGAAATAAATAACGTATTTTTATAAAATTTAGTATTTGTTCGATAAGTTTTTCACTAATAATTTTAAATGAATATACCTTTGAATCAATTAATTTAAACTTTTATTTTATGAAATTCTGCGGTTATATTGAACCTATTTTAGCAATGTTACGTCAAACCCTCGATTTGAAACCATAAAGTATACAATACAGACGTACGAACAAAAAGAAGCTAACAGGAATACGCCTTATTGAATGAACGTTCTAGTATGACGTCATCAAAATTGCTAAGCGATTTTATGATAAAATAAGCTTGTTTTATGGATGTCATAGTACGAAAATGCACTGCATTATTAAAGTAAGACTGCTATAAGAGGTCGTGGTAAGCCCCCTGGTAAACATACTCCATATTGTCGCGTATATTTCTTTTTTTCGCCTATGTTCTGTTGACACTTGAGCGCGGACCCGCAATCCAATTATTGGTAAATCGGTGACATAGAAAAAATATTTGTTAGGTAGATATTTACTATACGAGACCCTAAGCCCTATCTCTATTAAGCATTGACCACATCGTCGCTTGCCATACTGCCGTCATAAGGAAAAAAGATATAACTGACATTTTTGTCAAAATTGAGTTAAGTATATACCTACAGAGTGACCTATACCTATCAGAAATGTCTTTACTATTTAGTATATGTTATGACTTGTAGCAGATGCGTCTAAACTAAAAGTAAGATTTAGTAGGTTGCGTTTGAATATTACAAAAAAAAAATAGTAGATGCGTCTATTTTTTCTGATTCCGATGATTTTTATAACTCAATTTTGACAAAAATGCAATATACGTCTTTTTTCCTTATGACGGCAGCATAGTGGTCTAACTTTTGCCTATCTTATACTTAATATATTATTATTCACATACGCACGTACATTCAAGATTGTGATAATATACAGTAATTTTAACTTAAAATTAATTTGGTTACTGCACATAGACAAATGTTTTAATAAAAAAGCAGATATGAAACGGTAGCATAGAATAAATATTATAAGGTGTCCATACGTCAGACTGTTTAGAAAAAAAAGGCTCACTTGCACTTCATAGCAAAATATAACACTCTTTGTAGTTTTGCCGCGAAAGTGAAAAAATGGCGTTGTTGATTTTGAATTATTTTCGAAAACTAGTGATCTTCGAGTGTTAGCGTGTAATAATGGTGGATTATTAACCGTTTATACTTAGTAAACGTGCATGAGTGTAGGCAAATCATAAAAAGTTGAAAAACGCGATTTTGGCTTTTTCTCTAAAACTCTAATAAGTCCGATTTTTATGAAATTTTGTGGGCATATCAGGTATGTATGAGAATCGGTTAACATCTATTTTTCATACCCCTAAATGTTAAGGGTGGTCCAAACCAATTTTTTTTTTATATTTTGGAGAAAAAAAATTGTTATTATTTTTTTATGATTCAACATTGAAAAATACATACAACCCTAAATTTTCACCTTTCTACGATCAACTCCTATTTTTTTATTGAGAAATAATGTATATGGCAAAACAACGTTTGCCGGATCAGCTAGTATATACAACAATAATTGATGTTGTGTACGGCTTGAAACACGTCTAAATTTCGACTTACTTTGTAGTCGACTAATTTCGGACAAATTTGTTGTCCTTCATCAGGAGAGAACCGCCACCATCCACTATCCCGGTTAAAATTAAGATACCGACTTATTTCGATAGCTTCGCGTACTTTACGCGGAACAAAAAACTTCTCCCGCGCGAGCAAATTTAGACGTGTTTCAAGCCGTACACAACATCAATTATGTGTAATACTCACGATAGTTTTAATTTTCATATATATAAAACACTTAATTTTATTTGACCTTGAGAACACCTCCCTCAAACACTCGACAAAAAGCCTTTCAAGTAAAAAATCTGTCAAGCCGATTTGGTAATACCACAGATTATCTTAGTAGGGGGTGCTCACAGATTACCCTCAAGGGGGTAATACCTTGGAGTATGAAAGGATGGATTTAAGCAGATTTATGAAAATCTTAATTGTGAATCTAATTTCTAATGCTTTTATGTCTGGAAGATTATTACGTACGTTTCAGATTTAAATGTGTTTTTGAAATAGACCCCGGCACAAAATAGGCCTATAAACAGTGGCTTTGGTGTCCTACCAAATTGTTATTATCCACAGATCACAGAAACTAATACTATCCAATATAGTTTTGTTTTAAACGGTATCATATTTTAGTTTCAGCTGTCCCGTTGTCTGTCGGACTGTAATCAAATCTTGCAAGCTAAATAAGACCCGCTTCCTGATGTCCGATTGGAATCACGTTTGGTGTACTTTTTTACATTGACGACCCAGTTGGCGCAGTGGACAGGTCTTCGTCCTCTGCGCCGTGGGTCCTGGGTTCGATTCCCGGCAGGAGCAGAAATTCCTCCCCAAGAGATATTTGTGTTTCTGGTTCTGGGTGTATTTGTGTGTGTGATGTAAATGTTTCCAGCGCCCACGATACAAGTATTTGAACTTAGTGCGGGGCTGTGAGTGTGAATGCGTTTGTTTGTTGTTGTTTGTTATGTATCTTCAGTGACAATACAATTATATGGTACCATGGAGCTGGTCTGATGATGGAGACGGAAGATAACCATAGGAACTTCTGAACTAAACAAGATAAATC
This sequence comes from Lomographa bimaculata, assembly GCA_948107665.1. Lineage (NCBI taxonomy): Eukaryota > Metazoa > Arthropoda > Insecta > Lepidoptera > Geometridae > Lomographa > Lomographa bimaculata. The sequence continues at coordinate 8,433,321 of OX403597.1, forward strand.
ATTTGATTAATCTTGACAATTCTCTGGTTATATAACTATTTAGTCCTTTTTTATTTACAATTGGTAAAGCTTGGTTTAATGTTTTTATAGATAAATAATTTGATGAATCTTGACAATTCTCTGGTTATGTAACTATTAATTCCTTTTTTATTTACTCCTTACTAGGAAAGATTTTTCGACGAAAACAGAGATTTCAAAAGAAAACAGAACATTTTGCTCCTCACTCACGTTCATGTGTGTCTCCTTAATATTTCCATTTATTTACCATTTTCGCTATAGGCTCCAGCTATATACCTACACTCTTTGAATTAGGAGTTATTCGCTTGTATGGTTTAGACGCTAAATGCCTCTGACAGATGGGACGGATGGAAATAACCACCTTAGAGTGAACCAAATCAACTTAGAGACCTGGCTTCGCTTGGTCCATTACTAAACCTATTTCAAAGTAGTACAGCCACTGTGTGAATTAAAATGTCCTTAAATGTATGTTTGCGAAGATTAATTAAATATACGTTTCATATTGTATCTATTCGTTAATTTGTCTAAGTTTTTCATACTGTTTCCGTTGTTTTCTTTTATTATTATTTTTTTTCTCCTTTAAAATAAATAGACTAATGTATTGTTTGTATATATGTGTATTGTTTATATAAAATATATATTATTATAATATAGTATATATGTACCTATGTGTATGTAAATTTAAACTATGTTTAAACTATGTATTTAAACTATGTATATGTAAACGGATCTAATATATATATATATATATTAGATCCGTAAGCACCGTTATGAATAAGCTTTTGAACGACGTCCTATTATTTTGCGTTATTCCTATCCATCCAAAGGTTGTCTGGAAGAGATCGCTTTCAGCGATAAGACCGCCTATTGTTACACTTTTCTAAAACTTTACTGTTAAAATTTTACTATTTGTGTTATTTATTTATTAAGGTGTTCAATAAAGAGTATATCTATCTATCTATCTATAAGTTGCCAATACCCGTACGTAAAATACTAGTTTACGTAAATAAATATATATTCCTCGAATACAATATCCGGGCGATAATACATTTTCGTCGCCCAAAAGACGAGTAAGTACCTGAACATAATCGTTTTTATGTCAACCTAACGTTAATGTTCTTGACATATCTATCATATTACATGATATTACGTTGGTTTCAAGTAGGCATGAGTATAATCAAATAGGTGTTCAAAAAGGTACGATAGTTTAGGTACCTCAAAATCATACTGTCCTTATTATAAGTAAAACATAATAATATTGAACTACGCGCAGTGGCGGATTTACCAGCAGGCTGAGTAGGCTGGAGCCTAGAGCGGCAGATTTTAAGGGCGGCAATTCATGCTAATTACAGGCAAAAGGGGGTGTAATATAGTGCCCACACTATCGTCCTAGTTGCACCAACTTTTTTAATGAAATTGTAACTTTATGATATAGGAGGCATAATATTTCATTGACAATTTTTTTTTAATTAATGTGATTTTGCACCAAAGATTCTAATTGTAGAGGTCGATAAGGGCGGCAAAACTTGAATAGCCTACTGGCGGCAAATGTGTAAATCCGCCACTGACTACGCGAAGATACATATTATTATCTACCATTTTCTTTTGAAATGCCCGTTGGTTTAGTTGGATGAGCGTTCGCCTTCTAAGCAGGGGTATCGGGTTTGATTCCCGGCGGGAACACAAGTTTTCTCCCCAAGGAACATTTGTGTTTCTGGTTCTGGTTTTGATTGTGTGTGTGATGTGAATGTTTCACAAGTCATAGAACTTAGTGTGGGGCTGTGAATGTGAAAGCGTTTATTTAAGGTATATGCAACAATATTACTATTTATACAAATTGGTGCAATATTGAAGTGTCTGTTGGTAATATCAAAACAGCTTTTTACTCGACTGCGCAAAGCAAAGGAGGGTAATGTTTTTATCAGCCTATGTATGTATATTTGTTTGTTCCGTTGTGCGTTCCAGAGACCAAACCAGGTGGTTCGGTTTTTTTTTACTCTTATGTCAATCGATTTGTCTTGGGAGACTAAAGACATGACGGTAACCTAAATTCATAATGGCGACGACCAGACGCCATTTTGAAAAAATATAAAATGAAAGCAAGATTATGACATTTATATCTTTATACATATTATTATAAAAATGTATTTTAGAAATGTTTATTAACTTGGACAATTTGCCGAATAAAATGGACCCACAAACATTTAATTTTTGCTATAACGAAAAGCTATACTTAAGTACGTACTTCCCTAAAGTAAGATTAGCCAAAGTACAGAAGCAAGGTATCTTCAACAAGATGAAATATCTTTAATTAATTGCCTTCTGACACTATAAACTCACGAGTACCGCCGCGCTGCCACAATTTAAAAGAAAAAATAAAATATTTTATATTACAATTCTTAGAATTTATGGACATGTATTAAGTAATAATTGTTTTGATAATGATTTTATTACTTCCTTTATATTTTTACTTTTATTCTTTTATTTTTGACTAACCTAATGCTTATATGACGACCCAGTTGGCGCAGTGGACAGGTGTCCGCCCTCTGCGCCGTGGGTCCTGGGTTCGATTCCCGGCAGGAGCACAAATTCCTTATAGATATAGATATTTGTGCTTCTGGTTCTGGGTGTAATGTGTGTGTGATGTGAATGTTTCCGGTTCCCACGATACAAGTCTTTGAACTTAGTGTGGGGCTGTGAGTGTGAATGCGTTTATATACAATACCAGCAGCGCCCCGCGGTTTTGCCCGCGTAAGTTCCGGACCCGCGGGAATTCCGGGTTAAAAAGAAGCCTATGTTCTTTCCCAAGCTCTAGACTATCTGTGTACCAAAATCGGTTCAGTAGTTATGGAGTGAAAGTGCGACAGACAAACAGACAGACAGAGTTACTTTTGCATTTTAATATTAGTAAGGATGTATATACTAGCAACCCGCCCCGGCGCGGCGGGCTTACTGCTACGGGTATAATTTCTTACATTATTTATCGAATCGAATTGTGATTCTAATCTATTATTGAATTCACCAGAACACACACAAAATAAGTCATCAAAATCGGTCTAGCCGTTTAGGAGGAGTTAAGTCACGTACACATGTACAGAAGGATTATATATATATATACTAGCCGTGCCCCGCGGCTTCGCCCGCTATTATCAAGTTAAAAAGTAGCCTATGTGTTAATCCTAGGTATAATCTATGTACATTCCAAATTTCATCCAAATCCGTTCAGCCATTAAAGCGTGAAGAGGGAACAAACATACTTACACACTTACACACAAACTTTCGGATTTATAATATTAGTAGGATTAGTGGGATATATTGTATTTTACCTTACGTCTAACATATTTTTTATATTATTTACGTGATGCGGATTATTAAATTCTAATATGACATGTCTAGAGTAACGATCACTGTTATTATTAAGGTGAAAAATAATCTGAATCTGAATCAAAAATCTTATCAAACTAGAAACTCTAACAAGCTCTAAAGTCAGGATTACGAAATATTAGATAAAAAAAATATTTTTATTATTTCGTGAAACGTTACTGTAGCGTACAGAAAGAGAATAATAACGTAACTTAAAAATAACAAGCACCGACTTTCCAGAGCGGTGTTTCAAAATAGCAAAACAAAAACTGAAAACGATTCTTTTTTGTTTTTCTGTAAAGACCCACGTAACATCCCACGTCAAAAGTTATCTCAAAAGCATTTTCAGGAAGGTTTAAATGCCTTCGACTTGTCTCCCTCTGAAAAGCTTAAAGGGGGCATTGTAACCGTTTTTAACACCCTTTTAGTCGGTGCAAGTCAGATTACATAATTAGAACCTTTTAATTTTGAAACTCGCACTTTTAGGGTTTCTTTCGTTATAAAAGCTCATTAAAAATTCCACGTTTTTAGGGTTCCGTATCCAAAGGGCCCTATTACTAAGACTTCGCTGTACGTCCGTCTGTCTGTCCGTCTGTCAGCAGGCTGTATCTCATGAACTGTGATAGTTAGACAGTTGAAATGTTCACAGATGATGTATTACTGTTACCGCTATAATAACAAACACTAAAAAACAGAATAAAATGAATATTGCAGGGGGCTCCCATACAACAAACGTGTTTTTTTTGCTCGTTTTTGCTTAATATTTATGGACTCTTGAAATATTCACAGCATATTTAGTTATATATTCGCTTTAAAAATAAATAACGTCAGTTCGATCAAAACAATTTACCAAATCGATTAATATGACAAGTTCTTAGGTAAAATACATAAAAAAAAGATTTTACGAATTGAGAACCTCCTCTTTTTTTTAAAGGTTAAGAAGAGTATTTATTTTAATTTGACACCAACATTTAGATACTCGTAGTAAACAAACGCCAGCGTATCAGCATAGTAAAAACATGTATCATTGTCTATCATATACGATCGAAGCGTATCAGAATGAAAATCTCGATATACTTGTGTCGATCATCATCTCAGCCGCAAGAAGTCCACTGCTGGATATAGGCCTCCCCTAAAGATCTCCAAAAAGAACGGTTGTAAGCGGCCTGCATCCAGCGTCTTCCTGCGACCTTCACTATGTCGTCCGTCCACCTTGTGGGCGGTCTTCCGACACTGCGCTTGCCAGTCCGTGGCCTCCATTCTAGAACTTTTCGGCCCCATCGGCCATCCGTTCTACGTAGGTACTATTGTGTCGATCGACTAGTTGTAATCGCATTTTGTGTACCACGCATGTTTTTGTCAATCATTATCTAATCTGGAGGATGTCGTTATATTGATGTTTCTAAAATTAGATTCATTCGGTAGTTCGGGCCTTAGATTAGATTACTTATTTGGATTTGATGAGAATGTTTCTGAAGATAAATCTATTAAGATAACTACTATATGTATATGTTAATTTACTTTTACCATATATAAATAGATAGTGAAATTATTTACATCAATTATTTAGATATCTACGAGCCAATTGCCTATATTTCCTAAAACTAAACTAAAATTATATACACAGCAAAGACCCAAGTTACCTACAAGTCATCGAGCTTATAGGTAACTCAACTGCTCAAGCTTACTACCAGTGGGTAGCGTTCCCATCATGCTGGCGGCATTGATAGTTAATTTTTTTATATGAACAATACCTATCGTTAAAAAACCTTTCTTTATGCTACAATTAGATCTGTATTTGGAGATTTTTGCTGCGTAAGTGCAAAAATGGCGTTGTCGATAATATTTTTAATAACTTGGTACCTATTTCATTTATTGTAAATTTCTGGTATTACACAAACTTGTCTGTAACTATATTTAAGCTTTTCTGGCAATAAACATTATCTTATCTTATCTTACTATGGTTTTCTTTCACAGAAAATTTCCATACATGGCTTGACTTCACTATGGGAAGTGCCACCTGAAACCGTCTTCGAGATGGAAGAGCTGAGAGAGATGGACCTAAGGAGGAATATGCTGAGGCATATAAAGGAACCACTGCTGAATGGACCTCCTAATCTGGAGCGGGTATACTTCAGTGGTAAGTTCTGTATGCCTAATTAATAATACCCCGACTGCGAAGGAAGGGTTATGTTTTTCGCGCGAATCCTATATGTTTGTTTATACTTACTTATACAGATGAGTGGATTTCGTCAATTAAGGTATCGTTATATTCGTCTTAAAAATCCTAGTGTCCTTATCTAAGGACATTTTGATACCATACTCGATCGAATTGTTTGTATCTTTTTATTACGCCTAAAATCCGACATTTTGTTTTTTCTTCAGATACCTATCTAGGTATCTGAAGAAAAAACAAAATGTCGGATTTTAGGCGTAATAAAAAGATACAAACAATTCGATCGAGTATGGTATCAAAATGAAAGAAATTAAAAGGGAAGAAATTATCATTAAATTACACAAAAAGTAGGACTACATTTTTCACAGTCAGGTTTTTTTTTAATTTTTAGTACATTGATTTGTTCAGCGTTTTCTGCTCTTTCGTCAGATAGAACCAATGACTTCTCATTGGTTCTCTTTAGGTATATGGTAAAATAGTTATTTGTGATTTCATGTTACATACAAGTTCTTTTTTTATTTGGCTTCACAATCTTGTGAATGTTATATTTGAATGTTAAAAGTCCTAATCGCAAGTCACAGTCAAAGTCAAATAAAAGAGCCAAGGTCCAGTCATAGTCAAGTCATGCCCTAGTAAAGTGGTAGAACCTTAACTAGAACTTCTATTGTAGTTTTGGAGCGAAGGCGAATCACGTTTTTCAACTTTGTATGATTTCCCTACTCTTATGCACGTTTACTACGTATTAACAGTAGATAATCCACTATTATTACACATGAAAACTCGAAGAATCACAGGTTTTGGAAAATTATACAAAATTAGTAACGCCATTTTTTCTCAAACTCACACATACAAGATTTTATCCGAACCACCGCACTTATTACCTCACAGAACAACGCTAAATATAGAAGAAATAAGTCTGATAGCGTCTCATGGGAATCAACGCTAGGTAATCATCCTACTTCGGGCTAAAGTCATATCAACAAATGAGATAAGAACTTTCCACGTCAACATTTTTATGTCGCCGCTCAATAATTTGTGAACAGCTTCTTAGTCAATTTTGCATTTCAGACATATTGGTTTTTCGGCATCTCACGTTATGAGCAAACAGTTTCCTAGTCAACCTCTTGTTTAGGTATAATAGTTTTATTGGCATCTAACTAGATCATTTTTTTTTTTATTTGTGCGCAGGAATTACACGAGTTAATTCCCCCATGCCCTACTATCTAACAACGAGACAAATTGTCAAAAGTCATCCATATATGGTTGACATACCTCAAGTTCGCTCGAAGCGTTTCGCTTCAACGTTTATCATCCGTACTGCGAAGGAGTGGATCTCATTGCCCTCGTCTTTGCTCCCCGAACGGTAAAATCTGGCAGTCTTCAAGTCAAGAGTGATAAGGCACCTTCTAGGCAACCATGCTATTTCTTCGGCAGCGTCATCACTTTCCATCAGGTGAGATTGTGCTTGCCTATCGTGCATAAAAAAATACTTGTAAAGTTTAATCGCACGCGAACCACAAGATACAAGCCTAGTGTTTAGTTTGTGGCTCATAGCTTAACTATTTAATTGATTGTAAAACTAGGCGTGCCCTGCGGCTTCGCCCGCTATTATTAAGTAAAATAATTAGCCTATGTGTTAATCCTAGGAATAAGCTATGTACATTCCAAATTTCATCCAAATCCGTTCACCCGTTAAAGCGTGAAGAGGGAACAAACATACTTGCACACTTACACACAAACTTTCGGATTTATAATATTAGTAGGATAGTAGGATACTGATATAACACAAACTTGTTTATAGTTATGTATTGAAGCTTTTCTGGCAATAAACATTATCTTAACTTATTCTACATTTAATTCTTAATTTAAAATACATCATAACTACTCTCATTAGCATCATTTGCAAAATCCTTTTCGTCGATCTGGCCTTGATGGAACGCGTAAGCGTAATATCAAAATGCCGATACATTCCGTTTTCCGTTACGTATATTTTAGGAAAAAGATGCCCAGCCCAATAATACCTGAATATTTATTCTTGACGTATATGTGGTACAATTTACATGTATCAATCAATTGATATCAGAGGTATTTTGAATTTAGCAAACAAAATATTTGAACTGCCTGTTGGCTCAGTTGGGTGAGCGTTCGCCTTCTTTGCAGAGGTATTGTGTTCGACTCCTGGATTCTACTAAAACATTAATTATTGCGGTTCACTTTGTTTTATGTTTGGATATAGACGAGATAGAGGCCAAACGCTAGCATATCAGACATAAAAAAAACCGACTTCAAAATCAAATCGTTTATTCACATGGGCCCCAAAGAGGCACTCATGAAAGTTAATGATTCTATTGCCAGATTCGCAAAATTACAGCCTTACAAGAATTACAACTTCATAGTACCTAACCATAACTATGGCTATTTGTGTACCTACTTATCTATAACTTTGGCTATTTTTGTGATGTATGTAAAATTTTAAAGTACTTATGGTTACAGTAAAAATAAAAAAATAACACGTTTTATGGTCGGGTATGTTCAAAAACTATGGGTTTTACTTACCTTACCTTATATATAGGTACCCAGTACCCATACTTAAAAAATCTTATAATGATATCCAATATATTAGAGCGCCTGGTTGAAGCGACGCGTGATCAAAATGCTGGCACTTATTTGGCTCAACGTATTTAGCATTGCAATTCAGAGAGGCAATGCTGCCAGCATGATGGGAACGCTACTCACTGGTAGTGGGCTTGAGCACTTGAGTTACCTATAGGCTCGATGTCTTGTAGGTAACTTGGTTCTTTGCTGTATATAATTTTAGTTTAGTTTAAGGGAATATAGGCAATCGGCCCGTAGGTAGAAGATTTACAATAAAATAATAATATTATATATGAATAAAAAAATATATATAAATATTATATACTCCACAATTAATACCCTATATCCATCAATATACTATGCTCCATATAATATAGGTACTACCCTTATTTTGCAAGGGTAGGTACTACTAGGTACCCAATACCAATTTGTTTCCCAATAAATCCTCCCGGGTAAGCAACATCTGTGGCTTTTTGTCCCAACGAATATTGAAAATTGTCACAATAGGTAGGTATCATTATATCACAATACTCTTGAGAGGCAGATGCCAGCACCTTTTTTAACCATAGCTAAGTATCCCCCTTACAATTTTACAAATAAAGGTGCATATTGCGTAATATCGTGGATGTTACGCAATGCCGCGCGTGGCAGTCTTTGATTTTTATTCAAATACCGAGAAAACACGCCTCAAAAAAAAAAAAACAAGCTGAAGAAGTCACTCAGTCTAGTTTACACGTATCTATCTTTGTTAAATTACTTTCACAGTGTTTTGATATAACGGCGAAACAAAATGGTTACAAAGGTTGTAGGTAACTTTTTGTTCCGCCGTTGGTACATGAGGTTTGATTTATTTTCCTTTATATGATAGAACGTTATGAATATTATAAGGGACATGATAAACAAAGCGCCCGGGCGCTTTTTTTATTAAGGTCCCTTACGTGTCATATATTTTTTTCCCTTTACAGTGCCCGAAGCGCGCGCCTCGGGCGCTTTGTAATCATGTCCCTAAGAAGAGGGCATCATTTATCATTTCTTTGCGCCGTGGGCCCTGGGTTCGATTCCCGGCCGATGCACAGAATCCTTCCCAAGGGATATTTGTGCTTCTGGTTCTGGGTGTGTGATGTGAATGTTTCCGGCACCCACGATACAAGTCTTTGTACTTATTGTGGGGCTGTGAGTGTGAAAGCGTTTTATGTTTATGTTTGTTTATCATATCACACAGATTCCGACGAATGTTTTAATTTAACTGGTTTTATTAAATGCCGAATAGACGGTTATAAAAACGCGTTTTAGGAAGTACTTTACTTATTATACCGGTGGGGGCGGAAGCACGCATTGGTATGCACTCCTCTACTCATAATTAATAGATTAGGAGGCTACTTGAGTTTAGCTAGGCTTATGAGTAAGGCGTTAGGCGTCCGTGCCATACTTTGGTGAATAATAGGACTGATATTTGTGATGCTTGCGATATAGTACCTATAATAAATAATATAAATTCATAAACAACGACACATAATAACAAGTTTAATAGGTAATACGTTATGATTCACGGAGGGTTAGTGAACGTTCGTCATGCAAAAACGTTTTCTGACACATCACACTAATATTATAAACATAACTTTAAACGCTTTCTAACTCACAGCCCCACACTAAGTTCGATGACTTGTGTCGTGGGCGCCGGAAACATTCACATCCACACACACAATCACAACCAGATCCAGAAACACAAATTTTCCTTGGGGAGAAATTTTGTGTTCTCGCCGGGAATCGAACCCGATACCCCTGCTTGAAAGGCGAACGGTATAAAAAAGTGAGTGTGTGTGTATGTTTGTTACGTCATCACGCTCAAACGGCTGGACCAAATTTGATATAGAGGTAGCTGTCACCCTGGATTAACACATGGGCTACTTTTTGTTCCGGAACTCCCGCGGACCCGAGGCTTACGCGGGTATCGCGGGCAGCTAGTTGTAGATAAACGTTTAGGTGTCATTGAAGAATGAATATTACCATTGTCAGTTGAGATAGAGAAGATACGATAGATTAGAGAAAATCATATTTGTCACGCTAAATTTATAACATAAGTAAGTAGATAATAATATTTATAAGGTGTGGTTTGACAAGGCAGTCGCATAGGTTCGCTTTGACAAGGCAGTCGCAGGATGTTTTAACAGAAACATAAACGATTAGACACTCACAGCCCCACACTAAGTTCGATGACTTGTGTCGTGGGTTCCCGAAATCTAACCCGATAACTGCTTTAAAGGCGAATAACCTAACAATAAGCCAAAGGGCAAGTTCCATGCAAATATAATGGGCATATGACTACTCGTTGGCTTACTTAGGTAGCGTTCGCTTTCTAAGCAGGTGTATCGGGTTCGATGCTCGGCTGGAACACAAGTTTTCTCCCCAAGGAAAATTTGTGTTTCTGGTTCTGGTTGTGTTTACAATACAATAATTATTTATTGCATACCAAATAAAAGTAAAATTGTAAAACTTAAAATAATACAGTTATATGAGGCAGTACGGTCTTATCGTTTTAAGCGATTTCTGCCACCTTTGGATGAACAGAAAATGTGCAGGGTGATTTGGGTTGGTGTTTGTGTGTGATCTAAATGTTTCCGGCTTCCACGACACAAGTCATTGAACTTAATGTGGGGCTGTGAGTGAGAAAGCGTTTTTTTTATGTGAGTTGACAATCAGGAACGAGAAGCTAAAATTAAGTGTAAAACCTGTAGGAAACCAAATCCTTTCTTACTACTTCTTACTTTCGGAATATAGCAATCTTAGAGTTTGGATATTCCGGCTTCACCAAAATGTTCTTCACATCGACCTTGCACATAAATAAAACGAAGCACTTTACTGTCCCTATCTTTGGAACTCTCTAAACTGTATAAACACTTATCACTTTCAAACGTGTGGTTTTGAGGTAACTAAAGAAAAAACGAGACGTTTTTCTATTTGCTCAGCAGAATTGATTTCCAGCTGACTGGGTATTCTTTTAAGATAGATAAACTCTTTATTGAACACCTTAATTAAGACAATACAAAAAAAAGTGTAACAATAGGCGGTCTTATCGATCAGCGATCTCTTTCAGACAGCTTTTGGATGGAGAGGAATTACGCAATAGAGTTAGACATCGGTGTTTAAGAAAACAACATTTTAAAGAGTGGATGAATCTATAAGTAACTAGCGATCTGCCCGGTTTCGCCCGGGTGTGATAAATGAAGAACCACTCGACCGATTTTGTGCAAACTTCAAAAAAAAAAAAAAGTATCCTATGTCCTTCTCCTGGCTCTAAACTACCTCCCTGCCAATTTTCAGCTAAATCGGTTCAGCCGTTCTTGAGTTATAAGTGGAGTAACTAACACGACTTTCTTTTATATATATATATAAGATTTATCCGAATTAGACTCAATTTGGTTGACAGACAAATTGGCTTTCGAAGAAAAGATAATTCTGTTAGAAACAAAAAAAACACAAGTGTTTGATAAATTTTATACAAAATTTAGTTGCTCAAGTGGTTTCTAAGATCAAACGATAGCAAAACGACGACTTGTTGACATAAAATTTAAAATTTTACGAGTCTGTTGATAAGGCTTCTAACGTTTATTGGCAGCCGATATTTATTATTTTACAAATAGCAGAAATATAGTGTTTTAAAATGTGATGAAGTATTTTGCAATCTAATACCTTTAAACGAGCAATTCTTGATATATATATATGTGTAATCAGGATCTCGGAAACGGCTCCAACGATATGCATGAAATTTTGTATGCAGGGGGTTTCGGGGGCGATAAATTGATCTAGCTAGGTTTCAATTTTAGAAAACGTCGTTTTATCCGTCTTTCCAGCCGAGCAAAGCTCGGTCATCCGGGTACTTATTTTTTATATACCAACTTGTAGGGATTGTATAGTTTACTAAGCTATGTACATTCCAGTAATGTTTGCACATTACTTACCCTTTCTATAATCGGACCACAAGACAAACAAACCAACGTCATCCATATATGGTTGACATACCTCATATCCGGTCAAAGCGTTTTGCTTCAACATTTGTTATCCGTACGGCGAAGGTGTGGAACTCACTGCCCGCATCCTTGTTCCCCGAACAGTATAATCTGGGAGTCTTAAGTCTAGAGTGAATAGGTACCTTCTAGGTAAGCATGCTTCATCTTCGGCCGCATCGTCACTTTCCATCAGGTGAGATAGCGGCCAAGTGCTTATTTATCTGTCATAAATAAAAAAAAAACTTACTGTTTGGCGGCTGAATGTCTTAGGTCCACCTAGGAGGTGCGAGCCTCGGCTTGGATCATTGCCAGGACAGGGGGAACGGGAGAGAAACGCCCCGGTACATGCGAGTACCGTTGATAATGGGCCATATGAATGCGAAAAGGTTCGATTAGATCGATTTTGACTAGAATTTGGAGAGACATGACGAGAGAATCTACGTCCTCGCCGGCGAGGACTGTTTAGTCTGATTGTGGTCTGTGTACCGGACGATCAACTGAATGTCTGGTAATGGTTTGGTACTGCCCCAGGCGGACTCTGCAGAATTCCTACACCAATCCTACAACTTATACATTTACAAATTTTAGCATTTATAATATTATAAGTGTGATGTAATTAGGTGGGATTTATAATTAACTATGTTGTGTTTTCATGCTTCAATACTTTACTTTACTTTAGAGTAAGTGTTTGTATACTGGATGTGATTGTAATAGTGATGTACAAATGGTTTTGTTATCCACGATAAAATTCTTGGCATTTAATGTGGGGCTGTGAGTGTGAATGTGTTTGTGTCTTTTGTCTACTGTCTGGACGCTCTTCGCATATAACTATGTAGGTATTAGGTACAGTAAACAATTATTTTTTATGTAATTAGATATCTAGTATATTCCTTTGTTAATTTACGCCTCGACCACAGAAAAAATATGCCCTAAGTATTTAAATTTAAAATACTTATTGACCATTTGAGTTTTAATTTTATATTCATATTCTAAAACCTGTTACAACGTTTTTAATACAAGCAAAGCTTAAAACAACCGATTTCACCGACTTATGTTTTAATTTTTGGCTTGATAGATTTCGATAAAAATTTTATGGAACCACCTCTGAAGTATAAATCTACGAAACAAAAAAACATCAAAATCGATTCATAATTGGCGGAAATTATTGCATAACATACATACAAAAAAAACGTACAATAATTGAGAACCTCCTTTTTTGAATTCGGTTGAAAATAGATGCCTACCTATATAATTATTGATGTAGCAGGAGCCGGTATTTGAAGACCTGCTAAGAAGCAAAGATGCAAATCGATACTTCCTACGCTGCGCCAACAGAGTCGTCAATTATTCTTAGATAGCTTCCACATTCATGTGGCACATATTGTGTTGTGTGTTCATCGATAAACCTTTCCGGATTATCCGGAAACCACAAATGAAGCGCCATTGCTAAACTGCCTAAACTTCGCTCGTCCTCGTTTCGCTGAAATTCCGATTTCCGGAAATCCAGTGAGTCCCTCACACTTGGTAAATTGATAAAACGGACATTGAAGTTAGGCGATAAATGGTTTTCGATGTAGTGAGTCAAATATTTCACTGGAAAACCCAGTTATGGATACATATTATGAAGCCGTTCCATTTTCATGTGGGACTGAAGTTTATCAGATCGCCTGATCGTGGCGAAGCGTGATCAAAATGTCTCTATTATAATTATATCTATTGGGGGCGGCGGGTTCGCTCCGCACCGCGCGGCCCTTTGCCGTGGGTGGCATTTAACAGGAGGTGGTTAAAAAAAAAAAATTAAAATGTAAAATAAAAATTTTAGAAAAAAGAAGTTGATATCTTTCAACGTTTTTTCGTCCTTTTTTTTGGTGTTACCATAATGTCATCGCAATAAGATACAATATTATCAGTGAATTTTTATTCTTTTGTATTTTGATGTAAGAACCATCAAAATCAGTTCACGCGTTTGGTCTCTAGTTCTGGAGACCAAACGCGTGAACTGATTTTGATTATGAATCTATGTTTGTTCTTTTTGGTGTTCACCAAAAAGAACAAACATAGATTCATATTCGTACATAGGCTGTCGTGTCTTTAGTGACATTCGCAAAATTAAGACAAACCGATTGATGTAAGAATTATAAAAATTGTCTTACGCGTTTGTTCTATAGAGCGCAAAAAAACTTACATTACTTACAAATTACAATACATGAGTTAACCAACGCAGTACTCTCTTTTAGTTTGCGTTAAAAAGTGAACAGAAATGGAGAGTACATTTTTATAATTTTTTTATGCTCGATAGGCAAGCATTTGACCACAATCTCACCTGATGGAAAGCGATGATATAGCCGAAGATGTAGCATGCTTGCCTAGAAGATACCTATTCACTCTTGACTTGAAGACTCCCAGATTATACTTCGGAATGTTATTGTGATGTCATGTGATTGTTCGGCATCGCAGCAAATATATAAGAAATATCTAGCAAAACCTTCTCGGCAGGAAACCACTGGGACTGCAGTGATGGTGGTCTCGACTGGCTGGCTATGGAAGACGACAATGGAACAGCTAAAAGCAGAATCGTGGACTATCTGGATCTGGTCTGCCAGCAGCAACTATACCGAGGGAAACCGCTGCATACTGTTATGGATATTATCCGAGTAAGTTGAACAGAAAGTTTGATAGATGTGATTGTGTGTGTGATGTAAATGTATCCGGCATCCACGACACAAGTCATTAAATTGAGTGTGGGTTGTGAGTGTGGATGCGATTATATAAGTATTAGGTAAGCAAATAAACTAACTAAAATTGATGTCACGATGAATCAATAATCTTCTAGCTTTTATATATATATATATACTAGTTGAGCCCCACGGTTTCGCCCGCTGATGATGATGATTAAAGTAGCTATCCTAATCCAGAGTATAAGCTACAAATATTCTACATTTCATTAAAATCTGTTTAGTAGTTACGGAGATACGTGGTAACAAACATTCACACACACACACTAACTTTCGCATTTATAATATAAGCAGTATAGGATATAGGCGTGCCCCGCGGCTTTCCCGCGTTTAAGTAGTAAAAAAGAAGCCTATGTGCTAATCCTAGGTAAAAGCTTTATATATTCACAAATTTTATCTAAATCCATTCAGCAGCTACAGTGTAAAGAGAAAACAAACATAGGTACTTACACACTTCCATATTTACACACAAACTTTCGGATTTATAATTTGAGTGTGTTTTTTTTGTAATAATAATATAATTAATAATTGATTACACACACAATTATACGCCTAGATGTAGAAGCATATCCTTCGGAAAGGAACATTCTGTTGCTGCCAGGAATCAAACCCACCGCTTAGTAGAAAGCATCCGTAGATCTGCAAACTGCTTGTAGGCTACTTTTCACCGACTTCACAGTAAAGGAGGAGGTACTCAAATCGGCTGATTTTTTTTATTTTTTATTTGTGTTACCTCATAATTTCTTTCCACGTGAACAGATTTCGAAATTTTTTTTAGTTTGTAAGATGTTGCTTTCCAATTAAATTTGATTAAGTTCTGATCAGTAGTTCTTGAAATATCGTCAATAATGCGTATTCTGTGGACTACATTGACGATGTTCTCGTTTTTAACCGACTTCAAAAGTAACCTCAAAACTTCTTTCATTGTGAGCCGATTTGATGATTATTTTTTTATTTGAAAGCTGGTGCTTTTCATGTGGTCACATTGAAATTTGATCAAGATCTGATCAGTAATTCTTGAGTTATCGTCAATAATGCGTGTTTAATACATTAAATCTGATCAAGGTTCCGAAGATAAAGCGGTAAAGTCGGTTTCTTAAAGCTTTGCTTGCGTTAAATTTTTCGTAAATACCTAACTCACTTAGAATACACCTACACTGTGGTAAATACAAGGGTAACGTTTTTTTAACGGCCGACTCAAAGAAAACATTTGTATGAAAAACATAGAATTATGTTATCTTTTTAGGAATGCCGCCCTCAGCTTTTTTTTGACAACGGAGAATTTTTAGTCCCGTGTAATGGCGCATAATGCTTATAATGATCACGGGTATAAAACTCACAAGACAGACATAAAATGAAAAACAACTTTGTTAATTAAATTCTATTATGCTTATCATAATATGTTTAATAGTACACATATGATCGTCAAACAATATATAACATAATAGGTAGATATAATTTTTATTTAACACCTTAAATAACAAAGAACACAAATAGTATGATGAATAACAGTAATTTTTTTATAAGAGTGTAACAATAGGCGCTCTTATCGCTAAAAGCGATCCCTTTAGACAACCTTTAGATGGATAGGAATAACGCAAAATAATGAGACGTCGTTGTTTTACGCTCATAAAAAGTTTCATTCAGTACATAGTATATATGTACCTATGTATATGTCAAAGCATCGGAAAAAGTATAACTATTCGTTTGTTCCGAACTGAGATCTCGCGCCTACATTTAGCCTAATAGAGAACAACTTTTGAGTCTCGATCGCTTCGCTTGATAAATAAATTATTCGAACACAAAAATGTTATTTATAGAAAAGAACATATCAATTAAGTTCAGAAATACATGTCAATTAAAATTCAGAAATATATGTCGATTAAAATTCAGAAATACATGTCGATTTATTTTTAAAATCAATAACAATGTCACTTATTTCAAATAATAACTGAGGATAAGGGAAATATTAATTACATAAAGCACTAAAATTTCTAGCTTAGAATTTTTTTTTTGTTTTTATTATTTTTCTTCCTTGTTATATCTTGTATTCTAACTACGGGCCAATTGCCTATATTTCCTAAAACTAAACTAAAACTATGTACAGCAAGGAACTAAGTTACCTACAAGACATCGAGCTTATAGGTAACTACCAGTGGGTAGCGTTCCCATCATGCTGGCGGCATTGCCTCTCTGAATTGCAATGCTAATACGTTGAGCCAAATAAGTACCAGCATTTTGATTACGCGTCGCTTCAACCAGGCGCACTGATAGAATTTTGAAAATAGAATGAGCTCCCGGTCCCCACGGAATTAATTGTCACCAAATGTTATACCTATCTTGTACTCCAAGATATCTAAACTATTGATTCCTTCAAATCTTCAAAACTGTTTATCGACTAAAAAGGAATACTTTCATCGACAATACGTGAGACACTGCCGGTTTAAATAATAATAATAATAAATAACTCTCACGATAGTTTTTATACTAAAACTTAGTAAGATTTTGAAATAAATGTTTTATAAAATCTAAATTCCTAAATCTCATTATTTCCTTTTGTTTCTCCCAATAAATTAGGTCGGCACAAACAACATTTCTTAAAGGAAGAGTAAGCTCAGAGTGATCATTGGATCAATTATACGTAAACCTAGATACCATTTTGACCTAAATCCCAGAACGGTTCCTAAATAGCACTTTATACGAATAGTTAACAATAGCAAATACCCTTAAACTTTCATCATTAAAGTTGGAATCATTTCAAACTCGGACAGGACAAACAAACTATTTCATTACAGTATTTTATTTGTAAATATGTAAACGTTAAACAAATTCTAAAGTATTATCCCAAGAGTATGTTGTTTCGAATTCATGTAATCCATTGTTAATTTCTCAAATAAGCACCAAAAGCAATTTCTATTCATCTTAGATTTTTTATTAATCAGTTGTACTTAGAGAGTTAATAAAGGACGAAAACGTTTATAAATGCTGATATCACATTATTTTATTATGTTTAATCAAATTGACTGGGGTCTTTAAGGATAGCGGCCGGAACATCATTTTAGTTAAATTGGCGACAGATGTTTCTACATACCTTAAAGTGGTGAACTGCTTATCGGTAAAGTACAGGGTAGCAAGGCGAGCACGAGATAATGCTCTAGTCCACTGCGAATCAGATTTTACATCTGCAAGCCACCATATTAACTTACGCTGCATCACCATGGTAAGCACTTTGCATCCTCAGGTATACATAGGAGCCGGCCGTAACTTTCGCAATGATGTCAAAATCAAGAAGGTAGAGAAGTTCGTGGTCTGTTTGGCGCGTGACATTATTTACGAACGTGCAGATAACGGGCTACCTAAGAAACATGGCGCCGCTCTACGCCCGGCCAGCAGACGTAACGCCACACTCCATCGCGACATCATCCCCAAAGACGACGTCGACGCCGAGGGCGTGACGGCAGAAGATGAAGCAAACTACCGGAAGGAACACACTCACCACCCCGACACAGCCCGGTTCCGACCCATTACGGGCCGAGGAAGAGGAAAAAATATCGGAAGCACTACATTGGTGGACAATCCGGAGCAGAATGGCCGAATGGCAGGACCTTTCTCACCAAAACTATCATAACTAGACCCAGAAAAGGTGTAAGAGACTCAAACTCAGCTACAACGTTATTGTTGGACTACCTGGCTCAGCGTGTAAAGGACGTGTTCAGTATGGGGCCTAGTGACCCAAAATGACCTTGAAAGACCGCACCAAAGCTTAAAACCTGGGAAAAGACTGAAACAACAAAAAACAACAGAGTATAATTAATTTAAACGAAGCGCGCTCATAAACATAAATGCATAATTGATAACAGTAACCGTGGAATGCCAAATACCACATACCGTAAGAATTATCATTTGCTAACATGATTAAAAAGAAACGATATAGTGAATCCCTTATTATCACGCTAGATAATCAAATGTTATCTTGTTTGAACTGCCCGTCGTCTTAGTTGGGTGCGCGTACGTCTTTTAAGCAACGGGTATCGGGTTCGATGCCCGGTGGGAACACAAGTTTTCTCCCCAAGGGAAATTTGTATTTTTCCTGGGTGTGATTGTGTGGGTGATGTAAATATTTTCTGCCCACAACACAAGCTGTTGAACAGCTATACGATTTTGACTCGGTCTCATTACTATTTAAATAAATAAAACTTTCATGATCAATAGTTATACTAACTTTACCTCGTGAAAGAACGTATTAAGCCTTCGTGTGTTCAACAGATTATGGCTAACTATTTTTAGCTTTATTGCACTGCTTATGGATATGGCCGTTATCCATGCAAATGATATTGGTAAAGACATGGTTAAGCAGTAGGATTATCTTAGTTTACGAGTACCTAGTGTAACCACCGATTAAGATTTTATGGAAGCAGAATACCGATTTTTGGTCAATTCAAAATTCAGTTTCGATACATTCAAGTGTCATTCGATTTGTAACAAATTTACGAGAATTGCCCTTCTAAAAACTAAGATAATACTAAAAACTAAAACTAAACCATATACGCTTTCACTCTCACAGGCCCCACACTCAGTTCGATGACTTGTGTCGTGGGTGCCGGAAACATTACATCACACACACAATGACAACCAGAACCAGAAACAAAAATTAATACTTAGTTCAAATTGAACAAATATCTATAACCAGTGGATCTGTGAGCTGAAGACTTCGCGAATTTTTCGAAATGGCTGAAACATGAAATTTTTACGTTTTCAACCATATCTCAACCATTTTGAAAAAAAAAACAAAAACTGAATCGACAAAAAATATCTGTATA
The DNA here is from genome assembly GCA_948107665.1 of Lomographa bimaculata. Lineage (NCBI taxonomy): Eukaryota > Metazoa > Arthropoda > Insecta > Lepidoptera > Geometridae > Lomographa > Lomographa bimaculata. The sequence goes on from OX403597.1 coordinate 8,453,035, forward strand.
TTTACGAACCTGTTCACGAAATTTCATGAGAATCGGTTGAGAATGCGACCAGTAGAGAACAATTGAGTACCGAGTAGGAGAACAACCGGAAATCCGCCGGACATACGAAAGCAATTTTGCCCAAGCTGAAACGGAGATGCTTCGCTCGCGCTGTGCGCTCGCTCGGTCAATTATGAAATGTATTGCTTCAGTAGTGCTAGTAGCTACCATCCACATGATCACTTGGTAACAGGACCAGGTGAGGTAGTGGTCAATTTGATTTTTTCGTTACACTATTTTCGTTACACTATTCTTTACATAAACGTTGGCAGCGCAAGGGGACAAGTCGTAGGCGCGCGCCTGCCGCGCGCTCGACTGCACGCCTTCGTCGCCAAGTATATTTCGTTCGTTATGTAGCGCCTGGCCGCGCGCCGGGGGCGCTTTGTACATTAAGTCCCTAATAGAGATAAAAACAGATCTTACAAGATTCTTTATATAAATTCTTGTAAGTATTTTTTGTCCAGCGAAGTCATTCGCTTTTATGGGCTAGGTCGCTAGGCGCTTAATGTCTAAGTGACAGACGAACGGACAGACGAATATAGTGCTGAAACATCTAAGTCTGCTTATAGACCTCGTTTCACTCAGCCGAAAATAGAATTTAAACCGTAGAAGTTCATTATTCAGAAACATTCACCGAGAAATATTATACAGTTGATCATTATTTTGTTCTCAGAATTCTAAATAAAATAATCATGGCTAACATTTCAATTGTACAAATTATAAAGTTCTTAGAATTTGTTTGAGAATCTTGTTTAATGGATTTTAAAGGTTTTGTAAACTACCAAACTCGTTAAAACTTTTTAATTAAGTAATTACTAGGTGCGTCTTGAAGCCCTGCTTGCTTTCATCGGGTTTAAATATAAACATTAACGCTTTTACTCTCACAGGTCCACACTAAGTTTGAAGACTTGTGTCGTAGGTGACATTCACATCACACACATAATCACTTCTAGAAACATAAATTTACCTTGAGAAGAAATTATACATTACCCTTCAATCCGAATTACAGTAATCTTAGCATACTACAGCTGACATTGACTGCCACATTAAGCCACAGTTTATATACAACTTCACCATTTTCATTGTCGAATTTTCACCTCTGGTGCGGTTATGCACTGATGCCGCAGCTACAGAAAAGTTATAGGTCACTTTTTGACGACCGAAGTCGAAGGCCGCGTCCGATCTGCACCTAAATCGGCTATTTTCAGTTATAGCAGACCCCCTATTACCTGTATTTTTGGGAACAGTTACTATTCGAATTAAGCAAAAAAGATTCTTACTCCTTAGGTGTTTTATCGATTTCAAATTGAAACCTTTCGCAACAGAGAAATGTAATAGTCAGGCCCGATTGTTTTCGAAGACGGAGATACCACACACTTTGTCGAGGCATGTAAGGATAAGGGTAGTGTCGCCTTCAAAATAACAACATTTGTAACTATCGACGTCGACTATCCCGCATAGTTCGTTTAATAATTATTAGGGCGTATATTATTTGTACGAGGAAAACGAGATCTCTATTTTGACTAAGGTGGTTCAGCACTTTGTCCGTCCGACTGTCTGTCAGAGACATTTAGCGTCTAAACCGTACAAGCTACGACCTATAGCTTGGAAATTAAAATGATATGAAAAATATTAAGGGAGAACCCATACACGTTAGTGTGGTGCAATATAACTTTTAACTTTTTTCTGCCCTGTGGAGAATTGTTGAGAAGAGCTTCATAGTAGAGTACGAAACATTTAAAAAATCTATGTTGGAAAATAACTATGTAGTAAGACATGAAAGTTTATAATTTTAGACCTATTTTGTCCCGGGATCTAACTAAAAAAATGGCTACATTTTTAATGCTGAAAATTGCATAAATATCCATTGTATTCCCTCATTAATCAGATAATACAAGAAGAAAAAAGTTATGAGGAATTATCCTCAAAAGATTTTGTCTTTAAGGCAAACTGTAGGCCTTAGATCACAGTTCGGGGCAATCGATTACTTGTATATTATTCCGTATATTATTTGTGTCCAAAATAAGGCGGTTACGAGTAGATAGCTACAGCTTCGAAATATTATAGGCTGGTATTATTCAAAGAAAGGTCACACATACGCAATTCCAATCTTCTATCAAACTCTATCAAAACCCATGAATAATAAGCGTAAAATCTAAAAGTCCTCAGAGGTCGACTTATTTTGAGTATGTCAGTGCTATATTTAGGGCTTGGGATCTTTGAAAAAGTAACATAAGTAATTTGGAAAAAATGTTTGTCCGTCTGTCAGCTCAGTAATTTGTTATAAGTTTTAAGAAAGAAGACAATCAAGACGTTCTCCGGATGGTAAGCATCACGCCATGACACATGAACATCAAGTTCCGGTAGCACTGCATAACATTTGCAGTGCTACCGGAACTTAGAACAAAGTCTGCGGCACTGCAATGCGCTCTTCTACTTGAAACCACATTTCAATCACTACTTATTTTATAGGAAATTACGTATCTGCGAATGACTACTTTGTAGGTATGTCAAAGCTTTATAAGTTAAAAATAGTGACATTAGAATAATAATCACACTAATATTATAAATGATAAAGTTTGTGTGTCAATTTGTTTTCTCATAACGGCTTTTGGATTTAGATGAAATTTGGAACGTACATAGTTTATACTATAGATATAGACTAACACTTATGTTAAGTAATGTTACTTTTTAACTTGACCAACGCGAGCAAAGCCGCGACGCTCGGCTAGTCATTTGTAAAATAATTAGGAGATTTTTTATGTTTTATAATATGCTAGCATTGGATATTTCCACAAAGAAATATTGCCATTAGGAATAATTGTTAACGTAAAAATAGCGAGTGGAAAATAAAATGCGAACAAAAATTTTCTACAGTAAAAATAAAATAATGGGCAAATTTGCTAATAAACCCTCTAATGTAAGTTTTCAAGCTACCATGGTCACTTTCACCATAAATGTTTGTATCAATAACGGGATATTTACCATGTATTTCGTTTGTTTTGAGTTTCCGATATTTCGGCACTGTTGCAAGCGCTATGATCACGGAGTAACTGAAACTCAAAACAAACGAAATACATGGTAAATATCCCGTTATTGATACAAACCCTCTAATGTATAGAATTTCACGTTATATACCGTTTGTTTACAGACCATGCGACAAACCTGCCCAGACCCTTGCAACTGCGTGTTGACTCATGTGGTGTCCGATCCAGCGGGTGCCGTGATTCCGCTCATCACCGTGAACTGCACATCACGGCAGCTCCTGGAGCCTCCAGCCAATATACCACCGAATTCTACCACGCTGCGCCTTGAAGGAAACAAGGTAACATGGTACGAGGATCTTGATGATGCATTCAAATAGGTCTTTTTTAACCGACTGCCAAGGAATGGTTTTATTTATCGTTATCTATTCAAGCGTGACAATTACCACTAGGCAAGCGACTTGCTAGTCTAGTCACTTATTAATATAAAAAAAAAGTTCTATGCTAGTACGACTATGTTTAGGTATTTGTTATTGTCTTTATGACCTTCAACCAAGTGTCTTTAGATAGGTGTTTGAAAAAATAAATCATTTTTTTTTAGTCATGATTGGCTAACGTTTGACCACCATCTCACCTTATGGTAAACGACAATGTGGTCGACGATGGAGCAAGCTTGCCTAAAAGATACCAATTCACTCGCGATTTGAAGACTCTCATATTATACTCATCGGGAAACACCGATTCAAGTAAGGAGTTCCATTCCTTTGCGGTTCGCACAATGAATGTGGAGGCAAAACGCTTCGTGCGCATTTGTGGAATGTCCACCATGTAGCGGTGTCGTTTAGTAGTTTGTCTGACGAAATGGCGGATTATTGGGCGCAAAATAGTAGTAATTTAATAAAAAAAAGTAACTAAACCTATAGAGTAGGGTATCAAAATTAAAAAAAATTAAATGAACGAACCCCGTTCATCGACTTGTTCACATTTTCAAATGTACACCTACTAACTATACCTATGAGAGATTTGCCGCGAAAGTGAAAAAATGCCGTTGTTGATTTTGTATAATTTTCCAAAACCTGTGTTTCTTCGAGTGTTAATGTGTAATTATGGTGGATAATTAACCGTTAATACTTAGTAAACGTGCATACGTGTTGGCAAATCATACAAAGTTGCAAAACGTCTATTTCGCCTTCGCTCCAAAGCTCCAATAGAAGTTCTAGTAAAGTTTCTACCACTTTACTAGGGCATGACTTGACTATGTCTGGATCTTGACTATTTTACTTGACTTGGACTGTGACTTGTGACTATAGTACTTTTAATATGAAATAAACTTGAAATATATCGTTACTTGACACTGGCTAAATGCACAAGATTGCGACGCCAAAATTAAAAGAAATAAAACAACTATATTTATGTTTTAATACCCTGTGCTATGTACAGATAACTTGTAGGATATTTTGTCATCGAGGTAAGTAATATACATAGTAGTAAAGATCAAATACGCCGTTTAAATTTTACGATCAAAAATTAAAAGCTACACGAGAGCAAACTCTTAATAGGAACATTCTCCGACGAAGCCTTTTCTAGGCTTCGTCGTAGGAATGTTCCTTTCACAAAGTATTCCCACCTGCTCGCAAAACAATTCTTTTTCAAAATGAATATTTCGCATAATCCCCCTTTCGTATTACGAGTATGTCCCATTCGCAAAGCGTCTCTTTCTACAAAATGTCCGATTCGTGTGTCCGTTGTATTATGTTTGACCACAACCTCAACTGATGCTAATTGATGATGTGGTCGAGGGTGGTACACACTCTGAGCCTATAATGTGATTGATATTAAGAAAGTAAGAAATAAAGAAAGATAGAAAATACATTTAATTATGACACACACAATATTACACTACAAAATAAACAACAAAAAAACACAAAAATATAAGTACATAAATAAAGGAAAATCAACAAGTAAAAGAAAAAGAAGCGTGATGTTGAGAGTGTCATGAATATGGGTCACTACTCAGCATACGACTATAATTAGACAGGTCTAACCACCAATAAGTAGTAGTAGATCTTAAACTTATAGATGTGCAAGTAAAACAGTTGGAATAAAGTTGCATCAGTTATGAATAATTTAAGCTTTGATTCATTTGAAGATGACATTCGGTAAACCGAAGAATGTGAAAGTGGGAAGTTAATTAAGCAATTAAAAACATTACATTGAGTAATTACTTTCATTGTTTGTACTATTAACGTAAGGATTACTAAAGAATCATTATATAATTTCTAGTAGCTATGTAAAAAATTTGAAAGTTATGGGCTAATTGAGCAATTATATTCTATGAAATATCTATTTATCAAATGATTATTAAAGCTAGATATGTAAATTAGTTAAAATTATACTTATATAAATACAAAACTCTAATATTAAAGGTGTTCTGTTATAACAACAAAGCGAACGAACAATGAAAAGGGTAGCTTTTAAGGGCTACTTAAGAGCCAGATTTACGTCAATGCGAGCAACTTTTTAATCACAGCCAATATCAATTGTCCCTCTTCACTTTTGCACATAAAGGTGCATATTGCAAAACCTATATTATGGCAGTCACGAAAGGTGGCAATCATTGGTTTTTAAGGATTTCCTCAAATAAGGCGAAAGAGCGTTTAAAAAAAAACGTTTTTTAAAATCAAGCTTCTACCAGCTGTTAATAAAAAAGGACTGAAAAGTTAAATAAGTAACCAGAGAACTTATCAAGACGAATCAAACGAGCCCAAACTCGATGGATTTATCTTATTTAGTTCAAAGTTCTTAGACATATTCTGTCTCTATCATCAAACCAGCTCCATGGTACCATATCATACCGAAGATACGTAAGTACACCTAATTTGAATCCAACAAATACAGACTTTGGGTAGTGGGTCTTTTTAGCTTGTAAGATTTGATTACAGACCGACAGATAGACAACAGGACAGGTGAAAATAAATAAAACCTTGTAAAAAGCAACATTTTTTTTTAATCCCAGGGCGGTCTATTTTCATCTAGAGTTTATTATAATAATGATAAGTAATTAATTATGTCAGACTTACGATATCATCATTTTAAGTTATTATTCAGAGAAAATCTTCCAAGTTCGAAGTGAACTTCTAAACATGAGAAATTCTTAATCATTTGAAATATGATAGTCGAGAACTTGATAACTCAGTCAAAGGTGAATTCTAGACTTCACCAAGCGACTGCGAAACTTCTTTCACTAAGAATTGATAACTCCCTCTAGGTAGTAAACTTCACAACAGAGCTCATTCCAGAAGACTTTGGTTACGGAGTTAACCTTTGTAAGTTTAATCTTTGCTGCGCAATATTACTAACAGTTTTAAGGGAATGGTCTGATTCAATTTGAACTCTACGAATAACTACGAACTTATTTTGAACTCTATTAACCAAAGAGTATATAGCTATGAACTATCGTGAACCATCTAGATAGGAAACAAAGCTACGTATTACTTTAGCTACAAAATCATTGCGGCCAACCATCAAGATAAGAGATAAACCTACTTACTTTATAAGCCTACTGCACTGTGTTGATGGGAATATATTGTGTATTGCCACTAATATATTCCCAATACCAAATTCTGCCCCTCTGAAGAAGTCAGATATGACAATAGTTCCGCAAACACGTCAGGCTTTTGCCATAGAATACAAAAGGGAGGGTACTTACCAACGGAAAGGCAGGATATCAGCAACAGAAGGTCAAGTGTTGAATCATACCTAGTGACATTTGGTGTTACTCGTATGGTGGATTGGTGGTATGGCTAATGGCTATCAGAAATATTACTAGTACTTCTTCCGTACTGAGACCTCGTGAGAACTAATTGACAACAACTGTCCGATAAGTACTTTCAAATAAGTCTTGAATTTTTGTCTTGAAAAAGAAAATTCTTTTACGAGTCAATTTTACCTGTGATGCCATCTAGTGACAGGTTAAAGGACTTATATTTTTTCTAACTACGCCCCACGGTTTTACCCGCGTAAGTCCCGTACCCGGGGATTTTGGGATAAAAAGTAGCCTAGATGTTAGTTAATTCAGGATTTCAGCTACCTCCATACCAGATTTCATTAAAATTGGTCCAGCCGTTTGAGCGTGAAGACGTAACAAACATCCTCGTACACATACACTCAAAAACTTTCGCCTTTATAATATAATATTAGTGATTTAACACCAGTGCAAGTGGATACAAGTTATTTTCTAATTAACAATTCATTGTTTTTAGTATTTGTTGTACAGGATTTATTAAAAATTATACATTAGTTGCATTTTTGTCTACAAAACCGTTTTTAAGATAGATCTGGGACAAAATAAAACTACTTACAATGACTTAGCTGTACTGTTGCTGTGTGTTTGTTTTGTGTATTGATCGAGAGTATTTTTAGCTATGTTTAGTTAAAATAGGGGGCAGATATTTACCAGATAGAGCGTCGATGTTGTTTTCAAAATGTTGTATTGAAGTTTTAGAATTTTTAATCTTAGAGAGAGAGTCTCGCAAACATAATATTATATATAAAGGTTCCCATGGTGTTTGATAATTGTGTCACTATTATGCACTGGAACAGTGACCTTAGCTAACTAGTAAGTAGGTCAGAGCAGTCAAAGGGCGGACTCAAGCGTGCAAATTATGTGACTGTTTGGATGAGAGGGGGACACGAGAGGGGAAAAGTCTTCAGTCAACGAGTTTGTTTGTTTAGCCGCCAGCTGCCTCGCTGAACTCTAGACATTCAAGCTCATTAATAATAAATGATAGCCTGTCTTAGCTGATAGGTTTCAGCACGTTGAAAGTCCTTGTAAACTATAACGCCCTTATTCTTGTAAAGGTCCTTTCGATAAATAATTTTCTTAAAAATATACCTATCTATATACAAATTTAATTGCCTAATGCAAGAAGTTGTTGGTCGGCATTGTGCCCTAATGCTGGCTGCTTTACCTCGATGTATTTGATATGTTATGACTTAATTCTTATGATCCAATGAGAAGGTATAACAGATATTTTTTTTAGTTCCAACATATCCTATGATCGATTGAGAACAACAATATATAATTTACTGGAGTCTCAACGGATCTTAAGATCAGTTGGGAAGAATAATATATAATTTATTTTAGTTGTAACTGATCTTATGATCAGATGGGAACTACTGTTATGATCGGTTAATGTGAAAATCCGATACTATGATCCGTTGGGAAGTACCCATCAAATTTTGATGTGTGCTCCTGACGACTCAGCGTTTCTATGTTAAACGTACAAATATGTTATCAGGTATCGAGATTTGAGTATAATTTACTTTTATAAACATTTCTTGTAGATTTAGCTGCGCAGTCTTTGTAGGCTGCCTGATTTGAACTGCTCGTTGGCTTAATTGGTTAGCGTTCGTCTTCGAAGCAGGGGTATCGGGTTCGATTCCCGGCTGAAACACAAGTTTTCGCCCCAAGGAAAATTTGTGTTTCTGGTTCCGGTTGTGATTGTGTCTGTGATATGAATGTTTCCGGTACCCACCGACATAAGTCATCGAACTTAGTGTGGGGCTGTGAGTGTAAAAGCGTTTATGTTTATAAATCATTTGTGTTTATGTTTCGATTTAGCTAGTGTTAAGCAATAATAAAATTGAAAACTAAGTAAGTACATAATCAGTCCTAGCTTCCGTAATTTCAAAGCTATTGTCCAGTCATACTCAAGTCATGCCGTAGTTAAGTGGGATAATCTTTAATAGAACTTCTGTAGAGGGTCGGAGCAAAAACGATAATTTACGTTTTTCAACTTAATTAGTAATTACACATTTATACCTATGTTTATACTGAATATAATGAATTAACGCCATTTTTCATTTTTACGGTAAAACTCTATAACGGTAATTAACTGATTCATAAGACTTAATAGATAGATAGATAGATAGATATATAGATAGATAGATAAACTCTTTATTGAACACCATATTTGTGACAAAACATAAAAGAAAATAATTTCTTACAAAATAAGTGTAACAACAGGCGGTCTTATCGCTAAAAGCGATCTCTTCCAGACAACTTTTGGATGGAGAGGAATTACGCAAAAAAGTTAGACGTCGATGTTTTAACATAGCAAAATTCAGAAAGACTAAGACTTGAGACTAAGTTTCATTTTGACGCGTGATATTTAACGTCGAAGAGACTAAAGCTCGTTTTATCGAACAGTTTATATTTTCATGTACAGCCTAGGTCAGGGGTCGGCAACCTGCGGCTCGCGAGCCACATGCGGCTCTTTGGATGTGTAGCTGTGGCTCTTTAGTTCGATACGCAAATATTAAAAAAAAAACGTTCTGAATCGATTAACGATGATTAGGCACCATTTCTATCGAGCCATTAACAAGCCTCTAAAGGTAGCAAAAAGTACATTTATACAGTTGAAACTTATGGAGTAAATTATGGGATGATTAGGTAGGTATAACACTTGCAAAGCGTTTTCTATACAATACTCATAGTACCTATAGTAGGTATTATTGTTGGCTTTAAGGATTATTGTTGGCAAGAAAAAAATTGTGGCTCTATAAAACTTTGAAATTTTGTAAATGGTAATTTTTACTCTTCCTACTCATAAGGTTGCAGACCCCTGGCCTAGGTGAATTATGTTAAGCCTTAACTATTATATTTAGTTTGGAATTTTCCGAATAGTTTCGGCCAAAATTCAACATAATCCCAGCCGGTTAGTAAACATATTTGAATAACATTCGTGCTAGTTTCTAAACTTATCCAGACAAATAACCCGTAGTAGGTAATATTACCCTATTAGGTTAATTAAAATAGGTATGCTAAACTAAATATATTTTATTTATATAGCATTAGCCATGATAGGCAGAATAAAAATCCTTCCTAAATTTATCACTAAATATATTTCCTTTAAAATTATTCAACATTTTAATTAGTTCAAGAGTATTTCAGTTAGACAACGTCGTAGTTTCAATAATTACCTAAGTTCGAAAACGCATATTTATTAAATAAAAAAATGTGACACAAATTCATCTTGCGGGCTTTCTGTATAAGTATACATTTTTTTCTTTTTATTTTGGCTTCGCAATCTTGTGCTTGTCTCATTTAGCAAATGTCAAGAAATAATGTATTTTAAGTGTTCATCTTATAGGTCTTAGTCACAAATCACAGTCAAAGTCAAGTAAAATAGTCAAGGTCCAGTCATAGTTAAGTCATGCCCTAGTAAAGTGGTAGAAACTTTAGTAGAACTTCTATTGGAGTTTTGGTGCGAAGGCGAAAATCACGTTTTTCTACTTTGTATGATTTGCCTTCACTCATGCACTTTTTTTTAATGATTAATAATCCACCATTAATATACATTAGCACTCGAGAAATTAGAAGGTTTTAGAAAGTTATACAATATCAACATCGCCATTTTTTACTTTCGCGGCAAAACTCCATAACTATATTTAATACATAAATAATCATTGTGATTCGGCTCAGAAACCTTGGCTAAATCAACATCGAAACTTTCTCATATGTTTATCTCACCAGTTTATATTTTCACGTATATTCTTATGATGTAGTCCACATTTACTAAGAAGACTTAAAAGAACTAAACCATTTGAACTTGTGTAATGTTAGTATATAGATAGATAGATAAATTCTTTATTTGCACACAAAAAAATAACACTTACAAAGAAATCTTAAATATAACTTAGGAGCACAAAGGGCGGTCTTATCGCTCAAAGCGATTTCTTCCAGACAACCAAAGGGAGATGATAAAAATATTACAAACAGGGACGGTAATATATAGTGAGAGTGCTGCAAAAGAACACATAAACAAAGTGTATTACCCTTAAATAGAGACAATAAGAAAAGTGTTAATGGACACATTCTTAGTATAACAATGTAGCAGTTTAAGTTAACGTTAAATTACTGATTAGCCATATTTTGGCTAGATTGTAATTATAATAGGGCACTTTGTAAGAAGTACTCTAGAAGTAAAAAAAAAGAAAAGTCCACATTTACAATATTAAAAAAAAAGAATTAAAATAATAATTTTCTGGATTCATATGTTATTATAACCAGCAACGCCGTGCCAGCTGATATGTAACTTTATTGCATCGCTGTTAAAGTTGCTATTTATTTAAATGTCTTACCGAGTGAGCCTTCCGTCTTGTACTAAGCATTAGGTCGTCGATTACCTAAAAGTGAAAGACAGAATCTATCCCTTATTTGAATGCCTTTATGATTTACATGACACGTGATCTACTACACGTGTAGTGTTGGTGTCCCGTTTAATAGAAAACGTGGGGATAATGGGGAAATCACGACAAAGCTTATGAGGAATAAAAGGACTTGTGAATGTGTTTTTTTTATATTTGTTGAATAGGAATGATAGAGATAAATCACGCTTACTATAAAATCTGACAGTGTGTGTGCATGGTTAAATGAGATGATTGTTAAATCATTATAGATCCTAAACAATAATTACGAAATTAAAAATGATAAGAAAACCTGAAGAAAGAATGATTTTCAAATTTATATAATTTCCATAGTGAATAGGTAGTAGGAACCTTCTAGGCAAGCATGTTCCATCTTCGGCCGCATCGTCACTTTTCATCAGGTGAGATAGCAGTCAAATGCTTGCATATCTAACATAAAAAAACCCTATTTGACACAGTTCGTAATTTTTTTTGTTTTTACAATATGGCTTCTGGCGGTCGTCATATTATAATTTGATTACTGTCATGCCTTTTACTGACACTAAAAAGATTAAGACAAATAGATTTACGTAATAAAAACAATCGGCTTACGAGTTTGGTATACTTTGACAAATCCACAAAGGAACAAACATACATAAGGCTGATAATAAACACATTAACCTCCTTTGCGTCGCGCTATGAGTAAAAAGAGCCGCAACAGAGCTTAATTGCCAAATGTCCGTCTCCAAGTGTGACGTGCGATAATCAAGTGGTGGCATCACATAAATATTTTCACGCGTTGTTTCGTATTGTGACGATCCCACCCGTAGGAGAAGGACAAAGAGATCTGTTACTCTTTGTATACCTGCCCCCCTAGCCAATAACCAAAACGATCCGTCTCTATTCTATCAAAAGAAACGCTCTCCTAATGTAACAGACCTTAAAACATGCATACATCTTATAATTTTAAACGAGCAATTCTTGTATATGTATATAAGGTAGCAAGCCTATCGGTATTCTATCGCTTACATTTTGGAGAGTGTGCTCAGGAATTACATGATATAATTCCTCCATGCCCTTTTTACCATCAAACAACAAGACAAACTGTCAAACGTCATCCATTTATGGTTGACATACCTCCAGTTCGCTCGAAGCGTTTTGCTTCTACGTTCATCATCCGTACAGCGAAGGAGTGGAACTCATTGCCTGCGTCTTTGTTCCCTGAACGGTATAATCTGGGTGTCTTCAAGTCTAGAGTGAATAGGTACCTTCTAGGCAAGCATGTTCCATCTTTGGCCGCATCGTCACTTTCCATCAGGTGAGATAGCGGTCAAATGCTTGCCTATCTATAAAAAAAAAATGTATGTATATAATCTGAATCTCGAAAACGGCTCCATTTAGTATGCCGGGGGTTTCTGGGGCGATAAATCGATCTGGCTAGATTTTATTATTAGAATACGTCGTTTAAAATAAAATAAAAACCGAGCAACGCTCGAAAATCCAGGTTTTAAATATGTATCTTGACTTGTTGTTTAGCGCTCACCGAGATTAGTAAGTTACAGACAAGCAACTTGAAACCTTAGTATACAAGTTTTAAAGTCTGTTAGACTTGGAAAGCATTTATTTTGTGGAACTCATTGCCTGCGTCTTTGTTTCCTGAGCGGTATAATCTGGCAGTCTTCAAGTCAAGAGTGAATAGGTATCTTCTAGGCAGGCATGCTACATCTTCGGCCGCATCATCGCTTTCCATCAGGTGAGATAGTGGTCAAATGCTTGCCTATCTAACATAAAAAAATTATAATTGAAAAATAGAGACGAAGCGTTTTGGATTTTGGCTAGGAGCCCTCCTAGTTACGCCTAATAACGCATAATGATGATATCAAGGTGAATAAACAAGTTTTTTATTAAGGCGACTTGGTATCGAGTTGGCGGACTGGAATCAAACTGTAGCCTTGTAGAATTGCCTGCATATTCAACGTGCGCGCTTTCGTATATTTTTAAAATTAATCTTACCCTTTTAAAAAAACTTGAGTTCACAACGAGGTTTGAATGTTTGTTGGGATTACACCCAATATTTTTTGTAAAAAATATCTTTATAGAAACAGAATAAAGTTGATTCATTCCACTGACGGGAACGGGAAATTTGGTGTTTTTAGTAAAGTTTTAAATTGTTTTCTATCGAGCCAAATTTATTCAATCGTGTATCGCTGAACATATCAGAATACATTTTTTGTGAACATTTATTACACATAAAAAATTGCTGTTAATCGACCGTTTTTAAAGGTCAAATCTTTAATATCCGTGAGGATGAATCATCCAATTTGGAGCCTACTTCACCTTAAGACTCATTACTGTGACTTACAAAGTGATAGTAAACATGCCCGCCCTTAGAACATCAAACGTCATCTAGACGAAACATGACACGAAGTTGCTGATGACTAGCTATAATTACGCCATAGTGTCATATCAAATGTTAAACACAATGTACAGTCACGTACATAACTGCAGTCTCAAATTTAGACCTAATTTACTGCATATATATGCATAGATATCGCGTGCCGCGCGAAGCATTCCCTCGAATTATGTCTACATCAAACAATCGGACCTATTGTTATGTTACTCTACGTGTTTATTAAATTTTTAGCTATGTAGGTTTTTGAAGTGAACATTTCTTTAGACGCGTTGAGCATTTTTTGGATAAACAAAAATCATGAAACTCGCGCCATCGTCACCGACGGCCAAATGCCAATATTTGTTGAGCTCTACGCACGATGCATATTGCTCACTGTCGGGGATCAACTTATAATGGTTATTTATGTATAATGTGTACAATATACGTATTAATTATAAATTTATTGAAGCCTACCTAGCTATGATAGTTTTCCTTTTAACTTCGTTATATATACTACTACCGTGATTTCTTTTCACATATGCAAAAAATATTTTATTCAAGATTTTGTTTTGACTCTGTCGGCGTGGCTGATATGTATATATTCATGCCAAATAACAGCTTTCATGCAAATGAAATCGTATCTATTTTACCACCACATTTTATACTATTTTATTATACCTACTTGTTGGTTTGTTATAATATACATTTCACATATAGGTACCTTTAAAAGTCGGAGATAGTGACAACCCTGCTAGAGTTGGCATTGGAATTCGGCTAGAGTATGCATTTGAATCTCCTACGGGCCTCGAGTTATCCTACTTATATATTTTTACTATGATATATTATGCTTGCCTTATTCGGAAAAAATAGAGCTACTACACACAAACAATCTCTTTTATTTTATTGACGGCTAAACAAAAGTAAAAAAAATATATAAAAAAACTTAAATGTTAACCTTCTTCGAAACCACTTACCATTTAAATAATAGAACGTTATCATTAATAGGCTAAACATATTGCACGAAAGTTGGAAGCGTGAAGTTAGGCAGGCATAGGCAGACCGCAGCTACACGGGGAGCCGATCGATTTTCATCGGAGCTTTGACTGCAATTTCGAACCTAACTGTACCTGGATAAAAGTTATATAGTCGTCATATTCCAATGCTAAGACAAGAAAAAGGTGACACTATGTTCTCAACACTATGAAGTGAAAATAAATAAGTACAAATATGAACTTGTGATTGTTTTATATAAAAGCATTGGTTACGTTAATTTGGCCTCTAATACTACGCAATGTTTTAGCTAAAAAAAGGTGCTTTATCTTTTATTATTCAAGGGTCAATTAAACGTAGAAGATTGTCGCCCCTCTAAATTTCAACCTTTACAATTACGGGCAAATTGCCTATATTTCAAAAACTAAACAAAATTAATTTATATCTATACAGCAACAATCTAAGTAACCTACAAGGCACCGAGCATATTGGTATACGTTAGGTAGGATAGGTGTTCACGCCCACTCCCAGTGGGTAACGTTATCTTTGACTATAAAATAACCAATAATCACGGTTATTTCTGTTCTCCACCATGTACGAAAACTAATAAAATGTGGCAGCGAAAATACCACAAACGCAATATTTATTGCACACATATTTGAGTTTTTAAGCTTGGACTTGTGATTTCAATGAGGACACGAACACTAAATAATTTAAACGCAAAAAACCCGACTTAACCGCTTCATCTTCGGAACCCTTGATTACTTAAATCAATTAAATACGTATTATTGAGGATAACTCAAAAACTACTGCTCAGATCTTGATCAAATTTAAATGGGACCACACGGGAAGCACCAGCTTTCAAATAATAATCTAAGTCGGTTCACCCAGAAAGAAGTGATGAGGTACACATAAAAAAAATACAGCCGAATTGAGAACCTCTTTACTTTTTCTGAAGTCGGTTAAAAACTCACAAATTTATGCCACACTCAAAATTTTTTCGCTCTCAAATCAAATCACAATCGTGGACATGGGCCCCAAAGAGGCACTTATGAAAGTTAATGATTCTATTGCAAGACTCGCAAAATTACAACCATCTCAAAAAGAACCTGGCAAGAAACTTGGCGGCGCATTTTTTTAAAAACATTCTTAATCTCTAATACATATTTTTTTTAACCTAGGTGTTATTATGGTAGTCGCTAGAAAGAGCTTGTGCAGTTTGCCTCCATGCATCCTTGTCATTAATATAGTCGATCGTTTTATAGTAAGCTTTCTTAATTAATGCCCGTTTTATTACAGATATGAACTTTCCCAGTGGTAATTCAGTTACGATTTTAGAAATTCTATTGTAAAATCTAACCCCATTTGCCATAAAACATTTATTCGTTTTGCTTAATCTAAATGCGCGCACTGTAATTTTATGCTTATATCTAGTATTAAGATTGTGTGCGTCGCTTCTTAATTTATATTTACCAATATTTTTGCTAGCATGCATAATATTTTCAAAGATGTAAAGCGGCAGGAGCACAAATTCCTTCCCAAGGGATATTTGTGCTTCTGGTTCTGGGTGTAATGTGTGTGTTGTAAATGTTTCCGGCACCCACGATACAAGTCTTTGAACTTAGTGTGGGGCTGTAAGTGTGAATGCGTTTGTTTGTTTGTTTGTTTGTTTGAAGGCATGGTAAGGCCCTAGGCCCGGGCCTACTCAGCCTTTAAGGCAAATCCGCCCCTGTAATGTTATTAAGGAATAATATAACTTGAAAGCTTTGCTTTAAAGTTGGTTTGAACCTCCACCTTACTGAAAGTCAGTTTAAAACGAATTCGTGCTAATTTGACAGCTAATACAGACTTATTTCCGTAGAAAGGTTCTGAATGACGTGTTTTCTCTACAAGACTATCATGGCAGGTAAACTAAATAGATCCTTACATATATTGATAAAAAAACTCGGTTGTTCGCGTAACCCTTATCATGCTTCAACAAAAATGTACACCCATTATCAAAGGCAAATAAAAATTGAAGATGTTATTAGCTAGGTTACCAACAAAGTTGGAGCTGATAAAATTTCTATTGTTTTTAAGCGAACGGCGATGATGCGGCCGAAGATGTAGTTTGCTTGCCTAGAACCTATTCACTCTGTATGGGAGAACTTATATGGATGTCCAATAATTACGTAATTAATCTCCCCACCACCTCACTTCGTTTGATCCTTCTGTGGTGAATTACCTGTATAATCGGTTATGCAAAATTAGATTTCATTATGTACATTACGAATGCTCCAAAGTACATTATGTACATAGAACTAGCTTGATTGCTTACATATAGACTATACCACTCATTACACTGGAACAGCTATGTCAGCACCACAGGGCAATGCTCCGTTATTAGAAGGAGTTGGGATGGACACCCTAGAGTTCCATCTTCCAGTGCAGGACTTTACCACTTTTTAGAATTAGAATTAGGGCAGTCCTGGTCCTATTGCGGTACCCTAAAAAGAATCAGATTAAGTCTTGCTTATAAGCAATTTGTTATAACAAAAGCTCTGATTTACCGTCGATTACTCACATAGCATAAACATCCTGTGTTTGTTATCGCACTCAATCCTACTTAATGTTATAAACGCGAAAGTTTGTAAGAATGTATGGATGTATATTTGTTACTCTTTCATGCAAAAACTACTGAATGGATTTTGATGAAACTTTACAATAATATAGCTAACACATCAGAATTACACATAGAAAATCTGCCATCTGCGAGATATTCTGGCGTGCGCCGCAAAAACGGTTGAAGTTACACGTATATTGTATAATGAAATAGTCCTACAAAAAAGCCCGCGACAGCATATATCTATATTTAAAGTGTATGCCATTATTACCAAAATAGTGACCCATAGATACAATAATTTCATGATTTTTAATTTGTTGGATTTGTCTCCGTCCTGAATAGAGACCCGAAACATTGAACAATTTACGAAAAAAAATAATTTTAATTACTTTTTAATTACTTTCTATCATCATTATCATAATTTCCCATCACCATTCGGGTGAAACCGCGGGGCGCAGCTAGTATCGTATAAAACAATATCGTATTAATGGTACTATACAATGGTTCTAGTGATATAAAGGCATTATAACCATTTACCAGAATCGACAATGTGTCGAATAACTACCAACAGAATTATCGCCAACAATATCATATTATAATCACTTAGCAGAATTGACACTTGAAGCTCTGTGAATCACATTCAGCATTCTGCCTGTTGTTTATATTTGATATTATTATATAATTAGACTACATTTTGTTGAGTAGGCTTGGGTAGATTAAAACGCTCATAAGTTTGATTTATTGAGTGGAAGTTTATGTAGTGGATGTTAAGTACGTTCTTGATGGGAAAAGGACGTTTTTTTCTAACGACTTCACAAAAAGGAGGAGGTACTCCAGTAAATTGTATTTTTTTTTTAAATGTTTTTGCTCTTAACTTCTTTTCACGTGAACCGATTTTGAAATGTTTTATTTGTTTGAAAGATGTTGCTTTCCAATTGATCCCATTTAAATTTGATCAAGATCTGATCAGTAGTTCTTGAAATATCGTCAATAATGCGTGTTTAGAACATCTAATCTGATCAAAGTTCCGAAGATAAAGCGGTGAAGTCGGTTTTTTAAGATTTGCTTGCGTTTAATTATTTTAACTATATTAAAAATCAAATAATATTGCCACCCTACAAAAAAAATATCCCATTTTCTTATAACATCCTACTTTCATCAGCAAAGTATTTTAAAAGCAATCTCAACTTTTTAAAATCCTGCTTAATACTAGCCAGCTTTCACTAATGCTCGATTTAAGGAGTCCTTATAAAAGATATTAAGTTAAGAGCCAAACTCCACTGTAAAATAATACACTTAGGGTATTTTTTAAGCTGGTAATCTGATACCGGTATTGTAATTTGCTGACATTGTTACACGTGCGAACTGGATGTAGGTTATTGCGTATGAACATGGGTCGAATGAAACAAAAATCAATTCAGCAGGATGGTGTAGACCACAGGTGTAGACTGTCAGAATACCAAGAAGTGAGTAATGAACTTATACAAAGTACATAGAATACATTACCTACAGACTTTCAGATTTATAACATTAGTAGGATTAGTAGGAACTAATCTGTTATAAATCTGAAAGTTTGTGTGTAAGAGTGCAAGTGTGTTCCCTCTGCACGCTTTATGGGAATGGAATGGGAATGGAATGGGAATGGAATGGGAATGGAATGGGAATGGAATGGGAATGGAATGGGAATGGAATGGGAATGGAATGGGAATGGAATGGGAATGGAATGGGAATGGAATGGGAATGGAATGGGAATGGAATGGGAATGGAATGGGAATGGAATGGGAATGGGAATGGAATGGGAATGGAATGGGAATGGAATGGGAATGGAATGGGAATGGAATGGGAATGGAATGGGAATGGAATGGGAATGGAATGGGAATGGAATGGGAATGGAATGGGAATGGAATGGGAATGGAATGGGAATGGAATGGGAATGGAATGGGAATGGAATGGGAATGGAATGGGAATGGAATGGGAATGGAATGGGAATGGAATGGGAATGGAATGGGAATGGAATGGGAATGGAATGGGAATGGAATGGGAATGGAATGGGAATGGAATGGGAATGGAATGGGAATGGAATGGGAATGGAATGGGAATGGAATGGGAATGGAATGGGAATGGAATGGGAATGGAATGGGAATGGAATGGGAATGGAATGGGAATGGAATGGGAATGGAATGGGAATGGAATGGGAATGGAATGGGAATGGAATGGGAATGGAATGGGAATGGAATGGGAATGGAATGGGAATGGAATGGGAATGGAATGGGAATGGAATGGGAATGGAATGGGAATGGAATGGGAATGGAATGGGAATGGAATGGGAATGGAATGGGAATGGAATGGGAATGGAATGGTGAAGTTAGAAGTGCAAGTTTTTGCCCAAGGAAAATTTGTGTTTCTGGTCTGGTTGTGGTTGTGTATGTTTTCGGCACCCGCGACACAAGTCATCGAACTTAGTGTGAGGTTGTGAGTGTGAAAGCGTTTATGTTTATGTAATTTTTTTATCATGACCTGAGTGCCGCGGATGTCATTCTGTTTTTTTAATTAATCCTTGCCCATGACATCTGTAGAATAAACATAATTTTACAATGTGACACGACTTTTTTAAAGCAATCTGTATAATAATTTTGGTCTAAGTTATACTGTTTTAACCTACCTTTAATGCCACATACGTAAGTTCTGGGGTTCCCTATTGATTTGACTAATATTTTTAGCCCTAAAATTGAATCGCATAAAAATTTGCCTCCTAATATTAGTTCAATCATCATTACATACAATATCACTGCCCCTAAAATCACTTGTCATAATGTTAGTTTTACTAATATTTAAAAGCAATAACCTTAAACGCCCTAACTATTGAGAAACATAAAGTTTTATGCCATAAATATTTAATGTCATAAGTTATAATTGCCCTTATATTATTGGACATATTGGTTATAACGAGGTTTCCGGATGTATGTACGTTTTTGATATATGTAAGTTTTGTCTGCCTAGACTAGTAAACAGGGGCCAATTCGTTTCTAGTACTTCGCCGGCCGTTGCCGCGGCACGCTCGCTTCGCTCGCTCGGCTCGTGCGTTATGGTCACAAGCAACCTAACTAACTTAACTTAATGACTTTGCCCTAGAATCAAGAACACTAGGAATAATAATTGTTAGGGCATGCAAATATAGTAAATTCAAAAATATGAACAAGAAATAGTATGACTAGGAACAATAGGCGTTTTAACCATTATGCACATGACATTTATTACAATCAAATGATATGACAACATACAAGTATGGCTTTAAAAAAATATGCGCATCTAATATTATGACTACAAAATATTATGACTACAAAATATTATGACAAGATATGAATGTAGAACAACTTAAGGACTAAAAATATTATGCGAATGAATAGGACACCAAGTTCTGGCTATAACTAGCCAGAGCTTACGTATGTGGCACAAAGCTAAAAAGTTAAATTGAAATAGTTACTGGGGTTTTGAGGTGAAAATGCATGCCTGTCAAGTTCAAACCCCCTATTATGCGGTCGATTTTTATGTATTTGAATTAGCAAAATTAATTTCTCCAAAGTGCTTTCATTGTGAAGTGAATGATATTTGAGTAGGTTTGTCTGTATCTCCACGAAAACCAATTTATTCGAAATATAAATTCATATTATAGTAGTCTATATACTACACAGGGTGGTTTTTTGATAAGGGCGGTGATGGCCGAGCAAACCGCGAGAGATAGAAAAAAGTCGTGAAAGAAGTCATGCCCTGGATTCATAAGAAAACAATAACTTAATAACAATTTAATTAATTTTTTTAAATCTATTACTTTTGACTTCAATCGACCCGAATGATTAAAAAAAGTACATTAATGTATTACTGAACCAATGGATTTATATGAAAACAATAACTGCACACCTAAGTATACATAAACTATTTTTTTAATCTTCTACTTTTGACGTAAATCGACCTATGGATTTTGTTGCTGATTATGGCCAATATTTGCATAGAAATGTATTACTAAAAATGAAAGGAAATAACAAATTACTTTGAATATCGCAATTTTACGTAACTAATAAGTTGCTCAAAATGGTTTCCGTGCCTCCAATGCATAAGTTTTTAAATCTCGCTAAAAGGTCTCCAAAGAACTTGATATTTTTGTGTGTTCACTGTCGAAGTTCACATGAGGCAGCACATATATTGATGGAAAAGCGGTTCTTACTTTAAAAGTTTTTTAGATATCGCATCGCATTTGTTTTACTGTTATGGTGTTGTATATAAATAAATATAAATCCTTCACTCCTTTTAATTTCACTGGAAAAAATGCCCTCATCCCGAAACACAACAAGGTTTGCACTCTACCGCTTAGCGGTTGAATGTCTGGCTATGGTTGGTTTGGTACTGCTATATGCCACAGGCGGATTCTGCAAAAATGTCCTAACACTACTACCAACATAATATTATCCCTTATTATGTTCTTTATCCAATACCATCTACATATAATTCGTTGTGGTAGGACTCTTTGGCAGATTTCGCCAATAATTTGTTGTGGTAGGGTTCTTTGGGAGATTCCGCCTGGGGCAGTACAGTACCACACCATTGCCAGACGTTCAAAATAATAATTAAACGCAAGCAAAGCTTAAAAAAACCGACTTCACCGCTTTATCATCGGAACCTTGATCAGATTTAATGTATAAACACGCATTATTGACTATAACTCAAAAACGAGAAATCAGACCTTGATCAAATTTCAATGGGACCACATGAAAAGCACCAGATTTCAAATAAAAAAAATCATCGAAATCGGCTTACAACGAAATCAAATCAAATCAAAAATCAAAAATATATTTATTGCCCATAAGTACAAAACTACAAAAAAAGAAGAAGAAGAAACACAAAGAAGAAAACGAAAGTAGTTATGAGGTAACTTTTGAAGTCGGGTAAACGAGAACATCGTCAAAGTACGCATTATTCGTCACAAAATAGGCATTATTAACGATATTTCAAGAACTACTAATCAGATCTTAATCAAATTTTAATGGGACCAATCAGAAAGCAAGAACTTTCAATCTAAAAAAAATATTCCAAATCGGCTCACGTGGAGAGAAGATATTAAAAAAAAAAACAGTCGACTTGAGTACCTCCTCTTTTTTTGGGAAGTCGGTAAAAAAAACCAAAATCGTTTATTCACATGGGCCCCAAAGAGGCACTCATGAAAGTTAAAGACTCTACGGCTAGATTCGCAAAATTATTAATTCAGTCATTTAGCCGCAGTAGTGTGCAAACATTATTGTATTTCGGATTGAAGGGCAATGTTTACAGGGCGTCAAGGTGAGGTTTAATGTACCCTTTATCCCAATGGCTTAAAGAGACCCTGAGATATTTAATATTAAAATATAATATATCAGGGTGGTAGTAAGTGACAGGAAGCGCTGTGCTTTGCCGCGCAGGAGTTCGACCTATATAAGTTCAAAACTTTGGGTAGCTCTAAATTCTAGCGTGTACCTAAGCGTGGCGCTTACCATCAGGCGAAAGCTAAAAAAAGTCAACATCATAAAAATCATACCTTTCTTCTGATTGCAGATCAACTCAATACGATCGATCGTCCAGAATCCTTTATACAAGAAGCTGGCAGACTTGTATCTAGACAATAATAGCATATCAACAGTCAAGGAGTTGGAAGGCACCGAGTGGTTCTCATCATTCAGAGTGCTGAGTCTTCGAGGGAACATGCTCAAGCAGGTCTGTTGAAGAGTAGGACCACATTATCATATTTATATCATACCGTGCCCCGCGGCTTCGCCCGTTATAATAAGTTAAAAAGTAGTCTATGTGTTAATCCTAGGTATAAGCTACATCCATTTCAAATTTCATCAAAATCCGTTCAGCCGTTAAAGAGTAAGGAGGGACAAACAAACTTACACACTTACACACAAACTTTCAGATTTATAATATTAGTAGGACTATATAGCTACGCCCCGCGGTTTTACCCGTATAAGTCCCGGATCGCGGGAATTCCGAAACACTGAGCTAATATCACTACGTAGTAATATTAGCTCAGTGTTTTGGAATAAAAAGTAGCCTATGTGTTAATCTTGGGTAGCAGCTACCTCCATACATTACATAATACATATACATATATACATAAATTTCATTAAAATTGGTACAGCCGTTTGAGCTTGAAGAATTAACAAACATACACAATCACAAACTTTCGCCTTTATAATATTACTAACCGTATCCCGCGGCTTCGCTCGCTTTGATCAAGTTAAAAAGTAGCTAATGTGTTCATCCTAGGTATAAGCTATCTACATTCCAAATTTATCCAAATCTGTTCAGCCGTTACAGAGTCAAGAGGGTACAATTGTACTTACAAACAAACTTTCGGATTTATAATGTTAGTGTGATAAGTGTGTTTACCACGATATGAGTAAGCCTTTAGTAAGTAGCAATATTTTAGTTAAATGTCAAAATCTACTTACATTTTTCATATTCATGTCGAAATTCTCTCCAAATAATGAATATCTTTATTTCTTATTTTGTTGGGACCGTACGGTACACAACGGCAGGTATTCCCTGAAGATGATTTTCCGTGAGATTGAGAAATAATTCCGAATCCGAACCCATATATTTCGGTAGACGCCGATATCAAAGAAAAGCGTATTTTAGCTCGTTATTATTGAGTTATTTTAGATGTATTTATTGATTGATTTAGGTTTAGTGTCTAATATATTTCGGCTGGTTGACAGATCTTTGTTCGCCGCCAATGGCAAGTCAAACAAACAAACAAACGAACAAACGCACTCACACTCACAGCCCCACACTAAGTTCAAGGACTTGTATCATGGGTGCCGGAAACATTCACATCACATACACATTACACCTAGAACCAGAAGCATAAATGTCCCTTGGGAAGGAATTTGTTCTCCTGCCGGGAATCGAACCCAGGACCCGCGGCACAGAGGGCGGACGCCTGTCCACTGCGCCAACTGGGTCGTCAAAGACATTAATGCTGTTTATTATTAAATAGACACATAGTAAAAGCAAAAATATACATCCGACTTCAAAAAAAAGGAGGAGGTTTTTCAATTCGACTGTGTTTTATTTTCATGTGTGTCACCTCATTTATTTCATGAATTATTATACATTTTACAAGTTGCGGCCCTAGTTACCAAACTGGGTGTGAGTGACACCCGTATAAGTAATTAGTTCTTTACTATGGTGAACATTTTATTTAGTTCTTACCTAGGTCTATAAAACATTAAATAACAAAATTAGAATCATACTTTTTTTTTCTATTAATTTTGGCTTCGCAATCTTGTGCATTTAGCCAGTTATAATATATTTCAAGTGTATTTCATATTAAAAGTCATAATCACATGTCACAATCAGTCAAGTATAAAAGAGTTAAGGTCTAGTCATAGTCATTATTCATATTGTTAATTTTTTTTTTTAATTGGCTTAAAATAAACTAGTTCCGCAGCTCAATATTTACACTTTACAATCTACCTAAATCACATTACTAAGATCATTATATATTTATTATTACATGTATGTTTATTATAAAACTTATTGGTATTAATTAAGTAAGATTTAACTTTTCACTAAAATCCTACAAATATTATAAATCAGAAAGTTTGTGTGTAAGTATGTTTGTTACCTCTTCACGCTTTTAACAGCTAAACGGATTTGAATGAAATTTGGAATGTACATAGCTTATACTTAGGATTAACACATAGGCTACTTTTTAACTTGAAAATAGCGGGCGAAGCCGCTGGGCACGGCTAACATCCATTAATTACGTGAGATGATTTTGGCGATTTTTCCACACCCTCTCTCCCCTTGGTGAGATGTCGTGAGATTTTCCTCGACCCCTTCCCCTTCCCCTCAAAATACGTGAGATTTTTCAAAATGTGTATATGTAATGTGAATTAGTGAATATGTGCTTGATTACATTAGATTTATTTAACACACAAGTTGTTCAATTCTTTTTATTTAAGACTGACCCCTACTAACTATGATTTAGCCATATTACAGTAGTATTTTTACTTTATTGAACCCAGTTTTCTCGTAATTTTACTCTGTATCTTGCGAATAAAATTATGTGATATTTGTTAATATGCCTCTCCCCCACGTGAGATTGTGTTAGGTTTTATCGACCCCCTCCCCCCCTCTAAACGCCTCGCGTAAGTAATGGACGCCCCCGTATCATTATATCAAAGATGTCAAGTATATTTTAAAACAATTTCATCAATTATTGTATAGTGCTGCGAGAAATCAAATTAGTTTAAGAATCAACAGATTTGGAACATTTAATTTGTATATAACAAACAACAAAACAAACAAACGCATTCACACTCACAGCTTTTCTCATATAACTATTAAAAAAATGGCATGTTATTTCGTTAAACATACGTAATAGGATTTTTTAAACATGTTATGTACTACATCTGTTAAGGATCATAATTATTTGAGAGTAGGTACAGAGAAGGGATGTTTTACGTGGGGTTCTTTGACAATTTTGTATGTTGCTGACGAGTCGACTGAATGTTGTACCTTTGCCTTTGAGTTTTCTCTTTAGAAGAAATTCGTCTTTGCACATCCATTTTAATATCGCCAAAATCAAATAAAATCATGAATATTATAAGCCTATGTAATGTAGGATCAATTTTAAGAAGTAAAATTGTTTGAAAAAATATTTGATTACAATTAGTCGAAGTAAACATGAAGGTTTAAGGAGAAGGTCTATTGTTTCAAGTCACATGCAAGTATAAAAGTAGCTAGCTTGTGCAATTTTAGATCCCTCACATCCTGGTTCGAATAGCGCTTGACCCTGACCATAGACTTAATAAAATATTTGCTAAATTTGTACCCGATCTGATAACGTTCCATAAAACGTAAGAAACGAAAGTTTAGAAGTAAATGGCTTCCTATACCTAATTAAAATATTTAAACGCAAGCAAAGCTTAAAAAACCAACTTCACTGCTTTGTCTTCAGAACCCTTGATCAGATTAATTGAATTAAATTTCATCATTATTGAGGATAACTCAAAACTACTGGTTCTGACCAGTAGTTTACTCAAATTAGAAGTCAGAACCAGTAGTGATTGAGTTATCTTGATCAAATTTAAATGGGCCCACATGGAAAGCACCAGCTTTGAAACAAAACATATAATCATAGAGTTCGGTTAACCTTATTAAAAAACAAAACGTTCTACGTACTTAGAGCTAAAAATTGCTAGTAATCGCAATGGATTGCTGGCCCTTGAGTATATCGCTTTTTCTCATTAATAGTTGGCACGGGAAATCAACTTGTCGTTACGCCGATGCTATTGTATAGTTATTAAACGCCGTCTGGTTTCTAATTATACCAAAAAAATTGAATCTTCATTTTACAGAGGAAACCTAATCAATCTAAACTAAATTAAATGTAGGTCAGAAAATATACGCACAAGGCATTTCGTCTTTCCACAGAATAATATACGTAATAATAAGTCTACATTTCCTAAAACTAAACTAAAATTATATACATCTATAGCTATACAGCAAAGACCTAAGTTACCTACAAGTCCTCGAACTATAGGTAACTCAAGTGCTCAAGCCCACTACCAGTGGGTAGCGTTCCCATCATGCTGGCGGCATTGCCTCTCTGAATTGCAATAAGTCTAAAGTTACAATAAAGTATATATAATAGTTCAAAATAAATTTCAAATTTCTTTATTTGCTTGAACATGGGTAGAATAAGTTGGTAGAAGTTTATAAAAGAAGTACTTTATATTCTGCCATTGCGGCATGCAAAAACTTAACAAGGGTCTTATGCAGAGATAACGATATAATATTATATAATACATGCAAAACAAACTTTACGTATACTAAGTAATTAAGTGATAACAAATTAATTTCTAAAAACAAGTTACTTGTTAAAAACTTTTTTAAAGACAAGCTTTTAGAAGTCCGCCATGTTGGATTTAAAGTGACGTCACTTTATTTTTTGATTTATTCTTAGCAAGCCCTTTCATTTGTTACCCATATTGTAGGAGTACATTAAAAATAATTACTGGTCCGCCATTTTGTTGTTCCGCCATGTTGGATTTAGAATGACGTCACACAGCTAACCATGCATTGTCATCCAAACTAAACGTGAATACAAAATTTCAGCTCAATCGGTCCACCCGAACAAACATAGGTACATAAAGTACATACAGTGCAAGCTAAATAAAAGCTTGTAATAACATCACCCTACCAATTGAATACTGTAAGGATCTTCGTCCTGAAATACTGATTCACTGACTGACTAACATTAAACATACTTTTCGACAATTTCTTGTACTAATATTTATTTATTCATTTATTGATCACCAACACAATGAACACCGTTACAAGTATAAAGTTAACATGTTACTGTGGAAAAGGTTAGTGACATTACAATTACAGGTGAAGACTGCATGCACATTAATTTAGAGCAAGTAACAATTGACTTGATATGGGATACATATATAGTATATCGACATGCAATTTATACGTACGGTATTTATAAATGACTAGTTGACCCGGCGAACTTCATACCGCCAATTGTCTGTGGTCAAATATTCAGAAGCATCTCCTGTTTGACAGGTACGAACAGTTTGTATGGGAAAATAAAATACTACTTTTTACTAATTATATTGCAATTTCTTTACATTTTCTCACCTTTTAAACCTTCCCTGAACTTCCACAAATATTTCAAGATCAAAATTAGCCATATCGGTCCAGTCATTCTCGAGTTTTAGCGAGACTAACGAACAGCAATTCATTTTTATATATAAGATATAGTACTATATGAAATAAACGAGTACTTAGGTATAAAGTGTACTTCGTCGTATGATCAAATCAAAGTGTCTTTCTCCACAGATACCAGTTTATGCGTTCGACAAAGCCCTTCAATCAAACAACAACATAATGCACGTTTACCTGGGACACAACCCCTGGCGGTGTGACTGCCATTTCATCCCGAGGTTTCAGACCTTGCTGCGGAAGTACAAGAGAGTTATAAAAGACCTGCCTGATATAAGGTGTCCTGCTTCGAAAGACAAGAAGACTTCGCTTGTTCAGGTATAGATTATTATTATACTAGCTCTGCCC
Source organism: Lomographa bimaculata (assembly GCA_948107665.1). Taxonomy (NCBI): domain Eukaryota; kingdom Metazoa; phylum Arthropoda; class Insecta; order Lepidoptera; family Geometridae; genus Lomographa; species Lomographa bimaculata. The sequence continues at coordinate 8,481,353 of OX403597.1, forward strand.
CGCGGCTTCGCCCGCTATTATCAAGTTAAAAAGTAGCCTTTGTGTTAATCCTAGGTATAAGCTATGTACATTCCAAATTTCATCCCAATCCGTTCCGCCGTTAAAGCGTGAAAAGGGAACAATAATACTTACACACAAAATTTCGGATTTATAATATTAGTAGGATTATTCAAGTATTTATTTTAACTTACGAGTCTATGCCTTTGTTAGGCATTAGCGGAGCCATAGCCAACGCTAAGAGAACCTTTAATTCAATTACAGTTTAATAAATACCAGGCGTGTCTAAACATACGTCGGACATTTCTTAGGTTAGAAGTTGACGCCGTTTTATGCTTGCACACGCTTTTATAATAACTATATTTTATAAATTACTAGCTGCGCCTCGCGGCTTTTCCCGCGTCAGTCACGGATCAGCCAGAATTCGGGGTTAAAAAGTAGCCTATGTCCTTTTTCAGGCTCTAGACTATCTGTGTACCAAATTTCGTTTAAATCGGTTCAGTAGTTTTAGCGTGAAAGCGTAACAGACAGACAGACAGAGTTACTTTCGCATTTATAATATTATATATCCTACTAATATTATAAATCCGAAAGTTTGTGTGTAAGTGTGTAAGTATGTTTGTTCCCTCTTCACGCTTTAACGGCTGAACGGATTTGGATGAAATTTAAAATATACATAGATTATACCTAGGATTAACATACATAGGCTACTTTTTAACCTTTTTTTTATTTTTTTATTTGTGTCAGGCTAGTGTTTGACCACTATCTCACCTGATGGTAAGTGACGATGTGATCGAAGCAGGTAATAATAACTTAATAATAGCGGGCGAAGCCGCGGGGCACGGCTAGTAATATATATATATATATTTAAGTAAGGATGGACTAGGGGATGGATGATATTGGGTTGACAATAACTATGACTTATGCGAGTAAAAACTTAAACTTTTTTTTATTCTAGAAAGGCAATATTTGACCACCATCTCACCTGATGGTATGCGACGATGTGGTCGAAGATGGAGCAATCTCGCCTAGAAGATACCTATTTTTATTATTATTGCTTGATAATGATTTATTTCTGCTGTAAATTATATATATTTCTATTCCTTTTTAGGGTTTAGTACTTAAAGGGTGCAAACGGATCCTATGCTAATATTTACTAAGCCTACGCCATGTTTGACTGGCTTTATCTTTTTAATTGGAATAGGTAGGCAAGAATGGTTAGAAAAGCTTTGAAATAAAAATATCAGGCAGAGGTGAAACCTTCCGGGAATTCCGGGAGTAAAAGTAGCATATGTGTTAATCCAGGGTGTCTGCTACGTCCATACCGAATTTTATTAAAATTGCTCCAGCCGTTTGAGCGTGAAGAAGTAACAAACATAAAAACACACTCACATACTTTCGCCTTTATAATACTAGTCTAATCGTTCGCGCTGAACTGAGATCTCGTGTCTACATTGTGCCTAATAGAGAAAATCTTTTGAGGTTAATTGTTTGTAACTTTTTTTCTTCAGAATAGTTCTTTTCTACGATACCCCACAAGGGTATATATAAGAAAAAAAAATATTGCTCTCCACTTATGTGCCCCTTTATTATTTTCATTTATTTTTTTTAATTGCCATTTTTTTTTTTTTTTTTTGACAGGCTAGTGTTTGACCACTATCTCACCTGATGGTAAGTGACGATGTGATCGAAGCTGGTAAACACACTAGACCTGGAATACGCAGGCTCTCATTCCATTGGCTTCAATGCCATTTCTGGCTTTGAGGTATAGCTTTACATATTGGCCTCGATTCTGATGAACACTCACTAAATTAAATTTAAACTATCCCTGTCTCTTACAAAATAAAACACAAGACAGAGATAGCATGCATTTTAGTGCTGTCACGCTAGTTTATCAATTAAAATATGAACAGCAGAAGCAGAAAGGCGCTTGTTTTTATTCAACACCAATACAACACATACTCGACTAAGCTTGCATAGACATCTAAGTTCTGACTAACTTGACAGCACAGCAGTATGCTATCTCTGTCTTGTGTTCCTATTTTGTAAAAGACAGGAATAGTTTAAATTTAATTTAGTGTGTGACATCAGAATCGAGGCCAATTCTCTAAGATTTTGAAGGTTGTATGGTTTAGACGCTAGATGCCTCTGACAGATGACAGGACGGACGGACAAAGTGCTAAACCTACCAAGTCAGATTGGAACATATAATTCAGAATATTTAACTGATTTGTTAACACAAGGTTATACCTACATATTTGATTTAGAAATAGTTTTCTCCTATACCATGAGGAGATTTACGTCTCAACGGGCAATCTCCTAAAGATGCGGTCTCTAGAGAATCAGGCTATTCCAAGGTTTTCTGAGAACAGATGATTTTATTCCGATAAAAATAATATTCTTATTTCTGGGAGGCCTTTATAGTAAATCGAGGCGTTATCGAGGCCAAAATGTGGAACTACGCTTTAGCAGCGTTTGCTACGATCCTGATATTTTAATTAAAACACACAAAAGCTTTTGTTTGCAAGGTCTTAAATAGATGTCTGATTAAACGTTTTGTGTGATATATTGATAATAGACCCGTTTTGAAGCGTCTGATCTATTATAAATCCATCCAAGGATTTCTTTTGAGTAAAAATATGATTTAGAACTATATTTTCTACCATCATTTTGATTACCACCCTGGTAATATTGAGTATGCTAATTTTTATCATCATTTTAGTTACTACCCTAGTAATAACGAGTTTCTTACTGGTATTAAAATTACTATTGATAAGGCAAATTACAGGGCTAGATAGGTACATTATATTAATACATCTAGGTAATGTCTCAGGGTGAAAAGCGCAATGTTTTGGCGCGCAGGAATTCGAAATATATAAGTTTAAAACTCTAGGTGGCACTGAAATGTAATGGGGAACCTACCATCAGGCGAGCGACTTATTCGTCTCGTCTCTTAATGACATAAAAAATGGCTGAATACTCTCTTTGTTTCAAAGGTGGCGATAAATACGGTATCTATACAAACTGCTATAAAAATACGGGGATCAAACACTTTGTCTGGAAAATAGCCGCACTGATTTTCACCAAACAAAACTAAAAACACTTTTGATCATATCACCTTTCAAACAAAATAAAAGTATGTCAAATTCAGTCCAGTTGTTTGGGAGCTACGTTGCCTTAGGCAGACACAAATACTAATAAACAGTACAAATTTATGAGGGTGGTTATTTTGATTTATGCCACATTCGTCCCGAATTTTCGGCCCACGCCATTAAAAAGTATTTATTCGTCCCGCACGATAATATTTGTGCGTATTCGTCCCGCACACCAAAATTATTGTAAGTACAGTTAGCGGCAAAAGTATAATTTATCATCACAACCAAAACTGTGGTGATCTAATATTTCGTCGTAGATTAAAAACAAAAAAATATTTGTAAACGCTATCACGCTCACAGCTCCACATTAATTTCGATGACTTGTATCGTGGGTGCCGGAAACATTCAAATCACACACACAATCAAAACCAGAACCAGATACAAACATTTTCCTTGGGGAGAAAACTTGTGTTCCCGCCCGGGAATCTAACCCGATACCTTAGAAAGCCACTCAAATAAGCAAACAGCAGTTCAACAAAATCGCCTAAACGACCTCTAAATGGCCCCTGCGCGTAGTGACTGATCAACGTGTGAGTGCTACTCAAAATAGACTCTAAATTTATTTGCGACTTTATTTTAGACTCGTAACGGTTGAAAATATCATATTCCAATATTTATTCTACCTATATTTTTTGTTCCAGATAGTCGCAATGCCTTTGGGAAACGTCTGCACCAGCGGTAACGAAATGCCTATAAGTACTATAAATATTGTCAATTTAGTGCTCCTAGGCTTAATAATGGCAGTTTTAGGAAAGTTTTTGTATGACTGGCATATGTTTAAGACAACCGGGAAATTGCCTTGGCTATCGTCAATTTTACCCTAAAACAGCAGATGTTGATTTTGTTAACAAATGTAGTGTTTTAGGTATACTTACTAAATAAAGATGTAAACTTAGAAAGGAAAGAATATCACTTGACGCGGGGATTGAACCCGCGGCCTCAATGAAAGGATAATTTCGTCGCTTAAGGCAGGGCTTGAGTAGCTCCGCGGTTAGACCAATAGGATATGAACCTGCGTTCATGTCCTATTAACCACCGGTGGATTTTTTCTTTTCTAAATTTAATACTTCAGCTCGGCCTAGCATGGCTAATGCTTTAAAATAAAACCTCTTAAATACCTATGTACTAGTAAGACTTAAATTTCATATAAGGTTTTGAAGATGATAGCTCAGTCATAGTTAATGCGCCCAGCACTTGATCAGGCGGTCGCGGTTTCGATTCCTACGACGAGCTCGTCTCCTCGTAATGGCAACTTTGACCTCGTAAAAGCTCGAAGACAGCGGAGGACGCGCCGTTTGCATCTGACCTTGGGTTCATTTACGTGTTCTGACGACACCCACTGGATGAGGAGTGACCCTAGAATAAAACTGGGTCCATGTAAATTGATTGAAGTTCACAGCTTTGTTTATTTTTATGTTCGAAAGGCAAGCATTCATCCACTATCTTACCTCATGGAAGAAGATAATGTGGCCGAAGATATAGCATGCTAGCTATTCATTCTTTATAAGAAGACTACTAGACTACTAGATTATTCCACTCGTGGAACAAAGACGGGGGCAATAAGTTCCACTCCTTGGTCCGCATCGTTACTTTTTATCATGTGAGATTAGTATACTTATTATTAGTGATGATATAACTGCTTTTATATCACTAAAGTCTATAAATATTTTAAGCTTTATTATTTATGAAGTAAATAATATTTTATATTATTGTCGTTCTTCATATATTAGTCAATTATTTTAGTTTGTTTTAATTTCTATACGTTGAATATGTTTACTTTCCATATATTTAAAAACCGACTACAGAACTACATAGCGAGTATAATTATATAATATATACATATTATAATACGACAAAGCGAGTATGATTATATAATACTTTGTATTGCAACACATATTTCTATATAATACATTATACATAGTATCGAATTGAACTCCAAAAAATAGTCAATTTTTAACGTAGTAGATAATGGAATATTTTAACAGTGATAATAATATAGGTAATATAGGTAATCCATGCTCTATTTCTCTGCTTAAAATACCTACTATTTTAAGGCAGAGAAATAGAACATGGATTACCGTTATTAAATGTGTAATTAAAGTTTAAATTGCGACTGACTTTAGTTGTTTCATTATATTTTCGTACCAAGCTGATAAATCCTAGTTGAATATGCAAATTGATCAAAATTGGTTTAGCAAAAATAGAACGTGGGAGTGCTATAATTGCAGCCCCAGCGGGCCCGACTATTGGGTAGTTGAGAACATCTTCATATAGAGTGTAATTTGTTTCTTGTGTCTTTGCTGTATGTGTGTATGTATGTATATAATCTACCGACTTCACAAAAAAGGAGGAGGTACTCAAGTCGAATGTTTCTTTTTTTTATTTGTGTTACCTCATCTTCGTCTTCGTCTCTATCTTCGCTCCTAGTGAACCAATTTTGTTTTTTTTTTGTTTGAAAGATGTTGCTTTTCAATTGGTCCTATTTAAATTTGATCAAGATCTGATCAGTAGTCCTTGAAATATCTTCAATAATGCGTGTTAAGTACATCTAATCTGATCAATGTTCCGAAGATAAAGCGATGAAGTCGGTTTTTTTAAAGCTTTGCTTGCGTTAAATTATTTTAGTTCTGTTTAGGAAATATAAGCAATTGGCTCGTTGATTTGTAAAATGCCATCCTAGTTGAATATGTAAAATTGTTGTTTTTAACAATTTGTATATACAACTAAGAGAACATCTTCATATACAGGAGATTTTTTAAAATCCCACTAATATTATAAATCCGAAAGTTTGTGTGTAAGTGTGTAAGTATGTTTGTTCCCTCTTCACGCTTTAACGGCTGATCGGTTTTGGATGAAATTTGGAATGTACATAGATTATACATAGGATTAACACATAGGCTATTTTTTAACCCGATAATAGCGGGCCTAGCCGCAGGGCACGGCTAGTACCAAATAAAGCTATAAAACCCCATTATTGTTCTAACGCTTAGCTTGTTCTACGTTTTTCTGATATTATGTATTTTACCAAAGAATGGGTATTATTAGGTTAGGTTAATTTTAGGTCGTCAAATTGTTACAGTATCACACAAATTTGGAATTCCGATAGTTTGTGTTTGTATGTATGCATATTTGTACACACGCACACTACGGAAACTGTAGAAGCATGCGATAAATGCTTCTATATAGTTTCCGGACTCCTAATGATACAAAAAACTAACATCAAACAGTCAATTTAGGAATTGTCTAGCGTTACGCACCGCCCCACGTCGAATCGGTGTGCTAAGTCCTAAGGTAGTTGTATATGTTAGTTTTTTTTTTTTTTTTTTTTTATTTGTGACAGGCTAGTGTTTGACCACTATCTCACCTGATGGCAAGTGACGATGTGATCGAAGCTGGTAAACACACTAGACCTGGAATACGCAGGCTCTCAAGGATAACTGCCGGAACACCGTATTTGGCTTGGCGGCAGACTTTCAACTTGATGGTGGTAAGCTACTTTGGTAGCAAGCCAGGTGAGCAACTCACAAAATGCTCTACCACCTCTCAAATGTCACCTGATTAGCACCACCCGGGGACCACGTGTAGGGAGTCAGACTTAAGGGGTATCCTCCTACGGACGTGGGTGACTCAGCCCCCAAAAACGTTTATTTGCGCATGACAAATTCTAAATTGTATCTCATTTAGACGACTTCTAAGGTTAGCGACGTTTACACTGGTAAGAACATTAGAGAGAAATTGGGAGGGATCTCGCATTTCATTAATATTTATATTTTAGGTACGGTTTGTTACGGTAAGTAGAGTTTCAAATTTCAAGTAAAGGGCTATTGTAGATGTGAATTAGTTGATTGGATATATCAACTCCCGAACTTTTTCTTCGGAAATTCTGACAGAGTATTATATTATTATGATATTACATACATTAACTTCACCATTCTCCACCTAAATAGATAATCTGCAGAAAGTATTTAAATCGTGTTCAATTTACTAATTAATAACTAGGGTACCTAAAATTAATAGTAACTGGTCAACAAAATAAAAAATGGGTAGAATATCTGCATTCAAGAGTGGCATCTTCTTGGCAAGCATGCTACATCTTCGGTCGCATCATCACTTTTCATCGGGTGAGATAATAGTCAAATGCTTACCTTTCTAACAAAAAAAGTACCTACTTACAATCGCTCACCTTATTTTGCCCAATTAATACTTTCTGACGTGTGGTCGGCCTGATGGTAGCATTATGATCGAAGAGCGATCAAAGGAGCTTTTAATATTATACAAAAATGGTGGAAAAGCTAATTATACGAGTAGTTTGCGCTACCCATTTTTCTATCGTACGTTGTGAACCGATGACCTACCTTCATTTTCAGTTACCCCAGTTCTTGTAAATTTTCATAAAAACAAATAATACTTTCTGTACTATTTTTTATTTATACCAATAGAGATAGATAGAACCAAAATCATCACTGCATGGCTTCCTACAAAAGTTGATACATGAGTAGGAAAAATATATCAAAGCAACATTCGATTAGACCCAAAAAGTGATAGCGCAAGAAATGGAATGGCTCCCGTAATAAAATTCAATAGCATTAAAAGGAAGTGGAACTCAATAAAGCTTTCTGTATCAAGAGACCTTTGATCGCCAATGTAATACACAAGATATTGAGGATGTAAAAAAAGGTTTATCTCATTATTTGATTGTGTTGCGTAAAAGTAAGAAGCAAATATCTAGATAATTATGCAGTTGCATCATACATATATGCATCTCAATATAAATACTATCTTTAGAGTTCTGTAAGCGCGCTGCGACCTGTAAACGTAGGTACCAGAAGTAGGACATCGTTTATGTATGTCTGAACTCTGGTCGGATCATATTCTTCCGACAATTTGACTGTACCTCCATGAGTGAGTGCCGGTTTACATTACAAGTACCTGGATGACCGAGCCTTGTTCGTTAAAACGACGTTTTCTAAAAATGAAACCATAGTAGATCGATTTATCGTCCCCGAAACCCACTGCATGGAAAATGGTTGGAGCCGTTTCCGCGATTCAGATTATATATATATATGTTGCTCGTTTAAAGGTATGAGATAGATAAACATATGCATGTGTGGGTTTATCATTAGCTTTATACAAAGTAAAGGAGTTTCGTAGACATGCATGTTGGACCTAACAGTGAAGTCAAAAAAAAAATACCTCGACCCCGGGGGTGTGTATGCTATCAGAAGATTGTGCCAGAAAATACAATTCATTAGACCATAATATTAAAAAAAACCATAAAGATTTTTTTAATGATGTAACAATAACGATTGGTACATCATTGCAATTACGATATGGCCTCAAGACTAATACGTAATTAAATTTTGACCTAAACTGCTGAGTACATAGTAAACTTCTTAGTTTAGTATGTACTCAGCAGTTTAGGTCAAAATTAGCTACTGTGTTCTATTGGACACAGTAGCCTTTAATAATGACAGTAAGAAAAGTATTATTACACTTTTCTTACTGTCTTTATTAAAGGGAAGACACTATGTTCTCGTATTCTTTTTTAATAGCAAAAAAGATAATAGTTAATAAAAAAGTGTTGGCCGTTCTGGCCGGAAATTTTCAAATAAAATTTTAAATAATCATAACTCGATATGGTTTTTTTTTATGATAAATAGGTAAGCATTTGACCACTATCTCACCTTATGGAAAGTGAAGATCTGGCCGAAGATGTGTCATGCTTGCTTAGAAGATACCTATTCACTCTAGACTTGAAGACACCTAGATTGTACCGTTCGGGAAACAAAGACGCAGGCAATGAGTTCCACTCCCTCGCTGTACGGATGATAAACGTAGAAGCAAAACGCCTCGAGCGAACGGTTTGTCAACCATATAAGGATGGAGTTTGACAGTTTGTCTTGTTGTTAGGTGGTAAAAAGGGCAAGGGGTAATAAAATAATGTTATTCCTGCGCACACTCTCTAAAATGACCGAGACCGAGACTCTGCAACTTGGACTCGACTAGCTTATCATCGCCAATGAGCCTTTTTGCTCGCCGGTCGATGGACTCAAGAGCTTCAAGCTGGTACTTAGCGGATCCATCCCACAGGTGGCCGCAGTAATCCACACATGATCGGACTTGAGCTTGATATAAATTAAGAAGCTGCCCGGTGTGAAGTACTGCCTAACCTTCGCGAGGATACCTAATATCTTAGCGACCAGCTGAGCTCTAGCTTCGATGTAGGTACCAAAGTTAAGGTTCGATGACAAGGAAACGCCAAGAAGCTCAAGTTTATTAGCTATCGGTATTGGTACATTTTGGAACGTCGGAGATAGGTGAAAAGGTCTCCATTTAGCGGAGAAAAGATACGCCTGAGTTTTGGACGCATTAAAACGAACCAAGTTGGAATCGCCCTAATCGGCCACGGCCTACGCTCGAATTTAATCGACCTATAATCTCCTCTCCTAGTAAATGGACTATACTGGGTATTCAAATAGGTATTACCGAAGATGAGACGTTCTTTTGTTTTTTGGACGTCACTGTTTGGTGCACATGTATATAGGCTTCATTACTTACGTTCAGTATATTGTAACACTATTGTATATATATTTGTTTGAACCTATCTAGCCGCTGTTATTCCCAAAATGTCGAAACACCTTAAACTTATTGTTGGTGTAAACTGGATAATGTGGTAAATAAGGAAATCATAAGATACGAACAAACAAACAAACGCATTCACACTCACAGCCCCACACTAAGTTCAAAGACTTGTATCGTGGGTGCCGGAAACATTCACATCGCACACACATTACACCCAGAACCAGAAGCACAAATACTCCTTGGGAAGGAATGTGCGCTCCTGCCAGGAATCGAACCCAGGACCCACGGCGCAGAGGGCGGACACCTGTCCACTGCGCCATCTGGGTCGTCACGTATATATATATAGTCCAATACGGGACGTAGGGATCATATAAATCTATATATATACATTAGTTAAAATGTTGTATGAAGTAGAGGTCTTTCAGTTTAAAAATAGACGACCCTCTATAAAAATATTCATACAGTCAAATTTAGACTAGCCTATCCTGCTGTCAAAAGAAAAAAAGACGTATCTACATTTTTGTAAAAATTAGTTATACATTTTTAAATAATGTACTCGCCAGAGCATAGGCCAAAAATACCGTCTCGTTACTTTTGAACTATCGTCTTGTTATGTGTAGAATGAATTCGGCAGTATGAGATAAATAAATCCGGTCCATCCAGAGATCTCGGTTAATGTGCTGAGCTGGTTCAAACCCAGACTCTGAAAATACTTTTAGTAAATTGAGTTGTTCTGATACGTTTGATACAAAAATATAACTAACTAAACTTCTTAGCATTCCCTCCAATACAGTTATCATGTTGCAGGTGCAGAGTGTGAAACTCGGAGCAATGTCTGGGACTGTGGTCTGGGACTTGCCTAACCTGATGGTTGTTGTATAGCATTATACGTATTAGCATTGCAATTCAGAGAGGCAATGCCGCAAGCATGATGGGAACGCTACCCACTGGTAATGGGCTGGAGCACTTGAGCTACCTATAAGCTCGATATCTTGTAGGTAAATTAATTCTTTGCTGTATATAGTTTTAGGAATAATAGACAATTGGCCCGTAAATAGATTGAGATACAATAAAAAACAATTGTTAAATATATATATACTAGCTGTCCCGGCGACCTTCGTTCCGCCTAACAGTCAATGAATGTGCATATTTAGGAAGCCATACCCGGCATGCGTTACAATGTCACGTGACTACCAAATCCGAGTGACGTATGAGAAAATGGAAAGCATGTCGAAATGTAAAAAAAAAATTTAAAGAAATGTACGTTCTTAAAAATCCTATGTCCTTCTCCTGGCTCTAAACTACCTCCCTGCCAATTTTCAGCTAAATCGGTTCAGCCGTTCTTGAGTTATAAGTGGAGTAACTAACACGACTTTCTTTTATATATATAGATATATATGTGTATATATATTTTTAAATTACTCTCAAACGTTATTAATTTATTTCATTGTGTCTGTTATTTAACTCATGATACGGTGATAAGGAACGATGTTCTAACCGGATATCCCACGACACCTCTCGTTGTTGATTGTTGAGTCATTAAATAAAAGATTGAGATAACAAATAGTAGTCATGTATTTTTTAATCCTAAGTTCGCGTACAAAATGTACCTTATGTACTTACAATATTAAAACTGAGTTTCTTCTTAATTCTAATGAATATATGAGGTTTATCTATTATTCTTTGGACCTTTTAAACTACTCCGCAGTTATGTATCTGGCACCCACTATACAAGAATTTGAACTCAATGTGGGGATGCGAGTGTGTACATATTTAAACATGTGAGTGTGAAAGCGATTTTTTTTATATAGATACTAGCAGCGTCAAAACGCTGCTGATGCCTGGGGGTCTATTCCGGGCGTCACATCGACGTCGAAATCTAGCGATTTTCTTTTGTTATGAACATCGAATCAACTTAAATTTCAACTAATCGACTGTCGTATCGACGTCGCATCAGTTCGAACAATCGTATTTTGACGACCAGAATAGACCTACTGGTTCGATTCTCGTATCTATAGAACTTGCTTTACAAGTCTTCGAACTAAGTGTGTGGCTGTTAGTGTGATAGCGTTCGAAAAAAAATATTCCTACTTAGGGCTAAAAAAATTGTTACATTTCCAAACAGATTGTTTTATTTAACAGGGTACCTTCACTTGTACCATAACAACTAGAAATTCCGGTTGTCCTGATTTGACTATTTAATTAACTAGAAAAGTGTAGTATAGCTACGTTTATTATTCAAACCGTTACAATTTCACTGGTCATTTCTCCTTTTACCTATATAAATATTGGCGAATGAAATACGGATAAAAACGACAGTATCTCTAACTCTGTAGGTATCTATTTTAACTAGACTAAAATGAACCTTATTTCAAAGAAAATTTTCAGTTTTAGATTAAACAGATCACCGTCCTAAGATCGGAATGATATGATATATTTTTTTTATCTCCTTATTGAGCCTGCAGACATTCGAATAACTATTCTAACTACTTAACCAAGAATTATGTAAATGCATTGTTTTTCAATATAGTATATAGCGTGATAGAGTTTTAATGTATACATATTATGTACACATTAAAACTCTATCACGCTCACATCCACGCTCTAAGTTCAAAGACTTGTATAGAGGGAACCGGAAGAATTCAAATGTGTATTCTTCCGTTATCTCCTTTAACAAGTTCCAAGTTGTATTTATTCCGTGTCTCATAATATCTTGTAATATCTATATAGTAACTAAAGACATAATAATAATACACAATGAAAGCTTGCAGCATGTTTGTGTATTAAATATACAGGTTGATTCATCATGCATGGATTATACGAAGTGTGGTTCAGATTACGCATCGATTCAACCCCCATGTATTTGCTACCATTTTAGCTCTTAAAAGAGATAATATACATTTTATCATTGTATTACAAATATGAGTACATTTTCTACAATAAGGATATATACTGAAACTATAGGAAAATGTGTGATTATTTTACCTTAGTCTTTAAACTAACGCTATTTTGATGTGAACACTTTACCGTAGGTGTAGTAGTCGTAGGTAATTATTTTCTTCTAAATAAGCCGTGGCGACCTATACAATCGATGCGTAGTGAGGGGTTCATTTTCCGACACCCCATTCCGTTTTATCCATGCGTGATGAATCACCCTGTATATTATTATAATTAAGTAACAAAGTAACCTGTAATCAATCAACAAACGGCTTAACACTATTTTACAATATTTAAATCAAACAGTAGAAAACAACCCTTCTTCAATCTTCCAATGTCAAAATCACAATATAAAATAATAACACGATTATTATAGAAAGTAATCTCTTGTTCCACCTTTTCCTCTGACGGTACTTTGTACGAGTGGTTGAATTGACTACTATACTATAAATTAAAGGTGGTATCTCGACCACGTGGTCGCATATTTCGAGATGACTACCAACTCGTTAAAACTTCAAAGGCCGCCGTGCCTATATCTACCCATATGTAAATATCTCCGCGTTTGCTTGTAACTTTCCTGCCGTCCTCGTACGATCATATATTTACCGTCGCGTCGGGTAAATTGAAGCTAAAAGGAGTTATGTTTTTAGCACGTATGTATGTAAGTATGTATGTTTGTTTGTTTGTTCCCTCACAGCGTCTCAACTAATAAACCGATAACATTTAGGGTATCGTTAAATTTCCGTAAGGTGAAAACTTGAAGATGGCTTAGAAGATGGACGTTCACAAGTCAAAGGACACTTCAATTGGGTATGAAAGTACTCATAGAACGCCGATGAACTGTCTGATGCGCGAATTCCCATTCTACAGTGTTATTATTTATTATGCGTAAGACCCTGTCAGTTTAATTTGATGGAACGGCTGTGCTTGCTCGACTTAGCGGGGGCACAGCCGTGCCACCACAAATACATTGAATAAAATAGTTTCAAAGATGTTTATTTATACAATGTAATTTGTAAAATATCAGAAACCTTTTGGGTCCTCATTTCAACAATTGAGACCAACGTCTTTCGTGGTACGGCTATTGCAAACGCTGTAATATGATTTTTCAATTAAATTTTAAACATATTATTTATCTTTTACGTTCTTTATAGTCTGACATAAATCATCTTAATCACTACGGAAAATATAACGTACAGAAAAAGTTGTAGAACGAAATGAACTCAGGGTTAGAAAAAAAAATCTGAGAGCTTTCTGGTATTTTACAAATAACCCTGTATACATAATATGTATCAATCAAAAGTTATTCATCATTTTAACTTTACAATGACACATCCAAGAACAATACCAAAAAGGGTCCAATGGCCGTTTCTGGCCTTCAAAATATTTTTTTTTTTTCCTAATTATTTTGTTGGGTAGTTGGAGGTAGTTCGATATATTTAAGTCTGATTCCTCTTGTTTTATTTGCATACTGTCATGTGTTTTTTCCAGTCCAGATACTGAAAAATAAATTAAGGGCAAGTTATGTATAATTAAGACCACTTTGATAAAACCTATCAGCATGGCACGCAAAGAAAAAAAAAACAACAACATAATTTTTAGATAAAAAGCATATGACTACACATGACAACATCGTAGATTTATTTACGCTTTATAGTGTTTTGTATTTAATAATAATAAATTAATTTTGAAGATTTAATTTCAAGGTAAAGTTTATCAACAAACGCTTCACACTCACAGCCCCATACTAAGTTCGGTGACTTGTGCCGTAGGTTTAGGAAACATTCACATGACACTGACAGAATTAGAAACAAATATTTCCCTGGGAGATAAAACTTGTGATCCCACTGAGAATCGAACTCGATATCCGCTGCTTAGAGAAGGACTACGCCAGCGGAAAACTTAAAAAAGAAAGAAAACATTCTTTTGTTTAAAAGGTAGCAAAGGTAAGTTCTATTAGGCAAACAAAAAACAAATGCAGTGCATGGTGATATAGTAGAGATAACAAACAATATATCAGAAGGAAATCTAGAACCCAAAATATTACATGAAAAAGTCCTATACCTGGCAAGGATGACTGCAGTAGTAGCAATTGTAGCATCCTAAGCATTTCTTATTAGTGATCTTTCCACACACGGCACAAGGTCCTTCAATTAAATAGGAGGCGTTCGGATTTAGAGATGTTACATGGCTAATAAGGATCGGTCCAGGACTATGTTCTTCTTGCACGTTGCACTGCTGAAACCAATGTAATTGTACAGTGAGCAGCTCTTGGTCCTTCAATAAGTCAGTTAGATCAATTATGTTTTGAGGTACATTGCAATATACCTAGAAATTAACAGATTTTAATTTGGATTCACTAAATAAAATAGCTGATTTATAGAGCTTAGCGAATGACAAATTATCGTGTCCACAGGCACATCTGAAAAAATCTACATTACAAGAAGCTGAATAGTACATCTATATCAATTAAACTATATTTACCACATTATCAGTGTTACTATTAAAACTAGGTGGACTTATAAAGCCACTGTCCCGGGATATTGAGGATCTATTCAAATCCCCTAGGTTTAAAATGTCTTGTTGGCCTTCATTATTCTGCGGCAATTGAGGTTCCTGGTAGGTTTCAAAGAATCTTTGTGCCAATGTTTCTTGATTTTGCCGTGGCAAGGCATTGTTTTGCATTTTGTTCATAGTTGGCAAACTCTGTTTATTAATCTCTTGATAGTTTTGAGAGATGGCGTGTGGCAATGTTGTTTGAGTTTGCCATGATGATGTCACGTTAGGAAGAACATTAAAATTTGGCAACTGTTGTTTGTTTGGTTCCTGTTGGTTTTTAGCGTTGATATTTGCCACCGTCGTAGTATGATTTTGCCAAGGCAATGCCGCGTTTGCAAGCACTTCGAGATTTGACAAGGGCTGTTGATAAGTAGTTTGGTTTAGCAAAGACCTTATATGGGTGTACGATTCGTAGGCACTGCCCTGCTGCATTTGCGTATTACTGTGCATTGGATTACCAAAACTTTCTTGTGTTTTTAATTGCGGTTTAATATTTTGATTTCTTTGACTGTCCCATTGGTTTGTCAGGTTTGTTAATCCAATATTTTTTCCAGTTATCACACAGGAATTGTTACCGTCTTTGTTGAATTCCGTGTTTGATTGCTGTTGAGCTAGACATATTTGTGTTTCTCCTGAATCTGAGTTTGGATACAGAGGTGTTCGCATATCACGTTTTTCTTGAAATCGTTCGTTGGGCATTAAACTTGAACGACTATTTAAGTTCATACTTATTATCTGGCATTCTCTCTTCTTTACCCAATCTATCATTTCCAAGTAAAGTGGCTCCATTTGAAGGTGTGTATATGGGTAAGATTTTGACCGAGCAAGCTTGATGGAGCTGTTAATAAAATTTGTTACAAATGTTAAGTCTTTCTCTCTCGGTATTATGATGTTTAAAACAGAGGAGTACGAGAGATCAAAAAAATGATATTTAGTCCGTATATAGTTATTTTTTGCGTGTTCAGCTAGACTTCGCTCAATATTTATTTTATTGAGCCTTGAGTAAGTTTGATATGAAATAAGGATATAAATCATATTTTCGGATACTTGATTGAGTAATTCTCCAAGGTAAGAAGACGTTGGATTGGCTGTATTTGACTGAGAGGCATTATTAGTATTTAGTTGCTGATAATAATGATTTTGAATTATATTAAGAGGTATCCCAATGCTATCCTTGAGTTTTTCATTTGTCGGGTTATTGTTTTTTTGTGATTCAGGTATAGTTTTTACAGAATTAGTTGCAACTGGAACAGCGCTTGAGATGATTTCCATACTAGTAGAATTGTTTTGTATGCCTTCTGTCTTATCCGTTTCTTCAATTGTATTTGATTTCTTACTGGGCCTTCTTTTTTGGATTTTTGGTTTAGATACTGATTTTTGTCTCTTGTTTAGCTTCTGGCTCTCGGATTTGTTTTGTATGTCTTTTTTTTGGGTACTAACAGTAACAGAATGATCTATGATGTCCTGTAAAGTAAAATCATCATCAAACAGTGAAGGCATGTCTAATGGTGCTTGACTTTTAATGTGATTGTGTGCCTCAGCCTTTGATTTATCGTTATTAACAACAACCCATTCCTGAACTTCTGAATCTAAACGCTTAATTTTAATACTTTCTAATGGTTCAGCCTTTGAAAAACTATTTTCGTTTTCGATTGCAATGTTACTTGTTTCAGGTTTTGTCGTTTTATTTTCTAATTCGTTTACTGTGCGTAATTCATCTTGAGAAGGTATGTTAATTGATGAACTGCTGTCAGTGGCTTCTGAATCATCTATCTGAATAATATCTGTGCACTGTTGAATTTCATCATCACTGTCATCAAATATTACTATAGCATCTATAGGCGTCGTAAAATCAAAGTCTTCCATTTTTCAAAACAGCACCTGTAAAATTGAGTTAATTTAAACTATGAATCATTAAGCTTCATAAATTAATGGTTAACATTGTATGTACTATAGTTTCTGGTGTAATCCTACAAATATTACTAATGCTAAAGTTTGTGTGTGTGTGCGTGTGAATGTTTGTTACCACTTATCTCCGTATCGAATCAACCAATTTTGATGAAATTAAGAATGAAGTTAGATTAGGTTCCGAGAAAATAGATAGTTTACTAACCGGCCGGTACTCGCGGCGGTTTTGTCGGATTTTTCAACTAGTTTCGGGCATGTACGATGCCCATCATCTGGCTTATTTACAGTTACAAAAAGCCTTTTTGTTTCGTCGCAGCTACAGACATCAAAGGGCTTGAGAAGAATAGAACTAGATAGCATTGTCTTTGCTAACATCCAGGTGGTTCAAATAATTAAAAAGATAACAGAACAATAATAAGGTAACTTTTTTGTAGTTTTGCCGCGTTTTAATGAAAAAGTAAAAGCAAATGTTGTTTTTTTTTGCCGCGTATTTGAAACAATAGCGTTGTTGAGTTTAGTAATGGTGGATTATTAACAGTCAATACTTAGTGAACGTGCACGAGTGTAGGCAAATCATACAAAGTTGAAAAACGCGGTTTTCGCTTTCGCTCTAAAACTGCAATAGAAGTTCTAGTAAAGTTTCTACCACTTTATTAGGGCATGACTTGACTATGACTGACCTTGGCTCTTTTACTTGACTTTGACTGCGACTTGTGAAGAGGACTAACATTATGAAATTTACTTGAAATACTTTATTACTTAATTGACACTGACTAAATGCACAAGTTTGCGGAGCCAAAATTTAAAAAAAATGTTTGCGTGTGTGTGATGGTGTGTGTGTTAGTTCTTCACGCTGCAACAGATGAACTAATTTGGAGTACGAATAGTTTATATCGAGTGTGATACCTTTCGATGACATATTATTATATCTGTACGTGTATAAAATGTAACTCGTCCTAAACGGCTGGACCGATTTTGATGAACTTTTTGTGTTGTCCAGGTGGATTAAGATTGGTTTAGATTCACGATCCTATGAATAATGTTTGTTTAATATACGCGGGCGAAGCCGCGGGGAACAACTAGTAGTTCTACTTCTGCTTTCAGTGTAAAATTCTATATACCCCCATCACCTTCCTCACATTAACCCCTTTAAATTGATCTTTTTTTTTTTCCTTAGTTTTGGCTTCGCTATCTTGTGCATTTAGCCAGTGTCAAGTAATAATATATTTCAAGTGTATTTCATATTATAGGTCCTAGTCACAAGTCACAGTCAAAGTCAAGTAAAAGAGTCAAGGTCCAGTCGTAGTCAAGTCATGCCCTAGTTCTATTGGAGTTTTGGAGCGAAGGTGAAAATCACGTTTTTCAACTTTGTATGATTTGCCTACACTTATGCACGTTCACTAAGTATTAACGGTTAATAATCCACCATTATTACACATTAACACTCGAAGAATCACAGATTTTGGAAAATTTTACAAAATCAACAACGCCATTTTTTTACTTTCGCGGCAAAACTCCTAAATTGCTCTTCTAGGGGTTCACAGTAGGTACACGTACAGTTTACCCAAGGCACGAAGAAGCTATTCATTTATTTGTGTCCAAGATTTTTCTTTCTAATAAGTGTAAATATATATTCGCATAATATTCGCATAAAGACACACATATAAGCCCATTCGTTCAACAAAGATATTTTCGCAAAACATAAACAAAATATAACTCCTGTAGGTACAAAAATCTTAATCTAAGTTATACCTACTATTATTATGTACTTACGTATTTATATTAAGTAGGTAACATAACAATAGTAGGTATAACTTAGATTAAGATTTTTGTACCTACAGGAGTTACATTTTGTTTTTTATAGATTAAGAATCAGTCATCAAGAGTACAAATCAAAGATTTTACCTACGGGATTTGTATTGCAGTGCTTTTTAACCGACATCAAAAAAGGAGGTTGTCAATTCGACTGTATGTTTTTCTTTTTATTTATGTTACGCTGGTAGATCATAGTTTTGACGTGGTCCCATTTAAATTATCGAAATTGATTTAGCGCTTTTTAAGAAAATAACAAAAAAGAAAATAGGCGGTGAAGTCGGTTTTTTACCGACATGCTTTAGGTAAAGTGGTTGAGACTTCACTGTAATTTCTGTATTTGGAGCAAATAAAGATAATGCATTATTCAAGCATATAAAGAAATTTGAATTTAGTACTAGCTGCGCCCCGCGGTTTTACTCGCGTAAGTCCCGGACCCGCGGGAATTCCGTGATACAATTTTCTTTCATAAGAACCTTCTACTGACAAGGATTAACACAACAATAAAAGTATTAGCGAAATTCTTCTATCCATTAACGCGTGATACGATGACCAAGGGAAATAGAGATTCATTTTTATATAATAATATATAGATTTTGCAAAAGCGAAAAACACGTGTTTCATCTTATGATTTGCCCACATTTATGCACTTTCACGAACTTTTACGAATCAATAATCTAACACTATAACACTAACATACGGAGAATCACAAGTTTTGGCGAATAAAACAAAATCAACAACGTCATTTTTCAATTTCGCGGCAACGCTCTAAAAAAGTGTTCATCAGGACTACGTTTCAATCACTATCAATATTATTATCTACCTACTTACCAAAACATTAGCCAATTCGTAGAACAAGCACAATATTGGTGCAATATCACTCAATAATCAACTTTCACAAGGTAATTTCGTGTCTCGAAGATAAAGTATAGGTAGATAAATGGATTTTCTAAGAAAGTAAGCCGGCGATAACAAGAAAGCTTTCTGCACGTGATGCGTTGACCGAAGTCAGAAGCTAACTGGATGAATATGAATATTAATTGTTTGTTTACGTCTAACGCAGTGGCTGTGTATAGCAATAGCTTCTACCGTATATTATTCTCCCAATAGCATTGCCCTTTGTCAGTGCTGCCAGGTTCTACTTCATCTCCCGCTTTAGCAGTCAGTAAATTGTTGATATAGCGTAGCGTGATCTATTACTTGACTTGGGTG
The DNA here is from genome assembly GCA_948107665.1 of Lomographa bimaculata. Lineage (NCBI taxonomy): Eukaryota > Metazoa > Arthropoda > Insecta > Lepidoptera > Geometridae > Lomographa > Lomographa bimaculata. The sequence goes on from OX403597.1 coordinate 8,501,515, forward strand.
GTTCAGCACTTTGTCCGTTCGTCCGTCCGTCTGTCAGAAGCATCTATCCGTCTAGCGTCTAAGTGTATGGTTTAGACGCCAATACATTTAAATTCTTAGAGATTATGTAAAGCTATGGCCCAAAGACAAAATGCCAATTAAAATGGATATAAATAAAAAATATAGACACATAAGTGGGAAGCAAATTTTTTATTTATTTTTATTTACTCTTCTGGGATATCGTTGAAAAGAGCTTTGCAATTAAAGTGCGATACTGGTTTTAAAATAGATGTTGGATTATAACAATCTGATAGGCCACCAAAGTCAATGTTTTTAGACCTATTTTGTCTCAGGGTCTATCTTAAAAACGGGTACACATTTAAAGCTGAAACTTACGTATTATAGGCTTATTTTGTTATGTTTATTTATTTATTTATTAGCAAACATAACAGAATACAATCATAATAGTAACAAATTATAGAAATATGGGGTTGATCTAAATTGTATTCCTTAACTATGTATGCCTAAAAGCAACAATCTAATAATTTACATAAATCGCTAGAAAAGTTATAGTTTCATATAACAATTATCTTATACATAAAATCATTATTATTATTATATATTCATACATTTGAAGTAAATAGAATTTCTTTTATTTGCCTCCGAAATTGGCTCAAATTGAGGTAGAAAATATCAATATTTCTGTTAGAGACAAGAATTTCGTTGTACTGGCGACACATCCTGACAATGGGGTTATAATAGGAAGTGTTGTTGGAATATACTTGAAGACTAAAAATATTGAAATTGCGGTTACGTGTTCTGAATCTAGTGTTAAAATTAAGGTTATAGGTTAATTGTTATAGGCTGTAATTGCACAAGTTATACAGAAATAATTTATTATACAGAAAGAAAGTTATTAACAATGAACCGCAAAAGTATTTATCTAATAGAAAAAATATAGTATCTAATAATCAAGACTAAGTGTAGATCTCAGTTCATGGGGAACGACGAGTTTATAACAAACAATTTACTGACAGCTAAAGCGGGAAAAACAATTAAGGGAATAAATAATTCAAACGCAAAAAAATCTTCAAAAAAGACACCACCGCTTTATCTCCAGCACCCGTATATTATCCGTACTGCGAAGGAGTGGAACTCATCGCCCTCGTTTTTGTTCCCTTGACGGTATAATCTGGGTGTCTGTATCAAGAGTGACTATGTATTTTCAAGGCATCGCTAAATCTTCGGCTGCATCATCACTTTCCATCTGGTGAGTTAGTGGTGTAATATATAGTAAATAATAATGAAATATAAATATATAGACCATAAAAAATGCTTGTCTGGAAATGTGGTTTACGGACGATAATTTTACGTGATAACGTCATAAGACGAACGCTTAGGCCGATCGTGCCTCTCTATCGCTTGTTCCGCGCTCTCGCTTGCACGCTCGGCTCAGGCGGAACGCTTTTTCGAGCGTGCACCCGGCTTTCATCGATGTATAAGACGTTATCACGTCAAAAAACCTTCATCAGATCTTGACAATTTTATATGGGACTTAACTTTCGGACAGCCTATCAAACAATAATTGAATTTTTCAAATAGGTCCAGCCGCCTTTGAGTAACACTCCTTTTTTAAAAAGTTGAAAATTTGAAAGTCATTTCTGAGCCTGGTGGGTTGACCTTCAAACATCATCACTTATTACCATCAGGTGAATCATAGTGGTCAAACGCAGACTATCAGACATAAAAAACGACTAACCCTGAAAAAAGAGGAGGTATTCTAGCACTGGGTGCACTTGATAATATTAAGACATGCTAAGAAAACTATGTTACCATATATATTACTTTATCATTGAATGTCTTATGCACAAGTCACGATCAGGCAACACTAAAGTCTAGACATATTATTGGGAACTCAGACGGCGCGCGGTGACTCGATCACGGGCGCTCTAGAATCTGACCTTGAATATAAATAAAGACAGCATTAAAATGTTTGTCAGAATAGCAAGATCGAAGTCAGTACTTCGTTTTTAATCTTACTAATCCTACTAATATTATAAATCTGAAAAATTGTGTGTAAATATATTTGTTCCCTCTTCACGCTTTTACGGCTGAACCAAGGAAAAATCAAATAAATCACTTCATTAATTCTGCACAAACCTCTAGACCCTAAGGTTGTCAGTAAGTAAACCTATTTCAATAAATGAAACGATGGGTCCCCAGGCGGCGACGCGGACACACTAATGGACACATTGATGAATATCCAGACATAGTGCAACAGGAAGCGAGAGAAAATAGAGCTACCTAGAGTATTTATACCTATGAATCCTATTAATATTATAAATCCGAAAGTTTGTGTGAAAGTGTGCTAGTGTGTAAGTATGTTAGTTCCCTCTTCACTTTTTAACGGCTGAACGGATTTGGATGAAATTTGAAATGTACATAGCTTATACCTAGGATTAACACATAGGCTACTTTTTAACCTCATAATAGCGGGCGAAGCAGCGGGGCGCGGCTAGTATTTCATAAAACTAAAAATAAAAATCATTGATCGAGCCAAGTGAAATCTCTAAGTTGACTTGGGTGATTCAGCTCCTTTTCTGTCTGTCCGGCCGTCCGTCTGTCAGAGGCATGTAGCGTCTAAACCATACAAGCGAATAACTTAAAATTTTTAGAGTATATGTAAAACTATGGCCAAAGCTGATAAAAGTCATTCAACTGTAATTTTTAAACTTTCGCGATTCGAACACATAGTTTAGGTAATATCTCGGTAATTTTTTGTTGTGTTTTTAACGCGATTAAGTCCCGAGATATTACCTAAACTAAAGTCATTAAAATTATATAATTGAAACTATAAAGGGGGCACTCACACACATAAGCGGCAAGTAGGGTCCAAATCAATTTATACATTTTATTATTTAGGTTATCGTTGAAAAGAGCTTTGTACTGCGAAACAGGTTAAAAAAATCTCTCTCTCCAGTCGTACACTCTTGACAGTAGTCGTGGTTTCATAATGCAGAAGTATGGTTCTCCTTGGTCAGGGAGGCTCTGGATTGGTCTCATTGCGAGAACTTTTGTAGCAGCTTAATGTTTTGTTTGGTAGACCAAACAAAAAAAAACATCAAAATCGATTCATAATTGGCGGAATTATAGCGTAACATATTTAAAAAAAAACATACAGTCGAATTGAGAACCTTCTTTTTTGAGGTCGGTTAAAAACAATTAGAGTAAAAAGTTTTTCTCTATTAAGCAGAATGTAGGCCGCGAGATCTCAGTTTGGGCGCGAGCGACTAGTAATTGATCAACAAGTTAACGCTAACATTTTGCACCTAAGGTTTTTTTATCCGTAGATAAGACTGTGACTCGGTAACTGTTTTTCTCGGTATTCATTATAAAACCTGATATATACAAATACTAGCCGTGCCCCGCGGCTTCACCCGCTATTATCAAGTCAAAAAGTAGACTATGTGTTAATCCTAAATATAAGCTATGTACATTACAAATTTCATCCAAATCCGTTCAGTCGTTAAGGCGTGAAGAGGGAACAAACACATAATACTTACACACACTCAAACTTTCGGATTTATTATTAGAAGGATTCTTTGGAATCTGTACTATAGGTATGTGAATCAACACCTTTTTGTAATAACCATAACATTTAAAAAAAAAAAAATTATGTATTTATGTATGTATGTTTGTTGCTTTGTGGCCCTCCAGAGCCGCCAGAAAAAATATTATTCTTCGTGAAGTGTTGAGGACTTAAAACCATTGACAATAAAATCACAGATAAGTACTACGACGGACTTGAGCTTCCGTTGAAGGTTGCAGGCAACATTGTCAAGAAATCTATGATGTTGGTAGGGATTTTTGATTCGTACCTGGCTAGCTGCTATGGTTAATCGAAATACAGTCAAAATTTACCCGGGAACCTGCAATACCCTCCAGTCAATAAATCTGTCGGTATTCTTTAAATGTACCTCCGTCTGCAGTCGACAGGCCTTGAATGTGACTGGCTCTCAAGAATATGTATCTATCATTGAGAACCAGTTAAGTTCTTAGACTAGCGCATTAACGGCCCTTGACCACGTCAGCAGTTATCAACAGGTAGGATAGGAGTCAATCGCAAACTTATCAGAGATAGCAGACTTCTCATAGTTCCGCAGCCCGAACACATTATTATCTTTTATTTAAACAAAATAATTTAATACAATGAAAACAACTAAAAATAAGTGAAATATGTAGTCAATACTGAACATAAATTATTACCAAGTGTGTTATCCATACTGGACAATTATTATAGGTATCAACCTCAAATTGCGTCATCAGCAAGCGCGCAAATGCGCCATACTCATGCGTCTGCGACCTGCAGGGCTGACTGTGCGGCGAAATTAATAATCAGCATTTTGTCTAGTAAGTTGTTAACAAGCCGTACCCCGCGGCTTCGCCCGCTATTATTAAATTAAAAAGTAGTCTATGTGTTAATCCTAGGTATAATCTATGTACATTCCAAATTTCATCCAAATCCGTTTAGCCATTAAAGCGTGAAGAGGGAACAAACATACTTACACACACACACAAACTTTCGGATTTATAATATTAGTAGGTTTTTATTTATTTTTATTTTAATATGTCCTGAGATAATAACTGTGTTAGAATCGCGAAAGTTAAAAAATTACAATTTTAATTATGTTCTTAAAATTGATCATCGCACTTGGCTCGAACGTATGACGATGGCGCCGCCTCCCGTACTTACAGTGGTGCCCGCAAGACGATTTGTTTGTACCCAATGCGCCTGTGTGGTGCAGAACCTTATAGAACTAGCAGGAAAAACACCAGCGCAACACCAAAGACCCATCAATTTGCCTGGCCTGAGCACATCCGGCCTCAAGGAGCCTTCACCACCGCCACCTCCTGCTGCTGTCAACAAGGAGAACGCCGTCTGAACGGCTGGACGTCCTGTTCTGTGGGCGTACTACTCCACCTGGGAAGAATACGGACGCCGGAAGTTATCCTGCCACGGCACCGGAGATTAGGACTACTTTTACTTATTTAACGGCTTAGAAACAGATTTTGATATAATTAAACGCAAGCAAAGCTTAAAAAACCGACTTCACCGCTTTACCTTCGGAACTTTGATCAGATTAGATGTACTAAACACTCATTATGGACGATATTACAAGAACTACTGATCAGATCTTGATTAAATTTAAATGGGACCAATTGGAAAGCAACATTTTAAACAAAAAAAAATATTCAAAATTGGTTCACATGTAACGAAGTTATGAGGTAACACTAATAAAAAAAAATACAGTCAACTTGAGTACCTCCTTATTTTTTGTGTAGTAGAAATTATTATACTGACAACTGACTATCTACGGGCCAATTGCCTATATTTCCTAAAACTAAACTAATGCTATATACAGCAAAGACTACTAAGTTACCCACAACGTCAACCTTATAGGCAACTCAAGTGCTCAAGCCCATCTAGGATACTTTTTCTACTAAGGACACAAAACCACGCGGCACAACTAGTAATATTAAAAACTCTTATGTTCTTTCATCGTATATACTTATAAGAAACAAGATAATTGCTGTAACGGCCGAGAATATTCAGATAAAATTTCGTATAATCAAGTCCCTTGGATATTTTTACCGACTTCCCAATAAAGGAGGAGGTACTCAAGGCGACTGATTTTTTTTGTGTGTTACCTCATAACTTCTCCACGTGAGCCGATTTCGATTTTTTTTTTAGTTTGAATGATGTTGCTTTCTAATTGGTCCCATTTAAATTTGATCAAGATCTGATCAGTAGTTCTTGAAATATCGTCAATAATGTCTATTTTGTGACGAATAATGCGTACTGTGACGATGTTCTGGTTTACCCGACTTCAAAAGTTACCTCACAACTTCTTTCGTTGAAAGCCGATTTTGATGATTCTTTTTTTATTTGAAAGCTGGTAGATCAAGGTTCCGATGATAAAGCGGTGACGTCGGTTTTTTTCAGCTTTGCTTGCGTTTAATTATCATTGGTACCGCTCTGCCTTCCACTATTCTGTTTGTGAATACAGAATTTTTTGGATATACAGCTACCTGGCTATCTTCTATAAGGCATATATGCACATAAAATTCTATGGGTAGCTTCGTCGGCAACTTTTTAATACCTATACTAGCTGAGCCCGGCTTCGTTGCAGTTTTATCTCCTTCACGTTTATGGTTGCCTAGTACTTAAATACCATGCAAAGAACTTTTTGGATATTGTTCATGCAAAAATATTAAAATCGCGATAGAAAAATATGGGGTGGGGGTAGGAATTTGAAAAATACTTTACGACCTACTCTCATACCTACCAAATATACGAAAAAAAACATTAAGAATTAAACGCAAGCAAAGCTTAAAAAACCGACTTCCTCGCTTTATCATCGGAACCTTGATCCACCAGCTTTCAAATAAAAAAAGAATCATCAAAATCGGCTCACAACGAAAGAAGTTGTGAGGTAACTTTTGAAGTCGGGTAAACCAGAACATAGTCAAAGTATGCATTATTCGTCACAAATAGACATTATTGACGATATTTCAAGAACTACTGATCGGATCTTGATCAAATTTAAATGGGTACAATTAGAAAGCAACATCTTTAATACTAAAAAAAAATTTTTGAAATTGGCTCACGTGGAGAGAAGTTATGAGGTAACACATAAAAAAAAAACAAAAAAAATACAGTCGACTTGAGTACCTCCTCCTTTTTTGGGAAGTCGGTAAAAATAGGACGTGCCGTTTTAGAGGAGTGCGATCTTGACATGAGATATATTAGAAGAAGATTAGGCTCAGTTACAAAATACAAAAGTTATTAAATACTTCCCTCAAATCATAATTTCGAAATAAATACGTAATGAAATACAATATGACTGATTGCAAATTCGTTCCCAGTAAGACTCATCATCATAAAAATATGATATTATGTTTTTACAAGCTACACTTTGCAACATTGCAAATTGTAATTGCAAAATTGTAGTTATGGATCGAGAATGTGGATAAAGTTTTGTATTGTTAGTGGAAATATGTTCCACTTTAAAACGACTTCATAAATGAGGTTCTCAATTTATTCGACTGTATGTTTTTTTTACGTTTGTTACGCGATATCACCGCCTATTATGAATAGATTTTGACGATTATTTTGTTTGGTAGATTCTACTTCTGAGTGTCTGAAGTGGTCCCGTATAAATTTTATTGAAATCTATCAAGCCAAAACCAAAATAAAAGCGATGAAGTCGGTTTTTCTAAGCATTGCTTGCGTTTAATTATCTTCTTTTTATTATATCTATATGAACTAAATCTATATGATCTAAATGAACAAAAATCAATAACATTTTATTGATTTTTGTTAATTTTTAATTCATAGTAAACGTAAATCGTATAATTTTGCATACGATTTACGTTTACTATGAATTAAAAATTAACAAAAATCAATAAAATGTTATTGATTTTTGTTCATTTAGATCATATAGATTTAGTTATGGAGTATACATAATTTTTATACGATTGTTTTTTGTATTGTATTGTTGTATATGGAGTATACATAATTTTTATACGATTGTTTACGTTTACTTATATGTATATTGTCGACAATATTTTTTCATTCATAAAAACATTACATTAACAAATTTATCAAAATAAATATTTTAAAATACAAGCATCGAGCAATTTTAAACGTGCGGTCATTTTGTAGTTCTTTTTGTGACATCATAATCCAATCACCGTAAAGTTATGTTGTCTGCCAGGGTGCCATCAAGGAAAATTGACCAATCATTGAAACAAAAAATGTGTGAACTGACGTCACGAATCAGTTCAGCCAATAGCGTGCGTTATACCAGTTACTTTTAATATTCCATGCATTTTGGTCACACTATTTAATAATTAAAATGTATAGTAATTCTGTAGGTATAAAGAAAAAAAATGGTAACCAATATTTAAATCTAAAATTAAACTAAATGATATAGTTGAGTGAGATCACGTGAATGACGAATTGACGCTAACGGTATTATAAACCACTGATTATTATCGATGAATACTAGAAATACCTGCTGAAGAAAGAATATAGGTAGGTAGGTAGTTAGGTACTTTTATATAGGTACTAAAGTAGGTACTACTTCCTGCTATATCAGCATAATTGCTGATTTAGCTGAAAGAAATATCGTCGAATCATATTAATATACGAAGTATGTCGTTCTGTATGTAGGTGAAAACGTGATATTGTGCAATTTGCTGCTAAGCTTTATCGTGTTACCAGTTATGCAGAACTTGCAAGAAAGACGTCTGAATGTTATTATATTACACATCGTTATATGTTTAATATCTCACATGTAGGTATGCGATAAAACAGGACTTTGGTAATACCGATTTTACGAGTACCTACACACCTAACGCCGTCATTTTACGATAGGTACATATTATTATGTTCTTCATTAAGCGTTTTTAAAGTAGGAGGCATTTTTTATGTATGTTAACCAAATAGTACTCGAAAACGCCTGAAACGGTTTGGAAAATTCTTTTTTTGTTTAAAATGTTTTATGTCCCCCGCGTGTTCGTCCCATTTAAACTTGATCAAGATGTGACCAGTAGCTTTCGAGTTATCATCAATAATGTGTAAGTATTTAATTCATTTAATATGGTCAAGGGTACCGAAGTTAAGCGGTGAAGTCAGTTTCTTTTAGTTTTGCTTGCGTTTAAATTATAGTAAAACAGATGTTTGTTTGTTCGAGCTTCATGGAGAGCTTTTAATTCGACTTCATAGAATGTTCAAGACATTGAAGATATAAGGCATTGTACAATAAGTAGCCACGACGCCTGCGAGTCGTTGACGAATCCGAGAGCAAGCTAGACGAATGTCGAAAAAAACACAAGTCGATTTGTTTGCGTTTTTTATTTATATGTGACTTAATCCAGAGATATTTTATCTAAGTTTGGTGAAAATCGGTGCATGAGTTACCCAGCGTCGCGGGTATTGAAAAAAAATGATTTTGCCTCTTTAAACTAATTAAGTTTATTGGTTTATTTGTTTTTATGAATAAGTGGGAAAGTTTCTTATTATTAGACGGAAATTCAAATAATATGTACCTATGGCTCCCGCAGCCTATTCCGAACATTGATAATTAAACGCAAGCAAAGCTTAAAAAACCGACTTTACCGCTTTATCTTCGAAACCTTGATCATATTCAACGTATTAAACACGCATTATTGACAATAACTCAAAAACTAGTAATCAGATTTTGACCAAATTTAAATGGGACTACATGGAAAGTACTAGCCTTCAAATAAAAAAATAATAATCAAAATCGGCTCACAACGAAAGAAGTTATGAGGTAACTTTTGAAGTCGGTTAAACGAGAACATCGTCAAAGTAGTCCACAAAATAGGCATTATTGATGATATTCTCTCGTCGATCCCGACTTTTCAGTTTCGCGTCTATGCGTTCCAATACCCGCAACGCCGCCCAGAGTGTCATAAATTTCTCGAAAAGTAAGTATTATAATTTATAATATACTAGCTGTCCCGGCGACCTTCGTTCCGCCTAACAGTCAATGAATGTGCATGTTTAGCCAACCCGGCATGCGTTACAATGCCACGTGACTATATTATTACCTCCTTCATGTTTATGTTTGCCTAGTACTTTACCAAATCCGAGTAACGTATGAGAAAATTATTTTTTACCGACTTCCCAAAAAAGGAGGAGGTACTCAAGTCAACCTCATTACTTCTCTCCACGGGAGCCGATTTCGAAAATTTTTTTTTTTAGTTTGAAAGATGTTACTTTCTTATTGGTCCCATTAAAATGTGATCAAGATCTGATAAGTAGTTCTTAAAATATCGTCAATAATGCCTATTTTGTGACGAACAATGCGTGCTTTGACGATGTTCTCGATTACCCGACTTAAAAAGTTACGTCATAACTTCTTTCGTTGTGAGCCGATTTTGATAATCCTTTTTTTATTTGAACGCTGGTGCTTTTTATGTAGCCCCATTAAAATTTGATCAATGTCTGATCTCTAGTTTTTGAGTTATAGTCAATAATGTGCGTTTATACATTAAATCTGATCAAGGTTCCAATGATAAAGCGGTGAAGTCGGTTTTTTAAGCTTTGCTTGCGTTTAATTATTATAAACCTATTTAAAAAAATGTGATGTTCCTAAAAGTATTCTATCCGTCTCCTGGTTCTAAGCTACCTCCCCACCAATTTTCAGCCGAATCGGTTCAGCCATTCTTGAGTTATAAATGGTGTAACTAACACGACTTTCTTTTAAATATATAGATAATTTTCTAAATGATGGTTATACATCCTATTTTCAATGTTGTTTCCTAACTGTAGGCATTTATTTATGACCCAAGGCTAAAGCATAAGCCAACAGCGAAACATCCTAAATAAACTCAAAAAGTATAATTTTCGACAAAAATTATCTATAGAGTGAAATTCAATCAAACGTGAAACTGACTAAATTGGATTGCAAAAATTCCTGAAAAAATAAACATTAAAGTTACACATCGACTCAGGATATCATTGGAAAATATCATAATTTTTAGGAGCCTATTATATATAATTTAAGATACTGGATACAATGGTGCTTACTGTTTACAATTGGCTTTATAGGAATAGATTTTCCAATCATTTCACCTTATAATCATGGAGTATACGTAATGACGACATTGATAAATTGTCTTTTTTATTTTCGAAAGGCAAGCATCTTGCCTAGAAGATACCTATTCACTCTTGACTTGAAGACTCCCAGATTATACCGTTCGGGGATCAAAGATGCGGGAAATTAGCGAACTGGAGGCATGTTAACCATATATGGATTTTTGTTAGATGGTAAAAGGGCATGACGGAATTAACTCGTGTAATTGCGCTGGTTAAAAACAGTTTTGTACAGAATGGTACAAAAAATACGGCTTGCACAGCCCCACACATCTGGAGGGTAGCCTTAGTGAGTACAGTCACCCCTCCACGGGCGCAGATATTGACTCCTATCTTGCCCCATCTCGAAAAGGGATTGCTCAAGGGAGGTTTTATTGGGTTCGAGTCCCACACACCCCTTTCTTCACCACTAAGAAGGAAGGGAAGTTCTAGGCAATTTCCCGATCTGAAAAATGGTACAAATTTAATGACATTCATGATAATAATATTTCTAAAATTGCTACTTATAACATGGAATGTTTTCCTAAGTCAACATGGACAGTATTCCCAATAAAAACTTTTCCTGTAAAAAAATACGAATGTCGGTTCCAATGTATTTCCTGAAAAGGTCGATGTTTCGCCCTTCGGTATCATCGAATTAGATCTCGTTGTATTGTATAAGTTATTATATATATTCTTATATCAACAAAAATTTAATTTAGTTTGAATATACGGTGAAGCAAAAAGTAGGTTACGTTTTTTTTTATATATATACGCATTCACACTTACAGTCCCACACTAAGTTCAAAGACTTGTATCGTGGGTGCCGGAAACATTCAAATCACAAACACATTACACCCAGAACCAGAAGCACAAAAAACCCTTGGGAAGGAATTTGTGCTCTTGAAAAGTAAAAACTTGTTTTGCCAACACCAAAGAGGTGGAAATACCCGGAGACTTCGCCATGATATTGGAAAAGTAGATCAGAAGTAACAGCGGCTCAAACTCGCTTTGTATAGTATTAAACTTTTAAAGTTAATTAGTAAAAGAAAACTATCATAAAGATAACTTTTAAAGCGTATTTTCTGCGTAAAGTATCAATTTTGTCAAAACATCAACCAATCATTATTTTTACTAACTTCACAAAAAAGGAGGAGGTACACAATTCGATTGTATTTTTTATGTGTATTAACTACTTCATTACTTCTTTCCACGTGAACGGATTTTGATGTTTTTTTTATTTGAAACTGGTGCTTTCCCAACGGTCTCATTTAAATTTGAACATGATCTGATCAGTAGTTTTTGAGTTATCGTCAATAATGCGTGTTTAATACATTTAATCTGATCAAGGCTCCGAAGATAAAGCAGTGAAATCGGTTTTTTTAAGCATTGCTTGCGTTTAATTTTTTTGTATAACGAAGCAAAAAACACGCACACGCAATCACGACACTTGCTGACTAACCCTCATTTACGACACTTTCAGCCTAACACTCGACACAAATAATCATGAACCAAACAATACAAACTCGTCAACATATTTGAAACTAACAAATTGAAGAGTCTAGGAGCTCGCGACACAGGTGAGCCTTGTGGGCCCTAGGGATCACAATACTGCATGTACTGAGTGTTAATGTGTAACAATGGTGGATTATTAACCGTTAATACTAAGTAAACGTGCATAAGTGAAGGCAAATCATACAAAGTTGAAAAACGTGATTTTCGCCTTCGCTACAAAACTCCAATTTAACTTCTAGTAAAGGTTCTACCACTTTACTAGGGCTTTACTATGACTGGACTTAGACTCTTTTTTTGATTGGACTGTGATCTGTGACTAGGAATTTTAATTTACAATACACTTGAAATATATTATTACTTCACACTGGCTAAATGCACAATATTGCAAAGACAAATAAAAAAAAAAACTCGGTTGGAGATGTTACAGAGAGAGCGATACCTATCACCCATTTAACATTTGACGTTGGCTTAGACGCGTACTTATATTGGCAAACATGCGACATGTCGCGTTGAAATCTATTCATTCGATTACCTGGCCTTCGAAGAAACATTTATAAAGTTATTCGTCTGGTAGTCGACTTATAAGTCAAACAAATTCAGGCTATTATTATTTCTTACTATAAGAGATAAATGCTGTCTGTTTATCTGTGGATTATGTGTCTATGCTTGCTTAACGTTATATTTCACTGCAATAACTAAGTAGCCCGAGAAAGCACGTAAGTATCTATGCAAAATAATTAAACGCAAGCAAATCTTTTAAAAACCGACTTCACCGCTTTATCTTTGGAACCTTGATCAGATTTAATGTATTAAACGCATTATTGACGATAACTCAAAAACTAGAGATCAGATCTTGATCGAATTTCAATGGGACCACATGAATAGCACGAGCTTTCAAATAAAAAAATAATCATCAAATTGGCTCACAACGAAAGAAGTTATGAGGTAACTTTTGAAGTCGGTGAAACGAGAACAACGTCAAAAAAAATTTCGAAATCGGCTCACGTGGAGAGAAGTTATGAGGTATCAAACTTCTCTCCACGTAAGAACAAATTTAAAAAAATACAGTCGACTTGAGTAACTCCTCCTTTTTTGGCAAGTCGGTAAAAAATGCAAGTAAGTTTTTCTTGTACATACAATACTTGCTGTGCCAATAATCTTGTTATTAGTTAGTTTTCGGGTCAAAAAATTTCGCTGTCGCCGAATGATTTGAAATAATAGCGATTCTTTTGGATCAATTTCACAGTACCTATACGTATTTTTCTATCATTCTAATTCTATCATTGATCTCCAATTGTAAAGCTACCGTTTGTATTATTAGGTACTTACAAACAAACAAACAAACAAACAAACGCATTCACACTCACAGCCTCACACTAAGTTCAAAGACTTGTATCGTGGGTGCTGGAAACATTCACGTCACACACACACACACACGCACACACATTACACCCAGAACCAGAAGCACTAATATCCCTTGTGAAGGAATTTGTGCTCCTGCCGGGAATCGAACCCAGGACCCACGGCGCAGAGGGCGGACACCTGTCCACTGCGCTAACTTAATAGGCAGAGTTACTATTTCTTCGGCATCCTATGGACAAACAGTTTCCTAGTCTACCTCTTGTTTAGGTATAAGTAATGCTTTCTTTGAAATCTCGCTTTTAAGGTAAATATATCAAGTGGAAAACATTGTACCAGTTTTACCACACAATACGCATTTGGTTCGCGCGGACGGCGTGGGCGTGTGCACCGCACGTCCGTTTAATTAAGAATTGAAACAACCAATCGAGGAAAAATTTCTAAGTACCTAAATATTTTATAGCATAAAAGCCAATGTGACAAAAATACATCAAACTAGGTGAACAGCCAGCGTCGCCCGGGTAAAAAAAAAAATAACGTGGCTTTCTATTGATAAAATACAACCACACAAACTAACAAACTTTATCTCCTTACTGGTCGACCCGGCGAACTTCATACCGCCAATTGTCTGTGGTCAAATATTCAGAAACATCTCCTGTTTGACAGGTACGAACAGTTTGTATCGGAAAATAAAATACTACTTTTTACAAATTTTTTTGCAATTTCTTTATATTTTCTCACCTTTTAAATCTTCCCTGAACTTCCACAAATATTTCAAGATCAAAATTAGCCAAATCGGTCCAGCCATTCTCGAGTTTTAGCGAGACTAACGAACAGCAATTCATTTTTATGTATAAGAAGAAGATAATTATATAATACTAGCTGCGCCCCGCGGTTTCACCCGCGTTGATAATGATGAAAAGTGATGATGATGATGATGATGAAAAATAGATGTTGGCCGATTCTCATAGATACCGGATAAGCACAAAAAATTTCATCAAAATCGGTCAAGCCGTTTCGGAGGAGTATGGCAACGAAAACTGTGACACGAGAATTTTATATATTAGATTAGTATAGATATACATAGTATGTTTACAATTAGTAGGTATTTTATTTTCTTACGGTCTGACTAGAAGATATCAAAATAATTTGTGTTAGACATCCGTGGTATTGTTATCTTGAAATTGAATTGTAAACATTTTCAATAGAAAATAGTCCAGTCGAGTGTGCAATCACACCCGACTGGGCTCAATCGAAAAAGGTAAGAGTAGGTATTATCTATGCGTACCTACATCGTACAATATTACTCAAGACTCTCAAGAGTCATATTGCGAGTATAGAAAAGAATTTGTGAAAGTAAATAAAAAATACTTACTTAAAACTTAAAATTGCCCGTAGGCTTAGTTGGGTGAACGTTCATCTTTTAAGCAGGGGTGTCCGGTTCCATTCCCTGCGGGAACACAAGTTTTCTCCCCAAGGAAAATTTGTGTATCTGGTTGTTGTGATTGTGTGTGTGATGTGACCCATGACTATTGACTTTGATTATTGACGATATTTCAAGAACTACTGATCAGAGCTTGATCAAATTTAAATGGGATTAATTAGAAAACAACATCAAACAAAAAAATATATCAAAATCGATTCACGTGGAACGAAGATATGAGGTATTAGTCAACTGTATTTTTTTTTATATACACATAAAAAAAAATACAGTTGACTTGAGTAGCTACCTCCTCCTTTTTTTGTGAAGTCGGTAGAAAACCGGATCTCTTCCCGCTTTTATTTTCAAAATAACGTAATTTTGACAAGCCTCGATGTTTCGGCTAGGTTGCACCGGCCGTGGTCACCAGACTTTTTCTATAACGATGGCTTTTAGAGTACCAAGTAATTTTTTTTACTTCTGTAATATCTAGATTTATATTTGGGGTCGGGCCTTTCAATCTAATATACAGACAGGACATAATCTAATTTTCTAATGGTAACGCTACCCACTGGTAGTGGGTTTGATCACTTTAGTTACCTATAAGATACAGTCTTGTCGGTGACTTAGATCTTTGCAGTAGGTATAGTATAGGTATATAGTTTTAGTTTAGTTATAGGATCGATAGGCGTTTGGCCCGTTGATTGCTCTTGTCTTACATTGGACACATTGACACCGGAACAAAAGTAAAATTATATAATAAAAGCTTGCTAATTTATTAACTAATCAGTTAGAATAAAAAAATATTATTTCAACTGTATTGCTAAAAGCGCCATCTGTCGACTTTTAAAGAATTTATGTTGAGGACTTATGAACAAAAGCTCGTCCTCAGGTGGAGCATTTACAGATGAAGTTTCGTTTAAACATATTTTTAAGCTTTCGCAAAACTTCTACATACACGACGTAGATGGCACTGTTATCAGTTTTCTCCATAGATTTAAGCATGAACGTATTAGCCCATAAGTCTATGAATTTAAGATAGGATACTGTTGTGAAATGAATAAGTTTAGTATATGTATGCCAATGAGTTAAATCAAAATCAAACATGTTTTATTGCAAACAGTGTGAAGCAATAAAGTAACAAAATATTATTACAAAAATTAACAGTATCTTTGGGGTAGAATAAGCTAACTAAGGTAGAGTGTATATTTTATATAGGTAGGTACATTTTCTGTCTGTTTTGGCCGCGTAAAAATTTAACCTTTGTGTTATTCCAGGTCGCACCTACATTTAAAATTTCAGCCAAATCGGTTTAGTTGTTTTGGCGTGAAGACGTAACATATATAACTAGGTACTTACTAACACACTTTCATATTTTTTCGCATTTATTGTATTAGTTTGCACTGTGACTGCTAGCGCGACCCTATCTATCTTGCCTCATCTTGGCGAGGGACGGCTCACGGGGGGTTTTCAGTGGGTTCGAGCCCCACATACCCCTTTCCTTCACCCCTGAGAAGGAAAGGAAGGCAGAGGAAGGCCAGGCATTTTCCCCCCCACAAAAAAAAGTATTTTTAATATAAATGATGATAAGAATGAAGAATTATTAATGGTGGACGGTGAACAGTGAATGATGAATGAAGAATTAATAGTGAAGGTTGTGTTGAATAATATAAGAATGGTAAACGGTGAGGTGAAGTCGGTTGATAAATTATGAATGATAATGATGAAATTAATGGTATGGTGAATGGTCAGTAAATTAGTACAAGGATAGGATTAGGATCAGGAGTGGACAGCCCAAATACGGCCTGCCGTCGGTTTTACTCCGGAAGTGATCCGGAGTACGGCCCTGTATGGGGCGCTGTCCTGTAATATTATGTATAGATGCCTTCAACCACGGGATCAAAAACTGCTGCAACGTCCGCAGCAGGTCCTCGCGACGAGGGCGTTACGCAGAAAATGGACGGTACCTCCCTGGGGGCTCCAAGCGGAGATCGGGTGTTGGGGTGCTTTGCATCAGTCCTTCCGATTGGTCCAGGTGCTTTCCGGGCACGGATGTTCTGGAAAGTACTTGATCGCAAGACGAGGGGCCTGTCACACATTACACACGTCTATATTTATTATACAAACCGCAGAGGAATGGAACACCTTGCCTGAGTCGGTGTTTCCTAATATATACAATATAAGAGTCTTCAAGTCGCGAGTGAATAAGTATCTTCTAGGCAAGCGTGCTCCATCGTCGACCACATCATCGCTTACCATCAGGTGAGATAGTGGTCAAACGCTTGTGTATAATTAGGAGTCTTCAAGTCGCGAGTGAATAAGTATATTCTAGGCAAGCTTGCTCCAACGTCGACCACATCATCGCTTACCATCAGGTGAGATAGAAGTCAAACGCTTGTGTAAAATTAGGAGTCTTCAAGTCGCGAGTGAATAAGTATATTCTAGGCAAGCGTGCTCCATCGTCGACCACATCATCGCTAGCCATCAGGTGAGATAGTGGTCAAACGCTTGTGTATAATTAATTTTAAAAAAACTCGAATGTGGGCGGGGGATACTGTGGGAGGTGTGTGCTGCTTGGACCCACAGCAACACAGCGTGCAGCGGTTATAGCCTGAGATCTGTAGATGCCACGGAGAGAGGGAAGCGTTCACCCATAGAGGGACTTTTTATACCGGAAACGTTCACCCGAAGGAATATGAGAATCTTTGTTCTACTGTTTCTATGGCGTACGGTCTTTATTTTTTACCCTATTGTCAAGGAAGGTAACACGCTAGACCTAGAATGTGACTAGCACAGAATACTATTACTCTCTACCGGGAGGCAGAGATAAATAAGATATCCGGGAGGTGACTAGCTTTTGAAAACAAAACGAGGGGTCAAATAATGACAGAGTAATATCACGTATAGCTTATATAGAACGTAGTGATTATTTCCTCTGTGTTGTACATGTTTCCGGTAGGGAGGGAGTAAGTTCTGTTCTGTGTAAGTAAGTTTCAGTCTGCATCGTTGCGCCAACGTGATAGGTTGTGCATTGTTCTGTTTAAAGTAATTTATTTACCCTCAACTCCAGCAATGGCTCTAAAAAAATGTGTGAAATGTAAAAAAAGTATTACCAAGAAAGTGCCCGGGTTGGAATGTAGTAGATGTGACAAGGTAGTTCATGCGGATCCTATATGTTCTAAGCTCTCTAATAAGCAGCTGAATACTCTCCGGAATTCTCCTGGCATAGAATGGAGCTGCGAAGACTGCCTAAAAAATCTCTCCCGCAGGTCGTCGTTTCTCATTCCTGACGACGACGGTGATGATGAGGAATCCGACTCAGGTACTGTCGTGAATGCTCAGACTATTGATACACGAAAACTGGTGCAAGATATCAGTCGCGAGCTAAAGAAAACATTCCGGGAGGAAATCGGTAATCTTGAGACCTCGCTTGAATACCTAAGCAATCAATTCACTTCTATGGAACAATCAGTTAAGAAACAAGACGGTATTATTAAAAATCTTGAGCACAAAAACGAAGATCTACATAACAAAAACAAAAACCTCGAACTGAGAGTGACTGTCTTAGAACAAGAGTTGAAAACCTTTGAGCAAAAATCTCTTTCAACATCTCTGGAAATAGCTGGTCTACCCGAAATTACCCCAAGTGACGTAAGCACTGAAGAGTTCCTTGCTGGGGCACAGATAAATAAAATACGAAGCTGCTAGTTCAACCGTCTATTCCGAACTGCCTGAACAATGTACCACTCCTTAGCCTAGGATCTTAATAACTAACTTACATCTACCTACTTATATTAATAATAATTAAATAATCGACAAGTACCTACATAACAATATCTCAATACACTACATTCCTCCACAATAATTACAAAAAACATCATTATGATACATACTGGGAAGGCATATAACCTGCAATTAGTTCTACATTTAAATTACCTAACTCCTAGTTTACACTTTATAATTAAGTTTTTTATTCTGTCGACATTTACGTAAAATCCGCCTGTTCGGTAACATAGTGTCCGATGGCTCAACCTGGCAAGGTTCACGGGGTTCAGGCTCGCGTAATTGAGGTGGAGTTACAACCCTGCGTTCGTGCACCGGTTGTTCAGCCACCACTTCGGCTCCCTCAGAGCTCTCGAGGTTCGCACCCTCAACTTCCTCGTTCGTAGCTACTATTTCCGGTAACTTAGTCTGGCGCCGCTGGAAAGAACGCTCAGGGTCAGGGAAGACCAAGGAACTTCTGCTCCTTCGTTTTAATTGGTCTATATGACGATGTACTTGCGCGTCCCCCCCTTCACCTATTACCTTAAAGTTTGACGGGCCTAAACTACATTCAACTTTCCCTGGTACCCATTTTTCCCCTTTTAAATACTGCCGGTACCAGACATCATCGCCAGCCGTTAGCGCGCGGGTGCCGCCTCCCGCGTCCTCGGCCTGCCGCTGCTGCGCGCGCCCCGCCCGCGCCTCCCGGTCCGGCTTCAACACGTCGAGCGGAGTCCGTAAACGCCTGCCTAACATCAACACTGCTGGACTCTCGCCTGTCGAAGCATGCTCGGTATTCCGGTAGTAGAGTAAAAATTTGTGCAATGCCTTTAACACGTTCTCTCTTTCGTATACCGCCTTTTTAATGACCCGCTTAAATGTTCTAACAGCATTTTCGGCCGCACCGTTAGACGCCGGATGATATGGAGCTGTAAAGATATGCTCAATACTGGACTTTTTAAGGAACGATTGGAATTCAGTCCCGGTGTAGGTGGCCGCGTTATCGGTAACAATCTGTTTCGGTATTCCCCAGCGACTCCACAGTTCAGTTAATTTTTCGATAGTATGACTCGTAGCCGTACTAGGAACTTGAAAAATCTCTAACCATTTAGACATAGCATCTACCACTACTAGATAAGTTTTACCAAAAATAGGACCCATGAAGTCCAGATGCAACCTTGACCAGGGCCGACCGGGCCAGGCCCACGGCCGCGGCACCTGCCGCGGCGGCGCGTCCGCCTGCGCCGCGCAAGTGGAACACCCGCGGCACATCGCCTCCACCGCTTCGTCTACGCCGGCCCACCACACATAGCTTCGAGCTAACGATTTCGATTTTACTATGCCCATGTGGGGCTCGTGTAACATTTTAAGGACTCTTTCCCTACACTTTTCCGGTACGACCACTCTATGGCCCCACATAACACAACCTAATTCCTCATATAACTCCTTGCGTCTATTGTAATATGGCTGCATACCACTTATCTCGCATTCCGAGGGCCAACCATCCCGAATGAAACCTAATAATCTACCTAGAATAGGATCTCGCGACGTCCACTTCCTTATCTCGTTGTGGTCGAGCAATAATGCTTCCTGTGCAAAATGCAAATGAGTCTGTTCGGGCATCGCGGGTAAAACCGGTTCTTTATCGCGTAACGGTAGTCTTGATAAGCCGTCCGCTGAGTTGTCATTCGTCCTAACAAACTCAATTTCATAGTTATACGCCGATAAGATTATAGCCCATCTTTGCATTCGGCTTGCTGTCATGGTGGGAATACCATTATTCGGTCCAAATATCGATACTAAAGGTTTGTGATCCGTTCGTAAAATAAATTTCCTACCATACAAGTATTGATGAAACTTCTTCATACAGAAAATTATCGCCAATGCCTCTCTATGAATTTGAGAATAATTTTTCTCTGCACTAGTAAGCGTCCGCGAAACGTAAGCCACTGGACGTTCCCCGCCGCCGGCGCCGGCGCCGCTCGCGCACGGCTGGGACAGCACGCCGCCGACCCCCGCCGCGCTCGCGTCACAAGTTACGATTAGTGTTTTTTTTGGATCGTAATGTGCCAACACTTGCGAGCTTGTTAATACCGTTTTGATATGATTAAAAGCTTTTTCACAGTCCAGTGACCAGTGCCATTCTACCCCCTTCTTTAATAAATTGTAAAGTGGAACTAATATCATGCTGAAACGTTTAACAAATTTCGTAAAAAAGTTAGCTAGCCCTAAAAACGAGCGTAGCTCTGGTACGCTCTGCGGTCTCGGAATGTTACAAACGGCCTCAATCTTTGCCGGGTCTACCTTAATGCCATCTTTTGACAAAATGTAACCCAAATACGTTACTTCTGGTACTAAAAAGACACACTTGTTACCTTTCAGTCGTAAACCGCTCGTTAGCAATCGTTCGAAAACCGCCTGAAGTGCCTCAAGGTGCGCCTGCCTTGTTTCCCCTCCTATTATGACGTCATCGATAAATACCGTAACGTTAGGTATATTTGCCAACAAATTTGTCATTGTCCTCTGGAAAATGCCGGGACTCGAAGCTAATCCAAAGACTAACCTTTTGTAACGAAAAAGTCCGCGATGGGTGTTGATTACCGTATATTTCTTAGAATCATCTAATTCAATTTGATTGTACGATTGCGAAAGATCTAATTTACTAAAATATTTAGCTCCATTCAACGCCACAAGTACATCGTCGATCTTAGGTAATGGATAGCGATCGACCAACAAAACTGGATTCAAAGTAGCCTTAAAGTCTACACAAACCCTGAGCGATCCGTCTGCCTTGTTAACCGGCACCAGCGCCGATGCCCAGTCGGAGCTATCAACAGGTTCTATGACGCCCGCGCGCAGCATTGTATCCAGCTCCGCGTCAACGCGGTCGCGCAGCGCGAACGGCAGCGGGCGCGCACGGTGATACACGGGCGCCGCGCCCTCGCGCACTCGCAGCGTCGCCTTGCCCCCCGTGAACCTTCCCAAACTTCCGTCGAACAGCTCCTTATACCTATTTAACAAACACTCAACTTCAGTATCGTTATTTTTTATGTGGTTAAATTTGAACTCGGGTATATGAATGCCTAACTCGGTGAGCCACTGCCTACCTAAAAGTGAGGTGGTTCCTTTCTCAATCACGAACAATTCCAGTTTTTTGACCTGATCTTTATATTTTACGATAGGCTTAATATATCCCAGCGGCTGAATATTGGAACCGTCGTAGAACTTCAGACATACCTTATATGGGAATATTACCTCCTCAGAAAAATAATTATCGTAAGTATTTTTACTGATACATGAAATTGCCGTTCCGGTGTCTATTTCCATATCTAGGATTGTGCTATTTATACATATAGGCAAACTCACCGCCTTGTAATCCCTCAAACACAACTGATGTAGATCGAGGAAGTCCGCTTCCGCTTCCGCATCCTGTTCATCCGGAACAGTCGTCGTATCGCCATGAAACAGACCGCGGTCCCCGGCACCTCGCCTCACCATGCTGCTCATCGTCGACTCAGGCGCACTCGAAGATGAGCACACCCGCCGCAGATGACCCCTGCGGTGGCACCTGCTGCAGACGTAGTCCCGGAACCTGCAGTCCCGATAGCTGTGACCCGACGCTCCACACCCTTTACAAATTGAGTGTCCCGCGGGCACCGCCCGCGTTTGTCCCGGCACGGCCACATCCCGGCCGCCTCCGCCGTCGACTCGTCCTCGGCGCGCTTGCCCCGCGCGCCCGCTGGACCTCACCGCGTGCACCGTCGCGGTCTCCGGCACGACCCGTGCCTCCACCGCCGCCGCATCACGTTCCGCAGCCTCTAACGATGTCGCGATTCTCACCGCTTCCACGAAACTTAGCGCGTCGTCCTCCGCGAATAACCGTTGACGGATGACGTCACTTTTTAACCCACACACGAACTGGTCTCGTAGGTTTTCTCCCAAAGCTTCTCCAAATTTGCATTCCCGGGATAATTTTTTGAGCTCCGCCACGTAATCAGCTATTACCTCATCCGGTTTCTGCCTTCGCTGCCGCAATCTAAACCTCTCCGCTAACATAGAGGGGGCCGGTTGAAGATGACGCTGCAATACTTCATTTGCTTCCACAAACGTTAAATCCGCTGGTTTCCGTGGACTTGCCAAATTCACCAGCAACTCATACGCCTCGTCCCCCATTACTGATATGAGCGTAGGTACTTTGAGGTCTTCCTTAATGTCATTAACCAAAAAGTACATCTGTAAGCGATCCGCAAACGACGACCATGTTCCACTTTTCACGTCGAATTCCCGTATTTTTCCGATCGACATTATAAAACACCCAATATTAAACAGTTCACGCTAGTGATTCACTTAATAACCTCGTCGCCAATGAAGAGTTCCTTGCTGGGGCACAGATAAATAAAATACGAAGCTGCTAGTTCAACCGTCTATTCCGAACTGCCTGAACAATGTACCACTCCTTAGCCTAGGATCTTAATAACTAACTTACATCTACCTACTTATATTAATAATAATTAAATAATCGACAAGTACCTACATAACAATATCTCAATACACTACAAGCACAACACTCAAAACTATAGCTGACAAGTTAAGCATGGACGAGAGTGATATACTATCCTCGCAAAGATTACCTGGGAGAAAGGAAAAACCGGGAGCCGTCCTGGTGGAATTAAAGACCAAAGTGGTCCAACGTCGCTGGATTGATGCTGCCAAAGAAAAAAGCCTCACCGCAGGTCTATTGCTACCAGCCGTCCCCAGGGAAAAGGTCGACGATCGTATCTTCATTAGGGAAGCACTAACTAAGCATGTCAAAACACTTTTGTATAATGCTAAGGCCCGACTTAGTAAGTCCTTTCAGTTTATATGGTGTAAAGATGGCAAGGTATGTGCCAGAAAAACAAATAATAGCAAAATATTCTATATACGCTCTATTCAAGATATCAATCAAATTGATAAGCAGCAGAATGTGACCAGTGTTTCTTTTTCCACCCCGATATAAATTAATAATTGCATTCTTAACTAATATATTTTCTCTAAATATGGATGAAACCCAAATCACCGAATTATTTGATTGTACATCTGCTAATAATTTTTTCCAACAACTACCTCCTAAAAGTCACCTAAATATATCTTGTTTACATATTAATATTAGATCATTAATTAAAAATTTTACTAAACTATTACAAATAATTCATAACTGTACTTGTCCTCTAGATGTAATTGTGATTACGGAAGCTGGCATTTCAGATATCATTCTTAATTTGTTTAATATACCCGGTTATAACTTGTACTCACAACTACGCCATAGTAAAAAAGGAGGCGGTATTTTAATCTACGTAAAAAATCATTTAAAATTTACCTTATCGGAACATAAAACAATGACGTTTGAAAGTCTTACTGGAATAATAAAACTAAGTTCACAACAAGATGTAGTTGTGTGTGCTGTTTATAGAACGCCTTCAACGAATAAAAGTATGTTTGCTATGGAACTAGGTAAGTACATTTCTCAATTTCAAACAAAACAAAACTGCCTTTTGATCGGCGACACTAACATTGACTTAAAATCTATCTCATCTCACAAAGACACTTATGTTGAAACCTTAAGTGAGCATGGTTTAATGTGTGGAATAACTGATTTCACTCGGATTGAAAGTAAACTAAACAACAACACGTGCTCACATATTATAACTAAATCATGCATTGATCATATCTTTGCGCGTTTTCCCACAATGCATCCGTACTCAGCGGCGCTGGACACCGTACTAGCCGATCACAGAGCTATTATATTTGCGTGCATCGAAAACCCGAGGCCTGCGCGTATACAGGATGTCGCGAGACATATTATAAACTATGATATTTTGTATCACGAATTAAATAATGTGAAATGGTTTCAGACAAAGGACATGACTGCCCCTAATGATATTTATAACTTTATTAAGAGCTCGTTCCATAATTCTCATAAATTAGCAACTAGCACACAGACCCACAAACACGTAAACAAAAATAGAAAAAAGCAATTGAGAGTGCCCTGGATCGATGACAACGTTATACATCTATGTGAAAAGCGTGATAAGTTATATAGTTCTTGGAAAAACAATTTAAATGATCCTAAGCTGAGATTGGAATATAATAAAATTCGCAATAAAATACATAAAATATTAGAAAATAAGAGAAATGCATATTATATTAATGAAATTAAAACTAATTTTAAAAACACAAGTAAAGTTTATTCAATTATCAATCAAATGTTAGGGCGAGTAACATTGTCAATCGATGCCGCGATCCTTAAAGCGTTCAGTGCTCAAGGATTGACCACGAAATCTATCGTTGACAACTTTGCTAGAGGTTTTGACCAATCAGTAAAGGATATTATTCCCAACTGTAGTGTAAAATTAGTAGATCCAAAAACCTATTGTGACCCAACTGATTCTAGCATCTTGTTTCAAAAGGCTACAGGAGACAAAGTGCTAAAAATTATTAATAAGTTGAAGTCAAAAAAAGCTCCAGGTCTAGATAATATTAGAGTTTCAGATGTTAAAATTGCAGGACATGATTTATCAACCGCCATTGCCAATTTAATTAATTCTAGTATTAAAACAGGTATTTATCCAGATGACCTAAAAGCTGGCTGTGTTAGGCCAGTTTATAAAAAAGGTAAGCATGATGATTATTCTAATTATCGACCAATCACATTGTTGTCTTCTATAGACAAAATAGTAGAAAAATACGTTTGTGAACAAATACACAATTTTTATAAGAAACATAATGTAATCTACAAGAATCAGTTCGGTTTTCAAACAGGGAAAAGTACTACAGATCTCTTGTCAAAGTTCTCTGACGAAGTTAATGGTTATTTGAATGAAAGAAAACATGTACTAGCTCTATTCATTGATTTTTCACGCGCCTTTGACACGCTTGAGCATAAACAGCTAATTAATAAGCTTGATAATTGTGGCGTCCGGGGTCCACTGCTTCGTTGGTGCGAGAATTATCTCAAAAATCGAACTACTACTGTCAAAGTGGACGATATCTATAGTGAATCAATAACAGCAACGGAGGGCACGGCCCAGGGATCAGTCCTAGGCCCTCTTCACTTTTTGTCTTATGTCAATGAAATGAGTAATTGCATACATCATTGTACTTGTTATCAGTTTGCGGATGATACGTGTCTCGTCATAGCTGATAGAGACCCTCAAAAAGCTAATGAGTTATTACAGGCTGATCTAGACGTTTTAATAAAATGGTGTCACGATGCTGGTTTAGTGCTAAATGCAAATAAAACTAAACTACTTGTTATAAAGTCTCCCTACATAAAGCAAACTGTCATAAAAAAACTAGTGGCCCACAGCCACAGTTGTCTCCACGTTACTCATTCATATATTTGTAGTTGTCCTTCTATTGACAACGTTAGCTGTCAAACGTACCTTGGATTAGTTATTGACGGTACATTTAGCTGGTCAAATCATATTGAACGCGTTTGCAATAAACTACGGCAATTTTTGACAAATATTACAATTCTGAAGGATCGCATACCTTTTAAAGTAAAGCTGTTGCTTTATAACTCGCTAGCTGAATCTTATGTTCAATATGGTCTTACCAGTTATGGCCGTAGTTATACTACATATATTGGTAAAATTTACAAACTACAACTTAAAATTCTAAAAAAAATTGTATCTAACAAAATCCGGTTACAATACCATAATAACGAAATGGGTATTTTTAAGCATTGTAGAACACTACCTGTTAACACGCAATTTGAATATATGTTATTAAATGAACACTTTTTTAATGAAAAATTAAAAAAGGTTGTCAATCATTCTGTATACACGCGGGCTGTTGCTCGGAACCGGTTGTGCACCCAACGCGCCAGCAATGTGTACGGGGAGAGGACTGCTAGCTACTTAGTTCCTCGGTTAATTAATAAATTACCTACTGATTTGCTCAACATAATTACGCCAAAAAACATTAAAGTAAAGTTAAAACATTATTTTTTATCTAATCTAGACATACTTCATGATTAATAAATGCACTTACCTAGTTTTTCACTTTGATGTAGACTGAAAATGATAGCATTATCCCTACAAACCTTAGTGGTTTTTTAAATGCTATTACTGTTTGTTTGTACCTATTGTAAATATTTTAATTGGTAAATAAAGGAAAAAAAAAAAAAAAGTAGTGATTAAATCATCTTTGGTTTACCTCCCGGGAGTACCTAATAGTATTCTATGTTGTTGTATTTCTATCATGTTCTATACTCTTAGTGGTAAAACGTAGGGATTATATTATCTCTGATTAAGGGGAGTAATAGTATTCTGTGCAATAATTTTTGTCAAATAAAATTCCATATACACTGTTTTACATCGATTCATTTTACAATCTTCAGTATTAATCTTCACATCCAAGAGCAATCAAGAGCTAATTTTAAAGCTTTTACCTGATCCTTATATTTCTTTCCAATATTGTAAGAAGACCTCGAAACACTAAAACGAAGGCACTATACCCAAGTGCCCATTGCTATTAATAATTCTAATAATATGATACTAGTGTAACTGAAGCAAAATGAACAGTAGTCCTGAAAAATCATTTAATGTGGTATTCAAAAGGCAATCTCCTATGACAGATGACGAAACTGACCCCGACTGTAACATTCTGTACCCACAAAGTCGAAAAATAGCGCAGGAGATAACGAAACAAACAATTGATTTGTTGAAATTAAACCATAGCAAACTTAAAAAGCTACGCTCAGATCACAAAAAAGTATCAAATATGCATATTGATGACCTAAAGTTCGCAAAACTTATGATGGAAGTTGAGACTGCATCTGCTAAAGAAATTCATACAACGGACCAATTTCTGAAGGATATCGAGATAATGATGGCCTCAGTCAATACTAAACTTGGTAAATTGCGAACGACCTACGAAAACATTATGAAAAATCTGCCAAAATGCGATTCCGACTAGTAGATTTGCCAGTCTGGTACTATGGACATTGTTCGTAAATTTCTCGTACGTAGCTCACAGCGGAAATGTCTAAGAGTAAGTATCCGGTAGCATCACAAATAAGCTGAACTCACTTCCGTTATTTGGGTCGAGTCATTTCCCCCTTCAGAGCATCCGATCCAGGATTT
This sequence comes from Lomographa bimaculata, assembly GCA_948107665.1. NCBI lineage: Eukaryota > Metazoa > Arthropoda > Insecta > Lepidoptera > Geometridae > Lomographa > Lomographa bimaculata. Next base: position 8,529,344 of record OX403597.1, read on the forward strand.
ATTGTGAACGCATTGCATCAGGGAGTAGTGTAAAATGTCCGATTATTCTTTTTGTCTCACATATCTGCCAACGTTCTCTTATTTTATATGGTCTGTTGCCTGTTTACATTTACAGTTTCTCGTATCATTTTAATGTTTATCAAAATCGTACTTTAATTCTTAATTTCAGCCTCGTTTTGTATCTATTATTTATTTTTGTTAATATTACCTATTTTTGTGCCAATAAATTTCCGTTGACTGCATCAAAGCTATTTCTCTGAAAAGTTATACTTGAGTATTACCTACAATACATACATTATAGGTAGGTTATAATGCACTGCTTCTGCCTACAATTCATATATGTAGTTTTGTTAATGTAACACTCAGGTAAATCATAAAGTGATAAATATTCATATAGTGTCTAATGAAATAAGGCGTTTGCGGTGGACGGGTCACGTTTTAAGAAAACCGGTGGAGTATGTTGGTAGGCAATGCTTACACCTCGGGGTGTCAGGCGGTAGACCCAAGGGCCGTCTCAATCGACGATGGCTTGACGTTGTGAAAGATGACATGAGAGCCAACGGTCTAACTACCGAGGATGCTAGCAACCGTGCTAAGTGGAGAAAACTTAGTCGGAAAGCGGGTCTATACTGTATAATAAAATATCTAAAGAATCGTCTAAACTCTAAAGAATCTAAGGAATCGTCGTTATATACTTGTTACTCGTTGTAAATCTTAAAGCGGGTCTATACTGTATAATGAAATATCTAAAGAATCGTCTAAACTCTAAAGAATCTAAGGAATCGTCGTTATATACTTGTTACTCGTTGTAAATCTTCATAAATAATTACTGCAAATGTTAACAGATATTATTATAGGATATGAAATTAACTTTAATCATTCAAATATATCTGGCTAGATCTGCGAGGAACAAATGACTAGAAATAACTGATCTATTAATAAATAAGTTCCTATATACAACCTACAACGAAGTACCTACATACGAACAACATGCTGAAAACGCACTACTTCGAAATATTTAGAAACATATTGCCACCAGGTACTTATAATTATGTGATAAATGGTGTAGCGATATTAATATTGTGAGAAACAAGAAAAAATAATTAAAGGCAAACAAAGCTTAAAAAAACCGACTTCACCGCTTTATTTTTGGAACCTCGATCAGATTTAATGTATTAAACACGCGTTATTGACGTGTGATAACTCAAAAACTACTGATCAGATCCTGATCAAATTTAAATGGGACCAAATGAAAAGCAATATCAATCAAACTAAAAAAAAAAAAAAAATCGAAATCGGTTCACATGGAAAGTAGTTATGAGGTAAAATGCATTAAAAAAAAGACAGTCGTCTTGACTTACTTTACATTCTCACCTAAATCTTTAATATTTATGATAGAAGTTATATATATAGTAGATTGTAGATCAATTTTAGTCTTGAGAACCTCTCGATCCGTTTGGGTGATTCTTTTTTATTGTGTTTGTAATTGCCAGGGTAAGGTTTGTAAGGTTTGTGTGTTTGAATGTTTTTAAATCTTCGATTCGATAGTTTTATAAAAAAAAAGTGAATAAGTAAGCACTTGAAGTTTACTTATTATGCATTCGGGTTTTTGATTTTTCAGTAGGTATATTGGATTATTTATCAGTGATAAACTTGCGTAACTTATCCCTCCTGATGGTAAGTGATGATGTATGAGTACTTACCTTGAAATCTTAAATATTATATAAAAAGCACACTAAAGCTATTCCGTACCTCGTTTCCAAAATTCAAATCTAAGTCAGTTTATTCCCTTCTAATATTAATTTTGTCCTGTAATACTTTAACCACGTCTAACCCGAGGTCCCGGGGAGTGGATGTCGGGATTAGCAAGATAAATCACTTCGTGAACAATTTATTGGCACATGGGCACACCCAATTACATCATCGAATGTAGCGTGTTCTATTGAAATATCTGGGAGATGTGTTTTTTTGAAATTTATTGGATTTAAGCTACGCCTTCGATCTTGTTAATAATAAAAAGTAGGCTCTTATTGCAATATTTTGAACTGCTTGTTGGCTTAGTTGAATGACGTTCGCCTTCTAAGCAGGGGTATCGGGTTCGATTCCCGGCTGAAACACAAGTCTTCTCCCCAAGGAAAATTTGTGTTACTGGTTCTGGTTTTGATTGCGTGTGTGATGTGAATGTTTCCGGCACCCACGACACAAGTCATCGAACTTAGTGTGGGGCTGTGAGTGTGAAATCGTTTATGTTTATTTACAATGAAATGCATGTTATATCGAAGACAAAAGCGTTTCGGTTCCACGCTGAACGAAAAATATTAAATTTTACTTGAGTTGATTAATTAGTACGACTTACTATTGTAAATAAATGTAATATTTTTAAGACTATAGTAATAGGCATTATTGTTAAGTGATTTTGTAATTATTTTTAAACAAAGTTACCAGTTTATATTGCTACACCCTTGCAGGGTACATGTACCTAGTTTTAATGTTACTGTATAAGTTTGTAGTAAAGAATATGAATATGAATATATTGGCCACTACTTGTGTTACAATCTCAGTTATAATTGTCATATAATCTTGCTTGTTTATCTTAATAAAATAAAAATATTGTAGGTACATTAGCCACAGTCTTACAATAACTTTAACCTAGACATAAAAAAATAGGTATTTTTATGGTATTCATACAAAACCTTTATTGATGTTGGGAAAAATATATCGCATAGTTCCTACGTAGTGTATCTGACTCTGATACTAAAGTTATAATATCCAATGTAAAATAAAACTGAGATAAAAGCACAGCTCAAACATTGCATAACAACCCATAGGCACAGTCCGCAATAAACAAAAAGAATGCACAAATAATGTCCAATATCAAAAAGAGCCGACAACGGTTCGTATGTATTTCCATCACATTAGTCTGTTTCCTGACCAATTGAATTATAATACGCTGCGTACAATCACGCACAAAACACTAATAAATCTAGTTCTCCGACGATATATCACAGCGGGCAGCAGCTGAGTCGGTAGGTTGCAGATAATGACGTCATCCGTCCGCGGTGACTGCCATACGAGCTATCGAAGACGGGCATATTTCAAAATCTCACAACCAATACTGAACTGTAGCTGTAAGATATAAAGTTGAAATTCTTGTGGCATATTTCGTTGTGTGGTATACTTAGCACGTTCGTTAGTACAATGCCTTCATTATGCCCTAACAGCTTGCTTACCATTGTGCCGACTGTCTGCCGGCTAATGGAAATAGACCGAGCCGCTGACACTAGAGGGCTATTTTTGAGCTTTGATTACGAATTGTGTGCGCCAGTGTACACTGCGTCGGTCTATTTGGTTCGTGAATGTTTGCATGGATTTTATTTTCAGGGATATTTACAAAAAAGTGATGGTACGGATACACAGGCTTATAAATAAGCATGCTTATGTGCATTCAGACGTGACCACACCCCTATCACCCTCGCCTCACGTAGGGATGTAGAATATTTAGTGTAACGTAGCTCGTAGGTAGGATAATAAAGGTGTTTTTGGCATGCTCATTATAGGTTTTTTTTACGAATGATTTCATATTCACTGCCCTACACTAAGTCCTTAGGCCCAAGAAGACTTGTGTTTTGTGTGCCGGAAACATTCACATAGGTACACACAATAACAGCAAGAACCAGAAACACAAATTCACCTTAGGAAGAAAACATGTTCCCACCGGGAAATAAAACGGTATAGAAGGCAAATGCAGACCCAACTACTCCAGTTGACAGTTGGTAGGTGTTACAGAGTTTTTAGAGTAATATTTACTGAGTTTTCAAAGCAATATGAGCTAATTCTGTATTTTTACATATTATGTATTGTATTGTATTGTTCTGTGCGCAGCTTTATGATATTCGTAAGATTAAATAGACACATTCAAGCAAGACTTTATTCAGATGTAAGATTAAGTTAATTAAAAAAATATATACTTAATTTTACGTCTGAATAATGAGTAAATTATGTGAAAAATAAAATTACCGTCAGGAATCGAATCAAGGACTCACGGCGCATAGTGCAGAGACTGCCCACTGCGCCAACTGGGTCGTTAATGTAACTTTTATTTATAGAGGTAGCTTAATTTAACACATTAATTCATTTTTTATTTAATGGAAAACTAATAGTTACAATACAATACAACACACTTAATTGTACTAACAAATATAAACAATGACAAATAAAATATAACAATCATCGTGGTAGTACAATGGGCGGTCTTATCGCTTAAAGATGCTTAAAGCGACCTCTTCCAGACAAACTGGATGGACAGTAACAAAAGAATGAATATACGGTGGTAGCTAAATACATGAACAGTATAAACATCTTTTAAACTTATGGCCAATCAAAAGTTTTTCACCGATAATTTTACTAAGTAATTCGCATAGAAGTACATAGGTAATTCAGTTTTGATAAAAATAATTTTACTGATTTTATTATTATTAAATTATATTTAGGTACAATATATTAAATACAATGTTCCTTGAAGCTGGCTTTTCTGTTTTTTTACGTGTTTTCGTAATGTAAACAGTTATATAAAGCCTTAAAATAGAACCATTAATTTCATGTGTCACGGGTACCGGAAACATCCATAACACTCATAAAATGACATTCATAACCTGAAACAAAAATACTTTGAGAGGAAAATTGTGATTCTACACAATCATCATGGTTTCAACAATTTAAAACCTTTACAAAAGGTCTTTTAGGAAACCGATGTTTGTAGGCAATCGTTACGTAGTGCAATTATTTAATATTTAACAATGTTGAATTGGTTACTAGCAAATATTATGTTTGTTTTTTATGCAAGATGTTTTATTATGTTCGATTGGCAAGCAGTTGACCACAATCTCTCCTGATGGAAAGCGGCAATGCGTCCGAAGATGTAATATGCTGGCCTAGAAAATACTGAATCAGTCTAGACGGCTCTTGAAGACTCCCATTTTATACCGTTCGGGGAACAGAGACGAAGGCTATGAGTTCCACTCCTTCGCATTACGGATGATACTAATGCATGCATTTGACCCCTATTTCATATAATGTAAAGTGAAATACGGATAGAATAGAATGGAATTGAATAGAAAGTAGTATTGTTCAAAATCTTGATCTTGATCTTGTTCGAGGCAAATAATATTCATAATTAGGTATTCCTGTCTGTTTTTAACAATAATTACTTGTACGTATAATTTTAACCTCATCTATATTTTTCTACGACAAATATAGGTACTAATTCTACCTAGATACGACATACCGTCACCAATTCTTGTATCTTAGCGTATAAATAAAAATCAACTGTTGCATGTACGTAAATAAAATAATTAGACAGTTACATATAGAAATAATTAGTGTAAGTTATTAAAAAACACTTTAAATAATTCAATATAATATTATGTTTATTTTACCAACAATCTGTTTTGAATAATTTGTTTTGTGTGTCAATAAACAATTTTTTTTTTTTAGGATTCGCAGTAGGTTGTCAGAACAAAATGTATCTGAAAGATATTCTGTAAAATCCACTGGATATTGCATCCGCTCAAAGCCAGGATCGCTTAAATTATATAGGTAATAAAATAATAATTTAGTACGGTTTTCTTATAAAACATATAAACGTTAGGCGTAATTTTATGACCTTCCTTCTCCTGCCTGGCAACCCTACTTGGGCATTTTTGTTTCACCGAATCCTCCTTCTTAAATCAGCAGGTGTCCACGTGTTTATTTAAGAGGTTTATTGTTAGTAGTTCCATTGATATTTATTCCAAGAACAAGTGGGTAATTTTTTCCACTTAGTTCTATTGCCACACTGAGGAAAATGTCTCGTTGCTGTTACTAACATTCTAGTGCTATATATGACAACTATAATTATTTAGTAACAATCACAAAATGATTGGGTTATACCTAGTTTATTTTCTACCCACTTCACAAAAAAGGAGGAGGTACTCAAGTCAACCGTATCTTATAAAATTTTGTTTTTTGTATTACCTTATAACTTCGTTACACGTGAACCGGTTTTGAATTTTTTTTTGTTTGAAAGATGTTGTTTTCCAATTAGTCCCATTTAAATTTGATCACGATCTAGTCAGTACTTCTTGAAATATCTTCGATAATGCGTGTTTAGTACCTACATCTAATCTGATCAAAGTTTCGAAGATAAAGCGGTGAAGTCGGTTTTTTCTTAAGCTGTGCTTGGGTTTAATTATTATTTAAAATGGGAATAATACTGTTATTTTCACTAGTTGAGGTCGTTTTGGGCGGCTTATCTGTTTAGTTTTCTGATATACATTTACAGCTTTCTAATAATAATGCACAATGAATAACTAATCCATTATGAAATAATGAAAGTTGTCTTCTTGAAAGACTGGAAAGCTTTCAGAACTGTTCCTGTTTAAGCGCCGCCAGGTGAAGTTATAATGCACTTCAACTCGACAGATATGAACAAGTTTCAGCCTTTCGTTTGTTGAAAACTTAGTTTATTGCAGGCATCTCTATGTAATGTTACAGCATGTTATGAGATATGAGAAAACTGGCTTAGTCATTCGGCGAGTTTCAAACATCTTATAAAATGTGTCCTATTCCATAGGAACTGCACAGATTTAAAATAATAACTAGCCTGTATGCTATTCCACAGCAGGCCTAGAATGGCAGTGCTGAGGGCAGATTTCCCGCGGTGAAATCAGCGACAGCGTGTTAGTGTGAAAGCGTTTATGTCAAAAAAGGAGGAGGTACTCAAGTCGACTGTATTTTTTATGTGTTACCTCATTACATTACAATATCTTTGCCTCATTACTTCTTTCCACATGAACCGATTATGAACATTTTTTTTGTTTGAAATAATGTTGCTTTCCAATTGGACCTATTTAAATTTGATCAAGATCTGATCAGTAGATCTTGAAATATCGTCAAAAAAGCGTGCATAGTACATCTAATTTAATCAAAGTTCCGAAGATAAAGCGGTGAAGTCGGTTTTTTTAAAGCTTTGCTTGCGTTCCAGTATCATATTATTTATAAGAGTCACGATAGTTCGTGACTCTTATTAAGGCACAGCATTTTCACTTAGGTACTATTAATAATTTATGAACTACTTAAATTTGAAAATCTGAACTTAATTTACTAATCCTAATAAAGATAGTGTCATTTATTAGGATCGTGTAATAATTAAACTAATCTATTGGACGTGTGTGTATCAAACCGGGCCAATGTAACCCGAGCTCTATCTATCGCCAGATCTCTATTGTAGGAGCGTTCTTTGATAAGGTTTCTAGTTTCGGCTGGGGTCTCCTTATTTTGGATATGTGAAGCTGCTTGTCTGATCTCCTAGCGCCTTCTTGCGCTGGCAGGCTCCTTTAATTAATGTCTCTGAAACTAGACGAGGCACACGTATCCAATACTTGCTATCAACATGACGGAAATTCTAAGTTGGGTAGTTTGATTACAGCTTTCTAAGTGTGCGTACGTGGTTTCGGCTACTTTTGATCCTGTTAAGATCTATTTCGGTATTTTATCTGACTATCTTCAAAGAGCTCTCGTAGTCTCTTTGAAGAGTTTGATGATTCTTCGAAATACTGCTGATCAAAGTTTTGAATACCATATTTCACAAACAGGGTTGTTTTATGCGTGTTGCATCATTATTATAAGGCATAATAATGATTTCTGTCGGTTCCGGTTGTAAGTCGTAAGACAACAGTCATTATGCCATGTCGGATGCCTTCAGGTGGCCTGACAAAACCCTGACACTAGGATTGGCCACTAGTTTATACGAGAAGCAAGCATAATATAAGCATACATCGGTTTTATTTTATGCTATATGCAAGCATTTGACTACAAATGTAAAACTAGGGAGTAGCTATAATAATCGGTTTTAATCATCATCATCATATTATTATACCTACACTACGCTCCGCCCCGCGATTTTACCCGCGTAAGTCCCGAATCCGCGGGTATACCGCGAAAAAAAGTTGTTCCATCCATGGTGTCAGCTACATCCATACCAAATTTTATCAAAATTGGTCCAGGCTTTTGAGCGTGAAAAAGTAACAAACATATATTAGATATAATAAACCACTGGTTATACAATTGTGAAGTTCTATTCAATAATTCTATCGAGAGTTCTCGTCCTTCATAAATATCGCCTCTTGTCCAAGAAAAGAAATCGTGACCAATCCGTCGCCGCCATCAGGCTTGCCAACCTCACTTCCTAATTTTTATACTACCAACCGATTTCTTACAGATTGCCATATTTTAATATTGAATAATGAGATTTTATGCAATACAATACAAAAACTCTTTATTGACACCAAAATATAAATACAACTTACAAAGAAACTTATAAAGATAGATTAAAGTTGTGTACGGCTTGAAACACGTCTAAATTTTGACTTACTTTGTAGTCGACTAGTTTAATTATGTGTAATACTCACGATAGTTTTAATTTTCATATTATAAAGATAGGTTCAATGGGCGGTCTTATTGCTAAGAGCGATCTCTTCCAGACAACCTTTGGATGGAAAGATAATCGAAAAGTTGGCGCAGTGGACAGGTGTCCGCCCTCTGTGCCGTGGGTCCTGGGTTCGATTCCCGGCAGAAGTACAAATTCCTTCCCAAGGGATATTTGTGCTTCTGGTTCTGGGTGTAATGTGTGTGTGATATGAATGTTTCCGGCACCCACGATACAATCTTTAAACTTAGTGTGGGGCTGTGAGTATGAATGCGTTTATTTGTTTGTTTGTATATAAACAATACATACTTATAATAATATCAGAATATGCAAATAAATTTAACTAAATTTAACACATACAAACACAACTCACAAACTTACGCCTTAATAATATTAAGTGTGAAACAAAATTCTTTATATTCTGGCCATATTATCCGTTGGTAGTTTATCAAACAATTGAACATTATCTAGATATTATGATGAATATTTGGAAGCTATTTTTCTGCAGTGCCTTGAACTGTCGACAAAGCTGGCAGTAGCAAGCGTGATTTAGTTACAAGGCCGGGGATATAATACAACAGGGTTAGCAAAGTCATAAAGCTTGACAAGTCGAGGAATCCCCTCGGTGTCCCAATAAATTGATGATCGACTGAAACGCTCCATTAGTCTGCCAATGCCAAGGACGCCCCTGATGGATCAGCAACACGACATTACCCATGTCCATGTCCTACAGACATCGATCAACTTCGATTGAAGATATTACTGGACAAACATACTGCGAGAGGGTGCTAGAGGAAGTATTTTTTAAAGATTTATGAAATATCTATTTCAATTATGGAAAAAACATAAGTTTAATTTTATTAGCACTTAACAGCACGAAAGAACACATTTTGTAGTACTTTCTCTACTAATGACGTAAGTAACTCAATGTTAAAATTTATTAGCGACTATACCTTTTCTAATATATAAACATCCATACTCTGTAGGCAATTCATTTTATAATGTAGGTAATTTTCGCAACGAAAAAGAAAAAAATGCAATAATATGTAGAATTCGGAAACTCACGGATGAACGCAAAGAAATGAATGACCCTAAAACCGTAATGTAACTGTATTGGGGTACAACAACTGGATGATATTGTAATATTATTGAAAACACGGCTATCACTCACGTCATTTGATCGATATTGTCGACCTAGGTTTCGAGCATGTACGATGCTCTTCTTCGGGGATATTATAATGATTAATTCTCACGAAAACTTTAATGGATGATATTGATTGCTAAATGATAGATAATTGTATAAATTCGATATTGTATGGCATTTATGACAACATACATGTTTTTGTTAGGGTTTATTAGTTGATCATTTTTACTTGCCTTCACCATTACATCTTAATTAGTTACAGTGGAAATACAACAACTGGACATTTCGATTGCTAAATGAGAGACGATCGTGTAATTTCGATAAGTGGCATTTATGACAACATACATGTGTTTATTAGGGTTTATTAGTTGATCATTTTTACTTGCCTTCACCATTATATCTTAATTAGTTTCAGTGGAAATACAACAACTGGACATTTCGATTGCTAAATGAGAGACGATCGTGTAATTTCGATATTGTATGGCATTTATGACAACACTCATGTGTTTATTAGGGTTTATTAGTTGATCATTTTTACTTGCCTTTACCATTATTTCTTAATTAGTTACAGTGGAAATACAACAACTGGACATTTCGATTGCTAAATGAGAGACGATCGTGTAATTTCGATATTGTGTGGCATTTATGACAACACTCATGTGTTTATTAGGGTTTATTAGTTGATCGTTTAATTTGCCTTCACCATGACATCTTACTTAGGTACAGTGGGAATAAGGTCATGCAAAGACAAAAAAGGTTGTACTAAATATCTTACAAATCTGTTTGTTTGCAAAAGTTGAAAGTCCTTATTTTTTACATAAATAGGGATGAAAGCCATATCATACGAGTATCGAACGTGTAATTTAAGTAAATCTAAAGTTCTATCCAATTTATGTAGGTACACTGTTCTTATTGTAATAATTCCGTTGAAAACTTAAATTTATTGTATATACTCCGTGTCGTTGACAAATATCAACCAGTTGTCATCGATCAGACTCACTGAACGAGAACTGATAAATTGACGAAGCATTTTTCGTAATCGAGTCGAACTCGAACATCGGACGATTTCACTCAGGCGTCGACTATTTCGATAGCATGTCGAACGGATTCCGTCGAATGTCGATATCGCTGTAGTTATTAATTTCCTTTGATGTATTTTATTGTTGTTCCCTTTGGATCTTTCTACTACTGTGAATGGAATGTTTGTAGACATTCAGAGCAATATTATTCTAATAATCTATAATTTTACAAATTGTTTCGCTCCTTACATCATAAAAGGTTTAATATTGAATTTGGTTCACTGTATTTCTGTAAAGTAGTATATTTTGGAAGAAAAAAAATATCTGAAAAGCTCTGCCTTGCATGGATATTTTTAAGTGTGATTGTTTGTGTGATGTAAACGTTTCCGGCTTTCACGACATTTCATCGAACTTAGTGTGGGGCTGTGAATTTAAAAGCGTTTATGTGTTCTGTTTATGACTGAACTATAATTGTTCTCATATATAAAAAGAGATTTTTTAAAACATTACCTAGACTGCTGTTATCTCAGCTTCATGGGCTGAAACAAAGCTTTTCAGGTTTCAGCTTAATATGCAGTTAAAGTGAAGTGGCTACTTGGATAAGCAAGATGTAATGAGCATGTAAACTTACTTTACGAGCTTCTGGTTATGAACCGTTTTTAGGAAAGATTTTGTTCCAGAAGGCTTTAAGACATACTTTGACAAGGATTTCTATAATCGCGAGGTGTAAAGAGAGTGATTTGATTACCTGTGCATGCCACGTTCATTTAAATCTTTTTAGAACTTTTTTTTGACGTGAGTGATAGTCGTTGCAATCCCGCCTACCTAATCAAGTGGCCATCGCTTATCATCAAATGTAACGCTACTCATTCGCAAGTCTGTCAGAGACAAGAAAAAACTGAAATGAAAAGATGTATGTATAAGCAAAGCATAATTAAACATGAAAATAAATGCTTTCACACTCACAGCTTGTAACATTCACATCACACACACAATCAACCAACAACCAGAACCAGAAACATACATTTTCCTTGGGGAGAAAGATTGTGTTTCAGCCGGGAATCGCACCCGATAGAAGGCCCTGCTTAGGAGGCAAACGCTTGATAGCTTTTTCCGGTATTGCTGAAACGGACACAATTGAAGTATATATATATATATATTACAGTAACAGTAACTTTACACTAACTGTTCCTATCGAATACCTACCAGGTAATAATGTGTTGAATGTAGACCGCGGTTCTGTAAGCGACCCATGTCATCGCTTATGTTATCGCCTCTTGACATACAGCCGCGGGCATTATTTGTGGTTGCACTCGATACCTACCAAAATAGCTGTTGTAAGGCCTGATATACATGATAGTTAAATAGCTAGGTATAATCTATAATATACATATGAAGTAGTTACGACTCAGACACAACCCACACCCAATCACACCTAGACTTAAAAAAAATCACGAAGGCGCAAAGAGATTCATGGAGGTTCATGTCATCTGATTATTTAATCGCAAAATTAAAGCTATTTTGAGAACAACTGGAATCACAAAGGATAACAAATATTAACATTCTAGACATTTTAGACGTCACTTCCCAATAGCTGAAATAGATAATTATAAACTGGGAAAATGGTCAAACTCAAGCCTATTATTAAAAACATAAACATAAACGTTAACGCTTTCACACTCACAGCCCCACTCTAAGTTCGATGACTTGTATCTTAGGTGCCGGAAACATTCACATCACACACACAATTACAACCAGAACCAGAAACATAAATTTTCCTTGTGGAGAAAACTTGTGTTTCCGCCAGGAATCGAACCCGATACCTGCTTAGAAGGCGAACGCTCACCTAACTAACCCATAGGGCAGAATAGATAGAAACAGAAATTAAATCTTTATAAAATGACGATATAATCGTGACTGGCCTAATGATTAAATGATGGTAAAAAAATAAGGCACATATCGAGGAGCACAGAGATGGTGCTTGTATGAATGACAAACCATAATACTCTTAACCACGCCTTGACCACTTACCACCATATAAGTTAGTGGTCAACCCTTGACATTCAGAGATTTTAAAGAAAATACATGAATTGGGAAATGGGCAAAGACAATACAAACAGGCCAATCACTTAATAAACTACACTTAAAGACTTTAGATAGTAAGATATTCAATTATCTATTATTTTGCGATCTTTTTCTCCTTACTTATATCATAAAAACAAATCTTAATTCAGCAAAAAACAAACGTATATCATGTTAAAGCCCTAATAATCGTGTAATTTCTGCAGACATTTCCCAAAACGTTACTAATAACATCTAATATATAAAATTCTCGTGTCGCAGTGTTTGTTACCAAACTCGTCCGAAACGGCTCGGCCGATTTTTATGACATTTTGTGTGCATATCGGGTAGGTCTGAGAATTCGGTTTTCATATCCCTAAATGTTAAGGGTGGTCCAAACCATTTTTATTTTTGTTAATTTTTTGTACAAAATTTTGGTTTTTATATTTTATGATTCAGCATGAAATAATGTAGGTATATGGTAAAACAACGTTTGCTGGGTCAGCTGGTCTCACTATAAATTCTCTAGTATCCCAGTCTCTTTAGTTTTAACATTGAGGACATCCCTTAGAGATAAATAATATAACATTGGACAGTATGAGTAGCTAGCGGCTATATTACGATCGTTAAGCTGTTAGGGCTCGCGGGCCTCCGATAGGGGCAAACGTCGGCGAGTGGCTTAACTTGTCTTATACTGGCTTTAGACGACCAGATAGACATGCCTGTGCAGTGCTCTACTAAGAATTAGAATGTATTTTTGAAAATTCTAGAAACTGGTTGGGTTTTTATGTAAATTGGGCTTTATCCTACGCGCCAGGGTTGAATCCCACTGGACCCAGCACCAATAACTTTTTTTTGTGCTGGGAAGGCAATCATTAGACCACTATCTCACCTGCAGAAAGTGAAGATGAGGCCGAAGATGTAACATGCTTGCCTAGAAGATATCTATTTACTTTAGGCTTGAAGGCAATGAGTTCCACTCCTCCGCTGTAAGGATGATAAATGTAGAAGCGAAACGCTTCGAGCATACCGGAGGTAACTCAACCATATAAGGATGACGGTTGACAGTTTGTTTTGAAGTAAAGATGGTAAAAAGGGCATGCTATACTTTTTCAAATTATATGCAAAATGTGTTCTCGCTCTAATTTCCATTTAAGCCTTAATACATCATGGGGATAAAATTACAAAAGACAATGATCCTGTTGTAGCTTGCAACTACCTGTAGATAAATGATGATGTGGTCGAGGGTGGCATAGTTTGTACTAGAACATGATAGGTAGCCAGGCAAGAGGTTTTTTTTTTCATCATGCCTGGCTAGCCTGTGGTATTCCATAACATACATTTCAACACTAAATTTACCCTTCAATGAAACTCAAGGCCCTCGTAGAATTCGCAACCGCAAACGCCTGATCAGGGGCGACTACACGACTGAACAGTCATTACTTTATTCATCAGATTTAACGCTAGAGAAATCCAATCTCGCCGCTGTTTCAGATTGAGGAAATCTTCTCTTGTCATTAAGAAAATAATAACTCAAAATGTAGCGCCCGAAAGTAAAGCAGAGCGGAAACGGCCGGAACGTCACAAAAGCTGTTTCTTCATAAAATCTCCGCCGCTGCCGTAATAACAACAAACTGCGAGGTGAGGACTAATAAACAGAACGGTTTTGTCTCCTAACGAGCTCCCACGGATAGACTTAAACCTTTACACGAAGCCAGTATTTGCCGCGCGGTTTCAAATTTATGTAAGAAGTACCTATTTGGTTGTAACTATACAATAATGTTGAGATGTTTACGTATGTTTCATATATAAGGCTTGTTTGTGAATTCAAATGTATTAATCAAACAGGAAGAATATTATAAATAAAATAGAGAGATTAATCAAAAAATATCTTTGGTGATGTACCGATTATCATTTAGTTGGCCCGAGTGGCAAGGTGCAAAGAATACTCAAAATCAAAATCGTTTATTCACGTGGGGCCCAAAGAGGCACGCATGAAAGTTACTGATTCTATTGCCAGATTCGCAAAATTACAGCCATCTCGAGAAGAACCTGGCAAGAAACTCGGCGGCACTGAACTACCGCGCAGAAAAGCAATTGCAATTCGTTGAGAAAAAAACAGCGACGTTTATGATCGAGGTCGATCGTACATATAATATCGTACATAGAAGTTCGTGCTGAGCAGCTCTGAGATTTGTCTTCTGAAAAAAGATGTATATTTAGTATATAACACTTACAGCCTGTCGCTATAATTACAATACAATACAATACAATACAAAAACTCTTCATTGATACCAAAATATAAATACAACTTACAGAGAAACTTATAAAGATAGGTACAATGGGCGGTCTTATCGCTAAGAGCGATCTCTTCTAGACAACCTTTGGATGGAAATATAAACGAAAAGACAATGTAGGGATGGTGGTGCGATAAAATGAATCAAATAGGTTTAAAAATAATAGAAATACATTGTTTAAATTACATTAACAATACATACCAATAATAATATCAGAATATACTTACATAAAATAAATAAATATTTTCATATAAGTACCTATAATACATATTATTTAACATATATAATTCACACAAATATAGTAGCGTTTAAAGATTGGACAAATAAAAGTTTTTGACTTGAATTTAAATGACTCTTGAGTTTAATTAATTCATATATTCTAATATTACTGTAAATATGGCCATTCAATCCGAAATCCAGTAATGTTTGTACGCTACTTCTTGGTGATTAATTGACTTTGCAAAAGACTCCTACGCTGGAGAACAAAGTTCTGACTCAAAATGTAACCTTAACAACAAGTACTTATCAAAAGCAATACTTTGTTAATTTTCTGTTTTCTGAACTATTTCACTCTTCCGACATGAGTCGGGCTATCCTCAAAGCATTAAGGGACTAAATAAAACAAGCAGATTTGTTATAGGATATAATTTTTTTTTTATGTTTTACTTCATAACTTTGTTCCACATGAACCGATTTTGAATTTTTATGTTTAAAAGATGTTGCTTTCCAATTGGTCTCATTTATATTTGATCAAGATCTGATCAGTAGTTCTTGAAATATCTGCAATAATGCGTGTTTAGTAATCAAATCTGATCAAAGTTCCGAAGAGAAAGCGGTGAAGTCGGTTTTTTTTTAAGCATTGCTTGCGTTTAATTATACTATACTTATTCAATGAACCTTTAATTGTATGATTAGTTAGGAAATTAGAAACGCCCTATGTAAGGCCTGCAGGCGCACAAATATAAATAAACTGTCGTTGTTCCGAGCCGGATGAACCTTCGCTTTTAGCCATCCCGGGAAATACTGCAAGCGCAATATTTACTGTTAATTAACTGATTAGACTGACTCTAAATAAGTTATATCTTGGTGACGGGGTTTATTGTTCGTGTCCTCAATTCAATATTAGCGCAGAAAAGTTTGTACTGTGATAAACTAATATCTATGTATAACGTTTTAGGACTTCTTTTGAGCTAGTTTAGGGTGGGCTAGGCGGTATGCTGAACAACATACACGCATAGTACTGCTATACCAATCTGCAAAAAATAATTAAACGCAAGGAAAGCTTAAAAAACCGACTCCACCGCTTTACCTTTGGAGCCTTGATCAGATTTAATTTATTTAACACGCATTATTGCCTATAATTCAAAAACTAGAGATCAGATCTTGATCAAATTTCAATGGGACCACATGTAGAGCACCACCCTTCAAATAAAAACATCAAAATCGGCGCACAAAGAAAAAAGTTATGAGGTAACTTTTGAAGTCGGTTAAACGAGAACATCGTCAAAGTAGTCCACAAAATAGAATTATTGACGATATATCAAGAACTACTGATCAGATCTTGATCAAATTTAAATGCTAAAGCTTTGTTTGCGTTTAATTATATTAAAACAGTTCCAAAAATACGCATGTGGCTTTTTCCAAAAGAATAAAAATTTGATAATATAGTAATATAAACTTAAAAATTTGAACTACATGATAAAAGAAGAACTCAATAACAAAACATAATTTACGTGAGATAAGAAGCGAGTCTGCACTCAAGAGACTCGCGCTGAGGAATTCTTTATAAAATGTTTTATAGCCCAGTGCCATATCATATTACACATTATAAAGTAAAATGGAGGTTATTTGCGCTGATGTATGAGAAGGAATAACGTTGCCCTGCTTAGTACATGTAAGTAAATTGGCTTCCTTACATTGATGCCACCAACACGCTCCATGGTAGTTAGCATTATTCTTGTTGATTATCACACTTTTATACTCGTATCTACGTTATATACGATATTTAGACTGCTTAGGATGGGAGTCAACCAACAAACAAGAAATTAGGTTCAATTTGTATACTTATATACATTCAGGTAAGAATTTCTAAATAAAAAATTACAAAATAGTGGCGTTCAACTATGTTATTTTAAAATAATAAGTATCCTGCTATGGTTATTTCATGTTTTTGTGAAGACTTCTTTAGCGGCGTTGTGCACTTTTTTTGGGATGGGTAAAAAATGTTAAACTCGCGTCAGGACACGTGACCTGATCGAAAATTCGTAAGAGGGAGAGTAGATGCTCCTGCTGTTAATAACGTTAATGTTCAATTTTCTCACTCATGGAGTGCAGCCTGTTTTTTTTTTTATTTAATTGAGAGCCTATACGAGCAAGTCGCTTGCCTGATGGTAAGCGTCACGACTGCCCATTAGTGTTCAGTTCCATCCAGAGTTTTGAACTTTTATAATTCGTAATCCTGCGTGGCAAAGCCATGTGTTCGTCACCCTGAATCAGTTCTATTCCTAAGTATTTTAAAAATAATATACAGTTACGGCACTAAACATATACCGTGTAACTGTACAATGCTAAAAACAGATCAAATAATAGAAAAACTTTCAAAGAGACGAAGATGGAAGTGGAGTGGATTAATACATCTTTAAATATAAAATGATTAGCTATACCCGACATGCGATTCAATATCACTTTAAGTAAAGAAGTTTCTTACCTCTTCCACGTTTATGGTTGCCTAGTACTTTAATACCATACTAAAAACTTATTTACTGAATTATTACCTCCTTCATGTTTATGTATGCTTAGTACTTTACCAA
Source organism: Lomographa bimaculata (assembly GCA_948107665.1). Lineage (NCBI taxonomy): Eukaryota > Metazoa > Arthropoda > Insecta > Lepidoptera > Geometridae > Lomographa > Lomographa bimaculata. The sequence goes on from OX403597.1 coordinate 8,547,139, forward strand.
ATCCTGTCCATAAGTAAACGTTTTTTTTTTTTGCATAATTTTATTTCGTTAATTAATATACTTGTAGATAGTAAGTTTCAAATACTGTATAGGTACCTATTATTATTAATTCAGAATTGTTTTTTAAATATGTTATGTTATTGTATTATGTATTTATTTATTTATATGTTATATGTATGAATATATATTATTATAAATATATTTAGTTAATTACAACACCGACCTACGTTCTTATATATTGTTTTTCTCTTTTTCCATCCAAAGGTTGACTGGAAGAGATCGCTTTTAGCGATAAGTCCGCCCATTGTACTTATATATTAATATTATGATTGTTTTTTATGTAATTTTATTTGGTGCAATAAAGTGTTTTGTATTGTATTGTAATATTTATTCTGCTTCAATCTAAACCATTATTATTGATTTGGTTCCGGTTGTATTCACGTTAAATTTAATTAAATCGAGACTAAATATAGTATTGTTGAATCCACTCAGGTGGATTCTATTTAGTCTCTAAAAAAAATGTGTGTTCAGACACACAATTTTTTTATTAAAATCGGAAAGCCGTTTAGGAGTTCAGTCACGTACCAACACACTTAAAAGTTTTATATGTAAAGATATTATATCCATCCAATCTATCCTTTAATTATTATGAAAATTTATAAGTCGTCTTAGAGTTCAAAGATCTCTTTGCACAAAAATAGATCCCTTTGAAATTGAATGATAAAATAATCTAATAGATGCCGAAAGCTGAGACATCTCCAAGTTAATTTCCATTCAATAAAATCAATTAAGAGCTAACATCAAAAGGGATTTGCTATTTTGATTTGACTTGTAAAATAGAGTGTCCGAGAAAATGAGGAGAGTTAGATCTGATTTGAACATAATAAACTCAAGAGAGAATATGAGGAAAGCGGGATGGTGGTAATAAGGATTCGTTCACAATCGCTACAGTTTTCAAAGTGTACGAATAGCTTTTATTGTTTTTATCTATAATTAGAATTGGGTGGTTCAGTACTTTGTCTGTCCGTTCGTCCGTTTAAATGCCTCTGACAGACGGACGGGCGGACGGATCACCCTTGTCTGTAAGCGGCGTTTTGCATTTAAAGCATACAAGCGAACAACATCAAATTCTCAGAAAATATGTAAAGTTATGGCCCAAAAACAGAAATGGCAATTAAAATATTAAGATTACCTATGGGTAAATTTTGTTAAGGCAATCAATATTGAAATTTTGATTATCTTAACAAAATATTAGATACAATTTTTTATTTATTTTTGTTAATACTATATTTAGTTCTGGAGTGTAAGAAGTTGCCGTAATGAATTATGAAACAGAAGGTAAAATATGAGTGAAATATAATTTCTGGATTTTTATTGTAATGTAATATATTTAGGTACCTAATAAGTTTAATTTGATTTAAAAAATAACACTGAGATTACAAAATCACCGTTTATTACAATATTTCAAAATAGTATTCATGATTTTAAATAGAAAGACAATGATTCCACAATCAATGAGATAACCATTAAACAAAACACCAATTACAGTAAAATAAAGCGAACTCACTCGATTACACAACCACAATTACACCATTGAAACTACAACAAGTCGCGCCGAACACGTCTGCTCTCTCCGAGGGCTGTCATGCAAATGCCTGACAAATTTTTTTTTTTTTTTTTTTTTTTTTTTTTTTTTTTCGAACGGACTACATGCTGCTGGCTGTGTGTAGCCTCTGCAGCGTCACCGGGCGGGAGGGCGAGCGCGAAAGGCGCTCCGCCGCAAAAGAGAGGGTGTAGGCAACTAGCGCAAGGGCCACCTAGGAGGTGCGAGCCTCGGCTTGGACCGTTGCCAGGACAGGGGGAACGGGAGAGAAACGCCCCGGTACATGAGAGTACCGTTGATAGTGGGCCCTATGAATACGAAAAGTTCGATTAAATCGATTTTGGCTAGAGTTTGGAGAGACATGACGAGAGAATCTACGTCCTCGCCGGCGAGGACTGTTTAGTCTGATTGTGGTCTGTGTACCGGACGATCGCTGCGCTGCCAACGTGATGGCGACCGCAATGGGATCGTCCGGGTCCTGAAGGATGTGCCTGACAAATGAAACTCGCCGGTCTTATATAGGCATCTGGAGGGTATCTCCTAACTATATAATAATGTATGGTTTCTTCTTTGAGAGCTAACAAGTAAAAAGTTGAATATCACAAGTTTTAACACTGTAACGAGGTAATATCATATACATGCATAGATGTAATAAAGAAACTGCAGACCGATTGAAACGCGGGTTTTTTATTTTTCATCACGCTTGCTGGAAAGTAGGTCAATAATCACTTGAATAGTGCACCGTAGAGATGTATTTCCTGTTCCTCGTTCCAGACAGAGATGTATGCTAAATTTTACTAGTACTTAAAGTAACTGCCAGTTGGCTTAGTTAAGTGCACGTTCGCCTTTAACGCAGCGGGTATTGAGTTCGATTCCTGGTGAAATCACAAGTTTTCTACTCAAGGGAAATTTTTGTTTCTGGTTCTGGGTGGGATTGTGTGTGTGATGTGAATGTTTCCGGTACCCACGACACAACTCGTCGAACGTATTATTTATGTGTATATGCTTGGAGGCATTTTTAGAAAACAAAATGAAAGTTAAAAAATCGAAATCAAAATCGTTTACTAATATGGGCCTCAAAGAGGCACTCAAAAGCCGACTACTAGTAGGTACTTATTCTACATCTAACTTTATTTCCACATGTTTTATATTTTTGAAATGGTATTTTGGAGGTATTTCATTTGATATCAATGACGAAGCTATTTTATGCAGTCGTAGTACATACTGACACAATTTGTAATTATTAAAAAAACCTACATTAAGACATCCGTAGAATTGAGACAAATGCCACGATACCCTAGACATTACAATCAATTTAGTTTTATTAAAAATTAGTTTGGACGATGTCCCTCACACGTACCTACTTTGGACATACGGTGCTTAAATCATAACCCTCCTTTTTGCTTTGCCGCAGTCGGGTAAATAGTTAATTATTCCAATTTTTTACGTCGTTGAGAGACGAGAAAGTCGTACTCCTGATTGTAATTGTCCTATAAAGTATATAGTGAGAAAAAAGAGCAACATAGAAAAATATTTACATTACTTTAACGAAACTTATATATTTCAATATATTTAGAACAAAACAAACAATGACAGTGCACCCGAAACCTTAGGTTGCTTATTAATTTTCCCGACGATATCTCGTCAAAGAATTCAGCTATCAAAGACGTTTGTTTTCTTTGATCCCTGCATCTGACGGTCTGCTTATGATTTGTCATTATTCTCGTTATGTCGATGAATGGATCTGCTCCATCGCCCAGTGTTAGAAAAACGGTAAGGAAGGTTATAATATTTAAAAAATATTCTTCTAGCAAACCCTTTTTATTTGATAACCATATAATAGCAGTGCTTAATAGATAAAAAAAGAAAAAACAATGACAGCATTACACTACAAAAGCAGCCAGCATAATTAAACGTAAGCAAAGTTTAAAAAAACCGACTTCACCGCTTACATTTTGGTTTTGGCCTAATCAATTTCTATAAAATTGATATAGGACAACCTCTGAAGTAGGTATAATCTACCTAACAAAAAAAAACATCAAAATAGATTCATATTTGGCGGAGATATCGCGTAACATACATAAACAAAAATAGCATACAGTCAAATTGTGAAACCCTTTTTTTTAAGTCGGTAGAAAATAAATAAAATACACCAAAATATAAATTCATATAAAATCAAAAATTAATCAAGTAAAGGAAAAATAGTATGATGCGAGTGTCATGAATATGGTTAAGACTAAGGTTACACCTTAAATAATCTTTGATTTTCAGTCGCAACAATATAGTACCTAGTAATTATAGTAAAAACTTCACGAATTGAACTGACCGTTGGTTAAGTTGGGTGAGCGTTTGCCTTCTAAGCAGGGGTATCGGGTTCGATTCCCGGTGGGAACACAAGTTTTCTCCCCAAGGAAAATTTGTGTTTTTGGTTCTGATTGTGATTGTGTATAAATGTTTCCGGCACGGTACGACACAAGTCATAGAACTTAGTGTGGGGCTGTGAGTGTGAAAGTGTTTATATAGTAATAACTTAGTCCGTCATCTTGGGTCGTCCGCCATATTGAATTTAGAGTGAAATAATTAAATTTTTCGTATTCTCCTCAGCAAACCCTTTCATTTGACTGATATTTTTTAATACACACCCATATAATGGGCACGTATTAGAAATTACGAGTCCGTCATCTTGGGCCATGTTGGATTTAGAATAACGTCACTCAGCTAACCACGCAATATTATTAAAATATATTAATCTTACATAATTTCTATAATTTTAATTAATTTAATATTTTTAATCAAAGATTTTCAGAATATACGTTCATCAATAACGGTATATTTTATTGCAAATAGGTAAATTATGGATAAATTCGCCACTAACCGGGATCATACCTGACGTCTTCGATAGCTGCATGATTACCTAATGTTACGTACCAGAAACAGATGATACCTACCTGTCCACTAGATTAAAAGACTCCCAAGTTGTTCTTTGGAAACAAGCTGAATGACTTTACAATATTATTATGATATTCACAAAACTAGATTAACTTCTGCAACAGAACTGTGGTTTCACCCTTGGCTCATTGTTCTTTGCGCTTCTTGTTCTTGACGGCCTTTGGTAAGAGGTCGGGGGTGTTACTTATTATTTCACCCAATTAGTTGGGTATCTTGACCACCATAGCTTTGATCCTGTTAAGTATAATGTTTTATACCGATATATAATGATTTATTAGTCGATAGAGGGAGCTTGATTCTCGCTCTGCGTGTCAGCTTAGGTCCAATGTAAGAAGCACACAATGTGTTTGTAAAATGCTGTGATTACATTATCTTGAAACTTACCATAACATAAACATAAACGCTTTCACACTCACAGCCCCACACTAAGTTCGATGACTTGTGTTGTGGGTGCCGGAAACATTCACATCACACACGCAATCACAACCAGAACCAGAAACACAAATTTTCCTAAAAGAAAACTACGGTTTGTCCTGCAAATTCTATGTATTACGGTGCGTATAGATCAGCGATAAAAGTTTTTTTAAGTTAAATTTTTTAAGGTAGGTCTCAGACTAAATATTATTTAGTCTATGATTTTAGTCTATGAGGTGACAAAAAGTAGTAGGGGTATAAACTATGATGAATAATTATGTTTTCCTGTATTACAAAAGTTTAATTTCAATCGTGTTTTTAAGACGAACCCTGTTTTTTTTTCAAAAATAGAGTACAAGACTGTCGTCTTCTCTATGATCAATCTTTGTCCAATACATCGAGATAGGAAAGAAACAAACCTACAAATCCTTGATACAATCAAAGATAATGTACAAATTAAATTTTTGTATTGATAAAATCAATGTCAAAAATATATGACATTAGGAATTATTAGGAATAGGCAGTAAATTTCTTTTATTATTTTAGTATAATATATAATTAATAAATAATATTCGAATTCTTTTGTAAGGATGGAAACTGTTTTCGAAGGAGCAGACATGGAAAATGATACTGCGATAGTTGAAGTCATACGTCTTATCATGATTTCAAATGGTAAATATTGTTGTGGTTGTAATTTCATCAAAGGTGCTGTTATAATATAAATAAACTCTTCCGTAAGTTTATAATAAACTTCAACGGTTCAAAATCAAGCGCGGCGATGCAGTGCTCATTATCCTTATATATGAGACTAGTCGAAAATTTATAAGTTCCGGACCCGCGGATTTTCCAGGATCTATTAATCCAGGGTGTCAGTTATCGCCATACCACATTTCATCTAAATTGGTTCAGCCGTTTGAGCGTGAAGAAGTAACAAACATACGAACACACACACATTCGCCTTTATAATATTAGTGTTAAATCTCTTTATACCCTTTAATTTTCTTTGTTAGCATACACATCCCGGGCGGTTCACTGACTGGCAAAAGTGTATTTTCCCAGGTGAACTCAAAGAATACCACCACTACAACCTTGTCCACCTATAACAGTAGATCAGCGATGTGACTAAGGTATATCATTGTCACCGCCACTAGTTTCCATTTTTGTGGAAGGCACATCTTTGATAACTATCTCGCCTAACAGTAAGTGAGAATGTAGGCAGGTCAACACGCCTAGAATGTGATTTCTCAAGAATAGTCTAATATGAACAACATTAAAATATATATATGTGTATTATGGAATAGAAAAATATTAATTGTATAACCGTGTATAAAAAGATCTTCAAGTAACCTACTAATGTCATACTAATCCTAGTAATATTATAAATCCGAATGTTTGTGTGTAAGTATGTGTATGTTTGTTACTTTTTCACGCTTTAACGGGTGAACGGATTTAGATGAAATTTGGAATGTACATAGCTTATAAGATTAACACATAGGCTACTTTTTACCTGATGATAGCGGGTAAAGCCGCGGGGCACGGCTAGTTTTATCATAAGAGTTACAAAAGCCTGCCCATTCGGGCGTACAATTATATAATTTATCTAAGAAACTAAAATAAGAGGTAGGTTTATTTAAAAAAAGTAAAGGTATGTAACTATTTGTACATTCTCTTTAAATTATCAATAAAGGTAATTCATAATTATTATACCTTTTTTTGGCTGTAAATTTAATATTTTAGAATTATGTCGTATCCGTACAATCTAATTTAAGCGATAATGTTCTTTATTAAAAAATATTCTTTAATATTGTAGTAGACGCTTGATATCAGCCTTGATTACGTATTATAGGTTACCTCCATCTAAAGTCAAGTAGTTTTCGAATTAGTATTCGATTTAATTTGAAACTGCGACCTCCTTGGTTTCAAACCTACCGGGCGAGGCCGGGTTTTTAAATGCACAGTTACGTTAGTATTACCATAATATGCCGGACAAAGCTTTTTACTTCCTATTTATTACTTATTTATACTTACCGTTGAACATAAAACAAGTTTTTATTGTGATAGGGATAGTCGCGTCGTCCGGAGGCGGCGGTGGTGATGGAGACGGTGCGTTTCCGGCACCGGACATCGAACACGGTTCACTTCCTCTACAGTGCAGTGACGGAGGTGAAAACATTGTTTTTAAGATGTATATACATTATTGGAACACTTTGTGTTCTAAGCATACAATACAATATCTCTTTATTGACACCAAAAGATAAATACAACTTACAGAGAAACTTATAAAGATAGGTACAATGCAGGGCGATCTCTTCCAGAAAACCTTTTTTTTTTTTTTCTATAGGCTAGTGTTTGACCACTATCTCACCTTATGGTAAGTGACGATGTGATCGAAGCTGGTAAACACACTAGACCTGGAATACGCAGGCTCTCAAGGATAACTGCCGGAACACCGTATTTGGCTTGGCGGCAGACTTTCAACTTGATGATGGTAAGCTACTTTGGTAGCAAGCCAGGCGAGCAACTCACAAAATGCTCTACCACCTCTCAAAATGCTCTACCACCTCTCAAAATGCTCTACCACCTCTCAAAATGCTCTACCACCTCTCAAAATGCTCTACCACCTCTCAAAATGCTCTACCACCTCTCAAAATGCTCTACCACCTCTCAAAATGCTCTACCACCTCTCAAAATGCTCTACCACCTCTCAAAATGCTCTACCACCTCTCAAAATGCTCTACCACCTCTCAAAATGCTCTACCACCTCTCAAAATGCTCTACCACCTCTCAAAATGCTCTACCACCTCTCAAAATGCTCTACCACCTCTCAAAATGCTCTACCACCTCTCAAAATGCTCTACCACCTCTCAAAATGCTCTACCACCTCTCAAAATGCTCTACCACCTCTCAAAATGCTCTACCACCTCTCAAAATGCTCTACCACCTCTCAAAATGCTCTACCACCTCTCAAAATGCTCTACCACCTCTCAAAATGCTCTACCACCTCTCAAAATGCTCTACCACCTCTCAAAATGCTCTACCACCTCTCAAAATGCTCTACCACCTCTCAAAATGCTCTACCACCTCTCAAAATGCTCTACCACCTCTCAACTCTATCTCTCTCCTTTGGATGGAAATATAAACGAAAAGATAATGTAGGGATGGTAGTGCGATAAAATGAATAAAATAAAATTGAAAGAACATTAAGAATTGCAAAGTGGGCATCTCTTATATTTAGCTAGGTTTTATTAAATATTAATGTCTCGAATTTCGGATCGGAACGTCGACGAGGAAAATAAAATCAATTTATAAGTTTTATTTCATTTAATAATAAACTTCAGCCAGATATGTTTTAATAAAAGCTCTTTTTTACCATAGCCGATGGTTTGCTACCCTTACCTACCCCGATTCCTGAAGGAGAATACCCCTTAAGCTTTTAAACAATATAAAGGTGCAACTTGCATAACTTACATTATAAAGGTTACGCTAGGTCACGCGTGACAATCTTTGATTTCTGTTTTTTTTTTTAATTCTACTCGAATAATTGAAACGCAAGCAAAGCTTAAAAATACCAATTCTTCGCTTATATTTCGGTATTGCCTTGAGCGATTTTTAATAAAAAAAAATTAACATAAATAAATCATCAAAATCGATTCATAAGAACCTTTTTTTCTGAAGTAAAAAAAATACCTAGCTGAATAGGTAATTCGTATGGTAAATATACGTAACTTTGAGTGTTTTGATATAAAGACTTACGGAACAAAATAGTAAAGAAAAGTTGATGTGATTTGATATTATTTTCCCTGTTTCAATGTTATGAATGTTAAAAAAGGTTTCCTTTCTTCATATCATGCTTTGTCAAGCATTTTGGGAGACATTCTGGTATCACCCCCCGTAAAATCAGCTGCTACGCATTTTAATCTTACCTTATGTAGGGCAGAATTATCTTCGCTCTTTTCTAACATTAATCCGTTGACCACAGTAAACATTTTATCACTTTAACACCTGAGGCCTGTTACGGATAGCAAGACAGACACGCTGTATCCGGCAAAACACCCAGCGGCAGGAAGTGGCTCCACCCTCACTATAAATATAGTTAGTGAGTGGTAGTCCGAGTAGGTGTTAAATGCCTCTTGCCTGAACGGAATAATAGTTTTATATTAGTATACTTGACAAACACTTTGTTTGCTTTATTCAAATTCATTTATTAATTCAAAACAGATATACACATTATTAACCTAATATTTATACCACAATTTACATTATTTCAATTCATCAATAAATTAATCTATAGTAAACTAGCGATCCGCCCCGGCTTCGGCCGGGTGTGATAAATGAAGAACCGCTCGACCGATTTTGTGCAAATTTCACATTAACCATCTACTAAATATTCCGAACAAAGCCTAAACATTTGGTTTGGATAGGTGAGCCCGTTCTAGAGTTATAAAATTACAACGATAAGTGGCATTGATTTTTATATATATAGATTACTTATAAGGCAGCATTGCATCTAAAGCGGTTAAGTGAAAAAATATAATATGTGTCTTTAGCGCAAGCTGTTCAATTGAAAAGATAATAGTATAGATATTTATATGTTACTAACCAGACAAAGAGTCGCACTTCGTTGCGTTATCTAGCTATACTTATAATAAAAATGAAACAGGCCGATTTCTGTACATTAAAGATATTGAAGAAAAACGAATAAGGGGGATCTGTATTATAGCAACAGAAGCCAAACAACCATTTTAAGAATACTTGTCTGTCTGTCTGTCTGATGTTTGTAGTCGCATCACTCAAAAACTACTGCATCGAATTGAATGCTGTTTTCACCAATGTATCACTACATCTAACTTAAAATATATCGTTCCATATGTATATAGTTCCATTTAACCGAAGAAAAATATCTTATTCCCACTGTTTTAAATTTAATACCGCGCGGATCTCGTTTTTGTAGAAACTGCTAAACATATTTTCTTACAAATCGTTGCTAAAATCGATCTTGGTTTTTACAAATCTAATTGCCTAAAGCGATAAATACATTTTATTAAAACACAATTGGATCTTGGAAAAAAGTTGTAGGTAGTCATTTATATTATATCATTGATGATTGCCATGACATATATATTTTTAGCAGTGAATTTTATAACTAACTTGTTGTAAGAACTTCATTAATGTAATGACCTTTGATGCTAAATTAACACAGGATAGGATTGAGAAAAGGAACATGATGGTCGCAACCTCCAAGCGCAAAAAAATGTTGTTTTATTTAACACAAAAAGAGACGCTGATTACATAGCCCTTCCAAGTCCATGGTATTGGTATATATTCTGAACTGTCTTTGCGAAAATCAAAATAAAGATACTTGATTCTAAATTCCACGAGTAAGATGTCGCGGGTAAAAGTTATAAATAAATTGGTAAATAAAAAAATCTCTAAACCGTTATCTGATTCTTTAATATTTAAATCTTTTTGCATTAGATAGCACGTATATTGAGGAAGTTACTACTTAATATAATAAATGTGAAATTCTTATTGGGTGTTTATTGCTCAATCACGCCAAAACTACTGTACGGATTTTGATGAAATTTGAAAGATGGCACACAGATAGTTTATTACCGGAGTTAACACACAAAATGGGATTTCTTACCTACTAAGCGAAGGAAGTCGCGGGAAGAAGCTAGTTTCTTATACATGAATGTCATCGTTTCCTAACTTCTTTATGCAGCGGGCCATTTACAAAATGCTTTGTTTGTGTCTCAAGACTTTAGACTAGCAAGCATTGGCCACACCTGTTTGAAAGCTTGATTCAGCCGCAAATGTAGCATGCTTTTTTTTTGTTTTTTTTTTTTTTTTATGTACGATAGGCAAGCGTTTGACCACAATATCACCTGATGGAAAGTGACGATGCGGCCGAAGATGTAGCATGCTTGCCTAGAAGGTACCTATTCACTCTTGACTTGAAGACTCCTAGATTATACTGTTCGGGGAACAAAGACGAGGGCAATGAGTTCCACTCCTTCGCTGTACGGATGATAAACGTAGAAGCGAAACGCTTCGAGCGAACTGGAGGTATGTCAACCATATATGGATGACGTTTGACAGTTTGTCTTGTTGTTAGATGGTAAAACGGGCATGGGGGAATTAGTTCGTGTAATTCCTGCGCACACTCTCCAAAGTGTAAACGGTAGAATACCGATAGACTTGCGACCTTACCTTGCTTGGAAGATTCCTATTCATCATCATTCCTTTACTAACTCGAAAAATTCTAATATATTTATTGAAAGTAAAAATTTACATAGAATTAAACAAAGAACATGTAGTTATATCTCATACTACTTTTTAACCGACTTCAAAAAAGGAGTTCTATGTTCGACTATATGCATTTTTTTTAAATGTGTATTCCTCGATTACCCCATTTGTGGACCGATTCTCAAAATTCTTTTTTGTTTGGTAGATTATACTTCAGAGGTGGTCCCATATAAATTTATCGAAATCGATTAAGCCAAACCAAAATATAAGCGGTGAAGTCGGTTTTTTTAAGCTTTGCTACGTTTAAATTATCTGTTATTCAGTTAATTTTGTTTACATACTTTAGATTTTGCCTCTAAATCATCAATTCATATAACTCAACAAAAATTTATAACATCTGACAATAACGAATATACAACGTTAATCTGTGCTTGAAAAACGTACTTCTTAATGATTTCTAGCACAATATACTAGAAAGCTACTAAACCATTAACTCTTGTAGGTACTCGTACATGTAAGGTGCCGTTATTCTGCAAAGTTACGATTTATTATCGGCTTACATCGGCGCCGATACGCAGCCGGATGCCGCAGTTTATGGTTTTAGCAACTCTGTTAGTTACAGCTATTTGTAGTGCTTCTAGTGGTAACTTTGTACTAGCCGCTAGCGAAACAATGAATCTATGTTATACGTGTAAGTGAGGGTATTGAAATATAGTAATGTAGGCAAATATCTAGAAGGTAATCAACGGGGGTGTAGGTTAAAAACTTCATGCACAAATACTATGTACATAGGAGGACTTAATGCATTTCCTGCCAGTCATCCTGCTGTTTCAGGAGATATATCGGCGTGCAATAAATGAAGCTATACAATAAAGAAAGAGAATTCAATACATAAACATAAATACTACAGATCATATGATACATACATACATACCAATATTATATGTATTATATTTATAATATTCTATATAAATTACATATATAAGAGTAATAGTACCTATAAATTTGATATAGGATTACGAAGGACAAAATAAAAAAAAACTGTCATTGAGCAGTAATCGAACGCATTCGCAATAACAACCCCACACTAAGTTCAAAGACTTAGTTTGATTGACGGAAACATGGACATATCACACATACAATTTTACCCAGAAGCACAAATTTTAATGTCCCTTGGAAAAGAAACTTGTACTACTTCCGGATCCGAACCCAGGAGTCCTGGGTTCGTTCCTTGGCCACTGCGCCAACTAGGTTATTGTTGACTTTTAATAAAATGCTATTAATGCCATAGATATGTACAACCTATTTGCCTTCGTTAATAAATATAATATTGTAATAAACATACTGTGTGAAATTCCATGGACTGCATGCACATACAATTTATTCCATCCGTTTAAGCGTTACTAGATTGATTAGAAAGTACTTGACCGTTTAATACCTGTTAGTAAATGATATTGATGTGGATTGGTTATATTTTGTAATGAAGTTACTAATTAGAAGAATGTAGGTTATCAATTACGATTTACTGGAATCCGTGTTTGAATAAGTATATTTTATGGCTTTAGGAATACTTTTTTTTTATGTAGCTAATCATTAGTACAAAAAATGACTCGATATATTTTCGCTGTTTAACAAGCTAACACAGGCAGCATTTGGGCACACTACTGCACCCAATTGTATGCATTATAGGTAAGTAGTTAAGTTTGTATAATATTTATTGTTGTTACTGTGTGTCTTCTTTTGAATAAAACATAATGTGTACTGATATTAAATATGAAATATTCTGAGTACCATTTCAGAATCACAATTTTCCGTATCATCTACTCGAGCAAAGCACCTAAACAATATTTTATCTGCAAAATATCATGATTGCGTGTAGGAAGAAATCTCGAGAGCAAATCTTATATTTCAGAAAAAGGTTACCCATCTCTCTCGTACATAACTGTTATTCTTTACCTGCGAGACGGCAATGGAACATTTCTTTTTCTTTAATATCCTTTGTAAATAGAAGCTGGGTCTGTGTGCTCAGTACACGAGAACTGCCAGCTCACGTTCCATTATGAACAATAAATAAAACGTAATGCCCGAAATTATTTCAACTCGTAAACGGAACGAAGGTGGCCGCCCGTGATTCGGCAATTTTCGGGGGACTTATTTGAACAATAGTATCAGTTGTATTGATTTGTCCGTATCGATAAACTAATATGTTAAATTGCAATATTTTGTTGGAGATTTTAAGTATGGAGATATTAGTTATACCCGGCATGCGTTGTAATGCCACGTAAAGAAAATGTGTTTTACCGCATGTTTATGTTTGCCTAGTACTTTACAAAGTCTGCCAGACGTAATACTGTTCAAAATAATAGAAAGCTGTACAATATAAAATATTTAAGTATTTAACATAAGTTATAAATCTTAATTGTGAATTTTAATAATGTTTCAATAGTTATTCTGCTGTTCGAGGCAAAGAGAAATCCAACCAAACAAGGATGTCCAGCCGTTCTAAAGTTATACCTAGATGGTGTAACTAACCCGACTTTAGTAAGTACCATTAACTGAAAAAAAATACAAGATCTGTATGTTCTATACAACAATTCTTTAACAGATCATTATAAAGTTGTGTTTATTTTTTTTACCGATACATTCACATAACATTTAAATTTTTCAATCCCCAGACAGAAACTAAAAGAGAATCTCAATGAATTCAGCATTCGAATAGCACTTTTTACTTTACACATACGAAATCAGCATTGTCAGTTTTCACTACTCATTTATTACCCGTCGGTCAGGGGAGCCCAATTATAGGGCCGTGCGTCGTTAAATTTTTCACCGCACACAAAAACGCGGGCGCAAAGAGTTTGCGAGTAAAAAAGCTCGACAATTTATTCGGGGGCGAGGCTGGGCATCACTAATCGACGTCATCAATCAGCTCGTCCGGCGCGATCGGATCAACTGACGGACGTACCCCCAACCCTTGTACTCCCCTCGTACCTCTTTCGTATGTTCAGCTGATAACGTTTTTTGCACGGTAGCCTAAAAGCGTGTCAATGTGTAAAACATGACATATTTATCTTTACAGAAATAAAGATGTTTAGGATGATATTGGTAATTGGAATCTTTTTGGAAACATGTGAATGGGTCACCTCTTGGGCTCACAAATCAATCAAATCTCCATTCATACTCTTCCTTAGCTAGAACTGTGTGTATGTGAGAAAAGGCAAGGGATGAACAAAGAAATTATTGTAAAAACATAGGTTTCTTGCCTGAAGCTTGATTTTTTACATTCTAAAGCAGCATCATCACGTGGATCCACGACTTAATGATGCTGAATGGAACGCATATTGGGAGGTAAAACTCCCAAAAGGATAGAAGGCAAATCATAATATACTACGAGATAGAAATTATTAAGGGCCCATACACTTAACCCCCACTTAACCACCTGTGAGTATGAGTCCTTAATGCTTACATGCAAATGTTTTTGCCCTTATATGGTATCGTTAAAAAGTACAGTACTGACCAGAAAGTAGTAAAAAAACAATTTAGTGGGTCACAAAGACACTGTTTTTTTCCAATTTTGTTCCAGGCTCTACTTCAAAAGATGCAAACATTTAAAGCTGGAACTTACGCATGTCCTGTTCTTGAACAAAACAAAAAAAAATTAAGAATTAAAGAAATTGTGAAGTTATAAGCAACCTCTAAAACATTTTATCTATTCGGCTAAAAATAGAAGCAAAATCTCAGTTTAGGGCGAAATACTAGTTTTAAGCCCTTTGTTGACAAATATTTGAAATTTAGTAATTCGTCTTTGATTGTTTACAAAGATTTAAATATTTTGTAGTAATTGAATCTTTTTTTTAATTTTTCCTGAGAAGTGAAAATTTTTATTTAATATTATTCATCATTTTCACTGACTTTATCACTCATACCAAAAATACCCGAGCTACGTTTATCTGCTCATCTTGTTGTCTTTTGGTATTCTGATTAGGCAACGGTTAAATATTTCGTACAGAAAACCACATCCATCTCTGAAATATCAACGCAGAATTTCATGCACACCAACAGTAACACTTGAATTTTCATCCTCATAATATTTGACAAAAGCCAATGTTTACCTGAGTCGTCGGCCGGCCGTTTTGTTATCTCTGACAACAGTCTGCTCTATGTCGCGATGAAAGCATGGAAATATTGCTATATAACTACGACTCGGTTAGTAAGCTTTATTTTTTATCGAACCACGTATTTGTAAAAAGTTTCACGTACTAGGTTTTCACATGGTCATAACATAAAAAAATCATAGAGAAATGCAGATTGAGTAGTTGTGAAGATTTTTTATAGGATTACTTGTATGAAACACTTTTGACTAAGTGGGATCAAAATATGAGCAATAGGTGGCATTAGCTACTTATTCTGGATGAAAATTAAATCGCATTTAATTATTGGAATTTATGACTTCTGGTTTTGTTTTTTTTTCATACATACCAAGAAAAATAATAAGTGAAAAAAAAATTGTGATTAAGAATTTAAGCAGAATTGTATTTCTCTTGAAAAATAATTTGTAATGACGTGTAATATTAATTGAGAAATAAACAATAATTTATGTACCTACTTTTAGTTAAATTTTATGCTAGTAGATCAATAGCCAAGAGCCTTTAAGCGAAACAAACGATAGTCTTAGTTAAATGAGTAAATCATCTCAGCATCATTAAAAAGATGCCCAAAAAGTATCATTTCAAACTGATAAGTCTAGCACATCGAAATTCGAATTTGAACTCATTGTCCTTTACGAAGGCCCGTTTTATGAAGCAATTTATTTTTTAGTATATATAATTATACAGTTACCTAGTATATAAAATACAATTAAATACATAGCGTCATAATTAAATAAATTACGGAGTTCCTATATTTTTTTTTTATAAATGGAGATTGTCAAACCACTTTTGGCCGACTTTAATCACTTACAATCTAGTATATTGTAGCAACAGCATGTTTATAGATTCTAAGTCTTTGTATTAGGGTTCAAAATGACGTATGCGTGTTGGCGAAACAATCGCCATGGAGTAGGCCTTTGCGCCTCGCTGACATGGGTATGTTTGCACCCGCACAGAATTGATTTACCCACATCCGTAACTGTCACGGTTTTTCGCCTGGGGCTAGCCTATTATTGGAATGTGGACGTATCTATATGCAGATGATGATTTCAATTTTCGAGCGAGAGTGATTTTCAATGTACTGGCGAGGGTAAATACCGTTAATCAATTTTAGGCTGCGGCCCTTTGTTCTTCGCTCATTGGTTTCCCCGGATTCGAATGTTAAACATAAAAAATGATTTTAAATTTCTGCCAGGTGACGCTGTATTGTGTGATGGTTGTATTAGGTAGGTATCTATTTGGCGGCTTACATTGAATTTGACTTGCAAGAAGTGATTCAGAAGTTCAAGAACTTATGCAATAAACAACTTTACACTTCGAGAATAAGTTTTATCACTGTAAAGACCTGGCTGTAGACAAACCTAGAAACTAATATCGTGTGTGTGTGTTATTCACAAGTTTAAATGTATAACAATGAAATAATGTTTCCGAAAATGTATTTTTAATATGAAAAAAGGTCATCAATATCTTGGTGGTGATTGAAGTAGGTTTTAGTTTAGAAAAAGTATTTTATTAAACTAGTAAATTTTGACTACTTATGTAGCTGACGATACCCAGGCAAAACTTTTTTCTACGAAATAGCAAACAGCACGTTTCGCCTGATGGAAAGCGGTCACCGTTGTTGTC
Organism: Lomographa bimaculata; assembly: GCA_948107665.1. Taxonomy (NCBI): domain Eukaryota; kingdom Metazoa; phylum Arthropoda; class Insecta; order Lepidoptera; family Geometridae; genus Lomographa; species Lomographa bimaculata. Next base: position 8,564,125 of record OX403597.1, read on the forward strand.
TATGGGCATAGCTTTTTTACTATCTGGGTATGTATGTCTGCCGCATAGCTTTTAAAATTCGTTCAACACCCTTTTTGAGCAGTGTTTAACAATAGTAAATATAGGGTTTACGTTGCGATATTTTAAATATTGTAGTGTAACCTCAAGGCAATATTAGAACAATTGTTTTTTTAAACATGTTTGTAGGAATTCATCTATTTGTTCTCCTCTCACCGAGTTAGTTGGTATTTCGTTTCACTCTCTCTCTTTCTGACTAATATATTTCACATGGTGGTAGGGTCAGCCTACTTTGCTCCGTCCTAGACATTGTTTCGGATAGTCCACTTTCCCTCAGGTCCTTCTGTACTCCTTTTTTCCAGTACTTAGTACTTCATAAACTCGTTAATCCACGATGTGTAAAGATTAAATATGAGTTTCACGTCCTTAGGGATGCTTTTGGAGTGGTAGGACTCTTTTTGCAGAGTGCCCCTGGGACAGTAGCACACCGTTGCCAGACATTCAACCGCTAGCAGTAGCGTGCAAACATTACTGTATTTCGGATTGAAGGGCAATGTTTTCAGTGAAATTACAAAGTTAAAAGAGAGTTAGATAGATAGATAGATAGATATATTCTTTATTGAACACCTTAAAATAACAAAGAACACAAATAGGAATGACAGTAAAATTATATAAGTGTAACAATAGGCGGTCTTATCGCTGAGAGCGATCTCTTCCAGACAACCTTTGGATGGAGAGGAATAACGCAATATAATAGGACGTCGTTCTACGTTCATAAAAGATTAGATAGAAGAACATTGATTAAAAACAGAGGATATATAAATAATAAATTTACATTCACGTAAACAGATACCATATAATTATAAAATATTAAATATTTTTAAATATACAATACATACATATACATATATATACATATAATAAAATTATGTCTATTTAATATGGAGAAAAAAAAAGAGCAAAATAAAAAGGAATGAACTTGGGCAACACTAACACTAAAAGTAACAAAAAGGAACAAGAAGATTTATGAAGAAATATAGTAAGCCTTGACATTATTTTTAAAAATATTAAGTGACTGTGCCCTTCTTATTTCTATTGGAAGAGCATTCCACAAGCGAACAGCTTCGACAGTGAACGAACTGTCATAAAAAGAGCTACCGTGTGGAGGAATCTTTAACTTCAGATTCTCTGATGACCTCAGTGCTAGAGAGTTAGATGGGGTGAAAAAATGAAAACGTTCCTTTAGGTAACGCGGAGAAGTAGGATTAAAAAGTATATTGTAGAGAAGGGACAGAATATGAGCATTCCGGCGAGCTCGGATGGGAAGCCACTTGAGCTTTGAGCGAAATTCTGATACGTGGTCATATTTACGCAATCCAAATATGAACCTGATTGAAAAATTTTGGAGTCGCTCAAGTTTATTAAGCTGTTCTTCGGTAAGGTCTAAATAGCAGGCGTCAGCATAATCAATGATAGGATGAAGAAGAGACTGTGCAAGCGCAACTTTAGTAGCTGTAGGTAAAAAGTTCCGGAGTCGCCTTAACGATCCAGCGGCAGCATACATTTTACGGCTAACAGCCTCTAGTTGAGGGCCCCACGTTAGACACTGATCAAAAATAACCCCGAGATTTTTTACTGTTAGACTGTATGGAATGTTGACTCCATCAAAAACTACGTGTGGCAACGCCTGCCAATCAATCTTACATACAGTCCTAGAGCTGCCAAAAATGAAGAGTTAGTACCTTATATCCCAGGGTGATGAGCGCGGCCGGGTCAAGATTGTGACTGCTAGCGCGACCCTATCTTGCCCCACCTCGGCGAGGGTGTAGCAAAACACATACACAGCATTTTTTATTGTATAACACTAGGCACTTAGATACTAACTATAGAAATACTTAAGTTTTTCCAAAATAACTTATTACTCGTAGATTTATGTCTGTGAAAAGAACTATTTTATATTATCTTCAATGTACTCATTTAGGGTATAGTAACATTGCTTTATTATTGCGAAGTTTAGTTTGGAAAATCAATTTTTTTTATTTACTCGGGGATTTTATTATATATTTTTATTAGCATAATTCAGGGCCCAGCTATAAGACCGCCCATTGTACCTATGTATAAGTTTCTCTGTAAGCTGTTTATATCTTTTGGTGTCAATAAAGAGTTATTGTATTGTAATGTGTATAAATACATTTAGGCTTTTGTTTTTTCAATATGTTATTTTCATTTTAGATGTGTATCTATTTTAACTTCTTGTATATCAAGTAACCAGTAATTCAAATTATGAAACGTGTTCTGAATGTCAGTGAGCTAACTTGGTTTGGGCGTACATTTAAACAGGAACGAAACGTCGTCTGCAAACAATACACAAGGGGAGTCTGTTACATTCTGTAGGTTGTTTATATAAACAAGAAAAAGTACACAACATAGGACGCTACCTTGTGGGATAGAATTATTTGTTGTACGTATTTCAGAACGCACTGTCTCTAACTTGTCGCATTTTCAACATTAATCTGTACAAATTGGTTTCGATCTATTTTTAAATAAGATTTTAGCCAGTTAATAGGTTTTTCCCTTATTCCTATCTCGAATAATTTTGCTAATAGTATGTTATGCGGGACTTTATCATATGCTTATGCTATTAGAGCTCCACATTCCCCTTACTTAACCCCTGAGAAAGAAAGTAAGTGCTAGGCATTTATCCCCTACAAAAAAAATATCAAAAAAAATATATGGTGGTATAAGACCTTGATATCACTTATTCCGCAACTACATTTGTTACTAAGTCTCTTAATAATTAATGAAACTTCTTTTTCAGTAGCATTACTTAAGAACATGGAGTTGTTAGAATTCCAGTTTAAGTTGTCTGTTACATTGCGTGAAGTTGTTGGGTTTGTTGGTAATCCTATTGCAGGAAAATGTTCATTGAATGTATTGGCTACTAAAGATTCTTCTACTTGGGTACTATCGTTGTTTTTTTATTAAAGTTATTTTTTTTTAATTTCGTGCTAAGCTCTTGCCAGTAGTTTATTTTATTATGGACCACATTGTTTTTATTTCATTTTATTATTTTTAATCAGTTTAATTATATAACTTTTTTTTTGAAGTTTTGACAATTTTTTTCCCATATTTATTACCCGTTTTATAATGGGATTGCAGTTTTTTACTTTGGCATTCGTTAGTTAGCATTTTAAGGTTTTTTTTTATGGCGATAAGATATTTTTTAATCTATTGGTTAACCAAGTTTTTGAGGATTTCTTTTTCGTATTTATTTTTTTGTATATATTCAGAAGATCCCTGATTTTATTGTCAAAGTTGTTGAAGTTTTCATTCACGCATTTATTTTATTTAAATATTTCGGACCCGTATACTTTGTTCAGCGCAATATTAAAATCTTCCATAGATTTGGTTGTGAAGCATCTCTTTTATATAGTGAAGGCTGATTGCGGAATATTATTAATGGAAAAAAAATTGTAAAATAGGGCTTTGTGATCTGATATTCCATAATCTTTTACAATAGCTATGCAATGTTTATTTTAAAAAGTAAATCGATACAGGTATCTGTTTTATAAGTTTCTCTTGTTGAATCAGGTACATATTACATTCAAGCATTAAGTGTTTGGTAGTTGTTAGAGTTTTTGTTATTATCTAAAATAAAATCACATGTTTGTTTAACGTAAGGGCATTTAACCTTACGTTAAACAAACGCATCGCTAATGGTGCCTGAAATTCTACAAAACAACATATGTTAAAATTCTACAAAACAAAAAATGTTGAAGTTCATAGACTTCTCATTTTAAAGCGTCATTCAATAGGTCTTATGTCAATAAAAAAGTTAAGAAAATAGTAACCTTACCTTTAACAAAATAATGTTCTAAAGCTGTAAATGTCGAAGTGTGCTTTATGGCACAGTCCGATATTTAGCGACGTAGCAGCGACCGTGCCGTACGGCACGGCTCGAGTTTAAAAGGGAGTTTAACATGTATTTATATCTTGTTTCAGAAAAAGCTATTTTGAAGGGGTATGCATCACTTGTACGTAAGTGTATGGAGTTGGTGGAGAAAGTTGGTGCTGTTAAGGCTTAACTTATAGGCAATTGAGTTATATTTTAACTTATTATTCACCTTTATTAAAAAAGTATCTATAGAAATTTGTGTTATTCATACCTAGTCTCAAAATATTTGATTATCTAAATCTGTATAACTTGACCGATTTTAGCATTTTTACCGACTTCCCAAAAAAGGAGGAGGTACTCAAGTCGACTGTATTTTTTTTTATGTGTGTCACCTCAGAACTTCTCTCCACGTAAGCTGATTTCGAATTTTTTTTTAGTTTGAAAGATGTTTCTTTCTAATTGGTCCCATTTAAATTTGATCAAGATCTGATCAGTAGTTCTTGAAATATCGTCAATAATGCCTATTTTGTGACGAATAATGTACCTCGTAACGTACCTCGACGATGTTCTCGTTTACCCAGACTTCAAAAAAGAAGGTTGAGAACTTCCTTTATTGAAGTCGGTTTCGACGGTATGATTTTTTGTTGTTGTTATGTATGTTATGTAACGCGGTCTCCGCCAATTATGAATCGATTCTCAAAGTTCTTTTTTTGTTTGGTAGAGTATACTTCAGAGGTCATCCCATATAAATTTTATTATCGAAATCGGTCAAACTACAACCAAAATAACAGCGATGAAGTCGGTTTTTTTAAACTTTGCTTGCGTTTTAGTCTTTTTCGGTGTATTTTTTTCAGGGTACTAGTAGTGTAAGGGAGCATCAAGAAAGGAATTTTAGACATTCTCATTTATAACAATCCAACGCAGACAAATTACTGAAAATATAGTTACTACGTAAGACGAGACAAACAAACTCTCGAGGTAAAATAAACATGTTTTATGCACGATTATGACAAGTAAAACAATTCCTAATTATCATCACACTTATGAAAGCAAAAGATTGTGAGTGAGTTTCTTTGTTGGTTACTTCTTAACGCCCAAACTCCTGGACCTATTTTGATAAAATTTGGTATGCAGGTAGCTGACATTCTGGGTTAACACATAAGCTACTTCTTAACCAGGAATTCCCGCAGTTCCGCGACTTAGGGCGCGGCTAGTTTAGGAATATGTCGTGGTCTAAAAATCGCATTTTCCAATTGTTATTGAAAACTCAAGCCTCGAGGTCTTAGAACAAAATGGTACTGCTGTGATAAACCCCACATCTGGCAGAGCCATTTTGTTCAGCGAAACTGAAGTTGCCAATATACGAAAGCGCGGACATTTGATGGGAAACGATGTGATCCTATAAACGTTTCTTTTTCCTTTTACGCCTAAACCCTAAAAATAAAACGGAAGATGGTGCTGCGAATAATTTCCCACTCTCCATGCAAAATAATTAATATTTTTCTTTGCCACAAGTCGCGCATAATTTTTCTCAACGCCGTAACAATTACGGTGGGTATCAACAAGATTTACGTCAGTTGCATTTCAAGTTTATATTGTTCATTAAAATGTCATTGCAAGACATTAATACCGTAGGCAGAAAGGCGAAATGGTCGAATATTACGGCGGCTGAAGTTTATGCGATGGGTGGGAGGTTGGTGAGGTTTATATGGCGGTGATTGGTGGAGAACATTAAATTTAAAATGTTTTGTTTTCAACCGACTCCAAAAAAAGGAGGTTCTCAATTAGACTATAGGTATTTTTTTGTGTGTATGTTACGCGATAGCTCCGCCGATTATGAATCTATTTTAATGTTTTTCAGACTGACACACAACGCAGTAATCCTATAAGAGTTATTTTTTTTCTTTTAATCCTTAAAAAACGCATTAATAAAAATAAATTTGCCATTTTTAATTTAAACTCATTAAAGGTCGAATCTGCATAAACACATTTTTTTAAGTTCGACAGGCAAGCATTTCGCCACTATCTTACACGGTGAAAGTGATGATGCAGCCGAAGATGTAGTATGTTTGCCTAGAAGGTACCTTTTCACTCTTGACTTAAAGACTTCCAGATTATACCGTTCAGGGAACTAAGATGCGGGCAATGAGTTCCACTCTTCGCGATACCGATGATGATTTGTTATGTATTCAAGATAATCTAATATCTAATATGTTTTGTTAATACTGAGTTAAAACCATCTGTTATAAGTTTTCAACAATGCGATTTTTTTTAAATACATCATATATTTTAATATAATTTTTTCTATAATAAAAAAACCACATGTCAAGACATTTGTTACTCCGGCACCATGTAACCCGCCCTCAGTGATGGCGACTCGTCCAAACGCAGGGAATGCTCGCCAAGGGAAATGACACGAGCGAATTTACGGAGCCGTCTCCAGCAATTCGAAGGCTGTTTCGGATATTTTCGCTGAGAACACCCCATTTGCTATACCTACATATAGATAGGTGTTTTTCGCATTAGGGCCATTTCCCTACTTGGGCCTTGAAGTGTGGAGTGATTAGGGAACGCAATTTTAGGTCGTTGCTCTCTTGTCAGAGAAAAATGTCCTTATTCCTTATCGGTTTTATTATTTGCTATTTACCCTAGCCGAGAACATATTTTTTATAATACTGATTGCTAGCCCTCGCCATCTATTTAAAGTTTTTTTTTACTTGAAAATGAGTTGTCCCAACAGAGCATTATATTATTATAAGGTGTCCGCTACCATTTCTATGCTTCCGAGTCCGACTATACGCCGCGGTTAGTAGTGTGTTTTGTAGCTAAAAAATGTGATTAGAATCTTATTGTCTCTTACACACATAGACACAATAAAAATGTGTCATTACATGCGTTTGTGTGAATGTTTGTGACCACGTATTTCCGTAACGAATAAACCCATTTTGATAAAATGTTGAATATAGATAGTTTAGGTTCCGGAATACAACTCAAACTCAAACTTCAAGGGCTACTTTTAACTTAGGTAGTTAACGCGGGGGAAGCCGCTGGGTAGTGTACTACATTTTTATTGGAATAGAAGAGACTGTTGTCGTCTTATGTGAGACAGTAAAAGATTACCACTAGGTGGAATAGTGGTCAAAGACTGACCTATCAGAGATAAAGAAAAGAACATAGCGGGAATTTTATCGAAAAAAACAACCAAAGAGAACTATTATAGTAATACGCCAAGTTTAGTTCAGATAAAATATAATCGCCATAACACTCACAGCCCCACACTAAGTTAGATGACTTGTGTCGTGGGTATCGGATACATTCACATCACACACACTATCACAACCAAAACTAGAAACACAAATTTTCCTTTTGGAGAAAACTTGTGTTCCCGCCGGGAATCGAACCCGATACCCCTGCTTAGAAGGCGAACGCCAGCCAACTAAGCCAACGAGCAGTTCATGTCATTTAGATGCTAAATACGCAAGTGTATATCGAGTTCACCAGAGGAATTTTAATCATTAGCCATCACTAGCAAAGTTATTAAAAACCTTAAAGGAATTTGAGTTAATTTAAACCGTACCCCATCTCTTACGTCTGACAGATTTACGATGACATTCGTATAAAATAAATCTAGGAGCCTGTTATTTTAGCACCCAACTTAGAATATCTAAACGGTCTAGACAAAGCATTTACGTTGACTATTAGATCCTGTAAAGCTATTTTTGAGTGAGCTTGTTAACTTTATAACTATAGTACATATACAAAATCATTTATACAAAGCTGCTATTGGTCCCTGCACTAGGGCAAGGCTGTATCGTAGGAAGCCGGTAACAATTACTATACCTAATTAAACTTGAAAATAACGTCAGTACGGCTAGACTGAATAAGTGTAGTTTGCTTAAAAATAGAGTTAAACAATATTACAATATTATGTGCATGGTCGTGTGTGTTGGGTGAGGTGTGTGTGTGTGAAAAGAAATTACTGAGTATGCATGACATAGTGTATTCGTTTCACTTCTATTTTTTTAAATATATGTTGATCCGTGTGAAAAGTAGTTTAGAGACTTACGTTTTTCTGCATTAATACAACAGTACTTGGTGCGCGGGCTATTTTCCGCAATTAGGCCGCATGTCGGTCTGGTTTTTGCGTGCAGTGTAATACAACAGTTTAAAACTTCTTAAATACATTAAAATTATGTTAATAAACCACAGTTATCAGTATAATCTGGGAGTCTTCAAGTCACGGGTGAACAGGTATCTTCTATCCAGGCCAACGTGTTCCATCGTCGAACGCATCTTTACTTTCCATCAGGTGAGATAGTGGTCAAACGTCTGCGTATCATGAATAAAAAAAACCAACATCCTATTAATATTAAAACTATCGTGAGTATTACACATTGTGTTTCAAGGTTATAACCGGCTTAAAACACGAAAAATTTGACTTACTTTGTAGTCGACTAGTTTCGGACAAATTAGTTGACAGATGAGTCAGGATGAAGGACGAAGGAGTTGATGACGTTGACGATAATAAGCGGGATAATAACTGATTCCTTTACAAACTTTTTGGATGGAGAGAGTGGTCGCAAATTATTTGTTTTCAGGATCAGCAGTCATCGACCTACATTGCCATTGTACATCATTAGGTACTGCTTCTTTATTAACTAGCTTCCAACTACTCTGGTACTCGTTAATTAATTTCTCCCATGGGAATATACAATTTCATACGAACAAAGCTTCTTATGTTTGTTTAAAAAAAGATAACTTAACATTTGACGACCCAGTTGGCGCAGTGGACAAGTGTTCGCCCTCTGCGCCGTGGGTCCTGGGTTCGATTCCCGGCAGGAGCACAAATTCCTTCCCAAGGGATATTTGTGCTTCTGGTTCTGGGTGTAATGTATGTGTGATGTGAATGTTTGCCGGCGCCCACGATACAAGTCTTTGAACTTAGTGTGTGGCTGTGAGTGAGGATGCATTTGTTTGTTTGTTTAGTTATGTTAATTTTAATGACCATTCTGTGATAGGCTAAGAATACGCTATGTCATATCGTAATTCAGAATTTCGTACATCTACCTTACATTTTTCAGTATGATCACAGAATAAGTTAAAGTACTTGGCATTATACAGTTAATTTATGCGATAAATCCACCAGCGCGTTAAATACAAGCTCTACTAAAATGAGTGGAATATAATACGCCTAAGAACTTTTACAATGAAGGTGACGACACAAGGGCAGACGTGTCGGGTGTTGCAGGTCACACACCTGCTAGCAAACGAATAATTACAACTGTAGACTTAAAGACATGTGATATGGTGCGCGTAAACTTTTTATAATTTCTATCACTATTTTCTAAGAAACCGCTTTTCTTTTTTTCTGCCGGGACTGCATGCTTCTGGCTGTGTGTAGCCTTTGCAGCGTCACCGGGCGGGAGGGCGAGCGCGAAAGGCGCTCCGCCGCAAAAGAGAGGACTTAGGCAACTAGCACAAGGGCCACCTAGGAGGTGCGAGCCTCGGCTTGGACCGTTGCCGGGACAGGGGGGAACGGGAGAAAAACGCCCCGGCACATGAGAGTACCGTTGATAGTGGGCCCTATGAATACGAAAAGTTCGATTAGATTGATTTTGATTCGAATTTGGAGAGACTTATAGAGGATTTTTATTGGAGTTCAACTTTACACAACTAGCGAAAATGGTTCCAGAGCGAGAGACAGGGCGAGTGTGGGAAGGTGATAGCTAACATAATTGATATTTTAATGACAGATTGTCTTGCGTTTACAAATACAGCTGTATCTATCAGTTTACGAAGCACCTATGTTACAACAGTTTCACTCAATCAGGTTACATGCTAATGTGTAATACCTAGTACTACCTCTTATACATTTTACAGCTTTGCATTCTACGGACGAACAGAACCACTATCTCATCAGATGCGGCCGAAGACGTAACATGCCTGCCAAGAAGATACTTGTTCACTCTTGACTTAAAAACTCCCAGATTATACCGTTCAGGAAACAATAACGCCCTTGTCTGTTTATCTTTTTAATTCATAACTAAAGCCAATATTATAAAAAACCTACTTCACATCCTCTGTCTCCAAAAGCCTTCATCAAAATATTACCATTCAGGTATATCAGTTTACGTATGCCAAAGTTTCAACTGACATTATATACATAATTATTGTAGAATAGAAAAATCGCAATCGTCTTATATACATGATATTTAACTTTATGAACAGTTGTCATTATTAGAATCCAATTGTCATTTAAATTGAAAACAACAAACATAACTTATCTCAAAGTACTTCACTTATTATATTAAATTAAAGCACCTGAAAACTTGACGTTTTATCATTTAACTTTGCTATATTAAAAAACAAAGCGAAATTTAAATTTAAATATATCTCTTTTATTTAAAAGGTGTTGCCAAACTAAAATAAAAGGTTGTTTACCTTTCAGATTCAAAAGGCTGACTAATTGTTATCTCTTAGAAATATTTGAGCAAAGGAATTACGCTTAAACAATAAAATAGAGACAAATGACAATCTATTTATCAAATAAAGTATCTGTTATTACCTTTGTACAGGTCAGGTGGGGAACGAGCCCGAAACGGGTGCCCTTTTGTATCACGCTTCTTGATTTTCCGATGGGGAACAAAGGCTATGGGGCCCTAATTGAGACCTCCGGATTCTGTACTGTTGTCCTAGTATGTGAAATAATTATATATATTCTTATTGTGCTGTCTGTTAGGTATTGCGAACAAAAGGCTTTGTAGAGTTTTTGAAATGTATTCAAGGAAGGTCGGCACAAGAAATACAGGTCGATATTAGAACTAATGTTAGGTTTGGTGTTATAATAACGGAGTTACAGCCATCTTTTTGTCGTAGCACCGTTAAATAAAATAATTAAAACGCAAGAAAAGCTTAAAAATCCGACTTCATCGCTTATATTTCGGTTTTGGCTTGTCCGATTTCCATAAAATTTATATGGGACCTTTAAAGTATTCTACCAAACAAAAAAACATAAATATCGATTCATTATTGGCGGAGATTTTGCGTAACATACATAAAAAAACATACAGTCGAATTTAGAACCTCCTTTTTTGCAATCGGTTGAAAATATTTCGCCAAGCTTCAATAATATGGTGTTTTGGAGGATATTTTCAAGAGCCACTTTCATTATAGGGCTAGAGTGTGTTACCACCTTGACCGTGAACTTATTAAAATGTGAGATAGTGTACAAACGCTAGCTTATTAGAGAGAAAAGTATTTCCAAGTGAATTCAATATCTGAAAATGACTAAAAAAACAAGGTTTTATAAAAACTAAAATGTATATTTTCAACCGATTTAAAAAAAGGAGTTTCTCAATTCGACTGTCTGTGAGGTGGTCCCATATAAATTTTATCGAAATCGGTCAAGCTAAAACCAAAATATAAGCGGTGAAGTCGGGTTTTTTTAAGGTTTGCTTGCGTTTATATTATAATACATACATTTTATGTTTTAACAGCCGCTAACTTTATTACCTTCTGAACAGAACAGACCGAATATTTCAGGGTAAATGGCCCAGAAAATATTATAAGCCTGGTGTACAAGAAAAGATGAATCGGCACAAAGTTGGAATACTTTTCCAACTTTGAAGTATTCTGTAGGCCACCGAGTGCTGAAGAGCGCACCGAAGTGTTTCTTTATGACGGAACTTGATGGTTTCTTAGAAATATTGACCAATTTTACTAATGACGTGGTAAAATGGGAAGGGAATCTTGATGGTATATAAATCGTCGATTTTTATTGTCTATCAGACTGCATGGTACAGAAGTTCAAAAGAGTTGAAAAAAAGCAGCAACAAAGTTGTGTTTTGAAGCTTAATGCAGTTGCGTTTTGAAGGTAAATTCAGTTGTGTTTTAAATCTAAACGCAGATGCGTTTTGAAGCTAATTGTAGTTGAGTTTTGAATCTAAATGCAGTTGCGTTTTAGAGTTAAATGCAGTTGCGTTTTTAATCTAACCGCAGTTACGGTTTGAAGCTAACCGCAGTTGCATTTTGAAGTTAACTGCAGTAATGTTTTGAAGTTAATTGCAGTTGCAATTTGAAGCAAACCGCAATTACGTTTTAAAGTTAAATGCAGTTGCGATTTAAAGCTTAACGCAGTTAAGTTTTGAAGCTATCTAGCTTTAAAAGGTTTTAGGTTTTACAGCTTTAGGTTTAGGTTAGTTTTAGGTTTTACGTTCAGAAGAAAGGCACCGTATACATATACTGCAAGCTGTAATTCTGACAGTAATAGGTGAGTGAGTGCCGGTTAACATTATTGTGAATTGTTTTTATAGAAAGTTTATCGAATCTTTTACCATTTAATTATTAAGGAATTAAGAACATAAAGTGTGTGAGTGTGAAAACGTATGTTCAGTCATCATATTTGAAAAAATAATAGACACTTTGGAAGAAGTTTTGCTTAAGTGTTGTAAAATTACACGCATAAAACGCGCTTAAACAATGCCATCTCTAATTTAACTAATATATTTCCACATTACAAACTACATCCATCTAAAAATAAAATCCTTTCTACGCTCACGCTTTCGAGCATGGAAAAACTTTGAGTTTCAGCAATTTATTAATGTCCAAAGTGTTTTAAATTCCCCCGTAGGGGCTGCTGCCAAAGGGGCTGCCAAATAGTGTCGTTACGGGCTCCATGCAATATGTAGCAGGCATATTTTTAATGATGTGAAATAGTATAACAAGGAGAATGAAACCTTTACAATTATACTTATTACTTATATAAATTACTTTCTATACATTTTTGTACGTAAACACTGTAATAATATATTAAAAAAACACATTTACAGCCTCACTAGCTAGATAACATGGCTTTGACTTTCTCAAAGTGTTATCCTTTATTTTGTTTTGTTTATTTATTCATATCAGTATCATAACAATATTTATTTCTGATTCTGTTATTTATCAATATTTATTAATAATAAATTATATATCATAGATATATTATATTATTGTACAATATATTTTGTATGTTAAGCTACATAATTATTATTTAATATACGTTGTTCGTTCCTATTTTTCTTATATATTTATTTCACAATATTCGCCCATCTCCGGGTTGGCACTGAAAATCAGCAGATTAAATATTTATGGCAACACTTTGCAATAAGCTGAGTAGTAACCCTATCGGCACTCTCTATTGATTTTAAAAGAATAATTAAGTTGCATAATTTTTTTACCGTTACCTCAAGTTTATATATTAATGTGCAATTATTGTGTTTTGTGCTGAAAAAACAAATTTTATTTTCATTTCTTTCTTTATTTGGGTGCCGGAAACATTCACATCACAAACACACTCAAATGTACTTCAAGCGTTAAACGTCTCATATAATATAAAGTATCTTCAGATTGTTATAAATTATTAGCAAAGTTGGCAAGCGAAGATAAGAAATATGGTAGGTATATATGTTTAAGTCCAACTTCATAGAAAAATCTATTCAAGAAGATCATAGTTTAATAATATGTTTAATATTAAAGTGTCGTGTATATCCGGGAACTAAAACTGTGACTTGCTTGTTTCGTCACTCAATTACCATAAAAAAATCTAATAAATTAATGAAAATTTTACGATAACGATAAAAGTGTTGTAAAAACATATTAATCGTGGCTTTCCTTTAGTTTGTCGGTTCTTGTTTGTTATTCCATAAAAAATATTATTCAGATGAAACCTTTATAAATATAATGTTTTGATAATATTTAAGCATACTGCCAGCTGGCGTTGGTAGCGTCTCTGCCTTGTAAGCAGCGGATGTCGGGTTCGTTATCCGGGATTGGGAACACAAGTTTTCTGCTTAAGGGAAATTTGTTTCTGGTTCTAGGTGTTGTGATTGTATATTATGATGGTTCCGGTACTCAAGATACAAGTTTTCGAGTTAAAGATAGTTTAAGTTTATGTTTCATATCTTAAATGGCAATATTTCGAAGCAAGGAAGCAATTAGCAGGAAAGGTGAAGAATTGAAGATTCATCTTCGATTTTAACTGTTTTCATCAAATTAGTGACACAGAAGCATGCAGACCACCTGCAAGTCATGCATTGCGTTGAGGCATTACTGGCTTGTTGCTTACCCTTAATTCTTGTAATTAGCTTCTACGCTTTTCTTGAAACTCTCCAAATTGTATCGATTTTGTATACTTTGACCACCGTTTAATAACGCATGACCCCAGGAATATAATATCTTTAGTCTAAAAATAAAAACGGATCGCACGATGCAAAAACGCACCGTGAATCGGCGGACAAAGAGAGTGACAAATATTTGTCGACGGCTGTACGTTGGAAATCCTTTGAGAGCATCCGCTGTTACAGATTTCAAGCGGAAATATCGCGCGGTTTGTGTTGGTGGATTATTACTTTTAAAAATAATTTACATTACTAAAATTACATCCTCTGAATACAGGCTTGAGGTGTTGCTGGCATTAGGACTCACTTTTGCCTGTGACGCGTTATTATTATTGCCTCAATGCAATAGTAAAACAGGAGGTGATAACTTGAGGCGAGTCTTGGGTAGCTCAGCGGTAAGAGTAATCAATAAATAATAATTGTTTATTTGCCAAAAATACATATTGTAACATATAATGTTTTAAATTCCATTAGAATTTGTCATACATTCGTTCGAGTTATGTTACTACCGGCCCCAAACTAGGCTAGGCCTGTATCTTGGTAGCCTAGAGACTCTGTTACTAAGCATAATACCTAATAGGGCATCGTTAGCTTTTGACCGCGGATTCAATAGCTAAAGTAAGAGATTTTTTCCTTTCTAAAATTTACTAGTACTACTTTAGTTCTGCCTAAAATATTCAGATATCAATTTGAATAAAAAAATAAATATTACTGAGGTTTGAACGTTTGTAAAAAACATAACACGTTATTATTCATAATCCTTATTTTTCATCTAAAAAACTAAACAAACAAACATAAACCAGTTCTTTTGAAGATACAATTATGACGACATTAATGACAAGGATGCATAGAAGCAAACTGCATAAGCGCTTTCTAGCGATTACATAATATAGATACACCTAGGCTTATATAATTATGTATTAAAGATTACGAATGAATAAAAAAAAAAAATTATGAAAAAAATTCGCCGCCGAGTTTCTTGCCGGTTCTTCTCGAGAAGGCTGTAATTTTGCAAATCTGGTAGTAGAATCATTAGCTTTCATGAGTGCCTCTTTGGGGCCCATGTGAATAAACGATTTAGATTTTTGAGTGATATTTCTTCAAGGTTTTTGTAAAGATCGAAGATCAGTTCAATGTCAAATTCAAATTCAAATCTTTATTGCATTCTCTAAATGTAGATAGGTGGTAGAAATAATAGACAGTACATTAGAGACCCTGTTGGGCACAACAATGTGTACAAAAATATATATCAAAAGTGTATACTGTGAGCGTCGTCTGTCACAAACACAATTAGTAACAGAGCGAGTGAGTAGTAATACGAGTTTTAATAGAAGCATTGAATGCAAAAAACGAGTAAGGAAGAGGGTAGACAGAAATTTAGATATGCTTGTAAATAACACCCACTTGCAAATACTTCAGCTCTCATTATCATAGCGCTTGTAACAATGCTGAAACATTCACAAAAAACATCTAAAATACATTATAAACCCGTTTCTTATATAAATGATTATGCGAATGACCAGGACAGTGTAATCTTATCATCATCATCATATTAGTTCTTAAATATATATAACTCAAAGGTGACTGACTGACTGACATAGTGATCTATCAACGCACAGCCCAAACCAATGGACGGATCGGGCTGAAATTTGGCATGCAGGTAGATGTTATGACGTAGGCATCCGCTAAGAAAGGATTTTGATTAATTCTACCCCAAGGGGATAAAATAGGGGATGAAAATTTGTATGAAACTTTGTCAATTTTAAAATAATACTTCTTAACGCGAGCGAAGCCGCGGGCAAAAGCTAGTTATTATTATAAATCCGAAAGTTTGTAAGTGTGTAAATGTGTAAGTATGTTAGATCCCTCTTCACGCTTTAACGGCTGAAAAATTTAGATGAAATTTGAAATGTAGTTAGCTTATACCTAGGATCAACACATGGCTACTTTATAACTTGATAATAGCGGGCAAAGCCACGGGGCACGGCTAGTCTTATAATAATATAACATGCAATAAATCCACTTCTATCCATATCGATTAGCGTAGCTATCTACTCCTCGTCACTACCCTCTATCGCACGCCATCGTCAAGCATGTCTGCTGCAGACTAACGAGCCATGTTCTGATGTCGACGAGACGTCTCACTACCAAGCCAGATGCTATGATTTATTGCCTCGATCTCAACTGATTCAATATTGGTGATTTTAAGGGTTCCGTACAGTCATCTTTATTTATATCAATCTTCATGATGATCCGAATTTCTGTCTGTTTGATTATGATGCTTTTTAAACCGCGACGAAAAAGAGGGGTAATATAAATTTGTGGTGTGTATATGTGTATCTGTGTGGGATCATAGCTCCCAAATGGCTAGACCGACTTTGACTTTGTTTGAATGGTTACTAGATTGAGAGTGTTGTTTGCTATGTTAAGTAAAAATCGGTGCAGCCGTTTTACAGATAAAGTGTCGCGTCGGGGGTATCAAAATGTTGTCTCTTGTTTGTTATTTATATGTTTTTTATTACTTTAAACTATACCTCAACTTTCTTAAAATAACTGCTTTTGTGCCCAAAATTGCGATATAACATTTGTGCAGATTTGGGTTGTGGTTAGGTTGTTTAAATATTTAAACACAAGCAAAGCTTAAAAAACAGACTTCCCTTTTTATATTTTGGCTTTGGCTGGACCAATTTCGATAAAAAACAAAAAAGTGTAATCTATCAAACAATAAAAAATCATCAGAATCGATTCACAATTGGCGGAGATATCGCGTAACAAAAACACAAAAAACAAAAAAAACACCATACGGCGAATTGTACGATAATAATGTAAGAACCTCCTTTTTTGAAGTCGCTTGAAAATAGATTAGCCTGTTTGTGCTATGTATATGCCAAATAGTATTCTGTGCGAAATTATAGTGCACTGAGACTTTTTGGTCATTACCTTTTTATATGTGACTTGAAATGAGTTCAACCATATACATTTAAATTAATAATAATTTTTGCTTCAAATGACAGCAAACAAATAACATTACAACCCTTTTAACTATAATTCACTTTACCTGAAAAAACTGAAGAGCTTACTCTTGTTCATTAAAATAATTATTTATACTAATGAGTAGGATAAAGACCGAGGACATACTAGGATTAACTTTCTACATTTACTAATTATAAGTATTATGAACTAACCAAACAATACAATGTTGATTATGACTCTCTTTTTTATTTTAACGATGGATCTACGCCAGAAACAGTCGCAGGTGAGAGCCGGGCCTCGATTCTGATGTCAAACACTAAATTAAATTTAAACTATTCCTGTCTTTTACAAAATAGGAACACAAGACAGAGATAGCATACATTTAAGTGCTGTCAAGGTAGTCAGAACTTAGATGTCTATGCAAGCTTAGTCGAGTATGTTATAGGCGTTGACTAAAAACACGCGCCTTTCTGCTTCTGCTGTTCATATTTTAATTGATAAAATAGCTTGACAGCACTTAAATGTATGCTATCTCTGTCTTGTGTTTCTATTTTATAAGAGACAGGGATAGTTTAGAATTAATTTAGTGAGTGTACATCAGAATCGAGGCCAATGTTTCAATACTAAATTAATCAGGTTATCTATATATATAAAAGAAAGCCGTGTTAGTTACTCTATTTATAACTCAAGAACGGCTGAACCGATTTGGCTGAAAATTGGTGGGGAGATAGCTTAGAACCAGGAGACGGACATAGGATACTTTTTAGGAACGCCACATGTTTTTTCTTTTTTTTTTTAAATTGGTGTATAAAAATCATTTTCTCATAAGTCACTCAGATTTGGTAAAGTACTAGGCAAACATAACAACGAAGGAGGTAATAATATAGTCACGTGGCATTGTATGCCGGGTATGGCTTCCTAAACATGCACATTCATTGACTGTTAGGCGGAACGAAGGTCGCCGGGACAGCTAGTATACCAATAATTGTGTATTGTGGTAACATGATGCAACCAAACAAAAAATTGTAAACATTTCGAACGGCTCGCTGGCGTAGTTGGTTGAGTCGAACCTAATAGCCGCTACTTATAAGGCGATGCCCGGTGGGAACACAAGTTTTCTCATCAAGGAAAATTTGTGATTCTGGTTGTGATTGTGTGTAGTGTGAATGTTTCCGGCACTCACGATACAATTCAACTAAGTGTGGGGCCTGTATGTGTGAAAGCATTTTTGTTATGTTATTATGTTATAAGTATAAAGTACCTGGATGACGCTCGGTTTTAGCTTTCGATTTTTGCGTCTTCTAAAAATGAAACCTAGCTAGATTGATTTATCACCCCCGAATCCCTCTGCATACAAAATTTCAGGTTCAAATTATATATTTACATATATTATTATACAAGAATTGCTGTATTAGACAATTAGAAGTTGTAGGTATATTTTATAACTTTTTCAACAATAATTAATAAATAATTGTATATTAAACATTACAAATCATAAAATAAGTGTGGTATAAGGTAAACCCAGCCTGACCTCAATTGCACATGGTGCCCTTGCTGATCAACCAACAAGGTTTCGGTGAATTACAAAATAATGCCCTGAGAGGGATTACAGGCAGGTAATGCTGATGTGGGTCGTACAGACTCTGCTAAATCTTTTCACAATATGGAACGATTAAATTCATATTCTGCCGGCACTAGGTGGGAGAAGGAAAATTATCGGTAGATATCACAGTAATTTTATTTCATTCAGTATTATCACTAGAATCAATATTTGTTAAGGGATATTTACCATTTTCATTGACATATATCATATCAAACATGAATTATTTTATTCGGGTCTATATCTGTTATAACCTCTACAATACTCTACATGCTGTATCACCGCAGAATATCCCATAAAACCACCGAAACGAATTCCGTACGAAACTCTAATAGAATTCCAATTATTCGCAATTCGAAAATACATTTATATTCATTGATATTTAGATTTTGCTCCGCGTTTGATACACGGTGTTCGAGTTTTCTCGTCGCATTGAATTTTCGATAACCGCGCGGGCCACTTATTCGCGCCGAATTTTGTGTACCGACGTGCGCGAAATTGGAACTCTGAGGTGCGAGCGTAGGTTGACGACAGTGACTAAATGTTCTACAAATATGTTTTTATGTGCCCTTATTTATTTATATAGATTAAGTAGTGGGAAGACTGCCTTTTCAACCGACTTCAAAAAGGATGTCCTCAATTCGACTGGTTATTTTCGTATGTATGTTACCGTATATCTCAGCCAATTATGAATCGATTTTGATGATTTTTTTTTGGTTGGTAGAGTATACTTCAGAGGTGGTCCCATTTACATTTTATCGAAATCAGTCAAGGCAAAACCGAAATATAAGCGAACCAAAATATGAAGTCGGTTTTTTTAAGCTTTGCTTTCATCGTTTCAATTATGTAACATTTTTAAAATACCGCAAAAGGCAGGGTAATCACTACAAGCTGTATTACAATTGTTTTGCAATAAATTAATTTGATCAAATTTGATTCAAGCATGGGGCAAAGCTTATCTAAGCTGAGTGAATGTGAAAGCACAATGAATGGTGCAAGATATATCCAGTGATCCCATGCCAGTTATCGTTTGACTTTGCTTGAAAATTGACAGCTGTGATGATGAGGGGCACAACTGCAACAGTATCAATCATGTGATTGATGCTGTTCAAACTTCAAGGACAGTCTCAATTGAATCAGACCTTTTCGTACACTCCAAGATAGCTGCTCTATATATAAAACTATGGAGTAAGTCGACGAATACGATCTATTTTGATATGACATCTCCCTTTGCGTTTTTCTTTTGTCTTTTCTATGCTGGTGGGTTGTCAAAACATTCCTCATTGCAGCTGCAAATACTTGAAGCCCTCGAAAAACTAAAAACTCACAGATCGCTTACACTGCATAGACTATTGACATACATGATGATGAATTAATTAAAAATGAATTTTATAGAGTGAGTGCAAAACTTCTAAGTGCTTTCAGATATCACGTTTGCATCAACGTGAAATGTCAAATGGCTGAAGATCATCGATCTCTCTCTAACATCTACAACTTTATGTAAATTCTGCATTTGTAGTTTTTTTGTAACTATTTATCTTCATATTTATTTGTTTAATACTTTTGAACAAAAACCACTACAAAGAAGATTTAATGCTAGAATAACATTTTCTGCCAGTCATCCTGAAGTGATCATGCATCTCGAGGGAATGAGGTATTTAATTCCCTTTAGACGAAATATCTCAAATGACGACCCAGTTGGCAAAGTGGACAGGTGTCCGCCCTCTGCGCCATGGGTTCTGGGTTCGATTCCCGGCAGGAGCACAAATTCCTGCCCAAGGGATGTTTGTGCTTCTGGTTCTGGGTGTAATGTGTGTGTGATGTGAATGTTTCCGGCACCGATGATACAAGTCTTTTAACTTAGTGTGGGGCTGTGAGTGTGAATGCGTTTGTTTTTTTGTTTTTGTTTTTTATTTAATTTGGTACTAAATTGGATAGATACATTTGTTGGTTTTATTTATTACATAGCACCACATTATGTTGTCTCATATCGTGGGTGCCGAAAAAATTCGCATCACACACACAATCACAATCAGGTTTATCTAAGAATTAAAAAATTTGTCCTTATTCGTAGATGTATATTTTTTTATATTTATTGCACAGCAATTAAGTCTCGCTGTACAACGAGGTAACGCAGCCAGCATTTTGGGCACACTACCGACCGATGACTTTTTGTATTAGGTAGGCAAGTAGTTTAGAACATTCCAAAATAATACAATTCTTTTACTAGAAGAATCTGGAATAAGCTACTAAAATTTTACCGGAATTCTCTAAGAATATCTCGAATCTTCGGTACTTACCATCCCAATATACACACCTAAAATCCTCAGTATTCCTGCTGAGCCGACGATGAGGTTCGTCGCCGCCCGAATTTTTGTATCCGTAAATAGAGGACAAATCGGTTATAGGCGTTTACCTGTACTTAGATGTCGAGAAAGGTTGGTGGGAAAGGTCTATCGGCCGGGGAGAATTGGATGGCATCATAAATCGGTCACAGGTTGACTATATCAGAAGATTTGGTTTACGAAGCAACTATTATGTAATCTAAGGTTAGTATTACGTAGATGGGTTGAAAATGTACCAAATTTACTTTATGGAACTGGTTAAGTAGCTTGGCGAAAAGTGAGGCTACAATAACAACTGGTTCTTAAGTGTTGAGTTTCTTAACCTTTCGTTAGAAATGTTAACAGTTCCTGTAATGAAAATATTTTCCTAGCATTACATTATTACTTTTTGAAATGCACAGCTATAATAGTATATAGGTACGTAGCTATACTTACATCATCAGACTCGAC
Organism: Lomographa bimaculata; assembly: GCA_948107665.1. Lineage (NCBI taxonomy): Eukaryota > Metazoa > Arthropoda > Insecta > Lepidoptera > Geometridae > Lomographa > Lomographa bimaculata. The sequence goes on from OX403597.1 coordinate 8,585,542, forward strand.
GAAACTATAATTAAAAGAATTTATGTTATTATAGGTATATATATGTATACCGAAAAACTTTATCATCTACATATTATTATATAATATATATGTATATAGATAACAATTACACTAATATTATAAATCCGAAAGTTTGTACCTATGAATGTGAGTATAGTTTTCTCTTCACGCTGTAACGTCTGAACGGATTTGGATGAAACTTTAAATGTTAATAGCTTAAACCTAGGATTATATGCTACTCTTTTTAACTTAATAAACGCGGGCGAAGCTGCGGGGCACGGCTAGTGTTTTGTAAAACGTTAAGGTAAGTACCTACATTTAGTCCGAAGGAGATATTGCGCAATTTGTATCGCTGCTGTTCCTGATGTATTTTTGTGAAATACAATTACGTTCCTAAGGGATTTGATAAACAAAGCGCCCAGGACGCGCGTCTCGGCCGCTGCTGCGTCCTAGTTTAGTTTTCCGTGTCGAATATTGTCATTGTACAAATACGTGCGCCCTGTCCACTCAGTATATTTGTTACACTAGAGCTTATACAAAAACGTCGGCAACGCGGAGGAAGCGTCGCAGGCGAAGAGGATTTTGACCTAAGTTCAAAACTCTGGGTGGAATGGAACTGTAACCGGAGAGCGTGACAACAGACAAGCGAATAGCTTGTTTCGTCACTCGATTACCATAATAAAAGACGTGTGGCACTCGGGGACTGCCGCGGTAAAGCTATTGCATAGCATTTTTTATCAACTTATGCAATTATAATTATATATTTATTTTATTTATGCAGTATTTTTTTTCCTGCCACCTAGAGGCGAGTTGCTGAACTAAAGAAACAAGCGTGATATTTAAAAAAAGTCATTAAAAGTTCTGCTATTCATCGATAGATGGCAAAACTAAAAAGTATCACCGCTGTGCCGGTCGGAGTGGGGGGTGTTAGGTTATTTTCGTTACGGAATTTCTGGATTCGGTCTCCACGCTCAAGGCCCGCGATAGAAGCTATGCAATAGCGTAACAACTAAAACCAGTGCAGCCCCCTAGTCAGCACGACAAGTATATAACTAATTACTACTAGTTAGTGATTATAATGACCACGTTCAACAGTATTATAGTAACAAATTTAACCGCTGTTTAACAAACAAAGCGAGCTCTCATTAATCAGTGGCATTATCGGTTGTTCAGAGTCACGTTCTCGGGTTGTTTTGGTTAGTTCGATGCAGTTTATACTGTATAGATTTCCTAATCATCAAAGCCAGTTTTTTCTTTAATATAAAAAAAACCGGATTTGTTGATCAGGAAATCTAAAAAGTTTATTATAAGTTCGTTATCAATCAGAACTGAATGCGAATTTGAACTACCTATTGGCATTGGCATGGTCATTTATCGAACCTGCTTACAAAATTTTACGAGAATCGAAATGCGAACTGTAGAGGAGAACAACCGGAAATCCGGACATACGATTTTACGCAATTTTGCCCGAGCTGAAACAGAGACGCCTCTCGCTCTCTCGGTCAACAAGAAAAGCTCTATATAAAATAAATATCCCTAAGCTGAATTACTTTTAAAAAATCATTTTCCCATACTTGAAAAATGTGTTAAATTTTTATTGACTAATAAATTACGTTTATAACACCTGCAATGGCGCAGTACAGGCGAGGCCATAACTCGTTATAGGCACTGTGGGTATAATCGCGCAGATTATCCGGGATATTGTGTAATTCTATTAAAGCGCTGATAGGCCAGCGGGACAAGGACGGAGATAACGAGGTGAGGGTTCGAGTAATAAAATCAGTATCTACAGGTTTCACTTGTTATTGTTGCCAGGATTTTGGCAGACTCACACTTTTATTCATAAAAATTTTTTTGTTCGCTTTCGCACTCACAGCCGCACGTTGAATTCGATGACTTATGTCGTAGGTGCCGGGAACATTTATATCCACAATCTCAACCAGAACAACCAACATACATTTTCCATGGAGAGAAAACTTGTGTTTTGTGCCCCTGCTTAGAAGGCGAACGCCACCCAACTAAGCCAACGGGCAGTTTGGTATAGATAAAACGATCGATAAAACGTCTGTTTAATATTTGTTTTGTCTGTCTTATTTTGACTGAAATTAAATGTTATGCGTCAAATTAAGACGAAATATTATGTTCACACCTTCACTCCCCCGGCAATGGTCGGAGACTTTTTAGCAAAACAATTATGTAGGTGAATTGTCAGACTATTGTATCATTATGGTATCAAGCTAATTTGTTTATCCTACTTATATTATAAATACGAAAGTTGTAGATAGATAGATAGATAAACTCTTTATTGAACACCTTAATTAAGACAAAAACAAAACAAAATTTATTTACAAAAAAAGTGTAACAACAGGCGGTCTTATCGCTAAAAAAACTTGATAATAGCGGGCGAAGGCTCGGGGCTCGGCTAGTGTAGTTTGATTTGATTTTAATTTTATTTTTTGTTTTATTTTATTATTAAATTTACATAGCGGGGCGCTATTACCTAAGATACCGGATTCTTCTATTTCAGATATGAATAAAAAAAATACAAAAAATAAAAACCAGTTATTACAATTTGTTGCAGTATTATTAATTGTTGTAGTATTATATAATTATCAAATGAAAATACTGCAACAATTAAAAATAAAATCGAATGTTCATTACTTAATATTTTATTACTGCTATATATACAGTAAACTATTTTATTATATAGGTATATAACGTATTTGAGTTGCTTTATTTAAAGTTTTAAATTTACCACAGTAATACTTAAAATATTAGTCAAATACTGAATTCTTAGCAGTTTTTAGAGATAAAAATGATACCTTACTATTGCCATAAAGTGGTTCCGTCATTCTGGGTAATGGATTTGCTACAAAAAGCTTTTTAATTAGACATTAACAAGTAATGAACAGGCGTAAACCTAATAGGTTATTTAAATAATTTTATACAACATTTGCACAAATTATCCGTCTGAACGAGGGATTTCACCGTTTATGCATAATATTAACTTAAACAAAATTTACAAGCCTGAAATCCCAAGTAAGGGAGACCAAATATTTGCATTTTAATTTCTCTGAAATATGTGACCTCAACTTATCGGGCTGTCTCTATTAACCGTGGGTTTATTTGGAATGTTATTTAAACAAACATTTCAGCTCAAAACAAAGAAGATTATCTGGTATATTTGGCTTCACAATCTATGTGTATTGACCCAGTGTCAAGTATTAAAATATTAGAAATTTTCAAAACTAGTCCTATTTACCAGCCACAGTCAATGTCAATTAAAAAAGTTATGGCCAAGTCATGTCCTAGTAAAGTGGTAAAATTTGTACTAGAACTTCTTTTGGAGTTTTTAAGTGAAAATCACGCGTTTTTAGACTTTTTATGATTTGCCTACACTTATGCCTACGTTTATCACGAACTAGTTGGCCGGCGCTTCTGCACTACGCATATCACGTACATTTACTGTCACCACAGACCCACAAAAAATTGTTTAGTTTTTGCTCATATAAATAAAGTTTTCGCTTATACAGATAGTAGTGGCAAAAACATTTTTTTTTAAATACCCCGTCGCTCTATCTGAACTACGGCTGCACCAATTTTCACCAAACAGATTAGAGCGCTCTCGATTAAGTCATCTTTCAAATAAATTAAAAAAATCGCATCCAAATCGGCTCACTCGTTAAAGAACTGCAGTGCCACAGACACACACACACATACACAACAAAACTTATAGCACCCATTTTGCGTCGACGGTTAACGTATCAAAAAGGTCACGTTCATTTAATTCAAAACGAGATTCATTTTAAACTTTACAACGCTCTATATGATAAAGATTTAACGAAAATATTTCGAGTCTTATTACACACTCGGTTTTACTACCCGAGCTGGTCATGACAGGTTTACGACGCAGAAATATGAAACACTAGAGGAATAGCACATGCTTTAATAACTCCGCTCCGTATCGAGACTGAAGTTAAGAGTTATATTAACAAAAATGCTTATAGGTACCTATATCTCTCTATCTCTTCAGTCGTACACTTTTGGTTGTCGTTTTATGATGCAGGAGTATGGTTCTCCTCGGTCACGGAGGCTCAAGCGATGTATTTCCATCTGCTATGATTGTTTGATCGCGGGCACACTCTATTTAGAACTAAGTATATACCTAATAAACAAACATGTAGGTATGATTATAACATAATAAACGAGTACTTTGCAGATAGACCACGAAAGCTACCAGCAATATCATAAATACTGAATTTGGATGAAATTTGGAATGTACATAGATTATACCTAGGATTAACACATATGCTACTTTTTAACTTGATAATAGCGGGCGAAGCCTCGGGGCACGGCTAGTGTACAATATTTTAGACATTTGAGTTTTATGTACATATGAGTTTATTTCGACAAACCAGTTATCGCGATGGGCAAAGACTACCCTCTGCGATGTGGGTCATGGGTTCGATTCCCGGCTAGAGCACAATTTTCCTTCCTAAGGATTATTAATTGTGCTTCTGCTTCTGGATGTGATTGGGTGTAAATATTTCCGGCAGCCACGTGACTAGTCTTTGAACTGTGAGTGTGAATGCGTTTTTTTAGTTTCAAAAAATGTATTTAAACCTTTTTATTGCAAACTAGCGATCCGCCCCGGCTTCGTTCGGGTGCTATTTCGAAGGTGAATTAAAAAAAAATGTTACAACAAACAAACCTTGCTCTGACAATTACGAACACAACAAATAATAATCAACCAAATTTTGTGGTTTTGTGAGAGTAACGTAGAACAATTGATTTATATGTTTAATTTATATATTAAGGAGGTATATATATATATATATGCTTTCCTGTTGGTCCCATTTAAATTTGTTCAAGATTTGATCAGTAGTTTTGGATTTATCGTCAATAATGCGCGTTCAATATATTTAATCTGATTATAGTTCCGAAGATAAAGCGGTGAAGTCGGTTTTTTTAGCTTTACCTGCGTTTAATTTATTATATATTTCACACAATGTTACGAAATGTTTTGGTATAAAGTAAATAAATAGATATTATCCCCGCGTAACCCTTCTCGCTTATCTTCATTATAATAAACTGAAGCATCGAGGTAAGTATATCTTTATTGTTTTTATTCGCAATCGTGGTTTACGGTTTACGTAAAAACGTTTCTTTATTACTAGACAATAATGTATGCTGCAACATTCGCCACTAAGTATTTGGGTGGTAAAATGAATGTGTACACTTTGTCTTCATTTATAAAAACATTCCAGAAGCGGTCAAGTTTGCTTGATAGTAATTTTCTTGTTAGACATAATGATTGAAAAAAGTGTGATGATTTAGGAGTAAGGATTAAAAAATTGTGTAATTGTTGGTTGAAGATATAGTATAGGTATATAGTTAATATATGCAAATAACAACAATATTGTTAAAGGACTACCATGACATTATTTTCGAGTAACACCTGAGATCGATGAACGGTATATGCTGAATGAACCAGCACCAGAATGATGAACCAGCCCTGCACAAGCACTTAGTTTGTGCAGTCTGAACGTAATCTAATTGCCAAATATTTATTGCATGTATTTTGTTTTGAATACCATAATTGTGATTGTTTTAAATATTTAGCAATAAAATGATTTCTATTCTATACTATTCTAGTTCTAGTATACTCGTTAGGTACTTCACAAGGTCACCTACATAGTAGCGTTAGTTATACAGAGTTATAGCTGCGTCCCTCTTTTTTCAGAGATCATACCGTATTTTGTAAAGCACTTGCATAGCAGCATAGCCCAAGAACAAAGATATTGCCTTTCGCCTTCGCCCATGGTTCAATCAACAACTAAGGTAAAGACTAATCCAAAATTGACACGCCATTAGGCTCAAACAGTGGGAACTGCGTCTTAACTAAAAAGAAGGAATTACAACACATAAATATATCGAGACGAATATAGATGACGGTATAGAACTTGTAGGTATATATTTTTATGTTACCAATGCTGCAGCTGCTGATGCAGTGCAATGCATAAATAGCATGTTGGTTAAAATTGAATAAATGAACAATCTATTGATATTCAATAGAAAGAATTTATTTTTAATCATCAGCTATCCTTTTGCCGCAGGCTTAAATGACATGGGAGCATTCACATAGTATACATGCTACACACTAGACGCCTTTGGTTCGAGCGGATGGCGTGTGGGGTCGTGGGTGTGATCATCTCCCGTGTATCGGTGCTGCGTCCGCGAGCAGACGCTTGAATGCCTCCAGTGTGTAGCAGCTAGTGTACTGGTCGCCATCGTGCTTTATCTCTAGTAAGACAGTCAATTTATATAGTATCAAGCATACAATAAACGTTCATGTATTCAATCAAGCTCAAAGCTTGATCGTGACTGTCCGAAATTCCAAGCACCTTGGATTTTATCTCTGCTTTTAAAGAGAAAATCTTAATTATAGTTAGACGTTGCAGCGGATAGGATTATGTGCGTTGCAAAGTGTATTAGACAAAGTTTGGTCTGCAGAGGGGAGCTCGATAAATGCAAGGATTTATAGATCACTGGAAGAGCTTTTTAAAATTAATGAGATCCTCACGGGTTGGTAAGTTATGATACAATGTAGTGCATAATATACCTGTATGTATCTAGCTTACTAAACATAATTATTTAGGTCTATAGCTCAGCTGAATTATGCAAATATCATGAATTTACTAAGAGTGTTTGTAGTTTTGTAACAAAATGTTTTTTTTACATAAAACTATTGTGGATATTTTAAGGGCATTTATTGGTCATATAATATTCAATTATAGTAAATAAATAGATATTTCTAGGCAAGCATGGACGTCTTCCCTTACCGGTTTACTCAGGCAATCGCATAATTTATATATGCTAGCATTTTTTTTAATTGAGCGTATTACAAATTTTGTATATACTGTACATTTACGATATTATGCGAAAAGATCGCCTTTAGAATGGGACGTTTTGCGACGGGTGTAAGAATCATAAAAGCATTGATTTTTTAATATTATTTCTTGGTAAAATATTGTGGCACATCTAGTATGTTTAACCTCTCAATAACTAGGTGTACGCCTCGATCTAAGCAAGGTTCTCTAGTCACGTTCACTCCGTTTATCGCGGCCACGTTCGGTGACTGTAATAAAAACTTCTCTAAAATGAAATATTTAATGCTAGCACTTGAGTGCTCCGTGCTCCCGACTCCTGAACACCTATGTTTATTCTTAAAATACAGCGGGGGCAGGTGTAGTTTTGGTGGATAATGCGAGGACGTCAATATCGGCCTCGCTTGTTTTGAATTTCGTGGCTATATTGGGCTTTGGTTGTCCGAATATTCCGATGGTTTGTGCAGTTAGATAGATTCAGTCTGTATTGAAAACCTCGGTTTGTTTTTTTTAACAAGTCATGGAATACTTGTGTTTCTGGTTCTGATTGTGATTGTGTGTGTGATGTGAACGTTTCCAGCACCCACGACACAAGTGTTCGAACTTAGTGTGGGCTGGAAGTGTGAAATCGTTTATGTTGTGTTATTTGAAATTAATTTAATAACGGCTAACAGGCGGTGGTAACAAAGTTATTCGTGTATTGTTTCAAAAAATGGATGATTATTGTCTGACTACTTTTTCGTTTTTTGAATTTAATCCACATCCTATATCGACCTACATCGATATAGGTGCTGTTGACTATAATTTATAATACTTCAAAAATGGGGTTACTGGGACTGGTCCCGGTTTTATAAGGACAAGTTTACCTAATGATTTCACCACATTTTTGTACTTTTTATCAAAATTCCAAAATATAAATGCTGTTACGATTAATCCACAATTAACACGACCGCAATTAAACGCTGAATCAGCTAAAACATTCGCTGATAACTTAACTAGCCACATTATGAAAACCATAAAAGCTTCAAACACTCGCAAATTAAAATCTATTTCAAAATCTCATTTAAATTTAGTTACGAAAATGAATTCAACCATCGAAATTCCGGCCGTAAATATATACGCTAAAGGCGGGTCAGACTACTAATTCCCTAAATTAGAGTTCATAGAAAATTACCGTATGTAAAGTGACCGCAGAAGCCAAATGAAGGCACAAGTTGCACGACAAACACGATGGTCAAATATTAATTCAGGCACATTTGCCGTTCGGAGGCCGTGTTTGAGATACAACTTTGGGACATTCTAATTTGGACCGCGATACTCTTGGTCTTTGTATTTGACTATTTGTGTTGATATAATTCGACTTAGTTATTCTAAATCAATTTTATATATAGAACAAAAAAATTAAACAATTCTTACTAAAAGCTTTATACATATGTATAAATACCAGATATTAAACATTTTTAATTTTAAAAAATCATTTGCATAGAAAAGTTGGAATTTATATATACTAGTCGTTTGCGCCGAACTTAGATATCGCGCCTACATTTTACCTCATATAGAAAAAAAACAAAACAAAACGCATTCACACTCACAGCCCCACACTAAGTTCAAAGACTTGTATCGTGGGTGCCGGAAACATTCACATTACACCCAGAACCAGAAGCACAAATATCCCTTGGGAAGGAATTTGTGCTCCTGCCGGGAATCGAACCCAGGACCCACGGTGCAGAGGGCGGGCACCTGTCCACTGCGCCAACTGGGTCGTCAGAAAAACTTGGTCTGTTGCTTATAACTTTTTTTCTAAATAATAATTGTTTGACTTCTGTATATGTTGTTCAAGAACAGGATATAACGGATAATATTCGTACGTTTTATCGTTTGGTGTGAAGCCGTTTTTGAGATAGACCCCGTGACAATATAGGTCTAAAAACAGTGACTTTAGTAGCCTACGAAAACGTTATTTTCCAACATAGATTTTTTTTCAACCGGTTTCATCCTCTACTTTTCAAGCCCTTTTCAACGATACCCCACAAGGGTAGATAAAATCAAAAAATATTTTGCTCCCCACTTACATGCATGGGAGCCCCTTAATATTTTAATTTATATAAGTAGCATTTGGACATTTTAACACCTTGGACGTTCTGACATTTGGACTAATATACCCCGGAGTCTTTTAAATGTCATTTCTGGCGTTGGGCCGTAGTTTTACACATTCTATGAGAATTTGAAGTCATTCGCTTCCATGGCTTAGACGCTAGATGCCTCTGACAGACGGACGGACGGACAAAGTACTGAACAACCCAAATCAACATAGAGATCTCGCTTCGCTTGGTCAATAAATAGCACTCGAGAATATGCATGAGATTTAAATAATAGTTTATTTTTCATTTTTCTTTTCATTAATTAGAATAGATTCCTCCACACGGTAGCTCTTTTATGACAGTTCGTTTACTGTTGAAGTCGTTCGCCTTTGGAATACTCTTCCAGTTGAGATAAGAAGGGCACAAACACTTAATATTTTTTTGAATCATGTCAAAGCATACGATATTTCATTATAAATCTTCTTGTACCTTTTTGTTATTTTGCCTATGCTTAATGTTTTTTACTTTATTTCCTTACTTTTTGCTTTTCTTTTTTAACATTTTTCGTAATTAAATAAACAGAGATCATTTTATTGTTTGTATTGTATATAATAAAATATGTGGTATTTTATAATAATATATTACCTATTTACGTATATGTAAATTTATAATTTAGATATCTTCTGTTTTTTTTAATTACTGTTCTGAACTTTCATGAAAGTAAAACGAAGCTTTATTGCTCTACATCTAAAGGTTGTTTGGAAGAGATCTCTCAGCGATAAGACCGCCTATTGTTACACTTATATAATCATGTACTGGCATTCCTATTTGTGTCCTTTGTTATTTTAAGGTGTTCAATAAAGAGTATATTTATCTATCTATCATTACATCTATAATATAAGTCTTCTATTTAAATATTTTTTTAATTAGGAATTTCAAATAATACAATGTGACATAAATGCATGACATTTTCAAATTAGAAAAACGCACGCTATTGGCTAAATTGATTCGTGACGTGTGTAATATTGTGTGAAGTGTCACACAATATTATTGATGTCACTAATTGGTTAACTCTTCTTGAAGGCAGCCGTGTTTTAGGTATTTATTTTGATATAAAATGGGGTATAATTTAGACGGCCACCAAAAATATTTTAAGACTCTAAGCCTAGGCACCAAATAAAATAAACAATTCCAAAAAAAATCTATTGACTTTATTAAAAGTATATAATATTATGAACCAAAATAAATGAAAAAACATCAGAAAAATCGCAAGCCTTGCACAAATATTATTTTTGGTTCCTAAAATGGATTAACGGTCACCAAATTCTGTCTAAGAGTTAGCTTAGTCATATAAAGGAGCGACGACGAGCGAAGCGAGGAGGAGCGTTAGGTTACTGGTGACCACAAATACGCGCGAGCCGAACGAGCGTAGCAAGCGTGTCGCGGCAGCGGCTGGAAATTACCAAATTAGAACTCGTGGTATAAAATAATTGGTAACACCTAAGTAGTGACTATATAAAATTTTTAGTCTAAAGTGTATTTTAAAGGTGACCATATATTTTTATGGCAGTCAATAATACGAAAAAATTGATTTATTTCATAATATTTTAGGAAACGTAATTTAGTGTCCATTTATCCATTTTGGTAACCTTAGAATGTTTTTGGTAGTATATAGGTACTTTTTCTGGCGGTGTTTAAACACAAGCCTATAAAATGTAATGACATTTAATATTCCGCAATGTTTTTAATTAAGCTATCGATGAAAAGCATATAAAATGAGCATGGCTTCAATTTTATAGACTGCTGATGTTTTATTTATTTGTTATGCTTGATAGGTAAGCATTTGGCCACTATCAGGACTGAAATTATATCTATTATTGAAAGTATATTTAAGACTGAAAGGACTGATGGAAAATGTATCGTGCTGATTTGCTAGAGACGCACCATGAAAAGCCTGTGGCTGACTGCCGCCAGCGTAATCCAATGTTTCACGCACGAGCTAAAATTAATTTGAAGCCCAAAGGTTTTTCGTATCTACATGGCTTCAGCGTGGACATAAAGAGGTCGCATTAGTGCCTTTACATAAGGCGATTTGTTGTACTACAAAAAAAAAAAATTATATCAGAAAACGGTACATTATTAAGAAGTTTCTGTTTTGTATATACCTAGCTGGACTAAACAATGACATCAAAAAAAAAATGCATCACTCTCGGGATATCTTCAGATACCCCATGTATATTCCTCGATAATTTGTAGTTTATTTAAAGTTTTATGAGAGAATTTCCGACGAGACGGAAGTTTAAAACTTTTTTGTAACTTTTTTGTGTTATTTTTAGAAATATGGTCCTAATGAAATATAGTTTCTGGCATAAAATAATCAGCTACCTAACAGTAATGCAAGTTAAGAAATTCAGAAGTATTTGAAAGTAAATAATTTACATTTGAGGGAGACGAAGGTAAAAGTTCAACATCAATTTAAAATCTAAAATACTCCACAGTTTCTTTGCGATTTTAAAAACTTTGTGAGACTAAGCTAAGCTCTAAGCTTCTTACTGAGCCCTAAGCTTACATGGTAACACTAAAATAATACTTCTTAATAGTCTTTTATTTGCTGAAATCGGTCTTCAATAGTTCTGGAGAGAAAATTTCCAAACTTACTTTTAATCCAAACAAATTATTATTGCCTATTTCGTCTATTTGGGATAGGAAAATACACAAAGCTTCAACGCAAACGGGTTCAATGAATTTCATCATGCAACAAAACACAAGAAAACGCTTTTTCACTCAAATCCCCGCACTAAGTCTGAAGACACGTATAGCCGGTGCCGGAAACACACAGATCGCATATTAAGGATGTATACAATTTTACACACTGTTGCTTTCTCGATTTGTTACGAGACTAGTTTCATAACAGTCGGTGCCCTTCATCAGTCGGGTGAGCGCGTAGACCGTACGGCGTCTCGGCGTGAACTAATATGAATTCTTAATAACACATTACTTACGAATGATTTAATCAAACAATCACAATACATCGCGGCACCCGCATCGTAGAAGGCAGACTGTAACCAACTACGCCAGTGGTTGAAAAATAACTATCAATTTACGAAGATTATCAGTTGAAAAGAGTATTTTTGCTTGCCACTGAGGAATAGTGAGTTAACTCGCCTGACTACTTCTAACGTCAGGGAGTTCGGCATGCATCTGCGATGCAACTCAGTTGATTTTGAATACTAGCGGAATGGCTCCGTTACAATTACTTTGAAGTCGTACTGATTATTATTATTATCTATTGTTATTATTGTATCGTATGTAATAGCTAACGGCGAGAACTTATCTTCTAGAGTTCTAGACAAACTAAAGCTAGGTTTACAGGCAATGTAAAACAACTTGTATTTTATTAAATTGATAAATAAATATGAATATATCTTCAAATGTATTTTATTTATAATTAATAGGTAATATCGAGCAAAAAAAAAAATGCTTGTGGAGGTAATTAACGCACTTAGTGCAACAAAATGTGGCTGTATATAAGAACTGTTTGGGCATATTTCACGGTTGGATGAGGCAGTCACAAAGCGAGGGCTTTGATTGAAAAGGGAGTTCAAAGCTGTGGTCAAGTTTGTAATACGGTTGCGTAGATTAGATTTCCTTTCAAAAATGTCGTTTAGTATTTCCAGCTTTATTACAAGTACAGCTTTGTTCGATCTTCGACGCGATAAAAGCGGTTCTCGATCATGCCGTTGCAATTTTTCTACAAAATTTTTTTTCTACCTGAGGATGTTATTATGTAACCAAAAGAATTATAAAATACAAACAGACGTATTCACATTCACAGCCACTCTCTTTGTTTGAGGACTTGTATCGCGGATGCCGGAAACACATACAGAATTACAACCAGAACCAGAAATACAAATTTTAATTGTTGAGAAAATGTGTATTCTCATCGGGAATCGAGCCCGGCGCCCGCAAAGTACACATGCATCCACAAGTACACAGCAGACATGTTATCAACTACGCTAGGGGACAGTTTCTGTACTTTATTATAAAGTAGAGACAGAACGAAAAAAGCCTACGAGTATTTCATCATCAGTGCCGCGCAGGTGTCCGAATTATTTAATTTCCAAACTGGGGGGCACTTAACTGTAATGGGCAAGCGTGATTCTTACCATTAGGCGAGCAAGTTGCTCGTCTCACCTCTCAAAGACATGTCTCGAAACCTTTTGATCAAAGGCATTTTAACATTCTACTATCATCGCTTCTAAACACGGTACATCATCAATCACCGTAGCAGCAAAAAATCGAACAATCTCATAAAAATACCAGCTCAAACGCTCTGCTGAGCCATCACAGCACATTCCCGATAGAGGCCTTCACACGTTCGAGTTAAGCGGGGCATTATCAAACGGCAATAAGCCCCGATCCCCAATTTGATCGCTGTCTGCGAGAAGCTTGACAGATTGTCTGCACAGGTATTATGGGTAAGCTCTATAACCCTTTATGTAACAGTGGGGGCGGATTGGCTACTTCAATCTGACATTATAGGAGTATGTCTGTTTAATTGCTTATAGTTCTAATTGTGTTGCTGTATTGAGTTACCACTAGCTATTTTAAGATTTAGCGAGTTATAAATACGTGATTAAATTCAGAATGCATATGTTATAGGTCATCTTAATCTTTATGTTTTTGTTTGTCTTACGAAAAGAGGTGTGAGAGTTATCCAGCAATTGTGTACTAGGTATAAGGATATTATTATAACTATATAACGTTTGAGATAAAATCAAACAAGATTTTTTTTAGATTAATTTTAATTTGCGTTTATAAGACATATTTTAATTTAGTATTACATGAGATTATTAGACGAGAAATGTGGGCAACAAACTTAAAAAAAGAACACGATTTCAAAAACGGGGCAAAGATCCACAATTTTTATGAATGGTTATAATTAATAATAGACAAAATCAGAGATACAATTATTTGTAAACTTTTTAACACCCGTTTTTTCAAATCAGGAGTTAAAATGGTACACATTTCAATAACAAAAAAAGCACATAAAAAATATGTGGGCCGCTTCTGGATAAAGGAAAATGCCTAGAATGCCGGCTGCGTATTTTTATTATTCTTTCCTTACTACGTTGGGTCCTTGGACTAATCGAATACCTACAAAGATGTATTATTGTCCATTATTTTACCTATGAGCTGCGTCCCGCGTTATTATCCGCTAATGGATAAAAAGGGAATAAAAAGTAATAAAGGAAGAAAAAAGAGATAAAAATAAAGGGGGGAGGGATACAGGGGGGTGGGGTGAAAAGGGAATAATAAGTAATAAAGGAAGAAAAAAGGGATACAAATAGGGGGCGGGGGGGGGGATAAAGGGGGGGATGAAAAGGGAATAAAAACTAGCCTATATCAAAATCAAAATCAAAATCGCTAATTCACATGGGCCCCAAAGAGGCACTCATGAAAGTCAATGATTCTACAGCCAGATTCGCCATACCAAAATCAAAAGGTCCAGCTATTTAAGCGTATAGCAGTTACAAACATACAAACACATTCACATACTTTCACCTTTATAATATTAGTGTGATTACGTGACGTTATACCGTTATATAAGCATTTGGCCAATACGGGGCAGCAACCTTATCAGTTCTGGTAGAAAGCTGCAAAACGGTTTCCCAGAAGGGCCTTTGACATGACATCAAAGAACGGTACGCTGGCCTTTGAAGTGCAATGCAGAAAGAAGCGGCAATCGATTGCACAACGTTTATTATGAATGGTAGCTCCTGGAATCACCAGCTACAGCCTATATCAATAAAAGAGATGTTTTAAGGCTGATTGGGTAGATAAATAAAAGATCAAGAGGGCAGCATGTATGTAACGTGAATGATGAGACAAAAATTCGGACCGATGTACAATGTGAACGAAAGTTCTTAAAGAAGGCATTGTCATCATAAAGGTTCGTACTCTTTAACTGGCGCAAATTTTGGGCGGTGTGTTAAATAAATTTATGTTTATTATTTCATGTTTATGTTTGCCTAGTGGTTTACCAAGTCCGACAGATGTAAATACTGTGCAAAATTATTGAAAAATGCAACATTTTATTTAGACATTCGGCGGCATAGTCTGCCCATTGGCTAAGTTGGATGGTCGTTCGCCTTCTAAGCAGGGTTATTGGGTTTGATTCCCGGCGGTAACATAAGTTTAATCCCCAAGGAAAAAGTGTGTTTCTGGTTCTGGTTGTGATTGTGTGATGTGAATGTTTCCGGCACCCACGACACATGTTATCGAACTTAGTGTGGGGCTGTGAGTGTGAAAGAGTTTATGTTTATTTTTATACGCAGACCAACTTACTAAAGAAATATCATAATATAATAATCCGTTCTCTATATATCATCATAAAATTGGTCCAGCCGTTTTCGAGTTATAAATCGTGTAACAATTCCGACTTATAGATTTCTCGAAAAAACAGAGAATATAGTCGTTAAATATTACAATGTCCATACAATCTCCGGTAGAGTAGGTATATTTTATCCTATGATCACAATTACGTCCTATTTTTTCATGGTGATTAGACAAGCATTTTACTACGACATCACCTGATGTTAAGCGAAGAAGACTCAGAACACTGAAGGATGGTTACTATTCTTGCTATGGCCAAATGGGGCATCTCTAAAAAGCACATTTGGTGCATATGGTAGGAAAATTTACATGAGTTTGTTAATATGCAAAGCGTTTTCGCCGCAACACCGGGTGTAAGTACCGCTCAATTATACGTATCGTGGTTGTTAGTGCATGAATTATTAACTAAGTACCCATTTTGCTAAAGTATCAGCAGGGAAACAGTGGCTTAGAGCGGCACTAAATGATATGCCTGCAGTTATATAAATTTATATTTGAAAATATAATTGTTTATTATTTCAGTCCTAACGTTCATCATCCGTACAGCGAAGGAGTGGAACTCATTGCCTGCGTCTTTGTTCCCCGAACGGTATAATCTGGACGTCTTCAAGTCTTAGGTATCTTCTAGGCAAGCTTGCTCCATCGTCAACCACATCGTCTCTTACCAACACGTGAGATTGTGGTAAAAAGTTTTCCTATCTTGAATAAAAAAAAACTCGAGAGAATTAGCAAGCATGTCACATCTTCAGCCGCATCATCACTTTCCATTAGGTGAGATAGTGGTCAAATGCTTGCCTATTCTGCATAAAAAAATACGTTAGGGAAGCAAACATAGCAGTAATGGAGTAAACTGGTTTTGGTTCCAGTTTTATAGGGACGAATAACTACATTCCTAATATATAAAATGAAATAATGAAAATTGCATTAGAATATTAATATAGTTAGTAATGTTTGCTTTTGACCTTGTTTTTTATTATTTCGTTGTGAAAAGCCCTAATCAATCTTCCACAAAATGAGCCTGGATTGCACCGTTTTGTTCCGTCCATTTATAATGAAATCACACTAAACATTACCAGCGACCCGAGACCCTTACGGATGACTGTCATTAATAACATTCAATGTAAAACCATGTGGATTCGTTGACAAATTACGTACGCATATGGGGTGGCTTGCATGCCTTTGACCGCTCAGGAGTGGTCAGGGCTACCACATCTGTTAGGGTTGTTAGCATCTGGAAGACACGAATGTGTCTTTGTTTTACCATGTAGACTTGGTAAAGTTATTTTATTTAAAACCAACGCAGATGAAGACTAGAGTGAAAAGATGCTATCTTAGGCGCCATTGTGGTTTTTCGTCATATGAGATAGTGGTCAAATGTTTTCAGCGTAAGTAAGAAATCTGACGTACACGTATCGCTATGTAGCTAACTCCAATTGGTGGTAGGGAATTCACCACTCCGCTAGTCACAATTTAACACTTTCAAAAAGAAAATCTCCTGCTAAGCAGCAACCTCTGCTTTGACTGCTGTTCTTAAGTGCTTGTTTCATTCTAAGCCTAGCATGCAAACCATCTTCAACCATTTCATAACTATTAAAATTGTTTAGCGCTAGGGCTTTAGGGCTTAGGGTATAAAATAGTGGGATAACGGTCCAAAGAAAGTTAGAACATAAAAAATAAATTGTTCCTGGAACGGTATGATCTAGGAGTTTTAAACAAATAACTTCTAGGCATGCATATTATATCGTCACTTTCTATCAGGCGAGATAGTGGTCAAATGCTATAAGGCCAAAAAAACTCTACATATTTAAGGAGTCTGGGGCGTTACCGTTCTAGACCATTGGAGAGTCTAGACTGTAACATCCATTTAGGCAAACCCATAAGACCTTGATGTATCTTGCGGAAGTTCGTCTAGACACGTATACGTATTATGGTTATTTTATTACCAGCTCTTCCCTTCGGTCTCACTCGTACAGTCAGCGTCAAATTAATGTTAGCGTCCAGGACACAGTCAAATGGCATAAGTTGGACGCCATCGTGCCCACAATATTTTTGTGAGCATTTTTTATTATTTTGTAAAACAACGAGTAGGTATGCCCGCTTTCTACGCTTAATCGGAATTAAGAGTAGCCAAAACGGTACATCTAAAACCAGCCAGTCCTTATACAGATTTACATCTTCACAAACATATACTCTCATATACAAGCAAGTTATAAACGGATTTAAAGATAGATATTTTTTGTTGCATTACCAAAATTGTAGATATTCGAACTTATACGTGCCATGAGGCATTATCTTCCAGTTAACCTCTGATATAATGTGATAATGTAGATTTTGATAAGTACAATCACAGCTCCAGAAAAAGTTCGAAGAGTTGTGTCGTGTTTGTCGGAAACATTTACATCACAAACCTCTGATATACTGTGATAATGTAGATTATGATAAGTACAATCACAGCTCCACACTAAGTTCCATGACTTGTGTCGTGTTTGTCGGAAACATTCACATCACACACACACACCCAGAATTTTCTCTGATATAAAATAACAGCTGAATGCATTTGATTAAGCTATAGTTTATTAAATTTTTTTTTATTAATACGCTCTTGAAATTATGTGCCGAATGTTATTAAAACAATTTAAAAGAGACTGAATCCCACGACTGGATTTATCCTAGTATGGGAAACAGGGCTCACTATGTACAGCATTATTGTAAACGAAATTTGTAGAGCATATGTACATAAACTGTATAGCCTATGTACATAGGCCATACAGATTATTAGTACATATATAGTACTAACTGTATGGCCACTGTACATATACTATATCATAACTACTAGTCATATGTATCATATATAGTCATTTAATCCTATATACTAATAAACACCTCATTCATTATTCATTGCTGGCAGAGTAACAGCATAGCATAAGGATTTAATTTTGCAATAAAACATTACCTTCTTATTATAGCTGTAGTAATTATGTCATTTGCATATTTAAAAGTTAAATAAGATACTCAAACGTGATACCCCTTGCTAGGGATGATTTTTCAATCTGCGCCCATTATCTGGCGATTACAAGGGTGGGTCAGGCTTCCAGACATTTCGGGGGTGTTTTTACGTTCTCCGGAACGCTGACAGAGGGCGTTAGGGTGCCCATGATTTATTGAAGGCGACCGCGGCAAAAGAACGTTATTTTTTAAACCCCAGTTTATCTTAACCGCTTTTTGAACGAGCAGAGTGTGAGGTAGTGACGTAACATGATTGAGTATATTATTAAAAAAAATCTTCAGTTTTCCTCGTTTTGCTGTTTGAGAAGTTCCATCATCATTATGTTGGAGGAACCGAAGAACGCAGTTGGTTGTAAATAATAATTATTATGTTTATACCTTATGTGAATACCTTATATTTAAGCGAGGAATTAAAAAAAAAAAATAGATTTACCAGCCATGCCCCTGGCTTCGCCTGCATTTATTTTAAGTTAGAAAGTAGCCTATGTTTTAATTCTAGTTATAAACTATGTATATCAAATCCGTTCAACCTTTACAGCTTGAAGAGAAAACACAAATAGTTACACACTTACACAAACTTTCGGATATATAATATTAGTGTGATAAGTGCGAAGTGAGATTATTTGACGACTTAGTTGGCGCAAGTCTCTGTCCTCTGCGTTCTGCGTTTTGGTTCTTGGTTCGATTCCCCGCAGGTTCATAATTGTCCTTCTCAAGAGACACTTATGCCTACTAGACTATCATTTTAGGTACCTACGATACATGTCTTTGAACTTAGTGAAGTGAAGGAAAGTGACAATCCATAGAAGCTGCATACTGGTTTTTTTTTGTTTGAGCTTACTATGAAGTTATATCTGGTTATTTTTTTAAACACATTTACATTCACAGCCCCACACTAAGTTAAAAGACTTGTTTTAACTTAGTGTGTTGTTATTTGAATATCTCACACACAATCACACCCAAAACCAGAAGCACAAATCTCCCTTGTGAAGGAAAATTGAACTTCTGCCGGGAATCGAACATTCTGGGTTCGAGTCCGGCAGGTAGTTCGATCCACGGCGCAGAGGGTAGAGACTTGCCCACCGAGCTAACTAGTCGTCGTTATTATTCGCCGTTACCGCATAACGTAATACTTATTAGAAGATTCCATTTTTAAACAATGTAATGTTATATGAAATGCAAAAACTTTTAAAGTTTGGAATTAAATCCGGCGTTATAAACTTTTTTTTTATCAAATATGACCTCAACCATTTCTATAAAAACAGTCTACAAATATAACATCATCGTGGACATCGGTCTATCCATTTGAGATCTATAATGCTATATTTATATAGAAAAACAGACAAAATGCTCTAAATGTTCTTTTTTGGGTCGATAAAAATAGGTTTATACCTCTCTTTTCTAAATTAGAACGAATTCTCCACAGTACATTTTATATTTAATTTAATATTGAGTAGATATAATTTTATATATGACATATTTTTTATAATTTAGTGGTATATGGTGACAACAATGATGACCATGAATAGCATTTTAAGCTATCGGTTGAAAGTCGTAACCTAAGCTTGTAGTGGCAATAGCAGCTTACTTGTAAGCTATTCGCCCCTGGAACATTTACCGGTATCTAAACGTCACACTCAATCACTTCCAACTTTAATAGAACAAATTAAAAAAAATATCACTCCCAAATAAGTTGAAACTATGAATATTCTTTATTAGTCGTATATAATATGTATAAATAATATATAGTAGTTTATTTATATTTATAATATATTATTATCTATGTAGGTATATTAGGTATATGATATTTATAATAATGAAAAAGAACATTTATTTATTTAAATCAGTTTTGAGGTACACGCATGTGACATGTCTTTTAAGGATTGGGAAGAGCTTGCGCAACAGAGATCACAGTGGCGTAACTCTGTCAATAAGGCTGTTACCAAATTTGAAAAAAATTGGCTCCAACATCTTGATGCCAAACGCCTTTGCAAAAAGAACCAGCCTAAGCCTTCTTATACCTATACCAATAATGACTCGGGCCAATTGTACTGTGCGCCATGCAATAGGACCTTTAAAACTAAATTTGGATTCGCCAGTCATCTTCGTTCTCATGTTCGAAGCTAACAAGGTTCACCGTTGACGGATACATCAAGGAGGACATCAATATTTAAGATTTCTTTGTTAGTTTTTTTTTGACTTGTAAATAAATAATTTATCTGTTACTATATCGGATAACCTCGGTGACTGCCCGACACTACGACTATCAGGCCTTAAGAGGAGACACAAGCTGCAAATTGCTCACTTGTTTGTAATACGCTTACCCATTTCAGTTCAATGTCCCACAGAATTTGAAATTTAATTTAAAAATTCTATGAATTCGTCTCTAGAAACCAGCATTTATTTATTCAAATAACGTTATTTTAGTAAGTAGAAACCGCTCATCGGTCAGACCAATAAATAATACATAAACTTGTAAAATATTCGTTTACTTGAAACATTGAATTTTGATTTGAGTTGTCTCGTTAGAGAGACACTCAATGGATTATTTATATTCACCAGTTTTATTTAGCTTTGGTCTCCAAAAACATTTCAAATAAATTTGTATGATGTCTTTTAAACCAAAGTTTTGATGGGTCAACAGAATATAAACTACTATTTAAGCTTAAAATTTTACTAAAAACATAAAAGATTATAAATGCGAATAAAGGAATAATACATGTGAACAAAACATTACGATTAGAAGAAGTTCTTCATTCATTAAATCTTTTTCTTCTTCTGATAATCTATCTCATACTCCGGATCGGCTAAAGGCCGCTTGAAAAAGGGATATTATGCTCAAATTGAACCACGTTAGAAGGCTTTTTAACCACGATGTACGCCTTCTCTCTAGTTTTGCAACCTTGGATCTTTTCTTGCATGATCGATTGGAGAAGTACGTATTTTTCGTTTGGTATGATATGACCGAAGTTCCTACTGCGGCATATGAACTTGAACTGTATTTGTGTTTCTGTTTCTGGTTGTGATTGTGTGTGTGATGTGAATGTTTCCGGCACCCACGACACAAGTTATTGAACTTAGTATGGGGCTGTGATTGTGAAAGCGTTTATGTTTATGTATTTAGAACCTTGACATTTTGATTGAAAATATTGTTAAATATACATAAACTTATGAACACAAAATACACTTAATCAAGGAATGACCAGTATCCCACATCATGCATGCAAAAGCATTTTATCAAGAAATTATTTGTGAAATTTTATTTTATTTCAGTCCAAAGTAATCCAAACTAATAACATCAAACGCTCAATCTGAATACCCCAGTCACTATGCGTCCAATCACAGCTCGCCAGTTCCTTCATTACAGTTGCATCAAAAAGCTTATTCTGCTCAAATTAAATTGGCTCAATAATCCCGGCTCAGCGATAGTTGCTTTGTTCAATGAAGCCAGTTTTCCGTTCCTCGCAAAAAAGAAAACACCGCCCATGCAATCAACCGTCGCAACGATTAGCTTGCAAAAGCCGATGACACGTACCCCTTCCTTTATTATGCCCATATGTATAGCCGCTGCAGCTTGTTATTTTAAATTGGACGAGTACACGGGAATAATCGAATCATCCGTATTGATTACGCACGCGCTATGTCTATTGTTCAAATTTTCAGGAAGAGAATATACCTTCATATAATTGGTTTCATGCAGGTATACCTTTCAGGTGTCGCGCTGAGGATTCAGATTTAATTTTTAATGCAATATTCATATACTTACTTAATAAACCAATACATAAGTCACAGTTTTAATTTGTTCTACGTTCAACGTACGTTTCTTCGTTCTACCAAATCCGAGGTATTATTTGAGTGTGCTCTAATTTATATTAGGCTGGCGGTAAACCTCTATTCTCACAATGGTTTAGTATAATCTATACTAATACTATAATTATATGTAAATATAAAACATAAACGATTTCTTATGTTTGTGTCATTAACTTATGTCGTAAGTGCCGGAAACAATTACGTCACACACAACCACAAGCAGAACCAGAAATACAAATTTACCATGGATAGGAAACTTATGTTTCCACCGGGAATCAAACCCGATAACCGCTGTTTAGAAGGCAAACACGCACGCAACTAAGTCAACAGGCAGTTTCAAGGGGGCAGTTTCGACTGTTTCAAGGGTGTTGAACAACTAGGTTAGACATTATTATTGCTGACCAAATCATGTTCTTCATTGATTAAATCACACAAAACAAAAGAAAGACGGATTTTCTTGTATCAGAACACTGTTTCCCATAAAACTCCGCAGCAAGAACCAAACTCATCAATTTTAATTGCTATACTGCCGTAAAGCGGGAACGTTGAATTTAGAGTGAAAATTAAGTGAGTGATCATCCGCGGTAGTTCCTTCAAGAATAGAAAATTCTGAAACAACTTTGAGCTTTGGCGAGCTAAAGGAATCCCTCCTCCTTTTGAAATACTATCCGCTATTTTCTGGCGAAACATCGTGGGCCAAGTTTTCACAGAGTAAGTAATTCGGAGTCGGAATTCCTATTGTGCCAAATAATGTTTGAATATAATTTTTGTTGGAGAGTAACGAGGTATGAAAGTTTGTGTGGACGCCGATTTCATCAAGTTTACAAACATGATGTGGACAAGTTGGGACGCGGGTGTTCGCTTCAAATTTCGTAATACTTTAAGCAAACTTGCGGAGAGAAGTTGGGAACTGGGAACAGGTGCTGCATCGAATACGTCCTGATATTCACGGACGGCTCTTGAAACTAGTAAAACGTGATGAGCTTTTGAAATGATTATATTGAGAGTTATTAATGCCGGTATAAAACAAATGTCTAAATAACATTATTAATGTTTACTGAAATTTGGTTATTCTCTTCTGCATTGGTGTGCAATTAAAAAACATCTATGATAGAGATAATTTTTTTAGTAAGTACATTTTATAGATATTATTTATTAGGTAAAAACATGTGTGCGGCAGGCCGATTATACCTTGAGATTTCAAAACATTTTAACAGCTATCTTAATAACCTATAAACAAACAACAACAAATGCTTTCACACTCACAGCCCCACATTAAGTTCAATGACGTATGTGGGGGTTGCCGGAAACATTAACATCACACACACAATCACAATCAGAACCAGAACCACAAATGTTCAATGGGAAGAAATCTTGTGTTCCCGCTGGGAATCAACCCGATGGGGTCTCTTGCTTAGAAGTCGAATGCTCACCCAACTAAGCCAACGGGTAGGTCAATTACCTATTATTTTCATTTGATATAAGATCAATGGTCGTATAATAATATCTTGTTCGAGTACTTTTTTACATTTTTGTCTAAACTTCATAATAGTCAAATATCTAAACTTACATAATATTGGAGGAAAGCGTGACTGACTCACCGATGTCGTGGTTTTGTGGATGGTTTAGTGTTTGCTCGTAGCACTTCGTGATGATTTTCTTTATTAATTGTGCTTAGATTTGCTTTGGGGATTTGGCCAGTCTCGAGTGTGGCCGCAAAGCGAACGCGAGAGAAATTAAGCAACGTGTTTATTTTCCACACAATCACTAGAACCTACGGTGAAATGGTTTTTGGGTAAAATATAGCCAAACAAAGTAGATCGGTGGTACTTTTTGGTGTCATTAATGTGCAGCGCTGTGCAATGTCCGGGCGTCGCGTCGTGAACAAAAAACTTCAATTTATTTGTAAAAATGTCATGGTTGCGTTTTAGGTTTATCTGCAGTCACTTACCTGAAAATGTAAGTGGAAAACAGAATATTTGATGACAAGAGAAGTTAAGTGTAATATCAAATCACTATGACGCACTCTTAACCGAAATATTGAGACAAGATATTTATAACATAATTATTTAAATATGGTAAAATACTTGTTTTTAATATACAGTTTTGTGTATGCAAAATGGCGCTGCAACCTTTAGCCAATAATATCTAAAACATATCTACCAAATAAACTGATCATTTTAAATTTAAAATTAGCAAGAAATTGTTATAGTTTGAATAATTGTAATAACAAATAAGTAGCCATTATAAACAATATTAAGGTAAGCGTGGTTATCACTTTCAACTGCTTCCTCTCAAACTCCTGTTTGTGAGAAGTCCATCTCTAATGTAAAAAATAATTGTGATTAAATACAAAAGAACATCCATTATTTCCTACATCTATGTCCAGATTCCGCGTACATGCAGACGCGGGGGCGCGGGCGGTGCATCCCGAACGAGATAACGAACCTACGTGCTTCCCCCAGCATCCCCCGCCTGTCAAACTTCCGATTGATAATTTGTCAAATAGTTCTCGCGGAGTCGACTGCCCGCCTGTAACAGTGCATATTGTATTGAAATTGGCCTAATAATTGGTACTAACCAAAAGGTTAAACTACTGCTACTAGGTACTAGGACAGACGAATTAGGCCATGGTGTGTCTATTAGTTTAAAAAATCTATTATTAAAACTAGAAGTATGTACAACAAAAATGGGCCTCTTCCCCGTCTTCAAATCTAGATTGTCTATGACGGTTGCATATCTTTCCCCGTCTTTGGTACCATAGCTAAGAAACATACAAAAAAAAACCTTAAATTATTTTTTTAGTATTTTATTATACTAGCCGTTCCCTGCGTCTTCGCCTGCTATTATTAAGTTAAAAGTAGCCTATGTGTTCATCATAGGTATAAGCTATGTACATTCCAAATTTCATCAAAATCCGTTTAGCCGTTACAGCATGAAGATAAAACAAACATACACACAAACTTTCGGCTTTTTAATATTGGTGTGATTTTAATTAAGTAGGTACTTAAAGTCTCATTCAAAAGAAAATTATCAACTCTCATACAATCAATCTTACTTATTAGTATACCCATTCGAAAGTTACTCCAAACGGTAATAAAGGGCAATTACGGTACGGAAGTGGAATAAAAACAATTCAACTCAAGTAGGCTCACAAAAGTTTTGAAACAAGAAACGTAAAATGTAAAAATATTATGCCCCACTCTCAGTTTATTGTGCAAGTCGGAGTACAAGCAGGTGAGGCTTTCGTTGTATCGCAGAAGGTTCCATATGTTTATGTTTGACTATATATATACATACATACTATATATACATCTCTCTTTTATCTTTAAACGAGCAATTCTTGTATATATATGTGTCATCAGGATCTCGGAAATGGCTCCAACGATTTTCATGAAAGTTACAGATTAGGGGTATTTCGGCCTGAGGAATCGATTTATCAACGTTCCAGGTCCGAGAAATGCTCGGTTCCCAAACTGCATTTGAAAAATCGGGCTTAAGAAACTAGATGTAAAAAACTGTTTCTATTCGACACTAGATGGAGTTTTCTGAGGCTACAAATTCAAACGCATTCTACCAAAAACAAAAAACCGGTCATCCGGATATTGAATTATAAATTTTTGCTGAGAAAATTTCAATCGCCAGCATGATTTGGGCTAAGACACAAATGTTTTTCAACAGTATGTTTTTACCCAACTGTGCGATGCAAAGGAAGGTAATGTTTTTATCAGCCTAGAGCCACAATAGAACAAACATATATAAGAACATGTATGTTTGTTCTATTATGGCTCTAGGCTAATAATAACTGTTTTGCAAGAAGTACTATGTTCATGTTATTTCGGCCACCTATGAAACTAGTAACCGGATTTCAGAAGAAATGTTTATTGGCATTGAGTATTGTATTTAATTAATTGTATTTGTATAATTAATTAAAACCGTAATTGTACCATTTATGTGTGATTTATTTAAAATTTGGATTCAATCAACATAAAAACAACAGACTCTTCTTCAGTTGAAATGAAATAATATATATATTTTATAGTTTACTTTTTAAAATTTTCAGTAATTAAAAATAAACAATGTATTTAATCAGGATTAAATACTCGGCAGAAACACAAATTGTCTTCCCAACGAAAATTTGTTTCTGGTTCCGATAGTGACTGTGTGTGTTATGTAAGTGTTTCCGGCACCCACGACACAAATCATCGAGCTTAGCGTGGGACTGTGAGTACAAAGGTTTTTTTTTAATTCTTATCATTTAGTATATCATAATGTATCTATTCTTTTCTCTCTACGGAATCCTAAAAAGTGGAATTAAAGAGGCGTGTTGGTGTCAAACTTGGCAGCAATTTTGAGAAAGTTTGGGAAACAGTTTTAATAGACCCTGCTTTAAAGTTCCGTTACTTATTTTTAATTATTATTAATGGCTGCAAACTTTTCAATCTTGATGGAGGCGTAAGTGGCGTAACTCTGAGATTGCTTATGTATTAAAATTTTTGAACTTGTTGTTTATGTATCTTCTGAGTAAATCATGTATTGAAAACACAATCTGTTAGTTAAAATTCTACTCTGCGCATATTTTTATCATTATCATTAGTGGTCATTGATTGTCATATTCGAGAATTCATTATATTATGTCTTATATTTTATACATCTTTTATTAAACCGTGCTGGCGCCGTCGTATCATGCCCGACTTTTAATCGGATCTTTGTTTTGAATGCTAGGACCATCATATGAACCCTTGGTAGTGGGCATGTGGTAGGCAATTTTCTCGTGCTCATTTGGCTTGCAACCCTCTACCGAAAACCCTAAATACAGTCGTTGTTCAGAAAAAACTGTCTCCAAAATCACTAAAAACTGTGTAGCAATAAGAGCCAGTAGGTTCAGCGTATACCACCCACGAAAGAGTTAGTACTTATCATCGGGTGAGATGAAATACAAAATAGTTCTGTCACTATTTTAGAAAGGTATTCTTTGGTTTTAAGGCTCACACATGACCTGACACCGCTCGAATAGTTGATCTGTTCGAACCAAATGCGTCCTATGTAGCGAAACCGATAGGATACAACCGAGGAGTCAAAAAGTACCTACATCGGTATATTAATATGCACAGCTAGCACGCTTGTAAATGTTTTACTGCCAAACATAAAAGGTTGAATGGGATTCTGTCCTCCTATAGGTAAATTAATTTGGGAACGAATTTTAACACAACGGTATGAAAAAGTTTATTATACCCTATTTTAATAAATTTACTACTAATAAATTGCTATTGGGCATACTGAAAGATTATTTAGATCATTACAAAAGATATTTTTTGTATGTCCATACTCTGTGTTTACTGATAGCATAATCCGGGAGCATTAAGTTAAGAGTGAACAAGTATCTTCTAGGCAAACATGCTTTATCATCGATCTCATCTTCATTTACCATCAGGTAGGATAGTTGTAAAAGTAAGTATCCCGAATAAAAAAAATACCTTCATAAATTATGTTTAATTACCAGAACGATGAAAATCAAAACTTTCCTTCCATGTTTTCTTACTTAATGTAGGTTCCTCTTTGCTTCAGACAATGTTACTTAATTAAAGTAAGAAATATTGCTTCATTACCTGTCTTTCAGTAATTACTCCGAACAAAGAAGCGATGAGACGAAAAGTCATTTTAACTGTGCAATTTATCAGGTGAAGAAAGCCGACAGTTAAATATCGTCATCATTAATGTTATCGCTGTATTGCTTCGGTAAAACAAAGGGGTTTTCGCTTGACAAATCTGTGTTCACAAGGCATCAGTTGTTTCGATTTTAATGAAAAATATTGTGAAAAGATAAAAGATAAATGATTTTGGCGAAGTATAGAGAGAATGGTCGAGGATTATGTTAGGAGATAAAGGAGATGAAAGTTGTTAACTAAAACCTGTATCTTTAATGTTTTTATAGTTATAAATTAAAATGCGTACAAAATTATGTTATTGAGATCATAATAATACAAACAAGATAATAATTTAGAAATTACCTAATAATAACAAAAATTTTTGGTATGTAACTTGTAAAAAATTTCATGAAATATATGTCTATGTTTGTGTTTAAAAAGATAAAGATTTTGTCAAAAAAAAAAACAAATAAGAGGCCGAGATAAGTAAAAGAGACAAAACCTGTTTTATAGGTTACGTCTCTTAGATATTTCTGTATAGCAATACAAACTAAGATTTAACAAATGTTTCAATGGTTGTACTCTCAATATCGATACATAAATCATGCATAGCGGTTTATTTATCGTATTATGTGTCTAAGTTGCAACCTATTAAACATTTCAACAACAATTTTGTATAGCATAAATTATTTTGCTCCTCCGGTTCCGCTGAGACGAAGCACTGCTTACCTATGACTAATCCATCTTAGACACTGCCTAGACGATTGCCTGATTCGATTAACCAAGCACTCCATTCCAAAGATCCTCTAAATTTCGAACCTCCGCAGGGTAAATGTAATAGTACAGTCCCATTACAGGCTAAATCCGCTGCAGACGATGCAATAAGCGCGGGCTTAATTCCCTGGGCAGCCCGGGGCTAATGGTGCGTGGCGATTGCATAACTTGCGGCAATTTTCTCGTACTTTACCCTCATCCTTGCGACGCATCATTTGCTCCTCGACGCCTCGTTAGGTATCTGTAATTAGGAAACTGGCCAGTCACAACCTGTGAAATGGATTTGAAGTTTTGAAATTGGAAGCTCGATTTAAAATGTGTTTTTGGAAGACTAATTTTTCATTGACTGATCTGTTGAATAATGAACTAGACTATAATATCTACGTCTAGTATCATTTTATTAATGTCAAAAGTTTAAACAGGGTGATTTTTAAAATTCTAAAAAGCTCTTGGACCATCATTATAACCATTGAGACCAATGTTTTTCATGATACGGCTTTTGCGATTTTTTATATAAATTAAAACTTTTTCATTTATCTTCATTATTAAGTTTAAAGTGTCAAGTTAACCGGCGTATTAGGCGTGGCGCGGCGATTCCGTACTTTGCAGGACAGTGAAGCCTAAAGAACTATTAATTATAGATTCTATAAAAAACATTCTTTTTACAAAAAATATAGCTCAAGAACAAAATAAGCTAAGGATTAGAACACGAATCAGGGTCTGCGAGCTGCAAAAAACTCTGTAAAGCTTTTTAGTTTGTAAGAACTCATTAAAAAAAAATACTACATACATAATAGATATTTTCCGATGATTTACGATAAAGGTGAAAGTTCAAACACTTTTATCATGGATGCCGGATACATATATCACATACACAATACCAACTAGAACAAATTACAAGTTTCTCTCAGAGAGAAAAACCTGCAGCGTAGAAGGCAGACATGTTACCAACTTTGCCATGGGAGATTCATCTCTGTAGCTTTTTTAGCGTAACATGCTTTCCTAGCAGTGCTCCATGACATTATCATATCTTCATGTACTAAGTTGTGTATGTTAGTGCGACTTCTCATGCTATATAATTTATAACGAAACTATCACATTGTCTAGTAAAATAATAAATCGAAACTGTAATTTCATATATAATATCATAGAAGATAACACGTCGCTTATAAGAGTCTGTATGGAATAGAGTCGTTATAAACTTTGGGTCCGTGGGGACCGGGTGCACATGAAATTTTTTAATTTTTATTAAAACGTTTAGTCAAGACGATAAGTGACCAGAATGCTGGCTCTTATTTAACATAAAAAATTTGCATCGCTATTCAACGTGGAAACGTAGCCAGTATTCTGGGCACGTTTCGTTCGGCAAGCGGTTTACAAAATTTTTAAGTGCTATTTGTTTTAATCCCCTTTTGTAATCTTATCTGACATTGCTATTATTATTAATTAGTTAAGTAATATATAAACGAAAAGTGAATGTAGAGTCGCTTTAATAATTAGGTGTTAACAATAAAAATTATACTAGGTACATTTTGTTCAATTTAAGACTGACCCCTACTAACTAACTATATCCAGTGATATGAAAATATACTATCTACAACCTATTCGATGAATTTCCAAGTTATCTAATTCACCCATCGAAATACTAATATTTCGATGACTTCAACAGATATACAGTTGACATTTTGTGTTTTAAATGATCTTCATCTCGCATTATAAAGCACATTTATCAAGACCGATTTAATTCCCACCTTGATTGGCTGTTTCGTTTAAATGGTTTTGAAATTACCGAAATACGAGGCAATAAACGTTAAAACAAACAATGCAGTTTTTATTGCACAGCCGTCAGGTACCGGGACTTTGAATAATTAAACAGCTTAGTGTAATGCTTTTAGAATAAACATACGTTTGAAAGCTTCTGTTATAAACAATGCACGGTAAATGTGTTTTTTGCTTATGGTGATTTAAAAATGGTAAATGACATATTTCATTATATCTGATGACAAACAAATAATGTGAAAATTATATATTAACTATACTAAAATATTTAAATTCCAAGGCCTTATATGTTTTTTTTTATATTTTATTTAGGTCCTATGTTTTGTTGTTAAAGTTAATACTAAGTTGATCACCTATTGATACTATGCTACGACTCAAATTTCCATTTTATACTTAATATTTTTTGTTTAATGTTGGCTAAACAAGCAGGCATTTGACCACCATATCACATGATATAAAGTGAAGATGCGGCCGGAGTTGTAGCATGCTTGCCTAGAAGATACCTATTCACTCTGGACATGAAGACTCCCAGATTATACCGTCCAGGAAACAAAAACGGGGGCAATGAGCTAACTTTGTTTATTACCCGGTAGATGTCGTAACGTGTTTTTAAACACAACGCCATCTCTCGGTTAACATACAAACTTTATTATAGCTAAATGACAAAGTATTTTTTTTTGTTAAAAAACTAAACTAACCTGTTTATAGTAGGCGAATAAAGTTGTATAAAATTTTATCTAGATGTACCAATTCTCGATGATGAAACAATTAAGTAGTAGAATTGTGTCAGGAGAAATTTTATTATCTGCATAATTTTCAGCATCGAATAAATTGGGTCGTTAATTTTACAGACAGTTCATAATTGCAGTCTGATGTTTCAGTAGAAATGTCAATAGCATCCACTAATGGGAGCTATAATTATTATACTCATCTTCTGCTTTCAATTAATTGGGTGAATATGAACACATTTGGTTTAATATAATAATTATTTCATGTAATATTTATGTATTGTGTGCTTTTATTCGCGTTCTAGGTGACTATTATAATAATGAATCTAAATAAGTAAAAATAAATCTTGTATTATCAACCTACATTCTATGCAATGAATGAATTATGATTAAGAATTAGCTTGTGTTCTTTTCCATGATTTATTTGAACTGCCTGTTGGCTTAGTTGGGTGAGTGATCGCCTTCTAAGCAGGGATATCGGGTTCGATTCCCGACGGGAACACACGTTTTCTTCCCAAAGAAAGTTTTAGTTTCTGGTTCTGGTTGTGATTGTATGTGTGATGTGAATGTTTCTGGCACCCACGACACAAGTCATCGAACTTAGTGTGGGATGAAAGTGTGAAACCGTTTAAAAAACAATCATTTTTTTGCCAATGATACCTACATGGTTCCAAAGTTAATCCTGATGTCTAATAAACTTTGATGGTGCATCTATACTAATGCTGTTTTTGCCTTTGTTCCAGTTTTTGTGTCCAAAGGATTTTGAAGTTGTAATAATCCGATGCGACGCCACGTGTTTTTTAAACGGTAAAATAGCCCGCATCTAATTTATATAACGTTTTGTATAAATTGGCGATAATTTTACATTTTAAAATTGTTTTATTTAGATATATTTTTACAAGAACATCTAACATTATTTTGGTGGGTACATGCTCACCTAGTATGGTATAGAATAACTCTATTTTGATACAGTCGTATTTCTTCAGTTATGATAAAAAGCTTTTGATGCTTCCAATCTATTCTTGGCGTGCTTACCACCCTTGACCATATTATCATTTACCAATGGTTAGTCAAACGACCCACCCACACTCTAAGTTCAAAGACTTATCTTGGGTGCAGGAAACATTTACATATCACACGCACACACACCCAGAACCAAAAACACAAATGTCCTTTGGGATGGAAAAATTGTGCTCAGGCTGTGAATCGAACCAAGGACCCGTGGCACATAGGGCAGAGACCTGCCCACCACGCCAACCGAGTCGTCACACGCTAGTTTACCGTGTATTAAAAATCTACCTTAATACGACATAATAGTTTCGATGCCTATATCACAAAAGGTTAAAGCTACAATCCCAGTATCCCAGCTATCTCATATAGCACAGAGTCCCGTTGTTCCAGATAATATTTGCCGTCCCGTTAGTTAGGAATTGCCGTGCGAACATTAATCCCGTGATCTATGCCTGTCCGGCCGTAAAGCGGTTAATCTTGCATGTGTTTTGTAATCAAAGTCAGGGTGCTGCCACGTCACAGAAACTCTGACGGTGTATTTCTCAGGCAACTGAGCCAATTTTGAATAAAGAGTTTGTCTGAGTTGCGTAAATATTTCCATGTTCACGTGAAAGTATTAAAAGTAAGTATAGCTATTTACTCACCTATTATCCCGAATTTGCGATCTTTATTCAAATTTGTTTTACTATACAATCAAAATACGTTTTTATCTGAATTTACAAATTTTTGTTAGTGGTCGAGTTACTTCCAAAAATTAACCACGTGGTCGAATTCCTTTCGGGTCAATATGACTACCAACTCTGCGTACAGCGCAATTAAAGGTAGTTTTAATTTTGGTCAGCCAATCGACTGCTGTATTCAATAATTTGTTATTATGTGTTATACCACGTGGTCCAACATTAAAAAACTCGGTAAACCAGGGGAACATTTAATTTACTTTCTTTTTACCTGACTAGATATAAAAGAATAACTATTTTTGTAGAAATGAATGATCTAATCTCTATCTATGCTCTATATAAGTAAGCTGTTTTTGAATAAATATTTATTAATTGCTGTTCGAAAACAATTATTTTATGTAACATATAGTTGAAATCTTTTGATAATTTAAGTACTTCTCTATCTCTACACAATATAAAAATAAAGTCGCTTTCCGCGTCTGTTTGTCTGTTTATCCACCAACTCTTAAACCACGCAACGGATTTATCACATTTTCACATTTTATGTTTTTCTAAACTTCATTTCGGCCTTGCGAGGCCGAATCGGGTCGCTAGTAAATTATAACAAGAATTAATAGAACTATCATGTCAACGCTCACTCAACTGTGAGAGTATATTTTTTTCCACATTGAGTGAACGTTCTGTACATAACAATCGTTATTCTCTACCACAGTGCATTTGGGTCACGCGGGAATATGAGGGAGTATTGAGCCATCATAGGCTTTGAGGTTAAAATATTATGAGGTAAATCCCGTAGGTGAAGCACATTTTATGATTAGAGGTTGAAACTATAACGAACAGATCGTTTTGCGGTGCAATAAAGTTGAAAGGTATTAAATTGTATGTATTTAGGTAGGAATGATAAAATTAAATTAATTAAAGTGTTTTTCAAATTTTATCAAATGATTGTGGATGAATTGTGGATAGAAATTGCAAATCAACCTGTAAGTCGGCTAGTACTTTACTGTACTTTACGTACTTTACGTACTTTTGTGAAATATTGGGTCACTCGATAACAAGTTACAAAACAAATGATCAATAAAAACTAATTAAAGTATTCTGAAATGTTTTATTCTTTACTAGCCCACTCGGCAAGCTTCGTGCCGCCTGAAAAGTTGTCTGAACTTTGAAAACAAACATATATGTCACATTTGTCTGTGGTCAAATATTTAAAGTGCGTTCAGAAATACATTTTGGGTCTAATCTTTGACAGGTACGAACAGTTTGTATGGGAAAATAAAATAATGTAAATTTTCGCACCTTTCAAACCTTCTTTAGAATTCTGCAAATATTTCAAAACCAAAATTAGGCAAATCGGTTTAGCCGTTATCGAGTTTTTGTGAGACTATCAAACGTCATTTGATTTTATATATTGATGTGGTAAGTAAAGGCACATGTTATATAAAAATTATTTAAAAAGGTACTAACAGTTGTTTGTTATTTTGACGATGTGTATTATTTTCCATATTTTCTTCACAACTTTATATAATTATGCATTATATATGAATTCATAATAAGGGTGATTGATACTACCAAAATCCTAATAAAAAATTTTTACTTGCACCTGACCAATTTTTCTAGAAAACTTTACAGAGCAGCAGAATTTTCTGGAAGCCACCGACGCAAATTTGCTGATCTCTGGTGCTCTGTAGAAAGCATATATTTTTAAAAAGTCTGTTATAAGTTTTACACAGAAATTGTGCTTTCAATTTCTCAACGGACCAAGACGGCTTTGTGGATGCAATGTCCGTTTTTGATGCAGTAAGCTTTTGCTGTTTAGCATTTATAAACATTTATCCTTCTTATTTTTTCCATAAAGATGTATTAATGCGTTTCACGTTATGCTGCTTCAAAAAATGTTAATATTGACCATTGTAATATTAAGTGCATGGCAGGCTGGCAGTGGCAGGTGGCAAATTATGACAGATCGGCAAAAGTACTAGACATTTTTGGATAAGATTTATTGACATTTCAGCAGTTATTCTGGAGAGACAGTCATTCTAGGTCTAGCGTGCTTACCACCCTCAGCCACATTATCACTTACGGCTGAAATAGACTTCAAAGGACAATGTATCATAGAGTAATAAAATAATAATTTAGAAGTCAAAGTGTGCTTTTAGGTTCACTGCGATTTTGATATACCTCAATTTTGTGGTTGATTAACAATTAATAACCTGATTTTTTTATTATTATTTTATATCGATGCGTTTTTTTAAGCACCTTCAAATCAACTCGTGTTTCAATTGTCATTAGGAAAATATAACATAAACTTCTTATGCCTCTGAACTTTCCGTTGGTTTTGAACTGCTCGATGGTTTAGTTGGGTGAGCGTTCGCCTTCGAAGCAGGGGTATTGGGTTTAATTCCCGGCGGGAACACAAGTTTTCTCACCAAGAAAAAAATGTGTTTCTGGTTCTGGTTGTGATTGCGTGTGATGTGAATGTTGCCGGTACTCACGACACAAGTCATAGAACTTAGTGTGGGGCTGTGAGTGTGAAAGCGTTTATGTTTATGTTAAGTGTACTCTTCTTGGATGAAGAGTAAGGGAAAAATAGACATCCTTTACCATGTTAACGAACAAGAGAATACAAAACGATCCTTACAAGCGAACCTATATCTAACATAAATAAACCTTTACTTTAACTTTAGTACACTATCCCATACGCCAGCTCAAGTTAAAATGTTTTTGCTCCTTCACTGCAATTACTGAACATTACCGACATGCCGTATTTGGAATGCTTAGAGTCTTAGAGGAATTTAACACGTGAAAGCACTTACTGTTATTACCTTGTTACTCGTATTTAGAGATTCAAATAGTTTCGAGTTTCTGTAAGGTGAACGATTTCCAACATTACCTTGGAATTGTGTTAAGCATTGCTATGAGTATGGAACTTAAGTGGTGTTAATATATTTATGTAATGTAATCTTGTGGTAAAAATGTTGTATGCTAGTGATTAGTTAACAATTAACCACGTTCATATCCAAATGAAAATACCATTAGCTGTAAAAGACAACATGCTACCATACTAGTGACAACCTGTTTAGACAAATAGCTAGCTTATGCACAACAGCTTTGATATAGGATTACTTTTTAGTTAATCAGAATTTTGCTAGATGTCTGTAGAGGTATTTTTTATGCTTGATTTTTCTGTGAAGTACATTATTTTACAGACTTATATATCATCAGACCTATATAATATAGGTATACTTACTTATCTTGCACAAACTGTGGAGCATCTTCTCTCTGGCTCTCAATGTCCTAACGTCTGTACAACTAACAAGCTAAACGAGGCTTCCCCCTTGGAATCACGGTTGCAGAGAATTGGGCCTAGAACATGTTGAAAAGAAAGATTAGTACATTTGAAATAAAAATAAAAATATATATATTTTTAACCATCGGCATCGACGCGACGAAGAGTCATCGTTTCACCCCGAACAGTGCCTACATTTTGCATAATAGAGAAAAACTTTTGAGGTGAAATTGGTTATAACTTTTTTCTTAACAATCATTGTTTGATTTCTGTTGTTGTATAATAAGATGATACAACGGATATAGCTTTCTCTCAGCATTACAAGTTATTCGCTTACGTGGTTTAGACTAGATACCTCTGACAGACGGAGGGATGGACAAAGTGCTGAACTATCCAAGTCAATTTAGGGATCGATTATTTTATATTAGAATGGTTACACGTAGGTAGAGTAGAACTTACTTAAATGTGCACGGCCCTCCTCGAAAAATTTCATACATTTGACGCTCGACCGTTTGACAAATTTAGTGGAGGGGCATGCACA
Organism: Lomographa bimaculata; assembly: GCA_948107665.1. NCBI lineage: Eukaryota > Metazoa > Arthropoda > Insecta > Lepidoptera > Geometridae > Lomographa > Lomographa bimaculata. The sequence continues at coordinate 8,622,169 of OX403597.1, forward strand.
TTTAAAATGGTTCTACTCTACTTACTTTTACTAGGTAATATAAAGGATTCTATGACATAGGTCTCAAAAGCAATTCGGATTTAGCGGGTTTCCTTTCAATTTGCGTGATACTGCCATGTAAATATGTCAAAGTAGAACCCGATAGGTCTCCTCAAAGGAAAGGAAACGAGATGGTTCCGAATTATGGATTTACTACGAGAGGTAGAAACGGATTTTGCAAAACATAATAATTCGTGGAATAGATAGATAGATATTGTCACAACTTACATAAATCACTTAAAAAAATTAAAACTTAAATTTAAGTGTACAATCGGCAGTCTTATCGCTCAAAGCGATCTCTTCCAGACAACCTTTGGATGGAGAAGATTTATGTATTAACTGTACGCTAAAAAAGCTGCTGCTTGAAGTGGCAGTGGGCTGGTCATTTTTGCCGTAGAACTAATAACCGATGGGGTAGACGTGTTCTAGAGTGGAGACCGCGTCTCGGCAAACGTTTGCGAGGACGCCCTCTGGCTAGGTGGAGCGACGACATACGTAAAGTGGCTGGCAGCGGTTGGTAGAGAAGAACTGAAGATCGAGCTCAGTGGCGTGCATTGGGAGAGGCCTATGTCCAGCAGTGGACGAATACAGGCTGATGATGATGATGATGATGATGATGAAAAAAGCTGTTTGACTTTGAGATAATTATAATGACACAAGGTTAAAGATTAACATAACAAAACAAACACTTTCACACCCGCAGCCGCACGCTAAGTTCAAAAACTTGCGACGTGGGTGGCGGAAACATTCACAATCACATCCAGAACTAGAAACACTAATTTTCCTTGGGGAGAAAACTTGTGATCCGCCGAGAATCGAATCCGATACCCTGCTTAAAAGACGGACGCGTATCTAACTAAGACAACGGCTGTTCGTTATCGATGTAAGTATCTATGAGATGTTTGCAATTCAAACTAAAAAAAAGTTGTAAATCGTCTTAATTACTCACATTTCATATAATTACATTCCCCGGTTGAAAATAACAATACATCAATCTTCATCAGACGGCCTTTTTCGCGTTTTTGCTGCATCACTGTCACACTATCGTAAATGATATCGAATCTTGCCGGGCGGAGAAATGACGCCATATTATTATTTCTTAAAATGGTTCGTTTTTGTATGCTAGTTATTTTTTTGTCCTTGATTTTGGCCGGTATGTCACTTGAAGGACCAAAACTTGTGATTCTTCCAGTAATAACGTGTAATAATGGTAGATTGTTAATAGTTCGTGAACATGCATGAGTGTAGTCAAATCGCACAAATATAAGAAACACATTTTCGCTTTCGCTTTTAAACCCCAATAGAAATTCTAGTAAAGTTTTTACCACTTTACTGGAACTTGACTTTGACTAGACTATGACATTTTTAATCGACTTTGACTGTGTCTTTATAACATACATAGAAGTAACATTGATCAAAATCGATTCATAATTGGCGGAGATATAGCGTAACATACATACAAAAAAAAATCAAAAACATACAGTCGTATTGAGAACCTACTTTTTTGAAGTCGGTTAAAGAGAAAAAATACGTGTCCAATATTTTTTAATAATGTAAATGGCGAACTCTATATAATTTTTCAGGCATCTAGTCTATTTAGACCAAAATGTTACGTACACCAACAACGGAAGCCTCCCGTCCACTGAAAGTATCCGGAAACATAAAGTGAACTTGTAAATCGATGGCCGAATTGGCGTAGGTCCAGACCTCTTACCAATGCCAGGGCATTATAAAAATCTGTTGTGCCGTCGTTTGGCAGCTCCGGCGTGGAAGGATCACGTACTAACTTTATTTAAAAGATTCTGTGTAAACGCCTCTCTTCGACTATTAATTTTATCTAACGCTTTCGAGTGTACGTGGGAAGTGCTGCCACTTTGGAGGGGATTTTATGTTTGGGGAAAATACCGTTGAGCTTTAAAGGAAACATTAAAGCTTCGGTTATTTTCTTAACTGAAGTAAATCATGATTAGATTCATCTTGTCTACAGGGTAGATCAGGCTACTAGTAGGTTTCAATGATACCTCAGTTTTTTTTATGCTCTTTATGTTTGACAACAATCTCACCTGATAGAAGTGATGATATTATTAGATAATATTTACAGAAATTTCTGTACATGTACCTACTTATATATCAGTAGTAGTATAGTATCAGATAACAGTACATAATTTATATAGAAGTTTCTCTTCGCAAATATATTTAAAGAAATAGCGACTCTTATAACTACGCGATAAATTGCTATTCAGCTCATACAGCTTCCGTTAAGTTTATGTTCACCTCTCTTTCTAACACGTATTTCTATCTCTTTTGGCGCCTAGCAAAGGCATTGAGACGGCCCGCCAAGGCGAGTACGAGTACGCGACTACGCCTATTTACTTGTAGCCGTTCTCATAAAGCACATACTATTAAGTACAGGACAGACAAGTTGTAATAAAAATATTATCCAATATGGCGCGGCGGATGGAGCGAAATTCAATTCACGATATTTTCAGTTTCGTTTCAATATTGAATTTTAATTTTGCAGTGAGAACTTTCAGGGAAAAGGATATTACACTATTGGAAGAAAGTTATTTGGATGACATAATATGAAACTCGTAATGCCTTGTCTTTAGTCAGTTTGAAGAGCAAGAAATCTTCTCTTATAATGATATAGACTCTTTTTTCACTTTCGTAACGGCTTTTAATGACGTTCCTATTAGGAACCTACCCTCTTCCAACTCCTTAAAGAAACTGAGTGAAGAACCACACTGTTAAAAACCAGAGACGGACTCCTAAGCGGCACTAAGCGGCACTTAAACCCTAATTTTTAATCAACTTCAAAAAGAAGGAGGTTCTCAATTGGATTGTATGTTTTTTTTTGTATATATGTTACATCGTTTATTTCTTTCTGGGTAAACCGATTTTGATGTTTTTTTTTTGTTTCAAAGCCGGTACTTCCTATCTGGTCCCATTTAGATTTAATCAAGATCGGACCAGTAGTTTTTGAGTTATCCTCAATAATGCGTATTTAATTCATAAAATCTGATCAAGGGTTCCGAAAATAAAGCGGTAAAGTCGGTTTTTTAAGCTATAATATACGTGATTAAATTATGTTACGCCGTATTCGGTTAATCGAGATGCAAACCACAGACCAAGATGACCTGCTCTGTTATAATCTGTGCTACAAACAAACTGACAACATTCTACTTTAGCTACCAATTTAACTTTCACTATAAATGTTTGTGTCAATAACGGGATATTTACCATAAATTTCGTTCAATATTTCGGCACTGTTGCAAGCGCCATGATTACGGAGTAACAAACATATCAAAACAAACAAAATACTTGGTAAATATTCCGTCATTGAACAAACATTTATAACATTTTACTTTTATGTAGGTACGAGTATAAGTTGGGAGTTGAGATTAATAGGGGACAAGCTGGGATTAGTAGGGATGAAAACCTAATTGACATTGTACATTTCCTGGGTTTTATGTAGGTTTATTGCTAAGCAATAAATTGTGTAGTTAATTATATCACTATCCCACTTTACATAAGTGTAAGTAATAGTTTAAATAGGTAGATTTTTAAATTAGCGTGGATGGCCAAATCCAAAATTTCAAAAATTACGAGAGGTAGTAAAAAAATTCAAAGAAGCCGATTTTATTAAAAGTGCATCATATATTTTGGAAAAAAATACACAAAAAAGTAATATGGTCGGTCGAGCGTAGCGAGATTTCAGCACTTCGTCCGTCACTTTGTGCATCTGTCAGAGGCATCTAGCGCTTATGCCAAATAAGCGAATACTTCAAATTCTCAAGAAATATGTAAAACTATAGCCCACGCCAAATAAAATTATATAAATGAAAATCTTAAGGGGCACCCATACGCGTAAGTAGGAGAAAAATGGTTTTCTATTAACCTCAAAAGTTCGTCTCTATTATGCAACTGTAGGTGCGATATCTCTTTTCGGGGCGTATGCTTAATAATAAAAAGAAAAGTGTAACCTTACTTTTAGACTTATCTAAGGCGTTCGATTGTGTTTCACAAAAGCCTACTCGATAAATTCGAAGCCATTGGAATTAGAAGACCAGCCTTGAGTCTGATAAAATCCTACCTTTGAAATAGAAGCCACGTTACAGTAATCGATTGTTATTTTCCTCAGACAAAATCAATTAAACAGATTTATTCCAGTTTTGATAGCTTGCAAAGTGGTGTACCTCAAGGTATAAGTATACTTGGGCCACTACTATTCTTAATTTATGTCAACGAACTACCTTTAGTAACGAAACATATGTGCCTAATGTTCGCAGAGGATGTCACGATACATAATTGTATACCAAAAGACAAACTATCCCCTATTAAACTTAAAAACGAAACTAAAATAAACAAAACATTACAAGATATTGTCGAATGACTAGATTTATTAAACTTAAAAGTCAACATAGAGAAAAAAAAGCTTATGCAACTTAGAAACTACAAAACAGCACCATTACGATTAAATATAGTTAACAACAATACCAAAGTGGATGAAGTCAACACTACAAACATTTTGGGGGTTTCCATCGATAGTAATCTTTTCTGGAAAGAACATGTCCGCCAAACAAACTAAAAAATGACAAAATTTTGTTACGCACTATCAGTTTTAAGCAACATAGCTTCAAAAGATATTGGCAAAACTGCCTGTTACGGTTATATTTACTACTTATCATATGGAATCATATTTTGAGACATCTCAGTAGACATTAAAACCACTTTTCTATTACAAAAATATTTACATACGTGCTATATAGAGGCTACATATTACTGATTCAGCTCGACACGTTTTCCGAGAAAACTAAATATTAACGTTAACTTGTATATTTTTACTTGAAATATGTATGATTGTCAAAAATAATTCTAATTATTTTCGACAATCATACATATTTCACTATTTTGACTCTAATTATTTTTGGAACAAACTCTGTACGGTCAGAAAATTTGCTGCTTAGGTACAAGTTCAATATATATGTACCGCAAATAATTTGCACGTTATATAAAAAAGCACTTGTTACTGTCACCAAAATATATAATAATCTTCCTCTGAATATTAAATGTCTACATGGGAATATGTTTAAACAAAGTTTAAGGCAATGGTTGATGCAAAAAGGTTTTTACAATTTAGACGAATATTTTGAGTACACGAAATTTATAAGTCTTTAATAGAGGTGCGCACGAGATATTGTTAAGAATATTCCTTGTCTATCCTAAATTGTAATTGTAAATTTTATTATTTAGTTGTTAAGATATAATATTGTATGTCCGAAAAGGACAAACTGTTGATGTTATGAACCTATGTTAAAAATTTACAATCTTGTTAAACACAGTTATACACAATAAAGTTTTCTATATCTATTTCTATGACTAGTTCTTAAAGATCAGGTACAGTTGGCAGTCCAGCCAGGGTAAGTGAGTATAGCGGCAGGCACTATTATCATGTATGTAATACAATGTAGATATTTTATGTACTATTTTATAGATAGTTTTCACTATCATCACCACTTTTTACTAACTTTGCTGGGAAAAATACAAGTCACGTGTAAGAAAAAAATAAATGAAGGTATTTTCAAAATGAAAATAAAAACATTTTTATCTACATTTTCTTTTTCAAACAAAAATAACTCAGAAATAAAAAGGACCTAAAAACTGAGTAAATATATGACCTAACTCTTTCTAAGCCTAATACTCTGTAACATAATAACCCTAATCTAAGCTAATGGCCAAGAAGGGCACTACTAAAAGTCAGTATTACAGTACTGGAATGTCACTTACATTATTTTATGAGGTCGTAACATGCCCTCACAATGCGAGTTCTAGTTTACTGCTAGCCGCCCATTAAAATAGTAGTAACCCTTGCTACTGATGTAAACTTCGGACACCTGATGATATCAATGGTGTAAGTTCAGTGCTAACTTTATGTTTATTGTGTATTTTATGTTTAAGTTGAGAATTTTAATGAGGTAGTCAGTCTTTTAATCTAGATTATCTAGTATTGCTCTACTAGGGGTTCTAATGTGCTATTTCGCTAACGATTTCACACTCACAGCTCCACATTAAGTTCGATGACTTCTAAAGTGGGTGCCGGAAACATTCACATCACACGATTGTGTCTATTTGCGGCACCCACAAAACAAGACATCAAACTTAGTGTGGGGCTGTGAGTGTGAAAGCGTTTATGCTTATGTTGTATCGGTCATTGTGAATTTACTAACAAACGTGCAATTCCTGGTACTGCGATGCCAGATATTTCCTGCTCGTGATGGATCAAATAAAAGGTTCGATCACGTATCTGGCCAAGCCAAAACGCCTTTTGGAACACAGCCTACACTCACACAGACAAAAATACCCTACATTCTAACGGCAGCACTGTGACAGGTGCATTCCATTAACATTTTGCGACACTTCCAGATTTATTGTTCATTCGCTGCACTGCGCAATTCTGTCATACGAGTAAACTGAAGTTTTGCTCCTAGTTGGCTGGATTCAAATTAAGAGTATTTTTAAGAGATTTTGTGTGTACAGTAGGCCGCCTAGTATACGCCCCTTTACTTGGTGGTACATGCTTATGTTGGAACAAACGTGATTTAAAACTAAGGCCACATTGAAATTAGGTCCGCGGGAGTGTAATATTTTTCATCGCTATCAAGACATTTCCTCATTTTTTGAGGCGCTGTATTTATTTACATCCAAGCTATACAAGATAATTAAACGCAAGCAAAGCTTTAAAAAAACCGACTTCACCGCTTTATCTTCGGAACTTTGATCAGATTAGATGTAAGTAGCACGCATTATTGACTATATTTCAAGAACTACTGATCAGACCTTGATCAAATTTAATTTAAATCTTTCAAAAAAAAAAAAACAGAATCGGTAATATGAAAAAAAATACAGTCGACTTGAGTACCTCCTTCTTTTTTGTGAAGCCGGTAGGATAACCGACATCACCACGATGACATCGATTTCAATAAAATTTATATGGGACCTCTGAAGTATAATCTACCTAACAAAATAAAATCATCAAAATCGATTTATAATTGGCGGAAATATCGCATAACATACATACAAAAAAAGAAAAACATCGATTTGAAATGTTTTGTCACATCGAATTGTTAAGTCGAATTGAGAACCTCCTTTTTTGAAGTGGGTTGAAAAATATTTTTAACCTATTGATGTTCTTTGTTTTAAATAGCATTGCTTTAAAACAAAGTACTTAGTGACAATGTTAATGCACCTGTGTATACAAGTGACCTTAATTGGGATCTATAAGTGGAACTCGTCACTAATGTTATAAAGACCGATAAAATACTTGCCGAAGCTCACGAACAAATACTTCATTGTTTGTGAGCTTCGGCAATTGAGGCAATTCAGTTCGTTGACAACACAGATATGATGAGAAGACTTCAAAAGAATCTTTTGAACTAGTGATGTGGCAATCAACAAACAACACAAGAACTAATAACATAGTTAACAAATCCTAGTTTATAAAAAAAAAAATTGTTCTGTTTATTTTTGTACTTTATAGTATCTGCCATTTTTTTTATATATTCTTGTAAATTTTGCATTCAAACAAACTGAAGTAAATAAAGCAAATGAATAAATTAATGCCTCTGCATCACATTGCAAAACAGACAACGCACGTTCAAGTTTCAAACATAATATTATTTACGCTTCACGGTGTAAATAGATGTTTATGAGCAGTGACTAAGCTTTTTTATAACACATTTCACGAAGGATTTCTACTAATCTTCTCTAAAAAAACTAGTATTTTTACCGGAACCTGTGCCACTGAATCGATTCCTCACAATCTGTTTTTTTTTTATAATCGCTTTCACACTCTCATATTTCCTGCAGCTAAAATGTAAATATTATTATATTAATATCTATCTCCTTACAAAATGTGAAGTTTACCTAAGTACATTATTTTAAGTTATCTTCAGGGAAAATATATTAATTGATAAAATTTCAAAGAGTGACGTCAGAAAGGTTGTGGTAGATGTTGTTTTGCGCTACTTCAACGCATTGACGCTTGTCGTTCTAGTTGTAACTTGCGACTTTTACCGGAATAATCAGAATAAAATAGACTATAATAGCTTTTTACAAAGATTATATGATTCTGACGTCAATCGGTTTGGTTTAATCTTGTCAATGTTTCTAAATATATCACAGTTATGGAAATTCATTATGGTTACAACCATATGGCATAATATTGTGATATATAAAAAAATATGTTCGACGAACTATGACATATATTTAAAATAAATTTTAGTTTCCTCTTATCATTTTTCATTTCGAAATGATCATTTAGGATATTTTTTAATCTGGTGAGTAACATTTTTGTGAGAATGCTCTTACATTATCAATAATTACATTAAAGCTATGATAAAGTTCTTATAATATATAATTTGTATATTCGCAAAATAGGTCTTATTATTGAAATGTGTTAAATAAAGAGTAAGTTCACATTTTCCGCAGTCGGGTTTCAGATTTATTTTACATTGACGTGTTTCAAGATCAGTCACTGACTCTCTAGTTTACGGTGTATTACTTCGTCTACAATGCATTCCATCAAGTAAGACGAGATTCATTTGCATACATTCCTTCGGCGCTCCAACGGTATCCTGTCTCAGCTCCTCATGTAATGCGGATAGATCTCATTCTCATGTGAGGTGGGAATCTGTGTGTTACTGGAAACCTAGGCATCTAATAACTTAGATATGCTTTGTATCAACTTTATTAAATGCACCACCACTACTCTTAAGGGTACAAAGTGAGGGTACTAGCGATTCTTCTTCATACAAACTAGTATACCACTAGTACCTTTAAAGGTTCTAGTGATACAAACTAGTGCCACTAGTACCCTCAAGGGTAAAAAGTGAGGGTAGTAGTGAGGGTAGTAGTAGGTACTACTCCAATTTAAGTTGCACATTTCATAACACTATTGTCGTAAAACTGTGTAGACTTTGAATATCAAAATCTTACTATATTCAAGACTGGTCGTGCTCCGCGGCTTCACCCGCGATTATCAAGGTAATTAGTAGCCTAATATGTGTCAATCCTAGGTAAAAGCTATCTACATTCCAAATTTCATCCAAATCCGTTCAGCGTGAAGAGAAAAAAAAAACATACTTATCTACACACTAACTTTCGGATTTATAATATTAGTGTGATGTGATGTGATAGTGTGATTGATATGTTTTTAAGTTATTAGGGTGTTCAGCACTTTTGCCGTCCGTATGTCCGTCTGTCAGAGGTTTTTAAAAAGTGAAGCTTCAAATTTTCACAGTATAGCTATAGCCAGCAGCCGCAAATTGTGATTTAAACTTATATAAATACAATATGAAGGGAGCGCCCCTAATGAGCAATATGCATTTGATTTATCATAGGAAATTTCTTTCCAAGTGAACTGACTGCATAAAATATGAAACAGTAATTAGAAAAATTCTACAATTTTTGACCTTGCTTGTCCCCATGGTTATTAATTCAATGTTGATAATTTGATTAATTTAAAGTTGATAGAGGGTATTTTCTGCACTTTAACAAAAGTTTTATCCATAGGCTTATATTAATTATGTAGGCGCGAGTATTACGGCCAACTACTAGTTTGCTACAGACGAGAAGAGGTCTTAATTGTTTTTTAATACTATATTAGCATATAATTATATTAAGATTAATGGTTCCTTAGTCAAAGAATATTAATAATATTGAAATGTTTGTCAAATGGAAACATTTATGTTCGTTTTAAATATTTTGGGGACTGATTAATATTTATACATATGTAGGTATACTTGAGAAATATAATTTATAAAAATAATTGAAACGCAAGTAAAGCTTAAAAAACCGACTTCACCGCTTATATTTCAGATTTGATTCTTAACCGATTTTACTGATTTTACTCTACCAAACAAAAAAAAAACATCAAAATCGATTCATAATTGGAAGAGATATCGCATAACATAAATACATTTTTTTTTAATTAATATCAAACTTAGAACCTCCATTTTTGAAGTCGGTTGAAAAAACAAAAAATACAGCTGAAAGTAATACGAAAAGAAACTGCTTCAGTTACGAAAAAGAATTAGAAACTCCATTCCAAATTCAGGTAAGTTACATTTTACGATCTTAACGTGAGTCAGATCCATTGGCGTATCTCTTGCCGAGTTTTTATTCGCTTCATGTGTCCCGAATTCAAAAGCAACCTAATATAGAGTCTAAACAAAATATGTGCAGATATAAACAAATGTTCGTTACGCTGCCGAACGCCGAATGTTATTACTCCAGTACTCTATGGCAACACATGTACGGGGCATAAATTCGGTCCTGCCCGTTAAAATTAGAAATGTTACCGTACCACTGTGAAATATGTGCCTTTAAAATTTATATCGCATTATATTTGTTCTCACCCATACGCCAACGATTGTGTCGCAAATAATATGTTGATTTTTCGGGATAATAAAGAGGACAACGTTTTGTTCTACCTGCTTTGTTATTTTAAGTGGGAATGTGGTCGGTGGTTGACACTGAACCCAGGTTATGTACTCGTTTTAATTTGTTGAAGTATGTCTTTTTATGTTTGTTATAAAGAGTTTATAGTTAAAAGATGATGTGCTTTGTTATTTTGAGTGGGAATTTGATCGTGCTACAAAACCCAGAATATTGTACCTCATTTGTTAAGAAAATAATGTTGCGACTTAAGGCGTTGCGTTTTTTATCACACAAGCAATTTTTTTATTGTATAAACATAAACGTTTTTAACACTCACAGCCCCACACAAAATTTGATGAATTGGGTGCCGGAAACATTCACATCACACACACAATCACAACCAGAACCAGAGACACAAATTTTCCATGGGGAGAAAACTTGAGTTCCCGCCGGGAATCAAACCCGATACCCCTGCTTAAAAGGCGAACGCCACCCAACTAAGACAACGGGCAGTTCGCCTTATTTGCAGCAACTAAGCATCGGATATTGAGTTATATTCCCAGTAGAAACACAAGTTTTCGTCCCAAAGGAAATTCGTGTTCCTGGTTATAAATATAATGATGAATTGTACCGTGGGTGCAGTTTTTATGGGGCTGTGAGTGAATTTTTATGCTAGGCAGACAAACATTTGACCGACATCTCACCATATGGAAAGTGAAGATGCGGCCAAAAATAGTACAGCTTGCTTGCCTAGAAGATACCTTTTCACTCTGGACTTGAAGACTCCCGGATTGTACCCATCAGGAAACAGACACGGGCAATGAATTCCATTCTTTCACCTTGCGGATGATAAACGTAGAAGCGATCGTAGAGCGTAGAGCGTAGAGCTTCGAGCGAACTGTAGAAAGGTCAATCATATGGATGACGTTTGACAGTTTATCCTGTTGTTAGATGGGAAAACGGGCATGGGTCATGAAAACGTTTAAGTTTATTGTTTATAAAAAAAATATGTTTATAAAAGTTTTTTCGTTCTTTCGCCCTGAACCTGCTATTCTTCTGTTTGGCTAAGATATGGTGATGTTCCCAGGTAAACTTGCAGGAAGACCTACAACTTTGTTTGTTGACGGAGTTTACTAAGACCTTGTCATCCACGGGATGATATATTTTTCGCTCCTACCCTGGGAAGTTTACCTCCAGGCGTTCGACTATCCGCCACTTGTGGACTCGACAACGTTGATGAAATGAGCAACGTTCAGAGTAAGGTAAACAAATATTTTCGATACAGAACAGATAAATTAATAAATATTGCGCATGTATAATGTAAACAACTTTAGTGTGGTGGTAATTTTAAAAAGTTTTATTTAACTTGCAATGTATGTATATATGTAACTACTATGTTTGTTCGTGTGGAATCTTGCAACTCAATTTTGAAGCAGATATATTCAGCCGATTGAGCTAAAATTTTGTATTCACGTTTAGTTTGGATGACAATTTGTAGTTAGCTTTGTGACGTAATACTTAATCACAAGGATGCATGGAGGTAAACAACACAAGCGCTTTCTAGCGACTACATATTATAGATACACCTAGGTTACTATAATTATGTATTAGTGTTAAGGAATAATTACACACCTATAATATGAGTATCACATGAAATGGCTTGCTAAGAATAATTAGATGCAATTTCTTACAGTGCAAGTATTAAAATATTTAGATTGTACCTACTTAATAATAATTTAAACGCAAGCAAAGCTCAATAAAAACCGACTTCACCGCTTTATCTTCGGATCCCAGGACCAGGATTCGAATTGAGAACCTTTCGAAACAATCATTATCTTTTTTATCGATTTTCTTCTTGGACTAATATTTACAGATGTGCAAGTCAAACTCATATCTTTTCGATTTTTTTAAACATTTTAATATACTTATAACAAAGCTGAATACAATTTAAACTGACTAGATTCATACTTACCCACAAACAACCTCTTCAAAGACTTGAGCTGGAGTCCTCGATACACAGAACTAACTAAATTGTTTGACAAGCCTGGATTAACTAGTGGGTACTAACACCTAACATTAACTGAGATGCAACCCGCACTTAGTTGGCTTTCAAAGTGGTTTTAGCACCCTCGAATGCTACCCCACTCTTGTGGTCGGTGCTTGTTACTGATTGTTCAATGCGATCACACTGATCACTTGTATACTGTGAAGGGTCTTGTTTACTAGGTAAATTTAATTGATGCTGTAAGATATTAATTAATCCTGGCTTCCAGTGGTTAATACTGAGTATTATCTGTCAAACAATATATGGTTTTGTAAATAATGGTAAGCAATTTTTGCTTGTTTAGGCAGCTTTTAGTTTTACAAGTTATAAAGTTATTCTTCATACATATGTTAAAACACAGGCTACAGTTTAGACCCGATTTAGATAAGTTAACTTTCGGTTTTCTTGAGCTTATAACAATATGAATTAAGTCCTCCATGTATAGCTAATTTTTACAAATTGATAAATATGGTTATGGCGCATAAAAATTAGAGCTAACGATATTATGCGAATAAATAGGAAACACAACAGTAATATTTTATTTTATGCTACACTACAAAACTTACCTATATTATAAATCGCATAATTGATTTATATGCGTGTGTACTTATTCTTTGAAAGTCACGCAAAAGCGTGTGTGCGTCTATTTGAGCAGACAACTGGTTATTTTTACCGACTTCAAAAAAGGAGGAGGTGCTAATTTCGACTGTATGTATTTTTTTACCGACTTCACAAAAAAGGAGGAGGTACTCTAGTGAAATGTAATTAAAAAAAAAAAATGTTTGTTACCTCATTAATTCGTTCCACGTGAACCGATATTGAAAGTTTTTTTTGTTTGATAGATGTTGCTTTCCATTTGGTCCTATTTAAATTTGATCAAGATCTGATCAGTAGTTCTTGAAATATCGTCAATAATGCGTATTCTGTGGACTACATTGACGATGTTCTCGTATTTAACCGACATTAAAAGATACCTCATAACTTCTTTCTTTGTGCACCGATTTTTGATGTTTTTTTCTGGTGCTTTTCTTATGGTCCCATTGAAATTTGATCAAGATCTGATCAGTAGTTCTTGAAATATCGTCAATAATGCGTGTTTATTACATCTAATCTGATCGAAGTTCCGAAGATAAAGCAGTGAAGTCGGTTTTTTAAGCTTTGCTTGCGTTTAATTATTTATGTATGTTCACCGATACTTATATACTTATAATATATACTTTTAAATTTTATTGAAATCAATTAAGCCATAACCAAAATATAAACGTTGAAGTCGGTTTTTTTAAGCTTTGCTTGCGTTTAAATTATTCTGTGGTGTATAGACCCAGAAATATATCCAAGGCATAATCTACTTTAGACTAAAGTATAGTAATTTAAAAGATATTTTTTTATGCTTGATAGGTAAACATTTTTCCACTATCTCACCTGATAGAAAGCGATGATGCGGCTGAAGATGTAGCATGCTTGCCTAAAATACACCTATTCACTCTTGACCTTAATAGAAATATACACAACTAGCGATCCGCCCCGGCTTCGCCCTTGTGTGATAAATGAAGAACCGCTCGACCGATTTTGTGCAAACTTCACATAAACCATCTACTAAATAGTCCAAACAAAGCCTAAACATTTGGTTTGGATAGGTGAGCCCGTTTTTGAGTTATAAAATTACAACGAAAAGTGGCATTGATTTTTATATATATAGATAAGATAAGATATTAGATAAGATAAGATATAAGATGATACGCTTTCAATTGATTCTTTTTTGTTATATGTATAAACATAATATTGTGCAGTTAATAAATAAAAATCCTTACAAAACTTTCTAAAAAGGGTAAAAAACTATTATTACCTTTAAAACATATAATTACGTTATTAACATTCCATTGTACGAAGAGCACACGATAAACTACGTACTTACATTCAACAGAAAAAACTTACGCAAAAATCCCTCCCATTCTAAGCGCAAAGCTTAGTGATTTCTACGAAGAAATGATTTACCAACTGCCTCCCCTCTCTTCACGTCCCCCACCCCTGCGTCCCATTGTTTCACCTCATCACAATTCGCGAGACGTGCGAAAGTGGTTTGCTCAACTTGGGCCTCATTTGCTTTGGTTTATTGAATTAATATTATGATTTTTCCGGGTTTGCTGGAACGTGGTAGTGGTCAGATATAATTCGTCTATTGAATTATTAATTTAAACATAAATTTAATAATATTTATAAGTCTTAGTACGAATATCATTAACATGATCCGTTTACGAGTGTGTGAGTGTGTATATATTCGACGCAAGGTATTTCTGGAATAGCAAAATGGATTACAAACACAAATGTCTTGATCAAACTGAACAATAAAAAAAGCATCGATGGCATCGAAAGACTATATTAGGTACTAGCCGTTCCCCGCGGCTTTTCTCGTGTTTATCAAGTTAAAAACGAGCCTGAGTTAATACTAGGTATAAGCTATCCAAATTTCACCCAAATCCGTTCAGACAAAACTCACACACACAAACTTTTGGCTTTGATGTGAACCAGAGACCAGTATAACTGACTTTTAGCTAATTTCAAACAAATCACATCGTGACCACCTACAAAATCATCACTTTCCATCAGGTGAGATTGTGGTCAAATGCTTGCCTATAGAGCATAAAAAAAATACTTAAACATAGGATTCTATACAATTCGCATAATGTATGAGTCCTAATCAAACTTGATTGTATTATTCATATAAAAAAACAGATTCTATTTTTACAACATTTGCGAACAGTGTTCTTTATTTATAAAAAAAACAAGAAATTCACATGGTCATAATAATTGGTACTTCAAATGTTTGCCTATCAAGAATAAATAAAAAATACTAACAAAACTGCTAAGCATTATTTTGACAAACCTAGTTTCACGTGTAGATTGGTCGAAGTATTTTTTTTCACTACGGAAGGAGCGGACAATATCTGATTATCTCGTAAAAATATATGCTGAACATATTTTGTAAATGCACGTGTTTCAAGATCCAAGCGGAAAAGCCCTTTCCAGACAAATGGGTAGCTGCATTTTCTTTGTACTCTACTACATGTGGAACATGCTTGAAACAATTTTGTAGCCTGTTCAAAAAAGGAACGGTAATTTTTGCATGTTTTTTTTATTCTAGTAGCAATTTGTTTTTCTTAAAATTAACTTTTACACACTAGCACAGAACAACAACACTTTCACACTCACTGCTCCACACTAAGTTCAATGACTTCGTTGGTGCCGGCAATATTCACATCACACACACAATCAAACCCAGAACTAGAAACACAAATTACGCTTGGTGAGAAATCTTGAGTTTCCAGCTAGAATCAAATTATTAACGTAGGATACAAACATCGGTTAAAGTTGTTTTTTTGCATCAACATTTTCTTGGTACCAAAACTACACACTGGGAATTTTAACCATAACATAGACATACGCCTTACCCTTGATCTTCAAGACCCGTGGAAGTAGAACAAAAGACCTTTTCACGGATGAAAGAAGTGTGTACTTTTGTTTTGTCGCTGTACGTTCAGGTTCATCGAATAAATAGGTAACAAGAGGCGTAATATATTGTAATTTTTAAACTTTCGCGATTCGAACACATAGTTTAGGTAATACCTCGGGCCGAAACGTCGAGGTAAATCAAAATAGTTTTTTAGCGTGATTAAGTCCCGAGATATTACCTAAACTATAGGCGTAATATAGTTCTACAAATAAAATATCATTGTACGGTGCATATAAATGCAACATGCATTTTATATAGTTAGCATTATTTTTTAAATTAAATGACAATCCCATAGATTTGGATAAAACAAAGTAATTTAGATCTTGGAAATGTAAATCTCTACCTTTACCAAGGAGTTCAGTTTGAAATAAAGTTATCGTTATCTATATGCACTGACCGTTGAGTGCGCGTTCGACTACTAAGCAAGGTTGTCGGATTCGATTCTCAGCGGAAACACAAGTTTTCTTCCCAATTCCGGTTCTGGTTGTAATTGTGTGTATGATGTAAATATTTCCGGCACTCACGACACAAGTCATCGAATTTAGTATGGGGCTGAGAGTGTGAATGCATTTTTGTTTTTCTGTTTATCTTTGAAATGGATTTATATGTTTGGATATAACTATTCTTGATCCAAAAATATTGCCTATTTTTAAACTGGTTGATGTTAGAAGACGCGTAATACACGCTGATTTTAAATATCAAACATTGCGTTCAGATCTGTTCACATGTCTACTCCATTTGTTTATTACCAATGGTTTCATGTGAGGTTTGTTAAGGAACCTTATTTCGTCGTACAAAGGCCCCGTGCTTTGGAATAATGAGGCTCTCAGAAGCGAACACTTCAGTACATCTGAAACTTGAGGTTACAGCCACAGTCTGAAAAGCTGTAAAATACCAGGTAATGTTGCCTTGTGAGAAGCCATTTTTATGATCCATGAATGCTAAATGCCTAATAACCTGACGATGTTGGATTAATTTTTATCAAATCATGTTGTTTTATGGCAAGTACTGCAATTTGTTTTTATCTTCTAATGTTGCCAATTTTAAAAATTAATTTATGAAAATTCACTATATCCCAAGTAGCACTGGGGGTTCTTTATCGGTTTACTAATGGTACACATTTATTCTTTAAGCTCTCTAAGTAGGCTGTATGAGAGCTCTATAGCACGCTTTACAGCCCTTACACCACCGGTTTGGGCACAAATTATTCAGCCTTAAGTTCACAAAAGGTACACAGTAGCTGAATAGCAGCACTTTAACGGCAGTTTAAGAGAGAACAGTGGTCTTATAGCTGATCAACGGCACTATATATTATTCCGTGTGGTTCTTCATACAGACAAGAGAGTTATAAGAAGTAACGAGAGAACAATTATAGAGCCTCTATCTCGTATTAAGCTCACGAGTGTATTAAATTACCCTACAAACTATTAGTGGCCGCTTTTTCTCCAAATTATCACTTGAGTACCACATTTTGTAATAAATATTTAAGAACGACGTGTATTTCGCTCGGGAGTGTCTAATAATCTAAACAGCCATTTTTATTGTGATATCATTATTATTACTGGTACCTAAGTACTGTGTGTTTATTATATCTTTTGTGTTAAAATTATGGGTCATGTAAATTTATTGTAAAGTATACACATATTTAGAGTTAAAATTTTCACACGCCTCAGAAATAATGCCGTTTTATCAAACCAAATCTTTCTAAATAAGCAGAGACGAACCATGCAATTTTTGATATTTGTGTTTTTATAGCATTACAATCAGTCTTTGATTTTGTATTTGAACATTAACCACAAAATTTATCACGAAAACTTCGTAATATGTGATAAAGTCATAATTAATTTGGAAATATTATAGGTTATGTTTGAAAAAAATGGTGGATATTGTCTCCAGCTACAGTGAACCATTGTAACTCTAGATTAAAGTTGTCACCTCTTTAAAGTCTCACATGTATACCATTATAGTGCTCAACGTATGCTCGTTAGGCTTATATTCAGCCATGGGCTGGTATGCAGTTCTTCAATAGTTCACGTGAATACCCTTTTAGATATTTTAGCACAATAAATTTTAGAGATCCGCATTGAACATTTGAATTTTGTTTGAATACCTACTACAAGTTAGTTATAGACATAGTTAGTCTGATTAGTCTGATTAATATATCACAAACTAGACACGCTTACAGCTACAAGCTGAATAACGCTCCACAAAAGGTTGTACATAACAGCTTTTGGCTGCAGTAATGTTCACATTTGTTGTATTAAAATGCCAGCAATATAACACCGTACATGTGGATCTTTAAATAGCCTGTGCCGTATTTTTCCCCTCTTAAAATACTTTAAATCAGCTTTTAAAATAAAAGCTGGCTAGAAGATTAATATTATCCTAATATAACACCAATAGTTACTTAATAGGCAAATTTAGCACTTCTATGCATGCCATAAACAGGTATAGATGAATTTGTTCACTCTAATACAGCCAATTAACCATGAGTGGCCAATGTTATTACTTAGAGATCACCAGTGAACTGAATGTGAACTACTAAAGAGAACAAAATGCTACTTGGGATATTATGTGCGTGTTTAAAGAAGAATGATTACTTTGTGTCTATATATAAGGTCTAGCAATTATTGTTTTGTAATATAATTAATTGTAATACAGCCAAAACTTTGATGAGCATAGATTTCATTATGTGATTGATTACGTGGGCTGTCTGTTATTCAGTTTCATAATTTATAATATCCTAATCCTAATATAATATCCAAATAACAGCTACAGCAACGGCATCAAAAAATCAAGCACCATTATATTTTTCTGTTTTTGAGGCACTGCTTTTAATTCGATATTGTTGAGGATGGTCCTTAAGAATTATAAATGGAAGCGTTTGTGAGACAATGTGAATTATATGATATCTTAACATATGAAAATGTACGATTAGAGATGAAGACAATATCACTACATATCTATAAAGTTAATATAATATTTCTTTATATGTCTGGTAGCAAAATAATTAATGAATGTTACTATTTCGCATTACCATCTGAAATACTTCCAATAAACTGCCAATAGGAATCTTATCTCTACTCATTCAGTATCCTGCGAAGTCAGCCGTGGCCAATGGCATGATTAAGATTAACGACGACGCACCCGATATGTTGCCCCTTTTGTAGGAGCTGATTGAATGACTTACCATAAACAATGATGGTGCGGTTCTTATAGACCTTTCTGGGCTTTGGTTTGATTTATCTGTGCCAGGTTCTTGCTAGGACAGGGTTTCATTTTTCTTTTGCCAATTATTCGTGTTTTTTTTAAATTATCAATCGGCAAAAATGAGTTTAAGCGATTGACAGCAATCTTACCCGATAGAAAGCGACGATACCGCCAACGGAGGGACATGCTTGTTTATATAAGAAATCCTTTTATTTTCAAAATAGCTATTTTGACTTATCTCGACGTTTCGGCGGGGTTGCACCGGCCGTGGTCACGAGAGACTGAGGTGGCTGGTGTCATCGTCTTTATTAGCGAGCAGTATTTGCAACTACCCGCATTTGTTCTTCTTAATCCCTGGTCCGACACACAACACTAATAATATCCTCGAATACGTTCGACGTTCTGGCGGGACATGCTTAGAAGATACCTGTTCACTCTTGATTTTCAGGATTTTAAAGAAGGTAACATCGTGATAAATCCATGATGGTAGAGCATGGTTTTTAGTGCTCGCCTGGCTTGCTGCGTTATACCGAAATATTGTCGCCTTCATCCACAATTAGATCCACACAAAATCTCCGAGTGTAATTGAGAACCAGCTGTTGTAGGCCTAGCATTTCATCACTTAAAAGCGGTAAGTGGTCGAACGATGGGCTATTAGAGACAGATTAAGATACATGAGATCAAGACTCCACGATATCTAGTCAATATCTGAAGTTTAGTGCCTGAAATGTCAGATAGTCTTTTATTCACCTCTTCTCACTTCTCACCCTGTGGGAGCCGAAACAACAGGAAAAAAGAAATTTGTGTTTCAGCATCTGAAGAACTAACATGCTTTAAGAGGTCATATTTTTGGGCCAAACAAGTTCTCATTACAAGACCCTTGTCTTTCAACCAAATTACCTTCTACATACATGTGCTCTCATCGCAATATACATTTTATAACAGTTCATAGTCTAGTTTTTTATTGCTTACAATGCCGATTTTAATCGATTTTAATCTACTAAAATTTACTTAATAGGATTTGGTTCTATCTACAAATTTACTTACCTATTAATGTTGAGTAATTGGTAAGTCTAGGGTAGCCTGTAAATTGATGTTATTACCATGTTAGTTACTTCGAAAGCTCATTCGAGTAAAGGTCGTAACTAATCAATATTAATAATGAACAGAATAAAGGGCGGTGGCTAAGTTAAGGTTCAGCCCGTTGTCTGTCCGTCTGTCTGAATACTAAAATAGCATTTAAAATAAAAATATCAAAGGTTTCAATACATGCAAAGAGGAAAAGGGCCGTTTTATAATAACATAGGCCAAATTAAGCAGCCCGCAGCTAGAGAGTACAGAAAATAGCCCCAACTGCTAAAAATGATATAACGTGAAAATATTCTTAAAAACGACTGTTCTTTAAAATTTAAAAGCTATTTAAGTCCACAGATTGTCAAAACTTAAAAGATTGCGGCGTTGTGTACAGTAAGGATGTTTAACAATTCCAAGTTTCTTTTAAATAACCAGCCTGCATACCAACAACAGTCCGAAATAATTCGACAATCTTCAAAACGGAAAGTATTTGTTGCCTTCACAATTTCCTCGAGTTTCAGCGATGGCGTGCCACAGATGCCAGCTTCTTAATTAATTCGTTGGGTTAGGATTGTAAATCATTTCACAAATATTTACCTACTTCTAAGGCGAGGGGTTAGACCTTTAAGCCAAGGTAAAGTTTTGCGTACTAAATAAATGGGACACAGTCCAGCGCTGTAAGATATTATTTATATTTATTTTTGGCTGGGCATAAAAATTATGATGATATATTTTATTTGTTATAAGTAATGGGTAATCTGTGGTTGAGGTTGTGTTTTTAGAAACATTAATTCGTCCTCCTATTATACAGGGTAATTTGTACAGTACCAGAAACTTCTTCAGTCATCTTCATTCACCAAACCATTCTAACTATTGAGACCAATCTGAAATTCTTGATTCTAAGTGATAATGCCAGTGGCGAAGATTTCATGACAGCTAGCAGATAATGTTGGCTACTTGCCAATCGTATGTGTACGGTTTATGCAAACCGTACAAAACACACGTTCCCGCGGGTCAGCAGTTAACGTGGATCCGAGTCAGTGCTCATCGCGACACCGCGCGAATAACTATTGCACTCAATAAAACAACGATTGGACTTACACGTGTTTGTTACTTAACCAACTACTACAACTACCTAACTACAATCAAGGAGTACGGTACGCACCGTACATCTTTTTGGTCCTTCGAGCAACTTTCGGACCTTTGGGGTTCGACACAACGTGGACTATTACGTACTTCCGGTGTGACATACTGTGCGAACGTGATAGTGACCGCGGAACTAGTGACACACCAACAACAACTACAACAACATCGTGGTAAATATTTTCTTTAGCGGTAGCGAATCGGTTCAACTGGCCTCCCACAAGCTGGTCTCACCAGTTGGATTGAGAAGGCGCACATATCGTTGAAGGATTAATTACCACATCAACTATTTACAACTATAACTACGGTCAACGGCTCCCACTATGAGCACCATTGAAGACCTACTTGAAACGCAAAACCAACTACAAGATGCTATCGAAAAGCTCGTCCGCAACTTCAAAAAGGATGGAGCTGAACGAAGAACTTTAAGTCACGTGAGAAAACGATTGGATACTCTGTAATCCTACTGGACTTAAAAAAAAAAAAAATCACGTTGGCAAACTATAGATTCTCTCCACTGGGAGATCGACAGCGAACAAACTGCAGAGAACATAGAATACCTGGAAATATTTGAGATACATGAACAACGGTACCAGGAACTGAAAAAGTCCATCAACAGCAAAATGTGGTCTGAACATCATAAGGCTAAATCTGCTCCGCGAATCGACTTGCCTACATTTTCGGGCTCGTATCAACACTGGACATCCTTCAAAGACTTATTTATTGAAACGATTCACACCAACCCGTCGCTATCCAGTGCACAGAAGATGCAGTACCTAAAATCCAAAGTTATAGGCGAAGCTGAAAAACTAATACAACACTTGTCAATCAGCACTGATAATTATCAAGTGTGCTGGGACCTCATGAACAATAGGTACAACAACAAAAAATTGATATTTACTTCTCATCTCAACACTATATTGAATTTACCAACTCTACAGTACCAAACATCTGCGACCATCAAGAGGCTGCATGACACGGCGAACGAGTGCCTGAATGCTATCAAAAACCTCGGCGTGGATACATCTACGTGGGATCCTATACTAGTTCACCTGCTATCTCAAAAATTGGATTCCGACTCATACTCTGACTACGTCGAATCTCTGGAGGAACCCAGAGAACTACCAGCCTTGAACGACTTCATGCGTTTTTTAGAAAACAAATTTACATCTCTCGAAACTACACGTCGCAAACAAGAACGACCAAATAACGATCAACAACCACAGCGGGGACAATCCAACAACAAGTTTCAACCAACATATAAGGCCTTCAGTACCAACAAAAATTTAAACTCAACAAACTCAAGGCCAAATACTTCGAATAATTCCAACAATACCTGTTTTACGACGAATAAAACTTCTAACATCCCCACAAACGTAAAGTGTCCACTCTGCAAAAATGGACACGGATTATTCCACTGTAACGAATTTATCAAATTACAACATACCGATCGACGGGAAATAGTTGCGAAACATAACTTGTGCAAAAATTGTTTATTCGATCATAAAGATAAACAATGCAAATCAAGCAAGCGTTGTCTTCTTTGTAATGCACACCATCATACGTTGTTACATGACACTACCGTGTCTACTTCACCGACAGAACAAAGGAATTCACCTAACAAGACAAGCACTTTATCGAGTAGCAACGCTTCAATGGACGAAATATCCGAAACTCTTTTGGCCACGGCTCAGGTCAAGGTCAAAACCAATGATGGGACGGAAATTCTTCTTCGTGCTTTAATCGATCAGGGATCTCAAATCTCCCTTCTAACCGAAAACGCTGCACAGATACTTGGATTACCTCGACAAAGGTGCAAAGGCGTCATTTTCGGCGTTGGAGCTCGAGGAAACAACTGCAAGGGAGCTGTGAACATAACCTGCAAATCAATTAACAACAACTTTACTTTTGACACCCAAGTATATGTAATGCGCAACCTTATCAACAATCTACCTAACAGAACTTTCCCGAACCCATCAACCTGGAAACACCTAGAGGGTATTCAACTAGCTGACCCGGAGTTCAACGTCAGTCGACCTATTGACATACTTTTTGGGGCAGACGTATACTCCAACATCATACTTGGTGGCATCATCAAAGGTGATGGAAACCAGCCGATAGTTCAACAATCACAACTCGGTTGGTTCTTGTGCGGGACCATGAAATCCTTTCAATGTAACGTCGTGCTAAACAACCTAGACGAGATCAGCAAGTTTTGGGAGATCGAAGACATCGCTGATTCTTCTAACAACCTGTCATCTGAAGACCTACACTGCCTACAACAATACAAGACGGAAACAAAACGTCGCGAGGATGGACGCTATGTCGTACGACTGCCTTTACATGAAAATATCAACGAACAAATTGGTAACTCTAGACCCAAGGCCACTGCACAGTTTTTTCAACTAGAGAAAAAGTTTTCAACTTCAAAAGGCATAGCTAATGAGTACAAAAAATTTATGACGGAATACAAGGAACTGAATCACATGAAACTAAGTGAGAATAACTTGATACCTACCTACTATCTACCTCATCACTGTGTGCAACGTGCCGATTCAAAAACAACTCCACTTCGTGTAATATTTAATGCGTCATCCAAAACGACAACTGGGAAAAGTTTAAATGACTTGATGTACCGTGGACCGAATTTACAAGTTGACCTTCAATCTCTGATTTTAAAGTGGAGGCTCTACAAGATTGCTTTCACTGCCGATATCGAAAAAAAGTTTCGGCAAATTCAGTGTCATGAAGACGATCAACGATATCAAAAAATACTATGGAGAGACAATACAAATCAACTTATACAAGAATACGCTCTAACTACAGTGACCTACGGCATCAAAGCGGCCCCCTTCTTGGCCATGATGACTCTGAAACAACTTGCCCACTACGTAAAGCAAAACTTTCCTGAGGCTGCAGCAGTACTAGAGACTTCCTTCTACATGAACGATCTGCTGTATAGCACAGAAGACATTCAAACGGCAACACGTATCAAGACGGAATTAACTGACCTACTGAAAACTGGTGGCTTCAACTTAAGGAAGTGGTCATCAAATGATCCTGAACTACTTGAGGATCAAAAACCAACACAAAACGAGCAACAGACATACGAGTTCGAACACCAAGAGTCTACGAAGACATTGGGCTTACGTTGGAACCCTGACAAAGACAACTTCACCTTTCAACTAACTATTGACACCAACTCAACGAAAACCGTTACTAAACGAGTTCTACTGTCGGAAATTTCAAAGATTTTTGACCCACTAGGGTGGCTAAGCCCTGTAACGACAAAAGTTAAACTTATGTATCAAAAGGTTTGGCAAGACAACCTTAGCTGGGACGACGAGG
The DNA here is from genome assembly GCA_948107665.1 of Lomographa bimaculata. Taxonomy (NCBI): domain Eukaryota; kingdom Metazoa; phylum Arthropoda; class Insecta; order Lepidoptera; family Geometridae; genus Lomographa; species Lomographa bimaculata. The sequence continues at coordinate 8,646,975 of OX403597.1, forward strand.
TTCCCTTCACTTTAAATAAAGAGTGGCAACAAATAAAAGCACAACTACATGAAATCGACGACATACAAATACCACGATGGTTACGAGTACATAAAAAGGACGACATGGAGTTACATGGTTTTTGTGACTCAAGCCAAAACTGCTACTCGTGCGTAATCTACATCAAGAAGAAACAAAACGCTGTTGTGATAGTGGCGGCTAGGTCAAGACTACTACCAACGAAGAATACTATTTCGCTACCCAGACTTGAACTTTGCGCAGCTCTACTACTTTCAATCCTAATGGCAAAAGTACAAGATTGCTATTCAGATCACAACATTACAAAACATGGATGGTCAGACTCAACTGCAGTCCTGGGATGGCTCCAGGGTGACCACAATCGCTGGAAACCATTCGTCTCAAACAGGGTGCAGAAAATAACAAAAATCACTAAATTATCTAAACTGCCTATTAAAAACGAAGATCCAATAAATAACTCAAACGACAACGATAAACAAAACGATGACCAAGCTAAGCCGGAGACAGCAAAGAGACTCAATAATCTCTGTAATTGGATATGGACTATCCTAACGATATTGTCATTCATATCATCCGCTCGATGTAACTACAGCTTTACGAACATAAACAACAACCAAAGTATCTACTTCGACAAAATCACGGATATGCGTCTGGTTCGTGACGAATGGAAACTAATCGTATACTACGACATGAATCCCTACTGGCAGGGAATACAAGTTTTTAAGAGCTATATCTCAACTCTAAACAAATCATGCTCGAACACAGAGAATCGAAACCAGTGCGACATAGTACTACTCCAGTTACAACACGGCTTTACAGAATTAATATACTATAGTAACCTACTACTACACGAAAAATCAAAAGGAAACAAGAGACGAAGAGGACTAATCGACGGAGTCGGTTACATTGCGAACAGCTTATTCGGCGTACTAGACGAACGTTTCGCTGAAAAGTACACCAAGGACATTGAGCAGATAAGGAGTAACGAGTAACATCTTAATCTATTGTGGAAAAACCAAACTTCTGTCCTTGAAGCCGAGAACAACGTGTTTAAACGAGTTGAAAAATCTATGCAAGAACATTATAAAATGTATTCCGAGTACATTGAAAAGCTCGATAAGGCTACGTCCTCACTTACAAATGAACTTAACAACTTGAAGATTTATAACGAATTTACTTTGATGTCAATCATCGCCAACAATATCCTGGTGAATCTAAAAGGCCTTCAAGAAACACTTTTAGACACTTTAACCGAGATTCATTACGGAAAATTCAACATTCATTTGCTCAGCCCTCAACAACTTACAGAAGAATTAAACATCATATCAGGCCAACTGTCGAACGACTTGACTCTACCGATAGATAACATTCACGTTGATTTACGGAAATTATATCAACTGCTGAAAGTAAAGGCAAAAATGACAGTTAAATACTTCATATTTGAGATCAAGATCCCCCTAATAACAAGGGATTCCTACGAGGTCTACAAATTGGTCGCGATTCCACTTCAAGTCCAGGAATCAATGGTCAGCGTGTTACCGATCTCCGATCATGTCGCTATCAACCTTCAGAAAGATTCCTATTTGCCCATGTCTGAGAACGAATTACAAAGATGTACTCCATACAACTTAGAAAAACTAATGTGTACTCTACGACGACCTATTTACCGCTTACAATCGGACTACTCCCTTTGTATGAAGGATACTACGACAAACCAATGCGAAACAAAACAAACGATGTGTGCAGACATGTGGACGCAGCTTAACAAAATAAATACCTACCTATATTTCTGTTGTGGACACCGAACTATACGTATCATCTGCGAGCGTAAGGTTACCGCCGAGCAAGTCAGCAAGGCCGGCGTTATCGCTCTCGGGGACAGCTGCGTCATCAAGGGCGAAAGCTTCACAATACACTCGCACACTCAGCAAGCTAACTACCTAACGGTACAACCAGATGTACTCAAAGTAGAGATACCACCTATCAACGACGTTATAAACATAACAATACCTACGAACAAAATCGTATTATACAATAATACAGACGACTTATCTACTTCGGAAAAACTAAAGACTATCGGAAAAAAAATCGAACTGATGAAGAGCGAAGACGACGGTCTGTATTCAGAGCACATCAGTCACCATGACGTCCACCAGTACGTGGTGCTGTACCTCCTGGCCGGCGCAGCGCTGCTTGGAGCTGCGATGTACGCGTGGCGGCGCGCGCGAGGGCGCTGCTCTGCGACGCTTCCCCTAACCACGCGAGATGACCATCGAACTACGGGACCAGCCATCCAACTCGAGACTATTTCAACCGAGCGTACCAGGAAGCGACTCGGGTTACCGCATGAGTCGCGTGACTCACACCGCGCTCGTATTGATAAGTCTACGTCACCTGTTCGAAAACAATTTAGTGATAGTGATTAACTTTATCTTGTTTTAACAGCTGAATCTGATCCACTCATCTCGCCCTCGGGAGCATGTACGGTTTATGCAAACCGTACAAAACACACGTTCCCGCGGGTCAGCAGTTAACGTGGATCCGAGTCAGTGCTCATCGCGACACCGCGCGAATAACTATTGCACTCAATAAAACAACGATTGGACTTACACGTGTTTGTTACTTAACCAACTACTACAACTACCTAACTACAATCAAGGAGTACGGTACGCACCGTACAGTATGCCTAATCTGTAGGACAGTGTACATCAATTAAATTAAATGAGACAAAAAACTGAAATGATACGACGTAAAGGTTTCGTCAAGTTATCAGCTCATTTAGCTCGTTCCCGTGAAAACTTATCTTGAGACCATCGCCGTTACTGAGTGAGAGCAAGTTTGCAATTCGAACACGGTTGCGATTTGCTGACTTAAATTACTGGAAGAGACTGGATTTTTTTATTTCATCTATGGAGATGGAAAGGATACTAAAAGGCTTATGTATGAACATACGTCACTTTGTATTCGGTTCAAAATACAACGGGCAGATAATTTGTAACTTCTAAATATATTTAAAAAAATTTAAATATTCAACAAAGCAGACTCCCACTCATCTTTGTCCACCATCATTAGGCACTCTTCATCCCAATCCACTGCAATACAATAAATGCGAAAATTTCAATGTTTGAGACTTATTTGGCTGAAATTTGCGACAAGTGCGAGAATTATTAAAACTATTTTGATTTAACTATTATAATATTGAAAATATGATTTCACTATTTTCTTTCAATAAACTTTATGCTAAATAATATATCGACTATACCTATCATTACTCTCACGATCCGCAAGTAGAAAACTTAAATTAACGAATAAAGAAGTTTACAACCCAATAAATTTACGTTACTTACGATATATTTGCCTGTTATTTAACAAATAAACAACAAAAAACGCATTCACACTCACAGTCCCACACTAAGTTCAAAGACTTGTATCGTGGGTGCCGGAAACACTCGCATCACACACACAATCCACCCAGAACCAGAAGCACCAATATCCCTTGGGAAGGAATGTGTGCTCCTGCCGGGAATCGAACCCAGGACCCACTTCGCAGAGGGCGGACACCTGTCCACTGCGCCAACTGGGTCGTTGATTTGAAATTCTACATATAATGTCTACTCTCTACCGAAAAACGATGGTAGTGTTCCATCGTCAAGTAGTCTGTTGCTAAGCTCTTAGTGATTTTCCCGCTTTTCCGCCACCTTTTCAACCACATCATCATCTTTCAACAGGTGAGATAGTGGTTAAACGCTAGCCTATCAGATATAAAAAATATTTTTGTAATCATAAATGTTTCTACTTTAGTAAACGTGTGAAAAATTTCATTTTAGCGGTCATAGCAGTCACTAAAGACTGTGAAATAATTTAAAAAATGTCTAACTCAATTCCACGGTTATAAAATTTCTACGTCTGTGTTCACCGTACACATTTGTATAAAACGCTACGTGCTAACTTTGAAGAGATACCTACGAGAATAAGCGAACTTCTAGTGCTCTAGAAGTTCCCGAGTACATAGAACAGGGAATTCTCATCTCCTAAAGTTGATGAAATGTTGGCCAGGATGCTTACTCTAGCACGATGAACTTAGACGGCTTATTTTACTACCAGCCTCGACTTCACCCAAGTTTGTGATGATGATGATGAATCAAGATTAAGAGTAGTTTATCTTCATCCTGGGTATGTAATGTCTGTCCACTTCAATATTTTTGTCTTATGCTAAACTAGCTGTGCCTGCGGCTTTGCCCGCGTTAATTTAGTTTAAAAGTAGCCCATGTATTAATCCTGAGTATAAGCTCATTGCCCTCGTTTTTGTTCCCCGAACAGTATAATTTGGGAGTCTTCAAGTCAAGAGTGGATAGGTACCTTCTAGGCAAGCGTGCTACATCTTCGGCCGCATCATCGCTTTCCATCAGGTGAGATTGTGGTCAAACGCTTGCCTATCATACATAAAAAAATAAGCTATTGCAAATTTCAGTTTAATCATTTCAGTTTTTACAGCATGAAGAGAAAACAAATATACTTACACACTAATACATTTACGCACAATTTTTTAATGATTTATAGTGTTAGTGTGATTATAATAGAGTTAACTACGCGTTGGAGTAACTATTTTTACTTTACTGCTACTCAGACACAATTAACATCACTTTAACTTCATCACAAAAACTTTCCATATTATTATGAACTTTCATTGCACCACCTAAATGCATCCCTGGAAATAAAATATTGACAAAATCGGTTTTTTTAGATAGAATACACAAATACCAATTTCTATAAATATATCTTTATAAATAAAGAACTTTTGAATCATCCATTGCACCATCTTAATGTACCCCTGGGAAAAAAATATTTAAACATAACTTTTATGTTAATGAAATACTCAAATACCAATTTTCATTGCTATATGTTCAAAAACAAAGAACTTTCATACAAACGTTTTCACCCTATTCATCCTCCTTAGGGTTGAATTTCCAGTAATCTACTCTTAGTACACCTCTACGTACTAAGATAAATGTACTCTCCAAATTTCAAGCCTCTACAACCAGCGGTTTAGGTTGTGCGTCGTCTCCGAGTCAGTCAGTCAGTGAAGCAGTATGTCAGGACAAAGATTCTTATAGTATTAGATAAGCTATTTCAACTGATGGAAAGTGATAAAGCGGCCGTAGATATAGCATGCTTCCCTAGACGACATACTTGTCCACTCTAGTCTTGAAAACTCCCCGATCATACTATTCCTCCAAAGACGCGGACAATTAATTCAACTCCTCCTCAATTTTTCCGTTATTGAACTTTATAAAATTTATTTTGAACCGCCCCGCAGTTTTACCTGCGTAAAACCCGAACCCGCGGGAATTCTGGGATAAAATTGTCTTTCATAGAATCTTCTCCTGGCAATAATTAACACGACAAAAAAGTATTAACGAAATTGTTCCATCCGTTCGTGCGTCAAGCGATGACCAAGGGAAATAGAGATTGATTTCTATATAGATATAGATATATATAGATATATATCTATATAGATATATATCTATATAGATTAACTAGCTGTGTTGCGCCGCATCGCCGAGTTAAAAGTTGTGGTTGAACTTTTTCAGGGCTTATAATTTTGGATTGGTAGATTAATTGGTTTGAATTCGTAGTCTTGTCTTATGGGTTGACTTTTTCTGTTTGTATCACTAATGCCCAATCCATCTTTTTTTTAATTTATATATTTTTCTTCTAGTTCTTTCCTCCCCAATATTCCATAAGGGTTGGTTTTCAAAAACACTGAAACACGTGCATTAATTGTATAAAAAACCACAAATAAAAAAAAACTGAATTCCCAACAGATTTAATTGTATTTAAGATATCAATTTTTGTTTTTGTACAATTTAGACAATGGCAAAATACTTTTAGGCAATGACACAAGTAGTGCTTGTTTTATTTATTGGCAACTAGCTGTACACGGCATGCGTTGCAATGCCACGTAAATTAAAAAAATGTTTTACCTCTTTCACGTTTATAGTTGCCTAGTACTTTATGACCATACTAAAAACTGTATAGTAGTTTTTGCGTGATGCGTGTACAAACGAACATACAGAGAAGATTTTTAATAAAATGTCGTATTGGCTTCTGTCGTTCTAATAAAGACTCTATGTTTGTTTTTTTCAATATCTATAATGTACAGACATCAGCCTGTTACAATTTTATTATTTTATTATGTATATAGATTACTCGATATCTGATAATTTTTTTTGAAGATGACACGATTTTCCCTATTTCGAATTAACATCTTACTGTAAGCACTTTGTTAACTAAGATTACAAAATTTTAATGGCTAGTCATGGATACATAAATGTAATTATAAATTTTGTGAACTATTTGCTTGCTCGCTTGAACGAGTCACTGAAATGCCCAGAGAATCCCTTTATTAAACCTTAAACCTGTTTAACATTGTAATTAAATTTTGAAACTGTAACCAAGCAACAGTTTCGTTATACTCGAATGTTTCAGTCTAACTGGAAAGTTCAGTTTAACTCTGGCGTTTCTAGTGCATTACTCGTAAATTATGAGTTTCATAGTTTCTAAAGGAATTTCTCGGTGCGACTTCAAATACAAGAACTACGAAGTTTGCTTCAATAGTTCTATTTGAGTTCTTTACAGCACGCAAATACTTAACCAACTGAGAAACAATAAATTATTATTTGATAAGTGCAGTACTTTTTACAGTCGTTTGTATAAGCGTCACACATGCATATAGCATCTGCAATGCTATCTGAAACTTTGAAAATCAGTTTTTTAATTTCTGGTAGACTAATTTTTGATCACTGTCTCACCTAATGGCAAGGGATGATGTGGTCTAGGATGGAAAACACGCTTGGTCTAGAATTAGTAGCTCTCAAAAATAGATGCTGGAACATATATGGCGATAGACATTTCAACTGGGTAAACTACGACTGTACTACGGTACAGGGTAGCAAGCCAGGCGAGCACAAGAAAATATGCCCTACCACCATGGTTCCGCGTGGCACTGAAATGTGCGCATCAACCATGTCTAAAATGCTCAGTAATTGTCCTTACAATTCAAAGTTTATGTTGATTAAAAACTGGTTATAATAATAACATGCTGTATGTAAAATCACTGATTACTAGATGCAGTGATTTTGGACATAAGGCAACTTTTTATTCCTAATTCAATGTCTAAGCATACTAAAACTTCTTGTTTGGACAATGCCTATTTAAAATGAACACTCTACCACTCATTACTATTCTGTTGTCAATTTTATATTATTTTGCAAACCTTGTGATTCTTCGAAAAGTAAAGTCGTGCATTATTAGATAGACTAGTTCGAACATGCATAAATGTAGGCTAATCATATAAAGTTGAAAATTGTGACTGTCGTCTTTGTCAAGATCATTGGAGCTTAGCAAAGATGATTATAATTAATATACTTTGCTGATATACAGATCATTTTTAACAAAAAACAATCTTCTTTAACAAAGATTGGACTAAGTTCTATAACTAGATAATAAATATAAGATCAACAAATGCTTCAAGTTTAAGTTTAAAATTAGATTACATAATAGACTAGCTCCACCTTGTTCAACTTCTTCATTCTTTCGAAATAAAAGAAAAAACCCTTCAACTTTATTATAAAAGTTCTAGAGCTCCGTGGCTGGCTGTACTTCATTTTTGCGCTAGATAGTTGGGTTAATAAGTGGCAGCTAAAAGTATGCTGGAACCAGGTAGCTGATTAAATGAACTTCTGATATTAAATATTTAACTATAGAAACGTGTTCTTTTGAAAGATGGAGACGTGATTTTGTGTCTTCCTTATTTAGTTTCTGTGTGTATAATATTAATTTGAGCTACTTTGAAACTTGATGTCTTGTAGGTAACTTAGGTCTTTGCTGTATATAGTTTTAGTTTAGTTTTAGGAAATATAGGCTATTGGCCCGTATTTAGGTATACCAAGTACGAAGAGCATATTTTACGAGTTCGCTGTGACAGTTGTATAATTATTACTAACCGTGTACTATTTCCACACCTCAAATGTATAAAAGATTTGCCGCAAAAGTGGATTTTTTTTTACAAAAATCCGACAAGATGTCATATTACAGCAAAGGATTTAATTGTTAATAAGGATTAAAAAACGGAAGTTGTTATTGAAAATGATAATTTTGTTTTAGAAAATGACTATTTTGTTTTCTCATAAATCGAGCTTATAACTTAGACACATGAATTTTCTCTATTTCTCATAGTTACAGATTTAGTCATACAATTAAATCTCGAAAAACCTCCTACTCTATATTTTAGTCTCCTGATTTAAAACGGGGGAAGTCTCGAAACACTTCTACTGCCCAGTAAATCAAATTCTACTTGGGCCATTACTCTTTCCCACTGAATGAAACCGAAAAAGTTCGTTTTTATAAGTTTTTTTTTTTGTTTGCGGAAAGGCTATTGAAGCAGTTACGAAAATAATACTCCATTTGTGAAAGGTGTTGATGCAAATGAAACAATAATCTGTGGTATATTTGTACCCGTGCAAATAGAGTTGCCAATATTTTTTATCGAACAATGGTAGGCGCTCGGTAAAATACGTATTGAGATATTTGCAACTCACGACATCATATCGTAAGAGTATATTGTTCGGTGATTTTTGAAATACAATTAGATAATTATAACGTCAAATATTGAAACGTTTTAAAAAAAAAATAATTAAATCGCTTTCTAATGAAATAATCCTATCCTACTATTATTTTTCGTAAATATAGTATATGCTCCGTGAACTTCTCCATAATCATCGCTTCCAGGTTTACTTACTCTCCCAAAAAAGTTGATTGCGATCACAGAAAAACGGCTTACCTCAAGGTTACATCTTGGCGCCGCTACTCTTTAACATTTACACAAATGACCAACCACCCTGTCCATACACAACCTGCTTTCTATACGCAGTATTCTAGCACTCACTTCCCAATCTGATAGTTTTGAGGTAATTGAGGTGAACCTAAACAACCTAGCAGGGCTAAACAACCTAACTAAATACTATAAAGATACTCACTTAATCCAAATCCAACTAAAACCAAGGCATTGAGTTTTCCACCTTCGTAATGCTCAGGAGGGTCGGAAGCTGAACTTAAGCTTGTGAGGAGTACTTATTGTGCATAGCAGTTCTCCCAAATATCTTGATGTCCTGTTGGATAGGTAACTAACATACCAAAAGACTTGCGAAAGCTTAAAAAGAAAGGTTCACACCCGAAATAATCTCCTCCAGCGTCTCATTGCCACAAAGTGGGGTGCTACTCTACAGGTAATGAGAACTACTGGCTGTATCTGTATCTGTTTCCGCAGGTGAGTATGCATGCCCAGTTTGGGGCCGTTCTGTCCATGCAAAACTGGTGGATACAGCCTTAAATGACACTTGCCGGATCATTACTGGTTGCCTAAAACCGACACCGGTCAAGCTGCTGTATCCACTAGCCGGTATAGCACTGACAGAAATTCGCAGAGTCATGGCAAGCTCCATTGAACGGACCAAAACGGAAAATGACGTACGACATCCGATGTTCCACCACATCCCAGTGTAGCAAAGACTGAAAAGCCGAAAAAGCATTTTTAAATGCGTCAGTCCTTCGACAGATAAGCTCCCACAATCGAGATATTACCTCTGGCGAGACAGAACCTTAATCCTTACGTCCCACATACTGAGAATCTTCCACCTGGCCATCAAGAACCCTGGCTCACCTGGAAGTCCTTAAATAGACACCGTACTCAGGTCGGCCGGAGTAAGGATAACGTGGTCAAGTGGGGATTCTCAGAAGTTAACAACATGCCTGTCTGTGCGCAGCAGATCAAACTATAACACATCTTATTGCATGTCCTGCTTGCCCCGTTACCTGCTCGCAACAAGAGCTCATGAACGCTGCACCAAATGCAGTTCGGGTGGCTAAGTTCCGGGCCTCAGTTATTTAACGGTTTGCCATCGACATGCTAAGAAGAAGAACGGATTTTACCATTACCTTTAAAAAGTACGCGAAGCCACGAGTTACGGTTTGTAATGAATTTAGTACATACCCACTAAAGTGTATTTTAAATAGCATGCATATTTTTAGAAATAAGCATTATAAAATTAAAAATATCGCACGACAAAAATCGTGTCGTGTAAACCACGAGGGCGGAAAATGAAAAAGTTGCCTCGGGCATCGCCGACAATACAGAAATCGAAGCAAATGGAAAAACTTTGTCGAAACGCTACAAAAGAAAATTAAAAGCTTTTGATTTGTGTGACATCGTACCTCTATAGAATATAATGCCAGATACAAGTTCGAAACGAATTTTGTAGAATCTCATGGATTCTCTACACTTTTTCCTTATAAAGCTAAATATGATTGGAATTGCCGACGTTGTTTTTCTTTTGGGATGATCTGAAACAATATAATGGAAAATATAACGTGTATGCATGACAAGGTTCCGCCAAAAATATTCTAAGAAGTTTCCTGTTTTATGATATTTGTGAGAGCGAAGGAGCACAATACATAAACCATGTAGGTGTTATACATTATTTCATGTTTGGGGCGTAGGAAAAGGCTCCGAGAATATTTTTTGCTTTCTTCAAGTTTTTGTTTGCATGTGTTTATCAAAGGTAACAGACAAACTGTGTCAAAGAATGTACACGATACTTATAATATTCGTAATATATTATTGCTTGTATGTAATAAAATATAATCTTGTTAAGTTATTTTCTTTCTCTGAAAATCAGTGTTTGACCACTGTCTTGTCTTTTGCTAGGTGTAAGTGTAGTTAAGGGTGGTTCATACGTCAACATATTATATATAGGCCGCCTTCTATATAGGTAGTTTTTCTTTATAATATATAGATGAAATTCAAACAATTTTATAAAGAAAGTACTAGTATAAGTAAGTAGTTGTAAGTATGTCTAATTTTAAAATTACATTTTTGTGTGTTTTTCTTCATTTTTACTTTTTATTTTGCTTTCTGTTCACCTAGCGCCATGTAAATTATGCGATAGAAAGGAAATTATTGAGCACTTTGCATTCGTACTTTATATATATATATATATATATATATATATATAAGGTACGAATGCATATACCTTATATATATATATATATATATATATAGATATCAAAATACAACATAAGGGTCTTACCCAGTTGGCGCAGTGGACAGGTGTCCGCCCTCTGCGCCGTGGGTCCTGGGTTCGATTCCCGGCAGGAGCACAAATTCCTTCTCAAGGGATATTTGAGCTTCTGGTTCTGGGTGTAATGTGTGTGTGATGTGAATGTTTCCGGCACCCACGATACAAGTCTTTGAACTTAGTGTGGGGCTGTGAGTGTGAATGCGTTTGTTTGTTAAAGTCAACAATGAATAAATGTCTTCTATATTATTGACCGCACTTTTGCCAGCTTTAACAAAAAAAACCTTCGAAATAAAGTTTAGAACATCGTATATAGGCAGATAAGTACACGCTAAAAACTATAATTCATAACAAACCAAATATATTTATTTCGTTTGTTCTCAACTGAATCGCAAATCGTTTTTTTCTTGATCATTCTATTTGTTATTAGAGATACACTAATTTACTTAAATAGTAGCACGCACATTCTTTCAGTAAGTAAAAACTTTCTAACATTATCGTTAGCTTCAAAATATACTAGTTTCTTAAACTTACAATATAATAAAAATATACCTTACATGTCATCCATCTTCAGCCGTATCGTAACTTTCCATCAGGAGAGATAGCGTTCAAATGCTTGCCTATCCGGCATGAAAAAGACTAACTTTTTTATGTATCCTCTACTTATTAAATATAAAGTTGTATTCGCCTGACGTTGTTTAATACAGTTAGGAATTATACTCAAAGCAGCTTAAAGGAGGACTTACACTGTCAAGCCGCGTGGATTTCCCAGGCAGTTGCATGCGCCCTCTACATAGATTAACGTGACGTGTGGTGGTTGACATTCGCTTTTATGCTAACCAGTAAAAAAAACGGTGTCCTAACCAGTAGTTCACCTAGCTAGTCCAACTACGTGGATAATGAGTACTTACATCGACTCGTGGTCCACCTCGAAATTTTAGTCCGAGGAAATCCAGGAGCAGAACTGGTACATATAAATAGGTATCGGCTATCTATAAATAAAAAAATAGTGCCTGTGATTTGACTGTCACTGTTTATTCAACATTTACTTATGAAAAATAATCAAGGCACGGTTTTTTTGGTTTTAAAGTAAGGTTGTCATTAGCAGAATAAATGCTTTTTTTTGTCACATACAACTATTATATTATTCAGAATTAAAAACATTCATGTACCAACTTTCATACATATTTCGAACATCTCCTTTTATTTAACATTCTTTGGTTAAAATTATACATTACTATCATATATGCTTATTCTACTGTATTTTTTCTAAATATACTACTAATGAAAAAAAACATGATACTGATGACTAATAACTAAAGAAACATATTATAAATGCGAAAGTAACTCTGTCTTTCTATCTGTCGCGCTTTCACGCCAAAACTACTGAACCGATAGAGTTTGATAAAGGACATAATTCGAAAAAGGGTTGAAAGGGGGGGATGAAAAGTTGTAAGGAAGTATCGTCATTTTTAGAGCTAGAAGCTTGAAACTTATTTTTTAGGCTGTTGATTCGATATAAATAAATATGACATTCGAAGTTTGTAAAAGTTTAACCCTCAAGGGTGTAAAAAAAAACAATGGGGAATAGGGGATGAAAGTTTGTATCGAAATATGCGGACGAAGTCGCGGGCACAGCTAGTCCTTAGTATATACTAATAATCTACAAAAGGTCTGTTCGCTGCTTACTCCCTTATATGAACCTATATATGGGTATCACGTGGCAAGTTTGAGTAATAAATTATCCTTAACACTAAGTCAGCGCTTAAGCATACATCACCGGGTACCGTGCCCACGGATCCGTAATCAGGTGTATCGCTCACTAATGATCCGATCTCAGCGCTAATCCTCCAGAGTGTCAGAGGGCTACTTTTTCTTCTAAATCCCTTCATTAGCTGAGCTTAGCGCTTTGCAAACAAACTGGGTACCAACGTGATATAAGCTGATGTGTTTAATTTCTTTTTATACCGAGTTCACAAAAAAAGAGGAGGTACTCAAGTCGACTTATTTTTTTTTTGTTTGTGTTACCTCTTAACTTCTTTCCACGTGAACCGATTTTGAAAATTATTTTTCGTATATAGGTGTTGCTTTCCAATTGGTCCCATTTAAATTTGATCAAGATCTGACTAGTAGTTTTTGAGTTATTCCAATAATGCGTATTCTGTGGACTACATTGATGATGTTCTCGTTTTTAACCGACTCAAAAGTATCTCACAACTTCTTTTATTGTGAGCCGATTTTGATGATTATTTTTTTATTTGAAAGCTGGTGCTTTCCATCTTAGTCTCATTTAAATTTGGTTAAGATCTGATCCCTAGTTTTTGAGTAATTGACAATAATGCGTGTTTAATACTGATCAAGGTTCCGATGATAAAGCGGTGAAGCCGGTTTTTTTAAGCTTTGCTTGCGTTTAATTATTTAAGCTTTGCTTGCGTTTAATTATGTAGAATTCTTGTAATAATATACATAATATGACTATATAAAATGAAGTCTAATTCAACCCATCATTAAAGTTTAGTATTTAAAAGCCTATTTCCCATCCATAATCCGTCTATTACGAGCGTATCCCCTGTTAAACTAAACTCAGCCAATCAAATCTCCGGACATCGCAGCACGGTCCGGCAAACTGGACCGGACCGGTTTTCGTACGGTTGTAATATTTTATAGATATTGGACCGCGTTTTCTGTCATTATCGTAAAAGGAGCGTCAGCAAGAAAACTATTCCCCTCCCTTCTATTACTTTCATAATACTTAAGTGGATCGGATACTTGCGTAAAGGAAATTGAATCATTTATTGTAGCGGTATAATGCTGCTTTATCTGATAGGTTTCCGATGGACATAGGTATGATTGTTTACTAGAACGGTATGAGTTAACCCTTATTCATCGAGCGTCTGGGTCTAAGTATTTGTTCGATTTAGGAAATAGACATAGTACAGATTTATTTATTCAGATAGCGTCATGTTATATTATTGTTTGCATGACGTGAAGTTAAATTATTGTCTGATCTGCTGTGGATCGTAATTAGTTTTGAAGCCATTGATATTGCATGTGTATTTCTTATTTCATTAACTGCTCGTTGGCTTAGTTGGGTGGCTTCACCTTCTAAGCAGGGTTCGATTCCCGGCTGGAACACAGGTTTTCTCCCCAAGGAAAATTTGTGTTTCTGGTTCTGGTTGTGTTTGTGATGTGAATGTTTCCGGCACCCACGACACAAGTCGTCAAACTCGAACTTAGTGTGGGCTGTGAGTGTGAAAGCGTTTATTATTATTACTATTATTATAATTTGTTAACTTAATTGTTTATACTTCCTTACTAGCCGTGTCCCGCGGCTTCGTCCGCGTTTATTAATTTAAAAAGTATTACTTATGTTAATCCTGAGTATACGCTTAGTTCGGTAGAAATTTCAGCCAAATCTGTTTAGCCGTGCAACGGCTTGAAAAAAAAAACAAATCTCTACGACCAGCGGTTTAGGCTGTGCGTCGTCTCTGAGTCAGTCAATCAGTAAGTCAGGACGAAGATTCTTATAGTATTGGATTATTTATTAGACGAAGACACATACAACGTATTGCCTATTCGTAATATTTTACGTAGCAGGTAGAACACAGTTGAAGTACTACCATTAGAGAGCCTGTTCAGTATGGATGTTTAGTATGTTTAGTATATTGTATTAAATTTATTATTAAAACAATTAGGAATACTTTAAACGCAACGCAAAGCTTAAAAATAATGTCCGCTTTATCCCCGGAATTTTATATTTAATCTTTTATTATTCTATTATTTAATCTTCTACTATTTAAACTTTATATTTAATCTGATCAAGGGTGATCAGATTAAATATAATAATTAAAATCGCATTATTGAGGATAACTAAAAAACTACTAGTTAGATCTTGATCAAATTTAAATGGGACCATATGGGAAGCACCAGCTTTCAAATAAAAAAAAACATCAAAATCTTCTGAGGTAACAAATAAAAAAATTACAGTCGAATTGGGTATCTCATTTTTTTAAATCGGTAAAAAATAAATATCGAACGAAAAGAAAGTTTTTTCTATAATGTTACATAATCAAAATACATACAATATAATATATTCATAGTAAGTTTTTAAACTCACATGAAGCCTTACCTTTATGTTACTGGATATCTTTTTACGCGCCTTTTCTCTTTTTATTTTTCCGACTTAGTACGGCGAAATAAAAAGAACAATATTTTAGCACTATTTGTTACCTAAACTTAACTAAACAAATTAACAGATTGTAACGTACAGGTGCAGCATACAGTTACTAGTAACCAAAAAAAATTATAAAAATAAAATCATCGATATCATCGATATATTCCCTAAACAGTATAATCTGGGTGTCTTTAAGTCTAGAGTGAATAGTTACCTTCTAGGCAAGCATGTTCCATCTTTGGCCCCATCGTCATTTTCCATCAGATGAGATAGCGGTCAAATGCTTGCCTATATAGTATAAAAAAAAAACTTATGCTATGATATAACGAAAACGCGGGCAGACTCGCAGGTCTCAGTTAACTACAAAATATTCCCCTTTACTCCACCGCTAACAATAACAAGTTTGCACAGCGTTTCATGTACACGGTGTCCATTACTTGAACAATCCAGCTGTGGCCGAATTTAATCCGTTTAACTGCGCTACGTACTGAAGTTATCTCCGCGAGTATGTGTAAAATCAGCCAGTATAATGAGTTCAAAATTATTTGCGCTCGTTGCGTCTATATTTTTATTTAAATCTTTGGGTTTTTGTCTGACCTTTCCTAAGACAGAGTTTTAATTATTTTGTGTGAACAAATTATTTGTATTTAATTATAGTAGATATTACTAGGATTGACAAATAAAGACAGAAAACCAAACCATTTATTAGAATAAAAATGAGCGTGGAAAGTGAGAGAGGTTGCTTTAATGTTATTAATAGATAATTTACGTTAACATCTAGATTATTAACAAAACTGAAAGCTTATGGAGCGAAACCCGATATAAATACCCAGAAAAAAGCTTCCCTTGTAATGTTTAAAGGAAGAATTTAATATTATATCACTTTTGAGTCATTGATATATATTTTTTATAATAAATGTTGACTGAGTTGCCCCATATATTTAGGCCGTAACTAAACAGAGATGACAAATGGCCATGATATGCCATCAGTGCAGCATAATTTTTGATCGAGCGAAGCGAGATCTTTAAGTAGACTCGGGTCGTTCAGCACTTTGTCCGTCTGTCCGTCTGTCAGAGGCATCTAGCGTCTAAACCATATAAGCGAATGACTTCAAATTCTCTTAGAATATGTGAAACTACAGCCCAAAGCCAGAAATGACATTTAAAATTATATAAATGAAAATTTTAAGGGGGCTCCCACAGATGTAATTGGAGAGCAAAATATTTTTAATTATTTTATCTACCCTCGTTTATCACGATTTGGTAGGCCACCGAAGTTATTTTTTTTAGACCTATTTTGTCCCAGGGTTTATCTTAAAAACAGCTTCACACTAAATGCTGAAACTCACGTATAATATCCGATATATCCTGTACTTGGACCAAAAAGCATAAATAATTCAATCACTATAAAGAAAAAGTTATAAGCAAGTTACCTCAAAAGTTTTTCTCTATATAATGCAAAATGTAGGTGCGAGATATTAGTTAGGCGCGAACGACTAGTTATTACAATGTGTAATGTTTTCATACTAATTCATACACACATAACTATAGCGTCTTTTTTGAGTGACTGTTTCATCAATAAAGAAATCCTTCGCTTTCTCTGAATTAAAATTAAGAACTGACATCAAAAACCGACTTTGCGCGCTTTACCGACTTTATTTAACAGAACAAATAACTACTCTCCCCAACCAACCCAAGCCGTGTGTGAATTAAAGTACGAATATATTATTTTACATAATGCTCTTCTCACACTTTGATAACTTTTTAATTAATTTATTTAAATTAAACTGTGTTTCCTACATTATTGTGCGTACTGCTGCATTTCGACGATGTGGCGAGACATATATTTGCGGTCCTGTCGACCTGGTTTTAAAACCAGTAGCTATAAGTCACTTTTGTATAATTATTTTATTTATGTTTTTAATATAATATAATATAATGTTTATTTCCGTAATAATACATAAATAATTTCAAGCGACCAGGGATTCCTTTTAAGCAAAAAATGCCTGTATTAGGAGTCCCTGCTCTTCCTTAACATAGAACAACGTTAACAAAAATGTAATTATGGTAGTGAAAACAGAATACATAAAAAGACTTCTAAAGTAGTGAGAAACATATTTTCTAGTCGAAATAAGAGTTACTGATAATAATAAATCTAATAAAAAAATAATAATAAATCTAATAAAATAGATCTAATGATCTGTTTAGAAAAGAAAAAATAAAAATGCTAACAAATAGTTTAGTTTTTAAAACCTAGCTACGTGAAACAATTAGAAGGAACATGATTTAATACGCGTATGTGTGGTAAATTTCAACACATACATAAACCCTTTTACAATCACAACCCCACATAATTCCAAAGACTCGGGGCGTGGATGCCGAATATAATCAACGAACATTACACACAAAATCATACCAGCAAATTTACCACACACAAATTCCCTTGGGGAAAAACAATCATGTTTCTGTCGTAAAACGAACCAAATACCCGCTGCTTTCTAAGCAAAATTGTGTTTCTGGTTCTGGTTGAGATTGTGTATAATGTTATGTGAATGTTTTCTACCACCCACGACACTAGTCATTGAACTTAGTGTGGGGCTGTGAGCATTACAGCGCTAGCATTTAAACGTTATTTATATACTTTCTCTTTAATCAGTAAGCCTACGTTCTTTGAATAAATTCCATCACCATTATAGGATACCTTACCTCTACAGACTTTAATCCACAGAATGAATGTAGTACAGGTCTAGAAATGTCTAACGAGATTTCATTTTGAAAGGCTACACGAAAACGCTATTTATTTCGAGCTCTCTATTTGATTTGCTTTGAAAAGATAAGCGAGTGATCTATTGGATTGAGAATATTTCTAGGTTTCTATAATTTTTTCATGGTGGTGATATTTTAAAAACTATAACAAGAACTGAATAGGCATTACAAAAGCAACTGAATAAATGCGTTGAAGTAAAGTCTAAGAAGCATTATAAATCATAAACCTAAACGCTTTCACACTCTGTGTGTCTGTGGGGCTATCCCCACATTAAGTTCGATGACCTGTGTCGTGGGTGCCGGAAACATTCACACAACAACACACAGAATCACAACCAGAACCAGAAACCCCAATTTTCTATGGGGAGAAAACATGTTCCCGCCGGGAACCGAACCCGAAACCCTGCTTGGAAGGCGGACGCGCACCTAACTTAACGGCAACAATTAAGTCTTATTTTTCAATAATTCTGTTTTAATAAAAATGTGTAATAATAAAAAGTGGTATATTTAGTAAGTTTGAACCTATACAAGTCGGTGTATTTGACGGTCGGTGTCAGACTTGTTAGTTACGCAAATCAAAAGTTCTTTATCGAATGCATACGAAATGCCTTCGCTACGCATTTCTGCACGGAAGCTCATCAAATGCCGTATTTATGTCAGATTGATAAAAAAACAGAAAACCAAGTATTGCACACGATTGCCAATATATCTCGCCTTTACTTCGTTCGGTTTTGAAGTGTGCAAACGGATTAAAGCGGACAAAAATATCCATTCAAGTTCTTAATACCGTTACAGTTGCTAGGAGAAAACGTGGTAGACATTTCAAGGGATTCTAAATATGAGTTTAAATACGTGTCAGTACGTCTTATATTCGCTTGATTAGGTAATTTAAAACTCATTTTCCATTGATTTTTGTTTGAGTCCGTTCCAAGAACAAGTAATTAGTCCGCCCCGAACAGAGATCTCGCACCTACATTTTACCTAACAGAGAAAATTGTAATTGTAAACTATTCACGATCTGCCCATTGGCTTAGTTCGGCGGACGTTCGCCTTCTAAGCAGGGGTATTATATCGGGTTCGATTCCCAGCGGGAACACAAGTTTTCTCCCCAAGGAATATTTGTGTTTCTGGTTGTGATTGTGACTGTGATGTGAATGTTTCCGGCACCCACGATACAAGTCATCGAACTTAGTGTGGGGCTGCGAGTGTGAAAGCGTTTACGTTTATGTTATTAAAAGAAAAAAAGCGATAATCGTTTGATTTCCGTATATTATTATATTGTTCAAGTACAGGATATAACGGATATAACACGTAAGTTTCAGCGTTCAGTGTGAAGCCGTTTTTGAGATAGACATCGCGACAAAATTGGTCTAAAAACAGTGACTTACCAAATTGTTATTTGGTAAGTAATAAAAAACATTTTGCTCCCCACTTACATGTATGGAAGCCCCCTTAATATTTTTATTTATGTCATTTCTGGCTTTAGACGCTAGATGCATCGGACAGACGGCCGGACGAACGGACGGACTAAGTGCTGAACGACCCAAGGCAACTTAGAGATCTCGCTTTGCCCGATCAATTATAATTATTAATTCATCAGAAATATAATAATTCTTATGATCTTCAAAATTAAATTTTTAATACCATTGTTTATATGTATTTAGTTTCAAAGAATATGGTTACCATTTAAAAAAAAGATAAGCATAAACTCGTTTAAATCCTGGCAGGTAAGTTTAAACTCGTTATTTAATTATCGTCTCAATATTCAAACAAATTAAATCACACGCAATCACGATATTCTCCGAGAAGCCTTCGATCTTCGGTAAGTTCGTTCGCGGAGAAATTTCAATTTCCTACCAGTAACGATCACATTGATTTAGAGCTCAACCCGTTATGATGTACCTATACTGGTAATATGAACCTTTCATAACACAATTTCCATTTAACACAGTTATATAACAATTACCTACGGATTGATAAAATATAATGTATCTTTAAAGTTAAATTAGGTACTTCAACTCGGTTTTTTATCGGATACATTTCGGAGAGTGTGCTAAGGAACTGTACGATCTAGTTCCCCCATCCCCGTTCTATCATCGGACAAGCAGACAAACTGCTAAGCGACACCGCTATATGGTGGACATTCCACAAATGCGCACTAAGCGTTTTGCCTCCACATTCATTGTGCGAACCGCAAAGGAATGGAACTCCTTACCCGAGTCGGTGTTTCCTGATGAGTACAATATGGAAGTCTTCAAGTCTCGAGTGAATAGTTATCTTCTAGGCAAGCTTGCTCCATCGTCGACCACATCGTCGCTTACCATCAGGTGAGATAGTGGTCAAAAGTTTGCCAATCATGAATTAAAAAAAAAAATTGACATTATTATAGCACATTTGAAAACATTGCTTCAGAATTGTATAAGATTTTAAGTATTAATTGTTCTATTCTGTTATTAACATTTATAGGACTTTTTTCTTAGTGTAATAAAGAACCTAGTAACTCGCCCTAAACTGAACCTAATGCTAACTTTTTTTTATGCTGAATAGGCAAGCATTATACCACTATCTCACTTGATGGAAAGTGACGATGCGGCCGAAGATGGGACATGCTTGCCTAGAAGGTACCTATCCACTTTAGACTTGAAGACACCCAGATTGTACTGTTTAGGGAACAAAGACGATATTTTTTTGATTACGATGACTTATGATTTTTCTTTAAATTTCATTACAGAGAAAAACTTCTAAGTTTTATTACTTACTAGCTGCGCCCCGCGGTATTACCCGCGTGAATTCCGAACCCACGAGAATGCCGCCGGGATAAAAAGTAAAAATAAAAAAAGATAAATAGACAAACTGTCAAACGTCATCCATTTATGGTTGACATACCTCCAGTTCGCTCGAAGCGTTTTGCTTCTACGTTCATCATCCGTACAGCGAAGGAGTGGAACTCATTGCCTGCGTCTTTGTTCCCTGAACGGTATAATCTGGGTGTCTTCAAGTCTAGAGTGAATAGGTACCTTCTAGGCAAGCATGTTCCATCTTTGGCCGCATCGTCACTTTCCATCAGGTGAGATAGCGGTCAAATGCTTGCCTATCTAATATAAAAAAAAAAGTTGCCTATGTGTTAAGCCAGGGTGTCAGCTACCTCTATGTTAAATTTCATCCAAATTTATCGAGCCGTTTGAGCGTGAAAATGAAACAAACATACAAATACACTCACTAACTTTCGCTTTTATAATGTTAAGATACTTTATAACTTTTTTCTTAAAATAATTGTTTGATTTTTATATTTGTTATTTAAGTACAGGATAAAACTAATATACCTTACAGGGAAGTTAAATAAAAATTGCTCCCACTTACGTGCCCCCTTAATATTTTCATTTGAAAAATTTTAATTGCCATCTTTGTTTTTGCATCATATATTTAACTCCCTGAGCATTTGATTTCGCTTGTATTATTTAGAGGCTAAATACCTCTGAAAGACGGACGAGCGGACAAAGTGCCGAACCACGCAAATCAACTTAGAGACCTCGCTTGGCTCAATTGAGCCTATTAGACTACGCGATATTTAGTCTGTCTTACTGAGATCGTGCGCTAAATCGAGTAGTGTAACAAGAGTTAGCCAGTTAGTCTATCTTTGTAAGACTGTTACACCTCGCTCAATCGCGCTAAACAATTTACTGTAGGGCCTATTAGACCACGCGATATTTAGACTGTCAAACTGAGATCGTGCGCTAAATCGAGTGGTGTAATAGGAGATAGCCAGTTAGTCTGTCTTAGTAAGGCTGCTAGACCGGTCGGCCGCGCTAACTGGCTTACTGGCTGAATATCGCTTAGTGTAATAAGAGTAAGACCGCTTAGTCGGCGCGCGGCAGCCGCAGAGAGAAATCGTGTGTCCCGTTGAGATGGACACAATGGCGTGCTCTAAGAAAAAAAATCTGTCATTTATTTATTTTACGCTTTCACACTCTCAGCCCCACACTACGTTCGGTGACTTGTGTCGTGGGTGCCGGAAACATTTACATCTCGTACACAATCACGACCAAAATCAGAAACACACATTTTCGTTGGGGAGAAAACTTATGTTCTTGCCAGGAATCGAACCCAATACCCCTGCTAAGAAGGCAAACGCGCACTTAACTAAGCCAACTGGCAGTTCATTTGTATCGTGACATACCATATTTATGACAAAAACCATAAAGATTATTTAATAAACAACTCCGTGCAGAGGGATTTAGGGTGTTGTCAGAAATATATAACAATTTTAAAGCAAATAAGCCTTGGCCCATGTTCTTCTTTATTTTTCTTTCCCATTTAATAGTTTGACAATATTAATTTAATCAAATAGATTATTTTTTCCGAAAAAAGATTTGCACTTACAAGGAATCTAGCATATCATTTTAAAATATTTATTTAATTTTACAGGTACTGAAACCAATATGTCAGCATACTGGATAACTTTCTATAACTTGAACTCAAAATTTGCTGCTTTTATTTTATTGAAGAGTTTCGAATAAAATACCTACTGCAAATATGATTTCGATCTCAAACGCGTAGTATCAAATTCAACCGCATTTTACCATTCACCATAACAAAAGGAGTGTTTTATGCGGATAAGAAACGTTTTGAAAGCGTTTTGAGAACTCTGCATATCATTAATCTTAACATTACAAATTCATTCGGTAGGAACTCACTCGGTTGGATTAAGCAAAATTATAAATGAAGTGTCACAGGAACGTTGCCAAAAAAGCTTCGATGCTTGGTGCTGGTCGTCGAGGTAGATTTTACTTTGATGGTGATGTCCAGATATCGGGTTTGTTTTCTTTTTATATATCTCACAACTTCTTTCTAACTACGG
The DNA here is from genome assembly GCA_948107665.1 of Lomographa bimaculata. Classification (NCBI taxonomy): domain Eukaryota; kingdom Metazoa; phylum Arthropoda; class Insecta; order Lepidoptera; family Geometridae; genus Lomographa; species Lomographa bimaculata. The sequence continues at coordinate 8,669,926 of OX403597.1, forward strand.
GCCAATTGCCTATATTTCCAAAAACTATATACAACACAGACCTAAGTTACCTACATGACATCGAGCTTGTAGGTTACTCAAGTGCTCAAGTTCACTGCCAGTGGAAAGCGGTATAAAAACATATATGAAATTTGAATTTACAACACAATTTTAGAACAAGCAATTTTAAGAATCAGTGGCATTTAATTCCCAAACTTGTTCGTATATTTTAAGACATGGTTAAATAGAAATTCACTTTAGAAGTATGAGAATATTTAAAATTTGTATATATTTTCTGCCAAAACAGTTTCACAATAACCTAATCGGATACCCTAATCCAATACCTAACCTGAATAACTATACGAGTAAGCAGCATTCTTCTTTACCAGTAGGCAACATTTCCAAAATGCTTGCCGTAGTTTGCTTCGTTGGAAAATGCTTATGCGTTTCGAAATATTAATGCACTTTAGTTCCATATTCTCAGACCCGTTGGGCATCCAATCGGACATAATCATGTGAGAGAAGAAAACATGAAGCGGAGATGCTCATAGTGAGATTACTATTGTGTGGAGTGACAAAAATAGAACGAAGTAAATAAAATATATACATATCTATGTATATATTTTATTTACTACATACATTATTTATTCGCACACAAGAAAGCACTTACGAAGAAATTAAATAAAACATAGGGGCCCAAAGGAAGACCGCCCTATCGCTCAAAGCGAAATAACGATTTATGAAGTACTTTTATCCTTGGTATATTTAAATTAGAAATGAGTATAACAGAATCATCGGTGCCTTGTAGGTAACTTAAGTATTTGCTGCTTTAATGTATGTAGTTTTAGTTAGTGTAGGAAATGGTAATCAGCCCGCAATTTGTATCAGTCGTTATTTTGAAATAGGTGCGTTAAACTCAGAACAATAGACGAAATTCAAATATTGCGAAGGGTAAGTAAGGGTAAGTCGTAAAAACACAAGATACAAGTGAAACTTTTGTATAACATGGAAACATTTTAATTATTCATCACAATGTTTACCTCCAACACTTAACGTCACACAGTAAGGTTGCACATCAGAATTTCAAAGTCCTTCCATTAACGAGTAGTCAGTAAAAATGATATAAGCCAAATTAAAAAGTAATAGTATAAATGATAGTAATATGTTTATTTTGAAAACGATAATCTACCATAATCGTGAAAGGAGGAAAACCATTGAACAACGCGGAGCTGCGTGCGTCAGTTTTTAACGCGGAGAAAATGGGCTTTACGCAACGTGGATTAATCGTGTAATTCCCGTCTATTCTCGATTATTCACGAATCTTCAGTTAAATGGGGAAACAGAACCGTAGTAGCTAAGGTTTCCCAATTTTTTTCTTTCAAATCGAAGCTGATCGCAGAACTATCAAATTAAAGGGTAATTTGGTAGTATTGAGGCGACGTATGCTACAAAAAGGCGTAGATGTATGGAAACTACAAGCGTCCACCAAAGAATATATTTTACTTAAATAAAAACTGAATTCAATAGATATTACGATATCGATCATCTCTCGTGGTCCGCTGCAGAAATTATAAAGTCATCATCTATATACAATTAACACAGCTTGATACTATTAATTATTGACATTAAACACAACAGCGTAAACATCACTGAAAAGCCACAGTAAAGCATAAAAAAAACGAAATATCGTTTCCAGTCATTTTCAGTCACTTATTTTAGGCCTGGGGTCTAAACAGCAACATGATTAACGCTCAACGGGGTCTATAATGTGCTTTCATTTATATCTACCGCAATTGAATAAAATTTCCGAAATCAACCAATTAATATTAACAAAAAGTCATAAGCTGTTAACTTCAAACGTTTTTCTAGTAGGCAAAATGAAAGCGCGAGATCTCATTCCAGGGCGAACGACTTAAGCATAGTATGTTTATTTGCAAATTGCTACATCATTCCTAAGCTTGAAAAGAAAATATATTAAATCCCACACAAACAGATAGATTATTGTTTGATAGACCAATAGAAAAACTTCTTGAAATTCTTTTATTGAGATTCCAAATGATAAGCTTAAGCGTTGTACGATTGCCCTTCAGCATTTCACGGTCAGGTGGGAGTCGTCTCGAGGAGCTTTAGAATAGATTTATTGTTATTGCAATATACTTTCTTAAAAAAAAACTGGGTTGGTGTGCGTGATTGCAAATAAAGAGTAAACTGAAAGCACTGTAGCGCTAACTGGATAGGTTTTTATTAATTTGCAATTATAATTGAGTTTAACTAACTTTAACGACTTGTGTATTATCGTAGTGTTTAGAAATAATGGACTTACCTAAACATCCTACTAATATTATAAATCCGAAAGTTTGAGTGTAAGTGTGTAAGTATGTTTGTTCCCTCTTCACGTTTTAACGGCTGAACGGATTTGGATGAAATTTGGAATGTACATACATAGATTATACCTAGGATTAACACATAGGCTACTTTTTACCTTGATAGTAGCGGGGCACGGCTAGTATAAGATAAGATAGGATGCATCTTTAAACTTTCGCTGTAGCATACGATTATGTACAGAAGATTAATTTAAATCTAAACTACTCCAAAAGCTAATGTTAGGTAATATTGCGGTTATTTTAATAAATAAATATAAGTAATTTTACTACTTATAATTAAACTTAAAAACTAAATTAAAATTAACCAAAAAGAAAATTATAACTAGATATTAATATTTACAAAACTAAATCTAATAGACCGCTATCAGTAGGCAAAGTACCCAAAATGCTGGCAGCATTGCCACATTGAATGGCAATGCTCAATCTCTGTCCAAAATATTTGCCAGCATTTTGGTCACGAGTTGCTTCGACCAAACGCTTTGATAATTCATTGAAGATGCTTCCGGTCCCCACGGTCCCAACGTCTCAACCCCAAAAGGCACAAATATATAACCACTATCAAGATTACTATATTTATGTCTAGTTATAGTTTTTTTTTGGTTAATTTTAATTTAGTTTTTAGTTTAATTATTAGTAGTAATATATAACGTTTTTAAGTTTGAAAGAATTAAAAACAATTTATGTGTTTACTAATAGTCATTTTATATTTATTTTAAAAATATTTGCCTAACATGAAGTTTTTTAAGCCTCAAATTTTGTGTTGCCTTATCAATGTCTAACACGTATTAGCTACGGCGTAGAGTTAGAGCTATCTACGCCATAAAACGCAGCGTAGGCACAGAATTATTAATATATATCGTAAGTATCTATTTGTATCAGTTGTTTACGGTCAGGCTGGAATCGTATTGTTGATTTAATATCAATTTTTTTTTAGTTTTAATGTGAATTTTATGCCTCTAGGTTGTATCGTCAATAGAGGTGATAGTATAACTTTGTTTTAGCTACGTCGTAGAGCTGTCTACGTCAATAAACGTAGTTATCTGGTATCATAACAAATCAATGTCTTTTATAATTAACTAGCCGTTCCCCGCGGCTCCGCCTGCTTTTACCATGTCAAAAAGTAGCATATTATGTGTTAATTATAGGTATAAGCTGTGTACATTCCAAATTTTATCTAATACATTAAGCTATTACAGTATGTAGAGCAAACAAATATATTTACACCCAAACTTTCGGATTTATGATAATATTAGTGTGATATTTATTTATTTATTTATTGCATACATGTAAAAATTACAATAATACTTAATTATAGTTATTTACATGCGTAGCAACGAGTAGGTACAAACAATGTTTCAAAAAAAAAAAAAAAACATTTTATCATGCACATCTTAAATCTAAACTTAACTAGGTATTAATGATCTATGTATGAAATTAGAAATGAATTAGGCGGGAAATTACATTAAATGTGTTAATTGTGAATTTATCGTGAAACAGTAACAATATGTTCTTCAACAAACTCTTTTACGGTATAGTAACATTGATTTATTAAATGTGTTTTTTTTTTTTTGAATTTAGTAAATTTATTTTTCTGTTCTTTTTTATATTATTATTACATATAAAATATTATTATGATATTCATATAATATTTGAATATCATAATAATATGTTGTATGTAATTATATATAATATGTATTTATCTAAAGTAATGGGACCAATAATCTCTTACTTTAGGTGTCACCTAAGGCCTGTTTGGGTAATCTCAGATAGAATTTATCATGACAAATTAGTGCTTAGGTTTAGGTTTAATTGTCAATCACCATTGTGAGTCGACGTTTTAATTTTGGCAGCTATCCAACATTTAATAGCCCTCTCCCAGTTAAAGATCGTAATATCTACAACCAGAGTTTGGTGAACTTGGACCTTAAGTTGATGAATTTTTGAAGTCTCAAATGCTTAAGGTGACAGACTATATTTATAATTAAAGTCATAAACGTTAATGTTAACACTAAAATATAAAATTGAAAAAGTATTATAGTTATATTACTAAAATATACATTTGAATGCAACAAAGCAAGTTTTAGCAGTTAAGCCGTTTTTTATGCATCGTTAAGATATTCAGTTCATTTAATTTTGTTTGAAAAGTATTAACGAAGTTGGGTCTAGAATCTTTTATAATTTTCAGCTGTTTGCGCCAAAGTAATAAAAGCTGAATTTTATAGAAAGACAAACAAGAAAATTTTAACCGATCCTATTATTCCTTTATTGAAATATTATGTTGAGTCTTGGGAGTAAATTTAATTGTCGAAGTTGAGATTGAAAAAGTTACTGCGGTCGCATAATTCCATAAAACGAGACTTGGGCGCAATACAGTTTTGACGCAGTAAGATATCTTTCAATACGTAGTCTGGACATTTTCTTCTTTGCATTCTTGATTGACAGTTTATGGTTATGTATTAAAAAATCAATATGAATATAATTTGTATAGATTTTTATTTTCATAAACTCTTAAGGATATATTTTTATTTTCGAATATCAAAATACCTTAATATCAATTTAATAATTACTATACAAAAAAATGAGTGAAACAAGTAATTAAGTATAATTGTATTAACTTATATCATATTTAATTATAAAAGAACAAATTTAAACGTCCCATTCATATATATTTATATTTTCTAAAGCTTTTTGACAACTTAGGGGTATATCAATGCTACCACGAAACATTGCGCTTATACACGTTAATTATAAAATTTCTTCGATACCTATTCTCACTAAGTAAGGCTTTAATATGTACACTGAAGAAAGACTGCTCTTGCAGAAGTAGTAATAAATTTTTCACTAACTCGTAAATAAATAGGGGAAAGGCGTACAAAATGACATAGGCGGGTAAAATGACACACTTGTTTTTCTCCAAAACCTCTGACATATTAGTATTCGCAATAGCCTGCAGAGGGCCGCTTAGTAACAAATCGCAACCTGTGTTGACGCCAGTTGCTTCCGTCTGACCGTGTGATGAGTATTCGTGTTTGTTTGATTTTTGTAGTCACGAGTTTTACTCAGATGGATTTTGTTTCTTCGCAAAAGTAAGTATTTTTTTAAGTTATTTTGTTTTTATTGACTCAAGTTTATAGTTATTTTACTAAATAACTCCGAGAATGTGTTGAAACCTAAAAATTGATATTATATTTTTAGTTATTGTTTTCTAATGTTTGAGGTTGTAAAGTGGACAAAATGACATACCACTTGTTCGGGTAAAATGGCATAGTATGTCGTTTGACCCATCTATATTTTTCTTCTTGAAAATAATTGTTTATTTGTTTGAGCCTGCTGAAACAACAAACATCCTCATGCAACAAGATCAGGTAAAGCTCGAAGAAGATATAACGGCAGCAAAAAACCTAATCATATCAACAACAGGTCCATCTCAGGCGGAAGAAAGCAGTTCAACGTCACTGATGGTTGAGAGTATATCAGCCGTAGACAATCCAGGTCCACTCTCAACGGCCCGATCTGTTGACACAGCTGCTGCAATATCTGCGACTCCCACATCACCTAGGTTGATACTAAGGCATATATAACAATTTTCCAGTCAGCGTGCTATCTCCAGTGCTGAAAGAAATATATTCAATCCATATGTTTCAATTAAAAATGCTAAAAATGTTTCAAAAAGTTTGGGAATTAATTCCAACAGTGAAAATGATTTCTCTTCCTCACAAGCCTTTCATGTGAACTCTGCAAGTATTGGGCTGATTTTCAGTACAAATTTGGTATGCCATTTTGTCCACACCACGTGTGTCATTTTACCCGCCTAGGGCGGACAAAACGGATTTTATTAAAGATTTTATAAATGTTTAATAATTTTTATGTTCATGTTTAAATTAAATGGTCTCTGTGATAATTCGGTAGATAATAAATCCAAGAATATGTAGCTACATAAAGAGTTCAAAATTTCCAATAAATAAAGATTTTATAACCGATTTTATAACTAGTATGTCATTTTGTACGCCTTTCCCCTATTACAAAAACAGTTGATAGCGCATCAGGCTAGTTTTCATCATAATAAAAACCAACAACAACGGGACGAGTTAAATATGAATAATATTTTGGTTGTGATTAGGCAATATGAAAGTTTCAACTTCAGCTTATACTTCTGAAATGATGCTACACAACTCATGTTATTTTCGTTAGATGAATAAGATATTAGCAGTCAACTGATAACTTAGTCTGCGCGCGTAAACCTAAGTTGTGAATAGATTTGACAGGAGTCTCTGACTGCTTGCCTTACATCAACTAACATTATATATGTATAGTCATTTAAAATATTGGACCAATATGATCTACTGATATTAAAAATATTGCGACGTGTTGCCTGAGGCGTAATTATTAGATATGTTTGTTTCATACAATTTGGTTAATGTTGCGGATGGTGCAGAGTTTTATGACACACATTTTAAGGGTAACTTTTATTACCACCAATTAAAATATTGGCACGTTTTGCCACTGGCGTAGATGGTGCCCACTCGTATGGTTTTGCGATTAATATGCTGAATTTAAATTATTATGTTAACTTTTATGACCGTTATATGCTAATGGGTTATAAAATGAAAGGACGTGATAAGTTGAATACACTTTAAAGTATATACTGATAGAACTAATAAGACATTGATTAATTGATTTTTGGACTCAACGATAAAATGCACTTATACTGTTTTTTCACGATAGGCAACTTTTGTTAACTATCTCACCTGATGTAAATGAAGATGTAGTTGATGGAGCAAGCTTGCCTAGAAGCTTGCATTCTTGCCTTTGTTGTCTTGTTGGTTTGGCGATCTGACTTGCTTGTCTCTATCCTACACATGAAGATAAAGTCGTTGAAAAAAATTACAATTTGTTATTATTTTAAATAGACAATCATTTGAATACTATTTGCTTTTATAGAAAGTGTCGATGCGGCCGGAGATGTTATAACATGCTTGCCTAAAAGAGGGTACTTCCCAACGGATCATAGTATCGGATTTTCACATTAACCGATCATAAAAGATATCTGTGCGTCCAAGTCTTGAAAACTCCCAGTTTATATCGTTAAGGAAAGAATGTAAGGTAACTTAGTTCTTTGTTGTACATAGTTTTAGTTTAGTTTTAGGACATATAGGCAATTGGCCCGTAGATAAGAAGTTTATATTATAACAGGAAAAAAAGACGCGGGCAATGAGTTCCACTCATTAACAGTACGGATGAAAAACATAAAAGCGAAACGCTTCAAGCAAACTAGAGGAACTCTACAATACATAAATTATGACGCAATCATTATCAATAAGAGATATATTTACTACCTTAACAATGTAACTGTTAAAGTTAAATTGTTTTCATAATTTCTAACATTTATGAAATGGAGTGAAAAACTAAAAATTCATAGTAAGTATAAAGATATTTAAGTTCGCTTTACGCTCGTTTAAGTGTTACTTCATTAAACTTTAGTGTTAAACTTGAATTTTATTATTTTAATTGTTAAAGTTAAAAATGATAATGGCTCCATAAAAGTTTACCATTAATGGCAGTAATTTTTCAGAACTACATAACTTAATTGTGACTCTTTCAAACTTAATATTTTAAGATTAAAATTTTGTTCTTTATCTTAAGAGATTTTTTTGTAGGATCACTTTTTTGACTGGCTTTTTTTATATATCTGCATTAATGACAACCCTAAATCTGAAGCAGGGCCTGAGAATAAGGGACAGTGAGAGCAGCACTGTCCCTTATTCTCAGGCACTGCTTAAGATTTAGGGTTGTCATTAATATTGATTATCAATTTAAGGTCTATTGCCTTGTGCTGCAATGAAATAGTATAGTAGCCTCAAATAAGTAACGTTTGAAACCGTATTCAATTCGCCCACTTACATTTACTTACTTTAAAATATGGTGTATATCAAGTGTGTCGTATTTAGATTTTTTTTTTTTATTCTTGATAGGCAAGCAGTTTACCACTATCTCATCTTATGGAAAGTAGTGATGCAGCTGGAGATGTCGCATGCTTACCTAGAAGATACCTATTTACTCTTAGACCTGAGGACTCTCAGATTGTACCGTTCGATGTTCGATAATACTTCATATTATCATCTATCACTCAAACATTTATCAAACTGTCGTAATGCGTCACTTTTTATCTACAAGTTTATGACTTTTAGAGCGAAATACACATTTATCTGTTAATTAAGGGTACCTAATAAAGTTTAGATAGAAACCAACTAATCTAAATGGGTCGTATGTTCGTGTCAGTTTACTGCATCGTGTATGCCTATGTAATTTAGAAGCATCGCTCGTTATACCCGCGCTTTGTTGTTCTGAAAATAGTTTTGCAAAATATGAGAGGAGTGACGTAATAGATTAAGCCACAATAGCCCGCGGACGAGGCATGTTGTTGAATATTAATGACTAACAAATACAAGGGAGAATTTAAAGCTTCTAATTAAGTTTTTAGATTTCAGGATTACTATAAATCTTTTCAATTATAGTTTAGTGGCATCTGTTCTTAAGCATACCTTGTTTTTGTAGCACCATCGCTGTTATTTACTCTGTTAAGCAAACTTTTAATTACTGTCTCTCATCTCGCCTTTTGATAAGTGATGATATAGTAGAGTGAAAACTTAAGGGTCTTGATATACAAAGCGACACAGGCGCGCGGCCCGGGCGCTGTGAAGATAAAATGGCGCCTAAGGGATAAACGATAGAAGGATAAACGGACGACGGTTCTCCCCGCGCTGTCGATGTTTTGTATAGACTCTAGTGTATATAATACAAAGCGCGCGTGGACAGGGCGCTTTGTCAATTCCCTTAAGTTATTAAAAATGTTCATACTGTTGTGTGAATCTGTTAGGTTTTTATAAACAAAAACATTGATGGGAAAATGCCCTTCCACTATTGAATTTATAACGATTTTACCATAACCAAACCATGAAAGTGCGACTTATATTACAGCACTATTTGCTTCAAATGTATTAAGCGTTTAATCAACATATTATAATCATTATTACAAAGCTTCAGAGTTTAGGATATCGGTGCAAGGTGCAAAAGAGTTTGCCAAGAAACTGCACGATCTATATGCCCCATCCCTTTTCTATCATCGGACAAGCAGATACACTGTCAAGCGACAACGTTATATGGTAGACATTCCACTTAAGCGGACGAAGCATTTTGCTTCCTCATTAATTGTGCAAACCGCAAAGGAATATAGCTTCCTGTCAGAGTTGATATTTTCTGATTAATATAATAGGAGTCTTTAATTCGTGAGTGAAATGATATATTTAAGGCAACCTTGCTCCATCGTCGACCATTTTATTATCTTCGCTTACCATAAGGTGAGACATTGATCAAACATTGAATAAAAATAAAAAACAATACTAATAATCTGACTTAGTTGGTTTCGCTGTCTGAATCTGACTTAATTAGCTGCCTTCTAATCAGCAGGTATCATATTCGATTCCCGAAGGGATCACAGATTTCCTCTCCAAAAGGATGTAAATGGTCACGGAACCCACGATAAAAGTATTCCACTGTGTATGGAGCTGCGAGTGAAAAAAATGGTTTCATTAAATTTTAACTAAATTTATTGTACTTTTGACTTTTATTGCTCGATTCTTCATATTTACTCAAATCACCTATTTATTCCCGTTGCCCCGATACCTTATTCCGGCGAGCCATTGTTCAAGTTTACATAAAAACTACAAAGAAAAGGCTTCAAAACTTTCATACAAAGGGGCAAAATCAATAAACTATCTATCGATAATACAGAGGGAACTTTGCAAGTGACTTGGAGAGATTCGAACAAAAATACTTCCTGATTTATTTCCGTCTAAGTGGTCGAGATGAAACGATATAGTAGTTGGGTATTAGTAATATTTCCTTATTATTTGTCTGGTGAATTTCTTATGAGATGTTATTTCTATAAGTGCTTTATTTGTTTTGGTAATATTCCATTATCTAGGAGCAGTTTATCAGAACCACACTATCTTACTAGGATTTTAAACCTGAATGTTTGTATGTAAGTGTGAATTTTGTTTAAAACAAGATATATCTGTAAAATATCAGCGGATCAAGATCGGCACATAAGCAGTCTGGACTCAGGACAAAAGGAAAAAGGACAATGTTACAAATTATCCTGATTTAATTTAAAAATTCGAGGAGTGCAGGTAGTAATAATTACATTTAAATAATCTACATATACTTTATGCACCATTTTAGTTTGAACCCTTGCCCTCATCGATAACAGTCATAGTTAAAGTAACTTAATACTCGACATTCGAAATATATATATCCGAATAAATAATATTTTCCATAACCCAGCTTACCGTACTCAAATGGGCTTACAAAATCTCACTTCACGTATCGCAAATGAATATAATAGTTTTAACAATCAAATCAGTGAACTTGATATTTTCAGCAATTCTCTTGCAGTGTTTAAGCTCACAATTTCGAGATAAATGTTGCAATCACAAAGTTCACCCTAAGTAACTTTGCAAAGTTATTGTAATTTTAGTAATTTTAATTATTTCTTCTATTTGTATTTTCATTATTTTATTATTTCAAGCAGTTTGAGTACATTTGGCAAATGATAGGCACGCCGAAATTGTCATGCATATCGGAAAATTTCCTTGTTGTATTTTTAATTTTAAGTTTAATTTTAATATGTTGGATGTGGCAGTGCTATATTAAATAAATAAATAAACTATTATTGGAAAAAAGGGTAATAAACGAATTGCAGCAGTATTAGTAAAGTTTAATGTGGTATGCGGTACATCGAAACGTGTACCAGGGTACCTACACGTTTCTACAAGGATTTAATATTTTATACTTGGCATGCTAAGACTCTTAAATTATTAAATAAAATATACCTACTTCAATAAATCTTGTAGTGGTAGGACTCTTTTGTTGAGTCCGCCTGGGCTGTACCACACCATTGCCATTGGACCTCCTAGCAGTAGTGTGCAAACATTTCTGTATTCCAGCAAATATATTATTATACAAATAACACAATATAAACGCTTTCACACTCACAGCCTCACTCTAAGTTCGACCACTTATGTCGTGGTTGCTGGAAACTTTCACATCACACCCAGAACCTGAAACACGAATTTCCCTTGGAGAGAAGAACTGTGTTCTCTCCGGGAATCAAACCCGATACCCACTACTTAGAAGGCACTGAACTTCGCCAACGGGCAGTTCATATAACGATAGTTACACTAAATGCGCATAATAGTCATAAGTAAAGTAACTATTCGTCAAAAAAAGTGTTAATAGGCCAGTTCAAAAAACAAACGCAAACGCAAACGCATTCACACTCACAGCCCCACACTAAGTTCAAAGACTTGTATCGTGGGTGCCGGAAACATTCACATCACACACACATTACACCCAGAACCAGAAGCACAAATATCCCTTGGGAAGGAATGTGTGCTCCTGCCGGGAATCGAACCCAGGACCCACGGCGCAGAGGGCGGACACCTGTCCACTGCGCCAACTGGGTCGTCAAAAAGTTCACGATAACAGGATTAAAACCCCTATAGTAGTACCATACAAAGTAAACTTGCAACTTACTGTGTGGTAGTAATTCAGAGAAGACATACCTACTTATAAATAAAAATGGATGTTGCAATAAAAACTCGTTTTATATCAAAAGCGTTTTCAATGATAACACAAATTTTCACAATACATTTAAGGGCTTGTAATGTATAATCAATTAATATAGACTAATAATATAGCAGATTTATTTTACTAGCGACCAGTAAATTTAAGTCAGAAAAAGTTATACAACCTTGTCATAATATGATTTTAACAATACGTGACTGAACGGTCTCCAACCCAGCGTTATAAGATTAAAACCAAAAAGACCTAGCAATGAAATAACAAGATAATTTAAATTCCAGCGAGCTAACGAGACAGCGACGGCAGAAATAGAAAAATGTAGAAGCTAGAGATGTAAGAAAATATTTTGACCGAAAACCAATGCAAAGTATTTCCATGCTTTTATACTCAATAGAACAAGTGGGAATAACTCTACCCAGAACATACATACATACGTAAATATAGTCACATCTCATTCCCATACTGCCGTCATAAGAAAAAAAAATAGTTGTCTGTAAAGTTGGTTTACGGACGATAATTTTTCGTGATAATGTCATAAGAAAACATCGAAGTTTAGGCTGATCGTGCTTCTCTATCGCTTGTGCCGCGCTCTCGCTTGCACGCTCTGGCTCAGGCGGAACGTGACACTTTTTCGTGCATGAGTCTATTCATACATATTCGTTGGTTAGGTACTGTTGACCTAGCTTTTATTCAAAACGCTTTCGATCTAGTCGAGATACAATAGAACAAATGGGAATGATCCTGTGTTGGCATGCTGTAATCCGTGTAAAAAAAAACTAAAAATGGCGATAGCTGGGCTGCGTTGAATTGCTACAACTTCGGTTGTTCGGTTATTTTTATCTACGCTCGAAGACTCCGAACGACATAGCACTATGGAATAATGAATAGTATAGTATCGACGATATAAAGTATCGATAATGAATAGTATAGTATCGATACCGATTGCAAATAAACTCGAACTTCTTGGAGTTTCCTTGTCGTCGAACCTTAACTTCGGTAACTAAATCGAAGCCAGAGCTCAGCTGGCCGCTAAGAAACTGGGTATCCTCGCAAAGGTTAGGCAGTACTTCACACTGGGGCAGCTTCTTAATTTATATCAAGCTCAAGACCGATCGTGTAGAGAGTACCGCGGCCACCTGTGGGATAGATCCGCTTAGTACTAGATTGAAGCTCTTGAGTTCATCGACCGGCGAGCAAAAAGACTCATTGGCGATGATAAGCTAGTCGAGTCCAAATTGCAAAGTCTCAGTCACCAACGGAAGGTCGCAAGTCTAACGGTAATCTACTGTTTTACATTTTGAAGAGTGTGCGCAGGAATTACACGAGCTAATTACCCCAAGCCCATTTTACCATCTAACAACAAGATTAACTGTCAAACGAAAGAAGAACGGAAGACATTTCTTTCGATACTTGCATGATTGTCCCGCCAATAAGGCGGGATAATACAAATTCTAAAAAAAATGATAATTTGGCGAATTATAAAATTGTAGAGAACAAAATTAGTGATGGTGACATTACAGGGGCAGCACGAGTCTTGTTCTCTAGCGACACTTTAGCCCCTTATAATTCGGATACGATACAGTCACTTCGTGACAAGCATCCGCCTGCGGCAACAAATCTCCATTTACCTGATCCACCTCAACAGAGTGACGTCACTGTTGAGGCGACCGCTCAGGATGTTGCTTCGGCTGTTATGTCTTTTAAAGGTGGATCTGCCGGTGGCCTAGATGGCTTAACACCGCAAATTCTAAAAGATCTTTTATGTGCTAGTTCTGGCGAGATTGGTGAGATACTTTTAAAAGATCTAACGGCTTTAGTTAACCTGATGTTGTCAGGTCAAGTCAATAATGACGTCACAGATATTTTGTATGGCGCAAATTTATGCGCACTTAACAAAAAAGATGGTGGCATCAGGCCTATAGCGGTAGGCACCACATATCGCCGCCTCGCGGCTAAAATCGGTTGTAAGAAAATGTTTGTTTCTTTAAGCAATCTTTTTCAGCCTATACAGCTTGGTTTTGGTTCGCGGGGCGGATGTGAGGCTGCTGTCCATTCCCTTAGAACATTTTTAAATCAAAATTGTGGAGAGGTGTTGCTAAAGGTGGATGTTAAGAATGCTTTTAATTCTGTTGATAGAGGCACCCTTCTGACCCAGGTGAAAGATAAAATTCCAGAGTTATATAATTTTATTTGGCAATGCTATGGCAAACCATCAAAATTAATTTACAAAAACGATGTTCTTTTGTCTTCCGTTGGCTGTCAGCAGGGTGACCCGTGCGGCCCAGCAATTTTTTCTTTAGCTGTCAATCCAATAATTCAACGTCTCCAATCCAAACTAAATGTTTGGTACTTGGATGACGGAACTCTGGGAGGTAATGTGAATACTGTCTTAAGTGATTTAAATTTAATAATTGATGAATTTAAAAAGATTGGGCTTGAACTAAATTTTTCGAAATGCGAACTTTTTGTTTGCGATAACTGTTCAGACAAATTATCGGTTTTACAAAAATTTAACTCATTGGCTTACAATATAAAACTAGTAGACAAGTGTTCACTTCGCCTTTTGGGTTCGCCGATATTAGATGAATCAATTTCACCTTTTGTAGAAGAAAAAATTCAAAATTTTAAAAATTCTTCCGACAGATTGCTCAAAATTAACACTCATGTGGCTTTTACAATTATTAGATTCTGTCTTTTTGTCCCAAAATTTACGTATTCTTTAAGATGTTGTCCGCTATGGAAACATAGCGCGCTCCTCGAGAGCATGGACAATATCGTAAAGAATACTCTTATATCGGTTTTGAATATTGACATAGATGACAGGGCTTGGTCGCAAGCTTCTTTACCTGTAAGACTAGGAGGCTTAGGTATACGTAAAATTTCTAGTGTTGCGTTACCGGCTTTCTTGTCCTCAGTTCATGGTACTTCTAAATTAGTCGAAAAAATACTTTCACATAGTTTGGGTTCTTTAGACATAGCAAACCTGACTGAGGCCAGAAGCGCCTGGGAGATGGCATGCCCAAATACCGGGCTCCCAGTGAGGTTATCCTCACAGAGACTGTGGGATCGGCCGCTCTGTGAACTAGCACGGAAACATCTTTTAGATACGTGTCCTAGCGTCACAGAGCGTGCTCGACTTCTAGCAGTTTCTGTATGGGAGTCAGGGCTTTGGTTGCAGGCTATTCACACACAGGTCGGAGCTGAAAACCAGCGCTGAGGCTCTGTCTTCAGCATTATGCTGAGCTTGCAGACCTTTTCCGGCAAACTGGAATAACAATAACGTTCTTCGCATTCGGTTTATCATATAATAAATGTTAGTTTAAGGTAGTTAAGTTAAGTTAAGTTTGTCGGAATAAATGATTATTCTATTCTATTCTATTCTTATTCTATTCCCTCTTTTAATACTGGTACACTTATAGATCCATCTGCTTTCCGTCTCGCTATATGCTTACGTTTGGGTGCAAGGTGCTATGTTGCCCATAGCTGTCAGTGTGGTACTGCTGTTGACCAGCTCGGTCACCACGGCCTCTCGTGCCAGAAAAGTGCTGGCCGAATTTCCCGCCACGCCAGCCTCAACGATATCATCCGCCGGGCTTTTACCAGTGCCAACGTTCCAGCCATTCTCGAACCGAATGGTCTGATGCGTGACGATGGTAAAAGACCCGACGGCATGACTTTAATTCCATGGAAGATGGGACGGCCTTTAGTATGGGATGCAACTTGTGTCGATACTTTAGCTCCGTCACATCTTCCTGAAACACAGAATGGGGTTGGCGTCGCGGCAACTTCGGCAGAGCAGCGTAAACGGCGCAAATATGGAAACCTTGGCAGTGGTTACATATTTGAGCCGTTTGGTGTTGAGACACTGGGTCCGTGGGGACCGGGAGCTCATTCTATTTTCAAAATTCTATCAGAGCGCCTGGTTGAAGCGACGCGTGATCAAAATGCTGGCACTTATTTGGCTCAACGTATTAGCATTGCAATTCAGAGAGGCAATGCCGCCAGCATGATGGGAACGCTACCCACTGGTAGTGGGCTTGAGCACTTGAGTTACCTATAAGCTCGATGTCTTGTAGGTAACTTTAGTTCTTTGCTGTACATAGTTTTAGTTTAGTTTTAGGAAATATAGGCAATTGGCCCGTAGTTAGCATACACATTAGATACTATGTTACTGTCAAACGTCATCCATATATGGTTGACATACCTCTAGTTCGCTCGAAGCGTTTCGCTTCTACGTTTATTATCCGTACTGCGAAGGAGTGAAATTCATTACCCTCATCTTTGTTCCCCGAACGGTATAATCTGGGAGACTTCAAGTCAAGAGTGAATAGGTACCTTCTAGGCAAGCATGGCCGCTTGAAGAATTTAGTCTAACTCCGAGCATAGCCCTTTCCATAGCTCGTTGTTCAACTCTGAGCTTATTTATAAGGCCCACAGTAAGAGGCCACGTTTCAGTACCATATATCATCACTTGAAATTAGCTGAATAACAATTGTGACCGGAGTCTTATATCCCAACCCTAGTAGCCGGACTGTATCAAGTAGAAACCCAGTATAAAAGCGAACGGAGCCACGCATTCGTCCTTTGATTCATTACAGTTTTCGATTAGGTCCCGTTAGTTTGGCTTTCAACATGCACTTTTTGTGTCTGGTCTGGGGTAGAATGTTTAAAACTTGAGTCTCGTTTCGGGGATTCGGAAAAGCGATCAATGGGTTTATTTTACCACGTTGGATAAATTTTGTCTCTTAATTAGTTTATGCTTCAGTGTGTTTAATTGAAATTTTTATTTAGCTCAGAAAAGTTAAAAAATACTTTTCTAACTCTTTTTGTTTGTACTGATATATCATCATAACTTAATTAAAATCAATAGAAAAAGTAAAGTCGTATGTTTCAGGCGGCCTGTAAATGATGGCCTGTGTGAATTCTGATACCAGCTGCTAGCCCATATTATTGAACTGCCCGTTGGCTTAGTTGATTGAGCGTTCGCCTTCTAAGTATCGGGTTTGATTCCCGGCTGAACACAAGTTTTCTCCCCAAGGAAAATTTGTGTTTCTGGTTCTGGTTGTGATTGTATGTGTGATGTGAATGCTTCCGGCATCCACGACATAATTCATCGAACTTAGTGTGAGGCTGTGAGTGTGAAAGCGTTTATGTTTATGTTTGTTTATAACAAGCAAGAAGATCAAACACACATATTAAATGAAATTTGCTAACGTCCGCATTTAAAATTGTTGTGATAATTATTTGTTGTAATCCGATTACAGTTATTTTATTATGCTCCGTAAATAAATAGCTGAAACAGAGGAACGTGGAATTTGATATTTATTAAACATATTAAACAGCAAGCTTAGAAACAGTAAACATCAACTTTCCTTTCATCGAAACGCAAATGTTTTCGCATTTTCCTCTACATATCGTGTTACAAAGTTAACCCACTCAAATATCCGCAGTTCTGAAAAGCATTCGAATATAAAACATACGCTCGGATACGCAAAATGGCATAATTTCCGGCATTTTCGACGAATTTACGAATCAGCGCTCCCGCCATTCATACGACCCTGGTAGGTTATATTCCGATCCTGTTTCGCGTCTCGTATCGCCGAGTCAATCGCTAAGTCGAGACGACTGCATAAGCCGAGGCTGACAACTCACTCAGTCCCTTTCCAATTTGTGTTCGAATAAATGGAAACGCTCGAATCGCATAAATGAAAACGGTGGAACAAATTGATTTCTCACTCAAACAGAACCGTGTGCGGTACAACCTTTTACTATTTGTGTCGCGGTCTGAAAATATTTTTGCGGGTAGTTTTTTTATGTTCAAACAGGCGAGCTTCGATCATCTATAGCTTCATGGCAGATACGAAATGGCAGGTCTGGTGGAAATGTTTATCAGTGGTATTCCAGAGATCTGTATAGGCATTATATGGTGTTAATGTTTTGGTAGTCATCGCAGTTAACTACCCAACGGTTGTAATAACTTGGTGAAGTACTTTTCATGAATAATTTAGTTTTTACAGAGTTTTCCAGTTCGTACCCTTGTTTTACCTTAGAATTAAACGTATTTGTAGCAAATTGTTTATTTGTATCCATTACATAATTTTAATTAAATACAGACATTTTTTTTAAGGTATTACTGACTCTCCCCAATATCTTTTCGCCAATATCTTTTTCCCTCACAAAAAAAAGGTATAAGCTCCATTCCAAATTTCATCCAAATCCGTTCAGCCGTTAAAGCGTGAAGAGAAACTTTCGCATTTATATTATAATAAACCTTTTCCTAAAAACATCGATGGTATAAACAAAACACGAAAAGAAAAGTCAAATTGAGAACCTACTACCGTTGTTTTACACATCGTTTCGATAGGAGCCGTATTTCTCGCAATACATTTTATGTAGTCGAAGTTCGTAGAAATATCCACAGTTAGCTTTTTTGCAATTTACGGAGAAAATTAGTTTCGATAGAGTTCGCCGATATGGTTTCTTAAGGTTAATGCTCGAAGACTAAGCGTCTTTGGGCATTAACCTCTCTCGTTCTAGTTTCTTATATATTGATGTATTTTTATAATTTATTTTGTTACATGAATATTTATGAGATTTTTAAAATCAATGGGAAAAGAAAAGTTAAAAAGCTGCTTATAACTAAAATAGTTATCTACCTGTTAGTAGTTAGAAATAAAAAAAAAACAAACAAACAAACGCATTCACACTCACAGCCCCACACTAAGTTCAAAGACTTGTATCGTGGGTGCCGGAAACATTCACATCACACACACAATACACCCAGAACCAGAAGCACAAATATCCCTTGTGAAGGAATTTGTGCTCCTGCCGGCCTGGGTCGTCAAAATCGAAAGTAATAACCAGTAAAACCAATCAAGTAGAAAAAACCAGCCTCATAATATACGTGAACTAGATATTCCATACATTAAAAAAAACAACAAGCAAATTCACACTCACAGGCGCTGTGAGTGTAAATTTTTTTACAAAGTTGAATGACTTGTATCGTGGGTGCTGAAAACATTAACACATAAATCACACATATAATCCTACCCAGCACCAGAAGTACAAATGTCCCTTGGAAAGGAAAATTGAGCTCCTGCCGGGAAAAGACCCCCAGGACCGGTTCAGAGACTTGCCTAGTACGCAAACTGGGTAGTCGTTAAACTTACCTATATTGCAAATTTAATAGATGTCTCGACCTGAAACGAAAAAAAAGCAGTCTTTTTAGTACATTTACGCAACCACAATATTTTAAAATAACTAATAAGCTAAGCAAGTACCCAAAAAATCGTTATTATATAGAATCAAGAGATACTTGGTACGTGATCCCTGCAAGAGATCACGCACGTTCGCTGATGCCTTACAATGCTTTGACAAATTCCAAATTTAATTTTGAATTGCTGTTTTTTTTGTTCCTAATATTGGCTTCGCAATCTTTGCACATTTAGCCAGTGTCAAGTTATGAAATGTTTCAAGTATAAATATTACATATTGCGTAAAAGAAGTCCTAGTCGCAAGTCACAGTCAAATTCAAGTGAAAGAGTCTAAGTCCAGCCATAGTTAAGTGGTATTTTTTTAAAGTTTCGGAATGAAAGCGAAAATCACGTTTTTCAACTTTGTTTGATTTGCCTATACTCATGCACATTCACAAACTATTAACGGTTAATAATCCACCATATTACTCACTAACTTGACTTGAATAATCATTGGAATATAATACAAAATACAAAATCGACATCTTTTCACTTTCGCGCCAAAACTCCTGAATCGCTGTTGTGGAAT
Organism: Lomographa bimaculata; assembly: GCA_948107665.1. Lineage (NCBI taxonomy): Eukaryota > Metazoa > Arthropoda > Insecta > Lepidoptera > Geometridae > Lomographa > Lomographa bimaculata. Next base: position 8,689,713 of record OX403597.1, read on the forward strand.
TGCAAAAAAGGTACTTACCACATCAGTAAAAAAAAAAATTACAAACTGAAGGATTGTAAGCTTACTGACAGTTTTATTTAAGACAAAAAAGGTTAAATGTCTTAAAAACAATTTGAAGTTGACCTGAATTGCTGAAGGAGCTTTCGAAGACCTATTCGAGGGTACTCCATTTAATTGAAAGAGATCGCCGATCGAATCCGTGTGGGGTACAAACTAGCGTGATGCCACTTGGATCTCTTGAACGATGTTTGGTTTGCGTTTATGGTAGAGACGTAGCTCTTTAGAAAACTTAGTGAACTTTATAGCAACGAAAAGTATTGACTTTGGTAAATTTATTTGCATGGCTTATGTATTTATTAAGGATTAATACGATTTCAGTCACGGTTTTATCCGTTTGGCTTGTACAGTACAAGCCAAGACGCCGAACAGTCTACGCCCGTACTCGACTGATGAAGGAGCACCGACTCTTCCGAAACTAGTCTCGAAACAATACGAGTATTACACATATCAAGGAATATACAAATCCTTGATATGTGTAAACGACTTATGTATTTTTATTTTCACTTAGATGTATAGCTGACTTGAGTCCTTTAACAGAATATAGATATGCTCATATGTGTGTCGTTATATATCTCCTACAACTACACCTTTCTGTTATTGCACTCTGATCTTAAAAGTGAAAAAAAAAAACATTTTCTACACATATAAGCTGGAGTAGAATCACTTGTACCATTTGATAGCAATATGGTTCATTGTCACATTAACGCCAATAAATAGTTTACTTATCTACAGGTGAAATAAGTAGTTTTCGTGGTCCATAGAAAAATTTAAAAGAAGGTGAGTTTCAATTTAGTATGTTATAATATCTGCCACATGTAGTTTCAAAAATGTTTCATGACTTTGACGGGAGATATATAGGACTATATCTCGCAAACGGTACGCTTGACATAAATATGATGTACACTTACTTTCATTTTAAAACCCCTGTGCAATGATACTACACATGACCGGTTAGTACTTAAAATAATGAAGGTGAAATTCTAGATGGATGTTTGTAGCACAATCACGTCAAAACTACTGTACGGATTTGGATGAAATTTTGCACAAAGATAGTTTATTACCGGGGTTAACACATGAGATATGACTTTTAACCTATTACACTAACACAGTCGCAGGTATAAGCTAGCTTTATTGAATCAAGTTTTAGCGGTTATTTAAGCGTCTATATTATTTTTCTTATTTAGACTTTCGACCACTGTAAAGTGTTCGAAACGACGGGACTTCACCAATAAGTTATATAAATAAAATTTCAAGGTTGACGTTTTTATATTTTAGAACCCAAAAGCAGCGTCTCGAAAGTTATATATTACGTTGGAACGTCGATCCCTTCCGAAGGCTACGCAAATTACATTCAAATGACTGCCACAAAAAGTTGAGCACGACATTCATATTTACGATAACGTCATCCCGACACTTACATCAATATTTTTGTTTCAATATTATTTTTATCTTGCGATGTTCTTCCGCGACATCGTTCTGTTACCCACTGGGCTCATTCTAATTTTATAATTATCATTTGTATTTGTCTCTATTTCAATTGATGGTAAGTGATGATGTGCTCAGGGATGGAAAAACTCGCTTAGCCTAAAATTTTACTCTATTTTTTTTGTTATATAAACAAACGACTAACAAACGCATTCACACTCACAGCCCCACAGTAAGTTTAGAGACTTGTATCGTGAGCGACGAAAACATTTACATATCACACACACCCAATCACACTCAGAACCAGAATCATAAATGTAGGAAAAGTGTGCTCCTGCCGGGAATTGAATCCAGGACCCACGGCGCAGAGGGCAGACACTTTCCCACCGCGCTTACTTTACTGGGTCGTCTATATCAAATATAAGGCTATCATTTGATTCTAATATCTTTAAATAGTAGCCGTGTCCCGTGTCTTCCTCCGCGGTAATTAAGTTAAAAATTAGTCTATGTGTTAATCCTGGTAATTATTTAGATTGGTAATTTCAGCCAAATCAGTTTGGCTGTTACAGCTTAAAGATAGAACAAATATACTGACACATTTACACACAAGCTTTCGGAAACGTTAGAGTAGTTTTTTTAATTTACTGTAATGACTTATTAATAAAATTACCTTACATTTTGCTACTCATATCCAATTTACATCACTTTAACTTCATAAATAAAAAACTTTCCACCGTAGTGTACCCCTGGCCAAAAATATTGATAACATATATTTTTTATTTTAAATGAACTACTCAAATACTAATTTCCATTAGTGTAACTTTATAAATAAAGAACTTCCATCCCCCATTACACCTCCTTAGTGCTGCCCTAGCAAATAAATATTAATAACTTAATTTTTTCCTCAATTTAATTTGTTACTTGTTTCTAAATTTTCAAAATATGTTGGATAAACATCAAAATATATTACATATATCTCGCGTATATATCACTAGATGTACTTCGCGGTGTTACCCGCAGTGTCTGGATAAAAAGTAGCCTATACCTAGGAAGTCAGATCTATAGATACCAAATTTCATCAAAATTGGTCAAGCAGTTTGAGCATATTTTTTTTCATTCCTGATAGGCAAGCATTTGACTACAATTTCACCTGATGGAAAGTGATGATGCGGCCGAAGATGTAGCATGAAGAAGTAACAAACATACAAACACACTCTTAAACTTTTGCCTTTATAATATTAGTAGGAAGTAGGATAATCATAGTATTCTAAAGCAGCAACAAACATGCTTGTTTTGAAGATCAAGAGCGCATTATAGACTTTGACATTGACCATAAAAACCTAGTTAATTCTCTTGACAGTTTATTGAAGACAATGGTAGCTAAGCTAAAAGATCTTAAATGCCATCGCACATTTTATTAAGATAAAAGTAAAAGATCGACGTTCTAAAACACATCGGAAACTCAAACAAATTGCTTTTTTCATCACATTAACCAATCTCCGGGTATTAAACTCGCGCAATCTGCCTTTAATGACGCGAGATGCGCTTACAACGGCCGTGACTTGATACAATTTCGACGCCCTAGCAGATTTGACAATCGTGATGATACATTTTTCGAGGGGATGAAAATATTGATTGAACATTATAATAGACGTATACATCTTCCTAAAAATGATGCACATAGCAATATTTGTGTGTTTTTCACGGGCGCTGTATGCATGTGATTCTAAGTTATTAAAATATTAATTAAGTATGTAAATTATCTTATTATGTAGTAGTATTGCTTTTATTTGGGAATTAACAACAAAATACCCGAAACCCGTAAAAGATGATTTGGTCGAGGATGGTAGACAAGCTAGGCTAAGAATACATGAACCAATTTAGATGATATTAAAAATAGCATAAACGTTTTCACACTCAGAACCCTACAATAAGTTCGATGACTTATGTTGTGGATTCCATAAATTCACATCACATACAAACTCACGTCCAGAACCAGAAACACTAATTTCCCTTGGGGAGTAAACTTGTGTTTCCGCCGGAAATCAAACCCGATACTCTCTGCTTAGAAAGCAAACGCGCGCCCATCTTAGCCAACGGGCAGGTTAGTATTGTATTGTTTAAAAATCAATACAAATTTTATAAGAAAGTTCATAAATAAAGACGGTGAAGATTTTTTTATATTAATATAATTGAACTATTTTCGATAAACTGATAATTGGCTGTGAAATATAATGGTCTAAGTAGTTTTACAGTATAAACGTAATATGTTGGTAAACATTTTAACTAGAACAAATAAGCGTACCATCAGGTAAGATGATGGTCTAAATTGTTAGCCTATATGAAATAAAAAAAAGTGCCATATACCATACACACAACGTGCAGATAACTGAAACAAAATTGGTTTTGGCATTGAAGACAAAATGGTGTGAAAACTATATCCGCGGCATTGAAGCCTTAGGCTGGCCTACGCCAACATTTAGTGCCGACTTCACAAAAAAGGAGGAGGTACTCAAGTCGACTTTTTATTATGTGTGTTTCCCCATATCTTCGTTCCACGTGAACCGATTTTGAAAATTTTGTCGTTTGAATGATTTTGCTTTCTAATTCGTCCCAAATTTGATCAAGATCTGATCAGTATTTCTTGAAATATATTTAATAATGCGTATTTAGTACATCTAATCTGATCAAAGTTCCGAAGATAAAGCGGTGAAGTCGTTTTTTTAAAGCTTTGCTTACGTTTAATTATCGTTTAAAAGAAATACCAGAACCTTGGTGAAAACAATGTAAAAAACATTTTCTTGAACAATTCCATCAAATTAGCTGCTAATACTATTACAATAAAACAGATGCGACAGTTGTATCCCTTACTCGCAACCCACTGTAGTAATTGCGCGGGCGTACCTCCCAAAGGAGATTTTAATCCTGACCAAATGTTATAAAACACAGTATGGAATGTCAAAACAAAATAATATTCGCTTTAAACGTGCGAAGAAAAACATTTTTTTTAATGATACATTTTAATTAATTCTTTATACACGCTAATACGTGACTTACGCGTTGTCTATGTCAAGATGTGCGAGGCGAGCGCTCCGCTCTCATCTGGAGAAGGCTTCCGGATAAGGCCGAAATAATTGTCGATCTTTACATTGATAATGCAAAGTATAGGCATGCTAAATCCCGTTTAATTTTTATTTAATAGATATTTAATTGCCTGAACTTGTTCGAAATATCACCGAACCATGTGTTATAATGAATTAATGACTATTATTATTAATTATATTTTTAATAAATATAAAAGTGTTTTTTAAGTTTTAGTAAAAATAGTGTTTTTTAACAACATTACTTACTGCGTCCCTTTGTATTGTCCGTTAACTTTCACAGTCACATTAATGAGGAAATAAACCGAAATAAAGGCCCTATTTCGTTCCAAAAGTTAGATTGAATAAAAGGTTGTACACCTACCATTAGTGTCAAAACTTTATGATTTGATATTATTGCATTTACCTGGTTTAATTATGAATTCTAGTGTTTTAGCGGTTTTATTATTCGAGCTGCATTTTATGGCCTTAGTAAAATGATGGGGCCACTTTTGGCTCTTTATAATGGAAAATAATTTATTAATCTCAAGAAATTTAAGTCAGAAACTAAAAACGTATGTAACTTGCAGGCAACTTCTAAAAATAATCAATCCGTGGACAAAGGGACTTGATATACAAAGCGCCCGAGGCGCGCGTATAGGGCGTGCGTAATGGGCGCGCAACCCGCTGCGAGCCCGATGTGCGCGACCTGTACTGCCGTCATAAGGAAAAAGATGTAACTGTCATTTTTGTCATAATTGAGTTATGTACATCAAAAACGTCTTTGCTAACATATTATGTTATGATTTGTAGAAGATGCGTATTAAAAGTAAGATTTAGTAGGTTGTGCGTTTTAATATTATAAAATATAAAAATAATAGCAGATGCGTTTATTTTTCCTGATTCCGATAGTGTATATAACAAAATTTTGACGAAAATGCAGTTACTGCTCTTTTTATTATGACGGCAGTATACAAAACTGCAGCGCGTGCGGTGGAGTTGCGGGCGCGTTATATATCATGTACCTTAGACGCATTCAGGTTAACTGTTTTTTACTTAAGAATATGTTATGTCATATTATATAATATTAATTATCATCATCAGCAAAGCAAGAAAGAACTCGAGTCAAAAACCCAAGTGTAATTGTTTAAAAAAAACAAAATGGCGAATTATTTGCGCGAAATAGTAATAAGTTTAGATTATGCCGTTCGGGGAACAAAGACGAGGGCAATAAGATGCACTCCTTCGACGTACGGATGATATAGAAGCGAAACGCTTCGAGCGTACTGGAGGTATGTTAACCATATATGGATGACGCTTGACAGTTTGTCTTGTTGTTAGATGGTCTTCTCACAAAGTCGTGAAGGCTAACGTGCTCAAAGAAGTTTAAGTTTATTTATACCTTTTGTAATATTGACTCATTTTCTTGAATACGTATAAGAGAAGTCCACAAAAACTACACAAAGTCCACATAAACTAAGTTACTTGCTTGTGTAACAACAAATTGATCCTTGCTCGCGTTCGTCCGCACTAATTGCGCAAGTTAGTCGGTCGGTTACGGTAAGTATCACGTGATGGTACCAATGTTACGCAAGGTTGTTGTTAGAATACTTAGGTGAAACGATGTTTGCTAGTAAAATAGTATATACCTATTTTTTTTAATAATAAAAAACAAAAAATTTATTGGCAAATTTTGATCACTATCTCATGTGATAAGCGACGATGCGATCGACGATGGAGCACACTTGCCTAGAAGGTGCATATTCACTAGAGGGTAAGGAGTTCCATTCTTTTGCAGCCCGCACAATGATTGTGGAAGCAAAACGCTTCATCCGCATTAGTGGAATATCTACAATATAGCGGTATCGGTGAGGGAGTTTGTCTCGATGTCCGATAATAGAATGGGGATGGGTAATTAGATTGTGTAATTCCGTTGCACACTATCCGAAATGTAAAATACCGATAAAATACCGAGAGACTCGCCACCATGCGACGATGCCCTTAGCTCTGAAATTTAAGAAATTGTTCATAGTTTATATATAAATGTTATGTATTAAAATACTACATTTAGAAAGAAAAATCATCATTTGAAGCAGGGTTTGAATATTAATTTCAATTCGGTAAATGGCATCACAGATCCCCATAAGACGTTAATAATAAGAAAAGAATAGTGTCATGAGATCCTATCGCCGCGGATTCAATGACTGCCTCAAGGGATAAGTTATTATTTATATATTTACTATTTAATTATGTCTAGCATGGCTGTAAAAATAATAGGCTGTAATATAATGCTGTAAAAACAAAATCAATTGATTTGAATGTATGATCTACACACCGTGTTGTGAAACTAACTGCACGTTCGACTCGTTGGTTGTTTTTCAAACTATTTCAGTAGATGGCGTCACTCGTCCCCATAAGATGTTAATAATAAAGAATTATCCTTTCCTTAGTATTCGTCGCTTCATGCAGGACTTGAGTAGCTCAGCGGTTAGAGCAATAGGTTATGAGACCCTTTGGCCGCGGGTTTTATTCCCGCCTCAAGCTATAATAATTGCATTATACATTTACTACTTTAGTTCTGCCTAGCATGGGTAAAAAGAAAATCATGTGTTTGAATTTAGTGTGGGGCTGAAAGTGTTCAAGCAAAAAGCTCCATTATTTTGGTGATGGTGATCAAATAGTGGTTAATGCATACAAACTAAACAAAACAACTTACATTGATAAAATATCATTATAGTTATACCCATGAAAAAGATAGATAAACATGAAAAAATATAGAACAGATGAGTGTGTTTACATAAAAAAAGAGCCCGTCTAGTTCTCTATGTCCAACAGAAGTCAAGTAAGGGCACTTAAATAATTCACTGTCATAATACTTAATTCTGTAATAATTATAGCAGGTACATGTAATTACGGTAACAATTACTTTATAACGTACCTACCTCGTTATTAGATAAAAGTCTGGAAAAGTAGACTGGTTTAAATCATGTAAATATTAGAGACATATTTATTTGTGGCAAAAAGAAATTAAAAATTGAATCTGACAAAAGAGTACAAATGGTTTTAAGTTTTTGCTTTCAATTTATATTATGATTACTGTCTTTTACAACTAACAATCTTTACAAGTTGAATTGCTCATACGTTCTCATTTGCTGAACATTTATTCAAAATGTTGAACTGATATAACTTTGACTTTACCAAGTTAACAAATTAAAATCACAAGACAATGTTTATCTTTATTTTTTTTATCAACTATTTACTATTTCGCGCCGAAAAATTGCCATTTGTTTTTCTTTTCAAACACCTATCTAAACACTTGTGTTTTTAAGTCAAAAATAACAATACCTTATCTGTCGAAATCCATTCAGCCGTTTCGAAGACACGAGGTAATAAAGGAATTTATGAATATACATACATACTAGAAAAACATAATCCTTTCTTGACAGTCGGGTAATTAAAAGTAGTTACTACTGTCTTTGTTAGAACTCAGATACTTACCTTTGATTAAAATTTTTGTTTGCTTTGGTCGATCTCTCGTTTATCGAAATAGATGTGACTTAAGCGAAGTAATCAAAAACCGATAACACGTAGAATCCATTTTGGTATTGTGTACGAAACAGTAGTTCAACTCCAGAGATTAAATTAAATAATATTACAAATCTATTATTTTCTAGAGTTACAGAAATAATATTGAATACTAGCTGTGGCGTACTGCATCTCGCTATAATCAAGTTAAAAGGTCTTGAATCAGAGTCCAGGCAATAAAGATAGTAAACGTCATTGAAATCTGTACGTTTCGGTACATAAATACGTCTATTCCCCATGTCATGGAATGTGGCTTACTTCGTTTCTTAATATTATGTGTCGTGCAAATAAATAAGTAATTATAATAGAACTTCTAATAGGTTAGATGAAAAGGTTTTCTTAATATAGAAGAATACGTTACGTCTATATTCGACTAAATACTATATTCGAAGAAAACCTTTTCAGGTAACCTAATTAATAGCTTTGACTTAAATTCAATGTTTCTATACATCTTAAAAATAGTTAATAATAAATCTGCAGTTCTGTACTACATAATACCATCAATCAATATGTGTAGTTGTAACAAAACAAATTCCTGGATTCTACTTTGTTAAATTTTCCACACATATTTTACAGGGTTTTTTTTTCAGTGTAAAAAAGTATGTCTACGGATACAACTGCCGGCCTGCCACTAACAAATTTGTGAATCACAAGGCTCAGTGGCCTTCGCCGGGCTCCACTTTGAACCACAAGGCTCAGTGGTCTTCTTCCTCTTTTGTATACGTACGTAGGTGGAAAACCACGTAGAATAAACCATGCTTTCACGCGACTTTACCAACTGTTTATCAAGTGAACTATAACGGTAGCCAGGTGTTTGGATTCGCATGTAAGTAACCAAACACTGTAAATAACTAACTAAACTTTTCTCATCACTGTTTCGGGAACTTCGTGCTGCGAATATGTAACCAAGTGCGGTTCGCAATTACCGATGTATGAAACGTGCGCTTTTGAAAACACCCTAATTATTACCTCAGGTGCCGGAGATGGAATTTGCATTGGAATGGGAACTTTGTTATTTGGAATAGCATGGTTCATTATATCTTAGTTTTGTATGACTTTACAGACTGCATAATTACGGCTTATATTTTAAGTAAAATTAGTAGATAGCATTAGATAAACATAACTATAAAGAAAACAAGAGATGAGTTAATAGTTTTTATAAAAAATATGGATAGATGGCGGTGCATCTTGCCGGTACTGCCAGCATTACTACCAGCATCTAGAAGTAATAGAGAAATTAATAAGTGGTGAAAAGAGCTAGTTGCTTGCTTGCCGTATGAATAAGTGGGCATTCCTAGTGTCAGGTTATTTCAGGTTGCCTGAAATCATCCGAAATGGCTTAATGTCTGTGGTTGTATGACTAACAGTCGGGACCAGCTGCTAAACGTGCCCTCCGAAGCACGGTGACACTCAGTTGAAAATCCCATGAAACGGTGGCTCATTCAAGTACTGGCCTGAACATTGGTTAACCTTCTCAATCAGTTACGATCAACCAGGCGGACCGCACTACGAGTGTCACACTGAGCTAGAAGTCCGTTAGGTCTCTGCAAGGGAAGCAGTGAAGCGCACCAGAAGTTAACTGACTCGGCCAGGTAACAAAGCGCTTTAGTTCTCGAGGGAAATTAAAGAAGTTCGTTAATTATTTGGTAGTGTGATCGTAACACGCCTTTTTACTTTTTAAAGCCCTTATGCAAGACTTAGCAGCTTTATTGAATGCTCTTTTTTGTTAATATTTTATGTTACGGTTATTAGCATCAATGTGTACAAAAGTACGCCTTATGTTTCTGCGCTTCTACGGACGTCTTCATTCCAGAAATTGACACCAAACAAAAAGAGTTTTGTTTGGTGTCAATTTGTGTCAAAGAGGTCATGTCTCACAATGAAATAAAATATCACATACATACGCATTATCTCTGTCACATAATCTGTGAATGGCAAATAATAAAGACGAGCACCATTCCACCTACCACCACTGCTAGCGATTAAAAAATCGCTTGAAGAGAAGCATACTTACTACCACGACTAACGACAACGAAGAAAGCTCGCATCTAATGTCAATATGTTGCCCTTCCTAGCTCTCTATAACAGGTATGCTGTACAAGCCATACCTGTACAAGTCAAAGAGAGCTAAGAAAGGTCAAGCGTAATACTACAATTACTTACAAATAATATTGCAGCAACCAAATTTGATGAAACTGACATTCAATAGTGGTCTGTATCTTTAGGGAGTAGGAGGCGTTTTGTTGGGTTTACTTCATTTTATTGGGTAAAGCAGAAAAAATGTAGTACTCAACTATTTACCTACATTTTCAAAATTATACTCCGGAGCTATAAATAATTATTATTAACTACACGCGTACCAGATATTAATTAAAATACCAAGTTTTATACGTAATAAGCTCTAAAGTTTTCTACGGAGCGTTGGTATATCTAAGTTAATACACGTATAAACTTTCTTTAGAATATTTCTTCGACTTGCTTAATTTAGATTACACGCGTCGTACGTTTATTATTCTGATAAGTAGAGTTACACGTGTCTTTTAAAAAGGGTGAGTATGTACAAAGTAAACTTCGTTACTGGGAAATTGTTCTTATTCGTTTATTTTATTAACTTTTGCGGTATAATTGTGCGGTGTAATTATAAGACTTAATGATACCTTCAATGTTTCGGGGGTGAAGCGTATAGCGTCCAGTGCCTTGAGGCACTTTATTATTAAGTTCCGGAATACATGATATAAAAATAATAATTAATAAGTATGTGAGATTTTTTATACGATCTTTATTTTTGTGTAGATAGTTTGGCTTTTCCCTAGTAGGACGTGGGCTAGAATTATCCTTATTTGTGGACTAGTTTTTAAAAATTTGGGTGGACATTTCTAAAATGTTTTTATACTAACAGTTTTTACCATAACCACGTATAATTCATCGCTTACAAAACCGCGCTCTAGTTTGTAGCTGTAACAAATGACTATTTGTAAAACAATGACACTAAAACATGGCTTCAGTTACGCAACAGAAGCTATCTGCGTTTGTTGTCGCCCAGATATTTTTCAGTGTTACTAGTTTTTTCTAGTTTTGTTCGTTACTGGTTTTATACCTTGGTACGTATTGCTTTTTTTACTTCGGGTCGTTACTTTTGACAGCGGATTTGTTTAGAGCTTGTTTTTTTTTTAATTGTTTATGTTTGTTTTAGTTTTATACACCTTTTCGTACAATTACTATTGTATTACTTATTAACATAGTAAATCAGTTTCTATTTTCTGTCAAATTAATTAAAACCATCGTGATAACGCCGAGATAAATTTCCGTCTGTGACTTATTTTACGTCAAAAAGTATTTTTATTATTTACATGGGGTCCTAATCACTTATGAAAGATAAAAGACTCTAACAACCAGATTGGCGAAATTACAGCCATCTCGAAAAGAACCCGGCAAGACACTTACTTGGCGGCGAATATTTTTCCCATTTTATTTTTATTCAAATAATACTCATATCACTAATACATTTTTTTTTATCTAGGTAAGGTATATCTATAGTTTGCAGTCGCTAGAAAACTTTTGTGCGAGATGTCTCCATGTATCATAATATTGAGTATATATTTTTTTTATTAGTGCTGAGTTAAGTATCTTTGTATGAGATTATATTTTCATGACGGATTGTTATGGTAACGAGTTGAATATAACATACATTTTGCATTTTTTTTCTTTTAGGGCAGGACTCGATTCTTTGGACGTGATGATACTATCAGGCAAAATCCTCCATTAATTTTTTTAACTTATGAAAGCCTATATGTCTGATCTCAAAGTGTTACGTGGCACTATTATACACTCCTCTGCATTAGATTGAAGCACTTATGTCTCATATCCTCGGTAATTACACGGACATAATGCCCTTGTAACCAGAATTAGTTTGCACAGTGTTCGTTTTTAAGTACATAGGAGTTATTATTTATCTTTGGAAAGTTTTACCTCTCATTAAGCGGTCTGTTATTATCCTCGTAAAGAGGATGCGGCGTCTATGGAGTCAGTCCACCTCGCTCTACTCATGATTTGATAGATGTATCTACATATTAGGCAAATCTTTAATGATTTTTGTATGTAGCGATTAACACAATTTCCCTAGTAAGTATTTTAGTAAGATTTCTTCCGAAGCTATTAAAAAAATGTCAATATCCTCTTGAATCTGGTATAAAAGAATCTAGTGTCCTTACCAAAATGCTACACAAAAGATACTTTACTAAATTTAGGAAAAACCAAGAGCATGTATAAACCGAACGTAACTCTTCTAGGTTAGTGTTGGATTAATCTAAATTAAGCTTTATTTGGTAGAACAATAGGGTGCTTTCTCATCGGACCGGCAGTGACGTCAACTCTTATTAAGTTCGGTCCGTAAGCTTCTTATCAGTCAGTGTATGGTAAAGATAAAGCGGACGTCGGACACAGAGCATGACCATATTTGCATTATCAGTAGTAAAGCTTTATTTTTTTAGCTGGGCCAAAAACTGGTTACTATAAGGTTGGTACATGCACTTGTTCATACAAACCGACAGTCACTCTTGTTAAAAACATACTGACTTCTTATGCTCTACTCTCCCGCCTCTCTGCTAATTTGTTTTTGTACGTATAACACTAGTATACAGACAGGGTAGTCCAAACCAATCAGTGACGCCCAAGATCTGAAAATACTCCATGTGTACCTATTCATTTATAAAAAAAAATTACCGTTCCAGCCGAAAATTTTCAAACAAAAATCTAAAAACATCATAGTTCGAACACTACAAAAAATTGGAGAACATACTTGTACATGGGGTATTTTCAGATACCCCGGGGAAGAGGCATTAATTTTTTTCCTGTGTACGTTACTGTTTGGACCACTCGGTATATCCGAAGAAAGAAAAATCAAATTACGGCGAACCAAATACATGTAAGCACATCGCATAATATTCTTCATCATACAGTTTTTTTCTCTTAATTAAGGTTTCGCAATCTTGTGCACATAGCCTGAGTCAAGTAATAATAATATTTTAAGTATATTTTATTTTAAAAGGACAAGTCACAAGTCACAGTCAAAGTCAAGGTCCAGTCATAGTCAAGTCATACCCTAGTTAGAGTCATAGAAACGTTACTAGAACTTCTATTGGAGTTTTGGAGCGAAGGTGAAAATCACGTTTTTCAACTTTGTATGACTTGCCTACACTTATGGCCGTTGATTAAGTATTAACGGTAAATTTTCCACCACTATTACACATTAGCACTAGAAGAATCATAGGTTTTGGAAAATCATACAAAATCAACAACGCATTTTTTTTACTTTCGAGGCAAAAATCTCTCCTAATACACTAAACTAATAGTATTAAATACAAAAAACTGTGTGTGTTTGTTGAAAACAAAACATCTATACTTCATCCGAATTTGGGCATATCTAGCATTAAATGGGATAACTCACTTTTACTGATAGTTTAAGGAGTTCTATAAATATAATATCAACATTAAAAATAACCATTCACACTGCATAGCTAAACTAGCACAAAACACTAGATTGCAGCTTTACGTGTGTGCTATCTAAACACTTCTCTGCACTATCCAATTTGTTTGTGTGCGAGATACGGGGCATAGTGCATCTGTGTACATTCACGTATAAATTCGATTTCCAATTTTATTGACCATAAAGGTTAAGGGTTACCGCTTGAATGGTTTAAGCTCTTATGAATAATATAATAAGCTGGAAACATTGTAACAGCAAATGTGTTCAACATTGTACCGATTTTAATTGAATTGCAGAACGTAGCAGTCATTCATTATAATGAAGTTTCGAGTACTAAAATTAATATGGTTTTACGTTATATATAGCAACTTAGTTTTTTATTAAGGGCTTTTAGTAGAAAGTACTGTGAAAATGTTTAAAACTTTGAATAGTTTACCTTTTGGCCCTACTTCGCCCTAACCAAGTTAACTTAATTAAATTAAATTTATATCAAGTAACTTTGACTCATAATTAGTGGCTTCGAAAATAATTCATAAATAAATATTAATTTTAAAACTTAGATTAACTACCTATAGCTAACATTCTAGTTATACGTCAGGCATTTCCCTACCTACAAGGGATATGGGTTGCATAATAACAGTCTCTTCATGCCTCTGCGAATATGCCCGAGGCACAACAGAAGTGAGGCAGCCTCAGCATTATAATGATAATATTGATTCGTCCAGATAATTTTATTTATTTTGCTGTTTGTTTGTAGTGTAAATGTTGTGTGTGTCATTAATAATAAATGTATTTTCTTTTATTATATGCACGCTTTCTCCTTTTCCGTAATTTAATAAACCAAATTTGGATTTTGTTTTTTAGCAATAGCTATGCTGGGCTAGAACTAAGTTACAACTTTAAATCATTATCAAGATTGGTTTCGCAATTAAAATGAAAAACCAAAAACTTGACCAAAGACTTTCTATGTAAATAAACCTACATATTTTTTTAATTTATTTATTCTATTGTATAATATATACACGGAGGATTTAATGCTAATACAGCATTTTCTGCCGGTCATCCGAGAAGGTGCAGAAGAAATCGTGGTAGTGCAGTACATTGACTATTAACTATTATTTATTTATGATTTTAAATATACCTACATATATACATAGCATATTTACAAATATGCTAAAATATAATATTATTTTAAATAAATATAATATAAGATAAAATGTACAATACACATACATAAATATAAATTTGTACTAGACTTAGTAAATATCTTATGACGACTACATTGTAAACCAACAAAAATATGATGTTATTATTGTGCATTAATTCTACATAATACAAACATACACTAAATATGACAAGTGAATTTTCGGGTGTCAAAATATATGTTGACGGTAAAAAATGCAGTCTGTAAAACGAACCCACATTTCTTATAAAACCTGGATACATTTGTAATTCCAATTTACATAAATAATATATGATAATGCAATAACGATTTATGTACTCGAGTGTACATGTCCAGCTATGTGAGTGGAAGACCATCGGTGGAGCTTTAGTGCATGAAATTTGACAGCCACCTCTCTCCCCTTTCACAGAGAACCACCCTATTCAAAGCTCAATGTAATTATATTGGTGTATATTGGATTCACCTTAACAAACTTAACGAAGCTTTATCATCGCGATGGTATTAAAAGATTATGAGTAAATCCTAAGTAAGTCTCATACTTTATTTTTGTTGTTGGTATGCAAAAGATTTATATTAGGAAATAAATTGTTGATACTGTTAAGAGAGCAAGTTAGATTGCTATATAAAAAAAAAACTCGACAATAGAGCTACAATAATAATACTTTAACATTACATACAATAAATAATTACTATGCCTGTGACTGTTGATAATAATTTCTATTCAAAATTAAAAAAAAAAATTGTGGTAGGACTCTTTTGCTGAGTCCGCCTGGGGTAGTACCACTTCATTGCAAGACATTCATTTACCACCACCATTGAACAAAAAAGACGTGTGGCACTCGGGGACTGCCGCGGTAAAGCTATTGCATAGCATTGTTTATCAACTTATGCAATTATAATTATTTATTTATTTTATTTATGCAGTATTTTTTTTCCTGCCACATAGAGGCGAGTTGCTGAACTAAAGAGACAAGCGTAATATTTCAAAAAAGTCATTAAAAGTTCTGGTACTCATCATCGAAAGATGGCAAAACTAAAAAGTATCACCGCTGTGCTGGTCGGAGTGGGGGCTGTTAGGTTATTTTCGTTACGGAATTTCTGGATTCGGTCTCCACGCTCAAGGCCCGCGATAGAAGCTATGCAATAGCTTAAAAAATAATATCTCAGGGTGAACCCAGAGCTTTGCCGAGCAGGATTTTGATAAATTTCAAAACTCTGGGTGGCTTTGAACCGTAATGGACAAGGGTGACGGTTACCATCAAGCGAGTGACTTGCTCGTTTCGTCGCTCAAGTATAAGGTTAAAAATAAAAAATATTTAATTTTAAAAATAATTAAGGTTCTGTTTGTAATAACGCTGTCTGTATTTAGGTCATATAGTCTGTATATATTATAGAATAGAAATTTGTTTCGTCTTAAACAATAAACTCCATCATTACAAAAAAGTATTACAGATTTAAGCGCGAAGAAAATCGAAAAACGTCAAGCAAAGAGCCGTAACAGATGTGAACAGAGATGAAAAAAGTTTTTTTCAGAAATTGGAAATGGGAGATGATTACAGTACACAAAATGGAGTAGCGACGTTATTATGAAGTCCGCTTTTGTGTTTTCGAATGTTTCCCTTGAAACTCCAAAGTTGGTACCAACACAAAAAAGTTAAAATCGCTGCGAATCTTGTAATTATTTGTATTCGTTTCCTTTTTCTTTTGAGCTTTGTATTGTTCGCTTGAGATTTGGTAGCTATTATGAAGTTGAATAAGTTATAATGAACGTGAAGGTGTATAGGTACGAGACTTGTTAAAACCGACAGAGCTAAGTTACCTATTTTAAGCGTTAGTACCTGTAGCGTTAGATAAGGTTAACTTCTGCTGATTTATGATCTTTTGATACATTACAAGAAAACTTAGAGCAAATATTCTAGCAGTTTCTGTATGGGTGTAAGGGCTCTATTTGCAGGCCATCCCTCCTTAATATACTTATAGATCCATCTGCTTTCTGCCTCGCTCTATGCTAACGTTTGGGTGCAAGGTGTTATATTGCTCGTTGTTGTCAGTGCTTTTGACAACCTCGGTCACAACGGCCTCTCGTGCCAGAAATATACTGGCTATATTTCTCGCCACACCAGCCCCAACGATACCATTCGCCGAGCTTTTACCAGGGCCAATTCTTGAACCGAATAGTTTGACGAGAATTAAGACCTGACGGCATGACCTTTATTCTATTGGAGATGGGACGGCCTTTAGTGTGGGCTGCAACTTGTGTGTACACTTTAGTTCACTTTAATGTCACATCTGCCTGAAACACACAATGGAGTTGGCGCCGTGATGACTTCGGCAGAGTAGCGCAAGAGGTGAAATATGGAAACCTCAGCAGAGGCATATTTGAGCTAATTGAGGTGTTGAGACACTGGGCCCATAGGGCCCAGGAGATTATTTTGTTTTTAAAAATCTATCAGAACGCTTGGTTGAGGAGACGTGTGCAATCCTCCTAGCATGATGGGAAGGCTACCCACAGGGTTTGGGCTTAAGCACTTGACTTTCTATAAACTCAGTGCCTTGTAGGTATAACACAAATAAATAAAATAAAATAAATAAATAAAATATAGTTTTACGAAATATAGGCATTGGGCTGTAAATAATGGTAGTAAAAATATTAAGGTATAATGTAACTATAACAATGTGGCTATCGTTTACACCTTAAAAAAGCAAGCTCAGGACTAGTCAGATAACTTTAACTTAAACGTTAATAAAAATAAAAAGGGGCTGCGTCGCAGACATTAACAATACGACTTCAAACGCTTGATTTTTATATTATTTGAAAGCCACAATATGCAAACCCAATAACCAGACCAAGGAACCACATTTGACGACCTTTTCATGTCGGAAATATAAGTCCCCTCACCAAAGCAAGTAAAATGATATTTTGTATCATGAAATGATTGACAATTCTCATTTCCGTGACTGTTTCCCTCTACACATAATAATATTTTATTACACGTATATAGGTACCCTCTATATAGATTTGTTAAGGTTGTGTTGTTTGAAACAACTTTTGGGGTTGAAGAGGACTCGTGTATGAAAAATTGTTTTGGGGCTATCAATAATATGACCAATCCAAAACCGTTTTAGTTTCCAACTTCGGTTCGCGAAGGTTTTTTTTTTTATATTTGACTCCGCAATATTTGTACATTTAGCCCTCTGCATTTAATCATTTGACTCTTCAAATGATTAATATTTTTCCAGCATGTCTATTCATAGACAAGTCATGCTCTGGTAGTGGTGTGACTTTACTTCTATTGGAATTTGGAGTGAAAGCATAAATTGTAAGTTTTTAAATCTCGTATGATTTGTCTGCACACATACACGTTAACTAACTATTAATAGTTAGTAATTCACCATAATTCTACATTAACACTCGAAGAATCACAAGTTTTGGAAAATAACCTGAGCCGCGTATGGCTTTACGCGGCTTAGGTATAAAAAAGTCTTAGAACACTAAAAGTGTTAGTACAATAATAACAGCTCCTAATTCTGCTTAGAAATTCATTGGCAATTACTGCAGAAAGTAGTGAATAGGGTATACCAAATAGATAAGAAATACAGCGTATCAATATCGCCCACAGAGCATTATGATCGTTACATTATAAGATGGCTCAATGTAAGCTTTATTTTTGAAGTCTATTTTACTACTGGCTATTACAAAAAATGCTCTATATTTAAACCACATTTATGAGATATATTTTGTAATCGTTTTTATACTCACAGCACTTTTGACGAGCCTATGCTTTAAGACTTGTACCGCGGTACGGGTACCAGAAACATTTTTTTTAAATTTCTTATAGACTAACGTTTGATCACTATATCACCTGATGGTAAGTGATGTTCGAGAATGGTAAAAACGCTAGATATGGAATAACTGGCACTCAAGGATAGCTGCCAGAGCATATTTTGTATTGATTATGGCAACGTATTTTTTCAAGAGACCTACGACTGTATTTCGTTACAGGGTAGCAATCCCGCCAAACACGAGAATATAATCTACCAGTATGGAAAATACATGCATGTAATTAAATTTAATATCATTTCTGGTTGATTTTATTTTTAGTAGAGTAGAATATTTCACAACCCTTAGGGAAAAAACGTGTTCTCACCGGTAACAGAACCTGGTACCCACAGCGAAGATAGCAGACATATCTAACTACCACAGTCGGCAAATCATTGCTTATAGGTATATGTATATTTCACCGTATTATAATTTTTCGTAGTACCCAATACCTCGTTCTGTTATGGCGTTAATATACCATGACTCTTAATTACATAATAATATCAACCTTTAAAAAGTGCAATAGATTTTTCCCCCAAACTTTAGCCTTGAAACAAATCAAAAGTGGCAAGTTCAGTGAGGGTAAATTGCCCTCATCAAACCGAGTGGCTGGCGTTACAGCAACCTGACACAAACTAATCGTATTTACCCCGACATGATTACCTGGTTTGAATATTCATAAGGCCCCGATAACATTCTTCAGTAGACCTGCAAGTTTAAACGAATTAGTTTAGAAGACTGGCGTAATCGAGTTATAAAATTATGTCGAAATTTTTGCCTTGGAAAGTTGTTGGATTTGATTACTCGTGGAAGGGTTACTGTGAACGGATTATTATTTATACTTAGTACGTTTTTATTGTATATTGAAAATAAATATAGATTGTTATTATTCAACGCTTTCACACTGACAGTCCAATCGTTCACTGTATGGATGACGAACGTAGAAAAGTAACGCTTCGTGCAAACTGGTGGTATATCAACTATAAATGGATGACGATTGATAGTCTTGTCACAGCCCTGCACTATATTGAAAGACTTATGTCGTGGGTGCCGGAAACATCCAGATCACACACACACACAATCTCCGAACCAGAAACACAAATTTCCCTTAGGGAGGAAACTTGTGTTCTCAACGGGAATCAAACTCGATACCCCTAAGAAAGCGTACCTAACTAAGCCAATGGGCAGTTCATATCAGTTCAGTAATTAGACGCAATATAAAAATTACGCAATAAGTCGCACATGACACGACGTTACACATTCAAAAACAAAGCAAACAAAGCATGTATTATAATGAAAATATATTTACATATATATATTAAAAAATGATTTTGCAGAACACAAACATAGCTGTGGAATTCTATGAAAGAAAGAAAAAATCTCGTTTAAAAAGTTTATTTTAATTCTTTTTTTAATTAGGTAGGCTCTAAATCTTGTTGACAAACTTAGTTGGTACTTATTTGTCGATCTGTCGTCGATGCAACTTCTACTGATCAAAAACCTCACGAAACAATTTGCTTAAGTACCTACCAACTTCCTATCTTCCAAGGTATACCATTGGAAGATAGGAAGTTTTCTCACTGAGTAATTTGCTTACCCTACCATCACACAAGATATAGGTGCCTGGGAAGATAGTAACTTTTGTTTATCTAGAAAAAGCAATACTTGCTTGCGTTAGAAATTTGTCATCATCATCATCAACTCAGTCACACGAAGTCCACTGCTAGACATAGGCCTCCCCCAAAGATCTCCAAAAAGAACGGTTGTTAGCGGCCTACATCCAGCGTCTTCTTACGGCTTTCATTATATCGTCCGTCCATCTTGTCTTGACTTTGGTCTTCTGATACTGCGCTTGCCAGTCCGTGGCCTCCATTTGAGAACCTTTCGGCCCCATCAGCCATCAGTTCTGCGTACTATGTGCCTTGCCCATTGCCTCTTCAACTTGCTAATCCGCCAGGCCATATCGGTAACTTTCATTCGTCTACGGATCTCCTCATTTCTGATTCGATCTCGTTAAAAATTACCCAACGACAATTGTTCCATAATTTATGTTGTATACAGCTTAAACCACGTAAAAGATATTAACTTACCTTAAGACTAGCAATTTTTCCTTCTACAAAAATCAATTTTGTAAACCAAAATCAATACGGACGCTTGAGTTTTATTCAACTTCAAGGCGAACCTTTAAAGCCTTCTAAGATTCCTTAACGTATTCCCGTCTTGCTGCCGGTGATTGGTCGAGCAGGGCTGCAAGTGTCTACCTACGTGATCTGAAAACGCTATTCGGTATAAGCCGGGAGGTGTCAGTGGATTTGTTAACCTTTTTTACTTTTTACTGATCATGTGAGCTGAGAAAATACGAAAGGTTGAATTCATTCGGAAATACGAAAGGAGGACAGCTATTCAACTAAATATACATCCTTATTCACAAAACGATAAATTGTTTGATAAAACTTAAATAGTTAAAATAAGTTATTTAAAAGTTAAATTTGTTTTTAAGGTTCTGGATGTGTTGCGGTGTGACGACACAAATCATCAAACTTAGTGTGGGCTGTGAGTGTAAAAGCGTATATGTTTTAATTATCCTACTAATCTAATACCTTTAAATGAGCAATTCTATATACCGCCATGGGTAAGTAGTGCACAATACTGCAGGGGGAGGTTTGGAATCGACAACTGAGCAAATAAAAAAAAAAAAAAAAAATCTTTTCAATTTTTAATCGACTGACCTGGAGGCAGTTCAGTAGTAATTGTCAAGTAAAGTATGGCCCTCCGTAGACAGCCGCTACAACAATAGCTTCCAGAGTAGGTGAGTGCTACGAGTGCTACGGGGTCATTGAACTAACATGTGACGAGAGGTCACACTGAAAGGCGGTTCAGGAATTACGAGAACCAACCAACTTGTTAAGAGAATGGCAAATTATTATTATTATTATTATTATTATTAGGCATAAAAAAGCTTCCGTTTCAGTTATGATAATCGTTATTTATTTAGTCGGTCCTAGTTATTATGAGGTAATTAATTCACGAACCGCCGAGAGGTCACACTGAAATGTGACCTCTCGTCACATGTGAGTTCAATGACCTCGTAGCACTCGTAGCACTCACCTACTCTGGAAGCTATTGTTGTAGCGGCTGTCTACGGAGGGCCATACTTTACTTGACAATTACTACTGATCTGCGTGCAGGTAAGACGATAAAAAATTGAAAAAATTTTTTTTTTTTTTTTAATTTGCTCAGTTACCGATCCCAAACCACCCCCTGCAGTATTATACACTACTTACCCATGGCGGTATATATATGTGTGTAATCAAGATCTCGGCAATGGCTCCAACGATTTTCATGAAATTTTGTATTTCGGGGGCGATAAATCGATCTAGCTTGGTTTCAATTTTAGAAAACGTCATATTATCCGTGTTTTCAGCCGAGCAAAGCTCGGTCATACGGGTACTATAATATAAATCCAGCACGATCAATCATAGCTATAAGTATAAGCATAGCTATAAGTTTAAATTACTTATAAAATATTTCAAATGATACAAAGTCAAAACGTCTCCTAGCTCTTCCCACTCACCTAGGTAAACTCAAACCTGTAGCGAGTTTTACAATTTTACGGCCCGGTTTAGTGCTGCAACGTGATTGATAGGATGGAATATGGTAAACAGGCTAACAAACCTGCTTGTTTGCACTTCACAACTATAAAACTGTAGGTTATTGACGTTTTATGCGTTGGAAGTTTCATAACACCACATCGACATTTTGAAACATTGTAGTACGTGTGTTTATTGGAAATGAATACTACGTTGAAGGGTTTATCTTTTAATCTAATACCTTTAAACGAGCCATTCTTGTTATATATAATATATATATATATATTTATATATATATATATATATATAAATATAATATGAGATCAGGATCTCGGAAACGGCTCCAACGATTTTCATGAAATTTTATATGCAGGGGGGCGATAAATCGATCTAGTTAGGTTTCAATTTTAGAAAACGTCATTTTATCCGTGTTTTCATGCGAGCAAAGCTCGGTCATCCGGTTACTATATTGTAAAATATCGAAGAAACAATTAAATATCATTTAGATACTTAGTTATATCTAATAAATTAAAAACTATAGTCGAATTATGAAAGACCATCAAACATTAATTATGGCTCGATCGCTTTGGCGGATTTTATTTTGATACTAGCCGGGCCCCGCGGTTTTGCCCGCTATTATCAAGTTTAAAAGACTATGTGTTAATCCTAGGTATAAGCTATGTACATTCCAAATTTAAAAAGCGTGAAGAGGAAACAAACATACTTACACTTTTTAATATTAGTACAATTATTATAAGGAAAAAGTTTATATATTTGAAAATGTGCTACATTTAAACTTTATTAACGTGGATAATACCGCGTAGCACAACTTGTAAAGAATTAATATCTGCAAGTTAAGTAATTTTTAAGGAACCGATGGAAAATTTGATCAGATACACACTACTACCCACATTGGTATTAAGTACGACATTATTAACTTCAATAAACGCTATATTACAGATTACTTAACTGTTACTACGGCTACATTATAATTTGAACGACATGAGAACTGTTTTATATATGTAGCCTTAAACATTACATTATAAAGATAAAAGATTCAAAAGAACCGAACACTTAAATAACATTTAGGTGTTAGGTTCTAATACACAAATAACGGTTTTTCAAACGCAAATTAAATACTTAATCTTTAAAATTGTTCTGATTTTTCTGGTAAATCTGCGTAAAAGTAAAAAAGGTTCTTCAATTTGATTAACTCGAGCTGTTCTTTCAATCTATATATATACCCAAATGAATTACATCCACCAATCCCAGAATAATAAACCTTTCTCGAAATAAAATTTGTCTTTCAATTTTTCGACATAACAATGCGTCACGAAAAAATTCTCAAGAAGGGCATTGAAAAACCCTAATTGGATAGGTACTCAAACAACCGGGTGTGAAGCACCCACAGCGTTTTACAACGGGCTCCCACGTGAATAAGGGTAAATCTGTATGCGTTTGTATGTTGTATGCGTAGAGAACTTAATGTTTATATTCGTACATGGATTTACTTTGCTAGGATTTATTGTACGCTTCAAGTTATAGTGAGGATCAGACTTTATATTTTTTATTATCCACTAGGTGCGCGTTGACCTTCGATCCGCCTAACAGTCAATGAATGTGCATGTTTAGGAAGCCATACCCGGCATGCGTTACAATGCCACGTGACTATATTATTACTTCCTTCATGTTTATGTTTGCCTAGTACTTTACCAAATCCGAGTGACGTATGAGAAAATTATTTGTATACAACAATTTAAAAAAAATGTGACGTTCCTGAAATGTTTCCTATGTCCGTTTCCTGGTTTTAAGCTACCTCCCCACCAATTTCAGCCTAATCGGTTCAGCCATTCTTGAGTTATATATGGTGTAATAACTAACGCGACTTTCTTTTATATATATAGATTAAAATACGGCTATCGCTCACGTCATACTTTGTCGATATTGTCGACCTAGGTTTAGAGCATGTACGATGCTCTTCTTCGGGATGAGTTTACGCCGCGAGATCGTGACAAAGATACATGCTAGAAACCTAGGTCGACAATTTCAACAAATGACATGAGTAATAGCCGTATTTTATTAATAAAAATTAGAATACATTTATATTAAGTTTAACCAAAGACTGACTTTATCTAGAAATGTTCATCCATCCTTGATTATTTTAAGGGAAACAATGCAATACAATACACTCTCGATAGAAAAAGAAATAAATAACAATATAGCAGTACAATCGGCGGCCTTATCGCTAAGCAGCGATCTCTTCCAGGCAACCTCAGGATGGAGAGGATAAAAAAGTAACAAAAAGTAATCGGTGGTGCGGCAATGATCATACATGCAATCTTTTAAACATACATATACTTATTAAAATAATTAAACAATTCATATACGTTACATATATAATATATAAATGTATTAAAGATAAATACAAAATATATAAATAATATACAATACATATATAAATATTATAATACACATACTTAATATAACTTTAAAACAAATTAATATTAGTGATGAAACATGATAATGATTTTATATTAGCTGTGATAAATAATGTTTTTAACAATTAGAAACTAAACAAAAAATCTACGCGTTTTAAATGACATGAATCTATGTACATCAAATTTGTGTCCAATCGGACATCGGGCAGTGGGTCTAATTTAGCTTACAAGATTTGATTACTAAAATTTGATAATTACATACCGACAGATAGACAACGCGCCAGATGAAACGCTTGTAATAATAAGATTTCAATCAGAAAGTAACTACACAAAAACAGACATGACCGTTACATCCTGGTTGCAAAATAGAAAAGGTACCTAATTTGTAGTAATTCAAAGTCACACTGAGCTACTATTTTGCTACTGTTTAGCGAGGTAGATAGTAATGATGCTTCTATGGATACCCTTTCTTTTCAACAGCATACATGGAAAATAATATAATATAATAAATATTATTCTATTCCATTCCATTCTATTCTATTATATTCCATTCCAATCCATTCCATCCAATCCATTCCATTACATTGTTTTCCATTCCATTCCATCCATTCCATTCTATTCTATTATATTCCATTCCATTATTTTATTTCTATAGTCAATGCTTACTTGAAAATTCCCAAATAATTTAATGAGTACTACTTTGACTTGAAAATTGTAGTTTACAATTACTTTCAACTGACTTCAAAAAAGGAGGTTCTCAATTCGACTGTATGTTTTTTTTGTGTCTATGTTATACGATATCTCCGCCAATTATAAATCGATTTTGTTGATTTTTTTTTGTTTGGTAGAGTATACTTGATAGTTATTCCCATTTTTTTTGGTCAAGTCAACCCAGAAATATAAGCGACCAAGTCGGTTCTTTTTAAGCTTTGCTTACGTTTCAATGTCACGTTGAATAGTAAAGAATATATTATGTCGTAGTATCCAGTAGCAAAATTCAATATCGCTGTACTCAACCGATGTTGTAATAGACTAGAGCGATTTAGGAACGGTCTGTCTGGAGATTGATTTATTGGGACAGCGAGACATCGACGGCTTTCTTCTCAATGTTAATGGAATTTGTAAAAGCGTAGCTTTTTCATTTTCTACCGATGTGTAAATGTTAAGCTTTACAACAAAGTAAATTAAGTGAGATGACGCTGTGTAGTTTTGTAACGTTGTTTGTGAGGTGAATTTTAAAAGACGTTGGCAAAATCGAACGATTTTTGTAATAAATATTTTTTTTATGTTTATTTATTAAAACATTTTAAAACATTGTTGTGGAATTTTTGGTAACGGTAAGATATTTATATTTAGTTTATATCAGCAAAAATGTTGTTTTTCTTGTTAATAAAATCTCAAAAAAGATTGGTTTAATGGACTATCCATGGGCTAATTGCCTATATTTCCTAAAACTATAAACAGCAAAGAACTAGGTTAACTACAAGACATCGAGCTTACAGGTAACTCAAGTGCTCAAGCCCTCTACGAGTGGGTAGCGTTCCCATCATGCTGGCGGCATTGCCTCTCTGAATTGCAATGCTAATACGTTGAGCCAAAGAACACAGAATAGGTTGGCATCGCGGCAACTTCGGCAGAGCAGCGCAAACGGCGAAAATATGGAAACCTTGGCAGTGGTTCCATATTTGAGCCGTTTGGTGTTGAGACACTGGGTTCGAGGAGACCAGGAGTTCATTCTATTTTTAAAAATCTATCGCGTGATCAAAATGCTGGCACTTATTTGTTTTAATTGTTAATGTGAACGTTAATTGTGACGTCAGATAGATAGCCTATAACCAGCGAACAATCAAGACACATTCAACAAAATAAATTTATCAAATTATGATTGGTAGTTTAAAAGTTATTGGGGAATGGATGAGTACACATAAATACCGGTCAAAATAAGGACGAGTAATGACAGTGAATGATATTAGTGCAATGGCCTTCTTTTCAATCACACGATATAGTAGTTTCACTTCATCACAAAGTCAATAGGCTCCTAACAAAGAAGCCTATATAATTCAATTACATCGTGTAATCCATTCGGATTGAGTTCAGTAAGTAGGTTGTTTAATTAAAGTTGCAAATACTCGTTCTAGTCCATATCAAGTGTTTCAATTAATTCACTTGTAGGGGCTCGTTTCGATTAGTTAATTGGATTTGGCTGTTATTTTTGTGACTTGTTTAATCTATATTTATTTTATTCATCTCTAATGTACAGAGAATAATTAAATAGGGCGATTTTCGTTACGGGAAATCAATTTGTTACACTCTTCGATGCAAATTTTGTATAAAGGCCAATAAAAAGGCTTGGTAGGAAATTATGTGTCAAAGAAAACGTTTCCATTTCCCATCTTTTCTTCGATGGATTTATCAGTAGAAGGGGAGATATCTAAAAACAACTTTAAACTCTTAGTAAGAAACAATCTCATCGCTCACAGATAACTACACCTAGAACTATACATTTAGACACACAAATGGTTTTTTTTTTTTCATAATTAAGATATAATGGTGCTAATTCTGTTGAGCACCGAACTAACCTAAACTCAACTAAAAATAAACTAATTTTAGTCAAAGAATACCTAAACGCTATTCTGATTTTACGTTGAACTTATTTAAAAGTTGAAATGACAGGACTAAAATTGATTTTGACAGCAACCAAATTGAATTGTATTCATAAGAGCCGCAATCACATATTCCTCCATTATAGACTTTGTAGGTCAGTATTTGCCTCATTAATTGCACGTGTTATTCTTTCAAGTATAAGATCACATTAAAAATAATCCAGACCTATTGCATACAGACTAATTTAAGTTTAAAATTTATATTTTTAGTCTTAATTTGACGTAAAACATGTACATCAGAATAAGAATTTGGTCATTTTCACTAAATAGAGTAACTAAACTAACTTAGTCCTGTCAAACTTAATTTTAGTCTAATCTTGCATTTTCTGAATAGGTTTTGGACTAACGCAGGACTAAAACTAATTTTAGGCTAGTTTAGTCTAATTCTGGACAACAGAATCGGCACCAATAACTATTTGGACACTATATCACGTAATGAAAAGTGATGATATTAAAAACGAAGAACCCGGTTTACCCAAGGAAAAGTAGGTAAGTAGCTATATTATAGTGATTATACCCATAATGATTGTTTGTTATGTTTTGTATATAAATAAGAACATCGGGTCCACTGCACATATTTCTTATACAGCAAATACCACTACTAGCCACCAAGCTTATAGTTAACTCAAATCCTCGATTCCACTACCAGTAGGTAGCGTCTATAGAAAAGAATATACTCTACCCGAGGTAGCGTCGAATTGCTTCTGAATTGCAATGCTAATACGTCGAGCCAAATAAGTACCAACATTTTGATAACACGCCGGCTCAACCAGGCGATATGATATTTGTAATCTATGAAGAAAGAAGAGATTTAGAAAGAAGAGATACCTTAAATAAAGTTAAAAATACGCATACATCGGCCCATTCATTGACAAATATTTCACACTCAAAACAATCGAAGTAGCGTTGCAATGTTCAATATTACTCAAGCAACAGAACTTTTAAACTACTCAAAATTTGTCTTTCTTATCAATTCAAAAAGGCAAATTCTTACAACAACCCAAAAAGTTCAAAGCTTGATAATAAGGCCACTCAGACGGGAGAACTTATCGGTTAGCCGACTGCAGTGAAACTTCCCCTCTTTCTTGCGAAACATAATAAATCTTACTGTCATTGATATTTAGCTCGTGCAAGAGATTCCCGCCACAAAGCTCCGGGCCTTCGATAAATCATGTAGAAGTATTTTGTTTGGTAGCGGTGTCGAATGTCTACTATGTCTAGAATTTTGTGACTATGTTTAGGATTTCCGGTTCGTTGTAAACTGTTGGTAAGCTATGAGTTGATGGATTGTGTTGTTGATGTATATTTGATTTTTGAAATCACTTGATTACGTGATCGCTTTATTTTTTATAGTTTTTGGCTTTATATTCACTTCAATCTATCTCTTCCTCTGGGACATTCGCAAGTGGGTGTGTTTATATTTGGCTTGTAAAGAGTCCGACCATTGCCTTACCTACCCTGTTTTAGTAAACAGTGAGCTTCTGTTGAAGTATCCTGCGTTTTAGTCGTCGGGTGTTTTTTCTTCTTCAATTAAACCCTAAGCTGATATTTGGGTTATTAGAAATGCTATTCTAATTTAATTTTGTGAAATTTCTTATGTTTTGCCTTACAGTAGGCATTTTAAGGTTACTGTGTAGAAATTTGTTTGGCACAAATTATGGAGGGTCGGAGTGAATGCTTATAATGCAATTATCTTCATCATTACCTTATAACACTCAACTAATGTACATTATATGCCAATTGCACGTCAATAAGCAGAATTCCCAGTTTCTTCAATCGTGTTTCTTTATTTTTTGATTCACCGACTTTTTTCCGACCTTATTAAAGTAGTGGCTGAAAATACTTCTTCTTGCTACTGCACGGGTCGAGGAATTCCCGTTCTACTACTAGTAGTAAAACTTGATAGTGGCACGGTTACAGTACAGCAGCGTAGAGCGGTGTGGAGAAAGTGTGTTCAGTAGTGGAATGGTGCGTTATGTTATCTATAATCTCAATGCCTTGTAGTTCACTTAGGTCTTTGTTGTATAGTTGTACATAATATTAGTTTAATTGGAAATATAGGCAATTGACCCGAAAATAGAGCATTTAAAAAAAATCTATTCAATATAATAATGGTTAAAATAATTGAAAATGGAACCCTATTGTATTTTATATACGATTATTTTTAACTATTCGGTTCTCGAAATAGATATTACAGATAACGATCACTGAGTACAAGAGCTTTTGGTAGGAGATATCAGGTAAAAGGGTTTTAGAGGTTTAATGATCATTATTTTTTAATGGTAGGCAAAAAATCAGAAATCCCTAAAACTGTAATAACCTTAGGTAAACGAATACTTACAATTTCTTTTGAAATATTTTTTATCGCTAATAGGCAGGCGTTTAACCACTATCTTACCTGTTGATAAGCACGGTCCCAGTAGTTTACTATATTATGATAGTGGTCAAACGCTTGCTAAGCATTAAAAAAGTAACATTCGACTATTCCATAATTAGACTACTTAGATTTTATCTCACAGTAGTTCCATGGAGCCGTAAGGTTAGTTCTATAATGGTGACGATGTAGTGGAGGATGATAAGCACGCTAGGCCTAGAATATGATTATTGACTCTCTAAGATAGTTATCAAGCTCTAGCTTAAGCCTATCCTTTACCTATAGTTGGACATTTCGTTTGCTTGTATACGAAATGAACTGTACGCTGACGTAGTTGGTTGTGAACTGCCATCTAAGAAGCAGGCGATACCTGTTTAACCTTCTTAACCAACTATGGTTCGATTCCCAATAGGGAAACAAGTTTTCTTCTCAAGGTAAATTTGTTGGTGTGATGACAATGTTTTCGGCACCCAAGATACAAGTCTTCGAACATAGTGAGGGGCTGTGAGTGTGGCAGGGTTAAACGTTGATAATGCTTAAACAAGTGAACATATCCTTATAAGCAATCCAAATTTAATATTTTTTTCTATCTCAATTTTTTCAAGGCTCAATTTTTTTAAATTATGCCTAGAATATAACACAAACTTTACAAATTTATTTCAAGATTAATATGTATATCAATAACATACTGAAATAAATTGTGATATATAGTGTGTGATGATAATACAAAATCGTTTCTTGACCGAGGACATAAACAGCAGATTTTTTACATTAAACATCTAATAATTTGATCTAAAGTCTTGGCTTTTAATATAACCATACCCTTGCCTCCTAGAATAAGCGAACGTTTAGCAAAAAAGAAAATGCGATTAAATTAAATTTCCGACAGGAAGTCTCAAAGGGCTCTTCGATCGCCGCAATATCTTAAAGCGGCTTCGTAAAAGTCCAGCGATCGGTATATTCTTGCTATAGTGAGCCTTTTCTTGTAGTTCTAAGCCGCAGGGCATTTGCGAAGACAGTTCGCTTTGGGAAGGATCGTTTTGTTTCAGAGTACATTTTTCGAGAAAATCATTTGTATTTCGCTGTCGTGTAACAAGTAAAAGAACTGCTCGATTTTTATTAGTTGTTACAACAGAAGTAAAAAAGTTATGCTGATAGTCTTCGGTCTGTGTGCCTTTTTAATATGAAACCTGACTGTATTATTAAATACTAGCCGTGCCCCGCGGCTTCGCCCGCTATTATCAAGTTAAAAAGTAGCCTATGTGTTAATCCTAGGTATAATCTATGTACATTCCAAATTTCATCCAAATCCGTTCAGCCGTTAAAGCGTGAAAAGGGAACAAACATACTTACACACTTACACACAAACTTTCGGATTTATAATATTAGTAGGATTAAATATAAAGCCGACCCATTTAGCTTTGTGTGCAAGTCTTTGCTATCTACACACCGGGTCTTGGGTTCGATGCCAGGCAGGAGCACAATTTTCCTTTTTGAGGCTCATTCTTACTTCTGGGTTTGATGTTTCTGGTAACCACGACACAAGTATTGAAATCTTAATATTAAAAGA
Organism: Lomographa bimaculata; assembly: GCA_948107665.1. NCBI lineage: Eukaryota > Metazoa > Arthropoda > Insecta > Lepidoptera > Geometridae > Lomographa > Lomographa bimaculata. Next base: position 8,720,986 of record OX403597.1, read on the forward strand.
TTATATTATTTATGTACTTATTGTAGAAAATTTCTTAATATAATTTAAATATTTTATATATACTTGTCGTGCGGGGTATTTATTTTGTTTGTTTTAAATTTTCGATATTTCTGGACTCTTCCGTCTACACTATTCCTATCCAGTTACTGGATTCTTACCGTGATCATGGCGCTTGCAACTATGCTGAATTTCACAAACTCAAAACAAACAAAATACATGTAAAAACATTTATAGCGAGGGTGATATAAAAAATATGAACCATACGTACGATTGTATATAACGGCATTTTCAGGCAAAATAACATAAAATCGATTTTATTTGTAGAAGGTTTTGTATAAGACCTTTTTTAAATGAATAATTAAGTAAACATTAATATTTATGTTATCACTAGCTGATGATGATGATAATAAAGCATATTTAGATCACAAGCAGTGTGTATTCAAAATTTCATCCAAATTTAGATAGAAAATAACGACACATATACAAACTTTCGGATTAAGTCAAGTAAGAGTTATTGTGATTTGTGTGTGTGATATGAATGTTTCTGGGATCCAAGTCATAAGTCATCGAACTTAGTGTGGGGATGTGAGTGTCAAATCAATTATGTTTTAAAGCGTTTTAAGTAATGGTTTAAACTACAAAGTTCTACTTATGGTTAAACGTGTGAATAAAAGAAATGTCAAAAACTCACAACTCAAACTGAATCCAGAGTTTTATCAGTACCTCTCGTCTTACTCACTCATTGGCCATTGAATCCGGAAAGTACATCTGAAGGAAAGATCGAGCGTTAATGCCACTCCGAAATGGCAAATGGATCGCCGGAGTGTGCAGTTTTATTTTATTTTCCAGTCTTATCGATTATTACCTACTTAAATGATTGGACCAGTTTAAAGTAATACTTAGAGTATTTTGTACTGACTTTACAAAAAAAGGAAGAGGTACTCAATTCGACTTTACCTTTTTTATGTTTTTACCTCATATCTTCTTCCAACGTGAACCGATTTTGAAGATTCTTTTTATTTGAAAGCTGGTGCTTTCCCATTTGTCCCATTTAAATTTGGTCATGATCTGATTAATAGTTTTTGAGTTATACTCAATGATGCGTGTTTAGTTCATTAAATTTGATCAAGGTTCCAAAGATAAAGCGGTGAAGTCGGTTTTTTTAAGCTTTGGTTGCGTTTAATTGCCATCTTTCATTATAAAGATCTCCAAATTCCCTTTCGAATTGATACTTTAAATTTATGTTCAATTCATGTTAATTTAAGCATCACACTTAGTTAAACCAAAGCGTATCTCATTATTAGTAACCCAGGTAAAGACTCGAGCATGTGTCTTTTAAATAAATTGATTTTCAAATTCTTTTGGTAACGTATTAGCATTCTTACGTTCTAAAGTAAGTTCAATTTTTTCTGTTTAGATTTATTCATTAAACCTAACCTAACTAATCACCAATTTGAACTGCCCGTTAGTTTAGTTAAGTGCATGTCCACCTTCTATCGGGTTTGAGAACAAGTTTTCTCCCGAAGAGAACCTAGTGTTTCTGGTTCTGGGCGTGATTGCGTGCGTGATGTGGATGATTCCGGCACCCACAACACAAGTCATTAATTTTGTGTAGGCTGTGAGTGTGAAAGCGTTAATAGATAAAAATTAATCCATCTTAAATATAATACAATCCAAAATGATGAGAATGCCGCCAGCATGATGGGAACGCTACCCACTGGGAATGGGCTTGAGCACTTGAGTTACCTATAAGCTCGATGTCTTGTAGGTAACTTAGTTCTTTGCTGTACATAGTTTTAGTTTAGTTTTAGGAAATATAGGCAATTGGCCCGTAGTTAGGCATGTAAAAAAAAAAAAACCAAAATCATTTAAAAATATATCCAATCCAATCCAATTAATCTTACAATCCAATTCAACTTCTATTAAACTAAATGTTAAAAACAACTTCTAAGTTCTAATCCAGTAGGTATATCCAATTAATTACAATTAAAATTTCAATCAAATTCAACATCCATCAAAATTTCTACCTGCAAATAAAATTTTCAATACAACTTCCGAATTCTTATTCAATTTTCCGATTAACTACAATCCAACTTTCAATCCAATTCATTTTCCATCTATTCTTATACAACTTCAAACTTTTCCAATCCATAAAAATTAGTTTTTTTTTAAATATTTTTTTTTGTTCTAGATAGGCAAGCATTTGACCACTATCTCACTCATGAACACTGATGAAAAGTGACGACGTGCCAATCTTGCCTAGAAGATACCTATTCACTCTAGACTTGAACGACACCCCGATTGTACCGTTCAGGAAACAAAGACGCTGGCAATGAGTTGCACTCCCTTGCTTGGATTTACATGTGTGTGTAGGCTAAAACCGAAAAGGCTTAATAAGGACATTGGTAAAATAACAGATAATTGTTTTTCATTATTATTCTCTTTATTTACTACTTATTCTTAAGAAAAGGTTTTTTTTACAATATTTTTATAAAATTAATAAACAATACAATATTACAAAATAAAGAAAACTGTAAAAAAAAGCTAAACCCAATATGCCACCAGCAGCGGAGTAGGGCCCAAGCTACCGTCTAGGTCAGTGCTGCAAAGTGAGGAACCTCCTGACAATACGTGCCGTGTCCAGGAGTACTGCCTTCTGAATCTGACCCTTGATCCAACCATTTAGCGAAAGCCTCTTTAGGTGTTGATCATTATTATAATCATTATTTTTCATCATCGTTAAAAGAGGTAAAACCACGAAGTTACGTTGATAAATTTAATAAATTACTGAATGTTGAAATAATAACAAACAGCCTCGAGACAGACCTTGTATTGATTGATAGATTGAAAACAAACAACATTGGCTATGATACCTGAATAGAGTAAAGTGTACCATAAATCAATCCTAATTCTAGATTTTTCAAGACATTCATATCACAGACAGCTAATAAATAGTGATATAGAGATAGATCGATATAATTCACCTAGCAACATCTATGTAGTATAGTGCTAATAATATTAATTTATAGTTATTTTTTTTACTTATTTATAGTTTTGTCGCTAACATACGTGTAACGTGTATAAAGGTGTACGTACAATGATTAATGTTCCCTCCGATGCATGATATCACAAAATTTTAAATCTTAATGTTATTTTCTGGTCACCAATTTAAATGCTGACAGAAGCAATTAGACTGAGGTAACATGTATAATCTTAGTGTGGGGCTGTGAGTGTGAATACGTTTATTCTTTTAAGTAGCAGGCTGTTACTAAAACACGGTACAATATTAATGAAAAAACTTTTTTACATTTCAATAAGACCCTCTCAAAGAGTGTAATTTTGAGACGTTAACGAGTTAAATTTTATCGAAAATTAATTGCGACATCTTCATTGAAAAGTTTCGCTTGAGTTTGATACCTAAATTTTCTTCGAAACTTTGACAATACAATGTATCTATCTACCGTGAAACTTGAAGGGACTGATCAAGTTACTTTACTGAATTATTACAAAATAAGCTACTGTGTTGTACTTTTGGAAAGTCTACAAGTCGTTTGGGTATTTGCTAGTAGAGTCAATATTAATATTCAGCCCCATCATTTGTCGCTTAGAATCTTCGAAGTGACATCATGTTTGAGTTTTTTGTATGGAATGTTATGTGTGAAAAGATATGTATACAGCTTAAACGACAAGAAAGAAAGAGAGAAGAAATAATTGTTTGTTCCATGACTTGTGTTTGGTGCGGGAAACATTCACATCACAACTAGAACCAGAACTACAAATTCCCTTGGGGATAAAACTTGTGCTTGCACCGAGAATCCATCCTGATACCCACTGCCTAGAAGGCGAAAGATGTAATCATTTTCATAACGTGCCCCGCGGTTTATTGAGTCAAAAGGTAGCCTATGTGTTAATTCTAGTTATAAGCTATGTACATTCCAAATTTGATCCAAATTCATTTAGCCGTTACAGCATGAAGAAAATTAAAAGCAAGCGAAGCTTAAAAAAAACCGACTTCATCGCTTTATCTTCGGAACTTTGATCAGATGTAATGTATTTAGCACGAATTATTGACGATAACTTAAAATATAGTGATCGAATTTTAATAAAATTCGAATGAGTTCACAAACGGAAAGCACCAGCTTTCAAATAAAAAATAATCATCAAAATCGGCTTACAACGAAAGAAGTTGTGAGGTAACTTTTGAAGTCAGTTAAAAACAAGAACATCATCAATGTAGTCCACAGAATAAGCATTATTGAGGATACTTCAAAAACTACTAGTCAGATTTTGATCAAATTTGAATGAGACCAATTGGAAAGCGACATATTTTGAACAAAAAAAAGTCATAATTAGTTCACGTGGAACGAAGTTATGAGGTAACAACAACAAAAAAACAGTCGACTTTAGTACCTCCTCCTTTTTTTGTGAAGTCGTTAGAAAAACAAACACACTTACATACAAACTTTCTAATTTATGATATTAGTGTGATATATTAATATTAAATTTACTATAATCTTGTCTAATGCAATGCTGTAATCATACAGTCAAAGTTAGTAGTCTTTTCATGTCTTTTAAATAATATAATTTCTTTTTTATGGAGAATAGGCAAGCTTTTGATCACTTTCTATCACCTGATAGAAAGTGATGACGTGGCCGAAGATGTGTCATGCTTGCGAAGATACCTATTTACTCGAGAAATTAATTATATTAGTTCATTAATTCTATTTATTCTCAGTACATAAAAGTTACCAAAATATTCAGGTAATACATCTATACAATTAATAAGTAATATTAAACGAGCAAAGCTTAAAAAAACCGACTTCACCGCTTTATCATCGGAACCTCGATCAGATTTAATGTATAAACACGCATTATTGACTATAACTCAAAAACTAGAAATCAGACCTTGATCAAATTTCAATAGAACCACATGAAAAGCACCGGCTTTGAAATAAAAAAAGAAACATCAAAATCGGCTTACAACGAAAGAAGTTATGACGTAACTTTTGAAGTCGAGTAAACGAGAACATCGTCAAAGTACGCATTATTCGTCACAAAATAGACGATATTTCAAGAACTACTGATCGGATCTTGATCCAATGTAAATGGGACCAATTAGAAAGCAACATCTTTCAAACTAAACAAAATTTTTCGAAATCGGCTCACGTGGAGAGAAGTTATGAGGTAACACACATAAAAAAAAATACAGTCGAGTTGAGTACCTCCTCCTTTTTTGGGAAGTCGGTAAAAAGTTGTTTAAATAGTGGTTATATACTAGCGTTGAAGTCGGTGCTCAAAATTTATTATTTGTTTGTTTAACTTTAATTAAGTTTCTGCACATGTACAAAGTACATTAAGACTGTTGAATGTGCTCGTATTTGTTTCAAAGCGAACTTTAATGACCTTCTTGGTACTTATTAAAATTATAAATGAAATGTATTATTTTCAGATCTTACATTCTTATTTCATCCAATTAAGGAGAACAGACCAGCATGTCAAGTTTCATGGTAAGCATCATAACAAAATAATATCTGCAGTGCAAAACTATAACATTTTATAATAACAAAACACAACCTTTTGTCGTTTTTATAGCTTTGGCTAGTCTTACCCGTTACTTTTGTCAAGTGACAACACATAGAGACCTCTGTCGGGAAAGCTTTGGTTAATCTTCCCCGTTACTTTGACATCACCCAAAACTTTTTTTGGAAAACTATAGCTCATCTTACCCATTACTTTTGACAAGAGACAATACATAGAGCTTTTTTTTTGGAACAGATTTGGCTCATATTCTACTGGGAATGAAAACAGTCAAGTACTTTTGACAAGTAACCATGTCTAGTTCGGAACTCTGGCGGATTACTTTGCCGCCTTTGGATAATTTTGGATTTTCAAAAGTTACATTATTATACTATTACATTAGGGTGACTATTATCATAAATATACTCTTGATAACGCCCACGTTAGTGAATTTCAGTATAATTTGTTAAATTTTGTTTAGTTTGAAAATCATAAAACATTTTCTACAGAACGACTGCATAAATTGCTATGGGGAACTGGGAACCACTTAGCGTATTATGACTTAACCGTAAAAAGGAGTTGCAAATACTTATTATGTTATTGGATATTCATAACCTATTGCTATCTAATAGTACAGTTTCCATTTGTCATTTACTCGATTAAAAGGCCGACCTACTTTTGCCGTACAAGATTTGAAATTATCAGTATAAAATGTCACCACTATTTTTAATAGTTTATGAATAAGTGAGCATTTTTTTTATTTTTATTTATGATAGGCAAACGTTTGACCGCCATCTCACCTGATGGTAATTGACGATGGAGCACGTCTCTCTAGAAGATGCCTATTCACTCGTGACTAAAACTTAAACTTAACTTCCATATAGTATTTATCAGGGAACACAGACTCAGGCAAGGAATTCCACTCCTTTGCAGTCCGCATAATGAATGTGGAGGAAAAACGCTTCGTCCGCATTTGTGGAATATCTACCATATAGCGATGTCGCTTAAGAGACTGTCTCGATATCCGATAATAGAATGGGGCTGGGGGAATTAGATTGTGTAGTTCCGTTGCACACTCTCCGAAATGTATCCGATAAAGTTCTTAGAGACTCGCCACCATGCGACGATGCCCTAAGCTCTGAAGTTTTGCATCAGTCATCTGGTCGCTGTTAATAAGTCTCTTGGTTCTTCGCTCTGTGATTTCAAGAGCCTTAATATGGTATTTAGCTAAACCCTCCCAAAGATGAGAACAATACTCCATACATGAACGCAACTGCGCTTGGTACAAGTCGAGCAATAGTTCCGGAATGAAGTACCGTCTCACCTTTGCAAGGATTCCCAGCTTTTTGGCGGCTAGTTGGGCTTTTGCCTCAATGTAAGACCCAAAATTAAGTTTTGAGGTTAACGACAAACCAAGTAACTCAAGATGGTCAGTTACTGGTATGGATTCATCTCGAAAAGTTGGAGGCTGATTGAAAAGACTCCTTTTAATAAACAACTCAACTATGATTACTAGATAATAGGTAGTTAACAAAATATTTTACCGACTGCCGAATAGAAATATGTTTGATAACCTCTTTCTATGCGGCTGAATATGCTATTTTATGAGAAGTTTTTATATAAATTATCAAGTTTTGAATTTCCTGCAAAATTTTCTTTAATCTTGTTTAAATCCGTTACAATTGGCTGGACTGAAAATGGGTCCACCAGAAATTAATTACTTATGACAATAAAAATAATACATGCAGATTGTGATCTAAATGATAAGCATAATCACAATTGTCTATTACATTTTTGAATCACAAGGAACTTCAAAGAACAAAAAAATTTGGAAATTTCGAATTAAATTAAATTTGGTTTGTCCATTTTACCCCGTCGTTTCTAATATAAATCGTAACTTGTTTTTCTACAGCTTGTCATTCAGCATTATCTCTGTTAGTGGTGATATCACTCAAGGAGGACTCACTGGACTATCAAGAAAGTACCAGTCTGTAACAACTATTACATTTTTATTACCATTTTACATGTATATTAAGGGTTTTTTTTTCTTTATATAATCTAAGACTTAATATTGATACACCTAGGTACGGGCCAATTGCCTGTATTTCCTAAACCTAAACTTAAATTATATACAGCAAAGACCCAAGTTACCTACAAGTCATCGAGCTTATAGGTAACACAAGTGCTCAAGCCCACTACCAGTGGGTAGCGTTCCCATTATGCTGGCGGCATAATAATAATAATAGTAGTAATAATTTTAAATTAATTATTATACGTATTAAATCGATTTTGATTAAGCTATTGCACTGATTATAGCACTTACCTAACCAGATGATATTTTTTTTTTATTTATTTGAAATGTTATAGGCAGTAAATATGAAAAGAGTTTAGAGTCATAAATCTCTTGTATTATTATAAAATGTATCCCTAAATACAAATAATTGAGAAGGATTACAACTTTAATCAGCAATGTGTATGAGAGAAGTTATGCGTCGACTTAACACGTGTGCGTAAATCAACATCCGTGTGTGCGTCATTTACAAGCCCAAAAATGTTACTTTCCCGCTTACACTCACGGGAGCTCTTGTAAGCGATGTGTCTGTGTTAGTAAACGGTGTTGTGTACAGACGAGCTGGTTTTATAGTGTGGGTGATTGGTCCGGGTCGGCGCGTAGCTCCAGTCGCGAGCCGGTCGTAACGGCACTACGACGTGCCTACGCCGCCGTAGCAATCCGCTACGCTTGTCACCCTACCCTCTTCGGACAATAGAACCGGCGACGAATTGTGCCGTTTTGTTGTATTTTTTTTTGTTGTATGTGAATGAAAGAGACTCTTTGTGACATCAACTTCCAAAAAGTGGAGACTTATAGTGTACTCCCTTTGTTCGTTAAGACGATACTTGTACATTAATTTGGCGATATGATAGCTTGCAAATTGGGACACATTAGTCGTGTTGCGGTGAACTGATGGTATATCAGAGACTCGATAATATTGTGAATGAGCCGAAAGTGATTTTGGCGCATCGTTATAATCTATGTGACGCTGTAGTGCTGTGTTAATTAATTAATTTTGAACAATTGTTGCCAGTGCCATCATGGAATTTGTATTCCCGTTACCTGATTGACACTATGAGGTAAATATTACAGTAATTTATATTGAATCTTTATTGTATTTTTTTTAAATATATGTTATCTTCAACGTTTACAAAATTCAAGGTTCAAATTCTTTATGAATCACATTTTACAACAATTATTTTTAACTTTTATACAACAACTTTATAGTTCAACTTCAAAAAGTTTGTTTCAAATTTTTTTTTAAACTTAACTTAACAGAAACTGATTTTTATTACTTTTTCATTAAACACTGGCATAAAATAAATGCCTAGAGTACTGCTCGAGTAATTATAAGCAATTGAAAGTATTTAATGAATGGCATTAGAATTTTCAGTTTGTTTTAGGTAAACATTAATTTTGATAATAAGATTGAGTGTTCTCTACTTTAGCGAGTATTATTTTTTAAATTCCTTTTTTTCATGTAAATGGTTAGGAATAATTGAATTAATATAAGTAAGACATCTGGAGACGTAGTATCTTTATTCTTTTTTGTCTAATATTGTTTTAATTCATAAGATTACTACAAAGAAAAATTTTAATTATATGTTTTCAGGTTTTATGTACGTTTGTTTATTTTTTTTTTTTTTGTTTTTTGCCAAACGCCTACACTGATTTTAATCAATAAGTAAATTAAGAGAAATTCTTCATCATTTATTATACATGTGGTCTTCATACAAGGTTAAGTAGGAAAGATTTTAGTGAGTTTAAAAAAAATATCTATTGCGTAGGTAAAACAAAATACATGGGTACAAAAATTTTATTTTTACTTCCGTTTACGTCCATTGTCGTTTTTACACGACTGTTCCAAAATATTGTTTTCAGGGATTCAATTTATTTGATCGTTCTGATACACAATAACAGACGCCTGAACCGATTTTCATAAGTCATCGCAGTATTGATTTAACTTTTGAATTAAAGCAGGTACTATCAATTCAAAAATTAAATCAATACTGCGTTTTCGTTTCTTAAATTTGTCCTTGAAGGCTGTGTCCAACTGGGATGATGCTAACATGGTTAGGTTTAATCCTTAAAGGTCAGTTTCTTTTAGCTCTCGTCTTCTGTAATGTGCTCATCCAGATAAGCAATAAACTAGAACTCTTGGGTGTCAATTTGGCAGCCAACCTCAACTTTGGTTATTTTATCGAGTCCAAATCTGCTGCAAAGTAGCAGCGAAGAAACTTGGTATTTTGGTGAAGGGCAGGCGGTACTCCACTCCGGGACAGCTTTTAAACTTGAATCAAGCGCAGGTCCGGTCGTATATGGAGTACTGTTGTCGCCTGTGGGATGGTTCCGCCAAGTATCAACTGCAGGCTTTGAGTTCGATAGAGAGACGCGCAAAGAGGATAATTAACAATGACGCTTTAGTTGAGCGCCTGTCACTATTCTATAAAATACATTACGGTGAATGTGCACAGAAACTTCACAACCTTATTCCCGCTTCACCTTTTTTTCCACCTCATATCCAGACGGACGACGTCGCGTCACCCATTTATGGTTGAACTACCGTTCATTCGCACGAAACGTTTCGCGTCTTCGTTTGTTTATATAACAGCAAAATAATGGAACGCTTTGCCGTCATCTGTATTTCCCTAAATGTAAAATTTAGGAGTATTCAAAAGTAAAGTGAATAGGTATTTACTGAGCAAGCGTGCTCAGCGTCACTTTCCATCAGGTGTGATTATTCAAACGTTTGCCTAGTCTGTTATAAAAAAGGTATCATTTTTTTTATGTTAAGAATCTTGATAACGATAAAATAAAAATTCTAAAGCTATGATATACGCGTTTAACTGATAACCTCCTCCTTCTGTATCTTTATTGAAGTCGGTCAATTGGTATCCGATAAGAATATACTATTTGTGACAAAAAATATCGTCCCAGTAACACAATTAAATGTTTTTTTTTTTAATCAGGTAATAGTAGGACTTATCGCATTGATTGATTTCTTTATAGATATATAAAAAAATAACAAAAATAAAAAAAATAAGCTATTTTTTTTACTTAATATAATGTGTTTAGTAGACATATAAAATATCATTTACACGCCTGCTTGTAGACTGAATCACTCAGTCACTTACATTGAGATCTTTACATACATGTATTCTGGCAAATAAACGATTAAATTCGATTTATTTTATTTGTTTTACACAAAAAAAAAACATTCATTGAAACTGTTTTGTGAGTGTACTATATATAAAACAGTAATACTTACTAGCTTCAAGAATTCTATTTATAGTGTAAAAAGTTAGCAACAATTAAAAACCACAGTCACGTGCGAGTGAAATTTGCACCATTGTGTGGTGGACGGTATAATACAGTGCGTAAGTTTTACAACTATTTGGCCCGTTTTATTCTTTAAAACTGACTTTTAATAAACTGACGCGTAAAATTTCACCTTGCACAAATTTTGTTTGTTTGTCCAGCTATCGGACAGCACTCACTGAAACAATAATATTAATATTTCAATACGTTCCAAATTAGTAACTTTTAGTAGGAATTAGAAACACATTACAGTATTTACGCTCACAGCCCCACTAAGTTCAAAGATTTGTATCGTGGGTAACGGAAATTTATACACACAATCACATCCAGAACCAAAGGAACTTGTCCCTTTGAAAGGAAAATTGTGCTTCTGCTGCGAATTGAAGTGAAGACGGAGACCTGTGCTCACTGCGCCAGTTCGTCAAACATTAGCGTTTCAGTACTTCCAAAGCTAAAATGAAAAAAACGTAGCTTAGTTAATCTCACAAATCAGTAGGTTTAGTATCTCAAATTATTATTATAAGAATATGAGCTAATGGTAGAACCTATTATTCGACGTAGAAGTAATTATAAGCCGCAAGCTTTCCAAAAGGTCGTCCTTTTATCAAATATCTAATTGTGCTTTATCACAAAGCTACGGTCATCTGTAACAAAGTGGGAAGTGGGAATAATTTCCCAAAAGGCCGAGCCTCAAACAAAAAGGTTATAGGGGTCTGTAACTACTCTTCCGCTTGGGTTTGCGGTCTTTTTATACGACATCTGTTCGCTTTGTAGTTCTAGATCTACGTACTTACATACCTACATACCTACGTATGTAGATTTTGATACACGATCAAGTGCGGGTTCAACTATCAATTATTTTTTTTATAAAATATAAAAAGTTTATTCAGTGATAAAACACTACATTACTATTTACACTGTTATAATTAAAAACTTAATTGAAATGTATGATAGATCAAGTGAAATATATAGTAAGTATATACTTTACACCATGATTTTAAAAAGGATGCTTCGATTTCTATTAAGACTTTAAAAAAAAACTCACTAACCCAATTACCCTGTCATTTGGGACTACACAAACCAGAATTTAAACGTTATTCATAGAATAATATAAGCCTGAAAAAATCTGAAATTGTTAAATCATCTATGCACATATTTGAGTATAATAATCTAAAATAATAAAATATACAAAACGAAAATACGCTTCGAAAATTATATTTTATTGATTTAACGACTTTACTTGTTGATTGCTGTTATGACTGACATTGTATAGACATACAGCAATAATTGAAACGCAAGCAAAACTTAAAAAACCGACTTCATCGCTTATATTTCGGTTTTGACTTGACCGATTTTGATAAACTTATACCTTTACCTCTGAAGTATACCATACCAAACAAAAAAAACATCATCAAAATCGATTCATAATTGGCGGAGATATCGCGCATACACACAAAAAAAAAACATACAGTCGAATTGAGAACCTCCTTTTTTGAAGTCGGTGGTAAATTAAACGACAGCCACAATCGAACTAATAAGATACATAGATAGATAGGAAAAATACTTGTTTGTCTTTTCTTTGCAATGAGAAAAACTGAAAAATTGAGTGGTGCCTTGAGGTAACCTGAAAAATCCTGACACCTAGTCCTGGTGCCAGGTGTTTTCAGGCTAGTCAACTCACTATAGTCTATACCATAAGCAGGCAACTGAGTAAAATAACTTTAATAATGAGGTACTGACTATGTACATCATCCGTTCATCATCCGTACAGCGAAGGAGGGAAACTCATTACCCGGGTCTTTGTTCCTCGAACGGTAAAATGTGGGAGTCTTCAAGAATATAATGAATAGGTATCTTCTAGGCAAGAATATTACATCTTCGGCCGTTTCGTCACTTTTCATCATATGAGATGGTAGTCAAATACTTGCCTATCCTGTCCTGCCAATATTATAAATGCGATAGTTTGTGTGTGACTGTGTAAGTTTGCAAGTGTGTAAATGTGTAAGTATGTTTGTTCCCTCTTCACGTTTTAACGGCTGAACGGATTTGGATGAAATTTGGAATATACATAGCTTATAGTTAAGATTAACATATAGGCTCCTTTTTAACTTGATAATAGTGGGTAAAGCTGCAGGGCCCGGCAAGTCGTCTATGAAAATATTCCCAATAGATTGCAGCCAAAGATCTTTTAACACAATAATTATCTCGAAGGCATATAAAAAAATTAATCAATAGTAACAGCAGTCATGAATACTATTATTATATTGGTAAAGTCATGCCTTAGTTTTTAAAAATAAAGTGTAAGATATATTTAGTTTCCTTTATTTAGGCACACATTATAATTAATTACACAACGTGGGAGGTTCTCAGATATCTATAATACGAGTACATTTTGAGCAGATACGGCAAAGGCTTCCGGGTTTTCATTATCTTGGGTTACAGAAATTGATAGTACTTACGCGAGATTCTATAGAATTGATAGGAACTTTGCAAGATTCATGATTATAACAGCGAACTAAACAAAGAGTTATTTTAGCTTAAGCTTCTTATGTTAACGGAGTTTTGTGTGTACAACAAAAAAAAAATGTTTATATTTAGCTGTAAGATGTGATCTTTTTCAAACTTTATTTTAACCGTTGCTACTCCCTTTCGGGTACAAGTAAACAATCATAGTTTAGTGTATTATAGTTGTATATGGTACAAAGTATAAATAAATATTTAAAATAACTTATCAAGTATTAGCCGTGCCTCGCGGCTTAGGCCGCTATTATCAACTTAAAAAGTAGTATGTGTGCATTCTAGGTAAGTTATGTACATTCCATATTTCACCCACATCCGTTCAGCAATTATTAATAAAGCGTGAAGAGGGAATAAATATACTTGCACAAAACAATCTAAATATTATGTTCTTTTATTAGGTGCGTAGATAGTGCATCAAGTTGAAAGTCTGCCGCCAAGCCAAATACGGTGTTCCGGCAGTTATCCTTGAGAGCCTGCGTATTTTAGGTCTAGTGTGTTTACCAGCTTCGATCACATCGTCACTTACTATCAGGTGAGATAGTGGTCAAACAATAGCCTGTCACAAATAAAAAAAAAAAAGACACTAACCAAGACCATATTTCAAACCATGGAACTAGTACTCAATACGTACAAACGATTTATACAATAGTTTCAAGCATACATATTATTCACACCCTTCACTAACATACGTAAAAGGAGGTAGAATAGGATATTATATACAACTTGTAATTTTTATTTTGTATGATAATGAAAATTAACTCTTACAAATCAGCAGTAAAATGGTCACAGGCAGTCCAGACACTGTCAATTTACGGATTGTGCTAAGGTATGGTAATCATAAGATATGTATGACATGCGTACATGCAGACATCGACTGCACGATCTGCATAATTGAAAATGAAAATGTTGTATGACAATCGGTACGACCAGATAACTGGTGCCTGTTGAAATTCAGATTTATATTTGAAATTCAGACGATATCGTCGGCTAAATATCTGTTCAGCGCCGGTAAATTGATACCGGTACCGGGCAATATTCAGATTTGCTGACATAATGCTCAACAAAAGTCGGGACGTTTCAGATAATTTGCTAGCTTTTAAGTTTTTTACAAACTTTTATTAAATTTCAACTGTCTCGTTATCTGTCGATAGGTGTGCAATCAAATCTTGAAAGCTAAATTGGACCCACTTCCCCACTTCCCGTCTTGACAAGTTTTCTGGTTATATAACTGACATCCTGATTAAGAACTTAAAATAGATTGATTAGGTTTAATTTTGTATTTTTTTTTATTTAGTCCATTATAACGATTGTGTATTAATTATTATTATTACCTATATTATTAATTTGCAATTTTATGTTCTTATTGTTTTGATATAACAGTATAATAAATAATTTGTTCAAATTAAAATTCAAATGGATGTATAGTGTTCACCTTTAAATATGACATTTGGTTTGTCAATTTTAAGATTATGCTGTTGTGAATGTTTTGATGTACACTATGGTGGTTGCGACAGCCCTATAGTCGCCATTTAAAGAAGAAGTTGAAGTTCACTATGGTGGTGATCTTATAGATAAATAAATTAAATAAGTAACTTTGTCTTTTTTTTATTTAAAACTGGTAAAATCTTGATTTAAAAAAACTTTTTAAAGTATACTTGTGTAGTAATGTAACGAACAAAGTCTGATGTAAATGTTTTCGGGACTCACGACATATTTCATTGAACTTAGTGTGAGGCTGTGAGTGAATGCGTCTATGCGTTAAATTTTTTTATGATCGATCATATGTATGATGATGTATGGATTTGAGTGTTGGGTTACAAAATAACAGATAAAGAATAGGTCATACAGTGGAGCTATTGTGAAGAGGAGTCAAAATCAAAACCTCAAAAATTTTATAAAAAAGTTACACATTAATTAGAAAATTGATCGACTCAAGATACCATCGCACAATTTCATATTTTATGGAGCGTACTATTAAATTCTGAATTTTAACTCACCGGCGTCATGACTAAGGCTGATATGATGAAAAATGATAAAAATTTTTTGGGTCTAAGATCAAACATCACAATCATGTTAGAAGATTAGACTTTTGACGTGCGGAAGATCGAGTTTGATCTTAGTGTTATGTCTGAATACGAAACTTACTTACTTACCATCAGGTGAGATAGTGGTCAAACACTAGCCTGTCACAAATAAAAAAAAAAAACTACGAATAGAAAAAATCAAGGACAGATTTAACCTGCTCTGGGTCATCGTTGTAGAGTAATAGATAAGACTCTCTCCTTGTAGGCAAAGGCCCTAGGTCCAGCAGCGTAAAATAATCGATGTAATAATAATGATGATGTAACGTATTCCGTGGGTAAAGCTAAAGCACGTATAGCTATAATAATTATTTAAGGTTGTGCTAAATACACAATTTAAGCATCATTTAATGAATTCTACACATGAAGCAATTTAATTAAATAACGCTTTCACATTCACAGCCCCGAATTAAGTTCGATGAATTGTGTCGTGGGTGCCGGAAACATTCACATCACACACACAAACACAACCAGAACCAGAAACACAATTGTTTCCTTGGGGAGATAACTTGCTTAGAAGGCAAACGCCACCCAACTAAACCAGCGAGCAATTCATTAATTACATGAAGTACAAGAATTATATTATATTTAACCATATTTTGCTACAAATGGATGGTTCTTGATTTGAAACTACCCGTCCCGAATCCAAGACGAGTTCTAAACAAGACATTCTGTCACCGCCTCAACGTTTAGATTGACAGCGTCGATACCAAACTTTGTCCCAAACAATGGACATCCAAAATGGGTAAAGTCCCGTATACACATGCAGCTCTGTTTGCCATGTCGATACCGCGATTGACTGGCTACATTGTGTGATGGCGTAACTCTGTTGTAGAGTACGTCATACTGGTGCGATAGAGATCGTGTATGTGCGCTCTATGGTTCAATGTTTTAACTTTTGTTAGAATGTACATAAAAATACAGTTTTCCATGCCCATTCGCATGTGAAATTCAATATTTTACTTTTATATTGCCTTTTTATGTGATTTATGTTTTTTACGAGCGTGTAATTGTATATGAAAAGCACAACTGCATGTTTTATTTAGATTTGATACATAAATAGTGGTGAATAAATGGTCCATTATTTATTTCTTGTTGTTTTATGACTGGTTCAACAAATATTTGATATGATACATTTATTACAATATACACTTCAGTTGTATAAATACTTACGTTTTTAACTTTATAAAGGATCTCAACAATTCTTTTCGCATAAGATATATTGAGTTAGTTCTGAATCGCTTGCTATGTGTTATGGTTTTAGGCCTGTGAGTTTCAGTTTCTTCACATAAAAACTAGCCCTTCAGGAACAGGGAGCGAAAAAATTTAAATCTGTTGCGAATTCAGTTTTTTTTTATTTGTTCTTTTTTATACAATAAATGCACGTGTTTCAGTGTTTTAAAAAACCAACCCTTATGGAATATTGAGGAGGAAAGTTAATATATAAATTTAAAAAAAGATTGATTAGGCTTTGGTGATTTAAAAGTCAGCCCATTATACGAGACTGCGAATTCAAACCATTGGATCTACCAATCCAAAATTATAAATCCTGAAAAAGTTCAACCACAACTTTTAACTCACGCAGGCAAAGCAGCGGGACTCGACTAGTTTAAAATAAAGATTTATTTGTACATTATTTCAACGGCGTAACCGACTTGTAAGAAATTTAGCGTAGATTCTTTAAGCTGGGCAAGTTTAGGCTACCTATAATCCTCATTGCCTTAACCCAAAGAGCTAGCAATATTATCAACACAATGCCTACTTATATGGCTCAAACCAATATACTCCCTATATAATACCACTATTGACTCGTGGGACAGCGTTACTTCCGTTCCAGAGCGCTGCATAAAATAGGCCACTTTTCAAACAATACGTACAGTTTCAACAAAATTTGTTCCCAACTCTGAACACCGAGTGAAATACTTGAACTGAGTCGGGAGTCTGGCTACAATGTTAATTTGGGACTTTTCTTTATCATACGATAACGGTTTGTTATTATTATATTCATTTTATGATTCTTCGGCTATTAAAAGATGTCTATTTTTCAAAGAAATGGAACACCTTGGCTTTGTTCTTGTTTCTAGATAAACACAACTTTATTAAGGTATGTTTAAGTCAAGGGTTAATAAGTAACGCATAGCTTAGCATGCTACTCCGTCGACTACACCATCAAATACCATCAGGTGTACCATGAGGTAGCCATCGATTACAATGTGGGATCTATATGATGACGCAATCATGGCTTCAAACATGTAGTAGATACTTTGCAATAGGATAAAGGCTACCTACTTTCTACCCGACTACACGATGCAAATGACGGTAATGTGTTTTTTAGCCTATATATGTATGTTTGTTTCATTGTGGCGCTCTTAAGGCTTAACGCGTGGGCCTTAAAATAATTTAAATTTTCAATAGGTACTGATTAACGAAAAGGTCTAAAAAGTAAGAAAACTTTTTACGCTGTCGAGATTATTTTCTAGTGTTTCTAGGCTTGTCATTTTATTTAAAATCCTGTTTTTCAATCAGATATAATGTGATTATAAACTATTTTTTAATAAAATACAGACCAAATAAGAACATTGTAGTGCAGACGTTGTGGTTCTGACTAGGACACGATCTCTTCACGCCTCACGTCACTTTATACCACTGTTCGACGTCTTCCGATTCCCCTCGAAAATGGAGAGAACGGGGGAAATTGAATTGAGTCTGTTCTGTACCGTGCCTTTATCGGAAATGTCTGTTATGAGATACACGAATTTCTTTGTTGGCGGTGTAGAAATGGGACGTTTAGTTGGTGTTTGCGTTGTATTTGCAAAGGCGGTTTGTTGGCGATTTGTGTTGAAATTACAATACAACTTTTGTAAATTTGAAATGTGTGCAAACATTACTGTATTTCGGATTAAAGGGCAGTGTTTCTTGTATAATAGCAGGGTAGAAAGAGATTAAAGATCTAATATATAGGGAGCGCAGTGCCTTACTGCGCAGGATTATGACCCATACATATAAGTTCAAGATTAAGGGTGGCACTGAACTGTAATAGACAAGCGTGACGCTTACCATTAGGCGTTTACATAAATTTAATTCAATTTTTTTCTCCTTTTTTTTACAAAATATAAACATATCCAGCTATATCTGACTATATAACAGTCAGTCGTGGGTCCAACTGGGCACAGTTTCTGAAAAACTCAGTGACGTTTCTCACAAAATATAAACACATCCAGTTATGCCTGACTATAATCACATACTACTATATTAAAGTCAGTAGTGGGTCAAACTGCGCACAGTTTCTGAAAAACTCAGTAATTTTTTTCACAAAATATAAACTTATCCAGCTATGTCTGACTATATAATAGTCAGTCATGGGTCCAACAGGGCACAGTTCCTGAAAAACTCAGAAATGTTTCTCACAAAATATAAATACGTCCAGTTATGCCTGACTATAATTGTCAGTAGTGGCTCAATCTGGGCACAGTTCCTGAAAAACTCAGTGACGTTTCTCACAAAATATAAACACATCCAGTTATGCCTGACTATAATCACATACTACTATATTAAAGTCAGTAGTGGGTCAAAGTGTGCACAGTTTCTGAAAAACTCAGTATTTTTTTTCACAAAATATAAACTTATCCAGCTATGTCTGACTATATAATAGTCAGTCGTGGGTCCAACTGGGCACAGTTCCTGAAAAACACAGAGATGTTTCTCACAAAATATAAATACGTCCAGTTATGCCTGACTCTAATAGTCAGTAGTGGCTCAATCTGGGCACAGTTCCTGAAAAACTCAGTGACGTTTCTAGCAAAATATAAACACATCCAGTTATGCCTGACTATAATCACATATCTGTATGCAAATCTCAACGGACAGAGATCGTTTCGTTTGGTTTAATTGCGTTACCGACGGTTATTCGCACCCATAAAGGGCGGAATTATATCTTTATTAATAACTGGCCTCGTTCTCCTACACCGGTAATTTTATTACTCGTTTGTTATTTATTGTGCAGGATTTTTATGGGAAGTGATATGGTAATTGGATGAATTAGGTTTACATATCTTATCTCTTTTGTTTATGATGTAATCGTGCATTTGTTTTTTGTTTGTTTTGTATTTAAACGCAACGTTAGCATAATATTGTATGGGGTTGGAAATCTTTGAATATTAAAAAAAATATGATTAAACTAAATTCAGTTACCGCTGAATTCTTCTGCACATTTTGATCAAACTATAGAATTGAATAGAAATTCCGTTTCAAACAAAAATAATCAACGTAATTAGTTTACGTGAGCTAGAGATATGCGCATACATAGCAAAAAACTTTCTTTGTCATTAGAAGCGTCTTTTGTTACAAATGAATAAATAATCAACGGCTTATATGATGAAGAGCTGTAGTACAAATAGTCCTTAATATGACATAGGTTTACATTTCAGTTAAAAAGATGAATAATATTAAAAAAAAAAGGTGTTGGTGAAGGCACGGGCATAGTCATAGTACAATTGTGTGAGTGTTTGAAAGAGGGAACTAAGTATAACCAGAGTGTTAATATATAATAGGTAAGTTAGAAGTTTGTAATAAATTAAGTCAAAGCTACATCGACTACAAACAAAGGATAGATACACGTTATATACATATAAACATTGCATATAAAATGTAAAAAAAAAAATATGTGTGTACAATATAATAAACATAAATCTAATTTGTTTAATCTTTAACACTATATAGCTCACTTTTGCTTGCAAGTTATCAACGTGAAGACTATACTGACAACAATTGCAATATTGTCACCTTACGAAATTCATAGCAAGTCGGGATTGTCTTCTATATTTCGTTTTATCGCCTATGTTCCATGGACACATAAGCGCCGACCCGAAATCCATGTATGATAGATGGTAGTAGATTGATGCACAGCTGGTATTATATTTTATACCTCATGTAAAATGAGTATGTACACAGCATAAACTACAGATGTGAGCAGTTACAAGCGTGTCACGACTCACGATAATCAACATCTAAATACCGGCTGTTGCGCGACAAATATAAACTCCAACACGAACTCGTAAACTAGCGCAGTTGTAAAACCTTTTACGGGGTTAATTAAACATCAGGTAATATCTAACAAAAGTTTCTCTGAATTATGTACTGCATTCCAATTCTTTATAGCTGTACCAGTTCGCCACAAAAGCTGATTTATCATCAAAACGGTGTCTTTTAAAAATAGTGACATAAATGATTTTAGAACAGTGGGTGAGCCCGTTTTCCCTAACATAATTGAAATAGTTCGATCTTCTAGGCAATTGCATTCTTCAGTGACCGCGTCGTGACTAAACATCCGGTAAGACATCCGTCAAACTTTTTTACTTTGTGGCATTTATCAAACGAATGCGTATCAACGTTTTGCTTCTATGTTTATCATCCGTACCTACAGCGAAGGAGTAAAACCCATTGCCCGCGTCTTTGTTCCCCGAACGATATAATCTGGCAGTCTTCAAGTCAAGAGTGAAAAGTTATCTTTTATGCAAGCATACTACATTTTCGACTGTATCATCGCTTTTATCAGCTAAGTAGTCAAATGCTTACGGCTACTTAAATATGGCAGACTATATAATTAGTTGTAATGTTCAAAATAATTGTGTAATATTTTATAATCCATATGGATACATATACCTTCTATTTTTAGGCGTGTGTCAGAGCTAATATAAAAAAGGAACAACATAACTTTGAATATACCAACTACACATTTAAGCTATGGATTATTTTCAGAACTTTGTTTACAATTCTACTGAACAGCAAGTTAAATAATTAATTATAGTATTTGCTCATTAAATCGGCCTCTTTATTACAAATACTAAAACAAACACGCTATAAAATATTAATGCGTTAAACAAGCTTTCTATTAAACATGTAAACCATTACTGCACCAAATTTGCACAATTTATATTTTGTCAAAGATTAAATTAAACGATGCCATACTGACAGCGTTTCGGAAAGCTCTGTATCTGCTGTCATTGTCCATACACGGTTGTTGTTACGCATTCTCGCTCTGTGTTAGGAAATTGAACTGCAAATGAAAACTGTCAATAACAGACACTTATGCAACGTTGTAACAATGTTCATTTTAAAATTATCTGAATAAGTCAAATATATATTACATAATATAGCTGGCTGTTGTCCGATTTTGTCCGCGTTTGATTTTGTTTTTTTCTACCGACTTTACAAAAAAGGAGGAGGTACTCAAGTCGACTGTATTTTTTATTTTATTTGCGTTACCTCATAACTTTTCCACGTGAACCGCTTTTGAAATTTATTTTATTGTTTGAAAGACGTTGTTTTCTAATTGGACCCATTTCAATTTGATCAAGATCTGATCAGTAGTTCTTGAAATATCGTCAATAATGCGTGTTTAGTACATCTAATCTGATGTAAGTTCCGAAGATAAAGCGGTGAAGTCGGTTTTTTTCAAGCTTTGTTTGCCTTTAATTATTGTATATGGCAAACGCAAAGTTTTTTCTACTTCATGTACCTACTAAGAGAACGGTGATGGGGAAGGGTTTAACTGGGGCAAATAGGATCACGCGTGCAGTCACTATCTTGCCCTAGCTGTAAGACCGGATGCAAACTGGGCAATTGCGCCAATGGAGGCGTGATCTTGCTCACCAAGGCTACTTACTCTTCAGATAGCAATTAAAAATGAAAAGAAACTAAAATGCGCAATATTTGGATTCAGAATTAGATATCGCAAGAGGAAAAGGAACATTTCGATAGAAAAACTCCGCACGCAAAGAAAACCTATGCAATACCTGAAAGTTCAAGTATTGATGATGAAAAGGTAACACAAAAATAATTACGTTTAATAAATCGATTGCGTAATGTTACGCAAATCTACAGTTTTATAATTCTAGTGTAAATGTATGCAGTTATACTTGTTTTATATGCAGAAATAGTTCCACAAAATAATTTCAGTTAGTTACTCGCTTAGAATTCTGTTCGAATAATATCAGAGTTACTATTAAGCCATCTTGAATCTAGGTCTCGACCGATAGCTTGAATATCCGAAATGCTTTAGGAACCCGATATTACACTTAGCTAAAGGCAGTACGTTGACTTACCTCTCAACTGCAGGGTTCGATATCATGCAGTACTGTATAAGTAATCAGCATCAATGACAGCATCAATTATAGTGTTTTGTGGTAAATACTCGTACAAAACCTTAGAAACACATGCATTTGACTATGACACTATACACTTTTTCGATGATTGAATATATTTTGATAATTTTCCAAACTTGTATGTTACTTATTTTAAGTTGTTTAATAGTGATTGTCGTATTTCTTATCAAATTAATAAGCTAAACAATTTAAATTCGTTATCGACTGTTAGTTTTATAATAGGTTTTATAAGTACTAATTTAATGAGCTGTCGATTATGTTTGGATAAATAAATCACTGAATAATTTGAGCCAAGCGTAGTAATGCTGGTAAATGTATTTAGATAGTAAACTAGCAAGTAGTATCAGGTGCAAGTGAGGATTGAATCCGACCAAACTTGCACCTGATACAACTGTCAATTAGGGAACCGGAGTCCCATAATTCAAAATAAGCATTTCAAGAAGGTTTAATATCAGGCAGGCTCCCGGTTATATAAACTCTCCCCAAATTTTACTTACAATAGGGGTTTAAAAATGGTAAAAAAACCTAGTTCTTCACGTTCGTTTTTCAACTGAAAGACGACCCATTCGGCCAAGTGGACAAGTCTCTGCGCTCTGTGCCAAGAGTCTTGAGTTCTAAGTTCTAGGTGGGAGCACAATCTTCCTTCCCAAGGGAAATTTGTGCTTCTGGTTCTGGGCGTGATTGTGTGTGTGTGTGATGTAAACGTTTCCGGCTCCCACAGTGCAAGTTTTTGATTAAGTCCTGGGGGGTGTTAGCATCAATGTGTTTGTTTGTTAAAAAGTAATACCGTTAGTCAATTGGTCTTAGGTTTATGTTAGATATCAATACACAAAAGAAATATTTATTCGTGTGATACTCTTCCTCCATAAGAACCTATATTTTATGTACTACAATCCTTAAATTCTAAAATACAATGGTACAGTGCAATTAACACTAGGAATAGTAATAAACACAATTAAAACAAACAAATACCGCTTATTTTTAAGAATAACTTACAATATCTACTCATTGTGGGTGTTGTTTTTCTGGATATATTATCGTATTTGTTTTTTGTTTTGAGTATTTAATTGGTTCCACTTATTGAGAATACGAGAAGGGTAGCGGTCAATTTTAAGCTTATATTTAAACTACCCTGCTGTATTATTCTAGATACATATGTGTTATTCTAGATATCTTCATTCGTTTAGAAATTCACCCTAAGTTCAGTAGTTTTGGTCTGATTGAGAAAAAAATATATAAACTTTTGCACTTACATAGTAGTGGGATGGGATCGTACGGGATATAGTCAGAAAGTTCTAGTTTATTATCAACATACTTTCCAATAAAGAGCTAATATAGAAGAGACTCATTCATTGCGCCTAGGTAAAAGAAATATCCTCATAATAAGAAGCCCGTTTGTCCTTATCCAGTGACTGCGACCTATAAGCAACCAAGATTTACTCTATTTTACATTACAATCCCAAGCAATCTTTATTACATCAGAGAGATGCAAAACCAACAGGAATCTCTCTGAATCCAACCTAACGATTCATTCCCCGAGGGTCTTGGAACATTACCATTCTTTCTCAAGTCAGATGAATAATAATACATTTCATCTTCAATCTTATTCCGTTGGAAATGAAGTAGGTACACAGCATTCGCTGCCATCGATCTTTAGGGTCAGCTGCAGTCTCATATTGTATGATATTATCGGTTGACGTTTGAAAATTCATCAATCAGCTGATTTATTTAGCTTATTTTACGCTATAGTTATAGTTTAGAATTTGATTATAATGGTTACTTCATCTGCTTCTCGAGCGCAGCCGCGTAGTCAAATAACTGCTTCAGGGTCTAGGTTTATTACAAACTTATATAAATAAACTTTACCCATAACCATTCAGCGCCTACAAAGGTAGAGATTGTTTCGAAATCGGTTCACGTGGAACGAAGTCATGAGGTAACACAATTAAAAAAATAAAAATACAGTCGACTTAAATGAAGTCGGTAGAAAATATGTATATCTTAACACTTTAAAAACAATGAAGAATCGTAGACGTGAAGAATCGCGACAAAATAAGTAAAAAACAACAACATAATTCTTATGATCCGATGAGAAGGTATAACAGATATTTATTTAAGTTCCAACAGATTCTATGATCGGTTGAGAACAACAATATATAATTTACTGGAGTCCCAACGGATCTTAAGATCAGTTGGGAAGAATAATATATAATTTATTTTAGTTGCAATTGATCTTATGATCAGATGGGAACGACTGTTATGATCGGTTAATGTGAAAATCCGATACTATGATCCGTTGGGAAGTACCCGTTTCGTCTAAAAATTATAGCTCATCCCAACCAATCGTTTAATATATTTGACACTTCATCTAGTGACTGAATGTTGTTCGACGACCCAGTTGGCGCAGTGGACAGGTCTCCGCCCTCTGCGCCGTGGGTCCTGGGTTCGATTCCCGGCAGGAGCACAAATTCTTTCCCAAGGGATATTTGTGTTTCTGGTTCTGGGTGTAATGTGTGTGTGATGTGAATGTTTCCGGCACCCACGATACAAGTCTTTGTACTTAGTGTGGGGCTGTGAGTGTGAATGCGTTTGTTGTTGTTTGTTGTTTGTTGTGGACAATTGTTTCTAGCCGTGACAATTAATTGGCTTCGGCTGTTGGTCTTCCTTATAAATAAATAAATAAACAAGCATTAATTTTTAGAAAATAATATCTTGAACTCGTTTAAAACAAATTCTCACACACTGAGACGCACAAATATTGGTTTGATTATAGTATAATCGTAATGTAACTTATATGGTATGTGATTGGGTATACATGATTTTCTCATTACTCATTTTGTTTTCTTTTTGTAGTACCAATATGTAATTTAATGATCGCTTAACCACTACACTCACCTTTTAATTTGTAAGCAATGATGGAACAGTTTTTATGATTTGTTAATTAGTTTTTTTTTTTTATTTGTGACAGGCTAGTGTTTGACCACTATCTCACCTGATGGTAAGTGACGATGTGATCGAAGCTGGTAAACACACTAGACCTGGAATACGCAAGAATTAATTTTAATTTTAATTAAAGTCTGAAATTAAATAGATCTCATGTTGTTTATTTATATGTTCCTTAAATAAAAATGTAAAATCTGGAAATCTACAAATCAAGAAAGAATAGGCATTTTCGGTTGCATCGTCACTTTCTATCTGGCGAGGTGGTAGTCAAATGCTTGCCTATGACGAATAAAAAAATCTTTATGCTCTTTTCCGCACAATAACTCAAAATTTATTTCGACACTTCAACCACATTGACCGATAAATAAAAAATAAAATTCCCATTCACTTTTACAATCAATGCTATAAAATATGTATGACGGTGCCCTCACCGGACGTCATAATAAAGATTTATTAATGAACAATGATGCCACGAATACGTTCAAGCGGCTTGTATTGTGAACGCAAAGTAGAGAACTTAGGAGAGACAGTATTAAAGTTC
The DNA here is from genome assembly GCA_948107665.1 of Lomographa bimaculata. NCBI lineage: Eukaryota > Metazoa > Arthropoda > Insecta > Lepidoptera > Geometridae > Lomographa > Lomographa bimaculata. The sequence goes on from OX403597.1 coordinate 8,747,122, forward strand.
ATGCGTTTTTTAACCCCACTTCAAAACGGAAACAATTACAAAGATCGGATAGATTTGCTCGTCGATGGTGTTTTTACGTCACAGAGAATGTTAAAGTGTGGATACTTAATTACGGTCGGTCTTTATCAAGTACGAATTTCCTCTGGTGGTCAAGTTAGCAACTACAAAATAATATTAAAATTAAAGGAGACTCGACCACACGGTCGTGTTAACAACCAACTCAAATGAAATGGCGAAGTAATTAAGATTTCAAAAATATAGACTGGAAAAAGCTAAATAAACTTTGTGTAATAATGCAGAAAGAAAAAAGCTGGGACTCAATGCAGAAATTCAATCCCTGCAATATTTTGTCTTTCACTAATGATATATGAAACTTTTCTGTTAATATTATGTCTAAATGCTTTAACACAAAAATTGTGGATATGCTTGGTATAGTTTGTTTTTTTTTTAAAAGATAATTTGTATTTTTTAATATTAGTTTTTTATGTAATTGAAAGATGATGACGGGCATGTTGATAACCTGACGGTTACGCTTTATATTATTATGCCTTGTTAATGTTTGCTAGCGGTTAAATGGCTAGCAATGGCACTGCCCTAGGCGGACTCTGCATAAGAGTTCTACCATTTCAATGATGTTACATTATGTACGAGATATGAGTTGCGTTGACTAGAAAAAATAAAAATTTTGCATAATTTAAAGAGATTGGTCGTAAATTCCTCTCTGATCCTTATACTGAATATGTGTCCTTATATGCTTACAAACAAATGCTGTTCAAGTTTGTTCTTGAAGTTTAAGAATGAATGTCGAAACTAGCAAGCATTGCATGAAAATGCGAGTTCATGTCCCGCCACAAACAACAAGACAAACTGTTAAATGTCAATCCATTTATAGTTGACATACCTTCAGTTCGCTACGACGAAGGAGTGGATCTCATTGCCCGCGTCTTTTCTGTTCCCTGAATGGTATAATATGGTAAATCTGTGTCTTCAAGTCTACAATGAATAGGTACCTAACATAAAGTGAATATCTTCACTTTCTATCAGGTGAGATAGTGGTTGTTATCAAGGTTGTTTATCAAGCATCAAAAAACATGTTCTGCCTAGTAAGGGTAAATGTTATAAAAGAACGCAGGTATGTGTAGGTGCTACATATTCTATTGGAACTACAAAGCTTATCAACTGCTTAATACTTACAAAGCAATCATTTTTGATTTGCCTGTAGGCCTATTATTACCTAGTAATAGCCTATTTCTTCGAATAACAGGCTGTATCATCGATAAAACCAATATACACTTAGTTCGCGATACTACAAGCCATAGAGCGATCGGGTTCTAAGAAATTAAATGGAATATTCTTTGCAATAGAGCGGTGTATGTTTGAGTTAGCTTCAGTATAAAAGGTCAATTAGTGAAATTTGTGCCAGAAGGTATTAATCCACATATAAAAGAAAATGTCCAACCAGATCATGTAAAATATATTAGTATGAAAATAGGTATCAGGGGAATACTGCTGTGCCAAAGTCAAAGTCAAGTTATATAATTGAACTGCCCGTTGGCTAAGTTGGGTGAACGTTTGCCTTCTAAGCAGGGGTATCGGGTTCGATGCCCGACGGGAACACAAGTTTTCTCCCCAAGGAAAATTTCTGTTTCTGGTTGTGATTGTGTGTGTGATGTGAATGTTTCCGGCACCTACGACACAAGTCATTGAACTTAGTGTGGGGCTGTGAGTGTGAAAGCGTTTATGTTTTTATGTTTTTTTTATAAATAAGGCCAAAACTAACATGTTCACTCTTTTTTTCGATGTTCAGGGTAGCAAGTGAAACATCCCCATTCTCCATAGAAAAATTACTTATTACCACCACACTTGCTAGTTCTATATTAAAATGTTTCTTTTTTTATACTCGGTAGACAAGCATTTGACCACTACCTCACCTGATGGAAAGTGAAGATGCGGTTGAAGATGTAGCATACTTGCCTCGAAGATTCCTATTCACTTTTGACTTAAAAATTCCCAGAATACCACACATTTTTCATCTACTTGTATATTAAAAAGGATAATTTTAATAATTAATTGAAATGCAGTCCTTTTTTTGATAATAATCAAGTAACAGATAAGCCTATATCTAAAATGAAGCCTGTATATACGTCTATATAGTGTATTAGTCGCTTGCGATAGAAAAATATCAAGGATAAAATATGTTATAATAATATTATAATAAACACCCAGAACCGAAATCACAACCGTTTGAAGATAAAATTGTGTGCTTGCTTAGTTAATTGGCGTGTATTAATCCAAGACGTAGAAGACTGAGAAATGTCAAAGTTCTTCAAATGACATTAAAGAAAATATAGGAGACGTACAAGTATGTTTACCATACTCAACCACATCATCACTAACCTACCACGCTTAGATAGTGGCTAAGTGAAAGCCTATCAAAAAAAAAAATACAGCTTTGTAGGCTAGAGAAACTCAAATAGAAAGCCCTCTTTACCCAGCAATTAAAAAGTCGGGATGCTTTTTACGGGCACAAAAATGGGCAGAATGCTCTATTATATTCAGATGCGGCATCCCATTTTTAAAGAAAACCATTTATAAGCGAGCGTTTAATATTTGCATAGCTGTCAGTATTTTATTAACGTTCATATTTAAGTTAATACTTTGTGGTTGAAATGTGTGTTTTATGTTGTATTATACTATCTGGAAACGCAGAGGGTCTGACCCGACTACAAGTTTGAAAAGATATTTATTAAAACCATTAAATAATATTAACGTTGCACTTTATTACTAATATCCGGATGACCAAGCTTTGTTCGGTTTCTTGTTTTTGGTAGAATGTGTTTGAATTTGTAGCCTCAGAGTGCTCAATCTAGTGTCGAGTAGAAACAGTTTTTTACATCGGTCATGGCGTAATAGATGGCGCTGGTAGCTTCTTAATCTCGGTTTTTCAAATGCAGTTTGGGAACCGAGCATTTCTCGGACCTGGAACGTTGTTAAATCGATTCCTTGGGCCGAAAAACCCCTAATCTGTAACTTTCATGAAAATCGTTAGAGCCGTTTCCGAGATCCTGATTACACATATATATACAAGAATTGCTCGTTTAAAGATATTATATATGTGTTATATATTTTGGATGATATTTGGAGGTCTTTCATTTGATACCTATGACGATAGTATTTGTATTCTAACTACTTCATAGAAGACAACGAGCGCCATTTTTTTTTTTTTATAAAACTATATGACATTGAGACAAATTTAATGATACACTAATTGTTGAAATCGGTTTGTTACTATAGACCATAGAAGAGAGATTGTACGTAAGGAATTTCCCTCTTCTGTGCTCTAGACACTGCACGAGAACGAATAAACACACATACATACCTTCAAACATGCATATGGTGCTAAAGTCATAATTCTTCTTTTTGCTTTGTCGTAATCATCTAATATGCTATACCTAAGCAATGAAAACCTAAACTGAAAATGAGTACTTAGTTATTATAAGAGTAAGCCAGACAGACAGTAACACAACCATATGATAGACAACATATTTTTGATATCTGATTTACCTCGCCCCAAATAATTTCTGAATTTATTATTCATCTAAATTCTAATACATTTCACGGGCTATAAAACACGAATAGACCCATATTCAAATAAAAACACACCGCAATGAATTCGAATAACTTTCTAAGCTTTAATGCTAACAAAATGTGTGGAAAGATGGCCAGCCCTATCGATCAACTGACCGGAGGGTAGCCGTTGTGAATGGACTCACCCCTTTGTAATCAAAACAGTAATCAAAAGCAATGAATTGGGGGACGTCATTTAAAAGTTTATTTGCATTTTAAATACGCCTTCTGGGTTTGAGTTGTAACGCTATACATTCATTTGAATATGCTAGTAAATTTTATCCGATTACACAAATGTCAAAGACTATTCTGCTTTATTGTTAACAAAATGATATGAGCCTCAAGTTTCAGTTGCGGTTTCGAATCCTACGATAGGCTTTGAGTTTTGCTTGTAATTATGTCAATAATTATAGTTTTTTACTATCTACTTAAACATTTACATTTTTTTATGCCTTTGATTACGTTGTTACAACCAAAACTCAGTAGCTCTGTAGCTAGTCAGGTGACTAGCTACCCTGTACCAAAATATAGTCCACCCTCCTTAGTTTACCACTCTCAAACACATAGCTCTCAAAAGCTTAAAATCAAAGCCCTTTCCCGGTGAGCTAATGACAATCAAGATTAAATAAATAATTACTTGCATTAAATTGACTATTTATTTGAGACAATTATGTAACTTCTTTTTTAAACCAAATTTCACAATTGAGGAGGTTCTGAATTCCTAGTGGATATTTATTTATTTTATTTTATTTTATTCTTTATTGCACAAAAAGTACATAGGACTTAACGCTAGGGGCATTCTCTACCAGACAACCACACATGGTAGACGAGAAGAGGGGTGTAGGCGTGCATCAAAACGGTATAAAGAGATATTAGTTAATATGCTCTTTGCGCATACCAACTTTATACGTGATACGATGTCAACAACTCTATTGTTGTTTAAATTAGTATCCAGTCGGTTTCATAAAATAATCATCAATATCTGGGTTCCTGCTACTTAACTTAGCAGTTTAGTTTATAATTATATAACTTAAGATCGTAATTCCAATGGTGTACCAATCGAAATAGGTCGTCATTAAAAGAAAAAAAATCTAGTTCCGGATAAATGATGGTAAAAGACGGACAACCAAACATAAAAATATAGGTGAGTAAGAATAATTCCCACAATTTTAAATTATTTCTTAAGTCTATATTTATATGATTTTATACATTCTTTTATATTTTACAGTTTGAATAAAGGGATTACAGTGTCAGATGGTTCAAAACAAAATTTGTTTAGAACGAGGGAGAAGATAAATGGGTGTTATTACGACATCTGTGCATTGTAATCCAAATATTTTTAAGTTAGGAATACCGAAATTGAATAGCAAATGTGGTGCTTTACTAGAGCATTTGTTATTCATATTTGGTTTTAATGAGAGGTTGGAATAAAGTGATTTAAAGTCAAAATGTTCTTTATCGACAGATAATGGGGGCTCTGCCGTTTTCAATATTTTTTATATAAAATATATTTCTTTACAGCATTGCTATGATCTTCTTACTAAACTATCCGCTAGTGTTGCAGGTTGTTGTTGCACGTCTGTTTTCTAGGCAGCGGGTCAGATTCGATTCTCTGTGGCAAAATAAATTTTCTCTTTTCTGTGTGTGTGTCAGTGTGTCACGTACATCCGCAATACTAGTCTTCGAAATTGATGTGTGGCAGCGCTTATGATTTTTCTTGTATCTCCTTGGCTAGCAGAAAATGCTTTCCAGGCTACCTGCAGGCCAACATTTTCAGCCAGTCTAACTATTCCATATAGGTACAGCGCAAATGTGCAAAAGTCTAAATAAATAAATAACAAAGTATTGGTAGAGATAGCTTTTAGTAATAAGGTCGCATGTTACTTTGTATATGCAAATAGTTTGTTGTAACCCTTTTTTATCGTTGATTAGTGGAACAGTACAATATTATAATAATAGAACAGTGACGATACGGTTGATAAAGGAGCGGATTTATCCAGAAGTCATTACATTTTTAGTGTATACTGTAGCAGCCACCTATTTTTTTAATGAGATATGTTATAGTTTATTATGCACATAAATAATAGTTATTTGAATTAATTACAATTGTTTGCATAAAACAATATTGACTAATAAAATTAGAAGGATGCTTGTATTGACTATGTTTTGTGATTTCTATGTGTTTGTATGGACTATGTTGGTAATCGTGATTTCTGGATTTTCCGAACAGTCTGAAAGCATCCGACATGGCTTTACGACAGTTGTCTTATGACTACTGGGGTAGCGCATAGCTGATTAGATTCCTGCGGTGGTGAAGTGGTCCGGGAGGGGCTTGCTGACGTCACTGAATTGTTCATGAAACGCACACATCCGCACCGTAAATCTAAATAACCTACTCAGTTATGTGCCGATCTATTCTATACCTGTATATATTAAAGCTGCTTTTTAAGTATTATTATTATTAATTATTTATATTAATAAACAAGCTGTCCCGGCGATCTTCGTTCCGCCTAACAGTCAATGAATGTGCATATTTAGGAAGCCATACCCGGCATGCATTACAATGCCACGTGACTATATTATTACAACCTTCATGTTTATGTTTGCCTAGTACTTTACCAAATCCGAGTGACGTATGAGAAAATGGAAAGCATGTCGAAATGTAAAAAAAAAATTTAAAGAAATGTATGTTCTTAAAAAGTATCCTATGTCCTCCTCCTGGCTCTAAACTACCTCCCTGCCAATTTTCAGCTAAATCGGTTCAGCCGTTCTTGAGTTATAAGTGGAGTAACTAACACGACTTTCTTTTATATATATAGATGTATAAATATTTGTAATTAAGTGTACACGCACTCATCACCTTGACTTTTGTGCTGAGACAAACCAATTTCAACATGCTTAATGTTAAGTTAATTAGTGCTTAAATATATTATTTATGTTCATCTTGCTACTTCAAAAAGTGTCAAAATAAGTTATTTTTTATTCCTTTTTCCTTACAATACAATACAATACAAAAACTCTTTATTGACACCAAAAGATAAATACAACTTACAGAGAAACTTATAAAGATAGGTACAATGTGCGGTCTTATCGCTAAGAGCGATCTCTTCCAGACAACCTTCTTCCTTCTCTTATAATAACCGGTGACGAGAGCTTGGCGTGCCCTCTAAAGCACGGCACCACTCATTTAAAAATCCACTATACAGCCACACATCCAAGTAATGGCGTTCCTGAACATTGCTAAACCTTGTCAGTCAGTTATACGATCAACTAGGCGGACCATTGTACGTTTATAAAATCGAACTGATGACTTCCGTCTCCCTTCGCTTAGTAAAGGGTCTGAAATGAAGATTTCTACTGACATACGACAGTCTAACCCATGTCTAGCCTTCGCGATAAGTGCCTACTCTACTTCGTTTCAAGCGATAGTAAATCACTTAGTAACCTATTGAGCCACCGTTCAACTACCAGCACTTTGCATACGTTTAATATTTTTGATTTATCCTCTAATCTTTATCATACTATCGTACATACATGGAAGATTGTGTATATAATCAATGTCTTTTTAACGAGGGATTTAGATATTGTAGTCTAAAAGCTGTACTAATAATAATATGAATACAATAATGGGTGGTCCAGGGTACTATTTCACTCTCGAAGTTTGCAGGCGTTTTTGTAGTTATTTGTAAAACTGTACACAGCGCATTGGCGTAGTTCTAGCTGCGGGTATTGGGTTCGATTTCCGGAAGCACGCATTCTTTCCTAAGGAAAATTTGAGCTTCTGGTTATATATGTAATTGTGTGTGTGATTTAAAATTTTCCCGCAATTGGATTACAATTCTTAGAACTTGAAGTGGGGCTGTGAGTGTTCACGAAAATGTGAAAGCATTTTTGTGATATTTGTCGTGGTTGCTGTAAAAGCATATTTTTGCATCACAAAAACAGTCACGTTTAGAAACATAAAAACAAATTTTCTCTAAAATTGTACTTCTGTAGAAATCGTACCACGTGCCCGCGGCGTAAACGTCTGGAGACAGTTACGAGAAGTTTTATACATTGACAAAAATCAGACCACTTACCTCTATTATTTTTATACATAGAATTAAAATGAATGTCTCGTTTCGCGACCGCCGCCGGTTTAATCTACCCGAGCCAAGCCAAGCAATTATCTACGTGAAATAGTGTCCGCATTAGGACCACTTACTCTGCAGTGGATTTGGGGATTACTTTAACTGTAAGTGGCCAGTGTTCGGTGGATTTACATTATAATATCGACAATGTTGATGCTGTTTTGTTTGCCGCGAAATGTGTTTTTTAACACGCTGTATTAGCTTTGCCTAGGATTTTTTGCTGCGTAAGTGAAAAAATGGCGTTGTTGATTTTGTATAATATTCCAAAACATGTGATTTTTCGACTGTTAATGTGTAATAATGGTGGATTATTAACCGTTAATACTTAGTAAACGTGCAGTGTAGGTAATGATACCAAGCTGAAAAACGTGATTTTCGCTTACGCTCCAAAACTCCAATAGAAGGTCTAGAAAAGTTTCTACCACTATACTGCTATACTCTAGGGCATGACTTCACTTGATTATGAACGGACCTTGACTCTTTTACTTGACCTTGACTGTGACTTGCGACTAGGACTTTTAATGTGAAATACACTTGAAATATATTATTACTTGACACTGGCTAAATGCAGAAGATTGCAAAGCCATAAAAAAATTTCGCCTACTTCGTTGTAATTGCCTACAACTTGCTTTGTAGATGATTCCATATTTATACGTATACTCTCGTTAGCCATATTTGTTTATACATGCCTACAACTTGCTTTGTAGATGATTCCATATTTATACGTATACTCTCGTTAGCCATATTTGTTTATAGCTCTAATGTTTACGTGTCATAACCGTATATATTACTTCTTTTATACAATTTAGCTGTACACAGAGGACTTAAATGCATTCTTGTAAGATAACCTTACCTCGAAAAAAAACCTTTTTTTGAGAGGGGGGAAATGCACCTCGGAAAAAAATAACTTTATGACATGTAAAGTTATGCGAATGAACGGGTCGCTTTTGTAGATACTTCTAATTGAATAATTGGCTTAAAACCTCGCAAACATGGACTATACTTGTAAAGCATAGGAACAACATGATCTTACGTTATCATGTTGTTGTACCTATGCCTCACAAGTACTGAATAAGCTTTTTATGAACGACTTCCTATTATTTTGCGTTATTCCTATCCATCCAAAGGTTGTCTGGAAGAGATCGCTTGCTGCGATAAGACCGCCTATTGTTACACTTTTCTAAAAATGTACTGTTAGAATTTTACTATTTGTAGTATTAAGGGGTTTTGTAAAGAGTACCTATATACAAACGCAAACAAACGCATTCACACTCGCTGCCCCACACTAAGTTCAAAAACTTGTATCGTGGGTGCCGGAAACATCACACACACATTAGACCCATAACCAGAAGCACAAATATCCCTTGGGAAGGAATTTGTGCTTCTGCCGGGAATCGAACCAAGGACCCACTGCGCAGAGGGTAGACACCTGTGCCAACTGGGTCGTCAACCTATCTATAACGCCGAGTTTATCTGATGGTGAAAACGGAGAGTACGTTTTTGATTGATGTTGATCATTGATGAAATAAATCAAAGCCTTTTATGTACGTTCATTGAGTTTCACTACGTTCGTGTAGTTTTGATGAATTCTTTTAATTTGAGGGTCATAATTATATCCTATGAACAAAGAGTTAGTTTATGAATGGAACTCTTCAGTAGACGAACATCCGGCGAGTTAGAGATAATTATGGCTCAACGATTTTGTTTTGGTGAATACGATTCATTCAACTTGGTGAATAGCTATTTTGAGTTTATTTATTTTAACGCTCAATATTTTTAAAATGATTGAAACGAAGGTTGACGTCCATATCAGGCGTGTCCAAACATACGACGGAAATCTCTCATGTTAAACGTTTACGCCGTTTTATGCTTGCACACGCTTTTACAATAATTATATATTATTAATTATGGATAAGGGGACTAGGGGATGGATGATATTGGGTTGGCAATAACTGTGACTAATGCGATTAAAACTTAGAGTATTATTACTACTTAAACAAATTAAGCTTTTTTGCCTCAATACACCTAACCTAAACAGCAAGCTCCTTATATTATGCAATGATAACCTGAGTCGACCGCTTATCAAATCAAGGCGTAATGTAATTGTTGTTTGTTTGTTTAGCTTTAGTACATATTTTTCCGTCATATTTTATCCTCAATTTTAACAGTTTTACGAATGAGTTATTTAAAATTATGTATTTAAGAATATTGTTTATTATGTGCCACTAAGGCAAAAAAAAAAAAATTGTTTTTCGAGAATTAACGATATTCCCAAAAAATCTATGTATGGCGCTCGCCACCTTGCGTAAATGCCATATATTTATGCCACCAAACGAGCCCTTATAAGCTACAACATAAGCTTGATAATCCTGTGATGGCAATCATGCTTGGGCGAAAGCGTAGCCTATTCTTGCGCAGAATTTATTGTATACAGTACGACCCTGGGTGACTACTCAGACTGCTCACATCCTTACTACTCTAGAATACGCTCTTACTACTCTAAGATCCGTGCTGATGCCTGTATGTATAGTTATAGTTTCACATTTCATATCTAATATATGTTACCCAAAAATACCTAAACTACGTACTACTAAACACTAAACATAATATAACAAATCCTTGAGCCACTTGAAACAAATGAATCTAGCACGCCACTTCCATAAATAGAATTAACCTAATTACTCGCGGCCAAAGCATTGATTCCTGCCATACCGCCCTAACATGCACAATCATAATTTAACCCTTAACATACCAACTTTTTCACATTACATAGTCCACAACACGCAACGTTACATAAGCTTTTCCTACGATCTGAAATAGAATGAAATATCGCCGTACTCGACGCTCTGATAAAAATATTACCTGCGATACTGCCTTTGATAAAGCTACTTCGTAAAACGGACCCAAAATGTACAGAAACAACAGATCCAGGCACCCATATCACGGTTTGTTTGCGGGACAGAAATCTCGTAATAGTTCCCAGATGGGCTCTTATTTTAAGGATACACGCGATATACCAAAATGTTTTCGAAAAAGGCTCTCAGCAATGTATTGACATAGATAATGTACTCTTAAGCCAGGAGGCGGGCCGGGAGCGACCGAAGCCCAAGAGACACCGCGTTTTGAAAACAAAACCGTAAAAGGGTAGATTAGAAGCGATACAGTCTTAAAGCTTAAAATGTATTAACTGTGTCGCTAACGGAAGTAACAGTGCCTAAACAGAGTAACATCTTTGAAAATATATTTGATTTATACAACATTATATTTGATGTATATCTGCTAAATGCGTTGTTTTTCCAGAGGAAGGTTAGGCATATGGTTAGAACATGTGTTCATTTTTCAGCGACAGCTGCTGGAACACCGCTTAGTGCTATATATGTGAGAGATTGTCTTCATGAAAATGGTAAATTGTTACGGTTATACTGGTTTTTACTATACAATAAACAACGCGATGTAATTTAATTCTTGTTATTTACATAACATTAGGTACATTTGACATGCAATTTGCAAAATTTAAGAAGAAGCCAATTTATATTAAGAAGAATTGAGTGATCTTTTTTTAGAAATTGTTTAAAAGATTAGTAGAGTAACCAAAACTACTGCTGTTTTTATTCTATGTACGACTGGCGATATCCTTCTAGGTCAGATAGGACGGACCGGAGAAAATGGATTGCTCCATTCTATAAACATTTTCATGTTTATGAACAACATTGAAGATCTAAGATTGTTTTTATATAATATCTTGGTAAGCCTCTGAAAATACATGAAAAAGAAAATTTTGTATTGCTATTCATTTCAGTGATATTAAAGTAAAGCAACTTTCTACTCCTAACGAAAAAAGCGATGAGGTATTTTTTTATTATAAATGGGATGATATTTTTATTATTAATAAATTATTTATTTCTAAATTCGATTACAACTATAAGAAAACATTTTTATGATAAATTTGTAATTTGTAATATTAACCATTGACTGGAAAGTCAAACGCATTCATTGCTCTAACCACTGAGCTACACAAGTTCTGCCTCAAGAGTTCAAATTATTCTTTCCTAATATTATTAACGCTTTGCGGGGAGGTTTACTTAAGTTCTGCCTAGTAGCTAAAGCTATAGAAACAAAAATCTGTTTACATTCTTACTCAATCATAGTCTAATTAATAATTAGCGTCAAATTTAATAACATTAAAACAGTTAATTTTATTTTATTTACCGATACTTAATTTCAAATATAAAAAAACCCTACTACTAACATACCGCTACTTTTAAATTCAAAACACAACCTAACCAAACTCATCATAAACCGTCAGAGCGGTTGCTCACTTATCCCTCATCCCCTGGTTGTTTTGTCAAGGCACCATGTGGCGTTGTAAAAACACCCCGTCCTCTCTAATCCTGGACACAGCTTGCTACCCTCCTCTCATTAGCATAAGTCCTGTCCATCATAAGATGGGCTGTCAAACTTTAATAAGACTCTCTGATGGTACTCTAGCCTGATTTAATGGGCTTCCCTATGTGGGATTATAATGATTGAAAAGTCTCTTTTATGCGAGATTTGCACAACGGTTGATGTAATTTTGAACTCTACCCTAAGGATTTAAGGCTGTTTATTTGAAATTGAATGCGTACGCGTATAAATTGTTAACAGTCATAATCACAGCGATATTGGGGTAACGAGTGGATTAGTTGTTAATCAAGGCAGACAATAAATGTTCAGCGAGTGCTCGGAAAAAATGGTAGTTACTTTTTATATATATATCATATATATTTTTACATCGTTTAACTACATTTTACGCATTTAATGAAAACAGTCAACAGAAGTATGTTGCTAAGAGAAATTAACAGATGAGGAACGCATGGCAGCGTCACGTGTAGGTATTATACTTTTAAAAGTTTTAGGTTCCACTGCAGATAAGTTTAGGCGGAGTTGTCACTACTAGGGAAGCGTCTTTCTTGTCTCATTTCTTACTAACATAAACCTAATTTGATACATGTTATTATTGATTAGCGAAGTTTTAAACAAGTTCTCCTCCACAATCCACTTCACGACCTCTACAGTTGTGTCATACTTTTTAAATGCGTTACTTACTTATCTTACGATTGGATATGGATATGGATCTTTGGATATAAATACTATGTCTATATATTTATAATTATGTCATTATCTTCACTAACGTATTATAACAGCTACCGATTCACCTTCCTCTTTGATAGTTACTATAACAACCGATACGGGGAATCTTATTACGACTGCTAATTACCTCCTTAATTAAGTTAATTATTATATATTTCTATGTCCGTTAGGTAAGTATTTGACCTGAATCTCACCTTTCTATCAGCGATATATAATATTTAAATGATATAAATGTATATAAGTTGTTTATGTTAGAATTCTTTTACATTATAAACTCTAATACATTTAAAAAAAATAACAGACACAACATACTGACATCGTAGGTCAATGTAATTCAATAGCTTGACTCGGAAGTGCTTTTGAAAATACAAAGAGAACCACTCTAGAAACTTTTATTACCCAAACGTACGCCACTACATACTAGAGAAGCGATACAAAAATGGTTACAATTGGCTTAAAGCGGTCGTCACGCCACAAGTTCATCCAATAAATATTCCTAACTGCCGCTACGTAAGGAAACAAATGCTCGAAAACACAATGATGGCCGACGACGAAATAAAATAGCGAACTGCAAGACAGTTGATAAGGTTTGACAGGAGGTAATAGCTTTTTGCAGTAAAACTTTCTATGGAAGGGATTTGAAATTCTGATTTTGGACCTTTTTGTGTGACGAAAAGTGGTGGATGTAAACATTGTCATGAATAATTAAAAAAGAATAGAATACAAATTTATTTGTAAAGTAACATCAATAACTAGTATGAGGAATAAATATAACGAAATTAAAAGACTTAAAACTACCCTAATCATTATTGTGCACTCACACAAAATGGTCCCAACTCGGCATAATATCGAAGAAGGTAGTCACCCGCCTATCTCCCTAGAGTGTAAATGTTTCCCTGTAATACAAAAGTTTCACTATTGTGTGTCTTTACGACACACACTGTTTTTGAATTGCTTTTAATCGATTGTTTACGTTAATATATTACCGAAAATAAAATATTTATTCATAAAAACATTACATTTTATATCAATATAATGATTTGTAAATGCATGTTTTTTTTAAACTCTTTTTACTTTGAGAGTCTCTTTTACAGTTCCCTATTTGAATTACAATCTAGCCAAACAGATATACAGCGTGGTAATGCAGCAAGCATTTTGGGAACTTTGCCGAACATTAAAGATCGTCTAAACCATTTTTAACATTTCTTTTTATAATTTGTATCTTACTTCACTTAATTTAGCTATATTATCAGTTCATTGAGTTAAATATATTCTACATCTAGCCAAATATGGCTAATCAGTAATTTAACTTTAACGTAAACTGCTACATTGCTATGACTAATAAAATGTCCATTAACACTTTTCTCATTGTCTTTATTTATGGGTAAGATAATATTTGTTCATGTGTTCTTTTGCAGCAATCTCACTATATTACACTGATATAACAATAATTACACTAGCATGTTTAAACAATTTTAAACGCCGCCATTTTGACATCCATAATCTAATCACCGTGAAGGACACTTGAACGCCAGCTGCGGTAAAGGAATGTTAACCAATCATAGAAATCAATAATGTGTGAACTGACGTCACGACTCAGTTTAGCCAATGCTTGCGTTTTGCTATTTTGAATTTCCCATGCATTTTTATACGTTTTATAAGTTTATATAAAATTTATTGAATAAAATTACTAATTAAAAGTATTTAAATACATAATAATCTTATAAGTGTAATTGTATTGGTATCTATAAATCTCATTCATATTCTCCGTTTAAAATATTGTTTATTCACTTTTTATTATGCAGCGGGATATTATACGTGAAAATAGTAAAGCAGTAGGTATTCCAAATACCTACAGCTTTTCGCTACCTTGTCTTGTATAACAAAACCTATTGTTTCTAGAGTGTGCGTTTCATTGTTTGTAACTGTCCGGTGAAAAGGGCTCGGTGAATATTGCCGCGAAATAAAAAATGGCGTTTTTAATTTTGTATTATTTCCAAAACTTGCGATTCTTCGAGTGTTAATATGTAGCTAATAATGGTGAATTTAATAATCCTTATGGATTATTGTAAGCGTCCGTGCCTAAGTCTAAGCAAATCATATAAAGTTAAAAACGTGATTTTCATTTTTACTCTAAAACTCTAATAGAGATTCTAGTAAAATATCTACCAATTAACTAGGGCATGTTATCACTATAACGGGAATTTTACACTTTTACTTGACTTTGACTGGTGACTAGAAAGCTATTTTGAAATAATTCACTGATTAAGGATTTATACGATATCACCCACGGTTGTTTACTCGCTTTGTTACGAGACTAGTTTCGGAACAGTCGGTGCTCCTTCATCAGTTGAGTACGCGCGTTGTTTGCGTAATACTAATATAGTTTGCGGAGCCATAACAAAAAAAGTATTAAATCAAGAAACTGTAAAAACTTTGGTACTGCCTCAATTCGGTATCCGGTGACGAAACCGCCACAATACTGCTTGGAACAACTGAACCGTGTCCAACATATTCTGTTTGCGAATTGTGGCTTTCGTGTTTTTCAGGACGTCCTCTTTTTAATGTTATTTGTTTTGTAATTCTGTTCGATCCTTGTCTACTTTAAGAGGGACTCTTTTTTATAAGAGGATTTGTTTCATTGATCTGTTTGTTATTTTGTAGGCGACAACGATATTTTTGCAGAATTTGTTATTTGCAGCCAAATAGCAGTAAAATGATTGTATTTTATTTTTTTAATCTTAACGACCTCAGAATACGCGTTGATCGAGCCCACGTCGTGATATGTTATTATATGTTTATCACAATAAAAATAAACATAATTATTGTAGTTTATTACAGGGTGCTAAGCCAAAATAACCTCCTTATCTTTAATTACTATTCATTAAAAAACTAATATTGGTTGTTTTTTATTTTAATACTCAGACATACATAGTCTAGTCGGCTTGGTGGAATGGCTTATATTTATTAATATTTCAATGATACCGCCCATCGAAATAATATTTCGATGATGGCGTTAAAGTAATCAGCTATGTCGTCACCAACTGCCACAGTGTGGTAAGTACTTGGTTGTTTTTTCCCAATTGCCTGTACGAATCTTGTTGATTAGCGTGAATAGTAACACAAGACGAAACATAAAACTAAAATTCTTAGATCGTATCGTAGAAATTCTAGTCTGCCAGATTCGTAAAATTACAGCCATCTCGAAAAAACCTAGTAAAAAATTCAGCGGTGTATTTTTTCATAATGTTTTAAATGACTATCACAGGAATTACTACCTGCCTTATTATTATTTTCTATAATTATAATTAATCACGTACCAACATCTTTAGAGCAAAGAAGAGTCTTCAATAGTAATCATGGCATCGCACTCAATTCATTATTAAGAGAATGAAATGTTCAGTAAATTATTTACGTTTAGTGATCCGAACGTAAAAAATGTATCAAATTTACAGAACTACTTTATATTCTCAACAAAAATTACAGAAAAAATGCTAAGTCTTCCAAAAAGACCCCGATCAATCAATGACTCAAAGGATATATAATTTTATTATATCTCTAAAAAGTTCTCGAAGGTTCAGTGATCAACTTGATCAAAAATAAATATCTCGGAAACACTTCGCGTAAACAAAATTATCGAACTTTGAAGAGAATCTCTTTTATTGAATCAGTTGAGCGACAAAACAACACAGCTTAAATAATGGACTCAATAAATAACAACTGAACTCTCAGACCTACCACTTGTGTGATGAAGTTGTTTTTATTCTTGGGAAAATAAGTTGGAACGATCGCATAGAGCAGTGTATACACAGAAAGATAGCTCACATAACTTTCAACCAATGTAACTTGATTAGAATTGTAAGTAAGCTATTTTTTTTCTTACTTACATAATGTTATAAACGTAGACCCCGTTAGTACTGCAAAAGTAACTAACATTATTTACAATTATTTGTACAACGAGTTTTCATGAAATGTCATTTTTTGATAGTCTAGATTTAGTGTGTTGATAATCTAGCCTAGATCCTATACCTTGCTATAAGATCTAAGCTTCTTATTATTTTGATGATCCTAAACGCCAATGAAGTCAAAAAACATTCACACACGCTGCTCCACACTTCTAAGACGTCATGTTTCATAGGTTCTGGAAACGCATAACACACACATTAAAAGCAAAACATATCCCATGTTAAGAAACGTGTACTCCTCCCGGGTATCGAACCTCAAGACCCGCAGCAAAGAAACCAAAGAAACCAGAGGGTAAGCTCTGCGCCAACAGTAATTAAAAATAAAGTCCTGTGCTGTTTCAAGGTCTAGATTGTAATCAAATTATTTATAGCAATTAATACAGCCGAATAACATTATCTCATGTAATAGACACACACACGCTGTAGAAAAATACAAATTTTAGATTGTATAAATTTTTGCGTGCAATAAGTTGGACATAAAAAGCAAAATGCAAGTATAAATGTCAAAACCATTAAACAAGTCACCTAGGGACAACACCAAAGGTCAACTTCTTTGTTTTCATAACTCGATATCTTAGGCTCCTTTGAAGTCAAAAACATGCCCGTGCGTATTACGTCCGTCGTCCACATTTTATGTACCTACCCTCTTTGCCCCTCTTCCGCGAATAAAACGAGAAACGATGTATTATCCGGACGTTGATAAAACGTTCTTCGGCAATCCATAATTTCTAAGAAAATTGTTCCCGGGCAATTTATTCCTAAAGAATTATTTCGTCAAATATTTTTTGTGTAAGCCGTTCCATTTTATCAAAAAGAAGACAAGTAATTATTTAAGCTCTGCTATTTTTTCTTCTTATAATAAAGAATTATATTTTTAACATAAAAAATAAAGTATTTACTAGAGTTGGATGCCTTAAAATGGTTTAGGTGGCCTGAAAAATCCTTACACTAGGATTGCCTATTAATCTATACGACAAGAAAGCATAAGGATGATGAATAAGATTTCAGAGTATTTGTAAGTATCAACCATGGTACAAGCTATGTCAAATGTGGTCAATCTACGTAACAAAAAAAAATATCAAAATCAATTCATAATTCATATAAAAAAACGTACAGTCGAATTGAAAACCTCTTTTTTTGAAGTCAGTTGAAAATACAGTGAACCATAAATCCAACATAAAATTTTCTGTTTTTGAATTGATTAAGATATCTACGATAATATACATTTATTTAAGTATTTGTAAGCCACGAGTCCTGGATTCAATTCGCAATTGGAGCACAATTGTCTTTTTAAGAGATATTTGTGCTTTTGGTTCTGACGATTGAATGTGCATTGTAATTTTTTTTTGGCACGCACGATTCAAATCTTTGAACTTAGAGTAAGGATGAGAGTGAAAATGTGATTGTTTGTATGTTTACTTAATGATATTTTTGTCACTTTGCTATATTATCGAAACCCCTCTACCAAAGTAAGCATTTTGCAATAATTTACTCGCTTGTTCTTCACATCATGTCGACCTAATTCAATACTGCCTAACTTTTCTGCTGAAAAATGTCGATCTATTTTTCTCAGTCTTCTAAGTAATTTGGATCATGTGGTTGGTTGCGCGATTGCGCATCGGGGATTATAATAAAGTTAGAATAGACTGAAGGATCATTAATTTTATACCGTCTACCGTCTTTTGTTCGATGGGTAAATCCGGTTATTTTGCATTTCTGCTGCGTCTCGGGTAGAGCCAATTTATTTGAATAATTTTATTATATTTGTAATTTAAAATCTCTTTGTGCTTGCTTTTATTTTCTACTGTACTATCGTAATTGTGTGTTGCTATGAAATATTGGAAATTCGAATGGACATTAATAGGATTTAAACTATGACCACTAGTCTATACTATAATAAGCAAGGAACATAAAGTCATAGTGTCAGGTTTTCAGGCCCCAAAAATTACAATTCAACAAAAACAAATACACGTTCTAACGAATGTCTTACATTATATTAATAATAATAATAATAATTTATTTCTTGAACTTATTGGTATTAACACTATCAATAACAACAATGTTATTTTTGTGTAGGATCCCACACTAGGAAAAGTCCTGTGTCGTGGGATACAGTCTCTGCCGTCCACTGTTAAATATAAAAAATAAAAATAATAGTAATAAAATAAAAAAGTTACATAATTTATACGCAAAACAGAGGAGAGTGGCACAAGGGTGAGGAGGCTTATACCCTGCAGTGGGTCGATACAGGCTGATGATGATGATGATGATGACATAATTTGGATAAGGTACATTGCATTCACTTATTAATTACAACATTAATTATATTAATTTCACTTACAAAGGCTTGCTAAAAAACTTATTATGTTGTTGGAACTAAAAATATGCGTATAAAGCTTACTATCAGACAAACTGGTGTGTTTACCACTCTCGACCACATTTGATGTACGCACCAGCTTACATATTTGGCATAAGAAAATCAAATTCTGGTCTATCAAAGATAAATAAAAGTTTTTGGACATTTGATACATTCGAGTGTAGTAAACAGTACTGTCAATACTGTTAGTATTTAAGGTCTCTAAGAACACTCAGGCCGAATGTCTTCCGAAGTTAGTAGAAAATTCCAAAAAGCAGCCACTCTCAAAATAGAAACCACACAACCAGCAATATTGCTATATTCGATCTCCCTTATCCCAAACAACTTCAAATGAACCTTCTGCTCAAAAATCAAGAATCCTCATATTTTCATCTTACGTAATTCAATGCCATAACGGAGTTCAGAGACAGTTTAAGATGTCCTCATTAGAGTACAACGGTAGGGCGAACAATTTCGATGAAATGATAGCTCCGTTTGAGTTTTTTAAAAATATATTGTTAGAAACATACCCTCCGCATCAAAAAGCTACCCCCCGTTTGCCTATAAAAGCCGTGCGTCTCGACCAACAGGGCTTTTTGCTTCTCGGCACTCGCAGCGGACGGACGTCTACAAGAATCCTTGTCGGTCGATTTAAGGTCACGTGAGCCACTTTTGTTCTAATTATCGTCCTAGTGTTACGGCAAGTGTGTAATTGTTACTCTGTTTAATTATTGTTCCGTGCGTGTAATTTATAATTTTGTTTAAGTTTCGGGTATTAATTTTGTGATTTGTGATTAATAAAATTGTTAAAACTAATAAAAATGGTTCTTGTTCAAGTTTGTATATTTTTTTTATGATTTCTACTTCTGATTCTAACATCAGAAGCGGGATAAAGAACTTATTTTGCCCACATTAAGTAATAACTTGCTAAAAACGTTGGAACAAGAGAACCATTATTTTTCATGTTGTGTTGTAAATAGTGTAATGATTGCTTGCTTGGTTTATCACTTGCTACCTTCAATATTTTTGTAAAGTAACTTTGGTGTTTGAGTGGTAAAAATGGAGCGTACTAAATCCCGTACTAGCAGCCGTGAACAACTCACTCGAGGTAGGTCGCGTAAACGACGTAATTCTCGATATGGGCACGCTTCACGAAATAATTCAAGTAACTGTAGTGCTCGTGATTCGAGACTTAGCTTGAGTGGTGAACGGTGTGATCCGCGGAGTGGCTCGCGTGTCCGAGATCGACATGATTCGTGTAGTACAGTAGGACGCCATTCGCGTAGTAGGAGTAGGCGTCGTTCGCGTGGCGTTTCGTGTTCCCGTCGTCGGTGTCGATCACGAGCGCGAGGCAATATCCGTATTACGTCGAGGTCTCTTTCACGTAGTAGCTCATGTAAACGACGGCGTTATCGTTCGCGAAATAACACCCCGGATAAAATACATTCGCCTAATACTCCACCGCGTATAATTCAAGAAAAAATAACGCACACACAGCGACGGCCTTCCGTGAGGCTGAGCGCTCCATGCTCTGAGTCATCTACTCTCGCTCATGCTTTGATGCAAGCTATTAAAACTATACAACCTGCAAAGTCACGAAACTATTTTGTGTCTAATTTTGATCCTTCGATAAATAACATCGAAGCATGGTGCGAAGAAGTGGATCGTGCTCAAGATGCGAACGGTTGGAACGATCATGAATGCCTGTCGCGTGTGGCCTCATGTTTAAAGGGCGACGCGAAAGTCTGGTTAGGCGAGTGGGTGACAAATGATAGAACATGGTCCAATTTTAAACAGGAGTTTAAATCCCTCTGCCCTAGTAAACTCGACTTCGCTAATATTTTGTTGAATGCTATGAACACGACATCTGATAAATATTCTACCTTCGCGGAATATGCGCGTCGTACTTTATTACGGTTGAAAATTGTTCTAGGTTTAAGTGATGAGTTGAGAACGCTTATCGTTATCCGCGGTATAGATAGTCCTCAAGTGCGTGCAGCCGCCGCCAATGCAAATTTAACTCCGGAAACTATTGTTTCATTTTTGTCAATTTACACGAAACCTAGGTTTGCGAAGCGAGATAACTCAGGCAGTACTAAAAAACATATTCAGCCGAAAATTAATAATAATCGCTTTGACATGAAGTGTTACAATTGCAATCAACAAGGACACGTTAGTCGTGATTGCAAACACCCAAAGACTGACGCGACTTCTAACGCAAAACCCGGTTCTAGTAATTCGTGCACGTTCTGTAAGAGACAGGGACATACTGAGAACAACTGCTTTGCCAAAGCACGGTCAGAGCCGCGCAAATAGCGTAATGTTAAATTATTTGTTCTCGCTGATTTAACCTTTCATGAATTAACGACATAACCGCCATGGTAGACATCGGGGTATCAGTAGACGTTTTTATTATTAGCGGTACACCAGATATGTCCCCCATTTCTATGTTCATAAATACATCGTTTCAACCTAAATCAAGACATTTTGTGTGAAAGGCTTAAGTTATCTACTGCGTACTAAGCCTTACGTTATGCTGTCACGGTAGAATTTAGTGATATCTATTGAGGTAGATCTGGTAGTAGTTCCAGTATCGTCTGTAAGCGTTTCTATCATCATATACCTTTTGCCGATAAACGCGTCATTTTAGTTTAGTAAAAAGATCATGTTAAAGTAAATAACGCCCGTTCGGAGTTGAGAATTGACAGACCTTAATTATGTCTTTCTTAGATAGGTTTTCTGATTTTCTGATATCTGGTTACACTGCAACTACTGTTCAACATTTACCGCCTTATTGAGTCCACCTCTGTAGTATATAGACAACTACCTATCCTGTACTAGCGCATAATTAACCATGTTTTGCATGAACTTTAAAATGAGGGTACGAGGGAGGACAATATGCTTCTTCTGAGCAATATCGTGAGTGATAGGTTTAAATTGTTATACAAAGGGCGAAAACTCTCACTTCGGTCGGTTTCTCATTAATATTTGCTAACGTTCGAGAATACCTGTGCATAGTAATTATAAGTCAGGTTAGACCGAGCTCACGAGTAGTTAAAGACCTAGCTATTACAACGTCACCAGAGAAAGTAAAGCGACTACGTTAGTTACTTGAGAACAAGGGGTTTCTTCGGCATTACATATACTCGTACAATTGCGATCCTGTTTTAAGTGTCAATCAAATCACTAGAATCCGTAATCAGACTCAAATAGCGCAAGCTGACACGGAAACAAATCTCATCCAGAAACTCTTCGACCCCAATGGATACTCTGTCCAAAATTTTGTTTTGTACTACAAGTACGTTCCGGTAGGCGAGCAGCCACGAATGTTTAGCTATATTCCCAAAGACCACAGACTCGGTTTTCTCAGTGTCCTATAATAAACACAAACACATAGGTGTTAAAAAAATAATAATAAAAAAAAATCGGTGGATTTCATTCCTGGTTTCCCAGCCTAAAACAGTTTATCGGTAAATTCGTGGGCCACTGTCTTATATGTATTTCGCAAAAAATAGAGTGCCCCGTAATCCTCTGCAAAATATTACCTCCTGGAAAAGCCAGAAACGCCATTTTATACAGTGCATGTTGATGCTCTAGGACCTCTCCTTGTGTCTGAAGGATATAAATTCATTCTCCTTTTAGTGGATGCTTTCACCAAGTTCTCCCTTTTGCATCTGACATCATATTGACAAGACACTTCTGAATGAAAGCGCATCATCACACTAGCTATCTATTTATTTGGGGTATATAAACTTTGATTACGGATAAAGGACGTATGTTTGAGTCCAATGATTTCGTGACATGGATAAAGGACCTTGGCTGCAACCTTCACTACATAACACCCGAGATGCACCACGCAAATGGACAAGCGGAGCGATACATGCGTACCGTTTTCAACATGCTACGCATACAATCTAGGAATGTATCATGGTCAGAGACGCTGTGGAAGCTAATAAAAAAATTTACCACCTGTTATTCGCACGGAGGCCTTGCGGGAAGTCACCAGGGAAAGAGCTCGTCAGCTATTGAGTAATAATCAGGGCAGACAAGATGAGCATGTTAACCGACGGCGATATCCACCTCGTCAATTAAACCTTAACGACTATATGTTCGTTTCAAAATTCTCTCAAGCTGCAGGAAAACTCGATTCCGGCATACGCGGTCCTTATATAGTAGTAGAGGTACTGCCAAACGGACGCTACGCACTACGTTTGCTGAGCGGCGGCTACGGCAAAACAACACCGGCTGTAGCTGAACACATGGTGCGGTGGCGGCGCGAGCGGTGCATGGTACCCAAAGTCGTCTTGTGCTGCGTTTTTGAGAGTAAGTTGTCGCACAGCGTTTGTTGCTGGTTCTGTGTATGTGATAGTTCCCGTGGTTCTATTCACACAGGCGTTTGTCGCTTGGCGTTTGTCGCTACACATTGGCGTTTGTCGCTTGTTGGTATAGGTGTATGTGATGGTTCTATTCACACAGGCGTTTGTCGCTTGGCGTTTGTCGCTACACATAAGCGTATGTCGCTTGTTGTTTTTATAGCGTATGTGGTTTTATTCACACAGGTATTTGTCGCTTCGTGTTTATGGCTACACGTTAGCGTTTGTCTCTTTTTGGTTTTTGTGTATGTACTGGTACTTATAATACTAGTCACAATGGCGCTGGTCGCTTGCCGTTTGTCACTTCACCTTGGCGCTTGTGCCATAGCGTTTGGTGGGTTCCAAATGACTACATAAGCTTGTCAGTGTGATCAGATTGTGGTCCGTTTATCGGACAGCTCACACGTATGAATACGATCTGCGTCTAGTCATGTTACAGGATAACCGAAAGCAGTCATCTAGACAAAACGATCTCTCTGGTGAGGAATAACCTGTACCTGCGAAGACTACGCTGTACTACGCTGGGTTTGGTGTTTTTTTTTAAAGAGACGTCTCTGCATTACTTTTAGAAAGATGAATGTTTGGTTGATGTGTGATATGATTGATAGTTTGACGTTTGAATTGATTGAATGTGGATAGAATGATCGATGTACGAGATTGAATGCATTTGTACAAACCTATGGAACTGTTTTCTTAATTAATTGTTATTTTCAGACGAAAACACTACTAGAATAATACGCAGTCGACCCATTTGTGCCTGTGCCAGACGATGACATAAAAGCCGGACATAAAGACCGTCTTTGTTGTCAACCGCGGCGGGTCTCAGTGGCATCACACGAAGAGCATGTGTCGAGGACGACATATCTTCAGGAGAGGCCGTGTTAGAAACATACCCTCCGCATCAAAAAGCTACCCCCCGTTTGCCTATAAAAGCCGTGCGTCTCGACCAACAGGGCTTTTTGCTTCTCGGCACTCGCAGCGGACGGACGTCTACAAGAATCCTTGTCGGTCGATTTAAGGTCACGTGAGCCACTTTTGTTCTAATTATCGTCCTAGTGTTACGGCAAGTGTGTAATTGTTACTCTGTTTAATTATTGTTCCGTGCGTGTAATTTATAATTTTGTTTAAGTTTCGGGTATTAATTTTGTGATTTGTGATTAATAAAATTGTTAAAACTAATAAAAATGGTTCTTGTTCAAGTTTGTATATTTTTTTTATGATTTCTACTTCTGATTCTAACAATATAATAACTAGCTGACCCGCCCGGCGTTGCCCGGGATAACAAAAGCTTACGAATAAAAGCTTTCACACTCACAGCCCCACTCTAAAAGTACTATAAGTTGTGTCGAGGGGCCTTAAACAATTAATACCACACACACAACATTCACGTCATACCCAGAACCAGAAACATAAACTTCCCGCGGGGAAAAAACTTTTGTTAGTGTGTTCCTAGATTTGAGCCCGCTGCTTTGAAGACGAACGCACACTCGTCTACGCCAGTGGGTAGTTCAAAATTCAAAGATGCCCCACCGTGCGTCGCCCGTTTAAAAAATCTACACATAAACACTTCCACATTCACAGCCCCACATATCAGTGCCTTGTAGCGTGGGGCCGTAAACATCCAAGATTTACAACATATTAAAAACCAGGAACACAAATTTCCGGTAGGGAGAAAACTTCTGTTAACACCGCGAATCGATCCCGCTGCTTTAAAGGCAAACACGCACCTATTTACGCAAGTAGATAGTTCAAAGTTCAAAAAATGACCCGCCCGGCGTCGCCCGGTTAAAAATATACAAATAAACACTTCCACATTCACAGCCCCACTCTAAATCCAAAGACTTGTATCGGGGGGCCGTAAACATCCAAGATTCACAAAGCATTCACAACATACTCAAAACCAGGAACACTAATTTCCCGTGGAGAGAAATCTTTTAGGTAAATTACTACCGGGAACCGAACCCGCTGCTTTGAAGGTGAACGCGCACCCATCTACGCCAGCGAGCAGTTCAAAGTTCAGGAACAATCTGCCCGGCATCGGCCGGGTAGTAAATATTAAAAAACATACCTACCCATAAACGCTTTCACATTCACAACCCCACACCAAGTTCAATTACTTACATCGTGGGGCTATAAACATCCAAGATTCACACAACATTCACAACATACTCAAAATCAGAAACACAAACTCCCGTGGGAAAACACCTGTGTTCCCACCGGGAATCAAACCCGCTGCTTTAAAGGCAAACTCCCACCTAACTACGCCAGCGGGCAGTTCAAAGTTCAATGATAAGCTATAACCGACTAAACAAAAAAAAACAGTCGAATTTATATAAAACTCCTTCTTATGTAAGTCGGTTCAAAACATAGAAGTATGCCGGATTACGCAGTAACTGTTACATTCTGCGATCCACCGTTTTCACCCTCAAATAAACTTGACGATTTCTCTTAGACTATAGGTCTATATTATATGGAGTAAAGAGCAAATTGCATCTACGTGAACTACGTAAGCCGATGAAATAGGATTTTTTGATAAGGATTAATATTAAATACTAAAAAAACGCCAACGAAATAGAAGCCGCTATTTTTTAATGTGCAGGAATTCGTAGTACGTGTCGATTAATTTCTGACCCGTCCCGTTCACGGGAGGGCTCCCGTGAAACTAATTTCACGATTTCTCATAGACTATTTATCCAAATCATATGCAGTAAAAAGCAAATTGTATCTACATGAACTACGTAAGACGATGAAATAGTTTATTTTGATAAGGATTAATACTGAATGTCTCTAAAAGCCAACTAAACACGGGCCGCTTTTTTTTCACATTTTTAACAAAGAAGAGTATTTTTTCTGAGCTATACATACATGTTAGATATATGCTGTTGCGGACTTTTTTGTAAAACTCATGAAGGCCAACATTTTTGCCATACATTGTATTCACCTATGTCTTACCGTTTAGTCAGCGTACGCCGATAAAGCGGAAAGTTAGCAAATTTTTCTCCGACTTGTCTTACGAATATTATTATTTCGAACTGATAACTAAGTTCTATCCCGACAAAACATAGCCTATGACACTCAGTGATAGTGTAGCTATCTATTAGTGAAAGAATTTTCAGATTCGGATCAGTAGTTTTAGAGATTACCTTTTACATACAAACAAACAAACAAACAAACAAACTTTACCTCTTTATAATATTAGTATAGATATAGATTTTGGCTTGGTTCTCGTTTTTGTGGTTCATTTGACCTGTTCAAGGTTTAGATTATAGCACTGAACGAATCTTTAACTGAAGTTACCTAAATACATCAACAAAACAGCTCTCTCTCCTCCACTAAGGTTACAAGTATCTCAAGTCATAAAATGTGCATATTATGCTGGTAGCATTACTCCTCCGAATAGTTTTTTTTCCTTTCGGCCGCTATCATAACCATGTTTTGTAACCGTAATATAAAACGAAATCATCGTGCTATCTCGTTACCAAGTTAAAAACGAAGAATGTTTTGTCTATTAGTTTGTTATTTATTATATTGATTTTACTGAATTAATTTTAATGAAAAATAAGAGATCATGGAAAAGGACATATTATTATAAACACAAGCGATGCCTCACAATTAAAACTATATCAGCATAAGAAGAGAGTAGATGTTAGTCAATTAAAAGTTCAGATTTACTCTCAATGCATTTGTGATACGAGTAAATTATGAGAATTATTCTTTTACGTATCAAACTTAAGTTGCATACTCAACAAAACACTCTTATTCGAATATTTCTTTATCACTTCACTGCTTGAAAAGTCCGTATTCTCTACTAATACTGGCTTTGCGGTAAGACAATTCAGCTCTTGACGGAAATAACTGGAGTCATGCAATTATGTTCTTGATTGCGTAGCGCTTGATAAGCTCGGTATGATGAGATGTCGGTATAAGCTATATACCGAGGATAGCATTACTCCGTGCCACCTCTGAATGTGTTAATATAACTATAATACAGTTCTAGAACAGAATAACTTCAATATATGATATTTTAGTTGTTATAACTTTCGGATCTGTTTACACAAATATCAACGAAATTCCTTGTTTGCAGTATGGACTATAGACAAAGAAATCTCTATTTGTACGGTTATTGAGTCAATATTTTAATTTGTACTCCGCAATGTTAAAACAGTAGAGTTTTTACTTGAACAAAATGATTTTGAATAGGACTCTAAATAAAGAGCTAAGTATTTTTTTCTTGAATGATATAAAAGGTTTTGTCTAGTTTGACTGATGTAATTCTAATAACATATTTTAATAGGTAAAGTATGTTATGCTTTTATAAACTTTATCGAACGTTTAATCTTATGTATAATTATGTCGGGTTATCAAACATAGTAAGTTCGGGTCTTCTTAAGTTAGAAGTCTTAAGTTGTGCAAGAGAGCAAGTGAATAATTTTTAAGACCTATGTTTAAAAAGTTATAGTGACACCTAAATATATATACCATAAACAAAAGAAAAACAATTTTATTCTTTATATTTGAAAGATTAGTAATTGACCACTATATCACTTGATGAGGTCAATAATGATAAACGCGTTTAAATAAAAAAAGCAAAACCTATTTGTCCCTAAGGAAAAGATTTAGTTCAAGCAGCTATCGTCAGACAATACGCCGAAGCTTGGAACTTGTTTGTGCTGAGATTGGCCTACATCAGGGATTTAACTCTTGGATGCAGATGGTACTTTATTCTCTAGAGGAACCGTGTCTGTCAGTACATTAGTTAATCTCTGCCTTAAGTGACGTTGATTGCTTCATACGTTATTAAATTGTTAATTATAATCAAACTTGCTTTGTCTTGCGGTTGCACTCGCTTTCATTATAGTGATAATATTACATCGAGATAAAAAGTAGGCTATATATTAATCTAGATTATTAAACTATGACGATAACAAATAATAATATCATTTTGTGGCGTGAAATTCAAGGAAAATTAACACACATGTACACATAACATGATAGATTCAGTTGTTTTCATCTCTTTTAATACTATAAGATCCAATACCTTGCGTGTGTGTCTTTGCGTAAACATATGTGAGAGTGTTTGTACGATGAGAAAACCATTACTTTGCTAGGAGTTAAATTTGACTGGAGCGTGGAATAGAAAATATAATGCAACTATTAAAACTACAGGCATTGTCTAAAAATAGTTTTGTCAAAAAGAGGCATCACACTTCACACTAATATTATATCTGAAAGTGTTGTATAAATGTGTAAGTGTGTATGTTTCTTTTCACTTCACGCTGTAACGGCTGAACGGCTGAACGGCTTTTCTCTAGGATTTAGGATTAACACATAGGCTATCTTTTTAACGCAGGCGAAGCTGCTTGGCACGACTAGTGTTTAAAAAACACATATCATGATTAATAAACATCGTAAAGATAGTTGTTTAATACCACAATCTTTATCGTTATATCTTTTTACCCGTTAAGTAATATGCGGAGTACGACTCTGAAAGATGGACCAAACGGAAAAAAGTGGCACGAATGGATTATTTGCTTACTCGTGACAGCATATAGCGAATGAGATGCCGCATTGTTTTTACGTTATCTCCTTGATACTACTATAGATGTTATTATTATAAACTATACAAAAACATACATCATTTATATCACAACTACATTTAAGCTACCTTAACTCTTATATTATAGCTTTACACTCGGGACAAACGTGTAATCGTAAAGAAACAAACAACACAGAAACATAATTTACAACAATAACAAAACATATGTGTTAACATATACATAGGGAAAACAATGCGTATAAATTATTAAAAGTTATTGATGCAAAATAGTAACAAATAATGCAACTTATTTGGCTCGGTATTAGCATTGCAATTTGGAAGGGCATTTAATTGAATCTAGCACATAAGCTACATAAAAACGCTGTATTCTTTTGTATAGATTTTTCTACTTGGGCCTGGTTATCTACGACTGTGTTTTAGTACAAAGCAGCCAGCCAGACGAGAAAATGCCCTTCACCCATGGAAAAGTTTTATCAAAGTAATGTATAATATGATGTCTTATATTATGTTGGTTTTCTCTGTTATATGTTGATTTTTGTGCCGTGCAATATACGCCGAGATAAATTCCGTTCTTTGTGTGTACAAGTTCAACTCTTCACAGAGATAAAAAGAGATTAAAACATGACTATGCTCTTTTCCTTTCGTCGTCTATTTTCATTAATTATTTACTAATGTCACTGTCTAACCCCACTGGAGTTCAAGTACTACGTAGATAGGTATACCGCGTCGGGTCGCTTGGCATTTAGGAAATTTGCATGCCAATACTATCGGGCCGAATCTAACGAAGAAACTTTCGGGACTATAAACTGTTACTGAATAACTATGAAAAGCTGGCTTTTATACCGAATTGGGGACGGTATTTTCGTCATTAGTAAGGGTCAAAGTAAAACAAATATTAGTCCGCTTACGGAATAATTGGCATTAATTTGGAAAGCCGAACCAATTAAATATTTGCCAGAATGGTAAGCTTTTAAGTTAGTGCTGTGTTTGGTTACTCTGTGGTAGAGTTATTTATTTTAGCATTATAGTAGGTATATTGCTATTCAATTTTGTTTTGATTTTTGAATTTGGTCTATAAACAAGTATCAGTATTAAGATTTTCATAAACGCCTGCACCGATTTTCACCAATTGTAGCAAAAATCTGATATATTCAGCTATCACAAACAATGCACCTCAAAATTGGTCTATGCGTCTGAACTACGGCGGAAAACTTATTACACTACTCTCATTTTGAACTTATAAAGTGCAGTTGGTTATATAGCATTTGTTATCGTACATCGTAATTACTTTAAAAGAAATGGTATTAATAGATGATTTATCATGTAACTATATAGTGTTTGTTTGATAAGGATATTCATAATTACGCCAACAAATATGGTAACAAAATTTTGAGAATAAGTGTAAGAAAAGTTTATTTTTATTAATTACAGGGCAGAAAGAAATTTAACCTCTGATTCTCAGTTTGACGAGTGCAATTAATTGAAACGCAGGTTCTTGAACTTATAAATTCTGAGTAACACTGTTTTGTAATAGAGTAGCATTACGCTTACAGGCGAGTGACTTGCTTATCTCGTAACTTGTTAAATAGTGGACTAAAATAAACATAAACGCTTTCACATTCACAGTCTACACTAATTGCATGACTTGTGTGTGAGAATACGACTAACGTTTTTTCGCTTATGAACTATTGGAACAAAAATTACGACAGCTTCTGTTCAGAGCATAAGTTCTGATGATTCCGAGATTGTAAAATCTCCACAAGGTAATAAAAGGACCAAAACCATAATTAAAATATATATCTATGAAATGCCTTTTCCAACATAACGTATATATATAAATTAAACATCCTAGACAAAGGCCTCCTTCCGTCTGGCCCAATCCCACTCAATCCTAAGTGATAGTTTCTGTCTCTCAGCCACGCTAACTATTATTAGACACAGTAATTAATTACACCCCTTACTGTCTTACTTCAAGTTCGCAGTCCCGCAAACCATTTCTGTTTATTAATGCGGTCCATTATTCAGGAGCCACCGCAGATGAGACTTGGACGTAAAACATTCAAGAATATTCGTCTTGCCTCGTTAAAAGAAACTTGAGTCGAGTTGACTTTCATAGGAGTTGTCGTAGTTGAAATAACTTAGCTGTTTTTAATGCGGGTTGAGACTTATTGCGTTATTTAAATCAGATCTAGGAGTTTCGTAAACACAGTCTTCCTTATTAGAGTCGAAAGTTTGAGCCACTTTAACCACTGTTGGGATCAAGACGATAGTTTTAGGCCATTAGTGCTAGACTAAATATTGATCGATAATCATCTGAACCAATCCAACCGTTCAGCTTGGTCAGGTGGAGTTTCATCTAAACCTATACAGCCGTTTTATATTACTATAATATAATAGATACGACAAATAATAGGAACGTACAACAAATATTCTAAATGTTTCTCTATTAATGTTATCATTTAAGAATATTTATGTATTATATATAGATTAAAGTGTAAGAAACGAAAGCTTTGTAACTTAACTACTATATTAATTATGTAAAGATATTACAATCATAATCATTAGTTTATTCATCAATACTTTAGTAACTAAGCGCACTTAGTATAGAATTAAAGAATTATACAATACAAAAGAGTAGTTTAAATAGCACATCTCTTTCGTAGCCGTGCTTGGTCGAACTTGTGTTAACAAACTCTTATTCAGATGCAGGATCATTCTATTTATAGCGATAGACTAGCTATAAGTAGAATCTAGCCTCTAGAACAGAAAAAATAGAAATTTAAATCCAAGAGATACTAACTATATTATAATGTAATCATCATTCATTTCATAATGAGCTTTCTTAAAGAAAAAATCAGATTCTTTCTTAAAGAAAGCTAATTATTAAACAAATTATTACATTAATGCACAAGCGCTTTCCGGTGACTATATAAGGTACTTCTAGAGATTGGTAGGCTGTTATTTTGCAAATTAGGCAATAGAGTCATTAACTATCATGATTGCCTATTTTGCCATGTGAATAAAGGATTTTTTTTGGTAATTACCTTTTCGCTGATCTGTACTTAGATTTGCTTATTTTGATTTAATTTTTACCAGCGTTTAATCAATTACAAATTTACGATAAAATATAAATTTGCTTAAACTTATCACCTACAGTAATGTAGTTTATCCATACAAAGGTACTATATGTTACTGCAGTCAACTCTATTCTCATCATGCCATTCATATCACAAACTCACATTTCAACTCAAACGATTCTTATTATAATTACTAAACTTTGAACCTGCTTTGTTATTAACACACTGTATTTCCTCCAGTTGTTTACGAAATATGAACCAGCGTGAAACTCCAACAATGCATACAATATTGTAATTAAACTGTTTCCCGAAACACACAACAAAATTGTTATTTTCAACGTTCTGATTAACTATGTTATGGGGAAATATTCCCATATTGCCGAGGCTTTTCATTATGATTTGTGCGGTAATAATTAAAGTATGTATATTATATCAATTATAAAGAGAGACGAATAAAATCGGTACTCATTTTATAGGTACTGAATACAGAAATAATAATATCAGTTTTATATCAGCAGATCCGTGCAGGCATTTTCCCTCATGTATAACACAAAAAGATGGTACCTTTAGGGCCTGACAAACAAAAAGAAGATAGTCTCAGTGGCTATCTTCTTTTTGTTTGCCAGACAACATGAAAACAATTAATTAATTAACCAAAAAACCCCGACTATTAAACTCACTACGTTCCACATTAGAATTGATTTAATTAAATTTTTGCTGTTGAGCTTTTTCGTTACTTAACCTTTTTTTATTTAACACCGTTTCGTTATTAAGACTTATTGTGCGATTATATAAAAACTTTATCACAGCTTTATTATAAGTACTTATACATAAAACAAAAAAAATCTACCCGAGAGAAATTTTCGGTTCTGGTTCTGGGTAAATTTGTGTATAGGTATGATGTGAATGTTTCCAGCATCCACGGCACAAGTCTTCGAACTGAGTGTAAAAGCGTTTTTAGTGCCATCTGGGATCCATCTAGGAGGAGTGCAGTAGCAGGACTGGTTTCAGCTGAAAGAGCGAGTTGCCAGTGTAAAAAGAAAAAAGGCTGCCGTCTTGGTCGTCTGTATCACTTATGTAGCCACCTTACCTCATGGCATGGCATAAGTCTTGCAATTTATAACACTTATATTAAATCTCTGGAACTGCACCTGCCGAGTCACCTTTTAAGTAGTTTTCTGCAATAAAACTCTTAGGGTTTTATATTAAAGCGCATAAATAACCTACTTGGTGGCATTACGTGCGACGGCCTCAAAAACTGCAGTGGCGTGGTTTTAAGTAATATAATGCGACAATTACGAAGAATTTTCTACTTCTCCTTTTGGGTTCCGTATGAAAAAGTAAAAAATTACGTAAGTTCACGATAAGTGACGATTCTGGTTATATTTTGCAATTTTGATGTCAGCCATGGCAAAACTACACTTACGTTGATACTCGTGAAACAGTTATTCTGGTCTATGAATTCTATTAGTCTAAAATATATAGACGTTGTTTCATCGTTGAATGCTTATAAAGAGTTCTACAGTAAACATATTACTGCACTGGTTACTCCATATCAAACTATCACACTAAAATTATTAATCCGAAATTGACTCTGTCTATTTTTGAAGGCTAATTCTATAGGACAAATCCTGATTAAATTTAGAATAAACTCAAAATCCTGTAATTTGTCTGGTTAGTCTCATACATATGATGTAGGGTTCCGAAAATAGAAGCGAAAGGATTTGATTTCAGGTTTTAAAATCTGCTTAAGCCAAAACAATACTAAGTCTGTCCCTATAATCACTTGACGTCACGGAACATAGTCAAAGCTTAGTGTATGAGAAATAAAAAGAAAAACACTGGTTGCAAGGAAGGAGGTCTTATCACTCTTCTCGATCTTTTTAAGTCAGAATATCTTAGATCGCAAATTGTCACTTAGAAAAATTTGTAAGTAACATTCTGTATGGAACCATGATAATGTATATATAAAAAAAATATATGCTTTATAGGCAAGCATTCTACCACTATCTCACATAATGAAAAGTGATGATGCGGGCATCAGGTTTCTCAGTTACTGCTGGACGGGCGCAATGAAAATCTTGACCATGTAATTGGCACATAAAAGATTTTAATAGGAGAAGCCAGGAGGTAGCTTATATTTTTGTAAATTATTATGAAACATTATTCTTTGGTCTAAGTTCTGTTTCATGTTAAAAAGGCGACCAAACTATTTATTAACATGCCATGCGGCACTTTACAAACTTTGCTGTTATTAAAGTCGTTTTTTTACAGAAAAGGTTGTGTAAAGAAGATGTTTATATTCCTTAACTGTTTACATAATGTAGACTTGCCATGCTGTAGTGTAATTTTATTAACAATTAGGTATAGTACGAAACTTTATCAACGTGATATACAACATTTTATATATATACAGATTGTACTGTATAATTTTTGCCGGTCACTCACAGTTTACATAGTATTCATTGCATATATATAGTAATCAGATAAAATAATCATTTATTTAACAAATATTTTTTTATCAGATGTAGAAGTAAGAATTTTTAGGTAAATAAATTAATGATAATTACTAACGTGCTCAAGATACAATAACAATCATCCTTTACTTGTTATTACAGCGGCCCCACACTAGGCTCAAGGCACGTGTCGTGGTGACCTACTAGTGTAAATTACTGTATTATAAACTAATGTAGAGGTACAATGGAGGCATCCATTTGATCCATTTGTTATATAATTGATCGAGCGAAGCGAGATCTCTCAGTTGACTTGGGTCGTTCAGCACTTGGTCCGTCTGTCAGTCCGTCCAACCTATAAGCGAATGACTTCAAATTCTTATAGAATATGTAAAACTACAGTCCATAGCCAGAAATGACATATAAATTATATAAATGAAAATATTAAGGGGGCTTCTATGAATGTAAATGGGAAGCAAATGTTTTTATTTTTTTATCTATCCTTGTGGGTATCGTTGAAAAGAGGTTGACAAGTAAAGTATGAAACCGGTTTAAAAAAATCTTTGTTGGAAAATAACGAGTTGGTAGGCCAAAGTCACTATTTTTAGACCTTTTTTGTTCCGGGGTCTATCTCAAAAACGGCTTTTTACTGAACGCTGAAACTTTCGTATGATGTTCGTTATATCCTGTACTTGAACAACAAATACAGAAATCAAACAATTATTACAAATAAAAAAAGTTATAAGCAAGTTACCTCAAAAGGTATGCGCGAGATCTCAGTTCAGCGCGAACGACTAGTTATATGTATATTTGATGGCTATTAAACTTAATAATGGCCTGTGCTACCATGTCAGAGTAGCACTGATCACCTGGTGGTAAGTACGCCAAGACTAGAATGGGTAGGTTCAAGTACAGCTGCCGAAAAAAAGCTTATTTGGGTGTGCGTTCGCCTTCTTAGCAGGGGATATCGGGTTCAATTCCCGGCGGGAACATAAGTTTTCTCCCCAAGGAAAATTTGTGTTTCTGGTTTTTTTTTATTTTTTTTATTTGTGACAGGCTAGTGTTTGAACACAATCTCACCTGATGGTAAGTGACGATGTGATCGAAGCTGGTAAACACTCTAGACCTGGAATACGCAGGCTCTCAAGGATAACTGCCGGAACACCGTATTTGGCTTGGCGGCAGACTTTCAACTTGATGGTGGTAAGCTACTTTGGTAGCAAGCCAGGCTTTTTGGTTCTGGCTGTGATTGTGTGTGTGATGTGAATGTTTACGGGACCCACAACAAAAGTCATCGAACTTAGTATGGGGCTGTGTTTGTTATCAAATAAACATTTCACGATATAGTATTTTTACTTGCGGGATAAGAGGGGGTGAACCTATTATAATACCCAATTAAACAGCGGATTTCCAGAGAGAGTGACTCGTCGTTTCCGTCTCGTTGAGTGTGTAGCGAACTAAGTAGTCGCAGTAAATAATTAACTAGATACATATTCATAGCCTAGTTACGTCTCTAACGAAGCTTTCAAATAAAACTATAAATAAAGATTCCTAGTAACAGGCAAGTGCCGAGGCAGAGAGCTATCCATAAAGGAAAGTATAATTAATGTTTCTACAGATCTTAATAGAGTCAGCTTAAATAGAAAAAGTCAATTTGTCCAGCTTTAGAGGAAGGTGCCATTTAAATTAGGCGAGGAGTGTCTGTCTTTTTTAGTTACAAGTACATAGAAGGGTAAAAACAGTTTAACTAAACTTGTACATGGAATTTAAAATTAGTACTCTTTTGAGATTTACTACTG
This sequence comes from Lomographa bimaculata, assembly GCA_948107665.1. Taxonomy (NCBI): domain Eukaryota; kingdom Metazoa; phylum Arthropoda; class Insecta; order Lepidoptera; family Geometridae; genus Lomographa; species Lomographa bimaculata. The sequence continues at coordinate 8,783,589 of OX403597.1, forward strand.
AGACTTTATATGTAACGTAGATATTCTTTAAACTATTGAAAATGCAGCCTATGTTGTCTGTAATTTTATAAAATTTGTTGTTCTTATAAATTATTTAATGAACTGTACCGGTGGGAAAGGTTTGACATTTGCTTTAAACATTAAAGTTTTCTTTCAATAATGGCCATTTTCGTCGCAAAATTTTACCGTTTTTTTATTGCGTTCATTTAGAAGTTTATTTTTTTATGTGTAAGGAACATATTACACTTATGTACCTTACATTAATTTTACCTCTTTACCTTTATGCGTTCCTGAGAAGAGTCTTTACTCTATAGAGACAGACAGACGGACAACTAGTGATCCTATAAGGGTTCCTTTTTTCCTTTTGATTTACAGAATCTGAAAAAAATACGATGTTGCATTCTAAATAATTATTTAATACTATGTTTAGTCAAAATAAAATTATTTAAAGGTATGCTAAATACGCTACATCTCATTTGGCAACCATGCCATTACGCAATTCTTTAATTTCAATTATACCTTCATAAGTAGCTTACTAGAATACATACATAACCATCATTTGATCAAGCAATAACAATTAAATTATGAATAACTTAAAATTAGCTTAAACTTATTGCTAAAAATCAATGTAACATTATCATAAAAAACAAACAACAAGATGCAGCGTTTACATTCGTGCTATGTTATATAAATTAAAATAAAAAAAGACGTGTGGCACTCGGGGACTGCCGCGGTAAAGCTATTGCATAGCATTTTTTATCAACTTATGCAATCATAATTATTTATTTATTTTATTTATGCAGTATTTTTTCCTGCCACCTAGAGGCGAGTTGCTGAACTAAAGAGACAAGCGTGATATTTCAAAAAAGTCATAAAAAGTTCTGCCATTCATCGATAGATGGCAAAACTAAAAAGTATCACCGCTGTGCCGGTCGGAGTGGGGGGTGTTAGGTTATTTTCGTTACGGAATTTCTGGATTCGGTCTCCACGCTCAAGGCCCGCGATAGAAGCTATGCAATAGCTTAAAAATAATACTTACTTATTAAAGTAAAAAAAAATGCACTATCCCGTGATATTTGTCCTCCCGTTGCTCGTGGTCTAGACTGAGCAATTATTTTCTTCCAGCTACCATTTGTCAAGGTTTGTCGCCGGATTGTTTGCGGCGCGCAGTTTTTGCTTTGGATCATTATCAACGCTTATTTAGTCATTAATTTATCCCTGTCTTGTGTATTGTCGCTTTCTTTTGGCGGTCGATGACCTAATTTGTCGAGAAATTTAAATTTTTTTTTGGGAAAGATTACCACTTTTTTTTGTAGGATGAGTCGGCAATTTCTAGTTATAACTTAAGATTAATGTAACTTAGATGATATTTTGCTTGAAACTTAGATATATTGACAACAGAAATACAGGAACATGTGAGACAATTAATACTAGATACATACGAGTACATTTCAATTTAGAGTCTTTGACTTCCTGGGGTTTTGACGAATAAAGTTTCTGATTATCTTTTAATGACTTGATGAGTCTAGGCTTATCTTTTTCGCCGTTATGCCTGCTATATCTTATTAATAGGTTTTAAAGCAGAGAACATAAAAAACATGCTTTCGTCAGTTCACTGTTTTATTATCAAACTAATACCAGTAATTGAACTAATATTATAAATCCGAAAGTTTGTGTGTAAGTGTGTATGTATGTTTGTTCCCACTTCACGCTTTAACGGCTGAACGTATTTAGATCAAATTTAGAATGTACATAGCTTATACCTAGGATTAACACTAGACTAAAAAGAATTATAGGCTATATGCTTATTCTGTACGTGTGTATGTAACTGAACTCCTCCTAAACGGCTGGACCGATTTAGATATTTTTTTTTGTATCTGTTCCAGTGGATTTAAGAATGATTTAAATTCACAATTCGATCCGATAAACAATGTTTTTTTAATATACGTGAGCGAAGCCGCAGCGATCAACTAGTCATACATAATTATAAAAAATCATTACAATTTGAAATCGACACATACATTATACTGCCTTATGATATTATTTTTGTAGTTATAAGTTGGTATCTTACTTGTACAGTTTTTGTGAACATTAAATAATGTTTTATTGTCTTGTATCATTACAATTTCAGTACAAGCTTATTGAACCTTTCCAGCTTATCAATTGCAATAGTGGCAGAAAATCAATACATGAATATTACTCAACCAATGCCTGTCACAGCTATCAGCTTCACACGTACAGCGAAACTATTCCATTGGTTTACATTCAGACGTATTATCCACATCGCTTTTATAATAGAATTGCAAATTTAAACCCTTTGTAAGCGTTTTGCATTTGGAAACACAAATTCGCTTTTAGAATCATTTGCATACGTTGCTGCGGGCGCCGACTTCCGAAATGCACGCTGCAGAAATAGTTAAATTTTGCCTATTCGTCGTCTTCGTTTTAAAATTTTCGAATTTGGACATTAAACAAGAAATCAGCACTTAGATTCTTAAGTGCTAATTTTTTGTAATGATTTCTTATAATTATTTGAGCAGTGTGTAATGATTTCTAGTAATTATACTAGCAGTGCCCCACGGCTTCGCCCGCTTTAATTTAGTTAATTATGTAGCTATTTCTAATAAATTGTAATTACTAATTAATGAAATTACTTTTCATTGTACTACTCAGATACAATTTATATATTGTAATCTATATATTTAATTTTCAAAAACAAATAACTTTCATACCAACGATTTCACCCCATTTTACCCTTAGAGGTAGAATTAACGAAAATTCTTTCTTAGTACACCAAGTACTAAGAAAAACATACACTCCCAATTTCAAGAATCTACGACAAGCGGTTTAGGCTGTGCGTTGTCTCTAAGTCAGTCGGTCAGTGAATCAGTATGTCAGGACAAAGATTCTTATAGTATTAATATAGATAACAATTCCAAGTCATTTTCTTTAAACAATTGCATATATCATCTAGTACTTAGTAGTACGTAGAGTATATATACTGCATATTATAAGTCTTATTGCCATTTTGCATTTTGCTCTCTCGACAACGACGGAAATATTCTTTTACCTTCCACTCACAAAGTTAGTTATTTCGATTCCATTGTTCTCCTGTTGCGACAATCTCTATTTGGAATGCTTTTCTAGCTTAAAAATAACGTGGACTATATTAACACTATCTCTGGTAGCAGAGAGAAGAAATTTGAAAAATAAAAGCAAGATAAGCCAAAGCGGAGATTCATTACAAAATAATGAAATCCGCCCTTTTCTATGTAATTCCAGAATCAACAAAAAGGAAAATACGGAATTTCGGAAAACCCTTCCAAGATTAAAACCACGATTTGAATTCCTGATTTTGGCAAAGGATTGAAATGAAGGAATTTACGGAAATTAACATTTCCAACGCAAAAGGAACGTTGCTGTTATGAAAATTTGTATTCACTTTGTGAAAGCAAAAATGCAAAACAGTGAGGTCAGATCGCTCATTCTTGAACTTTCACACAATTTTCAAAATAGAAAAGTAAAATTTTATAAGTTCCAAATAATATATTACAATTCTTTAAATATTAAACTCAGATGTCTCTTTTAAATTTTGCTCTTCCTTATGTTTTTCTGTATCTCAAACTATTCAATTCTAGGGAATATATTTATCCAGAAATTCTAATTTGAACTCTTATTTATGCATTTAATGTTTAAAATGTTTTTATTTGTATGTGTTTTGCTTATACCTACTAGGAAAAAAATGTGTTCTTTAGACGATACTGTCCACACCATTTCGATGAAATACTATAACTAGGCTATCGTAAAATTGCAAGAACTAATCGTATCACTAGACTATTACGTAGACACTGAGCCTGACGACGAGTAATGGTCGATTCTCGGATTGTAGAGATACTATAAGAATTCTTAGCCTTTGTAAAACTTGTAGCAAAGCGCGTAGTAGGGTTTATACTGAGGTCTTACTATTTTATGGGTCTTTGTAAAGGCAAGCACTAAAACATTTTGCTGACAAACTTTGTTCTTAAGCTAGTTCCAAAAGAAAACCATTTTTGCTTTTAAGGGACTCACTTTTACGTAAGTTCGAGCGGTTTTTTCGAGTCTTATAAGTTTTACAACAGATGTTTAAAACTGAAACTTTAAAAACATAGCAAGGTTTCATAATGGAAAAATATAGACATAAGAACATAATGTTGCTGTAGTACTTAAAACTTTTATATCGGATTTCTAAAATTCTAAAATAACGGTTTTTTTTTAGTTTAGGTATAAGCTGCTCAAGATGCCTTTTTATAGCACGCTCACAGTAAAAATTATGTTCTAACTATAACTGAGTTTCGTTTTAACCGTATTTATAAGCGCTGCGCGGAAATATATAATAGAGTCATAATTATGGAAATAACAATTATTTACTTCAACAGCATTGCGTCAAGATTGCCACTCCTAATGGAGAAACTACAACACAACAAATCATACGATACGAACTCTGCTACCGTAACTTAAAATGCTCCAACAGTGAGTAAACTTTATAGGTTCCCCTTTATTGAATCGAATAAGAATAAGGACTAAGGACTTACATTATTTTTATGGTCACTTTTAAGGACACGCTATGCATGGAATGGGAACTAGTTGTTGATAGCACATAGTTTGATGCTTGGCGAGAGATTATTTGCTTGAAGAAGGTCTTTTCTTTTAGTCAGTTGACATTTAACACCTTAGACTTAACGAAAAAGACTTTGAATATCTATCAATTTAAATATGTAATTTCTGTGTAGTTTTGTCGCCTCTCCAATCAGGCACACCTGTTTCTCAACGGTCCGTAAGTATCAAGAAATTACTGACCAGCTCATATAGAAGCTTATGTACTGCACATTAATATTCCATCCATATGGCAAGTGTGAAAGCCCGATCGACCCTCGTAAGTGGGGTAATACATTTACCCACCCTTTTGCGCACGTGTGTAAGTCATAAATTATTCGCACCTGCACTGAGTGGCTAGATTGTGCCTAGATAAAGAAATTTAATATTGGTTTAGGTGCATTGAGTTGATTTATAAGTGTGAGTTGATATTGAATTAGAAAAACTTAAGGAGAAATCGTATTTTATTCAAGACAATCAAAGAGGATTTATTCTTAGGTTAGTTACCCTTGGTCCAACTGTGTTGTAGAACCAGTTAAATGTCGCAAAAAACTCATTAAATGTTCAGTCATTTTATTGGACCACAGGTGTTTTTTATACTATATTTTCTTAATAATACATCAGGCATACTGCAAATAAATATAAATAATACAACAATTTTATATAAAACAGAATAATATAAGTTTGAATTATAAACCACAAAGATAATGCGATTAAACTCATTTTGAGTTAAAAAAGCTATTTAGTTTTGTAAAGCTGAAAACCAAATATTTTTTCTAGATACTCTCCACTTGATAATTTTTGTCAAGTCAGTTCAATTCACACAAAATATTTTGTTTTTTTGCTTATTTATTTCTGCATGCACCTTTATTACGTAAAATGTTGTCACCATCATCATAATCACCTGAGTTTACAGATGACAAATACAAATGATCTTCTGCTGCTTCATCCATTATGCTCCGTACGCTCCATATTTTTCGCGATACATATTTTCATGATGTGCAGCTACGTCATTTATCTTTCGTGCCAAAATGTACACGGCCATTTTTCCTTATCCCCTTTGTTTTAGCGTAGGTGCCAAACGAATATAGCACAGAAACTACAGCCACTATCTGCCTATCGCAAATGTGTTCCAAATCAGTGAACAGTGAAACTTTACGATATTGTACACCACCTATGAAGGTATACAATACCTTAAAACCTTTGTTTACAAATTTGCTAAAACAGATTGTTTGCATCTACGATATATTGCTTAATCTAAGTAGAATTATGTTTAAAGGACGCGCTATAATGGCTACGAAATTGTGTTATTGAAGTGAAATTAATATATAACTCAGTAAATGTAATAGCTTAGTGTAATCCAAATTAAATTCACATTAGACATATTTATTTCGTAAAGTGTGTCGATATATTTTTTTACCGACTTCCCAAAAAAGGAGGAGGTACTCAAGTCTAATGCATTTTTTTTCTTTTCTTTTTTTATGTTTGTTACCGCATTACTTCTTTCCACGTGAACCGATTTCAAATTTTTTTTTGATGTTGCTTTCTAATTGGTCCCATTTAAATTTGATCAAGATCTGATTAGTAGTTCTTGAAATATCGTCAAGAATGCGTATTCTGTGGACTACATTGACGATGTTCTCGTTTTTGACCGACTTCAAAGTTATGTCATAACTTCTTTCGTTGTGAACCGATTTTGATGATTATTTTTTTATTTGATAGCTGGTGCTTTTCTTGCGTTTAATTATTTAGATTTGTATATAATAATGCAGATTATTAAAATTGATCTCACCCACAGAAGCAGGAACAACATTTTTTCTTTTGTTCTGTGATCTCACGATCTAAAAATGCCTAAGCAGAGGCTACGTTAAGTGTTAGCAAAATGAAGAATCGGCTTCTGTAACATTGAATCTTTGATAACTAAAAGTGGTAGGCATATAAAATAATGTGCAATATAGGTTCGAGTATTAAGCTTTGTGGATTGGTTCTATCAGCTAAAAACAAACGCAAACCCGCCGAAAAATACCTGAATAATTATAATCTGTGTACGTACATAAAAAAACGTAACAAATTCATTACACTTTTCAAAGTCACCCAACATTAAAACATTGAACTAAATAAAGCTGCTATTGTTGTATAATCCGTAATTCTATTTTAAAAGCATCGTTTTTGGGGTGATCGTTATCTTCTATTTATTAGTACAGCGACTATAGCATCGGTCTTATGGTTTCCTTGGTACGCGAACACCTTTTTCCAACAATTTTCCAGGAATCGAAAAATGTTTCAAACATTTAATATTTTGTTGCAGGTACTGAGCAGATGTAATGCGCCACCGCAAAATGTTGTGACACAAACCAAGAGGGACAAGTGAAAATGTGTCTCCTAAAGAACTTCCAAGACGTAGCGAATAACAGAACTTTTCTATTCATAATAGTGTTGTTATCATTAAAACTTTGTAGTCCTCAAGATTTGAACGAGGAGTTTGTGAACGAGGATAGTTTGGAGAATATTTCCGATGTGATTGTTGTGCCAGTGAAAAAAGTTAAGTTCGAGAGGAACTCTGAGGGTCCTTGTAGACTGAGTGAGATGCTATGTGACACTGGGCAGTGTATATCACTTGATAAGTACTGTAACGGTGAAGATGACTGCGGTGATAAGAGTGATGAGCCCAAAGCGTGTACACGTGAGTATTTTTTACAATTATTTGATTACACAAACCGATGGTATACTAAGCTTAAGCTGATCTCTCCTGCACGTGATAATTAATTAAGCTTGCTCTATCGTCGACCACATCGTCGGTTACCATCAGGTGAGACAGTGTTCAAAACTTTGACTATCTTGATTTAAAAAAGTTACGATTTAGACAGCTATTATAAGTAGGTAGGTAATTACTCAATACCGATACGACTGCTTATTTTTTTAATCTAAATTGGGTACGCCCGAAAAGGCAAAGCACATGAATATGTATTTTACTATCTTTATTACTTATATATTTTATTCAAGACTCCTATATCTAAACACTAGCATCTGAATCTCGACGTTATGCAAGCGGCCAGTTATAAAAACGCCTTATATACAAAATTTTAATCACAATTAAGTGAATCCAGTCTTGCCTTAGCGAGACAAAAGAAAGGGGGCATGATGGATTTAACACCATGAAAAGAGTTATTAACCGAATTCTGGAGGAGATACTTGGATTAATTGAGACTGAATCAGTCTGATGAGTAAATTTCCGGATGCGATACTTTTTTAATTACATCGAATGGTTTTCAACCGACTTCAAAAAAGGAGGTTCTCAATTCGATTGTAAGTTTTTTTTATGTATGTTACGCTATATCTCTGCCAAGTATGAATCGATTTGATGTTTTTTTTTTTGGTAGAGTATAACTTAAGAGTTGGTCCCATATACATTTTATCGAAATCGGTCAAACCAAAACCGAAATGAAAGCGATGAAGTCGGTTTGTTAAGCATTGCTTGAGCTTCAATAATTTTATCAAAAAATGACTTTGGGATCTGGATATAGATGCGGTGGAGGTTTTCATATCTCCAATAAACAATCTAAAATTTTAACCATTACATGATATTTGCTATTTACTGGTTGTTCGAAATAATTCCTTGAATCACTGACATTCAAAACCATTTTCCATTGGACTGCGGTAAATGAATCACTAAATAACTTATCTTAAATGCAACTAACAAGCATAAGATTGTAATGGTCCTTTATATTTTTGACATAAAAAAATACCTTCGTCAGAAAACGGGAGCCGGAACGCTGAAGTCCTCGTTTTTAGATCATTGAAACGAATTTTTAATATGTCTCCCTCTTCTCGGTTTGCTGACATTTGTCACAAAAGAGAAAAGGTACTACAGTTAAGGATGTCAGGCCATAAAAATAGCTGGGGTTGTTTAATAAGTTTTATATATAGGTGCTGGATCGAACTTAGTATTTTTATCTTGTATTTAAATCTTAAAATAAATTATAAAAACGAAAAAATATTCTTGAACGTAAGAAGGAACATGTCTTTCGGATTTGGTGAAATGCTTGGTAAACATAAACATTAAGGAGGTAATAATTGAGTCAGTACTAGGCAACCATGAACGTGAAAGATGTAAAATTTTTTTTTTTTACTTGTCATTGCAATGCATACTGGGTATAGCTAGTTTATTATATATAGCGTTTTGTGGAAGTTTCCTAAATGCTGCGACTAAGTGATGGAACAAAATTCCATCGCCAATAAGTAACCTGCAAAGTATATATGTATTTAGACTAAAGCTAAAAATATTTATTTACGCGCATCAAAAACGTGAGGATTTTTTTCTCAATGACACTAGTGCTGTATAACAGACTCATACTTACTTTTATTTTCTATGTTATAGATTGATTTCTAAAAAAAAAAAAAATTTGGATTTAAAACTTTTGAACTCCTTATTAACTAAAATGCAATTTCTTTTTCTTTCGGCCTTTAAACTTCACGGGATACAATGTGCAAACAAAATTAATATGTTACGGGTAGTGTGACCCACTTCACTGCGCTGCGTTTATGTGTTTGAATAATTTTGTCAGTTTCACTTTACTTTAATAACAAATTGTGTGTTAGTTTTCCTTTCACAGCTGTTATTATTTCGTGCGCGACGTCACCTGCCGTTCCCACCGGAAGACCAGCGCTGGTTTTTGAATACGGCTTTAAGCTGAATTGGGGACGGTATGTGGTAAAATAAAAAAAAACTTAAAACCGTTTGTCCCTTTTGTCAGTTTTAATGTCTTTTTGCCACAAATAAATATATGTCTTTATGTTTTTATGAATTTCAATACTAATAAATTAACTCGTTTGTTATTCCCACCAGTTTTGTGGCTCTAAATATCGCATGGCACCGGAGTGGCTGTGTCAGCGATGGACGGACTTGGCTCCTCCATTTATATAATATTCCTCGCAGTTATGCAGGGACTCAGCCAAAACATATTACATACGATTTTTATGCATTTGCGTAAACGCTACATTGAGCCTAATAGGCTACTCGTATAATAATATTATATCAATACACAACATTTGTTTTAGAGAAAGTTTTTGTGCATTATTTTTTTATGCTGAATAACCAAGCATTTAACCATTATCTCACCTGATGGAAAGGCCAAAATGTGACATGCTTGCCTAGAAAATACCTATTCACTCTAGACTTGAAGACCCCAGATTATACCTACCGTTCGGGGAACAAAGACGCAAGCAATGAGTGTACGTAACTTATACGTTCATCATCCGTACAGTGTGGGAGTGGACCCTCACTGTACGGATGATGAACGTATAAGCGAAACGCTTAGAGCGAACTGGAGGTATGTCAACTATGAATGGATGATGTTTGACAGTTCGTCTTGTTTTTATACAAATATGATATCAATAATTTTTCTCAAACAGTTTTACAGTTATTTGCAAAGAAATTAATTGTGTCTGGTATTTTTTAATTTGAATACTACCAAGAACTATAAATATTATGGCAGGTCTGCAATCCTTTAGAACCAGTCACAAGATAACCATACAACATGTAAGTTAGTGGTCACACAATGTTATCATAAATACGAGTAAATAGCGAAAAATTTGCATTGTATTTATTATCACTACCATGTTAACTTAGAAAAAAGATGCAGTAGGTCAGTCAAAGTGTTGTATTTAGATATTTAAAAAAACTGTTTCTATATATTATTAGCTGCATTAGATTCCAAATACATTTTATTATTATTACGATTTATTTTTTAAAATAGATCAAGATAAAATGAACAAAATTACATTACTTCCAAACAACATCAAAAAACATCCTCATAAAGTGGTCGTTCGCTGCAGCTGTCTCCAGGTTCTGCACTTCAAACGGATCTATTTCATTCCCGTAAATTACTTTTTTTCTGTCGCCGACGATAATTGTCTTACACAAAAGACTCGGGAAATGTACTCACAAAGGGTATTGAAAGAACTAGATTACTTTGAAACGCTTTTGACTCTCAAACGAAGTCCGACGGTATCATAGCAGTGAATTTATAATGCTGTTGCTTGATACTCAACTTTATGGTTCGTACTCAGATTGAGCTTTGAGGGCTGCAAACCTGCGAGGCTTGTGGAATCTGTTCAAATATTGTTTCCTTATAGACCGTGGGCCGGTTGTGGTCAACCCTACATATCCGAGTAACAAGGTGAGACGATATGGTGTTGTTGAGTATAAACATTATGATAAAAAAAATCAGGGTAGACTGATTTGTGCAGGCGACAAATAACTAAGCAATTTTTTTGGTTTAAACTACCTCATCGACTTCCAAGTAAAACATGCTACATGGTATTGATAACATTCATCGAAAACTACATAAAAAATAGGATTGCCTCCTCCTATCCTGGAGTGTTCGGAATTCCGATTCTGAGCCTGATTTTAGCTTGGTAAAAAATTAACAAAATTCTCATCTCATCGAGTACCTACCAAAATAGCATTAATATGCCAAAAATAAGGTTGCCGGCCCTAAGCCTATAGATTGATTTTGTTTACTTTGATTTTTCTATTTGTTGTTAAGAATAAAGAGGATATTAAACGTAAATTTTAGTTTAAAATATGCAGCTGCTTTGGAGATAGACCCTGCAACAAAAAAGGTCTGTAAACATTAACTTTACTTTATTAACCTACCAACAAATCGTTATTTTCCAACATAGATTTTTCAAATAATGGTTTCAGACCCATATTGCAAAGTTCTTGCCAAAAATACCCCTTACAAGGGCAAAACACAAAATGCAAATATATTTATTTCCGATTCACGGAATTATTTTTTAGTTTGCAGCAACCGGAGCAAAAAACCTGTTTTATTTAATTGAATTTACTTAAGACAAAATTATAATATAAAAATATTCTAAATTAAAACGACGAACGACGAAGTTTCGATGATAGAAACAAAGTGAGTCAAACAGGTAATGTGGCCGACTCCGGAACGTCACCTTTCACGTTTTTGTCCCAAATATAAAATCTGTAGCTGTAGAATCTAAGCTTATAAATCTAGCTATACTTCAGAATCATATACAATTTTAAATTTATCAAACCACCCTCTAGTACAAAATAAGCATAATCATGTAAATCGACGTATAAATCTTGGTGAAATGAAATTAAAAAAGGAGGAAAAATACCAAATGATATACAGAATAGGGCCAAACAATAAACCTTCTTTATTTAAGTCATTAAACGTGCTTACAATAGAATACAAATACTCTTTATTGCAAACCAAGAAAAAATATTATTAACAACAAAAAAAAATTACAATATAGCTGTACAATCGCCGGCCTTATCGCTAAGCAGCGATCTCTACCAGGCAGCATTAGGATGGAGTGGATAAAAAAGTTCAATAAAAAGTGATCGGTGTTGCGGCAATGATCATTATACATGCATTATTTTAAAACATACATATAATATGCAATTATAAATATACGCCGATACATTTGACATAATCATTACCCTGCTTTAGGTTGCGCATTAGACGTGTAAAAAACTTAGATTCACGTTAGTTGCCTTAATTTCTCAACTTTAAATTCTGTTTCTAAAAGATTTAGTGCAACTAGTTACTAGGTGTAATCTAAAAAACATAGTTTACTGTACATTTGTGAGCTTCTTGTTAGTAATTTGCAACGAGCATACAAGTGAACGTGTGATGCAGTCCTAATTAGCAAAATAGCTTAAAACATTAATTTCTTGCCGTTGTATCCATAGAGGTTATACGCGCTTTATCTGATTCTAATCAAACAAGGATTACTGTGTTTAATGGTAGTCGGGCAAGAACTACGCCAAATTAGATCCTTAATATCGAAACAATATTGTATTTTTCTGTTATGCCGCTCTTCTAGCTGCGCACCGGTTTCGCCCGTGTTAATCAAGTTAAAAAGTAGCCCATGTATTTATTTTAGATATTATTAACATAACATAACATAAACACTTTCACACTCACAGTCCTACACTAAATTTGATGACTTGAGTCGTGGGTGCCGGTAACATTCACATCACAGACAATCACAAGGGAAAACTTGTGTTCCCGCCGGGAATCGAACCCGATACTTAGAAGGCGAACGCTCACCCAACCAAGCCAACGGGCATTACATTATATGATTCTAATATTTCCAGAATATCAAAATATCACCAATTTCGCAAATAATTGTGTGTCATCTAATATGTCGGTTTGTGCCCGCATCAAACTATGCTTACTTACTTACTTTCCAAATTATTATTAAGTACAGAAAAATAATACCTACATGCAATAGTTAGTTTGGTAGCAAACGTATGCACATGATAACTTATTAGTATAATACTATCTCTTGTGGTGAATAAGGCATTCTCCGTAAATAAGAACTGTAAATACTTATCTTATCCCATACTCAATACAAAATTCATTTTTAAATTGCGTGGGTATGTGAGAAAGCGGTCAACAAATGCAAGACCACCGTCATCTGTTAGTTAGTTGTCAATGTCCATCACTTATCAATCTATGTTGAAAAAATATACAGTAACATATATGACCATTATAATTTTATTAAAATACGGCTATCACTCACGTCATTTGATCGATATTGTTTTATATTTTAATAATATTATAATATCTTATTCTCAACGTAAACTTTAATAGGTAAATTTATGACCATATAAGGTCATAAAAACGTTACTATAGAAAAGCTCTTATGATTCACTGGAGCCACGTTTGTTGACTGGCAAGGGCACCACGTGCACGCGAGGTAGGCTTGAGTGGATCGATGTGTTCCATAACAAAGAACACAGAATAGAGAGCTGGGATAGGATTCTTAGATTACCATTTTCAATATAGATTCATAACCGTAAAAAAGTAAATTGGATTCTTTATCGCCTTGTCCACAGCGAGTGAACTGAAGAAAAATATAAAATTTACTAACTTTACTACGAAAAATACCGGGATATAGTAATTTGCGTACAAGCAACGTATGAAAATACGCATACCGGTTGTGAAGAATAATGGCATACACATTAGAAAAAATAGAACTATTCCTGGCTTTTCTAATCAAAATTGGAGTTATGGCTGGCGTAGCTACGAAATTAGGAATTTTGTAGGCACTGCTATTTGCATAAGCCTAAGCTTTGTCCGTTACACTGTCAAGTTATTAAAAGAAGGTTGACTATTAAGTATGTCACAAACACTGATTACATATGTATGTTAACGAGAAGAAAGTTAAAGTAAAAGTTAAAAAACAATGTTCAACGTTTTACTTAACTACGTAGTTTTATATTGAAAAATGGTATTTCAAAGCTTTTTTATTTTTATGTTGTAAATGGCATAATTTTTTTTGGTCACCAATTCATGGAATGCCACGGAAGAATAATTACTTTACAGTGATCACTAGAACGACATTTTTAAGAAACGAGACAAGCAAGTTCTCGCCTGATGGAAAGCGTTACGCTTGCCCATTAGAGTTCAAACAAAACAAAACAAACAAACAAACGCATTCACACTCACAGCCCCATACTAAGTTCAAAGACTTGTACCACTCAGTACCACTCAGAGCTATGAACTAAAATAGTTCAAATTTCGTCGCTCGTCACACTCAGACAATAAATGTTAATTCTCTTTACACGCTATAATTATCACTACACACAAGAACATTGCCCTTTAATCCAAAATACAGTAATTTTTTTCTTCTGTCTGGCTCATCTTCATAAATTCCTTTATTCATGTAAAATGCTTTTACAATTTCAATAGGTACATGTTAGTCGAGTTTTTTTATATAGATAATACTTTATTGAACACCAAATTACAATATGATCATAATAATAATAATATATTATATGATAATAATATGTTAATTAACAAAGTAGCTTAAATTACAATAAAACGAATTAAAGAATAAATATTAACTAAATTCAACTTATAGAGACCTAGAGCCTTACTAAATGTATATGAAATTAGACTGTTTTGCAAATTAACTAAAACAAATGAAAAGCTACAACGAACACTCAATAAAAAACCAAATTAAAAATAGCTAAGCTCACGTGATAAATAACTTTACTTAAAACACCGCACGGTAAACTTAACACCTTATTAAGCCACACGTGAGATTTTTGCTAATCGTCGGTAAATTTCGGCGTACCGACTCCCACACAGGTACCATTTTAATTTGGCCGCCGAAAACGTTTGCACGCGCTTATTACTTAAACAGTACCACATACAGAAGCTTATTCTATGACATTTATATATAAAGTTAGTAAGTTACAAAATACGCAGAGCTTATGATGAAATTGTCGGATTTCTAGCTATGAGGGTACGATAAAAGCGAGCCTTTGCTGTAATTAAAAGAGTTTATTGACGGTCAGAGTCTTTGAGTGGCCGTTTAGGAGACGTGGGCCGTGAATTTTTATTATTCCGATGCGGGTGGGGTGGCTAGTTCTTGTGTTAGGTTCGAGGGTTGTAGTTAATGGTCTTAGTTGTAAATTGCCTGTCGAGTTCGATTTAGGTACAACGAGTATAGGCTGTAATAAAACTTTGAGTTAAACGTGGTACCATGAGAAAAAAATTACGTTGCTGTTACTAATAGTTCATGCGCCATTCGTGACAACATTATTTATTTCAATTTGATTTAATTTGTCCTGTCCTTTTAATATTAATTGGTGTGTTATATAATAATATGTATTGTGTCGTATAATTATGAGTCCTTGTAACTTGAAATAAATGTTTTGAATATTTTTACTATTTAGTAGCAATCACAAAATTAAAGTTTGGAACTTAATAAAAAGCTTTAGTAAATTCAACAAAAAAGTGAGAGTTTATCTTTAAATGTTTCTAGTTATAACAAGTTCTGGTATTTTTACATAACTGGTATAATGGTGTCTACAACATTTTACTATATTAACTACGTTTAATATTTTTTCTAGATCGAATTATTCTGTGAAGTTTTATCCAAACTTATTGTGATACAAAAGAAAAATCTTGTTATTTGGTAATTACTAGCTAAATCTATTTTTGTCTAGAAAATATGTTTCAGATTGTATTAGATATTCTGGTTGACAAGTTGTCCCAATTTATCCTCCGTTTATGTTTAAAAGTAAAAATGTAAAGGCCAAGTCCGTGAAGACTCGGCTGGAATTGATTCGAGGACGTTTTGTTACCGTTATAAATTTTGTATCGTTTTTGTAGCATATAGAGCCGCATTCAGTAGAGTAAGATACGATAAGTCATCATTTAGATTTGATGGAATTTTCGAAGTTAAGAAATGTATTCAAATTTAGATAAACTACGCATAATAAACTATTATAATTATATTCTATTCTATTATTCTTATATCTAACCTATTTAAACACGGACCTTTATTTAAAAAAATAACTTAGACAGCATCCTGCTTCTGCAGGATAGTAACCGTGTGCCGTTCAAAAATTCCATACAATATTTCGTTGACATCAGAGTTTAGTTTAGCGCTCTACAAATTTACGGGCACGTACGCTCACCTATCTGTTATACTGTCATGTTCACACACAAAAACAATGACCTGCTGCTGAACAATGGAGTTCAGCCCTAAAAACTGAACACTTGTCTTATGCTGCGTAATGCGGTGTCAGAGAGCACAAAAGGTGTTATTTTTAAAAGCACGTAAAAATATGGCCGCATTGTGTAAGGCTTTATTCAAATCTTTTTCTTTCTCATTTCCCTGTTTTGTGTTCAAAGGATTAACAATAGAACAGGTACTGCTTAGTTTTTATCGTGAGTTGCGTGATTTTGTTGGTTATGTTAGGATCAAATTGTGCTGGGAGGTGTTTGTATTTTTACGGAAGTGTTGCAGCATTTGCAACGTAAACCCTATAGACCTACTTATGTAGACATTCGACGCCGTCTCATCTTTTGTGTATTTGTAAAAAAGCTAGTGTTTTTTTTTAGGAACAAAGACGAAGGCAATGAGATCTAGTCTTTTGCAGTACGGATGATAAACGTAGAAGCGAAATGCTTACAGAAAACTGGAGGTATGTCAACCATAATCATATATGGATGACGTTTGACAGTTTGTCTTGTTAGATGATAATTAAACGCAAGCAAAGCTTAAAAAACCGACTTTACCGCGTTATCTTCGGAATTTGATCAGATTAGATGTAGGTACTAGACACGTATATTGACTTGATTTTTCAAGAACTACCGATCAGATCTTGATCAAATAAAAATGTGACCAATGACGTATTATTGACGATATTTTAAGAACTACCGATCAGATCTTGATCAAATTTAAATGGGACCAATCGGAAAGCAACATCTTTAAAATAAAAAAAATTGTTCAATACCGGTACACGTGGAAAGAATTTACACACATAAAAAAAATACAGTCGACTTGAGTACCTCCTCCTTTTTTGTGAAGTCGGTAGATAAAACGGAAACGGCACATAATCAGCAGAAAACCTCAAAAGGCGCAGATATGTTATTGACAGCGGATACTTATTATTGTCTATTGGGGTTGAGACGTTGGGACCGCAGTGACCAAGAGCACATAGCATTTATGAAAGGTTATCTATGCGTCTGGTCAAGTCAACATGGAACCAAAATTCTGACTAAGCTAAATTTCGCGCTGTGGATAAACATTGCTATCCAGCGCGTCAATTAATAATGGTTGATCTAGACATCGACAACGCGTAAGTCATGCCCATACCCGTTTTAATTTTAAATGTTTTATTAACCCATGCGGGAATGTTTGTTCCTTTGTGGCTCTATAGAGTCAAACACGTGGGCCGATTTTGATGATTCTCACGTTAATTGATATGTCTTAATTCCGCATTTATTTTAACCTCAAAAGATTTTCTCTGTGAGGTAAAATGCAGGCGCGAGATCTCAGTTCAGCGCGAACGACTAGTTTTAATAGTTTCAAACGTGCAACAGTTATAATCATCACTTACCCACAACAGGTGATGACAATAATGATTGGATAAAAGTCAAACGCCAGCCGATCTGAAATTAAGTAAATCCTCTTAGTTTTATAAAAGCATCATAGTACTACAACGTTATGTCTCTATTCTTATGTTATTCAACATACTTAGTGCGTATAAGCGCAACAGACGATGTTATCCGTAAAGCGCAATCCTTTGTCAGCACTGACAAATAAGCGAGCATCCGAAGAAATCTTTGCTTTGTTGTGCAATATGTGTCATGTACCGTTCTCTTAGAAAAGTGAAGAGACAAAGCTGGTGAAGACATCTTGTTTTCTGATATCCCTGAATGTAGGGTTATGTTGGATTGAATCGCATTTTATACGTTTTTGCGTAAAAATAAGTGGGTAACAAAGTATAGGAAACCTTTTGCGAGTTTTATATATTTCCTCATTGCTAAATAAGCTTTGGAATTGCGCATTCTGAGTGGCTTATATAGCTCCGTAAGCTGTAAAATTTTAAGCGTAACATTCTCACACATTTCTTATTCACATTTTCTTTGCTGTATATTTTCACAACTCACTGCTACTCGTATTATATACGGCTGGAGGATATGCAAATGACAACACCTAATTTTTCTATGTAATAAGTGATATGTATTTAATGAAATGTATAAAATGAAATATTTTTGCCGTGAAAGTCAAAAAGACCTTGTTGATTTAGTACTTATTCTTTTCCTAAACTTACGGATTTCCGAGTCTCGATGTGCAATAACGGTGGATAACCGATAAAAAGTATAGTTCGTGAATGTGTATTAGTGTAGGCAAATCATACAAAGATTAAAACGTAATTTACGTATAACTTTCCAATAATATAGACAATATTTTTTTTACATTTTATAAGGGTAAAAATTATGATTTTGCTTTACTAGAGTACGACAGTTTTTTACTTGATTGTGACCGGTGACTGAGACCAAGGACTAGATGTACTTCTAATAAATAAATTTTAAACTGAAACATTACATGAACCTATTTTAATTTAGTGGTGAGAGACGTAAACATGTAAAAAATATCACTTATCGTTTTCTGAAACATAGGCAGGTATATATATTTTTTTTATTTTTTTTTTATTTGTGACAGGCTAGTGTTTGACCACTATCTCACCTGATGGTAAGTGACGATGTGATCAAAGCTGGTAAACACACTAGACCTGGAATACGCAGGCTCTCAAGGATAATTGCCGGAAAACCGTATTTGGCTTGGCGGCAGACTTTCAACTTGATGGTGGTAAGCTACTTTGGTAGCAAGCCAGGCGAGCAACAAAAAAAAGTATATAAAAAAAAGTTGACATTTGTTACTTGCCATAAATTAAATTCGCATTACACACATATATTAAAGTTATTCACATTTTAATCATGAGTAAATTTTATTGTTATTGTAGATTTCATTTAGGTTCGAGTAAAGTTTATAGAAATGTAAATTTTTCTTTTTTCGTAAATAGCTTTAAAAATAGACATTTTCTGTCACCTAAGTATCTATTGTATTGATATCTGTTAGCCCCAAATAATTATAATAACCATAGTGTTGTTTCACATAGAAGTAAATATTTATTATTTTTTTTTGCAGCATGTAACAGAACGTACATGGGAGACGTCGGGCGCACATACGAGTTAGAAGTGAGAAGGCCGAGGGAAGATCGGCTACCTTTTATATGCCACCTTAATTTCACCGCTACCGGTGGGAATTATGGAGATATTATTCAGGTATGAAATAGAACCACATACATAAAATGGCAGCAGAGAAAAATATGAATAAAAAAATAAAGTTGCACCATATCTCATCGACGAATCATTATAAAAATTCTAAGCATTGGCTACGGCTACGCTAAAGCCTAATAAAGGACCGTTCTTAGACTTGAGAATTCAAATTACATTTTGGATATTATAATTAAGTAAATCCAAAAGTTTTTGTAAGTGAGCGCACAAACAGCGCGGAAACATTCACATCACATACACCTTACACTCAGAACCACAAGCACAAATTTCCATTGAAAAATAATTTGTGCTCCTGCCGGGAATCGAACCCAGGACCGACGGTACAGAGGGCGGAGACCGGTCCACTGCGCCAACTAGGTCGTCAGAAATTAAAGAAATCAGAAAAAAATCAGTGTTATGAAGGATTGCTTAGTTATTTGAAAAACCCCCATAATTGAGTGACCTCGTTGCCATGTCTGAGTCGAAAGGTACCGATAGCTCTGGCCATCTTTCGACACATATATATATGGAAGTTATATAGTATTATGAACAGTTTTGCATTTGCATTATCACATTCTACTTTTTATCTTGAAGACAGAACAATTTCTGAGGCACGGTTAGTAGCAGCATGTACTGCTAGTTAATGTTTCTTGCAATAAAGAATCTTTCTTCCCTCTTCAAGAAGGAAAAGCAATTTCGTAGGCAAAACATTATCGTGTTATCCCCTTATGTTATTTTTCCATTCTATCGAATCATCTTATGGCTATTATGCTTGAGTGGTGATTGATAATTCTCGTTGCTTGCTTATCTTGCATTATGTCTATAGCTGCTTTGAGATTAATCTTGAGTTCTTGTGCAGGTTGGGCAGTTTTATGTTTGTTTATTGTTTGATAAGAGGAGATAAATATAATATTTATTACTGATAATAATTATAATTTACAAAGTATTTTTTTTTTGGCCTAAGTATTAAGGCTTTTCCAGCCCATTGTTTATTATTGATTTCAAACTTGAACTGCCCGTTGGCATAGTTGGCTGAGCATCTGCCTTCTAAGCAGCGAGTATCAGGTTCGTTTCACTATAGGAACACAAATTTTCTCGCCAAGGGAAATTTGTATTTAATTTTTACTAGTGACCAGTCCCGGCTTTGCACGAGTGCAATTTCCGATAAATTATCCTAAAAAACTTGATAAAAAAATTTACACAAACAAAAAAGGGAGTGATGATCTTTCACACCAGCAAAAGTTGGTTTTATTTATATGGGTAGTGTTAAATTTAGAAAGGAAAAATATAATAATAGATAATTTATAATAATATTATTATAATTTTTTTTTTTATTTATTTATCACTATAGTTCTGCCTAGCATGGCTAATGCTGTATAAATAAAATCGTATATTTATCATATATTTGTAGTATTGCTTTATTTATCTAATTATAGAAAATGTAGTCATGTCGCTTATTGCTAGATTGATAACAAAGCACAGCCTATAACAATGGTGATGGTGACTTGAATTCTTAACTGTAGGGTTCCCCTATTTATAAAAGTAGGAATTCCAACGCGGATGAAGTCGTAGGCAACAGTTTCTCATTTTTTAATATATTGTCATCCTTACATATTCTGAAATAACGTATGCTAGAATTTTCTAGGTCTAGAAAGTACTTAGTCTTCGTATTTCTATACTTAGAATCACAAAGTTGTTTTGTAACTGTATTGTGAAGAATTTGGAGTATATACTACGAGCATGTTATTATTCAGAAAAAAAAAGATTAACTCAACTCTGACGTACAAAAGATGTTTTTGGTAACGCTAGCTCATTAAAATGTTACGCTCTGCTTGATGTTTTCTTATAAAAAATATGCTTAGGATGAATTTCTCCATCATTGTTACCTATGCTTTGAAAATACGGGATTTTATTCCCTTAGATTGAAATTCACCCATCCATTTTTTTTTACTTGAAGCAAAAGTATTATTTATATCTTTCGTTTCATCTAATATTTTATGGTATAGATAATGTGGGCTGTCGTTGAGGTGTTAAATTAGTTAAAAATGGTAATAATAAAATTTCAGATAGTTGAACATATATTTCCGGAGCTGCTATGATGGTTTTTTATCTGTTTAAAATTGTCCCTGTTCATGGGACAAAGTTTCAGTTAATGTAAACCTCAAAAAAATACAACACTGTGAGAAGGTGTTTTAAAGTAGGTAAAACGCATTGGTCGTCCTCCTCAGAAATACATTCTATTAGAACGATCAAATTGTGATTTAAGTTATTGAAACCGTGTACTTGTGTACGTATTATTGGAGCGGTGTTCAGTTTTAAAAACTACGAGATCTAATCATAATCGAGAAGAATACCTTACTTCAAACTTTATTAACATCATATCTCTTTTGCAGTTAACATTCGACACATTCACCGTGGGGAAGTTTGTGTCGTTTACTTCGGACGGATGTCCTGATGGTCATATGACCATAGTGGAAAGGAGTCCATCCCCGCCTTTGGGTCAATGGTGTGGATCCGCATGGGGTTACACTGTTTACTTCAGCGAGTCTGACTCAATAAATATGACGCTGAGATTAGATAGACTGAGTCAACAGGTGAGTTTTAATCATTTTTTTTTATTTAATGAATACAAAAAAAATATATACACTTTGTCATGCATACTCAGTATTTCCCTCTCACACACCCACACCCACATACACACAACAAACACAACCATGCATACAATATTGTAACATTTTTAATTCGAATTTTAGGTTACTACACGGGTACACGTATTCAGTCTAGCTGTACTGACGTTATTTTCAAGTTTATTTAGGTAAAGTAATTGTTAACATGAGATAGGCTCACCCTAGTGCAGGAACAAATAGCAACTTTGTGTTTTATGTAAGTTTTTTTAAGCAAATAATTTTTTTAAATTTTGAGCAAGCAAATCATGTTTTGACTAGAGAAATGGTTTGGTTGGCGATTATTTCCTGTGGCTTTTATCACTTAGTAGGGCTTAGTTTGAACGAAACCGCTGCTGTACCGCGCCTTTGGCATTGTGCGGCGTGGCGAGGCCAAAGCAGGCCGTTCCGCTCTGCCAGTCCGCGCGACGTCCACGCTCACACTTCCCTTCCCCCTTACCAAGCTTTCCTAAGGCGTGGTATAGTGGATACGGTCAAACTATAAGAAAAACATATTATTATTATACTCCTGTAGAAAAATAATTAATTAATAATGCAGTTTCCAGTTTCGTGAACCACTGTTGTGAATACGATTTGCTATGATTTTTTATAACCAGCGGGAACTCTCGTATTAAAAATTAAACTTAGTTTCATAATTAGCAGGTACTACGTATAGGTGGAATAAGCTAGGCGTTATGCTGTCCTTATCCTTCCTAAAAGTTATTATCGTATGGTATTGTAGACATCGATACTAGTAGTAGTAGGCCCGAGCACTGGGTTTCTCGCAAGCGAGTTTTCTGGTCTTTCAGTAAAGTAATTACGATTGAATTTGACTAATATTTGACGATAATAAAAATGAAGATTTTCTCATAACAAGCACCAGTGATATAAACTTCAGCAAGTTAGATCAGCGGTATAAGGTTATTATTTTTGCAATAGGTTACATTGTCATTGTCATTAAAGAATCAAGATTATGATAAAAGCACAAAAAATAAAACAAAAATAATAAGAATAATTCAATTGTTAAAACCCGAATGTACAACAAGCACCCTTACATACACGTCCTCTTTGTGTCACTTGCATATTATTATTAAAATAAAGGAAACATACAATCGACATGTACGAAAATTATGCAATTGGTTTCAAATGTAAATACAATTCAAACTGACTTATCGCTATAATTATTACAATAAACATAAGTGAAATAGGCATACATTTAATACTAGTTAATATACGTACCTATGGGTAGTTAACTGTTTTGCTATATTCGTATCAACTGTCGGTCTATTGGTAGATAAATTTCAACCCTTAGTTTTGCTACTTTAATGGATACTAAGCAGGCAATGGTTATAAATTATCCTGAAGTTCAAGGCTGGAAGATTGATTAGGTCTTGTTTCTTTTCCGGTAATAGTTCGTTTGAATTCCACTTTAATTGTAAATCTGAAATTATTTATTTGTAATATAGACACATATAACATGCCCGTTGGCTTGGTTGGGTGAGTTTTTAGGCGTTTGCCTACTGAGCACGGGTATTGGGTTTTCTCCCCAAGGGAAATTTTTGCTTCTCACCAGAGAGAACTTTGCAGCTCACTAGAGCCACTAGAGCCAGAAGCAAAAATCACAACCATGTGATTGTGTGTGTAATGTTAATGTTTCCGGTACCCACGACACAAGTTTTCGAACTAAGTGTGGGGCTGTGAGTGTGAAAGCGTTTATGTTTAAGTATATATTAACACACAATTTAGGACTTAACACTATATTTTGGTGTGCAAAATAACTATGTAGCACAGGCAATTTATTATATGATATACACTAATTATTTGGCGCTACGCATTGCCATTGCAATTCAGAGAGGCAATCCCGGCAGCAAGATGAGAACGCTACCCTCTGGCAGTGAGCTTGAGCATTTGAATTATCTATAAGCTTGGTGGCTTGTAGATAACATCAGATCTTTATTGTATATATGTATATAGTTATAATTTAGTTGTTAATAAATATATGTAGACAATTAGCAATAAATTAAGTGTTTCTAATTAGGTTCTCTAAATCCCACACTAGGACGACCTGTTTCGTGACATTCAGTCTCTTTGAAGTGTGTTTGAGTTATGCTGTAATAATTATACACTCACAGCCACTAAGCTCGATGACTAGTATCGTGGGTGTGCCGACACATTTAAATCACACACACAACTAGAATCTCAAATTTCCCTTGAGCAGAAAGTTTGTGTTCCCACCGGGAATCGAACCCAATTCTCGCTGCATAGAAAGTAGATGCGCAATCAACTATGTCAGTGGGCAGTTCAGGTAACGGCCGAACAGATTAATATGAGAGTTGAAATGGGTAAAAATAAACACAGGCTAAGCCAGGGAGAAAAGTAGTAATCAAATAAATGCATTTAATTTATTATTATAAATACTCACAAATATTAGCTAAAGTAAATTAGTAATGAGTTTTTACGTGCATTTTCGTAATATGAACCTATATTTTATTTTCTTAATAAGTGAATCATTTTAACCTGCGCAATTTGATACATAAGACCGGACGTGAGGTATATTCTACGATAGACAATCCTAGTTCGTATTTTTATGGACTGTATTTATTTGCTTTTTTTCTCACAATTGTATAATATTGGCATGTGTTCTATAATTAATATGGTATAACAAAGAAAAACCTATTATTATTACTTATATGCCTAATGCTCATCACAATTTTAAATATCAAATATTTTCAACAAGAATTGATCTCTATTTACACAATACACATATGGTAATTTAAATTTATTTCCAAAATCTTTCATTTAAGCAAATAAATCTCTTAGTAAAATAGTTTAACTATAAAAACATATAAAAAACGAATAATCAGCAGTTTTATAAAACAGCCGGTATATATATTTCTATACTTAATAAGGTAAAACAAAAAAAAACCTTTATTATTACATATGAGCGTAATGCACACACAACCGTAAACATCAAGTATTTTCAACAAAACTTGATCTTTATTTAACTTACACAATACACATATAGTAATTTAAATATCATTTTATTTTTGAAATCTTTTATCTAAACAAATAAATCTCTTATTTAAATAGTTTGACTATAAGAACATATAAAAACAAATAATCAGCAGTTTTATAAAAAAAACCGTAATGCTTCAAGGTTGTCCAATGGACCATACGCGATCTTTAAATAACCGTAACTTGCGCCGGCACTACCACTCATCTAAAACACAGTATGGCAGCTGCTGCAGAGGTAGAGAGAAGCGCGGGATACTAGAACTACGCTTAGATAGCTAACTAAACTTTTCAACTCTCATACCAGACGTCAGACCACACGTTAGTACTTAAAAGTTAAATAAATTACATCATTTTCGTTTTCAATAAAGGTTTAATGCAATTAACCTATGACGTTTCTAATAATTAAAACGCAAGCAAAACTTAAAAAAAAAGACTTCATCGCTTATATTTCGGTTTTGGATTGACCGATTTCGATAAAACTTATATGGGGCCATTTCTAAACATACAATACAAAACAAAAAAAAACATAAAAATCGATTCATAATCGTCGGAGATACCGCGTATCATACATACAAAATAAACATACAGTCGAATAGCGAACCTCCTTTTTTGAAGTCGATTGAAAATGTCCAATATTTTACAATCTATATATATAAAAATCAATGCCACTTTTCGTTGTAATTTTATAACTCAAGAACGGGCTTACCTAACCAAACCAAATGTTTAGTCTTTGTTCGGACTATTTAGTGGATGGTTTATGTGAAGTTTGCACAAAATCGGTCGGGTGGTTCTTCATTTATCACATTTTTTGTTGGCAACTTTTATTGGCGGTTCGAAGTTCGCCGGGTCAGCTAGTAAATTATAGTCTTTTTGATTTTCATCTTGTAAAAAAATATGCGTAGGCGAGAATTTTTAACTTTGTTTCATGACTAAAATCGAAAAAACTTCGCCATCCATAAAATGTTCTCCAGAAAGCAGACTTAAGAACCCTCTTTCATTTGAAATACTTAGCATTTTTAACCTTCCAACGTCTCAGACACTGCTAATGTAATAAGAAACTGTTAACAGTTTATCCACAAGGATTACTCTGTAATAGTTTCTGAGAAATTAAAACTATTAATTTTCTTTCAGAACTAGTCTGGTAACTTTTCAGACACATAGTTGTTAGTTTGCGGTTGGAACTTAGGTAAATTGTAACAGTCAACATAGAAATGGTTAATTTTTCTTGAACATTATTTGTTGCACTTTACTTAAGAAGATTACATAATCTATCCGTAAAAAAAGAAAATGAGACCAAATACGTGGACAAATTTTGATGAATTTTATGACAATAGATTTGTCTTAATCCTGAGTGTATCACTAAAGACGTGGCAGTAATTGAGTTTCAATAAGATGACAACCAGACGTCATATAGTAAAAAAAGGAAAATCAACGAACTGTGTAAGTGCGATATCATTGAATAGGTATTTGAAAATCTTTTCTTTTTTTTTTATACACATAGTCTAATAATCTACGGGCCAATTGCCTATATTTCCTAAAACTAAACTAAAACTTTATACAGCAAAGAACTAAGTTACCTAAAACACATCGAGCCTATAGGCAACTCAAGTGCTTTAGCCCATTATTACCAGTGGGTAGCGTTCCCATCATGCTGGCGGCATTGCCTCTCTGAATTGCAATGCTAATACGTTGAGCTAAATAAGTGCTAGCATTTTGATCACGCGTCGCCTCAACCAGGCGCTCTGATAGATTTATGAAAATAGAATGAGCTCCCGGTCCCCCTACGGACCCAGCGTCTCAACACCAAACGGCTCAAGTATGTAACCACTGCCAAGGTTTCCATATTTTCGCCGTTTGCGCTGCTCTGCCTAAGTTGCCGCGACGCCCACCCAATATGTAACTATGATTGTAATCAGATAATCTGGATCCACAGCGCGAACATTGCTAAAAGAAGCAATATTCGACTACGAGCCTTTTCTTTTTTGGATGTCTCTATAAAGATATTGGTAGGTACTTCAAAAAACTTCAAAGTCTTACTATACATAATCCATAAATCGAGCAATAGTATTCAACGAATCCAAATGAAAGGCATCAAGGTCGATCCAATCAAAAAAAGCAATCATTTTTGGTTTCAATTTTATTTAATGCTGGTCATAAATTACAATGACCTTCTATGGAATTCAGGTTATTGAATTATGGAATCAGGGGCTAATAACGGCAATTAATATAATTGGTGCCTCGCTTCGTCTGTGAGACCCCTTGGGGTCACTCGGACAGGATCCCCTGGGGCACCCTAATCGCAGTAAATTAATTGATCGAAAGTTGTACCCTCAGTGCACATATTATGCCTGCTAACACCAGATAAAGGCGAAGCAGCGAACCGTTAAAAAAGAGAGGGACGTAGTAAGGATATAATATTTGGGGCTTTTACTTCATGATTAGTTATTTCTTTTCAAGAAGAAACATCAATCAAAACCGATAAAAGTTTCCTTAGTTAATAATGAACATAAATTCATACAAAATTTTGGAACAATTTAACACTTTTGAAAGAATATGAAGTATGTATACGATAAAATTTACATTTAGAGGCAGAATTGCCTTACACACTCATTACAAGCCATTTTGTTTGTTAAGCGTTTGGTATACAATAACACTTATTTTACTCTATGCCAGATAGAAACCAACTCCTTACAAATGTTACTCCCCCAACTAAATTGGTTTGTAATGTAATATGTAATCTCATTATTTTAAACTCCCCGCCCGTTCTTACCCTAATTACGCCCATTCGGGGCGATGTGAAATATTAGGCGAAAACGTGTAGTTACGTCATGTCAGTACAACACAAAGGGATGCTTAGTAAGTGACTCTTAATGAAGATAAATATCGTTGTTCATTTATAAGGATTAACTTAGCGAAGCAAAAACTCTAATTTAACATGTCAGACGATACAAACAAGGCGTGTTGAATCAACATTTTGGAGGTACTGACTTGGTAGCTTATGTTTTGGGGTAGGATAAGGTACCGTCATTGGAGCTTAATTAAAAAAGGCTTTGTTGTTGTTTAATTTCTCAATAGAAAGTTAGTATTTAAATACATTGTATAAATCAAAACTTCTTTGAATACCCTCATTTGCATCATTTGCTTCGTTAAAATGCGCAATTGCGCGATCGCGGCGCTTTGAAAAATATGGTCTTAAACATTTTTGATATTATTTCAGTCTTAAGTCTTATTGTACCGACACATATATTTACAGCTATGTGATACCCGAAGTAAATCTTTTAATAAATTATTATAATACAGAAATTAAAAAAGTACATAATATTTTACATGCTCATTTTAAGATGTTTCTCAAAGGTTGTCATTAAACGACGCTCTGATGAATTAGTGCAGAAAATGAAAACAATAAAAATTCATATCAAGTTAGTAAATAAAATACAACTAGCATAAAGGCTTGAATATTGGTGCGTTTGTGGAAGATCAGCTGTACTAGTAAAAATCGTGATGAAACCTTTACAAATTGTTCCTACTGCATATGCATCTGATCCAAACTTGCGCCTTTTTCGTGGGAGAGAAAATGCTTAGCACTTCCTTTCCTTCCCAGGGGTGAAGGAAAGGAGAGTGTGGGGCTCCCTTTCCCCCCACTTCACGTGAGCAGTCCCTCGCCGAGGTGGGGCAAGATAGGGTCGCGCTAGCAGTCACTATCTTGCCTCGGCAATAGGCCCGGATACAAGTCGGGCCACTGCACCATGGAGGGGTGACATTGCTCACCAAGACCACCCCACAGACGTATGGGGCGTACAAGCCGGTGGAGAGCCCCTTGGCTCTTGCCACTTCCGCCTATGCCAACTTAGATAACCCTAAATATCTATTCTGATAACTCAAGTCACTTATCTTACTCGTGAATGAAGCCCCCGACCATAATTAAACTTACTCTGGTCCTCAGGGTTCTGTTGGATACAATTTTGACTTCAAACTGGCGTACAAGTTTCTAAGACGGAGCGAAGCGCGGTTGCGGTATGGCAACGCCACTGTGGGAGCGTGGCGAGGAGAGAAGGTCCCTGGCACCTATTGCGACCGCATTTTGAGCGATTGCGATCTCAAAGCGTGCCGCATACAGTCGCCGAACTTTCCGGGCGTTTATCCGCGGAATGCTACGTGTACTTACAGGATTGAACATACTAAGGTTAGTGTTGCGTAAGTTTTAAGCACATTAATACGTATACCTAATTTATTCGGTTTCATATCATAAAAGTCCGGTGGATTAAAAACAATTTTTATTTTACATACAAACATTTCTGTTACAATTACGTACACAACAAAAATAAATTCAGGCAAATCAGCCGAGCCGTTTTCGAGTTTTTATGAGACTAAAAATGTCAACTCATTTTATATACCTATATATATTATTATAGATAGCCTATATTTCCTAAAACTAAACATAAAATTATATACATTTAGACAAAGACCCAAGTTTTAATTTCTAGATAGGTAAGCATTTGTCCGCTATCTCACCTAATGGAAAGTGATGTTGCGGCCGAAGATGTAGCATGCTTACCTAGAAGATACCTATTTACTCTAGACTTGAAGACTCCCAGATTATACTGTTCGAGGGACAAAGACGTTACCTACAAGTCATCGAGCTTATAGGTAACTCAAGTGCTCAAGCGCACTACCAGTCGGTAGCGTTCCCATCATGCTGGCGGCATTGCCTCGGAATCGCAATGCTAATACGTTGAGCCTAATAAATAAGTACCAGCATTTTGATAACATCAACCAGGCGCTCTGATAATTTTTGAAAATGGAATGAGCTCACGGACCAGCTCTCAACAACAAACAGCTCAAATATGTAACCACTGCCGAGGTTTCCATATTTATATAGATTGTATCAGAATAACACTTAAAAACATTTTTGATAAATTCCAAATAATGACGATGTGTTTACTACTCGTATATCGTAAGAGTATTTATTATAATATAGCGGGCACTAACTCACATAATATTGTCGGAATAAATGTTCCGAACAGGTAACGGACATACACGATGTCCTTCTTCTGGGTGTTACGTTTACAGGTCAATAATACGTTCGCCTATAATAATACGTGAGTGCCGGTAGTTTACATAATAAAATGATAATGTGAATTCACCTGGTTTCAAACATGAAAACCACATTCCTGTTTTTAACAGAATATAAATTAACATTTAAGTACAGGTGGTAGTAGCATGATAGGCGCAGTTACCTCAAATAGACATTGGTACCTACAATTTATAATTCAGAAAGAAACTTTGGTGTATTAAATAGAAGATTAATTTACATATCGCATGGAATACTAAACGTTGCTTTTAACGCTCATGCCGAGCCGGATTGTTCACTAAATTTAACAAACAACGACCATACCGTGTCATTATTAATGGTAATGGAAACAAAAGACGCGCGCTTAGCGCCAGTTCATGCGGTTTACGTAGCTATTCCCTTCAATATTTAATGTAAAATTCGCACCAAAGTACGCAACAGTTACACCAAAAATGTACATAATAAATGAACATGTTCGTATTCTCACATATGGGTTAACGCCTCATCTTACAAAGGAAAATATACTCTACATCCTAAATTCTAAAGACGACTTCTTCGTGTCTTATAAATTGTTTCTCTAGGACTTCAAATGTTCGTTTTGTTTCAGATACCAGCGGATAAACATGTCTTGTTAGCAGTAAGACAAACGAACAGTCACAAGATACATATCAAAGACCAAGTAGTGACTTACGATAGAAGTCAACGTGTCCTGAAGTAAGTAATAAGAGTATTATTCCTAAATGTTTGGTATTTACAATGCTTTGTCAACTATCGAGAGCTCGAAAGCCGGACGGATTAATTTCTATGAATCTTACAAAACCTAAACGTTTGATCGAGGCGAGAAGTGGCCAGAAAACATGCTGCTCTTTAGCAAACGTAGGGTTGTTTGTATTATGGGTACTTTTCCTTTGGCAAGCGATCTACAGCATTTTTAAGTGCTTATTGCTTTATTTTCTTTTAAAATGTAAATAATTGTTTCATATTCTTGAATATAAATCTTACATACTCGTAGAGCTAAATTCGGCTTAAATTTATCAACATGACACTGTTAAGCAAAGTGTTAAAACATTCTTTAAGTTACTTATACTTAATTTGATAATAAAAAAGGTGATCTTTAGAACTGCTCGGCAACTGGCGTTGATTACGCGTCTGCCTTCTATACAGGTTCTATACTATTAGAACATGGTTCGATCACCGGCAGGATCATAAGTTTATTCCGCAAGAGAAATTTGTGTTTCTCATGTCCGGTGTGATTGTGTGTGATGCGAATGTTGACACAAGTCTTCGAAATTACTATGGGGCTGCAAGTGTGAAAGCGTTTATGTTTTCTATTACTTATTCAGTCATAATTTTGTAATCAAAACTAAAAATAACTAAAAAGAGAAAACAAACTATTTCTTGGCAGCTTTTTATGTAAGTCCTCAATAACTGAGAAATTCAGAAATGTTCTGATATGTAAGTTTTATTTTGAGATGCAATTCTTAATGAATTCAAGCTGAACCAGCATAAACTCTAGAACCAGCAAAAATATCTAGTTCCTCCCCTTTCATGCAAGGCAAATTGCCAACTGTAGGTTTTGTTTTATACCATTAGTCATGCTAGGTGAGAGGAAGCTTACTTTTTTACCAACATTTCACCGAATATTTTCTGTAACAAATATTTAAAAAACTCACAAAAATATATAGTAGTAAGCAAGGCACAATGTATGTTAATAACAACTCCCACCTTTTTTACGCTATTATATGGCACAATAGCGTGTTACCTTTTTTTTTGCAATTTAGCCAAGATGTCGGTAATTTTCTAATAAGTATCTTAAATTTAACTTATTTTGTTAAATTCAAAGTATCAAATAAAAAAGCACTTATAAAACTTTTATCACTAATGGGCTAGCGTTTGACCACTATCGGCACAATTGATGATGTGGTCGAGGATAGAAAACAGGTAATGCCTACAGTATTGGTGAATCTAAAGGAATCAACTAGTGGCAATAATTTGATCTGAAGGACTTAGTGATTAAAATTGGAGCTCTTTTGCCTTAAGAAATCTCTGGGTTTGCTTATAGAAGTTTGCTTACGACTCCTTCTAATTAAAACTTTGTTTCAACTCCAAATTATACACACTTGTACAGAAACTCTAGTAAAGTTCTTGTGTATTTTGGGGCTGAAACATAATAAAGTGGTAAAATTTACTTAATATACTCACAAATTTGTGCGTAGTATTTTTCTTTTGTTTACTCCTCAATATCAACATACTTCGTATTATTTTTTATCTCTTATTATATTTGCAACCGAAAATTTGGGAGTGTTTTGTCTGTGTCTAAGAGAGAATGAAAAAGGAGAACACGAGAAATACGAGGTATCTCTGTAACGGTCGGACGAGTTTGGATGAATGATTTAGATTTTAGATAGAGTCTAGATTCAGGAATAGGACATATGCTACTTTTCTAGACTAATGCAAGCGTAGCTATGGGGCACTGCTAGTAGATGATTAATTCTAACAATTCTTAAATAAGAACAACTATATCTATTTGAAGAGTTTCTTACTAAACGCTTTCATATTCACAGTTACCCACCCACATTAAGTTCAATGACTTGTGTCGTGGGTGCCGGATCATTCCCAGATCACAGTCAAACCCAAAACCTGAAACTCCAACTTTTCTTGGGGTGAAAACTTGTGTTCTAACCGGGAATCAAACCTATACCCGCTGCTTAGTAGGGCACTATACACTTAACTACGCCAGTGGGCCGTTCAAAATTATTCAAGTCAAAATTATTTTGTTAGATAATAGTGAAACGCTACCTTACTAGAGATAAAAGATAAAAATTTCAAAATTTTCGACCCTTGGCTCTACACCACTTATTAACACAAGTCATTCAAGTGGGCAAATCTCTGCCTTCTGTGCCGTGGATCTTGGCTTCGATTCCCGGCAAGAGCACATTTTCCTTTCCGAAGGGACATTTGTGCTTCTTGTGTGATATTAATCCTACACCCACTAAACAAGTCTTTAAACGTAGTAGATGTGAGTGTGAATACGTAAAACAAAATTATTCAGCAAATTATTTAGAAAAGATTTTCATTTGTTTTTCCATAATAACTGCTTAACAGTTTCAGAAGAAATACAGCTGTGAAATGTCTTTTTCCACACGCAAACCATATTTTCTTATCTAGTAAACCAGAACAACTCATCTAGGAATTTCATTTATGCTCCAAAGTAAGAAAATTGCATGTAATTTTGCACAAGATGCGATCCAACAGCAGAATAGCGCGGAAAAGCGCTGAATAGCTAGCTATTTGGGCTCCTGTGGCGTACTAAAACGCAACCACGCGGAACTTACCTTTTACCTACGTACGTGGATTTTATAGGGGAATAGAATTTAGATTTTCGTTGTGAAAACTAATGATGGAAAAATTATGTAGGTATATAATATACTAACTTACATAATAACATTGACTTTCAGCTAAGAAAATAGACTTCTTATAAGCTTTTTACTATCGCAATTACGCGCAAGATATATGTTGTTTGGACGCTAAATGCCTCTGACAGACGGACGGACTGACAAAATACTGAGCCACACAAGTCAACTAAGAGATCTCGCTTTGCTAGATTTATAAATACATTATATATTTATTCTTCAAAACTTAAATACAATATATATTACATTAAACTAAAACCCTAAATTAAAATAAACCAAAAAAAATACTATAACTAGATATAAATATGTACAAAACTTAATTAAATAGACCGCTACCAGTATTCAAAGGATTTATAAATAATATTTATATATTCTCATACCTAAGTTTTTATATGTATAGTCTATAAGCCCATAATTGAATATAAATTTTAACTATCTATTGGTAGATAAAAACCTGAAATATCACATGTGATATTTTTCATCAGCGTTAATGCAGGGTGAGCCGTGGGACGCAGCAAGTACATTAGAATTATAACAATACTAACAACATCTTAGTATGAAAACAATCATGTTGGTTATTCATTAATATTATGTAAACCGACTCTCAATCGCGTACTACCAGTATTATCGAAAGAAAATGCTCCGGTGCTTTTTGAAGCTAGACGCGCTCCTTTAAACGTAGCTTCCAGAAAAAGGGCATCATAACCTAGTCGGAGCATTTTCCGACAATAATACTTGAGTGATTCGGCACTTATATTATTATAATTCGTTAGAATACTTTTAAGCAAACTTAAATAATTAAAGGGGAAATTGCTTCGTATAAAACTATTATAAGAATGCATATTATTATTACAACGTTGTAGTCAATAACTCTGAGTTTTACATTTGTATGAATTCAGAAGTTATATTTTAGTTAGTTCAGATAGTAATGTATCTGAAACCAATAAAATATAAAAAACATTCTTATCATGCATATTAATCCTATCCATATAAGCCAACTTTTTAGTAAAACGTATTTATTTATTATTTTGTACAATTTAGCTGCACACGAAGAATTTAATGGTAATACAGCATTTTCTGCCAGACATCCAAAGAGGTGCCGAAAAAAATTGCGGTTATGCAGTAAAAAGTATTTTAGATAAAATATATAACTACCGATGACTTTGTATGTATCGACTCACGAATTTCCAAGAACTCACTAATTTCCATTTTCAGAATCTGGGATCAATGCAATGTAGTCCAAGATTACCTAACAGTATGGGACGGGCCCACCCGCGACTCGCCTGTACTAGTGAGACTATGTGGTGGTGACGCAGTACCGGACATCGTCAGCCGAGGTCCTAACATGTTACTGGAGTTTCATACCTCTCCTTACGATAACCCTTTCCATCCGGTACCGTTAAGCTATTTGCCGGGATTCGAGCTAGAAGTTCAGGTAAGAGTGTGTATAATGATACTCTTCATCTCGGTTGTTCACTTGAATGTTATGAGACGGCTCAAGTCGAGTACTGTTATGAAAACGTTGCTTGCATAAAATGCGATATTAATGCGTATAGTAAACAGTACGCTATGGTTTCTTTTTTGTTGGTCTTTTGGGATATCTATTGTTGTTATCTTGATATATTAGCGTGATTAGAGGACATTAAGGTTTTGGTATGTATCGACAGTATCATGTTCACTTTACTTCCGGTATATTGTGAAAGCCAGGTGTTGGTGTCAACTTAAGCTCCATTTATTAAACTACAATCTTCTATTTTATTTTTTTATGCTGGATAGGCAAGCATTTGACCACAATCTCACCTAATGGAAAGTGATGATGCGGCTGAAGATGAGACATGCTTGCCTAGAAGGTATCTATTTACTCTAGACTTGAAGACACCCAGATTGTACCGTTCAGGGAACAAAGACGCAGGCAATGGGTCCCCCCCCTCGCAGTACAGATGATAAACGTAGAAGCAAAACGTTTCGAGCGAACTGGAGGTATGTCAACCATAAATGGATGACGTTTGACAGTTTGTCTTGTTATAATATTATTGAAAACACGGCTATCACTCACGTCATTTGATCGATATTGTCGACCTAGGTTTCGAGCATGTACGATGCTCTTCTTCTAAATCTCACGAAAACTTTAATAGTAAAAAAAGTTTGTCTTGTTGTTTGATGATAAAAAGGGCTTGGAGAAATTGAATCATGTTCATGATCATCCTGAGCACACTCTCCAAAATGTAAGCGATAGAATACCGATTGGCTTGCTATTGATTAATACTGTTTTTGTTATTATAATTTAAAATCATTGAATAAAATCTACCAATTTATGTCAATTTTTGATTGTTATGTACATATATAACAAATTTACTGATACAATTTATTAAGCTGAATGTACAAATCGTGCTTCAAAGTTCGGATTAAATATTCAGTTACTTACATAATCGTCAAGGGGCCAGAGGTTAATGAACCTTCCGACTTCGAAGATTATTAACGTCTAGGCTTATCTATCTCGCACCAATGATGGATGATCGAGAATCTAACTTGTTTACCGAATAATCTGACGATAAATTCTGCGTCTGGCAACTCTGGCAAGTTTACTTGGTATTTTCGATAGGAAAATACCTATAGATGAAGAAATATTGTTGGTCATTATTGATCTTGTGTTTTTGGATGATGAACCCGATGCTTTCACTGTTTCTTGCTCTGTATATCTGAATCTAAGATGATATTTTATTAATTGTCAATTGCTTTCATAAATTATTATATTTATCTGTAATTGGTCCATTATAAGGCATTGTAATAATAGTGCTAAGTCTGTTTTACTCAGATTGTTTTTTACTTTGTTATCTCCAACCTAGAGAATACTTTGATAATATTCTAATCCTATAACTCCAAAGCGAGTACAAAAATTTGTTCTTTATGCTATCTATTTACAGAAAGATTGTTTTTTGACCACCGTCTCAACCTTTTTTTATGCTAGATAGGTAAGAATTTGACCACTATCTCATCTGATGGAAAGTGAAGATGCGGCCGAAGATGTAACATGCTTACTTAAAAGAAACCTATTCACTCTAGACTTGAAGACACTCATATTGTGCTGTTCGGGAAACAAAACCGCAGGCAATATGTTCGTATGATAAACGTAAAAGCAAAACGCTTCAAGCGAACCGGAGGTATGTCAACCATATAAGAATGACTTTAGACAGTTTGTCTTGTTGTTAGGTAAAAAGGGCAAAGGGGAATTAAATCATGGAATTCATGCGCGCACTCTCCAAAATGTAAACAATGATAATAATAATCTGATGGCAAGTGATGATTTAAATGCCTCGCAAATATATTTTTTGGTAGATGGTTTTATCAGTACTGGTTCTTAGCTATCGTAGTGAAAATCCGAGCATATATTTTATAAATATGACGTCACGATTATCTTATTATGATATCAATTCAAATTTTCATTATAAGACTGTTTCTCAAGTAACAGCTGTCGACACTCATTATAAGAACAATTAGAAGTAACTCACGAATAGGTTTACCAAAATTAATACTTGAAAAAAGAATATACACCTTTGCGTGAAACATAATTTCACGAAACTAAACTAGCAAAACATAACTACAGGTATAATAATATAGAAACGTGATACGACGCAATGCGCTTTCTTGCCAACTCGTTAACTTAAGTTGTTATTGTACTCTCTAGAAGGCTCTGTTATGGCAGGATACAATTTTCTTGAAGCACGTGCAAAAATTCAGTCTTATTTTCTATTTTTGAAAAATATCTTTGACAGGTGCTGTACGTGGACAAAGATTCGCATTCGTACGTGAGATTGGATGGGCGGTGCCGATTTGTTCTTCGCTCCTCTGACAAAACCAGCGGAGTTCTGAGAAATCCAAGACACTCTCTACCTCCAAACACTTCTTGTGTTTACTACTTTCAGGTACTTGTAATTTTTCAACCGACTTCAAGAAAGGAGGTTCTCAATTCGACTGTTATGTTTTTTTTTTATAAACGCATTCACACGCACAGCCCCACACTAAGTTCAAAGACTTGTATCGTGAGACTTGTAGACGTGTACTGTGTGTGTTTTTTTTAATATTTTGTATGTTACGCAATCTCCGTCAATTATGAATCGATTTTAATGTTTTTTTTTGTTTGGTAGATTATACTTTAGAGGTGGTCCCATATACATTTTATCGAAACTGATCAAGCCAAAACCGAAATAATAGCGATTAAGTCTAAGACTACTAGATAAGAAAGTTAGAAGATACTGATGCTAGATTTTCTTTTTCTAACTAATGAAAAGGTGGTCTCAATTCAGTTGCATTTTATATGTGTCAGTTACAGCTTCGTAATTTATAAACTGATAAGGTCTTTTTTTTAATTTGAAAAGATATACTGTTTGATTGATTCCATAGAAATTTCATCAATATCGGTTCAGTAGTTTTTTTTAGGGTGATGATTACATTACATGTTATAAAAAAGCGCCCGATGGTTGCGCCCCGGGCGGTGTGAAGGTAAAATATGTATTGCGCGTATGAGGCGTGCGGCCGAGTGGCGGACGCCCGCGACTTCTCCCCCGCGCTGCCGTTTTTGTATATAACAAGGGCAAGAACTAGGGCGCGCGGCGGGCGCGCGCTTCATACGCGCGCCTCGGTCGCTTTGTATATATAGTCCTTAAGGTAAGAAAAGAAAATGCGTTTTGTTTTCAAAGCATTTCCGTAGATAACAGGAAGTAGATAATTGTTTATCTTATTTTGATTTTCCTCCTTTTCTAATATAAACAGAGAATGTTTACAATTAATCAAACCGGCATCTCATATTATTTGAAGCAACAATCTTGCCACATGTTTTTATTTTACCATCACAGCGTAATAGTAACTCTAGCCTGATTTCATTAGTAGCTAATTGATATCAGATTTCTGTTTTGTTAGATAGAATTAATTTCATAAACAGCTATAATAAGATCTCCGTTATAATATTGTACGTTGGAAATATTAGCTTTGACAGCTTACGTAGATATTGTGAGGGGTTTTTGATCCGCCAAATTTAATTGCGATATATATCGTCGTCGATCACATCATCACTTATTGTGGTGAAATTGTGGTGATACATTTGCCTATACTGTATAAAATTAATAAAAAAGGTACATCTTTGCCGGGGTTTTTATAAAAACACTAGATGGCGCCACAAGTAAAATTAGAACGCGCAAGCGTTTCATTCACGAGCTGTGTGGGGTACCCGTGGCAATCGTTGAACAGTACGATGTAGCATGCTATATGCCAGCTTTACAGCTGGCATGGCCTAAAGAGTTTTTAAAGACGCACTATATCTCGTGAGGGATAGTGTCGTATGATGTTATTATGATTATGATTATGATTATGATATTATGATGATTATGTAGGTATTTAACAAAAATACTTAGGTTTCTGAAAGTAACGATTAACGATAGAAATTGGAAGACAGTATAAATAACTATTATACTATTTTAAGACGTAGTAATTAAAAATCATTTATCTATCAATACATAGATTACGGATTCGCGGATCAAAAGTGTCCACGGAACATAGGCGACATATAGAAATACAAAAGACAGTCCCGCATCGCTTAGTACTTAGTAAGGTGAAAAAGTATGACCGTCGTCAATCAAAGCTGCGTATGTTAAAAAATTGATGTTTCTATAGATTTTGCGCGTACAATTATTTCGTAAAGTTTTTCAACCGACTTAAAAAAGTAGGTTTTTAATTCGACTGTATATATTTTTTTGTATGTTACGCGATACCTCCGCCAATTATGAGTCGATTTTAATGATTTTTTTGTTTGGTAGAGTATACTTCAGAGGTGGTTCCATATACATTTTATCGAAATCGGTCAAGCCAAAACCGAAAAATTAGGGATGAAGTCGGTTTTTTTAAGCTTTGCTTGCGTTTCAATTATTTAAATTTTCTATTGCAGAGATTAGGTCTAAGATCAATAGAATCGAAGATGTAGTATTTATTGATAACTATTGTTTTTAAACGTAATATTTGTAGATGGATATTATTGTCAACATAAATCACAATAACAATTATTATAAGTGTGGAAGTTGTTGCAATCTACGGTTCCGTTAGATAGATAGATCTCTTCCAGACAACCTTTGGATGGAGAGGAAATAAAAAAATGTATTGGGACTCAGGTATACCTACCACATAGTTACGAAAACTTTATAATAATGCATTAAGATATTAAACAAAATAATTACTATTTATATACTAAAATAAATAAGTACATAATGGCCTCGATTCTGATGTCACACACTTAATTAAATTTAAACTGAATACAACGGAACACAAGACAGCATACATTCAAGTGCTGTCAAGTTAGTCAGAACTTAGATGTCTATACAAGCTTAGTCGAGTATTGACTAAAAACACGCGCCTTTCAGTTTCTGCTGTTCATATTTTAATTGATAAACTAGCTTGACAGCACTATAATGTA
Organism: Lomographa bimaculata; assembly: GCA_948107665.1. Lineage (NCBI taxonomy): Eukaryota > Metazoa > Arthropoda > Insecta > Lepidoptera > Geometridae > Lomographa > Lomographa bimaculata. The sequence goes on from OX403597.1 coordinate 8,823,467, forward strand.
TGCTATCTCTGTCTTGTGTTTCTGTTTTGTAAGAGACATGGATAGTTTAAATTTAATTAAGTGAGTGTACATCAGAATCGAGGCCATTATACATTATATATCATATAAATTCTATACATATTATAACAACGTACAGTTACGACGTAGCTTTAAGTACTAACCGTACTACAAAATGCTACGTAATCGGTTTTTGGTTTTAAGTGAATTATTTGTTTTAGGGTCGGACAAACGAAATAGTATGGGTCTCGTTCGTAAAGTACCATTCAGCTGGGACGGAGCCGGCAGGTTTCGACCAGCAGAAGGACTGTTCATCACAACTGACCATATGGGATGGAGCAGCACCAGATGCCGATCGCGATAGAAAGGTACGTAGGGATTCTGAGTGTATCGTTATAATGGCCTCGATTCTGATGTCACACACTAAATTTAATTTAAACTATTCCTGTCTTTTCCAAAATAGGAACACAAGACAGAGATAGCATACTGCTGTGCTGTTAAGTTAGTCAGAACTTAGATGTCTATGCAAGCTTAGTCGAGTATGTGTTGTATTGGTGTTGACTAAAAACTGTTCTGCTGTTCATATTTTAATTGATAAACTAGCGTGACAGCACTAAAATGCATGATATCTCTGTCTTGTGTTTTATTTTGTAAGAGACAGGGATAGTTTAAATTTAATTTAGTGAGTGTACATCAGAATCGAGGCCAATGTTGCATGTTAACCACAATGTTTTACTTGGTTTTTATACATATTGATGATTGTTTTAAACAAACTTGTAAATGTTACTCACCAATATGAATATTGCTGTGGTCTAAGCTTGACTGGCTGGTCGTCAAATAGGATCAACCAGAGACGATGCAGCGAAAAAAATAAAATATTGGAGGGTAGAAATAGTAATTTCCTAGCCATGCCCCACGGTTTCGCCCGCTATTATCAAGTTAAAAAATAGCCTATGTGTTAATCCTAGGTATAATCTATGTACATTTAAAATCCGTTCAGCCCTTAAAGCGTGAAGAGGGAACACTTACACACAAACCTATGTATTTATAATATTAGTAGGGTTGCAATTGGCGCGAACAATGTCCGATGGTTGGATTCATCAAAACATAATAAACTTTGTTTATAAAACATCAACTAACGGTGTTTGACTTGTATTTTATCTTGAATTTCCAGTCGAATGCATTGTTTTCTTTCTGATTGCATTAAAATTGAATCTGAATGGACAAATAAATATATCCAAACTCAAAAGTTTTCAATTGTATTGTAAAAGCTTAACAAAAAGAAAGAAATGCATTCACACTCACAGCCCCACAATAATCATCTTCTTTTGGGCTTTAGCGTAAATAAACTATATGGAACATAACATCATTATGTTAATAATTAATGGAAGTCTTACAAAAAATGCAAGTGAGTTATTAAAAAAAACTATAAACTTCATAGATTCAAAAATTAAAAACTTAGATCATTATTTGTAAAAATGGCGTCGCAATTTTTCAAACCTTATCTAGAATTTGCATTTCAAAGCTCGCAAATTCCGCTGAGAAATATTTCGGCTCTTCCTTGTGAGGGTAGAGTCGGGCAGCAGTAAACTCTTGTTTTATCTTGTTTATAACCCTAGGAAGTATAAAAATGGAGTTTGTATATGTAGAGTAACGTCCTAAATCACTGCCTCTGGGGTTGCTTTTCGCTGCAAATTTCAGGAACCAAGGGAATAAGGTTGATGCCTGGGTAAAAAATAAGTCTAATTAGTCCGCCAATTAGATTATCAAAACATAAAAACGTGTATTCTTTTGACAAAGATAAAGAGCGTCAAAGTTTGGCAGTGGGGACACGTGACGTCACGCATCAGTAAAAGTTGCACTGACGTGTGACGTTACGTGAAATTTCAACACATTCTAATATCTTCGTATTTTTTTGTTTTTTTTTTAGTAAATATATTTTTTAATAGAAATTACGGACTAAATATATTTTTTAGGCATCTATTAACCTATTTTAACTTCAATGAAACGCTTTTGCATTAATTTATTATTGAAGTGGTTGTAATTTGATTGTTTTTTTTTTCTATCGTCTAGGCTAGGCTTTATTTTAATGGTTTTTTTTATTTTCAACACAAAAATTTAGGTAAAATTTTACGTCTTGAAGCTCTGCGCTGCCTGCCTTGTTATAAAGGATCTTGATTATTACTTTTGATTTACGGAATCATGTTTTCTTTTCCCTTATTTTAGTTAGGTAAGTGAAACATAAGCATAATTATATATCTTTCTTTTTATTCAATTATTATTTGGGACTTATGTATGCCAGCCCCATCATACCTTAATATTTCTCTTTATCTGTGTAAAATTATATTGTACAGAAAAGTTCCACATGAGCTGATAGGTTTGCCAAAATAAAAGTTTTATTACAAATATTATTCCTGTTTAAGTTAGTTATATTTTTGCATAATGCTTTTTCCTAAAAAAATATTTGTAACTACATTAATTTAACTTTTCGTAACAATGCAATGTAATAGGTAAAAAGATTCTTAAGTTATATGTTTTTTTAAGAACTTTATAATCTCTACATACCTGAATATTTTGCCTAGATCATAGTGTAATACTATTTCATAAAATATTTAATGTTCATTATGTTTTTTTGGGTATTGTGTACACACCTTCTGTTAGGTGCACTGTTAAGATAATAGCCTGGAAAGCCAATGATTGTTTAGAACTTGAAATAAATAAAAAGATTCGTATAAATATATATATGATTACATTACATTTGCTGAGATCAGATTATAATCTTATATCTTACAACATCAGTGTTCATAATACTAAATTCTAGTTGGTATTGTTTCTAATCAACCTCATTATGTACACATCCGTTTACTTATCAAACTCATGAGTTAATTCATTCAATCAATAGGATACAAAGTTTGAAATAATATTTGTACTCTACCTGGTAGACTTTGCATAAGGTAATGTCTACTTACGTATATTCATGTCTATTCTAAACATAGATGCTCTGCACAACTAAATTACAAAGCGTCTAGAAGGAAACAGGGTTCAAATGACACTGTAAGACTAGAATACGCCATTACCCATTTACTTTGCAGAATTCAGAGTCAAAAATAGGTTGTACGTAGTACGTAGGTACCAAGTACAAATCTTACCATTGGTTTTAGTTTTAACCTATATGAATGGCAAATCCAATACAAATGCTAAGACATAAATAAATAGTTAAGATGTTTTGATAAATGACTACCTTATGGTTACTTTTTGAATGGGTACTAATTATTGGTCATATATTTGGTATTAAAGTCTCGTTATTAAGTAGTAAAGTTCTATTACTAAAAGCAATTATATCAACAGTTTTATACAATATTTCATCATGTCTACGAAAGCACGATATTTATATTTTCTTTTCCAAAAATTTGTGACATTTTCATCTTTATGTTCCTAGGTTTCAGAAACAACTTTCAGTGAACATTATAAAACCGTGTTTTAATTCAAAGTTTTTCTTTAAGTTTCCCTCTAAGTTGTCCCATTTAGGGGATAAAAGTTTCGAAAATTTTACATTACTGTTTGATACATACAAAACCTTTATAATAACTTTTACTTTATAGATATTAAACTAAAATTCCTGTACATTAACACAGAGTGTATTTGTTTTGTCGATAAGATCACTAAGATTTGATAAATTTATCCTGTCAAAAAGTTATACGCTAGCATAAATTTGCGTTAATTATAATTATTTATTTTATTTTGTACAATATCATGAAACCTGCCACGGTAAAGTGTTTTGTGACAAAAAAAACTTGGCTATCATCCAATTTACAATTGAAATAGTAATTCAATAATCTGACTGCAATACGCCTATGGAATCAACAGGCAGATCACGATTTTCATAAGCCAGTGACAAAACCATTCCGATAAAAGAATGTCGCTATTTAAAAAAGTATAACCAAAAATTATGGTCTTATTTGGTGTTCCAAATAGGATAGTAAATCTCTTTAAACTGTTATTGTCTAACTTTCCCAGTTATTGGTACCACTTCTTGGCATTTGTGCAATAGATATAAAATATTTAAATCGTTATCGCGAAACGAATGTATTATATAGAGTCGTTAGGATAAAAGTTTAGCCAGTTATTTCCTAGTATATGAGCTATCCGTTGGCTTAGTTAGGTACGCTTTCTAAACATCGGGTTCGGTTCCCGGCAGGAATACCTACAAGTTTTCTCCAAAGGAGAAACTTGTGTTTCTGTTTCTAGGTGTAATAGCGTTTGTGGTGAAAAACGGTAACGGCACCCACGACACAAGTCATTGAATAGAGTATGGGGCTGTGAGTGTAAATAAAAAAACGTCCACTTTAATCTTCGGTTAAGATTCTTTATAAGGAATAGTAAAATATATTAGTGAAGTGAAATTATACTTCACTATTTAGCTCCCATAAATCATATTTTGATATTTTAGATTTCCTATAGAACAAAAACTTACCAACAGATCTCGGGTAAAAAACTTGTCCATTGAAAAAAAAAACTTTTGTTCCCGTGGGGAATTGATTCCTTTTTCCCCTACTTAGAAAGCAAATGCGCACCTAACTCAGCTAACGGCAGTTTGCAAAAAAATTTTTTATTGTAATTGTGCTCGTGCATTTTGATACAAAAGAAAGAGGTTTACTAATCTTTCACATACCTTTTTAATTAATAATGCAAGGTACTGAATAGATATATAAATTGAACAAGTGTTAAAACTTTTGAAAGACGAATGCGATGATACAAGAACTGATATAGAATTGGGTGCTCGTACGGGGTTTATTCGTGCCATTTCACTTTGCCAAGTACCTTGAAGTTATCCACTCGACGTTGGCAGCCAAACATTAATTTTCTTTAATGTGTCTGAGCACTTTTGCCGGTTCCAAGCCGACTGCACTGCGGTGTTTCGTTTCATTCATTCGGACTTTAGTTTGCATTAAGAATGGATAAGAGGATTGAATTGAACCTATTTTGTTAGGTTTTCGTTTTAAAACATTATTTGTAAGCATATATATTTTTAAATACCTTAGTAAACCTTTAAAATTGGTATTATTTCGAAAACCTTGTATTTTTTATGGTTTTGAATTGCATACGTGAGTTATTTTCCCATGTTCTTTTTATCACTAACATAACATAACATAAGGCACCTAGGCAAGAATGCGCTACATCTTCAACCGTACTATTGCGTTGGTGTCTATCACACCGGTCAAATGCTTGCATGTCAAACATAAATAAAAGAAATACTTTATTTGTCTGTAGGCATCCTCTTGAATATAAAAGTCTCATTAGATCCTCATATAAAATTATATTGTAAAATTGTGTTACTAGTTTTTCAATTTGTAACACATCGCTACGATAGATTTTCATAATGACAAGTAAATTTGAATGTTATTTTTGTGAAATTTTTACAGTAAATACTTTGTAGTTTAAGAACCATTATAATAAATCGGATGGATGGAGATTCTTTTCCTCTTCCCTTGTGCAGTCAGTAACATAATAATTACACTCTTCCTAAAGGAAAAAGAGTAAAAATAAAGACCAAAGTCGTGAACCAAGTGTAAATAATATTCAAAACAACTAGGGCTAAACTTTAATTATCGACCTGCCCGTCGTCGGTTGGCTTTGGTGGTTGGCGTTTACCATTTAAGAAGCGAATATCGGGTTCGATTTCGGTAGAAACACAAGTTTTTTCCCTAAGAAAAATTTGTGTTTATGGTTTTGGATGTGATTGTGTGAGTGATGTAAATGTTTACGGCACCCACGACACATGTCAAGTGAGTATAATAGCGTTTATGTTAAAACAATCTCAATTGTTTTGCCCAAACAAAAATAGCTTATGACCCAAAATTAAGTTTAATAGGAAATTTAAACAAGAGTCATTTTCTGTAGTTCTCACCTACTCAAGTCTTAGTCAATGCTTTCAGTTAGTCCTAATCCAGAAAGCCGAATGAATGAAGTTAGTAGTTGTGTATTTCAATAAAATGAATTATTTATTCAATACATTAGCTCCGTCTACTTGCAGCAATGATATTAATTTCGTTAAGGATTTCGACTTTGGCACTGAATACTGAATAAAGCAGTAAACATTTGCTTATTTATAAGAAAGGCGCTTAGATAAAGCTTACTTACCTGTCAGGAACACTCGGGGGATAGAAATTATGGTTCATTCGAATGTAGTATTTTCCTTTTCTGTCGTGGGAAATATTTCAATGCCACGATGTCTGTTTTTATCTCTTCCTAAATTTAGAGAAGAAAAACAGGACAGATAATTTACTTAAGTTTAAATACGAGTTTTTTTACGCGATTGCCAAGGAAGGGGTATTTTTTTCAAGCGTATAAAAACGTGAAAAGACGGGTCCCTAGAAAAAAAATAGCGTAATTTTTTTTTTGTATTTACGTATTTTGGAATTTTTAGTTGACTTGTTTATTTCTGACATAAGGAAACCGGAAGCATTCTCATCAGATGCTCACAAAATACCTTAAATCATGGATTTATCGATTTTACTTTGATTGAAAACTCAGGCTGGTATGATTCAAAACCGTGACCACGTGATCAGTATGTGGGTTTATTATTTCTGCGCCATCATATACGTGCAATTAAATTATATGTTTTCAAAAATAATAAACAAATAAAAATTTATTCCCTCAACTGTAAATCCTGTGGAGTCCCGGAAGACGTGTATCATCTTTTGACTGAGTGTGAGCGGAGCGAATCTATGAGAGCATAATTGTTAAATGAATATGGTTTTATCGCTAGTGATCTTGGCGTATTTCACAGCATTCTGGCAGCACCCGAAAGCGATGCAGCTGTCTGTAAGTCAATATCAAAAACATTTTGTAGATATGCAGCATAGGAGTGTACCAATAGGGCTGTCATAATCGCAAGGTGACTCAAAGCTCTTACAAAATACAGGATAAAAAAAATAAAGAACTAGCTGTGCCCTGCGGCTTCGCCCACGTTAATTAAGTTATAGAGTACAATTATTTTTTATTCCGGAATAACACATGTGTTATTCCGGAACCTAAACTATCTACATTCTTAATTTAATCAAAATCGGTTTATTAGTAACAGAGATACGTGGTACCAAACATTCACACACACAAACATTCGAATTTCACATTTACAATATAGTAGTAGGACTGTAAGTGAGGCTCGCCGCCCCAGGTCCGTGTTGATTCAGAATTCAGAAATAAAATTTTAAAAGGCCGTTAAGCATGGTGTATACTGCATTTTAACAGCACTGAAAACACGATAAACACGCAACTGAGATGCGACTTTAACGACAACTAATGTCGATGCAGTCGCTGCAGCAAGTGCACAAATAGTTGCCGCTTGAAATAAATGGCATGTAAGAATCATGCTATACTTAAAATAAGCGCGTTAAGCACAATTAAGCATTTAAAATTACTCAACAAAGGAAGTAGTCAAATTTTAAAGAAGTGTTACGCAAATTAAGAAATAAATTGAATGCACTTTTGATTGAGCGTCTCCTCGTTGCCTAGGTTGTCAAACTGATTTTGGCCTTTAAAGCAATAATTGCCAATTAGTGAATCATAATTCAGTTAAAAAAAACAATCAAGTCATCGCGTCGTAGGAATTTAGACTGATCAGGACCTGCTCCTAACGTCCGCGTCTCCGTTTAAATTTTGAGCAAAAGGCAAAAAAATAATACAATACCCTACATTAATACTTTCCTTAATTTTTTGTACAGTTGGAGATGAAAGACAAGAAGTCTTTATTGGGTTCCTTCTGCCGAGAAGAGTCTCCACGTCTTTGTGACCACGCTCTGCTTTCCAATGCTACCCGAGCCACTCGACCTTGCGCCCCTTCTGAAAGCTACATCACTACTGGCGATGCACTTACTATTTTACAGGTAAGAACATACAAACTACATGCATTCAATGCAAATATCTGTGTTTGTGTTTAGAATTCTTTATTATCTCATAAGAATTAACAATTCACTTGCTGAGATAAACTTATAATAAGTAAATAATACATGTGCCGCAGATATTATGACAGTGAGCAAACTTAGGTAGGTAACTATAAATAACTTGAGCCAGTAGTTAAGATTTAATAATGAGTGATTTAATCTTAGAATTCAAAAGTAAAAAAAAAATGTTATTACATAGATATAGGAAATTTTATAAAACTTATAGATACATAAAACATAACTTTTTATGGTTAAAATATATGAAACAAAAATAAACATGAACATAAAATAAACAAAATAAAATAAAACAAACTAAATATACACCGAAAAATTAGTATTTTTATTTGAGTAGCCAATTAAAAGTTTCACTATCCACCTTCTGACTACATCATCAGATGAGCTCGTTCGAACAAATGAACAAAAACTGTTTTTTCATCCGAATTATCAATAATTGGGCATATATATATATATACAAACGAGAACCAAAAAATATTTTTTTAAATTTGGCTTCGCAATCTTGTGCATTTGGCCAGTGTCAAGGAATAATATGTTTCAAGTGTGTTCCATATTAAAAGTCTCAGTCAGAAGTCATGTAAAAGAGTCAAGGCCCCTTCATAATCAGGTCATACCCTAGTAAAGTGGTAAAAACTATACTAGACCTTCTGTTGGAGTTTTGGAGTGAAAGCGAAAATCACGTTTTACAACTTTTAATGATTTGCCTACATTGCACGTTCGCTAAGTATCAAAGGTTAATAATCCACCATTATTACACATGCAGACTCGAAGAATTACAGGTTTTGGAAAATTATACAAAATCAACTACGCTTTTTTTTCACTTTGGCGGCATAACTCCGAATTGAAACTTACTCTAAATTGTTTTAAGATTTGCTTACATTCATCGCTCTTTTCTGTTATAAAAGCAACTAGTAGCCAAAGAGGTAGGAATTTTCATATAACATACATATTATTATGTTTAATATAATGTATCCAAGTAATTTATTGCCTTACTTTTATAATGAACCTCGCAGTTGTGAACGGCTGTGTCTGCATTCAAATTAAGCTCAAAATTTCAAATTTCTTCCAAATCTGTGCAGTGTGAAAAGGTAATAAAGACACAATTATAAATTTTCGGTTTAATATAATTGTGATACTATATAATACATTTTAATAGCATACGCAGAATTAATTACATTTGAATTGCATAAAAACGTAAAAAAATAATTAGAACTAACTTTTCCTTCCACTCGTAAATATGACATTTCAATGAGATTTTATGACAAAATTCAAACTCATTACGTCTAAAACTCATTCCCAAGTAAGACTTCAAATAACTAGACCATTCCAGACTTCCAGACCACATTACTCCAGACTAACGTAGAAGGACAACCGTGAAATTTCCACGAGAACAGTCAGTTTCCGTTATTAGTTCCCCAGAAGGCGTACGTGATACGTTTACTTCTGTTATGAAATTCATGACCATTCCCCTTGTCACTTTTAGACGCTATATGGAGAAAAATATCTCTCCAACTCGTTGAAAAATACCGTATCACTGCTTGCATACGTGAACACACGTCGAAAATGGAAGCTAAATATTTGCTGCTGTAATTAGCCCAGCTTTGACGGAGATTGTGTGAGCGCGGAAGTAGTTTTTAAATCTTTAAAGTGGTTTCGAGCGTGTGTTGATTTTTGAGCCGGGTTTAAATTGTTCGGGGTAGAATTTGATGTATCTCTGTTTGGTTTTAAATTATCCTCTTTTTTAATTTGGTTCCGCAGAGCATGTGTATTTAGCCAGTGTTAATGAAATGTTTCAAGTTCATTATTGCCAATTATTTCGTAAAAATAGCTCTAGTGATCGGTCGTAGAGTCCACCAGTCAAGCAAGTTAGAGTCAAGGTCCAGGCATAGGCAAGTCCATACACTAGTAAATTGATAGAAGTTTTACTAGAAAATTATATAATAAACATTTAGAGCATCAAATTTTCGAATGTATGATTTGCTTACACTAATGCATGTACAGGAACTATATTAAGTTAATAATCCGCCATTATTATAGTTAAATTGCCACTCAAAGATTTGTAAGTTTTGAAAAATGATACAAAATTGTCAACGACAGTATTTGACTCTCGCGGCAAAGAAAAACCTTTATGGTACTTCTTTTATTAACGAATTTTACATCTTTTTATTCATATTGTTCCAGTTGTCTACCAGAGAGAGATAACATGGTACACAACATTTATTGAGTTATGAAATATAAATAAAAAGTTTACTAAATAAATTATTAAATGTAATATTGAAGTTTAGTAATAAAGTAAATTTAAGAGTATAAGGTAAAACGGACTTAAGGCGTACTGAAATCGACGTACAAAGAGCAAACTTTGACGTTTTGTGTCATTAGAGACAAATTAAAACATTCCGTCAGCTCAGATTTTTATTATATAAAAGGTACAACAAACTTAAGGAATATATAACAAAGTTGGACAACAATATGTAAAAGCAATTTAAACAGACCATTCTTAATTTTTTAGCATTTAAATATAGGCTATTTTGGAGTAAGCAATCAATTCGATTTTACATTATTATTTGCAATTAAATTGATTAGTATATTAGTGTACATATGAACGCTAACGCTTTATAGTATTCCATGTCCACATCCACGCGTTCAATCAGTCCTCGACACTCGCTCGTGACTCGGAGGTATTCCATCACCGCGTGATGCATTATTCACTGCTGCAAATTCACAGGGGCGTGACTCACGTGACTTGTCTGATCTCGGAAGAGTTTTACAAACAAGAGTGGCGATTGCTGAATCCGCGGAATCTCACGGGTATGGAATGCCGGGTAAAGATTACATAAACAAATCTCTTATTGGCAGTAATGAAATCAGTCATGTGTAGACCATGTTTACATTAACCTTACCTGTTGTTTCAATACATTTTAAACTAAAGCGACGTAGTAGAAACTCAGTTTGTCTGTGATCAGCGATGCGTATAAACTGGCTTAGCCTAATAATGTAAGAAGGAAAACAGAAACCATTTTCTCTAGTGTCTAGATAAAGACGTGTTCTACCTATTTAGATACAGAAGGGCGCTCTCGTTGTGTTCGAGCCTACTTTGATTAGCCTGCTACGACGTAACGTGTTCGGTATTCAGCAGGTTTATTCATGTTTGCTATACCTTTTGGATAGATTTACATTAACGATGTGCTAGTAGTTAACGCGGTTTTAAAATTAAAACAAAAGCCACAAATCCATAAATCAAATAATTAAACGCAAGCAAAGTTTAAAAAAACTGACTTCAACGATATGAAGTATATTTTAACAAACAAAAAAAAAAATCAAAATCCATTCATAATTGGTGTAGATATTGCGTAACATACATACATAAAAAACATACAGTCGAATTGAGAACCTCCTTTTTGAAGTCGGTTGAATAAGCGGGTAGAGTTTTATTGAGGTAATTACTCTCAGTATCATAGATTGTTAACAACAGACTGCGCTACGATCCGAAAACGATTGGCAATAAAGGGGATTATAAGGCGTATGGCGTACTCGCGGTCAGTGAAGTAAAAATATGGCGATTGAGCAAGATCGCCTTAGTTAAATTCGTAAGGTTTTCGTTAAATTCTTAAAAAGTAAAAAATATATCAAAATATTTGCTGAGTAACTCATAGTATGCTACATATTTTAAATGTTAGTATTTATTTACGGTAGAGGGCTAAGGCTAAGCCAATTCAATTTAAAAAAAGAAAAATTTAAAATTAACACAAAAAGGCATAACTTTTGACGAAGAAATCGAGTGAAACTCATTCAATCGTAAAACTGGCTAAAAGGCTATTGAATAGAAAATAGTCTGCAAAATTATATATTAAAATAGCAAAAAACCATAGCGTTTTCAGGAAGCTTGCTCTTAAAGCTAAATAGGTGTACATAGTTCATGGACTGACTCATAAAGATTTATGTAATCAACAATTCAATAATGAAATAAAAATATAGATAGATAGATAAACACTTTATTGAACAAAATATAAAAAACAAAACATAGATACATAGATAACACTTTATCCAACACGCAATCAAAACATCAGAAAGAAAACTTAAACTATGTGTATAAAGGATGATCTTATCGCTCACAGCGATCTCTTCTAGACACCGAACATAAATAATCAATATAATATATGTATATAAGTTAATTTTGTATTGTTATTCCACTACACAATGTATTTTGATAAGTACTCTAATGGAACTAATCTACTTAGTATAAGAAATACTATATGAAACGAGGAATATGAAACTATACTTACCGATAATGGAATAATAAATCAATGAACAAAACCTTTTACGATAAAACCACTAAGCATTAACTTACATTAGTATTCTATACAGGTCCTTATAACAGAATACGATATAGTTAATATAGGAAACATAGCCTTAAGTTGGTCTTAAGTAAGTTGTTAAAGTCGCTAGTTCAGAACTGTTTTATTATTCAATATTAAATTCAACGGAAAGGACCGGAACAAGTTACTAACTAAATATTTGAAGTTTTACTACGACGCTAGCTTCACAAAAGATGATATTCAATGTAGGTATACCAGTAGTGTTAGGATGATTAGTTAGTAAAATACATATTGGTGCCGATTCTGTTGTCCAGAATTAGACTAAACTAGCCTAAAATTAGTTTTAGTCCTGCTTTAGTCCAAAACCTATTCAGAAAATGCAAGATTAGACTAAAATTAAGTTTGACAGGACTAAGTTAGTTTAGTTACTCTATTTAGTGAAAATGACCAAATTCTTATTCTGATGTACATGTTTTACGTCATATTAAGACTAAAAATAGAAATTTTAAACTCAAATTATGGATTATTTTTAATGTGATCTTATAGTTGAAAGAATAACACGTGCAATTAATGAAACAAATACTGACCTACAAAGTCTATAATGGAGGAATATGTGATTGCGGCTCTTGAGAATACAATTCAATTTGGTTGCTGTCAAAATCAATTTTAGTCCTATCATTTCAACTTTTAAATTAAGTTCAACGTAAAATCAGAATAGCGTTTAGGTATTCTTTGACTAAAATTAGTTTATGTTTAGTTTAGTTTAGGTTAGTTCGGTGCTCAACAGAATTAGCACCATTTTGTTACAAATTAAGCATCGGGTGCCGGATCAGCAGTATCATGGGTGCCGGATACATTCACATCACACACACACACAATAACACCTTGAACCAGACTCACCAATTTCCCTCGAGGAGATTGTAAACACCGGGAATTGAACCCAATGCGCGAACTAAAAAGGATACGTAATTGTAACTGAATTACCACTGGGAAAGTTCAAATCTGTAATAAAACAGGCATTTTCTTAATTAATTAAGAAAGCTTATTAAAGAACGTTCGACTATATTACTGACAAAGATGCATGGAAGCAAATTGCACAAGCATTTTCTAGCGACTACATAATATAGATATACCTAGGTTAATATAATTATGTATTAGAGTTAAGGAATGATTTAAAAAAATGAACAAAAATAATGCACCGCCGAGTTTCTTGAGATGGCTGTAATTTTGCGAATCTGGCAGTAAAATCATTAACTTTCATGAGTGCCTCTTTGGGGCCCATGTGAATATACGATTTTTATTTGATTTGATACGCGCAATTAACTACGCCAGGTGAGATGGCTGTCAAATGCTTGCCTATCATGAAAAAACAAAAAGTTCGACCAATATATCATGATAAGAAGTACTTACCATGTCTTTTTATCATACCTTCTTCAATAATTGTAACAGATATAAAATTATTACCGAAAACAACAAGCATTATATATATCATTACTAATTTTTCGTCACTTTCTATGCATCAGGTGAGATGGTGGTCAAATGCTAACCTAGCCAGTATAAAAATACAAATTAATATTATTGTATTTATTTATGTATAAAAAATATATTTATGTTATTGTTATCAAAAATAAATGTATATTTTAATTGTGATTTCTCGATCAAAGACTACCTTTGATATAAAGTTTTGATATATAAGAAAACATTGGATATTATTATTTTATATTGAGCTGAACTTTGATTAAGTTGGCACAGGGCTAAATTTGCAAGAAAACCGAAGCTTTTAAATTTACAAATATTTAGCAGTAGGACCAAAACAACTATTTATGAACGATTATGATCACTATAAAAGACTTTTTTTTAGTAACTTTTTACACAAGCTTTTTGCTTCAACAGGAGCTGCGTCAAGGTTCGGCCCTTTATCCAGTTTCGTTCGTGCTTCGCTACGAATTTGTTGACGTCTCTGAACAAGGCCAGCCCCTGGTAGACTCACAATCAGCATGCGATAGGGTTTTCAAGTCACCCCAAACGTATTCTGGAAGGTTTCAGGCGCCTCGAGCTATATTTTACTACGGGAGAGGTGGTGCGCAGAATCTTACGTGTGTTCTGAGGTAAGAATTTTATCTAATACAAATGTGCTTTTGTATTGTTTCTGCATTTTTTCTATCGTATCGTGTATCGTATCGTGGGTGCTAGAAACATACACATACCAACCAGAACCAGAATCACAAAAATAAAGGAGATTCTCAATTTGATAAAAAAACTATATGTTTTCCTTTTTTGTGTATTTTGTACCTTAGTATACTATTTCAACAAATAAATGTTGAAATAGTATCTATCAGTCCATGATTAGTCCCACAAAAAAAAATACTAAGATTAGCGGAATGGTTTCGGAAATGACGCCATAGAAGTAGCTTTTTCATAAAAAAATTATTAATACCATTTCTTGTTTTATTTGACGCTTTTTTATTTATATGTGTAAAAATGTAGACACTGCAAAACTTGTTACAAATGGTTCGTTACCAGACAAACGGAGTTATATATTCTGTTATTTATTTTTTACTGCACAAAATAATTATATGTTTGTTTTCCTGGCCCATTTATTTTCATCTTCATTGTTTGTTTATATGTATTGTCAGATACAAAAAAAACAACAAAAAATAAATTAACAATTTTCTCTTTTTTATAGCTTTATTTACATAACAATTATAAATACAACTTTAACAATAGTCGGTCTTATATATGTACCTATATAATTTTGCTAAGTATTGTGTATGAAGAAAGAAAGCCTATAATAGTCCTCCAGCATTTATCAAAAACGAATGCGTAAAAGATCTATTCGATATGGAGAAAAAAGATCTACATCACACAAAGGCGAAATCAATCAGCACGTGTCTCATTGTCTTATTCGTTTTTGTTAAGATTTCTATTTCCCCACAGATTCGAAGCAAAACCAGGCGAGAGGGTCCAACTGACCTTCACGAGCACTTATTTCGGCAACAAACATTGTAGCACACACAAAGATTCCCGAACCAGTCGGTGGAAATGCGATAGGCCTGCGAAAAGGACTATTGGCGGGGAAGGGCTCGCTCAAATCATTATTACCGAGTATCCTTGGGATGGAGTGCCTATACAAAGGGATTGTATTTGTACCAATCGATCAGAGCCTCTCAACATACACACGCTCACGGCCCCAGTAGTCGAAGTGAACTTCACCGTTACTATGATGAATATAACGGAGGATTACGACGACTTTGCTTTCGAGGGTGAATACAAATTTGTACCCACTGGACCCGGCGATGAGACTATTTGTTCTAGTGGCTGGGGTGAAAGGAGGTTGAGGGGAAGCAGCGGCGAAATTAGATTATTCGATAAGCGTCAAACGTCGATTGCTCCAGAGATCGTCGGCGATAGGAACGTGATATCGGAAAGTGTCAGAGCTGAAGTAGCATGCGTCCACAGACCATGGCTGATAGAACCAGGAGGCGATGACGTCACACCTGTTCAAGGACGATATCTTTATGTGAAAATCCCGGGATACGAAATTGTGAACTCTTCGCCTTTCTGTTCGACTCCCAACAGGCTATTTATCTACCAGGCCCGCGATACATCGCGGTACCGTGAAGTATGTCCTAATGGATCGAGCTTCATTGAACTTTACTCTCCAGGATGGAAGTCCGATACAGCTCTAGAGACTTCGTTGAAACCACACGCTAAAAGTTACGTTATCGATTTCCTTCAACACGAGCAAGCTGACTATTCTATAAAATGGATAGAGATTATGAAAAAGCCTTCCTTCGAACACGATCCGGAGACTACGATTATGCCAGCAGCTGTTGTTGACTGTCGATACAGGTGAGACTTATTTATTTAGTTATGGCATATGCATCTTAAGTACTAATAGAATGCATCATATCCGATTAGATATTTTTTGTGGAATTATCACTTCTTTGTGATATTTAAAAGTTTAGCATATTTTTTTAAACCGATTTTATTGTTTTGCTTTTCAAAGATACCGCCCGCGCCGTTAGGTAGTACAGATACATGTAAATTAATTCTTTTTGAGTTGATCAATCGTGTGTGTGAAATGTAAATCACATCACAATAATATTAATAATATTATAAATGCGATAGTTCAGTATTGTGTAAATATGTATGTTTGTTTTCTCTTCGTGCCGTAACGACTGAATGGATTTGGATGAAATTTGGAATGAACATAGCTAATACATAGGATTAATACATATATTATGTATCAGTAAATAACAGGTATCTGCATTACAAGTCTTCGATGTTGGTGCAAAGCGGTAAGAATGTTTTCGTAAAAAAATATGTTTGATATTAAAGTCCATTTAGTAGGATAGGACCCCTAAAAATTCCTCTTTTTTTTTCATATTTTAATGGTATTTTTCTTGTTTATTTATGCTTCGTTTAGGGATTTATATATACTTTACTAACGTTAGCTGGTATGCCATGGTATATACATAAAAGTTTTTCATACAATTTTTTTTTATTTGATAGTTAGGTTAAATGTGCGAACTAATTTTGATGAATATCTTTTCTAATAGGTGTCCTGAGCTCAACGCGTGTATTCCCATTGCATTATGGTGCGACGGGAGCCCTCACTGTCCTTCAGGATATGACGAAGATGATTCCAACTGCTCATTCCGAATATCACTACCACCTCCTTACGTAGCCGCAGCAGCCGGAGCCGGACTACTAATATGCGCTGTAGCAGTAGCTCTATGCGCTTGCAAAAGACGCAGAAGAAAAGACAAAGAGTTCAAAGCGAGGTTAGACGGCGCATTACCCCAAGAAGACGCTCGCCCATTCGACCGAGCTAAGCAAAACGGCGGCGTTCCGGAATCAGCACGGCAATACGCAACCGTGCAAAAGTACGCCACTATAGACAAGTACAGCCTCAGTCAGAAGTATAGCGCGGGCTTAAACGATGCGAGATACTACGATGAAGTGGCACAGAGAGATAAACTAGCAGATACTAGATACGCCAGCCTTGGGCGGGCGGGGCGAGGCATCCGCGCAGACAACACTCGATCCAGTGGCTCCCGACGAATGCCCGATCTAGGTTACCCCGACTTAAAAGATGGATTCTGTTGACCCTCCCCGGACTTATTAGAGACGACAGTGTAGCTCGGACGGTCCTAATCCGAAAATAAAATTGGTCGTAATCTGTGTTCCGTGTACAGTTAGATCAAAGACTGAATCCGGCGTAAGTGCATATTTTTTGGTTACCCTCGTTTTTCAAAGGGACTGGTTGTGTGGGCTTGATCTTTATCAAGATTTTTTTATTCCATGTTCGTCACTGCGACAGAATAAATAAGTAAATGGATAGATTGACAATTAATCAACCACAGAAGAAGGAATGTACGTAAAAAAAGATTCTTCTGTAGAGTGAACCAATAATTTTGTTACCAGATTATTAATATAATATTTATATTTACAAGCAATAAAAAGAGGATTTGCTTGTTTTCATGGTTTACGTAGTTATTAAAATGTTAAATTAATTTAAATAAATGCTACTCCGATTTGATATCACAATGTGTTTATCAAAAATATAAAAGTTTGTATTATATATGTAATCGATTTTTTATTGAAACCAATAAAAAGACTATCTTAAACGTAGTGAATTTGTACATACATCTATACTAATTTAGGTAATCAATCACATATTTATACTTTACATCCAAATTTCAGTACATTTTTTAAATTCATCAAAATATAACATATCTTGTAAATAAATAATACGCTTGACAATACGACTTTTAGATACAAATACCTACAGTCATTTTAAATGTAAGTAATGTACAAAGTTAATTAGTTTAAGTGGGAATAATAGGTTAATGATTTTTGATTGCGAAACGATGTCAGTGTTCGTTTGTTTAACCAACATTATACGTAGCTATATCAACTTATAAAACCCATACTAGAATTTTAGACAGAAATAAACACAGAAAAAAATATAAACTGATAACTATACAATCACTTACCACCAAGTGACAATGGCCCAATAAAACTTAACGAAAAAAATATATATTATAATTATAACACAAATTCGCTGTTTTCATTACTCAATGATAAAGTCATCTATAATTATAACCAGACAGGCAATTTGGTGTCTTTTTCTTTTTAGTTTTTATGTTTACATAATTGAAAATTTACAAAAAAAAATTCTCCGCCTTTAGCAATAATTTTGTTTCTCTAAATTTAGCATTTTATTTTCGTTTTTCTTACAACTGATACCGATTGTTAGTCATATCCATGACAGAAGGTTCATGTCCTTATCAAAGTCTTAGATAAATGTCGGTTTCCATAAAGGTTCACTTATAACTGGACACTTTTTTCTAAAAAATCATCGCTTCTTACTTGTTTAGCCGGGTAGGATATTACGTACATCTTTTCTAGCGGGACAGAAAAATACATTATACATAAATCAGTGATTATTTAACTTACTTATGTAGGGTAGTTTGTAAAATACCAGAATCCTTTTGGAATATCATTCCAACTATTGAGACCAACGTCTTTTGTGGTACGGCTGTTGCTAAGTCTATTTTATGATTTTTACAAGTATATTTTTCTTAAGGTGTCAAGTGTCAGCTGGCGTTTGCGTACATATTACGATTCGCGGCGCGAAGCTGTACGTTGCTGGACAGTGCAGTTTAAACAACTGTTAATTATAGAATGTAAAGAGAGAATACATCTTCATTGTTACGGAAAAAATAGCATTCGGAAAAAAGTCCGAAGAAAGTCTTTGAAATAAATTTGCTAAGAGCTAGAACAGGAATCAAGGTCTGAGAGCTATCTGGTATTTTACAAATAGCCCTGTATATATTGCTTTATTGATTGAACATGTAGATATAAAATCATAAAATGTGATATAGGTTGTAAAGTATGAATAAGAGTTAAAAATGTAGGAACGAACATAACATCTCATCACTGTGTATAAAATTCGTTATTGAAGTTGTACTTGTAACTGTAACACTGTACTATATCTATCAATTGTAAATAAATTATAAATTAAGATTTTTAAAGTCTGTAATTATATCCAGGTAAAGTGAAAATTAAAGTCATTTCTATAAATAATGTATTCTTTTTTTTATGTTCCTTGTATTATCCCGATACCTACAGTTACTGGCAGACTTAGAAGGCAGACACGCAACAAATTATACAAGCGGGCAGTTCAATAGATTTATCTTCATTTCTAAGGTAATAATATCACCTAAATGGGCTTTGATAAGCAGCTCCTGTTTTCATAAGCAGCTCCCGTTAAGGCCAAATAAATATATATGTGATGGCTGGATACATTTGTAGTATTTATGATAGTTTAGATCCTGTAATAGGACCCGAGCTAGTTGTATCTAAAGCTGAATTAGCTACGGGGTAGTACGAGACACGAGTCGTGTGTGCGTGTCTAATCTCAGACACTAGTCACCACGGAGTATATCACATAGATTCGGTTGTTAAAACTAGTCTCCAAGACTAGAATCGTGTGTGCGTATCGTAATGAGAGACACACGGTCCTAAGAGTTACACGAGTGTTAAAATGCTCTTTAAAGTGCTTAGTTGCTTAGCAACACATAAACTGAAAGATAAACATTTTAAATGATGGCTAGCCTTAATTAGTGACTGTGATATGCAATAACGGTGTTTCTTTGTAAGAAATGTCATAAGCAGCATGACTTACAATTCCGAAACAATCGCAAATTGTTTTTAGAATACCGAATTTCGAGTGGTGTTTTTGTAAGATACGATAGGAAGAAATTCTTAAAATTATAAGTATGTTGCTTGTTCAAGCGATCGCAGATTTACAAGAAAATGTACAGCTAATAGACGCTTACAGTATATATGCAGGATTATACCTATCCCTAACCTCGCCCCAGGCGACGGCTCTAACCGCCTGACTAAATAATACGACCTCATTGATCTGAATTATATTCATTATTTTAATATTTTACTAACAACCACCAGAAAAAATCAGCACAAAGGATAAAAAAAAACATGATAACTAGAATAAACTCATCCATTGCGAACTAAAAACTTTCAAGGAACATTTTTACGAGTATAACAATTTCACGTTCTTTATCCCAACTTTTAAATTTTCCTCTAATAGAAATTTACGCAGCGTTCTCATTTTCCTCAAAAATCCCGGCTGCTTTATAAAGTTAATATAATACGTAGGTATGTACTTTGTATTTGTCTCGTCGAATAATTAGATTATAGGCTCAGTCTGCATTAGCTGGTCCACTCGGAGTAACGAGCGCTGCAAACTAAATTATCTGATGAACTAATTAGAACGCGCCGATGGTAGCTTGGGAACAACAAGTGAAATCCTGGGATGAAATTCTCTCATTGTGTGCTATGTTTTAGATTAAATTTTGTTTTAATATACGAGCTGTTAGTACAGATTAGATGATACAATTTTGAATCATAATTATATATATATGAATATGTTTCTTAAATTTTGTATGTGAAACTTCTTATCGGAGGGCCTTGAAATTCTGACTCGCAACTGTTTTGTGTGACGAAAGGTGGTGGGGGTAAAAACTGTAATGAATAATTCAAATATTTCCCTATAAAACAAAAGTTTTACGATTATCATGTGACTACAAAGTCAATATATTATAATTAGTTTTAATACCGACTAGGTTATTTGGCTAGCCTGGGCTTTAAGCAGGATGCACTACATGCTCCACCCGCCGCGATAGTTAGTGTTTTTAGGGTTCGAACGTAAGTATTAGTATTGTGGAATCTCAACCGACGCGCGAAGCCTTTGCTCAGTACACAATTTTTAACCTTTTTTTAATAACTTGAATATTTATATTGTAAAACTAGGTCTTGGAATAAATAAAATTAGTCTTTTACTGCGCAATGATAGTATTATTTTCTTCATCTTTTTCAAATTGTTACCAATAACTGACTAAACATTTGAAATCAATATGAGCGATTGTAACCTATAAACTTATGCGACACTAATATAAAAATAACTGTCTTTTAAGTTACGAAATTTGGTTACCGTTCTGTTCTCCAAGACTTATGGATGGAAATAAAAACTCGAAATGTTGTTTCAACATCGTCGTAATAAGAAAGATGCAATGTTAAACCAAATATTTACAACTCATACGGACTCTTCCTAATAAGAAGATCAAGAAACCAAATCGTTATCTAAACTCCAATTAAAGCCAAGAACGTACGTGCTACATCTACTCACAAATTCAAGAGAAATCAGCTCCCCATTAAATGATTGAAAGTTCCCAACTCCGTTCAGCAAGTTACGATGTTAAGTTCCCAGCGCGTACAGCTTGAGCAAAATATTTGAACTAAGTTCCCCGTCCTTCACTAACTCATTTAGCCTACCCGGTAACCACTAAGCCTAGAAATTTGAAATTTTAGGAATGTTTTGCCCTAAGGCGAATGAGTTTCGGAAATTCAGTGTAAGGAGCAACCGCAACTGCTCTTGTTTGCATGGTTGTAAAGGAGTTAGCAACATACCAAGGCTACATAATTGTGTTGGAGCTCTACGTAACTTTAGCGACCCCTTGGATCAATAATTAAAGTTGGCATGGTGCAGTCTGCACGATAAACTAAGTGGTAAAATTTAAAATGACAATGTAATAATGAAATACTGCACTTTCTCTAAACGTGAGTGTCGTGTAAAACCATAATCTTTTACGATTATTCTAGTTAACGAAGCATGCTTATTTTCAATGATTTTGAAACCAATAAAAAATACAAATTCATATTTATTTTTGGAATTGGATTAACACAATTGAAAGATAAAATAAAACGGCTGCCATTCCAAAAGGGTATGAGGTTGTACTGGTACAACCTATCGTATGATATTAAGGGGTAGATTTATCAATAATAAAGGCTTAGCAATATTTTCCCTAAGTACTGGTACATTTTATACAAGAAAGTTACAAATAATAATATAAAGAAACCAATCACAATAAAACTATTTTTTTTTGTCTTGATGATGAACATAAAATATAATTAGAAGATTAATTTAGGTTTTATTTTTGTATCAAGTCAAACTTGTTCTTATAACTTAACAAAACTGACATGGATCTTATTACATTATTTACATCCATAATAAACCTTAAAAAAAACAACTTTCCGTAAACTAAACCCGTCATAATTTAGATTTAGATCTCAACTCACATTCAAGTAGGAATAATGGTTATGACTACATTGCTTCTTTATTCTCTACTAAAATGCCCGACTAATGCTCCGTACATTTTCAACACCATGATCCCCTGGTCATTATATGCAACGTTGTCTAATTGCTTATTATGCGGACCAATATTAGCATATCAATTGATTACCTAACCCAGCCTTAAGTGCCCTCTCATTAGGGAATACCTAAATCTCCATAAAAGCTTAGCGTTATTCGGTCAATATTCTTGAGCCTTAATAGCTTCATTGTTGCTTTATTTTCCATAGATAAACTTTTGCTCTTAAAAGAATCATAGTTTTTTAATTTTTGACAGGATATTTTTGCTGTATTTCATTACTGCTCCAACTTTCAAGCCATTTTTAACAGAATTCACAAAAAGGAAGAGGTTCTCAATTCGACTGTTTTTTTATGTGTGCTCAACTCAGAACTTCTTTTGGGTAAACCGATTTTGATTTTTTATTTTTATTTGAAAAGTTGTGTTTCTCATGTGGTTCTATTTAAATTTAATCAAGATCTGACTAGTAGTTTTTAGTTATCCTCAATAAAGCGTATTTCATTTATTTAATCTGATGAGCGGTGAAGTCGGTTTTTTAAGCTTTGCTTGCAATTATTTAGAACCGTTCCTATTTATGTAAAAATTTGGCAAATGGGAGGTTCAATCCCGAGATGTGGCTGGGAAGGAGTCTTGCTACTTCATTGATACAATTCTTCCAGCGTGTAACGGGAGGTGTTTCATTGTTCCTGCTCAGGGGAGTTTCACGGGGTATTTAAGAAAAGGAGACAAGAAAAGGAAAGTGTGTAAAAAGGTAGTAAAAAAAATCTCGTGTTTGGTATCTCATGAATAAGACCGTATGAAGACAGATAGATAGCTCTTTATTGGACACTATAACTGTAGAAAATACATTAAAAGATCTTAAAATTAACTTGCTTATATTATGTCGATTGTATTATAAAGATAATACTATGAAAGTTAGAGATCCAAGCCAAAACCTGCACTTCCACCAAATTAGTAAATGAAAAAACAATATAAATAAAGTTATCTAAAAAAATGAACTATGTTACTTAGGTACCTCGATTTTTTACTTAACCGACTAACATTTAAAAAGGCGACATTCGTTTTATAGTGGCAGCAAATACCAGGGCACCAAATACCAAGTAAGTGAGTCTTCGATTTTCTCCGTACATTGTTCTCATCCAAATAATAGTAAAATCATCAGAAAACATAGCTCTACAAAAACATAGTACCCTATTTTTCAGTAACGAGCCGTGCGGTGTCATACACACCGTCTGAATTTCCATATATAAATGGAAAACGGCCGTACAATCAATTCTGCTCCCACATTCCATTTGAAAAGTGCACCTGAGCTGAGAATATGGATTGTTTACTTTTTGTGGGAATTGGTAGGTGAGGACAGATGTGATATGTAGTCCGGGGCTTGTATGTGGTTTGCGTTTTGGATGAAGAAATATTGATGTTTAGTTTGTTTATGCTGACATAAACAAACTAAACATCAATATTTCTTCATTTATTCATGAAATCTCTGAAGATTTCATCGGTAAGATAGCTGCTGAAATATCGGTTAGTGCCTATGCCTAATGACTAGTTATTTACGTTAAAGTGGTATACTACAACTGCAACACTATGGCAGAGTATTATTCCTGAAACACAGAATGGGGTTGGCGTCGCGGCAACTTCGGCAGAGCAGCGTAAACGGCGCAAACATGGAAACCTTGGCAGTGGTTACATATTTGAGCCGTTTGGTGTTGAGACACTGGGTCCGTGGGGACCGGGAGCTCATTCTATTTTCAAAATTCTATCAGAGCGCCTGGTTGAAGCGACGCGTGATCAAAATGCTGGCACTTATTTGGCTCAACGTATTAGCATTGCAATTCAGAGAGGCAATGCCGCCAGCATGTTGGGAACGCTACCCACTGGTAGTGGGCTTGAGCACTTAAGTTACCTATAAGCTCGATGTCTTGTAGGTAACTTAGTTCTTTGCTGTACATAGTTTTAGTTTAGTTTTAGGAAATATTGGCAATTGGCCCGTAATTAGACCGGAAAAAAAAAATGGCAGAGTGATATCAAAATTATAAAAACTCTTTATAGGAGTACCCAAAAGGTGCAAACTATAAACGATACCTAACTGTGACTAAGCCTATATATCCCCTTTTCTGACTGTTGACATTAGGCGTGATATTGCTGAAATACAATAAGCTGGCGGATATCCGAACATAAGTGAACAATTTATGAAACTTGTTCTTTAATCAAATTTTATCTTTTCACCCTACATTCAAAATAATATTAGTGTGGTGTTAGCTTCAAACTTGCAGTGATAATAGTGATAAATGTAAAGTAAGACAAGAAATAATAGAAACGACCTTGCACCATTGCGTGGTCGTACGAAAGCAATATTGTGCAAGTTTACTTAGGCGGAGATATTGTTTTCCTTTTAACTAACTATGTTAGGTATAATGTGAGTGGTAACTATAGAACTACTGAGAACATATTGTACTTGGCAGCTAGTAGTTATTTCAACAACAAGGACAAGACTGACGCATTCAGTATCAGATGTAACTATATGTTTATGATTTATTTCATTACATTAAATACATATGTTTAAAGGATTGCATGTATAATAACTATTTTATCCTTTCCACCTTTTATTTGGAAGAGACCGCTACTTAGCGATAAGGACGCCGATTGTACTGCTACATGCTACTATCTATTTCTGTTGTTTATATTTTTTTTTTGTGTGCAATAAAGAGTATTTGTATTGTATTGCATTCAGGACACTAGAAGAATGTTCCATCTAGACTTTCTAAAGAAGTAATAAATAACGTTCACCAGAAGTAAAAATTGTATGAAAAAATATCGACACACATAACAGATATAAAATAAATTCTTAAATATCGATGTCACTTTGAATTTTCGTTGATATTATTTTGTCTAGTTGATTGATCCACAAAAAATACTCCGAATCTAATCAACTGAGTGCTTGTTGTCATTTTGTTATGAATTGATGTGAAACACGATCAAAGGAATAGAAAATGATGACCAATAAGCAATGAAATATTGGTCTTTGATATGGAAATTATATTTTTCCAGAATAAAGAGTCTTAATTGGGTCGAATTAACTCTTGCGTCATTGATGTCAAGAAAATACTGGGTTTCGAAAAACATTGGAGTTGTTGACTTTTACTTGTTAGGTCATTAACATACCTAATTTTACTTAGGGCTTTGGTTGCAGGCCACTCCCTCTTTTAATACTGGTACACTTATAGATCCATCTGCTTTCCGTCTCGCTATATGCTTACGTTTGGGTGCAAGGTGCTATGTTGC
This sequence comes from Lomographa bimaculata, assembly GCA_948107665.1. Lineage (NCBI taxonomy): Eukaryota > Metazoa > Arthropoda > Insecta > Lepidoptera > Geometridae > Lomographa > Lomographa bimaculata. Next base: position 8,849,264 of record OX403597.1, read on the forward strand.
CCATAGCTGTCAGTGTGGTACTGCTGTTGACCAGCTCGGTCACCACGGCCTCTCGTACCAGAAAAGTGCTGGCCAAATTTCCACGCCAGCCTCAACGACATCATCCGCCGGGCTTTTACCAGTGCCAACGTTCCAGCCATTCTCGAACCGAATGGTCTGATGCGTGACGATGGTAAAAGACCCAAACACATGACTTTAATTCCATGGAAGATGGAACGGCCTTTAGTGTGGGATGCAACTTGTGTCGATACTTTAGCTCCGTCACATCTTCCTGAAACAAGGAATGTGGTTGGCGTCGCGGCAACTTCGGCAGAGCAGCGTAAACGGCAAGTAATATGGAAACCTTGGCAGTGGTTACATATTTGAGCCGTTTGGTGTTGAGACACTGTGGGGACCGGGAGCTCATTCTATTTTCAAAAATCTATTAGAGCGCCTGGTTGAGGCGACGCTTGATCAAAATGCTGGCACTTATTTGGCTCAACGTATTAGCATTGCAATTCAGAGAGGCAATGCCGCCAGCATGATAGGAACGCTACCCCCTGGTAGTGGGCTTGAGCACTTGAGTTACCTATAAGCTCGATGTCTTATAGGTAACTTAGTTCTTTGCTGTACATAGTGTTAGGAAATATAGGCAATTGACCCGTAGATAGTACATTCTTCTTTAAGTTGAAAAAAATGTCATCATAAAAATATATATATATATTTGACGTATCATACCCACACATGTCAGATGCTTTCAGGTTTAATAATCCAGGACTGCCAATACCAGGCTTTACAATTTTAGCAATACAACAAATATTTATTTTTCCTGTCCATCATGATATTGTGGAATTGACAAAATAAATGAACGTAATTACTCATGATTATGCTTTGATTTCTGAAAATAAATTGGCTTAATATTCTAGCAAAATTTCGACGAAATTGTAATTGAAATTACATTCATAATTTTAACATTTTCTGTCAAGAACGTAAACAGGGCTTTGATAAAATTAGCCAATGGTGTTGACAAGATCTTCCTACATTTAAACAAAATTTTAATCAAGATTTATAAAATTTAAATATGAGTACATACATAGTCAATTAAATTATTCATTTAATTATAGCTGTATGTAAAAATTATAATAATGAAAACTTATCAGTTTAAATAACAAACAAACGCAATGACTTATATATAATACATTTTAATAGAATTAATCAATACTTACTAAAAAAATATTTTAAATTATAAAGGGTATAATTTAGACGGGCCGGAGATTTTATTAAAAGGGCCCCCTAAAGTATATAATATTATGATCCAAAATAAATGAAAAAACATCAGAATAATCGCAAGCCTTGCACAAATATTATTTTTGGTTCCTAAAATGGATTAACGGTCACAAAATTTTGTCTAGGAGCTGGCTAAGTCATATATAGGTGCGACGAAGAGCGAAGCGAGGAGAAGCGTTAGGTTACTGGTGACCACAAAAACGCGCGACCCGAGCGAGCGTAGCGAGCTTGCCGCGGCAGCGGCCGGCGAAGTGCCAGGAAATTACCAAATTAGAACTCATGGTATAACATAATTGGTAATACCTAAGTAGTGCAATATATAATTTTTAGTTTAAAGTGTATTTAAAGGCGTCCATATATTTTTAAGGCTGTCAATAATACGAAAAAAATGATTTATTTCATAATATTTTATAGGTACATATTTGATGACCATTTATCCATTTTGGTAACCGTTTAGATTTTTTTTGGTAGTAAAATAGGTACTTTTTGGGCGGTGTTAGACGTATCCTGAAGAAAGAAATAATTTTTAATACAGGAGTAATAGAATCAGGGACGACGTTTTTATGCTAGCATAAAAATAAAGATATTATTAAATAGATAGACGTATAATAGAAAATTCAAGAAGAAGCCAAGGATGTAGTATGCTTGCCTAGAAGATATCATTACTTTTGACTTAAAAAACCCATATTATAGTTACCGTTCAGGAAACAAAGACGCAGGAAAATGAGTTCCACTCCTTCGCAGTACGGATGATAAACAAAGAAGCAAATCGCTACGAGTAGAGTATAGAGTTACTATTATGATACGGCCACAAAAGACGTATACTTGAAACCCGTCTATTGTCGAACCGGGTATGATTGAGGTGCATTTATTTGATCGAACCACTGAAGTACTATTGTGAGCACAAAATGCCGTGGCGCATCAACCGACAAGAGGAAAAGAGCAAGACTAATGTAGAGATGGGAAAAGATAGCCGCAAATGATTGGTCAGAGAAATTGTAAGATAGGGAGAAACAGAAAGGAATAGAGGTGACCCTGTGATTTTTAAAGCAATATTTTAAGTAAAACTTTTTCTGTGATGGCTTTGAAATTATTCTGATCCGCAACCTTTTTGAGAAAAGTGGGGTAAACACTGTGATTAATATTTAAAATGTTGCACTTCTATACTGTATCTTTACGATATACCCTGTTTTTTTTTTTTTTTCATATTTGTTTTTAATTGTTCCTAATAATAATTAAGGCTTTTTTATTTATAATATAAAATTATTTGTGTATGTAGTTTTACCGTGGTAAACTGTATTTTTACCCGACTACGTGACGCAAACGAGAGTAATGTTTTAATCAGCCGATATATGTTCCTTTGTAGTCACTAGAGTCGACCGTGCTCCTTTATGGTAGTGAGACGTGGCCCATATTACAGCGTCATGTCCGTCAGCTTCACGTCACTGAAATGAAGCTGTTGCGGTGGATGTGCAACGTTTCTCATATGGATCGTGTAAGTAACAAACACATCCGTGGCAGCCTTGGAGTTCGTGACGCAGCGGATAAGCTGACAGAAAGTCGTCAGCAGTGGACGGGACAAGTTTTACGAAAGCCAGTGGAGTATGTTTGTAGGCAATGCTTAGACCTTCTGGTGTCAGGCACTAGACCCATTAGCCGACCCAAACGACGATAGCTTAACGTTGCAAAAGATAACATGAGAGCCAATGGTCTAAATACGGAGGATGCTAGCAACTGTGCGAAGTAGAGAAAACTTAGTCGGAAAACGGACCCTTGCATAAGGCGGGAGAAACGCTAAGCAAAAGAAGAATAGGATAGCAGTGATCATGATTTTATATAACCATATAATAGGTATATTTCATGAAAAAGAATAATTTAAAAAAGCGAGTTCACTAATTATGCATTCGTGTTATTTTTTTAGTATTGTTATTATGAAAAGGCAAAAACACTTTCACAATATATATTGAAAATTTCACTTTAAAGTCAAAGGCTTACACAGCGCTCACTTTAATTACACAGCGCTAAAGAGCATAATTAAACGTATCATCTGATCGGATGCACAATATTCCCTTCCCTGTTTAATGAATATTTCGTACAGGAATGAGAATATGCCTGATAAATAATGGCGCCCGGTATAGTGAAGCTTTAAAATTATACAGATATATATAAATGTATCTTATGTGCATATGCAAAAAACAAACGCATTTCCACTGGCAGCCCTACAATAAGTTCAAAGACTTGTATCATGTACTTCACAGATTATACAAAAGCTCTTTGTCTTTTGATAGGGTCGTTGTTCTTGCAATAGGACTATAAAGAGTAACTAATACTGGATCTAATACGACTTTCGCAGTGCTATTCGGAAAAAGGATGGTACCGTTGTAAGGCACCTCGTATATTGACGAAATTGTATCTCTCTGACTTCGTGGTCTCTTGAAGACTAACCTGGTTTTCATTGAAATTTAAATAAAGCTGTTTAAACTATACAAAACAAGTATTCTCCCCAAGGAAAATTTGTGTTTCTAGTTCTGGTTGTGATTGTGTGTGTGATGTGAATGTTTCCGGCACCCACGACACAATTTAGTGTCCCCACACACACTGTGAGTGTGAAAGCGTTTGAAAATGTCCTTAAATGTCCTTAAATGGATTTTTAAACAAAAATCCCATTGTATGACATTTAAGGGCTATGTGTCACTGATTCTGTAGCTCACATTATTCGTTAATTACAAACATTATGGTATGCAATGCGGTCTGTTCATTTCCGCCCTACTCATATTGTGCTGCGTCATAAATTTCACTGTTACATTATTGTGTAAAACGGTAAGCTACAATTTATAGGTGGATAGCTGGAAGCGTATAGAATGAGTTATTATGTGAAAATTGATATATTTCTATAGTAATTCACCGTAGGTACAAACACAATAAAAATAAACCGGCAAAGCGTGTGACACATTTACTGCTACATAAATTAGAATAGTTTAAAATGGTGGCAGGACATTTTCTAGTGCTCGCCGAGCTTCACATAGAAAAATCACAAAGCATTATGTTCCGGCACATATTCTTTAAAGCTCTTAGGATCATAATTATTTTTTATAGTAGAAATATTAACTATCTCAGTCCTATAGCAGTTCTTGCGTTTCGCGTATTCGTTCATATATAGAACAGCAAAAGAATGGAACGCTTTGGCGTCATCTGTTTTTCCCGAAAGTGTTCAAAAGTAAAGTAAATAGGTATTTACTGAGCAGGCGTGCTCCACCTTAGACTACATCGTCACTTTCCATCAAGTGTGATTGTGGTCAAACGTTTGCTTAGACTGTAATAAAAAAAAATACAATCTATAATTTTTAGTAGTTAAAACAATACTTTTACGCTACGGCTTTACAACAACGGGCTTCATAATTTATATGCCAGTTTGAAAAATAAAAAAAATAAATTTGCAATAGCCGTATGACGAAAAATGTTTATCTCAGTGGCTGGCAAATTCCCTAAGAGGTTTTTGGTATTTCACAAATGACCCTGTATAAGGATATGAGGTTGGTGACATAAAAAACACATATAATATGAGGTTGGTGTAAAAAACAACTGCACTCCAATTATTGGAAGTGAATGAAAAATAAGATTACTATCAAAATGCTCATTTCCTAGAAAGATTCGCGTTCGGATTGGGGTTCATGCGCCGACGTAAATAAAAGCTTTTGAAATATCACGAAAACGAAATTAACAGTTCCGGGTAAAACTTTTACGTTTCATTTTCAAGCTGTTCCAAAAATAGAGAATCTCCGCGAAGACATTAAAAAGTTAGAGTGGCATTTGGTAAGGCGGCAAAATGGCGGGTGGATCAAGGGCGTAACAAATAGGGAGGCCAAGTGAAGTGAGACGATCGAAAGGGGAAACAACAGTATGGAACTTATATATATAAGGTATAAAAAGAGCGTTTTTGGAAGAAACTAGATTCCGATTCAAATTTTAATTTGGTCCTATATTTTTTTAGATAAGACTTAAGAAGCTACGCCTCCGTTATACTTAGATATAAAGTTAGATTTTCACTAAATATAGCTGAAAAGAAATTCCAATGAAACTTGACTTTTAAAAAGACGCATTGCAATTTTGATTCGTCCGTTTAAGAATTACCAGTTTAAAGATTTCTGAGCATTAGTAAGTTTGAAAGACTTTAACAGTATACTAAGCTTATCAACGCATAAACAAATAATTTGATCTTGGAAACAATGATGATGAACATTGTATGTAACACATAATAGCAACAGATGCGCCAATGCAGCGGTCGACCGGTGGTCACAAGTAGGTTGCATAATTTCACGTATTTCCTACTACGCAGAACGTGGTCACGTGGACGTAATGCGGATACGCGGCGCCGCCGACGCAGCGGTAGCATCATACCCCGAATGGTGATACTAACATACCTCTTTACTTTTGTTCTAATATTGAACTATCGTCACCTCTTTTACTTGTAGTATAATTAAAAAAAAACATTTAAAAAGTAAATATTTTTTGCTTCCTTCAGCTTTGCTTTCATATTTACCTTATAATAAAAGTGACCAAGTTTGCAGTTGTTTATTTTTGGGAAATTTAAGCCATAATCTTCTGTGCTAGTTATGTGCGAGTTGGCAGATGACACGTCATTTTCTTGATATATTGTCACTTTTAGATAAAACGGTTTCTTCGTGATCTATTCTTTTACCGTTATTAGAGCATGTGTAAATTACAAATTCGATACGAAAATCATTAGTGCGTAGCCGAGCGGTATTCAAGCAAGGAGGTTTAAAGACGTACATGCTACTGAGTGAGCCACACTCGTTCAGCAGTTAACTTATTGGAGGTTATAGAATAGAATAGAATATAAATTTATTTGTATGAGTTACATCAATGACTATTATGAGGAATAAATACAATAAAATTAAAAGATATAAAACTACCCTAATTATTAATGTGCACTCACACAAAATGGTCCCAACTCAGCATAAAACCGAAGAAGGTAGTCACCCACCTATCTCCGACGGTATCTGTTGATAAACTTAAATTTGTGATAACACTATCTCACTAATGTTATAAAGGCGAAGGTTTGTGAGTGTGTTTGTAACTTCACGCTCAAACGGCTGGACAATTTTTTATCAAAAATAAACATAAAAACTACAAAAATATTTCAGTTGAAGTTCTACAAGACACCACATAGCATTGTTCTCGAAGTTTTTAATAGAGCTTAAAAGAGTTGAGTACATTCCGTTTCAAAGAGCTTTAATACATATATATATAAAATATATATTTAGCCATATTATGTTGATAATTTCAGCTATCTTTAAGGTCTTTTCAACAGAATCGTCAGACATCCCACACCTATGTTGGGTGGTCACGCTCCGATAGTAAGATAGTGCGATCGGTGTAACCGTATTAAGCCTTGACGCCGTTTCCGAAATGTTTTTGTGGAGAAACCCTTCTCCGAACGAGAAGTTATTCGCGCGGAACATGAACTTTCGAGTAAATGTAGCATGTGTTTAACCACGGCCATAATTTTGGCCTAACGACCGTCTACGTGAGAGATAAGTTGAAGTTTTCGGCAGGGAAGGTATTCCTATTGGTTTATCGCACGCACGTTTGAAGAAATTTTAATGAATTGTGCCGTAGTTAGTGGGATTTATTTGGAGTGGATGTTTGGAATGAATCCAGTTACTGGATCTATTCAGTTTTAATGTTTTATCACTGTAGCTGCTATTTACGGACCAATTGCCTATATTTCCTAAAACTATATGCCTACATCTCTATACCAAAGACGTAACTCAAGTGCTCAAGTCGTCCACCACACGTCATCCACTACCGATGGCTAGGGTTCCCATCATGCTGGTGACATTTAATAGTAAACACAGATGCCACACTCACAGCCCCACACTAAGTTCGATGACTTGTGTCGTGGGTACCGGAAACATTCACGTTACAGATACAATCGAAACCAGAACCAGAAACACAAATTTTCCTTAGGGTGAAAACTTGTGTTTTAGTCGGAAATCGAACCCAACATCCCTGCTTAGAAGGCAAACGCCACCCAACTAAGCTAACGAGCAATTCAAAGTCGACCCCTCTGTCAGTTTGTTATACCATTTAAAGGTAAACATTTTGAACCGATTGATGAAATTTTGTATGCGATAGACGATGTTCTAAAATGCTCATACTTTCTCAAGTCTGATTTATCATCAGGTCCGAGCATAAGTCATGCATAAAAAACAATGTCAATCCCTTAATTTGAAATGCACTGGATCCAGCCAATGGATCGTGACAAATCAGCGATTAAGTTAAACTGTGCGTCGCGTTGCGTGAGTCCAGGTTCGGTTCCACTGATTTATTAATGTAAGTTAATGGTATCGTTAAGCCTTTATGGTTTTAACGGGCTGCGATTATGTTATTTTCGTGGTATGCACAGCCGCGGGAAATTGAGCGCAGGCATTTTTCGTAATTACTGTAAAATGAGGAAGGTATAAGGAAACTCTGGCAATTTCATTGAGCTTTTATTAATGTTTGCTGATTGCAGGCAGGATATTATTACCTGCCGAAATATATATACTCCTATTTATGTTAGAAAGGAGACAAGACAGACGCTAGACTCATTACTAAGCGATAAGTTGCTGGCCAATTCAATACATTTCAACAGTTATACTTTGAACATCGAATAACGAAGTACCACGTAGCACTGCGATTTGCTCCTCTTTCATCATAGTCGTATGCTGAGTCGTGACTCATATTTATGACACTTACAACATCACACTTATTAATATATGTTCTATTTTCCTTTATTTATGTATACTTATTTTTGGTTTTTTATTTATTTTGATATTTGTTTTTTTGTTTGTGTCATAAATAAATGTTATTATTTCTTTCTCTCTCTAAGATTGAATTACAGAGAGAGAACCTATCTGTTTTTTTATGCATGATAGGCAAGGATTGACCACCATTTCACTTGATAAAATGTGACGAAGCGTGTCTTCGACTTTATGATCTGCGTTAGTTTATTTTTATCTCTGATAGACTAGCTCTTGATCACTTTCCACCCGATGGTAAGTGATTATTGTGGTCTAGGATGGTAAAAAGTCTAGGGTTTGAATGACTAGCTCTCCAGAATAACTACCAGATTCGTATTATTAGTATGACAAATCTATTAACACCTAAAAGTAAGAGAACTAGTGCTTAACAATGTTAGTTATACATTCATAGATATATAGAGTTCGTTGTTTACATAAAAATATTACTCATACAAATAAAATAAGAAATGATTCCGTAAGTTTAAATTATCGACTAACAAAATAAATCCAGATCGAATACCTAAACACAAACAGAGTCCTAACAAAGGAAACCACTGTCACAGTAGATTTTACATTGAAAGAAAAATTGCACACCCGTGGAACCCTCATGCATTTCTCAAGACTATTGGAAGGTGACCCTCTTCTATAGATTACCGGTTGGAACTGTCAAGGGAGAGGGCCCCTCGAGTGTTGAGCCGGCATTTGACATTTCCAAAGGGGAACAGATACAAATTTCACGATTGTGTGGACGCACTAAGAATGGTAAACTAAGTGACGATGGGGTGCGATTTTAAATTTTAATTGAGAGGGCTTAATGTAGTTACTATTAGAAGGGTGTGTAGATGAAGAATAAAGAATGTGTCACGTTTAAACATGACACAAACGTATCTTCTTGTAACTGTTATACGCTTGTTACATATGCGTTGTAACTTAATTTTAACTTTTTTTATAAAATTAAGAGTTGAAACGATCATGTCACTCGCCTGACACGTGAGCGTGACACTTACTTCACGCTTTCCCATTACAACTTAGTGTCAAACAGCAAATTTATATTATTATTATGTACTCGTAAGTATTCAAAACAAATATATAATATAAATTGCTTCCAAAAAGCGACCATAAGCAAGCGACGTTTTGCTCGCTTGTGTCTAGTCTTATTTAATAAAACGCTTTCACTTGTATGAAGAGTGCAGCTATTTATCCACATCACATACACATACAGACATATTTACACAAATTTTAACTAGATATAGAAACAAAAATTTTCTTGTGAAGTTAATTTGTGTTCCTACCGGGAATCAATGCCGGCGGGCAGTTTAAAACTTAAAGATCTACGCACAAAATTCAAACAAATTGAAAGTTTTAAACAAAAAGATAATTAGGAATAACTATCGGCTAATTTACATAAAACGATATTAGTTTTAGATACACAATAGAAAATAAAATAAAAATGAAGAAATAATTTAAACATTCAGTAAATGCAACAATAATCCCTACAAATTGTTGCATATTCAATAATTTGTCTTCTTTATAATTTCTTCGTATTTTTTGTAGATAATTTGTTTATTTTTTTGTCTCAATTCATTTGTTTTGAATGTTTCTGAAGCTTCCAGCTAATAAAGATCCGCTTAGATAAACTCGCGCATCTATTTTATTATCGCGTACGAACAAGTGATAACTTGTGTAACCAACATGTTATCTAAATCTCTTCATATATCATTCCAAGCCTATTCATCAAAGCATTAAAGAAACCACTAAGATTAAACTCAAGGATCCATGAGAAGCAATTGGGGCTGCAATAGATAATTATAATCCCGAAGTGGGGTCCGTCCCTCCTGCAGGGCAGCGTTAATACGTAATTGAAATTGTGATACTGCTATGGAACCGTCTTACAGTGAAATAAATCCATACAAAAACATACGCAAAACATGTCAATGATTACTCAAAAACCTTAGTCATTATGTTAAGACATTCTTGATAGTGCAATAACAGTATGATGATAGATCATGATACTGTTATTCTACCTAGAGGTAGATATCGTTTTTTATCCTACTAAGGTGAAACTAAAAGGAAGGTGATTTTGACCAACATGTATAATATATATGGGTATGTGTGTATGTTTATACGTTCATCTGTTCCCTCATAACTTCTAAGCTATTTATCATAATTTAACAAATTTGGTATCGTTAGAAGAGTTTTGATTTTCACTGGTCATAGACTACGTGATATCACATTGAATGTAATATGGTGCCCTCGAATTAAACATAAAGTCATGAACTAAAAAAAATAATGATGCCGTGATAAGTATCAAATAAAATAGCTTAATTAGCACATTTCTAAAATACATAATAATATTGTAAGCTGTTGTTTGCCACTAAGCTTGTATGCACCCGATAATTGCCAATAATTTCAAATTTTTGTTAGAATCATTTTATTTTTTTAAAGGAATTAATTTTGTGGCTACTAGAAGTCAGGCTTTAATCTTTAAAATTTGTCTTGTGTTACCTGTGTACATATAAAATATAAATATATTAAATTGACAAATGACTATTGGGACAACTAGGAAAATGTTTAATTTCTTTTCGCGGCAATGTTTTATTTGGACTGATCGTTATTATCAAGGCTGCGGATGAAGCTGGTACAGAAAGTATTGTGGTGATGTTTGACTTAAGTCACTGTTATACAGCTACCAGAAGATGTTAAAAACTGGATTTGTTCTATGATCACCCTGTTATCGGGGTTTAGGGTGCATTTAAGTGTGAATTCTTGTATTTCTATTAGCGTTGTGAATTAGCGAGATGGAAGAAAGTGATTTAGATATTAAATGTTGTTTATTTCTATCTACTTTTAATGAAGTGAAATGACTTTTAAATTTGCTTGAGTAAAAGAATGTTTCGCTCGAAAAATTTCGAAATTTTCATACAACCAGTCTTAGTTTTAGGCCTTGTGCACTTACGACCTTTGAGCAAATGTTAGTATCCCTATCTTTTGTATGTCAATAAAAAAGAGATAAGCGATTCTACTGCTGTTTTGCCGTTTGTTTTTTATTACAGGATAAGTAAAATATTGGTCAGAAGCTATACTAAAAAAAACCTTACTACTGCAAAAATATAATTTGTGAGAATCAGATTTTTTATACAATACAATAACTCTTTATTGACACCAAAAGATAATTAAAGATAATTCTCTCAGGATTACACACTTATTTAAAAACTTACGTTCAGCTATATATACCTAGTATAAATACTATAATATAGTCTGGCATGCAGCAACGGATACGTCCTTTTGGATACAAGACCGCTGAGCTATTATATAAACCTCCACCTTCAATCAAGATAACTTACGTAACCTACAGTTCCCACCCTTTTCGTCGTCAACCTTTGAAATATCGACTAGAGAGCTCTGAAATATTGGCAGCCTTAAGCAAAGAATGGTTTTTCTAGTCCCGTAGGAACTGGAATAGGGATGCAACTTACTGTGTACGTGATATCGAAACAAATTACATTTCAAATTCAGTTAATGAGTGAGAGTGGTGATGTTTATGTATTAGTATTTTTTATTTGTGTATATTTTTATGATTTATGCCATATTCGTCCCGACGAAGTTCGGCCCATATAAAAAAGTCTGCTTTCGTCCCGCATTGTATGCCGTATTTGGCCCATATTTATATTATTTTACATGACGTGATTACTTCACATGATGTAATAGTTAATAAAACATTAATAATAAGGAAAAGGATAGTTTTGTCGTTTAAGGCAGAGCTTGAGTTCAGCTCAGCGGTAAGAGCAATGGGACATGAGACCCGTTTACCGCGGTATCAATCTCTAAAGCGATATTTTTCATTTTCTATTTTTACTGCTTTAATATAATAGTTATAATAAAACTATTTATTTCAGATGAAAGTCTATATATAGAAGGTGTATTGTAAAATAATATATTTAGACAATAACAGAAAAAAATGAAGAAAAAATTAGAGTGATCAAGTTATAATAAAGTAATATTATAAAACTATACCTTTCCTTAAGAAAAGTTCACTGTTCAGCAGTGGCGTTGAAAATGACAATGAGATTTGTCTGAAATCTTTATTTAGAATGCTGATATTTGCTCTTGTTCATCTAGGGTTTCATGCATGAACAAATAAAACAGAAAAAGTTCGTCATCACATACATAGGAAATGAGAATTTAAGACTAAGTACAGATTTTAACACATCTTGATGAACTCCCTACAACAGCCGTTAGACATTTCGTGTCAATCTACTAGTGACAAACACATACACTATCAGAAGAAAATAAAAGAAGTACAATCATAAAGGCTGTTTTTAATACTTCATCTTTAAGGATTCAAGAGGAATAGTAATTTTACAGTCCGTGGATCTCTCAGGGTAATGCACGTGTCTTTTCATTGATTATTGAAATACATTTATTTGTTATCTATGTATATAGTGCGGAGAGCATATCTACCTTAAGCTTTGGGCTCTTGATTATATCGCACAACGCACGTTGCTGTAAATAAAAGTAAACAAGTCAACATGAACAATATTATTGAAATTTGTGCTTTGCTTGAAGTGGAAGAAGAAAAATAATTTATTTAGTGATTATATGTCTTTATTTTTTTAAAAAGAAGAGTGACTGCGGATCAATTCTATTAAATTATCTTCGAACAAATCCATTGTCAACTCGTGACGCGCACCGCAGCAAATGAACGAGCACGACGCGACCCCGCGATGTGCGGAGTACCCGCTCCCCACTTCATCATCATCATACTCAGCCTATCTCAGTCCACTGTTGGACATAGGCCTCTCCCAAAGCGCGCCACTGGGCCCGGTCTTCAGCTCTTCTTTTCCAGTCGTTACCAGCAGCCCTACGTATATCGTCGCTCCACCTAGTCACAGGGCGTCCTCGGCTACGCTTACCGATTCGTGGTCTCCACTCCAGAACTCGTCTACTCCAACGGTTGTCAGTTATGATCAAGAGACCAAAGCTTTACGTTTGCCGTATGCTGGACTCGGCGTTAGAGTAGGGGTATCAGCACCAGGTTTCACCACCACGGCAAGCATGGAGACGTACAATAACATGGTACATCCTTGACAACGTAATTGACAATAATAATAACGTTTATTGATACAATTTCGTTTACAATGTATTTTTAGTAGTTGGACATTTTCCAGTAGGTACTCGCTTGAATTTATATAAGTACCAATCAACTAAAAGAGTACAGTCATATATAGTTTACGGTGGTATTTTATGTTTTTTGTCTATAGATATTTTATTTGATGTTAACTTTTATAATGTTAACTTTACGATTGATTTTACTTGATTTGATTAATAACCTTAAAATATTTATTTAATGGTATCTGCGGATAAACAGTTTTACTTTATTTTGATAAAAAGAGATTTAAATAAAATAAAGATGTCTCACTCATATATTTCAAGTTTTTTTTAATTGCCTACAGTTACTTACGACTTTACTGTAACACGTTGTATCGTTTAAAAATAAATTTAAAGAATATGGTGCAGTTTTCAACAGGTGAGATAAAAGTAGAATAAAAGAAGTAGTTTATATAATGACAAAACATGTGAAATGTAAATACAAGGGTTCTACGACATTTGCTGGAATATCTCCGCCCAAGTGGACACCATCCCTAAAAGTAGAGCAGCACCTTGATTTATTGGCCTTGAATTTTCCGTCGTAGCCCCAACTTTGCTAATTAAGAGAAAGATTAATTTCCCTTTTCCTTTAAACAATTTCCGTGAAGTTAGCTAACTCGGAAAGTATTTTTTGGTTTTGAAAATTATTTTATAATTTTAGCAAGTTGGTATGAGATTTTTCTTTAAGTTTTATCAGAAAATAGAATAGCTCCGAGGTTCTGTTTAAAATTTTGTCGTTGAATACCTTTATCAATAATGTACTTTTATCATCATCATCATTATCATTACGTTCCTGAGGCGTATTCTCTCACAAGAGAAAAGCGTGTAGGCCATAATCCATCACACTGGCCAAGTGCGGGATTTTTTTATCCGCCTTTTGTTTTTCTCCAACACAAGCTGAATACCTTTTTAAAGCGGGTTTTGATGTTATCAAGATGCATTGGGCCTCACTGAGCGACATTCATTCATAGTTATTATTGGTATGTAAATGTTTTTTAGTGTCGACCGTGTTGTAGTTATTTTTGTTATGATGTGCAGGATGACACATGTCTTCGAATATTGTGATTCTTGTACATACTAGTTTATGTGTTACATAGATTCCTCATGATATTTTTCTTCACAATTTCCGTGAAGTTAGCTAACTCGGAAGTGCCAGTTCCGTAAATAACTAGAGAAAGTCATCGGAGTAGGACCGAGCTGAATTCGATGCAGGGTACGAAATATTTAAATACGCACGGAATACCGCTCAGCCACACTCACTTGTTTTTTTTATATGGATAGTATTTAACTTTTTATCACTTAGGTATCATTAAAGCCTGCCTTAAACCTACCTGATATTATTATCATTTTAGTTTATCAAAATCTAGATATATTACATTTTGATTATTTTATCGTATTGTTCTTTTTTATTTTGTTTTTTTATTGATTTTTACTTCTTTTTATTATATTTTGATAATTATAGTTTATGAAATGATCAGGTTTTTGCTTTAGTTCGTTATGTCTTAAGATACTGAATGATAAAAGGAAAGATAAGCTTGAAAGAACAGACTTCACTGCTTATATTTTGGTTTTGGCTTGACCGATCTCGATAAAAATTATATGGGGCACACCTCTAAAGTATAACCAACAAAACAAAAAAAAAACATCAAAATTCATAATTGGCGGAATTATCGCGTAACATACATTAAAAAAAACATACAGTTGAATTGAGAACATCCGTTTTTGAAGTCGGTTAAAAATATATAACTAACAATAAAACAGGGTGTGTCGATAGAAGTGGAACTTTTGTATTACAGGGAAACATTTTAATAATTCAATACATAAACAGTGTTTACCCTCACCACTTTTCGTCACACAAATAGGTTGATTAAAAATTTCAAAGCGCTCACGTAATTTTTTTAACTTTAATAACATTTCAACTAGTTTTTAGTCTTTAGTAGTAGTCAAACGTTGATACGAGTAGGTACTTATGTGTATTTATAGTTGCTATATTTTATCTGTTTCAAATCGATCAACGATTTATTTCTTTAGGAACCAATAAATAAACAAACAGGAGCTAAGATTTACGACCTCACTGCAGAGGGTTGAAACAAAGTTTGCTTTGCGTGCGGAGTGCGTTCACCTTTCGGGGTTCTATGACAAAATAATATTCACCTATTTCTTGGCAACCTGTATCAATATTCTAACAATAAAGCGCGGGAATTTGATCTCTAATTGCTCGAATCATATACATTCGCTATGGCATTTAAGCGACTTTGTCGCTTTAAGAACATGCAAATATCATCTTTACTCGAAACAAATACTAAAGTATGACATTGTGACGAGGTTCTTACAGCGTTATCATGGGAGCTTTATATTTAAGTTGGGGTTCACTATCACGCTATAAACTCATTTGCTGTCCCCTAATCTTAGCTTACACTGTATTTAGTTTCACATTATGAACTTAACTTGGCGTGTAACTTAGATATAATTATTATTATTGGTTCAGTGGCTAATGAACTGCGAAATCACGTAACTCTGCTTGTAGGTACTAGTAATTATACGTATGTTATTATAGTTTCAAGTAGATCATTAAGGATTCGTAGGTATCTCGTTCATGTCCGATCTAATGGTATACGCTCAAAGAAATTATTTAATTAGGTATAGCTATGTTTTATGTATGACTAAGTTTTATAAATTATTTGAAATTGTTATACATATATACCTATATTAACATGATAGTGAGCTCATTCATTTGTTACATACATTTTTTTATTGATTTTATAATTGGCAGATTTTCTAAGTGAAAAGTAAAAAAATAAATAATTACTATAGCTTGGTAATAGTAGAACGGTTTAAGATGAAATTTAGTACAGGATAACTTAAATTAAAATAGTGTATAGAAAAAAAAAACAATATTATATTCCAACACGAATTTACAAGTAATGTAACTGCTTGTAAAAAGCTCGTCCATCTTTATTATTATTTACTTTATTTCGTATTTGAATTTTTTGGAACGTAAATTCTTAACTATTAAAATAGCCAAGAATCAAGAGACTCATCAAAACTTGCCTTATCCATAAAAGTTTTAAATATCAATGACAACATTGTCGCGACTTCATCTCTTTTGTACGGAGTACCATATTCCACCAACTTCTTGCAATAAATGGGCTCATTTTTCCCGTCGGGATAGTTTTTATAGATATTGTTTTCCCAACTAAGTATGACGCATTGAGATAAGAAGACAAACTGGTTGCAAGAAGTGCCTTAAAATAGACCGGACTTTGCCGATATTGTTTGTTTGAAAATGAAACAGAGTAGGTATTTAAACTATTGTATGTATTCGTTGGTATGTAATAATTATGATTGATACAATGTATTGTGGCTAGTTCAGGTCGATGTAGACTGTACGATATTTTTCTGTCGATTGCAAAATAAGGCATTAATTTAATCATCAGTCTTACAAATATTTATATATTTAACGTGTACCTACTCGCAACTCGGATACAGCCGTGGAAAAAGGAGCGTGTTCCCCAGCTTTTTCGCGTTCGCTGTGTTCGTGAGGTAGGTACTTGATCAATGCAAAGATCAGGCAAGGCTCGGCGTTCGCAATGCAACGGACTCCGAGCCTTGCCTGATCTTTGCATTGATCAAGTAAAAAGTCATTTTGGTAGTTTTTGAACTGATGAATCTTATCTTAAGTGAAACTAAACATCCTCACTATTAATATTATAATAATGTATTCAGAAGCAAACTACCGAATTTTAAAAAGCATAATCCACTTACCCTAACTTGATTAAGTAGAGATGGTTGATTAACCATCTTTGGAATTTCACTATATAATGTGTATAATCGACTGTACTTATAGGTAGTATATGCAATTTTTTATGATGTCATAAATTATGCATGTAATGCGTTTAATATTTATTAGCGTTTATCTACTATAAATACTATCATTGGTATAGATCATATACTACTTCTACTGAAAAACATTGCAAAGCTGTTACATATATAATATACACAATGTTTTGTCTTGTTCCTGCTGAAAAGATACCTGTATTTAACTATAGTTTATCTTTACAATGTTGTTCTTAGTAATAAAGGTTATTACTTATAAAAATTGTCCACATCACACATGATTTAGGATTTACGTTATCACTTACCTACGGTTGGCTTGTAGGCTTGTTACGAGACTTAGTTTCGGAATAGTCGGTGATCATTAGTCGAGTACGCGCGTAGAAAGTCTCGGCGTGTACTGGACTTTGTAATCGACTATTGAAGGAGCACCGACTATTCCAAAAATAGTCTCGAAACAACGCAAGAAATCAACTGTGAGTAAAATTGTGTATTCAAATACGAGTATGTGTAATGCTTACGTATCTTTCAATCTAACAATATTAATAAACTGCTTAGACTTGCAATTGTTGCAACTGCTATGTAATGTTTATAAAAAGGCAGTAACTGCCTTGAATTTGCCTAGAGTGTATAGTTCAGTTTAAACTTAGGTCCATGACAAAATTATGATATTCCAATTACATATTCAAGTAACGTACTCCTTTGTTTTCTTTATTGTTTAGTAAAGGCATAGACTATGCTGCTCAATAGGCTTGCGAGTTTCACAAAAATGTTTTAATAAGATAAAATCCACCTACACAATAACGGATAGAAAACAGCTACAAAGCACGTACATTTTCGCATCGAAAAAATATGCGAAACATTTCATTTGCCTACAATATTATTTGTATGAAGTTTTCATCCCTTTATCCATAAAGGACTTCGGACTTATTGTATTTCGCTCATGCTTCTATAAAAGGCCTTCAACCAACAAGTTATGACTTGAACAACTTTTGAGACGAACATTTTTATATTCTTTTTTTAGAAAGTGAATGCTCTGTTTTGCTCTCCCGGGTATTCGCCGAGTTTCTTGTTTCCTCGCCTTTTTTATTTAGAAATATTAATGGAGTTCTTTTATTTCCTTGGCTAGCCCTTCTGTGTACTTGCTTCTTTTATTTGAATTTTTTGTACGCGGTTGTGATATTTAGTAGGTACATAATATATTTTTTGTGTGTATAAAGGATTTCATTAAGTCTTATAATTCCTGTGAAGTCGTTTAGGTTATTTTCAGCAGTATATGGTCATGTAAGAAATATTAAAGCGATTTACTTTGACAATAACTTGTCAATCATGTATTTTTGTCATTTCTCGGCTTTTGGAAATTTAATTGTATGTATTTAAGTTTTACTTGCGTATAAATATTTATAATTCTGTTTTTTAAATGGTTAATAACACCAAAAAGTATAATAAATGTTGTTATTTTTGAGGCATTGTTTATTTTTGATTTGCAACTATTTGGATTTCAATAATTAATAGCAAGAATTTGCATGCAATAAGAACCCGATTATAAAATTTAATACACAATTTTTTTTTCTTGGCTACTAGCACTGCACTTTTAGTTATCTGTATTGAGACAATTTTTATATGTGATAGCGTTTGGACCTCTGACATATAAATCACAAATGATGATAATTTAAATTAATATCAAACCTAATTCAAATTCTCATAACGCTCTAGCGTTTCCCGAAACCGTAAGTGTACAGACAGACAAGGCAAGTCAAAAGATAATGAACGAAGTGCTCTTCCAAAGTAATAACGTTTAGACTTGCTCTATCGAGTTCTTCGTTGTATTTACACAACAATTCTGTCTGGTACTAACTTAGAGACGTGGTAAGTGAGAGCTAGCGGCGCAGAATTTACAATTGTTTCATCAAAACATTTTTTGAAGTAATACTTCTTTTTTTATGTTAATGGTCAAATGCTTACCTAGAAAGTACCTATTCACTAGAGATATCCGACAATTATAATCTGATTTTGGTGATTTATTTTTGTTTGGTAGAGTATACTTCAGAGGTGGCCCCTTATACATTTTATTGAAATTGATCCAGCCGAAACCAAAATATAAGCGTTGAAGTAAGTTTTTTTAAAGCTTTGCTTTCGTTTAATTATATGAACTACCCGTTGGCATATTTGGGTCAGCGTTTGCCTTCAAAGCAAGAGCTAAGTTCGATTCCCGACGCAAAACAAGTTTTCTACACACGGAAAATGTATGTTTCTGGTTCTGGTTGTTATTATGTGTGTGTGATGTGAATGTTTCCAGCACCCACGACACAAGTAATCGAACTTAGTGTAAGACTGTGAGTGTGCAAACGATTATGTTTATGTTTGTGTGATAAAATGTGGGGTTAAAGACTGTGATGAATATGTTATAATGTTTTCCAGTAATACAAAAGTTTCACTTCTATCGTTTGTCTTTACGACACACCATGTTCTTTAGTTTCACTTATATCGTGTATCTTTACGACACACTATGTTCTTTGTAATCAAAAGGCATGTAACTGAGCCTGAGCAATCGGTCTGTTCTAACCTTTGAACGGTTATATCATTCGAATCATAAGTTCTGGTAATAATTTGCTCAAAATATATTAATATATTATTTAAAGTTGACTCGTTTTTAATAGCTTAAAACAGATTTTTTAATAGAAATACTAGTTATTTCGTCTGTTGTCAGACAGCTTGCGAGAATAATCTTAAAAAAACTATATTCTCTACTATGGATAGAAAAAATATCAAAATTAGCGCACATAACTTGTTATTTTACATAGTATTTTTATAGAATAATAAAATGGAATGGAAAAGTATTATAAATTTAATTATGTAGGCTATAATTAAGTGATTCATCTATCAACAAGGCTTAATTTTTCTCACGTTACTCGCGTTAGAAAACAAAATCTGCTTTCTTGTTCTCAAAATTACTACTATACTATATTAACATTACTATATTCACATTACCTCGCTCGAATACTTTGCTTATAAAAATGTTTATATAATAGGTACGTAAATTACGTGAACATATTAATACTGTTTATTTTTATGTTTAAAAGTGACACAAAAATAACCACTTCCGGCTCTCCATCTCTTGAAACAATACTTATTGTGTCGCTTCCTATCAATCTTGCGAACTTCAAAGCGAGAAAGATTGTTAACTTCTACGTATGTTTGGAACGAACAATCACACGACAGATATTTGAATAGTAATTTCGTAGGCAGAATTGACTGACGGAGCTTTGTTTCAGGAAAAAATGGCTCGTGAAGATCAAAAAGA
Source organism: Lomographa bimaculata (assembly GCA_948107665.1). Lineage (NCBI taxonomy): Eukaryota > Metazoa > Arthropoda > Insecta > Lepidoptera > Geometridae > Lomographa > Lomographa bimaculata. Next base: position 8,869,622 of record OX403597.1, read on the forward strand.
TTGGAGATGAAATAAAATGTGTATCTTTGTGAGCTACGGTTATTTTTATTTTCTTTGCACAACTTCTGTTGTATTTAGACATTTATATATATTGAATAACTTTTTCAAACTTGAATAACAATGTAATATAAATGTGACATAAATGTTTACCTCAAAAAAAGCCATGATATACAGTTCATCTAAAAAACCAAGACTTCAAAATTTTTCTATTAAAAATGTATGTGTAAAAATTGTTTTATTATATAGATTCTTCACCTATATGGAGCCATATAAATAAATAAGCTATAAAACGCTTTCACACTCACAGCCCGCGTTCAACGACTTGTGTCGTGGGTACCGGAAGCATTCATATCACAGACACGATCAAAACTAGAACCAGAAATAAAAAATTTCCTTGGGGAGAAAACTTGTGTTCCTGCCGAGAATCGAACTTGATACCCCTGCTTAGAAGGCCAACGCCTCCCTACTAAGCCAACTAGCAGTTCTTTTAAGATAATATGATTTATGATCTGACGTTAAACCTTATAAATACTTGTAATGAGTCAACGATGGTATCGTAATTATTATTAAGTGTTTTGTTAACAGTTTTGTTGAGTAGATATCAAAATCCTCATTACCATATTTATACTCAACACATAACTAATCAAACATGAAATACTGAACTAAAACAAATATATTGTTGCTTCCGGTCCTGGGTGAATGTAATATTACAGCCACGGTACAAGTCATTAGACTTAGTGAAGAGCTGTAAGTTCAAAAATGTGTTTTTTAGTGTACATTACTTCGCAATATGATCATCATCATCATCACGTACTTTCGTAACGAATTGTCAAGTGTTAAGTACTAAATCAGTGAGACCATTCAAATGTGTATTATGCGCACAAATCCAGGTTACGCACATCGATTTCAAATCAACCGCAAGCTTCCTCTTGATGGAATTTTGATGTCGCCGACCCATACCACTTTATTACAAACATATTTTTGTACCAAAACTAACATTTCAATTCAGGGAACGTTAGGATAGCGAATATAAAGTGGTCGTTTTATTGAAGGCTGCCTTTGGGCGTACAACTCTTTTTTTTTGTTTATGGAATAGGTTATTGACCAACGTAGCAAAAGTCTAAGAGTTTACTTAGATGTTAAGCAATTTGAACGTTCTTGTTTGTCCGTCCTTTTTCAATGGTTTACACAGCATCTAAACTAATTAACTGCATCTTTGTTCCCTAAACGGTACAATCTGGGTGTCTTCAAGTCTAGAGTGAACAGGCACCTCCCTAGGCCAGCATGTTCCATCATTGAACGCATCGTCACTTTCCATTATTATCTTCAAAACCCTTGATCAGATTAAATTAATTAAATACGCATTATTGTGGATAACTCAAAAAGTACTGGTCAGATCTTTATCAAATTTAGGACCAATGGGAAAACACCAGAGAACAAAACAAAAATCATCAAAATCGGTTCACTTAGAAAAAAGGCCGCGCACCTCGGGCGCTTTGTATTTATTACATGTCCCTTAGGCTCGGTCTTATTCGTTTTGTTGATATTTTGACTACAAAGGAATTTAATTGTTGGTATAATTCTTAGACTAGCAATTTAATGGCGTTATATATATTTTATATGTATATTATAAAAATATATTATACCGATATTCATAACCTAATAACAGTTTGAGATAAGTAATTTAAAAAAAAATGTAATGTGTACCTACAGTGATGGTGAATGTCGAATACTAACTCCCTACCTACTGACCAAATATCAACACTCAAGTTTGTTTAATAAATCTTCAGTGATATCTAAGTAGCAGGCTTCGGCTTAATCTAAATTGGGCAACAAAAGAAGTTAAGATGAAAAAAGGTAAAATGTATGGCGCGTAAGGGATCTTGATATACAAAGCGCTCGAGGCGCGCGGCCGCCTCCGGAATCAGTAGGTAATCCCGAAATCGGAATCAGGAAAAATATATATACGCATCTACTATTTTATTTTAATTTTAACCTTCCGTAAACCACGTGGGTAAAAGTTGCGTCCTGCACTATGTGGGGTTTCCTATACCCCAACATCATTCTATCTATATATAGAGAATATTTTTTTAAAGTTTATTTTATACATATTTATATTGTTTTTGGACTATTATGAGATAGAAATAAAATAAATTTGTTAAGTAAAATAAACATTTTTAATATCTATAGGCATTGTAACAAAAACAGTACTTTTTTAATAACTAAGAGGTAACCATCTTCTTTGGTTTACCCTTATAAAAAAAATCTTAACTAAAAACTTCTTATTATCCTTTATTTCAGGGCCTAATGAAATAAGAAACAATAATAAAATAAAAATAACTAAACATAATCAGTTTTCATGAGATCCCAGTTGTTACTTATTTGAACGATTTTTACAAAAAAAAAATATGCGTGCTCTAAGCATATAGGTACTTCGCATCTCTCGCAACCGTACTTGGTCTTGCGATCTTTTCTTCTATCGCATTCCGAACATCTTGTTACACGTCTTGGCATCTTCTTTGGTGGTTCCACACTTGGTTCACCAAGTACACTTCCGGGTAAATATAGCTCATCTGTGTCGCCATCACTATCATCCATAAGTGACGATAATATTTCATGTTGATCTAAACGTCGAGCCATTATGAGACCTGCAAACAAATACACAAACGATTAAAGTAATTAAAACAAAATAAATAAATATTTATGTAGAAATAGGTATATTTTGCATGTCAAACTGCTTACCTTTTAGACGACGTGCCGAACTACGTGGGGTTTCGAACACCCTGCCACAGTTTGCGAGCGACTATCCGCTGCGCCTGCGACACTACTACTAAATCACTGTTACTAGGCGACCCGGCAACGTCGCAACTCCAGCTACTCGATGTTTCGTGGAATTCGCGCAGCAGTTTAAAAAGATACCACGATTTTTGTTTCGCTGGGGTTTATTAAACCCCACGTGGTGCACGGAAGGTTAAATGGTTCAATCGCAAGACGCATCTGCTACAGGTCAAACATATACTAGCAAATATATTTCTGATGTATATACATAACAAAATTTTGCCAAAATATACTTACGTCTTTTTTCCTTATGACGGCAGTACAGACGCGTTATCAAACCTTTACTACAAAGGTATATCATGTCCTTTAGGATGACGGGCAAAATGCAATGCTGCACAGTGGTTTACAATTTACAGCTTTGCTATTGTTGACCTGAGGTTGATATCTTTGAGAATAATTTGAGGTAGGTTATACTAAACTGTCAGTGCATTTACAAGTGCTTTGTCAGCGTGCTGGGTCAGCCTCAGGATTCAACGCCGCGGGTAATGTGTTTGGTTCACTTCCAATGCGCTAAATCCAATTCACTGGGACTAGTTAGAAATATAATTCATTCACATTAATCTACATAGATTTCGGCTCAACGCTTAAAAATTACAACGCAAAATTGGCGACAAAACGATGTGTAAGCGACAATCCCGCCTCACTGAAAAACTTCGTAAGGTTAAAATGATGCGGTCGTCATCAGTTGAAGTTAATATAAAAATATGACATTTGCGAGCAAAAGTACGCTTTAGTAATAAATATTGGACATCTATGAAATCGGTTTAATTTGTTTAAATCATAAACTTGTATTCTTGTTCATTTATAAAATAATATAAAGTTTGTTTATGACCCTTTGTCATTTGTTTGTTCATCGAAGTTCATACAAGTTCTTTTTCTAGTATTTACATTTGTAAATTTGCCTCTATTTCTCGAAAGGAGAAGTTTGAGCGTGATTTGATACCGCAAGTACAATCTGAAAGCAACAGGTGTTTCCAATATCTGAGACACAAGTCTTCGATCTATGCGGGGCTGAAAGCGTAAAAGACTGCTATAAATCTTAATTTAATATCTAGAGCGCTAAGACAATCAGGAATAAAGATAACACAAAGTGATATTACACGTTTAAAGTACTTATTACATGTAAAAAATAATGTTAGTTCAACAACTTATGAGTAATTGCAAGTTTGAACAATAATTTATCAGTGCCTGTCAAAAGTTTTGTACCTTTTTGATAAACTTCTATAGATTAAACTGAAATATCATCTATCCCTTAATTCAATTTAATAGTAACAATGAAAACTGTTTCAAAAGGATTTTGAAACTTTATTGTTTTAGAAACTCATCGATAAGCTCGTTTCAACCATCCAGTTCTAGGTTTTTTCTAGTGAAGAATTACATATTATTATGCAAAAATTATTACTACTTACATATTTTTTTTCCATTAAACATGCTCTACTGAATTTTAATGCATAAGATAAATAAATCTCACAAAATTACAAAAAAATAAAGCATTTTGCCAAATAAAACATCAACCATGCAGTTTAAGGTTTCTTTGTGATAAGAATGACATACGAATGAATGCTAACTACATTAATTTGCTCTCCATTAAACATGCTCTGCTGAATTTTAATGCACAGATAAATAACTGTCACAAAATTATGAAAGATGTAACATTAGCATTTCACAAAATAAACAGGACATTGCCCGCCAAGCCCGCAATCCGAGAAAAGCGACAAAAACCTCAGCGTTCCAACGAAAAAAGCATACGAAAAATGTGTCTCATTAAATAAACATTTTAAATGCGTCAGGGGATTCTTGGAGTGAATAAACTGGTTGTTCTCAGCATTCGCAAGCGTTGTGGTCCATTCGCTGCGCCAGCACCTAATTAGTAAATAGCATAATGGATGGAACGGCCTCATTAAGGCAAAGTGGTGTAGCGAGGCGTTCTCCACATTGACAGAGGATAAAACTGTCCGTAAAGCTTTCTGGAAATCATTGTGGGTAACGGTGAACGTGTTGGGTTGTTCGTTTATTGCGCAGCTTGTTTTCTAGTACATACTTGGCTAGTGCACTTAGACTGAGGCCATCACAGCACAGCAAGCAATAAAATGTTTTACTGCGTATTTGAGAAGCACAAATACGCGAACATGCGACTTTATATTTACTGTAGTAAACTGTCACTTGATCAAAGCTCATAATTTTCAGAATTATATATTTTATTATTCTGTTGAAAGTTTTTATTCCAACGATTCGACTAAACGGCTATTCAACTGTCTAACCATTCGTAACATGAGGTGAAACTGTATTTATTTAATTGTTTTTGTATCTACTATTTACACTTATTGTGTTTAAGTATATGTTTTATTATCTTAGAATAAGTACAGTAAATAATATTATAATGTTTTTGTCTCGTATTTCAAAAACAAAAAAAACACAACTCAAAAAAAATATGGCTTTTGACGTATAAACAAAATCTTAACGATCACTTGAAAGAAGCTCAAATTTCCCGAATTAACTGTTTATTTTTTATAATAAACAGTTAATTTCAAATGATTAAATCAAATAATATATAGCATGTCAATGACTTAAGACATTAATGTTTAAAAAATTCTAATCATATATTACATTAAACTAAAAACTATATTAAAATTAACCAAAAAAAAAACTATAACTAGATATAAATATGTACAAATTTTAATCTAATAGACCGCTACCAGTAGCCAAAGTACCCAAAATGCTGGCAACATTGCCAGGTTGAATGGCAATACTCAATCTCTGTCCAAAATATTTGCCAGCACGTTTGAAATAAATGATTCCGTACTTTGTCACAGAGCGGCCCGTCCCAAAGCTTCTGAGAAGAAAGATTTTCTGGGAAATCAGTGCCTGAACAGGCTACTAACCACGCTTTCTTGGCCTGGTCTATAAATGATATTTTTGTGTTAAATGGTAGAGCTAATTGTAATATTTTATTAGTAAATTTTTGAGTACTGTGTACTGATGACAAGAAAGGGGGGAAGGGCGACTCCCGAAATTGATCGAATGCCAAGGCCTCCAAACGCACTGGCAGTGAAGCTTGCAACCACGCCCTCTCGTCTAAATTCATATTCAAAATAGATGCCAATGTGTTTTTGACAATGTTGTCTAAATTTTGAATAATATGCTCTTGTTTCCATAGCTGGCAACATCGTAAAGTATAGGTATGTAATTTTTTTTTTAAGCCTATCAATTTATTTGTGACATGACTTAAGGTGAAACTGTTTTTACAATTGTACCTAAAACAAATTACGTTTTTGACGTGATAACGGCTTATAAATCGATAAACACTGGCTGCACGCACGAAAAAGTGCCACGTACCGCCTGAGCCTGAGCGTGCAAGCGAGAGCGCGGAACAAACAATAGAGTGGCACGATCGGCCCAAGCGTTCGTCTTATGACGTTATCACGTAAAATTATCGTCCGTAAACCGACTTTACAGATAACCATTTTTTTTAATTAAAGCCCACTTTTTTATTCTGTATCTGTCACGAAACTTATGCCGTACCTCAGCCACTCCATACAAATGTCTCACAAGAACAGTGACTGTAGGTACAACTTGTCATATTTGTATATACTCGTACACGTCTTGTTTCACTGACAGCTTGTGAACTCGGTGTACGCGACTGTGCCATTTGAACCTTCTGCCCTCAGTCGATTAGAGTCAATGTAATTGGCAGGTAAACTGATATAATGGACGTGACTTTGAGGGTATACTTAATTGCCTTCTCCTATTCATTATTTTATTTTACACACATTTTTAGTATCTAATAAGATATATTACTTTACTTTATTATAATGTTTACTTCCTATAGTTACCAATAATCTTCTACCGCCATTTTAATGGATAAGTCATTAAAAAAATATTTCGGTATTTTTTTTATAGTTAGGAATATGTTATTTCCAACAAAATATTGCGGGTCAACAAAATTAACTAATCAAAACATCAAATTTTACATCAAAATCAATATTTTAAAATACTATTAGGTTCGGGTAATTTTACCGTCCTTTAGACATTTCTAGACGTTCGGTAGACAGTTCAATTGAACCGATTTTTATGAAAATTCTATAGAACCAATATGAATATATCTTTTCAAATAAATGAAGAATTGTCCTGATCAGTCTATAAATAACAGAGTTCTGAGGTACTAAACATAAAAAAAGAAAATTTTTAACCGAATAGAGAGTCATGTAAACTTACCTCTTTTCTTAAAGAAACTTGCCGCAATACTGATACACGTTCCTACAGAACCCTTGTAAATTCAAATCGACGCTTCCAAGTTACTGGCAAAGTTGTAAATCTGTAATCCTTCAGGCGGCTGCAAAGTTTATATTGACTTAGAATGCATTCTTGAAGAAAATTGATAACGGAGTGTCGACTCAATTTATGCTGCCTCAACTTTTATTTCAATTTGAATTTGTTTTAGATCTGTATTATTTTGAGATGAAAGTAAAATAAAGCCGCAAATTTACCAATAATATGGTGATTATGAAAAAAATTAAACAATACATACGTCTTGGTCATCATAATCATCTGGTTCTGGGTGTGATTGTGTGTGAACGTTTCTGGCACCCACAACACAAGTCATCGAACTTAGTGTGGGGTTTTAAGTGTAAAAGCGTTAATTTTTAAGTTTGTCTAAACTAACCGCGTAAAAGGTATTACTTATTCCAATTGTATTTTGTATGACGAAATAAGCAAAAATATATATTTTTTCGAAAGTATTTTTTATATCAAACCTAGAAAATTACATAGGCACATGTATTTATATAGTAAGTAAGGTATCTATATATTTTTTCAAAGACATATACGTCTTCATCGAAGGCAAACTCTGAGTTTATCTTTAGAAACTACTGTGGCCTTAATATGCCTATAATAGAGTAGCTTTACATTTTGACATTGAGTTAAAGGTGCAATACTATCATTTCAATCGGATAATTATATCTAACTCACCAATAGATTCCAAAAAACGAATGCTTTTAAAACTATCCTCACTCAATTTCTATATTGGCATAGTTGAAAGTCTACCTCCTCTGCTTGTTTTCATTCAAACCTCAAACATTCCTTTGTATCTCATTAAATTAAATGCATACTTAATCCCTGTAAGTAGTAGGAATTTAATTTCACTTGGCTTTGTAACCCTCTTTTGTTTACCTGAGGTCTTTGCTTATTGACGACCCAGTTGGCGTGGTGGGAAATTCACTGCCCTCTACACCGTGGGTCCTGGGTGTGATTGTGTGTGTGATATGTAAATGTTTCCGGCAACCACGATACAAGTCTTTGAACTTAGTGTGGAGCTGTGAGTGTGAATGCGTTTTATTAAAAAAAACATTTCGATGATGATGAATGTACGACCGAATTGTGGATACCAACAATTTTGAGAGGCAGTATTTAAGCTACTCCCGACGCAAATCCGGTGTATGGACCTTCAGTGACAAAACAATGATATGGTTCCAAGGAGTTGGTTTGATGATGGACACGAAATATGGCTATAGGAACTTCTGAACTGAACAAGATAAACCCAACGAATTTTAGCTTGTTTCATTCGTCTTGACAAATTCTGATTACAGAACGTAGTCCTTTTTTGATCGACCAAAGCGAGATCTCTAAGTTGACTTGGGTCGTTCAGCACTTTGTTCATCCGTCCGTCCGTCTATCAGTGCCATCTAGCGCTTAAACTTTACAAGCAAATAACTTTAAATTCTCATAGAATATGTATAGCTATGGCCAGAAATGGCAATTAAAATTATATAAATAAAAAAAATTAAGGGAGACCATACACGTACCTAAGTGGGGAGAATTTTTTATTTTTCTATCCTTGTGTCTATTGTTGAAAAGAGCTTGGTAAGCAGAGTATAAAACCGGTTTAAATAAAATCTTTGTTGGAAAATAACAATTTGCTAGACCACCAAAGTTACTGTTTTAGACCAATTTTGTCCCGGGGTCTATCTCATAAACGGCTACACATTTAAAGCAGAATTTTACGTATACTATCCATTACATCGGGATATAATGGATATTGTAAGTACAGGTACTTGAACAGGTATAGGTACAGCATCCAAACAATTATTTCAAAGAAAAAATTTATAAGCATTTAACCTCAACAGTTTTTCTTTATTAGGTAAAATGTGAGCGCGAGATCTCAGTTAGGCGCGAAAGCCTACTTATTTACAATTGATAAAAGCTTGATATAACAAAAACTAAAAGTATTAATCGTTAGGTATAGCTACCATAGCTAAAATGGTAAGACCTCCGAATAAAATTGTTGTCCAGTTATTCTGGGTCACCAATTTTATACAAGGTTACTTTGAATTAGCGCTCCATACTTCAAAGGGGGTCGGGTATCGACAATGCAACACAAAAAAAATAAAAAAAAACTTTAAAAATAACTATTTTTTGATAAATTTGTAAAGTGCCGATCTAAGATTACAACCAATTATCCAACACGTAAACTCAAAAATAAAAAGCAATACAACTAAAACGGCCGTTATTGTTCGCATGCACCAATATGTTAACGGATTGTGTAACGATTCAGCAACATTCGATTGGCCCATTAACTGTTGGCCAACATAATTTTGAAACAATTAACTTTTCATACAAAGAACTTTTCACCAACGCACGTTTCGCCAACATAACTTTACGTCAGTGAATGCTAAAGCAACATAATGTTTTGACCAATCACTTTTCAACCAATGATCATTTAGCCCATGGACTGTTCCTCAACAGAACGGTACGTCAGTGGAGTGTTTTATCAACATAATCTTTTGACAATATCCTTTCCCCCCATGAACTTTTTGCAAAAGTTATATTTCAACTACGAAATTTCGCTTACAAAAACATTCCTTTCTTTTTTTCATTTTATTTTTGTTGTTGTTACTTAATCTATACATATAATAAAATCGTAACAGGCCGATGCACGATGTCTGTACATTATATATATTGAAGAAAAACTAATATGGGAGGCCTTTATTAGAGCAACAGAAGCCAAAAAATCTATTTTTAGAATTTTTGTCTATCTGTCTGTCTGTCTGTTTGTACGCGCATCACGCGAAAACTACTTAAATAATTGCAATGGGATTTTCACCGAATGACTGCTTATTTACCAACTTAGAATATAGGATACTTAATAATATTTCAACTTCTACTAAAGCTTTGTATCAGCTTGACCTTAAACAAAAATCCAGATCCATGAACCATGAGGTTCAGATAATGCTGGTTTTTCAATTTGACGTCTTCCAACAACGTTCAAAATTACTCTTTTATGGCTGATTGACGCCATCTATAATTTCTTTTAAAAGTAACTACGCAACACCACACTTCAGTAAAGTGAAAATATTTGACAAACATGCTGGGATTCTTCTAAAGATGGCGTAAATATCAATCATTTAATGAAATAACATTATTTAAAATTATAAAAATGCCGCTTTCAACAGCTGTTCCACCCAAAAATAAATAAATATAAAGCTTATTAAACATTCATTAATAATAAATAATAATAATAAAATAATAAAGAAATAATAAAATATAATAAGATTAAATAAATAATAATAATAATAATTCATAATTTGTTAATAGATAAATATTAAAAAGTTTGACTTATTATAAAGGTTTCTGAAAAATGTTGCACTTTGGATCGATTAATCACGCATTTACGAAACTAAATATGTTTAAATGTGTGAAATCAATTTAGAGGAATTTCAATCACAATAAATAAGAAGTTTGCACAAAACTTCTGATGACAAATATGCCACGTCATGTAAATTCTACGAATCCTGTGTGTCGACACCAACCTTTCAGCGAGTAACCTGGAGAGTTCAGTTCAGCCCAGTACAATACTGAATGAGCCACATCATCATTTTCGAACAGAAGAGATTTTTTCATAGACGTTTGAAGAACATCAGTGTTGATAGTCATGATGTGAACAAAGAACTTAAGACCCAGAACAGCCCATGGCATAGTTTGAAATGGAAAGTACCAGATCGGTGACTGCTTCTGTTACTACTGAGCTTAGGTAGCTCAGTTGTCTGTTGAAAGAATCGATTACCTACGACTATCCAAGCGTTATGTCTTTTTTCTGATCCGTATAATGGAGTTGCCGTTGTAAATAGTCCATATAATAAGAGTGGAATCATGTCTGGCAGGCTGGCGGTTTATCACTGTCTTTCCTATCGGTAAGTGATGATGTGATCATGGATGGTAAGCAAACTAGGCCTTGAATGAAACTGGCTCTCAAGATTAGCGGAAACTATTTGGCGCTGGTTGACAGATGTTTCTTTTTGACAGTGGTAAATTACGAATTAACTTTAAGGTAGCGGTAGCTAAGTAGACGACCACTAGAAAATGTTCTACTGCCATGGAATGTTACACTTAATTGTTACTTTTATCATTCATCTGTTTGCAGGGCTCATCTATAATTCAGGAGATATATTGAGAAATTAATCATAATAATAATCTGTACTACATTTTAAAAAACGCTAATCAATACCATACTATTATTTATTCTATGGCATATACGTCCATTATACGATGTTTTGATTACGCTTATGAAATCAAAAAGTTCATGGGGGGAAAGGATATTATCAAAAGATTATGTTGATAAAACACTCCACTGACGTACCGTTCTGTTGAGGAACAGTCCATGGGCTAAATGATCTTTGGTTGAAAAGTGATTGGTCAAAACATTATGTTGCTTTAGCATTCACTGACGTAAAGTTATGTTGGCGAAACGTGCGTTGGTGAAAAGTTCTTTGTATGAAAAGTTAATTGTTTCAAAATTATGTTGGCCAACAGTTAATGGGCCAATCGAATGTTGCTGAATCGTTACACAATCATGTTAACGTAGGTGACGCTGCGCTGCACCACTATCATCAATGCGTGCGCTTCGGGGCGAGTGTCGGGTCAATGCTCGTCCGCGTGAAGTATACACTGCACTTTCAATAACCAATTTCAATAAGTGAGCAAGACCTAATCAGTTTTTTTCAGAACAAAACAAACACTTATACTTCCACAGCATTACCTACACTAAATTCGAAGAGTCATGGTCTTTCATAACCTACGAACTCCCGAGTCACATTGACAGCCGAGTCACACTTAGAACAAGAATTTACGTGTTAAATAATTAGTTTTAATCGTAGATCGGCACTCTACAAACTAATAACAAAATGTATATTTTTTTTTATATTGCATTGTCGATACCCCACCCCCTGTAGTGTGGAGTATGGAGCGCTAATTCAAAGTAACCTTGTATAGTAATGCAGATCCGTGGCATTTGGTTACAGAAATATTACAAGAGAAGTTTCAAACAGACAGCAATTCTCCTCAGCGGTGGTCAGTGAGGTAATACGTCTTGATGCGCTTCACTAGAACGTATATCCGAGATCACGTAACCTTTTCATAGCAGCGGAAAGTTCCAAATATATTACCTGGGACCGTTGCATTGTCGGGAATAAACATGGCGTAGAAACGTCATTGCTTATATAATATTTGTCATTTAAAACCTTTCGTGGGAAAGGCGGGAACACAAGTTTATTAAAATTTGTGTCATGGTTCTGACTGTGATATGAATGTTATCGGTTGTAATGTAATGTTATTACCCACATCACAAGTCATTGAATTTAGTGTGGAGCTGTGAGTGTGAAAGTATTTGAGTTTATTATGTTTATTTTTGATAAACATGTCTCTGAAAACATCGTTTTTGATGGCCTGTGGCTAATACGCTGCATTTAAATTAAATATTAGAAATCATTTAGTTTCTCACAGTGCGAGTGAGTGTATATTGAGTTATAGTTATAATTAGTTTCAAATGAGATTTAACCAATAAAACTGGATGATTTTTTTTAATAAGATATATAATACTTTTTATTCGAATGCGGGCTAAGCTGTGGCCTAATAATATATGGATTTTTAATTAAAAGCTGTGCCCCGAGTCTTCGCCCGCTTTAATTAAGTTAAAAAGCAGCCTTTGTGTTATTCTGGAACCTAAGCTATCTACAATCAAAATTTTATCAAAATCGGTTTATTCGTTACGGAGATTCGTGATAACAACATTCACACTCACACACACACAAACTTTCACATTTATAATATTAGTAGGTCGTAGGATTGTAAAAAGAGATATTATAAAAATAATTAAACTTTGATAAAATCTGTAATGTTTCTTTTGTTTTGACAGTTTTAATGAAAAAGATAAGTTATGTTATGTCTATTTTAGCAAAATCATCAAACAATTTTTTCATCATTTATATACTTTTGTATTATCTATTATTCTATATATTTTTAATAAAATGTCGAACAAAAAATTTATATATTCCAAGCCAAGTCCTATGATATAACTAAACTAATCTTCATGTACTAAAATTTCACAAAATAATCTATATATATATATATATATATGTATATATAAATCAATCGTTCTGCGTTAGACTCACAAAAGGTCGAGAACGGTTTGACTGATTTGGCTGTTTATTTTTTTGTAGCGTTCGTAACAATAATTTTCAGGGCAAAGTTTGTATTCAATGTATTTTTTTAATCCAACGGAAATTTCACACGATCGGTGCTGGGGCGAATCGCTAGTTACTTAATATAATATTATTTTATCTAATAATTATAGGCACAATGCTAATCCATGTATTTCTCTGTCTAGTGTCAGACGAGCACGTGCCCGCGGAATTCCCTTGTAGCATTTACCGCTGATGATGCCTGCACCGCCACTGTTCCAGCAATTTTATACATTGTCAAGCTTCTGTATCATGACAGATTAAAGAGTTACTACAATTATAAATTATTATTTATGTATAAATATATAATAAACTTTGGGTAGCACTACAATGTAATGGGCAAGCGTGACGCTTACCATCAGGAAAAACACACTCATGTGATCTCAAAAAATACATTAAAAACAGCCACTGAAAACTGTATGTACTTAAATAACTATATTGTAACTTTTCAACATTAGTTTTACGCTTTTTTTTATTCATTATAGACAAATAATTGACCACCATCTCACCTGATGGAAAGTGATGATGCGGCCGAAGATGTGACATGTTTGTCTAGAAGATACCTATTCACTCTTGACTTGAAGGTACGTAAACGGTGTCATAACTAAAACAGACATATAGTCGCAAAAATAGCACAAACAGCATTTGTATTTCGTTTACTGAACAAACGTTGAAAAGTCCTCTAAACTAGAATTTCTACGTTCATTCTAAAAGGAAAATTAAAATACAAGCTAGTAATTACATCCAGCCGGACAACCCTAAAATAAACCATCAAATACAGCGCTTCGAATTCCAAAAGTCCTAAAACGTAGCGCATAACTCATTCCATTCCCCAGGCTGTGTTTTATCGAATTTACACGTTTCAAAAATCCAATCGTGTACAGTTACTGTTGAACGAAAAATGTCACTGCAAAATAGGACTTCATAATACACGGAGCGCTTGCAATATGCTGACGTTGCGCCGAACACTTGAAACTCGATTTTCACGGTGCCAGTGAATCGGTGAAATAAGTAGTCCGGTTGGGGTGTCAACTAAACTGTAGAACATATGGGTGTGTTGGTATCTTGTTTATTTTAAAGTGGTGGTATTTTGAGGTGACTTGTCTATTTGGGCGGAAAGCTTGGTATGCTTTGTTTGCAATCGAAAACGATTCATTTTGCTGAAAACAGCTTAATAGACTGTTGTATAAAGTGCTTGCAGTCTATCTAATCCATTACCATGATAACCCTCCGTCAATAGTATACAGCTTAAAAGTTTTCGCTGCAAGGCCGCTTAGAGCTATTTTCCCTGTTCATAATTGCTATTTTTTTAACAATCCTTAACTCTCGCAGTTACTAACTAAGTTTGGAGGCGAATATCGCACAAACAACCAGAATCACAAATTTCCGATTGGAGATAATTTGCGTTTTCACTGGCAATAGTGTAGTGCGCAAATTGTTTGAGATCCTGCAATCGATATCAATCTAATTCGTTTATCAATGAATATTTGATTTTACGCGGCACCTGTTACGTATTCTATGGCATACAATTATCATAGCAATGTTTAGACGCTCACGCTGTTATTTAATTGAATGGAAAGTGCATTTGTATTCGCAAAGATTGTAAAGTTCCTATTTTATTTAAATACTTATAAAATAATCCCATCTATACTTATTATAAAATTGTAACAGGCTGTTGTCTGTACATTGAAGATACTGAAGAAAAACGAATATAAGGCCAAAACAATCATTTTTAGAATTATTGTCTGTCTGGACACATGGTACATAATATAATAAATATGACATTTTAGATGGGTGTTTGTAGCTTAAATCACTTCAAAACTACTTGGAATTGGATGAAATTTGGCACACGTATAGTTTATTACCGGGGTTAACACATGAGATGGGTTTTTTTACCTATTACGCGGACGAAGTCGCGAGCAAAAGAAATAAAATATGATAAAGATAACGCGTTTCAAAAACCGAAGCATTGAAGTTACTACATGTAAACCAGTACAGTGTATGTATATAGTTTATCACTCACTTACTTATAACGTAGATGTATATTATATTTATATATTATAGTACGAAAAACTTTAAAGTGAAGTGATCTCATACTCCAATCATGCGCAGAGGTTAAGCGGACGAATTATCTAACATTTTTCAACTAACTATAACATGGAAATTATAAACTTTTTAATTGTACGAGTATAGGTATTATTATAGGAACAACAACTACACATAATCAAGTATAAATATATCAGTCTCGAGACCATGGCCAATGCATTTGGCCGAAACGTAGAGGTAATTAAAAAAAGTTTTTAGCGCGATTAAGTCCCGAGATATTACCTAAACTAAGTATGAATATACTCTCGTATTTTAATAAATTATACACCTCCAAATGATGCAGTTACATAAATAGTTTATTCCACCGCCAATTTAATGACACGAAAATCAAAACGCAATTTTAAGCACAGCGGCTTCCTTACAACACTCTTGCCATTTATGTAGTGTACCTACGTTATCATTTCCCGCTTATTTACGTAAAAAACTTCCGGTTGTTTCAGCGTCCGTAGTTCTGAAGCTATAAATATCACCTACCGGAAACATGACAAACAATTGTACTGTTGTACAAAAAATGGCGATTCGACACAACACCACGCAATGCAACACCAGATGTTTCGGGTACTGCTGCTAGTTCTTTTAACTAGTACAGTGTAGTTTTGTTTGGTGCCAATTATTCATTAAAATCTTCCATAATTTCAGTTTGTAAACTAACAAACAAACAACAAACACTCACGGCCCCACACTAAGTTCAAAGACTTGTATCGTGGGTGCCGGAAACATTCACATCACACACATTTCACCCAGAACCAGAAGCACAAATATCTCTTGGGAAGGAATTGAGTGTATATAACGTGAGTGTTATATAGTGATCGAGCGAAACAAGATCTCTTAGTTGACTTGGGTAGGTCAGCACTTTGTCCATCCGTCTGTACGTCTGTCAGAAGCATCTTGCATCTAAACTGTAACTTCAAATTCTCAGAATATATGTAAGGCTATGTGAAGCTATGGCCCAAAGCCAAAAATGGCAATTAAAATTATATAAATGAAAAACATATTAAGTCGTCAGTGGCGAGCAAAATACTTTTTTTTCTGTCCATGTGTTATCGTTCTGCGGGAATCGTTAAAAAGAGCTTAACATATAGAGTACGAATTTTTTTATTCTTTGTTGGAAAATAACTATTTGGTAGGACATCAAAGTCACAATTTTTGCTCTGTTTTATTTATCTGAAAAACGGCTACAGATTTAAAGCTGATACTTATGTGTAATATCTGTTATATCCTTTACTTAAACAACAAATACAGAAATCAAATAAATATTACTAAAAACAACAGCTATAAGCACGACTAGTTCATTTTGTGTGCTACGCGTCTCTTATCGGTGTAGTGAGGGAAGGGACGATTTTGGATTTCATGTAAAAGTTGACACACAATCACAAAATAAATATATTAAGTAAATCCAAATGCTTTTACTCCTTAACTAAAATATTTGTAGTTACCACATTTTTGATATTTATATATGTCTGTATCTGTATACAAAAAAAAAAAAAAATTTTATTGTTCCGAATCCAGTTCAATGTTTGGTGTTGGATTCTGTGAATTAATTTAATCAATTTGTAGGTCGGCATTTGTATTGTCGTGTACCACTAGATAATACCTGGATGACCAATCTTCGCTCGGTTTTTTTAAATGTAAACGTTTTTTAAATGTAATGTCGTTTTTAGGTATTAAATACTTATCAAGGCCCAATATCATCAACGGTAAAAGCATAATTGTTATTCACTAATTATATGTCAATTACATTTTATTTTGACAGCTTATAATTGCCAGCTGTCGTAAACGACCATTATATACTGTCGAATACCTAATACACGTCTATCACTGCACCTTAATCAATGTTTAGTGGGGCAGTATACAGTATAGTATATGGATTAAAACACACTGGCAATAGTTGAAAAGTACATGCTTCGTTTGATTTTGTGTGTGAGTGTTACCGTGCTTCGTATGACACGATAAGTAGACGGTCCCGGTAGTTACACGTTAAGCGATAGTTGTTAAACTGTGGCTTCAAACAAATTCAGACCTAGAAATATTAACACACTAGTCTATATGATCAGACACAAATATTATATATCTAAAACTTTGTAAGTTAATTTATTTTATTATTTCATGTGTATTCCTCATAATTTCATTTCACGTGAACCGATTTTGATTTATTTTTGTTTGAAAGCTGTTGCTTTCCATTGGTCCCATTTGAATTTGATTTAGATTTGATAATGCGTGTTTAATACATTGCAATGAAGTCGGTATTTTTTAAGCTTTGCTTGCGTTTAATTATTTTTAAATAAAGTGTAAGCTTTAACAGTTTTTAAATCTATGTGATGCATACCTAAATACACTCAACATTGCTAATACTTCTGAATCTTTAATACTTCTGGACCTTTCAGAACCATTTCCTCGATTTACGCTCTGTTACATATAAATCAATTATTTGACTAGTAAAATTAATTCACGTGGTGTTCTCTCCGCGAGATTACTAATGAGATTTTCTAATGGTTGAAGTGTCATAGTTAAAATAGATAGAGTGGCAACTCTTACGTGCAACGAAATGAACCCTGAACAGTGTGTATGTACGGAGCAGTAACAAAACCATAGCAACACCGAGACACGATTGACGTCATCAACCAAAAGGATGCACGTAAAACAAACTATAAGTTCCATTAACTAATTATGTCATCTTATTTTCGTGATTTACCGCAAAAGTTGCAGCGCATAATAATATATGTTTTTAATTATGTCATAGTCAATTAGTGTGATTCTTTCATAAACGTAGGGATTGTCAGACTCAAACAGTCAATTCACGTAGACGTCTCTCGACAGATAGCTTGTAATGGCCGTCGTAAGCCCGAGGCGAAGTCACAGTGTTATAATATAGAAGGTTTATAAACATAAGTACGTAAGCGAATTATTGTTTGTTATACTAAATAACAATTGCTAGGAATCTTTGAGGAGTAATCAAATAATGAATAAGAATATTTTTTCAACCAAAAGGATGCAATTTTAATTCTGAAATCTCTAGATCCCGGTGTAGCTTGGAATTGTATTTCAAGATTTTATAACTGTGCTTAGTATGAGTGTAGAGTGAGTATGTGGGGCGGGAAGGGGTCACATCTTCACCCGCATCATAACTTTCCACCAGGTGAGATAGTGGTCAAATGCTTGCCTAGTCAGCATTAAAAAGGGGTATATGTGTATGCGGAGGATATGTGTGGTGGTGGAGTGTTATAAATGAAGGAGTGGGTGATTTATATGTATTTGTGTCTGTTTTAATAAGAAAATTTGTTTTGTGTGTTATTTGGGAATTTTAAGGCGATAGTAGAAGATACATTCTTGTATTTCTAATGTTTTGTTATCTTTGATTTTTCTGCCCCGAATTTACTTTGCTAAAATTACGGAGACAACATTGAATACTCAAAACAGACACCAGTTATCTAAGCGATATTATAAAGCATTGCCTTTTCAGTGCCTTTTATATTTTTTTAAATTTAATATGACTTTTAAATAAATTTAAGCCCCTGCAGGTAGAGTAACAAATATTTTTATTTATAACTAGCCGTGCCCCGCGGCTTCGCCCGCTATTATCAAGTTAAAAAGTAGCCTATGTGTTAATCCTTGGTATAATCTATGTACATTCCAAATTTCATCCAAATCCGTTCAACCGTTAAAGCGTGAAGAGGGAACCAACATACTTACACACACACTTACACACAAACTTTCGGATTTATAATATTATATAGTAGGATTAAAGTTTTAATAGGGAATATGCTTAGATATTTTTTGCGTTTATATGATTGTTTACGTTAAAACATTGCAAAATAAAAACCTTAAAATCATTTCATTTCGTATAAATTTTTAAACATATCGTACCTGTAGGTGTGATTGTAAGTGAAACAAGTATTTGAAATTAGGTTGAGGCTGTGAGTGTGAATGCGTTTATAAGTTGTTTGTTGTATTATGTCCAGTACATTTGCACTCGTCACATTTGTTATTAAACTCGCACAATACTAAAGTAACTGTAGATTTCAGGTATCTCTACTTGTTCTACTACATGCGTTATACTGTCGCACATGTCCGGAGCACCGGGCGGCCGTGACATGCCGTGTCCGAACGTGCCGCGCGTGCGATCCCTGAACGCTGATTGCATTTATTCTATGACGGCGAGACAGCGTGGCCATGACACGCCTTCGACTGTCCGTTTCGGAGTAGTCGATAATTTCATTATCATTGCAATGTTAAAGCTACAGTATTATGCGTACTATGATATGACCTTATGTTACTGTTATAAATGAAAATATTCGGATGACCAAGCTTTGCCCGGTTTTTTGTTTTTGGTGGAATGTGTTTGAATTTATAGCATTAGAAAGCTTAATCTAGTATCGAGTAGAAACAGTTTTTTTCCATCGGTCATGCCGTAATAGATGGCACTGATAGTTTCTTAAACCCGGTTTTTCAAATGCAGTTTGGGAACCGAGCATTTCTCGGACCTGGAACGTTGATAAATCGATTCCTTGGGCCGAAAATCCCCTAATCTGTAACTTTCATGAAAATCGTTGAAGCCGTTTCCGAGATCCTGATTACACACATACACACACACACACACACACACACACACACACACACAAACACACACATATATATATACATATATATATATATATATATATATGTATATATATATGTGTGTGTTTGTGTGTGTGTGTGTGTGTGTGTATGTGTGTAATCAGGATCTCGGAAACGGCTTCAACGATTTTCATGAAAGTTACAGATTAGGGGATTTTTATATATATATATATATATATATATATATATATATATATATATATATATATATATGCAAGAATTGCTCGTTTAAAGATATTAGATATCCCTCATGTCAAGTTGCTTTCTTTTTTTCAATTGAGTGATGAGACGAGTAAGTCGTTCGTCTGATGGTAAGTGAAAATTTTGCCTATTACAATTCTGCGCCACCTAGAGTTTTAAACTGTCATAGTTCTATATCCTCAACAGCAATGCACTGCGCTCGTTACCGTTTTTTTACATGCCGTATCCGAACGAGCCGCGCGTGCGATCCCTGCACGCTGATTGCATTTATTCTATAACGGCGAGACAGCGTGGCCATGACACGCTTTCGACTGTCCTTTTCGTAATAGTCGATAATTTCATTATCGTTGCAATGTTTTTCTATGTTATATATGAAAGTCACTATTAGGTGAATTCAAAGAATTAGGTATGATTAACAAATTTATTAAACGTTATTATGCAGTGAAAGATTTATGCATGACAAATTGGAATAACATGATAATTGGTAATATAATATTAAAATTCACACATTCAACTGACATTGTTAAACTCACTGAGATCGCCATCGTTTTTACTGGAAATAATTCCCTTCAATCTGAAACACATTAATGTTTGCACACTGTTGCTAGCAGTCGAAAGTCTGGCTATGGTGTGGTACTGCTCCAGACGGACTCTTCAAAATAATCCTAATACCACTATATTGCTTGTAAGTGAATTAATCCATAATAAAATACCCACAATTTCGCTGATTTTTTAAGCTTCATCCAAAATGCACAACTCACAAGCCGGCACGACGTGGGCGAGGGTTGTAAGCTCGCTATGTTCTAGTATGACTGGCTGTCATTGATAGCGACCAGAATACCTTTTCGAGCTTGGTGACACCTATTTTACCTGAGTGTGGCAAGCCACCGTGTTTCGATACAGGATAGCAAGTAGAGCTTGAGAAAAAGCGCTACCATCATTGACTTTACCAGAAACTCAAGTCACTTTTCTAGCTAAAACCTCTTTGAAACTCGTTTTGACTCTTCACGAGGCATTGAATAGGGTTCAATGACAGCCTGATAGAGGCTGTAAATAGTAGTTGAGTTTTGTATATATCATCATATTAACAAAACGAAAATGTTAGAATGTGTTCAAAGTTTATACGTGTCGTAGTAAATAGATATCTACAGTACTTATTAGGTATGTATAATAATATGTATAATATTGCTATAAAGGAGTTCTGCACCTGGATGAACCTAGGTATAAGGTTTTTATGTGTCATAAATTATGTCATAATATATGTCATAATATAATATCTCATATAATGTTATACTGATAATAAAATAAATAAATAATCAGTAAATCTACATGGAATTATGAGATATCTAAGACGACGTTGTTTATTTGCAATCTGTGAAAAAAATTTAACTATAATATTTTTAGAGGTTGCATTGTCGGGGTAAAAAAAATGATGCTGTCTATTTATGGTTGACATACCTTTAGTTCGCTCGAAGCGATTCCCTTATTTTTTTATTTTTTTTGCATTCACACTCAGCCCCACACTAAGTTCAAAGACTTGTATCGTGGGTGCCGAAAACATTCACATCACACACACATTACACCCAGAACCAGAAGCACAAATATCCCTTGGGAAGGAATTTGTGCTCCTGCCGGGAATCGAACCCAGGACTCACGGGTCTACGTTTATCATCCGTATGGCGAGAAAATGGAACTCATTGCCCGCGTCTTTGTTTTCTGAACAATAATCTGGGAGTCTAGATTAAATAGGTATCTTCTAGGCAACCTCTTCGGCCGCATTTTTCACTTTTCATCAGGTCAAATGCATGTTTATCTAGCATAAAAAAAATCGACGATGTTATTCCGTAGACCGTATGTTTCTGTTTTCAACATTTATTAGTCATTCAAAACGACTCATCACAAGAACAGCTCTAATTCCAACCCTCCGTCAATAAATAAATGAAACGACGCTATTACCGGGTTTTATTTTATTTACACACCTCAAGTATTCAAGCAGGCATAAAGTGTGGGAATTTCCACTCGGTCACAATGGATATTGGTAACAGTTATTTATCTTGAATTTTTTTCCCAATTATTTTTCCAAGATTTTTTAGGATATTTTTATTTTCCTGCTAGCTAAGTATACTGTACCGAAAGATAGTCGTATTTGCTACCTACATGAAGAGATATCTCACCATTACCTACTTAAGAGACGGTCACATTCTAGCCCTAGCTAGTTTACGCTTCTGTCTTCACTTACAATGAGGTGAAAAAACCATTTTTCCACCTCAGAAAGTATAAATATTTAATATAATTTTTAAAATATATTTTTTTTATAAAATAATAAAAATATAATTATTTATAAGCTCATCAGAACTTATAAATATTTACAGAAAATAATAGAAAATTACGATTTTTTTATGTTATAGTTATCTAATAGTGACTAATCAGTTTTATTTGTTGTTTTTTTTTTAAATGCCAGTTTAATAACTCTTAATTTTTTAAATTGACCCAATAGTTTTGACAATCACTATCTCGTAGTCCACCCGCACTGAGACCTCTCGATAATTACCTTATTTACAACTGTTTGATAATAATTTTATGATTATTTTCAAAGAAAGAAAGACGGAAATATAAAGTTATTTTTCGTTCTATTCTCTTTTTTTTCGTATAAATTATGAAGTTTCATGCTGATATACCGTAAATAAAACGTAAATGCCTCTGACAGATGGACGGCAGATGGACGGACGTACAGACAAAGTGCTGAACTACCTAAGTCAACTAAGCCTCGCTTATCTAGCCGATTAATAGGTATGTAATATAAGTGGCTTCGCAAAGGCGATCAAACATCGAAATAAGCCACCACGCCACAATACTGTCTCCATAGACACTACGAAATAAAAGCGTCTTAGAAATTCAAGACAAGATTAACATGCTGTAGAATGAAACTTCGAAATGACTCCCATATTAACAATTTTAGATAAGAGCCTGTAAAGTATAAATATTTTTCGATAAATTGATATATTAAAAAACTGCGACCGGGCCCGTCCGGTGGCTAGCATTTTAACTATTTATTTTAGGCGAATTCCTGTTTTTTTTTTTATTTATTTTAGCTTCGCAATCTTGTGCGCTTAGCCAGTGTCGAGTAATAATATAATATTTTAAGTGTATTTCGTATTTAAAGTCCTAGTCACAAGTCACAGTCAAAGTCAACTAAAAGAGTCAAGGTCCAGTCATAATCAAGTCATGCCCTAGTAAAGTGGTAGAAATTTTACTAAAACTTCTATAGGAGTTTTGGAGCGAAGGCAAAAATCACGTTTTTCAACTTTGTATGATTTGTCTACATTTATGCAGGTTTACTAAGTATAACGGTTAATATTCTACCTTTATAATTATACATTAACACGAATATACGAAGAATCACAGGTTTTGAAAAATTATACAAAATCAACAATGTCATTTTTTCACTTTCGCGGCAAACCTTATGCAAGGCATACATTATACAGAGAGGACCAAACAGTGACACGACAAAAAAAAACAAAAACAACGAAAAAAAACAATGCCTGGGGTATCTGCAAAACACCCCATATGTTCTCCGATTGTTTGTGGTTATAGAGTTATGATAAATACATTTAAAGCGTTATTTGAGAGTTTAAACTTAATTAAATCTTTTTTGGTGGGTGTTTTTTTAATCTAGTAAAAGAGTCCTAATGAATTGTACTTTCGTATATAATAATCAGCTTCCTACAACTACAATTAACAATAATTCAAGTTACAAAAATTCTAATCGAAAGTAAAGAATTTAGTTTTGAGTGAGACAAAAATGAATGTTCTACACCAATTAAAAATCTATAAACATTTGTACATAGTTTGAGCGATTTAAAAAACTTGCGGGATTATAAGATTTTCTTTTTTTAATTTATTTCACAGATTCATTTCTAAAACAATTATTATATATTATTTATTAGGCTACTATTTTGCTGCAATCGGTCTTCAATAGAATTGAGGTGAAAATTCCCTAATTTAGTAATTTGATCCAAGCTAATTATTATTGCCTGTGTCGTCATACTAAAGGCTGATTGGAATAGCAAATGCCTGAAATTAAACTCTAAATGTCTCACCAATTAAATAAGCTGAAAAAAAGTTTAGTCACACATCATCGAACACAGTATGCGGCTGTGAGAGTGTTTAAAAAAATTATAAGGTTGATAAAACTATTTTTATTTAATGTGAACCAATGGAACTACTTACGTTTCTAACGAGTATAACACCATTCTAATTAGTGCAAACCTTAGTCATATAATTACTTAGAATATACAATAATAACTGTTTATATTTACTTCAGGGACTGAACGTTGCTGCGTCTATCTTATACAGTGAGCTAAATACTGACACTAATTGGCCCATTATGTTAATTACACTAACATAACATCCACTATTAATAGCTAATCTTTGTTAAGTTTTATACCCAACTCAAAGATAATAATCGTAGCGTCGGTTTTTGTAAAAATTTAGTTTATTTGGTAGATAGATAGAAAATTATTTATTGCTCTTACAGTATTGTAGGTACATAGGCGAACTTAATGCTACAAAGCATTTTCTTCCAGTTATCCTTGGTGTATTGAGGATATTTCGATACGGTAGTGTACATTAATTGGTAAAAAGAAGTTTTGTTTTACAAAATCTTTAATTTGTAAATTTGTAAGATACACAACGATAGTCAACTATAATTTCAAATAATTAGCATTGCTACTCATAGAGGCACTCTTTTCGGAACGCTACCAACTGGTAGAAAGCTTGAGCACTTTCTTACCTATTAACTCAGTGCCTTGAAGATATGGTACTATTAAACTTTTCGTGAGAATCAGACATTATAATTTAAATACGGCTATCACTCACGTCATTTGATCGAAATTGTCGACGTAGGTTTCGAGTATATGATGCTCTTCTTCGGGATAAGTTAACGCCGCCGCGAGATCACGACGAAGATTTGTAGATAACTTAGATATTTTCTGTATAGAAGTAGACAATTTTAGGAAATATCAAATTTGCACTTAGATTTTGTAATCAAACCCTTCCTATCTAGCATTAAAATATTGAAGTATAGTTATGACCTACTTATACAAAAGGTAACTTAACTATAGCAATTTTAGTTTCAGGATATGTAATATTTATTAATTTTGATATAAGACACAACTATAATTCAGAAAAGTTATACCGCTAGTATGATCGGAACGCTACCCACGGGTAGTTGACTTGAGCATTTGAGTTACCTATAAGCTCGATACCTAATAGGTATTTCAGGCCTTTGCTATATATAATTATGTATACCAGCTGTTGCCCACGGCCGCCTTTGTGTTAATCCTGAGTGTAAGCTACGTACATAAAAAATTTCATCCAAATCTATTTATCCGTTACAGTGAAAAAACATACACACACAATAACACATTTACACACAAAATTTCGGATTTCTAATATTAGTGTGACTACTCAGATACAATTTACATCACTTTTACTTCAATAAATAATAAAAAAAAACCATATGAACATTCATCCCCTTGTGCCCCTGCCAAAAATTTATGATGAAATATGTTAAAAAAGAGTATTTATACGATTCAATTATAATACGGTTAAATTATACGATTTAAACTGTAATTTGACATAAGGTAATATTTGCAGACCCAGTATAAAAAAAAATGATAGTCTTATCTAAAGCCACGTAGATAGACTAGACCTTGACATAAGACATAATATATTCCACACTAATTTACGTTTTGGGAAGTCGTGGATAGCAGTTTAGTTGTATTAAGTAGTAGCTAGTTTCATTGTAGTAAGAAAAGTCATTTTACAATGTCAAATCTACGGCTCCTTATGGAATCAAAATTATTCAAACTGCTTTCATTGTATTTCATGCTGGAACCAATCATTAATTGTAAGAACATGTGCAATGTTAGAAATCTATTCAAAAACACATAAGGGTGTACACTCGTTCTCTGTAACTCAAATACCTACATTAAAACGATCCCACTAGGGTTACTATACAATGCGTACTCTACTTTACCAATATCACGTGAATAACGTCTAAATCTGCATGCAACTGAATCTCATTTCACATTCTAAATGTCCAGTCAACAGAACATGGGTCCATTATCACGATGGACTGCATTAGCTGCTCCAATAAATCAGATAATGAACTCATGGTCGCATGTTCAGTGATCAAACATTAGTAATATCGATATTTCGTTACACTAATAGGTGATACTATTATATCTAGCCCAAGCCGCACAAACCTCTGTTGCACGTGGTGTCCCAGCTGATTAATGAACAAAGACCCAGTGTCCAAAAATGAGCATTTCGTTGGAGAACGCATGCCACATTATATTTCTTTCTAAGTTATTTCCATTCTTACTCTTTCTCCATGTTATGCAATTCCACTTAATGTTTTTAGACAGAAGAAATGTTAATATCCCTTAGAAAAACGGAAACAATTTTACTCACATTATTCCCCTGCTATAGCTTTAGCTTTTTGATACATTTAAAAAAATGGGAAGGTTGATAATTCATTCAACATTGTATTTCTCTTTCTTAAGGAAAAATGGGAACCGGTATAAATAAACAAGCTCAAAATAGATTACTAGCGTTTACTAGTTTTTAGTTTTACTAGTTTTTAGTGTGTGTCTTTTTTCTCTGGGCATTATAGAATGAATAGCCTAAAAGACATCAAAGACTAATAGATTGATTGAAAAAAAAGCGCTCTTTTATCTTAAACATGGCTTGCATTGATGCTTGCCCTACATTTAATTATTTAGAAAGAAGAACTATCATATCCATAACAATAAAATTATAAAGGTGGAATAAGTTACATATATTTTTATACTTAAAATAAAATACAACTACATTATTTTATTCTTATTAAGTTTATCAACCATAACCTACCATAATCTATAATAAGATATTATCAAATTTATCTGAATGAAATACGTTTATTTGGCATATAAACAAAACAAAATATAACATAAAAAGAAACATGAAAATAGCTTATAAAGAAAGCATTATAAGATATAAACAAATAGTGCTAAGAGGGTTGTAACTCAGCACTTTTGCCAAGTAACACTATGCTAATTTTCTATCACAACCTACAAGTGACGGTTATTGAAACAGTGAAATAGATACATAGAAAGTAAAAGTTTCTCAGTCTATCAGTAGATAAAACTCCCGAGAAAACGACATTCAATAATTCGATGTATATAAAATCTATTCAGTTATCAAAGTTAAGAAAAGTTCAATTTAAAATCCACGTTCTTCCACTGAAATCAAATTATTTTTGTACAAAACGAAAAATATTTTATTCTTCTTTTGATGTCGGTAACCAAGTTGCTTCGAATATTTTGGGTAAACATCAATTATATTTAATGACCCTTTTACCTTGTATAATAAATTGTATGATGATTAAAATTAAACCGGGTTTGGAGAAATTTGCGTGATCGTGTTTCAGTCTCATTAGCTATAGGATTGGGAGCACAATGCCTTTATACACAATAGGTTGGCACGCTATGAGGCATGACGAAAGATCGTATTACCTACAAGAGGCTTAATAGCCAACAATAGCCTGCTTAAACATATGCTAAGCAAATAAGCAATAGAGCTGTTCAGGGAATTGTATATAGGCCTATATACAATTACCTGAACACTATTATACTGTTCTGTCTCATATAAGCATTCAAATGTAGGTACTGCGTATTAAAGTACACATCAAAATTATATAAGACTTATTATATATGCGTATACGTATTTTATTATTATACATTTTCTAAGCATCAAGATCAATGTAGCAATGTCTGTGCTACGACGTAGCAGTGCTACAACATGCTACGTTGTAGCAGAGATACAAGAGTACGATTTTAGACATTTATATTACCAACTTATTATGGTATTTACTAAAGTTTCAGATAACAACATAAACTATAATATTTATACGGTTTTTTTTTAGCCTTATAGACAAGCATTTGACCACAATCTCACCTGATGAAAAGTGATGATGTGGCCGAAATTTGCAGCCAAAATATTCTAGAAAGGTATAATATTATTATGTAATGACAATTTATTATTTAAAGAATTATTTAAATTAAAGGGAATTAACCGTACTTGGTCCTAAGTATATTCGCGTAATCAACCATATTATAACATCTAAACAATTATTTTGTCAACTAGACAATTTAGGATAAATTGTTAAGTCGACTTGAAACTTTACTATAGACGAGATATACAGGCTACTGTTACTCATGTATGAACATAAGTATACATATGTATGATATAATATCGCTTACTAATGTTTAGTTTATATAATTTTATATTTTTAAATATATTAAAATCTTATAAAATATGTTTAAAATCTTATTTAAAAAGATTTTGTTTCAAACAAAACCAGTCCATACCATGTCGTTTCGCGTATCCAATCCCTGGATTCAACTGATCGGTTTCCTATTTTGAATTTACATAGCGTTGAGGGAACGTAAAGTAGCGTTATACACTTCTACTGTTGTGAAAAACAGTGTGACAGATTTAGAGTTCGTCGAATTCATTGTACTCTAAGACTAAAAGCATAACTTAGATTTTTACTTATTGAAGTGAAACTTCTTATGTGGCTTTGAATTTCTGATCCGCAACCTTTTTGTGTGATGAAAAGTGGTGAGGTTAAATACTGTGATATATTTTTGATATTAAATTAAAATTTTTGCCTGTAACACAAAAGTTTAACTTTTATTGTGTGTCTTTACGACACACCCTGTTTTTTTATCTCCACTACCAGGCGCCAAGCATTGCATTGACTTTTGTGATGATGGCTTTTGTGTTGGAACACAAAAGCCGTTATCACAAAAGTCACACTACAGAATCATCAAAGACAACAGTTGTGGCTCGAAAAATTTCACACTATTTCAAACTTTTACAAGTAACAGAAAGTTATAAGTTACTATACTGCTAGTATGGTAATTTTCTACTACTTTAGATTGTGGCCCAGATTTCCGTCCTTTAGTGTTGGATAGCCATTTTATTTTCCAGGTCGCTTGGTGACCACGCGAGCCACGTATTCGTATCCACGTAATAAAGCAATTTATATTTGATGTTTTTATTTAAATAACAATGTTATTCACACTATTATTTGACCTGTGACACAAAAGTTAATAACTACCTATTATTTAGTTTAGCCGAGGTAGGAAAAAAACAAAGATGGTTCTACATTGTTTGGTTTTTAAAATGTACCGTTAATACGACATTAACGACATTTGCAATAACATTATAAATGAGAATTTTTGTAAGCGTGCAAATGAACGAGAAGAGAAAACAAACATACTTACAGTATTTTTGCTTTTTATTCTTACTGTAATGGCTGAACTGATTTGGATGATATTTAAAAATGCATAGCTTTTACCTAGGATTAACACATAGGCTACTTAATTAACGTAAGCAAAGTCACGGTTCACAATTAGTTTTACAAGAAACTGTTATTAATGTTAGTAGTTATTAAATAATTCTTGTAATAAATTATTTAATCATTCATATCCGATCGTGTATGGAGTACTGCGGTCACCTCTGGGATGGGTCCGCCAAGTACCAGTTAGAAGCTCTTGAATCTATTGACCGGCGAGCCAAAAGACTCATTCCCGACAGTAAGCTACTCGAGTCCAGGTTGCTAAGTCTCGGTCACCGACGCAAGGTGGCAAGCATATCGATATTCAATCGTTTACATTTTGGAGAGTGTGCACAGGAATTGAATAAGTTAATTTCTCCATGCCCTTTTTACCCTCTAACAACAAGACAAACAATCAAACGTCATCCATTTATGGTCGCCATATGGCATATGGTATATGGACACACCTCCAGTTTGCTCAAAGCGTTTTGCTTCTACGTTCATCATCCATACAGCGAAGGAGTGGAACTCATTGCGTACGTTTTTGTTCCCCGAACGGTATAATTTGGGAGTCTTCAAGTCTCGAGTGAATAGGTATCTTCTAGGCAAGCATTTCACATCTTCGGTCTCTTCGGTCGCATCATCATCACTTTCCATCAGGTGAGATATTGGTTAAATGCTTGCCTATTCCGCATAAAAACAAAAAAATATATAATATTTTGTTACTCAGGATATCATGTGCTTTTAATATGAATATATTTTGTATCAATCAACTTTACGAAATAGATGTTAGTCGGAAAGGTTTCTGATAAGAACATTATTCATCTCTAGGCTGGCGTTTGGACCACTATCTCACCTGTTGGTACATGATGATGTAGTAAAAACTTGTAACCACATTAAGCTCCAACATAAAGCGAGGTGCTTTCTACAACTTTTTAAATAATAATTACCTCAACAACTGGATCGCAAAATTACCGGTAACTTTAATAGCCCGGAGCCTACTAAACATTAACAAAGAAACATAATAAAGCCCAAGATTCAGAAGCTAGACAATATCTTTCATACACTTACGCCTACGTCTGAAGTTATGTTCATGACAGGCGGCAAGAACTTAAAACAAAGGAACGGTAAATATGTGAAGCACCACACTGAATAATGAATATCTCAAGGCGTCTCTACATATTTATTTCATCCTACAATTTCATGTTGTGAACGTGACGGATTTTTACGACGCAGAGGCTTTAAAGTAAAACTATTAGCCCTACAAAATTCTTTCTATGATTTTTTTTTTATAATTTAGCACCTTACTAAAAAACGCATGTACTATGTACGAAATAACTGGCTGATTTAGTAGAAATTAGTTTGACAAATCAAAATTTACACGTTTATTTTAGTATTTATAAAGTATTAGCTGCGCCTCTCGGTTTTACCCTCGCAAGTCCCGGCCCCGCAGGAAATCTGGAATTAAAAGTGCCTACTTATTAATCCAGGATTTCAGCTACCTCCATTCCAAATTTCACTAAAGTTGGTCCAGCCCTGTGAGCGTGAAGAAGTAAGAACCACACAAACACATTCACAAACTTTTGCTTTTATAGTATTAGTGTGATTTGATTAGCAAATGTTTAACCATTATCTCACTGATGACGATGCGTCTACTATAGAGTACGGCCGCATCTTCACTCTTCCGTCAGGTAAGATAGTGGTCAAAGGATTGCCTATCTATCATAAAAAAAAATATATAAATATATAATAAGGAAAATCAAAATATCTCGGTTTTGCGTTTAAAATATACAACATATTGTAGTCAAAATCTAGCTATCATTATATAAATCGATAAAACCAATTTGTCTCCAACCTACAAAAGAGTGAAAAACCCACAATCACGCTCTGATACTTCAAATGATATAAGATAAGTCATAATAAAAATAACTTTCCATAGCTCCTAAGTCCTCATTAGAGAGCATTGCTGTCTATTAAGAAAGAGTAGGTTTCTTTACACAAGAGGAAAATTATTTGCCTCTACACAATACATTTTACGGAGAGATTTTTTGCACGACTAAGCGAAGGTTTGACTACAATCAGATTTCATGGAAAGTGACAATGTAGTCTAAGGTGGAGCATGCTTGCTTATTAAATACGTATTCACATTTTTTTTGAACACGGTGTGTGTTTCTATCTTTTGGAAAATACAAATGATGGCATAGCTTTTCATTCTTATGCTGTTCTATAAATGAACATAGACGCGAAAAGTTTCGTGTGATTGAACGGTATTTCACCATAAATCGGTGAAGTGACGCCGTCCGTTTGAATGTGTGATAGTAAAAAGGTGAAGCAGGAACATGGTTGTGCAGTTCCTGTGTTTTTACCTGAGGGTGAAGAACAGTGATTCATGCAAAGGAGAATATCCTACTATATAATATTATAAATCCGAAAGTTTGTGTGTAAGTGTGTAAGTATGTTTGTTCCCTCTTCACGCTTTAACGGCTGAACGGATTTGGATGAAATTTGGAATGTATATAGCTTATACTTAGGATTAACACATAGGCTACTTTTTAACTTGATAATAGCGGGCGAAGCCGCGGGGCACGGCTAGTATATTATAAATCTACAATATTGTAAATCCGAAATTTTGTGTGTAGGTATGTTTGTTTCCTCTTCAAACTTTTACGGCTGAACGGATTAGGATGAAATTTAGAATGTACATAGCTTATATCTAGGATTAACATACTGTAGGCTATTACATGCGGTAAAGCAACGTGGCTGTAATCTATGTACTTACCTCTACCATCGAGTAAGATCTAGTTCCCCATTCCCGTTGTATTATCGGACAAGCAGACAAACTGCTAAGCGACACCGCTATATGGTAGACATTCCACAAATGCGCACGAAGCGTTTTGCTTCTACATTGTGCGAGCCGCAAAGGAATGGAACTCCTTGCCTGAGTCGGTGTTTCCTGATGAGTACAATATGGGAGTCTTCAAGTCGCGAGTGAATTGGTATCTTCTAGGCAAGCTTGCTACATCGTCGATCACATCTTCGCTTACCATCAGGTGAGATTGTAGTCAAAAGCTTTTCTAGAATAAATAACAAATAACTAAACGCAAGCAAAGTTTAAAAAAAACCGACGTCACCGCTTTATCTTCGGAACCTTCGGGACGATAACTCAAAAACGTGATCAGATCTTGATCAAATTTATATCGGGCCACATGGAAAGCGCCAACTTTCAAATTAATAAACAATTATTAAAATCGGCTCACAACGAAAGAAGTAATGAGGTAACACATAAAAAATAAATACTGTCGAATTGAGAACCTCCTTTTTTATTTTATGGAGTATAGTTACATATCACCTCTTGCACTAATTCTTACTTAGGGCTAAAATTAATTTATCATTTCAAAGCGCCAAATGTGTAAGGGCACGAGAACGAAAATTGTACTTAGAAATACTAGTAAAAAACGTAAATAGCTAAACCGTCGATCGACAAACCCACGGCGCGGCGTGTCGGTTCGACGGGGCAGGCATACGAATTATCAAACCTACGTGCCGCCTCTGGGGTTGAGTGAATTTAATAAATTATTATGGTTGAAATGTTGAGGATTTTTCTGCTTTTGAAGTGGATTTAACGTCATTATTTCTAGGAAAATTAGTTTATGGGTCTAACAGGCATTGCGCTAAGAATGGTTATAGTTTGTACGTGCAGAGATAGTTTCAAATAATGCTAATTAATATACAAACGCAAACGCATTCACACTCACAACCCCACACTAAGTTCAAAGACTTGTATCGTGGGTGCCGGAAACATTCACATCACACACACATTACACCCAGAACCAGAAGCACAAATTTCCCTTGGGAAGGAATTAGTGCTCCTGCCGGGAATCGAACCCAGGACCTACGGCGCAGAGGGCGGTCACCTGTCCACTGCGCCAACTGGGTCGTCAAATACAGGTGCATACGTATTATTTATTAACCAATTTTGAGGTATGACAATTTTTAAGTGCTATGAAATTATAGGAAAAACTATATCTAAAATATTGCCCCAGATTAAAGTAAATAAGATAAATATTCTCTTTTCTATATTTTTTATCATACCTTATCCAGTAATATGGTCTCTTTTAATAAATATTTTATAGATTTCATAAGTTTAAGTAGGTCCTTTAGCTACTTAGGTAAAGAGTCACACTAATGTTTTATATGAGAAAGTTTATCGGATATAACGCAAAAAGGCTTTTTTACATATTCACGCTTTAACGGCTGAACGGATTTGGATGAAATTTGGAATGTACATAGATTATACCTAGGATTAACACATATGCCTTTTTAACTTGATAATAGCGGGCAAAGCCACGGGGTGCGGTTATTAAGTTATAGGACAGTGTCATTTTTATATTGCCAAATAAAAATACCAATATAAGATAATAAACTACATTGGTATATTTAGAATTTTAAAACTGCCGATCATTTACTTCTAACAAAGTTAGCTACATTCTGGAATTTGTTTTTTATTCTGATGTTGGTTACTTTATACCATCGAGCCTCAGGGATATCCTAAAACATTATGATGTAAAGCTATTTTAGTACAAACATCTCGAAGAAACGTCGAATACAACGAACACAAATGCAAATTGGGAGGCCGCCCTTGTATGATCTACTTAGAAATTAATGTGGCATGAAATTACGTATTTACCTACTTACCTAGTCAGTGGGAAAATTGGTTTCTGGATCCACTCGGCTGTCCATTCGTTGCAGCTATTGGCGTTTGACAGCATGAGGCATTTTCTCTTCTCTTTGTTCGCAACACATATTGGGCGAATACGTAGGGTCTGAATGAGGGTTATTAAATATTCGTTCTCTATTTCCTGTGTATTAAATGACTTGGTTAAGTACAAATGTGTTTTATGTACTTAGGTGCAAGTAAACGCTTTCACACTCAGCTATGTGGGTGTAAAAGCGTATTTTAAGACGATAATGCTTACTTGCTTTATATTCTAGTGCGCAGTCCTAGTGTCAGGATTTTTCAGGCTGCCTAAAGGCATCCGACATGGCTTAACAACTGTTGTCTTGTGACTAACGATAGTTAAAATTCCGAAACAAAGACATTTCGAAGTAGTAAATTTAGAAAGATTAATTATCGCTAGAGGTGGGGGTTGAACAAGCAGACATGGGGTGTTATGCTCTTTTGTTCTAACCGCTGAAATACTCAAGCCCTGATGTCTGAAGCGACAAAATCACCCTTTCCTTATTTTCGTGTACTCCAAGTACACGTTTTTTAAATTAACAATTTCAGTAGATATTTCACGTAAGAGGTACCTACCCTTTAACACTTTTGGTACCTTCTGAGGGTTAGATCGAACTGACCACGAAGGGTTTTTCAATACTGTTCGAATTCGTGTCACATCGTACCCCTTGAGTTGGAAGCTTTGGGGATTTCGTGCCACTTATACTTAGAGCTAGGGTAAAAAGTTGTGTAATTAATGACAGTTATTATTTGGAAAAAGTTAATACAGATATAATAAAGAGGTTATACATACATACATATAAATATACATACATACATATTACATTACATTATGCATTATACATACATTATACATTTACTGAAAAATATCAACCAATCGCTAGCCTACCAGAGACAAAAAACTCGTTCAGCGATAGAAAGCGTCTTCTAATAGCTGTTATTAATCACTGCAAAAGCCTGTTCCAATTTCTGTAATCCTATCCTACTAATATTATAAATCCGAAAGTTTGTGTGTAAGTGTGTAAGTATGTTTGTTCCCTCTTCGCGCTTTAACGGCTGAACGGATTTCGATGAAGTTTGGAATGTACATAGATTATACCTAGGATTAACACATAGGCTAATTTTTTACTAGATAATAGTGGGCGAAGCCGCCGGGCACGGCTAGTAAATAATAAAAGCAAGATGCTTGCTTAGTGGTAATACATACCGCCTATTAATATTTTCAAGAATTTGAAATCATTAAATCACAAAGTTCTGCGTAAGACTCCAATGAGCATATCTACTAAAAAAATATACTGATAATTCTTTTTGTTAATCGAAACTAGTCTTACTAGCGAAATGCTACATATTTATATTTAGCTGTTTAACAAAGGGTGATTTAATCACCCAAAGCCGACTCACCAGAATTTCTACCATCTTAGATTTTCATCTCATCTCTCTGGCCTAGTGATCCACGAGAGGCATTTTATTTCCCTCCTACCCTGGGGCAGTTTAATCTCTCAACAGGCGTTTCCCTATCTGGCACATGGAGACGCAGCCTCTAACCAATTAAGCTAGACCTTGGATAACACATGATTCAGCTCCGTGCCGTAATACGCAATCGATGTCTTACAAGTTCCAGAACATACTCCCAAGTAAGACTGGATCGAAATGTATGCTATTTGCGGCGCGTATCACGTAGAATCAATTTAAAAGAACTCCAGCTGCGGGTCAAGCGGTATATATGTGGAGCTCGATTTATGAAGATTGTTCTACATTTTCCGGACAAGTTGCGTGTAACTCGTATAAGTAGTTAAAAAGAGAGGGAAATGTTGCCTAGTGTTTACATGTATTTATAAACCCAACAAAAACGCTTTCATACTCACAGCCCAAACTAAGTTCGATGACATGTGTCGCGGTGTTGGAAACATTTATTTCACACACAATCACACTCAAAAACATATCCCTTGGATTGAAATCTTATGCTTCCACCGGAAATCGAACCCGATACTCGCTGCTTAGACGGTGAACGCGCACCCAAATAAGCTAAGGGCTGTTCAATTCTCTATAACGAGATCGCAGAACCTCGTTATTTTCACCATGTCATACTTAAATTAATGTACCTAGTAGTAGAGCTAAACATTGCTCCTAATGTTATTATATTTGCGTTTTTTTTTAATTTAGCAATATTATATTGCTATTTTAATAACACCTTTAGTATTTTAAATAGATACAATATTATCTTTAGCTAGCCGTGCCCCGCGGCTTCGCTCGCTATTATGAAGTAAAAAAGTAAGCTATGTGTTCATCCTAGGTATAATCTATGTTCATTCTAAATTTCGTCCAAATCCGTTCAGCCGTTAAAGCGTGAAGAGGGAACAAACATACTTACACACTTACACACAAACTTTTGGACTTATAATATTATTAAGCTTTACAGTACGAATAACGGACTTGATCGCGTCAAAAACCTTTTAAGTAGTTCGAGGTAAACAATAAAATGTGTTTGGAGCAAATTAGTCCCTGTATTGGTTGCTGTATTCATGCATTTTATTAGTATTTTAATAAATATTAAAACCCACTGCTGACCTAGATAAAATTTATTACCTTTTACTTTTTTTTACTTTTAAGGAATATCACGTACCTACACACTAGTTTCAACATAAACATATGCCTGTGAAATTCATGATTTCTACATGAACCAAATTTTATCGAGCTATAATTCTACATTTTAATTGCTAAATGTTATATTAGGTTTGTTTATCCCAACGGCTAAGAAGTACCCATAATCTATGTAATTTCATTTCATAAAATAAAATGCATCATTAAAGCGTTGGTGTGCAATGTCGTAAGTGCACGATTGTAGACATTGTGTCCACTGTGTAACTAAATGTCCACCCCTACATTGAAAACGAGTCCCATGTGAAAGCTCAATAATGCATGCACCGGCACCCAAGGTATTACATCTATGGTATAATATCTATTGTCATGTTTCAGTCGCCTTCCTATTCTTAAACAATAGCGAAACAGTAGCTAAGATCAAACATTGAAATGTTTTTTTACATCTTTCATTATGCATGTTCGCAAAAATATTGATAAATATAAATTAAGAAGCGACGCACAAAATCTTAATACTAGATATAAGCATAAAATAGCAATGCGTGCATGTAGATTAAGAAAAACGAATAAATCTTTAATGCTAAATATAAGCTATGTACATTGGAAATGTCAACGAAATCAGTTTAGCCGTTACAGCGTAAAGATAAAACAAATATGCTCACACATTAACACGCAAACTTTCGGATTTATACTATTAATGTGATCATAATAGAGCGTTAAAGTTAACGCGTTAAAGTTGTTATTTTTAATTTACTGTAAAAACTTTTTAATAAAATTACCTTTGCATTTTACTACTCAGATACAATTCTTACATCACTTTAACTTCATATTTTTTTTTTTTCTAATCAAACTTTCATTCCTTATTGTACAACTTTAAGGCGTCCCTGGCAAAACATATTGAGTACATATTTTTTAATATTAAATGAACTACTCAAATACCAATTTTCATCGCTATAAGTTCAAAAACAAAGAACTGTCAGGAACGTTTTTACCCCATTAAACCCTCCTCGGGGTAGAATTTCCAAAAATCCATTCTTATTACACCTCTACGTACAAAGAAAATTGTACCCTCCAAATGTCAAGTCTCTACGACCAGCGGTTTATGCTATGCGTTTTCTCTAAGTCAGTGAGTCAGTGAATCAATATGTCAGCACAAAGATTCTTATAGCGTTAGATGGGGTTTGATTATACAATAAAATTCCTAAAATTATAACTGCATTACCACTGGGAAAGTTTAAATTAGTAATAAAACGGGCATTTCACATCACATCACATACTTAACCAATTAGATATTTCAAAAAAATGTATGGGCAATAAACGTACGGTTATAATAATTTAAACGCAAGCAAAACTTAAAAAAAAACCTACTTCACCAATTTATCTTTGGAACCCTTGATCTGATAAAATTAATAAAATACCATTATTGAGTGTTCAAATCATCGAAACTGTTCACGTGGAAGAAGTCATGAGGTAACACACACATAAATAAGTTACTTATTAAAAACATTTTTCGAGTTTTCTCAGCAAGCCCTTTGCATTTGATACCCACATTGTAGAAGTGCATTAAAAATGACTTGTCTGCCATTTTGTGTGTTCCGCCATGTTGGTCTTAGAATGACGTCACACAACTAACCATGCATTGTCATCGAAACTAAACATGAATACAAAATTTCAGCTCAATCGGTAGAAGATATCTGCTTTAAAATTGAGTTGCAAGATTCCACCCGAACAAACATACATACATACAGTGCAAGCTAAATAAAAGCTTGTAAAAAAAAGATGCAGTTGAATTGAAAATCTCTTCCTTTTTTATGTCGGTTAAAAAGCAAATGTAACCAATACTTGCATGATCATGCATATAATGTAAGGATAACTCTTATTTATTGAACTCGCCTATAATTAAGATGACCGTTCATCTTGTATAATAGGGCACATCGTTTCAATCTAATATCTTGATCGTACTGTTGTAAAATAATAGTTTCGTATATGGCTTCTACACAACACACGAATTGACAGAATTTGTTTTGGTTAGTTAGCTACGATTTTGTGAAACTTTGGTACTGATTTTGCATTACATAAACCTCCCCTAAGACAAGTGTTAAGTGTATTAGTTGTGCATCGGGACATCGGTTAGTACACGCCATAAATAACACTTTCTTTGAGGGAACGCACAGATGTTTTAGTGTAATGAGTTGGGATAAGGATGCGGCAGATTTATGAGATTGTATGCAATTGAAAATTTCAGCACTATGCGCAATGAAATTAGGCGACCGTATCTAAAATGTCATCAATTTGTTAGTTTCGGACATTTCTCTTATATGCGAAAAGTACCGTTTTAACCGACTTAAAAAAGGGAAAGGTTCTATGTTCGACTGTTTGTATTCGTATTACTATGTATGTTCACCGATTTCTCTCCCATTTATGGTTTGGTAGATTATTCTTGAGGGTGGTCCTATATAAATTTTATTGAAATCGATTAAGCCAAAACCAAAATATAAGCGGTGAAGTCGGTTTTTAAGCTTAGCTTTCGTTTAAATTATCGATATTAGCTTTTTTATTTGATAGTCCAACGTTTGACACCAATCTCACTTTATGGTAAGTAATTATTTTTGTATTACTTACCATAAAGTGAGATAAGTGAAGTGAAGTAAGTGGTCAAGAATGGTGAACAAACAAGGACTATAATGGCTGGCTCTCAAGGTAGACTGCATGAACATAACTTTTCGTGAGCATGGCGAAAGATTTTTCTTCTTGAGAATGGTGAACTATAATTATTGTATTTTGGTACAGAATAATAAGCCAGGTGAGTTCGAGAACATCATGTCAAGACAAATCTGTTTAATTAAGACTCTTATTATAGAACTTTGTCAATGTATCTGTAATTTTCGTAATAATGGTACAACTTTCATGAGTGCCTCTTTGGGGCCCATGTGAATAAAATATTTTATTTCGAATGACCGTATTTACATTTTCAGATTTTCAGACCTGACTGAATTTTTCATTATACAAACCAAAGAAACCAAAGTTGGGCTTGTTGTTTACTTAACAAAAATCACAGAAATTAATACCTTAATACAACAGTTATAAGTTTGGAATTTATAACACACTGAATAATATTTATTGCGGCAATTAACCGCACACATATTTCACGCTGGATATTTAAATGAGTTCAACACGAATGACGAAATAATATAATTTCACATTTATGCGTCTAAAGTTTTAATTATAAACAGTCATTAATACAAAATCGTTAATTAGTTTTACAATGTTTGCAAAAGATTTATTAGTCATTTCAGAAATGTAATTGCAAACATTATTGACAACATAATAATATGTGTTTTATAATATTTCTGTAACATTATTTTACAATACGGTTAGGTAACCTATACGGTTTTAAGTTTGAAAATAGTAAAAATAAAAAAAATATATATAGGCATGTCAAAAAAACCTCACTTTTTTATATTAAGACGAATTCACCGATGTTCTATACGTTGTAATTGGTTTTTTTATTTGGACCCTGTTAAAACAAAACATGATGGGAACGCTACCCACTGGTAGTTGGCTTGAGAAATTGAGTTACCTATAAGCTCGATGTCTTGTTGGTAACTTCTTTGTCTTTGCTGTATATAGTTTTAGTTAAATTTTAGGAAAAATAGGCAATTATAGCGACATTTGTTTTGATGACTAAAACTAATGAACATTATACATA
Source organism: Lomographa bimaculata (assembly GCA_948107665.1). Classification (NCBI taxonomy): domain Eukaryota; kingdom Metazoa; phylum Arthropoda; class Insecta; order Lepidoptera; family Geometridae; genus Lomographa; species Lomographa bimaculata. The sequence goes on from OX403597.1 coordinate 8,910,328, forward strand.
CATTCACACCTATACACTGTGGTAAATCAATTAAACCTCCTTTTTTCTTCAACATACTCGGGTAAAAAAAAGTGTGTTTCGTATCATAATCATAATCATAATAACACACATACAACATAACTACAAACTCAAATATATATATATATATATATATATATATATATATATTAATACAAGCAATTTTATAGTATGGCACATAATTCAAAGATTAATAGAAAATATATATTTTTTTAAATTACTAAGACAAAGCACCACAAACCAAAAAAAAATATTGCACCTGAACCATCTCCCAAGGAACCACATAATTTCGCACAGCATAATTAAATACAAGTCCAAAGTATCACAGTAATTACTGACATTACTGTCGTGGTAATTTTAAGAGATTGCTGGATGGAAAATCAATAAACAAGGCGCTTATCGTAATTTCTCACAATTCATGATCGAAACTGCTGTCTTTTTTACCCAAGCATTAAACACTAAGAATACCCGACTAAAAATAGGGTTACGAATATATCACCGTGTGTATGTATGTTCGTTTGGTCCTTCACAGCATCCAAACTAATAAATAACGTATAGGGTATTGTTGAATATGTCTCAGTCCACGGATGTCATAAACAAGATTTTATTTTAAACAATATGACTAATAACAAGATGATCTAATAACAGCATAATCTGGAAGTCTCAAAGTCTAGAGTGAATAGGTATCTTCTAGGTAAGCATGCTTCACCTTCGGCCGCATCGACACCTCTCATCACATGAGATAGCGGTCAAAAGCTTTCCTAGCTGTCAAAAAAAAAATTACGCTGCCTCACAAAGTAGTGACAAAAAAAATGAATACCACGTCATGGGTACCAAATGAAGGAGCTTCAAGAAACCATCCTAAAAATATAAACACAATAAAAATAACGCAGATTTTTTTTTAGTTTGAAACTATAAGAAGCCATTTTGTGCTAGTAGACGGATTTCTATTTTGAACTTACTACAAAACAGAAAACCTACTTGCGCTTTACAAGGAAATGCCCAAGATACGTACGTAGTAGGTAATTTTTATGATTAACGACCAGAAAACTAAAGGTACTTGTGTTACTGTTTAGTTCCACAAGAAGCATCATTATTTACTCTCTTTCAAAATATATTCTCGTAGTACTCAAATTTGCGAGGGAACAAACTTTCCCAATGTGCCACAGTAATGTTCGTCAGCCCCTTGAATTTTTCATTCCCTTGTGGGCCGACAACTAAGCATTACCAAAATTGCGTCATATTTCTCTTCCCAACATAGGGCGGGAAATAGTTATCTGAATTACGAAGACTGAAGCCCATTGACGGTAAGTGATGGTAATTATTTTGGGATGATGTTTTGAATTTGTTGAGCGGGAGAGTTTGAACTTGTGTTATGTTTGGGTGTAGGTATATTTATATTTGCTTTTAAATATCTTTACTATAATTTTGTGTAAGTTCATAACATTTATTTATTAGATGCTTTATATTTTATGTTACATTAATATCTTTTTTGTCACTATTATTTATACTACATTATTATTTTTCGAAATCGAGACAAGATCTACTTGAACTTCAGCTTGTAAATTTTCACTCGGATTTTAAAAACTTTAGTCGGACTTACATTATTCCTGTGTATTAATATAGTTATGCTGTTTTTTTAGGTGAGCATGATATCAATTGATTAATTCTAAGACGTTATAATACTTTCTTATAGTTTACTCCTCTCAAGTAAGAAAAAAACTATTAGCAATAAATGGTTGTACCAGCAAATTTCATTCAAAGCCAATCACTACGCAGTCTTTGTCTGTTATTCACCCTCGACCACATCAACATTAACTAATAAAAAAATCGACCGCATCGTCATTTCACATCGGTTGAGATAGAGGTGAAATGTTTGCTTATCATATATACAAAAAAATGTAAATGTGAAAGTAAAACGCTAACATATCACTGATAAAAATAGTGACATTAATTTTGATGAACGAACATTTTTTTTTTTTTTATTTGTGACAGGCTAGTGTTTGTCCACTATCTCACCTGATGGTAAGTGACGATGTGATCGAAGCTGGTAAACACACTAGACCTGGAATACGCAGGCTCTCAGTACATAAATTAAAATTTATATTGGGCAGTACTTGAATCTATTTTTTTATTGTTGACCAGCTTCTGCCCTCGACTTCGTCCGGGGCTAATATTGAATGCTTAAAAAAGCCAACAAAACAGAAGCAACTAATTTTTCAGAATTTTAACAAAGAAACAATATTTTTTTCTGTGCTAAATATACATGTTAGATATATGCTGATGCGGACTTTGTTGTAAAACATAAGAACGCCAACATGTTTGCCATACATTGTATTCACCTACGTCTAACTATTTAGTCAGCGTACGCCGATAAGGCGGCCAGTTAGCAAATTTTTCTCCATCTCGTCTTACTAATATTATTAGTTCGAACTGAATACTAACTTTTATCCAATTAAAACATAGCCTATGACACTTAAGGGTAGTGTAGTTTCAGAGATTACTTTTGACATACAAACAAACAAACTTTACCTCTTTATAATATTAGTATGGAAAAAGATTTTTGAAGATACCTGTGACATACGAGTAATATTGTATGAAAACTTCTTTAACTTTTAACTTACCCTGGATTATTTCAATAATTTATTCCACTCCACGTTACTGTACTCTTTTTTATTCTTCTCCACTCCACTATGAAGGTTAAAGAGAGTAAATTAAAGACAACTAGACAATTTGTTTTTAACTTAACATAACTTCCACTAAACTTTACGCTACTCCACTCTACTCACTCTACTCCTACCCTCTCGACTACGCTAAACTGGAGTGCCATCTATGTAATGATCTAATGAACTCCTCTGAAGTAGTCGAGTTATTTCCACACTATTCAATTCGTGGTTTTAGGCTCCTGTTTCATAGCTGTATGTAACATATGCTATGAGTACAATGCTTAAACGTCAAAACTTATTAATTGAATACAATATTTTAATAGGCAGTAAAGTTTACGAGTTGACTTTACAGTGGGTAGATCTTCATCCTTTGCTCCGTTTCTTGGTTCGATTCCTGGCAGGAACACCTTTTTTCTTCCTCAACACATTTGTGCTTCTGGTGATTATGTGTGTATGATAAATGTTTCCGGCACCCACGATACAAGTATTTTAACAAAGTGTGGGGCTGTGAGCATGAACGCATTTGCTTGTTTGTTTTGATAACGTCATGACAATTTCTATATTTGTGATAAAATTTTTCAAAATTTCCCCGTACTGAAAAATTTAATAAGTTCTTCTCTTTTACACTCGAAGTTCCCCAATACTCGTAGGTACTATTTCTCGCTAGTACTGCAATATTGAATTTCTCATAATATTCCCGCATATTACGCCTGTGTCAATAAGCTGTGGCTTACTGAACCGACTGAAGTTTACGCGTCAGCTGAAATTAAAGAGTTACGTGCTCGAGACGGGGTGTTACTAAGATAGACTGTGGAAGTATAATTATCGTGTACTAGGAATGACGTGGTCTTTGTACTTAATACAATAATTATTAGATATGAGCGCCGTTTCAAAATTAATTCAGTAATATTTTTAAATCTGCGTATAAACTTAAGGCAGACTATTACTTTAATTAATCATAAATATTATTGATGAAAATGCTCTGCAAATGTGTAATAAAATATTCTACCCTACCGTGATAATAGGTTGGAAATTGGTATATACATCTTGATGAAATATAGCAAAATGTAAAGGATTTTTAAAGAAAAAGTTAACCTTTTGATACGTTTCAATTATGTTAGTTACGATTTTTTTTGTTGTTACTCTTATGTATAAATTTAATTTTCGTTGTTTTTTTTTTGCATGAATTATCAATTATGTGCATGAAAGTACAAAAAGATAATTAATGTAAAACAATAGAATTGGAATTGATAAAAACTAGATAGAGTAGAATGGAATGTAATAAATTAGAGCGGGGTGGAATTAAGTAAATTAGAGTGCAGTAGAGTGTGTAGAGTCATTTATATAATTTTTAATGTAATTTCTGGCTTTGGGCCTTGGTTTACATATTCTATGAGAATTGGAAGTCATTCGCTTATATGGTTTAGACTCTATATGCCTCTGACAGATGGACGTACGGATGGAAGGACGGACAAAGTGCTGAATGACCCAAGTCTCACTTCGCTCGATCAATAATTTAAAGTGAAGTAGAGATAAGCAAAATGGGGAAAGGGTTGATTGGAGTGGTGTAGAGTGAAGTAAAGTATTGTGAGGTATAAGACTGGAATGAAGTAGAGTAGGATCAGCAGAGTCATGTAGAGTCGAGTAAAATAGTACAGTATTTTATAGTATAAGCGCATTTAATTTGCTTGCCTCGGGTAAACGAGCACATTACTAACTCGTAGCTTTCTCAAACTTTACTACACCTGTATAATGAGTCACTTTCACTCAAGGAACAAATACCTAAAAATCAAAATAGACGATACTCTATATGGTACTAATTACAAACACTAGGTACTCATGCTTTCAATCAAATTTCAGTAGTAGCCCACCTCATCACATTTATTCACATCCCCGTTCAGCCGAGTGCGCCCTAATAAATATCAGGTCATCAATAAGTAAGAATCCTCGGTGCGGCGAAAACAACCTTCATTCATCAATTCAGACCGCTGTCGATTTATTATTATTTTGTTTGAAAAATATATGTTAAAAACCTGCTACCCTGCACTGTTTGTGTTAGTTAAGGTTTTGTATCATTTTTGATAGTGTCAATTGTAATTGTACATAGTTACAAACACTTTCACATTTGGGACCTTGCTGGTTTCCAATGCTAAGAGTGTTTCCATCAGTGCTAAGCGGTTTCTCACACAGAAGATGGAGAATCTTTATGTACAATGTTTCTCACAACTCTTGCCCGAACGTCATCATATTCACCTTTCAGGCTATAAAACTACTACCTACATTAACATAACCTTATTATTTTACAATGGCACTGAACGGAATAGATCAGTTTTATCGAATAACGTTGAAATTGGCTTGTGGGAAAAGAATTTCATTGCTGGTAAAATGCTGAGGTAATTTCATGGAACATTTACTACGGTACAAGGGAAGTGTTTACTCGACCTCTTTGTTGTTGTGTACAAACCACAACTAGCAGTTTTTGATGGTTTTGTTTTTGTGTATGGATATATATATATATATGTATATTAGGAATACGATTGGCTCCTGTATTTAAAACTATGAAGTAAATACTCTTCGATTGTAATGTTCTAAAACTAAAAAGGAAATCGCTTAAATAATATGACCATACAGCAAACGAGCAAGCATTCATTGAATAACAATTTATATGGAATAACGTAAATAATAGGTTTGTTATACAATAAAAAAAAAACTTGTGAATTGGTTGAGAAATCTCAGAAAAAATGGTTTGCACACACATAATAATAATATGTGTTTCATAGAGAACGAGATTAATAGAGAACGATCTTCTTATGTAAAAGCGGGTCAAAGAATGGGAATGAGAACGGCAAAATTTACTAAGGTACACTGATAAGTGTATGTTTTCAATTGTTTGTTTATAACTGTAATTTTATTGTGGTGCCAATCAAACAAAACTAAATTAATGTACTGAATTGAAAAATGGGGGAATTACCAGCTGCTTCAACGGCAATTATTGTGACGATGACGGTCATTGTTGTTCATTTTTTCCAGCGAATAATTTTCTATTTGCTTTTTCAGCTACAATTTTATCGAAAACAAAACGATAGTCTTTTATAATTACTTTTTACTCTTTAAGACTTAATAGTTTTTATAATACCGCTGTAGCCTAATAAAAATCTTAGAGGGCACTTTCAATGAAAATCGACGACGAAGGTATCGAATCGGCAAAAGCTGAAACTAATGAAACTTGTTCGAAACTAAAACAGATTGTCTTAATTAGAACGAGATGAATGTGCCAAGTTTCTAGGGTGGGGTTGCAGGTGTCAATTCTATGGATTTATATAAATTTGGAATTACTATCACCTAGCTAAAGTAGTACTACTAGGTTTCAAGTCAAAAGTTTTAAGTCTAAACCAGACTACTAGTTCTTACAATTTTTTTTTTTAATGTTAAACAAAAATTATTCCATTATTCCCAATTATTGGGTGACTGCAAGAAATGTGCTATTTAAGCTCTTTCATTTGAATTTCGTTATAATAGTAGCATCTGATTCTAAATCAAACTGGGGGCGATACTAGAGCCTGCACTGACGACCCGCTAGGGGTGTATTGTGCATTTCTTCCTGCCAGCAGTTAGCCCAGCCACCCCAACTCCTTTTTATAGTGTGGGTTTGGGTCGCTGGCACAATTGTTCGAGTGACTCTGTGATGTTGGAAAGTTCATGTATCCCAATTTTGGGCTTCTATTTCTTTTGTGGCATCATAATGTATCATCATTTGTTCCACAGTTTCATTCTCCCATAGACAGCCACGACATAAGGAACTATCAGTGGAGCCAGTTTTATTTATATTGTTATTTAGTCCGCAGTGACCTGTGATAAGTCCCACCATCAGGCAAAGGTCCTATCGATGAAGTCGAAGTAAATTATTAGTAAGGTTTCTGCTTATGATTGGAGAAACGGTTTTTGCATGTTTGCAGTCCGTTCTCCCGTCCCACGGATTCTGTTACTCTTTTCGGTGTGACGATATAAGAGGTCTCTTACCTCTATCACTGTTGGCTTGCAAAGGCCCCTTACGTCATCATAGACCTGTTTCCTTGTGCCCTCCTTGGCTAGTTTGTCTGCCACTCATATTTGATCCCATTTTGAGTAGTTATTTTTGAAATTCAACAGCAATTAAGCTCTACGTCCAAATCATTTTAAAAGACATCTGACAGTCTTATTAATTCATATAAAAATATGTTAAAATACTATGTAGGTATAAAAATAAAATTTACTATATAACTTAAACTAATAAGCATCAGTCGCAATGAAATATATTCAGGGAGAAAGCTATCACAAGTTATACCATAAGCAAGGTTACGAGGTGAATTTCAAAATAATAAGAGATGCCTATAACCCGAAATGGGATCAAAAGGGGTGAGGATAATGTTGACAATAATGCCATAAGTTTTACACTTATGTTAATATAATCATAAAATCAGTAAGTAAAAAATTTACATTTCTAGACGCCAATTACTGTATTTGTTTAACAATTTTACCGCTTATATTTCAAAGGCGCCACAATTAATAATAATCCCATTATTATTCGAACCTCAAACCGTATCTGAATACAAAACAACTAAGGAATCTCTGGCAGACGTTTCGGCAAGAATAAATTACAAAGTCACTTAATTTGGTGTTGTTTTGTAATCCGCAAAATAATTTCTTTCAAGGCCCATTTCAATCTGTGCGGTTTCGAAGATTCGTGGATTTAGAGTGATTTATGTGACCCGAGAAATTATTATAAAACAATAATAGCATTGAATGATAATAACGACGGAATGTTTGGACTGATGACTGACATTCATTTTATAATTCAAGAGACTCGTAGCTAATTCTTAGGCATTAAGCATTAATACATAATAAAATGAAAATTTCAAAGTTTCTGGACGCCATTTAATAATAATGTTGGTACTTATTTCACTAGTCTGCTGACGTGATCTAAAGTTAAGAAATAATATAAGTAATTCCTAATAATATTTATATTACATACTAAGTTAGCGGCAGAAATGCAGGGGTTGTTTAGCGGCATCGCTACTAAGGATATTTTTTAGTATTTTACATTTGTAATTTTTTATAATTATAAATGCTTTCACACTCACAGCCCCACACTAAGTTAGACTTTTGACTTATATCGTGGATGCCGGAAACATTCGCATCACGCACAGATTACACTTAGAACGAGAAGCACAAATATCTCTTGGGAAGGAATTTGTGTTCCTGCCGGGAATCGAACCCAGGACCAACGGCGCAGAGGGCTGGCACCTGTCCACCGCGCCAATTGGGTCGTCAAAAAAAGTAAATTCTAATCCATAAATTACCTCATAGTTGTATATATTAGAGCAGATAAGCTGTTAAAAACAATAACCTTTTTGCAGGTATACAAGAAATGCTGAACTTCCTTGTTCGCAGACAACACATTGTTACCTATAATTCTAGACTGTTTGATTGGTACCAGCGTGTATCTACTAAGTTGTTGAAACTACAAGTAGCTACATACTTGTAGCTAGTAAGGATCCATGACGATGCTTCACAAATATATAGTACTATAAGTTGGAAACTAAGATAGAGACTGACATGCAGATTTCAAACTCTCCTACGAACACGAAGGGTTTTATCATATTTTAACTGCCAACACAACACTTTTTGTAGTCCATATCATCGACTTTCTAATTACCTATGGTTGAAAATATTGATAAAATAAAATTTTGTTCAGACGTTGCAGGTACGACGTAGAAATAAGTACAAATTTTAGATAAATAAAGATCGACCTGCAAATAATGAAAATACAGTAATAAGTATTTGTAGTCTCTCAAGGCATCACAATTTTCATATTCGCGAACGGTTACTGTCAATGTGTAAAATACTATCTTTAACATTTAAATAGAAGCTTAAAGTGGAAGAACGAAAATATAATAGAAATGAATATTTTACCTATTCAGGAGCGAAATTATCTAAACGAGCTTGTATGGGTGATTCGATTTTGTCACGTAGAGGCACTTCCCTGCGCAGCGCCTTTGAAAGTAGTTACAGGGCTTCGTTTCGAGTGCATCAATCGAGACTCAAGTTTACAATAGCCATTAGCAAAAAAAAACCGTACGAGACAAAGTAGCATGCCTTTTCCGACAAATAATACTGAAGTTTTATATGTTTAGTAAATACAATCGATCGTAACACATGGCCGAATAAACAACGATTAAAAAGCTTAGGGCATCGTCGCATGGTGGCGAGTCTCTCGGTGTTTTATCGGATACATTTCGGAGAGTGTGCAAAATAATTACTCAATCTAATTCCCCCATCCCCATTTTATCATCGGACATCGAGACAGACTCTGAAGCGACACCGCTATACGGTAGACATTCCACAAAAATGGACGAAGCGTTTTGCCTCCACATTCGTTACGCGAACTGCAAAAGATTGGAATTCTTTACCTGAGTCTCTGTTCTCTGATAAATACAATATGGAAGTCTTTTAGTCGCGAGTGAGTAGGTATCTTTCGGGCAAGCGTGCTCCATCGTCCACTGCATCGTCACTTACCATCAGGTGAGATAGCGGTCAAACGTTTAAAAAATAATTGAAACGCAAGCAAAGCTTAAAATAACCGACTTTATCGCTTATATTTCGGTTTTGGCTTGACCGATTTCAATAAAATTTATATGGGACTAACTCTAAAGTATACTCTATCAAACAAAAAAAAAATCATCAAAATCGATTCAGAATTGGCTGAGATATGGCGTAACATACATACAAAAAAAAACACAGTCGAATTGAGAACTTCCTATTTTGAAGTCGGTTGAAAATAAGATTAAAAAGCAAAGCACACGAAACTTGGTTTGAAATGGATCCATAATGGATCTTAGAAAACAATGTTGCTTTTGATTCGCAAGTTTATTTGAACGTGTGTCATACATAATCTAGCCGATCGCGCTGCGTAGTTAAAGTGTTCGAGTTAAGTCGATTTGCGGCCTGCAGGATAAACTTAGTAGTACTACAGTGTATGTACTTTATAACTTGCCGACATATTAGTGTTAATCTACTTATTGGCTTGCAGATATTTAGTATGCATTATTATAGTCAGTTAAGATATCATAGCAAAAGGAAGTGCCAATGCAATAACGATCTATTTATTTTATTAACTAACCCACAAAGAGCTACTATGATGGAAATTTTACCAATCTTTTAAATCCGAACGTTTGTGTGGTCACGCTTTAGCGGCTGAACAGATTTGGATGAAATTTGAAATGTACATAGCTTATACCTAGGATTAACACATAGGCTAATTTTTATCTACTTTCTAACATAATAGCGGGCGGAGCCGCGGGGCACGGCTAGTACAGTATATATATATATGGAGAAATGTAAGTGTTTATAAAAGTGATTAACGATTCAATTTCATCACACACAATCGCAACCAGAACTAGAAACAAAAAATTACCTTGGGGAGAAAACTTGTGTTCCAGCTGGGAATCAAACTGATACCCCTGCTTGGAAGGCGAATGCGCACCTAACTAAGCCAAGAGGCAGTTCAAAGTAAAATTTAACCAAGACCTGTTAAAACTATGAACATTAGCTATTACAGTACATTACTCTGCCACAATTTTCCACATCCAGTCGACAGTTACAAAGTTATTTCGTAACTTTCGACGCTCCACAATGACATAAGGGGCTGCTTTGAAGCCGCTTCCGTTTTCTGCGTAGCTGCCTAACTGCTTTTACACAGTAACCGACTATGTTCGTAGCTACTTAGTTTAATGTATGGTTATTTATGTGGGAGCTGCTAGCTTATCTTCCTGTCAGGGTTGTTGCTTTTGACATATTTTATGAGTATGAATTATTAGTATATCAAAGATGCGCCCCTTAAAGGTGCACTTAAGAGGTACTCAGCTTCATTTTAGCATCGATACCTAAAATTTTTTAATTTTTTTTGGCTGTAATTTTGCTAATCTGGCAGTAGATCATGAACTTTCATGAGTGCTTCTTTGTGGGCCATGTGAATAAACGATTTCTATTGACAATGGACGGGTTTATGTGAAGCGGTTAACTTGAACTGTCCGTTGGCTCAGTTGGGTGAGCAAAAAGCAGGGGTACCGGGTTCCATTCCCATTGAAAAAAAATAACTTGTTCTGGTTGTGATTCTGGACTGATGCGAATGTTGTCGACACTCACGGAAGTGATCGAACTTAGGTGTGGGGCTGTGAGTGTGAAAGCGTATCATGTGTTGAGAGGACTCAGAGTCACTTGACTCCAATACTTTGTCATCTCTAAAAGCGACTTGACATTGCTTAGTGTCTGTACTATTTTACAAAGACAGAACTTGAGATGGAAATTAATATGAGCTAGAAGCTCCATATTTACATACGAAACTGTGTAGTAGGATGCTCTTTGGCTAATTGAGGTGTTAATTATGCTACATTGACTCCTGTTCTCATGTTACTTAGGAAGTCTGGTGTGACTTGCGTATGCATAAAGACGTTGATGCTAAGTGCAGACTGGAGCTTTTATTTTTGTTGAAACTATGTAGTGATACATGAGTATATATCTATCCTTTGAGAGAACACGTCTATTAAACGTATTTTCTACCGACTTCACAAAAAAGGAGAAGGTACTTAAGTCGACTGTATTTTTTTTATGTGTGTTACCTTATAACTACTTTACACGTGAACCGATTTTGGTTTTTTTTTTTGTTTGAACGATGTTGCTTTCCAATTGGTTTCATTTAAATTTGATCAAGATCTGATCAGTAGTTCTTGAAATGCGTTTGGTACATATTTGGTACATATAATCTCATCAAAGTTCCGAACATAAAGCGGTGAAGTCGGTTTTTTTTAAGCTTTGCTTGCGTTTAATTATTACAAGTTTGTATCAAGCTTAGCTGTTATTAAGTGCGACCTCATAAGATTATTTAGTGTCTTTTCTTTAAGCCTAATTGTTATAGGCTTAAATAAAAGCCTATAACAATTAGGCCTATAGCAATTCTTCTTCCATTTACATTATTAAAAAAATATGGGAATTGCGTTATTTTTGTCATATCAACAAAAAAATCGAAGTCATACAGCATCGTCATTCCGCGTGACGTCGCGTCTCAGTAACTAACGGACTAATTCGATTTTTTTTACCCAGGCATCATCCCTATTGTTATACATGTTTAATTGAAAATGTATTTAAATAAAACAAGATTTGCTTAAATATGTATGTATATAGGATAAAACCAAGGAAAAAACGTCAGTAAAAACTAGAAGTCTAACCGTTTGGTATTAAAAAAATGCGACATATTTGCAATTATCAAACAGTGCGTACGCGCACAGTCACAGAAAATATCAGTACTATCAAAATCGCTCTTGCACACAAGTCACTTTTGACAATTTTGTGATAGGCGCATATATAACTTTATCTCCATTCTAATTTTCGTGCATATCCGTCCAGCCACATACACACTCTCACACACACGCACACACTCACAAACTCTAGCTTTTATAATACAGGTATGAAATGTGATAGCGTAATTAAAAACAAAACATAAAACGTGTAGTAACTAGTCATTCGCGCCGAGTTGAGATCTCGCGCCTAAATTTTGCCTAATAGAGGAAAACTTTTGAGGTTACTTGCTTATAACTTTTTTTTCTTCAAAATAATTGTATAATTTCTGTACTTGTTGTTCAAGGAAAGGATATAACGAAAGAAGTTTCAGCTGTAAGTGTGAAGCCGTTTTTGAGATAGACCCCAAGACAAAATAGGTCTAACAGTGACTTTGGTGGCCTAACAAATTGTTATTTTCCAACATAGTTTATTTTTAAAACCGGGTTTGTACTCTATTTGTAGAGTTCTTTTCAGCAATACCCCGCAAGGGGTAATAAAAGAGTAAAAATTATTTTGCTTCCCGCTTATGTACATGGGTGCCCCTTTATTATTTTTATTTATTACATTTTAATTGCCATTACCGAGTTTGGGACATAGCTTTACATATTCATTAAGAATTTAAAGTTATTCGCTTGTATGGTTTAGAGGTTAGACGCTAGATGCCTCTGACAGACGGACAAATGGACGGACAAAGTTCTGAACCACCCAAGTCAACTTAGAGATCTTGCTTCGCTCGATTTATTATAAAAAACATTACTGTACGCCTAGTTCACCATATCCATACACGTAAAACATTCTCCAATAGTATTAAATACTAACAATACTAAGACTTGAACTACACATAATACGAAGCTCTTTGTAAAACCAATAGTGTTGTAACGTAGAAATGTGTTACAAGCGCAGTGTGAAGTTGGCAAGCGTCCGAGAATCACACTCGCGACACTTGTCGCGCGACAACGCAAGGCGCTTGTTGTGTTGTCGCGCCTTGAGATGATTAGTGAGGGTATGAAAGGATATTATAACGGAAATATCGATGAATTTAGAATATAATTTCATAGTTTTAACGTTTATTTTCAACGGACTTTCAAAAAGGAGTAGATTTTCAATTCGCCTGTATGTTTTTTTGTATGTATGTAACGCGATCATTTCGCCAATTATGAATCGAATTTGATGGTTATTTTTTTGTTTGGTAGATCATACATACTTCAGAAGTGGTCCCGTATACTTTTTATCAAAATTAATGTAACGCTTTTTGAGAAAATTATCAAAAAACAAATTATAAGAGATGAAGTAATTTTTTTAGGCTTTGCTTGCATTAAAATAATGGAGTCACGATTGTAAGTGAATGTGAGAAAAAAATTAATTATTTTTATTATATGTCTACAACTTTGCAGCTTATGGAGCAATAAGTTAGGAAGCTGTACTGAGGTACTAAAGTGAGCATCAAAACTTAAAAAACAATAAAAATATTATGATTAAGACACACGCACATTTTGAACTTTAAAAATTAAAATGAACATGGCTATCTCTAGATAGTGCAATGTAAATATTTTATTTCAATAAGTAGGTAAAATTTAACAAAGTCGACAAATTTTTATATACCTTATGTTCTTTCTTTCATTTTGATATACTATACCTTATCTTTCACTTACAGTGGAGCGGTGCAAGAAGGTGCCCGTCGTGAACAATTCACGTGACAAAATGTTTCCACCGGGAATCGAACTCTATCCCCGCTGCTGAGAACGCGAACGTGCACTTACTACGCAAGCGGGCAGCTCCATAAACAGCATAAGTAACCTCAGAGACTATTAGTGTGTTGCAATTGCTATACTATTTATGCATATATTTTCATCAATAAATCTATCGACGTTTTGAGGTACATCACTTATTCGGTCCCCTAGCGGTAATGCAACCGTATCCAATTCGTTATCGGATCCGACTTGGATTTGTCGACGTCTCGCGAGCACACGACACTAAATTTTCAATACATCTAAACCACAAACCAGAAATTGTATGTTTTCTTTGCGGATACTCAATAAAATCGAACTGCAAGGAGCTTTGGAGCACTTTATTGTAATTATAGGAAATCGCTTTTCTACATGAGAACAGCTACAAACATTTTCAGTTAGTAAGAACTTACCGATGAACATGAACAATTGAAATATGTTCGATTTACAAAATGATATTCTTATATATAAATCCTATAATAATAATAATTGTCATTTTATACATAACTAGATATACCCTGCATGCGTTACTATGTACGTAAATAAAAAATGCGTTTTATTTATTTCACGTTTATGATTAAATATCAATTAATAACATACAAAAAACTTAATGACTAAGCATTTATTACCTTTTTCATGTTTATGTTTGCCTAGTTCTATACCAAGTCTGACAGACGTAATCCTGTCCAAATCAATTTATAAAAAATACTAATCTTCATTTTTCACATGCAACAATCTTTTTTGGACTTGAAACCTTCGCAGGCATAGACAGATTAATTCATCAAAGTTTCTTCAAAATCGTCAATCCGGTCTAGGGATATCATCAATAAAGCCATCTCATAAAAAAAATATTAAAATGTTGTACCATGAATTTTCCAATATTTTGATAGTTATTCTTCTATTCGGGGACAAATAAAAAGTCATATAAATCGGTCCAGCCGTTTCCAAGTTATAGAAGGTGTAACTAACTCGACTTTATTTTTCTGTATATAGATATGCAAGTGTACAGTCATGTGAAAATAATTTCTTAAATTGCATTAGCGGCATAGCGTCCACCTCAATATTTTCATGAAATCTGATCTGGATACGTTGCAATTTACAACGTAAACATTGAACATCAATTTCATTAGCAAACAGGCATTCATTCCAACGATAAGTAATAACTACTAGGAATAAAGTAAGTCCGGCCACTTTTTATCGATGATCTGTACACAAAAACTAATGATTATACTTACCATATACATGCACTTTTTTGTTGTGTTTGACTTTTGCCACAAAATAAAAAAGGACAACCCATGAGTAGCATACCAAGCAATTAAAACAGTAGTTAAAGTTATTTTATTAGGAGTTCTAATAAGTATTTTAATACTTATTTAAATAATATTTCAGGGTATTATAAAAAAATGTTAGTTTTACATATTTGCATGCACTTTAACCATTTGTGATAGGTATAACTACTCAACAGTTTTATTTTACATACAATACTATCAACATATTCAATGTTTAAGTTGTTTTCCATAAAGTTTTCTTAGTTAGTTTTTAAATAATATACATTTTCTCTATAAATAGTAACAGGTTTTGATAAAAACATTAAACATTCCGGCAATATTTTAATCATCCGGACAAACAAAGGCATTCCCTCACTATCACTACGTAATATTTACTCGGTAATTGCCTCCGGATATGCGTTTAATTAAACAGAAGTTGTTTCTGCTTTCTGAATAATCGATACGCGAAACAGAACGTGAAACTATCTAGCCTATTTGCAATTATAAGATGAATAATAGAAACTTAGTTGCTATCGTTATAGAACACTCTATACTAAGATAAAGTTAAAATCTAAAAACGAACCAATACTATAATAATTATTATAAGACATTATAATAATATATATACATCATTTATTCTACCAACCTATATACATATAGTTATCTATTTGTTGTGAGCAAGTTGAAAATCAGCGCTGTGGGTTATGCCTGCAGCATATGCTGAACTAGCTCTTTTTTTGCACAGCTACTGATCCACTCATGTTTAAGCTAGCGTAAGATTTTTATCAAAGCTCAATCTATAAATTATTTTATTTCGATTTCTTTATCGTATTTTAGTTGTTAGTGTGCACAATAAACATATTTTCTTTCTTTCTGTCGATACACGTATACAGTCGGTTAACATCACCATCGACTCCTTACAAATTATCACTCTGAACATATAATAACACTGTATGTATCAGAATACTAAATTCGTCTTGTTGGATGTAGTACACGTAAGTATGCTATTTATTCAAATGCTTAATCGAGTTATATAGCTTGAGATGGTGATTATATACTCGGTTATACAGAAGAAAAAACAACTTGGTTGGTTGGTGACTTGTGATCAAAAAAAAAAATTGAGACGAAAAATCACCAAGACTGCTCATTACAGTCCTGATTGTCAGTCACAAATAAGAATGTAAGACTAACTGTATATTTCAGTACGGATAATCACTAAGTTCCATATGTAATGGAACTTAGTGAAAAATCTATGGAACTTAGTAAGTTAATTAACTTACCATGCACCAAAACTAACTCCTAACTGTAAATACTAGTCGTTCGCGCCGAACTGAGATCTCGCGTCTCTACATTTTGCCTTACAGAGAAAAACTTTTGAGGTTACTTTCTTATAACTTTTTTTCTATGTTATAATTGTTTGATATCTGTATGTGTTGTTCAAATACGGGATATAACGGATACTATACGTACAGTATGAAGCCGTTTTTGAGATAGACCCCGGGACAAAATAGGTCTAAAAACAGTGACTTTGGTGGCCTGCCAAATCGTTATTTTCCAACATAGATTTTTTAAAACCGATTTCGTGCTCTCCTTGTCAAGCCCTTTTCAAAGATCCCCACAAGGGCAGATAAAAAAATATTTTTCTCCCACTTTTATATGTATGGGAGCCCCCTTAGTATTTTCATTTATATCATTTTAAATGTAATTTTTGGATTTGGGCCACAGTTATACATATTCTATGAGAATTTTAAGACATTCGCTTATATGGCTTAGACGCTATATGCCTCTGACAGACGGACGGACAAAGTGCTGAATGACCTAAATCAACTGAGAGATCTCACTTCACTCGATCAATTATAATATAATATGTTACTTGTAAATATTGCATAGCTATTGCGTTATTAAATATAGCCTTGTCTCTTTTCAGTATGTCGTATTTCTATTAGAAGATAAAATAAAAAACAAATGTCTAACTACGAACATTTATAGATACACCTTTGGTATCAATTGCATTAGTAGATACTATTTCACCAAACTATTGCAAGTGTAAGTTACTAAATAACTCATGCAATATCTAAAAAGATAAAGCAGCTCCCGAAGCCAAGCCCAGACAATATAATAAAAGGTGGAGAAGTAAATACGTCCAGAAACAAACACAACCGTAAAACGCTTTCCAAGGACGAATTCGTGTAATTTCTCTGAAACAAAGACTCTTATCATACAATGTATAACAAAAGGCCGTGAAACAGCGTTTTTAGAATGACCCAGATTTTGAATTATTTTTTCCTTATTACGGTAAGAGCTCGTTTTATTAATTTTCGCCCAGTTGCAAGACACATCATGCTTTTTGGTTATTTTTTAAACGCAATACTTAGGCTAACTGGAATAAAATCGAATTTATGCCTAAGCATATATAATGTTGTTTATGCATAGACTATTATAATAGTCTATAGAATAGTCCATTGCTTGCCTATACCTACAACATGAAAAAGTATATCCGTATGTTCGTTTGTTTCATCACAGCGTCGAAACTTTAACCAATAAGCCGATTGCAACATAATAAACATAAATAAACATAAACATAAACGCTTTCACACTCACAGTCCCATACTAAGTTCGATGACTTGTGTCGTGGGTGCCGGAAACATTCACATCACACACAAAATCACAACCAGAACAAGGAACACAAATTTTATCCATGGGGAGAAAACTTGTGTTCTCGCCGGGAATCAAACCCGATACCCCTGCTTAGAAGGCGAACGCTCACCCAACTTAGCCAACGAGCAGTTCTATAACAAATAAATAAACGTATTCACACTTACAGATCCACACTAAGTCTAAATACTCGTATCGTGGATGCAGGAAACATTTACATCACATAATCAAATCCAGAACCAAACGCACGAAATCAGAAAATTTGACAAAAAGGAAAATGGTGTTCCGAAAGGGAATCGAACCCAGGATCCACCGAGCAGAGGGCAAAACATGCCCATTGCACCAGCTGATTTGTCATAAATGTACATGTCGATAACGTATCGTTAAGTTTGAAAAATAAGATGCATGGTGGATGATGCATTGATGTAAAGTCTAAAATAAAATAGCTCTATAATAAAATGTTAACAACGTTGTATATAATAAAAAAATGGGAGGCCGTTTAGAACTACGTAGTAGTCGAGTTTTAGTTTTCGTCTTGTAGCTACTTTCAACGCACACTACGTATTCAGTTTTCAACTGACATCAAAAAAGGAGGTTCTCAGTTCGACTGTATGTTGTTCTTTTTTTTTTTTTTTTGATGGATTTTTTTTCTTCTGGTTGATTCTTCATTATACTATAACACTTCAGAGATGGTCCCATATAAATGATATCGAAATCGATCAAGCCAAAAACAAAATATAAGCGGTGAAGTCGGTTTTTTAAGCTTTGCTTGCATTTCAATTATATCTTGACAGTAATTTTTTTTAAACCGCACTCAAAATAAGTTCGTAAAAGACACCGCAGTCGGTAAATGTTTGATATAGAACGGTCTACTTAAGCACCCCGCAAAAAGTTTAGACCAAAGACAAGTTTTATGGCTTTACGACTTACAGGGGCAAAGGTTTCGATAAAATTGTAATAGCAAATGCGGGAAATATCAATATTATTAGTTCCACGTCGTCCACTGAGGGACCGGCGCTCCTTCCTTTGAATGAAAATAAAATGTGTATCCTTTGTTTTATGTTTGTTTTGATTTGGTTATATTCTATGGGAAGGCTATAAGGTTCCTTCCCGTACTCGTGCAAAGTTTAAGATCCATTCACCTTAAAGTAGCGTTTGTAAATAAGTCTATTATTATATTGAATAAAACTTTTACTCAAGTATAAACTGTTCTCTGTAAATCTTCATAAGAGTGTTCGTTTTAAGGTAATAATACATGCTGATAATCGGCTAAGCCGAAATTTAATTTTATTGTTAAAAATATATATAAATCAGAGACTAGGTTGTTTGTAACTTTCGGCATTCAACCAAACGCCAAATTAAAAATGGCGGCAAGCTTAGCCAATGCAAAGTATCAGAAGCAATCCTAGAAGATATATTCAGCTATTTCATCTAAGCCCCAGCTTTCAACCCACCAAGATATTGTCAGTTAAACAGCCCTCATTAATTCATCAAACAGCTTTGGCATCTAATTGAATGCCGACATTTGACCAAACGCCTAGATATTTAATTGAGTCACTGAATAATTCAGTTGACTACAATATATACATTACGTCACCAATTTAATATGATCATACTATTTTTTATCAATATAACTAATTATAATATTAATTAGTTATTAAAAATCCTACTAATATATCCTACTAATACTATAAATCCGAAAGTTTGTGTGTAAGTATGTTTGTTCCCTCTTCACGCTTTAATGGATGAACGGGTTTGGATGAAATTTGGAATGTACATAGATTATACCTAGGATTAACACATAAGCTACTTTTTATCTTGATAATAGCGGGCGAAGCCGCGGGACACGGCTAGTATTATTATTATAAATCCGAAAGTTTGTGTGTAAGTGTGTAAGAATGTTTGTTCCCTCTTCACGCTTTAACGGCTGAACGGATTTGGATGAAATTTAGGATGTACATAGATTATACCTAGGATTAACACATAGGCTACTTTTTAACTTGATTATAGCGGGCGAAGCCGCGGGGCACGGCTAGTAAATCATATATCTTACACTGAGTAAAATGTCTCGTCGCTATTACTAGGATTCTAGTCAACTAATTAATTATAGTGGACACATATAGTATGACAACTATAATTATTTAGCAACAATCACAACATTTTTAGATTATAACTAGCTTATTATATAAAAATAACGTAGTAACTGTAATTTTGTAAGCTTCAGTAGTTTAGCTGTCCCAATTTTTTTTTCCGTGTAGTAAAGAAGCAGTAGTATTGTTTATACATGACATTATTATACCTTCATTACAAGTACAAAACAAACTTATGTCGTTTTCATTGCTACAAAATTCATCCCGACATTTTTCCAGTCCGTTTGCCATTTCCATTTCAATTTTTCCAACGTAGGAGTATCTAGCCTTATATTTTTTTTATATTTTTCAGCTGATCATGAAGAATAATCTCGTTGTTTCACGCCGAACGTTTATGCCACGTTTACGAGGCAGACTATAACAAAATCTAATTCCCTTCCTCAATTTCATCGCTACTTTAATCGGCCGGGGAGTTGTGGCCTCAAGAAATAGTAAGCAGTGAGCTATAGGTTAAGAAAACTAGTATGGTTGGTTGTTTTATTAAGAAAATGGAAGCATATTGAGTTAATTCCGCCATGCCGTTTCTGTCATCGGTCCACACGATCTGACATACGTCTTCCATTTTTGGTTGATTTTCCTCGTATCCGTTCGAAACGTTTTGCTTCTACATTTATCATGCGTACAGTGAAGTAGTGGAACTCATTGCCATCGTATTTATTTCCCAAACATTATAATTTGGAAGTCTTCAAGTCAAGTCTAGAGTGAAGTATAGGTAGGTATTCTAGGTAAGCATGCTGCATCTTCCGCCGCATCACCGCTTTCCATCAGGTGAGATAGTGGTCAAACGCTTGCCTATCGAGCATGAATAATTAATTAAACGCAAGCATAGCTTAAAAAACCGACTTCACGGTTTAACTTCGAAGATATGAACACAATAATGGTAACACACATTAAAAAAAAATTCAGTCGACTTGAGTACAAATTGGTCCATTCGAGCCGAATCATGTTTAGCACTCCGCCAGTGAACACCAAGATGGCCGGTTCGGTCGGGAGCATACCGCGTGCGGAACGGCAACAAGACCTTGACAGTATGGCTCAAAAAGTACTGCAGGAACACGAAGCGCCGAGCACAGCTCAGAAGTTTAAAACGCCAGTGGCTTTTACTATTAAAAGCGAGTCAAAACTATCAAACGTTTCGTCGCGAAAAGCACGCCGGCAGCGACTAATTATGGAAGCTGCAAAGAAGAAGGCTGAAATACGTATGTCCCTGATTGACCAGCAGTTGGAGGTGGATTTGGCCGACCTAGAAGAAGAAAGTATATACAGTCCACACGAAGAAGGCACTCAAGGAGTGGAGCAATGGCTCGAGCATAGTCGCCACGAAACACAGTTAGCCCCCGATCCTGGTATTACTACGGGCGATCTGCGACCGGCAATGGCCAAGGTGACACATAGCATTGCTCCGACGGCACCAGCGGCACCACATGGAACACTTACCTCGCCGCAGCCACCTATACCTGAAGCGCCACATCTGCCGATGGAGTCGCAGCCTCCGACGCCACCACCGCCACCCGCCGGCGTCACCGAGACTGTTCAGATGCTAGCTGACGCGCTGAAGGAACTAGCTTCTAAGAGTGCACCGAACAATAATAACCTCTTAACTCGTTTGTGCACGCCGAAGGATTTGCCTGAATATTCCGGAGATCCCCTAGAATGGTTACAGTTTAAGCAGGCTTACAACGAGTCGACAGAGGTGTGTAAATTCAGCCCCAAGGAAAACCTATGGAGACTAAGGAAGTGTCTCCGCGGCGCGGCCAAGGATGCGGTGACGGCTTTGTTTATTTCTGCGAGTTCACCGTGCAAAGTTATGTCTACCTTGGAGCTACGATTTGGCAACCCGGAGTTCATCATATCCAGGATCATCCAGGATATCAAGAAACTACCACCGATGTCTCAAGATTATCACAAAGATGTTGTGCAGTTTTCTGTAAAAGTACAGAACCTGATGGAGGCAGTGCGAGCGGTCGGACACCAGGAATACTTAGAAGGTATGAGCATTGTTTCAATAATACTGTCTAAATTCCC
This sequence comes from Lomographa bimaculata, assembly GCA_948107665.1. NCBI lineage: Eukaryota > Metazoa > Arthropoda > Insecta > Lepidoptera > Geometridae > Lomographa > Lomographa bimaculata. Next base: position 8,932,212 of record OX403597.1, read on the forward strand.
AACAATATTGTTATCTAAATGGTCTGATTATAGTTACCCACTCATAACTAACAAGCAAAAATCACGCATAGAAATATTGGCTGATTTTCTAAATGAGGAAGCAGTAAAGATGTCTAAAACCTCTAGTATCTATTTTATGAACCCTCGCACTGACCAAAATAAACCTAAAAACAATGATAGTAACAATCGCGCACATTCTCTTTTATTGCAAAGCGACGATGAGGATAAATGTAATTTCTGCCGAACTTCTAAACATAACTTAACCGATTGTAAACAATTCAAGAAGGCGTTACGTAAGACTAGATGGCAACATGCGAAACGTAACGGGATCTGCTATAGATGCCTACTGTCGCGCCACTCACGTGACGCATGTACAGCGCCGGTCTGCGCTGCCTGTGGAAAACCGCATCACAAATTACTTCATTACGATGTCAACGAGTTGAACTACGCGCCGCAGCCGCCGCCGCCGCCGTCGCCGCTCCAGGAACCGACGCCTCCGATGACACCTGCGAACAGTAAGCAAACGGTTACTTATATAGACTCGAGTGAAACAACTGTATTTCTAAAAGTCGTGCCTATTCAGATACATACCCATAACAACGGCATAGTTAACACAACCGCATTACTCGATGACGGGTCGACGGTGTCGCTGATGAGCGCGGGGTTAGCGGGGCGCGTGGGGGTGTGCGGTCGTCCCGAGACAATGAGCATACGCGGCGCTTGGGCTGATAAGGAATTGATCTGTGAAACGGTTGTCGCGAACGTAAGCATTTCCGGTATGGACAATAAGTTGCATAATATAAGATTGCGTTGCGTCGATAAATTAGATTTGCCGTTACAATCGTGTTCTATTGTTAATTGTGATAATTATGTAAACCTGCAAAGCATAAAACATTTGTTGTGTACAAGCGATGTCAAACCTGAGATACTGATAGGACAGGATAATTTTCATTTATTGTTACCTCTTGAGGTTAGATTAGGTAACAAAAACGAGCCGTCCGTTACATTAACTCCCCTGGGCTGGTGTCTACATGGTTTGTTACGAGTGCAGGGTGCGCCCGCGCGTAATTCTGCTGCCGTCAACGACGCACACGCGACCTTGTTCGTGAGGTCGAGCGGCGCGCCGTCGCCTGCGCCCGACGAAGAGGCACGACTGCTGCGGGAGCTAGATGAGGAGGTACGACGCTCCTTTGCCATCGACTCCATAGGGGTAAGTAAGCCTCGAGAAAATATTTATGATGCACGCGCCGTCGCTCAACTGGATCAGTCCGCCGAGTTCGTCGACGGACGCTGGCTCGTGGGCCTGCCGTGGAGGAGCGAAGGTGGCGCCATGCCCGACGCCTACCACAACGCCTTATCTCGCCTGAAAGGGATAGAGAGGAAGATGAGTAGGGACGAGGAGTTTGCAGGTAGGTATAGGGAACGCATACCCGAAAACATTATTCAGGGCAAGGAGAGACCTACCAAAAGAGTAATGTTACGAGTAGTAATGTCTATTTTTGATGTGCTTGGAATTTTATCTCCATTTACTATTCAGGGTAAAATTATGTTACAAGACACCTGGCGCTTAAACGTAGGTTGGAATGACGTCGTACCTGATTACGTATTCAACAAATGGTGTTATTGGATCGATCTATTAATGCAATTAAATCGTTTGCGCATTCCTAGATGCTATCGCGCCGTCACTGATAACGGGTGCGAGAGCGAGACGGCACGAGGATCGTTTGTGGCGACGGCCGCTACGGCGCACGAGGCATACGCTACGCGAAGCTACTACGAGCCCAGCCGATCGCCTACATGCGCTACGACGGGAGGTAATCCAGCCGCAAGTATGAAATATAATAATTACAGTAACTTGCAGTTGCATATGTACTCCGATGCATTTGTCAAGGCCATGTGCTGTGTTGCATACAGGCGCTGGTATGAGAACGAACGGGTGCACGTCGCATTTATTGCAAGTAAATGCCGAGTACAACCCGTCCGGCCCCTAACCGTGCCACGCGCGGAATTGCAATCTGCCGTCATGAGTGTTCGGCTCGCAGACACTATTCTGAAAGAACACCGCATGTTACCAGAACGTAGGTACTTCTGGAGCGATTCCACAACGGTTTTACAATGGATACGAAATAGCACGCGCTCGTATAAAACCTTTGAAGCTAATCGATTAGGCGAGATCGATGAACTCACGCGCGTACCTGAATGGAGATATGTACCGACAAAATTGAATATTGCCGACCTGGGAACCCGCGAAGAATTTGATCGAACGTTGTTTGAAACTGATTGGTTCACAGGTCCTAAGTTTTTGTTTTATGATGAATCATCGTGGCCCGTGGACGTCGTGAGCCCCGACAGGAACGATCCGAGTGCTGAGTGTGTGGCTGTCATACGAGATACCGCGTCTAGCCTGCCCGTCCCGGAACCGTTACGTTTCTCCTGCTGGCTCCGCCTGCTGCGCGCCACAGCTGTTATGTTAACATTTATTGACAGATGCAAAGGGCTCGCCTGCGAAGTAGACTGCGATGCGATGGCTCGTGCTGAAGTACTGCTATTAAAGAAGGCGCAGGCTGACTCCTTTCCTGACGAGATATCTGCAATAAAAAAGGAGAAATTAGTATCACGAGAAAGTAAGTTACTTACCTTGTCACCTTATGTCGATGATGACGGCTTGTTGAGACTCGGAGGACGCATCGATGCCGCTATAGACGTAGACCTGGAAGTAAAGAGACCGATTATTTTGGATGGGAAACATACAATAACGCGACTTCTTATCGGGTACTTACACTTCAAAGCCGCACATGGGAATCAGGAGATGGTGGTGAATAACCTGAAACAGAAATACTGGGTAATTAGAATGAGACCCACGGTTAAACAAGTAGTTTCAAGCTGTATGTTCTGTCGCATACGAAAATGTAAGGCAGAAGTGGAAAATATGGTGAACAGTCGTCCTTTAGCGCACGTCTCCGTCGATCCCGGGACTCTGGAAACATTGACTCCTAATCATTTTCTTTTAGGTAGTTCAGCGAACCTGCCCCATATAGGAACCTTTGACGACTCGGATCTCTACCTGCGTAAGCAGTGGCGTAAAGCTCAACTGTTGGCTGACATGTACTGGCGCAGGTGGGTCAAGGAAGTTCTGCCGGACCTGCTCCCAAGGCGAAAATAGAACGAGGAGACCAAGCCTCTGCAGGTCGGTGATTTAGTTGTTATTGTCGATCCAGCGAATACCCGCAACACCTGGCCAAAAGGTGTCATTCAGCAGACATATGCAGGTAAGGACAATCGAGTCAGATTGGTAGAAGTTAAAACCAAAACCGGCATATGGAAACGACCGGTAGCACGCGTCGCTCGAATCCTAGTGAATGAGTAGTGCTAGCACTAGGGGTGGGAATGTTAGCGACGCGCTCACTAGTTTTAGTTATTTTTTAGTTAGTTTTATATTTAAGGTATTTTAATGTTGTAATTGTGTAAGGAGGTAGACTGCGCCAGTGGCGCCATAAAAGTAGGTCCACCTCGACGAACGCGAGCGGGTGCGTTGTATCGCACCGCGCCAATATTTGTCTAAAAACTAAGTTAATCAGTATAATTTCGCCTCATTCCTTAAATAAACGTTTGTTAAGTGAACAATTTGTGCTTTTCAATAAAATCCCGGCCGAAACCAGCTCGCAAGACCTACAAATTGGATAAAAAACGTAAAAGTATAACGCTGTATGTGAATATAAGGTATTTCAATCATGAAACGATGTCGTAACCAAGTTCGTCTAAGTCAGTAGGTCCTATTTTATAAATCACCTTACTGAAAACACTAGCTTGCTCATACACTATTTAGGATAAACTGGGTCATCTCTAACTACCTAGACCCAGAGGATTAATAGCGAGTAGTAGCGTTCCCTAAATTCCTCTACCTGATATAATTTGTGGTGTATCTAGCACGTAAAATACAATCACGACTATAAATTTTGTTCGTAAACAAGAATTGACGTTTTAGACAAATAATATATTTTATCATTGTTATGCTGTTAAAAGAAATACAAGCAGGTTGTGTACCTCATAGCTTTAAGAATGCCTAAGTTTTCTGCAATACCACTCAAATACCACCGTGGGCAGTGCCACGGTTTTTTGTTGCCACACGTATTAGCTATTTACGCCAGCGTTGCTGCTTCTGCCCCCTAGCCAAAAACCAAAACGTTCCGAGTCTATTCTATCAAAAGAAACGTTTTCCAAGTTTTAATGTAGCAGACTTAAAAACTTGTGTACAAAGGTTTCAAATTGCTTGTATGTAACTTTGCAATTTCAGTGAGCGCTAAATAATAATTCAAGATATTTTAAACCTTATGTACTGTTGTTTTAAGGTCGGTTACATTTGCGTTTTGGTTTTTGGCTAGGGGGCTATAACTTATAGAAGCGGTACTTACAGGGGCCTGTTCAAGAGTAGCATGTCTTCTACCTATAAGGGACATGAAATACAAAGCGGCCGAGGCGCGCGCCCAGGGCGCTGTGAAGGTAAAATGTATGGCCTTCCCCGCGCTGCCATTTTGTACAGGGTTTGAATTGTGATGTGATGAATTCGGACCTCAATTCTATAGCATTGGGTATTTATTTCACCTACTTCTATTTCAATCACCTTCTTCGAACACTTTTCATTGAAAACATAATTAACAAACAAATAAAATTTGATCACATAAAGTCCGGGTAAGTACCTTAACTGTTACTTAAAGTAAGAATCTCCAGTAACAAAAGCGAAAATGTTTCCTGTAACAAAAGTTTTCGACTTCAATTTTTGTTATTTACCCCAGTTTTATAACACCTAAGTAGGTATTACTCCCAATTTCCTTCTTGTTTCGTTTCTGGGCCATAAGCTCTTCGCAGTCAATTTAACATTGGTTATTTATTACATCTTTGCCGTACACTTAAAGTGTGTTTTATTTTTATTTTCCAAGTAACCGTACCTGTGGCGTGGGCTACATAATAAATCGTTCTTTTAGAGACCTTAAGTGTGAAAACTAGGGACTAATGTACGGGAAATAGAAATGGCTTCTTAGTTTTGCTGAAGTACCTCTGTCAATGGAACGCCAGACGAGGTAGAAAATATTTTTCTTCAACCTATTGATTAAGAATGAGTACTTTCATAAACTTGTTTGTGTTTAGTTTTTCCTTAAATGGTTTGGCTTTAAAAATGTTTTAATTATTTTTACGTTTATTTTTATCAAATTGTGTACAGTTTCATGGTGATAATGACGCTTTAATGAAATTAAATGAGGATGAAAAGAATTAAAGATTTATTAGATAACACACTAAGTTTAACGACTTGTGCTGTGGATGCCGGAAACATTCACATCACACACACAATCACAACCACAAACAGAAACATACATTTTCCTTGGGGAGAAAACTTGTTTTCCTGCCGAGAATCAGTAGGTGTTTGCCTTCTAAGTAAGGGGGGTTTTTATAATGTGATTAATAAAAATACAGTATTAGTGCTATAAATAAAACGTATGTACACTATATAGTAATTAAATTAAAAAGTTATGTTTACCACAAGATTGTACTGAAGTTAAGATTACATTATGAATATCATATACATCAGATTTGTGTATGTAGATATTAGCATGTAAAAACAAATATTATACTAGCGCAGGGTGATTTGACTGTCATTGACAACAGATATCAATCATCGATCATCAATAATTTGTTCTTCCTTGGCTTAGAAGTTTTATTTATTACTAAAATGATTTATGGAACCATTAATTTATACACCGAGCCACATTTTTCCTCGTCATCATATTAATGGTTGTTCAAAAGTTCTTGGTATCGAGAATATAACTGGTCTGCCGATACAAATCGAGGGGAGAAGATATAAATATTTATTGTACAGGTGGTATAAACCGCTTGAGGATATTGGAGGATAAATTGATTGTTCGGGGTCGGTTTTCCATTTAGATATGGAAATTTCCAGGATTGTGTACGAAAATCTTCGATTTTACCTTTTTTCTCTAACAAATCACGCTAAGAGCGACCGCTCTTGTTCCCCGCTATCCAATCATTTTATTTTTTGAATGTTTTGGGGGATTGTAATCAAGTATTAATAGGTGCTTAGCGAAATTGAAAACGTGACACTTAACAAACACCAAACCTACTTAAATAAGGTTGTTTTGTATAAATCGAGATCGCACTAAGTTTAATAGGAAACAATTCAATCGACAGATTTTTTAATTTAACCTTGCGCTTGACTCTGCCAATAAAAGTCTCTAAGTAATCACCTTCAAACAATAACTAAGTAAACTATATTATAGTAATCTATATCTATAATATATATTTATCATCCAATCATCTTTGTTTTAAACGAGATAAAATAGTTAAAATATTATGCCTGTTTTTAGAACAAGCATGATTGAGTTAGAATGGAACAAAATTTAATGAAAAACTAAACATCAATTGGTGCTCTTAACATTGCTTGTTTTTTTTCGAAACACTTTTACATTATCATGCAATCTCTTTCATGAAAAAGAAAATGTTTGTAGGTACCATAGACAACACAACATTCCCTCATATAGGTAGAAATGTGGGCAAAAAACCTAAGCTAAAAATAACAATAATGGTATGAAGAGATGCTTCTGTATAATAGGTAGGTACTTTATCGCTCAAGTTAAACTGGAATTGGCCATTAATTCAAACCGCAAGTACGCATAAAGCATTTATAAGCAATCCAACCCTAAAAGTCATATAAACTTTTGCCACCAACATAAAGCAAATATCCGTCCCAAAATTTCCGGTTATTTTACATCATGTCACAAAGATTACAATAAAACATATATTGCGACGTAAAACATATATCACTATGACAAAAACGTGACCCTCTCAGCCATTCTATTATTAGATTTGGGATGAATGTAACGTATAAAACTGCTACAAACGATTGACTACTTTAACAAAGGGATCACCCATACGAAATTAATTCAATACAAAAGGTCAAACTATTGTCTCTTATATTTCTTAGTGCTTCATAACGTTTCCGTCAAAGAATACCAAATATAACTGCTCCAGTGATATTTTCATGTAGATTTTCTTGATGGTAAGTCTTTGCTCCTTTGTAGAGGTTCCGGATACGATTTCCCGCTATTATAATTTTCTTCCATTTTGTCGCAAGTGAAAGTGTTCCTAGTTCTATGTGTGATTGTGTATGTATTATATGTATTATGTATATTACCTAAGTAATATAATTAAACGCAAGCAAAGCTTAAAAAAACCGACTTCACTGCTTTATCTTCGTAACTTTGATCAGATTAGATGTACTAAACACGCATTATTACTAAACACTACTGATCAGATATTGATCAAATTTAAATGGGACCAATTGGAAAGCAACATCTTTCAAACAAAAAAAAAATTCAAACTCAGTTCACGTGGAACGAAATTTGATGTAACACATAAATAAAAAAAAACAGTCGACTTGAGTACCTCCTCCTTTTTTGTGAAGTCGGTAAATATAAATAAATGTGTCGCCAGAACCATTTAATAAGGTATTTTGGGAACTATACTTGAGAGCCAGTCAATTTAGGCCTAGCACCTTTACTCCCACCTGTACCCACATCATCATTTACCATTTCTGGTGGTAAAATAATGGCCGAACGATAGAAAAGCGTTTGCATAATAAAATTTTTGTTTATATAATAATATGAAATGTAATGTTTTTATGAATAAAATTTTATTTTAGCCAATGACGACCCAGTTGGCGCAGGACTCTGCCCTCTGCGCCGTGGGACCTGGGTTCGATTCTCGGCAAGAGCACAAATTCCTTCCCAAGGGATATTTGTGCTTCTGGTTCTGGGTGTGATGTGTGTGTGATGTGAACGTTTCCGGCAACCACGATACAAGTCTTTGAACTTAGTGTGGGGTTGGGAGTGTGAATGCGTTTGTTTAAAAAAAATTAAAATGAATCACATAACGTACCTATACAATGAATTAAAAGCATTAAAAATGCATATTTCCTGTTAATTGGTTAGCACTCAAACTATATTACTAATATCATTAACACAGAAGAGAAACCATTAATAGAAACGGTAAAAAAATTGTTATTGGACATAGTATACTACTCTACTAAGCAGTCAAAGTCGAAATTAAATTTCTTATTTGTCTTAAGGCTACATTGTAATTCCAATGGTGTCATCATCATCATCTCAGCCACAAGAAGTCCACTGCTGGATATAGGCCTCCCCTAAAGTTTTCCAATGGGGGGGTTTTGCCTATAATCGCCACGCTGGGCATGCGGGTTGGCGATCGCAGGTGACGCTGCTGCCCGTCTTCCGTCTGGGACATTTTGCTACGCCATTTTATAGGATGGTTATACCGCCATCTGTCGGTCGTCAGAGCCTCGTTCGTTAATCAGCAGGATATACCGCGAGCAGGTGAGGTTGACTTGGAGCAAAAAGTTGGGGTTCAGCTCCCATAGATCCACTGGTGTACCAACCGTAATTGGTACGTCATTAATAATGTAAAAAGTAGTAAAATCTTAAGGCTTAGGTTATTACTACACCGATAGTCCTTAACAAATATGCCCATGAACACAAATGTGCAATGGGGCCAATTCCTAATTCCTACAGCCTCATAGACTCATAGATAATAATAACGCTTACCAAACTTCGGTCATATTAATGCCCAAAACTAAATTGAAACGAATGGCACGAAGTTATTCACTAATTAGACGAAGGAACTTTATTCGTACGTCTCCTTAGAGTGTCGAAATTACAGTTTAACTAAACTTGTTTACCTTCTTTGTAGCCACAGTAATTATACGTATACAGTAGTATATGTAGAAGGAAATTCAATAAGACAGTTTATATTGTATACCTACTAAATTATAATATTATTATTCATCTTTGTACTAGGTACTATTAAAAGTAGTAAGTACTATACAATAAAAAGTACAAGAAAAATTTACTGTTGAAAAAAGAAACATTTTTAATAAAGAATGCCTAAATGAAGAACCAAATAGCGTTAAGAAATAGTGATCAACTATTTGCTTATTCGAATTAGGTTTAATAATACTATACGTCTATATATAGTGATCAACTATTTGCCTATGCGAATTAGGTCTAATAATACTATATACTATACGTCCATATGTTTTAGAATAATAAAAAGGGACTAAATGTCAAATTATGAGCCTTATAGATTAGTGATTTTTTATTGTTATTGTATCTCGATGATTGTATGTTAATTTTTGTTTTACACCACTTTCTCCTCCGACTGTACTTTGTACGAATTATAGGTGGCAACTCGACCACGTGGTCGAATACTTCGTGGTCGAGATGACTACCCGGATGATCCCGAACACCATCAATCACTAGCTACTATAGCTAGCGAATTATTCTGAACTTGTCAAAGATTTTGATTTTAAGCAGATTATTTGATAAGTTTGACGATACTTTGTCTATGGCGTAAAAGTAAATCTACAAAAGCCTATGTACATATTTTTACTGTGTCCGCACAGTGCAGCAGTTGATATGACTTGGTTGACGCCACCTTTGGGAAGGAAATTTCTCTGAAAGTGCCATACAGAAAGTTTCCTAGTTCACATCCGTGTAAAACTACATAGTATATAATTAAGTTTCAAACATTTCGTATCTAAAGATGGGTCTTTACCTAATCATAATTTGAGTAAGAAGTACGCATACGTATGAAATTAAAAACCGTATAACAAAATAAACTAGTTGTTCGGCCCGAACTGACACCTGGCTACATTTTGCGTAATTGTTAGATCAATTGCTTGTAACTCTTTTAAATAATAATATGTTTTTTATTTTTTGTTTTATTACAGGCTATTATAACGAATATTATGTGTAATTTTCAGCTTTAAATATGTGCCGTTTTTGAGGTACACCTCGGGACAAAATAGGTCTAAAACATAGACTTTGATCGCATTTTCAACGATGCGGGTAGAAAAATATTATGCCGCTAATAACGTACCTACCCATACACGTTCGCTCCCTTAATATTTTCATTTGTAATTGCCATTTTTGGCTTTTAATCACAGCTTTACATATTTTCTGAGAATCTAAAGTTATTACTTTGCATGGTTTAGACGCTGAATGCTTGTGACAGACGGACGGGCGGATAAAATGCTAACCACCCAAGTCACCAATAAAAACCCAAGTAACTATTTTCTCTTGTTAGAAATGAGATACTTACGTAACGTCTGACCCGATTCGGAAAGACTGGATTCCAAAATAACATTTGTTTGTTGGAAAGCGTGTTATGCTCATCAAACTACAATGCCTCAAGGGATTAGGATAAAATTCTGAATGCAAATATTTTATACACAGGATATAGGCTACTTTAACTCAATTAGTATGGTCGAAACCGCCGCGCACAGTTAGTCTTAATCTAACGCCCTACTTATTTTTTTCTGCCCGATAGTCAAGCATATGACCACAATCTCACGTGATAATGCGGCCGAAGATGTAGCCTAGAAGATACCTATTCACTCTTGACTTAAATTCTGAATAAAACTAGAAAAACATAGCTAGATCTGGAATAATACAAAGGGTATTTTTCATTATCATCATCAGTTTTTATGATAACACAGGTGAAACCGCGGAGCCCAGCCAGTTAAAAATAAAATTCTTCCAAAGCTATAGAAATATTCACAGAGGTGCGAAATCAATACACAATTTTCAACAAAACTCATTTCCTTTCATCTCAACAAACTTGAAATTGCGTGTAAAGATATTCCCGCCTGAATATCACATAGACTATTGTTTTCCCTCGATTTCCCTCGTTGATAGATTGGGAGCGAAACTTCTCTCCCCTGTTTGTTACTTTCCCATCACTTTGAAGATAAACTTAGCGAACAGTCCGTCTATGAAATTGGTACATTATTTGCAAGCGAGATTTATGAATTGAGTCAAAGTATTTTTTTATTTATATGTTTCTTCAATATCAGTGAGGATGAAAGAGATTTGTAATGAATATGATTGATGATATCTTATTAATCAATTGTTATATTAGTATCTAAAATATGAATTTACTAGCTGTTTTCCGCGGCTTTGCCCGCTATAATCATTAACAAGAAGCCTATGTGTTAATCCTAGGTATAAGCTATGTACATTCCAAGTTTCAGACGTTAAAGCGTGAAGAGGGAACAAACATACTACACACAATCTTTCGGATTTATTATATATAGATCCTAGAATCCTAGAATCCTATCTATATATTTTTGCAATAACTTACTATACATTTTATTGTTTTGTCAATGCTGTGTATTTAAATATATTTATCTGTTTAAGTATACTCAACTTCGCCAATATAAAAGTTATATACATAAAGTTATTAAAATAAACATAGATAGGTACTTTTATATGAATCCACGTGCTTACGTTGATTCATATAAAATAATGTTAGACTATTTTATTGCCGTGATTGTTTCAGGTGCAGCCACTACGCATAAGTTTAATTAAAATGTATAATGAAGAAGTCGCATGTCGCAGTTTAAGCTGATAAGTTAAATTAAAATAAAAATTCATAAGACGTATCATAATAATTTAATTTTACTGAAAATTCAATTCATATAACAAAAGAATATTTTGCTACCTAAAACCAATTCATCATTCTCTTAGATAAAACTTGAAAGATAGTGTAGAAGAGTGTGTTCAAAAGAAATCCCATTTTCTGTCACAGGATGACTGGTAAGTAAAAACTAAATATCATACATACTTTGTGAAGGTGAAAGATTATAATATTTGGTGTTTGGTCTAACTTACTATTTGGTACATTTAAAAATATTTACGTATGTATAAAGTAAAATACAAAACATTTGTTAGCAGTACTTCCCATTATTGGTGAAAATTAACGCGACAAGATAATTATTTTAGAAAATTATAGAAAATAGGAAAACACAAACCAATAGCATAAAATTTATTTGTGGACCGCTAACTGACGGAGAATATTGCTGTGGAAATGCTGCATAGATAGTGAGTCTATTTTTTGGTATTTTGCTTATTTATTGCTGAATACATACAATAAACAAACGTTTTAATTTTATCAAGTCTGAAAAAATTCTGAAAGGCCCGATCTCCATGGTCCCAAAGTTAACTCAGAAACCTTCTAAGAAATTACTATTTGAGAAAGAGCAAAAATCTTTTTGTGGGGTCTGTGTATTAAAAGTAGCAATTTTGTGTTATTGAGTCTTCAAATCAAGAGAGTATAGTTATCTCCTAGGCAAGGCTGCATCATCACTTTACATCAAGTGAGATAGTGGTCAAATGCTTGCCTATTTATCATTAAAAAAACAGCGATTATAAAGGTTTTAGTTTTCTTACTTTTTTACTTTACATATCTATTGCTATACGTGTTCGGTCTAAAACTATTTTCGTCAACAGTGAACATAACACAACCACAAAAGAAGTAACTTAGATTGCCTGATAACTTCTTTCAGTCTCATCTCTAGTCTGGATCAAAAAGGTGTAAAATAAATCTGTCCGCCATTAGCAAAATATATTTGCTCAGAGACAAAGCTCAGTTTCTTGGAAAGCCCATATTTATTTTCACAGAGATTTGTATCTATTGGAAAACGAATTATGTTCAATTCCTTTTGTCTTCCAAACACTATGATCTTTGTGGATTGGAGCAATCTTTGTAGCAGATATAAATAAACAAAATAAAGTAATGATTTCTGTTTCTTTGCGCTAGTAGAAGCGAAGTTTGTTTCAGTTGTTTCATAGAATTTACTACCGACTTCACAAAAAAGGAGGAGGTACACAATTTGACTGTAATTCTCTTAATGTTTTTGTTATCTCATAACTTCTTTCCACGTGAACCGATTTTAATTTGTTTTTGTTGCTTTCCGATTGGTTCTATTTATCTGTATCTGATTAGTAGTTTTTGAGTTATTGTCAATAATGCGTGTTTAATACATTTGATCTAATCAAAGTTCCGAAGATAAAGCGGTGAAGCATTAAGTGAGATTGATTTTGTTTATATAGCATTAGCCATGCTAGGTAGAACTATATTGATAAATTTAGAAAGGAAATATTATACCCCACCTCAAGCGATAATTTTTCCTTTATAAATTTATCAATTAAGTGAGATTTTTATAAGTATGACCGTGATTGGGCTGGCACGTTAACGTTAACAATCCGAAGTAAGTATTAGTTGTGAAGCGTTAAACAACAGTTGCCTAAAACGGAAGCCTTCAGACAGACTGAAAATGCTGACACCAGTAGTTACTTCTAATATACATTATACGACACGCGAGCATTAGTAGTTTTATCATAACTAAATTAACACTATTTATTATATTATGCCAATCGTTTAATAGAAGTTACATTCGAAAAAAAGACCAAAAAAATTTTTTTTTAAAGTAACAGTAAAAATAAAGCATTTTTTTTTCTTCATGTCAAGAGTGAATATATATCTTCTAGGCTAGCATGCTGTATCTTTGGCCGTGTCGTTGTTTTCCATCATGAGATAAAGGTCAAATGCTTGCCTATCAAGCATAAAAAAACATGTCAAAATGATTAAAGAAACAACATTTGAAATTATCTATTGAAAATAATCAACACCACTTTATTATCTATACTAGATCTGTAGCCGCTGTATCTTATAAGAACAATTCGTTTATAAAATAAGCAACTTTTAACCCAATAAATACGGACACAAGAAATAATTAAAACACCAAGCCAGACTATCACTTATTCCAGCATTCCACGTTAACAAAAGTTATTAAAACCAGCTGAATGTCTACAATATTCGGTCCAACAACGACAGTAACAAAGTTATTTCTGTGCCTTGCCGGCTGACATTTTTAGCATTGTCCGTCGGTCCGTCCGACGTTAACGAGAATTCTTGTAGCGGGTTGTTAGCAAAACTGATTCTTGTAAATTTGCGTTAAAATATTCCGCCTTGAAGGGCAAAGAGACAAAATATGCAGTATAATAATAACTGGGTATAAGGTCCAAGTTCACCAAACCCAGGTTATGAAATTACTGGGAGATAGCTATTAAATGTTGATTCTGTCAAAATCTAAGCAGCATGATACTTTGAATAGCATAAAAGAGGATGGTGTACATAAAGAAGAGTATATAGGCTAAATCAAAAACGTTTTTTAAATTTGGAATCAAGAGGCTCCTTGAAGGCGTAATATAATAACTAGATACATTACTTCAACTCTAGGTATTTGGTAAAGTACAACTAATTTAGTCAAATGTTTTTTTTATTTAAGATGTAAACTTTTGACCGCTATCTCACCTGATGGTAATAGGAGACAGGACAGTTTTAAAGAATTTTGACCTTAAAGTTGGTGGATACTAAAAAAGATAATTTTGTGGTTCCTACCGAAAAAATGCCAATAGTTACATCAATCAGTGCATAATGTTTTTTAACCATGTTTACAAACGATGATGTTTAATAATCAAAGTGCTCGTTGGGTGACTTTGTATAACCGTTGTATTAAATATTTTTTTACACGCAATATAATAAACGCCTTTATATAAAAGGATATAAGCGTAAGAATCGACACTACTTACAAATGCTACAAATTTGGGGGCTACAGTCCACTTAAGCAATGGTGCGTTAAGTAAATATTTTTATTTATTAGACACGCCAGATAATATGAGTATAAAATTTAATGATATCAAAGGGCCTCTTAGCGTTGCCTACGACTCCACTCAGGCCTCACACAAAGGTCCGGGTATAAATCCGTGAGTTTAAATAAATAATTGATTAATAATAAAACAGACATAAAACGGCTTCCCACTACTAACGTAATAGTTGTCCTTTGTATATTGGAACACGCCTGATAATAATAATATTTAAAAGTGTAATAATACTAAAGGGCCTTGAAGCGTTAGCAACGGCTCCGCTAATGCTTTATAAAGGTCCGGTATAGACCCGTGAGTTAAAATAAGAACTTGAATAATGATAAATAATGAATCATATAAATATGACATTGTGAAACTTGTAACATTTTTAATTTTGGTTTAAAATAAAAAAAATAGCAAATATCGATTAAACTCGAGCTTGTTGGCCGTGGCCGATTGGGGCGAAGCCAACTTGGTTAAAGAAAGAAAGAAAGAAAGAAAGAAAATACATTTATTCGGGACAACACGCGACGCTACATTATTTACATAAGAAAAAACAAGACATGGTTGGTTCGCTTTAATGCGTCCAAAACTCAGGCGTGTCTTTTCTCCGCTAAACGGAGACCTTTTAACCTATCTCCGACGTTCCAAAATGTACCAATACCGATAGCTAATAAACTTGAGCTTCTTGGCGTCTCCTTATCGTCGAACCTTAACTTTGGTACCTACATCGAAGCCAGAGCTCAGCTGGCCGCTAAGAAACTCGGTATCCTCGCAAAGGTTAGGCAGTACTTCACACCGGGGCAGCTTCTTAATTTGTATCAAGCTCAAGTCCGATCGTGTATGGAGTACTGCGGCCACCTGTGGGATGGATCCGCTAAGTACCAGCTTGAAGCTCTTGAGTCCATCGACCGGCGAGCTAAAAGGCTCATTGGCGATGATAAGCTAGTCGAGTCTAGGTTGCAGAGTCTTGGTCATCGACGTAAGGTCGCAAGCTTATCGGTATTCTACCGTTTGCATTTTGGAGAGTGTGCGCAGGAATTGCATGATTTAATTCCCCCTTGCCTTTTTTACCATCTAACAACAAGACTGACTATCAAACGTCATCCTTATATGGTTGACGTACCTCCGGTTCGCTCGAAGCGTTTTGCTTCTACGTTTATCATCCGTACAGCGAGGGAGTGGAACTCATTGCCTGCGTCTTTGTTTCCCGAACAGTACAATCTGGGTGTCTTCAAGTCTAGAGTGAATAGGTATCTTCTAGGCAAGCATGTCACATCTTCGGCCGCATCTTCACTTCCCATCAGGTGAGATAGTGGTCAAATGCTTGCCTATATATCATAAAAAAAAAAAAAAACATTAAAAGCAGTGTTCTATTTTTAGAGTAGGTTAGTAGTTACGTATATATACATGATAAAAATTCTTGTATAAATACGTACTTACCTACTAACTTTGCACAGATGTTAGCAAGTAAGTAATCGAATTTCCGAAATGTCCAACGTTTGACGACTCCGCAGTAAGCTCTGAATAGGCCTTAAAATCGACCACAGCGGGTAGCAGGGCGGCAGTGGTAGCAACTAAGAATGTTGTCGCAGGATAATAATATACTGTAACTGTGTAGCCACCGCTCTCGCTACCGCTCTCGCCATCGCTCTTGCCATCGCTGCCGCCCCGCTATCCGCTGTTCGTTGAAGCCACGGTCTTAATGATACATTTTCCGTATTATTATTATTCCTGTACGGCTGAAAACCTTTATTAATACACAAAAAAATAAATGAATATTTACTTTTCCACGTCCATTTATTACCCTTCCAGGTGTTCTTTGTAGTCGAGTTAATAATTTATTGATCAATGCATTGTAGTCACCACTGACAGTTACCATGCTTTCTATTTTCTTCGGATATTGAATTTGTCTTAAGACGTTTTACCTTCTAAGTAACAACAAAACAACAAAATCTCCAAATAAAATTAGTGTTTCTGGTTCTGATCGTTATTGTGTGTGTGATGTGAACATGAAATTTCCGGCACCCATGACACAACTTAGTGTGGGGCAGTGAGTGTGAAAGCTTATTTACAAGCAAACGTGATTTTAATTCATATTAGAGTGTCTTACACTATTTTATCATTTGGTTCACTACTTGAACTTTCACCCTCATTGCACGACTTAAATGTACCCCTTGCAAACAATATTGATAATTTTTTTTTTTAATTATAAATGTATTACTCAAATACCAATTTCCATTAGTGTGGCTTCATAAATAAAGAACTTTCGACATTAACTTTCATCCCACATTGTACCACCTTAATGCACCCCTTGCAAAAAATATTGATACATACATTTGAATATTATGTATGGAAATTTTCATCGCTATAAGTTCAAAAACAAAGAACTTTCATACACACGCTTTTCTCTTATTTAACCCTCTTAGGAGTAGAATTTCCAAAAATACTTTCTTAGTACACCCCTCTAAAAAGTCTCTACAACCAGCGGTGTAGGCTGTGCGTTGTCTCTAAGTCAGTCAGTCAGTCAGTGAATCAGTATGTCAGGACAAAAATTCTTATAGTTTTAGTAAGGAGTAGGCTGATTTTATGGATCAAATTTTAATATGCATTTATATATCTATTATTATCGTATACATATCATACGATAACACATGCGTATAACTCTGTCAAACTCTGCAAAGTGCGCTTAAAAAGTACATCAGCTTATTATGCCAAATTAAATTACGTGATACCAAACCTAATACAAGATGGGAGTTGGTAACCCTACTGCTACTTTTACTAATTGGTTCACGTTGAATGAACGTAAAAGGTCCTTTATAGCACCGGCATTTTGGTGCGGATAGAATTGTTCGGAAATAATTAAAGAACTTTGATGGATATAATTTCCTTCGAAAGTCATTAATGATTTTTTACCGTTTGTTTTGTTAAACGGAGATTTGAAGCTTGTTTTTAAAATTGAAGGATTTAGAATTTGTTTAATTTATCTGATGGAATATTTTACGCACAATGAATAAACATGAATTTTATGAATGACAATTTTTAACCCGTATGATATGGTTGGCTTACCGGTTTACAGAGAAATATTTTACAAAAATATCACAATTATGAGGAAGCTACGCGCGCTATTTTGGAGAATATCAATTAAATACATTATTTTATAAATCAATTTTTAAAATGCGTGGGTCCTTGGTTCAATCCCTGGCTGAAGCACACTTTTCCTTCTCAAGGGACAGTTGTGCTTCTGGTTCTGGGTGTGATTGTGTGTGTGATATCTAAATGTTTCCAGCACCCACGACACAAGTGTTTGGACTTAGTGTACTTATTTAATATAATTTCTGTGTACTGCCCGCTTAGTCCGGAATAATAAAATAATTAATAATAAACGCTTTCACACTCACAGCCCACACTAAGTTGAATGACTAGTGAAGTGGGTGCCGAAAACATTCACATCATACACAAAACCAAAAACACAAATTTATCTTGGAGAGATAATTGTGTTCCCACCGGGAATCGAACCAGAAACAAGAAGGCGGACGCGCATCTAACTAAGCTAACGGGCAGTTCAGAATCTTTCAAGCAATGACTACTTCCTGTTTATTATCTTTGCAGTTTGTTAATAATTATGGGTATTTATTAATTGGTTACATCAAAAATAATCATAATTATAATAGTAACAGGATTTTGGTTTGTCGTCTCTAATATATTATTTTAATGTTTTTTCCAGATAGTAAGCTAATATATATTAAAATTATTATTATATGTTTCAATCTTATGTATGACTTAAGACACTTAAAAAATGTCGACTTACTTTGTAGTCGACTAGTTTTGGACAAATTAGTTGTCTTCCATTAGGATCCTAAGCTACATGTAACATTGAAACATAATGTGTAATACTCACGATAGTTTTAAATTTATGATTATTATATATTGAATTGTTTGTTGCTTTAGTTGGGTAGACCGGGTATTTGCCTTCCAAGCATCATATTTTAGCATTCATATGTGGTTCGATTCCCGGCGGGAACACAAATTTTCTCCCCAAGGTAAATTTTTGTTTCTGGTTCTGGTTGTTATGATAAGTGTGATGTGAATGTTTCCGGCATCCACGACACAAATCATCGAGCTAAGTGTGGGGCTGTGGGTGTGAAAGCGTTTATGTTTATTATTATTTTCAACGATTTATTATTATTTGTGATACATATCAAATAGTCGGCATAAAAGCCAATCTTATAACAAAATGAAAGATGTTATAACTGAAGTTATTGATGACTTGATCACGTTATTACGTGAACCCGGAAATGCCTCGGGGAGAGAGCTCGCAGCAAATAATTATAAGATCCTCTTCATTCTGCAGTTCTTGGAATATGCTTTGTGAATCACTGTGATAGAAAATGGTTGTGAATCAAGCCTGATAGTTTTATTGTTATCTTATGGTTTAGAGCTTGGACTGCCAAACAGCAGGACTGCTGGACAGGTTTAGACTGATAAAGCAATTTTCCAGGTTAACAAAATCTAAACTTATGAGATACCTATTTTTTACATACACTTTATCCTAATTATATAATAGATCCGAAAGTTTGTGTGTAAAGTGTGTAAGTATGTTTGTTTCTTCACGCTTTAATGGCAGAACGGATTTGGATGAAATTTTGAATTTACATAGATTATACCTAGGATTAACACATAGGCTACTTTTTAACTTGAAATCCTCGGTATATACTATCTACACTCAAAATCCGTAAATCCGTTCTGCCGTTACAGCATGAACAGAAACCACACATAGTTACACACAAACTTTGGGATTTATAATATTAGTGTGATAATTTATTGAACCGCATTAAACTAGACATATTCGGTAACAACAGATGATAAGGTTTGTATTCGGACATATAATTAAGAATATAATCTAAATGGTATAACTTTCATGCAAATCGAACTTTTATCATTTATCGCTTACCTGAGACAAAATGACGCTTTTATTATGATTATCAGTTGTAACTAAAAGCCGAGTAAATAGCACGACTGCTTTTATGCTTGATATGTTTAATTCCTGCTAAAATTAATTTTGGTATCATCACAGAATAATTAAATAGCAAGCAAAGCTTATAAAATCGTTTTCACTACTTTATTTTCGGAACCCTTGATCAGATTAAATTAATTAAATACGCATTAATAAAAAAACTTTACATTATATTCTTCGCTGCTCGCTGATCACATTTTTTTTCAACTCGCCAACACCCCAGCTCGAGCAATATGGGGTGCACTGAAAACCAGCCCTCAATAGACGTAGTTTACGCAGCACAGTGCTGCAGTTTCCTTATTCCCAATTTATGCACATTAGAAATAGCAAATTGTTTTATATTATTATTCATGATTATTATACCCACCCAGTTGTTTCTTATATGTTCTATGTGTAATTTTGGCTAAATACTATTTTGATTTGATTGATTATTAAGGATAACTGCAGGTCAAATCATTATCAAATTTAAATGGGAGTAACAGCTTTCAAATATAAAAAGAATTAATCAAAATCGGTTCAGCTTTAAAAATAAGTATTTTCACAAAACGTACGCAAGTACACAAATTAATTTATTTTGATTTCTATAGTATTAGCCATGAACCAAAGTAAGCAGAACTAAAGTAGTAAATTTAAGAAAGGAAAGCGACTACGACCAGACTTCAAGCGATTTTTCTTTTCTCAAATTTACTAGTGTAGTTCTGTTTAGCATGGATCATGCTATAAAAACGTAATCCATTGCTTTTGTAGGTAACTGCAATTTTAGACTCGTTGAACGCAGTATAGTTTCAAACTTTTTCGGTAGATGGCGTCACACTTCCCCATAAGGCGTTAAATAACGAATGGATAATAATTTCGTCAGCGGTTAGAGAGCCGTGGCGTCAATCCGCGCCTCAAGTTATGTTTATTTTTCTTAAATTTACTACTTCGCACACTTGAAATACTATAGTGATTTCACCCGATATGTATAGCTGATGTCTTTTCCGAATTGTCCAATCTGCAAAAGTCACTGGGTTGTAAAGTTCAGCTGGTGATGTTATCTGGACCCATGATACGGCGCGTTTGGTGGATTATTGAGGGAACGCGGCGCACTTTCTGCGCTAAATATGAATTATGGATTTTCCCTTAGTCACAGATTGAATAATAGTACTATCGTCCCTTAGTTTAGTATTTAACTATGCGATACGGAGATTTATGTTCTGTATTACTGCTGGCACGGATTGGAGGCAATAAATATTTTTTCTCGGTAAAACTACTAGCCTAATCACGTATATACATGGTATAATTTGGTACACACAATCACAACCAGAACCAGAAACACAAATTTTCTTGGGGAGAAACCTTGTGATCCCGCCGAGAAGAACTCGTTTGGGGAAACGAGAAGGTGAACGCGCACCCAACTATGCCAACAGGCAGTTGTAGTTATAGGGTGTTAAGGTGCTCAATAGAGCCAAATAGATCATTTACGCTTCACATAAGCGTAATTTTTTGCAAAATAGACACAGTTATAAGTGTTATTTTTAATTATGTATTTGCAAAGGGGGAACCAAGTTTTCAAAAACATTTTCGAAAAATGAACTCTTAAAAAATAATGGGTGAAGTGACCTCTTAAATTGTAATTTAAAGAAATATCTAAGCTATACTAACACATTTTTTTAAGAACATTTTTAATTATTTGAAAATAATTAAGAAACAAGTTGATAAATAATTAAACGCAAGCAAAGCTTGAAAAACCGACTTCACTGCGCAATACGCATCATTGAGGATAATTCAAAAACTACTAATCCGATCATGATCAAATGTTATTGGAAGTACCAGCTTTCAAACAGAAAAAGAATCATCAAAATCAGTTTACCCAGAAACAAGTTTCGAGGTAACTAACATGCAAAAAAATAGGTACAGTCAAATTGAGAACCTCCTCCTTTTTGAAGTCGGTTAAAAAGTATCGGTCACATAAAGCAAAAGACCTGTCGGTATTCAACAAACATGTAATATTTTTTTTCCCTAACCGTACCACCATTTCGAAATGGCATTGTTGGAGCGGCTACCTCTAACATGATCAGAGTCTTTATTTGCTTTTCTAAGTCTAACATTTACAATTGTTTTATACATAATTATCTTATAACAAACATGTATTATGTAACAATTGTTTTATTCATTTTTATAATGACGTATAAAACAGACAGCACAACAAGTTTGTGCATTTTGTACAAATAGCACAAAATGCACAAACGGCTAAACCCGTCTCACTAACACACATGCCGTTTTGCAGCATTTTGCCGTTTTATTGCTACGTATTACTTTAATCCTCCAAAGCAGGGTTAAGCCGCTTCTCAGTTATTCGGTGAGAAATTCGTTTGTTGTTGTTCTCCTTTTGAATGTAGGTGCTTTAATTATGACAGCGTTTATGCTTTTGAATGAAATGACATGCACAAGAACAAATAGTCTTATAAAAGCATTTTAAAAGCTTTTTTTATTCAGATAAGTACGTCAAGACCGTTCGAGTCATCTAACTACCGTGTCACGACAAACTTTTATCCTTTATATAGTCAATCCGACTTCAAAAAGGTTATCAATTCGACTATATGTTTTTTTGTATGTATGTTACGCGATATCTACGCCAATTTATCAATCGATTTTGATGTTTTTTTGTTTGGTAGAGTATACTTCAGATGTGGTCCCATATTTTTTTTATTGAAATCGGTCAAGCCAAAACCGAAATATAAGCGATGAAGTCTTTTTTTTTAAGCTTTGCTTGCGTTTAATCATAACCTGTATATAGTCAATTTTTGCTAAATATATAACTCGTAAAATAAAAAAACAGACTGAGTTTATTATTGTTTTCCAATTATTTACTTCGACCACATCAGATCAATTTAAAATTATTTGAACACACGTGTCTTAAAACTTACTTCTGATAAGTATAGGTCAAGCCCTGAATTTCATCGTTTCACTGCTTTAGAATATTATTCATCTGAATATCTCTAAAATCCACGGGGCTTCCTCATGGGACTCGCTCTAAATCTTTTTTGAAATCTGAAATCTATTTATTTGTACTGCTTTTCTGTTTTGCATTTACCTGCTACGGTTTCACCCCAAAACCCCTTTTGTATTACTAATGGGGTGAGAGCAGCAGCAATGTTTTGTGAAATTTCCCTGAAGCGCATTTAACGCTCCTATCTAGCTTTTATACCCAGTTATATACAGGTGATAAGGAAATAAGCAGGAGTTGAGAGAAATTCAATGCATAATAAGTTGCTTGTATTGGGGTATTTAGAAAATAGCATGTTGGTAATACTCTATTACTAATGTACTAAGAGCGATATTGCGATGATGTTTCATTGTTACTCAATGATGATAAAATGATTAAATATATTTAAATCAAATTTGGCAAGGAGCTATTTTGATATTTTGTATCAAACTATCTTATTGCTCCTTTAAAATATAAAGCGGGTAATTTATATTGTTTTTCATGATACGTAATTTTTTGTTATCGGCATCATCTAATTTAGGGTTATATACTACTTACTTATACCATAAACCTACTTGTAAGCTTGATCGAATCTACTCAATAAAAACTACTCGCGTTTCACTTGAAGACTTACATTTGAACTGTTAAAGGTAACATAGGTATTAGTAACATAACATAGATACTCTAAGTAAACGTCCGTCCAGCTTCGTCGCCGTCAATTCAATGCCTCCAAAAATCTTCACGCTTACCACCTGAACGTCATTGAACCTTCATTCTTAGATCTTCACTCATTTGAACATTACGCTCTCAATCCTTCGCTCATGTGGCTATGTTCTCTGACGTTCAGTTGGTATTATGTATATTAAAATTGTTAAAATACAAATAAAAATATATAATCAAAGATAAAATACAATAAACATTTACCATAGATATTTTTATTTGTACTTAGGGCTCTCATGAAATACTATAAGTCTATACCTTATGATATATCCCAAAACCTACAGGCTGAAACC
This sequence comes from Lomographa bimaculata, assembly GCA_948107665.1. NCBI lineage: Eukaryota > Metazoa > Arthropoda > Insecta > Lepidoptera > Geometridae > Lomographa > Lomographa bimaculata. The sequence goes on from OX403597.1 coordinate 8,955,783, forward strand.
AAACAGCTCAAGTATAAGTTATAAGGGTGGATGAAGGTGGTATAACACCAAACTGTACGAACCTCATCTGTACGTTTTGCAAATAAAAAAATGAAACATAAACATAAACGCATTAACACTCACAGCACCACACTCAGTTCAATTAATTGTGTCGTGGGTGCCGGAAACATTTACATCACACACACAATCACAACCAGAACCGCCTGCCCGTTGTCTTAGTTGAGAGCACATTTGATTTCTAAGAAGGGGGTTTGATTCCCGGCGAGAACACAAGTTTTCTCCCTAAGGAATGTTTGTGTTTTTGGTTCTGGTTGCAATTGAGAGTGTGATGTAAATGTTTCACCCACGACACAAATCATCGAAATTAGTGTGGGGCTGTGAGTGTAAAGCGTTAATTATTTATTTATTTATAGTTCTCTCCATCCGAAGGTAGCCTGGTAGATCGCTATTAGTGACAAGGCCAACTGTTTTGACACTTACATATAAGCTTGTTTGTTACCTTTGTTTTATCTCATCTTATAAAGTGGATCCATAAAGTATTACCTGTCTTTAAACTCACAAAATAAGTCCTAGTAACGACCTAAATAAGTCACAAGAAAGTTGTGTCACCAGGGCGATTATTACTTAAAACGTAGTTAATCGCGTCTTCATTACTACCACCCTCAGTAACTTTAGAAGACACCCCATAAACATATTAGTATTCAGGTGAGGTAGGGCAAGACGCCGACATTAACCTTTAAAAAGGGGTCAACGCGTGAATTTTGTCCCCTAATATCTTATTCTGGTGACACGATTTCCGAGGACCTGTTTGGACAAATACCGACTTTGAATATTGATATCTCATTATGAAGACAATTAAAGTTTGTTGATAAGAACTTAAGAGACACAGAACTTTTTTTCGCTGGAAACTGTTAATTTGACGTCAGCATGTTACTGAAGTGTAAACTTCTTAAGCGGCGTTGTGCACTTCTTTTGGGATGGGTAAAAATTTTTAAACATGCGTCACGTGTCCTGTGATCGAAAATTCGTAAGACGGAGGGAGAATAGACCGCCAGCGCGGCGTAGGAGAGGAAGTAATATCCCGAATCTTTCTAACGCGCGGCGAAAATGTATGCCTGCTCCTGCTGTTTACAACTTTGATGTTCAAGTATTCACTTCTGCCCGCAATCCCGGAGTGCAACCCGTTTTTTTTACATCTTCTTGACATCGGATTTTTTTAATGGTATGAAGAGGTTTATTACTGGTATGCAAAGCGATAAACTAGCCGCTCGTATAGTAAGCAATCCACCTACATGTAAATGCAGTCCCTTGTAAAATAATGACTAAAAATGATCGTCGTGGAATTACAATGCTCTCCACTCCCTAAAACTTATGTTGTCTCGTATGGCCAGTAAAATGGCAGCTCGATTTTTCAACGGGGTATCCATTTTATGCTTAACGTAAAACATAAATAGTTCCACACTCACAGCCCACACTAAATGCAATTACTTGTATCGTGGGTACCTGAAACATTCACATCACTCACTGAACTGGTGTTTTTATCAGGTATCGAACCCGGTACCCGCAGTTTAGTATGCAGATGCGCAACAAACGCCGGACGGGTGCTCAAATTAACAGGTTAATTTTTTCTATATCAATCAGTTCTATTAATGTCCTACAAAAGTTTTGTCCAATCAAATCTATTTCTGAAAGGTTGTTAAATTTTATTTTGACAAAAATTACGAGAACTTAAGTACTCAAGTACAATGTAAACGAAGCTTCAGCTAGTTCACTTTATAATTCCATCATCAGATTTCCAACAACAAATAATATAAAGCCTTGTCCGTAGCAAGTACTTAACAAATACTTTTAAAGGAAACACGTCAAAATACACTCTACCGAGTACGCTATCGATTGACCGTTCCCTTTCTTGTAGCGATAATGCTTTAAAGGAAAATCCACTTCCCACCCGGGCACATTTACGGTTACTCCAATGGCGACTGACTGTGTCACCTGAATAATAGATGTGCAAGTCGCACTGTACCTTTATTTCAGTTACTCTAGATACACATACTTCAATGGTTCGGCTTCTTCAAGTGAGTAATTGATTGGGTTCGATTGTGCACACTAGCGTATGCCCTTGCTTGATCTTTGTATAGAGAACTTTGCCAAGCTTTGAACTGTATAGGAATGGTTCTAATTGTGTTTTGTAGATGCTGTATATATTTAAATAGCTAAGTTTAATTGATACTCAAACAATGTTACGTTCTAATTTAAAACATCATTGTAATTTAGATATATGTTTTGACAAAAAACCAAAACAAACGCATTCACATTCACAGCCTCACACTTAGTTGTATTGACTACGTACGTGTACGCAATTACACCCAGAACCAGAAATACAAATGCCCCTTGGGAAGAAAAGCTGTATGCTACTGCTGGGAATCGAAACCCCTTGTATGTGTAAGTGTTTGAGATAAATATAAAGGTAGGTATGTATATATCTCTATTATGGCTGGACAGATTATGTAGATAGTTTAGACCTTGGAATTGGATACGGGCTGTTTTTTGCGGCACAAGTCAATATCATATAACAGTTACTTCTCACAGTGTCTATAAGTTCACTAATAATAATTAATTATTTTATATATAAAGTGTGTCACATATACCTAAAACGACAATGTAATCCGATCACTTACAACTCTTTTCACTACGAGCAACTATTTTTATTTTTTATCATTTTGTCACGACTTTTTTGACATACAGAACAATTAAATTATTCAGGTTTATTGAAAATAAGCCAAGCTTCACTACTGGCGAGGCTTTGTAAGGGGTGTAACGCAATACATCCGATTAAAAAACTCCAGGAAAACATTTTCACGTTAGAGGATTTAAAACAATCATGGAAAACAAGGAATAAAAAACAAAAGGGATTTATCACGTCCTGGTGTGAATCGAGTAAAACGTTTTTGAGATCAAAGAGTGAAAAGCTGAATCAAAAAATGAAAAAATATTAGTTTTTTAATGGAGCAAAAGCGTCTCGAATTTACTACTAGAATGCTTCTATACTTCTACTAGCACTAGACAAATACATACTAAATAACAATCATATTATGATAAAAAAGGCTATGTGGAACAGTGTACCCATGAATGACAAAAATTGTAACACCATAGAAGCTTTTAAATTTTGTCAAAAAGGTTCACAGTTGCCTCAGTTGAAATAGTACTTTTCGAAGTAATTTTTAAATTATTTATATCTATATATAAGTATTTAAAAATATGTTTATGAATATATATTATCATTATGTTTATTATTTACATGTATTCCAACATTTCTACATTATTATTAACCTTTTATTTTTCAAATATATTAACTGGACCGCCAACCTTTTCTCTGCACTTCCAGGATGACTGGCAAAAAATGTTGTTCTAGCATTGAATCATCCTTTTACTGGTTTTCGTGAAAAAGAATTAAAAAAAAGGCCTTTATCAAATTTCGCCAACAGTCTCTTTTTTATGCCCTATGGGTTCACGGATTTAGGATCACGCCATCTCCTGGCGGAAAATGATGATGCTTACAAAAAACAGTGTTTGTGGAACAAAGACGAAGATAATTTGATTCATATTAAAACTAAGACCATCAAATGTTTCCAATAAGGTACAATCTGAACTACATGGCTTTGCATGCGCTAATCGCGATACAAAAGCAATCCCAGAGTTGAATATACCTTCTTTCTACATTCATTAGTGTAGAATATATAACGTAGACCGATTTCATAATGTGTAGATAGTAACAGAAAATTGTAATAATAAATAGCTTATAGTAGTCTAGACTAGCTATTAACTAAGCGAAGGCAAACACCCTCACAAAATGTCCTTGTTTGGACACACCGTTATTTTAGTTACTTATTGTCTGGCTAAGGATGCAATTTGCGTTAGTAATTTTTAAGTATTTCATGTTTAAGTATTTATAACTTAAAATATACTTACATCACAGATCTCACTTATCAATATTTATGGGAGACTACCACGTGAGTGAAGAGGCATATTCTGGTTAAACATGCTCCATCTTCGACCGGATTGTCGCTTACAATCAGTCAGTAAACGTTTGCCTATAGGTGTCGAATAATTGTTTCTATTCGTTAATATATATCTTATATTTATGTATATTCATCTTAAAATTATTTAAAAAAAAATTAAATCTAATATTTTCAACCGACTTCAAAAAAGGAGGTTCTCAATTCGACTGTATGTTATTTTTTTTTGTATGTTACGCGATGTCTTCGCCAATTATGAATCGATTTTGATGATTTATTTTTTGTTTGGTAGAGTTTACTTCAGAGGTGGTCTCATATACATTTTATCGAAATCGGTCAAGCAAAAACCGAAATATGAGCGATGAAACCAGTTTTGTTAAGCTTTGCTTGCGTTTCAATTATACATATAAAAGTTATTCTAAGAGACAACTGCCAATAGGCAGCGTTTCCAAAGCTGACGTTATTATATTATCTATCTGTCTGTCTTTTTGGTAACACTTAACAGTTCTTGATGAAATTTATAATAAAGTAAGTTATCATGTAGTCTGATCAACTAATAAACAATAACCTAAAGTGCATTTATATCTGTATGATTCTAAAAGGAATACATAAAAAAGAAATATTATAGGTTTTCCGGACTGTCATGTAGTCCGGTCAAAAGAAAGTTCAAGCCAATATGTAACGTTGTTGATGAAATAATGCGGTACAGAGTTTATCAGGCCAATAAATTTGCGCAACGCGGTCTATACCTAGATACTCAATTGCAGGTTTCGTTATATCCATACATCTGTGATAGCACAGTCGTAGGAAAAGTACATCACGAGAAGGTGTTTACGGTTTCAAAAAGTACTATGTACAGCGTTCTTCTAATAGCTACAATACACTGAATGCGTTTGGTTCGCGCAGTCGCCTCCCGTGCAGCTGTGCCTGAAGCAAGACTGTATAGAAGCTATATCTTATATGACAACAAAAATTTTGGGTTATTTACAATACCATGTAACATTGTTTTAATAATACAATCTTTATTAACCACCATCAAGTACAAAAAAGGCCCTAAGTTCTAAACTTTGGCAGCTATTCTTGAGAGCGAGCCATTTTAGACCTATTGTGTTATCACCCTCGACCACATAGTCACTTCCCAAAAGATGAGAAAATATAATTGAGAAGTTTAATACAAATAAAATATTGCACGCTTCAACCCTAGAAAACATATTTTCAATATCGACTCTACATTCAAATAATGATAATATACAAGTTTCATGAAATACAAAGTAATATATCAGACAAAAGAACTGTCGATCACACAATAGGGATGTTCCTAATAATAGCCATCCTTACATAACAATGTTACTCGCATGAATTGGGATTCAAAAGCCGATCTTTGCTTTACGAGCATGTTCTAACAATACCAATTTTAGAGCCTTGTCTGGTTGCAGTAGTTACAAGCATTGTTCCGATTTTACGGTGTCAGCGCTTCTGGCAATGCGAGAAGTTCTCAATTGTGATCGATGTTACTTGTGATTCAGTGCGTTTAATTACTGCGATCGAAGCTATAGCTATTTTTTGATAGCTCATTTAAACCTAGCGTTTGCTATGTTATGAGTCCGATAACGTGTATTTAAGCATTTATCCTAGATAATTTGTAGTAAAGGCAAGTCCTAATCTGACGGTCATTGTTTCGAATCTTACAACGATCTTGAGCTTACAGTGAAGCATAAAATAATTGGTGGTTTTTTCTAAAGCTTTAATGAGCTGGAAACACAGTTTACAATCCTTAGCAGAAGTCACGGTTTTATTGTGTCTTGATTTTATTTACGTCTTTCGACCACATAATTTCCTACCGTGTGACAGTATCCAAACGCTTACATAACAGATACCTGAACAAATAAATATAGACATTTCGTGCTCACATTTTGTTAATAATATCTAGAACATTATCTTATTCATGGAAACAGTAACTCTTGTAATTCAAATATTTATAGCAAGTCAAAACTTGATGAGCGGCGGTAAACTGGCCAACTATTTAGACTCCACGGAAATATTAAAATTTCAACCCACATTTTGTAATTTTCCCCGAAACTCAAACAACTTTGTTAAGCTTTTCAAGGATTTATTACTAATAAAGATTATAATATTTTCGTGGAATGAAACCGGGTACCATGATTAAGGGTTTATGCAAAAACCCGTCGTAGTACAGCCCAGCGAGAGGTCTAAATCCTGTGGCAGAAAAGGGCGTTTTTTGTAATGAAGTAAATGTTCGCCATCTATCATCTTTGGGTGATGGTAAAGGTGAATCTTCATTTGTAACAGAATTTGTCGTTATTGATAACTGATCGATCATTGCATTGTTGTAAAGAGCGTTAGGATAGGTACCCTTATTTGTCAAAGCAATACTTTCTGTTGTGGAATCGCTTGGAGATGATGTTGAATTTGAAGAGTTTGATATAACTGTGGCGTTGGTACTTACAGTAAAATTTTGCCATCTGCTATCGTTGACTGCGGGAGGTTCTTGCTCTGGTGTAATAGTTGCAAACGTTATCATATTAATGCTACTGTTGTTGTGCAATGCAGGTGGAGAGACTGTTTGTTCAGTAACTTCTTCGGGTTTGATATCATCACTGCTAATATTTTCGCTTTCGTCATTCAAATGAGTGGTATTTGTCGTTTCATTGCCTTGTCTGAGTGATATAGTAGATTTCTGTCCATTAAATTTATTTGTAACAGGTGCGCCTCTATTTAATGTTTGTCTAAAACTTTCTTCACGATCAGCAAAATCTTCCAAGTCTAAAAGGTCTTGCAGTTCCGGTCTTTTTTTTACTAAATTACTATTTACATGGTTATTATTTACAGCTTCGTGTTTTTGAGCAGGTAAAGATACTATTGGAAATATCAGAACAAGAGGCAGCAATACAGTTCCATTGTGAATACTTTTAATGTATCCGTCAATTAGATTTTTTGTGTTTCTTTCTTTATTTTTCACTGCTTCACCTTAAATAAAATAAATTATGAATTTATGTGATCATAATAAAGCTTTCACAGTTCGTATAAATGATATTAAATTATGTTCACTTACTATATTGAAAACAGTATAATAATAGTAAAATCGCAAATACACGTCTAGACAGCAACATGTTGCACGTACAAATAAATTAAAGGCTTACTGAATAATGCATTATCAGGTAACAGTAAATGCGAAAACGATAGATAAAATGTTCATTACGCAAGCTACTATTGAAAAGTACAGGTGAATACACTGGTGTATTTGAAATTATAACTAAGGTTATATAATAACTAATGAAATCATAAAATGCTAATTTTATTTGACCCAATAGTTCTTATAGCTTTTAAGAAATGGTATCGCTTACAAATTGTTTTAAATATTAAGTGTTGATAAAATGTTTATAAAAAATATTTTTTTCTTAATATTCGTCTAGACAATATTTTTGTCGAGTTCAAGTAATTGAAAATTACACTTACGTTACTTGTTTCTAAAAATGGCTGAGAATAGTTTTGGTATTGGCAAAAACATTATAAGATTAACCTTGCTTTTCAAATATTAGTCGAAAAATAATATCTTTATTTTAGACTACTCGTTCGTCACGAACGATTGCTTAATCTTGCGCCTACATTTTTCGTCTAATAGAGAAAATCTTTGGAATGTAATTGCTAATAACTTTTTTATTTGTGATAATTGTATTTTTTGTTCAAGTACAAGATATCACAGATATTATATGCAAGTATCAGCTTTCAATGTGAAGCCGATTTTGAGATAGACCCCAGGACAAAATAGATCTTAAAACAGTAACTTTGGTGGCCTACAATTTTTTTTCCGAGATATAATTTTATATATAATTGCCATATCTGGCTTTGGACTATATTTTTTTTTTATTTATTTACAAAGAAGACCAGCAGCCGAAGCCAATTAATGGTCCTCACGGATAGAAACAATATATTTTACTAATTAACGCAAACATGACATTAACGCATCGTTACACAAAGAATAAATAGAAAATACGTAACAAAATTTCAAAATTGAGTAAGTATAGGTACATCTAAATGAAGACAAAAATCAGAATATTGTAATATATAGCTATACTATAGCTATACATATTCTCTGAAAAAATAAGTTATTCCCTTGAATGGTTTTTTAACGCTAGATGCCTCTAACAGACGGACGGACGGACAATGTGCAACCAACCACCCAAGTAAACTTATTGATCTAGCTTTGCTCGATCAATAAATCTCTCAACGTAGTGACAGTCAATGACAAAATAAACAAGCCTGAATAACCTAAAATACAATAAAACCATAATTAAACAATATTCGTATCTCCAGTACCTAAACGCTCAAATAATCTTACAGAGTAAAAGCTTTTAATCAACCCGTTCTGCTTCTAATAAAATGTTTTTAATCCATCTGTTTTCACTTAAAGTAATCTGATTATAAGCCCCTTTGCGTGTACTGAGAGAAGTGAAATCGAAAATAAACATGGACGGAACGAAATGCGGGCTTACAACCTGCAGGGAGATAGGCGGGTGTGTGATTATTACGCAATAATCCTTAGAAAGCAATATATGAAGCAATGATAATAATACCTACAATAATGCGGGTAAGCAAATATAGCCACTTCAACGAGTAAATCTAATAAAATACTCGTAAAAAGTGATCTTATTCTGAACTGCCTTTTGGCTCAGTTGGGTGCGCGTTCCTCTTCTAAACAGTAGGTATCAGGTTTGATTCCCGGTGGAAACACAAGTTTTCTCCTCCAAGGAAAATGTGTGTTTCTGGTTCTCGGTGTGATTGTGTATGAGATGTGAATGTTTACAGTACCTAAGACACAAGAACCAACTTAGTGTGGGGCTGTGAGTGTGAAATTGTTTATAATATATTGTGTTTTTTTTCACACTTTTACATGTTTACATTTGAGTATATAAGAAATTTATCACAGCTAGGGTTTAAGTCTTGAAATTTTAAGTGATAATATTTTAAGTTATTCGCTTTAATGGTTTTTTACGCTAGATACCTCTAACAGACAGACGGACGGACATGTACTTACCACCAACCCACCACCCAGGTAAACTTATAGGTCCTAAATAGCCATTCGAAATGAAAAATGATATGAGAAACCAAAAGTAGCTATTCGATGATACCTCGCATCCTACCAGTTCGTCAACTTTATTGTTTTCTATATTTAATTTTTTTTTATTGTCATCTCTTCAGTAACACTTACAAAAATAAGACGAATCAATTAATGTAAGAATCATCGTAATCAACTTAAGTGTTTGATATCTAGCGCGACACAAACAACAAACATACTTGAAAAGGGTTAGCCTTCTTTTATTTCACTACATACTTAGTAAAAGTACTTCCCGCAAAACTAACGACTTGTAATAAAACATATATGTACATAATTATATGCACATAATATACCTACATAAGTATGTATGAGATTTTGTTAATCAAAACAAGCTATCTAGTTTCCACACTAGAATATTATGAGCATCTAGTCACTTTCGTATTAAGTACAGAATGTATATTTATCTTATTTTGGATATGAAACTACTAATAACTTAGTCATTTTAGATATATTATTTATTATAAAGAACTTGCACCTCAAAAAAAACGCAGCTTGCATAAACTTACTCGTTTTTTCTTTATGCTTCTTCAAATTTAAGAACATTTCTGATGTTGATGTAGGTCTTTTTACACTGGTCTATCAATTACCACGTGATATAACTGACACTTTCTTCTTGATCATACAAGAACAAATTTTAGGTCTTCTTTTTCCTCGTTCTCTGTCAACTCTCTCTCTTCCTGACTATATAATTCAATATCCCACATGGTGGTGGGGTCAGCCTTCCTACTATTTTCTTTCCACTTCGCTCTGTCCTGGACGTCTGTTTCGGATAGCTCACATTCTGCACTACTTCTTTCCATTTTGTCTTTGGTCTGCTTCTGGATCTTCGGCCGGGACAAAAAGCTGTAGAGCAGAGTTCCCAATCTCAGCCTACTCTCTTGCATCTTATCGGTAATATCGCGTATACAAAAGCTTCCTCGCACGTACTCTTCAATTTTTTTGTCAATTATATTTTAGAAAAGGTATTCGTTTCATCAAAGGTGGCCAATCACCTTTCCTCTTATATTTTCATAATCTTCGTTCAATCGTCCTCTTCTTATTCACTCTTCTTAGTACTTCTTCATTTATTACTTTTTTGTCCAGCAAATGCTCTCTCTCTATTCTCTACTGCTATTAAGATCCTTAAATAATTGAGATAGTATTATATTGGTGTGCGTAAGTATATTGAAAACTAGGTCAGTAACAGATGAAAGGTGTTTACGCATGAAAATTTTAAATATATTATGTATGTATATTGTCTAGGCCCTGGAAAACGACATAAATGCTACATTTATCTTGACTAACGCGAGTGAAACTGAAATAAACACCAAGTAAAACAACAATAACATTCTATAAAGGTGGGCAAAGATGTGAGAAAAGTGACAGTTGACAGGTAAAAAGCCCCTATCATGGCGAATTTATACAAAATAAGAAAGCGCGCTTTATTTTGACAGTCCCTCAAAAAAATAAAAACAGCCGTAGAAAATAATATCATAACCAGAGGGAACGAAAATATGACTGGCAGATATAACATACCTGGAACCATTGTGAAACATTCTTGGTTTTATTTGTTTCAAATATTACACACATATATTGTACACGTGTGCATAATACATACCTATATTTTCTGAGCTCAAGCAGTTGACTATTCTCGTATATTTAATCAATTAACAGATTTTGTAAACAAATATTTTTAATGAATCAAAACTGGTGTTAAGTTAAAAATCAAACATTATCAGCTAAATCAATTTATTAATAATTCTGTTTATCAACTTTAAATTAGTTTCACCTGTCCCATTGTTAAGCTAAATTAAACTAAATTAGACCCACTTCCTGATGTCCGATTGGCCTCCAATTTGGTGTACTTATGCATTTTCGGATACAATGATATATATCGACAATACAATGATATAGTACCATAGTAGTAGTCTTATGATGGAGACGAAAGATGGCAATAGTAAATTCTGAATTAAAATAAACCCATCGAATTTGATTCGTCTTAACGAGTTCTCTGGTTATGTAACTTTTTAGTCCTTTTTTAATTTACACTGCTAAAAGCTTGATATAAAAAAAAATCTTTAAAGTATTACTTATTTTAACAATAACTCAGTTTATGTTTTAACTCAAATAAAAACGTAATTACTACTCACAGTCTTGATTATGATCACTTTATGTAGATTCAGAGAAGATAGTCAGGGGAGCATGATAAATTGGCCTTCCAAAATGTCACCGGAAGCACAAGTTCGTGATAGGATTCGAAACCACGACCGTATCCGTTAAAATGCGCATTATATAATATGTGAAAACCATGTAAGGCGAAAATTTACGATCAGGCTCGATCCGTTTAATTAATCTTCAAAAGCCGTCATAGTCAAAACACAGACAAAATTCAAAGCCCGGCAGGTAAAGCAGTAACCTAATTTAGGTTCCTCTGGCCAATTTTAGTCAAATATTCTAAACTCGGATGTGTCGCTCCAACTGTTAGCAAGATGGGAATTGCAATTCCGTTCTAACTCTGATAACACCTCTACTAAAAGTTTACGAAAGGGTTTTGTCATATATTAAAGTATTTTATGTGAAATCATGTGGTTTGGAATAATAAGGGGCGAACGACTAGTAATTTCCAGTTTATTTCTTTACTTTAAGCTAATTGCTGTCACACTTTCAGCCTTACACCAGAGCTGAATACTGGCGTCGTAATTGTAATTTTACGAGTATTTATTGACCTTCTACAGCACAAAGTATGGAATTTGCATTCGATCCTACAGGGTGAACCTGTTTCCAGTTCTGTGTTTTTTTATTGTCCTACTTTTGGTATATTAGAGCTAGACCGCACAATGTTGGTCTTCCTAACTGGTAATTTTCAAAGCACTATGCCTAAAGAAAGGTAATCTTAGGCAATAATCGAAACCCTACCAAATTGTTAAATTCCATCAAGCTTTTTTAAAACAGAATCATACTCTCCTTGCAAAGTTCTTTTTAATTATACCCAACACGGACTGGAATAAAAAATAAAATGATTTTGCACTTACTACGTGTATTGGTAAGTGTACGTTGGTATATTTTTTATATTTACATTTATATAATTTGTATTGTCATTCTTAGCTTTTGTTTTGGTTATGCAAGTTATGAAACTTATATAATGTAAGTTTTATGTTTTCTTAGTGTTTAATTTACGACACAAGGCTATGGTTAAATTTCAGTTAAAAAATCAAAATAAATTCATAAAGTCATTAAACTTTAAAATTGAATGTGTATATCGAAAGAAAAACATACAGTTGTTAACTGAACAATCAGATATCGCTCTTCGCGTATAAATATGACTCCGGCAGCTAGAGCTAGATTAGCATTATTCGTTTATATGGCTGTTTTAAATTTAATATACATATTTTTATAGCTTTATTGTAACTGTTCGCCACTTATTAATACTAAATAGAGAAGAATATGGCATATTACAAACATGATCACAACAAAGTTAACTACTCGGTACGAGAAACATTAGTAACAACTTCTTGAACACCCAACAAGAACTCAACTTCGGAACTATAAACCATTTTGCTCGAATTCGGAAGTATCATATACTATTCCATTGTTATAAGTAGAAGGTTTTATGTATCTCTAATACGTTATTCTTGCGTCATACCAATGTCTACATTTGAATAAAATACAACTAGTGGCTCTGTGAGCTAAAGACCTCGCGTATATTTTCTTGAGGAGGGGAGTGGAATAAATGTTACTGGTGGAGCGATTTCCTCTATTTCGTGGATTGCAGTGGCATAACCCGTTTTTCGACTTTTTACGTTTTCAACTGTAACTATAAATATTGTGGTATGTTAAGTTTAAAAATTTGTATTTTTTATAAATAAATTATCTTTCCTAAAACTATAAAATTTTATTAATAAATTCATGCTCCCTTACTCAACATATCCTTATCTCACCTAGACGACTATAAAGTCTTATACACAACAATCCTTATTTACAACTAACCGCAGATAGGCACATCACGAGGGTCAATCTCAGGAGACCATTTTGATATCGATATAGCAGTAACAAGCTCCATTCCATAACTTGCGGTCCCAGGCCGGCTCTTGCCAGTCCATTACAATTATTATCCGTGGTTCCCTTGAATGGATGCCTGGTCTCTTAGGTAGGTATTTTTATGATTAGATTCTGCTTCAGACATTTCCTGTAAGACACTTATATTCCAATGTCTACATCTTACCTCGCTGATACACGGATACAATAAGCAATAATAAAGTAGTGACTTGTATACTCTATAATTTCAACCTTTGGAATGATTGCAAGTGAGGAAATGAATAAAACAAATGAATGTGTATGTTATAGTCCTGTGACGTCAACAAAAGTAATTATATCGTGTTGGTTTTCTTTAATAAGCCCAAAGCAATACTAAATCAAATAACTCATGCAATAGTTATAAAATCATCATCACCAATAAAAAAATTCAAGAGGAAACCTATTTCGAAGTTGTTCTTATAATAAATAAACATGAAAACATTTTATGTCGACTACCCCAAACTAATTTAAAGCATTTGGTCTCGGGTCTCCAAAGTTTACTTGATACAATTAAATAGAAATACTAACCATCTTTGGTGAAGAAAGTTATGTGATACACAGCTATTCTCCAAGCCAAGAAGCAAACTCTTTACCAACGGCGTATAAGTCCAGAGGGTAAATCTCGTTGAACCTTAGGTTTTGTGTATAGGCATAAAGAAGCAATCGAAACCGACCCTTTTGGTCTGCTCGTAAAGATTAATGGTAAGTAAGTACTACATATAGGTTCGTAAGCCGATATTGTGCAAAGAGGTACTTACCTACGTATTTTACGATATACAGCAACTTGTGAACCTGGCGAGATGACGTTCACTATACTTTATTTGGTTTTTTGTTGTTCTATTTTTTGTGATCATATTTACCTTTAATGCCTTATTTTCTTAATTCCGATCTAGCCCTGCCGATACGGAATGAACGTAAAAGCGTCCCAATCTCGCATACCTTTTGTACCGAATTTACATAAAGAGGCTTCCAGTCCTTAGGGTCCCTTTCCGCTTTTCCATTTTGTGCTTGAATGCTGCGACGGTGCCCTAACTAAAGCCTGAATGTGGCAAAGCGACCGCGTCGTTTTATTTCGATCGAACCGCAAAAGGGTAGGTTTTTTCGCGGCTGACTGTACGGTTTTCGGTGATTGGAAGTATTCACCTTGGAGGTTTTTTACGGTGTATGGACGGCGATGTTCGGTTTAGAGTTTTATGGTTATGTGGGGCTGAACCTGGTTGGGCTGGCATACAATGTGGCTCAATGTGATGTGGGGTAAAATGGATCGAACGATGATTTTCATCTAAAGGTAGTTGTTTGATAGTATATAGGTATAAAGATAAATAAGGTTTGATACAAACGTGTTTATTTCTAGCATAAAATAATATTTATTTACTAAACTGCCCTTGTCATATTCTGGAAAATTTTAATAATCATTCAATTATATGATATTCCATTTTAAACACGTCTCATCGACCTTCAAACAAATGGACCTTGGGTCTAGCATGCACTTCACAATAAAACAAAACAAAAACACAAAATAAAAACTTAGGTACATGTACACTGAGAAAAATGTATCGTTGCTATTGCTAACATTCTAGTGCTATATTATGTGATAAACGTAGTAGCTGTAATTTTGACTAGTTAAACGATTCTAAAAAAATATTTGTCTAGTTGTCCCAATATTTTTTCTGCGTGTATAAACAAACTAAAATATTTTTAATTTATGTTTAATATCCATAATTATACAGCATACCTTTGCTTGCTACAATTTATCGACGTACTTACGCAGATTCAACTGATGACGGTCGCACTATTTTCACTTTAAGTAGTTTTTAGCATGGCGGGATTGACGCTTATGTTCTGTAGATACATACGGACGTAAATGGAAAATCCATGTATGGTAGATAGACGACACTCTCCCTAAAATATCCATGAACGCACTAATTACCACCACATTATTGATTGTAAAACATATCCCAATAAAATTAAACAAAATAATCTTCTCACTGTACAATTAAGGCTAATGGTACAATAAATTATAGTTTTATAAACAAAGAAACCTTTTCACCTCACTAAGTTCGAAGAATTGTTTCGCGGGTACAAGAAACATTCATATCACGCACACGACTCAACTACCTAGTACAAGAAACAGAATTTTTATTCAAGGGTAATTTATGTTTTAACTGAAAACGAACCTGGTACACGTAGCGATACGTAGCGATCCGTAGCGATACGCGCAGATACATGACCATCTACGCCAGAGACAATAAGATGTATGCTTATCTCTGAAATATAACATTCATATAATAGTATATCATTGATCAAATGGTGGGACCATTGCATCAATATGATGAAAAAATATATACACTTTTTTATATTATTGTTGTTGTAATACCATGACAGATTCAAAATGAAATGATGTAGAGCCAAGAAACAAAGATTCACATTTTTAATATTCTGCAACGAATACACTCACTTATGAGTTTGTGCTTCGACATATACCACTGAAAGAACCATCAAACGTCTCAGACAGCAATCAAGTTGAAACAGCGATCGTATCCCCAAAGATAGAAAAACCCCAATCGTGTTACGGCTGCTAAGAACCTAATTGAGCCCACTAAACGGCTTGACGTGAGGGAAAAATAAAACGTTAGGTTTTCTTCCCCTGCGTCTTGTTGCGATTATCTTTACCGTTTAGCAAACATGTCAAGAAGTAGAGACAGTTGCGTCCGAATACCGACGGGAGAGAACAAATATAATGTAGAAAATATCTCAGAAATATCGATAGGATATTGCCAAAAATGTATTAAAATAACGTAATGATATGTACGTGCATACTTTATAAACTCTTAGTTTTATAGTAGAGAACAAAAATCTGATGGAACAGCGAAGACGACGCTAACTTGGGTTGCAGCCAGGTTTTATAAATAAGTAACCGTGCCCCACGGCTTCGGCCGCGCTTATCAAGTTAAAATGTAGTCTATTTATTTATTTATTTTATGGTTTACCAACGATTATTACATTAATTACATGTGTACATGAAAACTTGCTTACATTTTTTAATACTAAATGCATAACCAATTAAAGGTAAACACCTCATGCAATTTTTAACGAAAAATTTAACTAAGCTATCATTTTAAAACAATTACAATACATTTTATTACAAAGTCTATGTGCTAATCCTAGGTATAGGTCAGCTATGTACATTCCAAATTTCACCCAAATCTATTCAGCCGTTAAAACGTGAAGAGGGAAAAAACATACTTACATACTTGCATACTTACACACAAACTTTCGGATTTATAATATTAGAAGATTAGTAGGATTTCCATTCGTTGTTCTACACTTCACAGCTTGACATTAATTTTCACTCGGTTCTAAGATTTTTTGTTTGTATTCGTTCAAAAGCAGTTAGTCCCGTTATTCCATAGATTGTTTTAAGTCAAACATTTACGAATTTACTTACAATTGGTCCGATACCTATCCATTCAACTTGCCTTTGAACAAAGCAACATGCTTTGTTTGTAATCCTGCGAGAGTACTTCCATATTCCTGGATTTTTCAAGTGGCAAAAAAGAATACAGCGTTCCTGGCAAAGATTTCAAAATTGCGTGATTTCTCATGAGATAAGCCTTACAAAAGTGGAGAGATTTTTCTGCGTTAAATTTAAAAAGTTTGTATATAGAAAGCAAGCAAACTGCAGGAACTTTGATTAAAGAGAGTAACAACCAACGTTATTTTGATATATTAGCACTCGTAACTTAAGTTTCCTTATTTATAATCTGTTAGGCAAAGCTGGCTAAATAGATGAATCATTATTATCAAGTCAATGTAAACTGTTTTTTTTTTTTTTGTACGATAGGCAAGCATTTGACCACAATCGCACCTGATGGAAAGCGACGATGCGGCCGAAGATGTAGCATGCTTGCCTAGAAGGTACCTATTCACTCTTGACTTGAAGACTCCCAGATTATACTGTTCGGGGAACAAAGACGAGGGCAATGAGTTCCACTCCTTCGCTGTACGGATGATAAACGTTTATGTTTAAAATTAGTTTCAATAAATAAATCCATTTGGTTGTAAGTTTTAGAATTATTAGGTATTCAATATAAAGGCTTAAATATTATGTTTGTCTAGAATATAACAGGATACTAGTACTGCGAAGTACCTACGTCGTATTCTAAATGTATAGCTATGTGCTGAATAAAATTGGCATTAAAAAAAATGAAATACCCCCGACGCTTTACCTGTAAAGCGGCTGCACTTTTCGAATTGGCTTATTTTTAGCAAACATCCTATCAAACGAAGAAAAAACTGTCCAGTCATTTGAAAGCTACGATGCCACAAACGTTTTTGTTTTTTTTTTTATGCTCGATATTGACATTTGACTACTTTGACTACAATGTCACCTGATAGAAAGCGATGATGTAACCGAAGATGTAGCATGCTTGCCTAGAAGATTCCTATTCACTCTTGACTTACGTACACACAGACACTTAAAACTAATAACATCCCTCTTTTCCGTCGAATGTTGAAAAATATGTTTAAACAGAGGTATTCTGTAAATTCCAGAAGAATCTTGATAAAATTAAGTATGTAGATTGCCCAGTCTCAGGAAAAATATAAAATCAAAATCAAAATCGTTTATTCACATGGGCCCCAAAGAGGCACTCATGAAAGTTAATGGTTTATGGTGTATGGTTATAGATAAGAGAAACAGCTGAGGCTAATGATTCCGCTATCCCTTAAGAGCCGGTTATTCTAGATCTAGCGTGTTTACCATTCCCGACCACATCATCACTTACCATCAGGGGAGATTACCTAACAGACATGAAAGAGTAAACGTTGTCGGTTTGTTAGTATCACGACAAAACGACGTAACCGATTTGAATGGAATAAAAAAAAATGCTGTTTTTTTTTAATTTATAATTGTATTTCGAATCATACGCAACAGAATTTATTATAGACAAGTAACTAAATTCTGTATACTTCGCAAAAAGAAGAACGCTGAACTTATCTTACAAGGTTGATAATAAATAACTAAAGACGATGAGATTTTTACTTTATAATGTGTAGGGCTTACTCCATCTTAATACAATGAAGCAATGTCGTGATCCCACTTCATAAATAAGGAAAATAAATTGTCTCAGCGGGTGGTAGATACAGCACAGTATACATTTTTACCAGTAGGAGAAGTTTCCAGGATAGTACATCGTGAAAAAAAGTGATTTGATACTATTTCCTAAATGATTTGCTACTGGCCGTGCCCCGCGGCTTTGCCCGCGTTTATCAAAATAAAAAGTAGCCTATGTGCACTAGCACATAGCTTTGGCTAGGTATATATTTTTGGCTAGGTATAAGCTATGTCAAATACCTACAAATTTCATCCAAATCCGTTCAGCCGTTACAGCTTGAAGAGAAAACTAACATAAGTAGGTATAAAAATTTTCTTTTTAACCGACTTCAAAAAAAAGGAGGAGGTTTTCAATACGACTGTATGTTTTTTTATTAATGTTACGCGATCATTCCGCCAATTATGAATCGATTTTGATAATTCTTTTTTCGTTTGGTAGATCTTACTTACCCATATACCCATATACATTTTATCGAAATTGATTTAGCGCTTTTGGAAATTCAACAAAAAACAAAATATAAGCGGTGAAGTTGGTTTTTTAAGCTTTGCTTGCGCTTTAATTGTTTACTTACAGCTGCACAAGTTCCATAACTTGGGTGCCGGAGACATTCACATCACACCCAAAACCAGCAACCAACATTTCCCTTGGGAAGAAAACTTTAATTCCCACTGAGAATCGAACCTGATAGCCACCGCTTAAACTTGCCCCCAGAGGTGACCAGCATTTTTAAATACTGGTATAGAAACCAGGTCAACGTTGTCAAATGGTCAGGTGCGATGTCTGAACCATATCAAATGGAATGTGGGGTAAGGCAGGGGGGGTTGACATCTCCATCCTTGTTCAACCTTTATATGAACGCCCTGATCGTGAAGCTCAGCAACCAGCATGTCGGCTGCCACCTCAATACAGTCTGTGTGAATAACTTTAGTTACGCAGACGACATGGTGTTGCTGAGCGCTTCGGTCTGTGGGCTTAGAAAGTTAGTGCATGTCTGTGAGGAGTATGCCATTGGTCACGGCCTAAAATATAACGTGACAAAAAGTCAGTGTATGGTGTTTGAGGCAGGTTCAAAACGGCCCAAAACTGTTCTGCCCGTTTACCTAAATGGAGTTCCACTAGAAAGGGTGGAACAGTTTAAATATCTTGGCCACATTGTCACAAATGACCTCAGGGACGACGCTGATATAGAGCGGGAGAGGCGGGCCTTGTGCGTACGGGCAAACATGCTTGCTCGTAGATTTGCACGATGTTCGGAGGAGGTGAAGGTTACTCTCTTTTGAGCGTACTGCACTTCCCTCTACACGTGCAGTCTGTGGGCAAGGTATACGCGTTCGGCGTACAATGCTCTTCGCGTCCAATTTAATAACGCGTTCAGAGCGATGATGGGACTGCCCCGATACTGCAGCGCCTCAGGTATGTTTGCGCAGGCTCGCGTGGACTGCTTTCACGCGACCATGCGCAAGCGTGCCGCGTCCCTGGTGCGCAGGGTGCGGGCCAGTGCCAACATCGTCCTGGCGATGATTGCGGACCGGGTCTACTGTCCTTTTATGAGGCAGTGCTCGCTACGCCATAATTAGTCAGTAATAAGTGTAATTTGTATGTGTGTCATTTTTAATTTTTAATTTTATTTTTATTTCTTATATCAACCTATTTCATTTGTTTCTTTAATAATATTAATGTTTCGATTATTTAATTTCAATTTAATTTAATTTTGTTAATTTGTCTTGTCCTTTTAATATCTTATAATTTGTGTGTTATCTAATAATTTGTTTATTGTGTCGTAAAATTATGAGTCCTTGTTACTCGAAATAAATGATTATTATTATTATTAAAAGGCGAAAGCATACCCATGTATGTGTAAGTATGCTAGCTGGCAGAACAAATTATGATGATAATTATTACATTGTAATTTTTTTATACTTGTACAAGCTTAGAATGAACTGTGGCGCAAGGCGCAGAATATTTGATGAATGATGATGAATTTCTTGACGTATTCAGCAGTGCACGATATAGATATAATATGTCAATGGTGAACCTTGAAACATAGGTTCATACATTTGAACAATAAGCCGGAAATAAGTATTTTATGAAATACGGCAAATTAAGGATAATGTACACAATACGTAATTAGTGGTGGCTTGGCACAATGATTGGCACGAAGTTGCTAAACTGGGTTAAAATTTACCTGATATTTATATTCCATCTGATATTGACGATATATAGTGATGAATCTCCCGAAATTAAACATTTTACGCTCACAGCCTCTTGAATTTCGATGACTTGCGTCGTGGAAGCCGGAAACATTCACCTCATACTCTCAATCTAACACAGAACTTGAAGCACAAAATCTCTTGAGGAGTTTGTTTCCACCGGGAATTGAACCCAATACTAGCCAACGGGCCGTTCAGGTATATCTAAATTATATATTTTTTAATGTTAATGTTTTTCTATCCATCATTGTAAAAACAAAATTAATCGTGAAAAGATATCTGATGTTTAACTACAGGTGAGATAAAGGTAAAACGCTAATCCACCACAGCTTAAAAATATTATATAATAAAATATTAATAACTCTGTATAACAAATATTAATTCTGTACGTAGAACGCCCATTGTCTTAGTTGGAACAAAAGTTTCTCCACAAAGGAAATTTGTTTTTCTGGTTCTGGGTGCGATTGTCTGTGTAATGTGAAACCCACAATATAATTATTCGAACTTAGTGTGGAGTTGAGAGGGAAAAAAATTTTTTTTTTCTTCTATTATTTCTATTAATTTTGGATCACTGTTACAATATAAAAACAATAGTAAATAATTGTTATACTTCTAAAATAATTGTTTACATTAAAAGACGGCAGCATGCTTGTTTGGATACTTTCTTATTTTCTGCATCACGCTTTCTATATTCTACAGTACAAGCCCAACCCTTATTTATAGATGGGGCTCAGGCAGGTGGGCAAGTCTTAGAGCCTTACGCTTTACGTTGCCCTTGGGGTAGCCTGGTCGTGAAACATAGGCCTTGTGAGACTATTACACATTAACGGGTGAGGTACGATATCCAAAGCCACGTAGTTAATCTGTTGATTTGATGATTGCCTTTGAATAAACAATAAACTGCTTATTAATATATATAATTTTTTTTTTTATTCTCCTACTGCTAACCAATAACTTGACAATTTGCACTGGAATGACCAGTTCAGCTCATGACAATCCTTATTCAACTGTTGGTATAGACCAATAGTTGTCATTTGTTGATAAGCTCAGTTCTAAATGAACCGACTTTTAAGATTTTTGATGTTCTGGATTTGGCTCTGCCCCGAATAGCAGAATAACTATTAAAACATCCGAAAAATAATCATTTTCTCATACATTCATTTTGTATAAAAGGTTTTTTTGTTGATATCTCGAGAACGGTTAATGGGCAACCATAAACGTGAAAGAGATACATATTTTCTTTACGATGAATTGCAATGCATGCGGGGCACAGCTAGTTTTAGAATATTATAATATACTAGCTGCGCCCCGCGGTTTCACCCGCGTTGATAATGATGAAAAGTGATGATGATGATGATGATGAAAAATAGATGTTGGCCGATTCTCATAGATACCGGATAAGCACAAAAAATTTCATCAAAATCGGTCAAGCCGTTTCGGAGGAGTATGGCAACGAAAACTGTGACACGAGAATTTTATATATTAGATTGATGATAATATATTATAATAATATTAGAGTCCCGTTTCAGCCCATTGAATACAAACTTAAAACTGAATTTTATATTGATACTTACTTTTACCCCTTAATCTTACCAGATTTCATCACAGAAAACTCTAGATCGTCGTAAAATCAAAATAGTGTCCTTTTTTTAAATGAATGCATGAAAGGCCCGGTTTTCTCATAAATACATATTATGTGATGGTCGGAGAACCGAAAATATTAATTGGTGCCAGAATAGTTCTAGTCTCCGCTTCGTATGTATTCATGTATTTATACCTATTAATCCGTTTTTCGAGCATTTGATGCAATAATTGAGCTAAAAGCATACCTTTACTATATAGTTTTCCTTATATATAGTATGTATGATTTAAATAAAACCATACCGCCTTCAAATAATGAAAAGAAAAATTTTATGAGAAAACTTTGATTAAAGTTACTATATTTGCGGGCCAATTTCCTATTTATATATCAGACACCTAAGTTGCCTACAAGGCAACGAGCACCTTAAAATTGATCGCCCGTTCAATTGTATAAAATAATGAGTAATTTATTTAACCATTTGTTCCGTTCCTGTTATTCGCCACTAATTAGTAATTTTTATTTCATTTTATCCTCTTCCTCAATCATTTTAATTAACTTACATTAAGCCTCAATTGGTAAAAATACGTTGAATGATGAACAATTGTTTACATTCAATTATTCAGTCAATTAAAAGGTTTCACGTCCGCTGAGTTTTCTTTTCATTTCGAATTGAGCTTATTAATTTTTGTCCATATTCTTTGTAGGTCAACTGTCGAATGAGTCGGATCATTGATTTCCCAAGCGCCTGGTAAAACCGAACGGGGTTTAAATGGGGGGTCTTATCGGCCCCAAAGTTGTTTAATACAGTGTTTGGTGCAAGTACTTTTTAAATTACTCCAACGTGAGTGATAATTTTACTTAACTGCCCGTTAGCGTTACTTGTTTTACGTTTGCCTTCTTATCAGTGGATATCGGGTACGGGTAAGTTTCCTCCAAGGGAAGTTTGTGTTTCTGGGTGACAGCATGTGCGGATGTGAATATTTCCAGCACAAAAAACAAGTCTTTGAACGTTTAACTGTGAGTGTAGATGCATTTGTTTGTTTGTTTCAAATGATCTTAAAAGTATACAAATCCAAAAAATGTGTGTGTTAGTATGTTTGAAATAATGTAACTTTGCATAACTCGTGTCCCTCTAATCCGAAAGTTCCATCCAACTCGGATATACTTTTAGAATCTTACATACAATAATAATTAGTCGAGCAATTTGGTGACACTGATTTTTTAATATCTCTGAGATGCCAGCATTTGTCCACTAACTCACTTACCAAGGTACCTATATAAGTTGAAAGCAAACATGGCCAACGATAAAAACATAATGGTTTTCTAATAAAACTGCCAGAATACTAATTGATATATGGTAAATTCCAGCATTTTTAGGCAGATGCTTAGAAGCCATGGCTTTTAAATAATATTGTTATAGGTACCGACACGACTCTCATTCCCCAACATTGTGTAGATTGCGGCCTCCAATACTTAATCAAAACAACATCCTAAGTAAACATATGACCCTGTATAGTATAATAAATTATTCAACAAGTAAAGATGTATAATCAAACATTGTGAACTCTGCGAATTTTGGCAGTCAACAAGAGGTTGCGTACTACTTGAGTATGGTAGAGCTTATTCTCGTGCTGGCCTAGCATGCTACCTTCTACCGAAATAGTAAATAAAGTCGTAGTTAATAAAATCCGTCACCATAATCACTAAATATGTCTCGGTAGCTACTTTGAGTGTTTACCATCCTCGACCACATCATCACTTACCATCAGGTGAGTGAGACAGTCAAACGCCTTAACCTAAATCATACGTTTTTGCTTCTAAATTTCAATAATAATCGTAATAAACACTTTCACACTCATAGCTCGTCACTAAGTTCGATGATTTGTGTCGGGGGTGCCAGTAAATATACTTTACCCGAGGTAACATCCACATCACATACAAAATTACATCCAGAACCAGAAACACAAAGGAGATCCACAAGTTTGGGCCAGGTGTGGACACGTTTAAATATAGCAATAAAAAAACACGCATATTTTTTTGTCATCACTTCGAATTTTGATACAAACAAAACAAAAACACTTCGGAGATAGATTTATAATAATAAAAAGATTCATCGTTGATTTTAACTCTAGCATGCGGAAGCCATATTTCTAGAGTTGGTACCGTCTTAGATAGTAAAATCGATTGTTAAGTATTGATTATTTAATATTCTTATTATGTCCATTAATACAGTAATATAAAATAATCTAAATCGCAATTGTAAATTATATTTGTGTATAAATTATTCTACAGTATTTATTAATGATTTTTATTAATATACAAGGATTTAGTTGATAAATAATTATAATCGATTGCAATAATCGATTTTCCTGAATTGACAGATACAGTTTGTTGACGTTCTTCTTCTTCTTCTTAGTAATGGCTTCGCAATCTTGTGCATTTAGCCAGTGTCAAGTGATAATATAATATTTCAAGTGTATTTCATATTATAGACCTAGTCCTAGTAGTATTATAAGAACAAGTCACAGTCAAAGTCAAGTAAATAGGGTCGAGGTCCAGTCATAGTAAAGCCATGCCCTAGTAAAGTGGTGGAAACTTTACTAGAACTTCTATTGGAGTTTTGGAGCGAAGGCAAAAATCACGTTTTTCAACTTTGTATGATTTGCCTACACTTATGCACGTTCACTTAGTATCAACGGTTAATAATCCACCATTATTACACATTAACACTCGAAGAATCACAGGTTTTGGAAAATTTTACAAAATCAACAACGCCATTTTTTTACTCACGTCAAAAAAACCTTTATTGACGTTATTTACATTTCTATTTGATTGGAAAACTTCAACTTCTTCTACAATACATTGCAATCTCTCTGGCCTTGGGTATATATCTTATTTGTCTCTGCTCTCTGCTGCGCGATAGGATGTGTTTTTGGATTACGGTGTTTTTTATTATTTGCTTTATCCCCACGACCTAAAGCTAAGATCTAGCTATGATAAAAGATTTCGACTCTTCTCTTCACGATTGACCTTGGCTTTCTCGGACCCAGACTTTGGAATCTGCTCATACCCTGGCGCGCACTTTGGACTCGATTAGATATTTCATATAAGTTTTACGTAATGGTCTTACCATTTTAGACATTTTGCCAACTGGTGGCGGTCTATAAGAAAAAGTTTGGTACATATATACGAGTATATATTATTATAATATATTACGATTCATACTTATTTTTTTTTTTATATCAAGGAAACATTCGACCATTATCTCACCAGATGTTTAGTGACGACGCGCTGACGATGAAGCACGTTCACCTACAAAGTAACCTACTTCTCTCGACTTGAAGAATATTCACTTTCGACCTGAAGATTGTACTTATTTGACAACACATTCTTAGTTTAATGTACTCTAAAAAGTCATTTAGGTTTTTGTAGTCAAAAAAAAATATCGCTTCATAAATATAATCTAACATAAAAACGAAAACACAGCCAATACTTTAGCACTTTTCTTTTGGCCAGCGGTTTTAAAAATTTTTGAGTGCTATCTTTTTTTTTTTTTTATTTGTGACAGGCTAGTATTTGACCACTATCTCACCTGATGGTAAGTGACGATGTGATCGAAGCTGGTAAACACACTAGACCTGGAATACGCAGGCTCTCAAGGATAACTGCCGGAACACCGTATTTGGCTTGGCGGCAGACTTTCAACTTGATGGTGGTAAGCTACTTTGGTAGCAAGCCAGGCGAGCAACTCACAAAATGCTCTGCCACCTCTCAAATGTCACCTGATTAGCACCACCCGGGGACCACGTGTAGGGAGTCAGACTTAAGGGGTATCCTCCTACGGACGTGGGTGACTCAGCCCCCAATATCTATTTTATTTCCCTTTTTTAGTCTGAACTTTGTACTCGATTAATCGATACATATAAAAAAATTATTGACATTTGTTAGCCTCACAATAACTCATGATTTGCTCGACCGATTTAGCTGGTTTTTTTTATGCTGTGTTTGTAATAGTCAGGTCAAGGTTTGTATGTTTTTTTTTTCAATACACCGGAAAAAGCATCTACGCGAAGCCGGGGCGGACTGCTAGTTTTTAATTAAATGGTCCATCTTCTATTAAATTGCTTATCTAACTCAATAAATAAGTTGAGGAGTAGTACAAAGAAGTTGTTATTGGCAATACAAACTTTAAATTGACTCTGTCCGTATTCTACGTTCAACCAAAATCCTTGCGAGCTTTCATAAAATTGAGTATTGTAACGGCTTAACTTCAAATTTTCTCTTAAAAGCTATTCAGCTACTAGCTTACCTAAGATACTACGAGTTTAGAGTATGGTTTATAAGTATTTTTCATGAGCGCAAGCTGCTTTATTATTTATGACTATGTTTAAGTTAGATGGTGCAGTATTAGCGTACGTTGCTTCCATCTTCCTTTGTGCTTGAATAATAGATTATTTAAGTGGTTTTATTAAATAAATATTACAGAACTGCCCGTTGGTTTAACAAACTGTGAGTCCACCTCCTAAACAGGGTATTTCGAGTTCGAATCCCGGCGTGAACACAAGTTTTCTCCTCAAGGGAAATTTGTGTTTCTGGTTCTAGGTGTGATTGTGTGTAATAAGAATGTTGCCGGCACCCACGACGCAAGTCATTGAACTTAGTGTGGGGCTCAGCTATTACATACATTTTGTTATCTTAGATAAACTAGTGATGATGTAGACGAGGCTGATATACACAGTGTATATTGTATATATATATATATATATACAGTGTATATACAGAATATATTGTATGTAAATAAAAAATATGTTTCCTTTCTTTATTTATCTTTTTTGCATTCATAAGCTATTCAACCAATTGTGATGAAACTTTTGGCCGTTATTCAATGTAAACGCATAGGTTTCTGGCCCAAAAAACAAACAAACACATTCGGACTCATCGTCCCACAATAAGTTCAAAGATCACTGAAACAGAAGCACAAATGTAACTTCAAAAGGAAAAATGTGCACTTTTAAAGGAATTACATGATTTAATTCCCCATGCCCTTTTTACCACCTAACAACAAGACAAACTATCAAACGTCATCCTTATATGGTTGACATACCTCCGGTTCGCTCGAAGCCTTTTGCTTCTACGTTTATCATCCGTACAGCGAGGGAATGGAAGTCATTGCCTGCTTCTTTGTTTCCTGAATGTTACAATCGGGGTGTCTTCAAGCATATTATATCTTCGGCCGCATCTTCACTTTCCATCCTGTGAGATAGTAGTGCCTATACAGAGAGATATGTGCAATGCTAAGGACTTTCTGATGAAATAATCCTGAACCTGTCCGAGGATCTCGCAACTTTATTCGTCTATCACATAGTTTGAATTTATTTGTGCGACTTATTATTTTTGTGACTTTCATCTTCTTGTTTGTAACCTATAAAGATGACTACAAATTTGTTCAGGTGAAAATGTAAGTTGCAATTTATATATTGGATCCCTTAGATTATTAGTCCTAACTACGGACCAATTGCCTATATTTTCAAAAACTAAACTAAAACTATATGGCCAACTACAAGTGGGTAGGGTAGCGATGAGAACGTCGTGCTGGCGGCATTGCCTCTCTGAATTTAAAATATACCAGCATTTTGATCACGGGTCGCCTCAAGCAGTCGCATTTTTTATCCAGTTATAATAAATGGTGCAAATATAACTATAATAACTATAAAGTTTTTTTCTCTGACCAACTTTAAATAAACTACGTATTTAATCATAATACGGCAAAAGAAAACTATGGGAAGTTCCAGCAGTTTCAAACAATTTTCTTTAACGCATCTTTAGTTCCATTGATTTACAGGAGGGCTTGGGAGAAACTTCGAGACTTGCTAAAGCCGTCCTTATCATTGAAAAAGAAAAAGAATTAAAGTTGCTGAAGAAACGTAAATAACTGTACGAGTAAACACAAAGACTTAGATGGATAAAAAGTTTTTATCACAGGAAAACAAGTTTGAGTGTAAGATTCCCAAATTCTAAAAATGTGTTTTTAAAAAGAAATGCACAACTAACAATAACATACGGGTTTTTGCCAAGAAAGTGAAAAAATGGCGTTGTTGATTTTGTATAATTTTTCAAAACCTGTGATTCTTCGAGTGTTAATGTGTAATAACGGTGGATTGTTAACGGTTAATACTTAGTAAACGTGCATAAGTGTAGGCAAATGATACCAAGTTGAATAACGTGATTTTCGCCTTCACTCCATAACTCCAAAAGAAGTTTTAGTAAAGTTTTTACTATGGCATGACTTGACTATGACTGGACCTTGACTCTTTTAAAGCCAAAATTAAAAGAAAAAAAAAATACGCTTTCATACTTACAGCCTCAATCTAAGTTCGAAGACTTGTGTTGTGGGTTCCGGAAATACTCAGATCACACACACATTTACACCCCAATTTTCCCTTGGGAAGACTTTTGAGTTCACCGCCGGAAATCGAATCCAATACCAGATTCATAGAAACCAAACTCACAAGCTAACATTCTATCTAAAACGCAACCAAACTTCGAAAAATGTGTCTTTGAAACGAAATCGGAGAGATATACTTGCCTATCTGTTCAATGTATTTTATTAGATATACAATGTGTAACAAAAAGGTGTAGTAATACTCGAGCCATGCATCTAGCTACATGTATGGTGTCTAACAGGAACTTCTGGATTCGCGGCAGCAGCATGAATATTGAGTTATGATGAATTCAAGTTTCTAAAAAATTATGTCATTTGCAACCCTATTTCATCAACTACCGTTCTACATCAAATAATTTTTGGACCTAGACGTCTGACAGTGGTAGCCATAACAAAGGTCAAGGTCACGCGCCACAGATGTAACCATAGGGCTATCAACATATTTTGAAAAATATAATTTGTAATTTTTGTATGGAAAAAAATATCTCCGATTTCGACGTTCGTTCTCTTCCAGACGACTCCTGGCACGATACACATGCACATCACCAAGTATTACAACACCTTTTTGTTACAGGTTGTATAGAGATATAATAATATATTTCTCCCAGTTTACAACTACAAAAAATATCGTCCGCCCGTCCTTCTGTCAGGGGTTTCTATAGGTATTCTTTCCAACCATTTATTTTACTTCTTTGCAACCATTTTTCTACCGACTTCACAGAAAAGGAGGAGGTCAATCTTTTATGTGTGTTACCTCATTTACCTCATTACTTCTTTCGACTTGAACCGATTTTGATTTTTTTTTAAAGCTGTTGCTTTCCCATTGTTTTTCATTTATCAGTAGTTTTTTAAGTTATCGTCAATAATGCGTGTTTAATACATTTAATCTGATCAAGATTTCGAAGATAAAGCGGGGAAATTGGTTTTTTTAAACTTTGCTTGATATAATATACACTAAAATTGATAAAACATTTTATTTATATTGTTAGAAATACACTTTTTTATTATAATATATCGATAAAATTTTTAGATACTATATTTAAACAATGTATAATCTAGATCTTGAACGAAATAGGTTATTTAAATCCTGATCTACAAAATCTAAGCAGTAGAGAACAGCTAGTATGTAACAAGAATTTAGGTTCATCTTTGTTTATTTTCAGTATATTAAATAGCAAGGATCAATCAAAAAAACTTTATATCAAGTTTCGCCTCTCATTACGTATCTCGTTCTAACCGAGATAGGCAAGGGTCAAAGTAAACACCTATTATCTATGATGAACTAGGGAGGATGTTTTTACATTAAGCTTACTATTATAGTTGTAAACCAATCTGAATTCATTAATAATAAAATAAAACACTTTTCGAATAGCATTATTAATTTATAAGCCTAAAATCGCTACAATAGCAAACCGAAATTTGTCTAGAAAATGGTTTTCAAATATTTGTTTCCGATTAATTGGGCAGAGTTCCTGCCACAAGTAACTCGAGATAGGCGATTTCAACCTAAGTAAATTAATTTCGTACAAATTCTTCATTGGCCGTCTTCCTTCTTGATGATTTGCTATTGATATTGGTGGAGGTGAATTAACTTATTTATTAAATAGCTGTTTTCCCATTCAATCTATCGATTTTACAAAAAGTCAAGAATACAATCCAATCCAAATCTGTGGACTGCATGCAATTTTATGGGATCAGCTATTAATTTTGTTGACAATGATTAGTGTAAAGAGTATTTTCTTTAGGTATTTATGGCGTAAACTACGTAGCTGTACTACAGATGAGTGATGAAACAATCAAGCAACTTATTTAACCATCTTATTTTATTTATAAATAATTATTCTTTGGACTGTGTGTGTTTTTTGTGAAAATATTACAGAATTGTGATAGGCATAATAAATTAATTAATATTTTATTTATGTTATTTTTACAAAGTACTATTTAAATCTAACTTGATCTATATAACGTGAAATTTAAATTTTGGATTTTGAATTTTTTCATTCCTACCTGTCCATTTCCTATGACAATACTAAGACTGCAAAGAATTGATCTTATGATAACGACATAATTTTTTTTCTTCATAGTTAAAGTGATGCGGATGAAGCGTTTTGCTTCCACATTCACTGTGCGGACCGAAAAGGAATGGAACTTCTTGCCTGATGAGTCTTCAAATCGCGAGTGTATATGTATCATCTAGTCAAGCTAGCTCCTTCGTCGACCACATCGTCGCTTACCATCAGGTGAGATGGTTGTCAAAAGTTTGCCTATCTTAAATAAAAAAAAGAAGTTGTAGGTATTAACAATTTACATAACTTTGAGAATCGTGCATGGTAATTGTGGACGGACCTTTTTGAAAAGCGATCGATTGCAGACTGGTGCGCGAGAAAACATCTAATCTGTTACTGATATACGCATTATTGAGAATAACTCAAAAATTACTGGCCAGATCTTGATCAAATTTGATAGGGTTGTACTAGCCTAAGTTCGTTTTAATGTCTTTAATGTATTTTCCTTTATTTCTGGTTTACAATAAAGAGTTATCTATCTATCTAGGATCACATAGAAAATTCCTCATCAAAATCGGATCACCAAGAAAAAAGCTTACACACATAACACACATAAAAAATCCGTTGAATTCCGAAGAATCCGAAGAATCTCCTCCTTTTTTTAATTCGCTCAAAAGGACTGAAAACTTTCATAGTCTTATATTTAATTTAATCTGACACATAATTCATTATTTCTCCTTCTAACAAAATAAAGTAAAACTGATAAATTAGAATATCTATACAAAGAAGTCGAACTAAACCCATAAAAAAAATATATACATTATGAATTCAAAACAATTTTACTGCTTTGAACAGTTGTTTCCACAATAGGATGCACGATTTATTCAAACAATAAATTAAAGATTTCCATTATTCATAGTCTGTCATTTTCATTTCTTTGATTGAAGTGTATTGTTATGAAAATTGTTCGGTTTATAACAGAGCGCTGTAAAATGTACTGAAATAAATTTGAGAACTTTTAGCAAGGGCCATAATTTTTTCATCGTTGTTTTAAATTCTATAGAAAATGAAATTTATTTCATTCTTTGAAATATTAACTGAAGTAATAATTCTTAATATTTTAAAAAAGTTTTAGCATATTTCGGCTTACTTAATAAACTCTTTGGACAGATGGTGGTCTTTATTAGGCAATGCCAGCTAGCGGTGTCTAGTAGACTGTAACATATTCTAGAGTCTAACTTTATATCAAATTTTACTTACATCTATCCAGGTCCTTTGCTGATATACTAAGATATCTTATTTCAAACAATGAATATTTTCATTCAAACATAAAAAAATTCTACAACAAAAAAACAAAATTTATTACAAAAATTCCAATGGTTTTATATCATGGTATATCACAGTGATCTCGCCATAAATCCAACCGCCTCGATTGTTGAAAGAACTTCCATCACTGGCAGTTTGTTTGTAGTTAATATTTGTTTTCTCTCCTACCTAATAAGTAACAGCTGGATTAAATAAAATGTATGCTGTATCTCAAATCGGTACATATCTTACAACGGAGATAGTAGTACCAGAGGATACTCTACTCTCTTCTTCACTCCTAAAGTCAAAGTATTGCGGCGGCAGTCTCAGATGTGGCTGTCACTGTCAAGCTCAAATTTGTGGCTATTTACTCAAGAATTTTCGGTAATTTCAGGCTACTCTTATGTGGTAAGTCAATTCGGCTCCAATTGTACCTCTAAAAGGGTATAGGATCCTGAAAAAGGCAAAGAGCCATACACAAACGTTACCATTGCTTTGGCGTTTGGACGCCCCGATTCGGAATGTAGTAGATAGAACCACAAGGTAGGTTTCTACTCGAACACCTTGTGGTTTTTGGTATGTAAGTCCTAGCACATTTAAATTACCTATGCCATTTTGATGAATTATATGATCTTCAAAAACATTAACACAAAGCTGTAAACAATCAGTAGTGTCAATGAAGATGCAGCGTACTATTCAATCGACAGGTCACCTATTTATTCTCAATGCAGGGTAACATTCATCTATATAGTGATCTTGAGGTTATTTGTTAATAAACTGAATTAATCATTAGTTCATTGTGTTCACGTATCAACCAACAAACAAACATAAGCAAAAAATAAATTTTACACTGAAGTACGGTAAAATATCAACAGCTTCATCAAGATAGCTGCAGGAAGTCAAATAGCGAATTTATTCCGGCATCTCGTATGTTTTTCCTCATAAATAAGAAGTGCAAGAGAAGGAGTGGTTGTGTGTCAAGATAGTGGGACGCCCGCCCTGATGCTTCCGCCTCCCGACGCGCGCCCTCGTGCATTACTCAAATTCTTTATTTTTCATTCTAAGGTCTCAGACGGGCGAGGAGAAAGCTGGTTCTTTAAATTTGAGTTTGAGAACTATAGTGTTATTCATTATTAATGTTTACTAACAGGCTGGGACTCGCGGTGGTTTTGTCGGATTATCTGACAAGATTTAGGCATGTACGATGCTCATCATCTGGGAGGTGACTGATCGCAACGTTCGCGTCGCCTCCGCGCGCAGAATCACAAGACAAAAACCGCTGCGAGTCCTAGCCGATTAGTAAGCAAAAATAATGGTTTTTAAAGATTAAAAAAAAATCTCAGGAAACCTTAAATTTATAAATCATTAAATGCGATTTGTTTGTCGTATCATTTAAGTGTCAATTTTTTCATGCTGCCTGAAGTAAGTATTTATTAAGGAAACCTACTAAAGTAACTTATTAAGGTGTCTGTGTTGTAGTAATAAATTAATGCAAAGCAATGTGCGTAGGTATAGTTTAAAAAAAAACAACAACAAATAGCGGTTTTTACGCGAACTAGTATTTTCTAAACAGGTCCAACTACACGTACCACGTTTGGCTAACCCTCTACCAAATACCCTGTATAAGAATGTTAATTATCACAAGGCAAACAAATAAGATTCAATTAATTAAAGCAAGCCTATCGGTTTTCTATCAGTTACATTTTGGCGAGTGTGCGCAGGAATTACACGAGTTAATTCCCCCACGCCCGTTTTACCATCTAACAATAAGACAAACTGGCAAACGTCGTCCATTTATGGTTGACATACCTCCGGTTCGCTCGAAGCGTTTTGCTTCTACAATTGTCATCCGTACTGCAAAGGAGTGGAATTGATTGCCTGTGTCTTTGTTCCCTGAACGGTATAATCTGGGACTCTTCAAGTCAAGAGTGAATAGGTATCTTCTAGGCAAGATGATGCATCTTCGGCCGCAACATCACTTTCCATCAGGTGAGATAGTGATCAAATGCTTGCCTAAAGAGAATAAAAAAAAGCCTCTAGCCAGGCAATAGCCGATATTAGGTAAAAGAGTTCATAAAACGCCCGTCTATACAATCTAGTGAATAAATCATTGTCTCGAGACCAGATAGTGCGTGTTTCTTCAGCAAATTTATTTTTAAATTTTTTTAGAGTTTGAATACAAAGACCTGCAAAAATTGCTTCATTAGTGTAAAGTATTCTTGTTTACATCGTTTTTCTAGTATTTATAAAAAAATATTTCTTTTAAATGTATAGATATCCTACTAATGTTATATAATATCCAAAAGCTTGTGTGTAAGTGTGTAAATATGTTTGTTTCCTCTTTACGCTTTAACGGATGAACCGATTGGGTGAAATTTGGATTGTACATAGCTTATAGCTAGGATTGACACATAGGCAAATTTTTTAGAACAGCCACGGGGCACGGCTAGTATTTATATAACTCAATGGAAAGGCCATTATCGCATAAAATCGCTATTGGAACATGAATGCTTTCACAAGCACTAATTTCAAAGACTTGTAACTCAGATGCTGGAAACATTGATAATTTACATTATTCAATCACACCTACAACTAGAATCAGGTTATGTGTGTACCTAAAAAGAAAAGTTAAAGCGAATAAACTTATGGAAGTTGATAACGTTTCCAAAATGCTTGCAGCCGATCCACGTAGAACAGCAATGCTTGCTTGTAGTATAGACTAGGGGGCAGTCCTATAGTCTCTTGTTAGTTCAGGCCACCTGAAAGCATCCGATATAGCTTAACGACTGTTGTCTTACGACTAACAACTGGGAACGACAGTTTAGCGTGCCCTCCGAAGCATGGTGAAATTCAGTAGAACACCCCACTAAATAGCAATGCTGAAAATGAAGAACTCTCAAAATCAGTACGAGTATCATTAAATTGTTCCGATAGAGAGATGACCTGACAATATAGATAGATATCTTGCCATCAATTCAGGATCATTTATGACTACCATGTTAAATTATGTAGAATGAACGTCTCATTAAGTCACTTTGACATAAAATATTCCACTATCCTCACATCCCGCTGAAGTTTCTACATAAAAAATACAAGAAAAATAAGAGCAAAGCCTTTGAAAGCAAACAAGCTGTCAAAATAAGAACAAAAGCCAACATTTCGCCTATTCCCGTTGTATCTATTGTCTTGTTTGAGCTATGAAGCGCCGGCAAAGGCACTCGTTTCGGGCCAACTTCTTTAGGAAAAACTTCCTAAGGCGAAACCATCCCATCTCGGTCTGTGAGGAGTTTGCGAAATATTTCTGTCCCAACGGTGTCATTTGCCTAACTTTCCAGTTTGAGTAAGCTTAAAATCTCGAAGTTTTTGTGCTGAGAACGCTTTCAGACTCGATGCAACATTTTATATTTGTACAAGGAATATTCCCCAACAATAAGCGCAAACATTTTTTTCCCTAAGCAGTCTATTTAATTCCCCTCGGCCGGAAAAGGCGTCCTCAGAAGTTTTTTTTATAATTTCATGGTAGATTCGTTTGTTAGGACATATTCAATTTCAGTTTATGAGAGTTTTAATAGGATTGCCTATTTAGGCAGACTATAAGGTTGCATTTTGACTGCTCAACATTTTATTTCACTTATTTGTTTTAAGACCGTTTGCTGATAAAATCACAGATCCTTGACGCAAACGCAAGTTGTTTTCCTTGAGGTTGTTTTGTAGCTCGTGAGGTCTCTTGCGGTTGTAAAAATTTCAAATATCCTCGTGTTTGGGTAAACAATTTAGCAAATATATATGTAATGGTAGTACGACAACAGATGCGTGTGGTGGGTATTTTTATCAATATATGCCAAGACGTTTAATTAATGATGAACTATATTTGTCTCTATCTGGCATTATGACATAGATTGTAAGTATAGATGGCTTTAAAGATTTTCAGATATTTTTAAAAAGAATAGATCTATAGGAAACTAAGTGCCCCGGTCCTACATCTATGTAAACCTACACAATTTGAAGCTCTCCCTTATAATGGCATCGTTAGCAAGCTACGTGAACATAACGAAAATGAAATAAGAGTACATAAGTCAGTATTATTGTGCTTAGCCTCGTATTCAGCTGACATTTTTATACTCGACCATACAATTATTATGAGAGGTGAGAAAGAGTTGGATTGGTGAAAAACTTCAGAGTTTAGGCAATAAATAAGGCGTTATAGCCCATTTCTTCGAATTTATTATGACAAAATGAGTTCTAATGCTTATAGCTAGATTTGTGCTAAATAAATAAGTCAGATAATATATTTAGCTAATTTATTTCTCAACTCTTAATATCTCGAATGAATATTTTTCCAGAATACTGATTATATAAATGCGCATTTTTTCGCATATGTATTAATACATTGTATTTGATACCAGTTAAGTATATGTGTAGAAATAATTTCCGAAAACAAAATCAATCTTCACAAAAATGTTCCAATATGAGTAGAATGGGAAAATAATTATCCAATATCGTTTAAAAGATATAATTGTTAATGGTAAATATGGTAGCAATTAATCGAAATTATTTTCTTTTATTAAAGTCTTATTCTCTTCACTCAAAATTAAAGTAATTTTTCCCCCTCACAAAAACAACATGCCTTTTGAAGCATCAATTCGGTAGTTACGATTGGCCGCAACTGACGCTGATATTTGTCCCGTTGACCAATCACAAGCACTGGTCGGCCAATCACAAGAACGCATCTCCTTCTCTCTCTTTCCCCGCTTGTGATTTTTGTAAGGACACCTAGCCTAATACATTATCAACTGGTTTTGTAATCTTTAAATTTTCTTAATAACGAAGTTAAGGGTGAATTGTAAGCGCTAACGATTGTATAACAACGAATGAACTAAGTTTATTTTAGTCAAAGTACTATAATGTTATAAATAAGTTTAAAGCTAAATCTAAATCAAAACCAAAATGTTATACTATATCCACTAATAAGTTTTTAGAGGACTTTTACTAAGCCTACCAGCGCCGCATCTACCAAACGTTCTTAAGGTAAACAAGCTTCCTTCAGCATTTTCTGAACGAACATACTTCATCTCCGAGTTCTTTCCAAAAGCGATACGTCACGGACTCTACCACCTCACAACGGGCATTGTGAACGTATAAATATTAAACAGTAGATTACCTACAGACATTCATTAATTAACTGTTGGTTTATCTTGTTGTTGATTGCAGTTAGAGGCCTTTTGATATCAAACTCGGATTTTGATAAGTAATAATAACATTTTCATTACCAAAGGTTCTTTTAAGGTTATTCTTTTATTTATTTATTTACATAAAAATAGTAAGCTAACAGTAAGTAAATACCAAAGCGCTAACATGTAGCGCTAGTATGAAATAAACGTAGATTGCTTAGAATGGCTCCAAAATTGTCACTGAGACACTTTTAAGATTTCAATTAAGTTCCTTTGTATTGAGTAATCGTTTATTATGCAATGGTTTTTATAATTGATTTAGAAATATATTCTTAATTGAAATGAACATAATGACGGATAAAATCAAATGTAGGTAAATCATTTAATTTTATCCGTCATTATGTTATAAACGATCTTATAGAAGTAAAAAAAGGGGAACTTTTTATTTATTTTTAGTATGAATGATTTATAAAGTAATGTAATTATTCACAAAACATATTGGAATATATAAATAATAAACCAATTTTAATCTATAATGTGAATTTAACATTTTCAGTGTTTACTTTACTCTTTTTTCACATAATTACAATAACAACGACAAATCACCAGGTTCCAGCGTTTATCCTCACATAATTTTCAACATTGCTGCCATCAATGGGTGCGTACGAATAGTAGTCAGAGGGTTTCCAATTCACTCCATCACTAGGCACGACGTCGAAGGTGCTATTTTTCAAATTATTTTCGACGTTAATTAGGTAGCCCATAGGAGAGGGCGTACCGCTAGGATGACGCCAGGCAAGTGTATTGATGAACACGTTTCTTTCCGCATAAATGGAGGCACCGGCGCCGGCTCCTACGCCATAGTAACCAATATCAGTGTACAGATTGTTCAACACGTGCACCGCTCCAAACCGAACGCGGGGGTTCCGCTGCATAGTTCCCATGAACCAGTTTGCTGCGACCGTGATTTTAAGCTGACCAGAATCCTGCGCGCTGTTTTTGTCACTATGACCGATTAGGATGTTTTTGTTATGGTTTCTGAAGATGTTGTGCGAGACGGTGACCCAGTTGGACGCCTTTTTAATGTCTACAAGACCGTCGTGCCTCATTTTATTGTTGGGAATGGTATTGGCAATCCATGGGTCATCGCTGAATTCATTGTGGTCAATCCATACGTACTCGGCTCTTTCACACAAAATAGAATCCACCTCAGTATACGTGCCAGTGACCTGATTTACGATGCCACCAGCACCATTGGGCTGTTCACCGGGAGCGTATGAAATTGCGTTTTTGAACTTAATATTCTGGATAATGACTTGCTGTCCACGCTTAATTCTGAGGCCTCCACCAGTGATTTCAGCATTGGCATCGCTTCCTTTAATGGTCTTCCAAGATCCGACATCTAAAACGACACCAGGAGATCCAGTAAACAGGGTTGCTAAGTCAATTCGGCCTCTGACGTAGATTATCCTGGAAGAGTTACCAGCGATAGCATTTTTAAGATCCAAGGCATCCCAGACGGTCCAGACTTCTCCACCGTTACCGCCACGAGTTCCATCACCAAAGCTGGCAAATCCAATCGAAAAATTATATACTGCCTTACTAAGCGGAGTCGGTATAGCGGATGCCGCTACAACAATTGCCAAAAAAATACTTAAAAACTTCATATTTTAGTTTACTTTCGAGGTTTCATCCGCAAGTTCTACCCCAGACTAATTCACTTCAATTTATATTCATTTACTAGCTTGTAATAAAGATAGTTGAATATCAAAGCTGATAAATCACTTGATAATTTTAAGTTGTTTGTTTAATACGTGTAAACAAAGCACTTAACAACGTTTAGTGATAGATAAAACTACAGTGAAATTACAAATATATGTTATTGTTATTTGGTGACTAATAATGAGTATGATCTTACAAATAGCTATTTATTTTAAGCTATTAGCACAACTAGAGCCGTTGTATAAAAATTATTAGAAAAAATTGAATGTGGATAGCTTAGGTTCCGGAATAACACATTGCTACTTTTTAACTAAATTAACGCGGATGAAGCCACAGGACACGGCTAGTGTATAATAATGATTTAGTAGCAATCACAAAATAAATGTCAGATACCGTAATTCTACCAGAAAAAGAGGAACATATTACCAGATTTTTCTATATAGTTGTAACTAGTTTTGGTAGTTTTATGTAGCTGGACTATTGGTGCTTACTAAATTTGAACATATTATTATAGACTTCATAACATTTTGCTAGAACGACTTATACTGTAATATTTTAACTAAACTTATTGTTATATAAAAGAAAAGCGTAGTTATATTGTAATAACTAGCTTATTTTGTAAAAATAACGTAATTTTTACTTGAAAATATGTTTTTGAGAACTTTCTAGTCGACTAGTTATCCCAACTTTCGTTCACCGTGTCAACCTCGGCTAAACAACTAACTACAAACGTACCCAAAGTTCTGTAAAATAATTCTTAAAAATCTCATGATCTCGTAGGTTCTTTATCATCATAGCACAAAATATACCGCAATCCTGTTTGGGCTTCTTTTTTTCTTTTAATTTACGCTCCGCAATCTTGTGCATTTAGCCAGTGTCAAGTTAAAAAATATTTCAAGTAAATTTCTTAATATAGTCCTTATCACACGTCAAAGTCAAGTAAAAGAGTCAAGGTCCAGTCATAGTCATGTCATGCCATAATAAAGTGGTAGAAACTTTACTAGAACTTATATTGTAGTTTTTGAGCGAAAACAAAAATCGCGTTTTTAAACTTCGTATAATTTGCCTCGTGCACATTCATAGTATAACGATTAATTATCCACTATTATTACACATTCGCACCCGAAGAATCACTAGTTTTGGAAAATAATCCAAAATAAACAACGCAGGCTATTTCCCTTTCGTGGCAAAACTCCTGTTTGGGCTATGACCAAACTTATAAGTTACGTAAAAACTACATAGACAGCCTCATTTTATCTCACGTTGCCGTTAAGGGAGCTCTAAATCCAAATTAATTAATCCTGCCTGAAAGTACGGAATTTCCTACCGTTCGATATATCCATGCGGTTTATACAAAATTTACGTTGATAACTTGCGTAAGTTAACATAGGTACCCGAATTCTTTAGTATATGTATATATACTAAAGAATAGAAATATGTACGTATTATAATGTTATTGTTTCAAATGTGAAATAAAATGTCAAATGTGAAAGAATCTCCAGTAATTAGCACACAAAGATACAGATCTATCTAAGCATTATATTACAAAAGGATTTTAGCCTTCCAATCCAAGGTCTCGGTGTCTCGTGCGGGGTCGTCAATGAAACACCGTTCAGGTCAATATTGAGCTACATTTAATAGACTTTTAAACTATTGACTCACCTCTATTCATAAAATAATGTATAAATAAAAAATAGTGATACTCTATCTACGGGCCAATTGCCTCTATATTTCCTAAAACTCAACTAAAACTATACACATCTATACAACAAAGACATTAGTTACCTTGGCATCGAGCTTACATATAGGTATCTCAAATGCTCAAGCCAGGGGTAGCGTTCCCATCATACTGGCATCATAGTGATACTGATATGATAAATACTGATATAGGTAATTATAATTTATTTGCATTTTCCGTCTCATTATATTGGATTTGTTAATATATACCCGTGTCTTTGTGCGCCGAACGGAATGATCTGGGAGCCTTCAAGTCTAGATTCAGTAGGTATCGTTTATTTTATGTATGTTACATCTTCGGCCGCATCGTCACTTTCGATCAGGTGTGATAGTGTCAAATTCTTGCCTGTCTAGCATAAAAAAATTTATTAGTGTAATAATTGTGACCTCTGTATAACTTATCTTGCTATGCCCCGCGGCTTTGTCCGTATAAAAGTTGTTCAGTATAAAAGTGTGTGAAATTTTGGGGGTCTAGACTGATACCATAAATGTATAACTATCCTTAATGTTTTCTCAATTTTTATTATTAGAGTTTTTAATTTTTTATTCAAATTTAAATATAAATGTTTCTTTTATATATTTTTTTTTAACATTGGCGACCCGTGACTATTTGTTTTGATTGTATACTAAATTAATCCTAGTACATTAACCAAATTTCCATATTCGACCAGCTGTTACAGATACACCTTGTTTCAAAATACTCAGACATTGACACACACTCGGATAGTTTCAGATTTACAATATTAGTATTTGATATTGTAAAATATATTTTCGGTTTGAAATGCTTAATCCCATAATGTTATAGAATATTATATTTCGTTGTTCTTTGTGGGTGAAACAAAAACACATTGTTAAAAAATACAGTTGAATTGAGTATCTACTTCCTGCTTTTTTTGTGAAGTTAGTCGGTAGAAAAATTAACTAACTGGGTTTTTATAAATAGGCATTAAACAAGTGGCAAAATCAATATTTTGAATATACCCCAGTATAAAATATCCAGGAAACGGTTCCACCAAACAGAGCTAAAACACTCTCCAAGTCACCTTAACAAAAAAGAAAAACCAAAGCAGTGCCGCCCTTTAGGAATTACGATGCCACACATAGATACAATTACCACCCATTAAACGTATAAACACCCCTTTAAACGTCGACGGTTAAAAAAACCCTTGTTCAGATTATTTATATTGTAATAATTATTTTTAATTTTACTTTACCATAGTGTTATCGTTAAATGAGTCACGTTAAGTAATTCACTACAATTATAATAAAATACCGCAGCTGTGTCATGTATTATGTATTAGTCATAAATATAATAATAATTTAATACCATGTTTGAAGATGCATTATTTATATAACAAAGTTGAAATATAACACGGAAAATGTATTAATTGTAGTTTGGTAAAATACAGATACAATTTGGCCTCGATTCTGATGTAACACACAAAATTAAATTTAAACTATTCCTGTCTTTTACAAAATAGGAACACAAGACAGAGATAGCATACTGCTGTGCTGTCAAGTTAGTCAGAACTTAGATCTCTATGCAAGCTTAGTCGAGTATGTGTTGTATTGGTGTTGACTAAAACAAGCGCCTTTCTGCCTCTGCTGTTCATATTTCAATTGATAAACTAGCGTGACAGCACTAAAATGCATGCTATCTCTGTCTTGTGTTTTATTTTGTAAGAGACAGGGATAGTTTAAATTTAATTTAGTGAGTGTACATCAGAATCGAGGCCAATCGTTACATTCATAAAATCTAAGCACTCTTCATAAATGAATAGCTCCATGAGCTTTGTTAACAGATCAATTTTGTCAACTTTAAATAGCTAGAACCAAAGACACACAAGATCTACCTAATAGCGCACACAGAACCTCAAATCTATCAGACAGAGGCAAACCCAGAAACTAATTTAAACTGAACCAATAGCATCGACGTAACGATGCACAGCGTATTCAATCGTATTCATCTCCGTGTGATATTGGTAAGAGCAGCTTTGTCTATCATTTGAGGCGTACGGTTAGCGAGACAAGCGGAATCTTTGAATTATTTGCTTACGTCTATGGTTATAGAGCTTATAATGTTGTAATTGGTACAGGCTGTAGTAAATGGATTTGTTATTACTTTTAAACCGACTTCAAAAAAAATGAGGAGGTTCTCAATTCGACACCTCAGAACGTTTTTCTAGGTGAACCGATTTTGATCGTTTTTTTTATTTAGTTATTGAAAGCTGAGTTATCCTCTATAATTCGTATTTGATTCCTTTAATCTGATCAAGGGTACCGAAGATAAAGCGGATATTTGTTTTTTTAAAGATTTGCTTTCGATTTTTTTTTGTTTTATTATTAATAGTACAGTCTTCATGGCGATCTCGCGGCGTAAGCTCATCGTACATGCTCTAAACCTAGGTCGACAATATCATAACGATCAAATGACAGGAGTGAAAGACGTATTTTAATATCTAATATTATATTTTTTTGTATTTTTTTCGCGTTGGCGAATTTAAATGTATTATTTTTTTATGGTTGGCCACTAGTTTGCGTAGAAGATACAAAACAAAGTTGAAAAACGTGATTTTTGTTTTCACTACCAAACTCCAATAGAGTTTTATTAGTAGAAGTAATGCCCACGTAAAGTGTGGAAACTTTACCAGAACATTCTTGTATAGTTTCTACCACTTTACTAGGGGATTAATTTACTTTGACTTCACCGTGACTCTTTTACTTGAGGACTGATTTTATAATACAAATACAATAAAATTCAAATACTCTTTATTGCACACCAAGAAAATTATTAATTAACAATAGAAAAAATAACAATATAGCAAGTACAATCGGCGGCATTATCGCTAAGCAGCGATCTCTTCCAGGTAACCTTAGGATGGAGAGGATAAAAAAGTTTAACAAAAAGTGATCGGTGGTGCGGCAATGATCATTATACATACATGCAATATTTTAAACATACATATAATTATTAATATAATTAAAAATATATAAATATTAGTGATGAAGCATGATAATGATGTCATATAAGCTGTGATAAATAATGTTTTTTTACCCTAATTTTAAATGTCTCGAGTGTTAACTAACTTAAAAAATATTGTTTTATTATACACGGGCACATAGTAAGCGGAGCACAATATAAACACATCCCACATAAATTTGTAGCCTTACAAACTATAAGGAATAAAATCCCATGCCAATTAAAT
This sequence comes from Lomographa bimaculata, assembly GCA_948107665.1. NCBI lineage: Eukaryota > Metazoa > Arthropoda > Insecta > Lepidoptera > Geometridae > Lomographa > Lomographa bimaculata. The sequence goes on from OX403597.1 coordinate 8,999,487, forward strand.
TACAATCAAATCAAATGAAGCTTCGTAGAACAGTTTTTATAAACAAAGCAGTATTATATTATGGCTGCAATATTTCTTCTAGCTTACTAATTATTCAAAGAAGCGCACAGTGCGGTCGCTCTGGGTCCCTACACCGCTACATATAAATATTTTTTATGTAATTAATTTCCCAGGTGTCCTGTTAAAACTACAAACAACTTTAATCAATGTTTATACCTCGTCCCGGGACATTAATGAATACGTATATATTAAAAAAATAAAAAGAAGGATCTTGCATTTCTTTGAAGTAAAATATCTTGTCCACTAGTTTAACTGTATTGCAAGCAAACTACAAGTATTTTTGACATTTTGGTACAAATTGTCAAACTAAGAATATAAATAGTGGTAAACTCTGACCAAAGTGTAAAATTAAGAAAATTGAACGAGTAGCTTATATATGCTATAATATACATATACATAAATGTTTTCACACTCACAGCCCTACACTAAGTTCGATGAATTATGTCTTGGGTGCCGGAAACATTTACACCATACACACAATCATAACCAGAACCAGAAAAAAACAATTTTCTATGGGGATAAAACTATGTTTCCGCTGGGTTTCAAACCCGGTACTCCTGCTTGGAAGGTAAACGCGCAGCCAAATAAGCCATTTTCGGCAGTTCAAAACAAATTTATATAAAATATATATTTTTTTTATAGATAGGCATAAATTTAGTGTGCCTAATATCTGTCACCAACGATTAAGTCTTCCGGAAGCTATTCTTAACAACTAATCACAACCTAGACTTGCGCTCTAGCATGGTGACCCTTGACCACGTCATCGCCTACTAACAGTCTCTATCTAGTCTTTGAGAAATTTAAAAAGCAATGTGACTACTATTAAAAATTTACCGTTTTTTAAATATACACATACATGTACCACAATGATATGAGTTAATTTGTGCCTCAACAACTTTTGCTCTTATCCTATTCATCCATAATTAATTTTGTTTATCGAGTTCTTCGAGCATTTCAAGTTGCACTAGAACAAGAAACACCAGATGAAATCAACTTCAACAGAGCGACAAGCTAAATCGAAGCTGTTTTAAAGCTTTCAACTCAAGTAGAGATCGAAACGGCAGCGTCCATGAAAACTCGAACGTTATCAAACTGAGAATGAGGTGCTCATAAATTCGGAGAGGCCTTTTTGCTATAATGCCTTTCATATTTCTCCCGGCACTGCCAAATAAATTACGGCTATCAATAAAAATCTTTACGTGAAGATCCCAAGACTTATTTAATTTATATTCCATCACGGACGTATTTATCAAACATCGACGGTGCTTATTAGACATAGAATGACGGTATTGGACGGAAATCCAAATAAATATATTTTTTTACAAGATGATTGGTACTTTACCGTACATAGTTTTAGTTTAGTTTTAGGAAATATAGGCAATTGGCCCGTAGATTTAGAAGGAGGTATAAAAAAAAAATAGATGATTGGTTTACATTTTGTGTTAGTCTATAATTATAAACACGATGTTTCTCTGTTATGGCTTAGCCTTTGTGAATTAAATTTCGCTTTAAATAATTTTATCCCTAAAACTGAATAAGACAAAGTTATTCTGATTTAAATATCAAAATCAGACTAACAGCAGACTAGTTAACTAGATGCCACATCAAACAGTCATCATCATATTCTACAGAATTCGCCGTTTGAGACATAAAGATTTAAAACAGATGTTATTCAACAAAACTATTTATCTAGAAAATAAACCATCCAACATTCCTTAAAACACCGTTTGTTAGTAACTGTACAGACAAAAACGCCTTTACACTTAAAGCCCCACACTAAATTCAAAGACTTGTATGTTGGTCCCCGGGAACGTTATCACATACACAATGACACTACACCCTGAACCAGGAGCATAGTACATGTGTCCATTGTACTTCACAAATCACAAAATGTATATTGCCAAAAACTGTGTATAAAGATCTTAAAAAATTAATATTAGGTTTCAACTGAACAGTTTGTATATGCAATTTACCAATAATACTAACCCACAACACAATATAATAGACTTGCATCGCAGGTGCCGATTTTTTTCTAACGATTCGATCCAGGACTGTCATAACAGTTAAAAAATATGACAATGGTGTTTTAGCAAATTGTTAATTGTGACCGGAGAAAATATTTTCGGAATTACCCAAATAAAAAAAATAAAAAAAGTATTTTGATATCTCTAATCTGAGAGTTGTTGAGAAACAAAGGAACGATTTTATCGCGTTTCCATGTTCCGATCTGTTTGGCTCCTTTTATGGAATGACTGGATAAGACAGCTGTTTTATGCAAAAGAGATTATTACCTGTCTTTCATTTCGTTTCTTTGACGTTTTATGATAAAATTGAGATACTTTCCATTGTTTGCTGAGAGACGAGCGGTAAAATGTTTGATTTTGCGTCGAGTCGTTTATAATGGACTCAAATACCTACCCAATATCTTTTTGTACCTATTGTGTTAGAAAAGTATTTATTTCATTAACTTCACCTAGCTTCGGCTTAGCAATGCAAAATTAAATCTGCTGATAAAAATAATAGAATACCTGACCTGTTTTTACAGGAGATGATCAACCAAGCGGAATATATGTTGATTTTATTGTTTTTGTCATCATTTTTCAATCGAAATATTTTCTTGCATAGTGCCAGTGCTACTATGTGGTGATTTGGTAAAATGGTGATGATGCCCCAAACAATCGCGCAGGAGGTCCAACTGTCTTGTTTATAAACAGAGACTATATTAATCTGGACCAAGACTATTTTCTCACTATGTACAATATGCAAAAGTTTTGTAAATAGTAATTTGTATATAGAGATCGATTTAAAGCCGCCTGTTGTAACACTTAAATTTTTTATTATTATCGATATTTTTAGTTTTTCTGAAGCACTCAAACTTAGTTTAAAAAACATACTTATTAATACCAAGGTAGATAAGTCGCTTTCGGTTAGCGCCCCATATATTGATACTTAACTGAGTTTCGTAAAAAAACACTGTTTCTTTCTTGATGCATACGAATGTACTCTAAAATATTGATTATCTAATTTAACTGGAGTTTTCCACTTAAACCAGCTAATTGGATAAACAAGTCTTATTTATGGATGAAGAGTACTTACATCGCCATGGAAAATATTCCCGTCGATAATTGCTAACAGGGCTGATGAATGTTGAACGAACCCTAGTTAATTATTAATTAGGAGATATTTGAAATAAATATGATTTTGAATTATAAATATGCGTTAAATAATGGTATGATTCAGGAGTGTTTTTAATGATAACTGAAATAATCTACGGGTTTATTGGAAGCTACAGACAAAACAACCAGTTGACTGCTAGTATGCTTATAAGGCAAACGCGAATCCATCTAACCCAACAGATAGTTTAATTATTTAATTACCTTACTTTTAATAGCCTTACATAAAGCCTTACATGAGTATCGACTAAATTTCGGACTATACAAAAGCTGTAGGTAAGCATTTCTCAAAACTAAACGAAACTTGAAAGTTGCTTGAGGTATACGTTTATCAAAAGGAAAAGAGTTTAATTTTTTACGACGAAATATATATACAATATCACCTTTCTACGTATCGTATATATAGAACAGAAAATTCTTACTAAACTATAATTGCTGCATGAGGATATATATATCTAATATCTTTAAACGAGCAATTCTTGTATATATATTTATAGGTATGTGTAATCTGGATCTCGATAACGGCTCCAACGATTTTTATGAAAGTTACAGATTAGGGGTTTTTGGCCCAAGGAATCGATTTATCAACGTTCCAGGTCCGAGAAATGCTCGGTTCCCAAACTGCATTTGAAAAACCGGGTTTAAGAAACTATCAGCGCTATCTATTACGCCATGACCGATTTAAAAAACTATGTCTACTCGACACTAGACGGAGCTTTCCGAGGATACAAATTTAAACACATTCTACCAAAAACAAAAAACCGAGCAAAGCTCGGTCATTTGTACAACATGAAAATATCTGCTCTAGGTTAATTATCCAGAGAATTATTATTAAAATATGCTCATTCTAATAAAAATATTAATTTGAACGTGTGTGTGTGTGTGAATGTTTGTTACCACATATCTCCGTAACGAATAAACCGATTTTGATGAAATTTAGATAGTTTAGGTTCCGGAATTACATATAGGTTACAACGCGGGCGAAGCCGCGAGACACGTAATAATTTATTACATCGTGTATTGTGATATAAATAATACAACTTATCAATACACTAAAGAAATTATAAAATATAAATTTTGTAGAATTGTCACTATAATCCATTCATAAAATTAAACATTAAAGAATGTATTTGCCAGGGTCTTCTTCTTAAGCTTGCAAACACACGTCTCGAGAATTGCTAATTAAGTACGTTTCAAATGAAACATTGTAAGAAAGCTACAGCTTCAGGCACTTCGGTGTTTGTAGACTAAAGTTAAATACTAAACTACAAACTCAAACTAGAGTTAAACCTACTAGAATTTATATCTACTATTTCAAGGAGTAAAAGTAGTTTATGCAATAAGCTTGTTTTTTTTTCAATTAAATAAGCAAACGTCTTGCCTCTATCTAATCTGATTGTAAGGAACGATGCGGTCAATAATGCAGCACGTTAGCATTGAAAATTAATTTTGTATATTCCTTTGCGTTTTTCATTATTAATATGGAAGCAAATCGCTTAGTTCGCATCTGTGGAATGTCTACAATTATTGATTGAGCGAAGCGAGATCTCTTAGTTGACTTGGGTCGTTCAGCACTTAATTCGTCCGTCCATCCGTCTGTCAGAGGCATTTAACGTCTAAACCATATAAGCGAATGACTTCAAATTCTCATAGAATATGTAAAACTACGGCTCTAAGCCAGAAATGTCATTTAAAATTATATAAATGAAAATATTAAGGGGGGAAATATTAAAATTTTATTTAAGAAACATATTCTTAATATTTTTGTCTATCTTTGTGGGGTATCATAGACCTATTTGTCCCGGGGCCTATCTCAAAAACGGCTTCATACTGAACGCTGAAACTTACGTATAATGTCCGTTATATCCTGTACTTGAACAACAAATACAGAAATCAAACAATTCATTTATAGAAAAAAAGTAATAAGCAAGTAGCCTCAAAAGTTTTTCTCTATGAGAAAAAATGTAAACGCGAAATCTCAATCCGACGCGAATGACTAGTTATCTATGTTTGAAAAATAACTATTTACTATACATTTACTTGAATTTTATTGCAGTACCAAACAAAATATTAAAATATTTATGTTTATTATTATATAATATACATATGTGTCTTCTTGTCTAGGCCTAGTGTGATTACTAGATGTGGTCAAGCGTTGCTTATTCAGTTGTATAAAAAAAGATAAATATTTCCTAATTAGCCTACACTTTGCCCTCTCGTAAAAGTTGAGTAGGATGCCATAAATTCTATTTTTCTTTAGATTTATGAGAAATAAAGGGAAATCACGTAAAGTCTGTGAACTTTTTTAAGAGCCGAACTTTAGCGTTAGAAAAGAAATTATCGCGGCACTGAGGTATAATTTGTGAAGAATTCTGAGCTAGAGTTTGCTCAAGATTACTTTTTTCTTGAATGCTTAGGGCTTTAGAAAGTTGGAATTCTATAGATTAAACTTATCTTATGTTGGTATTAGCCAAACCTATTGACAAACTCTTGACAAGTCTCTTGACTGCGCGCTGTTTAGGATTTTTATTTTTATATTCAAATATCACTTAGGATCATTCAGGAAGTATTTCACGGGCTTCGAATATATTGTAGTTTCATTGTTCATGCAATAATACAAGATGCGTGAAATCACGCCTCTTATTTCAGCAGTAGGCCTACATTACCTTTGATTATTGCTCAACACACTACACATGCCTGTATCTTTGGAGCAAAGAGCGAGCAGTGTAAAACAGTATCTAAGGTTCGCTTTACAATATGACACTCGTACAACAGCTCAGTAAAACATGAGGCCAAATTTTAACTATTAGTTAACCGTTTTAAACTTCCCGTTGGCTCAGTTGGGTGAGTCAGAAATATATCAATTTATATTTTTGTAACCATTTCGTTCCGTCATTTTATTTCAAAACACTGTGCAAGTTATTTCATATAAGTATATTTACTAGATAAATGATTTTTTCAACTTGTTTTAATCTTTTTAAGGCGCGTTTTCACGAAACTTGAATAAAACCATAAAAATCAAAGATTGCCACGCGTGACCTTGCGTAACCGCCACAATGTAATTTACGTCATTTCATTTCATACTTGACTACACATTACTAAGCGTGTACGCACGGTCACGGTACCTGTGTGACGTTTGATTCGCAACGTTGATATGGAGTGTCCAGGGTTTGTGTCGACAGTACATGCGTGCGTATACACAGCAAAATTATGAAGTTAGGAGCTTAACAGATATATTTCTAAAACTACATAAGCTCTTTCACTGTGACAATAACTCCTGTATCCCTAGCTTGTACTAAGGACGACCTAATTGACATCTCGACGGATGTCACTTAGAGACAACGTTTCCGTCGCCTCTTGGCGTCGCCCGCGGAATTAGATGAAGACCCTTATTAGATTTACGCGTTATAGTTGATGGGCATCTCTTTTACCTTTGTGATCCTCTTTCCTTTGTTCTTTGGTAATTAAACGGGCGAAAAGTTGGGATTTAACGTCACTACAAAGTCTTAGGAAGTACGACGAAGGATTTTTATTTATTTACTGGGGGATTAGGCGGATGTTTTGTCGCAAATGAGAACGTCTGTCAATTTATGAGGTCAGTCGATCATTGGTATAATGTAAAAAAGCTATAAATTATTTGAAAAAAATCAAAATAATACACATTTGTTATGCTTAGCGCACTAAAGACTGCACAAATGTGTCTAATTTCAGAAGGTATTTAGTAGCCATTCCACTTTCCTCCTTCTAGTCCCATTATTAGAGCTCACTGTCAGATCAAAGTCATCACCAGTAAATAACGTGAAAACACATATGAACGCCCAAATTCGAAGATCAATCGCCTATATTGAGAAAAAAACCTCCTATGATATTTCAGTTCAATGTAATCAAATAATAATATTATTACACGAATTATGACCTTTTAAGGTTCAAATCCATTTGACAATTTTAATAATAAAACCATCTTGAATTGTCTGAAGAGTTATAATGTTTAATTACTCACTTAAAAATAATAATCAAAGAAAAGTTAGAAGAGGACATACAATCACTATTGTTATGAAGAGTAAATAATAATAATTAGATACAATGAGAATACAATAGAGCTTAAACTGCTTATAATTCATTAGTTTTGTTTTACACTTCAATGTTCATTTTATAATTTTTAACACGTTTATATAGTTTCATAAGAAGTACTTTTTTGCGTTATAGAACTGTAGACAGAATTTGGCAAAATTCTCATCACGATAAAATTCTAAAACAAGCTGAATATAAGTTTTTCGAGTATTCCCAAAACGTTTATCTATAAACAAAGGAAAGCGATATAAGATCGCATTTTGCTGTGAAGGCAAACAGTTTATCTCAATAATCTTTGACATAAAACCTATAATATATTAGAACACTATCAACAGAAGTAACATATAGACAGGAAGCTGTCGGACGAATTAGTCACTTACAAAAGTCTATTTCATTTGGTAAGTACCAGATTTATTAGAGAAATACCTGAAAATGTACTAAGAACTCAAAATTATGTTAATTAAGATAGTTGGTTTTATATTCTGGCTGTATATAATAGTTTTCCTATGTATATACAAATGTTGTGATATCGAAAGTCGTGACATCAAACGCAGAGCAGTCCAGACCAAGTCATGCATTATATTAGATGCTAAAGGTACGCACATTGAATGGCTTGAAATTAAATAGCTTTTTTCCTTCGAAGGTTGCTCGAATAGGTTAGGCGGATCTTGTTGTTGCTAGGTTTGTAATTTATTTTATATCTTTAAACCAGTGCTGTAATTAGAGTATGTTCTATCTAACTATGTCAATTCGGTGCAGAAATACAAAAAAAAATATAATATTGAAAAAATATAATAATATAGAAAATATTTTTATTAATTAAATAAATATATAAAAAAAAAGAAAATCCAGGGTAATAGCATTAACACGTTGACTTTTTTAAGGGCAACTATTTTCGAAATGTTTGCTGTCTATTCATGTATGTTTAGAGCAATTTTGTGACCTTTGATCTTAAGAAATTTAACAAGGTGTACCATTAATAGCTGTAGAGTATCTACGTGTACATGACGAATTGGCTCCCGAATTTGATATCGAGACAATCATTTTCGTGACATTCGACGTCTCAACATTTTATATCGCAGGGAACTCATACCTGATTAAAGTAATTCAAAATGTAAATAAAATTCAATGACAAGATCTAGTAATAATCTCGTCCCTTGACTCGTAAACTAGGCATAATACATCAGAACACTACAAACAGATAGAAACAAACGTTTGTTCGCCGGATGCTACAGACATGATGTTAAAATAAATAAAGCCGCGTGCACAGCACTCGATTTCCGACGTTTCGCCGCTTCCGCCCTGCTTCGCTGTTAGAAGAGATATTTTCTCGCGTTAGATTATCAGGTGGAAGCAATATTTCAGGTTTTAACATCGGTATGTTTATTTCTCTATCGTTGGCAATTCTTGTTTAAATTCTGATGGAGACAAGCATTGCATTTTTTTTTCATTTGACATTCCTTCTATGCAAGCATGTTCCATCTTCGGCCGCATCGTCACTTTCAATCAGGTCAAATGCTTGTCTATCTAACGCTTGCGGGGTAAAAAAAAAAAAAAGAAGTAGAACAGTCAAAACGGCTACTGAATTTATTTAAAGGCTACGCTGTATCACTTATGTGAAAAATAATAAACAAACAAACGCATTCACATTCACAGCCCCACACTAAGTTCAGAGACTTGTATCGCGGGCGGATGTCATAACATTTACATACCACACACACAATCACACCCAAATCCAAAAGCACAAATGTCCCTTGGAAAGGAAAAGTGTGCTCTTGCCGGGAATCGAACTCAGGACCCATGGCGCACAGGGCAGACACTTGCCGACCACGCCAAATAAGTCGTCGAAAGATGATTAGATCATGACAACAGATCCTGTCTCAGGAATAAAACTTTACCGTGTTCTGTTTAGTTGTGATAATGTACAGATAGAAGGACAGAAAGACAAAAAGTTGAATATATTTAAAAACATATTAGTGCTGTGATGCAATGTGATGTAGAACTTAGTTTTGTTTAATACAATGGTAATAAAGTTTAACAGATTTTTATTGATTAGCGCCATAAAAATACAATATATTTTAATGGACGGGCTAATTTAGGAAATATACGTATTTCCTAAAATTAAACTAAAACTTGCATCTCTACAGATCTATTACAGCAAAGACTCAAGTTACCTAGAAAGCAACGAGCTTATGCGTAGCTCAAGTTTTCAAGCCCACTACCAGTGGGTAGCGTTCCCATTAACCTGGCGGCATTGCCTCTCTGAAATGCAATGATTATACGTTGAGCCAAATAAGTACCAGCATTTTGATCACGCGTCGGCGCTCGGATAGATTTTTTAAAATAGAATGAGTTCCCGGTCCCCTCGGGCCCAGAGTCTCAACACCAAACGGCTCAAATATGTGACCACTGATGTTTTGATTGATTTATTCAAATTGTAGTCAAACGCTAACCTGTAAGATATGAGATAAAAAAATGCAAACTGAATAATATTGAATAGTGATATCATTAACCCCAACAAACAATACTCCCTCTAAAGTTACGGATGCCATTCCTTTACAAACAGTCGTTAAGCGTTAGGCACGTACAATATTGACTTTCAATGGTTTTGTCTATTTGGTTAAACTTTGTGGCATTTAAGTTAGTACAAACAAGAAATAGGACGCCTTCTACCCGCATCTAAAGCAGGCCAAATTACAGCTTGTAAGTAACAACGTACACCTAAAGTTTTGGACGGGTAGCAACGATTCAATAGTTTAAAGTTTCTTTATTTGTTGACAGTACCGCGGGCGCTAAGCGATTTTGTATGTAAATGTCTGTTACGTGTTCAATTTTACATACCACGCTTAAAAAAAATGGTTAGTTTAGGTTTCATTTTGCCAATTGGTTTGTTATTATAGTGCTCTCTTTTGGACAGCCATTTGATACGCAAACTGCAAACCAACTATCTAAATTCTACGTACTGCTGGTTGTTTTAAAAATTAGTAAATACGATGCATCATTAATATTAAAGCATATACCACTATAGCTGTTGCTCGCGGCTTTTCTTGTATGCACCCGTTAGGAAAGGAAACCATTTTGTGTCAACCAGTAGTCAAGTTTTAGTCTTTAAATTATCAAGGTGAATTGAGCGAGATTGCTCTACTGGTAAACGATCAAATGCTTGTCTATTGACCATATAAAAAAGTCATTGGGCTATTTTCAAAATGCTGTTTTTGCCGCAATTGTCATCCTTAATCAGTGTGAGCGTGACAGCGCTATACATCTAAAAGCTCAATACAATATTATATGGCGTCATTAACTCCCTATTCAAGGTAATCGCACACCTACCGGAAACTCATTAATTAAGCCCAACCATCTGACCTGATTCAAACCAAACGCCATTATTAGATGCAGACAATGCGATTGTATTACAATAGCTAGAGTTAGAACAAATATCAGAATTCACTGTATTTGCTGTTAATCCTGTGTAATTGTGATGGATTGGGAATTAATCGTCAAAATTAATTAATTTGCTTGTATCAATATGTGAACACTCTTGAGAGATTATTTATCTTAATATATTATCTGTCTGGTTTACTTAAAAAAATAACAGACCTTACAAAACTTCATAAATTGATGGACAGACTTTTGCCCATTCTCTCAATGTTGGTAATTGATGATGTTTTGATCTGCAGGGATAGGCAGGCTTAATATGAGAACTGGCTCTCAAGGATAGCTGCTGAAACGCTTTTTTAAGCTAAGTGATGATAGATTACTCGTAATTGACGATCCAGATGGCGTGGAAGTCTCTGCCCTCTGCGCCGTGGGTCCTAGGTTCGATTCCTGGCAGGAGCATAATTTTCCTTCCCAAGAGAGATTTGTACTTCTGTTTTTTTGTTTGTTCTTCAACCAGTAGGACTACGGACAAAACTGGTGTATTCCTCTGACCTATAGAGGCTGCACCCTGCTGGGATCTACATAGACTGTCAAATTGCAGATAAACTAATCGCAATTTGGCTATCCTTCTTAACCCTGAGAGTTTGTCAACAAGCACCAAACGTTGTTCCGGCAGTTATCCTTGAAACTAGTTTAAAATACTAATCTCACACATTCAATTCATGCTATACGCTATTTTACCAGAAACTATCATAGGCTTAAACAAATGCTATCTGAACTAATTACTTGTAAACATGTATTAACTATTATGTTTAGGTTCTTATAATTTTAGCGCATATCAAGAACAGTACCTGGAAGACGAGAAAAACGACGTTTTCTAAATATGAAACCTAGCTAGATCGATTTATCGCCCCCGAAACCTCCTGCATACTAAATTTCATGAAAATCATTGGAGCCGTTTCCGAGATTCAGATTATATATAATACATATATACAAAAATTGCTCGTTTAAAGGTACTATTAGATAACAATTTAATCATTTAATCATTATCAAATGTAAGTCTTTGGTACTTTTTTGTGATTTGTAAATAATTACTTGTTTAATTTACATTTACTTTTTATCCCTAATTCGAGTGAGTAGATGAAGTTGTGATTTTCAATTTGTCTAAGTACCTTGGCCCATTTAGAGAGTTGAAAGATATCAGAAGATCCATTGAGCCTAATCTTGAATCAAATCTTTGTAAATGTAGCCACATCTTGTGAATAGCTGTGAGGGGGCTTGAGTACTATAGACAATTTAATTCGTCTTGACATATATTTGAATTTGTAAAGGTGAACTTAAGGATTATTCTGTACAATAAATTATAAAACTCAGGCGCTCTTTTATCTTCATAGAAAATGTATTTTGTAACCTATTTTATTTTTTCCTTAAGCAGAGGTTTTTTTTTACAACATTTTTATAAAAGTAATAAACAATACAATATTAAAAAATAAAGAAAACTGTAAAAAAATACCTAAACTTAGTATGCCACCAGCAGCGGGGCAGATCCCAAGCTACCGGTAGGTCAGTGCAGCAGAGTGAGGATCCTCCTGACAATTTTATTATTTATTTATTATTACGTAAAGGTCCTGTATAATAATAAAAGCTTAGCAATATTATAAAAGGTTTGTTTGATTACTATCAAGTATTGACGTTTGACAAATATTATAATAATACCTACATAAATATGATAATAAATATACTAGATCCACAAAAGCGCAAATAAAAAAGGATATATTCACTGAAAACTCTTTCAGTGAAGAGAATTTCAGGAGAAATGACTTTTTACGCGGAACAAGAACTGTATCGCGTCTAAAGTGATCCTTTCGTTAAAAATATTAGCAGTATCCAGTTAATTGTTATAGTAATATACAGCAGATTGAAATAGAAGCGACCATAATCACAAGTACCAATAATTAAACGCAAGCAGAGCTTAAAAAATACCGACTTCACCGCTTTATCTTCGGAACCTTGATCAGATTTAATTTATTAAACACGCATTATTGACGATAGCTCCAAAACTAGTGATCAGATCTTGTTCAAATTAAAATGGGACCTTATGAAAAGCACCAGCTTTCAAATAAAAAAATTATCATCATAATCGGCTCACATCGGAAGAAGTTATGAGGTAAAACACAATCTAGCAGGTATTGTTTTTCTGTTAGTTAAACAATTTGGATTTTGTTGTATCGACGAAAACTATATTCAGTTTCTATTAAAGATGTAATCACATCTTTAATGGAAACTGAATATAGTTTTTGTCAATTCAAAGAGAAGTCGATATCGAAATCATTTACATATCATACACACGCAATCACACCCTGAGCCAAAAGCACAAACGTCCCTTAAAAAGGAAAATTGCTAGAATCGGATTGTCGGAATCGAACTCGGGCCCCACGGCGCAGAGAGAAGAGATATGCCCACCGTGCCAACTGGGTCGTACTGGGTCCTCCTGTGCTAAATATTGGCCAGCATTTGGTCTCTTGTTGTCTCAACCAGACACACCTGCCTGCCCTCAACCCTATTTGGCAATGCTCGATTTTAGTTAACCCGCAGGGTTACCACAAACATATGCTTATAGATGGCTAGGTACTAAAAGTCTCAGTCGATTATCACACTAATATTATTAATCCAAAAGAGTGTGTATGTGTGTAAAAGTTACGCTAAGCTAAGTACTTATGTTTGTATTCTCTTTACGTTGTAATGCCTGTACGAATAAAGATGAAGTTTGGAGTGTACAATTGTACATTATTTATATTTAGGATTAGCGCATAGGCTACTTTTTAACTTGATTAACGTGGGCGAAGCCGCGGGTCACAGCTAGTTATGTTACAAGTTTTAAAAATGCATAACCATACTTTAAACTTATTGTTTTACGAAAATTACTTATAAATTACCATTGTCGTAAAATTCTTGAAAGAAGTTCTTTTATCTATTTTACACAATACAATTCTTGCATTAACCTAATATAATTTAAATTATATCCAGATATTTAATTGTAATATAAAGCGAAACTTAATTGAAAATGTTCCAACAATGATTACTTTACACTCTCCAAATATTTGCTATGTAATGTTATGCTGACATTGTTGCAAAACCAGCAAACTTTAAAGTATGAGTACATTATAAGCAGCGTAAAGGACATAAGGCATATACACATTGTAACGAAAATCCTTGCGATTTAAGGTTTGAAAAATAACAGTATCAACATTAATAGTTATACTATCTTCACGTAATTATTGTAAAACTAGCCGTTCCCTGCGACTTTGCTCGAGTTTATTAAGTTAAAAATATCTCATGTGTTAATCTTAGGTATAAGCTATGTACATTCCAAATTTCTTCAAAATCTGTTAAACCGATACAGCGTGGAGACAAAACATCAGATCAGACTTACACACTGAAACATAAACTTTCGGGTTTATTGGTGTGATTTGTCACTGGTAAATTAAAAAAAAACTGCGATAAATTTATTACCTATTAACATTATACCATCCTACTTATATTATAATCCGAAAATTTCCTCTTCTCGCTTGAACGGCTGAACGGATTTGGATGAAATTTGGATTGTACATAGCTTATATCTAGGATTAACACATGGGCTAATTTTTCACTTGATAATAGTAGGCGAAGCTGCGGGGCACGGCTAGTATTTTTATAGTTATAACATCTATAAATGTTAACGCAACCTTGAATTAATTAGCCACCCTAGGTTTAATAATTTATTTGCGACATTGCACGTTTTTTGCTACGTTGCACTCTATGCATTTAATTTGTTTTAGTAGGTACAGCTTAATATTTCTGAGGATTTGTAATACATCCTCAAAATATAACATTGTTTATTTTATTTATGTTACGCGGGATTAATAATAATTAACCCATGACGAAAAAGAGAGGTGTTTTAAGTTTGTAGTGTATATCTGTAGTTCCCGCGACAGCTGGATCGATTTTCGTAGTCTTGTTCTTGTAACTGAAAAGTGCCCTGATAAAGTGTATTTTTAGCTATTTTTGGTGAAAATTTTCAGAGCTAGATAGAGTGTCAGGGGTAATATTATTTGTTTTATTATTTCCTTGGTTATAGCAATATTTTCGGGGTTTTTTATGCTACCTATTGTAAGATGTTTGTGGTCGACGAGCTGATAAATTTTGTAAAGATGCTTAAAATAATATAATATCTTTATGTAACTCTGTGTTGTTCGGTGACTTTATGCATCGGGTGTAACTGGTTTTATGCTTAATATAACGATGTTTAGTGTCAGCCATTTTGGATTGATTGTATAATTTGATATCGAACTAACTGGACGAAGATTAATTATCAATAATAATTTATGACCGAGCCCTTTTATCATTTATTGTTTTAATAAAGATATTCAGAGTTAATATTAATAAATCTAAACCAGTACAAATATAATACAGGAAGCTAAACTAAGTCGCTGCTGCAAAAGTCGCATAATTCTGAGTACGTTATAACATGCCTTTACAAGCAAAGTAAAGTATCTTTACTCTGTGCAAAGGTGGCTCTACCTCGAAATTCTATTAAGAGGGTCTTGAGTTGTTTGTTTATGTTACATTCTTAGCTATTGTGTAACCTCCGGGCCAACTTACGATATGACAAAGTATTCGCAATTTTGTCCCTGGCCACTCATGTTACTGGGTGAAATTATGGCCCCCACCTGCTACTAATATGAAGTATTCAGTTAATATTCCCGTGGGCGAATATTTTTGCAAGCTATTTTTCGGACTAAGTGTAGCAGCTTTCTTTTTCTGTTTGTTTCAAATTATCATTTTTTATGAGATATTCCTTAATAATAGGCTTCTATTATTTTAAAAATGTTTAATTAATGGCAATAATACGTTTTAATACCTAATATTATTTTTAGGGCTCGATAGGTTTGCAGTTAGCAAACAATTTAATTAAAAGTGAAATAAAAAAAAACAATTGCATATTTTAACTTTTGTTTATATCCCTAATAATGTTTTGCTTAAAAGTCCGCTTGAAAGTATTAAAACGCAAGTACTACTTGATCTTAAACAGGTTTTTTTTAAGATTTTTTATTAGAAATAGTGCAAATCACCATTTAAAAGTTTAAAAGTAAATTGTATCCGACCCTCATCATGCCAGCTCTTTCCAGTGG
The DNA here is from genome assembly GCA_948107665.1 of Lomographa bimaculata. NCBI lineage: Eukaryota > Metazoa > Arthropoda > Insecta > Lepidoptera > Geometridae > Lomographa > Lomographa bimaculata. The sequence continues at coordinate 9,015,340 of OX403597.1, forward strand.
CTGGGCTATTTGTTTATATTCAGAAAGAATATAATTAACCAATCTAAGAGGATTTTTGTCTCTATGAATCCAATAATTATTCCGGAACTAGAGTTCGGGAGTTCAAATGAAAAGATATGACATGCTTGCCTAGAAGATACCTATTCAGTATCATGTCACATATTCGGCCGCATAATCACTTTCCTTCAAGTAAGATAGCAGTTAAATGCTTGCCTAGCATAAAAAAAAATGTGGATAAAAGTTGTCATGCATGCCTATGTAGCCTTATTGTAGATTCAAGTGGGGTAAAGAGTATTCTATAACTTCGTTCGATGAAATTTTGATTTAAAATTGTGACTCGTCTAAATGACGAACGAAATTATATTGAAATATAAAATGTTCTTAATAGTATAGGTACCTACTGGTTTTATAAACCTCCAGCGCGGATTCCGCGGCACATTCAGCGCACGCTAATACTCATAATCTTTTTAATTTATATGTAAATTCGTTTTCAGCATATTATTATTATCTCAAGATAATGTAATAATATTCCGTCAAAACGCGCCGGGTGCCGAAAGTTTCTGAAGAAATATTTTAATATAATAGCAATCTGTGACTCCCCTTTATTGCCTTTCTTTAATTCCGGACATTACATAGGAACGCGATGATTGGGGAGAAAGAAATAAAAGGATGGGAGAAACGAAAAGAAAATGTATAATGAAGTCCCGAGAACCCCAGTCACTGTTTTGTTGCCATTCTTTAAATCTAATCAAGGGTTACGCTGTTGGGATAAATGAGAAACGCAAATTCCTCCCAGAGGTATTTCCGCTGTATGTTTGTAATTATTTTTCCTGTACAATTTGGCGTAAACAATCCTTTTTCCAGTGTTTCACGCACTTCCGTTTCTGGAAATGAGACAAAAGCTATTTAACGTCAGTAAAATTAAGTTTCCAGACTCTTAAATTGGGGTTACACCATCAAGCGAAAGTATCCTGAGCCTTCACACCGACATCAACATCACTTGATATGATATTAAACGTACGAGTATGTTTGAGAAATATGGAGCAATTCTTTTGCTATATTAGTAAAGCTTCGATGTTCACATTGTTCGAAGTTGTACGAAATTGTACTTGTATAGAAGTAATAAGTAAAAAAATCCGAAATAGAAAGGAAGTGAAAATAAACTAGTCGTTCGAGCCGAACTGAGAACTCGCACCTACATTTTGACTAATAGAGAAAATCGCTTGAGGTTAATTGCATAACCTTTTTCTTTGTAATAATTGTTTGATTTCTGTATTGTTTTTGAAAATACGACAAAATAGATCTAAAACAGTGACTTTAGTGGCCTACTAAAAAGTTATTATATAACATAGTAATTTTTGAAACCGGTTTCGTACTCCACTTTCAGGGCTTTTTACATCGACAAGTTGATTAATTACCCCCACAAGGATGGAAAGAATAAAATATATTTTGCTCCCCGCTTACGTGTATGGGTGCCCCCTTAATATTTTTATTTATATCATTTCAATTGGCATTTCTGGCTTTAGCTTTACATATTCTATAAGAACTGAAGCTATTAAAGAATTGAAAAGATTTTAAGCTTGTATGGCTTAGACGCTGGATGCCTCTGACAGACGGACGGACGGATGGACAAAGTACTGAACCACCTTAGTCAACTTAGAGATCTCGCTTCGCTTGATCGAAAAGTACCTGCTTAAATTGGCCCTGCGAAGGGCTGTTTTGGGGTTCTGAAAAAGACGATTTTGGACCACCGTGATAGGAAGAAGAAGATTGATCAGTCAGCTTCTGGTTGCCGACTGTCCACGGTGCGCCGTGTGTTCTCGTGAAGAAGAAGTGGCCGTGTGTTCTCGAAGGCATCGATCAAAAAGAAGCACGCGGGGAGGCTCCTTCCATGCACACCAATACTAAATGAAGTTAATATTGATACCTGCATGCGATCCAAAAAAAAAGGATATTGAAATAGATAACAGACAGATAGACAGTCAATAAAGAGATGGATCCTCTAAGAGTTATATTTTTACATTTGAGGAAAGGTCATAAACCCTTAATTCGTTATCTGAGTGATTCTTTGTGAACATTAACTCTCTACGTTGTAGGTGTCTAAATAACAGGAAATTAATATTTCCTAAGTGTCGAGAGACCAGTGAATTTAATTACGAAGACAAAGTACCTGCGGACGCTTTGTCGCGGTCCTTTATGGTGTTTGCTTCGCCCGGTTTTTGTGGCGACGAATACAGAGATTTGATTTCTTCTTATTTTAATGCACGTGTATTAATATTGAGTAACTGTACATAGCTGTGGTTCATTGAACTTTGATCAAACTTTTCCTGTGCTGTGACTGTTGCGTGATTGTTCCCATGGCGTGTCGTATTCACCCGTCATTACAAAATAACCTAATAACAAGCACAAAACAATTCTACCTCATGGAAACAGAATTAATAATGGCCCAACTTTGCGGTTTATACAGTTCACCATCTGCGTGAAATGTGGGCAAAATTCAAAAATTCCCGACACAAGGCTCGCTCACAATTTTATGGCTTACAACTATAGAGGCTACGATGCAAAACTTGCCTTACATTAAATCTGAAGTTTAAAATTAAATCTTTGTGACTCCCCAGAACTGCAGCGCTGTTGCATCGGTCTGTTAGGTGCGCTTTCGCCTTTTAAGCCGTCAGTATAGTTAGAAAAAAACCGCTTGATCAGATTATTGCCTTCTACAATTTATAGCGATTATAATACTTATTAACGCTTTCACAATCACAGCTCCACACTTAGTTCGATGACTAGTCTTGTGTTTGCCAGAAACATTCATATCACACATAATCACAACCAGAATCAGAAACACAAGTTTCCCTTGAGGAGAAAACTTGTGTTCCCACCGGGAATCGAACCCGGCACCTGCATTATAGAAGGCAGATACGTAACCAACTCCGTCAACGGGCATAGAAAAGTACGACAATAGGACTAATTGATGGTTGAGGATTTATTATTAAAGGTGTAACAGGAAACTTGGATGCGAACGACGCAGCTTATTTCTAAAAACATTTACACGAATTACAGCAAAACCGTTTTATTAGAAAAACAGCGAAAACAATCAATTACTTATTTCTAATTAACTACAAACGTTGTTAGTGTAAAGTTTCACAAATACGTATAGTAAGTATCTTTTCATCTTTATGTAAATTAAACTTTTTATAACAGCATAATAGAACTACTTATTACATGAGGAAATCAAAATTGGAATTGACAGTATCATAATAATGTATTATTTTAAATTATCATACCTTTTGAAAAATAGCACTGTTTTTACCTAATAAAAAGACAAACTATACTAAAAATATAATTTTCTCGTGGCAAGGTAATTTCACGCACACAAGGATGCATTCACGCGATTAATTTGAAATATATATTTGAAGCTGAACGCAAAAAGTCACCGCGAGCATATTTTTTAACCACAGCCAATTATCCCCCTTACACTTTTACACATAAAGGTGTATATTGCGTTAATTACATCGTGGCGGTTACGCAAGGTCACGCGTGGCAATCTTTAATTTTTATGGTTTTATTCAAAACTCGTGAAAACACACCAAAAAAAAAAGACGTGTGGCACTCTGGGACTGCCGCGGTAAAGCTATTGCATAGCATTTTTTATCAACTTATGCAATTATAATTATTTATTTATTTTATTTATGTAGTATTTTTTTTTCCTGCCACCTAGAGGCGAGTTGCTGAACTAAAGAGACAAGCGTGATATTTTAAAAAAAGTCATTAAAAGTTCTGCTATTCATCGATAGATGGCAAAACTAAAAAGTATCACCGCTGTGCCGGTCGGAGTGGGGGTGTTAGGTTATTTTCGTTACGGAATTTCTGGATTCGGTCTCCAGAAGCTATGCAATAGCTTAACAAGCCAAAAAAATTGTTCTTCTAGGAAATATGCGTATATGAAATAACTTTCCCAGTGTTTTGATATAAAATGGCAGAACGAAATGGTTACAAAAATAAAAATTAATGTTATGTGCATGAGATCTGATATTTTTTTCCTTTATATTTATGAATGTCATGAATATTCTAAGAAAAAGACAATTTATCGTATCACACAGATTACGAGGAATATTTTTATTTATCTATATTATGAATGCGGAGTAAAACGGTTACAAAATCATGCATTTCAGATGAAATTCTGGTATCGTCACCTTAATAACTAATGCACTATATATAGTGCTCTAATTAATAAAGTAAGGAGTAATAATTCCTCAATTTATTTAGTGCATTAGAATTGCTGAACTTTGGCTTAGAAATTTCAATTTTAAGCTGTACCTAACTCATATTATGACCTTTTGCAACATAACCTTACTTATCTAGAATAACATACCCTCCTTACCAATTACCTGTTCATTCTCATAATTTTACGAGTCATAAATTCATCACATATCATAAAATTATTATGCATACATATTTTTTATCCTGGATCCGATTCGGATAGGTAATGATAGGATTTTATTAAGCTCATAACAATATGTATTAAATTTGCATGTACATAGCTAAATTATGCAAAAGAATAAATAAATAAATATGGTGATGGAGTTTTGGCGGGAAAGTGAAAAATGACGATGACGATTTTATATATTTTATAAAACTTGAGATTCTTCGAATGTTAATTTATAATACATATATTAATAGTTCGTAACGTGCATGCATGAGTATAGGCATATCATACAATGTAATAAAACGTGATTTTCGCTTTCGCTCGGAAACTCCAATAGTCTTTACATATGTCGCTTCCGCTGTCTGTTTGCTTAGATCTTTTAAACTATAGATATACTTAGATCTTTGTAACTAACAGATCTTAATGCAGTATTCAGCAATTGATAGAGTGATTCAAGATGAAGATTGATATGTATAATAGATACATATTATAGTTTTTTTTTATTACTGTCCAAGCAAAAGTTTGACGACAATCACACCTGATGGAAAGTGACGATGTAGTCTAAGGTGGAGCACGCTTGCTTAGTAAATACCTATTCACTTTACTCTTGAACACACCCAAATTGTACCTTTCGGGAAACACAGACGACGGCAAAGCGTTCCATTCTTTTGCTGTTCTATAAATGAACGAAGAAGCGAAACGTTTCGTGCGAATGAACGGTATCTCAACCATAAATGGGTGACGCGACGCCGTTCTTCTAGATGTAAGGTGGAAAAAAGGTGAAACGGGAACAAGGTTGTGTAGTTCCTGAGCACATTCACCGTAATGTATTTTATAGAATACCGACAGGCTTGCAACTTTACGCCGATGTTCAAGACTTTGCAAATAATACATATTATAGTGCACTATAATACATATTATAGTGCAAAAAAACCGAAAAATCCAAAGATTTGTATTACCCGGGCGACACTGGGTGGGTCAGCTAGTATAGTATAAACTCCAATAGTATATAGTTCTAGTACCTAAAGTGGTAGAAACTTTGCACGACTTTTTTGTTAAATGCACATAATATGCGGAGCTTTAACTTTTAAAAAATGGTTATGGTACGTAAAAAATAGTGCTATCAAACATTAGGGCTAATTATATTATGCGAATAAATAAAAAACCCTTCTTACCAAAATAATATCTTCCATACCATACCCTCCTTACCTGCAGGCTACGACCATTGAAATCCTATTACACAAAACTAGTCTTAGTGTAGGTTCTGCAAGTCAAATAAATAAATAATAAACCTTTTTAAGTTTAGTCATGTCAAGTGTGTAACTTTAAAAAACGAATATAACATTATATAAATACGTACAATAAGCTTGATAAAAATCATAACATCAAAAGAAAGAATATTAATGAAATTAAAAATGTAATAGTTAAATAATTAAGAAAATATTTCAAAATTTACGATTATGATGGCATTGAAGAAATGCTATCAAATATAAATAAATATTATTGATACGATAACTCACACATTCCACCAACCAATGTTTACACGAAAACTCATACGCTTACACACTAACGAATATAAACACACCCCTACACGCATTGTAAGATGATGTTTCCCTCCCATACATACATTAACACAAATACAGATACAATTACAACAGTTAGTAAACAATAATAATGAATAACACTCGCGATAGTTTTCAAACTCAGATACAATATACATTTAAGAGATTTAATTTATTTAATATTCTTAGAAATAATTACAAGATGAATATGGGAGGAGCCCTTGACTTCACAAACACAGTTTTAAACTAGTTCAGGAGCCTATGGTTTCAAAATGAACGATGTACTTATTGTGTCAGTTAAATTATTTGTATTATAATATTCCGGTATATTTCGCGATAATACCGGGAAAATATTATTTTATCATTAAAAATACGTCATATCTCAATAACGGGGGCTGAGTCACCCACGTCCGTAGGAGGATACCCCTTAAGTCTGACTCCCTACACGTGGTCCCCGGGTGGTGCTAATCAGGTGACATTTGAGAGGTGGTAGAGCATTTTGTGAGTTGCTCGCCTGGCTTGCTACCAAAGTAGCTTACCACCATCAAGTTGAAAGTCTGCCGCAAAGCCAAATACGGTGTTCCGGCAGTTATCCTTGAGAGGCTGCGTATTCCAGGTCTATTGTGTTTACCAGCTTCGATCACATCGTCACTTACCATCAGGTGAGATAGTGGTCAAACACTAGCCTGTCACAAAAAAATAACGTCAAAGTCTAGGGATATCCTCCGATAATCTGATCTAGCACTGAACACGCTGGCAGTAAAACTTTATCATATGGGCGTACATCTGTAAAAACTAAAACGCTTTCCTTATCTTTCCTAAATATAAAAGCACCCACGCCGAAGAGCTTGTCTCCCGAAAAAAGCATTGCACTAGCTGCTAGACCTGGGTATTCATCAACATTCCTTAAACAGATGAAATGCCCCCAGCTATAAGGAAAGTATTTGTAACAGTCAACGAAAATATCATAATCGAATGGAATATACACCGATTCTAAATAACGTGATTGTCGAATGTGATCGTCATCAATATGTCCGAGAGAAGCAAACTTTAAATCGTCTGTAATTTCGTCTGTACTGTTTGCAGTGATGGTTATAATTGGTCCAATATCATGTATTGGTACGTATTCATCGCTACTTTCATTATAAGTCAGATTAAATTGTAGTTTACTTTGCGGTTCTGGCTCTGGTGTTGTAAACTCATGGAACTGAAAAACAGGTTTTGTGAGTAAAACACGCAAAACCATTAAATCATGCAGAGGTACATTCCTTCCGTGACGCATATCGCTGCGTACTGGTTTGTTCGGTAGTTCTGGTGGAACCACTTGTCTACCGCATATCAAGGTTCGAGAACTAGCCTCATATCTGTCCAAATGTTCATATAAAGGTTCCGTATCACTTAAGAAAATTCTATTAGTCATAACCCATACGTATACACTTTTTATAGTATTTTTTTGAGCCAGTATCCGGAGAGGGTTGAAAGAGGTTAATATTTGCACTTCATTTAACCACACTCCAATTAATTCATTTTTGAAACGTTTGCCTGTTTTATGATCAATTACGTTTAGTCTTACTGAAATAGAGACTGCTCGGTCAAAAAATGTATCGATGTTTCTTTCTTCCTTTCGTTTTCTGTAGAGACCGTCGACATAGACCATCGGGTGTTCAGTGTTATTCCAACTTGATGGCAGAAACACTTCCGCTGAATAATTTTGATCTACTTCTATTAACATAATTGCAATGCACAGAAGTAAAGTCTGAATATGCATATATTTAATCATGATCTAAAACAAAAAAAGATTATGAAAACTATAGCGATTGCTATTCATTGTGGTGATTTTTGTGTCGAATAATACGAAAAAATTGATTAAATGTTCATAACAATAGAAAATCGTTCATATTCGACGGCGATGTAAAGATAATGTATACCCGGAATAGACTGCCAGTTTCGAGCATATACGACGCTCTCTACTCCCAGATGAAGAGCGTCCTATACGCTCGAAACTGGAGATCTATTCCAGGCATAAATTATCTTTACATTGACGTCGAAAAGACCTACTATAGCTACTGTAGACCTATTCTGGTCGTCAAATGCGATTGTTCGAATTGATGCGACGTCAATATTATACGACAGTCGACTGGTTGAAATTTCAGTTGATTCGATGTTCACAACAAAAGAAAATCGTTTGTATTCGACGTCGATGTATAGAATAGATAATCTATGTCCGGAATAGACCCCCTGGTTATAGTATTATTCGATACAAAAATCACGCGATTAATAGCCGGTTAGTACCACAAAAAAATATTAATTTTGTTATAATGTCAGGAGTCGCGTTAAAAATCCTGGACCTGAATAGTCGAGCGAAAAATCATGAAACCCTGTCATGAAGAAACTCGGAACACTTAAAATAGAGATACTTAAGTACACAAGTAAGCAAAACTAACAAGGGTGATTATAGTTCAAGGGTGTAAATGATATTAGCACTCGAATTAAATGTACATATTTTCATCACGTATGCATCGAAATAATAAATCAATATTTCTATGCATTTGTTATTCAAGTAATTAATTCCGTTTTATTTATTGACATGAATCCATTTAACTTATGTAGAGGTCCTTAAAATAATTGTTGAATATTTTTAACGTGTGTAATACGATATTTAGCGCTTGAGCGTTTGCCTTCTATGCTTCCGGTTCGATTCCCGGCGGAAACACAAGTTTTCTCCCTAAGTAAAATATATTTCTTAAGTTTAATGTAGTGGGCTAGAGCACTTGAGTTATCTATAAGCTCGATGACTTGTAGGTAACTTGGGTTTTTGCTGTTTAGATGTATATAATTTTAGTTTAGTTTTAGAAAATATAGGTAATTGGACCGTAGATAACCAAAATTAAAATGTAATATTATATTAGATCGTTCATTTTAACGCATGATGTATTTTCGAGGCATTTCATGAAATGTCTCAAAAAAAAAGTTTATGTAATGTTATGCTAATAATAATTCATTAATTAATGAATATATTAATTATAATTAATTTTGAATTTTGAACAATTGCCATTTTGACGTTGTTGTGTTGCAGATTAACTTTTGCTCGCATGGTTGTCATGGTTGTCACACGCAGGCAGCATTTTAATTTCAAACGGAAAAAAATATTTCAAATCAAATTGTCTTACCGAAATCGCAATCTTCACTTAATATAATCAAACATAAAAACTGTACAATTTCAAATAATTTAACAGTCTTCGCATCGAAGTTGCTAAAACAGTGCTCGTTGCATACTCACAATGCGTGTCTAAAGGCTCCACGTTTTACTCAAACATTTTATAAATATTCGTTGTTGTTTAAAATTACATTCTGTTTATACACGTAATGCTGTTATCTGTTACCTACACGTTATTGTTATGTTTATGAATTGTCAGGATTTAACAATTTATGAATTGTCACCGGGAAAACCTATTTTGTTATTTTGCCAGGTACTTTTAATGAATAGTAATAATATAGAACAAACTCTAAATTCACACATTTATATAAAATAATAAAATAAAAAACTTTATTTGGTTACAAAATAGTTGAATATTAACACTTTAAAAATAAATATAATTAAATAACATTAGTGCATGTTATGTGTTAATTAAGGATCCCTGAATCCCACACTAGGACGACCTGTGTCGTGGGATTCAGTTTCTCTTCCAAAGGTTTACTGATCAGGTAGACTTAAAATAACAAAAAAGAAACCTTATAATAACTATCCTAATTACTGTTCTTAATATCCCAAGTATATATCCTACACTTAATACAAGTCTGGCGGTAAGAAGAAAAAATTATGGTAAAGTTAGTAATAATATCCTATCCCACCCGACTCTCTATTTGTTACTGAACCGATTTAGTTGAAATTTTGAGCATAGATAGATAGTAACCTAGAATGATATAAAATGTTTTATTAATTGTTCTATTTTCATGAAGCGAGTGAAGCCGCAGTATTATTATTATTAGGGCTATATAACCTACGTATAATCGTGTAAAACAATGTTTCATGAACAGAAAGTTATCGTCGATCTGGTAAATTGAAATCGACCAATTAGTTGTGATTACGCCTAGCATTGCCGAATGATTTTCAAATAATTTATAATTATGAGCAGCCATTTTTGCGCATTCCTGTATAAGTTTGATCTTGATCTGATTGCGATAAATCAATAAAAAATACAAAAACATAAAAATAAAATAACTGCTCTCGCGCCGCTACGTCCTGCGTTCATCTAAAGCGTGTACTAAGTGTTGGTTGTTACCTCGACCGCAAAATACTCGACCGCGCGATCGAGTCACCACTTTATTTTTTTATGTAATTTCTATTGGTTAACTCGACTATTCATACTAAGTACAGGAAGGAAAAAGTCGTGTAAACTCAAATCATATTATTTCTATAAGATAATAAATCTTTATGTATACGCTAAAAATTTCCTATTCCCTCAAGAATTCTATTTCATAGAAAAGCTTACTTTGTGGTCGAGTTAACTACTATAAATAAAATAATAAATAAAGTGGCGACTCGACCGCGCGTTTGAGTACTTTTCGGTCGAGTTAACTACCAACCCCGTTTAAATATGTGGATTGTATCACGCAAAACTGCATAATTTAAATCGTTTTTATGCAAGATAAAAAATGTGGCTATGGTATTGTGTTTAGTGTGTTGGTTCTATGCGAGACATGTTTTTTTTTTTTTTTATTTGTGACAGGCTAGTGTTTGACCACTATCTCACCTGATGGTAAGTGACGATGTGATCGAAGCTGGTAAACACACTAGACCTGGAATACGCAGGCTCTCAAGGATAACTGCCGGAACACCGTATTTGGCTTGGCGGCAGACTTTCAACTTGATGGTGGTAAGCTACTTTGGTAGCAAGCCAGGCGAGCAACTCACAAAATGCTCTACCACCTCTAAATGTTCAGATCATTTTATTATTTACGCTAAAATATTTTGACTTGAACTTATTTTCACAACCAACAACTCTAATTTATAGGAATCGTATATCGGTTAGTCACTCAACTCTCTCATCTCAAACAAAATCTACGTGCATTGCTATCTGATAGTTAATAACCTTATTCATTTGACACCGACTCTACGCCGGCACTTAAGCTACCTGTTAGCTAATTGACATTGGGATGGTTTGACAACCGCAACCCGGATTTACTGCTGGTATTTTCGTTTTACCAACATGTGGCTCGGTTTTTACACACATTCTATCCTTCACTTCTAGGTAACCAAATCAGACACAAACTAAAAGTATGTAAACATATTTTAAAAGTCAATTTTAACTGCTTATTGTCATATCTATTTTAAAATTTGCAATAATATTTTTGAACTGCCCGTTGGCTAAGTTGGGTGAGCTTTCGCCTTCTAAGCAGGGGTATCGGGTTCGATTACCGGCGGGAACACAAGTTTTCTCCCCAAGGAAAAATTTGTGTTTCTGGTTCTGGTTGTGATTGTGTGTGTGATGTGTATGTTTCCGGCACCCACGACACAAGTCATTGAACTTAGTGTGGGGCTGTGAGTGTGAAAGCGTTTATGTTTATGCTAAGTATGTTTTTAGGGTGACAAAACAATAATTTTGTATTATACTTAGAGCTAGGAAATGGATAGTGGAACTCTTTAACCGGTACTCATGTAAATTCAATGGTACTAGTAATATAAAGACTAAATGTCACGCTCAGTATACCTTGTCTCTTTATTCAACGAAAATAGTGCAGCCATTGGTGTAGAATTTGGTGTAGAATGCGGCACACTTGCCTGTGAAATTCTTCTGATATTTTTGTAATCTAGACGATATTAATTTAAGTGAACTTCCTGTATCCGTAGATAGATTCTATTGATCGGTATTTACAATTATGTGTTTAAGTGTCATTATCAATCAGGCCATTTTTTTATAAGATGGGATTTAATTTTTTATTATTATTTGTTTTTTGCTTCCTTTCAGTTTAAATACCAGTTTCTGGTTCATCAACCGGTAACCACATATACATTTTCGTTCTCCTTAAATCTCATAGATACACCCATACCAGCGGACCCTCATATTATTAAGTGCATAGCTACGAGCATAAAAACGTATGTCCAATATTTATATAAATGTGATTATTTACCTATATAACAACGTTAGCCAGTCATAATATACAAAAAAATAGGTTTTCACAATGAAACAAATTCGAATTCAAAATCGCATTATTCTATGGGCCTCAAAGAGGCACTCATGAAATTTAATGACTTCACTACCAGATTCTCAAGATGTAGCCATTTCAAAAAAAACCTGGCAAGAAACTCGGCGGTGCATTTTTTCATATATTTTTTTTAAACACTCCAAAATGACTTACTAAAAATTTAGTTAAGTATTCTTGTTACTCATGACAAAGGTATGAACGAAAATTGTCCAACCTTGAAAGCATTAGCAGCTTACCTGTATAACCGAGAGCGCTCATTGTAAAAAGTCTCTGTGAATGAATAAACTGGCCTAGATATACGAACATCGTCATGTTATAGATATTATTATAATATTTACTTCCTCCAATCAAATTCATCCGTAGCATTTACTACTTGGCCATCCAACCGGCCAACTCTTGCATTACCGAAATTGGTTGGAAGCAATTTTCTTTATGCGATATATTTAGACCACTGGATTTATTCCGTGGGGTTGCAATGTGGTAATATTTGTGTCAGTGATTGATGGTAAAACAGAAACAGTTGATATTTGATGGTTGGGTATAATATATAACTTCACTCAGATGTAGGTAAGTTTTAAAGCTACCATGGCCATGTTCACTATAAATGTTTGTGTCAATAACGGGATATTTACCTGCCATGTATTTCGTTGGTTTCAAAACAAACGAAATAGATATTAAATATCCCGTTATTGATACAAACATTCACTCAGATAGTCCATTAGAATGGCTTTTTTTTATCAAATGTAGTCAACAGTTAATAGCTCTAACATCCGGGTGACCGAGCTTTGCTCGGTTTTTTGTTTTTGGTAGAATGTTTTTGAATATGTAGCCTCAAAAAGCTCCATCTAGTGTCGTGTAGAAACAGTTTTTTACATCGGTCATGGCGTAATAGATGGCGCTGATCGTTTCTTAAACCCGGTTTTCCAAATGCAGTTTGGGAACCGAGCATTTCTCGGACCTGGTCAACATTGATGAATCGATTCCATGAGCCGAAAAACCCCTAATTTGTAACTTTCATGAAAATCGTTGGAGCCGTTTCCGAGATCCTGATTACACACATATATATATACAAGAATTGCTCGTTTAAAGATAAATATAGATTATAAAAACCCGTGGACTAAATTTTATTAAATGAGTTGGCACCACACAACGTTAACAAACTGCCTGTTTCATACCTATTTTATTATAAAATATTAAATCTTTTAGAAAAATTAATAAAACAAAATTAATTTGTTTCCAAGCGACAACACACCTAAAGCATCCAGAAAAACAGAAATTCAGGTCTCATTACTGTAATATTTATGATGGTAATAGACGTCGTTAAATTCTAGTTCCTCCAAGTAAAATTCAAATTCCAACTTAAATTCCAATTCAATATTAAATTCCAAAAAATAATAATTTGAATTTCAAGATTTAGATTTGAATTCGAATGCAATTTCTTCTGCATTTTCTATTATTTCTTTTGCAATTTTTTTTTCTATTATTCCACCAACCTAGGAATAATCAAATAAATCACTTCATTAACACTGCACAAACCTCTAGACCCTAAGGTTGTCAGTAAGTAAACCTATTTCAATAAATGAAACGATGGGTCCCCAGGCGGCGACGCGGACACACTAATGGACACATTGATGAATATCCAGACATAGTGCAACAGGAAGCGAGAGAAAATAGAGCTACCTAGAGTATTTATACCTATGACTCCTATTAATATTATAAATCCGAAAGTTTGTGTGTAAGTGTGCTAGTGTGTAAGTATGTTTGTTCCCTCCTCACGCTTTAACGGCTGAACGGATTTGAATGAAATTTGAAATGTACATAACTTAATGTAATAAGCTTGATAATATCGGGTGAAGTCGCGGGGCACGGCTAGTAAACTATAAAACGCTTTCAGTGTCACAGCTCTAAGGTCAATGACTTTTGTCGTGGGTGCCGGAAACATTTAGAGCACACCCAATTTTACTTGGGGCAAAAACTTGTGTTTTTACCGGGAATCGAACCCGACACCCACTGTTTAGAAGGCGAACGCGCACCTAACTAAGCAAACGGGCCCTTTGTAGATTGTTTTACTTTGTTACGTTACATCTACATTTTTCTTTAATTTATCAAATCAGCGATTCACGCTGTTATCGACTGCCTGTCTTATCATTCAAGCTAGACAATAGTTTTTGTGGGTTTCTCTTTTTAACACACGACGCAAAAAGAGAGTTGTTATAAGTTTCACCGCTATGTGTGTTTCTCTGTATGTGTGTCTGTCTATGACATAGTAACTCCCAAACGGCTAAACCGATTTTGATTTAGTTTTTTTCGTTTGAAAGGTATATATACATATATATATTTCAATTTCAATTTATTTATTTCCATTAAAACGGCAAACACCAATTACATTATCGAAATCAAATTTGGTGACTTAATCAAGAGTGTTCTTAGCATATGTTTGGTGAAAATTGCTGCACCAATTTTCACAGATATTTTCCCTTTTCCAGATAGAGCATATAACAACCCCGTTTACAAAATTTTGATTTTGTCACTTGTTATGATTTCCCAAGTGTTTTTCTTTTATAATGAACGCAAGCTTAATTTCTTAAAAGCAGTAGCGATCCATCATAATGTTAAAAAAACGAATACTAAAATGACACGGGGTCAAGAAAAAGGCCCCAATGGTTTGGCACGCGACCCACGCTAACTTCCAATGTTAAAAACTTTAACGTTGCTTTGGCGTGTATGAGAATAAAAGTTTTAAAATGTTATTCCTTATAATATAAAGTTAGTTTTAACATAACACTTTTAACATGCCTGTAACTAGTTCGCGCTGGTTTGAAGTGTATTTTTTGTAGAAATATTGCATTACTGATGAAAGTGACCTGTGTGTGATAATTGAACTGCCCGTTGGGTAAGTTGGGCGAGCGTTTGCCTTCTAAGTAGGGGTATCGGGTTCGATTCCCGACGGGAACACAAGTTTTCTCCTCAAGAAAATCTGTGTTTCTGGTTCTTGTTGTAATTGTGTGCGATGTGAATGTTTCCGGCACCCACGACACAAGTCATCAAACATAATGTGGGGCTGTGAGTGTGAAAGCGTTTATGCTTTTTTGCTATTTTTACCCGACTACGCTGACGCAATATGTTCGTTTGTTGCCTCACAGCGTCCTAAATAATAAACTGATTGTCACTTATAGGGCTTAGTCGAAATTCGTCTCAATTCTACGGATGTCATAGGATAGGATTTATTAATAAAAGAAATACAAATTGGCGGCCAGGCCATGGTGCTCCACAAAGTAGCGACAAAAAAGAAAATTCGAATACCATCTTCATAGATATGAAATAGTGAATAGCTTTTCCAAAATATATTACACATATAGTACTACCAATGTATAATATCACATCACACTAATATTACAAATACGAAAGTGTGTAATTGTGTAATGTTTGTTTTCTCTTCACGCTGTAATGGCTGTACGGATTTGGATGAAATTTGATATGTACATAGCTTATACATAGATAAACGCAGCTATGGTAATGGTAATACTTGATAATCACGAGCGAAGCCGCGGGCACGGTTAATTAGAACATATATTTTCTGGTTTTAAATACATATAAGAAGTTCTTTCGTACTAGAGTCGAGTAACTTTCATATTGTTTAGTTTTATATCAAATACTAGCTTTTGCCCGCGGCTTCGCTCGCGTTAAGAAGTACAACAAACTTTCATCCCCTATTTTATCCCCTTGGGGGAAGAATTAATCAAAATCCTTTCTTAGCGGATGCCTACGTCATAATATCTACCTTCATGTCAAATTTCAGCCTGATCCGTCCAGTGGTTTGGGCTGTGCGTTGATAGATCACTATGTCAGTCAGTCAGTCAGTCACCTTTGAGTTATATATATTTAGATTGTTAAGATTTGGTATATTGATACCATTTTTTTTTTTTTGTGGGGGGAAAAATGCCTTGCACTTCCCTTCCTTCCCAGGGGTGAAGGAAGGGGGTATGTGGGGCTCGAACCCACTAAAAACCCCCCCGTGAGCAGTCCCTCGCCGAGGTGGGGCAAGATAGGGTCGCGCTAGCAGTCACTATCTTGCCCCGGCGGTAGCCCCGAGTACAAACCGGGCCATTGCGCCCATGTAGGGGTGACCTTGCTCACCAAGGCCACCCCTCAGACTTGTGGGGCCGTGCAAGCCAGTGGAGAGCTCCCTGACTCTCCACCAGTGACCCCACTACAGAGGAGGAGAGAGGAGGCGGGCGAACTGCCTCCTCCTCCCCCCCATCCGCCTGCGACGGACCGGGTCAGAAAGGGGATCGACCTCTCTGGCCCGTTCCGCGGCCTCCTTCTGCGCCATCACCGCTTCGCAGAAGGAGACCACAGCCTGCCACGATCTCTCGCTGCCGAGCATGGCGTTTACTACGCTCGGCAGGGAGAGATCTCCACCTATACTCGCCAAAAGTGTGTGCCGCTGTGGGCCCCATGCGGCACACACCTCCAGCGTGTGGAGCGCCGTATCCTCCAGCGCCCCACATTCGTGGCAGGCCGGGGTTGGCTCCCGTCTTGCAATTTGGTACAGGTACTTTCCGAAACATCCGTGTCCGAAAAGCACCTGCACCAACCGGAAGGTCAGCGAAAGTCGTCGCCGCACCCACCTCTGAAGGACCGGGCGGATGGCCTCCACCGTCCTCTGCCCGGGGACAGGTGGAGCTAGATCCTCAGTCCACCGCCGTAACAGGGTGGCCCGCGCCTGCCGCCGCATGCGGGTGACCTCTTCCCACGCTGGGGGGTCTCCTCGAGACCTCCTCGCCGCCACCAAGTGGTACACTTCGGCGAGGATCTCCGCTTGGAGCTCCCAAGGTGGATCACCCGCAAGCACGCAGCCCGCCGTCCAGGACACCGTCCGGTATCCGCGTATTGCCCTCGTTGCGATGACCCGCTGCGGACGTCGCAGCAGGTGGTATATTGATACCATGTATCAATATATAATATGCTGATTCCTACTTCCTTGCTATCTACAGGTATATTGCCACTAAAAACACAACTGAATCGCAAACGATAAAAGCCATATGGCTTTTGTGTATGTAAATACGAGTAAGCTTCTCTGAGAGAAGATATCATCTCACTTGAAAGCTTATTTATTTACATACATATACAAACACATCTGTATTTCACATGTAAACTTTAAAAAATATATTAAATCCACCCACAAAAGGGATAGTGCGCATCAACGTCACCCTAATGCCTATTTCGGCCCAACAAAGACATGAAAAATGGTTGAGTGGGACTAGAATGGGATGAAGGTACTCTTATCTTTTAGATTCCACATCATATGGCTGAATTCCCGGTTTTTGTGTTTGCATGGGATGCGATAAGTAGGTGTTTATTGATGTGAGTTCCGAGGGAAGGATTTAAAATGACGCTTACACCTCTTGGACGTAGATAAACGAGCGGTATGTCAGTTTTCTCTCTTTATACTTGCGTAAGGGAACGTTTATTTAGTACAACTGCATAGTGCGTCGTTTGTGTCTGAAACAACTCTTATATTTGAAAGAGTTAAGTTTGTGAGTAAAATGTAGCTCTCTAACTACTCACCTTGGGCACTCACTCTCATTGAGGTCATCCGAATCATTAGAATTAAGAATGCCAAGCCACAGTTCTACATTTTATGATAAATCTTTTACTGTACAAGCAATTCGCTTCTGGAGTAGTTTACCGGTCTCTATACGTCGCTCTCAATAACCACACACTTTTAAAAACAAATAAAAAAATGGTATCACTCTCAATTAATTAATCACTCTCAATTAATCAAGGTTGCTAGTCTCTCGGTATTTTATCGGATACATTTCGGAGAATGTGCCAAGGAATTACACGATCTAGTTCCCCCATCCCCATTCTATCATCGAACAAGCAGGCAATCTGCTAATCGACACCGGTATATGGTAGATATTCCACAATTGCGAACAAAGCGTTTTGCTTCTACATTTATTATGCGAACCGCAAAGGAGTGGAACTCTTCGCCTGAGTCGGTGTTTCCTGATGAGTACAATATGGGAGTCTTTAAATCGCGAGTGAATAGGTATCTTCTAGGCAAGTTTGCTCCATCGTCGACCACATCATCACTTACCATCAGGTGAGATAGTGGTCAAACGCTTGTCTATACTGAATAAAAAAAAAAAAAAAAAAAAAATTTAAGCTATAAATGTCCCTTATTAGTCATATATACGTATCTTATATTAATAAGTATATATAAGTACATTTATTAATTTAAATACGTGTTGAGGTACACCACCGTCCCTGTTTGTAATATTTTTATCATCTCCCTTTGGTTGTCTGGAAGAAATCGCTTTGAGCGATAAGACCTCCCTTTTTGCTCCTATGTTATGTTTAAAATTTCTTTGTAAGTGTTATTTTTTGGTGTGCAAATAAAGAATTTATCTATCTATCTGATTCGATTATTATTCTATATGCAATCACACCGAGAACCAGATACACAAATTTCCCTTGGGGAAAAAACTTGTGTTTCCTCCGGTAATCGAACTCAATACCCTATGCTTAGAATCGAACTCGATACTATATGATTAAAAGGCTAAGGCAACGGCCAGATCAAAGTTCGACATTGGACGTGACAGTGTTTAAATACAAATTTAAGATAAAGACTAAGATGAATTAATAATAATAAAAAGACTAAGATGAAATAATTAATTAAAAAGTAATTTCAATTACTTAATCTAGTCTGTTACAAAAAACTCTCTAAAATACTGTCTACTGTCTAAAATACTGTTTGTGGCATAGGGTCCAGTCCTGTCCTTTCAGTCTTATATTCGTAAAAAAATTAAGTGAAGATAAATAAAATTTTATAAATTACTTTAAAATAACCCACATAAAATATTCTATTAAGTTAGCTCGTAAAACGGCTTTTTGGCAAATTCGTTTTGGTAAATGAATTTCTTGACGAAAGCTTAAATATCAAAGTGTAACGTTATTCAATTTATAAGCAGCTATGGTAATATTTTCAACAGTTCAAAGAAAAATATTTCAAACAAATAACAACATCTCATAATAAAATACATAAAAACCAAGCATAATAATTCTAATCTCCAGAGGGTCAGACAAAACCAATGTAAATACGACTAAAATTCTTAGTTAAAAATAGAAATTAATTAATAAAAACCGACAAGATTAAAACATACTTTTTATTTATTAACATTTGTGAGTGATAATAATGTAACATTGATTTTATTTATATAGCATTAGCCATGCTAGGCAGAACAATAGTGATAAAAATAGAAAGGAAAATTTTTTTTCCTTTCTAAATTTATCACTAAAATGTAACATAGCAAAAATTACGCAAGCTAAACTAAACTAATTCGTAACGTCAATGTCCACGTTTTTTATATCAATGATCTATCAACTACACGCAGCCAATGGATCATGGACTCTGACGTCACAGAAACATCGTCAAAATGGGTGGGATTGTGTGTACGATGTGAATGTTTCCGGCACCTACAACACATTCATTTTCAGAATTTTTTTATCTATATCAATGCTTTAATGTTAATAATCTACATAAAAAAAATAAGATACATTATTCACTATTATACATAGACATAAACGCTTTCACACTCACAGCTCACAGTAAGTTCGATGACTTGTGTCGTGGGTTCCGGAAACATTCACATCACACACACACACAATCACAACCAGAACCAGAAACACACAACAAAACTTGTGTTCCCGCCGGGAATCGAACCCGATATCCCTGCTCAGAAGGCGAACGCGTACCCAATTAAGCCAACGGGCAGTTACTTAGTGTCAATGATGATACTATAGAGATAACAATGATACTACACAGATAACAATTTTTAAGAGGATTTTATACAATAAGCTATTTAAGGTATATTATTTTAATCACCCAAATATAAATACATTTGTAACGGTGCACATTATAACTATATAACGCCTAGAAGTACGTACGTATGCGTGCATCGTTCCCCGCGCTCCGCGGCCGCCCCTCGCTCGTCTACACCCGCGCGCCTCGCCCGTTCGGCAGTCGATCTCCCGCCTTGAGACTCGGCGGCGACGCGCATTCTAAATGTTCGTTTTACAAACCATAACATTGAACTATCAACCCACTACTGCCAGTGTTTACATACCGACTTATACTTTGTAAAGTGAATAAAATATATACAAACAATATTACAATTGCGCCCAACTAGTGGCTAGAGTTAGACTCGCCCTAACTCAAGTGGACTCGCCAAAGTGAACGATCGAACGCGTTTTGTTGTGGCTTTTTGTGTTTTTTCCGTCGCACGTTGGATACTTTACGACTGTAGCGACGTGCCTAACCTACACACAACATGTCGCCGCCACAAACGAGAAATAGGAAGAGAGAAGACCACATTAGCGAGAGCAGCGACGACGAGCGAGGACGCGAAGAGGACAATGACCCCGCAACCGCTCGCCTGACTCCCGCGCAAACGTCGCTGGCGTCGCGGCCCCCTGCAACGGACATGGAGGCGCGGCGAGACATCATCGCCATCACGGAAGATCAGCTGGCAAGGCTCATCTCCAACGTGATGAGGAATGCTACGGCCGCTATGCCCCCGCCAAACAGTGACAGCAACGGGCCGACGCCAACTCCGTCGTCCGGTAGTACGGTCCCACACGCGCCGACCGGGAATTTTTCCCGTTGTACCGCGCGCTTCGATGGTGCTTCCCGAACCGCCGACGAGTTTGAAGTTTTCGTCGACGCCATCACCGTTTACAAGGAGTGCACCATGATAAGCGACGAGCACGCTCTTCGTGGCTTAGCACTACTTCTCACCGATCAAGCCGCCGTGTTTTGGCGCGGCATCAAGGCTTCAGTGACGTCGTGGGAAGACGCCATACGCAGACTCCGCGCCATGTTCGGCGCGCCGCGTCCGGCTCACAAGATTTTTAAAGACATTTTCGCGAATGAACAAAGTGCCGAGGACCGAGCTGATTCGTTTATTTCGCGAGTGCGTGCCAAATTCGCGCAGCTACCATACATAGTGCCGACAATAATGCAAACCGACATGTTATACGGACTGTTAAATCGAAAAATTCGGAAAAGATTGCCGCGCGACTCTGTGATCGACCCGGACCAACTTCTCGAACGAGCGAGGTATGTGGAGGAAACGTTGAGCGAGGTAAACAGTTCTAATGTACTTAACGCGCCCGCGGTAGCGATGCATGCCAGTAGTAATTCCAATCGTCAACAAGTTAACACTTCGAGTGCCGACATACGTATTGTTAACCCCTTGAATGCCGACGTGCATACTTTTGCTCCCTCAAGTTCGAACACACGTAGTATTAGCGACCATTCGGAAAATATTATGACGAAACGTAACCGACCGCGTTGTTCAAAATGCCGCCGTTTCGGACATGTTTCTGAAGATTGTAGGTCTACTATTAAAGCTCAGTCGAATATAAATGCCGATCGCGCCGACTCGTCTACTTCCGAGAAAAGTAATTCTTTATACTGTTACGGATGTGGTAAACCCGGCACAGTGCGTTCGAAGTGCGAGACGTGTAGTTCTAATTCCAGAAGTAAAGATCCTGCTAGCAAAGCCGAGTTCCTGAATGTCGAGATAAAGTGTTCGGACCGATCACGACCGACTGTACGTATTAAGGTGGCGGGCCGTGAGGGTGTCGCCGTGCTAGATACCGGCGCAACTCACAGCATTGCCAGCCCTGGTCTCCACGCCATACTCGTCGCTAGTGGCGTGAAGTTTACCGAGTCGCACCGCGCAGTTGAACTCGCCGACGGATCTCAACAGGTAAGAAGGGCATTGACCTGTGAGACTACGATCATTTTACAGAGACGCAGCATACTTACCACATTTTTAGTTTTGCCAGGAGCAAATAATAGGACGCTTCTTGGACGCGACTTCATTGTGTGCGCTGACGTCATGCTAGACCTTCCACAGGGCACCTGGTGTTTCGCTGATGCACGTGATGAAAAGTTTTCATTCATCAGCTCGTACGAACTCCATCCACCAGTGTTACCATCCGCCGCCGATGTAGAGTTGATGCACATCAACGTCATGGATGACGCACTTAGTCGTCCAGCCTGCTGCGAGGAAGATTCTACTATGTGCGAGGCCATAGTAGATATACCACACAGAGACGCCGTCGATACCCGCGAAAATCAGCACAAAGATCCCGAGCTTCGTAAGATAATCAACGAAATTGAGGCAGACGACGTCGACTTTAGGGGGAGGGGTAGGTCGAACCGTGGTTACATACTGTCCGATGAAATGCTATATAGCCACGGGCCTGAATCCGATGAAGACCGACGTCCTGCTCCGGACTACAAAGTAGGTGATTACGTCCTTCTAAAGGCACAAGGGTTGAATGATGTTAGTCGAAGTCAGACCGCGAAGTTCACCCCACGCAGAGACGGTCCTTACAGAATGATGCAGATTGTGAGCCCGACTTCGCACGAGCTGGATAGTCACACGACAGGTAAGTGCGTAGGGAAATACCACGTCTCGCACATCACGCCGTTTGTTGATCCCGTCACGATAGCCGTGAAGAAGAAAAGGCGTCGCGGTCGGCCGCGCAAATATGTTAGTAGTCCTAGTCCGAACGCGAGGGCGCTATGTTCGAACTAGAGGGGGAGTATGTAACGGTGCACATTATAACTATATAACGCCTAGAAGTACGTACGTATGCGTGCATCGTTCCCCGCGCTCCGCGGCCGCCCCTCGCTCGTCTACACCCGCGCGCCTCGCCCGTTCGGCAGTCGATCTCCCGCCTTGAGACTCGGCGGCGACGCGCATTCTAAATGTTCGTTTTACAAACCATAACATTGAACTATCAACCCACTACTGCCAGTGTTTACATACCGACTTATACTTTGTAAAGTGAATAAAATATATACAAACAATATTACACATTGCATTTCTTATTTCTAAAAAGATAAGGATATGGAAAACACGTAATCGTAACTATATCTAGTGTCCCGTATCAAGTGCACTTTAGTTTCGCTAGATGCCACCTTCCTGAGAAACAAAAAACTACTTATATGAAAATGAAAATGAAAATAACTTTATTTACAGCTGAAAAACACTCCAAGTATTACAGTCATTTATTATATAAATCTATGATACAGAATATAAGCAAAGGTTTTTTGTTATTTTGGTGTCTTGGGCTGAAAGTTTCGAATTAGTAAGTATTTTTGCGGTAATAATAATTAAAAAAAGAAAGAAAGAAAAAATATGTGTTTTAACACGGAGCGTAAATATAACATAAATAATACTGAAACAGCAGAAAAGTCAAGCACAAAACTCGACGCTGATTTTCAGGCAAACCCGCGGGTGATATTTGAGTGGGAGTAAACTTATTTACAAATATTTATCCAATAATCAATTTAAGTAAAATAAAAAACGATAATACCAATAACATATAATTTACTAACATAAAAAATATAAACATATCCCTATATATAAATATACAACGCAGACAGAAGTAAATAATGAGAACAATAACAAAAAGACTTGTTTTATAAATTTTTTATACAAATGACTTTATAATAAAGACTTATATTTCCGAACAAGAATAGGAAACTACATAACCACTGTTTAAAGTTATTATGAGCACTTACTGCCAAGAAACCGCTCCATCATAACAAAGAGGTTGTTTAAACAAAGGTTAACTAAAAATGGAGATTCCTTTTCTACGTTTCTCATAAAAAGGGCGGATTCAGACGTGACTCCGATATGCCCGTGTTTAATTTTGAAACGGACAGGCGAAAGATTTTAATGAGAGATCAGGTTTTTCAATTATCCCTCACTTCTTTGCAAAGTTTTGCTCTGGGTTTTTACTGTCTGCGTAAGGCTACTAAAAAACAGCCACTTAAATTTGCAAGAATACTTTGTTGAACTTTTGTATATTCGGATTATGAATATCTGTGTCTGATTTTCATTCAAACAAACTTCAAATAATGAACTGCCCGTTAGTTTATTTGTTAGCTTAAAAGTTTTATCCTCCGGTCCCAGTTAAGTAGTACAATCAGTTCAATTGATTGTACTAGTGAGAGTCTCCTTCGTCTCATTCTCCTAAGAACCAGAGATACTATATTTTCTAGGGGAGAACCCCATACCTCCTGCTTAGAAGGTGAACACTCACCAAACTAAGCCAACGCGCAGTTCTTGTACTGTAATGTTTTGACTCGTTTAACACATAAACTGCGAAGTTAAGGCAAGAAGACAGTAATATATTACCCGTATGCAAAAGAAGGTACTCTGTAGGTAATCAAAAATACTCAAAAGAGCTTACTCTTAAACCAAACTCTATAACCTGCCTAGAAATCTCTATAATATCTAGAACCAAACGAAGTAATAGGTACTTTAGCTACTTATATCTATAGTACATATAGCTTTGTTTGGTAATTTATTTAGCCATACGTTTCACCATAACGAATTTGTATGTGTGATAAACTGAACTCTTCTCCGTACTGTGAAGGAGCGGAACTCATAGCCTTCGTTTTTTTTCCCCGAACGGTATAATCTGGGAGTCTTCAAGTCCAGAGTAAATAGGTATCTAGATACCTTCTAGGCAGGCTACATTTTCGGCCGCATCATCACTTTCCATCAAGTAAGATTGTGGTCGAACGCTTGCTTATTAGGGATAAAAAAACGAAAAATGTACCTTTTATCACAGAATACTTAACAGTTCAAGTTATTAAGCTCTCGTTTGCCCTGTGAGTGATGAAGAGACAAAATTATTTTTAATCGCTACGAAAAAGCTTCTAAATGACCTCTTGTGTTATAATTACTGGGTAAAAATGCGATTTTCCTGTTACGTATGAAGCTAATTGAAGTTTGTTTGCTAATTAGGGTTTGTTACTTTTATGGAACACTGTTATAAATAAATATACGATATGATTAATTATGCTATTATTTACACACAGCTCCTTCGTTCTAACACGACTACTGAAGTAAAGAAAAAGGTCATAAACAGTGATTTAAGCGGAAGTATATAAGAAGGTTACGTAAGTTTTTTAGTTCCCTCTTAAGTTTACTTTCAGAATTTACTTCGGAAGTTCTTATTTGCTGATGTTTTTTAAATACAAACAAAAGTTTCATAATATTTTGAATGCCATTAAATATGTATTGGTTTTGTAATATCTTCATTAAAAATGAATTAACACGTTCTGTATGCGGTGCATATATGAAATAAATGCATCCTTGTCGGTTATTTTAAGACCACGATGAACAAGTGAGGACTTATTTTCACCTTTTATGCCGAAAGTAAACGGTATATGAGTTTTATATACCCAGTAACAAACTCATAATTATACATTGAAAAGATTAAGTTATTTTCAAACATTTTAGGAGTAAGTACCTAAAAGATTACAGTCACATTATTTAAAAGTGATTTTATAAAACATTTATAATTTATTAACATTTTAACTGAGATCAAACATTATCGACGCTATCATCTAACTCAGTCATCATTTTACGTAAACATCTAACAAACCGACATCAAAGTCGTCTGCCTACGAAGATTATTGGATTTATTCCGTTTACCCAAGGCCTGGATAAAAGGAGTCTTTATGCTCTTTTTACATTCCGTATACTTATAATAAGATCAAGCCATAACGGGTCCCCTTTGCTAGAGGTTGTATTCGGTTTTTTTCCATTCAAAAATGCGGGGAGTATAAGATGCGTAAATTTTTAAAGTAGGAAGTCAGGATGGAGATTCCAGTTTTATTGCTTGTTATCAAAGTATAGTCTTTGCTCGCTATGCAAAACGAAACATTTTTTAGTTTTTCATGGTATGTGAAGAGTATGTATTTTTTTCTCATATTAGTCGATTTATTATGTGTATTAAACAATTATAGGCTAATGGTAGTGTATGTAGCGAAAATATCCTAAACTTATGCTAAGCTTAGAATATATTCAGTTGTTCCGATGCAAGGTGTCAAAAACTCTAAGTCCAAAGGGTACATTTTTGGACATTCAGGTATACAATAAGTACGTCAATTGGTTTACAATAAGGCACTTGATATACAAAGCGCTTTGCATATTTTGTTGTACTAGCTAGAGCCTATACAAAAAGTCGGCAGTGCGGGGAGAAGCATCGAGGGCGCGCGCCCGCCACGAGTCCACCGCTTGGCCGCGCGCCCTGGCCGCTTTGTGTATTAGGTCCCTAAGAGTGCAAAACTCGTATATTCGATAATTACACTTACCTACCTAGAGCAGCCGCAGTCTACATTATAAAATATGTCATAACTCAAAGAAAGACACAACACATATTGATAATGCAGCAATAATCCTGAATAATGCGGGTAGCCGCCAGCACAAAATGAAATATCAATTACCTCAGTTTCATTTTTCGCTTTCGTCGTAGGTGCCAGAAACATTCACATCACATATAAAATGACACCCAAAAACACACACATACATAATGAAACCAGAAACACAAATTTGTCAAAACAGAAAACTTGTGTTTCTGCCGGGAATTAAATCCGATACCCATCTTTAGAACTTCAAACTACAAAATAAAAAATCAAAATCGTTTATTCACATGGGCCCAAAGTGGCACATAGGAAAGTTAATGACTCTACTGCCAGATTCGAGAAATTACAACCCACGGTATTATTACATACATGCACACGGAGCTAAAATCATAACCCTCGTTTTTGCTTCGCGTAGTCGGGTGAAAACAATGCTGTTTGTTTACTTGTTTTAGGAAGGCATGCTACTTCTACTGCATCACAACTTTCTATCGGGTGATAGTTACTTATACAGCATAAAAAAACTGCACGTTGGCTTAGTTGGGTGGCGTTCGCCTTCTAAGCAGGGGTATCGGGTTCGATTCCCGGCGGGTACACAAGTTTTCTCCCCAAGGAAAATTTGTGTTTCTGGTTCTGGTTGTGATTGTGTGTGTGATGTGAATGTTTCCGGCACCCACGACACAAGTCATCGAACTTAGTGTGGGGCTGTGAGTGTGAAAGCGTTTATGTTTTATGTTTTTTAAATCCAAGTAGACGCCTCTAACAAATAATAATAATATACTTAAAAAGTAATCAGTAATTAGGCGAATCAAAAACCTCTCATCCTAACTAAATCAAAACAATAATTTAACCTCTTTATACTAGAGAATTGCGTCGCACTACGCAAGTTCATGATTTAGTTTACGTTCCCAGTTTCCAAGACACCTATATCTTACCACGTTTTTGCTAGCGGTGTAAATAAGCCACTGTTTTGTGCCGTCAGTTTTTGCTCAGACGATAAATGACAGTTTCCTAAACAGGAAACCCTGTTTCTGTTCCAGTAAATGCTTTATAATATCAGTTATATTATAGCATTCAGATTTTTTAATATAAGATTGATATTATATGCGGCTTTGAACGTTGCACGTTGTCGATGTAGTTTGTAAGAATTCATTACTAAAATAATTAAACGCAAGCAAAGCTTAAAAAAACATACTTCACCGCTTTATCTTCGGAACCTTGATCAGATTTAATGTATTGCACACGCATTATTGACGATAACTCAAAAACTAGAGATCAGATCTTAATCAAATTTCAACGGGACTACATAAAAAGCACCAGCTTTCAAATAAAAAAATAATCATCAAAATAGACTCAGAAGAAGACTAAGAAGTTATGAGGTAACTTTTGAAGTCGGTCAAAAACGAGAACATCGTCAATGTAGTCCACAGAATACGCATTATTGAAAATATCTCAAGAACTACTGATCAGATCTTGGTCAAATTTATATGGGACCAATCGGAAAGCAACATCTTTCAAACTAAAAAAAATCGTAATCGGTTCACGTGGAAAAAAGTGATGAGGTAAATCATATGAAAAAAGGTATAACATAATAATTATTCAAAATGTCTATTTCAAGTTATGCATTTAAAATCATGTCGATGCAGTACACCATACTTACCTAATAATATTACGTCACATTCAAATGAAACTTCGTAAATTTTTTGCATATATTTAATTACGTATATGAATGTACCTATATGAAAATTTCACGTTATGACATCGGGTAAAACAAAAATAAATGCAAATAAAGGTTCATTCGTTAATTTTACGTGTCATAAAGTCATCACATGTCATTAAGTTATGCTGCAAACATTTTTTTGAGCCTGATTTGGTTAGGTTTTTTTGAGATTATAGGAATATGTTTTAAGACCTTCGTGACAGCTAAATTATGCAAAAGAATAAATAAATCAATTTGTATCCGGCGCATAAAATTATGGCTAATGATTATGCGAAAAATAAGGAACTGAAACCATTGATGGTACTAGTGACACTACCAACTATTTAGCTAAAAAGTTTTAGAAAGTAACATATTATATGAGGTTTTAACGCTAGACGTAGACAGTCTTACTTATAAAAAATGTCGCCAAGCAATGCTTAGCCTCCTCTTAGTTAAGCAGCTCTTAAGCCCATATTCAAAGATTAAATTTTTTTCACTCATAAACATTAGTTAGGCGCTGCTTTGTTGAAAAACGCACAGAGAATTGAAAATAATCGAAATTTACACGATCGCCACAGATTATAACCAAGATAGTCGACTGAAAATGAAATTATACGAATACGTCAAATGTGTTTTTATTAATCTGTTGATATAAAAATGAAAGACAGATGACATTCAACGGTTGTCGAAGTAAACAATTTGGCGCCTTACGTAAAAAGTTTTGTCATATTTATTATTGAAAGACATAAGTCCGTCCCTCTTGCCCTTGAGCCAGTTTTTAATAAGGTAATGACGGTGTTTAATTTCGACAACTATTTAATCATTACTTAACGATCTTTTAACGCTAAATCGCGTTTATGAGTGAAATTGTTGTTAAACTGTAGCTAAGAAATTGATTAAAAATTAAGAGGAGTTTATAAGTAAGACTAAGAATTTACTACTTAATACTTGTTTGCAAAATGAGTATTTATATGTACCAACTACATAATATACACTTAAACATCCTTTTCATTAAGAAGAAAGAGCTCTGATCTCGCAGTGGAGGTCGGGGTGTTTGCTGACCGCTGCTCCGGTTTATGGCTGAAGCACCGACACACAGCCACTAAAAGAGATTTATTTACACTCTATTTTAGTCGACATATGTTACAAGCAGTAAAAAGGAAATTTCGGTATAAAATTGAGAATATCAAATGAGTATTTGCTATGTGTTTTCGTTTTATCCGTTGGCTTGTCTTGTAGGAATACGTTTTACCAAAATAAATATTTTTTTAGTAAGTAGAATATTCGAAAGGCTATTTAAAGCTCGGGCTGTTGGTAATTTATTATATAAGTTTATAAATGTATGACGTAATAATATGTTTATGTCCAATTCTTTGAATGACACCATGAGTAAAGTTAGGTGATTTCAATCACGATATACCTACCATAAAAACATCAATGTTTGACAATCTATCAATAATAAAAATATGTTCTATCTTATTACCGACTTCACAAAAAAGGAGGAGGTACTGAAGTCGACTGTATTTTTTTTTTATCTGTTATTACCTCGTTAATTCGTTCCACGTGAACCAATTTTGAAAACTTTTTTTTTGTTTGATAGATGTTGCTTTCCAATTAGTCCCATTTAAATTTTATCAAGATCTGACTAGTCGTTTTTGAGTTATCCTCAATAATGCGTATTCTGCGGACTACATTGACGATGTTCTCGTTTTTAACCGACTTCAAAAGTTACCTCATTACTTCTTTCTTTGTGCGCCAATTTTGATGATTATTTTATTATTTGAATGTTTGTGTTTTCCATGTGGTGTTTTTCTATTACTTAATTATTAAGAGAACTTATAGGCAGTGATTTTGAAAGCGATTGTTTTTTGATGCCAGTTCACAATAATGTATTGAACTCACAACAAAGCTTCATGTAACAGAAGCTCGCAACGCAACTCGCAATCGTTTGCAAAAACCCAATTAAAAGTTAGCTAATACTAGATAGTGGAGATCAACTTCAAACTGAACGGCCAAAAGCTACCTCTATTTTAAGTGAGTTAAGGCACATTGTTACTGTAACTATATCTATATAAAAGCAATATTGTAAGAAGCAAAAGAAGTGCCTAAGCTAGTTTAGTCTGATAAGTAGTTGTAAGGGGCTAACTTAATTTCTTACCGTGTTGTTCTTGACAATAGTATTTTATAATAAAAATCGAAGCGAAATATTTACTTAGTAAATAAGTATCTATATGTACATTTTCATTTATAATTTACTAACAATATTGTGTGTAGCCTAGAAAATAATTAACAAAATATATATCTATGAAAAAAATATAGAATTAAAAAACATGCCGGGCAGTCTTTGGGGACTGCCAATAGAAGTGAAAACTAAGTAACTTGTGAATTGTATCGTCGAGCTATTAGAAAGCGTTCGGTGACGATAACGCGAGTTCCATGATTTTTGTTCACCCAAAAGGTGCTCAAAACGCCTAAAGAAGTTTGCACTTCAAAATTCCTAGGAAAATATCTACTGGCCATTTGCCTATATTTCCTAAAACTATATAAATACAGCCCCCGGCACCGGCACCAGCAAAAACGGAAGTTACCTTCTTGGCACCGAGCTCATTGGTAACACGTGCAGTAAGACTTTCAGTGGGTAACATTCCAATCATGCTGGCGGCATTACATCATCTCTCAATTGCAAAGCTAATACGTCGAGCCAAAATAAGAAGCATTTTGATCACGCGTCGCTTCAACCAGGCGCAAAAGGCGCGAAAGAACGATAGAAGGGGCTTAATTATTAATGGGTGTATGGAATACCTTATGGCAATTTTATGGAATACGTTATATTGTCTCATATTTTATTATATTAGGTATCTTTCCTGAAAATGAATCTGAGCTAAGTTTTCTTTTACTTTAGTCACAACTTTTAAGAAACTAACGCTTCCATCATTAGTGCATACTGTCCGCTTCCTGATAGTACACTTGTACTTTGATTCAAACTCAAAGATCGAGCGAGTCTTGGCCGCTGATCAACTCGCAGGAATAAGTCTGTTCAACTCTCTCCCCCGGCACAAAGTTCCCGGGAACTCCACAAATGACACCGACGAGACCGCGATAATTCACCGGCTAATGTCAAAGTTGGGACTTGTTAGAAAATTTTTACCAACATAAAGAAGTGCCATTATTCCCCATTCCATTTTCTTTCGGTTTTTCAATGGAAATTGTTTTATGGTGTACTTTGTTGGACAAGACGGTGCGGGTTTTATGCCTTTTGAGTTTCGCCTGTTAGCGAAGTTTTAGTGCCTGCTGCATTCGATTTTATACAGATTATTTGTGGTTGTTCTAATCTGTGTTCAAATCTTTGAAGATAAAATGGTTGATGGCTGGAACAATGTTCCTAGATTTTGCATATTTAAATGCTGTAGTAATCTTATTAATTAATTCACATTAACTCCTTTTAAGAATAATTTAGTTGTAAATAATACTATTCGAACAAAAGAGTTATAGTCGAATCATTTTCAAATTTAATGCACCTATAACGTAATGCACCTATACCTTACCTATAGCTTATTTAATGCCCTATAGCTATCAAGTTCTTTATTTTTTCAACTAGAGAACGATAAATAATTCCTGCATACCTATAGCATAATAATATATTTCATATGTTTGGCTACACAGTATAAAAAATACCTCCTTTCAAATGAAGGTCAATTATGTCATCTAGTAATTACAATATTTCGATATTACTGCTTACATGTTTAATTAAATTTTAGTTACATTTGTAACAACAAATAACAAACTGTTGATTTAAGGAATGAGTTGTAATCACTTATGAATGTGAAATGTTATATAACAAGCAATCAAATAAGAATTAAATATTTTTTAATTGAAAAACAAAAACCATCGCGCTTCATTACTTAAAAACGTAATAGGTATAATTTAAGCGTAATTTCCTGTAAAATTAACCAAGCTCTATTTCAGAGCGCTCAATTACGTGACCGGAAGCCACGTATTAAATTAATAGCGACCTCTACCGAAACTATTAAAAAGGGACCAACGGATAATACACCGTTTTGCAAAGAGTTGAAATTTTATTCATTACCTGCAGGCGACAAATTTGGTCCACTCGGAGCATAACATGTTGGCGCGTTGACAAGAAATCGTTAATATTTCATCGTTTTAAACTTTTAAATTAAAACTTTTTACGTATATTTTCGTTCATGTTCATATTTTACAAGCGAGCTGGACCATTATTTATGGAACCGCTTCTCTTCTGAAAATTTGTAGCAAGGTAGAGCGACACAGGTATATAATCATACAGTTCAAGTTTTTAGTATGGACTAGTCTGCATTTCATTGATATGACACGCAAAAATGTACCTTGTTCTTAAACATCCTAAAATTATTTGCCGTCAACTTGTTGAGCTTTATGACATTGCTGTCTATGATGGTGATGGCGATAAATACCTCAGTTCGGGTCGTAATCACGTTATTTTCTAGTAAATAAAATGGACAACATCATGAGAAAGATCGGCTATTGTTTGGCACATATCACGAACAACTTTTTTGCGATGTTCAAATAAAATTATGAAAATTTTAAAATATGGAAACATAGTAAATAAAATATTGTATAAAATATACCAGTAGTAAAAGTTAAAACGCAACATTTTTCACTTAAGTACAATGAAACGTTGTACTTAAGTGTGTGAAAAGTTGAGATTATTTGGTTAAGTTGGTACTTTGTTTTACACGTTTGGTGATATTTACGACTGATATTATGTTAAATTAGTAAAATGTTTTTAAAGTTGTGTTTTGTCATTAATACGCTATTACATTGAGCTCATAGAACTGATCGAATTTAGTAAAAACAAAATATACAAATGTTATACTATTTTTGTACATAAATTTTTGTGTAACTTGTAGATGGAATCTAAAAAATTTTTTTTCAAAACATTGATGAAATTTTTCTCGACACAATTATTTTTCAAAGATGGGTCTTTTGAAACTCTAATATAATTCTTTCTCCAACTATATAAATGATTAAAGTATATTTTTACTACATTCTTTAGATAATTGAAATACCAAAATAAATAGAAACCATTTTTATTTTTAATTGTATTGTGTAATTGTTTCCACGCAAAATGAGTTTTTATGATTTGTCGCTTAGCTGAGATAGTGACACGCTCTGATTTAAATGTTCATCTCTTTTAAAAATAAGACGAGTAGATTTCACGTCCATTATTTTATACACCAGCTAAAACAAATTTGGTTATCATCTTAAATAGTCTAATTGAAATACACGATGTAAATACACACGATAGAAGTTTTTTTTTGTATTACAGGGAAACATTTTAACTATATGTATTTATCACAGTGTTTACCCCCACCACTTTTCATCACAAAAAGGTTGCGGATCAGAATTTCAAAGCCCTCCCTTAAAAAGTTTTACTTCAATGTAACAATTATAGCCTTTTACTTCATCATCCTTCCTACTAATATAATATTATAAATGCGAAAGTTTGTTTAACGGCTGCACGGATTTGGATGAAATTTGGAATGTACTTAGTTTATTTCTAAGTTTACCACATAGGCTACCTCTTAACTTGATAATAGCGGAAGAAGCTGCGGGGCACGGCTAGTGAGGAATGAGACTGATAAGCTATGTTAAGTGAAAAGTATCAAACTGACAGACATGCAGAGTTCCGGATATACAAAACTATTGGATTTCTTCAACACATGCTAATAAATTCTACTCTACGTTTGTAACTTAACAGCATATCCCTGAAGAGGTGACGACTAGCGTCGAGAGCGTGAAACAAAGAAGAGGTGTTGCGTTAAAACTCAAGTGAAATGTATTATTCAGGACGAGCTTCAGAGACAATTCGACTTTTGTTTGACGCTGAAATCATATAGAGACGGGATATGGGATGATATTCGCTTACATCTTCCTTTCAGAATGTTGAAGCATGCGCTTTGTTTTAAAAGTAACCCGCCTTCGCTCGATTTTATTGATTTCATTTTTAGCGTAGAAAATATATTAATAAGATTTGTATTTCTAATGTTATTTCACCAAATGCAAAAAAACCTCTTTTATTATAGTTTGAAGATAAATTACCTATGTATGTGTTCTAGTGAGAGTAAATGTGTGAGTATGCTTCAAATAAGTTGTTTCTGTAATGTCTGAATTTTTTTATGCAAGCATTTCACCGCTATCTCACATGATGGAAAGTGATGATGCGGCCGAAGATTAAACATGCTTTCCTAGAAGGTTACTATTAGACCTATTCAGAATTAATCTTGAATTCAGAATCTAAGATTTATTTTGATATTCTTGCCTGAATGGATTAGAATGAAACTTTGGGTGTATTATGACTTTAGCTATTTATCAAATACAATATGTAAGTTAGTAGGATAATATTTGATTTTTTAGTAACTCGTCGCCCCGAACTGAGATATCACGCCTACATTTTGCCTAAAATGGAGAAAAACTTTTGAGGTTAATTGCTTAAAAGTTATTTATTAATGATAATTGTTTAATTCCGTGTTTGTTGTTCAAGTACATGACATTACTGATATCATACGTACGTTTCATCTTAAACTTAGTCTCGAGAAGATTAAGTTTTAGTCTTCCCGAGACTATGGCCAATACAACTTGACCAAAACGTCGAGGTAAATAAAAATAGATTTTAGTGCGATTAGGTTTCGAGACCTAACCTATATGTTCGTTTATATTATAGGTATGTTCGATTCGCGAAAGTTTAAAAGTTACAAGAAATAGAAATAATATAAATTTATTGTAACCTATTTGTAATCGAAAATATCTCAAAACAATTACTATGTAGGTAGATATCCGGTGCTCAGACAGTTCTGCACGTTTTGAAGGACCGTTCGCAAACAAACCAAGCATTTGTCAACTTTACGGACATGGCACTCGAGTAGTGCTCCTCCTCTCGGACACCGTGTCTTGCAGTGTCGCGACACTTGTGAACTCGTGATACAGCGTCTCTATTATCCTTGTACACTCGAGCGGTGAATGTATTGACACGTGTAAACAAACAATATAGTAAGGGCTTATACAACGTCTGCGTGATCATATTATAGAATTTCTTTATATCAATATATCATACAAATTTTTGTGTCAATAACGGGATATTTATCATGTATTTCGTTTGTTATGAGTTTCCGATCTTTCGGTCCTGTTTCAAGCACCATGATCACGGAGTAACTTATGACTCAAAACAAACGAAATACATGGTAATTATTATACCCTTTTTGACACAAACATTTGTAGTCAGATTGACCATGGTAGCTTAAAAACTAATATAAATGTATAATAGATATAAATAAAAATAGTTTTACTTCTCAAGAAGAAAATAATAGGTTTACTAATTAGTAACATAATTATAAGCTTGTTATGTCATCTAGGTGGCCTTAATCAGTAATATACTTTTCAATTTTATTTTTTAGTGTTAGGAGTAACTATTATTAGATATCATAATATATTATATCGTAGCGTATATTATTGAAATAATATTGATTATTATATTTTATATTGTTAGTAAAGTTTTGTAATACCCGCAAGGTTTAACTGAAAACCAGCGTCGAGCTCTTTTCTAAATCGACGTAATTGCTGAGTTAAACCTTTTTGGCATATAAATTATTTATATATTTTTGTTTTTAATATTAAGTTACTTTTGTCAAATAAATGTATTTTCTTTCTTTTTTTCTTAGATATAGTATTATTATACATTACGGATTTCAATATAAAGTAAGACATTTTGTGGGCAGTTCTACACATTTTCCACACATTTTAAACGTGATTTGAAGTTATTATTTATTAGTCATTCCCAATTGTATGTCACTGGACATTATTAACAAGTTTTTGTTATCTGTTCATAGGTCTCTGGAAATCTCAGCAGAAAACGGTCAGTTTATCAAAAAGCTTTGCGACTAATATTTTTCAGGAAGACCTTTTAAAATTTGTTATGCAAATGGAAAACCTCATTACACTTCCTTAATTATTTCACAGGCTTTCACTACGAACAAAGTCCCCGTAATATTTTATGACGTAATTTAACAGACTGTCTTTGAAA
Source organism: Lomographa bimaculata (assembly GCA_948107665.1). Lineage (NCBI taxonomy): Eukaryota > Metazoa > Arthropoda > Insecta > Lepidoptera > Geometridae > Lomographa > Lomographa bimaculata. The sequence goes on from OX403597.1 coordinate 9,051,556, forward strand.
GCGGGGGCTTTAAGATGTCCTTAGACCCGTGAAAACATAATTTGTGTCCATTGTTTCATGGCTCCGCGAGATCACGAGCCCCAAATATGAAAAAAAGTAAAATAAATTTTCATTTACCTCGCGGCAGTAAATTGCTGGTAGGTGTAATATCCCCGGAGTTCTTTCCCTGATAAATGACTCGACTTTACTGCACCCGAAAAGCTCGACTCCCTTTATCGTGGCAAAGACAAATCACGCAGAATTTTAGGATTACACGCGTACGAAACATTTTATCGGACTGACTCTGAAAGTTTTTTGGGGATATCTAAAGCCTCCAATCTGGCTAAAAAAAGAACTTGGCTTAAACTTTGCTGCCTGAAGCTTCAGTAATAGCTTTCTTGCGTATCTCACAAAACAATCTTCTGAGGCTTTTTGTTCCGTCGGCCAGTGTTTTATTAAAGCTGTAAGGTCAGGTCGGGACGAATAAAGCTTAGCAAACAATTTCTTTATTACATCTTATTTCCTTGTTTTTATTATTTGGCAGTTTTTAGTAGTCAATTTATTTATAATGTTCTTCGCTATCTAATATTCACTTGATGAGCCAATCTGCCGTACCTACAGTTGGTTTTGATCAAGTAAAACCATATGGCAAAGAATTAAGCAATTGAATGGCTGCTATCACAGAAAGCCATTCTAAACTATAGCGTTCTACGCTTGAATTTAATTATGACTTACCAACGAGTGAGATAAAAGGTCAAACGCTAGCTAACCCGAAATAAAAAAATAAAGCGATTGCAAATTTTTTGGCAACATATGAATCACTCAAGCATGCAGAGTCAGTAGGTTCTAGTAAGTAAAGGTTGGATATTTTTTCGTGGCGTTGTGCAAACATCAATCCTTCCGTACATTGGTATGCAGGCAGCGTGGGCCGAAATGCAAAACACTTACCCTCGCCAGGGTTCAAAGCGCAAACTTTTTCTGTCCCAGACATTATTATTATTATTCCAGTCTCGTAGTTTTGCAGCTTTGCGTGTTTGAGGTTTGGAGAATTTTTCGATAGGGCTCTGGTTTCATTAAAAAGTTGTCTAAACTAATGTTCAAAGTGATTGGCCAAGTTTCTATTGCGGCGACAGAATCGTAAAGACAGCTTTGTCTAACACGTTCAAAGTGAATTGTTTGAAGTTAAAGAAGTTCTAAAATTATTACGATTGCATATTATTTTAATTTATTATAAGAGCGTGATAAGAATACGCCTTTACACAATAATCAGTTCATTCGTTGAAATTCAATTCATTTTGTTTTTACAAGCTGTTATTTAGTTTCACTTATCCCGTAGTCTATCTACCGGTCAATTCTTGCAAGCTTAATTAGGCCCACTTTCCAATGTCCGATTGATTGACAAATTTGGAGTATCTTTGATGTGTGGTACCATGAATCTGGTCTAATTATGTCGACGGAACATTGCCATAGGAACTTTTGAAATAAACAAGATAAACATATCACGTTTGGGCTTGTTTGATTCGTCTTGACAAGTTCTCTGATTACATAACTTTTCAGTCCTTTTTTATTTACAACTGGAAAAAGCTTGGTTATAAGAAACTATTTAAAGTATTACTTGCTTATATGAATTGTGCATTTAGTAATAAATTCTATCAATTTGCTTCCCAAAAAAAACAATTGGCTCATTTTTCGTTTCCCCAATTTCGCTAACAATTTCTTAGGAATATTTATGGCCAGATATACACAAACATAAGCTGCTCAATTTAGCCTAACAACCCACGCCTACGCTTTGGGTCGAAACTATTTATCCTAAACACTTGGGACTGAGCTTAAGATACCCCTTATATAGTTATGTATATAGCGATATGTGTGTCTATTTGGGGTAAGTTTGAATGATTCATGTCGTCGTACTGTAACACACAGAAACGTGTCAGATTTTTATTTAAATTACAAGTATATTTAACCCTTCATAGATGTTTGAATGGATATGTATCTATATATCTAAAACATAAAGTAAATGGCATATTTTCCTTTGTTATTGCTTTAAGGGAACATTAATTTGTCTAACCTTGCGAGGACACGGCGTTGAAATAGATTCACACACAAATCTAACAAACAAGGCGATTTTGATCGAAGAGTTCATCCTTTCCTAGGAATATTTTAGGGGTCCATGTGAATACTGGTCCAACTGCGAAATCATCATATCTGGCTCATCTATTTGATAGTTGGAAATAGAAATTGTTTTTGAAAACGTTTTAGTGATCACATTGCTATAATATCCAAAAGGTAAAAAAAATATATCAGCGTCATACGTACTCTATGAGAATCGGTAAACGAAAGAGTTCTATACTCAGTGTTTGTCTTTTTATGCGAATTCATAATAGCATACTGTATCAGTTCTTGGGGAGGAGCCGGTGTCACCTTCACGATTAAATCTAAGAGAGAGCGCAAAGATTGTTGCTTAAAACCGTGTTTAACAAGCCCCAACTAATAAACTTTACGCTCATGCTGGAGTATTAAATGACCGCCAATCATACATAATATGGTAGTAACCTTGAACCGAGGAACTATTCATCCCAATACAATAATTGAGCCCAAACGCAAACCACATACTGTCTATGTAACAAAAATATCCATCACTTGAGGATATTCAATAAGCATAATTGAGTATTTCATAAATGTAGTCCTAGTCACGGTCAAGTACAAGAGTGATGGTCCGATCATGGTCAAGTCATGTCCTAGTAAAGTGGTAGAGACTTAAATAGAACTTCCAATGGAGTAAGTTTTAAAGCGAAAGCAAAAATCACGTTTTGCAACCTTTTGTGATTTGCCTGCACTAATGATAAATTATACACACTCTTATAAACACCAACTCAGAAGGCTATGATTAATTTGCAACAAAAATTTATAAACATGTTCTATTGATATTACGCCTTACATATTATCTTATTGACCTTTCTTTTTCCTGTGGCCAATTTCCAGAAGTCTTAAAATATCCGTAGCCAAGCCAATTTATAAAAAAGGCGACACGTCAAAATGTTACATTTATTTACTTTCGTGGCAAAAACCCATTTTACTCGTATAATTATAATTATTATTGAAGTTAACACACATTCAAATTAAAAACAAATCAATGACGCCTCCCTTCTCTTAAAGCACCTACTTTATTTTCCGTGGCCTAAAAAGAAAAAACGGAGAGATTTATGGTAGTTTTTACAATTTTACGGTCAGCGAGTTCGGTTAGCCCGCCAGGGGACACATTACAGGAGATATCTCAGATTTACTTCAAACTTGATGCCTTCTCTGGAGGGAAATCTCGAAATGGGTAGTCATTGTGGAATGAGTCATTCGACAGCCGAGATATTGCGGTGGATTTTTGCTGGGAACTAGCTGGGCAGGGCAAAACTCGTGGAAATAATGTTTTCTCATCTATAGTAACAAGCTCAGCTCTAGGCAATTTTCATAAGTGATTCTGATTGATGACGAAAAATTACAAACAGATACATAGTTATAAGAAAATAAATACTATTATGCCGCAGGTAAATTACTAAAGTCGTGTTCAATCATTTTTTCATTTCTAAAAGGCTAGTCTTTGATAGGAAACTTTTATTTAGCAATTCAGGTTGTTAATAATAAAAAACTTTTTTTTTTGCATTCACACTCACAGCCCCACACTAAGTTCAAAGACTTGTATCGTGGGTGCCGGAAACATTCACATCACACACACATTACACCCAGAACCAGAAGCACAAATATCCCTTGGGAAGGAATTTGTGCCCCTGCCGGGAATCGAACCCAGAACCCACGGTGCAGAGGGCGGAGACCTGTCTACTGTGCCAACTGGGTCGTCGAATCATTAGTCATAATCATTGAGAATGGCCTGAGAAGCGCGCGTGATAGCTACTTAGTTGCCATTATATTTTCGCACTGTTTTGTATACTAATATACCGATATGTATAATTATACTTCCATTCCTTAGTAGTAAGAACTCCCGCCCTTCTAATAATCTATCTATCCTATGGTGGACTTTGTTATTGTAAAAAGTTCCTGCATCCGTATAAGAGTTGGCAGCCGTAACACGGGTTCGAGCTAGCACGGCTACCAAAGTGCTGTGTATATTTTTTTTTGTTTTTTTTTAACTTTCTACCACTAATCGATATAAGATATTATTTGAGTGCGCTTAGTTAAAATTTAAAATTATTTTGATGAATTATCTCATGATTATGATTATAAACTTATAATTATACTTACGTTCTATGAGGCATATAACGATCTTGGTATTATCTTGATCATTCATCAAATAAATGTAATCCAAAAACATTCTAAGCAGAATAGATAGTATAATAATTCGTATAAATCACTTAGACTGCCATACCGTCTGGACATCTTTAACAAACTTTTCTTTTTATCATTGTTGTAGCCGTATATAAAACAGATAGGCGTTTATCTGATTCTTCGGACAAAGGACCCTTTCAAATTGCATAACGAGACATGAAATCGATAAGGGTACATTTTTGTTCCCTTTGAAGTATGCACAATCACACTAGAAATCACTTACATAGATACAAGTAGATAAGTAAGTACGATAACTATTATATCTGTAGCATATAATCTGATCCAGATTATCATCCTTTGGTCCTCTAAAAGTCTATAACACAAATTAGAAGATTAGAGTGCACTGCGAGCTAGTTGAAAAATGAAACAGTTTCAATTTTCTTCTGCTCTTGATATCGAATACGCAGAGTGATTGAAAAAATCGAAACGTTCGATTCAATATAAGTTGATAGAAAGTAAATTCACATTACAATAAAGAAGGAATACATTGTTGAAATTGTAGACGTCTCGAGAGTGCTGTCGTCATCGTTTTCGAAAACGGCGTTTGAGTCAAAAATAATTTTATTTTTGCATGAGGGGCTCCAATAATAGGGACGGTCCCCTATTCGTTATTCTGACTACGCGTTTTGTAACGTCTATTTTCAAGCCAAATATGTTCTAAATTGCCATTTGCCGTCGATTCACATTACACGGCATATTCTTTGAAAAAAATGAGTTTATTACTTGAACACAAAGAGCGAGTAAAAGGACTTGTTTACGAAGCGAAATTTAATGTAAATTCGATTGAAGAACGAAGGTAAGTATTTGTTCTCTAAATTGAGGTCTCAGTTTACGGCCTCAAAGTCTGTCTCGTTTATATTAATTTTAAAAATTGCTTTTTGCTCTAGTTTCTTTGGCGAAAATTATAAATTAAATTTAATAGAAATAGTTTGTCAAACATCTTTTGATGAGCTGCAGATTCTATTAGATGATTGTGGTCGCATTTGAAGTTTTGTTAGACAATTAATCTATAATTATTGGTATGTGAATGTCTTTAGCCTTGATTTTTTATTTTATTCAAGAGATAAAACATAGCGAGTGTACTCATTTGACTAAGTACACGTGACTTTGACGGAAACATAATCAATACGTATTTTTTATGTTCAACTTTTACTGCTGATTACACTATCTAATATCAAAGCCTATCTTAGAAAAATATAGGAAACCTTACAATAAATTTCCCGCACACATAACATCGCTAATAAAGCGAGCGGCCCACAGCGGCGCAGCCCTTTCATCTCGGCGCGGCTGTAAATCTAAGACGAGGTAGGCAATAGGGATGCTGCTCTATACGAATTACTTGAAATTCGTAGTGCTTGTGTTGTTTTCTGACCATAATAGTTGATAAAATAAGCTAACTAATTTCAGCCCTTTCTGCAACTGCAAGGATTGTTTTTCTAGCAAAATATTGAACTGAAAACAGAATATCAGTAACACACTAAAAAGTAAAATCCAAATTAATTAATAATTCTTCTATGTCGTCGTGTCGATGATCCTTATATTGTTTGAGCCTGGGCCCAAGTGTTCAGCCACTGCCACTCCCAGAGGACATGCTTCATATAAATCTTCCAAATTGAAGGCAAAGGGGTATGCAGGATATGTGAGTATAGTCAGTATATTATTATAATATATGTGACTTTGTTTTTAAAACCTATTACTGATTTACATGTTCTAAATCTATCTTATAAATAATCACAACTTTACCTATACTGACACTTCTCATGAAAAATATATTTATATATACCTTAATGATATCCTACGAGTATATCTTGTATAGTCCTACTAATATTATAAATCCGAAAGTTTGTGTGTAAGTGTGTAAGTATGTTTGTTCCCTCTTCACGCTTTAACGGCTGAACGGATTTGAATGAAATTTGGAACGTACATAGATTATACCTAGGATTAACACATAAGCTACTTTTTAGCTTGATAATAGCGGGCGAAGCCGCGGGGCACGGCTAGTAGTTTATAAATACTTATCATTATTAAGCATCTTTATAACTTAGTGTTAACTTATATTACGAGCTTAGCTTGGGAAGTTGAAATCCGCATATAAAAATTTATGAGACATTTCAAGTACTCGTATCCCGAAAATTACATACCATGTACGAGTAATAGTATTAATAATAATTCATTTATTTCAGGCCATTAAAAAAAAAGACAAAACGTGATTCTATGACCCATATCTCATACATACCTTAAAGACTGACATACATATAAGTTTATAAATATACTACTACACTTTTGTGGAAAACGTCTTGTTTTTCTTGCCCTAAACGTGATTAGTGACGAATAATTTTTAAAATTGATTAATATTGATGAAACTCAATGTTTTCATCGTAGGGATGCGACAAAGTGTACAACCCTAGAAGCTCGCTAGGTGCGCCGTGATGTATCCCCGACGCTAATGGAATTACGCGGGATACAAGGCACTTGTTGGGATAACAATTTGTATCGAGCTCGTCTTCTACTTTCTCATACCTTTTTGGGCTTGCGTGTGATCACTTGGCTAAACGTGACACGACACAGTTTCGTTGTTCCGTAAGTTTCAGCTTTGTTCTGTGATCCTAGTTGCTGAAAAGTGTACGGAACAATGGTGCGTGAAATAAATCAAAGAGCAAATGGATATTATCTACTTATTCTGAATTTTGAAACAAATTTTGTTTCCATTATACAGCTAAGGTTACGGTCCCGCTACTTGTTAAAATAATTGTATATACATCATATTCCAATTTGCTTTTTAACATCTTTGGTTTGTACTTTTGTAAAAAAAAAATCGTCAAAAGATTGGTTGGAAAAATTGGTTTATAGTGAAACAATTGGGGTGGCACCATATTTTTAAGATCATTGAAATTAATATCCTCATTTTTGATAAATATCAATAAAAATAATTAATAAAATTCGATCATATTTTTATCTCCGTTGCGGTATCGTAACCGTCACTAAAGATTATATTAAATTTGTTACATAGAAATTCACTTACCTTCAAAGAGCCGAAACGTATCCCCGAAACTCATTTCATCAACGCCTGTATCAACAGGAAAGTTCAACACAAACAAAAGTTCGTGTCAATGCCGACATACGTTTACGTTTACAGAATAAAGGGCGTAAATGATCCCACCGCATCCCGTAGAAATTACGTTTTCGTTCCCTGTCATTGAGGTATGAGAGTAATACCCTCTACAATTTTTGTAAATCCTCAAAGCACCGGATTCGATCCTACCGCTCTCATCCCAGGCTTGAAACCCCTTTGAGAGCACACGATGAAAAACATTTCCATCTTTACAACCAAAAACATGCAAAAAATCTTTAATGAACTGCGAATATCTACAAACCATACGCGCGTGTTTTATTTCACGTGTCTGCATAATTAAAATGCGACGCTACGTTGCTAAAACTCAACAGTATATTGTACATTTTTCATTTTTTCCTCTCTGTGACACGTTTTATTCAGCACTTGCACTTTGCAGGCAAATATATGAAATTTTTAATATTCTCAAGACAAGCAAAACTCGCGCAAGCAGAAGGTTAGACTTCAATATTTTATGAACACTTAAAACTAAATTAGATTTTTCCAGGGTTTGAATTTTTTTATAGTTAACGTTCAATTTAAGCGCCTCCTTTAAATTGTATTATAAAAGTTCGTGGACAGTTAGTAAGTTAATTATAAAATTAAAAGGCAAATTAATTTAACTTTCTAAGTTTCAAGCTCAAATTAGTTTAGATCCTTGGAAAACACTTGGTAATTTCTTATAAGTGGCTTTATAACGGTTGTTTTAATAATTTGCTCTTTTAATGAGTACAGAAAAAAGAATAGCTGTCTCAACGCGGTTGCATACATCGCTTGCGATCTCTCATGTAGCCAAAATTACAATTGATATGGTTGATTTCTTAATAATGCGTCACTAATTACGACAAACTTTTTTGTCACCATAATTGCTTACTGCCTGTTACCAGTACTTATCCCTATCCTCCTAATATAAGTACAATCATACCAATGTAATAATTGTGTCAGTTTAGATTTTGACCCATATAAATTGTATCATACCAAAACGGATTTTACTAACAGTAACGAGATATTTTTCTCAGTGTAACATAGGCTACTTTTTACCCGACTGCACGAAGCAAACGAGAGTTTATCAGCCTTTGTACATATTATACTTGTTCATTTGCGGCGTTCTAGAGACCAAACGCGTCGGCCAATTTTGGAGATGCTTACGTCAATCGATTTGTCTTCATCTTGTGAGTGTCACTAAAGATATGAAAGTAATCAAAATTAAATATGGCGACAATCAGACGTCATAATATAGTGCAAATATTAAAAAAAAATATATTGTACTATTTAAAGTGAGGTTACATTGAATAGATATTTTAAAATTATGTTTAGGTTTTTACCTTTTTTCATTTCAAATTACCATTTAGGATCTATAACGGTTTAAAGTTACCTTTAACCCCGGTTAACCTTAATTTTCAATAGGTACCTACTGCATATACCTAAAGCTGTGATAATGTGCTTATATAATTGCATTATAAGTCTATTACATTTATTGCATACCATAAGATAATTATGTTACATTAAACTAAAAACTAAATTAAAACTAACCAAAAATAACTATAACTAGATATAAATATGTACACAACTTAATCTTATAGACCGCTTCCAGTTGGTAAAGTTGTTGTTGTAAATGCTGACAGCATTGCCACGTTGAATGGCATCTCAGTCTAAAATATTTGCCAGCTTTTTGGACAGAGATAAGTCTAGTAATATATTCATTATAAGTCTTATCATAGAAAAGTGTAAAAAAAAAGTAAGTTTATATTTTACGCAGTCGGGATTTTTACCTCTTTAGTATATTGACGTGTTATCTTGACATATGCAGGCAAAGCCGCGGAACACTGTTAGTATTAATACAAAAGAACAAACTCTATCACTTACGTCTGCTAACTATTGTTATCTAGCAAAACAGATTTAGTTCGAAATAGGCGTAAATCAACCGGTCGGAACCGCAAGTGAAGCAAACTCGGCTTACCCGGGGTTACAAGATCCGGTCCGGGCATCGAACACGGCTATTCCATTTGCATTGCATCCGTTAATGTTCCACGCATTAGGGAACCCGGTCAAACGTTAACTTGAGGTTGATTTAGTTGTTTAATGTTTGATGAATCCTTAGAGCTGTTTACAGTGAGTTAGGATCAGATGCTATACATAGAGGACTACAGATGACTATCAGGATAATGTCTAGATGTGAAAGGACCTCCTAAATTAACTTAATTAGATTGATAGAGTTACATAAGTATACAGCTCTGTATTGTTATACAGAAGCAGTATCATCATCATAACTAGACTGTATTGGTCTACAGCTGTAGATAGACGCACCACGAATCTAGTGGCATGAACGAGATCTAGTGATGAACCAAAATCTAGTGGCACCCAGCGCAGGGTGCCACTAGATTCTCTCTTCCAACCGCTTTTGGCCACTTTCCTTACAGTTATGAAACTCATCAATTATTACTGCATAAAAAATCCATAAACTCACCGATTCACTCTACTGTTTTCAATAAATTACCTCTTTTATAATACAAACTATAGAATACTCTCTGTTATTTAAATCCGTGAAGCCGTTACAGCGTGAAGAGAAAACAAAGTACTTACATAGGGTAAAGATTAGTTTTTGTGGAAAAATACTACGGTATTTTTATCATATATTTAATCCTGTAGTATATAAAGCAGCAGTGACGTCAATGCATTTAGCAGTTAATAACCATATCTTATCTCTAACATGTTTTAGTACAAAACTACTTAAATTATAAACCTCCATTTTTACTGTTGCGATAAAAACACTAATACTTTTGTATGAACCACAATAATTGAAACGCAAAGCGAGCGATGGCATTAATATTCTTTCTAACACCCAGGGAGCATTTGAATTGATGCTACTGCACGAACATAAACACCCGTATTATGACAAATTTAGCTTATTTTCTCAAGAGTCCACTATCTACGTGTCAATTGCCTATATTTCCTAAAACTATATACCTACATCTAGACAACAAAGACCTAGCTACAAGCTAGCTACAAGCAAGGCATCGAGCTTATAGATAACTTAAGTGCTCAAGCTCACTACCAATGGGTAGCGTTCCCATCATGCTGGCGCCGGATATTCACCATATATCGCTTCGTTCTTTGTCTGCACGATAATAATTTGAGGATGATTATTGCAAGTTTGAAAACGCAACAATAATAACCAAATGTTGCCCGTTTTCTGGGTAGCAATTTCAATTCAAACGACCTTCGCTAGAAATGTTGCACGACATCTAGTACATAAATACAACAACTGTTTTTGTGAACAAAATTGAGCTGCCACTATCGAAATTGAAACGATACCTCCACTGGGATAAGCGATACCAATTTCCAACTGTCTTCATGTGTTGCGAGAGTCGAATTTCATAAATATAATATCTTTAACAATGGACGCAATCCAATAAACATTTTATCTGACTATGATAACTGAAACTTCTACGTATACCTACAACACTACTTTCTGTAGGCTATTTTAAGTGTAAGGCAAGGCCACTTACAAGGAAAAACTACCACTTTTTTATGCTGAAAGTGACGAGTATAGATTACTTAGTAGTTACAAGTAACTGCGTCATCATTAAAAAAAAATAGGGTCTGGTTATATAAAGCGGCCCAGGCCCGCGGCCCGCTCGCTGTGAAGATAAAATGTACGGCGCCTAACGAATGAAATATACTAGGCGTCGCGTCACGGGCGCGCAGCCGAGCTTCGGACGTATTTGTATAGGCTCTATCCAGTGTAAATAAATATACTAAGCGGACAGGACGCGCGTATTTATAGAGTGGCAGTAGCAGCGGCCGAGGCGCGCGTACAGGGCGAGCGACAGAGCGCGCGCCTTGGCCGCTTTGTATATCATGTCCCTAAGACAATACATTTTTTTTCGCCTGTACGCACGAAACCAGAAGATGATAACCAGATAAGTATATCTTCAGATTTATGTAATGTTTGAGTTTAGAGGATACACCTACCATCAATATTTTATTATTGTACTGTCTGCTATTCTATTATAAATACATCCATTCCGCGATCGTCTGTGTTTCATTACGATATTACAATTTAGAAGAAAAACATTCGTAATACAATACTAGTAGTGAGGAAATGTGTTTTTTTACAAGATACACTAGTATCCATAAAACAAACCTAAAACGATAAGTAGGTAATCAACCTATGATTATAAAAAATAAATTTAATCAATATGAGAACAATAAATAATTTATTTCGTGAAATAATTATCTACGGATCATTATTTCACGAAATACAGTAATCGAAAACTTTTTATCATTTATTATGATAAAAAGTTTTCGACGTTACAGTGCTGAGCTGGACATTGTTAGTTAAAGTTCTGCGCTAAATTTTGTTTTTTTATGCCATATAGGTAAGCATTTAGCCTGTCTTACCTCATGGAAAGGAATAATGTAGCATACTTACCTAGAAGATACCTATTCACTCAGGACTTGAAATAATAGTGATCGGAGAACAAAGACGCAGGCAGTGAGATTATAGGTATGTGTGGCGCTTACTTTATTAGGTAGACGACTTCCATAAAACCAAAATATATAATGTGTATTTAATCGGATCCAGTATATATTTATACTGTTAATTATAGAGAATAGGCTGAAGAAGCCACACCTGTCTACCATCTACCCATAACAACGAAGGTAACTAACACCCGTCTATTTACAGAAACCATTCAGCGGTAACAGAGGCAGGAAATTGAAACCACGAGCACCAGGTGATAGTAATACCGAGGCATCTTTGTATGCATGACCGATAACAAATTCAAAGGCCGGACGAATTCAAAGATAGGTACGAGTAGTACGAACGTGGAATGTAAAAGGACAGGGATAAACAAAAGCTAATATTTAGATAAGACCGCCATTTGCAACCACCGCACCGTATGACCAGCGTTGGAAGATAAGAGAGGTAGGACGGCGTACGTGCGCTTGCTTTCTTTCTGCTTCTGAATGAAGCATGGTTATGATTGAGACTTTACTGGAACAATGCTTTGGTGTTTTTTTATTCAGTGTAGGCAAACATTTGAATACTCTCTCACCTGATGGAAGTGATGATGCGATCGACGATGCATGTTTGCATAGAAGATGTTTGTTCACTCGTGATTTAAAGACTCGCGCATTATACTTATCGGAAAACAGACTCAGGCAAAAACTTCCATTCCTTAGCGGTGCACATAATAAATGTGGAAGCAAATCGCTTCGTGCGTATTTGTGGATTATCAACTATCATCATATAACTATTATCATACTTATATTATTCGAAAGTTTGTAAGGGTCTAGTGTATGTCTGAGTAGGGTTTTATTAAGATTTATGGAAGTCCTTTTCAGGTCTACGTTTGAAGACTATGTCATCATATTGGTAAGTGGAGGTTTGGTCAAGAGTTGTAAACATGATTGGCCTATAATAACTAATCTATATAAGGATAGCTGAAGGAACATAATTTTCAGTGAACAATATTTGTTTTTAGTCTTAATTTCTTTGTAATATACACGAAAGTTATGCAATACAGAAATGGTAATTACAATATTAAAAAGTGCTAGGATTTACTTAAAAATATTTAAATTGTAACCGACAGATTATATGGAGACAATTTTATTGTAATATTGATGTGTGCGACTTTGCATAGTTTATGCAATATTAAAAATGGGTCCCAAACTAGGCAAAGCCTGTTACTTGGTGACCCTTGTTTTATCAAAGAGAATTTAATTGTTGTTAGATAAACACAGTTTTACAATTGAATTTTGTGAAACTGTGGTATTGCAACGTTTTTCGCATAATAAAGATATGCAAAGTAATATAAAAGCATTATTGGTTTCATTGCTCTTAAAATCATGTTGACGTCTATACACCCGATTACACGAATATACTGTATTCATACGCAATATCCCGTCAGACCGTGCGGTGAAAATAAAATAAATAAATCATAATATGGAAAATAAATGCAATATAAGCGGTACAGAAGGATGAAAGCGTACATGCATTATGCAGCCCTCCCTTTTGCAACACAGAAAAATCCCAGGTATTTCAGAGATATGGTTGCCTACCGTTGTCTATCGTCGGGACAGTTGCATTGCATAAGCAGAATACAATGTACCTGTAGCACCGCGCGTTGTATAAATAAACAGGAGGCATAAGACTGACAAGCGCTGCGCTTTCAGATCTTCTATCATTGAGAGCGAATTAATCGTTAGTTTGAAGTACTTTATATCCTCAAACAAACAAAATACTCGCAGTAAGTTTGAAGATTTTTATCGTAGACACTGAAATTTACCTACTTTACACACACAACAAGAACGCGACGCGCCAGCGGCGCGGCCGTCAACCAACGCTTGTGGGGACACTGTGATCGACTGCCTCCCAAATTAGTAAAAAAAGTAACAAAACGCCGGTTACTGAACAAATACACCACAAGAACTAGAAACACCATTTTTTTGTGTGAAGAAAATTATTTTTTTACCAGGAATTGAAACCAGAACCCGTAGCATAGAAGGCATACACATAACTAGCCAGCGGGCAGTTCATCATCACTTGTGATATAGTGAACAAACGCTATCCTGCTTGTCATTAAAAATATATTAATCTACAACAGACAAGCAATAAATTTAATTAATAGTTACCACAAGCTTGAAGGCGTGCAGATCGCAACTGAGCAAAACTGTTAGGCAACTAGTTATAAAACTGAAATTCTTCTGATCACGTAACATTTTCATGGCGCATGCTGCAAAATTTTCGTTCAAGATAACGTCACCTGCATTGCTAAGTTTTCAAGTTTTTTATGGGTGCTTTTGTTGTATAAGCGTTTAAACAAACAGGGGGTGCTTGCACGTCCTTATCAAATAATGAGCTTGTTTTAGAGATGCTTTTGTTTTGTCCAGTATCATTTGTGAGATATATCAAAAGAGGTATTACAATTTCCAGAGTTAATATTAAAGTGTTTTGTTAAATATAATAATAAGTATATAGGATTGGATTCATTACTGAAATACAAAGGCTAAGTTTGGAAAAACTTGGATACTGGACCAAACCCCCACCTAAGCAACATTGCTACTCTACACCTTGGATAGAGTTTATTATTTTCTATGCTCTACATACCCGGTCTGTCCTACGCTGCCTTGGGAGAACGTCCCAAACAATGACAAAGGCCAGAAAACAAAAGACGGCAACCATCAGTAAGAAAACTAAAGAAATAAACTATGAAAATTCAACATGGAGGCCCAATGCCAGCAGATTCTCCGGGGGTAAATACGACCCGACACTCTTAAATACGTTAGAGGCATTTTCTTAAATACGTTAGATAAGACAGTAGATGTTAATACTTCTACATCGAGACAAGTTCACTCATTTATCAACTAAACTATTTTTGAAGTAACATAAGCAACGCAACTTCAACCAAGTTCTGGGAACGATTGCCAGCAGAAACACTTTCCAAATCAAAGGAAATTGGTGCTATTGGTACTAGGTATAATTAATGAATGAAAAAAAAAACAAATCAGGCTAATTAAAAATCACGACTAACTAGCCGCTGATGGATCAGTCTAAACGAAGTTTCATACATACAGATATAGTATATACGTCACTAAGCATTCTTACCCTATGTCATTACACAGGGTATTTTTTATACTGATTCAAAATCGTATCAGTAACATAGGTAAAGTAACGAGGCACTGCTAGTTGATTTCATTAATAAATGTATAATAAAATTCAAAAGTTTGTAATCTCCCAAATAAAAATCAAAATCAATCTAAAGCGGCCTAACCTTTGAAAAGTATATATTAAGAAGAAGTATCAACATACAAAACCACATAATGGCAGACAGAGCTTTTGGATTTATTATTTATTAGTGTTATATAATGTTATAATATAATTATGTTATATAATTGTTAAACGATGTGATAGTTTAAACATAAACATAAACGCTATAAACTCGCAGCTCTACACTAAGTTTGACTTGTATCGTGGCTGCCTGTAACATTAATATCACACACAGAACCGAAACACAAAACTTGAGTTTCCACTGAAAATCGAACCCGATACCAACAGCGGCTGTCATGTGATGTGATCATTTTTATGAACCTTTTTTATGCGTTACGGGCAACTATTTGACGCTATCTCCATTGATAGAAAGCATTGTTGCGGCAGAAAGTGTAATATGCTTGCTTATAAAATACCTTTACACTCTAGTCTTGAATACTCCCAGATTATACCTATCGGGGCACAAAAGCGGGCAATGAGTTCTACATCGTCCAGTTTTTAACATCGACAAACATTGAGAAATTATCTGGTGAATAATTCGCAATCTACCCCAAACATCCAAACCGATACCCGGCAATACGCAAATCCTTTCCATTAACAAGTCAAACACATATACGTAAACTTTGGAAACATTAAATTACTTGCGTAAAGCAAAACGATGGTCAATAAGGAATTTCATTTAATCCCGTATTCGAAAAACAGTCCGTGAAAACTCAAAACAAAGGTTCACCGATGCCGCAATGATTGAGCGAAAACGTGAGGTGCGTCTACATTGGAGTGATTGGATGAATTTTATATTTGACTTAAATAAAAATACAAAATTGAATGGTAAAATTACATTACGATAGGAGTCTTTAAAAAAGTTGACTTGCCGACTCAGCACGATCCTCGCTATCTTAGTAAGAAAGATGACGATATCTTTTATAATTCTTGCCAATTTTAAATCAGAAGAAGGGTTTCTTCTGGGCGGAAGTAGAAAAGACATATTTTACATTGACATTAAGCAAACACTACCAAGTGACATTAAAAAACTGAGTTAAATAGCTATAATGTAAACTTACAGCAAAAGAATTGCACCAACAGCATATCACATTTTTTTTTATAATTGTGTTATTATTATAACTTAGTACCCGGATGACCGAGCTTTGCTCGGCTGATAACACGGATAAAACGACGTTTTCTAAAATTGAAACCTAGCTAGATCAATTTATCGCCCCCGAAACCGCCTGCATACAAAATTTCATGAAAATCGTTGAAACCGTTTCCGAGATCCTGTATATATATGTATATATATACAAGAACTGCTCGTTTAAAGGTATTAGATAAACTTTACACTGCTTCACATTTTTTAATAAGAATCTTTCGCAATTATAAAGCCAAAAGATGTGTTTTGACTTTGAAAACAGTCAATTCATCCAAGCACTGTAAACACACCGCAACCTTGTAATAGTTCGTGGAGACAGGCTTTGAACTCCAAACTCCATCGCTTAATGAAAAGCCAGTTCCAAAACAGACGGCCTTTTGTTTAGAGAAAATTGTCAAGCCTCTTAGAAATGGGAAAAATCGCACAAATTGGAACGGAGATTAGTGTCCCGTAAATGGGAAAAGAATGGAATGGTTGTTTGATTTACGACTGTAGTTTAGTAATGCGATTATACGGAAGCCAGCTCAAATTATAAATTATTGATTATTTTTAGGACCAACTACATTTCAAAATCAAAATCAAAATCGTTTATTCACATGGGCCCCAAAGAGGCACTCATTAAAGTTAATGAATCTATTGCCAGATTCGGAAAATTACAGCCATCTCGAGAAGAACCTGGCAAGAAACTCGGCGGCGCATTTTTTTTCATTCATTTTTTTTTAAAAAACATTCTTAATTTCTAATACATAATTTTCACCTAGGTGTTATTATGGTAGTCGCTAGAAAGAGCCTGTGCAGTTTGCCTCCATGCATCCTTGTCATTAATATAGTCTGTAGTCTTATAATAAGCTTTCTTAATTAATGCCCGTTTTATTACAGTACCTTATTACAGCCCGTATTATTTATTTATTTTTACTAACAAACTTAGTTCAAAGACTTGTTTCGTGGGTGTCTGAAATATTTAAATCATATGCAATTTACACATCCAGAAGCCCAAATTTCCCTTAGAAAAGAAAATTGTGATAATGCCAGGAATCGAACCCGGATCCCTAGTGTAAAATGCAAAGACTTGCCCACTACGCCAGCAGGGTCGTCTCACAAGTTTGGACTTTATGACCGCCACTACACTTCATGCAGGAAGTTTTGTCACTTTTTCTTCTAAAAGGGGGAAGTCGACGACACAACACGGTCTCTTTCTTGAGGTAGAGTAAGAGTGAACGGTTTATCTTAAGGTTAAGAGCCATTGTTTATCGAGTAGGTCATCATCATCATCATCATCAGCCTGTATCGACCCACTGCAGGGTATAAGCCTCCTCACCCTTGTGCCACTCTCCTCTGTTTTGCGTTGACCGCATCCAGGTCTTTCCTGCGATCATCACTATATCGTCGACCCAACGAGCAGCTGGTTTGCCAACGGCTCGCTTGCTTTCTCTCGGTATCCACTCAGTCAGGGCTCTACTCCACCTACCATCACCTCGCCTTACCATGTGTCCGGCCCATCGCCATTTGAGTCTTGCAATGCGTTGACCCACATCACAGACTTTGGTTTGTCTCCGGAGTTCCGTGTTACGGACTCGGTCTCTTAGGCTGATGCCAAGCATGGCGCGCTCCATAGACCTCTGTGCGACTCTCATTCTGTGCACAGTCTCCTTTGTGAGCGTCCATGCTTCGGCACCGTAAGTCATAGTGGGTAGAACACATTGGTTAAAGAGCTTGGTTTTCAGGCATTGCGGTATCTTTCGAGCCCTAAGTACGTCCTCGAGTTTACCAAAAGCGGCCCAGCCTAGCTGTATTCTTCGGGAAATCTCCTTATTGCGATGCTCTCTACTAAAGGACAAACAGTGTCCAAGATAAATGTAATGATCCACCAGCTCTATCGACTCTCCGCCAACAATTATGTCAACTGCGAAGTCACTGCTGGACATTACCTTCGTCTTGGACATGTTCATCCTAAGGCCTACTTTAAGAGAGGCATCGTAAAGGTCTTGTAACATATTTTGAAGATTTCCCATACTCTCGCTGAACAGTATCAAGTCGTCTGCGAAACGAAGGTGCGACATGTGGACACCATTGATATTTATGCCTTTTTTATCCCAGTCGAGTGTTTTCACAACGTCCTCTAGCACAGAAGTGAACAACTTGGGAGATATGGTGTCCCCCTGTCGCACTCCTCGTTTGATTGGAATTAGCTCAGTAAGTGCATGAACGCGTACCTGCATTGTGGCTAACTCGTACAGGTCCCGGAGGACATTCACGTACCGAGAATCAATTTGGCAACGATGGAGAGCATGGAAGACGGCCCAGTGTTCCACGCTATCAAAAGCTTTTTCGTAGTCAACGAATGCAAAACATAAGGGCCGTTGGTATTCGCGGCATTTCTCCATTAGCTGCTTTACGGTGTGAATGTGATCGATTGTGGAGTATCCGCTCCGGAATCCTGCCTGTTCGATAGGTTGGTATTGATCAAGCTGTTGTGTTAATCTGTGGCATAAAACTTTGGCAAATAATTTGTACGTTTGGGAGAGGAGGCTTATGGGTCGATAGTTTTGCAACTTTGAGCTATCGCCTTTCTTGTGTAGGATAGTTACTATTGCGTTTTTCCACACCTTTGGCGTGTGACCGCTTAGAAGCACCTTATTGAAAAGTTCAACGAGAATCTCCACTACACGCTGTCCTCCTGCCCGCAAAAGTTCAATTGTAATACTGTCCTCACCCGGAGATTTATCTGGCTTCATGTGGTCTAGAGCCCATTCTACTTCTCTAGGTAGAATAACTGGCAACGATTCATCACTTTGGTTTTCAACGGGTCTAGCTCTACAATCATCATTTCTGGGGCATGGCTCAGGAGTGAACGTTTTATAGAGGTTCCCATAGAAATCCTCTATCACAGTGAGCATTTCCTCACGGTTGGTGATGCTAATTCCTTGAGTGTCTGTAAGTGACCTTAACTGTGAAGTTCCAAAATTAAGTTTACGTCGAAATACTTTGGGTCCTCGATTAGATTCTATGGTTTTTGTAATGACTTTTGTATTATGTGCTCTTAAGTCTTTCCTAATTGCCTTTTGGACTTTTTTATTCTGTTGTTCTAGTAGTCTTTGGTTACGCACAGTATTCTGAACAAGTTCTCGTCTTTCATCAATCATTACTAATGTTTCAGGAGTGAGTTTAGATTTTTTCTTTTGAGATCCACCGATATGTTGATGTGCCGTTTCTAACAATGTGTCACATAACATCTTATTGAGACTGTCAACGTCAAGATTCTTTTCGTCCAAGACTTCAAATTGATTTTTGAGGTCCAGCCTAAATTCACTACCCAAGAAAGCTATTTCACAACTATCGTGTCTTTTTGGGGTCTTTATCAACTTCTGTCTTTCCATAGACAAGTTAAATCTTAGCGTTGCACTAACCAATCTATGATCACTGCCAGTTTTAAACTTCTTAAGGGTAGTTACATCTGTGACTATGTGTTTATGTGACGTGATGACATCGAGTAGGTAGTACTCGTGAACTCATTTTGTTTAGCATTCGTTTTTATAACCGATTGACAAACTGACGTCTTTACACAAGCAGTTCTTCAGAATGATTATTTTGTTAGCCATCGGAACCTCGTATGGTATTCCGTATATGAAATATTTTTCACTATGGATTTTCCACTTTCTTTATCGAATTATCGAGTTAGGGTAATTCCACCAACACGCCAGTTAGTTTAAAGTGAATTTCCTTATGCAGTTTTTTCCGGTTCGCTAAAATTAGTCAAGAGAAGGTGGCTATTAATCAACTAGATAAACGTGTGTCAGTGATTAGGGGAACTACTAACTTGTAACGTGATTATGTTTGTTATTTAACGTGATTATTGGTACTTCCTCATTCACCAAAGCTCAAGTGTCATCTGTTAATATACATACGCAGCATGATATTTATTGTATGCTGTAAATAATCCACATGAAATTATGATATCAAAAAGTAGTTCAGGCTATTATTTGTTACACTATTATTTATAAACAAAATCCATCACTACAATTTTGGACACAAAAACGAGGTTATGGTATACAAAAGAGGCCAAATTGTATACCCGCCGAGTGCCTATCGCTTTGTCACTTTACATTAGGTGATATAAGGGTGAAATTCTGTCTTCTATCGCCAAATATGCAAATCAAAATGTTATGTTTTTTTATGCTTGATAGTCATCCATTTGACTACTATCTCGCTTGATGAAAAGTATTGATGCTATCGAAAATGCAGCATGCTTGTCTCGAAGATACCTTTTCACTCTTGATTTAAAGATTAAACGGTAAAATGTAGGACATTTTACCGTTTGGAGAACAAAGACGATGAGTTTCACTCCCTCGTACTACAGACCATAAACGGAGAAGCGAAACGCTTCGAGGAATCTGATCTATGTCTAAGCTTTATAGACACCTAAAGTGTCTCTTAAAAATGAGTCCCGTCCATTCGAACTTCAGCATTTATTTTAGCCTTTTAATAAAAAGGCTAAAAAGATACTCAGTCCGCAGAAATATCCCACCATCACACAATTTTAAATATCAAGAGTTAAAATTTTAATTAAAAGTCTCTTTGCGTGCTTTTGAACCAGTCCAATTAAAACTATGTCTTCGCCCGTTGAAGAGTATAAAAGCGTCGAGAGGGTGAAAAGAATGAGGTAAAAAGGGTTGATAATTGCTGCTGTTTAATTGTCTGTTTGAGGCGGTATTGCGGTCGGTGTTGATGATACTTCTCTCATTAAGCTTTTTTTTCTTGTAAGACAGTATAAAAATGTAAGCCCATAGAAATTTTACTACTTTTTTTCAAATATCCGTCACGTTCAAACTTTCTTAATTCTTAACAGATCAGATAGTTAATCTTAGTTAGGGGTTAAGGTTTTTCTTTCTATGTGATTCGATATAAAAAATGGGAGAGTTTTCATACAAGTCCATGATATTTAATTTTCAAACTAGTCTTGAATATTCAATTCAATTCATTTATTAATCCGACAAAGTCCATAGTGTTAAAAATGTCTTAGTAGCTATGTTAGTAAATAATTAAACTACCTTATAATGACATCGACAAGATAAATAAATAGAAAAGTATGATACGACTAATAATATCTGAAGATTATAATTATTCTAGGCAAAAGTGCACCATCGTCGACCACATCTTCTCAAAATAAATTATAACATCAGGTGAGATAATTGTAGTGTGAGAGTTAACAGTAAGAGGTACAATAACGAATTATTAATGTACAACAAGTTGTTTTTTTATGCTGGATAGGCAAGCATTTGACCACTATCTCACCTCATGGAAAGTGACGATGCGGCCGACGATGGATGACGTTTATCATCAATTTATTTTATTTATCATTTTAGATGAACAAGGGCGTATTTATTCTCCGTCAAAGCAAACGTTAGTAAAAATGATTTTCCTTTTATGAAAACAATATCTCATCTCACATTAAACACGTCCAACTTGGAAAACCTACAGGCATTTGAGTGTAGTAAAATCCGAGCAACTCGAAACTTAGTGATTTATTATTGTAGCGAAACTATCTGAGTATTTACTCGGGCGGTTTCACGTCACTGTTATCAGAAACTTTGCCGGTATATAGTTGTTGAGCAATTACTCAACGGATGAACACTTATATCTGAACTTATGATTGGTTATGCGACCTTCAACATCAAACATATTTTTGAGTCTTGTGTCTGATCAATTTTATCTTATACATGGACATGGGTACGCATTAAAATCCAACAGCAAAAATTGAGGAATGTTCAACAATCAAAAATAATTATGATATATAAGGAATACAGAAAAGAGACGAAATCATAAAGATTTAAAAAACATAAACTACCTAACTCCCTATCACAGAGGACCATATGATGGAAGGCACAGATAAGTGCCGTAAAACTGCATGCGACTGTATCATATCCAAGAAGAAAAAAGAGGAGAAATGGTAGGCACCAAAACCTTTACCGTCTACCAAGCGCTCTTAAAACTGTTAATTAACGACATTCATCAATTTACTGACTCCTCCTCATAAAAATCTTCATAGAAAATACTAATTAAATACTTTACCAATGTTGATTTACCGTCTATTTTCTAAAATACATTTAATTTTGTCATACTTTATCATCACTACTGTCAAACCCCTATATAATTAACTACGTCTTACCCCCGTAGTCAGCGTCTCTAATGCATCTGAAAAGTGACTTTTCTCCCTTTGAACCGGTGAAATGAAGCTCATGAATTACCTTTTTCAACGATAATAGGTGTAGAGCAACGGAAATAAAAGTTCATGCCAATATGACGTGAGTTTAATTCACGTATGCTGTTTGATATTGCAATAATAATAATTTATTTTGAGACGTTATTTATTTAGCATTATACGTAGACTTGGAGATTCTTTTTTGGAGTATAGTTTATAATAGTATAGTAAAAAGTTCTATTGTAAAAATAAATCATGGAGCAGGGTAAAAGAGCCTGCTCCGTGATTTTAACTTACTTTTTACCAAGTCGTACAGAAAGTTAGACAGACATTATTTATTACATTTTTTAACTAATGTTGCTGTGATGTTTTTTAAGGTTTTTACTATAAAATACAATCTAAAATTAACTTTGGCAATACAATAAATATTATTTAATTCTATTCACTACGGTTTTGAACAGAGGCTTCCCTTGGATACTGCTCTCCTGCCGTGGAGTGGAAGTCTTAAATCCTACAAGTTATTTTATAAAAACTCACGCATATATTAAACTAAATTTTTTTTTTAACGGGAAAGCGAGACTTACGCGATGTTGTTGTCTAGATCGACAATTTCTTCGGCTTCATTATGAAGCCTTTTTCAGAATGAGTGCTCTAGGTGGGACGCGATGCTGCTCCACACGAATCCTGATGAAAGCTTCCGAATAAAGCTGAAACAATTGTCGACCTATAAGTTATCTACTTAATCAGAACTATTTTCTATACTTTATATAACGTAAAGTATATGGCAGTTGACCATCACAAACTATAGTAACCAGGTAACACCATATTTATCTCTACGTCTACCGTAGCTCCCAGCCTATCATGAATTACCTTTTTCAACCGAATGTAAATGTTTTCGAAGTTACCGTTGGCAGGTATAATTTAATTTCGTTTGAGGGGAGCCGGTTGATTATAAATTTAATTTTATGTGGGGGTTGACGTCTGCACGACGCCTATTGGTATTCAGTTGGCGGTACCAAGCCTGATGAGCTGCTTGACGACATATAGAGTTATTCGCGTTTTTTGTATCTGATTGTGGAATGAACAAGATAGGTACATAAGGTAGAGTTTTGCTAACACAAGTACATTTCTTATTCTCAATACATTTTTGGTAAAAGTTAATTTTACTAATCATATTTACAGCGATCTAGTACCGAAATATTAGTGTTTTTATAAACCACTGGGCAAACTAAAAAGTGTCTTAACTAATTTTACCAAACCATCCCGATTAACAAATTATGGTAATATCTTACTGCATATTTTCTTATCAATAAAACAAGGTACATTTAAATTTCAATAAAGGAATATTTAACTACCTTATATCAATTTTATAACATGTTTTGTGTGCGTAAACCTCAGTATATAAGATACATATATACTTACTAAATAATAATAACCGCATCGGGATCACTTCATCTATTATGGAGTAAAACATTTTTTTTATTTATTTTGGCTCCGGATTTCAATTGATTCGATGATTCGGAATGGATAGTTTTTAACCTTCGTCGTTTTCTACCCTTGTTCACCAGACCTACCACCACCAGATTAGATTTCATTTATAAAATAACGATCATAATAATTTCCATATTTTAGTAATTAAATAAATGATTTGATGATAAAATTGTTTGTCTTCGTTTTTTTTTTGTATGTATTATATTGGCATTGGACCACTGTCTCAACTGATAAGTAATGATCGGTATAAATTAAAATATTTATAGGTCTACCATTAATTCCATAAAAAAAAACTCATTTACTAAATAATTCACATTCAGATAATTAAATAACAATAAATCAATTTAGCAAACAGCTGGGGTAGGTATCGGGGGTAAATTTGGGTTGGCCTTCATAAATGACACCCCCGAGAACGCGAATTATTTTCGTAGACTTTACCTATCATTATTATTTTCTATTTAAGTAAATGAGACGACATTTAAGAGTATTATTTTGCATTTACAATAGCATTTCTATCAGTTTATTTATTACATTTTCTTATTAAAAGCTATTTATACATTCGATAATATTTTAGGGATTTATGATAATTATATTGAACTGCCGGTTGACTTCGTTACGTTTGCGTTCGCCTTTTAAGCAAGTGTATCGGGTTCTAAATGCCCTAAAATATGATACTCGTATGCGGCTGACATTTTCATAATCAAGTACATTAAACTTAAGACAATAGTTAGTGTTATAATATTATAAAAGTATGCGTGAGAGTGTGTTTGTGCGAGATATCTTTGTAAAAACTGCAAGTATTTTAACGTGGTATGTACGATTAGTTAGAAACCACACAGGTGGAACCCTTTGCTCAAGCGACTTCCATTCGCGATTTATTCACGATATTGCAGATAAGACGTTGCATTAGAAGGATTGCTTGCATCAATAGATCGCCAAAGTAAAGAGTATATATTCAAAGGAATACTTCTTAGTAGATAAGTACAGGTACATTTATCTTGAAATAAAAAATACTTAGTTAAATATAAAAACATCTCTGTTATTTACTTAAAATAATTATTTAGTCAAACAGCAATTCACAAACTATTCTGAAAATCTTAATTGAATTATTGCATGCACAGTAATGAGTTGAGCTACACTTTTCGAATGCCATTATTCCAATCTAAATTATTCGTCTGCGAAGAGGCGTTTCATTTACAAGAACAAAGAGACAAATCAAACTAAAGGGCTGTTCTCGACTTCTTTCGAAAAGCCCTTTTAAGTCAAGAATTTTCACGATTATACAAAAATTATTCAAATTGGTTCACTTTAGATGTAGTAATTAGGGGAAGGTAGTATCCGGAAAGTACAAGGTTTATGCCGGACAAATATTTCAATTAGTTCTTTAGAATTAAAAAAAAATGTTTGATTAAAATCACACATCACAATAGGATAAAATTACCGTCTAGCGTAGAACAATTTTCTCTGTTTCCACAGATTATTATCTTTTCCACAATCTATCCTATCTACGTAAAAAAATATATCCTAATTAATCCAGCCGTAATTAATATACGCGTATCTTGCTTTAACGTAACCACTCACACATCCACACGCATATATTAGTATATCATAATATTATTATATGTACAAACTTTCAGATTTATAATATTAGTGGCATCACTAGAAATGACGATGTGGCGAGTTACATCTTCAGTAGATCATTAATCACACCATTAATTATTCGAAATCCGAAAGTGTGTAATGTGAATGTAAATAACAATATATTTAAAACAAGTATCTCCGAGATGGGTTTCGATAAAGTTTCATATTTGATGAAGACTAGATATTGGAGTAAAGCATAAGCTTCTTTATCTAATACATTTAAACGAGCAATTCTTGTATATATATAATCTATATCTCGGAAACGGCTTCAACGATTTTAATGAATTTTAGTATGCAGGGGTTTTTGGGGGCGATAAATCGATCTAGTTAGTTTTCACTTTTAGAAAACGTCGTTTTATCCGTGTTTTAAGGCAATGAAAAACTGCTACAATATCATTGGAATACGAAGGTAAATTTCGCCACCATCTACAAGGTTATGCTCAGGTATGAAATCGGGCGGTCCCGAAACCAGAAGACCCCGGTCCGAAACCAGTTTGTTTTTCATTATTTTTTTTTTTATTTGTCATCCAAGTATCTGTTTATTTAAGCAGTCAAAAACTACGTGCGTCTTAAACCGCGAAGCATAGGAATGGCTCGCGGTTTAGGACAGACGTAGTTCTTTATAATGTATTCAAGAATTATCACTAGTTATCACTAGTGCACGTGTGTATAATGAATTGAACGTTTTGCAACGTAATACTACGCGGAGTATTTTATAGTGTATACAACCTGTAACAAAAAGGTGTAGTAATACTTGGTGGTGTGTATGCGTATCGTGCCAGGAATCGTCTGCCAGAGAACGAAAATCGAAATCGGACATATTTTTTTCCGTACAAAAATTTAAATTATACTTTTTAAATACTTTCGACAGCCCTACAGTTTCATGTGCGGCAATCGGAGATATTTGTTCCGTACAAATTTTTTTTTTGCCTTCCCTGTGATTACATCTGTGGCGCGTGACCTTGACCATTGTTATGGCCACCGCTGTCAGACGTCTAGGTTCAAAAGCTATGTGGTGTAGAACGGTTGCTTATGAAATAGGGTTGCAAATGACATATTACAATAACTTTAATTCATCATAACTCCATATTCATGCTGCTGCAGCGCATTCAGGTGTTCTTGTTAGACTCCATACAAGTAGCTATATGCGTGGCTTGAGTATTACTACACCTTTTTGTTACACATTGCATACATAAAAATCAATAGTTCTGTGTAAATCTCACAAAAACTCGAAAGCGGCTCGACCGACATGGCAGTTTGTTTTTTGTTGTGTTCGTTATTGTCGGGCCAAGGTTTGTATGTATTTTTTTAATTCACAATAAATAACACCAGGGCGGATCGCTAGTATATTATATTACATATATTAATTATATATTTTCATACTCTCACTTTTATCTTTGATTTGATTGTCCGGTTGCCGAATATTGCCCGGACACTTACCACAGCTCTACATTAAATGAATTTCACATTAATTATGGCTAATTTCGAAGATTTGCTTTAAATTGGCCTCGACAGAGAACATTTCTGATAGGCGGACTGACGTCTCTTCACTTAACTTGAACTTAGGGCTTATAACTCACTAGCAGTGCCTCGCTGCTTCGCCCGCGTTCTTAATCGGATATGTTTCAAATTTGGTCGACCTAATAGTATTTTTACTGTAATTGATTAATCTAATAAGCTTTCAACCTAATAGGCTTGGTTGTTTTAGTGTCGCAGTTAAAGTGGAGGAAATTGAAAGGTAGTTATATTAATAAGTAATTACAATAAGTTAGAAATAGCTAATTAATTAGCTTAATCAATGCGGGTGAAGCCGTGGGGCACGGCTAGTCTATAATAAAATAAGGTTAATCTCATAAACTCATAATATAAAACTGTATAAATATTGAACAAACATTAAAACACATTTTCGTTATTATTATATTATATCGAAACAAGTTATCGACTGGAATTTGGTCTTATTTATTGTAGACATATTATCTACACTTATCAATATTTATTTATACAAAATTAGCTTTTACACCTTCCTCATTTTTTTTGTATAGAGTCATTATGATCTTTTATCATAAATCTAAATAACAGTTTCATCAAATTCAGTATTATTACGTGACGCTTGAATAAAACCGGATAATTGGCTTGAGTTTTAATTATTCAGTTCCAAAAATATACTCATATTTTACTGCTTTATTGAGGCTTGTTTCTCATTAAGATTTGAAACTGAATTTTTCTGTCTCTTAAAAACTCTGAAGCCTTGAAGACCATGGATACCAGGTATCTAATGCATTTTAATATTAGATAGCCACCCTTTAGTGCAGAAAATCCCAGTGAACTCAATGCGAGCCATCTACTGGCTTACCATAAATAACGTTTAGTGCCCGTCCGAGAGGTGTTCAAATTGCTTCCGTGTGATATATCCCGCAGTGTAAGTACGTTTAGCCATATTGAATTTTTAAGCAAAGATGCCCTAGTTACCTCGGCGCAGCGACCTATTTATTATAGTGAGGTCTTGTGCCACTCACAATTTCACAAGTGCTTGAGTAATTTGGTGTAGGAACTATATCGAACAATGACGCCAAAGCATACAGAAAATAAAAATTGAATATAAAATAAAAATAGTATATTACTGTGAGCACGGTCACAGAATAGGCAATAATTTGTTACGGTGTTGATGAATATAGTTATTATATGGTATTTAGTGATTATTGTTATTAAAGGCATAATATTTGTAGACGTAGGACTCTTTTGCAGAGTTTGCTAGGGGCAGTAACACACTATCGACAGACATTACCCGCCGCCCGCCGTTTCAAGCAATGGTGTACAAACATACTGTGTTGCGGATTGAAAGTCAATATTTCCAGAGTAATTACAGTGCTTAAAGCTGCCAACTTCTACTCCTTATCAAGTGCACTTAATTTGATAATATTAAATAAGTTAATTGTTAAAAACCTTTTTAAAAAAGTTTTTACAAGTCCGCCATATTAGATTTAAAGTGACGTCACTTTATTTTTCGAGTTATTTTTAGCAAGCCCTTTCATTTGATGCCCATATTGTAGGAGTTCATTAAAAATTACTTGTCCGCCATTTTGGGTGTCTCGACATGTTGGATTTAAAATGACGTCACAAAGCAAACCATGCATTATTATCCAAACTAAATGTGAATACAAAATTTCAGTTCGGTTCAATTGGTTGAAGATATCTGCTTCAAAATTGAGTTAAAACATTCCACCCGGACAAACATACATACATTGCAAGTTAAATAAAAGCATGTTATAAAAAACTTTTCAATTAAAGTAATTATATCTGTAAATATTAATTCACAAAGAGTTCAAATAACTTATCGATAAATAAAATAACACATACTTTTTATGGGACTGGAAATAAAAACAGTTTATATCCTTTGGTTATTTCATAAAACTTATTAATTTTGCTTGTAAAGATTGTTTGTTACCACCGGAATAGACCCTGCCCGTTTTTGTGCGGTCGTAAAGCAAGCTTTTTAAATTGAGATAGGTCGAGAACGCTGTGTTTTATGAAAATTTCACGTCCATATCTGATGCGGGTGGATGGAATGTCGTTTTTGTGAAATGCATAAAGCCGGCTTTGAATTTTGTCCGTGTGATATGCCGCGTTTGAACTGCCGTGCGTGTTTCGGCTTCGCTTTGACAATGATTTGGAAATCAAAGTTAATTTGATATAACAATCAGCGATTTAACCAAACTAGTGACAATATCCATTTGGAAACTAGATTTGATGAACTAGATGTTTGTTGATTTTCTACCAACTTCACAGAAAAGGAGGAGGTACGCAAGTCGACTGCATTTTTTTATGTATGTTACCTCATAGCTTCTTCCCACATGAACCGATTTTGATGAGATTGTTTTTATGTTTGAAAGATGTTGCTTTCCAAATAATTTGAATTTGATCAAGATCTGATCAGTAATTCTTGAAATATCGTCAATAATGTGTGTTTAGTACATCTAATCTGATCAAAGTTCCAAAGATAAAGCAGTGAAGTCGGTTTTTTTAAGCTTTGCTTGCATTAATTTACTTAAAATTGGTGCTATACGGTATATTTACCACATCTTTAGGTTTAAACTACTGAGTTTTCTTCACATTGGTGTTAAGAGTTTTAACCTGTCAACAGAACATTGTTTTAAACTTAGGCGATCCGTCAACGGTGGATTATTATTTGTAGAAAAGGATTTTAGTCAATCAATCAAAACATTTGTTGACGTAAATTTAGAGGATACAATTTAGATTCTGAAGCCTCTTGTTCCCAGACATACATATAGAATAAATAAAATTCTAAAACGTAGTTGAGTGCTTTGTAGTCTGTAGTATACACGTGTTTATAATTGTCTGGAAGAGATCGCTTTCAGCTTATATAGTTATTTACTGTCATTCCTATTTGTGTTCTTTATTATTTTCAGGTGTTCAATAAAGAGTATATTATCTATCTATTTGTCTATATACCTACCTACGAGTATATTATTTAATTATAGAAAAGTTCTGGTGCTCTACATTTTTCATAAATTTTAGAACGGTTGATACATAAATGGAATTACTATCTAACTTTAAGACTAATGATTACTTTACATTTAAACTAAATTGCTAAGTAGAGTAGACCACCATTTTCACCCCATCTAACTCTCTAGCACTGAGGTCATCAGAGAATCTAAAGTTAAAGATTCCTCCACACGGTAGTTCTTTTTATGGCAGTTCGTTTACTGTCGAAGCCATTCGCCTGTGAAATGCTCTTCCAGTTGAAATAAGAAGGGCAAAGTCACTCAATATTTTTAAAAATAATGTCAAAGCTATATTTCTTCCTAAATCTTCTTGTACTTTTTTGTTAGTTTCAGTGCTAGTTTTGCCCAAGCTCACAGCGCCCTTTTTATTTTGATTTCTCACTTTTTTGATTTATTTCCGTATTTAATAGACATCATTTTATTATATGTATATGTATGTATATTTAAAAATATGTAGTATTTTATAATAATATAGTATCTGTTTACGTGTATGTAAATGTATTATTATTCATATACCTTCTGTTTTTAATCACTATTCTGTTCTTTTATGAACGTACGACGACCTATTACATTGCGTTATTCATTTCCAATCATCCATCCAAAGGTAGTCTGGAAGAGATCTAAGCGATAAGACCGCCTATTGTTACACTTATATAATTATTTACTGTCATTCTTATTTGTGTTCTTTGTTATTTTAAGGTGTACAATAAATAATATATCTATAAAAAGAATGTGTCAAATAACACTTTTCTTATTGTCTCTATTAAAGAAGAGAACAAAATCAGGCAAACGTGTCCACATTTTCACCTGATGGTAAGTGACGATGCGGTTGACAATGAAGCACGCTTATGTAGAACAAAGCACTGAAATAGAGTAGATTCATTAATTTTCATGAATGTTTCTTTTAGGCCTATATATACGTGAATAAAGGATTGTGAATTGAATTAGTTTGAAATATCTCTACGGCAAACTCAAAGCAACATTCAGTAATGTTTGCACTGTGTACAGAGGAAATACAGATTTGTTCTATAAACCAATATTCCCACATACGTAAACTAATAATGTTCAAAGCAAACCTAGCTAACTCAGTCTCATTACACGAAACAATCAAACCTTTTGGAAGGAGACCAATGAATAGTTGAACAAGGCCACGGGCGGGTCACAAACTCAAGTAACAAGCGCACCTCAAACAGAATAGGAAGCACTACCCTCAAGACAAAAGAAAC
The DNA here is from genome assembly GCA_948107665.1 of Lomographa bimaculata. NCBI lineage: Eukaryota > Metazoa > Arthropoda > Insecta > Lepidoptera > Geometridae > Lomographa > Lomographa bimaculata. The sequence goes on from OX403597.1 coordinate 9,082,977, forward strand.
TCTCTCCCTAACGATGCGCGCTACACTTGACACGGCGACGGTGCTGCCATTTCAGGATTAAATTTTAAGCAACAATCTGTATTTGTGTCACTCTTGTAGGTTTCAGCTCTCAGCTGTACAAGTCCGTAGGTAAATAATGTTGAGTTTCGGTAATTGTTTCAGTTGTTCTTTAGTTCTGGCTTTTGATTTCCGGTTAGGAGGTCTGTGATATCGCGCAAAATTATGAATGTGCTTGAAAGGTCTAAAGCTGATCTAATTGACAAGTTTTTTTGTCTTGACATGTAATTCTTGTAAAGTAATTTTGATGAGACAATTAATAATTTTAACATAAGCAAAGCTTAAATAACCGACTTCACCGCTTACATTTTGGTTTTGGCTTGACCGATTTCGATAAAATTTATATGGGACCACCTCTGAAGTCTAGTAATCTACCAAACAAAAAAGAATTTAGAGAATCGGGACATCACAAATGGGGGAGAAATCGGTGAACATACACAAAAAAAACATAGAACCTCCTCCTTTTTTGAAGTCGGTTAAAAAAGATTGGATTCATCGCTCCGGAAAGATTCACATCACACATAATCACTCCCAGAAGCATAAACACAAATTTCCTTTGAGAAGAAAACTTTTCTTCCCTCCGTGAACTCGATACCCGCTGCTTAGAAAGCCGATGCCGAATCTTTTTTAATAAGGGCAAAAAAATAATTACCGCCAACTTAATGAGAGTCCCATTAATATTTTTGACTTTGGGCGACAGCTTTATATATAAACTGATAATTTAAAGTTATTCGCTTGTATGGTTTAGACGCTAAATGCCTGCGACAGTCGGGCTAACGGTCAGAAAAAATGCTGATCTACCCAGGTCAATATAGAGTCTTCGCTTCGTTCGGTTCAATATGTTTCAACTATAACGTTTCACGCAAAACGACTATATCGTTCGAACGGTATGACAAGTCAGTAAATCAGATTCCAATCGTTTTCCAACCATAACAACTAAGCCCTACGCCAAAAACCGATACTCATAGGTCATCGACATAATCCAGAACTCATTGTGCCCAATGCGGACAGCCCAGTAGAACAGTGCTAGGAGTATGGACATTGGACACAACTTTTACAACACTTTTGCAACCCTAGGTTGCAATATTACGGAATTTAATCGAAAAGTCGTATAAAATACGGGTCAGGTACGGGTATTAATATAGAATACAAAAAAATATTTAATAATAATTTTAAAAATAAATTATATTGTTGCTGTCAGACTGTGGAATGATTTGCCAGCAGCATTAAGTCCTCCGCGTACAGCTTAAATTTTGCAAATGAAAGAAAATCACTCATTGTATTTTATTTTTAACTGGGTTCAAAACATTGATAAACTGTGCCACTTATATCGGTATGGTACTGGTATCATCGGTGCTCTACTCATACCTAGACTCGAATGCAGATCTATGCTCTATCTTGCTCTTATAGTAAGTATATCTTTTTTTTATTACTTTAGACATGCATATTTTAAGGAGTAAGCTGCTCAGGACCTGTTTATTTCTTTTTTATTAATAAATTAATGATTGATATTTAATGTATTGTAACTTTTTTTGGTAGAGTCGTAGCTGTTGCTGTTTGGTAATGATATAATTTAGAAATCAATTTTATTGCGCATCGGATAGCTACTAAATGGATGTAAAATAATCTTAAATGTATGCACAAAGCTACCAAATTAAACGTACAATATTAAATAACAATAGTTTATTATATTGATCACACTAGTGTTTTTGGAAAATGTATATTGTAAGAACTCGAAATCGAACTCAAAGGTGCGGTAATAATAATAGCTAATGACACTGAATTTCTAATTTCAAACAGCAGCAGTAGTTTTTACGTTGTGCAAGTGCTTTTACTGTTTATATTGTAGTGACCGTGTCGCCTTGTCCTGGCGACCTTCCAAACCAATGTTTTTACGCGAACAAACTTTTTCAACTACCCTGCTGTTTGTATTACTTGCCCGCAAAAAGTTTGAACTAATGCTATCCTCTAAGGCCACGCTGAAATTTTTCAGTGGCCAGCGTTGGCCAGCGTTCCACAATTTATTTCGGCTCGGCTGAGCTTTATGCAGTATGCGCTGAAATTTGTAACATTGTGCAAGTTGACCCAGTTAACATACATGCATTTTAGAATCAGAATTACGAGTCGATATATAAAATTTTGTTATAGCGTATTTGTACATGTTTTATTTTTCATTAAAGGCGACGAGAAATCCGAATAAGTATTATTTTACTAAATAAGTACCGATATATATAAATCATACTCGTAGCAACATCCTCTGGCTCCAGTAAAGATTGTTGAAATTTATAGATTAAAAAGTTTTATTTTTATTCTCTGGTACTTGGGTAGGTAGATAAGCATAGTAAAGAGTTAATAAAATAGAAACTTCTAGGTATCTTCTCTAGGGTTATTATCGCATATTAACACTTAAACTAATTTTATAAAACCGAAAGTTTATGTATGAGTGTGTGTGTGTTAGTTCCTACTTCAACGCTAAAGGTTGAACGGATTATGATGTTTTTTAAATGGGCATAGCTTATCTGGGTATAAGATAAGAATAAGAAAGGGTCCTTCTTTTACTAATCAGCAGGTAAGTAAATAGAGCCAGTGAGAAAATATAGCCCGTAAAGCACAAAGCGCAACAAAATTCAACTAAACACAGAACTGAACTCGACAATATTTCAGTCTGAAATGCGTTAAAATTGCAACAGACGGAATAACCTCACGTTCTAGCAAATACAACACAGCAAATAGAAAATTGTATCACGTAAGAAACCCGACAGAATGAACAACAAGCGTGCAGCGCAAAAACCCGAGGCATTAACAAGTTGCGGATAAAACCGCAACAAGATGTGGCGACCAACACCCCTGAACACGCACACCTCCGCTAAGGTGGCTTTAAACGATCTAACAAGTTTAATGCTAATCGAAAATAGCAAAACAGAAATTCTAATTGTGCCATTTGGAGTAGAACCGCTGGGTCTTTCAATTACTTTTTGTATTAGGTAAGTAGTTTAGTTAAATCTGTTTTTTTTTTCACATAAATAAATTACCAACTACTATGTCAAAAAAGAAAAAATCTTCATTGAGAGGCAACTTTAATCGTGCAGTGTTTGTTGTTTCAGTTTTGTGTTTAATTTCCCTAGAAATTCTAATTAAAAGTTAATTCAAAATACATACTCGGCAATAATGTCTGTTACGAAATGCACGTAACATATATATTCCTGAAAACATACAAACATTAATATTAGGCAAACCTTCTTAAAAACTTTGTTGTTGCAGAATATTTTGTGTATGTGTATGATGACATAATCTCCTCTTTATGGCCGCATTTACATTGTACATCAATAATTCTTTGCCTGATGTAGCTCAATTGAACTAGTACATATTAATAGCTTTTCGTTCCGCCAACATCCACCTTGCTTGGGGAAACGATTTCCCCGAATGCTGATCATGACCACATCATGGTTTCAAAAAGTTATATATTGATTGATGATGGCTATCCGGTCCTGCTTTCGGCAACATGCGCACCGCTTCAGATATTTTGATGTTTACTGTGGTGTGTATCGGGACTGACTATGCAGCGACCAGGACTTCTGCAGAACTACTTTGTCTTGGTTTTTTACACTTGACTTACCCTTTGTATATACAATTGAATTAGTTTATAAATGAATTAAAAACATAAAACCGCACACCCACATTAAGTAAGATGACTTGTGACGTGGGTGCCGGAAACATTCACATCATACATACAATCACAACCATTTTTTGGGCAGAAAACTTTTATTCCCACCGTGAATCGAACCCGATATAGCTTAGAAGGCGAACGCTTTACCAACTAAGACATAGGACAGTATTTATCTTCATGACATTAATAAACGCGGTGGTATGAAAAGTTTGAAAAGGGATATATATGTTTTTCTTTGACAGACTTTATAGGAACTTGATATATAGATAATCAAGACCATGACTTATTGTAGATACTTTGAGCTTTCCAGTAAATCGCGTGAAAATTCAGTTATACTGTAAACATAAATTATCATGAAACTGACAAACCTGATTGCTCATATAACTCCGACTATCAACTTCAAATTGTTAGCTATCAATTTCGAATTGGCCGATGAAGAGCGATAAATGAATGACGGCCAATAAAATATTTTTAGCCGTAAAATTTTAAGTGCAATATAAAATATTACCTATTTTCAGTGTGACGCAACGAGATATATCATTATGAAACTATTACTTTATCACTCCGTTTATTTGTCTGATATCTGACTAAATATATTATATCAAAAATTATGATTTAATTATAAGAGGGAATATATGTGACTAGCTATTTATGTTGACGTTACCGCAGAAATTGGGCGCAACGCACACAATTTGTCTCAGTTGCAATCGGACAAGCGTTCGTGTTGTACGTAATTGCTTGCGATTTTTTTTATAATAAATAAGCAGGAAGAACACTCTCCTGTGTTTTAACTAGAAATTCAGTCGCAATCGGACAAGCGTTCGTGTCGCATGTAATTGCTTGCGTTTTTTTTTTATTGTAAATAAGCAGGAAGAACGCTCCCCTGTCATTTAACTAACCCTGCAAACAGCTCAAGAACCAAACACAAATTGTATGGTATGGGATGTCTTTGGCTGATCTGGATCTAGATCTGAACCAGTTTTTGTTTATTTGATATCATACCGTATCTTCCCAGTATCTTTAATAACACCATTGATCTAAAAGAAAAGATGCATAATATTTTTGATATAGTATTGGCGGATACGGTGTTAATTTAATTTTCATATGGATACGTAATTAGTGAAAATGAGCCTCGCTTTCTTCTTAATAAATTTTTGGCAGCAGCAACTCTGCCAAACATGCTCCTATTTTCAGATAAAAAAATGCTGTTGAAGATAAATGCTCCAATATTAAAGTAGACGTCAAAAAATCAGGAAGTTCTTCAGATGTATAGGTATTTTAAGTTTTTAGCATTTGGTAAGTATATATATGTTTTCGATCATAATGACGATAAAAGTGTTTACTATTAATCACACAATTTACTGGTTCACAGTCATACTCAAATTATTAATTTTGCGATTCAAAACAAAACAGCTTTCACGAAACCAGATAATTAAAAAACCATAATTACTTTGTGTGAAAAGGCATTAATCAAAGATTAAATCTTGATTGTATGTGAGTCTCTGATAGTTCCGAATATCAATCTAGGCATCTTGTAGTATGCCGCCTTTCGTATTATTAGTATATTATTGTTACCAAGCGGGTGTTATAAGTCAACGTATACCGTGTGTATCTGTGCTTGTGGCAACGTAGCTATATATTTTAGCTATTAGCTAAAAATGTTTTAGTCGCTTTTTATTTTTGAAAGGTGATTTAATCGGGTGTTTTTTTAGCTATTATTGGTGAAAATAAGTGCATCCGTTTTCCAGATTGGGCGTCGTCGGTTGTATTTTCAAAATTTTACTTGCCACTTATTTTTTAATTAGACACCGGTCATTTTGTGCTTTTATTTTCAAAATAAAGTTTTTTTGGCTAACCTCGACGTTTCGGCGGAGTTGCACATATTTTCAGTCAATTCTCTTTGAAAAAAATTATTCCTCATTTACACTCGCTAAGCTGAACATACCTCATTTATAGTTTAGCAGGTTCATGCGTTGAGTGAGAACTGCGCATTAAGCAGTGTTCATGACTACACCAATTTGTCTCGTGTGCACCGCCCGTTACTAACTTCATGCTTGTGGCCTTCTGGTACTGTGATGCACGTCGTAAACTTAGCACGCTTACCGTAGTGTAACTATATACAATGTGTAACAAAAAGGTGTAGTAATACTCAAGCCATGCATCTAGCTACATGTATGGATATAACAGGAACTTCTGCATTCGCGGCAGCAGCATGAATATTGAGTTATGATGCATTAAAGTTTCTAAAAAAAATATGTCATTTGCAACCCTATTTCATCAGCTACTGTTCTCCATCTCATAGTCTTTGGACCTAGTCTCTGTCAGTGGTAACCGTAGCAAATGTCAATCACACGCGCCACATAATTATGTATATTTTAAAATATATAGTTTTTTTTGTATGGAAAATAATATCACCGATATCGACTTTTGTTCTTTGGCAGACGATTCCAGGCGCGATACACATACACACCACCGAATATTACTCTACCTTTCTGTTTCAGGTTGTACATATTTGCATGGGTTTTTTGCACATATTAATATGTCAAGTGACAAATAAGGAACTCGTCTCTTTTAATTTTAGCTGTGCCCTACAGAGTCTTTGTTAATGAACTATATAACTAGTAGATTTAGAAAATCAAAATATTTGTCCTTTGATTTTTTTTAAATCTACTTGTGACTCTTCAGAATTTGTGCATTTGGCCAGCGCCAAATAATAATAAATATTTATTCCACATTCCAATATACATAATAATATATTTTCAAGTTTATAATTTATTAAATTTTGATTTAATCCTAATAACTTTTTTATGCCCGATAGGCAGGCATTTGACCAAAATCTCACCAGGTGGAAAGTGTTAATGCGGCCGAAAATGTAACATGCTTGCTTAGAAGGAACCTCCTATTCACCCTTGGTTTGAAAACTACCAGATTAAGTATACCGTTCGGGAAACAAAGACAATGAGTTCCACTCCTACCCTCCTTCCTGTTATGTTGTAAAATCATTTATGGAACATCCGTTGGAGTTTTAGAGCGACATCTAAAATCACGCGACAATTAAAAAAGATTAGTTAAGTTGCAAATAATTTTATTTTTATAATTTTGGACCGGATTATATTTGTCAGGCTTCGTAAAGTACTAGGCAAACATAAACGTTGGAGAAGTAAAAGACTTTTTTTCTATACGTGGTATTGCAACGCATGTCAGCTAGTTATTATTATAATAATAATCATACCAACTCAACGCGCGTGGAGTCATAGGACAGTGAAAGCGCTAGATTTTTTTTATTATTACACATTAATATTGAAAGAATCACAAAGTTTTAGAAATTGTATAAAATCGACAATGAAATATTTTTCACTTCCGCGGAAAGAATGTAGCGCTAGTATTTTAAATGATCTGAGTGTGTAAAGTATCTGAGGTACTTGGCGAGTAATAAGAGAGGTACTTTTTTTTACCATAATATTTCTATGTAACGTACGTATTATTTTTAAATCACTAGATTCTATGTTACGAATGAAACATCATTTACGTATATATACGTATAAAAACAAATATCACAGTCACGAGAGAGAAATATCACAGTCCAAATTAAGATGTTATCTATAAACTGTGCTTGGTGCAAGCAAATAATAATTATACTCATTACACTTTACCTAAGATAAGGCATTACGTAATTTGTAACATTATTATGATGTTTATTCGAATAAATAAATCAACTATAGCCAAGGTTAGGTATATAGTAGTTATAAATATGTACTTATTAATATATCTCTAAACCCTAAATAATCTATCTTATATGTTTAAGCGAGCAATTGTTGTATATATATATATATATATATATATATGCATATAATCCGAATCTCGCAAACGGCTCCAACAATTTTCATGAAATTTAGTATGCAAGAGGTTTCGGTGGCGATAAATCGATCTAGGTAGGTTTCATTTTTAGAAAACGTCGTTTTAATGAGTAAATCTCGGTCATCCAGGTTCTATACATTATAAGACATTAAAATGTATATTGAAACGAATAAAATATACTAAACCAGCCGAGCCCCGTGACTTCGCCCATGTTAATTAAGTTAAAAAGTAGCCTATGTATTATTCCGGAACCTGTTTAGGTTCCGGAATAATACATTGGCTACTTTTTAAATTTCATCAAATTATGTTTATTCTTTACGGATATACCTGGTATTCAGATACAAAATATCGCATTATTACATTAGTATGATAGAATAGGATGGTATAGAATTTATATGTGCACATTATATAAACTTTAACTGTAGGTTTATTTTCTTTTTATCTACTCCTCCTCCTCCTCCTCCTCCTCGCGTCGATTTCCTCAATGCTGAGAGTCGTTACCACCACCACGGATCACCTTCTTTTGGACAATTTTACGTTCCATCCATCCACTTTATATTCCCTAATCTAGCAATGTAGTATTTTTTGCGAAATAATATTTTTTACTTGTTTATTTAAATATAAACATTTGGGACAGCCTTCTACTTACCACAGTCATAATAATATATACCTTGGTAATAATACAGTATATTTATAGGTGCTTAAAACGCTAACCAAATAATATATCAAAGAAAATAATTGCTGCATGTATAAAAGATCGAAGAAAGGCTCGGCCGATTGGGCTGATTTTTTTTGTTGTGTTTGTTTTGTCATGACAAAGTATGATAGAAATTTGCTACAAAAAGTAGCAGTAGTTACTTTTTATCGCGAGCAAAGCCGGGGTAGTGTTAAATAAAAAAACCGCACCTAAATTGATTACATCATCCAATTTAAAAATGCCCAAAACACTAGAGACTAAAATCCCCAGCCTTTTTTCCTTTTGCTGTGATTTCGAGGTCACCGTTAAAAAGCCGCGGCTAAAATCATAATTAAAATCTTAAAAAGGGGTAAACCAACAGATGTTAACTCAAAAAATATGGTAATTGTTAAAATTAAACAAGCAATCCCATTGTGTACTAAACGAGGTCCTTGAATGGCTTTCCGTGGAAATGGGCTATTGCCTTAAAACGCAATGTAGGAATAGAAGACAGTAGCACATTCTTAAGCCAAGTTGGATGCCTTCAGACGGCCTGAAAAATCTCGATACTAGGACTGTCGATATCAGGATTTTTCATGCCGCCTAAAGGCATTTGACCTGGCACTTTACCTCTTTAAGTTTTACAAATCCACATATATTTACAATTTTTTTGAGCTTTACTTGCCGTCTGTACTTAATAGTTTTCTCATGGAGCGCAGGGGCATAACCCAATTTAATCTATATATAAAAAAAAACTCAAAAAAAATATTCCCTTGGTCATCGCATCACGCGTGAACTGATTGTACAATTTCGCTAATTCTTTTTTTTAAACCGACTTCAAAAAAGGAGATTCTCAATTCGACTGTATGTTGTTGTTTTTTTGTATGTATGTTACGCTATATTTCCGCCTATTATGAATCAATTTTGATGTTTTTTTTTGTTTGGTAGAGGTGGTCCCATATAAATTTTATCAAAATCGGTCAAGCCAAAACTGAAATATAAGCGATGAAGTCGGTTTTTTAAAGCTTTGCTTGTGTCAATTATTGTGTTAACTATTTGATAGGAGAAGGTAGAAAATTTTATCCCGGAATTCCCACGGGTCTGGGTCTTACGCGGGTAAAACCGCGGGGTGCTGTTAGTTTTCGATAAAACTAATTAATAAGGTTATCTTATCGTTGATTTCACACAGTATGTTTGACTTGCGCTGTAACCTAACATCGCTCTTTGTTTCGATCCTCGTCAAACTTTTATATGATAGGATATTAGTCCTTATCACACCTTTATCTCTAGTCTACTCTTTATCTGTATTACTAGTGTAAATGAATAGGAAGGCGATAAGGACTAAAATCTCTTAGCCAAGGTTGAACATTCATCGATTCAATAAAATAGGTGTCTAATATTAATTAATATGAAATAAATTTACATTTTGTATTTGAAGTTTTATTCTTTAATATCCATGTAATCTGCTATTTTTTTTACTAATATGAATATGTATACGATATGTTTTTTATTCTTATTTTCGGAAATCAATAAGCAGGCCTACCATTCCATACTATGCTTACTAACAGCGTATATACCATATGTCTACTGTGATCACAAACCAGTATCAGATACCACGCACCATACACATTGTTTGGTATAAAAATGCTGTTCGGATATTGACGTAATAGTATCAATGTTGAGATACTGTATTTATACTGTGCGTCAAATGTACCAAGTTTAAACAGCGATTAGGATCAGGATTTAAAGTAATTTGCATCGTAACGCTAACGGTATCGGCTTATGACCTCCTTCGGGATATTAATTTCTATTTATAGATCTCCTATTATAGGTATCTACTTATACTTACCCAATAACTTGTAACTTCAGCCAGTCAAGGTAGTACAGCAACATGCATTCTAGATATATTTTTTTATTTTATAAAGAGAATCCAAAAAGTTTAATCACAATCACATAACTCCAATCAACAGTTTCGCAAAACATTCAACTCGGATAGATCCTGGCAAAAAACTTCATAAATATACTAAGCTGAAAGTAAGTTCAGATATACTGGTGAAGCGTCTTTGCCTTTTATAATATAAATAATAAATGTAAATTATACATCTGTGAATAAATACTTCACTTTATATACCTAATATTCATATTGGCAAGAATCTTTGGATATCTGAATACATTTACAGTGTGTTGGGCTCTCTGCTGACCACTGTTAGAGATCGTTCAAGGACGACCCTAGAGATGGCGCTAGTTGTATCGAGTGACATTTTTTGCACTCGCGACTAACTTCACAGACTTAAAAAAGAAGAACTTCTGTCGTGTGTGTCACCTGATCCGTGTGGTCGACAAACGCTCCGCTATTGAATTTTGTGACGTAGAAAACTAATTAAATAATTATCATCTAATTAACCAGGACTTAAAATAAAAACTTCATCGTGTTTATTGTGATCGACCGCGTGAACTGTGAGGTGATTGAGTGTTCCGTGCCTCGTACCCTCTCGGATTTCTTCGGATTCAAACTCGCCGGCCGGCGCGACGTGGAGTTGTGTGTGTGCGCTTAGGCATACATACAGTTTGCTGTAGTTCCTTTCTTGGGGAGCTCCGGAGGCGGTTTCGAAGCAGTCTAAGGTACGTGAGCTTAAATAAACACTGTAAATTGATTCGTGTATCCCTACTGATTTTTGCCAATGTTCAAAATAATTTACCGCTATCATTAAAAATATTAATACGTAAATGGTGGGCTATTTACACGCCAGCGATTTTACTCGCGCCACCATATACTTAAGTGAAAATTCGCGCGGAACCGGACGGAATCGGTTACGGGAATTATTTGAAGCAAACTTCCCCAGCACGCATTACTTTAGTTTATATATAAGCAGAAACTATCAGGTAACGAGATGCTAACAGTTTAATACTCATGTTGTTTTGATTACGCAACTCTCATCTCATAGATTTGTATTGGGAAAGCATTTGGCATTTGTTTATGCTAAGAAGCAAGTTTGCGTCTAAATCCGAACTTACTTGGTTCAGTTATTAAATATACTCGTACTTGCGAAGTTAAACGATTGTTGATCATTTTGTGATCAATTAGACTCACAGGGCGCAAGCTTGAACGCTACGTTCAACATGTGCTGGGATATAACTAGCCCTTGGGAAGTTAATTTATTTTATCCTAATCCGTTTACAGAAATATCTCGCATAAAAATACACACACAAATGAACCTCATACTCCAAATTTCATCCCTTTCCTTGACAACGTTGCGGTCAAAGCCGAAAGATTCGAGCACGGAACCCGAGAATCTCTTACAAAAATACACGCAGCTCTCTGCTATAGATGTAAATTAGGATGAAAATTCAAAAGAGCACTTAGTTTTAAACCGGAATCAGGCTACTTGAAGTATTAATTGCTTTTCGTGGCTCATTGTGATTCTGATCTGGAGTGAGATGCAAATTACGATAAACTTTTCCAACTGCTCTACTTTTCTAACGGAAATGTGAAAAGTTCGTTGAAAAACAACGCACGTGGATAGAAGTTTATTCGTAGTTTACAATAAGCTGTTTTTGTTTTTCTTGGGAATGCCCCATAAAATTGTGTAACTGGAACCTAACATTTTGATGGAATAGGTTCAGTAATTATTTGTCTGATTATTGTAAGTAGTCAACAATATAAAGGCGTTCAAAATAAATAGGCCTCCTTTTTCATACTAATAATAAACGAATCGCTTACTAATTCAAAATATTACTGGTTTCCGTTATTAGCGGCATATTGAATGATTGAACTGATTTTTTTTTTCTAATAATAATTGGAGCAATGTAATCCGACTTAGATATTCTTAAACTTCTTTTTACTTTAGATACCTTATTTATCTAATACAAACGGATGTCCGGTGCTTAATCATGTTTTCACTTCTATCCATCAGGAACTTCAAAACCCTGTCTGCTTTAGCGGTAACATTTTAATTCAAATCTATTATTATGTTTTATTTTATCATCTTTATTTCATTTAACTCGCAGTTTGGAACTTTTTACTTTCCTCTTAATTTTCTCGCCCATTATTATTTCTAACCGCGCATAGGCTTAACAATGCGTGACATATCATCATGTGTGTCATTTTGTCATACAATTAAGCTCAAAAATAATACGATTTCATTGTAACACATTTCATGTGAAGCACGTTCGCTGAACAAGGAGTTAATTAGTAAAATGCAGCGTGTCGCGCGCAGGGTGGACTTGTGATGTGTCAACCGAGCGAATGATGGTTGGTGGTGGTTGGGTAGCGATAGATTGGCTATCAATCAACAATATAAAATCTATAAAAATACAAAATGATCTATCAAAAAAATCTTAACAAAAAATAACATTGCTGTGCTACGAGTAGGTAAACAGGTATTAATAATTGTCCAGTAGTCAGGAATAAAACCACCTATAAAAATGGGATCAGACATACCTATATGAGAAGTATTGTTGTAGTCAACTCGTCCCTGTAAGAAGCTTAAAAGACGTTAAGATACGTTTACTATTTACTCACTTCCTTTTTGCTTCGAAAAGGGCCACTTGGCTGAACGACAACTGAAGCTTGGCAAATACTTAAGCCTAGATGTTTTCAATATAATGCCGTATTTTATAAAACTTGCATAACTTTCTAAAACTCTAATGATTTCGTATAATGGAGATTTATTTTAAAGAGAGAAGCCTTTCAAATTTATTGCACGATGCCAAACACTAGCCAGTATATTTTTGACAGGCATAATAGACTATGCTATATGTGTACTGTCTGCAAATCTGTCGTATTTTGCTGATTTTAGTGCTTTGATAGGTTTTAGAAAAATAAAACTTTATTTTTATGTCATTGAGACGAGAAGTTCGCCTGATGGTAAGTGTCACGCCTGCCCATTACAGTTCAGTGCCTCCTAGAGTTTTTTGAACTTATATAGTGGAACTCCTGCGCGGCAAAGCTCGTAACCCTTATTTTTATGAAGCCCTGTAATTTTACTGGAAATAATACCCTAAAATTCGAGATACAGCAATGCTTGCACACTACTGCTTGGCGGTTGAAAGTCTAACAATGGTGTAGTACAGACTCCAGGTGGACTCGGCAAAATAGTCCTATCAATACAAAATCACATCACAAACTCTAGTCGATGCTTTGAAAATCTAGATTTAACGCATATAAACCTTAAAGTGTGTACATTTATTAAAAAACCGGACTGCTTATTTGTCAATGAAATACTTATGCGTAAAATAAAGAATAAAATCAAATTCTAAATATTCAAGCCAAAGAGCAGCACAAACAGGAATAGTTAACACTTAAATGTATTAAATTTCTTCTTATACCATTCTCAATTAAGAAGTGCAAAATGTATGCCTTTTGCATACTATATCTCAATTTAGCATCGCCCGCAGTACATTACAGGTCCGCGTGAAAGCCTGGCTAATGAGAACGTAAATATTTCACAGCTACCCGCAATATTTTATTGATAACTGCACCGGTTCCATGCCGTTAGCCATTACGTTCGAATCATAGTTTGCAATTGATGCTTTCATATTCAGAATTACGTATTCGACGCTTGTTATGGAAATATTTTGAATAGTGCTGGTAAATGTTGCGGTTGGTATTTTATGATTCCGATGTGGCAAGTACGTTATATGAAAATGAGTGCCTTAATGTCAGGTATGGTCAGAAAAATAAGGAGTGAAATGAGTGTAAAATTTGCTAAAGTGTTTTAAATGTAATCCTTGACAGTTGTTATATTTCAAAGCACTTGGACGAAAAAAAATTCCCAAAAAATTTAAAAAGTGAACTGTTATCTATTACATAAAATTTTATAGATATTCGATTATTTTTAAAATTTGGACATTTTCAGCTACCTTTGATACTGATCGTACTTACCACATGCCCGTCTAGATACATCTGTAGTATCCCTAGGAAAAGCATCGACGAACTAAATTCTATAATTTAATTCTAATATTTAGTAGATCAAAATCGTTTATTCACATGGGCCCCAAAGAAGCACTCATGAAAGTTAAAGACTCTACTATCTCGTAGCAAAAACGTTATTTAGTTGTTACATGATCTCATTTCAGTGTCTAAAACAAAATAAAATTAAAAGAAAAGTACTAGAGTATTTTTTGCAACTGGCAAAAAGCCATACCAGGATATTTGCAAGCTAGCACCTTCATAACCAACGTAGATTTCTTGAAGTACTATAAAGTTTCATAATATATTTACGAACCAGTCTGCAGTTAACAATAGAAGGATCGATCGAGTCGCCTTACATTTCCGCAAATAGAGCAAGTCGGCATCTGTGTTCCCTTCCTTACAATATTCAAGATGTCTTACGCCTGACACTGGGCTCTCAGTTCATTTCTCTCGGTTTGTGGCGAAATGTTTGGAAAAACTCTTATAGAGGTTTGAAACTATATTTTGATTTAGGTTAACCAAGAAACTGATGTATGTTTCAAATACGGCTTAAAATAAGTAAAAAATATCGACTTACTTTGTTGTCGACTAGTTTCGGACTAATTAGTTGTCCTTCATCGGACGAGTCAGGCGCGATGATGATCTACAAAATTTGTATGTCAATAATGTATATATTCAGAACAATCTTTAGTCCTGGTTCTTACAGAGCGCTTTATTTATTAAACAATGTATTTATTGATAAGTATGGTCTGTTTTTAAGTTTAATGCGTAGATATAGCTTAATATAATTTCCTAAACGACATACCTCGAAATATATTGTCTAGTAACCTGCTGGATTAATAATGTCCAAAGGTTGCCTGTAAAATCTGCAGTCATATCACTGATATTGTTATCTTTGTTATTATTATATTTTATTTGTGTACAAATTAATAGATTATCAGTAGGTATAATAGATTCGAATGACTCTACAACACTAGAAAAAAACTTCTTCTTTGCATCTTAATTATCCATTAAGTTACGAATCTGAACCTTTGTGTATATGGTTGTTATTTTCACGTCAAAACGGCTGCAACTTTTATCCATAAAATTTTGACTTTAATATCTTTATCGGAAATAGTTTCTTTTGTCTGTTCTATATAGGCAAACTTTTGACCACCATCTCACCTGACGGTAAGCAACGATGTGTGGACAATATCATTATGCCGAATGTCGTATAAATTAACGCCAATTGAATAAAAACAATATCTATTTAATTCAAATAGTTAAATATTGATTGTGTATTCTTTAGTTTCTACACATCTTCAAATTAATTGATAAGTAAGTAATAATAAACCCGATATTGGAATCGCTTTGTCGCCCTCCGATAAGTATTTTCTTTCATTCCACCCACGTCTCCCGTACCTAAAAATACCTATAGATTACATTGTTTCTAAGTAGAAACACCAGGAGCATTAATAAATACAAAGAAAATAATATCAGAGATCATTATGAACTAAACTGATGTTTTAGTGGGTGTTCCGTGACAACAACGCTCATTTTCACGGTACTGTGCTTATGTGTTTAATTATGTATACCTACATTGCTTACTTTGGTTATTGTAAGAGTTTTGTGGATACGATATGCAAAATCAAACATCAATGTCTCAAAGGAATATCTCTCAAGGGAAGGTAAAATATAACTAGTAGCTGTGTGTTAATTGAAATCATTTCTTTCTTACTATATTATTATTTAAAACAGCCTTCAAATGGAGATAATGACTTTTATCTTTCCAAAGCAACTAAACATTTCTACAAACATTCTTTATAAATATTATTCGCATTCAGTTGATCATCTAGTGATAACTTTATCTTGTTATTTAGATTACAAACAGAAAACAATCTA
This sequence comes from Lomographa bimaculata, assembly GCA_948107665.1. Taxonomy (NCBI): domain Eukaryota; kingdom Metazoa; phylum Arthropoda; class Insecta; order Lepidoptera; family Geometridae; genus Lomographa; species Lomographa bimaculata. Next base: position 9,099,030 of record OX403597.1, read on the forward strand.
TTGGACAAAGAGTTCCCGAGACCTGGAAAAAGCATTGTTTATTAGTTGTGTAGTAATATTCTGGTCAATAATAGAAATACTTATAAAAAACTCGCCTACTGTGTACTACCGGCTTATGTCATTGATAAATGGGATAGCAACCTAGCCTTATGGCAAGCGTCACGCTAACCTATTTCAGCTAATTGTCACCCAGACCTTTGAACTCGTATAGTTTATCTCCTGCGCTGCAATGCACTGCGTTCGTCACCCTGAGATATTACAAGTTCAATTTCTTTAAGCCTGTTATTTCACTAGAAACATTGCCCTACAATCTGAAATACAGTAAGTTATGTCTGCACACTACTGCTTGGAGGATGAATGTCTGGCAATAGTGTAGTATTGCCCCAGGCGGACTCTGAAAAAGAGTCCTACTAAAATTGACTAGAAAATATATTTTGATATCAAAATATTGTTTTATACTATGCTATCACATGTGATTGTATTTTGAAGCTCTAACAATTGATAAATTAATCTCTCTTGATTTGTTATGTCCATTACGACAGACGCAACTTGTATGTACGATCTAAAAATATATATATTCGTGGTAGGTAAGCACGATATGACTATTATGGGAACTATGTCTTAAGTTGAGCAGCGGGAACAGCAATTCGTCATTTCTGATTTGACTATTATAATCAGCTATGGCTGATGAGTGGGGGAGGCCTTTATCCAGCAGTGGACTTCTTGATGATTGTTGTTCTGCTCTAGGTTGTTGTGCCCAACAGGGTCTCTAATGTACTGTCATTTATTTCTACCACCTATCTACATTTAGAGAATACAATAAAGATTTGAATTTGAATGATGGTTGATGATAAATTTAGTTTTTCGTTGTTAAAGGTTGTATACTACTTGACTACTTTAGAATGGCAGAGACTCAGGCGAGAATTAGAATATATCCTTCCACCATGAATTTCATCTTAATAATATACCTTCACCGCAAGCTCAAGCCCTTTGTAGGGTTGTTCGAAACCACAGGCGCCCGATTGGCAACCAACTGGATTTCCCATAATAATCGTCAAATCATAGATTGTTTATTACCAAAAACTGTGTACAAAGACAGACTTAACGGCTTATATTTTGGTTTCGGCTTGATAGATTTCGATAAAATTTATATCGGACCACCTCTGAAGTTTAATCTACCAAACAAAAAAACATCAAAATCGATTCATAATTGGCGGAATTATCGCCTAACATACATACAAAAAAAAACAAACAGTCGTATTGAGAACCTTCTTTTTTGAAGTCGGTTGAAAAGTAACATAACTTTTGTGAGATTTTTTAACATTATCCTTTTTGGACGTGCAATATAACATAATTATAATTATGAGCGACCATAGTACATGAACTGGGTTACAAGAATGATGATTATGGACGTGGCTATAAATTATTGCTTAATATGCCAACTCGAATTGAAATATTTGCTTGTTTGGGTAGTCTCTTCAATTTGACATTTATTGTGTGCAGTCTCTTAATTAATATGTGTATTTCAAAATAATCATTGATTGTCCTGGAGGGTAAGGCATGACCCTCCCCCCTCCCAAAACAAGAGGCTGAGTACCTAACAAATAGATTTGTTACGCCTTTTTGCAATAAAGTATTTGATTTGATATGGTAAAACTCATGCAGTAAAAGCAGACGTATTATAAAAAAAATGCTTACTCTAAACAACGCTAAAATACTTATATAATACTCAAGTACTAGCGCGTTATTACATAAGTATTTTATGATATCGTTTAACGTAACAGGCTTTGTATTCAAAAAGTTTACTAGAAGTGAATTGATAAGTATTTTGGTCGGATAGACTGCCGGTACATACCAAATAATTATCCTACACCTATGTGACAACACTACAACCAAGAACACTTGCAACCATTTATAATGACTACATACTAATTTGATAGCAGTATTGTTTTAAAATGCTGAGAGACTCTGAATGCAATATTTTTTTTTATATTAAGTAGAGTGCGACCAGTAGTAATAGCTTTTTAATAACAGTTACATAAATAGTTAACTTAATTACAAATAAGTGACGCTGTAATCAAAGATGTCGAACATTCTAGGTCTGGCCAAAAAAATAGCTTTAAAAAATAGATATTCAAATTCCACTAGTGTTTGGTGATTGATTATTTTCTAAATGTATATCCGTAATATATCAATCATTGTGAGATTCATAGTTTACAATATTAATAATCACTTAAAATTTTTTTTTTTTTTTTTGAACATTATATATAAAATTTGAATATAACACGTATTTAAATTTTAAGCTTTATAAGCTTTATATAATTCATTATAATAGTACAATCTACGGGCCAATTGCCTATATTTCCTAAAACTAAACTAAAACTATATACAGCAAAGAGCCAAGTTACCTACAAGCCATCGAGCCTATAGGTAACTCAAGTGCTCAAGCCCACTACCAGTGGGTAGCGTTCCCATCATGCTGGCTGCATTGCCTCTCTGAATTGCAATGCTAATACGTTGAGCCAAATAAGTGCCAGCATTTTGGTCACGCGTCGCCTCAACCAGGCGCTCTGATAGAATTTTGAAAAAAAAAAAAAAAAAAAAAAAATATAAATACTTAAAATTAGGATAAAACCGGCATCAGCCTTGGTCACGTGAAAACTGACCACGTCTTAGCAATGACTGAAACAGAAATAATAAAATATTTATAAAAATATGTGTATATCGAAGTATGTATTGTTTTTTGTCGCTAAAGATTAAAATATAAAGATATGTAAAAGATAGAGTAAAAGTTATATTGAAATTCCTATTTAGGAATCTCAATCTCACTTTTCCGGCAAAAATAATAAAACTGTTCTAACAGTTGTTTGGGCTGTTTTATTATTTTTGCCGGAAAAGTATCCGGACTACCACACTTCTACTTCTTTGCGCTTGTTTAAGACCGTAGAAACAAAGCTTCCTTACAATATACGGTTACGAAGCTCTGCTGGCTCCAATTACTTCCATGGCTGAAGATAATGGGAGGTGTAGCGGGACAAGTAGGCATGAATGAATTAATTCGGATTTTCATTTGATTGTGGTAATGAGCAACATACTCGTTATTACGTTTTTGAGTGATATCATTTATAATTATATAATGAGTGTTATTATGGTTATGATTTTTTATTTCTTATTGTATTGAGTATATTATATTGTTTTTTACTAAGCCCCCGGTGTCATCAGCGTTCTACAGAATTTTTATTTTTAGTTCTTTAGGAAGTAGCTATATTCATATTTCTGGATGTAAAGTGTAGTATACTATATTCACACTATGTATATATGTTAACACTATGTTCTTCTCGACATGGCTGTAATATTGCAAATCTGACAGTAGAGTCATTAACTTTCATGAGTGACTCTTTGGGGCCTATGTGAATAAACGATTTTGATTTGATTATTCTTATTATCTTATTTGTGAGTTGCCAGTACGCATGCTTACGGTGTATGTATACACCAATAGATAATTTCGGATTTATAATATTAGTGATACTACGTTCCCTATCTTTTTAAATTAATACGAATAAAATAAAACGCTAGCTTTAGGTATTAATTAGCTCAGGCCTCAAGGGTAATTCAAACATGTTGATTTTAGATAGGTAACAATTTAATTTACAAAAATAACATTTACTTAGAACTTAACGATAGTAACGAAATGTTTACATTTTATATGCGTACACAAAACATATTTACATTATGTAATAATACCTAAAACGCTGCAATACCAGTAATAGCCCTGCCTAATATTAAAGCATGAATATCATGTGTGCCTTCGTAAGTGTTCACCGCCTCAAGGTTCATAACATGTCTGATTATATGGTACTCGTCGGACACTCCGTTACCGCCGAGCATATCCCTTGCAACCCTTGCAATATCCAAGGCCTTACCACAGTTATTCCTTTTAATTAGGGACACCATATCTGGAGCGGCTTTGCCTTCATCAATTAGTCGACCCACTCGCAGGCACGCTTGGTACCCGATACTTATCTCAGTCAACATGTCTGCGAGCTTCTTCTGTATGAGCTGATTCGAAGCCAGCGGCCTTCCAAATTGTTTCCTATCTAATGTGTACTGACGGGCGATCCGCAAACATGTTTCAGCGGCACCGAGAGCGCCCCAGGCGATCCCGTATCTCGCGTTATTGAGACATCCGAACGGCCCCTTCAGACCCACTACGTTTGGCAATAAATTTTCCTCCGGTATAGCCACTTCGTCGAGCAATATCATGCCAGTAGCCGATGCTCTCAAAGAAAATTTTCCTTTGATTTTTGGCGTATCCAGACCTTTTTTGACTTGCGACCTTTCGACTATAAATCCACGTACTTTGTCCTCCTCGTTCTTCGCCCATATTACGAGAACATCGGCGATCGGAGCGTTTGTTATCCAGGTTTTAGAACCGGACAGGATATAGGATTTACTCTTAGCGTCATATTTAGCTTTAGTGACTAGTCCACCAGCGTCGCTGCCGAAATTTGGTTCTGTTAATCCGAAACAGCCCACTAGTTCTCCTTTGGCCATCCGTGGCAGGAACTTTTGTTTTTGATCGTCCGACCCGTACAAGTATATAGCTCCCATAGCTAAGCTGCTTTGTACACTCATTGCAGATCTAAACGCAGAATCTACTCCATCCAACTCCTTCGTCAGAAGGCCATAAGTGACGTAGGAGACGCCGGGACACCCGTACCCTTTTATGGTGCATCCGAGTACACCTAACTCACCCATTTCCTTGTAAATTTCCCGATCGAAGACTTCATTTCTGTTCGCTTCGAGGATCCTCGGTAGCAGTTTCTCGTTACAATAAGCTTTGAATGTGTCCCGAATCGCTTTTTCGTCGTCGTGTAATTGTCCATCTAAATTCAGTGGATCCTCCCAGTTGAAAGGCACTTTGGCATTCTTCGAACACGTGGTGGACAGGGCTCGCAAATTTATATTGTTCTTGCAAAATGCTGACAATAGTTTAGTTGTTTGTGACACAGCCATGTTGAGTTATTTCACTGTTTGATAAGAAGTCGCCGGAGGGAGCACTAGCTATCAGATGTTTACTATTTCTTGGCGCTTGCTAAATTGTTTTACAGTCTCTTGGTATTCCGTGCCAACTTTCCTAGGATTTACACACTTTTCCTGAGTATTTCACAACAATATAACACCGCCGTTCTGTAACTAAACTAAAAGAAAGACTGATATAGCTGTTAACCTCGGCAAGTCGGCACTGACCCGATGACAGCACCACTCTGATAGTACAAATAACATTATGTGACTATCTTCATTCATATCGCTGCGTAATAATGACGTAACATGTGCGCCTGTGTGAGTTTATCACTTCTGTGATTTGATAACTGAGTCTCGGAAAATACGTCTTATTTGTAGCTTAGCACGGTACATTATTGTACAGTTTTGTTTGTAATAAACGTCGTGTGGTATCCATTTTAGTACATCAAAATAACCTTATCAAACGGCAAATAGATAATAACTGTAATATGATTGTTGCTAGTTAAACGGGTTGTATGCTATCTCAATGATGAGTTAATTAGAAATGGATACAAAACACTTATTAAAACTACATAATACAAGTGCAACAAAACATATATTGATAAAACACAACCAACCGACTTTGCTCAAAATACCTGCCTTAGAAACATTCTACAAGCTAAAAAGATCCCATTAAAAATGTTGAACGGAGCCCGACCTCGTTTCCTGACTAAAAACTTAAATAGGTGCACATAAATGACAAAAATGTCTATTAAAAAGTTTAATTTGCTGCTGAAATTCCAAGCAAACTTTTTCTAGGCCAGTGCCTGCATAGTTTAAACAACTTGCGTAGTACAGTCGAGTGCAGTTATTACATACTTAGGCGCTGAAAACGCGGGAACTTGGTACGACTTTAATACTATTGTCCTTAACTAGTACTACGTAGTTGTATTGAAATTAGATTTGATGGGTGTTGACGGCTTAGAGAACTTGTAGTTTCAGTTTGTTGCAATATAAGTTTTAGACCATTAATGCAAGAGTTACATAGGCAGCTAGTTGTATGAGCAGGCGTTTTGTTTTTTTGGCACCAATTTAGATATTAACCACAAATCACATTTTTTTTTTAAATTACAACTATGGTTAAGAGGTAGTAGTTTCAGGCGCATAAAAACACTAATTTTCAATCAATTTGTCCAAAGTTATGTTATCATTTAAGTATGTGCATTAAATACTAGACATCTATGTGATCTAGCTATGCAATTAAAATGTCTTATGTCTTTGTAAGTTAAAATAAAAGGTACCTAATAAGCTATACCTTTTGACAAAACAAATTATGCTACATATGCAAGCATTGAACTGCTATTTCACCTGATGGAAAGTGACGATGCGGCTGAAGTTGGAACATGCTAGCCTAGAAGATATCCATTTACTTAAGACTTAAAGACACCCAGATAGTACCGTCCAGGGAACAGACGCAGGCAATGAGTTCCACTCATTCGCTGTACGGATGATTAACGTAGAAGTAAAACGCTTCGAGCGAACTGGATGTATGTCAACCATAAATTGATGACGTTTGATAGTTTATCTATATAAATATTTAATTAGATCTGTGTTTTATCAACTAAGTACTAACGATTATCAGCAAGCTAATAGAAACAAAAAAAAACAGAATATGATGTTTTAATAGCATACCTAGTCCGGTTGGTAAATCATTAGAATTAGGATCTAGTTTGTAGACTAATAAGTAATTTGAAATTGACCTAAACTACTAAGTAGAGTAGTTTACTAAGTATGTGTCCTGTAACACTTTTCTATTTGTCTCTATTAAAGGGAAGACACTTTATTCTTGTGTTCTTTGTTGATAGTTCAATGTAATATTACACAGTCACCTTTTTGTCACTATTTTAGGACAGGATAGAGGGTGTTCATGTTTCTCTTACAATCTCCAAAATTAGGCTAATAAGTTACTTAAATTAAACTTTATTTATCTAAATTCAAAATATCTAAGAAGTTTCCATTGACACCTATATTATTGTCTCTATTTAGACGAAGACACTCTGTTTGAGTGACCTTTATGAGCAGCACTTATAAAATACTACACTAATACACACACTAAACAAGTTCAACTGATTTTGTTTTTTTAAGTCTTCTTACAGACAGAAACACGCGTTTTGTTCACCTGTTTTAATTTACGGTTACAAAACGTTATGCTACCCCTTCAGCAGCTGAGCAACAAAACAAATTAGGACACCAAAACGTATGCGGGTAGCGTCCATTTATTTATGTCCTAAAGCAAAAACACAGCGTTATGAATGCGAACAACGTTGCAGCTCACAAACTACAACGTATTTAAGTTTTTCGCCGCCGAGGGTAGAGAAATATTTAATTTAAATTAGCAAAGAGTCGCTCGCGGTGCTACTATTGTGGCCTGAAACAATGAGTTATTGTACAGGATTAGTACGAGCTTGTCGACGGAACAAAGGACGTACGAAATGTGGAGGCTTTATTTATCAATGGAGGTAGAAGTGGCGGTAAAGTGAGCTTTTGTCAGATATAAAATATTTGTCGATAGTTTAGTTCTACAAGACTTATGGGAAGACCTTAATTTCAAACAAATTGTAAGGACTTAATAGAGTTAGAAGGTACTCCACAACTTTAGGTGCTTTCCTCAAAATTCAGGAAACGTGGGTGCAATCGGATCAGATAGCTGTTATTTCACCAAATGTAAGGGTTCCAATCTTGGACTAGTTATTTGTAGGTCTAGCGTGCTTACCACCCTTAACCAAATTAATTACTTATCAAAAGGCTTACCTTTTGGTAAGTCTAACGGTAAGCAAGCAACCAGTATCTTAAACTGGTCGCTTGCTTGCCTTACACTAGTGTTCCCTTGTAGAGTAGGGGGCAGTCCTAGTTACAAATATTATTTATATGTACACACTTATAATGAATGCAGCAGTAAATAGTAGTTACGGTATGCACATAATAATAACACCTATTTAATTTTAGCAATTCACGGTTTTATACTCTTTAGCATATAGACAAATCAAATGTGTTTGTAGTAATGTAAATGAGAGCCATACATAATTGTATTTTAACTGACTTCAAAAAAGGAGTTCTATGATCGACTGTATGTACTGTATTTTTCGTTTCTAGCATAAGCCATGCTAGGCATTATTTTAACCGACGAAAAAATGGAGGAGATTCTGCTCAAGTATATATTGCTTTTATGTATGACCACGCATAACAGAGTGGTCCGATTTTGATAATTCGTTTGACTTCCATACAAATTTTATCGAAATCGATTAAACCAAAACCATATAAGCGGTGAAGTCAGTTTTTTTAAGCTTTGCTTGCGTTTAAATTATTAAATTATTGATTATCTGGCGTTTCACTACTTGATAATGTGGTCTATTTACTGTTTAATATTATCCAAAGATAATTTATAAAACTTAATGGAACCAGATATTTTATCTGGTTCACAGTAGGTTTTTGCGTGCATTTTCATCTTTCTGAGTCCAGTATGGAGTGGACGTGTGCACCTTTAAGCATGGTTAGACACAGTTTAACATGAATCTCAAATCGATCGTACATTAGGCCAATTTCATTTATACCCTTTAAAGTATATCTTTGTGCTGCCACATGTAATAGCCGAAAAGCTCACTCCGTTATTTATTTAGGTGGGTGATACCTTTGAATTTTGTGTCATCCGATTTGCCCAACAATGTGTACCCCTGTAATTCACAGGGGACGAATCTAGTATAAATTATTCAGTCTATATTTGCATGACAAACGACGGGAAAGCAAGGAGGGTCTAAGACCTTTAATGGCACTCTTCGGTCCTGGTTAACTGTATTTTACACACTCCTTTCAGTTGAGGTGTAGTTCATGCGTTAGTGTGCGATTTAAATTATGAAAGCTAGAGAGAACAAGTAAATTGGATTCAGTTTATCTCATAATAACACTGATATAAGGTTTAATTTTGCAGAATGTTTCAATCTCTAATTGAATCTCAGAATCTTTGATGTACGAGATAGTCGTTACCTTATATTATGTAATCAGGATAAACATAACGGGTAGGTATTTTATAACTATATTATTATCATAAAAATAAAAAAAAAAATATCATAAGAATATTTATGATTATTTTGTCATCTAAATGTCATCCATATTATTCATGTACATTAATTTCGACACTTGAATTCAGAGGGGCATTGACGCCATCATGCCTCTAACTGGTAGTGAACTTAAACAAGGTTTAACTATAGTATTGGCTTGTTTTTTGCTGAATAAATAGTACATTGTTGCATATTACAATAGTACGGAGTTGGACGACCCAGTTAGATCATATGGGAAAGTCTTTGTCCTCGTGTCCCGCGTCTTGGTTCGATTTCCAGCAAGAGAATTAAATTGTCTTTCCAAAGAGATATGCGAGTGTGAAAGCGTTTATGTACAAAATCATCTATCATTCTAACAATTACAGCAGTCAAATATTTACTGCCAAATTACCTAAGGGTAAAACAGTCAACATTATATTATATTCTTTAACTCTCTTGTATGATGTACTATTGTAAAGTACAATAGAAAATTAGATTTAGGCTATTAAAGTACTAAGGTTTTAATATAATACAAATGTTTGCTTCCTTATTTCAAACAAGCTTCTCCCCGTAGTTTTACCCGCGTAAGTCTCGAACTGAAGGGAATTTCGGGATAAAAAGTAGCCTATGTGTTGATACAGGGTGTCAGCTACCTCCATACCAAGTTTAATTAAAATTGGTCCAGCCGTTTGAGCGTAAAGAACATACATACAAACCCACTCAAACTTTCGCCTTTATAATATTAGTATGATATAAAAAATCATGCTTGCTTATAATTTGTACAAGTCAGTACTGTCCAGCACATCTCACCCCTCGAACGTCGAGAGCCAGACCCTCCGCATAAAGTATACCCTTCATCCCTCCTCGCGTGTACGGCACGACACTCTTTAATGGGCCAGTGATTTTTCCCAGTCATATGCAAATGCTGGATTAGCATACATTTTATTCTGAGCTTCTGTTAGGTCCAGAATGTTGAGTATTAACAAGGCAAATTTTTCTTCGTGTAGCCAGTGGCTGTCCTTTGGCGGCTTTATTTTAATTTCTAGTTAGAATATACCGGGAATGAGGGTCGTACGTGTGAGCATAATGTTGAGATGAAATGTAAATTTTAGATTTAACTGTGCGACTTTGTGGCAGAAGATATTGATGACGTTCAAGTATAAGATCTATGCATCATTGCAATATCTACTTCTTATAGGGACGGCTTGGCATACTGTATAATTACATAGCGGAAAAGTGTATTATTATGTAGTGAAAATAATGTTAGTAAATCATCTGATTATGTCTGAAAGTTTGTATGTACGCGTCTATATTCTAATAACAATATAAATTAACGAATTAAAAATATATATATCTATTGAATTTCATAACTATATAGTTATTTAGATTTTCTATCCACCTGAAATATAACATTTACAGATGACTAGTCGTCCCCCGCAGCTTGTCCCGCGTTTATCAAGTTAAGTAGCCTATTTATTTTTTTTTACAATCCTATGTGTCAATCCTAGGTATAAGCTATGTACATTTCAAATTTCAGTTCAGTGTCATAATTGTTTGTGTAGTTCTAGAACTAAAGATGTCACTAAACTGAAATAAGATGACTTTTCTTAGCGGTATATAACTAAACTAGACCCAAAAAGCTCGTCTCCAATTACACATTTTCACTATCAACCATCCGCATTACCATAATCCGTACCTACTTACGAAACACTCAACCGTTTTCCAGACACCAACCAAATAGGGAAAATCGTCGGAAAACTTCGCCATAAATAATTTACTTACATAATTACCGCCATTCAGTATGTTAATGAGAGAAGTTCCAGGCTGCCACTTCAATAATAAAGCTAATAAAACATTCAGTAGCAAGACTTCGGCAAGTGCATCACAAATAAAATATTAGTGGCACTTGGTAACCTGTGCCAAAATTAGAGCATAGGTAGTTAGGAGCAGGCGCTCCAAATGTGCGGCCGACTTATCGAATGTGGTTACTACTTACCTACTCGTACTTGAAAGTTGAACTTAAGAAGCAACACATATTATGTGTGTAAGTATGTCTTTTTTCTCTTCACACTATAACGGCTGAACAGATTTGGATGAAATTGACGATATATACAATCTGGGTTGTCTTCAAGTCCAGAGTTAATGGATACCTACTAGGCTAGCATGTTACATCTTCGGGTGCATCTTAACTTTCCAACAGAGTGAGATAGTTATCAAATGCTTGCCAATCTAGCATAAAAATAAAAATGAAATGTAGATAGTTTGTATCCGGGATTAACACATAGGTTACTGATTAACTTTATTAACGCGGGAGAAGTCGCGCGGCACGGCTAGTAATTCATAATTCGATCTTTCCTTCCATAACATTTAATCGAGATACCTTTTGAAGTGATTCTACACTAAATAACAAGAGCACTAATTTCCTACCTAACCGAAAATGGGAGTTCCGGTTTTAGTGTAATGTGAATGTATACCGTACTTGTGAATTACGTCTTTGAAAAAAGCGTAGGGTTGCGAGTTAAAGCTGTTCTTTATTTGTGCAAATATCATTTTCACAAAGACGAACAAGTTCCGTTTCATCCAAGATTGCTGACACAAAATTATCTTTATAATTCTCTAGACATAAACCCTAGAGCACACCCTCCACAGAAACATAAATGGAATAGTCATGTAGTTCAGGAGCTGAGTTATACGAGATAATCTCGCCATGTACCGTCTAAGTCGAGAGTATGAAATTGACTTCAGTGCTGGCGTAGAGCGATTTCAAAATAGAAAAGCGGAAAATAATCCGTCGTGTTGGGAAAATAGCTGTTTTGAACCGGTAGTTTTAGAAGAAATGGCGTTCTAGCGAGATACGAGAACTAGGGTTTTGCCATTTAAGACTAAGGTTGTGAAAATACAGTTTTACGTAAAGCCATTTTTTCATTAGTAAATAATTTGAACTTCCCGTTAGCTTGGTTGGGCGTTCGCCTTCTAAGAAGGGGTATCGAGTTCAATTCACGACGGGAATACAAGTTTTCGCCCGAAGGAAAATTTCTGTTTCTGGTTCTGGTTGTGATTGTGTGTGTGATGAGAATGTTTCCGGCACCCACGACACCCACACAAGTCACCGAACTTAGTGTGGGGCTGTGAGTGTGAAAGCGCAAAAATAAATGTAATGTTTTTACAAATACAATTTTATTTTCGGCAATGTATTATGTATTATTGATGTCAACAATAAATTAAAATCATATAAAAATGACGATGACTTGTGTCGTGGGTGTCGGTTATATTCACATCACAAACACAACCAGTAGCAGAAACATCACATTTTCCGTGGGGAGAAAACTTATGTGCCCGCCGGGAATCGAACCCGATTACTTTCCTTGGAAAGTAGACCAACCTGCATTGGCTTAAAAAAATATGGGAACTGACGTCACGAATCAGTCTAGCCAATAGCGTGCGTTTTGCCATATTGATTTTCCCATGTATTTTTATCATTTTATATGAATTAAAATTCCTAATTAAAAAGCATTAAAATAAGAAAATAATATTTTTAGAGTAATCCTATAATAATAAAGGTAAAAAAAAACTTTATAACCTATTTTTAATTGTCATGAATAATTCCTATTATTCATATGGATATACCTAGTAGCAGCGTTTATATTATTATTTGAACAATAGGTTTCCTTAATATACATCTTTTAAGCCCAATATTCATTACTGCTATAACCGGATACGTTGGGTAATGGATACATTACTGGGTACAACCGACTAAACCCTACTTCCTTATATCCCCAGAGATTAATATGATCAGTTATAATTAGTCCGAAGCCAGAAAATTACTCCACACCATCCCCGTACTAATTGATTAATTTAGTACAAAAAGATCCGAAGCATTTGACTATTAACCGTGTCCTAATTAAAAGGAAAATTAATCGCTTGTGCTTAGCGTGATGTGTTCTAATTTTGAAGGTAGAAAATAATTAGGCCTTAGTATATTCATTGCTTTGATTTTATATTCATGCGCTTGGCAGTGTGAACAGAGCTTATTATTTCCGCGTCAATAGGTTTTATTTGGTTCAATAAACAGGCAACGATAGGAGCTATGAAAACTAATTTAAATAAAAAGTAACTGTTTGTTTAGTAATGTCGAGTTGACATGCTTTTATGTCAAAATGTTTTGATGACGAATCGGTTACGCCAAGAACTATCGTCGAGAATGTTAGATACAAAAAAGTAATATCCAATAGTAAGTTTGAAATCTTGCATCCGCACTGCCATGGGTAGCTGGGGATTATTTTTTTATTAAAATTTATAATTTAGGCCAATTATTAATAAGATTTAATATCTGGTAAATTATTATTAAAAATAATGGGATGAAATAATCGGTAGTTACTCTTCAAATTGACAACAACATTATAGGCCAATTTGTAAAAATAGATTTTAAATGTAAATTGTTTGGTGTTTATCATATTTTGTTAAAATTTACTCTGTTAGACATAGAGTTATTAATAAAAATATTATAATTAGATAATTAACTACACCTATGTATTCTTTAGGACTGGTGAAAATTATTACTCCGACGTTAATTAACGTTCCATGAGATCTAAAGTATAGTTTAGTACTAGAAATATAACCTATAAAGATAACTGACATTTAATGACAAATTATAATTTAAATCTACGTAACAAAAATAAAGTATTTAACATAAATTTTGACAATATAAAATAAGTTCATTTAAAATATATTCACATACACTTTTTAACACATACATAATTATACTCTCCATCCAAAGGTTGTCTGGAAGAAATCGCTCTCAGCGATAAGATCGCCTATTGTTACACTTATATTATAATTATTTACTGTCATTACTATTTGTGTTTTTTGTTATTTTAAGGTGTTCAATAAATAATATATCTATCTATCTATACTTATCTGAAAATAACTGTGTGTGTATCGATGTGATCGTGTATCTGTTTCTTTTTTACGACTAAGCCGCTAAAGCGGCTGTAACAGTAGTGGTTGTTTACTTAACATAGGTAGCGACCCAATGCGCAGTTAGTATCATAATTAAATAGCAAATTCAAGTGCCCTAATTATTTGGTATCAAGCTCTTCTATTTCAAAATGACATAAGTAATTCTCCTCAGCACGAGTTCAACACAATTGAGTGTTTAATTTCGGAAACTTCTCGCTTGAGCGTCCTTTATCCTTTACTTCGCATGCTGTAATATTCCGTGAACTTTTACTCGAACAAAATTAATGTTTAAACAAATTTCAATTGAACAAGTACTCTGCAAGTTTTCTATTTAATGACTTTCGTTATGGACCAAGTTAAACAATGTTTGTGAGAAATTTATAGGACTTTTCGTTGAGATGTTGTGTTTGAGTTTGAGGAGTTTGAGGTTTAAAATAGTCTAAAAGGCCCCTTGATGATAATGGAGCTCATAAAATGGTAAATTAACTAGATGGGAGAGTGATGCGAGGGAAAATTTGTTTTTATCCATTAAGGCTGACTTTATAGTGTTTTTATTTGAATTGGATACACTCAAGCGTTAGCCCATAATATTTCAATGCCAATATATTAAAGTGATATGTATTAGGTATTAAGTTTTAAATAGGTGTTGTTAAATATAGCTGCCGGAACACTGAATAAAAATGCATAAAATAACCGGTTTTGCACTAAAGCACCGCACTTTGTTTGAGGCTTGTGTCGCAGGCATCAGAATAATTCATTATTTCAAACATACTATATAGAACCAAAAGCAGAAATACCTTAATGACGACAAATGTTCTTCCAGGAATCAAATCCAGCACCAGTGCCGTTGAAATCCTGAACTTTAATACACTAAAGAAGTACTTGATTGCTTCTACGAGATCTGTAATTACATATTATTTTAAAACAATACAATACTAAAACTCTTAATTCCCACTAAACCAATAAAACAAACATAAAAGCAATCTCTTTCTAGAGTTTGTAATAGCAAATCTGGAACAACATACCACCACCACTAAAACGGTTAAAAAGTTTACACTCTTTTCGCGTAAATTTAAAAAAATTCCTCATTGACGAACAGAGAAAGCATGCAAATATCAACATTGATCAATCGTTTATATAAACATACTTAAAATGGACATTAATTTACTTAATTTAAATATATTATTAAATAATTATTAAAATTTTATTATTGTAAGTTATACTTTTGAATAATGGATCTATATTGTTTCAAGGACATAAGGTATGTGTGTTTGCCCACTGATTACAAATCGCAAATGATGACGGACGGACGGGGTTGGCGCTCAATTGATTGATTCCCTATTTTAGTTGGCTGTCTACAACTGGCTGTTTTACTTTTGTTTTTAAAATTAATAAACAGAAGTTGTTAGTTTTTATTCTCATTATTTACTTCTATCTGCATTATATAATTATATAATATTTTAGTTAATTGTTTTTATTTTTAGTTTTTTGTTTGTCATATATTTTTTTATATGTGTATATAACAAGTATTCCTGTATGTATTATAGTTATTTTTTATGTAAGTATATTATATGTTATAGGTATTATCGTTTTTGTTTTATGTATTTAGATTTATTATTGGATAAATATTTGTTTAATAAGTTTACTCACATTTACATATCACCCGCAGGTTTGCCTGAAAATCAGCGTCGAGTTTTGTGCTTGACTTTTGTGCTGAGGCAAACCCATTTCGGCATGCATAATATATGTATAATATATAAATATTATATCATTAATTATTAGTTCATAAGTGTTTCACTGTTATTGTTATTTGTAATATTATTATTTTTTGCTACGTGTCGAAATAAATTATTTTCCTTTCTTTCTTTCTTTCAAATCTAAAAGTAAAATAACTAGTGGCTATGTGAGCTGAAGACTTCGCGTTTTTTTTAAATGGCTGAAATATGTTTTTTTTATGTTTTCATCCCCATATCTCCGCAATTTTGTAAATTTCCAAAACCTGCTAAATAATTATCGAACCCACGAGAAAGTTGAAAAATGCGACCTGTAGAGGAGAACAACCGGACATCCGGACATACGAAAGTAATTGCTTCGCGCTCGCTCGGTCAAATATCAGTAAATATCAGTACGTATTCTGCGTAGTACATAATTATTGTTCCTTAATTCAAGGTAGACAGGTGACGGCAAACGCTACACATGTCAAAAAACACGCGTCGTTTTTATTCTTCAGTAAAAAAATACTTCAACGCGATACAAAAACATTTGCTATTTATTTCCATACGTTACCAGACATAATGCTCGCGATATAATGGACGCACAGACAGCCGTAAAGTTTTTTACATACATCATTGTGATGAAGCAAAAAGCTTGCATCGCCTACACGGTGCGATGAGCGAAACACGACGTATTTAACTGCAAAATAGACTATAGCAAAAAAGACTCTGGACAATGTTATTTACTTAATAAGTAGGTGTTTTCGTTAATTTGCGTATAGTGAAAAAATACTTTGGTTTACCTATAGGGATCATAGTTAAAAATCATACAAATATTGTTAATTGTTTGATTGAATGATTCGTAAGTACTACACATATTAAGGATTTATACGACTTCAGTCACGGTTGTTTGCTCGCATTGTTACGAGACTAGTTTCGGAACATTCGGTGTTCCTTTATCAGTAGGGTAAACCCCGAGACGGAGACCGTCCGGCGGCGTCTTGGCGTGTACTCGATTGATGAAAGAACACCGAATGTTCCGAAACTAGTCTCGTAACAATGCAAGCAAACAACTGTGAGTGAAGTCGTATATATAAATCCTTAATAAACATTGTTAATTTCGAATGGGTGGACAAAAACGGCTCTGGACAGTGTTATTTACTAATAAATATGTGTTTTTGTTAATTTGTGAGTAGTGAAAAAATACTTTGGTTTACTTATAGGGATCACAGTAAAAAAACAGTATTGGTATTTTCGAATGGGTTTGGAACGAGGTATTTCTGCGATTTGATCAAACGATTATAATGAAATTTACAATTCATATTTTTTATTTGTTTTACGCTATTTTCATTTGTTTTTAATTCTTTGGCATATTAATAAAAATATTTTGGGATATATTATGGGTAATAAATATAAATATTATGGGTGAAGATATTTTCCCGTTCAGTAGTAACTAGTAGTAAAACTTGGTAAAAGCATGCCAATTTTAATATTCTCCTTCGGCCGCATCATCACATTCCATCAAGTTAAATAGTGGTACAATGCCTTTTCATTTATTATTTTTTACGCCTATATAGCATGAAATAAATAAAAAATCCCAGCTTTTTCGTAATTAAATATGTAAATAGGACCTGTTAGGCACATACGTACATACAATAATGTAGCCTTTTTAGCGAACTTTTAATTATGAAGAAATTTCAACTGAATTTGCTATAGCTGTATAATAAAGTAACGTCACTAATGAATACTCAACAAGCAAAAAATAATCGTTGTTTTGAATTCATCACGAAATCTTCGTAGCAATTACAACAAATACCAAACACCGCTCCATCAGTTAAATATTATATGGAAAAGTTCACAAAGTACCCTTAAATTAAATGAAACGCCAACTTTACACAGATTAAAAAGAAATCAATTTCATTGTAAATATGTGAACGCAATTTGTTTAATTTCCTGTCAAACAAACAGAGTATTTAAGATAACGCGTGAAATTGCTTACAAGCTTGATTTTCATTTGTGAAACGTTCACGTCCATATTAAAACCTTGGGCGTACTACATAGGCGATTAGAGTGACTACAATTGGGAATATACAATGAATGTTTTTATACGACATGTTTATTTACATCGCAAATAGATTAAGATAAGTGAAACAAGTCAGTAAAAAAATATTCACGTTAAAAGTTCTCCACATTTTTGATTTGAATGGTTTTCTGCCGAATAAGTTTCCTATTATAATAATTTAAATTTCGAAAGTAAGTGCGCTTTGCTATTTAGAAAGCATTTTTATCACTTTTTAACAATTAAAATTCGTAACTTTTTAATTATTATTTTTGATTACATTTTAATAAAAAAAATATGTTATTCGTGTATTCTATCTATCATCATCATCATCATCATGGGGCCTGATCGTGATCCATTCTTGGATATAGGACTCTTCCCCTCGTCTTCATTCTTGGCGGTATTGTGCCCGAAGTATCCCGGCCTCCATGTCGTCTGATGTCATCGACCCAACGATGTGGTGGTCGACCTCGACCCGTAGTGTTTGTAATTCTATATCTAGACAGAATATTAACAAACAAACAAACGCATTCACTCTCACAGTCCCACACTAAGTATACAGACTTGTATTGTGGGTGCCGGAAACATTTACATATCACACGCCCAGAACCAGAATCGCGGAGCCACGGCGCAGAGGGCAGACACTTGCCCACCGCACCAATTGGCTCGTCATACATATCACAATTAAAAAATAATGCTTGACCTATATATAAATCTCATGCATATGACCTATTCTAATATATCCTAAGTTTTAAGGAATAGGTGATCAGTTACATAGCCTTAACATTAAAGCTTTATGAATATAAGACTACAAAACACGCTGAACAATAAAGTTATGTGTGGGACTGCAATTTACTCCTCTACTTGATATTCTAAAATTATATTGTGTCATTTGCCTAGTAATCACACTGGTAGCTCGCTCTTTCAGCTAAAATCAACTACTGGTGCCAACCTACTAACTAGTACAGCATATTCATTTCATATACTAGCAACAAAACAATACTCAGTACTACTGCGTACAAACACAGAATAGTTCGCATTAAAAAACTAGTTCTTACATTAATTGTATGGTACTGGTAGTCTAATTCTAGTAAAAAACATTTATTTTATGACTGGTAGTCTAATTCTAGTTTCTAAAGGTGAAGCTATTGAAGTCACTCGGATTGCAAAGGTGTGCCTTGCGGAACAGACGCGAGATCTCCAAGTTTTAATTGCAAACTCCTAATGAGGTGGGCTCGGGATGAAATCAAAGCCCACTGCCCCATAATCTGTTTTAAACGCTGCGGAAGCTTGGGAATTTTATTTGGTTTGTATTGGGGAGATTATCCTTGTTAAAATTTTGCTACTGGTGCCAAATGCACACCAGACTTTTTTGAAGTGTTGAGTTTACCCAACACCACACAAAAGGCTTTAGTATTCGTAGTAATTAATACAGCGAAATATTGAGAAAATACTGACATCAATCATATTGAGACTCTTGCATATACTTCATTAAAAATCCATGTAGATAACTGTTTGAGCCACAGAATGTTCCAAATAAAAACGAACATAATATACATCCTGAAAACAATACCCTTGTAAAATTCGAATGGGTGAAAAATGTTGCGCATATTGCAGTGATGCTTAAAGTTAATGCTAATTTAGTAAAAAAAAATTATTAAAATTTTTTTTATGTGCGTGTGACATGTGCTACCTGAACGACTGTGCCGCAATGCTTTACTTGCCACATGCAAGCGTTTATTAAAATTAATAAGATCAAATTGAAAATTAGGTATCTATCTATCTACTTAATGTTCAAATTTCTAGTAGATAATTACAACAAAAATATATGAGACAAAACAAGTCACCATAAATTTACATTACATTATGCAATACTACTTGTCGATATAGGAAAATAAATTTGTATAACTACTTGTGCCCCGTGAATTCGCCCGCGTTTATTAAGTTAAAAACAGCCCATGTGTTAATCCTAGGTATAAGCTACTTACATTCCAAATCCGTTCAGCAGCGTCGTCTCCACAGATCATATAGGGTTTATAGTCTTTGGTCGTCTCTGAATCGACAAACCACACGTTGAATTAATGATGCGTCGCCTTGGCCTAGCTCTGTTAAAATTTTATAATGAGGTCCTCCCAGTCTTCGTGGTACCCAAGGGACCCGGTGTTTCACGGCCAAACGCCGCATACATGCCGAGTTTTGCATATTCAAATTCGACTCCTTATATCCCAAACTAATTCGTAAATCACATTTAGATCGTTTGGCATTTGAAATCCGATCTTACCCAATTTTATTCTAAGAGTCATGTCAAAAGTTGTAAGCTGCTGTGAGTTATAAGTGCTTTCAAACATCGAAATGTATTAGGCTCAGTAGCGTAAAAATACTTTGCCAAGTTTACACGATGAAAGTTGGTAGGCGACATTTTTATAGCTAAAAGCAGATTTTAGACCATAATATCTCATAAAGGAAGTCACGAACCTTGTATACATTTCTTATTATTTAAAAAAACGGCATACTTATTTTAGTAGTCAACATTTTTTTACCGACATCCCAAAAAAAGAGGATGTACTCAAGTCGACTGTATTTGTTTTTTTTTTGTGTCTTACCTCATATCTTCTCTCCACGTGAGCCGATATCGAAAATTTGTTTTTAGTTTGAAAGATGTTGCTTTCTAATTGGTCTCATTAAAATTTTCCCGATTCCCGATCACAAAATGCTCTACCACCTCTCAGGAAAATGTTTGTTTTTGGTTCGGGTTGTAATTGTGTGAGTGATGTGAATGTTTCCGGTACCCACGACCGAAGTCACCAAACTTAGTGTGAGGCTTTGAGTGTGTAAGCGTATATACAGGGTTATTTGTAAAATACCAGAAAGCTCACAGACCCTGATTCTTGTTCTTACCCTTAGCTTATTTGGTTATACGACTTTCTTCTGAATGCTAATATTTTCAGTAATAATTAAGATAATATTATTATATACATTCATAGTTGTTTAAACATACTACACTGTCCCTCAAAAAAGGGCATCGCCGAGAGCCTCGGACTTACGAGAGCCTCGTTATATGTACGCCAACGCCAGTTGACATTCGACAACTTAAGAATTAACAGAGAAGATTTTTTTTTTATCCTGGATTGGCAAGCATTTGACCACTATTTCACCTGATGGAAAGTGACGAAGCGGCCAAAGATGGAACATCTTGCGTAAGGTACCTACCTATTCAATCTAGACTTGAAGACACCCAGATTGTATCGTAAGTACCCAGATAGTACCATATATTTTAATGTTTATTTATTTTAAAATAATAAAACAAAATTTGCAATACCACCACGGCCGTACCACGAAAGACGTCGCATCGGTCTCAATGGTTGGAATAATATCTGAGGTTTCTGGTATTTTCCAAATTATGTTGTATATAGCAATATAATTATGTGAGGAAGGAATGAGCCAGGCCTCATATAACCACCGACGTTAACAAAACGTAGTGTTAATTTATTTTTTTCGTAGATGAACTATAAGGACCTTCAAAATGAAGCGGGACAAATAAGAGGAAATCTATCCATATTAGCGCCGCTTGGCTAACATTACGATTAACTCACACACTTCTAATGATAAATATTGTATAAGGGACACGATATACAAAGCGCCCGAGGCGCGCGCCCCGTTCGCTATGAAGGTAAAATGTATGGCGCGTAAGCGACCTAGATATACGAATCGCCCGAGGCGCGCCCGCCTCAAGCGGACGACCGTGACTCCTCCCCCTGCGCTGTCATTTTGTATACTGCCGTCATAATTAAAAAAAACGTAACTGAATTTTTGTCCAAATTGAGTTACGTATATACATTATCGGAATCAGGAAAAACAGACACATCTACTATTATTTTTTTATTTTAAAATATTCAAACGCAACTTACTAAATCTTACTTTCAATTTAGACGCATCTGCTACATGTCAAAACATATACTAAATAGCAAAGACATTTCTGATGTACTAGATAACACAAGTTTTTCAAAAATATACTCACATCTTTTTTCTTTATCTCAGGGCGTGCGCCTTGGGCGCTTTGTGTATCATGTCCCTTAGTTTCATTAGACCTACCATTGATTTCTTCCCTATATTTTAATGATTTAAACAAGAATATTTTGTGTAAAGTATAGATAACATAAACTTTATTGTGGTGTTTTTTAAATGAACGGCTGATATATCGCCCCCGGCCCCAACCGCATCTTGTACAATATTTGAACTTCAAGCTTAGTAACTTACAAGCTTATCAAGTTACGAAGTTGTTCCGATCCTAATGCAGAGCTGGGTTCTTGGCTGGTGTACAAATAGACAACAAACACACAAAACTGATACATGAACGCATGCAGTGTTACCCAGATTATAACATAGTTACTGGATTATCATATCTAAATCAAACAAGACGAAAAATTTAAAACTACAACCCGACTACTATAAGAAATCGCCATATATATTTTAAACCAAATAATAAATTCTACGTTATAGGTACGTTTATACAACTATTAATTATAGATTGTATAAAATTTAGCAACTAAAGTATGACGGAAAAACCAAATCAGAGCATTCAAACGAAAGTCGTAGGACTTATAATGATCTAAGAGATAGAATATGAATAAGTGTCTAAGAGTAAGAGATTCTTTCTAGTATTTTAAAAATAATCCTGTATAGTAAATAATTAAATGCAAGCAAAGCTTAAAAAAAAATACAGTCGACTGACCTCCTCCTTTTTGGGAAATCGGTAAAAAACCAACTTCACCGCTTTATCTTCAGAACTTTGATCAGATTAGATGTACTAAACACGTTAACATTATTGAAGATATTTCAAGAACTACTGATCAGATCTTGATCAAATTTTAACGGGACCAATGGTAAACCAACATTTTTCAAACAAAAAAAAATCAAAATTGGTTCACGTGGGACACAAAGTTATGAGGTAAGACACGTAAAAAAAAAAATACAGTCAACTTGAGTACCTCCTCCTTTTTTTGTGAAGTCGGTAGAAAAGGAAAAGTCATTGATATAATTTGTTTTTTCATGTTAAGTATCTATGACACAAAATAAATTATTGGACTATTTAATATGAAGAACATTTTTTTCATAAAACATAAAATATTTTGCACTGCGCTGGTCAGCGGCTAGTCCCGTGTAAACTGCGCTCTTTGTGATTGAATAACGTTCAAACTTTGAAAGCACATTGAAAGCCATTTAGCCCCAAGAGTGGAGTGAAATTTAAACTCGAAGTTTGAGGACGATGAAAGGCAGACGTGTGAATAACCCTTTGAACAATAGATTACCTGCAAACCCCGAGAACTAATATGTTGGAGTAATTGTGACATACTTCCAATTATGAACAACTGGGTCACAACTAATATGGGAACATTAATTTCTACTTGATGTCATCAATATATGCTATTAATGTATCCATACATTAATTAGGAGGAGAAAGGACATAGACATGTCACAACCAAATGGTGAAAACAGGCATTTAATTGTATGCCTATGTTGTTGATCAGTTGGTCAGACGCCGACAACCTTGGAAGCCGCTGGTCATAATAATATTTATTAAGATTGCGTCCAAAATCATGTCCTGTTTGAAGGTTGTTTCAGGCACATGCAAACCTAAGTGGTAATTTAAAATTAAACTTATATTACAAATGCAGTGTTTGTTTTCTCTTCGCGCTAAAACCATCTGCAGTGCTATCCGGAACTTTATAACAAAAACGAACTTGTCAGCAAATAGCTGACCAAAAGTCACGGGGAGTGAAACGCAAAATTCAATATTGTATGGATAAACCCAGACATCTCCATAAAGACATCGAAACAGAAGGCGCACGCCAGTACAAAATCCATTTTACTGAAAGGCTTTCATACATCACAACACCGCATGGGTTACGCAAACGAATATAAAATCAGTCTGCGTCTGTCATAAAAGGAAGAGAAACGACGCAATGGCTTCCAGTCAAGGCACATTTCGAATTCATAAGTCAGGCGGGGTGTAAAGGAGTGGAGTTGGTATGCTTTAGAATAAAAACTGTAGAATGTAGCTGAAGAAAATTGTACGCTTTGAAAAACAAAAGTCGACTATAACTCCGCTTTAGATCTTTCATTCTAAATATGCACGCCCCTCCATAAACATTTTCATACATTTGACACTTGATAATTTGTCAATTTTGGTGGAGGGGCGTGCACATTTAGAATGAAAGATCTCTACTGATATTGAAACGTCTTGGTTGTACTATTTTCATTTGATAACTAAACCCTGGGGCGTAAGTAGTTTAAGTTACCTACCTTATGTTATGCCAGTAATCGTAATAGGTAGATATTAAATCAAAATGTACATTAGAAAAAAATACAAAAAATCATTTTTAGTAGCCACACTAATATTATAAATCCGAAAGTTGTGACTACATTTGTAAATGTGTTAGTATGTTTGTTTTCTTTTCACGCTGTATCGGCTGAACGGATTTGGATGAAATCTGGAATGTACATAGCCTATACTTAGGATGAACACACAGGCTTTTAATTTGATAAACACGGGCAAAGCCGCGGAGCACGGCTACTTTAAAATAAAACTAAACTTTAGCTCCGTGTTTATAAAGGCGGTCTCCTAACTAGGTGGTCCCGAGTTCGTATCCTACCACGGGCATATTATTATAGTATACTTATTAGTACACGTACAGAAGTTTCTCTTCGCGACCACATTTAAATAAATAGCGACTATTTATTTGACCCATTAAAGTGTAATTTAGCTTGCACAGCGCTGCCTGTATAAGATTTATATTTCCCTTTCACCTTTCTATCTATCACATATCTTTTTGCGTTTCTAGTGCATGGCAAAGCTGGTGGCTGGCGGGCCCTTCGAAATACCTTCCTAGATGGGTTCGTCGAAGTATTTGTATGCGCTCATAAACCTCAGAGTGAGCTGGGCCTGACAGGGGTTGAATTTTCAGTGAAGTGTAACATTCGTGGTGAAATCTATGATGCAGGCTGTTTTGTAATGCTCTCCTATCTAGGAGTGCAATACAAAACATCATGAATTGCGACATTCTGTGTGAAAACATCCTGTGTTTTTGGGATATAAGTTTTCAGATCGAAAAGAAAATATTCGTGAGACAAGTCAGCGAAAAATTTGCTAAATGGCCGCTTTATCGGCGTACGCTGACTAAATAGTAAGACATAAGGGAATTCAATGTTTGATTAAAATGTCAGCCTTTATTATTTTAAAAAGAAATTTCGCTGCAGCATGTATCTAACATGTATATTAAGTTTAAAAAATAATTAAACGCAAGCAAAGCTTAAAAAAACCGACTTCACCGCTTTATCATAGGAACCTTGATCAGATTTAACGTATAAACACGCATTATTGACTATAACTCAAAAACTACTGATCAAATCTTGATCAAATTTTCAATTGGACTACATAAAAAGCACCAGCTTTCAAATAAAAAAAGAATAATTAAAATCGGCTCACAACGAAAGAAGTTATAAGGTAACTTTTGAAGTCGGGTAAACGAGATCATAGTCAAAGTACGCAATTTTCGTCACAAAATAGACATTATTGACGATATTTCAAGAACTACTGATCAGATCTTGATCAAATTTAAATGGGACCAATTAGAAAGCAACATCTTTCAAACTAAAAAAAATGTTCGAAATCGGCTCACGTGGAGAGAAGTTATGAGGTAACACACATAAAAAAAAAATACAGTCGACTTGAGTACCTCCTCCTTTTTTAGGAAGTCGGTAAAAAATACTTTTCTTTGTTAAAAATCTGAAAAAAATAGCGGCTTCTGTTTTGTTGCCGTTTTGATGCATTCAATATAATCCTTATCAAAATAGATATTCATCGTCTTGCTTAGTTCATGTAGGTACAATTTACCCTATACTTTGCGCCCGAAGCGCGCGCCCCGGGTGCTTTGTATATCATGTCCTTAGTGTGTACAGACCTAACAGTGAGATGTGCTAATAGTCCTAATCTAAGTCCATAGTCTCATACCATCGACATACATACACCTATTAGGTATATATATCCGCTTCTAACAAAAACCTTCAAATGAATTGTCGCAGCTTCATTCGCCTTTGCTGCACCCCTTATTATCTAATAGACAAAAGCTGTTACGGCTCTATTCAAACACCAATGTCTCATTTAAATATTTGCCTAATTAAGGAATACGGTTTTACTTTTATATGCACTGTTATTATTGAATAAGAAATACCTAATTTGATAGTGCATTGTGTTTTGATTTTCAGCTTTGCTTGCTAAAAGGTTGTACTTAAACACACTACAAAATTCCTTGTTTGGACACAGTTAATAATAATGGGAAATATATACTAAATAATTATTATTACCTATGCATGATGTTAGAATGTAGGTCAAATATCATTAAATTATTTTTTATAGCGATTACATCATTTTCTTATTTATTATTTTTATTTAGGAATTTCAATTATTACAGAGGGATAAAAATACATAGGAGAATCAGAATAACAAAACTCACGCTATCGGCTAAACTGATTCGTTACTTCAGATATTTTTCATGTCAATGATTGGCCATCTTTCCTTTGATTGGGTCGTGGGGGTCATAGAACGAACTTCAAATTGCCGTTTTTGTTAAAAACATAACATAACGCTTTCACACTCACAGCCCCACACTAAGTTCGAAGACTTATGTCGTGGATGCCGGAAACATTCACATCACACATAATCACAACCAAAACATAAACACAAAGGAAAATGGCTGATGAAATCTGATTCAGCTTGTAGTTTATGTATGTAGGATATTATTTACTATGGGCACCAAGACATTGGCCGATGGAAAAAAGGTTTTAATTATAATCCAGAAAAATGGGTGTTGTACATTGTAACAGATAATGATAACTAGCATAATAAATAATTATTTATATTATACTATGTCATATATTCTTCAAATCCAGAAAGAGATACTACAGCGTTTGTGGGGTGGAGCGGTAGGCGAGTAGTGATGCGCCTGTTCTACAAGCTTTGATTTGTTTACTTAGTGCTAGTTAGTGAGCTATTCGATATTACTCAAGGTCATCGTTTTGTTTCTCTTATATACTTACCGCCTTTCTTTTTGGACATTGTTTGATTCTTTGGCGCGTGTAAACGGACTTGTGATATTGCTTTTAGATTGGACTTTCAAGATGTTGCCTAGTGCTCGAATTGTGTGTTTACTGTGTAATAGTTTAGTGTTACGAGGAGAAAGACACACAGTTACTCAAAATCTATTTGAATCTAACCCAGACATCGCAGCACATAAACTGTCATCAACTACACCTCGACAGGTATAATCACCATAAATATATTTTAATCGTCCATGTTTCTTTTATTTAAAACCTTTATGACGTTAGGAATTTAAATAATTATTCAAAATTAATAAAACTTGCTTATAATAAGGTGGATGATTCTAGTGCCAATAACTTTTTTCTCTGTGTGTAAATTTTTATATGCCCTTAGGATTTTTGATATGTATTGAATTATTCTTTGTGAAATATTAAAACATGTGTATGTTCCGTTAAAAATCAAGTCTTCAAACATATCATTTAGATACATTAATAGCTTGAAGTAGTTTTCTGGCTTGAAAAGACCTTGAGCGGTCTCAGGCAAGAAGTTAAAGAACAAAATAGTTTTTTTACGATAATTTTATTTAACATTAATGAAAAAATATTTACGAGACCTTTTTCTTATTTATTTTTACAACTTTTACATGTTGAAACATGTGCATTAGGCCAATCAGTAATTTAAAAACAATATAAAGAGATCCTAAAACTACGGCTAATATAAAAAGATAAACATCTAACATATTGGACTCGATCCAGCTAAGGCCAATCGCTGGATTTTTCATATAACTAGCTCCTTTATTCCTTATGACATACTCTATCCAAAACATAGCTGTATCAAGCGGAGTCATTGGTCTGTCTTTAAATCTATTTGAAACCGTTCTTGCGTTGATTTGATATGATTCATTGGTGAGTACTTCATTTAAGAGTTTTCCGAGTGTTTCTTCATTAATATCTTTGTATTGTAGTATTTTCCCGAACCCGTGCTGTTGGGCTTGCAACAAGTTGTTGTATTGATCGGCGTATATTGGGATCCCGACGATTGGCACTCCGTAGTAAATTGCTTCTTGGGTTCCAATTAAACCTCCGTGTGATAGGAATACTTTGATGTTTGGATGCGCTGAAACAAATCAACAAATTTTAGAATGTTTAAGTATTGATATACTAGTAAAAAATATATATGATGTTTCTAAAATATGCTCATAACATATTTGGTGAAAGTGAAAATGAAAGTGAAAAAAAAAACCACCCTCTGCAGGATTGTACACTATTTAACAATGATGGTATATAAAGATTTATATATAATATGCACGTATAATTCAGTGTTATAGCGAATATTAGTAGAAGATGTGCATTTTGCTTGAAGCCTAACACTTAACCTAGTCGGTATTAGCACTAAATATAAAAACTTAAAAGTTTCGCCTATTTTAATTAACTTTGAAATTATGGTAATTCTTGATTGTGAATAAGTTATATTCTATTCCACTCAAACCATCATCTTAGCCTTACGGTCGGCACAATATGAATTTATATTTAAAACTATGTATTGTATAAGATTTGTTATGAGTTTTTTAGCATGGACTATCTTCGAAAATGCTTTTTGTCCTAGTTAGTCAATCAGAAAGAACACCACGTAAAAATCCTTGTTAGTCAATCAGCAGGAGCACCACGTGCAAGTAATGTCGTCTCGGGCGGCTACGTGTTTCATTTAACTACAATACTCACCTAAAATATCTTTCTGCGGTAACCATTTTCTTATCACCAAGTTATCCGGCTTGTTAGGGAGGTCGTCATCTTCCCATTTCCAAATGACTGTTTGTTTTAGTTTTCTGAATGTGTTTATGAAAGCGTTCTTCTTGTCCGTGGGCAGTTCTGAGCTTCGCACATTTGATCCAAAGTTTACGTATACCACGCCCTCTGTTGCGCTGTCTAGAATTTTTTGGAGATCCTGTAATATCAGAAAATGTTGAAATCAAGCAAAAACGCGATAGTTTTCAAACTCAAGCAAAAAAAGGCCTTGCACGTAATTTAAAAGGCTGATAGACGCATTAAAAAAAAAACTATTTTGATGAATGCTTTTAGGGACATGTATCCAACGCACCAGTAAAAAGTCGAAAGCAAAAAATTATGGTTACAATCGTTTCTAAATGTGGCGATACCAGAATTTCATCTTAATCGCATGTTTTTGTATTGGCATTCATAATAAAACCAGTAAATAAAAATGTTCGTCGTACTCTGTGTGAAACGATAATGATGCCTTCTTCTTAGAATTTTCATAACGTTCGTAATACAAAGGAAAAAAATATCAAATCTCATACAAATTATCAATTTGTATTTTTGGAACCATTTCGTTCCACCATTTGATATGAAAACACTGTGAAAATTATTTTTTAATACGCATATTTACTAGACAAATGATTTCTTCAACTTATTTTTTTCTTGAGGCGCTTTTTCACTAAATTTGAATAAAACTAAAAAAAATCAAAGATTGCCACGCGTGACCTTGCGTAACTGCCACGATGTCATTTACGCAATATACACCTTTATATGCAAAAGTATACGGGGGATAATTAGCTGTGGTAAAAAACAGGTGCTCGCATTGACATATGCCTGCCCCTTGAAACCCGCATATATTATTCGTGTTCACTACTTACATCGTACAGTGCACCACTACAGTACTCTGTATAGGAGTTAAAAACTACTTACACACAAGGACGTTTTGAATGACTAGTTTGGTAACTTGTACTTTTGTAAATAACGTCTAAATAGATCCATTGTTAGACAATATGGTCATATAAGTAATATGCCTAAATTATCATGTTATCCATTCGTAACAATAGTAAATTACTGTCATTTATTTTGCCATGCAATAATACTACCTACCAAAATAATCATAAGTAGCGTGGAACTCAAAGTACTAACCGCACCTTTTAGTATTTGTAGCAGTAAAAATACTTTTATAATTATTATCTTATCTAATACCTTTAACCGAGCAATTCTTGTATATATGTTTATTTATATAATCTTTACAGTCATGTATAATATGTAAAAATACTCACAGCCGGAAGTTTAGTATCGCTCCTGCTGAGATGTGCACCTCCTATCTCAATTATATTCGGCTGATACGCCACGGGGGTGTCAAAACTGAAGTGTCCATTCACCAGCATCAAAGCTGCATCTCTCTGCACTTCGTACAAGCTTGGTACTGGTTCCGGTAAATTAGGAACATACTTCTTCACCAGTTTCTCATTTTCATCCAAAAACCAATATCTCCACCAGAAATATTCATACGCGGTGAAGTAAAGATTTCGGAGCCTCGATGAAAAACTTGTCGGATCTTTTAAGTCCAAGAATTCAGAGATTAAAGTGGCCAGTTGTAAAGGATTTCTGGTAACAATATTATGTCTCATGCAATTTCCGTATGTCGTGACCAAAACTAAAGGAGCATTGTATTTATGAGCGAGAATATTAAACGCTTCCATAAAGAATTGCTCGCTTACGACGACGTCGAATTTATTGTCTTCGGCTAAAAAATTCTGAATCTCGCTCGAGTTTAAAGCCATTTCCGTGAAGGCCTTACCGCCTCCCCAAAGAATTAAATCGTGGAATTGTTCTGCTGATATGCTAACCATGTCGAAGACGTTTGGCCTGCCAGTACCTGAAACAAAGCAATCCATATTATTTGTAAGAAGGTATTTACTGGGAAACGGGATACAATCAAGACCTACCATCAGTTTACTTACGACAAGCTTACATGATTTTTAATAGTAGATTTCTGAATCAGGAAACCTGAAGCTCTTATATATTATTCCGACATCCTAACCAAATTTCATACAAATATTATAATCCTAAAGTAAATTTGCTGTGCTCTCTGTTTTCTGTCTGTAGCTTTTGGATTTACCTCTGAATCAATTTTGATGAAATTTAGTAGCAAAAGGGTTTAAGTCATATATTGCACTTTTTGCCCTGATTCATTATTGTCATCAGTAAAGAGGACGAAGCCGTAGGCTACAGCTTATACAATACAATCCAACTACGAGTACAATGTAAATACTAATATTTGTATTTTTGTTACTGAATTACGCTTAATTCATTAGTAATTTATTATATTTAGTTGAAATTTTAAAGGTACGGAGCTATATAGCCGTCTGGAAATAAGCTACATTTAAAAAAAATTAATACGGACAAAGCCGCAAGCAAAGCTTGTAAATAATAAATGCGATATTCTGTTACACGAGTTTAATAAAGAACAGATTAGTAAAATTTTGCGAGTTGATTGCTTCGATAATTTTGTGTTTATGATAAGCTATCATTTGACTACTATCTTATCTGTTGGTATGTAATAATGAAATCAAGATTATTGAACTCGCTAATCCTATTTATTTTAAATGTTTACGCACTCATAGCCCCACACTAAGTTCAAAGACATTTGTCGTGGCTGCTGGAAACACATCACACCTAGAACCATAAACAGAAATTTCCCTTAGGGAGAAGACTACTGTTTTCACCGAGAATCGTATCTAATACCCACTGCTTAAGAGCTAGACGCGCAACCAATCAAACCAACTGGCACTTCATCAGCGAGCATATAACAATGACTGGTTCTCAAGGATAGTTACCGGCTCACCAAATACCACCACCATGGATTTCCAAATCAATATAGTTTATTCACATGACACAGAAGCAAAGGCACTCATGACAGTTAACTACTACTCAGGACTGAGTCACCCACGTCCGTAGGAGGATACCCCTTAAGTCTGACTCCCTACACGTGATCCCCGGGTGGTGCTAATCAGGTGACATTTGAGAGGTGGTAGAGCATTTTGTGAGTTGCTCGCCTGGCTTGCTACCAAAGTAGCTTTCCACCATCAAGTTGAAAGTCTGCCGCCAAGCCAAATACGATGTTCCGGCAGTTATCTTTGAGAGCCTGCGTATTCCAGGTCTAGTGTGTTTACCAGCTTCGATCACATCGTCACTTACCATCCGGTAAGATAGTGGTCAAACACTAGCCTGTCACAAATAAAAAAAAAAAAAAGGATTTTGATTTGATTACTCAGGAAGCTTGGCCTGATTCGACAAATTCTTGAGGGTATATTTCCCAGGTGGTCATTTAACCAAGATCTGATGAAAAGTCCCGGAGATATTTGCGATTGAAGTCGGTCAATCATTTTTAAACTCGTATATGTATTTTATAACGATGTTAGCTACAGAAGCTCAATCAAATCACAGGATTCGAAACCAAGAACGATCCAATCGGAAGCTTTAATACTACGCAGCTACCACTGCTTCAAACTGTTTCAAATGTAGTATTATGCAAATATTTTTTTAGTCTATTAGCTATGTTAAATGTATGCTAATTGTTTAATAGACCACTCATTAGCACTTACACAGGTATTCAGTTTCAAGTGACGAATACCAGCCACTGTTTTATTACATCTGTATGCACGTGTAACAACAATTTTCCTCATACTGTACCATTATATTTATGTCGTTTTTGAACAGCAAAGACAATATAGGAAACTACTTATTTCTTCATATTCAATCGTTATTTTAACGCATTCACATTCGCAGCCCCGCACTAAGTTCAAAGACTTGTATCGTGGGTGCTGGAAACATTCACATCGCACACACATTACATCCAGAGCCAGAAGCACAAATATCCCTTGGGAAGGATTTTGTGCTCCTGTCGGGAATCGGACCCAGAACCCACGGCGTAGAGGGCGGAGATTTGTCCACTGCGCCAACTGGGTTGTCAATTATTGCATTATAAAATGTTATCTTAAAAAATCAACATTGTGTATTGTCTCATTACATGTACCCAGTAAGCGCAAACGGGTTGAAGCTGGATCGGTATTTTTATTGTTTAAGTATATTATATGCCATATATACAAATATTTTAATTTTCAATACAAATATTTGTATCCTTAAAAAAAACGTCTAAATCATAATAACATTTATTGGTTAACTTATTTTAAAATGTTTTTAGTTTGTCTTGCTTGTAAGTCTTGTATTTTGTTATAATTTATTTATTTATATTATATTTTTAAGTATGCATGTACCTATAGCTTATAGGTAACTCAAGTGCTTATGCCTAATATTGTTGGTAATGTTTTGCAATATTCTCTCGACGTTTAGTTCGTGAATTCAGTTTTACGTTCTATGTATAATATAAGCTTATCAAAATTAACCCATACCCTTTAATATACTGATATGGCATTGATACAATACAATACAATACAAAAACTCTTTATTTACACCAAAAGATAAATACAACTTACAGATAAACTTATAAAGATAGGTAAAATGGGCGGTCTTATCGCTTAGAGATATAAGTAATTAATACAATAAATACCTCAAAGCCTTGATACCATTACAGCTATTATTAATAGGTCTATGGCTTCAGCAGTTTTTCCTAGTGCTTGGAAAACCGCTATTGTTAGACCAATACCTAAAGTACCTACGCCAACTGAGATAAAAGAGTTGCGTCCAATTAGTTTACTACCATGTTTATCTAAATTATTAGAAAAAGTAATTTGTTCTCAAATGTCGCTTTATTTAGAGAATCAGAACATTCTGCCCGATATGCAATCCGGGTTTCGCAAAGCAAGAGGTACGAACACCGCGTTGCTGGATGTTACCGACAACATTATTGCTGCTCAAGACAAAGGTATGGGAACAATGTTGGTTTTATTGGACTTTTCCCGCGCTTTCGACTCCATAAATATACCTCTTTTGTTAGCAAAATTAAATTATTATGGCTTTGACCCTAATGCAATCCAGTGGTTTAATTCTTATTTGAGCAATAGAATGCAATATGTAGAAATTAAGAAAGATGATGGGACGTTAATGATATCCGAAAAACGACTAGTGACGAGAGGTGTGCCACAGGGGTCAATCCTCGGTCCGCTTTTATTTATTTTATATAGCGCTGATATTGTTAGTAGTATACAGCACTGTAAATTTCACATTTACGCTGATGATATTCAAATTTACATATCGTTCAAAGCTTCAGATATTCGTAGTGCTGAGGTAAAACTTAACGAGGATCTCGAAAGAATTCAGTCCTGGGCGGTCTCTAACTCTTTACTTTTAAATGCCAAAAAGACGAAATATATGATTTTAGGTACCAAACACCAAATTTCTCAAATAACGATACTGAAGCCCTTAATATCTATCGACAATGAGATAATAGAAAGAGTCTACGAAGCCCGTAATCTTGGCCTGATTTTTGATGAACATTTAAGATTTGAAAAATATATATCTGAATCTGTCAAAAACTGTTTTTATAGACTCAAAGTTTTATACAAAATAAGAAACTATTTAAATGAAAATCTAAGAGTAATGCTTGTTAACTCGCTTGTACTCTCTAAGCTAAATTATGTCGACACCGTTTATGGTCCACGCATCTTTTCAAAAACTTCTCGCCTCATTCAGCGTGTACAAAACGCTTGCACTCGTTTTTGTTATAATGTCCCCCCCCGTTCCCACATAACCCCCTTTTTAAATTTGCACAACATATTAAACATGAAGAACAGAAGACATCTGCATCTTGCCACATTAATGTTTGGTCTTGTTAAGTCACAACAGCCCCACTATCTTTTCTCTAAATTTGTATGGGCTCGTGACGTTAACAAATACACAACCAGAGCCTCATCTTACCTACTGCGCACACCACGACACGAAACTGCAGCATTTCGTGGCAGCTTTCGTTTTGCAGCCACGAAATGCTGGAATTCTTTGCCCCCTCCATTACGAAACATTAAAAGTACAATAAGTTTTAAAAGAAAATTTCAGAACCTTATTATAAATAAACAGAAAGAGTCTATTATTTAATTATTATTATTATAATTTTTTTCAATCGTTATTTAATTCTTTTTGGTTCTATAGTATGTTTTACTTAATATATTTATACAAAGACACAATTATTTATAATATTGATTTTTTTATTTATTTTTCTTTCGTTATTTTGTTGCCGTTTTCATGGTGTTGCGCATTTCAAATGCATATAGTCTTTTGCGACTTACTTAATATCTTTCATTATATATATATATATATATAACTCTTATCATTAATAAAAGTATATTAGCAGTTTTTCCTTATTGATGTATAGTTTTTGTGTATGTATGAATTTATTTATTTTTTATGTAATAATTTTATTTATATCTTAGACTTGCCGTACGTCACCCTACACAGGTCGGAGCTGAAAACCAGCGCTGAGGCTCTGTCTTCAGCATTATGCTGAGCTTGCAGACCTTTTCCGGCAAACTGGAATAACAATAACGTTCTTCGCATTCGGTTTATCATATAATAAATGTTAGTTTAAGGTAGTTAAGTTATGTTTGTCGGAATAAATGATTATTCTATTCTATTCTATTCTATTCCAATACGAAGTAATAAATTGATTTTATAGAAGATAGTAAATCAGGTTAAGCTGTGTCTTTAGTAAAATGTTTTGTTTTTATGTACCAGGATAAAAGCCTATGTAATAATCTTTGTCACATTACACAGACACCTATTATCCTGTTGTATCATCGCTATCATGATCGAAATGGAAGCGATGCCGCGAGACACAGGCAGTAAAAAATAAACATAAACGCTTTCACACACACAGCCCCACACTAAGTTCGATATCTTGTGTCGTGGGTGCCGGAAACATTCTCATCACGCACGCAATTACAACCAGAACCAGAAACACAAGTTTTCTTGAGTAGAAACCTTGTGTTCCCGCCGGGAATCGAACGCCGGTAAACGCTCGCTCAACTTAGCCAACGGGCAATTCATAAATAAATATTTTATTTATTTATTAATATTTTATTTATTATAAATAGGCAATTCAGTAAATAAACAATTCCTTACCAATAATTTCCCAAATTTCCTTATCATCGACCATAACCTGGCGGTAGTTTGGCGGGTGGTTCTTCTCTTTATGGGCAGTTATGACGGTAACATTATGTCCCCTTCTTGCCAACTCTATGCCGATCGGTTTCAGCATTATGTAGTGAGACTTAGATGAAAACGGCACTACGTATAATATGTTGGCAGATTCACATAATGATAACACCGATAGGAGGAAAACGATCGATATGTTGAGTAATTCCTGTAACAGTATGTAACTTTAGGTACTTGTTAGCGTTAGTTAGGTACTGCGAGCGATTGTGATTGCCCCGAACGGTATAATCTGGGAGTTTTTAAGTCAAGAGTGAATAGGTACCTTCTAGGCAAGCATGCTACATCTTCGGCTGCATCATCACTTGAGATTGTAGTCAAATGCTTGCATATCGGGCATAAAAAAAATATTGGTTTGTTGCACGTGGACGATCCACTGATAGACTAAGTGTAATTTTCTATAAGTTGAGCTACGAAAAATGTAATTTCTCGTGGTACAACTGACAGAATCATTGGCAAATCATTAACAAGGATAACCCCAAAAAACAGGTTTTTTTGTCTGTATCCAACAAAAAGGAGCATTGAATTTGAGAACCTCTAACAAGTAAGTATATGCAATGATTAATCTCTAAAACTTGTGTTACTACCTAGAATCGAACACGGCAATAAGAACTCATATATAACATCGCAATACCTTCATCATACTATATCTTCCGGTTTTAAATGCCAACATACTCGCACATTTATTAATCGGACATGTGTAAGTTAGCAATGTTTAAAATAATATCGAAATATCAAAAAAAAAATGTAACTACAGAATGTTAATAATTAATTAATGTTAATGTTTACTTACAGATAATAAATTATAGATATTTACTTGATCTCTTACGGTTTAAATAAAAAATGCATTTTTTATTTACGTTAAACGTCTCAACTATTAGCAAAATCAACCATACAACCCGCAATTTCAAAAGTTTTTCTAACATGCTTAAAAAAATAAGTGTATTAAGTATTTTAATAAATCGACGATATAAACTGAAAAGTCAAATGCAGTAATGATGAATATTAAAAAAAAAGTTAATATTATTTGATTACCGGTATTTGATACCAGTATAGGCAAATAATTATTTATCTACTTACAAGGAAACTTGCAACCATTTGTAAGTTTATTTCTACAGATAATTAAATAACTACGTAGTAAAATAAAATAACACTGGCTTAACTGTCTAAAATCCTATTTTAGCTGTAGTATAAACAAGATATTTAAAATAATTTAGTAAAACACGCACCATTTTTATCTTCCGCGCGCTCACTTAACACTTTAACTATCGTAACACACCACAATACTCCATCAGACGCTTTATCACAGTGGCTATATGAACAGCATACTACAAAAGATACCCGGAAAACCAGTTCAAACTAGTATCCATCTAGTATCTAACGATTACTGTGCTTGTCCACTGGCGAGCACAATGCCACTTATAACTAACCACCTTGCACGCATGACTTCGCTGTTCTTATCATCATTATAATTATGAACTGCCTGTTGGTTTCGTTGAGTGTGCGTTCGCCTTCTAAGTAGGGCCTTCTACCGGGTTCGATTCCCGGCAGGACTAAAAGTTTTATCCCCAAGGAAAATTTGTGTTTCTGGTTCTGGTTGTGATTGTGTTTGTGATTTTAATGTTTCCGGCACGCACGACACAAGTCGTCGAACTTAGTGTGAGGCTGTGAGTGTGAATGCGTTTGTTTTATGTTATTTTATTGTAATGCTAAACTACTACTAATACCTTAGTGTAGACAAAAATAAAAGTATCATTATTATATGACCTAGGCACGACAGATAGATAGATAAACACTTTATTGAACACCTTAAGAAATACATGACAAGGAATAGTAATCTAGAAAATAAGTGTAACAACAGGCGGTCTTATCGTTCAGAGCGATCTCTTCCAGACAACCTTTGGATGGAGAGGAGTAAGCAATGAAATAAGACGTCGGTGTTTTGTATAAATATAATAATATAGAAAATACAATAAGCATACATAAACAATAATATACCTAAACTAGCTGCGCCCCGCGGTTTCACCCGCGTTGATAATGATGAAAAGTGATGATGATGATGATGATGAAAAATAGATCTTGGCCGATTCTCATAGATACCGGATAAGCACAAAAAAATTCATCAAAATCGGTCAAGCCGTTTCGGAGGAGTATGGCAACGAAAACTGTGACACGAGAATTTTATATATAAGATTAAACTACGATGTGCCTTCTGTGTCGTGGAATCTAACCCAGGACGGGTTCGATTCCCGGCAGGAGGACAAGTTTCGTTCCAAAGAGAGATTTGTGCTTTTGGTTCTGGGTGTGACGTCTCTTAATATATTTGCTGCCTTTGTGCGTGTTATAATACATTCTATACCAATTATTAATTCCATTCACAAGGCCTTACACAAAACCAATTGTCAAAATAGGTAATTATTATTGTAGTAAAACACAAATGTTACAATAACAAGGATATGTGGGACGGTCGTTAAGGACGCCTAATTGTTAAGGGGTCTCTGTATTCAAATTTTGTACTCTCTGGGGGTAGTCATAAAATGTAAGGACCGATTTTGAGTGGGTACTGACTTGTGTAGTATTAACAAAAACTGTGGTTTTAGTATTCTATCATTTTTTTGGTTGACCGACCGAAGCGAAGTTTTTAAGTTGATTTGGGTGATTCAGAACTTTTTCCATCAGTCCGTTCATCCATCCGTCCGTCTGTCAGAGTCATTTAGCGTCTAAACCATACAAGCGTATAACTTCAAATTGTCAGAGTATAATTGTTAAACTGAATATAATTGTTTGATAAAAATTCACGCACATTTTGAACTATTAAATTAAAATTAAAACGGGAATAAGCGTGAATATAATTGAGTAATTAAAATGATATAAATGAAGATATTCAGAGGAAACCCATACTCGTGCGTTAGCTGAGTAAAACAATTTAATGTATTTTTTCTGCCCGTATCGTTGAAAAGAAGTTTACAAGTAGAGTAGGAAACCGTTTTTAAATATAAGTTAGAAAATATTCTTGGTAGGACATCGAAGTTAGTTATATAGATATATTATGTCCTTAAATCTATTTTAAAAACGTTACACAAATAAAGCTGGAACTTACGAATAATATTTATTATATTCTTTACTTGAACAAAAAATACAAAAATCAACAATAATTATTAGATTTAAGCTCAAAAGATTTTCTCTATTAGGGAAAACATAGGCACGAAAATATAGGTTTCAGAGCGACTCAGACAACGTGCCTATATTTTCCCTAATTCGTTCTTACTCATTCGCTCCGAAGCGAACTCAAAGTATTTTTCAAATATTTATATAACTTGTACAAATTGTGTAACTAACTATTTAGAACTTCTCTTACTTTAAGTATTTGGGTATTATTGTAAAGTGATCTCTTTTGGACACTTTTCAACCGACTTCAATTCGACTGTATGTTTTTTTTTGTATTTATATAATAACTAGCCTTGCCCCGCGGCTTCGCCCGCTTTTATCAAGTTAAAAAGTAGCCTATGTGTTAATCCTAGATATAATCTATGTACATTCCAAATTTCATTCAAATCCGTTAAGCTGTTAAAGCGTGAAGAGGGAACAAACATACTTACACATTTACACACTTACAAACAAACTTTCGGATTTATAATATTAGTAGGATATGTTGCGCGTTATCTCTGCCAATTATGAATCAATTTAATTTTTTTTTTTGTCTGGTAGAAAAAAAAATTCAGGTGTGGTCCCATATAAATTTTATTGAAATCGATCCAGCCAAAACCGAAATATAAGCGATGAAGTCGGATTTTTAAGCATTGCTTGCGTTTCAATTAATTTGTAATTCAGATCATCGTTCTCTTCAAAGATCGGAGACTTCGGTTCTACATACTTACTAACATATTACCTCATTATGTGCCTACCTAAACATCATGTCAAAGGTATACGAACTAAGATATGCCTATTTACGTTAACAATGTATAGCTGTGTACTAGCTTTGTTATGTAAATTAGTATGTGTGTAGTCTCTATGAGTCTCATTAGATTGTAGTTACCTTGTTATCATAAACAAGTAAGTACCTAGATTGGATGTTTGTTAAGACATGATAATAGACATAGACATATATTTATTTATAAGTATTAATTACACGTAACTAGCGATCCGCCCCGGCTTCGCCCGGGTGTGATAGATGAAGAACCGCTCGACCGATTTTGTGCAAACTTCACATAAAACATCTACTAAATAGTCCGAACAAAACCTAAATTAACATTTGGCTTGAGGTGAGCCCGTTCTAGAGTTATAAAATTTCAACGATAAGTGGCATTGATTTATATATATATATAGATAGATAGATAGATACATTTGATTGATATATAAAGCAATTAACTATTGACATGATTTATGATATTATTAATTTTAATAATTTTAGTTAAATTATAAGTAATATCGCTAGCAATGTCCTAACTTCGCATTAGCAAATTTCTACAAGAGTAGAATTCTTGCTTGGTTAGCTGGTTCTTTACTTTTGTTCTAAAAACAGCTGAGCTTGTTGTCTCAACAATATCAATCCATAATTTATTATAAACTTCTGCTCCCATAGCATGTATTGTTTTTGCAAATTTAAGTTAATGTGCGAGGTACACGGGCAAGCTTATATCGGTTCCGTGTACTGAATTTGTGATTATCGCCTCGTCTTGTGTAGGAATCCAAGTTTTCTCTAGTGTAGGTGGCAACTTAAAATATTAAAAGACAGGGTAAAGTCATGATCCCTAACTATGAAATGATGTCTTGCCGTTTCGTCATTGGCGATGCGTGCTATCACTCTCACCGCACTTTTTTGCATGCGAAAATCACGTTTCCACTCTGCTGCTCACCCCTATAGCTCCAGGCCGTAGTGTAGAAGCGACTGCACGATCGCAAAATAACAAAAACGAAACTCTTGCTTCGGTAAAGTTAAGAGGCTAACCTACTTAGAGCAAAGCATGCCCTGTCTAGTTTTTCACATAGGTTATCGATTTGTCTTTCCCAGGTTAACGCAGGATCTAGGACGAAACCGAGGAAAGTAGCAAACTGGGTATGTATGATTGCTTTACCATCGAGGTTCACTACAGTATCACGCCGTACCTGGCGGCCTCCTGAGAGGTTAAATACCATTAAATGCGTCTTCATTAAATTTTATTTAAGGCCTTTATGTTGAAACCACAACATAAGTTAGGAGGCCACATTGTTATATAATATAATATACTACATTCGTTTTTTAAGATAGGTAGTTGCTCTATATACCCCTGATAAATTATTTGGTCAGTCGTTAGTGATATTTGCATACCACTAAAACTATCGTAACCACTAAAAATATACTCCTTTGATCACCATCTCACCTGATAGTAGGTAAGTGAAAAGGTAAGGGCGGTCAAAATGCGCTGGCGAATTTCTTGTCAAGTTGTTCTCAAAATGGCTTTAAATTTGCTAATCTGACATTAAAGTCAGCCTAGGTAACGTCATGCCTGTATAGGGCCCATCAGAATAAATAATTTTAAATGATTCTTACGAATACTAAGGGCCTGTTTTACCATCTGATTTATTCTCTTGAAATAATGATATGAAAATATATATACCATCCCTAGATTAAGTAGGTATAGGTACGTTTCCTATGTATGCAACAATCGGCTGATTCTCAACTTAGCACACACAGAAACTATCCACAGAAATTTTTTAAACTTTCGCGAACTTCAATCATGTTTATGTGAGAAAACCGCTAATGCTATTTTGAAAATAAAAGCGCGAAAAGACCCGGTTTTCTCACATATCCACAGAAAATTCTCAACTCCACACGGAAACCAGTAGGTTTTATCAAAAGGAAAATGATTAAATACGCCAATATTAAGTAAATGAATTTATATATTAAATTTTCTTATATTCCTCTGCCCTTTTGATAATTAGTGATCAGGGTAATTGTGCCCAAAGCGGGTACGTTAAGGTAAATAGTAAAAAAAAACGCGAATGATTTCAAATTCTCATAGAATATGTAAAACTACGGCCCAAAGCCAGAAATGACATTTAAAATTATATAAGTGAAAATATTAAGGGGGCTCCCATAAATGTAAGTGGGGAGCAAAATATTTTTAATTTTTTCTTCTACCTTTGTGGGGCATCGTTGAAAAGGTCTTGACAAGTGGAGTAGAAAACCAGTTTCAAAAAATCTATGTTGGAACCAAAGTCCACCAAAGTCACTGTTGTAAACCTATTTTGTCCCGGGTCTATCTCAAAAACTGCTTCACACTGAACACTAAAACTTACGTATATTATCTGTTATATCTTGTACTTGAATAACAAATACAGAAATCAAAATCAAAGAATGATTATATAAAAAAAAGTTCTTTCACTCTATAAACTTTACCGCTTTTAAGGACGCTTTTTAAGCACTTTGGACACATTTTCAGATATAACGATTTCTACTTCTTACTATTGATATGTGTTAGATTTAAATTCTGGCAGTTGGCTTAGTTCGCCTTCTTAGCAACGGGTATCGGTTTCGAGAGTTCCACATGTGAAACATAAGTTTTCACACCAGAGGAAATTTATATTTCTGGTTATGGGTGTGATTATTTGATGTGAATGCTGCCGGCATCCACGACACAAGTCATCGAACTTAATGTGGAGCTGTGAGTTTAAAAGTTTTTCTTTAATTATTAGTCGTGTAAATCCGTGATACTTTTATAGAGTGGATATTGGATTACTATACTGTTTATGGATATTAAAAAAATATTTTAGAAATCTATGTTAATTATAGCTAAAGACTACCTAAGTACCTACTAAATCTGTGTGCAAACTCGTAACACGAGTCTATGATACTATACCTACTACTTAATTAAAACATCAATAGTAGCGGTATGGTGACCCTGCAAAACTGGTAGTGGAAATAAGCACTTAAGCTATTTTTAAGCTTGTTGGGCTGAAGTTTTTATTACTTAAAATCTTCTTATTAGTTACGTTTATGAGATTATAATAAGAAACGTAGGTCTTACATATAGTTTACTAGCGGACTCGAAAGACATCGTCCTGGTCAAAAGTTTTAAATACGAAAATAAAAATAAAACATGAATCTAAACAATTCTTGAATACAATCAATCTA
Organism: Lomographa bimaculata; assembly: GCA_948107665.1. NCBI lineage: Eukaryota > Metazoa > Arthropoda > Insecta > Lepidoptera > Geometridae > Lomographa > Lomographa bimaculata. The sequence goes on from OX403597.1 coordinate 9,142,011, forward strand.
AATGTTTATATTTCTCTTATTACACTTAAAAGACACACAAAAAAAAATCATCAAAAACGGTCCAGCCCTTTAGGAGTTCAGTCACTTATATAAGAACAAAATAATTATATACCCTCTACAATATAAATATAGATGAATAGAGACTAAATTACATAACAAATCTTGTTCAAGACCGTGCTTTCCATTTGAACCTTCTCGTAGACCAACTTTTGCAAAATTTAGTTTCTTCTCGAGTTGGCTGTAATTTTGCGAATCTAGCAATAATACTTTCATGAGTGCCTCTTTGGGGCCCATGCGAATAAACGATTTTGATTATTGATTTTTTGAATAAATATAATGAGTTAACATAATACATTTAAAAGTGGCATCTGCTCTATACCAATGGAACTAGCAAGCAAGTAGCCTTCGCGATAAGAGCAGAAAATGTTCCAAAGGTTTTGTTTCACAGTAAACCAATAGATGGCGCTTTAACGAGACTTAGGTACTACGACTACTACGAGTACTAAATAATTGTTGTGGAACTATTATCATGTGTTTCTAAGTATCGACCTGATCATCACTTAAGTACCTTATTATCAATGTAACCTACAGGTTACATTGGTAATATCAATTTCGTCTGTTAGTCATCACTAAGTATATTTAGCAAGTGGCAAAATCAATATTTTGAAAATACCTACAAACCGCAAGCACCAATTTTCACCAAACAGCTATGAATATTCTCGATCTATTTTTTCCTTATATTTTATTTGTTTTTACTTACCACTATTTTACCTTAAAAGGTAAGTGACGATGCAGTCGATAATGGAGCACGTTTGCCTAGTAGTTAGTAGAGTTATAACCTGTTCACTCGTGACTTGAAGACACCTGCATTAATCCCGACTCGGGTAAAGAATTTCATTCCTTAACGGTGCGCATAATAATTGTGGAAGCAAATCGCTTCCAATGTATTTGTGGAATATCAACTAGGAAAAAAAACGACGACGCAATGAAGTTCGTCTTATCGTAAAACAACTTTTTCTTTGTTGTATTTACATTTCAAAGAAAAAACTAAATCAAAATCGGTTTTGCCGTTGGCAGCTGAAATGCCAACAGAGGTGACAGTCACACAAATACACACGTTAAACTTAAAACACCCCTATTTTTGCAACAGGGTTTAAAAATAAAAGTTTAAAAATTTACTAAGTACCTGATTGCCTCATTAGTGCCTATCTATCAGCAGAAATTTGAAAGTGTACCTTCTATGTTATTTGGCTTAACTTATTAGCATTGCCATTTATTCGTCACTCACTAGTAGTGGGGTTGAGCACTTGAGTTACCTATAAGCTCGGTGCCTTGTCTTACTTAGCTCTTTGCTCTATATATGTAAGTATGCTGTATAGTTTTAGGAAATACTTATAAGCAATTGGCCCGAATGAATAAAAAAAATGGATAATTATAAAATATGTGTCATGTAAATTTTTTTGATACATAATATTCTACCTTCCAAAGATAATGAATGACTCGAAGATGACTGATCCTTCAAAGCAGTTGCTGATGTTCAAATCCGTTATTCGAAATTGATCTTTCTACCCACACACGTCAAGCAACAATCTATTTGGCTTCCTTCCACTACTCTTTCTGAAACCAGTATGTAATAGGTATTTTATTTAAAATTTATTTAAAGACAGGATTTACCTCCGACATTTATCCGTGTGCTTTACTTTGATGAGAATTGTATATTTCAAGTCAAGAAACATGTGGAAATACTGTACACTATACCATTCTACAGCACATCTTTCAAATTTTGATTCACTATCGGGTAAAATTCAATCAACCCGACTACGAAATATGTGAATATATTTTTTATACAGTGCTAGACACTAGTTCAGGAGCCTATGGGTTAATTTATCATGTACACCATATTATGTCAGACAATAAATGTTTTAAATGTTTTTTATGTTAAATATCAGTCTAACATATGTTTCTTTCAATCTAAAGGTCTCTTAAATATCAGTCTAACATATGTTTCTTTCAATCTAAAGGTCTCTTACAAAAATTTTAAGTCTTTTCAACACTTAACATTGTCATCTTAATTAAGGTGGCGATATCAGAATTTTATCTAAAACGCGTATTTTTTAACCGTTTTACTCGGCATTCATAATATATAATTCCCTTTGAATTTCCTTAATTTTGATACTCTATTCGATAGATTTGGTTATTTGTTTTAATAAAGTATTACTAATTCGAGCCAAAAATCCGCCATTTTGTTTTTTATCAAATACCTATCTAGGGACACTTGGGTTTTTAAGATTTATATAACGATACTTTATCTGTCCAAATCCATTCAGCCGTTTGGAGACGAGGTAATAAAGACATTTACAAATATACATACATGCACACAAGATATGCGCGAAAAACATAACCCTTGCTTGGAAGTCGGGTAAAAATAAAACAATAAATATTAGTGCGTATTAACACATTACAATTTTATTGATACAATTTTATTTCATAAATCCTTAGCTAAAATTATTGCCTTAAAATAATATCATTGTTAAAAATGTAAGGCTATTCACATATAAAAGGCTGTCAATTTCTACAGTAATATGTATCTACCCAATAAATTCCTGACTATATGGACGGAATCATACCAATATTAACAATAAAATTAGTAAAGCTCTATGACTTTTTACATGATTACACAATGGATTTTAGATATAATTAACATCTGTTACTTTATTAAAACTAATGTATAGTTAGATAACTTAATATCTAAAGCGTTTCGTACATTCAGTCTGTGAATGACTCTGATATCAAAAATATATGGCATAATTATTTTTTTTCATATTTAATAATCTCTTAATTTTTCTATAACTTTGTAGTTACTACTCCTACGTTCGGTGTACAAGGGGGCTTTAGGTTCGTATCCATGAGTTCTGATACCGTTTTCGATATATTTGGGCGGTTCTTTGTATCCTCCCCTGCTTTTAGTGACTGAATTTATTTCTCTGGATTCTATAATTTCCTTAGAGCGTCCGTCTCTTGAAGGCACTACTTTCTTGCTGACAGTTTCGACGGTATCTGTGATACTGGGTCGCTCGGGGTCACCCGATTTAGTCGTATATCTGTACGTCTCCGAATAGTTATCGCTGCTGTTGCTCCCTCTTCTCAGAGGGGATTTGACCTTAGTTTCCAGTCGAGAGATGAAAGGGCTCGTCTCTCTGTTTAAAGATTCGGTTTTGTAAAGAGGAATTTTTCTTTCTTCCGATATGCGTTCTTTGTAGTGCGGAGATGGGGTTCCGTAACGGGATGATAGTCTGCTGCCGTCAGATTCGTCGTCGTGTAACGTTTGATACAGTTCCGGCGCGCGTTCTTTCAGACCTTTCAGAAACATTTTCTTTTTATCGGTATCGTCGAAAGATTTGGAGTATCCATTGACGTGTCCGTTGCTCAATGGAGTTTTTGCATATCTCGCTCCGAAGAGACCGTCGCGCCTGCGCTCGGTTTCTCTAGAAACCGCATCGGCGAGGTCTCGTTGGGATCGGTTGATGATGGAAACGATGCCAGGACTCTTAAGTTGTTCAGGGTTTTCGTCGAGACGGCTCAGGTGGGGGTTCGATTTGTACATAGTGGAGTAGTTCCTGTTCATAGAAGAGATGTAACGTGGATGAGTTTCCTGTTCGGGAGCGCCCATAGCAAAGCTCTTACTCCGATTGAGGGCTTTGTACGTCCGCGCAGGTTTGGCCGGCCCGGGCGGATAGCCGTTGATTTTTCCCTCTTGCGTTGCGGTCACGTTGTTGGATATATTGACGGCACTGCTGGATCGCTTGTTGGGGGTGAGACGGTGCCAGTACTTGTTAGAGCTCGGTTTCTCGGGTTTTTCTTTCCTGTCGTGTAGTTTCCTGGGTAATGTTTGCGCGCTCCGTGAGTAGTCCTCTTCGACGTTCGGGTTCAAGCGGCTCGTGGAGTGGCTGAGCCGACCCAACGTGCTCGAGAACTGGCCCCTGGAAACGAAATTACATCAATACATTTTTTTGCTTTCTAAGAAAGGATTTATTGGCATCGCGACGTGCTCCCACGCATTTTTATTGTTATCTCGTCTGCAAAAAAACGTTCTAGTAATTGGATTGAATGGGGAATCTCCTCCTACGCTCCTAGACCCGCGCTTTGTTTAAGATTATTAAGCTGCGCCTTTGTTACTTTATTATTGTTAGTGCGACAAGTAGAATGAATAATTGCGTGTAGCTAGCATCGGCCTTGGTAGATCTGCCGCAATCTGCTAAGATAGTTGTATCACGCTAATTTGCATTGACCACATGTACGTACACCTGTTGTTTGTCCGGACATTTTCTAGCAGTGAGTCAGTTGATAGTCATTACGCGCTAATATTTCTTAAAATGCGTGTTTCACTTGACAAACTTGCATGAGTCAGTGCTGGTAGACTAAATAAGGGCTGTTTGCGAATAAATGCTTATTTACCTTTAATAGGAACGGCCGTGGACGGCGCGCACCTAAAAAGGCAAGATATGCCGGAACGCAATGTCTTGATTAAAGTAGTGTCGTTGCTTTTGATTGATATAAAAATACTTTTGTTTCTTTTAGTTTCAAATTAATCAATGCTATATGACGAATTATGTATAAACATGAATATATCAGTTCCGCAAATACATCTGGTTAAATCTATAACATTGCTCCAATTATGGTAATTTTAATAAATGTCGTTTAACATGTTTGTCCACGATAAACCACACTGGAATTTAACCTATTCGATTATTCATCACAGTATAATATACTTGACATAGCAATTAATGCAACCGAGTGGATGTGTTGCATAAATCATTGCAGGTGTGTGTTACCATTTTTTTTTTTCAATTAGCCAAAAGGCAAAATTCTTAATTTATAAAAGAAGGTTAATTTTATGGTTGTTTGAGAATGAATTGATTTCGACATCGAAAGCCGATTTAAATGTTAACATCCTCATTTTGTCGTTGATTTATTAATGAAAACTTATTCTTTTTACCTACCAGATCTCGTTTTTTTAAGAAATGAATGCATGGTGAACATTATTTATAGTCGAACTGTGTGGATACAACTCCAGATTGTTTTATTTTCCTAGGCTGGTGTTAAAAATAACATAAAAATCGTTTTCACACTCACAGCCTCACACTAAGTTCGACGACTTATATCGTGGGTGCTGGAACATGCATATCACAAACACCTCACCTAGAACTAGAAACACACATTTCCCTTGGGGAGATAACTTGTGTTCGCACCGGGAATCGAACCCGATACCCGCTGCTTAGAAGGCGAACGTGCACTCAACTAAGCCCACAGGTAGCTCGCAGCTCTTCATTAATTGAATCATGAAGATTATCTTCAAAAGTAAACTTTTTTTTTTTTTTTTTTTTTTTTTTTTTTTTTCAAGTTCACAGAACAGCTATAAAAGTAATTAAAATATGTACATAGTGATAATTTAAACGTAATTTTCTTTGCTACTTTAAAGCCTAAATATGTGAACCTAACATGCTCAAATCTTAATTCTTAATTTAAACTTGCTTCATTATGTAGTAGAAACAATGCGTTGTGTTTTAGTATTTTAATAAAAATAGCCACTTAGTACAAAAGACAGTCATACTTTACTTCCTGAATAACTTAACTGTTGAGATTGCAACCTTGGATCAATTCGACATGACAATTTTAAACACCAATGTATAGGTTTTTTTTAGCATATTATATTTTATTGGAAAAAAGAAACAATGATTTCAAAGGGGAACCGAGCAAAGTGATTGCGGAAATGCAGCCACTCGAATATAACGACTACCTATATTTTATTTTCATGTAACTTGAAATATTAAGACTATATATTTTTTTCTCGTAACTTAAGAAATAACCAAGAAAATGTTATTGACTAATAACTTTTGTTAATACAAAAGTTATATCGGAATTATATAATATATAATATCGGAATTCAAACCAACTAGGTACAGCTAATGCTGTAGGTACCTAGTTGGTTTGAATTCCGATATTTGAAACAACAATTAGAACATATCAACATAAAAACAACATATCCGAAGCAACTGAAAATGTTTTTGTTACGCCTATTTATAGTATTTTTATACCTACTTGTTTTTAAAAAATCATATATTTACTTTTTTACAAATGCATTACTACAAATTCACTGTTATGGTTTTTTACTAATAATGTAAAATTTATTTTTAATTTATTAATTTAAATTAATTTCATGAATGTAATTTATTATAAATTTCTTTGTATAATTGTTTGTGTTGGATTAAAGAAATACCGTCTTTGTAAGTTTTTGTTTTTGGTTTTTGTGCAACAATTACATAATGTCCTGATTGTAATTTATTCATTACCAACCGAGATGATCGCGGATTATGTGTATAGAAAAGCTTTAAATCTCGTCCCGCCTACATGAAGACACGAAGAGTATCGTTGCAAATTCCGCCTATATTACATTAGTTCCTATCAGATCGCCGTATCTCTATGTTAATAACTATAGAATTAATTAAGTATATGTTTGGCTCGAGCGGGGGTGGACGCATGTATCGGTTGTAGGACAACATTCTATTTAAGGCTCATTAAGTTTTTGTTTATGTGAATACAATGTTATTAATCGTTTTGGAACGGGCTATATCACGGATAAAATTAGGCTTCGGATCGCCACGGTTGTTTTACAAGGCGAGCCGTTTATGTCGGGGTAATTAAGCAGCGCCGGAATAACTTTAGATGGACTTAACATTCATTGTACGAGTTAATCTACGATGCATGCAATCCTTCGGCTAGGGCTGGGCAGAATAGATGGTCTCCGTTTTTTTTTCCACATTTTGCAAAAATATTGATTTGATTGAGTTTAAGGTTTAATAGTTATATTGTACAGGGATGTTCGAAAGGATATCAAAGTGGATCGAATTAAAAAATATTTGAAAATTGAAAAATAGACAGTAAGAGCACAGACAAGTGTCATATAGTAAGTACGGTTTAAGTGAAGCGGACTCACCTGTTGTTATGCGTTAGGTCGCGGGCGTCAGGTGCGGCGGCGCGGCGCTGACTGCCCTCGTACTTGTGCTCGCGGCCGTAGATGCTGGGCGCGAACGGGTCCTCGCCGAGGTAGTAGCGGTGCTGCGGCGCGGGCGCGGGCGCGGGCGCGGGCGCGGGGGGCGCCAGCTCGCCGCCGTACTGCTTGTAGGTGCGCGACGCGTGCTCCGGCGACGGCGACCGCGACGAGCGCCAGCGCGCGCGCCGCTCCGCCGACGCCGACCGGATCTTCCCGACCAGCTTCCGGATCGAGTTCCCGATCGCCGAGCCTACCGACTTGCGCGCCGGCGACGGGCGCCGCCCGCCCGCGCCCTCCGCGAAGCGCGTCTTCTGGTTCTGCTTGCGCGGGTCGCGGTCGCGGTCGCGGTCGCGGCGGCGCGCCGGCGGCGGCGTGCGCTCGCGCTCCGAGCTGGGCCGGCGCTCGCGCGGCGGCGGCGGCGAGTAGTCCGGCGGCGGCTCGGCGCCGGCGCCCTCCTCGCGGCTGTCCCGCGACCGCCCGGAGTTGTCGTTCCGCGAGGAGCTCCTGTAGCCGCTGTCGTACCGGTGCTCCTCGGAGAGCCGCTGCTTCGCGAGCCGCTTGCGCTCCGGCGCCACCGGCCGGTACTCCTCCTCGACGGAGGGCTCGCGGAAAGAGCGGTCCGCCTCGAGCGGGCGGAACGGCGAGCCGCGCGGCGGGCTGTGCATCGTCGACGACGACACGTAGGCGGAGTCGTCGCGCGAGGGCGGGTGGCGGCGGCCGAGCGGCGGCGAGTCGCGCTTGCCGTACGCGTGCCGCGGGGAGACGTCGATGCGGTCGTCGCTGGCGTACGGCGAGCGCGCGGTCGGCGGCGAGGGCGACGAGCCGCGCGGTTCCGGCATCTTCGGCTTGGTGGCGCGCCGCTGCGACCAGTCGGCGACCCCCTTAAAGTACCCGCCGGTGCGGTTGGGCGGCGCGCTCGTTCGTTCGTCGGACGGGGTCGACGACTTCGTCTTGCGGAGCACGCGGTCCCCGTACACGGGCGGCGGCGGTGGTGCGGTCTTCCCGTAGTACCCCTCGTCCTCGCTCGCCTTCCCTTTGAAGAACGCGGGCTCCGGCCGGCGCACTATCTCCTCGGCGATGGAGTCGTGCGAGGAGCGGGACTCGCTGCCGAAGTGGTTCTCGAGCCACTTGGAGGTTTCCTTCTTGCGCGTCTCCTCCTCGATGTCGAAGTCGACGGGCCGCTTGTAGTCCTTGTCGTGATCTGCAAAGAGGCCGGCGTGAGCGTGGGCGACGGCGACGGAGCGCGGACGAGCGCGCTCGTTGCGAGTTGCGGCGGAGTGCGCTCGTCTCGAGCTCGACACATGTCGTGTCGTAACCGCTAAGTCAACAAGTTTGCCAAACTATCGAAGGTCAATGCGATGCAAACTAGAGACGTCTTTACGTCTTCACTTAAAAGCGGTCGTGAGACGTCGCCGAGGCAAAGTTATTCGCTGAATTATAATTTGTAGGCCACTATTGTTTTACGGTTTGTTTACCTAGTGTTATGTAATTATCTTAGAACCGGTTTAGTCGTTGTTGAACTTTACATATCTTAAGAATAACCTGGTCTTGCCTGACGAAACTATTTGCAAGGGCCTATTAGACATTACTACATTACCCACCAGTTTCGTCATTGTTATATTGTAATATTTGAAATGAAAAGCTTCTGCCGTTATTTCGAAATTATAAAATATATACACCTATGGAGAGCATTTGTTATGCTGCTAGATACGATGAGTTAGTATCTTCAATCATAAATTCAATGACAGTTTTCAAAGTCAAGTTTAATAATAAAACCACCTGCTGGTATTGTTCGAAAAATTACACAACACGTAATGTCTGTTTATTGAAAACGTAATTTCAGCAGCTCTCCATTGATTTGCATTGTAGCCACACGTGTTTTACCTGGTATATATCAAGTCAAACAGTGATTCATTCATACTCTATTCATATAATTTTGGGACTTGTTTTTAATTGACTATTCTTTTTACTTCATTGACGAGTCGAACGTCACTGGTAAAATCTGTGATTGTGAAAGATTTGTTTTTTGTTAAATCCTGATACCCTATTATATTAGAATTACCAGCTAGTATCCTTCAAATAAACGCTAACATACATACAACCCTACCCTAGGAAACATTCACACAATCATTCACACAATCATACTCACCAAGAAGCTTAGGCTCAAATGTTTTTTTGGAAGAAAATTATTAAACTTTATACTAATGTCTTACGTGTATAAAAGTTTTAGATAATTGTGAACTTAAAAAAAAAACATAATAAGGCTTGATTGATGTTTTCTTTTGTTGCAGTTTTCAATCAACTTTCACTAGGTTAAGTACTTAACCTAGTGAAAGTTGATTGAAAACTGAAAAATTTCAGACCTGGAGTTTGAACTTTGACTTTAGTACTTATTGATTTTTTTTTAAATCCCTAATGTGTTTATAAAATCGTTATAACATAATAATGCACTCTTTAAAATGTTGTTTTCTTAAACACCGACGTCCAACTCTATTGCGTTATTCCGCTCCATCCAAAGGTTGTCTGGAAGAGATCGCTTTTAGCGATAAGACCGCCTATTGTTACACTTTTTTTTTGTAAATAATTATTTAGCTTTGTTTCTTGTTTTATTTAAGGTGTTCAATAAAGAGTTTATCTATCTATCTATCTATCTATCTATCTATCTAATGTAATAATATTTGGAAAATATAAAAAGCATCAACAACTTATACATATTGACTATCCAAATTTGCTAAATGAAGTAGAACTTTAAGTGATGAAGCAGCCTCTTTATACCTCTCCTTTTTAGTCACAAATGTTATGGCAAGCGTTCCCTGTGCACTGGGTGTGCTCGACATAAACTTAGAACATCTGCAAAACCTAAACCTCCTAAATCCGCGGTCTCTAATATATACATAAGTTCTATCACACGCACAGACCCGGGCTTAGTTCGAATACTTGTGCTGGAGGTACCAGAAATATTACAATCACACGTGTGTCTTCATGAGATTGTTCACTCACAGCCAGAACTAAAAACACTTCATAAAAGCACAGAGGCTGAACTCCAAAAAAATCCCGCATTCGTGCTGAACTCATTCGCAAATAAAATAATCAATACTTTTTTTACATCTGTAAGACTATAGATTTGTTTAATGTCTCACGTGTTGGTAAGACGTGATCATGTGATCGAGGGTAAACACGTTAGTTCAGAATGTGACTGGCCCTCAAGGAAAGCTTCCGGTACACCACTTAGCGACCGATTTAATTTCATCACAATACATGTTACCTTCACCCGTATATATGTTACTCTATGCCTTCACTGGCAGCTTGAGTTTCTCATAAAGGATTCACCGACCTAGGATTCGAAACCGCGCTGACACGATGTGGAGTTCACTACGACTAAGCTATCCTGGATTCGATACGTCATGATTTCGGTGTAAAAACAAAGTATCTCTAAGCCTTGAATATGATATCACATAAATTTTAGCATTTTCAGAATCTATGTCGGTAAATATCATAAAGCAAAATGATTTCGTAATAAGTACATTGTTTGTCCCATGTCGTGATTATTTCTAAATGTGATTTAGATGAAGAAGGTCCCACCCAACCTACCTTAAGTTAAGCAAATCTTGGTTACAGAAATAAATCATTTTTCATTTTCATTTAGGGTAAATCACATTCACTTCCTATGAGAAAAACAGTAATAATAAAAAAACAAATGTTATATTTGAATGTCTCAACATTCTAAAAACGCGTAGGCAAAGATTATGTAAGATTCCATTGAGTTGCCTTAAACACCGCCTGTTGACATGTTTCTTTAAATTGCCCACTTATCCTTTACCAGACACTTGTTTACAAGTTTCTTGTGTAGAGATATAAAAGACACTTTTATTGTGGTAGATAAAAGAAAATAAGTTATTATTATTATTTTTGTTTGTGCAGCCGAACAAGAGCAAACATCAACACGACAATGACCTTAATACAGACTCTTTTAAAGAGACATCCATAAGCATTTATTCAATCGTTCTGCTTTTGTGACTTTATATTCGAAACGTTTGCCTTCCGACTAATAAATAACAGGTTAGTTTATTCTCCTTTTTGCATAAATAAATATTGAGCAAATTCATGCACACAAGCAAGAGTAGGTAGTGAAGGGTAAAAACTAATTTTATTAGTAGGTTATATGGTTCAAAATCAAAATCCAAATCGTTTGTTCACATGGGCCCCAAATAGGGTCATAGAAGTTAATGACTCTACTGCCAGATTCGAAAAATCACAGCCACAAAATGACAGGTTCTAGGACAAAAATTATGACCAGTCCACTGTTGCCTTGCTAATCTTTTGAGCTACGTCGATGACTTTTATTCTATATCAAATGATTTCGTTTCTGATTAGACCTCCTAGAGAAACAGCGAGCGTAGCTCTTTCCAAAGCTCACTGAGCGACTTAAATTTAAGACTAGCAACTGAGGCGTCCTCGTCGCGGTTTTTTATAATATAAATAATACATACATAAACGCTTTCACACTCTCAGCCCTACAATAAGTTCGACGAGTTATGTCGTGGGTGCCGGAAACATTAACATCACACACACAATAACACCCAGAACCAGAAACATAAATTTTCCTTGGGGAGAAAACTTGTGTTCCCGCCGGGATTCGAACCCCATACCCCTCCTTAGAAGGCGAACGCTCACTCAATTAAGCCAACGGACAGAAGGTTCAATAATACTTGGTATTGAATATATTTTACTAATTTATTTTTTAACGTACGTACTGATTAAAAACTTCCGTTTTCAGACTGTTTTCTTTGGACGAGAGAACTCGATGTTAATTTACTAGAAAACCCCCAATAGGGCTGAGTGAAAGACCTATGTTAAAGAAAAAATATATCTCACCCAAATCTTTGCTGTACACGAGTACATGTCTAGTCTTTTGGTTACCACATTTGCGAACCATTTTCGTTAAAACCACCTACCACATTTGCAGGGAAAGTAAATGACGCACCGACCTAGTGGGACACTTTGATGAGACAATGGATTATGGACATTTGTATGTTTTAATTAATCTCGTTTTGGCTTTCTCCTCCTACATGCAAACTAAAGAATATCGTCTTAGTGAGTAAATAATGAAACTACCTACGGATTACGAGGATAATGTAGGTCAGCGCTGAAGATTCAAATCAAATCTCTCTTCGTTTGCTTGCATCATTATTGTATCATATACATACAATAATTATGACTTAGGTTTATGCCATTGTTATTCATTGAATAAACACTTTAGGGAAGTATTTCTATCACCATAAATACTACAAAATGTTCCAAACGTCAGGAACAGAAGATAATAATGTAAAATAAAAAGGATTTAATCCGTTAAAATTGATTTAAATCAATAAATGTAGAGAACGGTACTCTGAATAATAAATCCTTATGCAATATGTATCAGGATTGTCAACTTTTAAACATTATCTATTTTAATCAAACATGTTGTCACTTACACATTCACACACATACTTACACACAAACTTTCGGATTTATAATATTATAATAGGATATATACACCTCCACAAATAATCTGTGAACATACACATGACTTCACATACACACAATAAAATATGTAAACAAAAAAAAAAAACCTGCCTTGGGATATTTCTTATTTTTATTTCTTATTCTTATTTTATTTCTTTACTTATAATATTGTACAAACCTAGCTCTAACTATAGACTTTTTAAAATTGGGAAGAGACTGGGTTCCACGACACAGGTCGTCCTAGTGTGGGACCCAGGGATCTACAGTTTTGTGTTTTAATTTTTTGTGCAAATAAAGGTTTATTATTATTATTATTATTTATGTGCTAAAAGCACATATTTTCTCAAAATATGCATCATCGGGATTCGAAAGCGTCACCCACAGCGTACATCGCAGACATGATACCAACTACGCAAGCGGAGTAAATACGTTGACTAACCCATGCAGTTCACAAAGAAAACCTTATACGTCAACACAATGTAGTTCAGCTATGAATCTAAGGATAATTTATTCAGCATCGTGACATAATGGCTATAAACAAGTGCGACAGACAAAGCCAGTGAATCCAGTATGGTATAATTGTTTAACTGGCCTGCCCACGGCGCCAATCCATAGAATGTGCGCTTTTATGGCCACTCGCCCGGTTTAAACTAACGCTTTGCTAATCTCATGTTGATTTGAATAATTTGCCTTATTGCGTTGTATTGCCACCGGCGTTGCATTGGTGGGTATCATAATAGTATACAATACGAACAATACTACAATTACTCTAATTTTAATTTTAACTATGTTAACATGTGTGATATTACACATTAATATTATAAATGCGAAAGTTTGTGTGTTAGTATGTAAGTACGTTTGTTTGTTTTCTCTTCACGTCGTTAGGGCTGAACGGATTTGAATTAAAGTTTGAATTTGCATAGCTTATATCCAGGATTAACACATACCTATGCTACATTTCAACTTAAATTTCGCAGGCGAAGCCGCGAGAAACTACTGATTATATGTATTAAAGCCATTTAAATACTAATATTCATAATAAGAATTCAATATATTTATATTTATCTCTGATAGGCTGGCGTTTAACCACTATCTCACCGGATGGTAAGTGATGCTGCGTTCGATGATGGTAAACATGCTAGACCTATAACTGTATCTTAAGGATAACTGCCGAAACATAAATAATAAAGTACATTATAAGTTCTTAAGCTACCATGGCCACTCTCACTATAAATGTTTGTGTCATGATCAGGGATTTACTCCGCGAACAAGGCGCTTGCAACAATGACGATATATCGGAAACTCAATCTAACACATGGTAAATATCCCGTTATTAACATAAATATTTATATTAAAGTACCACGGGAAAGTACGTAACAAAGAAATAAAAAAATGCAACTAAAACGATACGACAGTCAACCCGCTCGCCTGATTTTAAACGTTTCGCTTGCCCATTATAGAGCCACCCAGAAATTTGTACATCAATAATTGAAAATGTTGCGCAGCAACGCACTGTCCTCGTCACCCTGAGGTTTTAGAAGTTAAATATATTTATGACCTGTAACTTTATTGGAACTGAACCTAAAATTGATTTCAAAATCAAAATCGTTTATTGGCACAGGCCCCAAAGAGGCACTCAAGAAAGTTAATGACTCTACTGCCAGATTCGCAAATTACAGCCTAGCCTGCGTATTCCAGGTCTAGTGTGTTTACCAGCTTCGATCACATCGTCACTTACCATCAGGTGAGATAGTGGTCAAACACTAGCCTGTCATAAATAAAAAAAAATAAAAAATATGTCTATGGACTTGAGGGAAATGGCGTTGCTGTCACCAAGTTTTAGGCCAAGCATGCTTACTATCCTGGACCACAGCATTATCAATAGCTGAAATATATCTCTATATAATATATATCTAAAATATTATTAGACGATACAAGCATGTCGCTCGATAAACATCACGTTTCCCATTACGGTTCAGTTCCACCAAGAGTTTATGAAACCTGCCCTGAAAACTTTGTTTATGAAGATAGTGGAGATTTTTATTTAATAAAGGTATATTTTGAGACCGCAAAGAATATTTAAGAAGCTCTTGCCAGAAAAATTGTTTAAGTATAAGCGAATTGTAATAAATATAAATTAAAACAAATAAAGTGTGGCGTTAGAGTCATTAACTTTCATATGTGCCTCTTTGGGGCTTATATAAATAAAAGAGTTTTATATTTTAAACTTCATCAAGTAACTGACAATTAATTGTACTAGTTCATAGATTGAATATAACTTTTTTTATCTATAGATGCAAGTCAATAGTACAGTACAGTTTGATTAACACTTTGTTTCTTGTAAACCGTAAAGAAATATTAGTCGGTAATAACGCACAAAGATTGTTAGCTTTAAGAATACATAAGTCAAATAGAGTCGCTTAAAGCGCGATAATGTATCGTACCAACCTCTTTTTCACAAAGGATCAAAACAAACCACAATCACTAAAACCCAGTATCGATATTACTCCGCCATCGATTGCATATCACACAATCGATAGAATATAGACAATTATCTCGCGACACGGAACGTTTTGCGACCAAGGCAAACAACCTGACACTGGCTGCGACTCTATTAGCATTGGAGATCGTTTCAAACAGGTAATACGCAAAATACCACATTTGGATCGTAAAACTATGAATGGAGTTGATGGTGAACCAATTTTGTGGTACCTGTTTCAGATTATTTGTTAATTTATTGTTATGGCTATACGGTCGCTACAAGTTACTAATCTTTCGAACTTGGGGCGTATGTCTAATTTCTTACAAATTATTTAGAAATTTTTTTTTGAGGTTGAGGATGGAGGTTGAAGTAATGCTAGTTATATAACTAACAACAAGAGAAACCGTCAAACGGTGGACATACCTCCAGTTCGCTCGAAGCGTACCGCTTCTACGATTATCATCCGTAATGCGAAGGAGTGAACTCATTGTCCGCGTCTTTGTTCCCTGAACGGTATAAACTGGGAATCTTCAAGAAAAGAGTAAATAGGTACCTTCTAGGTATGCATGCTACAACTTCGGCCGCATCATCACTTCTCATCAGGTGAGATTGTGGTCAAATGCTTGCCTATCGGGCATAAAAAAATCCTACCCATAAGAAATAAAAGGTCTCCCGCAAACAATACCAGTATATAGTAACTATATGCCTCCTGTACCACACAAAACCGCTGAGATAAAATCTAGAGTCTACTTGGGGCGGTACCACCTGTACCACAGAAGAGGGAATTTTACCTACAATCTGTCTTCTGTAACCTTGACGAAATGCAGAACAGAAGCACCACACAGTTCCAGCTAAAATTACATCTTACCAAGTCGCCAGCGTAATTAACGAGCATGAGACAACTTACATTTTGTTTATAGGAGTGCGATGTAGAGTGCTTCGGTTCCGGTGGCAATGTTATATCTAGATGTTATATCCACTATGATAGCAATTCGTTTGCCTAATGATAAGTACCAGTAGGCAAACGAATTGCTTGTCTCTTCTTATATTATTATAGTTGAGGGCTAACTTCCAAATGATTGTGTCAAATATAGAGGAACCCGGGTGCGTTGTTGTATGTTATCTGTACGCTATAAATGTTGTAAAATTATTTATCCTGTATTAATTCGGATGTACTCAATCAAACGGGATGATTAAAATCAATAAACAAACAAACAAAGCCATTCACACTCACAGCCCCACACTAAGTTTAAAGACGTGTATCGTGGGTGCCGGAAACATTCACATCACACACACATTACACCCAGAACCAGAAGCACAAATATCCCTTGGGAAGGTATTAGTGCTCCTGCCGGGAATCGAACCCAGGACCCACGGCGCAGAGGGCGGACACCTATCCACTGCGCCAACTGGGTCGTCATATCGTAATACAGCATATCTTAGACTTTACTCTTACAATAATAAGTAGTAAAATAACGTCATGAAAATAGCTCCGACGACGTCCTGTCTGAATAAACGCATGACATTTATTTGCATTAAACATACGAGTACCAGATTATCCTGAATAATTACAATAAAAGACATGACAAGATGTAAGAGATTAATGTCAAATCGAGAACCTCATAATTTAAATAGGTCTTAAACATAATATAAAAAGCGCCATCTACAATCTTAAGGGAACACCAGTAAACAACTTCTCGAATACAAGCTAAGAGTCGTTACGCCATCTATCGTTGAGTAGCGGCACTGCCCTAGTTCTGATTCTTACCATTTTGCCGGAGGCGTCGCTGGCGTCGCATTCGCACTGAGAGGCTGTCCCAATCGTCGTCCATGTTAGGCTTGCCTTCTCTTTCAACTGAAACAAAGTAGCTTTTGAATCATTGAGCATAATTTTACATCCCTCATAAAATTCAACTACAGCAATCAACAAAACATTTTACTAACGAACATAGCCCAAGCAACTACCACAGTATCACAGCGCGCGCGTGTTAGAACTTTACATCAATGATTTTTTTGTTTGTTTTTTTTTCTGTTAGTCAAGCATTTCTACCCTAATATAACGATGGTAAGTGACGTATTTGATTAAAAGATTTTTTTAATTTTCACTTCTTTTTTTAGCCGTGATAAGCAAATATTTAACCACTACCTGAATTTATGTTTACGAAGCACCTTAATCCAAATCTCCTACTGAGGCAAAATCCAGACGAAAAGTGAGATGGCAGTATAATATTTCATGAAGCAATGATAACGATGATCTTATTCCTAAGGCGTGTAATGACTCAAAAACAGACTTCAAATATTGATAAATTTAGAAAGAAAAAATAATCGCTTGCAGCGGGGGTTTGAACCCGCGGGCATAGGGTGTCGTGCCCTATTGCTCTAACCGCTGAGCTACTCAAACCCTGCCTCAAGTGACGAAACCATTCTTTCCTTATAACGTCCATCGGGGAAGCGCGATGTCATCCGCCGAAACAGTTTTCAGGAACTACCACGGTTGGACTCGTTAGTCGTGGCCTTAAATGAGTTACCTTCGTCAGTCCGGGTGCGCGAGTGTACCGTAGCAAGTTTCATAAGTGTAAATGAGTTACCTTCGTCAGTCCGGGTGCGCGAGTGTACCGTAGCTAGTTTCATAAGTGTAAATGAGTTACCTTCGTCAGTCCGGGTGCGCGAGTGTACCGTAGCAAGTTTCATAAGTGTAAATGAGTTACCTTCGTCAGTCCGGGTGCGCGAGTGTACCGTAGCTAGTTTCAAAAGTGTAAATGAGTTACCTTCGTCAGTTCGGGTGCGCGAGTGTACCGTAGCAAGTTTCATAAGTGTAAATGAGTTACCTTCGTCAGTCCGGGTGCGCGAGTGTACCGTAGCAAGTTTCATAAGTGTAAATGAGTTACCTTCGTCAGTCCGGGTGCGCGAGTGTACCGTAGCTAGTTTCAAAAGTGTAAATGAGTTACCTTCGTCAGTTCGGGTGCGCGAGTGTACCGTAGCAAGTTTCATAAGTGTAAATGAGTTACCTTCGTCAGTCCGGGTGCGCGAGTGTATCTGCGTGGCGACTCGCAACCCTCCCGCCATGAGGTCGGTACTGCGCTCCACCTCCACCCGTTTGCGTCTCTCTTTACCACCAGTTTGTTCCACCACGCTCTCGTCGCTACGCACCGATTTCGCCTTAGGACAAAATGTTAACGTGGTGAGTTCGAAGACGCTTCTCATACAAAAATCACGCACAAAGACGAGGTCTGTGAAGACGCTTTGTTGGAAATCTTTCCGCGAAAGATCCAAAATGTATGATTTTCATATCAGCAATACGTAAAAATAACTAAAACATGTATCTAAACAAAAAAGTTTCTGCCCTTTTAAGTATTTTCTAAACTGAAAATAACAAATTTTAGGTATGTACCCCTTACAGATATCATATTTTTTCCATGATTTTTTATCAACTTTTTGAGTTAGTGTCGTGATGTGACAGTGTATATAATAAATGCTATTAACAAAGAACACAAGAGCAAAGTGTCTTCCCTTTAATAGAGATAGTAAGAAAAGTGTTATTGGACACATTCTTAGTTTACTACTCTACTTAGCAGTTTAGGTCAAAATTAAATTTCTTATAAGTTTTAAGGCTATATCGTAATTTCAAAGATGTATCAAAAGTAATTGTTGCGTCATTATTCAAAAAAAAAGTTTTTTTTTAATGAAAATGTACTGCATCGTACCACGTTAATGATATAACACACATAAAAACTCATCCCATCTCGATCAACATCTAAATCACTTATGAGCATAGATTAAATACAGTAAAATAAATAATATAGTTTTAGGGGTCGGTTTTTATCCCTTGGCAAATCGATTTCGGCATATTAAAATATAAACATATATTCTAATACCTACAGGTGATTTTTTAAGTGGGCGTAGATGGTCATAACCTAAGAATTACAGCACGAAGAGTAGGGGAAGGTTGGATATATAAAGTTCTCATCATAATAAATGATTATATTATATTATATTATAATAGAAACGCAAGCAAAGCTTCAGAAAACCGACTTCGCCGCTTATGTTTTGGTTATGGCTGGATCGTTTCGATAAAATTTATATGGGACCACATCTGAAGTATAATGTAGAGCAAACCAAAAATATCATCAAAATTACTTATTTTGAAAATGCCTCAGAGAACATTATAAATCGTAGGCGATCAAAAAAGCTTAGCTTACCTCTGCTTTAGATAATTCTTCGTCGCACAGTCGTTCTTGTTCTTTCGTGTGTCGCGTCTCTGTGACTATTGTTCCATCTGGACGAAGAGCTCGCAATTCTTCCTGTAAAAATAAATAATATTTTTTCATGAAATTATTTTAATGTGTAGCATAAGATAGAAATAGGAAAGATAGAATATCCCGCCGGGAATCGAAGCCTTACAAGGCGCACGCGCACACAACTAAGCCTACAGATACGAGTAGTTTATAATAAATGCAAAATACACTATAAATTGTGCGCCTCTTTTTTGGAGTCGATTAAAAATTTGTTCAAGATTGTTTAAGTATGTTGATCAAAAATGATTATTGACATATTATTATTTGAAATCTAGTGCCAAATGTATCTTCCATTTCTCCCGAAACGACAAGCTTTTGTTCGTGTTTAATGGATTTTTTCTTTGCAATTTCCATACATGTCTAATAGATTACGATTTCCTTTTATAGTAATTATCTATCTAATACCTTTAAACGAGTAATTCCTGAATATATGTATATATAATCTGAATCTCGGAAACGGCTCCAAGGTTTTTTATGAAATTTAGTATACAGGTGGTTTCGGGGGCGATACATCGATCTAGCTAGGTTTCATTTTTAGAAAATGTCGTTTTATCCGAGCAAAGCTCGGTCATCTAGTACTATACTATTATACACTCACGGTATCATCAGTAGTAACGGTGGTGTTATAAGCGACAGTGTCTTTGACGAGCTGCGGCCCGTGCGGCACTAGTGCCAATTGGTGATCAGTCTGGGTTTTCAAAGCATCGCGGATGTCTTCTTCCTTTGTTTCGTTTACCGCTGAGATCAGAGCCTGAAACAATGAGAAAAAACGTTAGGTTAGTTAGATAGATTAATTAATTTTGATGTAGGTTTTTGTTGGAGTACGGACCGTGCTTGTTGGAACAGTTGTGTCAGTGACCCAAAGCCACACAAATAAGCTGGGATTTGTACAAATTGCTGTTACCTCCTCTACAGGTTGTATAATGCAACGTCACTGCTACATCGGTAGAAACATTTGCCAATCCGTGATATTGGTCTCAATTTGAGCGGCTATTACCAAAGCTTTTTAAGGTATCTATATATCCAAAATTTTATGAATAAATAGTTTACCTTGTACTTTTATATTTTATTTTTATTTCATGGCCATGGATGCATAGTCCTTCGGTGGAAATAATAAACGAAAAATAACAAGTTATATATTTCATAATAATAGAAGTACTAATCACAAGTCACAGTCAAAGTCAAGTAGTCAGTCATAGTCATGCTCTAGTAAAGTGGTAGAAACAATACTAGAACTTCTATTGGTGTTTTGAAGCGAAGGCGAAAATCACGTTTTTCAACTTTGTATGATTTGCCTACATATATCGTTCATATTATATATATGTAGGCAAATCATACAATGTTGAATTTATTAAGTATTAAAGGATTTTACATACGATCACTCGAAACTAGTGTACACTCAAATAACAGGTTTCGGAAAATTATACATAATCAACAACGCCATTTTTTTAACTTTCGCGGCAAAACTTTAACTCGTACTCTAATAGATGTATAGTCATACAACTTTTTTTACGTGTTTTTGATAGATTTAATACGAGTGCATATAACTACAGAAAAGTAAATGGATTTATTGCGAAAATCAAATAAGTATGTAATTAAAAATCACATAAAACCTGTTCGTTTTTACATAACAATTAAATGATCACTGGTTCTCATGTGAATTTCAATGTCAAAGGTGACATCAATCAAATTCTATGATTATTTTGAGTGAATTCTTTGCTATTCATTCTTTTGTATATTTTCGTAATGGCAGCAAGTAAATTTTATAAAGAAGCCGCAAATTACTGGGCTAATGTGCCAGCAACAATCAACGGCGTGCTTGGAGGCTACGGTCACATTTCGGACATTGACATCGACGGCTCCAAAGTATTCTTGGAAAAAGTGTTTGCACTAAAAAACCCGCCAGGAACTAAACTGGCTTTAGATTGTGGTGCTGGAATCGGACGTGTTAGCAAGCACCTGCTGATGCCAAGATTCGACAAGGTAGATCTAGTTGAACAGGATGAGAAGTTCATTAACGCCGCGAAACAATTGATCGGAGAAAACAATGCCAAATTAGGAACGCTCTACCAAGTTGGCTTACAGAACTTTGAGTTTGAATTATACAAAAGATACGACGTCATTTGGTGCCAATGGGTATTGGGCCATTTAAACGACTACGATTTAATAACTTTTTTAAACAAATGCTTATTGGTGCTAGCAGATGATGGCGTTATTATAATTAAAGAAAATATCACTACTTCGGAGGATATGGAATTTGATGATGAGGATTTTTCTGTTACAAGGCCATTACACGACATGATGAAGATATTTACTCACTTAAAATTGAATGTAGTTCTTACGGATATTCAAAAAGGCTTTCCAGATGATATATATCCAGTTCATACTTTTGTTTTGGTACCGTCAAAACTAGTCTATAATAATATTAATGAGCTTTCAGCTGCCGATGAAAATTCTCCCAATGAATTATAAATCATTTTATTGGATTCTACACTTGAACTCATATAATTTCTATTTGCAAGTGGTATCACAATTGTTCCAAGTTTATTTATGGGCAATATAATGTATTCTTTAGAATAGAACGTATTTGCATTTGATTAAGTGGTGAGTCGTGGGTTGAATTCGTGATTGTGTCGTTTAGTAAAGTGGGATCCAGGGCGTGCCGTGGTCTTGCGACGATGTTTGCCAGCGCAATCTCTCGTCTTAGTTACGATGCTCTCCATTGCATCACTAGTAATACCGTTATTGTTGTATCTTAGCAGACAAGGTTTTATTCCCTTAATGAAATGTGGGCAAGAACTCGAACTGGTATGGAATAATAACGGGTGAGAGGAATGCAGTTATAAAACTACCACCATTCTATTGTGCCGAGAAACATTTCCTTATAATAGCAAAATGCCATGACCCACAACGATGGAATTTCAATTGAAAGGGGCGAACTGTAGGTAATAGCGTATCTTCAGTAATTAGCCGGCGATCGGTGAGGTTCAATCACAGAACAGTTAGCGATGAATATCGCACGGCGCTCTATTATTAGGGCTTCGGCAATCATGCTCTGTGGTCTACCTTTTGCCCGTCAATTTTGTTACAGTTACACCGTGAAAACCGTAAAATCAGTGTCTGTTCCAATATCGTATTTTATGGAAATATATTTTTAAATAAGTTACGAAATGAGTGTTCCGTATTATTATTATTATAGTTCAGTAGTCTCTACTAATATTATAAATTGGAAAGCGATTCATGATTACAGTTATATAAACACAAAGATACATAGGTATATAAACCATTTTATAAGGTTTTAAACACAAAAATGATATAAAACCAAAACGAACGCAATCAAATTCACAGCCCTACACTATGTTCAAGGACTGCTCCTGCTAGGAATCAAACCCAATGGACCATGACTTGCCCACCGCGCCAAGCCTTGAAAAATTAACATCTATATTACACATGTATTTATTGAAAGAGATGCAATGTTTGTTTATAAATTACACGTGTACCAGTTACATGTGTAATTTAGAACGGTTAAATGGACTGAAATGTTTGCTAAAAACAATTCTCTTTATATTATATACTAGCTGCGCCCCGCGGTTTCACCCGCGTTGATAATGATGAAGAGTGATGATGATGATGATGAAAAATAGATGTTGGCCGATTCTCATAGATACCGGATAAGCACAAAAAATTCCATCAAAATCGGTCAAGCCGTTTCGGAGGAGTATAGCTACGAAAACTGTGACACGAGAATTTTATATATTAGATTTGTAGTAATTTTGATGATTATTTACTAACAACTAAAGGAGTGGTAGAAAAGTAGAACTACGCCCCAATTGTAAAGACAAACGATGCCGCATATGTAAGAAACTTATGGAAATTAATTTTGTCAATAAAGTTCCAAAGGTTACAGTGACCAGAAAGAGCAGCTAATATTTACAATTTCTTTTTGCATAGTTTTGTCAAAATATAACGTTACTTTTTGTATCTTGAAATTGTAGAATGCGTAGACATAATGCTAGTCACGACTGCGAAACAAAAAATAAATTGCTACGCACAGATTTTATAGACTTAATTGTAGAATTAGCTTCGTCCGCTCCATTACATTATAATAGCCGAGTGGGTATTTTGTTAATGTACTCGTTGTTCGACCATAATATTATAAAGGTCAATGTACTTTGCCAAAAACTTACTGGTACCATCTTAATATATTCTTATTTTTTTTATTCTGTAGGAAAATAAAGTTCAATAAGGGTTATTGGACTTTATTTTTTTTATGCTCGATAGGCAAGCATTTGACCACTATCTTGATGGAAAGTGAAGATAATATAAGTATTTTTGTCAAGAAGAAGTCCCTTTTTCACAGGAACGCGTTGACGAAACAAGTTGAATTAAGTACTTAGGTATTTGTTGCCTTGATACTGTCAAAAAATCAAGCTGCATAAGTCAACGCAATCAAAAAATTAAAAAATATCGATTATTGACACTCGCAAACAAGTCAAACACTACAACAGGGTACTTCCCGTAGATCATGAAATTTAGTAAGAAATAATTAAGCACCCATAAACGAAAAAGACACATACAAAACCTTCGAGACTTGATTACTGTGAAAAACTGTCGACAAGCAAATTTGTACGGAACCATCTCTCATGTGTCAGATATAATTAGTACTTACTTTATTCCTTTTTAAAATATTTCGACGTTAAAACTTATTTAAAGTTGTACTCCCTAAAACAAAGCGTATATCACAATCTATTGAACTGTGAACACCTAATTTATACATTACATCTCTGAAAGCATGATTTTCTTCGAAAAATTAAATTTTTCTGATTGCGTATTTTTCCCTAATAAGTTTACGGTAAATTTAATACTTAGAAAGGAAATGTCACCATTCTTAACTTTTAACGAGCTATCTCAAAAACCAGTTAACTTTGGTATTGTACAAAAACATTGTTACTGTGGTTAAGTTTGAAGATAAACTTAAGAAGAAACGTGACTAGATTTGGAAGTGAATTCATTATATTGTTCGTGTTCCGAAAACTTACAAAGTGCCTTCTTAAAATTATAATTTTGCAACTTTACTATTTTCCTTCTTACGTTTTATTGATTGTTGGAAAGTAATGTACTTGTCTAATTGTTTATTGCATCTAAACGATTAGTCGCTAGACTGATCTTAATGGAACTTAGCTCAAACATAGTTTTTATAATGGAGATGGATAAATGTTACTTTGTATCTCATTTAATCTTTATAATCATAAACGCGATGAGTATTACAACTAGTGTGATATTAATATGTTTTACACCACGTTTATCAAATAAACCACAAATACTTAGTTAATTATCCCCCGATCCATAACGTAAAGTAAAAGTAACTGCATAAAAGTAGAGTATGTCGAACAGAACAAAGTCTTCGGGCCGTTCTCAAGCATGCGAATTTTTGTCAAATTCCCACTTCACATAAAAAGGAGGTGATGGATATCTTAATAATGTTCCGTTGAGATTTTTTTCATGTCACACTTTTTATGAGATCGTGCGAGAATGCGTTGTGAAAGGTAAACATCGCATAAATTGAACCTTGAAAGGTGACGGATTTTGGCAAGATTTATGATGCCGCATTCAGCCGCGTTGATATATTTAACGACTTTTCTGCAGCGTCGTTTTTGTTCCTGATTGTTTATGATCCATTCTTTTATTGATTGGTTTTTTTAATCTATCACAATTTCATTATTCGTACAAGTTATCGTAGCCAAAGTAAGTGCCATAGTAAATTGTTATTTATGCTTTGTACACAACTCTGGGGGTAATGACCGATCATCATCCCTACAGAAAGGGGGTACACGAACAGGATGTTGACCATCTAGTGCAGCCGATGTATATTATTACATGTAATTAAATGGTTATACCCAAGATGAACATACAATTTTCTCACACATGCGAGGAGATAGAAAACGTTTTTAAAATCAACCAAATCCTAAGTATAGAAAAATGCGTTCTCCCAGCCCGCATAACAAGTATTTACTGGCTTATCAAATGTAATTTTATCTTTGGTGTTTTGACTGAATGTGGGCTGTTTTTATGTAACTGTTAATTACCAGACATATACCTACATTATTATGTGTCAGTGTTACAAGATAACGGGTCTGTTTGCTTTGATCGTCTTGTATGAATGAAATTAGTAATGCAGTTCTTCTAAGGAAAGTGGAAGCAAAACGCTTTGTGCAAATGGTTGGTATTTTAACCATTAGATGATATTGCATTGCCTTGGTTAGATTAAGATGATGCAGGAATAATATAATGGAATACACTTGAACACTCCAGGGTTCAGTTTGTAGAAATCTGACAGGTTTGCTACTTTTCGCCAATGATTGAGACTGTCGAAACTGAACTTTAAAACGAGCGTCCTAAGTCTGTATCCTTGTGCAAGGTTACATTGTAATACTTAAATAATTGCCTGCGTATTAAAAGTTTTACCTCTTTAACGGTTTGCTTATGTTTCCAGCACTTAGAAACCTCCCAAGAAAGCTCAAAATATGTGTGCTTTTCAAGTAAGACCTAATCAGACAATTTACAATTGCTACCAGTTAATTTGAGATACGATTTCTATTTCCCACTTCCAAAGACCGTCTGTTGTAATTGTGACCACATCGTAAAGCCACTTACGTATGTACGAGCTTAAACAGAAAATTGTTAATAACACATGATGATACGGTGTAGGACCGCTACTACCCTCACGTTGTACCCTTGATAAAAGGAACATAGACGATAAAAAATTTCAGCAAACTAATAACAGTTAACTATATTTTTTAATTTTTTTTTATGTCGGTTATGTAAGTATTTGGTGGGAAGTGATGATGCGGCCGAAGATGAAGCATGCTTACATAGAAGCATGCGTACCTATTCACTCTAGACTTGAAGAATCCCAGATTTTACTATTCAGGGAACTGTGAGTTCCACTCCTTCGCTGTACGGATAATAAATGTAGTTTAACGTCGATATCTACCAAACTGTATGAGTTTATAAGCCCTAGCTATATATTTGTATAGACATGGCTTCATTACAGATTTGATATAGGTAGATAGACAGCAATTTTCTCTTCTGGAAAACTTGTTTGCGTAGACCCGAGTCATAAAATATGACTATGTGTGTGTTTCAATAAATGAGTAGGTTAAACCAATAATCATAACATCAGACTAGTCGTTTATCCAAACTCACACATACTCATACTTCCGCCTAGTAATATAATATATCTAAGGCTATTTTATGGGTCCTCGATTTAAATATTTGACTACGGTGTGTAAGGTGACCTTTGCTACTGAATTTTAAAGAATACAGTTTTCCTCTAAAGATTCTTAATTCTTCTATTATCGTTCCAATAAATTAAAATCACGAAAGCCCAAACAATAAAAAAAACTTTCAATAGCTGCTATTTCAAAAATAATACAATCGTAGAGATATTACATTCTCGACACTTTCATTCATAAATATGTTTTTACTTGTAATTATTGGCATGGGCCATCATTAATAGTTGGATGGAGAAAGAAGAAGTTAATTTCATGTTGCTAACAAAAGAACACCTATAGTCCAGTTATATTAGTCAAGTTGGGGAAGGAATCTTGGAATGAGAAATAGTCAGCTGTAAACTTGTATAAATATAATAAATATTGTAGAGGATTAAATTTTCTACAACTTTTGTTTTCACATTTTTTTTAGGTACATCTTGAACCATTTTCGAGATAGAGGGCAGAGCGCGAGCAGTGTTTAACTATTTAGAGATCAACCTGTAGTCACGTTTCGTTTCAAAATTCTAAATAATTTGCATTTTTTACCAATTATTACGTTATATTTTTTTTTTCAATAATTCAGTATCTATTCATTTAATAACACTTACCCACTCGTGTAATTATAAGTTATAAAGGGAAATACTTTATTTATTTTTTAATTCTCATCTTTAGAAAAAACATAAAATTATATTGTTTTTATCGAAAAAATCCATTTCATACATTTATGAACGCTGAAATTTAGAAAATTGCATAGTAATAAGTACTACAAATAATACTCGAATGATACTCTAAAACACTGCGCGCGCTCTGCCCTCTATCTCGAAAATGGTTCAAGATATATTAATCCTCTGCAATATTTATAATAAATACAAATAGCATGAAATCCATAGGAAACGAGATATTCGCAATGTGTAAAATATAGTTTTTTTTTACCTTGGAATATCTGTAGTCGCGGACACCCTACGATAAGTAGGTTTTGAAGCAAGTTTAAGGGTGTCAAAATAAAGGTTTATACAAGTTTACAGCTGACTATCTCTCATTCCAAGGTGAAACCCTAATTTTTTGGACTACTAGCATTCGTATGGGTAGGGTAAAGATACAGTTAAGGCAAAGTAAGCATAAACTTACACAACGGATAAATCCTTTGGCATGTTATCTCTATCACAGCATTTGCAAAACGATATCAATAATAAGATTTAATTGGCTCAATAAACTGCGCAGTGGGGAGGACACGACTAACCACTTAGCTGCAAGTCTGCTACGACAACCCTTCTTGAATTAAGTTCGCATTGGAATCGGTATCATGGAAACTAACAAACACCAGTATCTAGTACTCTGATAAACAGATTTGCAAATTTTACCTAATTTCTCACCGCTTTTCTTAAATATCTTTTCCACCTTTCGTTTCTTTACATTTCTAATAAAAGCGGAAGTACATAGTAATATTATAATTTTGAACAGCTATAGTGTTTAGTGTTAGATTATATTTCCAAGAAAATATCTATTTCTGAAGTTCTAGTTTTTTTACCGACTTCACAAAAAAGGAGGAGGTACTCAAGTCGACTGTATTTTTTTAAATGTATTTAACTTCTTTCCACATGAACCGATTTCGAATAAGTTTGAAAGATAGGTATTGCTTTCCAAATGGTCCCATTTAAGTTAAATCAATATTTCTTGAAATATCGTAAATAATGCGTATTCTGTGGACTACATTGACGATGTTATCGTTTTTAACCGACTTCAAAGAGCCGATTTTGATGATTATTATTTTATTTGAAAGCTGATGCTTTTCATGTAGTCCTATTAAAATTTTATCAAGATCTGATCTCTCTCTCGTCAATAGCCGATAACTCAAAAACTAGATTATTATGCGTGTTTAATACATTAAATCTGATCAAGGTTCCGAAGATAACGCGGTGAAGTCGGGTGAAGCTTTGCTTGCGTTTAATTATTTCTAATTTCCATGAGATAAAGTCAAACTTTGTCGCCTAGAAATATAAAAATATAGCAATTTAAGAAAACTGTTGATAATGCAGTCGGTTACTAATTCAATATGAAATTTAACTTTATGCAAATTCGTCTCAGATGAATAACATCCGCTCATTCTAAGGTGTCTACAAGTTACGACGAAGAGAAGTAACCGGTGAGCAAACTGATTAATCAGGTATAACCAGCGGATGAAGGCAATGTGTCACGCAATTTCTACCTTGTAAGTGGCAAATTAAAATAAAATGTGATTAATAACTCATCAAATGACAGAGACAATTTACTAAGATACGTAGAGACATAGAGTTATTATGTTTTGTATCCTAGAAACTTTATTTGCATAAGCCATGCAAGAGTTATAGATAAAATTCAGACATAGGAAGCTGTATATCTGAGTAAGTAAAACTTCACAACTATAAATGATTGAGAAGGAGTAAGCATACACCTTATAGCTTGTTCATCTACGTCTGCATACCAATCTAGACGATACGCAATATTAATAACATCTAGTGGAAGCATAAATTGTCTAATCTCTAAAGCTATAATCATAAATCAAAGTAATACCAAAATGAGATTAAAATCTAGCAGTCTATCATATTTCAAAATAAACATGAAGCATAAAACAAAACCTAGGGTATAATTGGACGGTTTCGCGATAATATCGCCACTGTATCAATTGATACAATCTCTTGACATTTATCACCTTACTAATAGACAGTATTTCAGCTTAATTAACCGTTGATATGATCCCGTAGAAAAAAATATTAGGGCATTCCCTGTTTTGCAAATTCCTATTCTGACTCTATTCTGATTCCTTTCCTACTCTGACTCCTACATTTATTAGCAGTTTATATCTAAGAAGTAAATAATGATGTGATCGATAATGATAAACACGGCCCTGAGTGACTGCATAGCACAGCATGCATAGCTGCTGGAACAATAACTTTTAGGATAGGTATATTGATTTAGTTCCGGTTGTACACACTGAGCTTTCATTGCCGCTACAGCGCATGCTCCAGAGGATGAGCGTCTATGTCGCTCGAACACCGGTCGAGTTTCTCGATTAAATTAAACATAACGTGAGTGCAACCGGAACTAAATCAATATGAATACGACTCACGATAGTTTTAATAATAATATTTTTAGGGTAAACATATAACATTTTATTATTATTGAATTATAGGAGTGGCAAACAAGAAAGCGGGCTGATGAAGGTAGTCACACCGAAAATGGACATCTCGTGATTACCGGTGCGTTTCCTGCTCTAATTGAATTTTTCTCTTTAAACTTTTTTTACTAATATATAAATAGAAATAACATTAACCTATATAATACCTATTAAATATGTTTTCTCAAGGTGACGTGACTTCCTTAAAATTACAGGATATTTATTGTACATAAAATTTTGCGCTTTATAATTGTATGAATAATTGTTATTATGATATATTTCCTTATAGAGAGCTTTCAACTAATTCCAGTGTTGTAAACTTGCTGCTAACTTTCTCAAGCATTGGTAATAGGTACTTGGTTGGTTTTATTTATTACTTTATCAATATGTAATGCATGTTTTATTTATGTAGGAAGTATTTTACGACTGTGAAAAGGTAGAAAGTGTATAACTATACGAAGAATATATGCTACTTTTGACTGACTCTACATATTACTTTGCTTTGAACATTTCGGTACCTTGAAAATAATTTGCTATCTGAAGGTCATTTGCTTAATACTATACTGTCACAAACTGAAAACAAGTTGAAAAGTTAATGTGGAATGCGGAAGGCTGATTGAAGAAGACAACCTTGCCACGACCTTATCTGCGGATCGGATGCTTTCCCGTGACATCTGCCTAGCTAGATAGAAAACCGTGATAAAAGGTGTAGAGTTGTTACTGAGATTCATACATTTACTTTCACATAATTATTCAAGACTTAATTGATTTTCAGTGCAGTGTTTTGCTTGGAAAATTATCGCGGGGATTGAACCCGCGGCCTTAGGGTGTCGCTGTCTAGCGTAAGTCACACGTCCCGATGAAAAGATAGATCCGATGAGACGTTAATACAAGGAACGGTTAATTTCGTTGCTTCAGACAGGGCTTGAGTAGCTCAGCGGGTAGGGTATGGCACGGGTCAATCCCCGTCAAGTGATAACTTTTCCTT
This sequence comes from Lomographa bimaculata, assembly GCA_948107665.1. Lineage (NCBI taxonomy): Eukaryota > Metazoa > Arthropoda > Insecta > Lepidoptera > Geometridae > Lomographa > Lomographa bimaculata. The sequence continues at coordinate 9,172,760 of OX403597.1, forward strand.
TCTAAATTTACTACATTAGTTCTGTCTGTCATGGCAAATGCCAAAGATAATGTAATCACTCCGCTTAAAATGCTATAAAAACAAAATCAAATGTATTTAATGTATAAATATTTGTTATTAAATGGTACGAAAACCACACTTTGGCCTTGTAAAATGAAATTTGAACTCGAAATATACACGAGTACCGTTACATAAAATCAACCGAATGTTCGACCTTCAGTACTAGGATATCTTAACATTTAAGTAAGCAAGTATACTGGTTTTCGAGTACCTTTAACTCAAGTGTTTTTGCTAGTTTAGTTGCCTCTTTGTTAATTAGTTATGTCTGGAAGAAGCATTCAGCAAGCCAGATCAATATCAAGTTATAATTGGATCGCCAATTATTTCGTCGAGTGAATGATTTATAGCCTCTGTAGCGGAATGTGTTTCGCTGGTCGTTCATTAGGCAATAAAACGGAACTATAAAAATAATCGCTACGTTTTCCGCACCAGAACTGACAGGTAGAGGTATTGAACACAGGTGGGGTCGAGCACGGCACGACTCTCGAGGTATCTAACTTGTGCATCGGCCTTGAGTGTGCCGCGGTTGCGCCGCACCCGCTCGCTCTGTGCGCGGTGACCTTTCCGCTCCTCTCCTCCCAACGAAGTTATTTATTGCCACCAAATGCGCGATAAATTCCCAGCATCTGTGCTGCTGCTGGTACATCCGCATTGTCTACAGTCACTTGAAATATGTTACGCATTGTCTCGCGGTAGCTTTTAAATCGATGACAACTGTCAAACCCTGATTTATGAATGGATGATTAATAGTCGCATCTCGATTGTAGCGAGTAATAGAGGTTGTAACCGAAGTACTAGCCATCGCAACAATGGTACGGAGAATATTTATTAGCTTCAATAATTGGCATTTACGGTTAAATTTATGGACATTCAATTTTATTGCGAAACATGTACCACATTTCAACAACTAGGAAACAGGGCTGCCCTTTCCCGCTGGTTCATGGGCTTGTCCAGGCTTCTCAAGATCTCCTATCAACTTTCAACTTTGTACCGCTTGTGGCAACAGTGTACTTTTATCAACCGCGGAAACGTTATTTATTGAGGCCTGTATTGTCAGCCCATGAATAACGAGATGAACTTGGGCACAAGGAACTGAATGCGATACGTTGTGAGATCGAGTGCAATTTGAAAGTATAAATGCCTTGCTCAACCGCGTATACTATGCAACTTGAAACAAACTCGACTGGTTCAATCCAACGTCTTGCTTGGACAGGCTATAAGTCAACTGCTCTCTATTGCAGCATGTAATTTTAGCTCAGTCAAATAGGGAAAAACCACTCATTACTGGGTAGCCTACTTATCTTGTTCAGAAAAGAAAATGCTTGGGGACTTCGTTCGTCTGAGGAGAAATTACCAGTCGGGCGACGACAAGGTGAACCAGTCTCTGTTATAGACCGTGAAAGTTATTGCTTGTGATTGGCGGACGTGTAACTTGATTCGCTAATACTTGGCTAAACATTAATTGATCAACATCCATCTAATAGCCTTTGTCCGTGAAAGTTGGGTGCAGCGCAAACAATTCAATAAACGATGGAGCTGCTGACACGTGAGAATCTTGGGACTAATAAACTTTAAGAAACAAAAAGTGAAGCAATTTATCCTAGACTCCTTTGATTAGTCCTGCGGCCGACGGGTCTGTATGTCTCCATTGTTAGTGATGAACATTCCCACGAGCTTGCCGGCAAACAAAAACACAGGTGAAGCGTAATCACGAGTCCTTGACAATCACATTGACGGCGTACGAGATGTTAGATCGAAGTATTTCTTTTACAGCTTGATTGCCGTCTACACTTGAATGGTGGGTATTCAATTTATCTTAAGTAACCGTTCAGCGGACAAATTGATTTAAAGCCTTATTGATTATTTTTGTTTTAAAGTTCTTGAATTATCTACATGAGCTGTTTCATAGATTCTGAGGTATATTGGTCAAATTGGGCATTTCAAATGTTTCATTTCTCAGAATCGACTGAATAATAATTTGTATTCATAACGTAGCTCACGTATACTGTTCCACGAATAACTTGCGAATGCTTGTTTGTGTTCAATCTGTACCCGTAAAGTTTCATTTATATTCTGTATCAGTTGTTAATGTTTTACAATCCTCAGTATTATGTTGATATGTTTGGAATAAAATTGAATTTGATTAAGTCTATTCAGTCGGTTATTCTTCGAAGTGGGTCAAGTGTTTAGAAGTAGAATTATCTACTTAAAAAAAATAACTTTGATTTCATATTCTCAATAAAACGACATGTACAATACTTAAATGATTTTTGTTATTGGCTTTGGAGAGACAGGCGTCATAGAGAGACCTCTGACTGACTATAATAATTAAAACGCAAGAAAAGCTTAAAAAAACTGACTTCATCGCTATTATTTCGGTTTTGGCCAGACCGATTTCGATAAAATGTATAAGGGACTACCTCTGAAGTATACTCTACCAAACAAAAATCGATTCATAATTGGCGGAAATATCGCGTAACATACATAAAAAAACAGTCGAATTGAGAACCTTCTTTTTTGGAGTCGGTTGAAAAACACACATATATTATAACAAAATTGCAGTTTCGGTGACGTTACTGTGACCCAGTGACGTTACTATGCCCCTATCGCGTAGATCTAAGTAACAAAGGCGACGTACCGTAATTAATTGCATTTAAAATTAAGCGCGGTGTTGTTATTAAGCTCAATATGTGCTGTTTCCGATACATATTAACTTGGAATTCGTTTGAAATGTCATCACGTTCATTCATGTTATGGATCCAGGCGCCACCGCAATTGGATAAAACGATTCAGCAGAATCGATATGTAAAAACTGGTTCGAAGGGGGACGAGGATCATCTTGCGCTCAGGATGTGGAATAAGATTCTATAGGTTAGACTTATACCTGACCTTCTTAAAAATATTTAGGTTTTGGTTATTAGGTATTTGAAAATTATCTAATTATCTAAGGTCTAAGAAAGGTTATTGTAAAACGATTGACTAAATTAATGACAAGGATGCATGGAGGCAAACTGGTAAGCGCTTTCTAGCAACTATATAATATAGATAAACCTTGGTTAATATAATTGTGTATTAGAGAATAAAAATAGTAAAAAAAAAAAAAATGCGCAGCCGAGTTTCTCGCCAGGTTCTTCTCAAGATGGCTGTAATTTTGCAAATCTGGCAGTAAAGTCATTAACTTTCAGTAGTGCTTCTTTGAGCGCATGTGAATAAACGATTTCGATTTTGATTCTGAAAAAGTTTAATATTTGTTATTCGGTAAAGAATAAATGACCATGGTCCGCTAAAAAAATCCCTGTAGCTTAATAAGAGATTTATTTTGTAAACTAAATTGATTTAAACACAAACTCGACATACAATGTCTGACACAAAAAAATCAATGGTTCATCGTATATTTGCTCAAAATAATCTGAACAGTTTTCATTTAAACATAGAGGTTCACACACGTATCACAAGCAAGCATTAATAAGCAATGAATAAGTGAGAATTTCTCTTTGTCTACATGCAGCCATCATAACATAACTGTCCCAAAGGAAGTACAATTACGTACGTTTTCCCGTTAAGCAAGCTCTGCAAATTGCTCGGAGCACAGTTTGTGATTCTACACATTTTTATTAAATATATATCATCCGCAAATTATTTAATGTCCCTTTTATTTATTCTGCGGAGTTAATCTTCTAATTTTATTGGGGTATGTGTAAATTATGCACTTTTTCTTTAAAATACTAGTACATATTTAAAATATCTTAAAAGCCCAAAAATTTTGATTAGTTATTTCTGAATAGAAATGATTTTATTTTTAAAGTACACAGTTTATACAATAAATACTTTTCTATTTATATTTCTAAAGAAGGACATAATAAATCAATTACATGCGTTCTAACTCTAACCGACTAAAAAATGGCGAATACATCGTCGAAATTGTTTATTCGAAATGAATTTAACCAAAACTATACCACACAAAAAAATTATATATATATATGATCTATTAAGCATTTAAATGTTCAAGTGAAGCATGAATATGTGGTTATATCGAATAAGTTTTGTGAATATATTGACTGCATCATCACTTATAGGGTAAGAAATTGGATATCTGACCACCATCAGATGTTTTTCTTTAAGTACTGGCAATTTATCAACGTAAACAAACAGATAAATAACATAAAAATTATATGCGAATTCCCCCTTTCCCCGTAAAAAGCTTTGTTTATCAAAAAGCAAGCAGAATTTTACTCTTAAACTTAATAATCCAAATCATTGTTAAAAGATAACTGCGGCTATCAAGTTGTAGTACTTGCTAGAAGAGACCGCATATCCGCCCAACCGCACAAATTGTTTATGTGCTACCTCTCCAGTAAGTTTAGTAAGTTCGCATGCCACAAGAACATTTGTATTCAAAGAGCAAGCTCTCCCCTGGGCGGGCATGTGACTATAACTATTAGTTATTTGAGTCGTGTGCAGCAGCCGTCGGACACAATAATATGTGATAACTTTGCCAACATTTCGATACAATGGAGATATTGTCATATAAACGACTCGCAACGTGTGGACTTTAAATGTCATAATTTGTTGGAAAGTAGACATTCCTTGCTGACTTCAATATATAACTTATTATTGAACAATATATAGCATTCTTAGAACATTGGTTTGAATTAATAGGTACTTCTTCATATAAATATTGGATACAAATGTACAGTTAAGTATCTACTTAATTTTTTTATCAGAAACTAGCCTTGTTTCGCATTAAAAATACACCATTTTAAAATCGAGACTATCCGAACGCCAACATTTTAATTGAACCCGTTTAGCTCACAATGATACATCGAGTCCAACATACAGGTTTACATTCAGACACTCGCAAACTTTTGCATTTTTTTATATAAGTATAAAATAATATGATAATAAGAAAACATAATCACGTTAAATATACTCCATATCTTTATCCATTATCATCGCTTTCGATTTGGCGTTAGTGTTTGCCAATGGTATAAAAAATTTGGGATCACACACATTTTTACATTAAGTTAACATGAGCTATAAAATATGCACATTGAATTTTGTTATAAACAGCGACTTATACGACAAAGTGTCGGGTAGAGCAAAATCTCATTATAGATAATACTATCAATATCTTATAATTGCAGTTGTTTTCTCTACAATTGAATAGTTATACTCTGTTGGTCATTAATGTAATTGAATATTTTGTGTCTTGCTCGTAGTCTATTGTCTAAATATTATATCATAACACGTCAAAACATGCTATAAACCTTTCTAAGTACATATTTATGGTCAAACAAGATGCGCTTGCGGTTTTACCCGCGTAAGTGAACCCGCGGCAATTCTAGGATAAAAAGGTAGATAGGTAGCCTATGTGCTAATCCAGGGTATCAGCTACATTCACACCAAATTTGAGTTGAATTCGTATGAGCGTAAAAAATTAACAAATAAACATATAAACACACTCACAAATTTTCATAATTTTTATAATACTAGTGTGAAGTGATGATACGCAAATCAATAAAACAGAACACTCACAGGGAAGTTAACGTATGTAGATATTCTCTACTTTCAATACTTCCGATTATCTATTAGTAACAGGAAATTGATAGAGTGCTTCGATTTATGTAACGTAAATATGTAAGACTAAAAAGCAGACACTTTGCCAGAGCAAATTACCACATTGTCTTCATAATTTGTTCCGCTTGTCATATCAGCGATGACAGATTTAAGCGCGTTTTATGATAAAGTATGCATTTTTATTACGCAATGCTCCAAAAGAAAGCTCCCATAATATTTGACAATATAAAATGTAATACTTTCAAATTCAAACTTTCAATGGTTACGACTGCATGACAACGCTACTGCACACTCTGCGGTCATTCTCAGAAAAGCTTGTGAATTTTGTAACGCAACTGGTCTTGTTGGCTCTTGGTTACGATCTATGCACTATATCTATTGACAATACAACTATTCGTATTGAATGGATCTGCGATTATTATCTAAGTTATTGAACTGTGATCACAACTAAGGCTGTAACATTGTGTGGTCTTGACTATAAAAAATGAAATATAATATGCACTGAGCATTCTTCTAATAACACAAAATAAGCTCGTGGACTAACAGAGAGATCTCCAGCAACTTAAAATGCAAATTATCTCGCTTAATCTCCTTTACATTTTCCATTTGTTTTTATTATCACGACACTTGATTCGTGTCAGAAAAAAGTTAATGGAGCAAAAAGTATGCAACTGCACGTCCTCTCGAGTATCGGAGCCTGTTTCCTAACTAATTACGACTGTAAATGGAGCTGAACTTTTTTTAATAGGCGTTTGAGTTGTGTAAACGCTGGTAAAGCTTCAAGATAGACAGTTTATAGGTTTAACTTGAGGCTTAGAGCTACTTTATACAAGGTGGATTTAGTCGGGAGAAGATAATATGAACGTGAAATGACAACGACCTTATAGCCAGTGCCATCGAGTGTTTCTTAGGGCTATTGCAGTGTTCCTAGTCGATAATACTCGATACCATTTTCTAGGTATCGGTTTACATTCCCACGTGTGCGCGTCACAATGGGATGCTCGCTGAGGTTCCTCACCTCCATTGTACTAGACTATCTAACACTATGACGTCGCATAATTAGACGAGAGCTGATCGCATCGATACATGTCATCTCTTACCATTCATGTTAACATGCGCAGTTGATGCGTGTAGCATTGTAATAATAGATTGTAGGCCTTCTGCCTTATTAATTGGTTCATTGCATTCCCTGTATCTATTTAGCTGTCATTGTTTTGTTTGCCAGAACAACAATCTATTTATTTTTTGTGCTGGACTATGACGCTTAATGTTTCTGTCTATAAGAATAAATGTCATTCACTATTGTATTTACTTTTATAATATCATGTAATCTCATATTATCTTAATATTGTGTTAGAAATGTTCAGTATTCAGTATCAAATCATACAAATGATATTGACACTTGTAAATTGCTGTAGATGAAATTTGGTCTTTAGTGCAATAAACAATGTATAAAAATTTTCAATAATATAGTGAGGTGAGATGATAGTGGTGGTAATAGTGTGCACTTCTACACCTTTCTGGAAATACCTAATTATAAGATATCACATTTCCTTCATCACTGTTATCCCTTCGGGAGACGACCATATTCTTAGTCTCGATTTTTGAAATAAACAGTTTATTCAACATATATAATTCGTATTCAAGTAAATCTTCTCAACAAGTATATGTAAAACGCGTAAACGGCGTTACTAATGCGTATAAATGAGCCGTCTAATCTGTTCATCAAGTTGAACCGACCGATGTAAGTGTTTTTCCGAAGAGTGATCACGGCATCGCGAGAGACGCTCGCTCTCGTTTCCATCAGCCATGAAGGCGGTAGCGCGATCTATATAACGATAATATTCTCTCCAATAACATTAGAAAACTTCAATAACACGTTTTGTTGATGTAATATCTATCACACTAATATTATAAATGCAAACGTTTTTGAGTGTGTTTGGGAGTCTTCAAGTCGCGAGTGAATAGGTATCTTCTAGGCCAGCTTGCTCCATCGTCGACCACATCGTCGCTTACCATCTGATGTGATAGTGGTCAAAGGTTAGCCTATCTTACATATATATATATATATATATATATATATATATATATATATGTAACTCCTTTATGCTCAAACAGTTGGACCAAATTTGATGAAATGGAGGTAGCTGACACCCTGGATTAACATAGGCTACTTTTCATTCCGGAAATACTGGTGACGAAATCGGTTTTCGACTTAAAGAAATATTATTCTAGGTACTTGGTCCTCCATTATATAATTTGTTCTCAATACTCAATTTTTTATTGCGTGTAAGAACAATTGTACATTATGGGCAAATATTCTTTAAATTACATAATATATAAGATCATTATGGACCCTATCTGGCACATATGCCACATAAGGTCGGAGTTATAGAGCTCATGTTGCATATGTTGTAGATTTTTTCTTGAAGTTATAGATTCATTTTTCTCGGTGAGAAGATAGATATTGTATCATTGTTGCAAAAATAATATTTCTACAATGTATGTGCATATATATATGGCATTAAATAATGTTAAATACGATTGTATGATGAAATAAGAGGTGTGTCAAAGCTCGATAACTACTAGCCCAGTCCCAGTCTCCTTGATAAGGTTGGAATTAGAAAGGAGAACACTTAAAATTCGCTTCTAATTATATGTCTAACTATTTCAAATGTTTAAGGTGTCTGACAGGGATACGTAGACGTAATTTAGCTGCAGTTTCATCATTTAATTTTAGAAGGCAACAATCATCATGACTTAAAAAAAGTATGTCCTTGTTATTGGGTCTTTGGTGACAAATTTCAAATCTGAAAAATAAAAAAAAATAATTTAAAAAAAATTCTTATTACCTAAGTATATTAAATTCATTGTTCGATATGTAAAATAATTATTGAACAAAAAAATCAACCGACTTCAAACAACTCAAAAGTAATAACAATAAAAACTGAAAAAATTATTTTATTTGCATGACATATCTTTTCCAGTTATTTTGATTTAAAAATCAAACTACGAAACTCATTTAGACTAAATTTATATGGGACCAGTCTCAAAGTATATCGTTTCAAATAATTTTTAAATCAGTTTGTGAATGATGATGTACCGAGGTAACAAACTTAAAAAAAATATTATAACCAAATCGGGAATCTGCTCCATTTTTAAAAAAGGGCAATAAAAAAATCCCATGTTTTGATGAAGAGATTAATCGCTTATTATTAATTACAAAGATTAAACATGAAAAATTGACGTTGAATCTGTTCCAGTTCACATTACACCCTGTATCTAATTGGGTATAAACAATGCCGGCGTCAAATTCTAAGAGCCGAGAGCGATCATTGTTTCTCTACTTCCGCGACTCTCAGCGGTTCGCGCGTTTATTTCACCATTCTAGGTCGTCAATTGAAAGCTTACACGTATGACGCGCCTTTATATTAAATGAAGGTTTAATTTCTTGGCACTAGGACGAATTGTTGGCCCAATGCCACACAAAACCAAACAACGCACCTGCGACAATTATGAACTGTGACTTTGTCAAATTAGCAGCTCGCTGTCAGCGAGTACGTAAACAAACTAAATTATGTTATACCATCACCCACAAAAACATTAAACGCTCATCTTCTCCGCAAACATTCCATTTGTAATTTTTTTAAGAATCCACACCTTGTAATCACTCTAAAATAACACGGCACTAAACGTTTTCCGTTGTAACAAGGGTCATACTCGCTATATTACCCTGTTACGTGGCGGGTACAAAAATCGCTCCGCCTGATACTGGTAAGAGCGGATATATTTAATTTAATTACTAATAACGTAAGAAAAACAATCTGCATTATTAATCTTTATCAATTTCATGTACCTACATCCGACAAACTCTTTCCTAGAGAAAATGCATACAACGTAAAATTTGGGCTGATTTAATGTTTCGATTTCTCGTTTATCAAAATATAAACATATAGTCTACATATATTTTTTTCTACGGTAAAAACAAACAAAATTAAATGATGCAATATGATCATGACTGACCCACGCTTAAAAAGCTCCAAATAAAATTAACATAAACGCTTTCACACTCACAGCCCCACACTAAGTACGACTTGTTTTGTGAGTGCCGGAAGTGTCACACAACACACACATTCTTAAATAAATCCGTAGTTTCGTAGGTACCTATAACAAAACATATGAATATAGTTCCAGGTAAAGAAATAAATGCAAATCATGAACTTTTACTCGTAACGAACAATGAAATTTTCACAATTTTAGCGTAGAAAACTAATTTGCTTAGCAGAAATACAGAGAAAGTATATAACTGCCTGCAAACTCGTACATATTCAGCCGTGCAACAACACCTGCCAAGAAAATGTTCGCTCATGCTCATAAAACGAACGAGCTAGTTTCACGAGTTTTCTCTAAATGTTCTCCTACCTTCACATTTAAAGCTACATTTAGCTTACAAAGAAACGGTAATGGGAAATTCGTTAAGCTAATCTAAACGTAAACTTTCTTATAAAATCACATCATTAAATAATTATGAGTAGTGTTTATTACTAAATCAAAGCAAGTTTATTGGTCGTAAAGTTAAAATAGGTTAGGGTTGATATAATTGCGCCTTTTCTCAATGTAAGCAGATAGCCGGGACTGGTTTTCACTCGATATAACTGCGGAGGCATCATTGAGAAACCAGCATTCCCATGTGTAAAACACAAATGCATCTGGCACTGTTTGCAATATTTGATTTTGCTGTATTAAACTTTATGATAATAAAAATAAAAACAATAAAAAAACACTAAACGTATTCGCCACACCCACAGTCCCACACTAAGTTCGGACTTATAATTACATAATTGGTATCATAACGTTTATAAGTATGTGAAATATCTAGAAGAGCAAATATCACTTTGAAAGGAAATGTGCGCTCCTGCTGGGAATAGAATCTAGGATCAGAGAGCAGAGATTTGCCCAATGCGCCAACTGGGTCGTCAAAACATAAAAAACAAGCTTCGTATATGATCTTTACTTTGCCTGCGATTCAAGTAACATTAAATATTATAGGTATTACGTGATGAAGAGTTTGAAGTCGTTAACATCTAACCTTCTTTTTTTTAATTAGTTGATCAGTTTATTAAAATATTGGCCAAAATCCCAGTTACGCAAGGTTAACTAATTAAAGAGTTATGTCATAGTTATTTTAATCTTCCTTTCATATTTTAATAACACATTTTAAGTGACTTCAAAAATGGAGGAGGTTCTATGTTCGACTGTATGTATCTTTTTTATGTATGTTCACCGATTTGTGCATACGTATGTATGAATCTATGTATGTTCGTTTGTTTTCTCGCAGCGTCCAAATGAATATATGCATTGTAACGTATATAGGGTATCGTTGACCTCATCTTAATCATAAGCTTCATCTCAATCATAAATCATAGGCTAAATTAATTTAATAAAAAACAATATGGCACATGGCACTACATAAATTTGAAACAAAATAGACAAATAGCATCGTCATTGGTATTCAATGAAAGAGATCCAAAATACCATTTAAAAAAATATATGTATAACACATGTGGTAATAAAGTATAACATCGACTTTTTTGTGGTTTAAAACTCAATAAGAATCTATTTCGTTGTAGTAATCGGGTTTCAGTATTTGAACTAGACGATAGATTAAAAACTAAAAATTTGTATACATTATTTTATGCATAAAAATATTCATGTATTATAAATCTGAAAGTTTGTATGTTTGTTTTCTCTTCACATTTAACGGCTAAACTGATTTGGAATGTGCATAGCTTATACTCAGGATTAACACATAGGCTACTTTTTAACTTTATTAACTCGGTTTAATTAATGCTTTCACTATAACGACCCGCATTAAGTTAAACTGTTTCTGACAGGTGCGAATGATTCTATCATTCGTGGGTGTTAGAACTGTCAACATTACACACAATCATATCGAGAACCGTAAAAAAACACAAACTTTTGGTGAGGGATATTGTGCTACTGTCAAATATTTAACCATATATCTGCAGTGTAATGATATGAGTCCATTGGTAGCTGTACCTCATTGTGTAATAATACAAATTATATCTTCAAATACCTAACTGTACACTCGAAAAAGTAAATTGTTATGATTGATGGATTACGATCTTGCGTACACCCATCATTTACAGCAATAAATGCACATATATACCGTTACGAGTCGGTCTGAAACTAAGAACTATCATCCTACCTTGAATGGACTACGTACTACCATTCATTAATAGAAATCGTTGCGACTAGTACGCTCCATAATGCCACATCCACGGGGCATCTAACATTTGTTATGTTATTAAATAAGGGCGTATTCTGAGATATGCCACCACATCTTAATTTATTTTTAACGTATAGATTATTACGATCTTTCATTTAATGATAATACTTGTGCTCACAATACAACTGATATAGAAATATCGACATATTTTTTTATCTTCGAAATGTTCTACGAAATTGTATCGTCATTCCCATTCACAAGGGGAACAGACGAGCGTAACAGAATTTGACAGCGCCCAATCTCCTCTGAGCTGTCAGCGTTTACAGTTGAAGATGCAAACGCTGTTTATGCAATTCTTAAAAGTTATGAACGCGCTCGCGACGCTCAAAGCGTGAGTCGGAACGCAGCCTAAGATTGAAGTAACTCGAATCATTATTTAGTGGTAGCGATTAAAGTGAATCAACGTGGGCTTGTGAGTTGTGATTAACTGTGGAGCTGAGAGCGGGTCCGTACCTGCAGGCGCGACAACTCGCCGCTTCCTCATTGCGCGCCGGCGGTTATTGCGCCCATGTCGCTGTCCAGAGGTTCTCAGGGTTACTCCTTTATAAAATAGGATAGTTTTATAGATCTACTCATATATGATAACAGTTTTTGACGACGCATCAGCCTACGGAAGCCCATAGATTAGGTACTCGTATTTAACAAAAAAATACTGACAATAATGACTAGTTGCTTCAAGTCCGTTTATTTTTAACCGACTTCAAGAAAAAGGAGGAGGTTCTCAATTTGACTGTATTTTTTTATGTTTTCCTCATAACTTTTTTCTATGTAAACCGATTTTGATGATTATTTTTTATTTGAATGCTGATCCTTTCCATGAGGTCATTGATCAAGGTCCAACCAGCCGTTTATGAGTTTTCCTCAATAATGCGTATTTAATTAATTTAATCTGATCAACTGTTCTGAAAGGAAGGCGGTAAAGTCAGTATTTTTAAGCAATACTTTATTCTCTCAATTTTCAGATTTTAATAAAAATTATAATAAAAATATTTTTACAAAAGCACAATAAGCACGTTTGGAAGATGCTGTTGGTATTCTTTTACATTTTATCAACTACATAGTCGCTAACTAAATTTAACCCTGATCTAGATACATTTTAATCCTTTTTTATTTTGATTTATCATTTCTCACGCTTAATTGCTAAATTGTGTACAACATATCAATCCCCGTACTCAATGGATTAAAGCGTACGGTTCCACCAAATAATATTATCCGTTACACGATAGGTTTTGTACAAGTACGTGTTGAAGAACGAAGATCGTACAAATTAAATATTTGATTACAGTTACTTTACAGTCGATTGGAGGTCAATAGCTTGCAGTAACGGTCTTGGTCGGAAACTTGCATTATGTGGTCTATTGAACACACGTTTGTGGATACCTGTATTAATAAGGGTCAGCGTTGCATAGATTGCTGACATGTAAATTACATTTATTTTTAGTTTTAGCAGAAAAAAATGGTTAAATGTTTACTATTTACACTCGGAAAAAATAGAGAAACAAGTAACATAATATACCTACGGGCAATCTTTTTCGCCAACAAGATGGCACCAACATACAATAACGCTATTGTACCTACGTATACGATATCACAGTTACATTATGTTTCAATAGATGGATATATAATATTTTAAATAATCTGCATAAATTTCACATTTTCTAAAACTCATCATACTGTAGAAGTGATTCTCACAGCACATACTTCAAAATAAATGTTGCATGTACATATTTTGACTCGTTCATTTGAATATTTTCTAATAGAATTTACACAACTTCTACGCCTGCAAAAATTAATTATGCAACAAAACAATGTTTCAAATATAACAAGTAAACGTCTGAGAAGAATTATTGTCGGTTTAATTTTACACTTAAAATAGTATATATATTATATCCTTTAATTGCTGATAATAAATGTTTATTAGTACCCTCGCACAATAAAAATAAGAACTCGAAAATTATATAGACGAGAAGAATTATAGTTTCTAGTTTGATTCTAGTCACAATTATGTGAATTGCCGTGTGTGGGACTTTAACGGGCAATGAGTCTGTAAGAATTTTTAAATTGAAACGATGACAAGTCCGTTTGATGTGATTATTGGTACATAATCATTTCGTTTAAGTTTTTTCTTAGAACGACTTAAGAGCAATTCAATTAAGCGGTCTGTATTAATTCACATAAACGGAAATTATCAGTCAGTTAAAATAAAAGGTAATAATTATATATACTTTATAATAATATAACTTTAATAAACTAACTATAATAATAGGTACTGCAAATAGGTTATAATGAAAAAAAATTATACTGTGACTCAACCATGACACATAGAGATATGCCATTGCCGAGTTTTCTTTAAGATATTAGAAGAACTATAATTCTATACTAATAGTACATATTTTTATATATAGGTAGAGATTTTAATTGCATTTAATTTATGAAAACTTAGTGCCCAAAGTTTTTTTTGGATCTACTGTATGTGCGTTTTATGCTACACCTGTTTACACAATTGAAGCCCTGTCAAATGTTAAGTAAGATCGTGAGAAACAAAACTAAATTAATATCTGTGTACTTTTTTACTTACAAGTGTTACTTCATTAATATTCATACCGTCTTAAGACAGGATTAAGGATAATTAGCTCTCACGTTGCTCGGTTTCAATTTGGTTTTGATTAAAGCGATTGAATGGCATGTCTTTTACATATTTTTTCGAATGATTAGTCGGAGCCGTTCTCAAATTAACGTTATGCAACCACTTTCACCGTTCGACTCTGCGGCGTTGTTTGCACACTTCAATTAGCATCGGTAATGTATATTGTTGCTGAGACCTCGTGTATTCTTCTCTATTTTTACCACTTGTGAGTTACGTAATGCGGCGTGAGTGTTGTTAGATGGAATTGAAGCTATTTTGAACTGAAATTGGGACGGAAATTAACTGTTGCATACATAAATTATGCGTAACTAAAAAAAATATAATTGTACCTATATTGATAAAGTACAGTCGGCAGGGATAATCTATAGTGCATTGCTTACTGATATATTTTTATGACTTACGTGCCCCGCGGCGTCGCCCAAGATTATCAAGTTAAAACTTAGCTTATGTGTAATTACACATAAACTAACGGAACCGAAACCTAAACTATCATGTAGGTGAGGTATAAGCTATGTTCTTTCGAAATTTCATCCTAATCCGTTAAGCCGTTACAACGTGGAGAGAAAACAAACATACACAACCTTTCGGATTTATAATATAAGTGTGATACATAAATGCTTAATTGCACACCCATAAAGAGCACTTACAAAAAAACTTAAACTTACATAGGAGTACAATGCGGTCTTATCGGTTAAAACAAAAGCTATCTTTGTTTTATTATTTTAAAATAATAAAAGTAAAAAATCCCAAACAAGTGTTTGTGTTTTTAACTTAATAGAATCCCGTACCTAATGATTAAGCTATTGTACAAAAACAAAACTTGAAATAATAAAATAAATCGCACAAACGTCTGCATAGCCAAAAAATAAAGTAAACGACACTGCTTCTGATTAAAGATTGGAACGATTCTCTCCGAATTCGTGATCATTAGATTCGGTAGATTCGATTCGGAGAACGAGCTTTTTATTTCGTAGTCGAAATATTGCCTAACTTTATTTAAAAAAATACTCTTTCAACAAGTTATTTAAACGCTTATATGGCCTTTAAGGTAATGGAACATTATAACTTAGTTATAGCATAAATACCTTCATTTGTGTTTGCTTTGTTTATTGATTTTATGGTTACAACTTACGTCAGCTACGTTCCGCGACATCGATAGCATGGAATAATAAAAAAACAGTCCATGAACAAACTCAATAATTTCGTAGAGGTACTCATTTGCTGGGTCTTTTGCTGAGTGAGATTTAATTTCTAATATCTCAGAATGAGGAACGTCATGTATTCATGCCGCGGAAGATTTAGAACTGTTGAAGATTATTATACTGGGTGGTACTGAACTATAATGGGCAACCGTGACATTTACCATCAGGTGAGCGTTTTTGAAGTATCGTCTCTCAATTGTTTAAAAAAAAAGAGAAATGTAGAGGGGCACTCAATTTTAATACAAAAATAACCTAGTTCCAAAATTTATTTACATTGGTACACAGAGTAAGTACACATATATATATATAGGCATATATATAGACGACCCAGCGCAGTGGACAGATCTCCGCTCTCTGCGCCGTGGGTCCTGGGTTTGATTCCCGGCAAGAGCACAAATTCCTACCCTAGGAATATTTGTGCTTCTGGTTCTAGGTGTATTGTGTGTGTGATGTGAATGTTTCCGGCACCCACAAAACCAGTCTTTGAACTTAGTGTGGGGCTATGAGTGTGAATGCGTTTACATATAAACTTTCACATTTATGTACTAGTGTGACATTATGATTTGATAACCATTAATCGGAACAAATGCCTCTTTCATTTTGCATAATGTAATAGAGACCATAAATAGTTTCATCGTTTTCCCACACCAATACTTATATCTTCAGCACCTGCAGCAATCAGGCCAAGTTACAATTTTCAAATAACACCTTATCTGGCTGGAGAAATCAGTGCACGGGAGAAAATCTAAGAGTTGCAATATCTAAGGTAATAAATAGATGGCAGGTAGGAAATATCGTTTCGCCGGTGCTTCAGGGGGTAATCAACCGTTGCTTCACGGTGTGGTGCTACCTTTTGTTTCAGTTCGCCGACGTCTCCGCTTGATAACATCGGTATTTTCTATTGCAAACTCAAAAACGAAACAAAAGTAATATCCTTATTGTGCTGCGAAAATAATGGTGAAATAAAATATATGTAAGTTATAACTTGTGTATGTTTATTGCGTTGGGTGTTTGTGAACCATGTATCTCCGATTCTTGTTTAGTGCGATTTTATTAAGGAAGGCATTTCAGTGTTATGTAAATTAAGAGAAGCATTACATCAAGGCCAAGCTTATTATATGACATAAGGCTTTTCTCTAGTGAGTTGGTACCTGAAGCAAGTTTTTAAAAGGCCTTTTAAGGTGGATTTTATATTGATTTATCTGAGATGGTAAAACTGTATTTATAACATGGTATTCATTATTTTCATCGTTTTCCTTTACTTTTCTACTGATTTGAGTTGGCTCAACATTTGTATTCTTCCTGGAAGAAGACTAAGAGTAAATAATTAGCCTAATTCGTGAATCCATGTTATGAATCGTTTTGGGTACGAACCCTACAATCATGATTTGTAGGGTTCGTGCCCAAAGAGTAAACGGGACTCTATTACTAAGATTCAGCTGTCTGTCCGTCTGTCTGTCTGTCTATCACTAGGCTGTATCTCATGAACCGTGATATTTTCACAGATGATGTATTAAGGGGGCTCCCATACAACAAACGTGATATTTTTGCTCGTTATTGCTAGATATTGATAACGGCACCACGAAGACGCTTGAAATATTTACAGATATTTAGTAGTAATATAGAACTGCTCATCGGCTTACTTGGGTGGCGTTCGCCTTCTTAGCAGGGGTATCGGGTTCGATTCCCGACTGAAACACAATTTTTCTCCCCAAGGAAAATTTGTGTTTCTGGTTCTGGTTGTGATTGTATGTGTGATGTGAATGTTTCCGGCACCCACGACACAAGTCATCGAACTTTGTGTGGGGCTGTGAGTGTGAAAGCGTTTATGTTTACGTTTTATGTTTATTTAAGGGGGGCTCCCATACAACAGACATGATTTTTTTGCCGTTTTTATAGATAATGGTACTATACGTATAACGGTCATTTATCGTAATCATAACCAACCGCCTGCTGGGTACCGGCTTGAGAATGTTAATTTTGAGTTTTTTTTTTTATTTGTGTTACCTCATTACTTCGTTCCACGTGAACCGATATTGTTTTTTTTTTTGTATGAAAGATGTTGCTTTCCAGTTGGCCCACTTTAAATTTGACCAAGATCAGACCAGTAAGTATTTCTAGAAATATCGTTAATAATGCGTGTTTAGTACATCTAATCTAACAAAGTTCCGAAGATAAAGCGGTGAAGTCGGTTTTTTTAAGCTTTGCTTGCGTTTAATTATTTTGTTCTTTATCTCTAATCAAATGTTTTGACTTTGAATAATTTTAAAGTTTTCGCATTGCATCGTAATTAAGTGGTTATCTAATAACTATCTATTGTGTGTGTAGATAGCCGTTACGTAAATAAACATGTCTAAAAATAGATCAACCTATGAACTCTTTGTTACATATTATTCATGTCGTATTATGTAAATCGGCTGTTATCTAAGCGAATTAAAATAAAAGACATATTAACCAATTCTTATCGCTAAGATTATGCAACATCATAGATGACTAAAAGGAATATGATTTGAATAACCAAACAATACTCTATTGCACACCAACACACGAGAAAATTGGTAGTAATATGTTGTTGAAGAAATTTAGATGGTTTGCTGTGTATATAGACTAGAACCTTCATTGCTATAAAACAGAGCGACTAAATGTTAAGCTGTGGTCAAGTCGCCCAAGTTTTCTCATCTGCACTTGGTAATGTGCCGGCCTTCATCAAGGAAGCTGATGCCAAAACTTATTCACAACAATGGATTCACAAGTAAGTGAAGAATCTATTCTATTACTTGTAGCGTTAATAATAAAAATAAAGGAATTAACGAGAAATGCTTTCTTATATTGAATAATTCGTTTATTTACGTATAGCCTTATATTCCAATAACTAACCGTGCCTCGCGGCTTTTCCCGCGTTTATTGAGTTAAAAAGTAGCGTATGTGTTATTCCTGAACCTAATCTACTTTCTATAAATCTACTTTCAAAATTTCATCAAAATCGTTTATTCTTTACGGATATACGTGGTAACAAACATTCACACAGACACAAACACACTCAAAAACACAGTTTACCCCTCCTATAGTGGGCACAACTTGGAATATAACAAAATGGACAAAATAACACTTCGGGCCGCCAGTTGTAAAACTTTGGTAGTTATACATAGAGATTACTTTGATCTCGTTATTTATTCTACTTCTAAAAATCAATTTTGAAATATAAACCAGATACCGAAATACTTTATAACTGTATTTGAACTGCTCGTTGGCTTAGTTGGGTGGCGTTCGCCTTCTAAGCAATCGGGTTTGATTCCCGGCTGAAACACAAGTTTTCTCCCCAAGGAAAATTTGTGTTTAAGGTTCTGGTTGTCATTGTGTGTGTGATGTGAATGTTTCCGGTACCCACGACACAAGTCATCGAACTTAATGTGGGACTGCGAGTGTGAAAACGTTTACTTATGTTTAACTATAATGAGTAATTTTTTTTTATTTTTTTTATTTGTGACATGCTAGTGTTTGACCACTATCTCACCTGATGGTAAGTGACGATGTGATCGAAGCTGGTAAACACACTAGATCTGGAATACGCAGGCTCTCAAGGATAACTGGATAATTACAAGGCATTGAAAATATTACACAAATACACCGACACATACCCAATATTTGGTCACCTATATATTACGCCTTCATCCACAAACATAACAATTAGATAGCTATTACCTAAGATCGATAATTGTAGCTACTTTTGAAAGTAGTTAATTTAATGTATTCAGTTATGAAACTTACTTAGCTGCGATCAACTAGATAGTTGATCTAACTAAATAAGTGGGCCCAGATTGTCTAGTGCCAATGTTTCTAATTTTTTTGCCTGTCACCCACTAGTGCAGATAAAGATCTACAAGAATCACTTTCCCATTCGCCTACATACGAGATCTTGTAGATATTAGGTAACGTAACAGTCCAGTAACTTTTGTAACAATCTAACTAATACTATAGACTAGTTATAACTAGTCTATACCCTGCGGATTTGTCTGCAGTAATCAAATAAAAAAATTGCATGTCTCCTATTAAGATCTATAAAAAAAATAGTTTATTTTCAAAATAAAACAATAGGGTCAAAAAATGGTGTTTGTGTGTGTGTGCGTGTGAAGGTGTGTTATAGAATTTAATAGAAACGTTCTAGTTTACTTTTGAGCAATAAACAAGGCTTCAGTGGTATCATAATCCAATGACAGACATCTAGATTATTTAATACCGATAATCCAATTTTAACGCAATCCTGAATACCGTTAAAGAGTTACATAGTTTCAAATATACTCAGATAATATCGTTATGAGTGTAAGGATTTTGCCAGTAAATATTAATAGTTAATAGCCAGTGTTATATAACATAGCCATTGCTATAATAATCAAAACTTGATATCATCATTATAATGTCTCATAGAGGCCAAAAAAAACAAGTTCAGACTATTTTTATTTTATTCTTATAGCTACGTTGTTTTGTTTTATAGAAAATTAATGGAGGGCTTGTACAATTGTTTGTTTCTTTTTTTATGCTAGATAGGTAAGCACCGCTGTCTCTTCGGCCGCATCATCAAAAGTGTTGATGCGGCCGAAGATATAGCTTACCTTTCATATGGAGTGATTCTACTTAACATACTAAATTTTGCACTTAACGAGTCAAAGATGGATTAATAGTAAGTAACACATCTATATATTACCACAATGTGACACAATTGGGTGTCAAATATACAAAGAAAATATGGTGGAGATTTAGTTTGGAAAGTTTTTACTTTCTGGTCCACTCGGAACCTCGAATTACGAAGTCCAGCGTAAAACTACAATATACTCTTTACTTCACGTTATTATACTGGTAAAGTGGTAACTTACTTATCAACTGACTAAAGACAGAACCAGTCCTGTTTGCAAAAACTCACCTACGTATAACATTACGGTATCAATAGTATAATCACACTTACTATCAAAAAGGTTTTAGAAGTTAACACATTCTTATTTTTGAAACGAGGTACTCGAATTTCTGTAACTATTGGACGAATTTGGGCTGGATTTGGCTGATTAACGCGGGCATCAAGCCACAAAGCATGTACGTAAGAATATAGTTTTACGATCCCAGGTGATATTCGTATCGCTACGTTAGCACTAACAAGTGACAGCATTATGAATATCGATAATGCCCCACCTCATATATCGATAGTACATTGTTAGTGCAACTCAGAGGCACAGACCATTAATAATGGGAGCCGGCGGGCGATATCCACCGATACATCAGCGAGATACTATCGCCAACTAAAAATATAGGAATACGCCGGGAAATAAGCAATAACCATATTCCTTATTATTTTAATTAGTTAATCCTTAAACTTAACACAGCCAATCCAAATCCTGCGTCACAATTTGGGTTATTACACTATTTTATGAGACAGTAATATTAAGTTATTGTAAAGTGCGTAAACCTTGTTCGTTAGCCCACGCCACGCTTGCCGGAGCTATGCTTATCAACTTCAAAATAATTGTCAGGTGCCTGCATCGGGAGAAAAACATTTGAATGCGAGACTTTAAAAACAGTTAGCTCAGCAATGATATATGAGAAAAGATTTTTTAGAAAAACCCTAAGTAACTTATGCTAGTTGATGATCATGCGGTTTTTATGGAGAATCTTTATAAAATAACATGAGACAGGGCGAGTATCTGCGGAGGTGGTCCCTCTTTGCTGTTGATAATAAAGACTCAGAATGCAACCCTTCAACTAGATAGTTTAGTTAGTTTGAAAGTAATAACTTGATAACCAGTCCCATTTAATTTCTGACCTGGTGTGTTTACTACCTTCGACCACATGATCACTTACCTACAGATAAGATAGTGGTATAACAGTTACTATAAATAAAACTTGGTATATAAATACAAAACCAAAATTTTTAGAATTTGACACCAATAATCTTAAACCTAAAATGCGTAGGATAAACTGATGTTTTTAAGTGCTCGGAAACATTAATGAATTCTATGATTTTTTTCAAGCGTAAGCAAGATAATTCAACGCAAGCAAAGCTTAAAAAACCGACTTCACCGCAAAAAAACCATTAAAATCTATTCGTAATTGGCGGAGATATCGCGTAACATACATATAAAAAGTTCATTCGAATTGAGAACCTCCTTTTTCGAAGTCGGTTGAAAACTCTATGAATGTACAAAACGTTTAGTTACTCGTTTTGGAGTACTTAACTGTACTTTAACTCGCTAACGTTTCTAATGAAATACAGTGGCGACACGAAAGTTTTAATGTTACAGATCTGATAAGCAAAACAGAACAATGATAGCAATCGGAAGTACAAATGTCGTCAGCTCTAGAATAGCAAATGGGCACAAGTACTTGCGCGTATTGTTATATGTTTCAGAAATGTATCTGGGATAGCTCTATCCCAAAGTTTTTCTCCATGGAATTTTCTTTACCAACTCTTACTCTTCCATCCAGGATATCTTTTAACCCCACTAAGTTAAAAAAGATTGGATAGTAATATATGGTTTAGATAGCAATATGCTAAATATAATATATATAAAATATTATTTTATTGCAAAAATGATAAACCTTTGTATTGACCAAGAACAAACAATAAAACAAGTCAATGGACAAAAATTTTTAAAAAGCCGAATGCGAAAAAGCTGAACCTACTTTTAATGTAATTGTATGTAGGTAATCCCCATTTACTTTACTTAATTTTGTTACCCGATAGGTTTGGTTATTTTTTTTATTAACGTATTACTATTTAAAACAAAAATCCGCCATTTTATATACGTTTTCAAACTATCTAAGAACATTAGGAGTTTTAAGACGAATTTGTATTACTATTTCACACAAAAAACCGACATTTTATATATGTTTTCAAACTATCTAAGAACATTAGGGGTTTTAAGTCGAATTTATGTGTCGAAATTCATAGCAGTTTAAAAGATACGAAGTAATAAAGAAATATGATGAAATATTAACAAAAAAAACATACATAACAAGGTATGCGTCAAAAACATAACCCTTTCTTGGCAGTCGGGTAATAAATAATACTCAGAAAACAGAAAGTATTCTTCGCCTCGTCATTGCACATGCGCACTAACTCACTTCTCCTATTTTTCAAATTGTCTTCGTTTATTAGACACGTACGAACGAAATGAGCGTTGTAATAGAATTTGAACTTGATAGAATATTTTTTACTGACTGCAATAATAATAATGATAATGGGAAAAAATTGCTTGGATGTTATACAATATCACGACAATAAAGCCCATCGAGAATCTTGAAAATGTCTTTAGTATTTTATTTTTAATAGAATGCAAGGGAAAATAATAAAGAACTGCACGCTGGTCTAGTTGGTTACGCGTCCGCTTTTAAAGCAGCGGATATCAGGTTCGATTCTCGATGTAAACACAAGTTTTCTCCCAATACACAAAAAGGGAATTTTGAGTTTATGATTCATTTTTTTTTATACTCGATAGTCAAGCATTTGACCACTGTCTTGCCTGATGGAAAGTGATGATACGGCCGAACATATAGCATGCTTGTCTAGAAGATACCTATTCACTCTTGATTGACACAGATTATACCGTTCGGGGAACAAAGACGCGGGCAATTATATAATAATTATTTTTAATAATTCTAGGTGTGATGAGAATATTTCCAGCATCCACGTCACGTCTTTAAAGTTAGTGAGTGGCTGTAAATGTGTAAGCGCGTATGTTATTAACATGACGCTTCATACATTATTTAGTAATTTAACTGTGTATAATATTAATACGTAATATAATTAGATTAATATAATTGGAATCTAGAGCAATAGCAATAAGATCGACACAGGATCGCAAAGGGCAATATAAAATCGAAATTAGTAATCGTACATTCAGCAGTAGGTCAAGTGAAGGTGTAAATGATGATGACAAAAAAAAACTAGTACGCCTTACTCTTACTATTCAGTTTCGCTGCATTATAGTCGTAAGTATAATAATATAATCTACATCTACACTAATATCATAAACAGATTTCAAAGCTTGCACCACCATAAAAAGCTGCAAAAATACTAAAAAAACTATGTACAGTTACCTTTTTTAGGGTAATTCTGCATTTTAAACCGACTTAATAAGAAGGAGGTTCTCAAATCGACAGAAAATGACGTTTTTCTGTTTAACTATTTATACCTAATCCAATCTGGTGAAGCCGAGTGGGTCAGGTAGTTTACTGAACCTGTAGAGTTAATGACTATTTAAATCTAATTTGCTGAATGATTAATGCTTCGGACTTCCAAGTACAGGCCTAGCTTAGTTTGGAACCGTCAAGAAACAGTTTATACTTTCAGACTTCACCGTTTTATCTTCGGAACTTTGATCAGATTAGATGTAATGAACACGCATTTTTTAAGATATATCAATAACTACTGATCAGATCTTGATCAAATTTAAATGAGACCAATTGGTAAGCAGCATCTTTCAAACAAAAAATAATTTTCATAATCGTTTCACGTGGGACGAAGTTATGAGGTAACCACACATAAAAAAATGCAGTCGACTTAAGTACCTCCTCATTTATTGTGAAGTCGGTAGAAAAATATTTAAATAATTATATTTATCAATAACATTAACAAAGACACAGGTTGTAATCATAAATATTACAATTCAATAAAATATTACAGAGAATTCATCTTCACGATGAGACCACCTGTGTACAGAATTACGAGCAAAATTAACTGAGTGCCGGTTTAAATTATTCCAGTTTACTTATTCCAGCAGCAAGACTGGAATGAATAGTGCTGGCGTTATATGATTTCAGTTAATTAAATTGTGATTGGTTAGTAAAAAGCGCTATAAGTAAATGGAAGATGGAAGCCAGCTAAGGAAATGGCTTTTTATTACTGCACATGATCAACCTTACAAGTTTAACTCAAGAACCCGAATAAGCAGTAATGTAGGTGCGGCTTATTGGTGGCGATTCTCCATCAAGACGATTTTATTATATTTGGAACAGTCTCTAATGTCAACATTACACTTGAATGTTAACCGGATCTATTGTAATTTGTACATGGTACAGAAATCAAGACTCTATTCGCATAGATAATATCAGATTTCATTTAAGTATTAGATGAAACCGCTGCTCTGTAAACTGGAATAATGTGAACGAGCCATAATTAAGCGTTCAAGGGCCTGGGGCCGTGATAATGAAAATAAATTGTGCATTAAATTAACGTTGCCCTAGAAACAAATGATTGGTAAGCGTAATATAGACGTAATCCGACAATTTTCTAACAAGATCGCGTTGACGTAATCAGTGGTTTTGATGCCTTTCTCCGTTCGTTGACCCTCAAGGCCAGTCAATCATTAAAATAACGCAGTTGGTTAATTAAGCTTTTTGTCTGCCTTAATTTACTTGAAGCGTAAACTGGCTTAGCACGACTTTTAATTTGTTTGGTACTGGTTGGAAATACTTGTCAATCTTTAGCTACAGATATCAGCACTACAAAATGCTAGTTTTATTTATGGAGAGCGCCTAATGTCTATTTTGAACATGAGCCTTTTTAACTTCCCCTGCGAAACTTCATAAGCTATACTATACTATAGTACTACTACATACTAAACTTAACTTGAGTAATATAATTCTGATAGAAATTCCGTAAAACTGCAGGAATTATTTCAAAACCCTGTCAATGAAACTTGTAATATTTTCAAACGGAAGGTTTCATATCATTTATTCTAGGCACGTGTTTGTTAAAGAATGAGCTTTTGATTATCATTCTTGTCTTGGTTTATGTATGAGAGTTAAACATAAAAATATTTACCTATGTTTGTTATATAGCAATAACCTTTTACTCGTTTAAAGGTTTGCTTACTTTATATATAAAGGTGAAATATAACACGACCAAAGTAGTATAATACAACCAAATTAGTTACTAAAACATTTATTCCGGAATAATTAAGTATAAAATGTGATGAAGTATATAATATAACTAGCTGACCTGGCAAACTTTGTCATGCCATATACATTATTTCATGCTGAACATTAAAAAAAAAAAATTTGGCTTGGACCACCCTTAACATTTAGGGGTATGATAAATAGATGTTGACCGAATCTCAGACCTACCCAATATGCACACAAAATTTCATAAAAATCGGTCTAGCCGTTTCGAAGGAGTTTGGTAACAAACACCGCGACACGAGAATTTTATATATTAGATACATATTATATTTTTATACTTTCCAACACTGCATTGATAGCTATCGAACAATGCAATGTTCGGTTTCCCCAATGCGTTTTGCTGAGATTACGTAACATTATCACGATGACTCAAAACGATCATTAACACGCCATGAAACTTAATAACATTAACAAAAGAAACATTGCATTGGGCAATAATATGACAAATATCCATCAAAAGAAAATGTTTATTTGATGGCTCTTGATCGACGTTTACACTTGGCAGTTCAACCATCCAACCGCGGCAGTATAACGCCCATTTCAATTTCCGCTTGCTTCGTTTTTACTCACATTACGTAACGTTGTCATGGCGTATCAACGGTCATTATCACACCACGAACATTGACATTAAAACGTCTTGGAAAGTAGATTGGCTTCCAAAAAGGAGAAGGTATATTCACTACGAAATTAGGGTATGTAATGTAGTGAATATGTTTTTGTTTTAATGTCACACTTATCTCCACCGAAGGATTCTGGTCTGAAAGCTACTATATAATCTTTTAGTACCCGTAATTTAATGAAATTTTCATGAGACTAGATGAACATTTTATTAAACTTTGGAGTTTCAAAAGCAACGGTGCAAGTCGTGTTCTGGCTTGAAAATAGAAGTATACAAAGTAACATAAAAGCATTTTTACTCCTCAATACATTTAGTATAGCGATGATTTTTTACTTTTCACGGCTACAAAAAATTTACTTGAACACTAAGAGAGAGAGAGAGATTCCCAGTGTGACTTTCGTCAGAGCATATCTGACGAAAATGGTCACAAATTAGCACATTACTATATATAACTTAGCCTTGTGTATTTTATGTAATATTCATCATCAGCAATAAAAAAATTCCGTAGCTTATACCATTAGTAAGATAGCATTTTACTCAATTGAAGAAGCTTTTCTCCTATATCGACCATTCGATGTTTACAAAGCCACCGCGTGGTCAATTTACGTTAGCTGCGTTTTTGCTTACATTATGCAACGCCGTGGCATCATGGCAAGTCACCGGTCATTAACATAAAAGGTTACAAACGGTCAACAACTTTAAATACAAGTACAGACATAATATCAGATTTCTCTGACTGATATATCATATCTCATTGGATATTTTTGATATAAAAAATAACTATATCCACCTGAATTCATTCATGAGAGTCAGGATTGTTACGAGATAATTATTTTTAAATGTAATTTACACAAATACTTAAATTAAGGTAATTGTTTTGTCAATGGTGTTTAAACTTCTTAAATTAATGGATTGATTATTAAAATATAATATAAGATATATATATAATTGAAATATCTTAAAACTGATTTCACTGACACACTCCATCATCTCCACAACCAATGACACATACACAGAAATAAGCAGAACAATATGCCCGCCAGCTCAGGTTGTAGCGCGTTTGCCTTTTAAGCAGCGGTTATCGGGTTCGATTCCCGGTGGAAACACAAGTTATCTCTCCAAGGGAAACTTGCGTTTCTGGTTCTGCGTGTGATTGTATGTGATGTGAAAGTTTCCGACACTTATGAAATAAGTCGTCGAACTTAGTGTATGGCAGTGAGTGTGAAAGTATTTATAAATAAAATGAGTTGACTTGAAAACTTCCTCTTCTTGGATCTTGAATCAAAATTTCTATTGTTCTCCTATCCCTTAGATTAAGTTATTCGTTTTTGTCACCAATAGTACTTGTTTTCATAACTCTTTCACAGCAAGGTGGCATTTATTACCGTTCAGTGCTCAGGACCTACTGAGAATTCACTAACAAGTGGCTTTCCTTCCTGCACGGAACTGTTTGCTATGCTCATTGTTTCCACAAGCACAGACGTTCGTTTAGCACTTGGTAACGGTTTCAAAGAAAATGTTAACGTGCCTTGGATTTATGTGTGAATCGTCTAAAGTAAGGATTTGCATCTCATCCGTTGAGCCGTTTTTATGAAACAACAAAAATATATAGACTTACGAGCAAACTATATGACAAGTCAATGTACTAAAAAAAAAAAAAACTCGACTGCATAAAATGTTAACCTATTTTTTAATGTCATTTTATACGATAAGTTTAGTTATTTTTTTTATTAACGTCTTACTATTTTGCGCCACATATCCGCCATTTTGTTTTTTAAATACCTATCTAAGAACACTTGGGTTTTTAAGACAATATAACGATTCCTTAACCGAAAAGCATCCAGCCGTTTGAAAGATACGAGGTAATAACGAAACATACGTACATAATCCTACTTTCTACTAATATTATAAATCCAAAAGTTTGTGTGTAAGTGTGTAAGTATGTATGTTCCCTATTCACGCTTTAACGGCTGAACGGATTTGGATGAAATTTGGAATGTACATAGATTATACCTAGGATTAATACATATACAAATATATACAAAAACTTAATTTGGGAAAATAGTTCCTATAATATTTTCACTTTTTATCATCCGACAAGAAAGCGGTGAAATTACTTTCAACATGTCTTTCGTCTGTCAGCACTGGCTTTGTAAGATTGAATGCACAATAAAATTAAAACGATGAGTCATTGTTGCATAAGGCTTCGTGCACATCCAAAGCGTACTCCAAATGTCAAGTCATTCCGTCGGTCGTCGGGATTTTAACCCGATTGTAAGAAAACTATTTCGAAGTTAGAAGGTAAGGAGTAGATGAAGTTTATTAAGTATCAATATGATTCTTAATACTGAAAAGCAAAGATCTACGTCAAATATTATCTTTGGTGTTTCATATACAGTTAACATGCAAAACATATTTATTTAGGAAGACCGAATACAGTGCCTATTATAAGCTTGGATAGTTAGTAGCAGGATGATACATATATAACCTTTAGCAGGACGTCAGTGCACGCCTAACTACCCTTAACGCTAATTAGAATTTAAACACTTACTATTTAAATTCAAATTCAAATCTTTATTGTATTCTCTAAATGTATACAGGTGGTTATGTAGATAGATGGTAATTTAAGTAGTATTATATAAATAACTAAACTTAGAATAATCAACATTTTAGAGAATCATAGTAATATTATAATGGCGAAAGTTTGTAAGTGTGTTTGTATGTTGTTTATATCTTTACGTTCAAACTGCTGGACTAGTTTTGTTGAAAATTAGTATAGAGGTAGCTGACACCCTAGATTAATACATAGGCTACTATTTATTCTGGATTTCCTACGGGTCCGGGACTTACGCGGGTAATACCGTGGGGCACAGCTAGTTTGGTACATAAATCTCCAATACTCTTTCATTACTCTATCATTGAACTATGCAGAGTAAGTATGTGAAATTAAAATAAAATGTCCTTTCAGTTCAACGTGTCTAATATACGCTTCGCTTAAAGAAATAAAGGATTCCATCTCGCCGACAAAAAGCAAATTCGGCCAGATACTTTGCAATTCAAGGAGCAACATTTAAATTATTACAAAAGATACAAGAGAGATGCCTTAACGATCGGCGTCCCCCCGCTCCTGCCGGTCCGACAGGCTCGCAAGAATGCAGGGCTGAGGCTTGCTTTCGAAATAGCCTGCAAGTCGCGACAAGGAGCAATGCAGTATGTCGCATCGCTAATTATTGTCACTGATTACTGTGTGCAACGAGCTTTACTAATAAACATCTCACTTTACTTTTAAACAAACATTTGCCGTATTACTATACAATGGAAGCTGAAGATAATTCAGTGAATAGTAATCAATTAATCTGAAAAGGTCTTTTGTAAACAATCGGTTATGGTGTACAAAACCGATTGTTTACAAAAGACTAGCAATTAATGATTTTGTTTTTGTCAGGAGCTATTTTATAATAAAACCTATTAATATTGTTCCTTGGTTTATACAAGTCATAAAATCAATATGTTACGTGACTCAATTAATAAAATTATATAACATTTTTCAATCGCAATAAATCGGATCTTATTCCATATAGTTATTAAGTATTAGATCATATCACACAAAACTTTGATTATTCTTGGTATGCAATAAAGAGTATTTGTATTGTATTGTATTATTTTTCTCTTTGTTGAGGTGAGCATTTTAATTTGAGTATGATTAACGTTAAACAAATAATTCATATTAAACTTAAATTTATTTACTTATTATGACGTACATCTTCTATTGTAATATATTTACCCAATTTCAATAATTTAAAAACTTCTTAAAAGGACAAAATATAAAATTATTTGTATTGGATTCAAGATATATCCACGTCTATTTAAAGTAAGTTCTAATTGAGCTTAGAAGCCGGTGCATAATTTAATCCTTAAGGATCAAACAGTATCCGGAGCTCTAACATGTTCATCCTCTTAAAATTGCACTCATTACCATAGCAAACTTCTTATTTCATGTAAATAAAGTTGGAAGTCACGACTAGGTAGGAAGTAGGTACTTACATAAACGACTATGTTTAACACTGGTTTAAATTAATGATGTGAATTAATAATACAATCTTTACATAACTATTACATAAACAACAGTACAAACGCTAAATATGCAATCTAATGAATAAACTAATTGTTTACGTAAACTCACCTTTTAATACCCCGAAACGATGAAAGCACAAAAAAGCTCAAAGTTTTTCAAATGTCACAATATTTAAAATCCTGTTTAACACTATTCACAGTCACATTTTAGTGAAATATCACATAACCATAACAAAAGTTCAATTAAAGTTTAGATGTGATTCGGCTGAACTTCAATGTTGCATATAAAAGACATCAACGCGTTCGAGCGAGCTCTCACTCCGCCGGCCCGCCGAGTACTGAACTCTCCGCGGCCTTAAACTATCTCCTCTCAAGTAACTTAAGGTACCTGATAACGCATACCAAGAATCATCTTGATACTTGCCTTTTTTGCCTCTAAAAATACATTTTTGTATTGCCACACACTTTTTTTAAGTCGCGTTTTTGTATTTATAATTTAATGCGAGCGCGGTCGCGAGGTATGCGGTCGATTGATACAATCATGGGCGAAAAGTAAATGGTTCTTATTAAAAGACGCACCGCAAGTGCAGTAACTTAACCTTTTTATCTGGAGCTTTAAGCGGGCGGTGAATTTATATAAAGTAGTTTCTAAATATAAACCGCGTATCTGGACACGCCATTGGCAGGTGCGAGCCTACGCGTCTCTCCTTTTTGCCAGCAACATCAGTTTTTTACCCTATTTTTTCGCGGGGACAATTTTATAATTAAAGTTAGTGCGTTTATCGCGTGTACTCTTACCGAGAGACCAAGACTGATGATATCTGTATCTTATCCTTACGACATACTACTACAAAATGGTAATTAATTTTATTTATTAACATACCGTGCTTTGTTTTTATTTTGTAAAAGATTTCATTGATAAATTATTGTTAGGCTGGAGTTAACGCATGTTTAAATATCACAACCTGCATTGTGGTATTTTTTCTTCTGTTTTTATAAACATTAAAAGATAAAGCCTGTCCATTTATAAATATGGGACACATATCTTTTTAATTTACGAGTAATTTATCAATTTACATTACATCTGTTTTGTTTTTTATTTTATTTTACAATCAATAATTTGATTAGTGGAAGTTTGTCTGCTAGTTACATTAAAATAAAAGTACTATAATTTGAATATTAATATAAGAGAACACTCTACAATAAGTAGGTTATATGAGTGAAGTATATTTTGTGAACAGTTCTTTTGAGTTCTTTTAATGGCGTTACTGTAGTTCAGTTAACAATCTCTTTATATATGAACGTTAGCTGTGTCCTACGGCTTTGCCAGCTCTTCGTGATTAAAAAATACTCATTTTATGTCCAGGTGTTAAGGAGATATCACGTTTCAAACATAATTAACCTTGCATTATTCTAACACTTACTTTTTCGATTTATAGCATAATTTATTTGGGTAGAAATATTGGTGTGTAAAATCGTAGTACATTGTAGTGCTTCGAATATATGTCCCAAATGAAACGAATTTAATGTATACGTAAAAATAGGACAATAAAAGCATTTTACGTTCAACAAAACTAAAAAAATATCACAATTTTACCTATCAAAAGCTTCATCGTATGACGTAACAACGAAACGTAAACAATTGTTTAACAATGGTAATCAAATCCATTTGACAGGCAAAGTTCATGCATTTCACGAAGCCACAAACGGAAAATTATAAATGATTTATTAAGTTGACACATCAATAATAGCACACCCTTATGTAATGTTCTACATTACTGCAGCTGATCTGCACATTACCTACATTTTAGTTCAACTAACAGTAGTGTAACAATTAAAATCGTAAGAACCCAAATTAAATGATAAGTTAAGTACACAGTTGGCACAGTAATAATATTACAACCTAATGTCTCCTACTGTTCAACGTTACTGCAGTCGAATGCATGATGTATATAGTAGTGTAATAATTAAAATCGTGTGAATATTAATGTAGATATAAAAATAGTTTAAGATGTTTTATTAATCATAGACTAACCGTAAGTTTTTATGTCAAATAAACCATTATTATTAATTATAAATAATTAAGTGCTCTACAAGTTTGCACAGTAGTAAAATACCAACTTTATATACTATTCAACCTTAATGCAGTTGAACTGATAAGTATTTAGTGGTGTTATAAATAAAACAACGAGAACTAGCAATGATTAATCAAGTCCAATACAAGTTTACTTTGAAATAATACTACAACCTTATGTACTGTCCAGCGTTACTGTAGTTGTACTGAACAGTAGGTAGTAGGTAGTGTAATAATTAAAATCGTGAATTGCGTCTAAGGTCTCACGGCGGACCGTTATCGCGAGAGAGCTAATGAAACACGGGAAAAATAAAACTCGTTGGAGTTATGACGTGAGATGAAAGCGATTTCATGGAATGGAGGTGTTTGGGAACAAGTTGTCGGTTAAATAGTGTTTCTTATATTATTTATTGTAAACACATTGATAAACAATTTTACAATAAGGCCATAACAAAAGATGTACAAAAGCGAGCTTAACCCTTCATAGGTTTTTCTTCCAGCAAACCCTTTAAGTAGGATATAATTTATAGGAACGAGCAGGTTGTTGTAAACATAGAAATATGATTACAATACAAGTTACTAATAATATGTTACAAATATACGTTCAATTTTTTAATTATTATAGACAACAAATAAAATATAAATAGATAAATATAAACAATATAATAAAGTAAGAATAAATACCGTGTTTCACAATTTTAGATAAGATAAGTTGACTAAATGGTACTCAAAGGGTTCAGTAACACCCTATGTTGTTTCGAGTTACATCTTTCAAACTTAAAGTGATTGTAGACTAGTTTCTGAAGTAAAACATACATAATAAAAGCCGCTCAAAGGCGATTCGGCCAGCAGTGCATACAACCGATTTTTATATAAAAAGTGTGTATTAACTTTTCATAACCGTGTATATTTTCATTTTCTAACGCTTTATCACCTCGACCCACAATTAACTATTTTTCAAAGAAAAGCAAATCTATGAGTAGCTTTACTATTTATAGCTTTTCTTCTGAAAGACAAGTAACTCGTAGTTCATACGTTTATCACATAAAAACAAGAAAATTACAAAATGAGCTTTTTAATTCTTCATTATATTTGAAAAAAGAAATCATGTACAAAAATAGACCATATTCACATGCGTTTATACCGCTAGCGTTTTTCTTTTAAACCAAAAACATAACTTTTACTTACAGTTGCTTAGATTCCTACTAATCTCAACACTGACTTTATCTTATCGAAGATGTAGTGTCATCGACCTCTAAATTTGTTCGAGTATCATCTCAATCTTTTCATATTTTACATAGAATTAATGTTTCTTTGTTTCAATATTTTAAACAGAAACAGCACTCCGTCTCGCATTTTAGATAACTTTTTAATTTAGCAGGTAAATAGCCACATATAAATTGATACCTGTTTGCCTATATAAAAAGATGCTTTGCTTTAAAATAAAATCTTTAAAAGTTGATTTGATTCTCAATATAACTACATTCCGTTAAAGACATAAATATGGGCATATCGATAAGTTTATTCAGGACTTAGTAAGTAGATTCACTAGCTTCCAAGTTCATAAGTCTTCTCATAAGTTTATTTCGACAATATAATGGATGCCGGGAATAAATGGTTACAATTGAATGTTTCCGAAGAAAAGAATGAGAGGTATTCAAGTAGATATCAATAGAAAGCAGCGTCATGGTTTACACATGACATTGGGGTCACCCATTGTAGTGCACACTCATTGTCTAGTTTCTGTTTATAATTGCACATTGGGCATTGCACTCAAAT
Source organism: Lomographa bimaculata (assembly GCA_948107665.1). NCBI lineage: Eukaryota > Metazoa > Arthropoda > Insecta > Lepidoptera > Geometridae > Lomographa > Lomographa bimaculata. The sequence continues at coordinate 9,207,050 of OX403597.1, forward strand.
TATCGAGTTAATAAAAGTGATATATACATCTATGCTTCGTTAGTTACATATAACAAATTTTAATTATGTTAATGTAAACAACACACTAGTTTAAAACTCATCTTCATTTATTATAGTGTTTGCTCTGGCTAAGAGTATCCTAATGGATTCTAACGGGGTCTGTTGCAAACAAAAGCTTAGGCTTCGATATAACAGGCAGAGGTAACAATAATAATAGCGCATGCAAAATCGTAAGTAACGACTTGTCATTAATGCAGATCGCACTTGATTACAAAAGATTGCAGCCGCATGCTCTTCTTAGAAATGTTCAAAGCCTTGTTTTAGGAAGTTTTTTTATACACCAATCTGTTTAGTTTGTGTAGGCTTTAATTCAGGTCACTGACTAAATAATATGGAATATCCACTAAGAAATAGTGACTGTATCAAAAATATAATTTACACATAATTACATACCTAATTATTAATTGAATTCATACACTTATACAACTTACCTATTATACAACTTATTCTCAATTTAATACGGGATTTCAAACGTTTTTTTTTATCTTGGTGTAGGTACAATTTTACAAAACAGTAAGATATCTCGATGACCTTTGTCAACTTTAGGAATAATTGATAGCATGCCAACCACTACACTACGTTCTAATACAGCGCATTTATTCTCAAATAACCTGATTCCGAGACTTGGAGTAAAACTATTATAGCACTTCTTTTACGGGCCAAGCTGGATTATTATAAACTTATCATATTTTTGTTCAGGTAAGAGCTTGCCTGTCTCACGTCGTCATCACAGACCACCACGTATTATTTTCACGGTCTCTATTACGCAGTGACGCAGATAGATCGACCGCCTGGCGGTGCGCAGCAAAACTAATGATCGCTATCTAACGATCTATCGATCTCACGAGATCTATCCGCTATCGTATATTACCAGCTACTTCACAGGGTACAAAAAGAGAACACATAATTAACAGGTGTGGTGGAGATTTTTCGCATTAAGCTGTTCAACCGATAGCGATCTGTGAGAGAAGTGAAGACATTATATGAAAACTGTTTTAAAAGAAATTTATTGAGAGCGTACCTACAGATTCTTTTAGTAGCTTTTATTTTTATTTTATTTTCACCTGTCCTGATGTTAGTCATCACATCTTGCAAATTTAATTTGATCTACTTCCCGGTTTCCGATTGAGCTAAAATTTTGCATACATGTGTATATCTCGTGACAATGCAATGTTATGATGACATTGTGCTGATCTGATGATAGAAGGTGGTCAAAGAAACTTCGCAATGAAACGACACAACCTCATCGAGTTCGGGCTCATTTGAATTGTCTTGACGATTAGTTTGTCTTTCAATGGTAACCATGGTCTGATGATGGAGCTGGAAGGTGGTTATAGGAACTCTGTAATGAAACGACGCAACTCCATCGAGTATCGGCTCGTTTGATTCGTCTTGACAAGTTCTCTTGTTATATAACTTGTAGTCCTCTATATTTACAATTTGTAAAAGCTTGAATTTAAATAAACTTTTTAAAATATGACTTGTATTGTCTTTGTCTAAGCTTTTATACACTTTTGTTATGTCATACTTCGTGTAATTTAACATTGGTTACCGGTAAGATTCAAAACGATTTCGTTACACTCATTGAGATAATCATTCACAGACATTCATAATGACGTGAATCATTAGACATCCTTTCGAAACAAGAACAACCCCACCCACATTTGCAAATTAGCGTCAATAAAGTGACCTGCGAGTTCCAAGAATGAGCTCTAATGTGATCCAAACACGCAATATTCGAAAAGTATAATACAAAAGGGATGAAACTTGAAATACATGATTAGTATGTATGCTTCAGTCTGGATATAAAGTTGTTTTAAAAAGCTATTAGTGTCGATATCTCTCTTTACATAGGACTCAAGGGGTTTAGTTGCCGGGCTAGTAGTAGGTACTTAGCTGGGGAAACCTGGTTTGATTCCCAGTAGGAGAACCATTTATCTAGGAGAAATTTCTACTGTACTTCAGGTATTGCTACAATTAGTATTTGTGACCGTTTTTTTTAATATTTCCCACACCCTCAGCTAAGGTTTTTAAGCCTTGTAAAAAGCTTTAAATCTGTTATGTCTATATAATATAAAGAGTCTCTCTTTACCTACAAAATGAAAACCAATAAAAACTATCGACAAGAAAATCTTTACTATTGAATATATATGTAGTAGATAGCTTTCTAGCTCTTTTAAGCCATAGTCAATTAAAACTGCGCTGTCGGAAACGTACATAAAAGCGTTGGTAATCTAATAAAACTATTACGTTTGAACCAACGCTTTATGATCGGAAATAGCTAATTTAATTCAAACGTCGATGATTTCTCAGGCTAGAGGAAGTGGTCCATACAAAGGAGCGCCCCTAATGGCGTGCATTGTGAATTCACGGAGTATATTGGCAGTGCACGCTCTTAGGCGTGTCCAGACCTATACACAGGTGGGCTCATATCAATATGACTGTACAAATCTGAACGATTACTTATTCTTAATACAATAATAATTACTGTGTATTTATAATAATTATATGTTACTATATATAAACTATTTATATACAAGTAAGTCGGTTTATATGCAAGAAACGATCTATGCAATACAATCAAGTAGCTTTTTTTATTTATCTATGACGTGCTAGTGTCACTTGCGGTAGTGATGTAGTGGGAAAATGGTCCGTACGTTGTTAGAATGGCTCGAGCACTCAAAAACAGCCACAGATCATAGCAAAAGATCATCTAATGCCTGTAAATGAGTTCCAAACGGGGCCCTGTTTCTACTACCATAAACCTCGATTCATGACTAACAATAAAATTTCGACACAGATCCATAATTTATATTGTATACGAAATATTTCCATCCTAAACCATATACTATAGCGAGTTTTCGTTTATTTTTATGCGGCGGTTGTAATCTCTTAAATACTTTAACCCATGACCTTGTCGTTACTACTTAAAAACCGATCTAAATGTAAAATATACTGCAAATGCGGTACTACGTATTATCAACAGCCTATATCTTAATCCTGTCGACTGTGAATGGATAATAGCGTAGACTATAGTCGGCTCTTCTATTGGAGAAGGAAACACTCCCGCCCCTCGGCGGGCAACAAGGAGTCGAGCTCAGTACTTAACTCTAATTGCATACATGTTTTTGCAATTCACCTGAAATCACCATTTAATAGGTCGGTAAAAGCTCGAGGTTATACCGCCGTATAGTCGGCATTTGAAAACTTCGACCGCGAAATAAAAATCTTAAATATTGACCTCTTTTAGTATTAGCTGAGCAATAACTGTTCTGGACAATATGTTCAATATGTATGCTAGTGAACAAGATGGATTCTTTGCCTGATATACACACATATATCTAATTATCCGTACTTAGCATTTTATTTTGATATGTAAATATGTAATACATAATTGTATCGTACCTCATAATATATATATTTCTTTTTTATGAGCGTATATTTATTGTACATATCAATTAAAGTAGATTTCGAAAACCAATTATTAATTATTCAAATAGATGAATATTAAATCTGACCCACTTAAGAAATATAATTTTACAGTCTGTCAAATACAAACTTAGGCAATAAGCGATCTAGTTTCGCCGCGTATGACATTATGTATTTTAGTAACTACTTTCGTTTATACGTAATGTTTAAGGCAATTGAGAATATTATATAATATTTGCTGAATAATGAAGAAAGCTTTAGCTGTTTAGATCGCATGCTGCTGATCAACTTTTTTAGCAGGATTTACTAGTTATACCTAGGCTAGTATACATTAATATAACAGAACGGCGCCGAATTTCTACTTAAAAGTTAAGAGTTTCTACTGAGTACTTAAGTTTATTCATTTTGTCTTCTCTCTCGCTCGCACAATTCGATATTTGCAATAAATACAAATATGTACGTGTGTTTTTGAAAATATTTTCAACTAACTATATGGACATTAATACAAGGATGTTTCAAACTTCATTACGCTATCATATCCTTCAATAAGATGAGAAAAAAACACAGTTCTCAAATTTCAATATGATTTTCACCCTTTCTTCGTTTAACTTAAAGATATGAAAAACGAAAGGTAGATTAAAACATTCATTGTATTATTGTCCATATAGTTAGTTGAAAACATTTTCAAGAATACACGTACTAATTGTATTTATTAAAATTATCGAAATGTGCAAGCGAGACAAAAGACAAAACATTAAATATGTATTTGGAAAAATTACTTAATGTTATACTCTACTATATAATCTTATACCCTGTATTTTGTAATTATTTGAGTGGTTTGTACCTCTCAAATATTTTATTTGGTAAATTAACGTTCAGACTATTGTGTCGATATCTATGTTGATTTATTTGCATATATGAAAATGTATGTGTGAAAGTGATTTTATTTAAGCGTCTTACAAGAATATTAAATATTAATTTGCTTATATTATACTAAATTAATAAATAAAGTAATAAATAATGGATCAATTACTAATTAAATTCATACTTCATGGTAACTTGTACCAAATTTATTCAACCAAAAACAATTATTTCCTCTTACACGTAATAAAGAGCCTCAATACATTCACCATCAATCTATTTGAATAACCTTCTAAATTGTTTCACGCACGCGAACATCCGATTTGACTTTTTATCTTTGTTTTCAATTCAAACGGTTATGAGAACAGGCTTGTGCTAAATCGTAATGATGGATTATAAATTTATTCTAATTTTAGTTAATTTAATTAGCTTCCTTCTCTTACATCAACAATAGTTCACTATTCGTTTTCACATTAGTATCAAATTATTGTTTCAAATTATTTCTAGTAGCTACAGATACCTTGTTTTATACATAATTAGTGGTTCCCTACGGCTTCGTCCGCGTAAATTAAAAACACAATCTGTTAAGACATATAAAAAACCCTTTAAAAAGGATTAATTTAATGTATTTTTATTTATTCGATGTTTTAGTAGTTATTCTGCAATTCGGGGCAAAGACAAATCCAACAATTCAAAGATTATAAAATTCGGTTCAGTCGTTCTTAAGTTATAAATGGTGTAACCAATTCGACTTTATTTTATTTATGTAGAGATAAAATCAATATAGCGTAACACTTCAATTTTCGTGTCTTTTAATGAGATATTAGCCGAATCCTTTGAAAGCTTAGAGAAAGAAAGAAGCAGATTTTTTTCATTAACTTAAAATCGGTTTATAATGCTATCAAAGAGAGAATATAAAAGCTTTTGTGCACAAAAGGAGTGAATTTTGAACTATTTTGTTGACGTAATACTCCTTTAAATACATAAAAGTTTTAACTACCTATTCGAACATGGTTTGAAACACAGGTTAATTGTTGAGTATGTACTAATAAAATGTATTTGTATACAATAAATATATTCAACAGTTAGTGCTAAGAAACATGTAAGTATTTATTACATGTCTCTTGAAAGTGTAAGGAATTTCATATCTCATCACATAACTCTGAGAGAACAGTTCAGTATGCGAATTTCACTTTACCGTAACAAATGAAATGTTGGCTACACAACTATCACTGCAAGTTTTGATGAAGTGTTGATCAATTATATTTATTGCAAAGATATTTGAAAGCGTTCAGCGTTCACGGAATACCAATTAGCGAGATATTCATGTACGCATAATATTTTATTTCGCCATCTCATTGGTTATCGGCATTTGATACGTATCACACGTATCAAATGCCGATATTTTTTAATTAAAGCTTCGAGCCGATGAGTTTTACTATCTAGTTAAAACTGAATAAGAATGAATAATACATAAAAACATAAACTCTTTCACACTCACAGCCCCACACTTAGTTCGATAACTTGTGTCGTAGGTGCCGGAAACATTCATATCACACACAATAACCACTTGAACCAGAAAAACACATTTTCCTTGGGAGAAAACTTGTGTTCCCGCCGGGAATTGATCCCGATACCCCTGCTTAGAAGGTGAACGCGCACCTAACAAGGACTACGGGCAGTTTATAAATAGGGAATATGTATAATTTTTATTTTATTGTTTACGATAATATATATACCTTTTGCTAAAAATGAAAAATTCTTTAATAAATACATAATATTTCATATCGAAATTAAAATTTGAAAATGCGAGAAGGTTCGGAGAATTTTAAACGCGACCATTTTGACGTTCTTTCTGTAACGTCCACGTATCAATCATGGTTGCCGTATAGGAAACAAAACCAATAATTGACATCAAAAATGTCTAAATCTAAATCTAGACAATCGTGACACAGCGTCACGAATCAGTCTAGCCAATAGGGTGCGATTTGCTATTTTGAATTTCCCATGCACGTTTATAACATTTTTTTATTTAAATTAATAGTTAATTAGCATTTAAATAATAATATTTATTATAGGTAATTCTATCCTATATATTTTTTTAAAATAATACTTATCCTTGCCTTTAATCTTATATCTTAGGCATTTTCCCCAATCTTGGATAAATTTACGATACATTTTGTAAGGCTCATGAATAAGAAGTTCTGGTACCTTTAATTCGAAATCAAAATTGATTAAATTTAATTTCACCAGCGCGTGAGCTAATAAAATAAGGTAATAAACAAAACAGGTACCAACCGCGTTGTAATTAACTTTAACGATTCATTGTGGAGTACTATCGACAATTTTGATTTATCGATATACGTACGCAAAACATTCCCTTTTGTTCGAAAAGTCAAGGACGTTGATCGAGACCCCACGAATGATTTATTCATTGGAAACAATGCAAATAACTCAACAATGATCCGCAAACCAGAGGTATGCGTCGTGTACGGATCAAATTAAGTACTTACATTAAATAACGTTTGTTCGATAGTATCGTCTAGGGTTTCAAGTGTTCCAGTAAATATTATTACATAAGATCAACATTAGATGATCAATATATTTAATTATCAAAAAGTTCTCGTAACTAACGAATATTCCTGCATAATAAGTTCACAGAAACTCACCTCTTGAAATCAGTTAAAATTGAACTCGATAAACGCAATTTCTACACTGAACGCCGAAATTTTGTGTTGTCAACATAATGCAGCAAAATAATTTGTGTAAAATAATTAGATTTTTTCAGTGCATTAAATCGACCAAGAAATGCATGAACCGGTTGAGACGAGGATTGAACCCGCGGTATCATGCAGAGCTTGAATAGCTCAGCGGTTAGAGTAAAAGGGCATGACACCCTATGGCTACGGATTTAATCCTCACCTCAAGCAATAATTTTTCCTTTCTAATTTTGCTACTTTACTAAATGAATAGGAAACTTTTGATTAACTAATTAGTAATATGTTCTATTACTATAATTTATTTTATAGTATTAGAATAAATATAACGACGAATCATATTTATTCAAAACTAAGTAGGCAGATCATATTTATAAACATCACCGAGTTATGTTATATGACTTTAAAAAGAAAATAAAAACGTAGATGACTTAAATAATCATAACTCGTTGTCTTTATAAACAGAATAATGTTCAACCCTATTCAAATTAAATCGTATCACGGACCGATTCCCAAGCCACCTGTAAAATGAAATGGTATCCATAAATATTTATGTACAAATAAGACGAAGCCAGCACGCGGGCTGCAGGAATTCATAATCTTTGACAATAAACAGGTCTCGTAGTAGGAGATAATTTTTCGTAACATCACCTCTTCGAAGCTGTATCTAAGATTGAATCTAGTAGGTGATCACATGAATTCTTGGGCACACCGCGCTGTGCTTGTAGATTTTATCTAAACATCTTAAATTATTGTCTCGAGTGCGGCTACCTCGGCTCTCATCTAGCGTAGTTATCGTGACGGTGACTACAAAATGTTTAGTCGCGGATGAGGCAATGCTGACCATAAACATGCCTTCCAATACCGTAGTGTCAAACGTGTTAGTAATTATAAAACGATGGCTGTTACAAAGTTAGTAAGAGGGATTTGTAAGAAGATTAAAAGTAGAAGGTGCTTGCTTAGCGTATGGACTAGTGGGTAGTCCTAGTGTCAGTATTTTTCAGGCCACCTAAAGGCATCCAATATGGCTCAACGACTATTGTCTAACGACTAACACTGAGGACCGACAGCTTAGAGTAAGTAAAAGTAAAAATAAGTAGAATTTAAAATGTAAAAGATTAGTTGGTTCTTTATTACAGATTCAGTTTTCATAATAAAACAATTTAAAGACCACATCCACCAGACTTCGCAGTATTTTGTAAATGTGAAGCCCATATTTTGTGGTTTTATTGGTATCCGCGTTGAAAGCGTACCGGGCACTCCTACTAATGCCCGGCGTGAGGTCAAATTACTAGTCGACGCTGCGAACTCAGAGTGCTTAGATACACTCCGCTCAAATTGCACGGAATAAAAAATAGATTTAGTGGGATTGCAAGCGTTTCCAATCGAGTTTTAAAACGAGAAAACCAGGCTGTTAAATCGCAATGCATCCACAGCACTTTTGTTTCTTTTCGCATAATAAATAACAATTGGAAACACTGATAGGCTGAAACAAAAACTCTAAAGCGTTTTTATTGCGAAAAGTAATTATAACCTGATGATATTAATTTCAATAATGCATTAACGATTGCGCCCGATTAAATTCTCGGAGGTTGCGTCACCACGTGATTACAGCAGTTCAAATATCAAATAAGTTGGTGACGTAACAATTCTGGGTTGTCAGAAACTGGTCTCAGGTCCTGGGTGATAAAACGTGAGAGTTTGTGCTACGCCCGGGGCTACAGTCAAGTACACAACGGACTATGGGCGATCACTTTCGTTGGGGCATCACTTTCCGTGGCGCAATATATAAATATATATGCCATGGTTAATCCAACTCTCATTTATCTGTGACCTGCTGATGTGACTACCATTTGGAGCGAGTGCTGGTATTGTAATGCTGCCAATGCATGTGCGGATTGCATTATTTGGGTTAGTTAATCTGACAGATGTTTTCCTGATTTGGTCAGATTGCTCACGATTGCCAAAATGTTGCAAGTGCGTAAAATATGCAAAAACACGTGAACTAAGAGAATAATAATCTAATCACACAAATCACAATCCTTTCACAAAACTTGCAGAGGCTAGTTAAAGATTACGTTATTTGTAAAGAAAGAAAACTTTATAGAAAGCGTGCTTGTAAAGAGTTTATCTACAAACTAAATACAACCCTAAAGATTAGACCCCTTTGGTATCTGATTAAAAGCGAGCGAAGCTAGTAATCATACTATAATATTGTAAATAAATAATATTCATTTTAAATAATATTTAAAATTAAAAAATGATGGAATTGTTGTTTTTTTATATAACCTACTATGGTGCTAAAGATTATAATTTTTTTTGTTACGAGATTTTTATATACCCACTAAACTTATCATTTTCATAAACCTCTCATTTTGTTTCCCATAGCATTTCTGTATTTGATAATTGTCTAGTTTTGCAATAGCTTGACCAACGCTCTAACAAGTATCAATGCTAAAAATGTGATGACATTCACTCGTATGTTAATATCTCGATATTTTGTGCGCAAATAAAGTTCTTACCTAAACTTGGTTGCAATATTCTTAAGACACAACTGTTTGTAAAAAAAGTTCATTAATTTATAAAGCGTATAATTGTTTCCATGCAAACTCTAGTGATATTCTTCTAATAATGTTATAAGTTTGTAACATAACAAACAACGAACGTAAAACTTAAATGCCAAGGAGGTACGGTGTCACATAAAAGTCAACTAGGTCCTAAAAGCAAGAGGCTGACGTCATCACGAGGTGACCAAATCGACACACCCTGAGATTTGTTATGTGCAAAAATTAAGAGCATTAAACAATACATCATCTGCATTAAATAAAACAGCAAAGAATTGAGTTGAAGAGGATGATTTTAAATAAACCAATTATTTCTGTTACATTCATATATCAAGACTATGATAAAACTAACTTTTGATATTTTATTATTTAGATACAAACAAAAACACAAAACAAATATAATATATAACAATTCGAATTTCATACCGAACCGGATACTCTAGTAAATCCAGATATTTATTTCATAAAAATGGCTTTGAAACGCAAAAAAGAGGTAACAAATAAAAAATGTGCTCGTACAAAGCGGCGTTACAATCCGACCTACGTTTCGAGGCGTGGGCGCGGCGCCCGCGGCGGCCTATCTCCATGAACAAATTATAATTTCAAAATCCGCGTCGATTTATGTGAACGCTCATCTGAATAAAGCACTGCTCTATTTCACCCTTCGCGTTCTACTATTGTTTCTCTTTTAAAAATGCAATAAACATTTTCAACTGATGTTCTTTATCTAACTTTTACAGATAAAGTGCTCGGTAATAAGTGCAACGGTAGTGACAGGACGTCTAAGGAAGTCCTTACAGCCGTTTTCAACTATGATTAAGGAATTAGTACAAAAACACATACATTCTAGTCTTGGTAGAGAATTTTTTGAGAGCATTTGTCAATAGGTTACATATTTTCCAATACGGTAGTTTTATATTATTAAGGGTGATCTGATGCTTAACCTAAGCATCAGAGTATGTATAATGATATAAGACCAACAATAATACATTTAATATATAATATATAACACCTAAATACATTTAGGTAATAAATGACACGTCAGCTGTCATGTTTAAATTCTTGTATAAAAATAAATATTGCCTGTTAACAATCTAGGTTGTCACTCTTGGTTTCTTTATTCATTCTTTAATATTCAGTTTTCTAGGGGTTTTAACAACCAAATGTCAGTGAAAGTCAATGATGAAGACCTAGAATTATAATTGCCAGCTTAGATTCGTGATAATTTTATTAACTCTACAATTTATTGCGTTATAAATTAAGCTGTGAATTTTAGTATATCTAAAAATTCTTATTGATGGGAATATAAAATGGTATCAAGAAAATCAAGTTCTCCAAAACTGGTTGCAACCGTCGAATCTAACGAATTTCTAACGTATCCTAATCGAAATTAAGTCTGCAACATTCTCACATTATCTAGTAGCAAAAATAACTGAGGCAAGTTCACTTACGTCTTCGGAGGGTCCATTAGCGTGCATCAAATGGTATCTAAAGACTTGGTACCAACTTGACACTCCATCGATATATCCCGCGTCCCTTTTACTCGATAGCGCTTGTCATAGCGTCTGCCTTTAAAAGCCTTCGTATATTGTTAAGATGAAGTTACGGTTTGACAGTTTTAGAAGAATATGACTTGTGCATTGGTTTACGAGCATTTTTAGTAATGGCGTATTGTATCTTGACACGCTAGCGTCGGGATACGTCTTAGATATCAATGCGAGCTTGCTGTGAGATAAGTCGTATAGGCTCTAAAAGCCTTCGTATATTGGTAAGATGAAGTTACGGTTTGACAGTTTTAGAAGAATATGACTTGTGCATTGGTTTACGAGCATTTTTAGTAATGGCGTATTGTATCTTGACACGCTAGCGTCGGAATACGTCTTAGATATCAATGCGAGCTTGCTGTGAGATAAGTCTTATAGGCTCTAAAAGCCTTCGTATATTGGTAAGATGAAGTTACGGTTTGACATTTTTAGAAGAATATGACTTGTGCATTGCTTTATAGCATTTTTAGTAATGGCGTATTGTATCTTGACACGCTTGCGTCGGGATATGTGTAAGATATTATGCGAGCTTTCTGTGAGATAGAGCTAATAGTGTAGGCTCTAAAAGCCTTCGTATATTGGTAAGATGAAGTTACGGTTTGACATTTTTAGAAGAATATGACTTGTACATTAGTTTATAGCATTTTTAGTAATGCCGTATTGCATCCTGACACACTAGCGTCGGGATATGTGTTAGATACTATGCGAGCTTTCTGTGAGATAAAGCCAGTCGTGTAGGCTCTAAAAGCCTTCAGAGATTGGTAAGATGGAGTTACGTCCTGACGGTTTTGGATAAATATGACTTGTGCATTGGTTTATGAGCTTCTTTAGTTACGTTTTTTTAGTACCTATTATATATCGATATACCAAGGTGTCGAGATATAATATCCTAATAAATAGTTGCAAGCAATTTGTCAGCGTTTTAATATTCTTAAGATGAATTTATAACTTGTCAGTTTTAGAATAGTGTACTTATTGAATCTTTGCATCACGATAGAATCGTGATAATTTTTATGATAGATTTTAAGTGTCATAATTATTATTTTATGTATTACATGTGATTTTTTTACATACTTAATTATTATTACCTTGTATTGATAATTATAATTATCATATTTATACATTAACTAAAATTATATAGTTATCAACTAACCTGGTGCGTTGTATCGCCTCTATGAATGCTCTCTTCAGTTTCCTTCAGCCGTTCCGTGACATTCCTGGTGAGGACCTTCAGGTCCCGACTCTCCCGCACTTTTCCATCAGGATTGGCGACCACTCGGGAAGAGAGGACCACTTTGGCACCCGCTGGAGCGATCTCTCTGCCTGGACCATCCACTTCTATACAAATAGGAAAAGTATAATTATAGTTAGAAATTGGATAGTGACCAATAATTTTTCTTCATGCATTTTTATTTTATTTTTTAAAGCGCTTGTAACGGTGCAGAGTACTCTACAAAAAAGAACAAAAATAAGTGGTAAATATATCGATTCTAACAATAATAATAATTGTGATTGAACATGTCAGTTTCAAATCCTAAATAGGAAAAGTGTAATTGTACAAACATTTCACAATCATAGCCCCACGCAAATCTCGAAGATTTTTTCCGTGGGTACCGGAAACAATCACATAAAACACACTAATGCTGCAAATAACGTCTTTTCCTCAACTTATTCTACGTAATAAATCTCTTTCAAATACTTCGAACTACGAGTACCCGCTGACGTAATTGGTTGTACGTCAACTTCGAAGCAGCGGGTATCCAGTGAGAAAACAAGTTTTCTCCCTTAGGAAAATTTGTATTGTGTGTATGACTCGAATCTTTTTGCATTCACGACACAAGTCTTAGAACTTAATATAGGGCTGTAAGTGTGAAAGCGTTTATGATATTATTTATGTTATACTTCGTTTGTGCCAACAATACACTCAAACACACATTAACGGACACAAAAACTTTTGCATTTATAATATTAGCTCATCCTTGCACCAAGATAGGGTAACGAATTTTTACCATCAACTGTCGGTCCAATGGCTCCATTGACTGCACCATTGACGGTGGGAATGTTGGCTTCTTCATTTTGGTCATCAGGTACTCGGTGCTGGAAAGAAACAGAAAGTAAATTTGGTCGATTTGAAGATAATAACATGAACCCTCAATAATATAAGTAATATATACATACAAATAGTCACGCCTCTTTCCCAATGGGATAGGTAGAGACCACATCTCTCCATCTTCTACAACCCTGACAAACATCTTTCGCTTCTTCTACATTCATGAATCTTTTCATACATGCTTGTTACATATATACACAGCCCCACACAAGTTCGATAAACATTCACATCACATACACAAGCGCAACCAGAACCAGAAACACAAATTCTGGTGAGAAAGCTTATCTTTCCGCCGGGAATCGAACCCAATACTGCTTTAAGAAGGCGTACACCCTTCCAACTAAGCTATCGAGCAATTCGAATTAAAAGACAGTTGATTAAATAAAAAAAAGTACTCCACATTAAACTAAAGGGGGCTGAGTCACCCACGTCCGTAGGAGGATACCCCTTAAGTCTGACTCCCTACACGTGGTCCCCGGGTGGTGCTAATCAGGTGACATTTGAGAGGTGGTAGATAGAGCATTTTGTGAGTTGCTCGCCTGGCTTGCTACCAAAGTAGCTTACCACCATCAAGTTGAAAGTCTGCCGCCAAGCCAAATACGGTGTTCCGGCAGTTATCCTTGAGAGCCTGCGTATTCCAGGTCTAGTGTGTACCAGCTTCGATCACATCGTCACTTGCCATCAGGTGAGATGGTGGTCAAGCACTAGCCTGTCACAAATAAAAAATAAAAAAAAACTTTTTCTAGCTTGTTTCCTCACCTCAGTCTGTTGGTAATTGGTGGTGTGCGTGTCTTCGTTAACAGAGGTAGATATCTTCGGTCCGGTGTCGCTCAGTATTCGGCCATCTTCTAAGACTAACTCGCGCTTCACGCGCGTTGCGATCTGCCTTGTCGTTGTTACTTCACTTGTTTTTTTCGTCACCCATTCCTCTGAAAAATAATGTTGAAGTTGAGTAAAATGCTTTTTTTCTTCCTTATCGTAACATACCAAGTACCAGGGTAAAAACCAAGTTGTTTCAGAAAAAGAAAAGAGTCAAATCTTTAAATCAGCATTTTGCAAAGTTATGATAAGAGTCCATTGGTCCCCAAGCAATTTAAATCGCGTGATTTTGTTATTATTGTTATGTTGTAAGTAACGATATTATAGATTAACATAATTAATTGTTCTTTCATAAAATAAAAGTTAAACCCTATAGAACTTACAGAAAAAAAATAACAACAAGTGTAGTAATAAATATAAAATCTTTAGAAGGTAATACATTCAAGGCCTCTTTAAAGAAATGGCTTTTTAGAAAATACTAAGGAATACTATGAATGTACAAATATTACAAATATTATTGCACCCACATCCCATAGATGAGTTTCCGATGCATACTCAAATATATTAAAATAATAAAAAAATTTAATAGCTAATAGACATTTATAAGTAAGTAACCATAAGTCTATATTAATGTTGCATGTCCGCAAGGACAAACTGTTGAGACTGTATTCATAAATAAGATATTTTTATTCTGTACACAGTTTAAGCAATAAAACTAATTCTATTCTAGTCTGCCAATTCTAGCACAAAGCACAAAGTAACACTTCTATGGACTTTGTTTCCCTTCCCACTTAAATGACATTCATTTGTTTTAGTTTAAGTTTTTTTTTTCTCGGAAAAAACTGCCACATGCCAGTACAAAATAAATTTTACTCACCTTCTTTGGTTGTTGCTATTGTATCTCCAGGTTCGGCCTGCAACAAACAACAAAAATATTTTTAAGAGTGTAATATATTATTCATGTGTATTAAAACGTAACATTAAATTATTTTGATACGGTAATTAATGACTTTAACATCGGTCGGAGCATTCCCGCCATAAATTATTTTTAACAGCGCCATCTCTTACCGAGTAGCGGAACCGGCATACTTCATTATCTGTGTAGTCAGGAGATTCGGACAGATACCGCAATAGTACACGTGGCCGCCGCTTGACGGCGCCATGATCGCTTAGCGAGAAAACTGTCACCATGAACTCTCATAAAATCCGTCTATTATTCATTGAAATTTTTCGCTCACTGCACTTTATTTTTCTTACGTGATTTGCACACTAATTATTTTATACAATTTTTGCCACATCTAAACATTGAGAAAAATCACTTATTAAGGCACAAATACCTACAACATTTATTTATTTGTCTAAAGGCGCTACGAAAGTCTAGTTAAAATAATAATACAAATATCGTGTATCCTTACAGTCTGTTAGTGATCAACTGAAGGAAAATCAAGGCTTAGCAGTTATTTAATTAATGAGTGTTGGATTAACATTTTCTTTTGGCGCACAATACAGCTACGTGTTAGTATTCTGTTAGCACGCCAGCACTTCCTCTGGGTCCGCACGATTCTATTGAACTTGCTGAACCCTAATTGGCTGTTGGGTTCATATATATTTTAAGAACTTTGTCACAATAAATCATGCAAGGTATCTACAGGATCATACAGACATGAGGCAAGAATTATATCTTTGACAAAGTTCTTCGTTTAACAAAACGGTTATTGTACAGGTGCATTTCCTAGATAGGTTTGGGTGTTAGATAATCGACATGGGGATGATCTATTAGGCTCTTTGCCAAGCCTTACAATGTTGAGATGTACGTAACCACAAGAGAAAGTTTATTCAATAGTTATATTCGAGTCTCCAAACGACGTAACTTATAAAAAAATGGATTCGTATCACACTAATGTAGAATAATTAAAAACTCTAAGGAATAAATATGACTAAGTATATAATAGTTTATATAGAAATAAGTGAAAATACAATCTTCTTAAAAAGGAAAGGTTTTCGTTTGTAATATTCGTTATTTTATTGTTTATTACTAATACATAAAAAAATATGGTAACAGAAACAATTATGATTTTCTATAAAGTCTAAACAAATTATTTGTCCGTGAGTATCCTTAAAATAAACCTGCACTATTATCCACCAAAATCATCCTAATACCAATATATAAGTACTACTCACAAACAAACACATTCACACTCACAGCCCCACACTAAATTCAAAGACTTGTATCGTGGGTGCTGGAAGCATTTAAACATCACACACAATCACGACCAGAAGCAGAAATATCCTTTGAGAAGGAAAATTTTGCTCCTGTCCGAAATCGAACGGCGCGGCGCAGAAGAGGGGACTTGCCCACCGCGACAAATTGAATTATTTTTTTTTTAATAAAAACAATAATAATACAAGTAGTAGCATATTTATGTGTCTAGAATCTACTTACTAAATGTTGAACTAAATGTTTTCTAATTTAGGTATATTTGCCAATTGAAGGCCTGTCTTAGGCAACCAGTAATATTTTTGTTGCTGATATATACTTATACCTACATTAAATATATCCTTGCTGATGCAATACTTAAGTAAATCCATTTCATAGACACAAGGATAAATAACAGGTATTTATGTTTCGAGCTAAGTAGTCTTGAATCCGCAATAAATTATAGTAAGCGATTATTTTGGCTTTTAGTAAATATAGTCATAGAATTTCCCCTAACACTTTGATTTGATAGGTCAGTTGATTTTTTTATTTGCACTTTAAATTGTCCTTGGAAACCAGAATTTTATACTGTTTGACTGTGATTGAGCCACCTACCAAACTTTATAAAACAAAAATATATAAGACTACGGGAGGATATAATATATATAATATACACGATAAACGATAACTACATATAAGAATATGAAGTGCCCGCTGGCTAAGTTGGGTGCGCGTTCGCCTTTTAAGCAATGGGTATCGGGTTCGATTACCGGTGGAAACACAATTTTTCTCCCCTAGGGAAATTTGTGTTTCTGGTTCTGGTTGTGATTAGTAGGATCTGGTAGTGTAGGATGTGAATATTTACGGCAGCCACGACTCAAGTCATCGAACATAGGGCGGAGCTGTGAGTGTGAAAGATTTTATTTTTATGTTATAAAAGTTCTGTTTTTCATCGGATGTACGAAACCATGGAAAATAACTTTTTATATTAATCCTGGGATCTACGAAGATAAATACTCAAATCACACTACATTATAAAGGCCAAAGTTTGTGAGTGTGTTTGTATGTTTGTGATATCTTCACGCTCAAACGGCTGGATCAATTTTGATGAAATTGGTATGGAGGTAGCACCCTGGATTAACAAAAAGGCTACTTTTTATCGCGGAATTCCCGCGGGGCGCAGCAGTTAATCTATAAATTATAACTACACGTATAAAAACACTAACGACATCTTATGACACATTAATTAACAGGCAGTAAACCATTAATAAATCCCAATAAGCTTTAACACCGAGTCACTAACAAAACTCATTTATTTTTTAATTTTCGGTCAACGACATCGCCATAAAGATCAACTAGATATGGCCATAACGTAGCACACGTCATGTGTGACAAATAGTTGCGTTATCCGATGATTTACGACTCCACCACGCGTTTGTGAGCGTAGTTTGTGTTGACACTATCGGATCATCGTTGCAAGACGTAACACATCCAGTTAGTAAACATCTTTGTTTCGGCCATCCATCATTAGTTGCATGTTTATTTCTTTAGCTGTCTAAATAAACATGTTCTTGCAGCTGTTAGCACATGTGATATGTTAAATCATTTGTTTTAATTATGCATTTTAATGAGATGTGAGCGAGGGGCGAAGATAATCGCGTCAAATCGAGTTTGTTTAACTAATTATACTTAAGCTTAGTTGGTAAGTAATTATGGTAATGTTTTTGAAATGGAATGGAATGGAACCTTATGTGAGATAAGATGTTGACGAGCTGATCGATGACTTTTTCATTTTTGAATCAATTGAGATTGTTTTTTGAGAATTTATTTTTGTGTATTTTTTTTATATCTCATTAAGCAAAACGTTTGACTACAATCTCACCTAATAGAAAGTGGCGTTGTAGTCTTATGTGGAGCACCCTTGCTTAGTAAATACTTACTCACTTTTCTTTTGAACTCACCCAAATTGTAAATACGCTGATGTTCTAAGGGCAAATAAAAATACTTCACAAAAATTTTTCACTATAGTGCATAAAGGCTTTCTCCGATACTAGGTATTACTGAGAATCCAACCTAATAAGAAACAGATATTCGGAATTAAACTTACGAACTGACTACTTAGGGGCAGCCTTAAGTGGCCGGGGAGGCTTTGAACGAGTCTATAGGCTGTCTCTGTTTAACTGGCAAACTGTGCCCATGCTTGATGCGATAGCACTACCGACCGACCAATTATGATAGGTGCCGTAATACCAAAAATTATGAATGAAAATGTAATGTTTAGCCATTGTTTTTTGCATTAATAGTACCTTGAAATGATAAAATCTATGTTCCTGTTGTAATGACAAAAGAAATGTGTTAGTTTTTAATACAAAACTAATAAGTTAAAGATGCGACATTTATGTCGTAATAATGTGTAAAAATCAATTGGTTTATATTTCGTTTTAGGTAATTATTTTGGAATAAAAACTATCCAGGAACCTAGAATAATATGTTTTTAATCTGAATAACAGCACAGTATGGTGGTAATATGCTTGAATTATAAATAATTTTGGTATTACGATTGTATGGGCAAATTAACCTCCGCAGGCCTCTTAAGTATAATAATATAATGGTTCAATTGAATTATGGTTCCAGGACGTACTGGTTTCTAAAAAACTGATTCTTTCTTGTTTTCTTTCTTTCTTGGACCGATTTCTGGACTTATTTTTAGGGTAAAAGCGGGACCCTATTACTGAGACTTCGCTGTCCGTCCGTCCATCCGTCCGTCCGTCTGTCACCAGGCTGTATCTCAAGAACAGTGATAGCTAGACAGTTGAAATTTTCACAGATGATGTATTTTTATTGCCGCTATAACAACAAATACTAAAAATAAAATTAAATAAATATTTAAGGGGGGCATACAACAAACTTGATTTTTTATAGATAATAGAACAGAACCCTACGTGCTCGAGTCCGACTAGCACTTGGCCGGTTTTATTCGTTTATTGTAGAGCCAAACCTCGAGCATCACAATTTATTTATGGCGAAAAAGTTGGTTATTAGTTTAAATAAACAATTTATTAGATAAACCTGTATCTGGCAATTTTTTTAAAATATAATTATACCTACTATTGTCTCATACGTGTGTAGGACCATTGTAAGGGTGCATCACAATGCACCGACCTTGCGTCGCGCTGCGTTGGCCAGCGCAAGGGCGCGGCCTCCACCATTGACACCTAACTTATGCTCATGACTAATAAAATACGCTGTGGTAAAGTTATGTGTATCATACACATCACTTTATTACGAGTATGTTATTAATTAACTAGTAATTTCATAGATGTTTTGAGAGGTGGTAGAGCATTTTGTGAGTTGCTCGCCTGGCTTGCTACCAAAGTAGCTTACCACCATCAAGTTGAAAGTCTGCCGCCAAGCCAAATACGGTTTTCCGGCAGTTATCCTTGAGAGCCTGCGTGTTCCAGGTCTAGTGTGTTTACCAGCTTCGATCACATCGTCACTTACCATCAGGTGAGATAGTGGTCAAACACTAGCCTGTCACAAATAAAAAAAAAAAAAAAAAAAGTGTTACGATTAGCAAAAAGTATGTATTTTGCACACAAAACTATATTTCTTGCTCTTTAGTAATTTACTACAAATCCAAACATACCCCCACAAATTCATATATACAATCTACCATACATACAAAAACACACATGTACTTCATTAACCGCGCAGGGTGAGCGAAGCGTCTCCGTTACAGCTTGGGCGAAATTGTTTTGTATGTCCGGCGGATTTCCGGTTGTTCTTCTCTACAGGTCACATTTCTCAACCGATTCTCGTGAAGTTTTGTGTGCAGGTTCGATAATAAATATATAGATTTCTTTTGTTGATTCAGTTATTGGATTTTTTTCAAAATGCCGGGTAATGAGGATTGTAAACGTAAAAACAAACAACCAAACGCATTCACACTCACAGCCCCAAACTAAGTTCATAGACTTGTATCGTGGGTGCCGGAAACATTCACATCACACACACATTACACCCAAAACCAGAAGCACAAATATCCCTTGGGAAGGAATTTGTGCTGCAGCCGGGAATCGAACCCAGGACCCACGGCGCCGAGGGCGGACACCTGTCCACTGCGCCAACTGGGTCGTCAAAAACCATATTTCAGCCATTTCGAAAAATACGCCAGGTCACAGAGCTCACAGAGCCACCACTAGTTTACTTTATTCTACTTTAAATGTTACATTATAGTAAAATGTAATATATCTAAAATCGGTCACTATTGTGTCGCGATATGTTTCCGTTAGAATTGTACTAGTTTATGTAGACTAGTAAAATAGATTATTAAAATCTATCATCAAATAATATAACTTTAATCAACCCATTAATAAACGACCAAAGTGTCCTTACAATAAATGGACGTGTGTTTTTTTTCTGACAAGAATGCAAGGTTCGTAATTTTTATCTATGGTTCTTAAGGTCTTTCGACCGGAACAAAGATTAATTAATTAAACAGGTAAATAGTCGGTTTAACTTTGTTAAGCTGTCAACTTGTTTATGTTAAGAGCTTTTATATTTAATTCCGTATTATAAAGTCACGTCATCACGTATAATTATATATTCATTTATAAAAGTCAATTAGTTATCCTACCGTCTAAATGGGTTAAAATAAAAATATCCCAAGAACTGCCCGTTAAAAATTTTCTAGAGAGTCCGATGTTATTATGTTATATGCGTCATCAGCAAATACTGTATGTTTAATGGTTGGTTCGCATTTATTTATATAAGATACTAAGTCATTTGTAAAAATAATAAATAACAAAGGTCCTAAAATGGAACCTCGAGGAACTCCAACCTTTAGCTCTCTAAGTTTCCATCTATATTTTATATTTCAACAAATTATTTCCTGCCATCCATAGTTCTAGTATTGTATTCCTCACACCATAATGTTCCAACTATCGAGTAGATTATCAAAATGAACGAAATTAAAAGAAGATTACTTAAAAAGGAGGTTCACATTTTTCGCAGCCGAATTTTTTAAATATTTAGTCATTGACTTGTTTTGTTTTTTATATTAACCAATTACCTTACCAAGCCTTCCGAAGAACGGCATATGATGAGATTATGATTGTCATGCTTCTCTATGAACTGCATGCTAGACTGAACTTTGCTTACGGGCATCGGGTGTGCGGCTAGTATCTCAAGCGTCCATCAATTTTGGACACATGCACAAGTTGAAAACAATGAAGTGTTTGGGCTCATGCACAATACAATATCTGGCCGTGCGCTAATGGGGGGTATCGCCTTTTTTAGGGTTGCTGCTTTTACATTTTGCATCGACGAGTTTTAAATGAACTTAGTTTATACTTACAATATAAAAACATATTACTATTTACTACAGATTTTTACTATGTGAAAATGTTTATTTATATGGGCCCAAATAGGTACTCAAAATTAATGACACTAATTGCTTGAATCGCATGATTACAGCTATCTTGATATCTTTAAAGAAAATAGATGGTGCATTTTTTTCACACTTACAACTCCACGCTAAGTTCAAAGATTTGTATTGTGGGTGCCGGAAACATTCACATCACTAACACATTACACCCAGAACCAGAAGCACTTCCCTTGGGAATGAATTTGTGCTCCTGCCGGGAATCGAACCCAGTACCCATGGTGCAGAGGGCGGAGACCTGTTTTCTGTGCCAACTTGGCCGTCATACATACCAATATCATATATTTTTGTAGTAATACAAAGTATAGGTAATATTTTATGTAGATTAATAAAGGTATAAATAATGTATACAAGTCATACAAAAGTACCGACAAAGTGACCTAAATAAAAAACACTACATTGCATTTAATTGCAAGCAACGACCGGAAAATGTACCGCGAAGTTTCAAGAAAAATGATTGTTCGTTTTCAATGGATGCTCTTATTGTCCTTGAAAAATGATACTGTGCTACCATCTTATAAACTAAAGCAAAGGTATGATGATATAGGTCATAGCTTAGACCCAGAAATAGGACATGAAGGGCTTTCTTGGCTAACGTGTAGGATAGTGAGGACCACAGCTGGAGAATGCATGGAGGCAAACTGCACAAGTACTTTCTGGCGACTACATAATATTGAAATACCTAACGATTTTAACGATTTAGATTTTGAGTATTATTTTTCAAACAGGCAGGCGACCCACTTATGTAAAAACGGTTACCACTGCTATTACGAGCATTGCCGGTACGTTGTCCACCCGTTGCAGACAGGCTTTAAATAATCCAGATCAAAGTTCTATTAATAAAATAATGTTTCCATTCGAGTACGAGATAATTAAAACGGCTGGACATATTTGTATGACAATAGTTTTGAGAGACAGGGCTCGTGGAGACGAAAAGCTTATTATATTATAAAAAAAAAATACTGTGCGACTGATTGAGGCAACGCATGTTCTAAATGTTGGTACGTATTTGACTGTAAGTATAGGAACCAGGTTTGAGTAACAGAATACTTAAAAAAATATTCCGTGCTTGTTTCGCGAGTTCAATTAATGGCTACATCAGATCTCTGAATACAACATATAATATATTACTTTTTCTCATAAGTAAAAAAGGAGCCGCAGGGCGTACATTTTTAACAATCGCGCTAATATTATTAATCCGAAAGTTTGTGAGTGCATATATGTGTAAGTATGTTTGTTTGCTCTTCACGCCGCTGTAAATATTAACACATAGGCTACTCTTTATCCTGATTAAAGCTGGCGAAGCCGCAGGGCTCCGCTAGTATAAACATAAAATTTGTGTCAGATACTCAAGTGATCGTTAAGGTGCATAAATCTTAACACGCTATTAAGGCAGCATCCCTATTCGAAGCTCCGAACACAATAGCAGCTATCGGGCCAATCTAACTTGCTCGATGTAATGGAACGGAGGCGGCCCATAAAATTGACAGGGGACGAACGGCAAGGTCTTTGTGGAGTCGATTTGAGATCATAACTCATGGACATGGGAAATTCGACGTGTTATTATCATAGTCGGAATGGAAATGTAGGAAGGAAAAATATCATCACGGAATTGATAACTGACGTTACTTTGCGTGGACTTCGGGTTACAATAAGTTTACCTCTATTTGCCGCAGTTGAGGATGATACTGCTAAAAGGAAGCCATGTTATCAGCAGCAGCATAACCCTACGCACCAAAATTGACAAAAAAACTTTATTATTGATCGATCGAGATCTCTAAGTTGACTTGGGTCGTTCAGCACTTTGTCCGTCCGTCCGTCCGTCCATCCGTCCGTCTGTCAGAGGCATCTAGCGTCTAAACTATATAAGCAAATGACTTCAAATTCTCATAGAATATGTAAAAGTACGGCTCAAAGCTAATGATATATAGAATTATTATATAAATGAAAATATTTAGCCTCCCTTACATGTAAGTTAGGAGCAAAATATTTTTTATTTTTTTATCTAACCTTGTAAATAGCAAAAAAGTTATAAGCAAGAAACCTCAAAAGTTTTTATCCATGAGGCAAAATGTAGGCGCGAGATCTCAGTTCGGCGCGAACGACTAGTAATTATAAATTTATTATATGTTATTACTACGCAAAATCCCCTTACCGTAATTTTCCGGGAATCTCGGTAAAATCAGTGTAGAGTTCGTCTACTCTAAAAATTAACGCCCGACATCAAAGTCAAGTGAAGGAGTTTTTAAAGCAGGTAGCAAACTCTATAAACACAAATAGATCGCAAGCAAATACTACTAAACCGTGACTATACCGCTTATCGCTTAAAAACAATCAATATTAATTATTCTTGGGTTTTTGCCGCGAAAGTGAAAAAATGTCGTTGATGTTGATCGTTGATAAAAAATGATTTTGTATAATTTTCCAAAACCTGTGCTATTTTGAGTGTTAATGCGTAATAATGGTGGATAATTAACTGTTAATTCTTAGTGAACGTGCATCAGTGAAGGCAAATCATACAAAGTTGAAAAATGTGATTTTTAGCTTCGCTCCAAAACTTTACTAGGGCATGACTTGACTATGAATGGACCTTGACTTTGACTTTGACTTGTTACTAGGACTTTTAATATGAAATTCACTTGAAATATATTAATACTTGACACTGGCTAAATGCACAAGATTGCGAAGCCAATATTCAAAGGACAAATAATCTGATTTCTTAACTTAAGCCTGTGATTGAGAAGCAAAAATTGAGAGAAAAAATGAAATTTGCTTGATTTTTCAATTCTCACGCAATTTTTAAACACAATAATAAATAACTTCAACTCAAACTTGCTCACGAATTCATCACTGTAGGCAAGACAGGAACAACAATTTGACAGAAAGTCAAGCCAATGCCGCTGAGGGATCATTTACGAAACAGGCCCAAAAGGTCGCGCCAAATAAAGTCAGAGGTACTCGTATTGCCAAAAAGAACGAAGTATGAACAAACCAGCATTAAGAGCCAAAGGTCACTGCTCGTTTAATTTCAATTGGCTATTGTATTAAGATTATTTTGTTATGATAGCTTTCCAATATCTACTTGAGCGATCGTAACAAGAACCCGATATTTTTGACCTCAAAAATAAAACTTGTAATGCCTTTTCACACTAGACTACTGCAAACGCGGTGGCGATGGGCGGTAAATAACGGTGCACTAGTATAGGCAATGCGCCGATCCGGCCGCCCGCTGTCATTTGTCGCTTATCATGTGCAATCTAAAACTTTAAACAATTGTGATGCGACGCGTGACACTTTTTTTATTTTTTTGGCTTCACAATCTTGTGCATTTAGCCAGTGTCAAGTTGTAATATATCTCAAGTGTATTTCGTGTTAAAAGTCCTTGCCACAGGTCCTAGTCAAAATCAAGTAAATGAGTCAGGTCCTGTCATAGTCAAGTCATGCCCTAGTAAAGTGGTAGAAACTTTACTAAAACTTCTATTCAAGTTGTAGTGAAGGCGAAAATCACGTTTTTCAACTTTGTATGACTTTCCTACACTTATGCACGTTACTAAGTATTAACGGTTAATAATCCACAATTATTACACATTAACACTCGAAGAGGTTTTGGAAAATTATACAAAATCAACAACGCCATTTTTTAAATTTCGCGGCAAAACTCGACATTAGCTTTACGTTCACGCGATAGTGGAATGTGTTTGCCGCTCCGTCTGGTATAAAACGGCCCTAATAATCATACATGATAGCAAGTCTTTTGTTTCTTCTTGCAAGGTGAACTCCTTGGTGATTAGTGAAAAAATATCTTTAGTGAATATTATCATCATTAGTCCACCACCGGCTGGTAGATGTTAAAGATAATTAGAGATATCAATTTCACCACAAGTATTACGCATTGTGATATTTATGAACAAAAGACTTCAACGGGTTGCAAATTTGGTTAATCTATTTCTACTTATAAATGTGTGAGAAAAATACTTATTCTCGTGTATGTTTACGTACTATCTATTGTATGCTGTTAAATGTTTTTCTTGTATTTTAACTTGACATTGTTTGCTTATTTTCCACAGATTTTGTGTTAAATATTATTTACATATAAATACCATTTATAAATGTATAATTGTATCTTAAAATTTAACGTTTAGTTACATAAACTTCTTTAAACATAACTTATCCAACGATTTTTCTAAAAATATTTTTAAACTGTTTGTTTTAAAACATTGTAATTCCACTTTCTATTTCTGAAATCTTTTGTAACATTTTAAGATAATGAACTAGACACATAATATGACACTAGACCAGAAAAACTACACTAGGGACCTTATTACAGGGGGATTTGATTAGGAGATACACCATTTATAGAAAAATACAATTAATAAAGCTATTAATGAAACTAAGAATTTAGAATGTTCATCATATTTGAATTTTGTTAATATTTATACTGTGTGGCTCCATGAGCTGAAGTCCTCGCTACTCTGTCTTTGTTTTTTATAATTAAACCAGGTATCCCCGCCATTTTGAAAAATATCGTAAATCTATATTACTATCAAAACTGATCGCTTTCACAAATCTATATTACTATCGAAAACAAAAATCAATATTACTATCGAATCAGTTTTGAAAATGTAATAAATATCAACAACCGGATATCCGCCAGGCAAAAGATTTTTTCTCCAAGCTTAAACGGAGAACGGTCCTCCATGCGCTCGTTCGGTCAATCACAAAATTTGATTTTGTTTGAGACAACATATCCCGATTACCTAACTCTTGCGATCGCTTTCTATTTTAATTTAAAAAAAAATTGCCTACCTTGCTTATTAGGAGTTTCGTCATTTTGGAATTGAAACAGATCGCAACAGACAAAATGGTGTCTTGCGTTACTTAGTGAAACTTTAAATTTGTAACATTCTCAGATCCGAGTGTCCAGTTGATACTACTTACACAGTAAAAAAATAATTAATTGTAGGTAGATACATCTCAATATCGCAGAAACAATCAGCTAATCAATCAAATCATTACGACAGTTATTACAAAGCACCTGCTAAGCTTATAATAGATCTCTCATTTGATAATCCGATTGGGCCTAATGTCTTGCTTAGAATAGTTAATCTTGTCGCTTTATCTCTGAGTTGCATAACGCCAAACATCCATCGTACATTTGAAACTGAGAGTGAGGAGAAATAACTACGTTATACTAACAGTAAGTTTCGTCTAGTCGTATTCATATTCTCAGCTGATGTCGCTAAAACCAGACCAGCTTTTATATTTCGTGTTTTTATGCAAATAATTTAAGTGCGTAATTTTAATTATAAACTATTTGTGTCCCGTGACTTCGCTTAATTATATTAAAAAGTAGCTAATTGTCATACAAACCTTGTCTTGACAATTACGAACACAACAAAAAAAAACCGCCAAATCGGTCGATTCTCAAGTGATGATCTTAATTACATGCGGGCATTAATTGTTAATTATTTTTATATATATAAACAAGAAACAAAAAACGCATTCACACTCACAGGCCCACACTAAGTTCAAAGACTTGTATTGTGGGTGCCGGAAACATTCACATCACACACACACATTACACCCAGAACCACAAATACCCCTTGGGAAGGAATTCATGCTCCTGCCGGGAATCGAACCCAGGACCCACGGTGTAGAGGGCGGACACCTGTTCACTGCGCCAACTGGGTCGTCAATATATAATAGATATTAAAATAAACTTCAAAACAATTATTGCCTCAGATAAGAGTTTGCTTATAAATACATTCTACTAGGAGTTGATAAATTGAAACTGTCAGATACTACCAGAATATTAAACATTACCCCATTCGAGTAGCGCTATTATTTTGTAGTTTGCAAAACAAAACTAAAAAGCGTCTTTATACTTTCCAACCTTAGGAGATTGAAAATATTCATATATTGCGTAGATCAAAACAATATATTTTTTTAAAGACAGCTTATACAACTGCTCTAAAACGACTATAAAATTGCCAATGACATAATATTTTACCAGCTTGAACCCATTTACAAACACTACCATTGATAGCAGTCGTTGCACTCTGGCCATGTAAGGTTAAATACACATTTACATAGGTTTTCGTATGTGAGTCAGCGTCCTTACTGTTACCACTGAGGCCATAGATCAGGCAATAGTCACTATGCAACCGAGAGTATTGTATGATCTGGCCCATTGACCGGCCAGCTGACCCAAGCCGCAAGGCCGTTCACTTCTGTTCGGTAGAGTACAGGTACACAAAAGTGCTCGTGCATTCTTTGGAGATGGAATGAGAGGGCTCTAGCCAGTTCTCCTACATTGTTCAAACATGAACTAAGCGCGGTGTTTATTTCCCGAACAGTACAATTTGGGATTCTTAAGTCTAGAGTAAAATTCCTGGGCTTATAGAGATTTAACAACTATATCTCAGAATGACGAATGCAATGCTTTGCAGGATTTTGACCTAAACGTTTCGCGTCTTCGTTCATTTATATATAGAACAGCAAAAGAATGGAACGCTTTGCCGTCGTCTGTGTTTCCCGAAAGGTACAATTTGGGTGTGTTCAAAAGTAAAGTGAATAGTTATTTACTAAGCAAGCGTGCTCCACCTTAGACTACATCGTCACTTTCCATCAGGTGTGATTGTGGTGAAACGTTTGCTAGGTCTGTAATAAAAAAAAAAAAAAACCTAAGTTCAAATCTCTGTGTGAAACTGAACTGTAATAGGCAAGCGTGACGCTTACCATCAAGCGAGAGACTTGCTCGTTTCGTCACTTAGTTACCGTAAAAAATGTCTTCGAGGCAAGCATGTTGCATCTTTACATTCTATTAGGTGAGCTAGTAGTGATATTTGCCTATCTAGCATTAAAAACAGCGGAATTCCGCTTCACGTGGATTTGATTATGATTATGAACACACTGAAGGATACCGAACGAGATACAGCATCATGCATGCTATTTATCGATATGCTACGGAAGTTTTTCACGTGATTTAGTAGTTTTTGTATTCGCGTCAACTTATTACGTAAATAGCCTTTCATGATTCATAGTTGGAACTTGGAGTCAAGCACCGATAAACATTACTCTACTTTACTCTCTATACATAGCTTGCACACTTTTATCTACTGACCTACTTACACCTACCACCTCCAAAGTTACGTCAGTCAGGACTTCAACATATAAGTGAGTTCGTCATTGCAACGAACATTATGGTTATCATGGTTTTAACGCATTAACACTCTCAGCCCCCTAATAAGTTCAAAGAATAGTATCGGGGTGCTAGAAACATTTACATATAATACACACAACCACACCCAGAACTAGAAACACAACTGTCCTTTGAGATAGAAATTGTGCTCCTGCCGGGAATCGAACCCAGGACCCCCGGCGCAGAAGGCCTACCCATCACGCCAACTAGGTCAATTTTAAATACATACACAATTATTATTTAACCTATCTATCGAAGTACCATTTACAACTTCCACGACCATAAAAAGACTGAACAGATAAGCAAAACGGATATTATAATCGTTCTTATTGTACTTATATTCTATTCAACGTGTTTCAATTGATGCATTGACGCCACAACTCCGATCGGTAACTAAACACAATGCATGATTGAACAACCTACATAACAATACATAGATAACAGGTTGCATGACCAATGTAGTTGTATTGATTATTTACTGCTAATAAAATCAACGAAGACTCAAGAGATGTTATACAAGCAGTATTGTTCATGGATATCTAGGCAGGTGACCTGCCGATTTGAAAATCTTATGCTGAATATTATGTATATAACATAGAATGAAGAGTTTATGTTGTCCTTACAAAATTTAAAGGGATAAGGAAAAGTATTTGAGAAAAATAGCCTTGCCCCACGGTTTCGCCCGCTATTATCATGTTAAAAAGTAGCCTATATGTTAATCCTAGATATAAGCCATGTACATTCCAAATTTCATCCAAATCCGTTCAGCCGTTAAAACGTGAAGAGGGAACAAACATACTGGAATGTACATAGATTATACCTAGGATTAACACATAGGCTACTTTTTGACTTGATAATAGCGGGCGAAGCCGCGGGGCACGGCTAGTTATATATATAGTAGGAGAAGGATGGTCGCGAGTATAAAATAAAATGAAATCGTGTAGCATTCAGGGTAATTAAAAATAATGCATTAATTAAAAATGATAGATAACAAGACATTTATGTTTTAAGACACGTAACCAAGAACAAATTAATTCGCTGCATTCTTTGTTTGAAGAATAGTTATTATTACATTAAAATTAAAACGGGAATTAGCGCTTGCTCGCACATGCGGTGTGGGACGCGACGGCGAGCGCTCCGCACTCGTCCTGAAGAAGGCTTCCGAATGAAGCCGAAACAATTGTCGATCTAAACATCGACAACGCGTAAGTCACGCTTATTCCGTTTTAATTATAATTTAATAGTTAAAAATGTGCGTGAGTTTTTATCAAATTAATAGTTATTATAAAATATTCCTCGTAAGTAAGCGCTGCGAGCACATTTGTATGTAGCACATTTGTTGTTATCATTTGTATTTGTATTTTTGAAAATAAAATTAATTTGAATAGTTATTGTTTTACCGAGTTCACAAAAAAGGAGGAGGTACTCATTCGACTGTTTTTTTCTGTGTGTTACCTCATAACTTCTTTCCAAGTGAACCGATATTGATCATTTTTTTTTTGTTTGAAAGCTGCCGGCAATGATGCGTATTTAATAAATAAATAAACAATTTTATTCTGATCAAGCTTCCGAAGATAAACCGATGAAGTCGGTTTTTTTTTAAGCTTTGCTTGCGTTTAATTATCTTTTATTAGGTGAATCCATAAATATTATTTTAATAGTATATAGTCACGTAGGTATTTGTCCTTCAACACATCGTGCACACATCTTTGTTTTGTTTTCCTGATTGTCGTATTTGGAGCATGTTATTAAGTATATTCAGTTATTCTTTTGTTAAAAACTTAATGTTTTCAGTTCGTATTCAATCGGCCTTCGATTTGTTTGTAATGAACCCGTTTAAAAACAATGCATTACTGATTGGTACACATTGGCATTCAGAAAACGTTTCTAGTTTTAATTGACTTCAAAAATAGAGGAGATTATATATTCGTCACGTATGTTTCTTTTTACGATATCGGCTAAATTTGCTACCCATTGGTATAAAAGTAATGTACTAAGCAGAGCGTGCCAATTATTTCAAAAAGTTACTTTGTTAATCCCAATTCCAAAATTGTATCATCTAAATATATATAACTCAAAGGTGACTGACTGACTGACTGACATAGTGATCTATCAACGCACAGCCCAAACCACTGGACGGATCGGGCTGAAATTTGGCATTCAGGTAGATGTTATGACGTAGGCATCCGCTAAGAAAGGATTTTGATTAACTCTACCCCCAAAAGGATAAAATAGGGGATCTATACCTAATTAATAATAATACTTCATAACGCGAGCGAAGCCGCGGGCAAAAGCTAGTTGTTTAATATTCCTTTTAAAATTACTGGTACATATATGCTGGTTCAAACTGGTTAAGGGGATATAAAGAATTTAAACATGTAGTACAAAATATGATAATATTGATTGAACAAGGGTTTTGCTAAGTCACTTAAAAAATAGACAGAATGGAAGACAAATAATTTTTTTAAATTATTTCTATGGGACCAATTTGAAAGCACCCATTAAAAAATAGATTTTTCTAAATTGGTTTATTAATGGCCAAGTTCATAACAAACATTAAAAAATTTAGGACCTTCTCTTTCTTTTAAATCTGTTAAAAATGAAGAAAGCAAAGCACCAGCTCTAAGCCAATTCCTGTCAAACAGCACTCGTGCTCCAAAACACCGGTACCAACATATTGAGTTACAGAATGAGTCACCGCAAGGCGATCCCTCTTGCAAGGTGAGTGCGCTAACTCACATTACAACCTGACATAAGGCTGACATATGACATACTGTCATTGAATTTGGAAATGATATTGCTACTCATGTTTCAAAGAAATCATTATTGGTTAAGATATGCTGCTACAGCCTCGACGCATCTCTGCAGAGAGCGTATACTCCTATAACGTCCTTATCTGCGGTGTACGAGTACTATCGGTACTATTATTTTTACTTAAAATAAATAAACGCTTTCACACTCACAGCCCCACACTAAGTTGGAAAACTTGTGTCGTGGGTGCTGGAAACATTCACATCACACACACAATTACAACCAGAACCAGAAACACACATTTTCCTCGGGGAGAATACTTGTGTTCCCGCCGGGAATCGAATCCGATACCCCCTGCTTAGTAGGCGAACGCTACCCAACTAAGCCAACGGGCAGTTCAAGTTACACTTCAGTCAAAGCCGTTTCAAGTATACCTGTGATAAAAGGAAGGCCTTTTATTGTACTAATAGTATACTTGAAACTTCAAATGCATTTGACTGAAGGGTAGGTAGTCTATATAGTCTTTGCATGTTCTACATACCCTTTGTGAACTGCCCGTTGGCTTAGTTAGACGTGCGTCCGCCTTTTAAGCAGAATATAGGGTTCAAAACCCGGTGGGAATATAAGTATTATCCCCAAGGAAATTTTTTGTTTCTGGTTCTGGGTATGATTATACGTGTGATGTGAATGTTTTCGGCACCCACAACACAAGACATTTAACAAAGTGTGTGACAGTGCACTCACTGACACACACTGGAGATAGACTAGATTTTAACTACTTTTTATTTGGATAAACGCGGGTAAAGTGGTACAGCTAGTAAACATGAATCGTTTAATTGATTACCTACTGGTAACCCTGAAACAAGTGACGTATCGGTTCTGTTCTAGTAGCCTAGTTTTGCTTATCACACGCAATTACGTAGCACTTGCTACTTATCAAGTTTTATTGGTAGAGTTATGTACTTCTAACACCGAAATTTCATTAGATTGCTTAATTTCGTAAGCTAAGTTAAAAAGTCTTCGACATTTCCTATGGCTTTTCCCAAAAGCGTTGTCAGCACAACTTGTACAGTAAGCTACAATAACATCTGCATTATAAGTATAATCTGAATCGCGAAAACGGCTCCAACGATTTTCATGAAATTTAGAATGAAAGCGGTTTAGAGAGCGATAAATCGAGCTTGCTAGGTTTCATTTGTAGAAAACGTCGTTTTAGCTCGGTCATCCAAGTACTGTATCCTTAACTAATACTCGTAACAGATTTTTTGCATAAAGTTATTGAATATAATGATGATTTTATTCTTATGATGCTATCAATGCAGCTAAAATACTCAAATGTTTAGATAAGTATCATTGTTTACATATGGTTCTACTCTTCTTGGAGGATTAAATAAGAGTAAAAGTGGATAATTCAATTAATAATGAACCTATTTTCTAAATAAAATTATCACAACTGCTACATGAAAAAAATATAATATATCCTGAAATTCTTTAGCTTTATTATATTATATATATATATATATTATATATTATTATATTTTATATATAAGATTACAAAAGGGGATTAAAACAAATAGTACTTAAAAATTATGTAAACCTTTAACCTGAAATTATATTTAGGAAACGTTTGCAGCTATTTCCACTAATCATGAATAAAAACCATCGATGAAACCAACTATTTACATTAAAAAACCGCAGTGTATGTTTTTCATTCGTTTCTTACATCACAAACAGAAACACAGACAGCCATCAAACTTATAAAACTCCTCTTTTTAGGTCGGGGGTTCATAATAGAATTATTTTCTCTAGTAGTGTGAAAATAAACGTGATAGACGGATTATTCTGCTTTAATCACTCACAGTAAAGCACTAAGTTCGATAACTTGTACCACGGGTGCTGAAAACATACAACAACAATTACACACAAAAACACACACAAAACCAGAACCACACATTTATCTTTGAGAGTACACTGGTGCTACTGCTGTGATCAAATCCGGGACGCGGATACGGCTATCCTATCCTACTAATATTATGAATACGAAAGTTTGTGTGCAAGTGTGTAAGTAGTTTGTTCCCTCTTCACGCTTTAACGGCTGAACGGATTTGGATGAAATTTGGAATGTAAATAGCTTATACCTAGGATAACAAATAGGCAAATTTTTAACTGGATAATAGCGAGCGAAGCCGCGGTGTACGCTTAGTGAGATATATCTAGCCGTGCGGACCAGTAATTGGCTTCGGCTGTAGGTCTTCCTTATAAATAAATAAAAAATGTGATTGTTTCGTCCATAAAATCTGTGTAAAGTGGCCTTTACGTTTAATTTAACTAAAATTCACACGTCGTAGAAATGCGGTAGTGAAGTATTTGCATTAACCGCTCCCACGAAGAAGCAAGGTGAACTGGTACTCTTGAATTGTCTTGACAATGTTACGTTGGTATTACGCAATTGATAACGTAAGTGATACGCTGTTTACTTCTGCCATTTACATTATTTAGGAAATCATATGACCCACGATATTCTGAGACGAATAAAAATGCGGTGTTTTACATTTGCTTAATTTGTATCGAACCTTAATACCAAAGTTTCATTCCCGATACGTTTGACAATCTCTCCTCCGGATCTATGAAAAACCGGAAATAATAACGGTTATAAGTTCAAAAACAAAAAAACTTTAATACAAACGATTTTACCCCATTTAACCCTCTTAGGGGTAGAATTTCCAAAAATCCTTTCTTATTACACCTCTACGTACTACAGACACATAAATGTACCCTCCAAATTCAAGTCTCTACGACCAGCAGATTAGGCTGTGCGTTATCTCTAAGTCTGTCAGTCAGTATGTCAGGACAAAGATTCTTGTAGTTAATACTATAAGAATCGATAGCTAGAAACGCTAACCAATGTAATTGGCTAACGTTTGATATCTATTTCACTTGATGGTAAATTATGTGGTCAAGGATGGTAAACATATACAAAACACTAGATCTAGAATAAATGGCTCTCAAGGACAGTTATAATTGCATTGAGAGCCAGTTGTCGGAAATTTATTTTTTAGTAATTTTGCTGCAGATTTTCTACTTGAAGTTTGTGAACTCGGACTGTACTGTCGTTTGCTTGTTTTTTGTACCTTCTCTTTGACCCAGGGGTTAAAAATTGGACCATACGTCGCATAGAACCAACCTTGTGTTTTAATTTCCCTGGGACATTTATAATTTGATAGATATATTAAGCACTACTTGTGTCTTCGGCTTCACCCGCGTTGATATTGAATCAGAATAAAAGGTCGATACTGGGCTTGTCATTCAAAATAGACTACGTGAAAAAAAGTAGCAAAAGTAGCCGTAAATATATCGTTTAAATTACTCAATCTCACGCAAAAACCATTACGTTTATAATATTAGGTAGTTGGTATGATACAATTGCGAGTTCTTTATGAATCAAGCCGGTTGAGTAAAAGTTACTTT
Source organism: Lomographa bimaculata (assembly GCA_948107665.1). Lineage (NCBI taxonomy): Eukaryota > Metazoa > Arthropoda > Insecta > Lepidoptera > Geometridae > Lomographa > Lomographa bimaculata. Next base: position 9,242,214 of record OX403597.1, read on the forward strand.
GCACCTTTCTACGCTGGATCTCTAAATAATGATAATTGAAATCATTGAGCGTGAATCACCTTATTCGGCTAAAATACTACTGGTCTAATCTAGAAAGTTAGTTTTGAAAAGATCTTAGAAAATAATAAGTTCAAAACCTATACAATTCTTTTCATTTATTTATGAACAAACAATACTAATAGATTTTATATAGTGGAAGGGAATGTTGTCATGCATGCACTAACTTAGCTAATTAATACTGAAATACAGTAGTTAAACAATTTAAGTAGAAAATCTGTCGCTAAGCTTTAAAATGGTGTTCCGGCATCATTCTACTCCATAGTGTTTACCACCCTTGACTACGTCCTTACTTTTGAACAACTGAAATAATAATCAAACGCAAGCTTAATAGAAAAAATATAGTAGACCAAGTAAAACAGACTAAACAAACTAACCTCCAGAATGTCATAATTGCCAGGATAATGATTTTTCTCGAAAATTACAGACGTCAATAGGAATCAAAATACAACAAAATTTAAACGAAATTACCCTATCTCTCTACACTCAAAAACTCTATACAACATACTAAAGCTAGGAAATTTATACTTGATATCTATCAATATTTAGGTTTATTTCGTACCAATAGCTGTAAGCACTCTTTACAAAATATAATAGGTTAAATAAGTTGTTCGTCATAAAATCTTGAATAATGTATCTTAGAAAATACATGAAGTCAGATGTTAATAGGAAAATCACTTGAACATGCTCCTAGAGTAAGCATACAAGGAAACGTATGATGCAATAACGCAGCAAGAAGCACATAATAGCAAAATACGTAATATTGTCATGTTAAATTGTACGTGGAACATCTAAACTAAGCAAAACCTCTACTTACAGTAAATTTAGCAGCAATAAAACTATTTTAATGAGATATTAAAATGACTATGAGTTGAAAGAAAGTTTCTAATAATTACTAAGGCTTGATTAACTTGATTAAATTTGCAGAATAATGTGAAAGATTCATATGAACAGATCGAAATTATCGAGTTTTAAATGAGATATCTCTCAATGAAAAATCAAGGCTTCAATAATTAACAATCGAAGTGCTCACACACAATCGTTTCACGGTTGTATTCTAATAGCGCCTTTATACAAACATCAATTTACACAAATATTATGCCACCATTAATATCGAACAATCGATTTAAATGCCTTCCCACCACGTTTTATCACTATCTTTATCACTATTGAGCACAACAGTCACGATTATACAACCGATATACCGCACTTATACAATTACTCCGCGTAATTATTCTCAAACTAAAACATATTTTTTCACGTTCGTGATAACTCGCGAGAGAAGGCCGTTTACGCTCGTCGGAAGCTGGGAACAACACTAAACTACTAAGCTATTGTATGCAAGTGGATTGTACTCGGTTCACGTTATTATGGACATTTTCCACTCGCAGTGGGGCAATCGTAACGTCCACGGTCCGAACTGATACTACGTTGGACATCATAAGAGGACTGCTTAACAGGCAAACTGTTAGTTTTGGCAATATATTCGCAAATCGCGTGTCAAGGTGACAAATTAGCATAGCAAATCAATATTAGCTAGATTTGTACATATGTAAACGCTAAATGATGAGATCGGTGGATGTTAGCAACACACACATTTATATATTAACAATTGCGTCGCTTGAGAAGTTTGCTGGTGTTAATGGGTATCTAATTAAGTAGGTATTTACGCTGTGGTTCAAATTAAATGTACTATTTGAACTAACAAATTAATTAGAACGCTAGACAGATGATAAAGTAGGTATAGCTAATTCAACTGTAGCTTACTCTTCAAATGTTTGTTCTAATGGATGTGTAGTTATACATACGAGTATAATATAACTGTGTAATTGTGTTATGCATCATTGTTTTCCATCACGTCAGATAGTGGTCATCATGTCTGTAGGTTGCATTAAATATTTTATTATCTTGTTTGCAATTAGTTTTTGTTTACTTAGCGTTATTGTTAATAGTTTAATGTTCAAGAACTTGATTATCTGGTCAAACTTAACATTGGTTTTGAGATAAAACTAACTTAATACGTAAAGAATTAATTTTATCAATAAATCATTTTCAATTCAATGCATAAAATAAAGAAGCATATTTTAGGTATAACTCTTAACAGGAATTTCAAACTTCAATAAGGCAAACTTAATTTGTGACAACTAATGACGTTGGTATGACTCTTAACAACTTTACAAAAAAAGGTGGTTCTGTGAATTTTATAGTACGATACACGAAGACAAGAAGTTTCGAATAGTTAAGTTTTATGTCCATCACCATCCGGCTTTTTGTAGCCTTTAGTTTTTGTCCGTATAATTTTAGACGTTATATCATGTGTCAGCTCTATAGCCACAAGAAGAATCTATCGTTCAAAATTGTGTAGATTTTCATGCTTCTAATAATAATTATGATTAGATCAAAAAAGCTGGCTAGCGTTTCACAATCTATCTCAACTTTTGGTTGGATGATAATTAATAATGGTCTAGAGCCCAGATTCTAGGGTGGTCTATATCTCGCTACGTTAGATATATCAGAAGAATTGTCAACTTCAGTTTATAAACCTTAAACTGGTGAACATTTCAAATTCCATAAAAAAGATTAAAGACATATTTATAAGCTTTAAAAAAGTATGATTTTAATTTTATAAAATGGGCAATTGGCCTGTAGATATAAATACTTTCACACTCACAGCTACCATTCCTTCGAGATAAGTATAAAGATTGTTGCAATGAAACGGATCGATAATAAAGTATTGAAGAATGGAAATAGTTTATTTGACACATACTAAATTGAATAGTTACATTTATTTGTTTTGTAACTAACTGACCGTTTGTCTAGGGATTGAAGAATTAGCTCAAAGTTAAATAGCATTACAGCTATTTTTTAGTAGTTGCGTTATGAATACGCTTTCACACTCACAGCCCAACACTAACTTCGGTGACCTGTGTTGTGTGTGCGGGAAATATTCACATTATTGACACAATCACAACCAGAACCAAAAACATACATTTCCCTAAGGAGAGGAAAAGTGTTTCATACAAGAATCGAACCCGATGCCCGTTGTTTAAAAGGCGAACGCGCACCCAACCAAGCTTACGAGCAGTTCAATATATTGTATGTCTCTGTAACTGATATAAGAGCTTTCTTCTTCTACATTTTGAGCCTAGTGTTCTGCCGCTGCTACTTCTAGAGGACGAAGAAATGGTATATATTGAATAGCCGAGGAATTAGTTTCAAAAATTTTAAACTGTCTTCTCAAGCCTGTTCAATTCCACAGTCACGTCGTTATCAAGTGGCAAGATGCAGATAAATTAACGGTGCGAAGCGATCAGTAGCCATTGTAAGCCATCATGATCGCTACCATCACCATGAGTTGTGCAACCTCTTGCACCGCTGCAGTGAGCAAATAATGGATGTTGGATGCAAATTGTAAGGAGTTAGTTTGATTTGTTTAACACAAAAAGTAGATGAGAGTCGTGTAACGATGGGTTGCAATGGTATTTATTATATAGTCTAGTTTAATAATAGTTGGATTTCTTTATTACAATTATCCATTAGATTCTTTTCTTTTTTAAATGAGACTGCAATAGCAGTAATTTGCTGGAATTATGTTTGTAGTGACACAGAATACTTAATAGTACTTACTTAGTAGTGGTAGTTTTTGAGTATTTAACCTTTCTATTTTAGTTTCAAAAAACTTGAACGTTTTTATATATTTTTAAGTACTGATATTTTTATATTTACAAAATATGATAAAAAAATCGTAGCACAGGTGCTTTACTGTTGCTAGCGGACCCCTTTGTTATTGTTTCTAAGATTTGCACACATAAGAATAAAATCTAAAATTATAGATAATAGAGTCTTCTTACCTATAGTATATAAATTCACAGCTTCAAGGAATATAAATTTACTTATATTCCGCTTGTGCCAGGAAACGAACCCGGTACTTGAATTCCGGTCATCAAGCTTTGTATTCAATCATTGAAATAATATAAATATTTAAAAACAAGGTACCTTCGTTATTTATTGTTACCACCATCTTGGGCTCTGCCATATTGGATTTGGAATGAATTGACTTAGCTAATTATGCATTGTCATCAGAACTATGTATGAAATTTTGCATACACGTTTTGTAGTGTCATAAAACGTGTATGCAAAATTTCATGTCAATCTGTTAAGGAACAGGTTTAAAATTCAGTTTCAATATTTGACTCGAACATACGTACATACACACAAAGATTGCAAGTTATATAAAAGCGTGTAAACGAAGAGAACATGAGAGTAACGTACGGTAGCTAAAGCGTCCTCATATGTGTTGTGGAGCGGCGAAGCGGGAGGCGTCTCACGTGAGACTGCTGTGATCGGCATCTTGTCGCATCACTAGACCAACCCTGAAAAGAAAAACAAGTTTATTTATCTTGAAAAAACTACATACTTTAAATCGAATAAGGAATATTGTAATTAAAATAGAACGCGCCAAGCTCTCGCTGCCTCTACCGCGTATGCTCCAGAAGTTGAGCATTTATATCGCTCGAATACCGGTCGAGTTTCTCGATCAGATTAAACAATACGTGATTACAACCTGTACTTTATCAATTCGAATAAGGTAATTCACCTTCTGTGACAACTATCCTAAATATTTTTTAAACTTTGCGCTACTACAACATCTGTTCTATCATCTATGGAATTCCAATAACATGTTTCCCAGCGCATTTCCACCTACATAAAACGCGACACTGCTGTTGGTTTTCCAATACAGTGCCTCGCCAATGTGCACGGATCTGTGAACCTTAAAAGGGAAGCGAACGATGTATCACCAAAGCCAGAGTATGGTTGTTCAAACGGTATATGTTTACTGTGGTCCTCGTAACCTTGGTGCGTGGCGACGTTATGACGGCTGTATGTACAAATATTCATTTCCATGCTTAAAGACGCCGTGACTAAGCTATACAATAGGATTATATTTACATCTTTATACGGTCTTGCTGCTATTTTCAGGTTGTTTGTTATCTTTTGTTTTTCTTAACAGAAAAACTTAAATTATTGGTGTGGATGGAATTTGAAAAACGAACTAGATTTCATGGTTCATTATGATTACTCAAATATCATATAGAACGTAATATTATTTACATACAATGACATATATTTTTTAACTTTATCATTAGCATGTAATACATTTATCGACGTACCTAACCAATTACCAGCTGTTATAAGTTACTAGCCGTGCCCCACGGCTTCGCCCGCTTTAATTAAATGAAAAGTAGCCTATGTGTTATTCCGGAACCTAAACTATCTGTATTCTAAATTTTACCAAAATCGGTTTATTCGTTACGGAGATACGTGGTAACAAATATTCACATACATATACTCACAAACTATCACATTTGTAATATTAGTAGGATTATAGAGTTTTTATTCTAGTTTTTACCTATGTAATATCTATACCTATATTTTGTTTTTTTTTAACCTATGTAGTTATAACATCGTTCATGATTTAATGTTTAATTACTGAAAGAGTTTTCTGCTCTAAATTTGACTTTAACAATATTTTTTTCTACGATCTAAAAAAATACCAACTAATATTATTTTTTTACATATCTTAAGGTTTGTGTGTCTGTTTAAATCTCGAAAACATATTATATATATATACATATATATATATATATATATATATAAACAAAAAACAAACAGCTGCATCCACACTCACAGCCCCACACTAAGTTCAAAGACTTGTATCGTGGGTGCCGGAAACACTCACATCACACATACATTACACCCAGAACCAGAAGCACAAATATCCCTTGGGAAAGAATTTGTGCTCCTGCCGGGAATCGAACCCAGGACCCACGGCGCAGAGGGCGGACACTTGTCCACTGCGCCAACTGTGTCGTATATATATAAATCTCGTGTCACGGTGTTTGTGATCGAACTCCTCCGAAACGGTTTGACCGATTTTTTATGTTTTTTTTTTATATCTGGTAGGTAAGAGAAAAGTTCTTTTTCACCCTTTACCCTCTATTTTATTTATAATTGTAATTTTAGTATTTTTGTACGAACAATATCCAAAAAATTTTTACTACGGTATTAAAGTACTAGGTGACCATAAAGTGGAAGAGGTAAAACACTTAGAATTTATATTATTGAAAAGAACCAATATGTATGGAATTTCTGTGGTGAAATTTTGTAACTAGTCTTATTACATATGATAAGTACAATGATGGACAAAACAGTAGGATATAGAAAGCAGACTGAACGGTAAAACTGATGGGCATCTGGCCTCGCCCAGGTATTAAATACGTGATAAACCGTCTCATACCACTAAATATATTTCAAACGACAAATTACCGTTGGTCGCTAACCTCGACTTACTCAATATGGAAACTAGGTGAGAGTTTATTGTACTAAATGCTATATCACTGAATTGTAATAAGAAACACTGAAAAAGCAACACAAAAAATCATTCATATGTATTTTAATTTTTGTGCCAGAATAACTACACTTTCAAACTAACGCTCTTTCATACGCTCATGCGCTTACACACAAACATTTGTATACACGTATTAGTGTGTCCACACACACATGTATTAATGTCAATAAAGTTATTTGTAGGTATATACTTATTTAGAATTTTTTTGATCTTGATTGAATGCGATGTTGCGGCCGAAGATATAGCATGCCTGCCTAGAAGATACCTATTCACTCTTGATTTGAAGACAGTCAGATTATGACGCGGGCAATGAGTTCCACTCCCTCGCAGTACAGATGATAAACGTAGAAGCGAAACGCTTCGAGCGAGCTGGAGGTATGTCAACCATGAATGGATTCAACTTATATTGAAGTAATAATTTTATTTAAAATCGTCACATCATAAGAATGTTTCAAGTTTATTAGTGTAAAAGTGTATGATCTGTATTTTAACTAAGTAGGTACATTTCAGTAACCCTTCAATTACAGAAAGGTGCTACATGCTATTTCCTAGTTAGCTACGGCTCTATCTAAGTTTTTGCATTTGTTAAAGCTCTAAAATTTAACTTGAAAATATTATTTAAAACAATATATTCTTGTTTCTAATTCTCTATATCTTTGCACTTTAACTTACGCCATGAGAGATATTGACGAACAGGATATACAGTGACCGTACCTGCTCTTCAGTAATATTAACACATGTAATGATAATTTTTTTGTAAAGTGCTAATCGCGTTTTATAATTAAACGTGATTTAATCGTTAATTAAATAACATACAGAATGTCTATCTACTTCTCAATACGTACAATTATTCGTCACACAAAACGTAGCATAATTAAAAATCACATACTCAACAACAACAAACAACAAACGCATTCACAATCACAGCCCCACACTAAGTTCAAAGACTTGTATCGTGGGTGCCGGAAAAATTCACATCACACACACATTACACCCATAACCAGAAGCACAAATATCCCTTAGGAAGGAATTTGTGCTCCTGCCGGGAATCGAACCCAGGACCCACGGCGCAGAGGGCGAACACCTGTCCACTACGCCAACTGTGTCGTCAAATATACACAGAATACACAGAATATACTCAGAAGATATAATCACAATATTAATCATCAGAATAATAATATAAAGGATGCAGACAGCCGAATTAAAAATATCCACAACATGACGACACGTGACCAGGCTTATTAAATGCATTCGACGCCTTTATAAGGTAATATTTGTTCACCTTTGGCATAAGCCATGAATGCCTGATCATCAGCATTCTGCTCACTTCCCCATTAGCAAGACACTCATGGTCTCCAACGAGGTAATAATAGTAATAATCACTGAGAATACATAATAAATCAGAAACCGCAGCTATAACAACAGTCACTACACGTAATACCCTTTTATAGACGAAGGCTGCTCGCATCATTTCCTTTAACTGATTGATAATTAAATTGTTTGTTTAATCACTTCTTTTTTATTCAAATGAGATCCGTGACGAGAGATAGGTAGGTGCATGCGTGAGGTATTTAAGCAGTTTAAAGTTTAAATGAACATATTATGAGTGAGGATGAAAGTTATGGCCGATAAGAGAGTATGGTATTTAATTTTTTTTTTTTATGCCTGATAGGCAAGCATTTGACCACAATCTCACCTGATGGAAAGTGATGATGCGGCCGAAGATGTAGCACGCTTGCCTAGAAGGTACCTATTCACTCTTGACTTGAAGACTCCCAGATTGTACCGTTCGGGGAACAAAGACGAAGGCAATGAGTTCCACTCCTTCGCAGTACGGATGATAAACGTAGAAGCGGAACGCTTCGAGCGAACTGGAGGTATGTCAATTGAATGGACATAGAAGTAAGGGTAGTTCAAAGGCGGATGAACTGCATAAAAGATGATATGAATAAGAAAGCAGTGAGTTTATTAATAATTAAACGCTAGCATAGCTTAAAAAACCCAACTTCACCGCTTTATCTTCGGAACTTTAATCAGATTAGATGTACTAAACATGCATTACTGACGATATTTTTAAAACTGCTGATCATATCTATCTACGAGCTAATTCCTATATTTCCTAAAACTAAACTAAAACTATATACAGCAAAGAACCAAGTTACCTATTAGTTATCTTGATAAAATTGAAACAACAAAAAAAATTTTTAAATCTGTTAATTTTCACATAAAAAAAAAGTGCAGTCGACTTGAGTACCTCCTCCTTCTTTGTGAAGTGGGTAAAAAATAGTCCCCTCTCTATGTAAATTATGATAAGAAAATAATTTGCTTTCCTTGTAACAGACGGCAAGTTTATGTTCTGACTACTACAAATAAGACAAATGTAATACTTAATTTTCAAATAAATATAGGCTTAAACGTTTTCACACTCACAGCCCTTCACTAAGTTCTATGACTGTTTTCGTGGGTGCAGGAAACATTCACATCACACCTACAACCACGACCAGAACCAGAAACACAAATTTTTCTTGGGGAGAAAACTTGTGCTCCCGCCGGGAATCGAACCCGATACCCCTGCTTAGAAGGCGAACGTCACCCAACTAAGCCAACTAGCTAGTTGGATATAAGCTTATAGGTATGATTATATTATTTAACAAAGGAGTAGAAAATGTGTAGTGCCGGACCTTCACATATTGGAATAAGATATATATTTCTTAAAGATACATTATTTTTGTATTAACTAGATATCGGAAGGTATTCAGCTTATATCTATTAATTGAATATGAAAATTATTTTTCGTCCGACAAATAATCGAGTTTGCCCTACCTGGCTTAGAAGATAGAGGCTTATTTAGAAAAATATATTTTAAAAGCTTCAATTGTATTGTTTCAAATGTGTTAACCTAAATTAATCATTTAAAAATACTATCAAATCTTGAAGCGAGATCTCAAAAGCTTACTACAGATCATCAATAAAATACTTATACGCAACCTTCGATCCGTAAAAGACCTAAAGCATGAGTCACTCGGCCTCAGGAAAGTTGGCCACTATCGTGAAAGGAAACTGGTATTGCTTTCTTTAAGAGAACATCAGTAATGCAAAGCTTCTTTGATATATCCTATATAAATAGATAATCCTTTATGAACGTAATAAACATAAACGCTAAGTCCAAACAGCCAACACTAAGTTCGATTATATGTGTCGTGGGTGCCGGAATCAATCACATCACACATAATCACAACGAAAACTATAAACACAAATTTCCTTTGGGGAGAAAATTTGAGTTCTCACCGGGAATCCAACCCGATACCCGCTTAGAAGGTGAACGCGCACCCAACTACATAAGCGAGAAGTTTTTATATGCTCTTTTTCCGTTTAGAACCCTAAAAAGTTGAAAATAACTTTGTAATAATAAACTACAAAATAGACTGAATGATGGCCTGTTAGTTAAGGAGCTTGCTTGAACACTTGCCAACATTGTGAGTTTCTTGACTGCTGATAACTTGGCAGAACACTCCGACTTGGACATTGTGACCCCAATAAAACAACAACTTGTACACAAATTTTATTTAGCAAAATAATGAGTATGTAACTACTAATAATGCTTTCTCTCTTTTATTCGTTTTGGTCTAGAGGCATTTTAATTGAACTGCCCGTTGTCTTAGTTATGTGCGTGACCGCCTGCTAAGCGGGGTATCGGGTTTGATTCCCGGTGGAAACACAAGTTTTCTATCCCTGGTCCATCCATCCATCTGTGGATGTCATAACGTCTAAGTCAAACAACCAATATATTAAATTTCCTACTTCTCTACATCAACTTTGTTTGATATATTCAAAGATATTTGAAGCATTATTGTAATATTGTATGCATTATTGTAATAAATAATATTAATTAGAAATACTATAGTTTTTATAGATAAAACTTATTCACTTGTGTCGTTTATGTAATTGAAATTTGACAGCAGCAAATGCTAATAATGCTAAATAGCTAAAACAGTTTCAACAGGTAAATCGTTAAACATTTGCAAAACATTGTTTATAAGCTACGAATAAATCCTACTAATGTTATAAATCCGAAAGTTTGTGTGTAAGTGTGTAAGTATGTTTGTTCCCTCTTCACGCTTTAACGACTGAACGAATTTGGATGAAATTTGGAATGTACATAGATTATACATAGGATTAACACATAGGCTGCTTTTTAACCTGATAATAGCGGGCGAAGCCGCAGGGCACGGCTAGTTGTATCTATCTAAAATAAGTACATTGCAATGAAAACATATTTATGACCCAATTTAGCCGCTAGCAATGAAGTGGGCTAATAAAGCGCTAGGATTTCCTGCTCTACCAAGATTTGATTTTCACGCCCTTGACTTATTTGGTACTTTCGGTACTCAAATACTTTATTTATTTATTATGACAGTGTTATATTTGGAATTGAGGAAAATAGCTTAACATTAACGACGCCCACGAAACTGTCTAGACACATTGGATTAGATAATCAAAAAACTAGAACCTAACATTAAAAACACGCAATTGAATTGAGAACCTCCTTTTTTGAATTCGGCTGAATAGGGACGTCTTACATCCAGCATGTGCTGTTAACTCTGAATTACTATGTCTTAACAATAAGTAGTTGTACCTATTAAAGCTTGCGCAAGCTCCATAGGTAAGACATACCTTGGACGGTATCCTCCCGTGAAATAACCGACGTTAATTGCAGATACCACAGACTAATTAACCGTGAAGGTTGTGTTTTATGTTCTGCTCGTACGGGCCACGTAGATACTTACTATTGATTTGAAAAATTATAACCAAGAATTGGTATACTGATGTATGCCAAGGCGCAAACGCTAACAACAAATGTGATATACAATGCAATACAAAATTCTTCATTGTACACCAAAAATTCAAACTTATACAACCACAAATATAAAGAATTACAATGTGTGGTCTTATCGCTTTTAGCTATTTCTGCCAGACAACCTTTAGATAGACACATTTTGCTGTAGACTCTGAGGTTGGTGGTATACAAACTTATAAGATATATTTAAGAAAAATCTTATATTCGGCTTTACTTAAAAATATTAAAATTTGTTTGTGCAAATTGATACAAATGATTAGGGATAATCATTTGTATAAATTTGCACAAAAACATTTTTATTGTGAGATATTTTATTTTCAACAAGAAACAAATTTGAAGGAATGGTTGTTATAAAATGTATAGAGGCATACATAAATCATATCCACATCCTAATTAAATTTGGTTAATGCAATTATTCACAGAATACATTATGCTAAAGTAGAGTAGGACGAAATGAAACACTTCAATGAAATAGCATGCAATATCAATCATAAACAACTAAGTGTTATGATGCAATGTAAAGATTAAAGGAACAAATAGTAATTAATCTTAGTTGCAAAGCAAACAACTAGAATAAGACGTTACAGCAAGAACCTGCGACAAGAATCGATGAGTCAACTTTTACAAATGGGAGTATCACTCAATGTCTCATTCTAACCGTTATCAGATTCAAAAATGAATGTTAATATCCATACTGCCCGTGCAGGCTGTAATGCTCAATCGATTTTCGAAATCCCGAACATCGATATCAGATTCAGTATCGATAAATAATTCATGAGAATCGCACAATAGGGTCCGCTGGATCAATGTTTATGGTGGGTAAAAAAATATGCAAAATTTCAAGTTTGGCTTCTCAATCCAAAATTATATGATGTTCGTTATAACCTCGAAACCTGATTTTGGAGTTAAATTTGAATATCTCGTGTAGGATGAATCAAGAGCCTATAAAAATGTTAATTTGAAAACTGGTTTTTTTTTTACATTATAATGCATGTGTTTTTGGCAAGTAACCATATTGTTTCAATTATAACTAAATTAGATTGCGAATCCAAGGCTGTCGTCTCGGTTACTTATAAATTTTGTTTTTGCCAGGCGTGAATCTGTAGTTGGTTTTTATAGCTAGAACCAAGCTAGATTTTTTTTCTTTGATTTTGGCTTCGCAATCTTGTGCATTTCATATTAAATGTCCTAATCACAAATCACACAGTCAAAGTCAAGTAAAAGAGTCAAGGTTCAGTCAAAGTTAAGGCATGCCCTAGTAAAGTGGTAGAAACTTTACTAGAAGTCGTATTGGAGTTTTGGAGCGAAGGCGAAAATCACGTTTTTCAACTTGGTATCATTTGCCTACACTTACTAAGTATTAATGGTTAATAATCCACCATTATTACACATTCACACTCAAAGAATAACAGGTTTTGGAAAATTATACAAAATCAACAACGCCATTTTTTCACTTTCGCGGCAGAACTCCAACCAAGCTAGTTCTAGAGCTTAGAGACAAGCCAGCATGGCCACTGTTTGTGTTGAGCGCTGCTTGATTGATTACTTGAGTTATTAAATCTATAAACTCGATACTTGTAAAGAGTGCTGTATAAATGTAGATATATACAATAGTATCTGAACTAAAAATCGACTTCAATCGCCAGTATGATATCGATCACCTTCACCCAAACTACTGAACCGATTTTGTTAAAATTGTAGACCAATATATATCTACTTTCAAATAAAAAAGAACTTTCAGACGAGTTCTGAGATAACAAACATAAAAAAATACAACCAAATTGGGAACCTCCTCCTAACTGTGCAGTCGGTTAAAAATTAGTTTAGATTTAGAATATATAGGTATAAAAAATATAAATGAAAATATGACAATTCATTTCAATGCACAAAAATCACATTCATCATTAAAATTAGCAAAACAAGACTAAACAAGACCCTTTTCAGATGTTAAACATATTTAAAGTATTTTTCATATTCAGTTTTTACGCCCCCACTAAGCATTGTTCGTTACAACGAGGAGATCCCATTGTATGCGAAATGGTTCAACTGGTTGCTGCGTGTGGTCTGATGCTCCCGGGAAGGTCGAACGAGCCTTGGTTTCTCCTTGGATATATGGACCTCCTCGTTTGCAAAAAAAAGTAAAAGTATATTTTTTTATGATGCTGCTTGGGTATAGTCATCTTGACGGATTTCGTCTGTAGCACTTGTAGAATATGCCTGTAAGGACGATCGTTGCCCTTTGAAGAGGTAAGCAATTTTTGGTACAGCCAGTATAAAAGTAAGACTCCAGGATCACCGTTTCCTATTATGTCGGAATTTGCAGGACGATTCATGGCTACAGGCTACATGAATAATCCTGACCTGTTTCATTGCATTATTTAAATATTAAATACTTTGTTACGGATCTTTAAAATAAAAAAGGTGTTATTATTTAATTGTCTGCACATATAAAGAACTATCAAATAAGATCTTTATTCGTCGTATTTCAATATTCATATCACCTATAAGTAATGCTCGTTTACAGAATCGTCGAATATTTGTATTTCTTTTTTCGGAATGAATATCCTTATTCACATTAATAAAATATTTACTCGTAGTTTCTTATATTCTTTTAATATCGGATCGATATGTCTTATAGGATCGATGATATAAAAATTTGATATATTGAAGTATAAAATATTGATTTTTCTATACATGATGTAGATAAAATTAAATTATTTATTGTATACCAAATAAAGTTAAGTTACAGGGTAAGATAGATAAGTCGGTATTTGTATTTCGTCTCGCGGAGAACAAAAGTAATTCCTCCAAATAGACCTACAATACATTCAGGTTCTCACAGTGAAGGGCTGACATTTATTGTGCTAATCATAGGCGCGGCTCGTGACTGGCTCATCCGCCTATCATTATCCTGGAGCTACCTACCTCTACATAGATCAAACTAAATTCTTACATAAAACCATCATCCTACTAATATTATAAATCCGAAAGTTTGTGTGTAAATGTGTGTGTGTGTAAAGTATGTAAAGTATGTAAGTATGTTTGTACCCTCTTCACGCTTTAACGGCTAAACGGATTTGAATGAAATTTGGAATGTACATAGATTATACATAGGATTAACATATAGGCTACTTTTTAACTTGATATTAGCGGGTGAAGCCGCGGGGCACGGCTAGTACAGCATATAACAGGCTAATGAAACAAAATAAAACAACGCTGAAGATCATCTATATGTTAGACCAGAACCAGAGAAGAGTGTGTATCCTGTGATTCTGTTATATAAAGGGTGTGGCATTATAAATGGATAACCTTAAGTATACCTACAGATAGGGGATATCATGATGGTTCAGAAAATAAATAATTGTGCCTAGTAAAAGTATCACAGTTTTCGAGATAATCGTCATTGAAAAACTACAAATAATTCTAAAATTTACTTCTTTAGTTGATGACCTTTAGTTAAATGTTATTATTCAAATCTTAACGTTTTACTTTGATTAAAATATTATCTGTAGGTAATTTCAACTAATAAAGTAACTTTTAGTATAATTTGTAGATTTTCACAATATTTTTTTTATATATTTTTTTTCATGACGCCCTCTATGTGAAGTTTATCTATTCATTACGCCACACCCTTTATATGGATATATTTAATAATAATCATAATCAAAACGATAGTTACCTACTATTATATTGTACTACGAACACTTTTTTCCTCTCTATGACTGGTCAAAAAGATAGGTGAACATTATTATATTCATCTATGGTTATAATTGGCACTGGACATCATCCTGCTATACCTAGTTTTAAGTGTATATTTTAACAAGACTTTTTTTCTTTCTTTAGTACATGAAACATGCCCCTGATAATTTAAATTAAAACTGTGATTGGCTTATGCGTTGGGAGTACACGACAGAGGGAGAGCTCAGTACTTACAATCCTGAAGAAGGCTTCCGAAATGTCAATCTAGACGTCAACAACACGTAAACTATGCCAGTTTTAATTTGGTTTAAGAATTTGAAATGAACGTGATTTTCAGTGAAAAAATGTGTACTTGATAATTTAAATACTTCATGACGCTAAAAATAAAGAGGCGCCACAATATTTGGTAGGTGTGTTAATACACTATTTGTATAAACATAAACGCTTTCACACTCACAGCCCCAACCCCCCAGTTCTATGACTTGTGTCGTGGGTGCCGGAAACATTCACATCACACACACAATCACAACCAGAACCAGAAACACAAATTATCCTTGGGGAGAAAACTTGTGTTCCCGCCGGGAATCGAACCCTACACCCCTGCTTAGAAGCCGAACGCCACCCAACTAAGCTAACGAGCAGTTCATACATATATATAACACATACACCACACCTATAAAATGCTAATGTCTACGCACCATTTATTTATTTATTAAATTAAATCCACAAGAATTTCAAAGAGTTCCCAAACAATTATCACTATATCAATACCTAATTATAATCTACCCAAAAAGGAAGTTACGTGGGTACTGGATAACGGAAAACACTTGTTAACGGTTTTGTCTTGATTTTATGAAATTAGAAACGTATATTAGAAACGTACGATTATGACGAATTCCATTCTTAATTATCACTTAATGCACCGTATTTCGAAAATCTATGAACACATAAACTAGTACTAACCATTCAATAAACGCTAATAGAAACTGAAGTATAACTAAATTTAAAGGTAAACGTCCTTTCGAATCCTGGTTCGCGCATTAACCCAAAAGAATGTAAATGAGCTTCTACAAATCTTTATTTCCAATTCTACGTGCGTACTTATCTAGAAACTACGAATAAATTATGAGTCTCAGTCAGAACGCTTTATGTCGCATACGCAGGATTGAGTAAAACCTAACATCGACACCTTACAACTTACCTCTGTTACGTCATATGTTACGTTAACATATTTTGTCATCGTGTCATCTCTATTAATACTTCGATAACCATTATAATGAGATCCCTTTTATCATTGGCAAGTATTAGAACTTAGATCATTTTAATATAGGCGTTCGAGGTACGGACGTGGGAAAATACCTGAGACATTAGATTAAGTGGTTCGACACTATGCTTCATGTTGATATTGAGATACAGGTTAGTTGCCTACACACGTTTTTTCTATTAGATTTCATAATTGTGCGAAAGTTACTTAAGCTTTGCATGCAAAAGTATCGTGGTAGCTCTTTGAAACTAGGCGATTTAGGTTCGAAATCATTTTCTGCTACATTTTTTTTACTGGAAAAAAAAACGGAATGTTTACTGTCAATGGCATATATACTTAAAACCGTCTTTGTACGCCTTTTCACAGGCAAAACGTGTACCGTCACAAACCTGCATTCATGTAATTATATGTGACTAGCCGTTGGGCTTAAATGCCCGCTGGCTTCGTTGGGTGCGACTGCGTGATCGCCTTCTAAGCGGGGTTTCGGGTTCGATTCCCGGAGGGAATATAAGTTTTTCATCAAGGAAAATTTTGTGATTCTGGTTCTGGTTGTGATTGTGTGTCTGATGTGAATGTTTCCGGCACTTACGACACAAGTCATAGAATTTAGCTTGGGACTGTGAGTGTGAAAACATTTATGAAAGCGTTTATGTATGTTATTTTTTAAATATTGACAATATTAGATCTATACAAGTGATGTCTAGAATGTTAAAGTGCCAACCAAGGGATCTATCTTTGTATCACCGAACTTTGTACTATGCACCACTTCACATCAATATTATCGGTTCCATGCTCAGTCACTCATTAAAAGGCCTTGAGGAATGGATTCAAAGCTCCGACAATTCGCAAGTAGTTTACTTTTTTATGTATTCTTAATTCGAATGACAGGCATTCCAAATGACTGTTTGTTTATGCGGAAAAACAAACGACGCGCATTAAAAATACTGCTTAGTTCACACGGTAAATAACGTCCAGTCTCGATTACGTGATGGAACAATAAGACGATTTCGTACTCATGTCCTTTGTTGTCACTTTTATAAATAGGCATTCCGCGTTATGTTTGTATATTAGGTCATCGATCTACAAGGTGTTTCCCTAAAAATAACTATGACAGTAAAAATATTTTGGTTAAACCTACATAGTTATTTATTACGTATAATATTGCCGCTAAAACGAGTCTAATATTCAAGGTGTTCAGTGAAGCTTCCGATGAAGATTTGTTATTTTCTTACCGAATAAAATCAAAGAGTATCAGCTGTGTTTTTATATGTACATAATTTAAAAAGTATCTTTTTTGTACATTTTTATCTCACTGGACTTGCTCTGGTTTGTGGGCATAGCGTGTAACTAAGTGCAGAATCAATTTATGACTGAGTGAGCGCGAAGTGCGAGCGAAGCGTCCCCGTTTCAGCTTGGGCAAAATTGCTGTCGTATGTCTGGTTATTTCCAGTCCTACAGGTCGCATTTCTCGACCGATTCTCGTGAAATTTTATTGAAACGAAAGTTCTTTATCGCGCGTTGCGAAAGGGGGCTAGATGGAAAAAATTAAGACCAAAAGTTCTAACGACACTTTTTGCTATAGTTGTAAGCCATACCACATTCTCGTCCGATCACCGAAGTTAAGCAACGTCGGGCGCGGTCAGTACTTGGATGGGTGACCGCCTGGGAACACCGCGTGATGTTGGTTTTTGCATGTTTCTTTTAATTTTGGAACTAAAGTTCCTTATCGTGCGTTGCGAAAGGGGGCTAGACAAAAATTGAACTCCGTTCCATCCGGGTGTCCCTTGACACATCTCAAGTTTTTTTATATATTTTGTGAGCAGGTTCGATAAATATACAGCTTTTTTTGAAGATTCAGTTTTTGAAAACTTATAATTAACATATTTCAGCCATTTCGTAAAATATGCGAGGTCTTTAGTTCACAGAGCCAACATATTAGATAGGCATGCATTTGACCGTACTTTTTGCTATTATTCAAATTATAGCTATCAACCACTTCTTTATTTAGTATTTATTCAAAGTTATATTCCGCTATGCATCTAGAATGTAACTATAACTATTGTGGACGCATAAGGTAAAATTACCAAAACCTGAGTCACTTGTCATTCTGCACGTCACTTGACACTGAAGTTTCAAGACCTTCATGTTCGCAAATACGTGGGTTAGGAGCTTCGAGGGTCGTGTATGTCAATCTGCGACATTGAGCTGTTGTGGGACGAGACAAATGGAGCTAGAAGGTTGTTTACTTTTAGGTGTCAAAAGTATAACGAGCTTAAGGATAAATGTAGTTGAAAAATATGTTCTTGAAAACGGCTTTAAAATTTCATGACATGTTTTGAAAACGGAGGAATTAATTGCTAACGGTCGCTATAAAATACTATCCTAAAAATTTTACAGCTCTCGGTACAACATATATTCTTTCTATGTCTATATAATTTAAACGCAAGCAAAGCTTAAAAACCCGACGTCACCGCGCCTAATCTTCGGAACCCTTGATCAGATCAAATTAATTAAATTTATACGCATTATTGAGGATAACTCTAAAAGTACTAGTCCGATCTTGATCAAATTAAAATGGGACCACATGGGATGCACCAGCTTTCAAATAAAAAATGATCATTAAAATCGGATCTTCTGGAAAAAAGATAAAAAATAGAGTCGAATTGAGAACCTCCTCCTTTTTTTGAATTTGGTTAAAAAGAGGAATGTCTATGCGTTTACATGCGATGAGACGTCGATTATCTTTGATAAATACATGTGGTTCATTCATCTGGTTAGATTGTTATCTATCATGATTTCAAAATGTTTTTTGCTTCAAATTTTTTTATTAAAACACTAGTCATACAATTCTGAAAAATGCATTTGGAAACACCGTTGCGAATGTTTTTTTACCAGACTTCACAAAAAGGGAGGAGGTACTCAATTCGTCTGTTTTTTTTTTAATGTTCTTTCCATGAACCAATTTTGAAGATTTGTTTTAAAGTGTTTTTCCCATTGGCCCCATTTAAATTTGATCAAGATCTGATCAGTAGTTTTTGAGTTATCGTCAATAACGCGTGTTTAATACATTTGATCTCATTAAAGTTCCGAAGATAAAGCGGTGAAGTCGGTTTTTTAAAGCTTTGCTGCGTTTAATAATCAATACAAACTTCTTCGGAATTCCCCACAGTTTATCAGGTTCGATTGCGAAGAACATGCCTTTGCGGATCCACCATCTGCGTCATTATCACCAAAACTGCGCGAGTCGAATAACAATCACAATGCTTCGGTTCAATGTCACTAGATTCACACCGGTGAGCTGCTATTCCATTCAGTCGTGACAATATTTACT
This sequence comes from Lomographa bimaculata, assembly GCA_948107665.1. Classification (NCBI taxonomy): domain Eukaryota; kingdom Metazoa; phylum Arthropoda; class Insecta; order Lepidoptera; family Geometridae; genus Lomographa; species Lomographa bimaculata. The sequence continues at coordinate 9,261,832 of OX403597.1, forward strand.
ATGTTCACGGAAAAATGGCTATGGTCATGCGTGGTACTGGAAAAACAAATCACACTGATCACACTAATATTATATGGGCGAAAGATTGTGAGTGTGTTTGTATGTTTGTAACTTCTTCACGCTCAAACCTCTGGATCAATTTTGATGAAATTTGGCGTGGAGGTAGCTAACACCCTGGCTTAAAACATAGGTTACATTGAATTAAACAAAGGCTTCTTTTTATCCCGGAAATTCTGCGGGTCCGGGACTTACGCGGGTAAAACCGCGGGGGGCAGCTAGTAATACATAAAAACGTTTTTATAAAACAAACGGAAATATTCACATCGCATACACAATCACAACCAGAACCAGAAACACAAATTTTCCTTGGGGAGAAAACTTGCGTTTCAGCCGGGAATCGAACCCGATACCCCCTGCGTAGAAGGCACACGCCTACCCAACAAAGCCAACGGGCAGTTCATGACACACTGTCCATGTTTATCGTTTCTTTGTTCTTATACATCTTTATCCATCTATTCACAACTTCTCGTTACTAATGACTATTAAGTATGTTAACAAAACTTATTAAGGGAAATCGGCACATATAATATTATGTTCTTTCTTTTCACTGCTTCAGCGAACAGTAACGAACAATAAATTGTACCATATAGATACCAATTCATTAGATGTTGTCTAATTCTGTCAGTAGAGTTCAATACCAATTCATAGTCGACGCGGATCCAATTTATCACTTCTTTAAAATGCTAATAAAAACATACTGTCAAAGTCGCGAATGATCATCTATCATTCCTTTGAGATTTTTTGTCATTGATGTTTTGAAACTATTCATCATAGTGATTGTCATTGATGATGATAGACATAACAAAGTGTTGTTAAAACTTATTTGGATCAGTAAAATATAATATTTACCATGAATTAGGCTGTAATTTTGCGAATCTGGCAGTAGAATACTTAACTTTCATGAGTGCCTCTTTGGAGCCCATGGGAATAAACAATTTTGATTTGATTTGCAAATTAATAGTCGTTTTAAGACTAAATAAAGGGTATTATTGTTAAAATCGAACTATAAAATATCTATCTATTTTTATAAAAAAAAAACAAATAACATGGCTTTTGTATGGACATAATGAATTTGTGTGACTATGACGTTTGTGGCATTATTTACTGATCTTGGATAGTTATCACACATTTTTTTTGTATCTACACATTTTTAAGGCTCAAAGAATGATGACGACTTAGGATATACATATAAACAGCAAAAAATTTATCATCTAAAAAAAAGAATAAGATCACAATAAAATACAGTTTCTGCTGATAAGTACATAAAAGATACAACGTTGTTATAGCATTTATTCCCATTTTAGGCCTAGCGTGCTTATCACTCTCGACCACCTCATCACATCACATACCAGAGCGGGGCAGCAGGTAAGTGTATTTGATATTAAAAAAAAATCGCAACAGTTTTTTATGTTCGATAACCTGATGGAAAGCGATGATGCTGCTGAAGATGCAGCATGCCTAGAAAATACCTATTCACTATTGACTTAAAGACTACCAGATTATATAATGTTCAGGGAATAAAGACGCTCCCTCGCAGTACAGATGATAAATGAAGAAGCGAAACGCTTTGAGCGAGTTGGAGGTGAGTCAACCATATATGGATGACATTTGACTACTTGTCATGTTTTGAGATGGTAAAAAGGACATGGGGGAATTATCTCGTGTAATTCCTTCACACTTTCTCCGAAATACAAACCGATAGAAAACCGATAGGATCGCTTTACGTAGATGACTGAGACTCGACAGTTTCATAAATTTTAGTAATAATTATTCTATGACACGATTGTAATAATTGAGATGAAGTAATAGTACACTGCCACTGCACTAGATGTCAAGCGGAGTGGTTACGCTTGAGTAGTCGAGTAGCAAAACGCAGACAAGGCTATGCTTGCGGTCATACGATGCGCCATACCTTGAAGGTCCACTTAGAAGTCCTAGGTTGTGCTAGATGAAGTGATAAAACGAGGAAAGAGTCTATATAACATATCTTCTTTAATATTTCTTCTTATATTGATATGGGATTGACACGATTTACGTAATTGGATAAGGACATGTTTCGATTTTTTAGATGTCCTATGTGTCTTTTATGTTCTGTTGAATGGTATACAGTTTTATATGGACTATAATTTTATTTTCTATTAGTTTTATATTGCCTAGTATAACAACTATGTTATAAGGCTAATAAACAGTTCAAATTTTAATTCTAAGTCTAGAGTTCGTGAGGAAAATGATTGGCTATTTAATTTGTCGCTTTGTTAATTGATCGATTTTGTTATTGTCTTTAAGCCCCCGACGAAAAAGAGAGGTGTTATAAGTATGTAAGGTGCTGTTTATTTGTGTATATGTGTGCCTGTCTCTGACATCGTAGCTACAAACTGCTGGATAGGTTTTTGATTTAGTTTCCTTTATTTGAAAGATGACTTGTTCGAGAGAGTTCTTAACTGCGTTTGGTGAAAATCAGGTAGCTATTTTCCGTATGTTATTGTTTTGTATACTCGCAGCTCTTCATCGGTAGAGTAAGACAATTAATGATTGTATAAAATAAATTTAAAAAAATGCTCTAACGACAAATTTAAAAAGTTATACTCACCTGGCTCGACAATATGGAATATGAATATAATAATAGTGTATGTGAAAAATTTGCTTATTCACTTGTAATTACATTAGCCGAGCATTTGACCAGTATCTAACCTGATGGAAAGTGAAAATGCGGTCGAAGATGCAACATGCCTGCGTAGAAGATACCTATTCACTCTTGACTTGAAGTCACTTAACATAAATCAAAGACGCAGGCAGTGAGTTCTACTCCTTCGATGAACGGTATGATAACAACCACTTTATTCACCCTCGACAGCTATATTTTGTTCAAATCTATACACAATCCCTTCCCATAGCTTGATAGTTTCATGAACGCACTGGTTCGCGAAACACAGTGTAAACTATATTGAACCAGAGGCTTCAGAATCTAAATTGTGTCCTCTATAATTATGTCAATAAATGATTGATTAATCTTTACAATTAAGGTATGTCGCTGACACATCTGCTGGTGCGGTTTAAATATTATTCATATAATGGCGGAAATAACCGTCCATATTAATACTTGTTGGCCTTCTGCAGGTTCATCTTATAGGAGCGTGTTGACAAGAATGGGTTCTTCAAGGTAGACCGGCAGAGCCTGCTGCAGCCTGCAGCTACGCTAACGAGATGTGGAAATAGTTCACCGATGATTCGTCATATATATTGTTGAATGGAAAGATTTTTGTTAAAATATCGTGAGTTTACTTTTACAGTCTTTCGCCCCGCACTTAGACCTCACATTTTGCCTCATAGAAAAAAACTTTTGAGGATAATGGCTTATACTCAAGTACCCATACACGTAAGTAAAAAGCCAAATATTATTTTTCTGCCCTTTAATATTTTGAAGCTGTGAGTGTAAAAACGTTTTGTTTTGTATAGATATATCTGAAAATATTATTTTGAAATAAAACGTATTTATTAATTACAAATTAGTTATTCGTCTTAAGCAATGGATCAGCTATATAATACCATTGCACTTTACCATTAATGGTAAAACAGAACATACTGGCGACTTTTTTACAATCAATGTTAACAATAGTACTAGTAAATTTTAGGATTAGTCTCATTTTTACCATTATACCAGATTAAAGTCTAGGTATTTCTTTTGAACCATTGACACAAAAGAAGTAATAACTAGCAGTCCCTGCGTTTGAATGAATATAGAAAATAGATGAATATGAATATCGGCAAGCTACTTTTAAAGTCTTCTTGAAATTGGATTTTAGATCTTTTAAGCATCCTGCCGAAAATCCACACACATTCGCTCACTCATCGATACAGACAGAGAGATCTGTATTCACAAGAAGCATTGACACACACTTGGCTATTAGTTCGGCTTTGTAAGGATAAACTTTATCAGCCCACTTCCTACTCCCAATATCGGTTAATCAAACCCAACATACCTACATTTGTCTAACAACCGGTGTTAGGCAATGCTAGGGCTCGAGCCTAGTAAATAAGCACCTGACTGAGGCAGGAATGCTTGCCTCCAGCCTTCACTAACTGGCTTTGGTATAATGTTAATAAACTGAAACGGTAAATAAATGGGGCTAGTTAGTTGGTTTGTTGTTGTGATTATAGAGCGAAGGGTAATATTTACTAGAATTTAATTAAATTTCATTTATATAAGCGGTATAAAATGTGACCTTTATCAGAATCAGTTCGAACAATCTCCAATCCAAAGTTATTGGTTTAGCACTACTGAAACAATTGTAGTGTTTCAATAAAAACACATTACAATTTATTGCACACAAAAAAAGATGACGTATTTTAACATTACTGGATAAAAGCATTATACATCTTCTAAAGAAAGAAAAAAAGAAAGAAACATACATAAACATAACATAACATAAACGCTTTCACACTCACAGCCCCACACTAAGTTCGATGACTTGTGCCGTGGGTGCCGGAAGAAAGAAAATATATTTATTTGGCACCATAAAAAAAAATAACAATTAACATTAATAATTAAGATTTTTTATCATTTATGTGAGTATTTGTATGCCAAAAAGGTTTAACTCAGGTTTTTTGCCGACCAGAGAACTCGACACTGATTTTCAGTGAAACCGCATAATACTTAAAAATAAAGTTAAAATAAATAGAAAACAAATATAAATAGCTATAATGAAAATCTTAACTTTAAAATTAATAAATCCTACTAATATTATAAATCCGAAAGTTTGTGTGTAAGTATGTTTGTTCCCTATTCACGCTTAACGGCTGAACGGATTTGGATGAAATTTGGAATGTACATAGGTTATATCTAGGATTAACACATAGACTACTTTTTAACTTGATAATAGCGGGCGAAGCCGACTGTCGCGGCTAGTAAAATATATTATCATGCATACATGATTACACATATACATACATATTTTAAATATTACATCTGGTAAGATAGTGGTCAAATGCTATGCTTTAAAAACGCAAAAATAAGCCTCTTTATTTCATAGTACTCCATAATAGTATAGTTAGTTTGTCAGAACTCCTCGCAAGTCTATACAAGGTCATTCATGTTCTTTAGTTAACCTTCTTTTTGTCTCATTTTATTTTATTCTATGGTTTAATTCAAAATTAATAACACGTTTGGAATCACCATAGTCATAACGGAAAATCTTTACAATACATCAAAGATTATAAAACCAGAAACAACGTGTGGAGAATCATGTTATTATCCTAACTAACCACTTAGATACACCTGTAGATATTTTAACGAGCTTTGAATGTATTATGTATATGAATTTAGTTTGCAACAGCTTGTCGCCTACTTGAATCGCAGTGAACTTCAAACGAGATGTCCTACGACGCATTAGAATTTTTCATAAAAGACCTATCACCCATACTGCGCTAAAAGTATTTGAATCTACGCGAAACTTACACATCACTTGCTGTGCCTCGTGGTTTTGTCCGTGTAATTTAAGATAATAAGTAACCTATATAATTTTCCTTGTATTGCTCTCTTTTTTTATTAGAATCTAGTCGTTTCACCACAATGTCACCTGATGGTAAGCGACGATTCGGTCGAAGATGGAGCATACTTTCTCATTAAATACTTATTCACTCTCTTCTTGAACAGAGCCTGCGTATTCCAGGTCTAGTGTGTTTACCAGCTTCGATCACATCGTCACTTACCATCAGGTGAGATAGTGGTAAAACACTAGCCTGTCATAAATAAAAAAAAAAAAAAAAAAACAACCCCATATTATACCTTTCAGGAAGGAGACGGCAGGGGAATAAGATCATGCAATTCCTTATATATTATTATATTCCATTTGGCCGATTGGCGCGGTTGCGTAGCAAACAGGGAAACTTCCAAATGCTCACTTATATTATATTGTTAGGAAGTAAAATACCCATAAATCAAAAACATATCGCTTCCAAATTTCATAAGCGAGCAGATTTTTGTTGGAACTTATAATTTCAAGTGCCTGGCAGAAATATGTCAAAATAAAAAAAATCTCTTTATGAATAACAGAGCAAACGTATCCCCTCTTTATCTCCCCGACGACGCAAAGGCCAATGATACCAAACCGCACAAAGTAGAAAAATAGGTATATTCAAACAATTAACATCACTTAACAGCACAAGACTTCCTTCTCCTTTGTCCGAGCGACTCATGCGTGTAAAGCAAACATAACTTGAAGATGTCTCGAGCACCTAAACACATAAACGTGGCACGGTTGCGGTGTTTAGTTTTAATGGGTCAAAAAGGACTAATTTGGATATACGCTTAAAATACGTTCTAAGTTTAAACGGGCATCAAAAGCTTTTAAACTTGTCATATTATTTTTAATTAAATAATTTGTATAATTCTAGGATATATGTACACTGAAACTGCAGTAAGATTATTTGAAAACAGACAACTTTTTAAATCATATCAATATGTATTATCCTGCTTATATAATAAACGCGAAAGTTTGTAAGAATATATGGCTGTATGTTTGTTACTCTTTCATGCAAATACTACTGAATGAATTTTGATGAAACTTAACAATAATATAGCTTACACATCAGAATATCACATAGGCTATAATTAATAAAGATGTAGTGTGAATTATCCAAAATATAACGATAAGTGTCAAGTAAGTAAGAAAAAAATCTGCCATCTGCGAGCTTTTCTGGCGTGCGCCGCAAATGATTCTGGATGTGATTGTGTGTGTGATGTGAATGTGTTTCCAGCACCTACGACACAAGTCATCAAGTTAATCAAAAAAGTAGGCTGTAAATGTGAAGGCGTTGTTGTTTGTTTGTATTAACAAAATTGTAGAGTGGGAAGTCTCACTAAAATCAAAACGTATAGTCACGTAACAAAGTATGACAAAATATTCTAAGAACACGATCGCTTATCGTATCTGCGGATGTGACTAACATAAACCTTGCATGTTTTGTATGGTACAAGAAAACCCATGTGACGAATGCTTGTTTGGCAACCGCGTAGATTTAAATGATAAGGATGTAGAAAAACACAGGAAAATTTTATTAATAAATACTAGTGTATTTACTGCACCGTGCACTTAAATTTGGAATGTACATAGCTTATACCTAGGACTAATACTTATAATAACACATAGGCTACTTTTTAACTTGATAAAAGCGGGTGAAGCCGCGTGACATGGCTAAAACTTGTGCGGTGGGTGCCGGAATCATTCACATCTCACATACAATATAAGTTTACTAACACCAGTCTTTTAATTCTTCATGCTCAAATGGCTGGACCAATTTTGATGATATTTGGTATGGAGGTAACTGACACCCTGGATTGACACGTAGGCTTTTTATCCCGGAATTCCCGTGGGTCTGGGACATACGCAGGTAAAACCGCGGGGCGCAGCTAGTTATATATATGTAAAAGCTTGGATATTTGTATGCTTGTATGTTTGTTACTCAATTACGCTAAAATTGCTCAGCTAATTTAGCTGTCATTTCAAACATATGTCAATAGTGACTTGTAAAAACACATACTTACAATATTTTTCATCATCATCATAGTCACTTTTTACCATCGTCAACGCGTCAAACTTTGGGTCACAGCTTGTATATAGTAATTAATTAAAAAAGTCAAATCTTCAGATTTAAATAAAAAATATCCTACCAATATTATAAATCCGAAAGTTTGTTTGTAAGTGTGTAAGTATGTTTGTTCCCTCTTCACGCTTTAACGGCTGAACGAATTCCGATGAAATTTGAAATGTTTATTTATTTTTATTTATTTATTTGTGTTATAAAATCCACAGATCTTAAACATGGTAAGGTATTATATGAGTATTATACATACATCCAATTACGGATTTACTTTATATAACTTTAACTAAAATAAAAAGCAATACAAATTTATATATATAAAACTTATCAACATTTACTACATGAATTAAAAAGAAGTAAGAACCATATGTAATACCAATGTACATAGATTATACCTAGGATTAACACATAGGTTACTTTTTAACTTGATAATAGCGGGCGAAGCCGCGGGGCACGGCTAGTTAATTATAAAACTTGTTTCATATAACAGTGATCTTGATTTCACACCTAATGTCGAAGTGCATTGATCCCCGATAAATAGGTACCTACATACCTACCTATTGAAGACAATACATTTCTAAATGATATTATTGTTTATTGGCTAACCGTAGGCGAGCATGCCGTCATTATTTTTCAATCTAATATAATAACGCCCTCGTCTGTTTTGAGTACAGTTTTTTGTCAAAATGTATGAGTAATAATTGTTATTATATTTATAATGATACTGCGGTAGTAATAATAATTGTCATGCTTGTGATACTCGTAATGGCTCATTAGAGTTTAAGGGTCAGACTTCGGCAAGGTCGGCAATGAGTCAGTGAAAATAAAAATGTGATTTCTCAAACTCGTAGTAACTCTAAAAGTATTACAGTATTAAACTTTATCGGGCGAAGATCCAGAGGCAGACCAAAGACAATATGAAAAGAAGTAGTGCAGAAGGACATGATGGAAAGCTATCTGACACAAACGTTTAGGACAGAGCGAAATGGAATGGAAATAGTAGGAAGGCTGACCTCAACTGGTGGTGAGTCAGGAAGAGATAGAAATACATCAAAATGTTTTACGAACAACTGTTTTAAGTTTTAAGTATGACACGCGCGCCCTTGCGTAACCGCCATATTTTTACTCCGCTAAATGTGCCTATATGTGCTACGGCATACGCTCTACAATCGCATATTCTTAAGATTTTTTGCCCACTAGGCGGAACACGCAGCTTTTTCCGTCGCCTTTTGCATCGTACCGTGTGCAGAGTCGGCGAATTGCCTACAAACTGTACTCCTCGCTTTATAGTGTGTGAACGCTCTAACATCTTGAAGTGTATGTGATTTATCATTCCTTGTAATCTATACCTACCTATGTACATGAATCAAAATATTTTCGTACATATATTTAATTAAAACTTAAACGCTTTCACAACCCCACGCTAAGTTTGATGACTTGAGTCTTGGGTGCCGGAAACATTCACATCACTCACACAATCACACTCGGAACAATTTCAAATTTCTCTTAGGGAGAAAACCTGTGTTTTAGCCGGGAATCGATTATAAAAATTGCTTAGAAGGTAGACGTGCACCTAAGCCATCGGGCTGTTCAATTGACTTTGCGATGCGTAATAACATAATAACCATTATATTATATATATGTTATACTACACCACCTTCACCACTGACACAGATCGGTAGATTTACTTAATATAATGAATACCTAGCCAATTGCGAAATTAAATAGATGAGTTATTAGTGTGTGAATCGTGATATCGATTATTCTTTTGAGAGAGTCAAAGGTTATTTTTTTATTCAACAAGTAATTATATATTTTATTATACTAATAAGTTCTGGTTTCGTTCACTTGTTTATAAGCATCTTTGAAACCAATGGTTATGAGATTTTTAGCGTCTCCATAAAAGTTGTAAAGCAAGATTTTAATTGCTAACATTGAATTATTAATATTTATGATATTGACTCAAACTAGCATCTTAAAAACATTAACGTTAATATTTTTATTCATATTAGAATCAACTTACCTAATAGATATAATTTTTAGGCTATTTTCAGGGTCGATAGTGTCCAACTATTATAGAGATGACCCATAAACCGACTACGGCAAAGCTAAAAGGAAGGTCATTATTTTACCACCATATGTATATATCTATTATATGCATGTTAGTTTGTTTCAAAATCAAAATCAATCAAAATCAAAATCGTTTATTCACATGGGCCCCAAAGAGGCACTCATGAAAGTTAATGAATCTATTGCCAGATTCGCAAAATTACAGCCATCTCGAGAAGAAGTTTCCTTGTAGGTCCAAACTACTAAACTCAGCGTAGCTAATTGGATATTGTAGAATCTGCCTCAATACTCCGGATGTCATGCAAAGCTCTTTTCAACAATCCCACACGGGCATAAAAAATATGTATTGCCCCCACCTACGTGTATGAGTGTACCCTTAACATTTTCATTTAGGTTTATAATTTAAATTGGCATTTTTTTAATTTGGGTCACATTACATTTTAAAATTTGGACATATTGGCTTGTATGGTTTAGACGCTAAATGCCTCTGACAGACGGACGGACGGACGAAAGGCACGACAAAGAGCTGAACAACCCAAGTCCACTTAGAGACTGATCGAAAGCTTACCAATTTGACAAATAATACAAAAGCTTCTGACCCGCAACTTTACCTACATGCATGATTATGAACAAAAATCAGAATGAAAAGAACCATTAAGACTCAAGTTCTTCGATTCTTTGTTAAAACCAATAAAAATAACCAATTTAATGTGCTAAAAATAAATTAATTGATTCCAAACCATAAACTAAATAAGGCAGCGTTATGTATCAATCTATGACTAGTTTCCTGTCCATTCTGGGCCACAGTATCCACAGTTGCAACATTTACCGTCCGAATTTGTCCAGTTAATTAATTATTATCTCTTTAGGTTAGTATTATTCTAATATGGGAGAGAAAGGAAGAAAGTGTCTTTAACACCTAAGAAGATGGCGACCGTCCTTTTTTTATGCTCGATAGGCAAGCATTTGACCGTTATCTCACCTGATGGAAAGTGAAGATGCGGCCGAAGACGTAGCAAGCTTGTCTAGAAAATATCTATTCACTCTTTACTTGAAGACTGATTGGGGGAGTTTCTAATAAATTTAAAATTTTAATAATTTTTTATACATATTTTGACGTTGTAGTTAGGCTGGGTCACTATTGTACTCGTACATTGTAACAATTCGTGACATTAGAGGAATATATTTAACGTTTATAATGAAAATAATAATTGTAGTAGTGCTCTTGGTTTCATAATTGTGTTAAAAGGTGAAATATAATTACAAAATAAATAATATACAATATGGAAGATAACGGTAATATTTTAAATTTTTCATCACTTTATTGTGGTCGCCTTTGAAGAAAAGTAGGTACCGTCTCTCGAGCTTTTGTGTGAATAATTTGAATATACTATCTAAAAATCCCGAAGATTTAATATTATAAAAAATTATCGATCAAGTTTTCCCTTAAACGTTCTAGTTTTTTTTATTGCATACTTATATTAAGGCGTTAGAGTCGGCACAGTATTAATTACGGTGTTACAAAAGTTATCAAAATATACAGTATTGATAAATTTAGAAAGGAAAAATTATAGCTTGAGGCGGGGGTTGAACCCGCAGCCATAGGGTGTCATTCCCTATTGCTCTAACTGCTGAGCTACTCAAGCCCTGCCTGAAGCGACGAAATTATCCTTCCCTAATTATTAACGTCTCACGGGGACGTGTGACGTCATCTACCGAAACATTTTTCCTTTCTAAATTTATCAATATAGGTCTGCCTAGCATGGCTAATGCTATTATATAAACAAAATCAAAATATACAGTGTCTAATAAGCGTTAGAATACGTACGTAAGAGCGTACGCGCGTAAATAAGCGTTAGTAACGCATCAAATTGGTCTACCTCTACCAAGTACTTTTACTGCTGTGACTCCTCTGGAATGTTCTCAGTATTACAAGATATTTGACCTCAATACAAGTGTCACGTCATATCTTCGAATTTTATGTTTCTTGGGCATGACGGGTATCCTTCCTATTACGATATTTTCTTTGAGTCTTTTAGTACTTTTGCATAACATATTCATATAACTCATTAATGCGAAAAACAAGATGGGGCGTTGCCTCCAGTTTGATAACATTCACGTTGGAATTCAGGTTACGGCTAAGCTACGACCAGTTTCGACTACCACTTGTACCATTATTCTTTGGATCTATAACTCTACCAGTTCAGGTGAAGTAACTGGTATAATCTGTGGTTCAAGTCAATTATTATTGTATTCTGCGCTGTACATTTAGTACCTCCAAATCTATGATTGTATGCTATGCCAAAGAATCTTTATACAAACATCTCCAGAATTAACGTGCAATATATATGGCTTAAAATACGTAAATAATTTCGACTTATTTTTGTCGACTAATTTGGACAAATTAGTTGTCCTTTATCAGAATAAGTCTCCGGCCATTTTTCTTGTCAGTTGTCAAGTGCAAAGTTTGCAAAGTTCATTGTTGACGAATACGTCAAGGAAGGTCGTCATCATCATCTGCTGATAATGATATTCTAGCTAAAAATCTTACAAGATAAACGCTTTCACAATCATGTCCCTACACTAAGTTAGACGACGACGTGGGTACCGGTAACATTCACATCACACGCTCAGAACCAGAAACACAAATTTCCTTGGGGGAAACTTGTTATTCCAACGGGAATCGAACCCGATACCCGCTGATAAGAAGGCGAAAGAGCAGCAAACTAATCCAACGGGAAGTTCAACCAGATACTTTAGTGTTCTATAACCTGCACATTATAAACACATAGGTACTAAAATATATGGTATACTAGCTGTACCTGGCATGTGTTGCAATGCCACGTTTAGAAAAAATGTTTTACCTCTTCCACGTTTTTGCACTCCTAGTAGTTTAATACCATACTGAAAGCTAAAAGGATATTGTTCATACAAAAATACTAAAAATCACGATACAAAAATGTGGGGAGGGGAAGGTTGATAAATACTTTAATACTAAAACTACGATTTAAAAAGGTGGGGGGTAGGAGGTTAAAAATACTTTACGATCTCTTCTCATATCTACCAAATATTAAAAAAATCGGTCGTGCCGTTTCGGAGGAGTTCAACAACAAACACCATGACACGATATTTGTAAAAATTAGAAGATTATTTCTACACATTAAGATAACAAAACAAACATTGTTGCTCAAATCCGTTTCAAATGTTACAAATTTTATTTATATTGCAAATGTCTGACGATTACCGAAGTGGTAATTGAACAGACATGAAACATCTTCTATTCACGCATTATCATAATCACAGCGACATTGTGAAGGTTTATGGTAATACCCAGCTTAGCATGAGAGTATTGGTATTGAGGGATCACAGGGGCAAGGACTTTGATTTTTAACCGAATTCACAAAAAAGAGTCTTATCTCATGACATCTTTCTGGGTGTACCAGAAAGTCTTATCTCATGACATATCGGTCATACGGTTTATTATTTAATTATTTTATTATTCATCCTTTTTAAAAGCTTTTATTTAGTTCCACCTATTCCGACGTCTGTCTGTCAGTCTGTAAACAAATGTTACAAGCGAAATTAGACCCACATCCCGACTCAAATGTGGTGTACTTATGTATCTTCGATGACAATACAGGAAAGATAAAATAGTGTAAGACCGTAGGTCGGTGTTGCAAATAAATATATATTTTTATTAATACATTATAACAATAATATAATATGCTCATACACAATATCAGAATAAATAATAAGACAAGTGTAGACAAATAATACAAAGTTTTCCCGCTCTACAATAGAAGCTAGTTCCCAAAAAATAGTAGTTCCAATAGTATTAAAATTTGTACAACTTTATTAGGGTATGACTTGTCTTTGACTGGACCTTGACTCTTTTACTTGACTTTGGCTGTGACTTGTGACTAAGGTTTTATATCATGAGATGGTGGCAAAAATAGACTATCAATAATAAAAAAAAATATACAGCCGATGTTTTATAATCTTACTTAGAAGATTATCATTTATTTACTCCGTCTCTACTTCATTTCATTATTTGATCACCCCCACATAATGTCCTAAGTACGGCCACACCTACTACGTCAGATATAATATTTGCATACCCATACGAGTTATGTCACCGGCAACCTTAGCTAACCTCATCGATCGCCGGAAAATCAGTTTCGCGTCCTTGCGTCATTTTATGTTAACGCTTTTTTAAGAAAAAAGAAACATTTGTAACGTGGCGATATTCTTAAAAGTATATTGACTTTGATAATTGTAATATATTGTACATATATGATTGTATACATGAGGTTGAAGATCATTTATTTTTCTCATAAATAATTACATTCAATTAAATGAGAATAATTTACAATACAAAATATTTTGTTGGACTTGTACATACATAAACAAAACTAGTAGATTTTTTATTTATACATTCAATTTAATACCTTATACTTACTATAATACAAGAGGATATTATTTATGAAACGATCATAACATATTTTATGGTAACAGATCTCTGCGGCATTGCTCGCGTTAAAATGTAGCCTATTGTTTTATTCCAGATCTACCTACATTCCAAATTTCAGCTAAATCCACTCAGACATTAAGGCGTGATGAAGAGAAAACAAACATAATTATACATTTACACACAACATTTCACGTTATTTAATACTAGCCGTGATAATAGCGGGCGAAGCCCCGCGACTTCGCCCGCTATTATCAAGTCAAATAGTAGCGTATGTGTTATTCATAGGTACCTATAAGCTATGCACATTCCAAACTTCTCCCAAATCCGTTCAGCCGTTAAAGCATGATGAGGAAACTAACAGACTTACACACTTACACATAAACTTTCGGATTTATAATATTAGTAGAATTAGTGTGACATATATTATAAAGATTTTTCCCAGAAATATTGAAACTCGTTTCAATGCAATAAAATCCTTATAACTAATGTTGTGATATGACATAATCCAAGCATGTGTTTACAACATACGTCGACTCAAGCCCTACGAACTAATGGAATCCGTTTGAAGCTTATGAGAGACTATAAAATTTTACAGCACCTGACGAAATTCGTTCAAGCTAGCATCATATGTTAATTATAAATGATACTGTGTCTATGTCACAATGTACCCAAATAGTTAACATTTATAATAAGGTTATGTAAACAATACACACCTGTAGAAAACAGCCGGTAGTTTTCAGTCACTGAAATTCACAAAACTTCACTGGCACTGTTTTCGCACAATAACAGATCATTGAACTCTATGGCACTGTAATAAACGATCGTTTTTCACAGTCTTTTCATAGATGAAAAGGTGGTGAAACGTATCGCGATAGGATCGCGATCGATGGTGTCGATCGCGCGCGCTGTGAGCGGGACAGAGAAGCCACGACTATGAGACATGCGCACGCGCAGGCGAGCGCGGAAACCTCGCAGAGTGGGGGCTAGGACATGGAAAACAGCGTGGACAAGCTACAAAAAAAACATATGTTTACTTGGAATAAATTAACTAATGTATTTACGAATAATATCGCGGATAATAACATAAAATGTGGTCCTTTCAGCTTTTGGTAAAATTCGAATATGTTGAAATTTTTATTATTCAGCTAGTTTCGGTGTGATATAGTGACGATGCCAGCACATATGAGCTACACGAAAAGTTACACGTCTTGTTCTTAAGATTCATGCTTTAAACTCAGGCTGTCCTGACCCTAATAAGCCTTAATAATCTTTCGATCAACACACACACAAATACACCCAGAACCACAAACACAAATGTCTCCGGTGGAGAAAACTTGTGTTGTGATTTGCGACATTTTATAAAAACAAGTTTTAGGAAATTTTCCCCAAACCAATAGCAATAAAATATATTACTTTCCTACCACAAAAACTGGTATTTTGTCCTTGATCCTTGATGATATTGAATGAATAATACATTATTATTATATGTGTAAATATATAATATTATCTATACTTACAAATATAGTGAATAGGTATCTTCTAATCAAGCACGCTACATCTTCGGCCGCATAATCACTTTTCATCAGGTGAGATTGAGGTTTTTTTTTTCCTATCGGACGTAAAAAATATTTTCATCTTCGGCCGCATCCGCACTTTCTATCAGGTGAGATAGTGGCCAGATACTTTCCTATTTATTATTGTCTAGAAATAAAAGCTGACACGCGCACGCGCACGGTTTCGCCCATATGGGCGTAATAATCAATATGGGAGACTTCAAGTCACTAGTGAACAGGTATTTTATAGGCAAGCTTGCTCCATCGTCGACCGCATCATCGCTTACCATCAGGTGAGATAGTGCTCTAAAGTTTGCCCCTCTCGAATAAAAAAAAAATGTACACTTTCTTAGCCTGCGACAACTCCCAATGAACCTATTAGATTTCAGCATCATTCAAATATCTGTTCACTCTTGAATTATAAGGTATATTTATCAGGCAACAACAAGAAGTTGTGGCTACGTGTACTTTTCCAGATTTCGTTTTTCGCGATAAGTCTGTGAGTCATTAAATTTCGCATTTATATCCGTAAAGATTATGTTAGTTGGGTTTTTCATTTGACATTTTTACTAGAATCACAATTTCCTTAAAACAACAGAAATCAATCACGTACTCAATAGCGTAATCATCATCATCATATATCATCCTTTTACCTATACAATAACTAGCCGAGTCCCATAATTTTTCCCGCGATGATAATGGTAAAAACGTATGATGATATGTAATTTCAGATCTCTATCTACCAACAAAATTTCTGCTAAATTGGATCAGCAGTTTTAGCTTGATTGAGTAACAAACATGCAAACTTACAGACATCTTAACGTCTAAACTTTTGTTATTATATAGTAGCGAATTTGAGGGAAAAATCTTTTTGCAGAAACAACAAAACACAAGTTGTTGGTTCATAGACGAACTTAATGCTATAAAGCATTATCAGCCAGCTAGCTTCGGATTTATATATTTATATATATAATTCTTCTACACGTGTTTTGAGACTGTACTAGCGGACCCTAATTGAATAAATTAATTAAAAATCAATTTGTCGGATCGAATAATTAATCTAAACCATTCTTGAATCCACCTAAACGTACAAAAAATTTCATCAAAATCGGTCCAGCTATTTAGGAAGAGTTCAGTCACATATTATATATACCTATGAAGAATTATATATATAAATAAATATATAATATCCTCATTGATATTACTAATCTTACGAGCTATGTTAAATAAATCATACATTATTTTCTAGGAACACTATTTAAATTCATACCATGACATCAACACCAACGACCATAATAAAATGTTCCACCATTTTAAAAATTATTATAAGTTACCTTGAACTATCGCCTAAACTATATATATATATATATTTTTTTATTTGTGACAGGCTAGTGTTTGACCACTATCTCACCTGATGGTAAGTGACGATGTGATCGAAGCTGGTAAACACACTAGACCTGGAATACGCAGGCTCTCAAGGATAACTGCCGGAACACCGTATTTGGCTTGGCGGCAGACTTTCAACTTGATGGTGGTATTAGCAATAGTATTAAGACTAAAAAAATTTTATAATCCTGCTAAAATCGTGCCTTTCAAAACGATTTACAAAATTATTAAACATTTAAATTTTTTAGCAAAAACACTGTCAAAACTAGATTCAAAACACCAATTAAGTTTATAATTTTCTTTAGTGGTTTACGTTTTTTTATGGTAATTGAGTGACGAAAAAAGCTAGTCGCTCGCCTGATGGTAAGCGTGACGATTGCCCAGTTTAATGCCACCCAGATTTTGAACTTCCTTCCAAGGTCAAAATCCTGGCAAAGCACTACTTTTTTCTCTCTGAAATATGATGGTAAAACTTCATGTAACGTTCATCACACAATGTTTGCACGCTATTGCTTAACGGTTTATTGCCATATCTAATCTATCTAATATTAAAAGAGCAATTGTTATATATGTATATGTATATCTAAATCTGAATATCGGAAACAGCTCCAATGATTTTTTACCGACTTCCCAAAAAAGGAGGAGGTACTCAAGTCGACTGTTTTTTTTTTTATGTGTGTTACCTCATAACTTCTCTCCACGTGAGCCGATTTCGAAATTTTTTTTTAGTTTGAAAGATGTTGCTTTTTAATTGGTCCCATTTAAATTTGATCTAGATCTGATCAGTAGTGCTTATCGTCAATAATGTCTATTTTGTGACGAATAATACGTACTTTGACGATGTTCTGGTTTACCCGACTTCAAAAGCTACCTCACAACTTCTTTCGTTGTGAGCCGATTTTGATGATTCTTTTTTTATTTGAAAGCTGGTGGATCAAGGTTCCGATGATTAAGCGGTGAAGTGGGTTTTTTAAAGCTTTGCTTGCGTGTTGTATGCAGATTTTGATGAAATTTTGAATGTAGATAGCTCGTAGAGGATCCGGAATAACACATAGGCTACTTTTCAACTTACTTAACACGAGCGAAGCCGCGGGGCACAGCTATTATACATTATCTTGCAGTAAGTTGCAAGCGAGAGTTCACATGTTGTTAAGGATACCTACTATTTCTTTATACATTTATAATGCTGGGCAAAGTAGAAGGAAAAGATGCGCTGGAAGAAGAAAGAAATCTTGGCTAAGAAACATCCGTGAATGGACCAGCAATGCCAGCGTCGAACATCTATTTCACTTGGCACAAGATAGAAAAACATTTGCTGAGCTGACGGCCAACCTCTAGTGGAGAGGCACAATACATTTATAGATTCGTAGACATCAAGACTACCCCCTCTGCACATGATGCCTCATGCCCCTGCAAATGAACGTGGCAAAATCTCAAAATTATATCCCAGGCAGGCGGCCGGTCGTAAAAACTCATGCCAAATCTTTTTCACGACATGGATTCAGGTTTTTCCGCCCGCAATCAGTGGAAGAAGAACAATTTGAACTGGCTTAGTTGGGAGCGCACTTTCTAAGCAGGAGTTACGGGTTCGGTTCCCGGCGGAAACACAATATTTCTCCCCAAGGAAAGTCTGGGTTTCTGGTTCTGGTTGTTATTGTGTGTGTGATGTGAATGTTTCCGGCACCCACGGCACTAGTCATCAAACTTAGTGTGGAGATGTGAGTGTGAAACGTTTGTAAAAAAAATGGAATAACGATTTATAGATATACCAGCGGAGGCATTCACATCACACATGTATTACTTGTATAACCACTTACATAAATAGTAAGTATTTATAGCCTGGGAAAAAAATGTATGCCTACCGGGAATTAAACCCTCCCGGCTAAAAACACTCAAACAAACAGGGCAATATATAAATATTCCTCGACAACCTATCGACATTTCCTCTCGTCGTCATACACTGGCGATCTTAGCATTATGACATCTACGTAATGTTTATGCAAAACAGCGCCCACGCCTCGCCTCCGGGTACAGCTTCGGGCCGATAAATAGGAGCCAGTCCTCCCACCGGCTTCAGGTTGATGGAATTAATAAGTTTCGACTAGTTTCGATTCAGTTTTGTTTAAATTGTCCAGTACTTATGCGAGTATCAGCAGATATACTGACTGGCATATTATGTAAACTTACCTACATTTGTAAAGTGTTTTGGAAATAAACTATTTTGTATTGCATTTTTGTGTTTGGTGTTCTCAAGGCTAGTGCATATTTCTATCACAATACAATATATGACCATCGAACGGTGAGGAAAGTAAAAACCATTTTAAGATCATCGGAATGGAACTCGTCCACATCGTGTTTTACGTTCTTTGCTGTTTTGTTGCTGATGTAAAAGACAACACCTACTTAATAAGAGCACAAATTCCTTCCCAAGGGATATTTGTGCTTCTGACTCTGGGTGTAATGTGTGTGTGATGTGAATGTTTCCGGAACCCACGATACAAGTCTTTGAACTTAGTGTGGGGCTGTGAGTGTAAATGCGTTTGTTTGTTTGTTTGTTTGTAACTATTTAGGTGAAAAATTTACAATAGATACTTTCTATAAATTTAGAACCTCCTTTGTTTTCGTTTGGATTCCATTAAAAGTTTACAAAAGTGTGTCCCCGATAAAGAAGGCACTCTAAATGAGACTATTCTCAGAATAAATGACTTTATTATAGGAATCAAAATAATACATTTCAGATAATTATATAATTATCTTATTTTTACTTTAAGGACTATAATATAATAATATATATAATCTTAAAGCTACTGCATGAAATGTTAGTACATATTTAGCGTTCCCTAATATTAAAATAACATAAACGTAAACAAATGAATATATTTTTCATTACATTATTGTTATTTATTTATAGCATCATTGCTTTCAACAGGTAAGATCGTGGTCTAATGCTTGCCTACCGAGCAAAAAAAATCTTCAGTATCAAACTTCTATACAATCAATGGGTGTGTGGTCTATTAATAAAGTTGTCTAAACATCCGATTGAATTAATGTTTTTGTATTAAAACCCGCGAAATATTCACAATAGTTCACATGCTAGTGTAATATTCACACTTTGCCTCTACTTTTTGCGCGTAAAATGAATAAAAAAGCAACCATAGCCCACCCACACGAGTAAAATCTGTATTATTCGTCATTATATCTGAGGTTATAAAAATAGATTTTGATTACATCCAAGGACTAAACCATTAGGCTCAAAATCCATCAAACTTAAACGATCCAAATGATTATGACGCAGGAAAACGGCGAGTTAGCGTCAAACTGGTCGAAGAATTGAAGACAATGCTGTTATTGAATTCCAATGTTAACTTTGTTGTACTTTAAAATGGATTGAAATAAAAATACTAATGATTTCGGACCTTACATTTTTTACTTATCTTGAATATTTCAGATTAATTAATTTATTTAATCAATCTCACCGAAACGAATTTAAGCACCTACAGGTGATACGGCAGCATCAATTACAACGTCTAGTTTGTCTGCTTTATGGTGATTTATTAACAAAATAATAATTCATGTTGTCTATTAGTACGGAATCAACAAAAACTAATTATCATAAACGTTTAATAATAAACGCTTTCACACTCACAGTCCCACTCTAATGATGACTTGTATCGTGGGTGCCGGAAACATTCACATCACACACACAATCAAAACACAATCAAAACTGGTCTTTCCGTCGGATATCGAACCCGATACCCCTGCTTAGAAGGCAAACGTTCACCCAACTAAGCCAACAAGCAGTTCAAAAAGTTAATGTTTTTTATAATCCAGCTTGTGATGCTTGTTTCGCATTTAAGTGCGCTGTATTTTGTACCACACGCTAATGCACCTATGGACACATCTGTGCCCTACTTTCAAAATGTTATTTTTATCAGGAATGATACTATACAACGGGATATTTTAGGCTTATTTAACATTCTTAATGACGTAATCACTAATGGACATTAAAAGTATTTTGATTGACCATTACTAAAAATCGTGATAGATGTTAATATCGGTGATAGTTACGATTTGATGCAGTATCTAAAAGGGCATGTATCATATTACAGTTCTGAATATAAAGATAAGATAATTAACGACACTAAACTTTGTTTCTTTTTAGGAAAAGCAATAATTAAAATGTTGACGACCGCAGTTTTTGCTTTCTACGCCTCAGGTCCTAGATTCGGCGAGGAGAACAATTTTCTGCTAAATGAGACTATAATTTGTGCCTGTACTTGCTGAGGGACTGTAGGTCTAAAAGTATAAAGTATTTCTGTGACCATTCATAAGACTTTACTCTAAGACCTTAATGCCTGTACTGAAATATGAAAATGAAAACATAAAGTAAACAGGCCAGATGAAGCGATCCCAAACAAATCGCTTCGAATTACTCCTGACAAAGAATCACTGAGTCAGTGGGATCATTTTGTCCTCTGTGGTCCTTTTATGAACCCCGCAAATGGACATAGGAGTTATCTTGATGGTCCGTAGCAAAGCGATAAGCTTGAGAACACATTTCATTTGCAATTTAAAGACGTACATGTCATCTTCGAGGCGTGCCTGCGTTGGTATGAGGGGTTATGTGAGTGCGGTGGCAATTTAGCTGGCGTTTATCTTCGAGTTTACATCATGTAATGCTCCGGCCAAGTTCAAGGATAATGTGGAGAGTGATGTGGAGACCCCGCCGCTGTCTATAGAGTGTACAACGTGAAAAATGAGTCTGTCTCATCAGCTCATCATCAGTCGTTACTTATACTTTTACTTACATATAAGCAATTATATTCGAACTTACTTTGACACCTTGTTCCCCGAACAGTATAATCTGGGAGTCTTCAAGTCTAGAGTGAATAGATATCTTCTAGGTAAGCATACTTCATCTTCGGCCCCACTTTCCATCAGGTGAGATAGCAGCCAAATACTTACCTATCTGTCATACTTATACTAGTGGTTTTGTGAGCTACAGAACCTCGCGTATTTTTCGAAATTGCTGAAATATGTTTTGTCGACGTTTTCAATCCCCATATAGACCGTGGGCCGGTTGTCGTCAACCGTACCTCATCGAGTACCAAGATGAATATCTCTGTAATTTTGAAAACTCTCAAAAAACTGAATCGACTAAAAATTCTATTAAATTTACGAAATTTTACGAGAATCGGTTGAGAAATTCGACCTGTATAGGAGAATAACCGGCCTGAAACCGAGCTGAAACGGAGACGCTTCGCTCCCTCTGCTCGTTCGGTCATTTAAATATTTAGCTTTATAACATGCTTTAAGCATATACCAGTAAATCGAGTCACGAGTTATTTCCCCATCTCCCTTTAACAGTTTAACAACAAGACAAACCCTCAAACGTATTTGCGGATACCTCATACGTACGGCAAAAAAAAACGGACATGATTTTTTTTGTCATGCTTAGTTTACTACAAAACGGCTGTATAAATAATTACTGTATATTTCGCTAGAGGCGTTCTAAATTTAAAGAAACAGAATTTTTAAAATAACATTCTACACAAAAACATACTTTGAATTATCACGATCCAAACATATCAGGTTTAATACTACCATAAACACCAATTTCTCTACGAATAAAGATTGTATCTAATAGGTAATCAGTTTTAATAAAATCGACTCGTGGGCTTGACTATAGACATAATTTATTCATGTTTTAATAACTGGCTACATTCTTGTAAGTATTTTTATCGTAAAATCTGCTTCATAAAATAGTCATTAAACTGTGATATCTACCGGTCCAGTAAAGTAGCTATGAATTTTAAATGTGACACGAGATAGTGAAATGAAAGTGAATATATATTTATTTATTTTATTTATTTATTTATAGACGAGCAGCAGAATGCTGATATGTCTATATCACACAGTGTTGAAAGTCATAACAGTTCACTTTTGTTTTTAAATCCATTTATTGTGGATGGTATATTTTATTGATTAAATGCACATCACAAAGTATTAGGAATTTATATTAACGGCACACATGGTTAGTGTTGTATACTATAGATTAAAAAGTACAAACTAAAAGTTGGTAGCGGGTCTGCCTTTAAACAGCATGTACCGGATTTTTACCGGTATTTTCGAACACAAGTTATCTCGCCAACTAAAATTTGAGTTTCTAGTTCTGAGTGTGTATGTGTGTGTGGTGTGCAAGTTTCCGACACGCACGGCTCAAACCTTGAACTTAGATTGGGCTGTATATTAGTACCTAAAACATAAGTGTGTTTGTGTACTTCGGAGAGCATGTTAAACAGTCAGGTAACCTCATGAAAATAAAAACTATCGTGAGTATTACACATAATTGATGTTGTGTACGGCTTGAAACACGTCTAAATTTCGACTTACTTTGTAGTCGACTAGTTTCGGACAAATTTGTTGTCCTTCATCAGGATGAGTCAGACGCGCGATACGCAGAGGCGAGTGGCATCAATTCAGGTAACCTTGTTAGTAGTCGTAAGACAACAGTTATAAAGCCGTGTCGGGTGTCTTCAGATGGCCTGAAAAATCATCACTTACCAGGACTTGTTCGACCAGCGAACCATCATCATCATTAATTAGCAAAAATTTTACAATGCGGAGCAGAACCCTATTCCTAAGTACAATATCTCGGATTTTTTATTGTTAGTATACGAACATTTCAGCATGGTCACCCTACGAAGATAGGACCATTCCCAGTTTGAGCGTTGCGGTTTGTCGGTGTCTCTACCATGTTTTTTAGCTTAGTTTTTTGGCACAAAATGATTCTGAACGTAATAATACGGCGCTTCATAACGACTTCTGCCAAGTTCTTCCTAATTGGACGTGGGTTGTGTTTTTATACGAGTGTTATTATACATAATATTTTAAATCAAAGACCTAGAAATATTATGTTAAGCTAGTTCAATTATGGTTACAAATGATTTGGTCGAATTATAAAAAAAAACAAATTATTATATTTCTTTACCAGACTCATGATATTAAAAACGTTTCGTTAGCACCTAGTGTTACACTTGGCAAAACTATTGAGTCACGACCCTTTGGGCACTTTTTTGTTTTTTTATTTATGTTTCTTATGTTTTTTGTAAGCTTTTATTGTTGTCTATTTATGTTATGTTTTTGTATATTTTGTTTATAGTACCAAATAAATATTTAATTCATTCATTTATTACATATATTTTGGATGCAAAGGTTTTTACTCATAGATTCTCGCATTATTGACTAGTTTCGGAGCAGTCGGTGCTCCTTCGGCGTATCGGCGTGTAATCTCAATACATATTGAGGTTAAATCCTGAGTTTCTAACTCTACTGAATTTAGAATTCCGACAAAATACAACTTTTGATCAATGCTAGAGTTTATTCTGACTGAAAAGTGACATTTACATCTCTTGACAATCACACCTAGAACCAGAAGCGCCAATGTCCCTTGGGATGGAAAATTGTACTCCTGCCTAAATTGAACTCAGGACCCACGGCGCAGAGGACAGAGATATGCCCACAGCGCCTTCTGAGTAGTCGAAACAGAAATAGAAACAGAAGTAGAACGTTCTGATATTGTGATCTGTGTGCGTTTAATGTGATCAACATTTTATTATGTTTACTATTAAACTCTACGTACCATATTTCACAAGTCATTTCACAATTCGCTATTCACAGCCACATCAACTTGT
Organism: Lomographa bimaculata; assembly: GCA_948107665.1. Taxonomy (NCBI): domain Eukaryota; kingdom Metazoa; phylum Arthropoda; class Insecta; order Lepidoptera; family Geometridae; genus Lomographa; species Lomographa bimaculata. Next base: position 9,286,665 of record OX403597.1, read on the forward strand.
CTATACAACCTCATTACTTATTCGGACATCAAAACAAGTTGCCGATTATTACCACACAATCGAATCACTGCCTACTGGTTAAATTACAAATATTATCTATTAAATGTAGCCTCTAGGCGTATAATTTATCTATTGCAATAACACACAAACATTAGTTTCACTAACACATTTTACAACACGGTAAATTTACGGATAGGATAACGCCAGGTATAAAATACGCATATGTACATTTTATTTCACATATAGGCTAAGCTCATACAGCGAGAGTTCTGCATTCAGCGATCTTATAGCGTTCTCTGTAATTTATGTGATCCAGAACAATTCTTACACTAGAACTGCCCACTATTCTATTCGACAACCAAACAATATCACCGAATACTTGGTAATGAACAGGTTATCAGATGCAGCAACGTTTGCTTTACTTATCAGACAGAGAACACGGCGAACGTCTATTCAGTTTACACTATCAATAGATTTACAAATATTGGAATAAATTATTTTTTATGTTGATCCTGATTATATGATAATATGGTTTTACTATATATAAGGCAGAATAATATTTTCAAAACAAAGTACCTATTAAGACTATAACTATATCTAACCTATTAAACCAGTTCTAGTCACAGTCAAAGACAATTAACAAGTCATCGTCTGTCATAGTCAAGCCATACTCGACTAAAGTGGTAGAAGCAAATGCAAAAATGACGTTTTCCGACTTCAATAATATAAGGGAATATAATCTAGCAATAATCCACCATTATTACACTTTAACACTCGAATAATCACAAGTTTTGGAAAACAATACAATATCAACCAAGCCATTTATCATTGCCGAGCCAAAATAAACTTAGACTATTGTGCATAAATTAATTATTTCTGTCTGGTAATCTATATCTCCTTAAATATCATATATATCCTATAATTATATCTCCTTAAAACCAACTTTTGGAATGGAATAGAACGAGGGAGACAGCTTCTTGTGAGCGCTTAATTTATAGTAAAAAAACTAATCCGCAAACCGCAGAACGATCCCTGTTTGTGCGTAGCCTATTAAGAGAAGTCGCATACTAATTCTTACTGATTTGTTGCTGTCCAACAAAGTTTAATAGAGTTAATGTTCTAAATTCTTTGTATGGTGTCATTATAAACCGTAGGTTTGTCTCATATCTCGATTGCTGCTATAATTATTAATGTCAAATTTCTAATGCATTTGACAATATTTAATGTTCAGTAACCTACCGCGTCTTTAACAGCCTAAGCGCGCCGATTTTATCTTATTTATAATGCGCCTAGGATTTTTTTTGCTTTTCAAAAGTTCGGCGCCATCTTTATGTTAAAAGGTTTATTATATTAGAAACTTATTGTAGGACTTACAATTTTTACAAATAGGAATAAAACTACGGGTAATTGGAGCTGTTTAATTAATCATAATATAAAACACTTAAAGTAGTTTATTATAATAACAATGTCAGATAAGATTACTAAAAGAGATTAAAACAAATAGTACTGAAAAATTTAAGGAAAAATAATAACGGGTAATTAATTATATTTAGTTGCGCGTTCGCCTGCTAAGCAGTTATAGTCTTATCGAGTTTCCAGTGGAAACACAAGTTTTCTCTCCAACGAAAATTTGTGTTTCTGATATTGTGTGTGATGTGAATGCTTCCGACATCCACGACACAAGTCATTGAACTTAGGGTGTGATTGTGAAAGCGTTTATGTTTATGCATTAGTTTTTTTTACATTGACTGATAATTATTTATGATAAGTTAAAGACAAATATTGTGAAAGATTAATTTGTGTAAGTATATACACACAAATTAATCAAATCACGTGTACCATAACATAACAGTAATTTTGCGATGACACCAAAATGAACTAGCAAAACTTAAAAAATACCGACTTCACCGCTTTATCTTCGGAACTTTGATCAGATTAATGACAAGCTGCACTGTACAAAGTTAGCTCTATAAGACCATAGGCTCTATAAGACCAAGAGCCAGTTTATCTAACGTAAGTATTTAAATAGGAGACAGCTAATACTAATTAGCACCACCTACAACGCTTCATTGTCTTTATCTCTAAAATCGGAACAATAAACGTCAGCACTGTTCTAGTGTCGATAAAATTAATTGGCTAACAAAACAATAGGTGTTAAATGTTTCCCGTTGTTTTATTCGAACTAAACGTCATTATTAGTCACTAAACGAAACAATAGCCATAGCACCAAATCTGTAAAAACTCAATCAATTTGAAGCAAAAAGGAACCTACGCATAACGGAATGAGTAGATTGATTTATGTTTAATTCATGGTAGCTGAATTGTAAACCGACAAACTCTTTTTTTTTTATTGGAATATTTTATTCGTCATTTGTAGACCCCATGTATAGTATTATATTGAGGATTCAAATAGATATTTTATCTGTCTTAATAATATTGACACATTAAGATGCGATCTTATTACCACTGTATGGATATCACAATCATCATAAGTAATTAGAAAGGCTATAAATTCAGATACAAGGTAAATATGACAGGGCGTGAATGATATTATCTGCTCACCCTCTCGGAAGTCTGAGGCTCTAAGGTGAAATTGTGATGTCACCGATGACGTGCGTATAATTTAGAGTTTTGGTAAGTAACTCCTTTTTGTTCTGTTCATTTCAACATGCCGTTTCTCATTTGCGACGACAAGTAGCGCAATAGACACCGAAATAGGAGCGAGCGAAATACCAATCGTCCTACTTCAGGCCAAACCTTGTCCGCCCACTCGTATTATCGCCAATTTTAAAACAATAACCATATTCTGTGTGAAAAATGTGGCAGAAACTTTCGTTTTACTGTTCAGTTGATAGCTTTGGCCTTCAATAATCTAGATTAAAATGTGTCGCTGTAAGAAACACATACAAATTATATTTGCAGTTACTTCGAGAGCAGAAAAAAAAAATACAATGCGGCCAAACATGTTCCATCTTTGGCCGCATCGTCACTTTCCATCAGGTGAGATATCGATCAAATGCTTGGCTATCTAGCATAAAAAAATAAAGATAGATATTAAAAATGCCATAGACTTAATTCATCTAGACTATTTCATCTAGGTCAAACGTCATCCATATATGGTTTGATACCTTCAGTTGGCTTAAAGCGTTTCGCTTCTAAGTTTATCATCCGTAGTACCCTCTACTCGTCTTTGTTCCCCGAACGGTATAATCTGGGAGTCTTCAAGTCAAGAGTGAATGACCTTTTAGGCAAACATGTTACATCTTCGGCCGCATCATCACTTTCCATCAGGTCAAATGCTTGCCTATCGAGCATAAAAAAGTGAGTAAATATATAATATAATTTTCGATTCATAAACTATAGCTATTAATGCTCCACGTTTACTGACCCATGCCGATTTTAATATAGACTTGAATATCAGAACTTAGTTGCCTCGAGTTATTTTGGAAGTTTGAATTTGATACATAAAATTGCAGACATTTTTGATACCTATCTTACTATAAATATATATTATTTAATATTCAAGATAGGCAAACTTCATATAATATCATACACTGAGCTTCGATCATATACGAGTATATGATCAATTGAGTAATCTCTGCCCACGCGTCCGTTAACGTACTTAATAGCAAATTGTGGATATCGGAGGCAATGAACAAATATAGAGACTCAAATTTTACTTGAATACTGCCTTACAATCAAGAGATATGCAAAATAAAGAACAACAAATTCTAGATTTGTATCGTATTAGGAAATGGTAAGTACAATGAGGTAGAGTTATGAGCTACAACTGTACATTTAACTAAACTGCTCGATGGCTTAGTTGGTTAGGCATTCCCCTTTTAAGCAGGGGTATCGGGTTCGATTCCCGGCGGAAACACAAGTTTTCTCCCCAAGGAAAATATGTGTTTCTGGTTCTGGTTGTGATTGCGTGTGTGATGTGATTGTTTCCGGCACTCACGACCTAAGTTATTGAACTTAGTGTTGGGAATTATAAAATAGGCTTTCCCTTTCTTATATTACATATAGCAAATTGATGGCATATATAATTGTTATTTGATTTACATCAAAAACTAATTTCCAAAGTTTTTATTTACTACGAAAAGTAAACTGCTCAATTTCTTGGTAGTGCTATTATTTTGGTACCTAACTACTGCGTGACCACCTCAGTTTGAACGATAATAAAGCCCACGGGCTTAGTAGCCATAATCGGTGCTAACGAAATAACTCAAAATTAATAGCAGCAAATTACATTTGCAAACAGACGAATTAAACCGATAGAACTCAGTGGACTAAGTAATAATAAAGTAGTGCACATAATCCGTCCTGCGCACACTTGATGCTTTTTGATTAGCTGGAATAATTACCATAATTGTTTTATGTTTGCGAAATACACTTAATATCAAAATCGTCGCTTTTTTACATCACAATTTGGGTAAGATGCAGCATAGTTTATATCTGACCAGTTATGATTTGACACCGAATCTGCTCTTTACAACGACAAAAATGTTTCGATTCTGTAGATTTTTTTAAAACTTTACACACTTACTATCAATCCTACTAATATTATAAATCCGAAAGTTTGTGTGTAAGTGTGTAAGTATGTTTGTTCCCTCTTCACGCTTTAACGGCTGAACGGATTTGGATGAAATTTGGAATGTACATAGATTATACCCAGGATTAACACATATGCTACTTTTTAACTTCATAATAGCGGGCGAAGCCGCGGGTCACGGCTAGTAGAGCATAAACATAAAGGCTTTGACACTCACAGCCCCACACTAAGTTCTATGACTTGTGTCGTGGGTGGCGGAAACATTCACGTCACACACACAATCGCAACCAAAACCAGAAACACTAATTTTCCTTGGGGAGAAAACTTATGTTCACGCCAGGAACCGAACCCGATACTCCGATGCTTAGAAGGCGAACGCTCACACAACTAAACCAACGGGCAGTTACCGGCAGTTCCATTTTAGTACTACATTGTACGAAGTCATATTATTTATCTACAAGCTAGTTTATTATTATGTAATTACAGACAATACCTATACATGTATTTGCTATTGTGAGTCATTTTCCATTTCTGCCTAACCAAAGTTTTATTTTTCTTTCCTCCAGTAAAGAAATCTGTCATATCACGTTCCCGTGTTCTTTGAGAGCCATTCATAATCGAGGCCTAGTGATTTGCCTCACTTACCAACAAGTGAAATAGTGGTCAAACAATCAAATATTACCTAAGTATTAATATGAGAAAACCTAAGAAGATTACAGTTACAGAGCAGTTACTAATGCGTTTCATCTCATTAATTTACTGAAGATATTTTATCGCCACGTGCTTATTTTTCCTAAAATAAAAACCGAGTATAAAAACACACAATAGAAGTGAAACTTTTGTATTACAGGGAAATATTTTAATAATACATCACAGACTTTACCCCCACCACTTCTTAGTGGTGGGGGTAGAATTTCAAAGCCCAAAAGTAGATTCACTTCAAAAATTTCGAGCCGAGTCTGAAAAGAGGATGTGGACATGAAAATGATGACGATGATTTCGTCGTCATTTGTAGAGTTAAATTTCAAAGCACGCGGAGGGCCTTACAAGATTTACCTAATAAGCACAGGTATTAACATGGAAGTAGGTCCCAGTATCGCATGTAAGAATGTCTAAGTAAAAAGTAATTGGTTAATACGTTGGGCTAACGATTAGCGTGCAATATTTAGTTCACAGCTGACAGGCTTATTTGTGTTTGATTTATGCGTGTTTGCTTATCGCAACTAAAACCTTGTAGTTACGTTATCTTGAATTGCAAATTTAAACACTTTCTTTTACTTACACGGTAATGTTGATTTTTTTAATCCTTATGCACAACATTACGATTGTAATGTCAAGCTCAAAATCAAGCTCAACCTGCTTTTTAACCAACTTCACAAAAAAGGAGGTTTTCAATTCAGCTGTATTTATTTTAAATTTATGTGTTGCTACCTCATAATTTGTTTCTGGGTGAACTGATTTTGAATTTTTTATTGATTTCCCAAAAAAGGAGGAGGTACTCAAGTCGACTGTATTTTTATTTTTTTTGTAATGTGTGAGTAGTTCTTTAAATATCGTTATTTTCTTTAATTATAATGTCTATTTTATGACGAATAATGCGTACTCTGACGATGTTCTGGTTTACCCAACTTCAAAAGTTACCTCATAACTTCTTTCGTTGTGAGTCGATTTTGATGATTATTTTTTTATTTGAAAGAAGAATTTTTTATCTGGTGCTTTTTATGTGGTCCCATTAAAATTTGATCAAGGTCTGATATCTAGTTTTTGAGTTATAGTTAATAATGCGTGTTTATACATTAAATCTGATCAAGGTTCCGATGATAAAGCGGTGAAGTCGGTTTTTTTAAGCTCTGCTTGCGTTTAATTATTTATTAAATATTTTATTGTAATGGTAGTCCCATTTAAATTTGATCATATTCTGACTAGTAGTTTACGATTTATCGTCAATAATGCGTGTTTATACATTAAATCTGATCAAGGTTCCGATGGTAAAGCGGTGAAGTCGGTTTTTTTAAGCTTTGCTTGCGTTTAATTATTTATTAAATATTTTATTGTAAAGGTAGTCCCATTTAAATTTGATCAAAATCTGACCAGTAGATTTTGAGATATCGTCAATAATGTGTACTTCATTTATTAAATCTGATCATGGGTTCCGAAGATAAAGCTGTGAAGTCGGTTTTTATAAGCTTTGCTGGGGTTTAAATTATTCGCCGAAAGTATTTTGGAACAATTTAGTTTGAGGACTCGAGAGTGCAAAGTGAGGATACCGCGGCAGCGGCTGGATAAGGGCCAGAAAAAGATTTAAAAAAATCTGTTTTGACTTGTTTTCTTTGTGATTAAAATGCTTAATTAACAAAACTGCCTGTAAGACAATTTACCGACAATATCATACTTTCATGGCTTTGATAACTTACCCATGATATCTATATATTAAAAGTATTACTGATTTAATTAAATACTTTTATAATGAATATAAATAAACTAACCCACCTGCGTGGGGACCTACGTAATGAATGTCTGATCACAAAAACCTTCATGAAAAAATCTACATTATACATCTCATTATTGATATTAAATGCTTCCTAACCTGATGGCAATGATCTCATTGCATCCCACACAACGACATGATTGTTTATTGTCACCTCACATAATCGTATTACACATTCCAATCTGCAATGTGGTCACAAAGCTGATCGAAGTTTACAAATATGGCTTTAATAATGCTTTAATTAAAGTGCGCATATGTAAACAATGAGGTACCAGCATAGGTTTACATTGAATACTTCCTGTATACCTACAACATAAAACATCGAGCTTGAAGTCTACGAGATGTCGCTGTCACATATTTTAATTATTTTATTCCGCAGATAACAGATATATAAACAGAAACGCTTTCACACTCACAGCACCACACTAAGTTTGAAGACTTGTGTCGTAGGTGCCAGAAACATTCACACACATAATCACAATCGGAACCAGAAACACAAATTTTCCTTGTGGAGAAAACTTGTGTTCCTGCCGGGAATCCAACCCGATACTCTGCCTTCTTTTTGGGCGGACCGTATATCCATTCTTAATTGTAGTAAACAGAGCTGTATATTATTATGTAATATGAAGTCATTAAACTAGAGAGAAGCTGTCGCTATTTTATTTTCTTATTTCTTTTACAGATGATTGTAAATTATGATACTGGCTAAATGCACCTGTCTTTCATTTTCATTTCAACATATAAATAAAAACACTTTTTTGCCAGCTGTGTTTGCATAATTCCATTTTTAGTCGACTATTTTGGTTATAATCTGGGGCGATTGAGTAAATTTCTATTATTTTCGATTATCTGTGCGTTTCTCAACTAAGCAGCGCCTAACTAGTGTTTATGAGTGAAAAAAAGTTATTAATTGATTATGGGCTTACAATTTGTCGAAATCTATTCATCCGCATGGAGGATACGAGGTAATATAGAAATTCAAACATACCATACAGGATACGCACGAAAAATATATACTTCCTTGGCAAAAAGGGCAAAAGGGCATGAAGGAATTAACTCGTGTATTTCCCTTACTCTCAATAATAAGTAAGCGATAAAATACCAATAACTACATTTATTAATATCATAAAAAAGTGGGTAAGTATATATTTGTTTTGTCACGTATTTGTATTTGTAATTTTTTTTTTTAAGAGTTCTCGAGACCATGGCCAAACTTGGCGTTTTTTAGCGCGATTAAGTCCCGAGATATTACCTAAACTACGTATTTGTATGTCTGGTTAATACTTTAAAAATATATATCTAACTAATAAATATTCGGAAATGAAGGTTAGCATTCGTAACACAACAGGGTAACCTAGCGACTGTTAACATTGCATCTTATTTGTTTTTTATGATACATAATTAGTTCTATTGATTTTTAGCAATAAGGTTCTGATTGTAAGTTACATAATTATCATACATATTTTGTTTTTTTCATTTTTGCGATGTTTTTACGGGCCAATTGCCTAGATATTTCCTAAAATTAAACTATATATATTTATATTGGAATTGTTTTATTAATAAATAAATATATTAAAATGTATTAAAACTAAATACTTTAGCTAACGTATTACAATATCCATGTTGATATTGACAGCTGTCATTCAACAGCATACAAACTTACAATGTCTTCATAGAACAAGGCTCTGAGTTCACTGTACCTCCACTGAACCACTTTAGGGTACGAATTCATAAGATCCAGTTTCCAGCCGAGGACAAATGAGCTATTATTTAATGCGGCCTCTACGCGATACCGTATATGGCGCTCTAGGCAAACTTCAAGATTTGTCATAGATTAGAAACGTCTTTGGCTGCTACAAATATGAATGAGACGTAAATATTAAAACAATGTTTTGTTTTTTGTGTGTGACATTGAGTTGTTTTTGGAACATGAGGTCTATAGTGTTATTCTAGTATAGTCAACAAGAATACAACGTGATCAGCGTAGTTAACCGCCATTACAACCATTAAAATGATCCCCGAGGTTAAAAGCCCAGTCAAAAAATCGGTGCCCAGCTTAGACATGAAACTACACATTGAGGCCTTCACCTGACGACACGCATTGGCAAAGAAGGCTTTGTCACATGTTCACATCTGATGTGAATACTTGACCTGACTAGTCATCGAAATTTGATTATAGTGTGACATGCACTAAAACATTACTTGAATCGTTAGTTTAAGGCACTCCTGCATTTATTACCACTAGGAAATTTTAAATCAGTAATAAAACGGGCATTAATTAAGAAAGCTTGTTATAAAACGAGTGTCTACATTAATGACAAGGATGCATGGAGGCAAACTGCACAAACGATTTTTAGCGACCACATAATATAAATTTAGCTTTTTTTTTTTTGTTGATGGGAAAATGCCTACCACTTCTCTTCCCTCCCAGGGTGAAGGCAGGGGGTGTGTGGCGCTCGAACCCACTAAAAACTCCCCCGTGAGCAGTCCCTCGCCGAGGTGAGGCAAGATAGGGTCGCGCTAGCAGTCACTATCTTGCCCCGGCGGTAGGCCCGGATGCAAACCGGGCCACTTCACCCATGGAGGGGTGACCTTGCTCACCAAGGCCACCCCCCAGACGTGTGGAGCCGTGCAAGCCGATGGAGAGGTTCCCTGACTCTCCACCAGTGACCCCGCTACAGAGGAGGAGAGAGGAGGTGGGCGAACCGCCTCCACCTCCCCCCGTCCGTCTGCGCCGGATCGGGTCAGAAAGGGGATCAGCCTCTCTGGCCCGCTCCGCGGCCTCCTTCTGCGCCATTACCGCTTCGCAGAAGGAAACTGCATGCCACTGCATGCCACGATCTTTCGCTGCCGAGCATGGAGTCTACCACGCTCGGTAGGGAAAGATTTCCGCCTATAGTCGCTAAAAGTGTGTGCCGCTGTGGGCCCCATGCAGCACACACCTCCAGCGTGTGGAGCGCTGTATCCTCTAGCGCCCCACATTCGTGGCAGGCTGAGGTCGGCTCCCGTCTCGCGATTTGGTGCAGGTACTTTCCGAAGCATCCGTGTCCGGAAAGCACCTGCACCAATCGGAAGGTAAGCGACCCAAAACGCCGCCGCACCCACCTCCGAAGGACAATATAGATATACCTAGGTTAATATATTTTTTGTAATAGTGTATAAGAAAGTATTTAAAAAAATAAAAGAAAAAATGCGCCGCTGAGTTTCTGCCAGGTTCTTCTCGAGATGTAGAGTCATTAATTTTAAATAAGTACCTCTATGAGGCCCATGTGAATAAACGATTTTGATTTTGATGAAACTTCTGATCTGATTCTGTAAATTCATTCCCTAATAGGAATTTAAATTGGCTTAAAGAAGAGTAAGAAATTACAATGTATTTGAAATAAGAAAATATATATTAAGTTATAAATTAAGTTGCTTTATCAAACGCAGTCAAGTATCTTAATAAAAAAAATCTTCAATTAATTATTTTTTAAATAATTGCAACGAAATACGCGTAAAAATATAACACTAAGTATAAGCATATAATGTTACAATGTTTACTTGTATTACGTCGTACCTCTTGCATGCATTTATGAATGATAGAGTTAATTAATTTTAATTAATCCGATTAATATTAATTATTCTGCTCATAGCTGCGTCTAGAATATTAATCTAGCAATATGCGTTTATTTAATTCCGTGCAGGATGTAGGCTCGAATAGGAACTCGTTGTTTATATCTATGAAATGTGTAAAATATGTGGGTCTGGCCAAGATTTCACTTTTTTTAATGTCGTATAAAATAAAGACTCATGGACTTGAATCACAAACTTGGTTGGCCCTTCCAATCGGAGAAGCGATCGCAGCCATCAAAGGAGCGCCAAGCATAATGATTCTGAGTCATACCTTGCGTTTATAACTCTACATTACACTTTACCATGCAAGTACTAACCAATCTCCAGTGCAGAAACTGTCATCATCATATTTTTCCGTTTTGATCCACAAGTGGGATCGGAGAAATGTGTACTGTTCCAAGAAGAAGAATAAGTTAGAGTAAAGAATGGGTTTCTTACTTACTCGTGAACGAACAGATTTTGTAAATAATGTGGCATGGACTTTTACGACCAGCCACCTGCCTGACGTTAACACTCCTATTGGAAATATTTGTTTTGTTTGCACTCTAAACAATTAACGAACAGGGTTTCAATAGCTCTATTAGACCCATTGAAGTCTTGTTCATGAATTGCCAGGAGCACCACTTGAAGGTGAGGTCGTATTTGGAAGCTCGTTATTACTTTAAAATATTCCGATCACGATCGCCCCGAATTCGGTGTATTCTGTGAATTCGGTGAACAAGAAATGACATAATCATAACAATTACACTTTACAAGGATGACTCTACGAATTGTATGGAAACTGTCCACTGATAAAGTAACAACTACTTCACTTGAAGAAAGATATTTACAAAAACTTTGAGTTTACTAACTTTTATTAAAATAAGTAGCTTTTTATTAAGAAAAAAAATTAAGGAAAACCTATGTGTACTTCCCAACGGATCATAGTATCAGATTTTCACATTAACCGATCATAACTGTTGTTCCCATCTGATCATAAGATCGTTACCTATGGTTAGCTAGTAATATTGAACATAATTACGTGAGAATCAAAATATTTCTTTCACTCCCGTAATGATCGTTAAAAATATTTAAATATACCTATAAATCATGTTCTATCATAAAGCACTACACATAAGGTACTCTGTGCTGAAAAATTTCAATGCTATAGCAATAACGCCGCCGCGGATCTGCCTCAGTATCTCAATGAAAACTATACATTTGCTACTCGACACAAGATAGCGCTGCTAGATGTATCAGCGCCACCTATCAAGTTTTTTAAGAAGCAAACCATATATTTACAGATGGCGCTAAAATTAACGAAGATTATAGTCTTGCAACTCCATGCTAGATGACGCAGTGGGACATACATTGGAGGTGATAAATAAAATTAGATTTAGATTATGCTGGTAATTAAAAACATTTATTTGGCTTTCGCTGTCAGGATAACTTTCTTCTTATTGATGAGTATAAGTAAAGAGGCGTTAATAAAATATGTAGATATGCAGACAATGCAAATATCTCGAAGGACAAAAGCCAAAAGGTAAGCCAAGTAGACGCATGAGGCAACAGCTGATAAAGTCAAATATAACTGTAAGCACACCACGGGCAGAGAGTCAAATGTTGCTGAAAAAGAAAAAATATTAAATTAGTTTTACCATAGATTAAACATAGGAAGTATTAACCTTCGTAACCATCATTAGATATTATAGATATAGAGATAGGAATCAAACCTACGGTTTGGCTATAGGTACCTAACCTCCTGATGAGACAAAGGAAATGAGCCCGATTTTGCATATTCCACATAGGTAATATCAAAATAACCCTCCTAAGTAATCTGTAGCGACCCAGGATCTATATACCGTTTACTAAATTCTTCTCAAACAATTCTGTGTAGTCATTACGGAACACGGATTTCGGACGAAATACTTATAATATCTAAGACTGGTTATTATTAAGTATATCGTTACACAATAGAGTACAAATAAATATTTTAGTTAAGATCGTCAACGTCAATTATACGTAAAGTACCAAATTACACCAGTAGAAACTAAATTAGTTTTCTACTAGACCTTCATGTCTTCAGAAATGTGTGTTTTCCTCCCCTAAAACTACTTTGAAATCGCTTCCGTAAGTTATGTGTTTATTTCATACCATAATAATTATTTCATAATTTTTAGGTTGTCGTAAATCCCAAGGATATTTGAAACGCAGCTAAGCTTAAAATACCGACTTCATCGCTTATATTTCGGTTTTGGCTTGACTGATTTCGATAAAAAAATTATGGGACCACCTCTGAAGTATACTCTACAAAAAACATCAAAATCGATTCATAATTGGCAAAGATATCGCGTAACATACATACAAAAAAAACACTGTCGAATTGAGATCCTCCTTTTTTGAAGTAGGTTGAAAAATATATATGATAGGGTCACTTTGTAGGCCGTTTATCAAAAATAAAAGAAAAGGGACAAAATATTATGAAGTGCATCAAAAACAAATCAAACGCTAGTAAGTCTTAAAGGAAGAAAACAGAAAATTACTCATTTGTACTTAACAAATGAGCAATTCTGAGCAATTCAATATTCAGATTTTTTTATTAAATTAATAACGTTTTAATTAATAAACGTTTAAAGAAATCCCGTGATGGACATACTCAATTAAGTTTCTATGAAACCCTCTGGGCGTTCTACTTAAAACTGCCATGTTTTCTTATTGCTGACTACTTTAATCATTAGATTTCACCAGCGTTTATCAATTATTAGTTTGGGTAGACCGTTTCGTACGTTAAGTTTAAATCTTCATCCATCCGCAGTACTCCAGTCATTCACGAAGAAATCTCAAATTAAACATAGAAGCACAAAAGCGGTCTTATCGCTCAAAGCGATTTCTTCCAGACAACCAAAGGGAGATGATAAAATATTACTAACAGGACGGTGGTGTACCTCAACACTTATTTTAATAAATGTAATTACACATACTTGTTATTATTAGATACATAATATACAAACCTACATAAATAATATAAACATACATGATATTATATAATAATATTATAAATATTTTTTTGAAACAAATAAAAGCATATATTCAGGATTAATCAAAATACAGATTTAGCTAAACTACTTACCAATAATATTTTAAATATTTTTTTACTTTATTTTATTTTTATTTATTTGGAAAACCAAACAGCCTTGTTACAAAATAAGTCAAAAACGTGAGAATTAGTGCACCTAGGCCAGCATAGGTTATCACTTATATGAACACCTCGGTAAAGGTACACGAAAAATATTTAAAAAAAAAATTTATCTATATATAACTAAATAAATAATTATTGCTAAAACTAACAATATGTCCATTTAAACTTCACAATAAGATGACATGTCGAATAATTTCTCATGTTAAATATCCAGTTTAAATGAACAAATGGAAAGTAAATTATTAGTATATAAGTTCTACATCAATAATAAATAAATAATATCATTGCAATGCCATGTGAATTCAAATTAAAATATACAAATATAATAATGAATAAGTAAGAATATTACAGAGCTAGAACGAGTCAATAGGTACTACAAATGGTATTTAATGCTCTTTTGTTTCAATGTTCTCATCAACAATGAAAAACTGATCATTATATACTAGGTACATAAACTGCAATGAGCATAAGGCAAAAAAACTGAACAAGAACCGGATCGCATCGCTAGTTTTTGGTTGTATATATGTATAAAGGAACTTATCTACTTCAGAAACGCGTTAGTGATTTCTGATCGATGAAATTTGGTAGTCTTTAAACCTAGACTAAATACGTATGATAAAACTTCGCCAGCATCATCGTTCTCCATCAGGTACACACACATAACTATGATTCATAATATACGTGTGTGTGTGATTTTAACTCTATAACAATTATCAATACTAAATACCACAATTAAATCAGCAATCGCAGCGTATACATAAATAATCATCTAAGTAATAACTAATTACTAACATAGGCATAGATACACATCACCAAATCCGCAAATATCCATCCCAAAACCAGCGCTCACTGTACAAATAAATAGGTAATCATCCGTTCATAAACCAGCTTTAGAGATCAAACAAAGCTATTCCGGCTTATTTTCAATACAGTTTCAATAACATACTGAAACAATGGCCACTACGAGCCTATTCATTTACGATCGTGTTCCACGGAATTAACATTTTAGCGGAACCATAAAGGCTCACGCGAGCACACGAAATATTCAAATAGAGATATTTTACTGCTATAGAATGTAGTGCGTACTTTGCGTAATGCAAACAGCAATATGTTGCAACGTATGAACTTATTCAGACGGTTGGTAGTTGGAAACTCGGCAAGTTACGAAAGTCCTTTGAGCTTTTAAAAATAATGTCAAAACTTTCGGGCATTTTTGCGAGTTCAGAGATTTTGTACGAAGTTTCATAACCGTCGTTGTTACGGAGGAAGGTAGCTAATTGTGAAATGTTTGGCTATTGCGTATTTAATTATGTTCTCAGTACTAAATAATTGACTATAATAAATTATTTAGTACTGGCTATTATCAATCTAGAGTAAACCTTGACTATTGTTAAAATTAACGATACTATTTATACAGTAAAAAAGTGTAGCCTCTTAATTAATTTATTTGTATTTATTTGTTACTCGAACAAAATAATGTAATTAACAAGCAATATTCCTAAAGTTTTGAACAAGACTCTAGTTCGAGTACAAACATAATTAAACGCAAGCAAAGCTTAAAAAAAATCGACTTCACAGCTTTATCTTAGGAAATTTTATCAGATAAGATGTAATAAACAAGCATTATTGACGATATTTTAAAAAACGAATTGTCAGATCTTGATCAAATTTAAATGGGACCAATTATAAGCAAAATCGGTTCACGTGGAACGAAATTATGAGGTAACACACATAAAAAAATCAAAAAGCAAGTGGACCTCCTCCTTTTTTGTGAAGTCGGTAGAAAGATGTAGCTTCTTAATTTATTTATTCTTATTTTATAATTTATTTTTTATTTGTATTGTCGATTGGTTACTGATCCGTCCAATCACTGAAAGCTCCAAGTGTAAGTTACTTATAGCCCCAAAGGTCATTTGAACCAAAATGCTTCTAATGTTTGCGATTGACCAGCTATTGTACAGATAAGAAAACAAAAATATTGGCAAATTACATTGAAGCTTAAAAATACGAGTGCTATTTTTTTTGTGTTATAGCCTTTGTTCGTTATCTTATCAGATGGTATTTAGCATAGGTTGGAGGTTATAAATAAGCTTGGCCTATATAATTATTGATACTAATTTGATGATTATAGTCTCTTGTATTATTTTATTTTGTGTTATTTTATTTATGTATTATTTTAGATTGCAGTTTTGAAGGGTCAGATTTTTTAATTTTAATAAAAGCTACATAAATTAAGTATTATTTTCATCCACATAGATTTTGTTATAGAGTAATAGAGTTTTTTAAGTTTAAGCGACCGGAAAGGATGTTTAACTTATATGTGTTAGACTTATATACAAGGTACCTAGTACAATCAACAATCCTTAAACAAGTACTTAATATTAAAAGATTTTTAATATTGAGCTTTTTTTATTTGTTAATAATAATTGAAACGCAAGCTTGAAAAAACCGACTTCATCGCTTATATTTCAATTTTGGCTTGACCGATTTCAATAAAATTTATATGGGACCCCCTCTGAAGTATACTCTACCAAACAAAAAAAGAACCATCAAAATCGATGCGTAATTGGTGGAAATACCACGTAAAATAAAAAAAAAACAGTCTAATTGAAACCTCCTTTTTTTGAAGTCAGTTGAAAAGAACTCAACAATTTTAGAACCAGAAAATTCGACGAGATTGCGTCATTTGACTACTAAGTTCCCATGGCCACCTTCCAGCTGCATCATCAGATCAGCTTCATGTCACAATAATATTGCATTGTTATCCGATATACATTTATGTCATATGCCATAAGTTGTCTGGAAGAGATCGCTCATAGCGATAAGACCGCCCGCGCCCCGTGTCTATCTTTATAAGTTTCTCTGCAAGCTGTATTTATCTTTTGGTGTAAATGAAGAGTTATTATATTGTATTGTATTGTATGTATGCTAAATTTTAGCTTAACCGGATACCGGAAAGTGGGTCAAATTTGACTTGCAAGATCTGAATACAGACAGACACCGGCTCAGGACAGGTGCAAAGCTTGTAACAAACATTATTCTCTTCACATTCACAGATTCCTAACACATTCAAACACCAATAAACCGCATTTGCCAAAAGGGCAAACTTTGCATCGTAGTGGTTTAAACTCTCGGTTCTCACCACCAGATCCCGGGACTATAACGATTTGCAATCTCAGAAGGAAAGTTCGAAGCCGCAACAATCATAAACACGGAGCTAACCACCCGCGTAAACAACACTCGCTACTTCCCGAACATTACGATAACAGTTATTCACAGCTCGTGAGCTACCAAATAGGCGGACTCCGAGAGGTTTCGCAATATTTTTCTCGTGGTAAAGTCACGAAGCCTTTGTAAACGCGGTGCGAAATTCGTAGCGGAACGTGGGCAGCCGCTTAGATTAGGTACATAAGTGCATTCAATTTGTTAAATTTATTAGGGAGGTAATTGGTGCTCTTTAGCTTGTTTGCTGCAGCTGTTATAGCTTTAGATTTGTAAAAATATGTAGATACAAATTTTGGTCTACGCCCGCAATGCTTTCAAGTCACAAGTCATGATCAATTGACTTCTTACAAACACTAAGAGTGTGACTAATGGTTATATTATCTTTGACTTCTAAGAGTTCTAAGTATACTTCGGTGACATGTTAGAACATAATTTTTCAGTAACTTATTTTTCATAATAAAATTAAGTGAGTAAAATGAAAATATGTTATTGAACTGACCGTTGGCTTAGTTGGGTGTGCGTTTACCTTATAAGCAGCGGGTATCGGTTTCGATTCCCAATGGAAACACAAGTTTTCTCCCCAAGTGAAATTTGTGTTTCTAGTTCTGGGTGTGATTGTGTGTTGTTTCCGGCACCCACGACACAAGTCATCAAACTTATTGTAATGATGTGTGTGTAAAAGCGTTTGTGTAATTTGTTTTTATGAAAATTTCCACAATGTGGTAGTTTCTTTTTAATTCTCACCTTCCTCTGCGTAAAGTTTAAAACTAGATATACTAACTACAAATAGTTAAAAAAGTACATCGCCAGGTCTTTCTGGGCCACGGTCGTTCTATCCATCGGAGTATATAAGCGAAAAATCATATTTTAGACCTGGTATGCTCATCATCCTTGACCACATCATGATGTACAAACAATTGAGACAGTAATTTTACACTTTTCAAACAGTTAACGAAAAAATATGTTAAAAAAAAATACATATACAACTAGCTGAGTTCCGCGGTTTTACCCGCGAGGATTCCGGAATAATAAGTAGCCTGTTTGTTAATCCAAGGTGTCAGCTACCTCCATACAACATTTCATTTAAATCGGTTTCGACAGCATTTACTTTCGAATTTAAAATATTAGTAAGGGTTTTGTAAAAATATAACCTGAATACTATTTAATAAAAACATGTTTATAGGATTGCTTTCGTAATAGTAGTTATTTAGCAAGATATGTCGCAAGAGTATAAATCTAAAACTCAATATGTCTACAGCAAAAGACATAAAGTACCGACGAGTATCATTGAATGCAAATATACACGCAATGTTATTTGATACCTACGATGGAAAATATATGCATTGGATATCTTGATCTAGCCACTGTTTGTGTCGGGTGGTCAGAACGATTACACGCTTTATACAGGCGATAAGTTAGTACTTATGAAGTGAAATGAGTTTTATAGTACATCGATGGTCGATGCATAAACTGCACACTATTTTGTTTTTACTTTTTGGTATTGAATTCGAAAAATTCATAAGTAACTGTTATTGCTATTGTATTAATTACTACCAGTAATTAGCTACTCATACAGTAAACAACTGCTACAGCTTTTTTCTTTCACCCTTTAATAATAATCTAATCAAGATACATAAGGATTTCGAAATATGGTTAATTTGAAACTATGCTTAGCACTTGTACATGTATACTCTGATGTACGCATAGTTATTTATTTTCTTTTAATTTTGGCTTCGCAATCTTGTGCCTTTAGCCAGTGTCAAGTAATAATATATTTCAAGTGTATTTCATACAAAAGTAAAGTACACGTTTAACAAGTATTAACGGTTTATAATCCACCATTATTACATATTAAAACTCGAAGAATCACAGATTGCGGAAAATTATACAAAATCAACAACGCCATTTTTTCACTTTCGCGGCAAAACTCCGTACGTATAGTTGGATACTCTAATTTTATACGATACTGGTAGTATAGCTAAAACATGAAGAAACTGCTTTTACCAAAAAAAAAAAGGATCCCAGATAAGTTTATGGTAGAAAAATATCCAACAGGTGCACCGTGCACAACAAATATAACTGTCAAGACAACCTTCTTGATTTCCAGTTCAATGTGCAATAAAGCCTTTACTTACGAGTATAAATTAGTTTTGATATCAAGGTGCACTGTTATTACCGCGCCCATAAATTGAGACATGTGTTAAATAATGATTAAGCACAATTTAAAGCACACATCTGACACTATATCTTTATTTAATAACCAACTGCCCGTATAGGAAATCGGTTTTTGTAGTGGAATATAATCATTCGTTAAGACCACGTTGGAAATATTGCCAGCGTGGGTAGCATATATCCATATGAATTAGACAAAAGTTTGAGTTAAGCTTTGCTGTGTTTGTCTCTCCTCTTATATCATTTTCTTTTATATCAAGGCAGCTGACCAATGAATCCAATGAAATTACGTAAGTATTTATTCACTGCCTGTAAATAGGCAGTGCATAAAACTTACGTAATTTACAAACCAACAATCGAACACTAAATTAAAATACTTGTTTCGCTGATGTAACATTCATATACCGTACGCAAACATTACCACACCCAGAAACACAAATTTCCCTTGGGATGGTCATATGTGCTCATGCCGGAAATCAAACTATTCGGTAAGCAAGACGCAGAAGAACAGAACTTACCAACTACGTCAAGTTCACCAGTCTAAAAAACTATAATTATCACGTTTTGGTGTGTACACTATACCTGTTACCCACACTGTTGCATTTCGAACACACCCGTCAATGCTTTGAGCTCGAACACAATGTAAACCACGCACATTACAATACAAAAGTAAGGTCTACTCCTGTTTTTTATTGTTATATTATTAGTATTTTTTGTTTATATTTTCTGGTTTTGTACTTAATAGCAATATAATTTTCCCCTGATTTTCTTCGACTTTTTAAACAATCTCTATTCTATTCCATTCCGTTCCATTCTATTTAATTCAGAAAATGACTGATGTCTTATATCGTAAAACATTTCTTTCGTACATTACGAACTAAGCCACGCGTCTCTATATAGTAAATATAGCAAACCATTAATTATTAATAGGCGTATGCAGCAATAACCAAGGTTTAATACTTTTAATCTTCGAAAGGTAATTTCAAGAACATTGTTCAACATAAGGTTAATCGTAAAATGTATGAGTATACTAATGGTTAACATGCACGAGCAAAAGCGATAATCGTCAACTCCTTACAATATTAACGTTCTTGTATTTTCTTTATATATTATTTTGTTTATTTATCCGTTTAACATCTATTAATTTAATGGATTTAACGCTGTGTTAATCCTAGATTTTGGGGGATTTGGTACGAAATTGAAAAATGTCCTTGTCGATTTTGTATTATTTTCAATACTTACGCTAAACGTGCATATGTGTATGCAAATAATACAAATTTTAAAAACGTGATTTTCGTTTCCGCTCCCAAACTAAAGAAGTTCTAGTAAAATTTCTACCACTATACTATGGCATGACTTGACTATAACTGTACCATGACTGTGACTGCGACGGGTGACTAAGACTGGTTTTATGAAATACCTAACTGACTTATAAAAAAATATTACTTGATACTGGCCAAATGCATATTGTTTGCGAAGCCAAACATATAAAAAAAAAGCATGGGCCCCCTGAGGTCGCGCGACGCCGCGCCGCGCCGCCGCCGCGCCGACCTAATGCCCCCTAATGGACTATTCGAACCGGGTAGAGTATATATTCTTTTCTATGATTAGAACTATTCATTGATAAGATTTAACAAACATGGTTTAATTAAAATCAGGTTCATTTGTTTTTATGTTTTGATGGAATAAAATAGCAAACCCAAATTGTAAATATATGTTATAGTTATTTAAAAGCACCAAATGATTCGATTGATATAATGAATTTTCTAATTTTGTGAGTAGCATACATAGTAGCATTTCTATGGAGTGCCACTCCAGTTTATTATTTTTTATAATTTCATTTTAACCTTGTAGCGCTTTACATAAAACATCTTCATACTAAAATTTATTGAAATCGAAGTAGGTACAAAAGACTTGGTAAATCAATATAAGAATGAGGCCGTGAGGCGTATAGTCGGAAAGACAGACATGACGAAAATAAGAGTTTTTTATCCATTTGGCTACGTAACAAAAGCCCCAAGTAGTCGTCAAGCCTACGCCAGGTATACTCACATAAAAATATTACGATGCAGTAAAATACTATTCCGTAGATGCAGTTAGGTGCAGTAAAAAGAGATTCTTTCGATAAAATACCAAATCCTTTGGAATATCTGCAAAATAAATAATTACGATTAGGACGAGTTGTCCCCATTAAAAAACCATATATACCTACATACATAATGGCTTCGCTATTAAACGAATCGCGGCAGACTCTCATCTATTAATTAAGAATACTCACTCAGAAGTCAAGACTCTGGAGCAGCTGGCGTACTCCGATATGTCGCACATAGCTTCGTAGCCGGGATGGATCTCGGCAGCCATTTCGACGTATAAAGCATAGGTCGACACGAGTACGCCAATGAGGCTCGTTAGTATGATTCCTCGATCCAAAATTCGCGTCTTCATTTTGAGATTGCTGTAAAGAAAAGTAATATTATTTATAATTAATATGAGACACATAAATTCAATGCTTTTGCCGTTCGGAATATGCATAATATTATATCTTCGCTAGTTGAAAGTAAACAATGTGGTTACCTATATCTAGTGGCCATAGCCAATTACCCCCCTAGTGTCGTATTTATTTTGAACGGGAACTGAAATAGTGTAACCAAATACCTTAATTTGCTCACAGAATATTCCCGAATATCTTTTTTGTCATCCAGGATACCTAGGCAAAGGTTTGACCATTATATCATCTGATGGTAAGCGACGATGCCGACGATGGAGCACGTTTGCCTTGAAGATGCCTATTTACTCGCGACTTAAGGACTTCATATCGTATTTATCAGGAAACAACAGAAAAAATAGAGTTCTACTCCTTTGTGGTTGGCATTATGAATGTAAAGGCAAAACGCTTTGTCCGCATTTGTGGAATGTCTACCATTTAGCGGTGTCGATGTCCGATTATAGAATGGGGATGGGGAATGGGATTGTCATAATCATTCTGTTGCACACTCTCCGAAATATATCTAATACCTACTTAGAGCTTAAAAACTGACCAAGAGGTCCGAGGATCCTGTTATTATTCTGGCTGCGTCAATAGTTGCACGTGTACTCATGACTGTAATAAGTGTAATATATTAGCAGTAAGTAATAATTCTGCATGCCCAAAGATGTTTCGTAATAATTTATTCGCTAACTTTAAAGTATTTTAAGGCGATTCATAAAAAAATACTTATGGGAGTCCTTCATTTTCTTTTTAATATCATATCGCAAATTTAAAGTAATTTGAAAAATAGGAAGCAGTATGTAGTAGTAAAATTATACAGAAAGATTCAAACAAAAATGAGCGTGTGACAGATGTAAACTTTCAATACTAAAGTTCGTAGACGAACTCAATCACAAGAACTAATAATCACAAAATCAATTCACACGCACTCAAATCAATTTTATTTTCGAGAAGGGGACGACCGTTCGCTTAGGGAAAGAATAAAAAATGTACAAAAAAGTCCATTTAACCCGGGCGGTCGTCGGTCTGCTTCTTTTTACCACCCCTCGATGTTGACGCGTTTGCCGGCAGTATAAAAATTAAAAAGAAAATAAACAAAGCACTTTCGGTCGGCGGTCTAACGATTTATTAGCATAAACAACTAAGACCGTAATCGCATTAGCACTTGCAAGACTTTTTATAAGGGCATAAATTAGTGCGGCAAATTTAAATTGTATTTGTTTATAGATGAAGAACACGGTTACGTTATTTAACGTAGAGGTATGTAAGTACATACCACGTATGGCTTGGTTGGTTTTGGGTTGCTGATTTTAATAGGAGAAGAATTTGCTGGTATCTTGAGGAATTTCATTTTAAGGGTGTTATAAAAATATTTATTACTGTTTTTATAGTTTAGTTTAAATAAATAGTTTAAGCGTTAATTCCCTGTCCCTGTTTAGACTTTTATCTGTCATTTAACATCATAACAGGCTTGTAAGTAAATCGTCACAAACCCAGTTGTATTTACGATGGTTCATTTTTATAGCTATCTAGCCGTGCCCCGCGGCTTCAACCGCTATTATCAAGTTAAAAAGTAACCTATGTGTTAATCCTAGGTATAAGCTACGTAAGTACATTCCAAATTTCATCCAAATCCGTTCAGACGTTAAAGCATGAAGAGGAAACAAACATACATTTGTGTGTAAGAACAAATTTTCGGATTTATAATATTAGTAGGATTTTCAAAATTCTATCATTGAGAAGCGTCGTTTTGATATAACTATAAACAACAGACTAGTTAAGAACTTTATCGGTTTGACGGTCAAACATTTCAAAATATTTCAAGTATTTATTGTTTGTACTCTACACGAAGTAGGTGAAAATAAATATGTAGATATCGACGACCTTGATGGTTGTCATCTACATTTATGTTTTAACAACTATCATAATAAAGCGACCCGCCTGCATATAATTATTACGAACCAATATGTTATGAAATTTAATAATTCCTACATACCTACAATCCTACTATCCTACTAATATTATAAATCCGAAAGTTTGTGTGTTAGTGTGCAAGTGTGTAAGTATGTTTGTTCCCTCTTGACGCTTTAACGGCTGAACCGATTTGGAGGAAATTTGGAATATACATTGCTTATACCTAGGATTAACACATAGTCTACTTTTTACCTGATAATAGCGGGCGAAGCAGGAGGACGACTAGGATCCAAGGATTTACTATCCAAGGATTTACCAATATTTGACAACACACATATATGTCACATTTGTCTGTGGTCAATGCGTTCAGAAATTAATTGTGACAGGTAAGAACAGTTTATATGGGAAAATAAAATAGTTGTTTTACTACTTTCTCACCTTTTAAACCTTTCTTGGACTTCTATAAATATTTCAAAACCAAAATTAGGCAAATCGGTTCAGCCATTCTCGAGTTTTTGTGATACTAACAGACGTCAATTATTGATTTATATACTAGACTAGGGCCTCAAAATGCATAAATTAATTGGTTACATATTAACTTTACAATCTTATGGATCGTATACATATTATTACATCGCTTCTATTATAGATTCTATATTGAACGATTTTTTTTTTAAATAAGTGGATATCCGCTCGTTTACGCTCTTCTGTACTAACCTCAACCTTATTTATAAAAACATAAAACGCTTAATAAACCTTCTATAGTGAAAATATGTTGTCTTATTTTGACAGGCGAAATTTATTAACCGTCAAAAAAGACAACATATTTTCACTATAGAAGGTTTAAGGTAGAAGGTAGAAGGTAATTGCATTTTATGTATGAACAAGGTCTAATAATAGCCATCGTTGTTTATCAGTTTAGTTTATAAAATACACTAATCTTAATAACTCATACCCATCTGCTCTGTCCAGCTGCGATCACTAAACTCGTTTCAATTTGAAGTGTTACACGATGTAGTATAATAGTCAAATAAACAGCCAATTTCCAATAAATAATGTAAAATTACCTCCTGGGCCGATCGATGACAGTCCTCATACGGGGCTCACTGAAGTCTTATCAATAAATATAATATGACTGCCAAAGTTGACGATAGCGCGTATTATTATTATCTTATGTGACGTGAGAATAATTCAGATAAGACGCGTATAGGGCGCGACTCCTCTCAGCTGACTGGCTGACTAACTAAAGCTCTATGTTTTTGCATAATGATGAGATATTAAGGCGGTTTCCTGAGTAAAACAGGACAGAACGAGATAGTAGCATACGTTTTGAACTGCTCTTTGGCATAGTTGGGTGAGCGTTCGCCTTCTAAGCAGGGATATCGGGTTCGATTCTCGGCGGGAACACATCTTCTCCCTATGGAATATTTGTGTTTCGTTTTTTTCATCCAAGATAGGCAAACTTTGACCTCTATCTTACCTGATGGTAAGTGACGATGCAGTCGACGATGGAGCACGTTTGCCCAGAAGATGCCTATTCACTCGCGACTTAAATACTTCCATATTGTATTTATTTTTATTTCTGGTTCTGGTTGTGATTGTGTGTGTGATGGAAATGCTTTCGGCACCCATGATACAAGTCATCGAACTTAGGGTTGTCTTATTTAAGATTGTGAGTGTGAAAGCGTTTATGTCATGTTATGTTTATAAGTTATGTTATTTTGCCTTAATTTCCCAATTAGCCGTTTTATGTTACGATTATATCATACACACATATAGTTAATATGTGCGCAATTTTTATTAAGTAGTGTTTTCTATTAAACAAATAACAGTAAACCAACGAAATTTCTTCACGCGCCCGTCTCGCTTATGGATCGGCCTTAACGTTTACACTAAATATTGTTGACTGCTCATTCGAGTGTTTGGATCTCGGCTAACTTTCTCCGCATATTTTTGTTTCGCATATTTTTTTATAACGTTAATGTTATTTTCTCCACAACTGGAACTAATGAAATTATGAAATAATAAATACATATTTCCATAATATTTTATATATTATATATATATATCTTATGACATACACATTACAATTATATCTTGATTAGCTCAAACACATTTGCTTAGGCAACATCAATTTAATAAGCTAAGCATTTTATTTCAGTTTCAGATGACAATAGTTATAAAATAAAATTGGTAATCTAATATACAATTGACTGATACATTTAAATATAAAATTGACGATAATACTGGACTTTGTGTGATGTTACATTTCAAAACATTTTTTTTATAAATATTTGTTAATGCAGTTGGTTTCTTACTCTCTTTGCATCGGGTATCGTGTAATATTTCCGAAAAAGCACAATAGTTCTTATCTAATCTTAGTTTTAGATCTGAGGGGCTGAAAGATGTGAAAGTATCCGACATGAACAATAAGTCTTTGAAGTATGTGTGGCGGTAATTGTAGTAGATCGTTTGATTATTTGTTAACATATAAGTTTCTGTGACTGGTGACCTAATTTGTTCTCACTTCTCGCTTCACTCGTCGTTGCATGTTATCTTTACATGGTAACTCAATTAGTGTTCTATACATTTTTTTAGAAAAATATCTCAATTAGAATATTTGATATTATATTAAAAAAAGGTTAATTGTACATGTACACAACACTTTTGTTTTAGTGGCTTCAACAAAAGTTATCCCAAATGAAATTATGTTATGATTAATTATGAAGTTATGTCAACTGAGTATTATTAAGAACCAATTTTATGCATTTAAAACATATAAATGGTAGATTATGCTTACTTACCAAATACATGCTAAAGTTTTATGTATACTATAATCAGAAGATTATATTAAGTTGTTTATGCATTAATAAAACATTGGAAAAATATTATGCGTCGCGAAATTATGCGAATCAACTTTATGAGGTAAGCAGGTCACAATATATTACTCAAAGTAACGTATTATACAATCTGTGGCTAAAGGTTAAAGATAGGTCGGGAATAACATTTGACCGTAGCTTTTTATAAAAATATTAAAAGATACGGTTAAATGTTATTCCCGATAGTTGATATGCTAATACTTATTTGTGCTAATTCTGCCTTACTTCGTGTATGGTCATACAGACATCTATTATAATGTATTAATGTGTGAATGTGTAAGAATGGTTGATTATTAACAGTTAATACTTTGTATATACAATAAAATTATTCTTATTCTTATTCTAGTAAACGTGCATAAGTGTAGGCCTTCGCTCCAAAACTCCAATAGAAGTTCTAGTAAAGTTTCTACCACTTTACTAGGGCATAACCTGATTTTGATATTGACTTGTGACTAGGACTTTTAATTTGAAGAAGACTTGATATATATTATTACCGACAATGGCATTGACACTGGCTAAATGCACAAGATTGCGAAACCAAAATTAAAAGAAAAAAAAGTTACACTTCTATCGTGTCTTTACGACACCCTCGTTTTTTTAAACAAATTAAATAAGGAACAAGTTTTGGTAATTTACTAAATTGTAAAAGAAATGTAGTAGTTACGCTACTTTTCGGTTTTGTATAATTTATACAAAACCGAAAAGTAGCGTAACTACTACACTTCTTTTACAATTTTGCGACGAAACCTCAAAAAGTCTAATAAGTTCAAGTTTTACATAAAAATAAGAAATACCTTCTATTTCTTAATGTCTGAAAGGCTAGCGTTTGACCGCTGTTGTGATGGTAAGTGGTGTTGTGGCAGATTGGTAAACACGCCAGGACTAGAATGACTGACCTTCAAAAATATATATAGCTACCCGCTATATTATTTTAAAGAATTTGTGTAAAGAATCATGATCTTTGAAATCAGTGATTTTAAGAACTTGGAAAAGTTATACAGTCCGATAACACACTCACAAATACCTACTTAGATGCAATAGTTACTGTGAACAGCCCGTTTCGGCTCAGATGGTTGTGCGTTCGCATTCTAACCTCGGGTATCGGGTTCGATTCCCGGAGCGCGGCGTAAACACAAGTTTTCAACATTGTTTTTTATGGTGAATAGGCAAGCATCTGACCGCGATCTCATCTTTTTTTTTTTTTTTTTTTTTTTTTTTCATCTTATTGAAAGCGACGCTGCTGTGGTCAAAGGTGGAGCATGCATCCCTAGAAAATATCTGTTCACTCTAGACTTGAAGAGGCCTACCTAAGTTATACTATCGGGAAGCAAGAACAAAGGCAGAAGCTCCATACGTTTGCAGTTCTCATTATAAAAAATTCCTTGATTTTACTTAACACTTAATAAAACGCACTTTTAATTTTTTTTCCAAAGAAAGCAATACAACAAACATTCCAAATACGTATCATCTACGAACATCCATAACATTGCTATTTAATTGAAAAGCCGCGGCTTCGCTTACTACGTCGAGCACTGATGAATACTAGACAATTATTATTTACAAAAAGAATTTTAAAATCAGCTGTTTTAGGGAAAATAATGACCTCTTATAACAAGGTCAAGAGTCATCGTCCGAGCGAATAAGTAAAAATGTCATCAAAAGCCTTTGGAAACAATCTATTCAACAACTTACTATTTTATTCTGAACGCACCCTAACACTGAAACGTCAAACGAACACGGCATTGGACAAACTTCAATTTTGAGAATTCATCGTCACTATTTTATAGCACGGTAACGTTTTCTGTGTCTTTGTTCAATAAAATAAACACAACAAATTGACACTGTGTCTTAAGTTGGAAACCATATTGAACTTTTCTTACCAACGTACAGAATTAAATCCTTATATCCTGACGTTAATCAGTTTCAATTCCTTAACTCGAAATACTGCAAAATAACGAAAATAAACTAAATAGCTTGTACTATAAATATTTTTTACGGTTATTAAATTAGAAATACTAAAATATCTGTAATGTTTAGGGGTTCCCATATGTTTGTTAAAGCGAGATAAACCTATGTGCTAGAATAGTGTCGCCGAGCGCCACATTGCCAATGACGCCCGATATCGCGGAATGTCGTTTCGTTATGTTGGTAGCGATGTGTTAGTTCACCATCGCGACCGCAACGCAGCGTTGGCGTCGTAAAACACCTTTCATTGTATTGACTATTGACTGATTCTGAACACAGAGAATAATGTATAAAGTTAATTTAACGTATTATTGTTTTAGTTCATAATAAAATATATAATAGTATGTGTTAGTTTAAGTAGAATAATGCCTCCATTCACGTGAATGTGAAACAAGACAGCCCGTGGAGTGCTACGCGGCCATTTTACTTGCAATGCGGCAACGGTGTACGATCCGCCATTGGAAACGGCCTGTGTCTTTTTCTGTGTGCACGATTTGTATTTTGTTTGTTATCTTTCATTAGAAACGTCGGCTAACCATGTGTGATAAATGTGTAGTGCGGACTTTAGTGTAGTGAAACGCGGTGGTCGAGTGATTTTCGAATAATGTGCGAACGATGGAAAACGAAGTGAAGCAGCGCAATCAGAGAAACAGGCGAAGGGAGCGGGCACAGCGCATGCAAGCACAGCGAGAGAGCAAAGTTAAGGATGGGGACAGCGGCGAGGACGAGTCTCCGGCGAGAGAGAAGCCGCCTCGTCCTCCGGCCAGGAGAAAGAAGTCCAAGGAGCCGCTTGGAGAGGAGGACATCATCGATGGTTTCGCCATAATGGCATTTCGCACCTACGAAGACCTCGAGGTAAGTGGGTTTTGATTACACGCGCTCCAAATCTAAGTTTCCCAACAGTATATTACGTTATTTACGATAACAAAAGCTCAGACTGTTGCCGAGATAGGTATGCATTCAGTTAATTGCTTTTCTATACCCACTTGTTATGTACGTGTATGTCATACAGACGTTGTTTACATTTACATAATGACCTACAAAACCTTGCATTTATCGTTTTTTGTTGGAGACAAAAAATGAGTAATAATCTGATAGCTGTACTCAAGTATTAGGTACGTAAGAATTCGATTCCAGAAATACCAAAACACCTTT
The DNA here is from genome assembly GCA_948107665.1 of Lomographa bimaculata. Taxonomy (NCBI): domain Eukaryota; kingdom Metazoa; phylum Arthropoda; class Insecta; order Lepidoptera; family Geometridae; genus Lomographa; species Lomographa bimaculata. The sequence goes on from OX403597.1 coordinate 9,316,299, forward strand.
TGTATGCTAATCGTTTCGTTACGCAAATGTTGTAAGTAACTAATCGATTTCGTACAGCAGGATGCTCAGTTTCTTCTTTATTTGTATCCCATTATAAAAACGGCGCTCAGTAATCGCCTTGGTCGTCGCCTCGGAAGTGCATTGACCCATCGTTTGAACCCTACGTGTAAAAAGAAAGAGGCAGTGAGCTAATAAAGTTTTTAGTGATTAGTAGAATGAATGTAGGTGTAATATCAGCTCGATTACCTGTGCGATAAACTCCATAGTCAGTGCATTGTTATCTGCAAACGTGTTGGTGTATATGTGTAGAGCAGCTGACAGAGCGCGGCTGTCGATGTCGGCGCGCGATCTCCGCGGGCGAGTTTCAGGCGCGCGGTCTCCCACAAAGTGTAAATTTGGTCTAAGTGGCTTTCGCTCGTTTGTGCTCATTTATCGCGCGCCGTCCCGAATGGCAATATGTCGAGCATACTGAACTCTCGTATGTGCACAATAAAACTACATTCCCCGCTATCGTTTTAAATTATGGCGACAGGCATGCCGTTCGTGGCTCGTTGCGTATGTTTTAGACTCCAACTGGTTCATTTGCTCCTATTTAATTCGCCACATGCGGTGTGCAACACTTACGCAATTTCTACTTACAATAGTTGTAAGTTAATTTTGCAGCCAATTCATGTAACCTATAAATATAGAAACTTGTTTGGTGCTGGCACATTGCTTATACTGAGTGGTTAAAAGTGGCATGAATCTTGATGTAGATAGATTTATATAATGTGAATACTAATTCAAAACTGCACCTACTTATCCAACAAAGTTAACTCAAATTACTTTTTACATGTATTCGAGTCTCCGTCCCTACATCTTCATCTGTTTTTGTTTTTTTCACTCCACTCGCAGCCAATTATATGGATAAAAAATTGTAAATGTTGTGGCTGTGTGTTGATCTGTTGGTTATTAATGCATGGATCTGCTATGATTCTTGTTAACCTACATTTAACTTAATCACAAATACAATGAAACACCAGTTAGATAGGTGTGTGAAGTATTACATTATTTAGATCTGCCTTAAGATAAGCCTTTACTTATAGAGATTGTGTAAGTATGTTTGTAGTAGTTTGTACCCTCTTCACGCTTTAACGGCTGAACGGATTTGGATTAAATTTGGAATGTACATAGCTTATTCTTAGGGTTAACACATGAGCTACTTTTTAACTCAATAATAACGGGCATAGCCTCGGGGCACTGCTAGTGAATCATATAACTAACCAGTATCTTAATCACTTCAAACAGAAAGGGAACATAAGCTCAATAAATTGTATGTAAAATCAAGCTTCTACATAAAAGTAAGCTGTCCTATGTAATCAGTATTTTGTGCACGAAGTTTTAAATCTATACTAATATTATAAGGTGGTAAAGTTGTGAGGTTGTAGGGGGTAATTACTGGATCTACTGAACCAATTTTTTAAATTATGACTATCATAGGCTATGTTTTTTTTTACCCGGGCGACACCAGGCGGTTCTGCTAGTAAATAAATAAAATTTAAATTAAGCCCGTCTTTGTTGTTAGTATTGATATTGAGTGTTAAAACTTTATATATTTAAATATTATTTATTAACAGTACTCCCTGTATGTATGCAAAGTCATTGTGGACCATAGCAAATTTGAAAACAAAAGAAATTTGTTCATACTTCATTAGCCATGCTTAGTTGAACTTAAGTTGAAAAATGATCACACAGAGTGAGACATAATCCAGGGCTATACAAGACTGCTCAGCACTGCTATTAAGAATAGAAAAAAATACTAATTATAATCAATGGTAGAATATTTAAAGACTGTGACTGCCGTCCCTTTCTGGCACAATAGAATCCTATAGATTAGTGTACTACATACAAATAAAAGACAAATGACCTTGAATTGCTTGACTGTAAAACTATATTAGAGTAATAGACTACTCTTTAACGGACATTATAATCAAATATTCAGATCATCATTAATTAATAGCTGAGTTTTCTTTAGGATTTTAGAAGAACTACAATTCTCTAGTACATAATTTTGCCTTGGTTGAAGACTTGGATGCAAAACATTGTTTTTTTTTTTCTACTTATATAAACTTAATTAAGTTTATAAAAGTATCTATCTGATGATGAAAGTGGAATCTATATTGGTTGCGTGAATATTAAATTAAGCAAACAATATTTATTATTAGAAGTATCCTACAACAGAAATCAGCAAATTCATCAGTGCAATGCTCCAAGCGCAAAAATGTACTAACTGGCCATAAAATCACAGATATTTTATAATGAGATCTTTACACAGGCTTTGTTATTGATACTGTTTATGTTAATCATTAATAAATAATAACACAGTTAACTTTTATAACTACATTTGTAATATCTATGAACTTCCAATAAAGATTGTATTAATTTATTGTATTGTATTATTATTATTTTTTTTTCTTATAGGAATTGTCTACTATAAAAGTAGTCCTTGATCTAGCGTTAACACTCACATTTAAATTATTTGGCGCTAGTAACTACCAAAGACGAACTTAATGTTTCACCTGTTGAAGTAATGATATAGTAAGCATGTAATATAATATATAATCATTTATTTCAGTAACAAAGACTCATATCCACAAATTAATTTACAGTAGTCACATCATCATCATAATATATATCACTAGCCGTGCCCCGCGACTTCGCCCGCTATTATCAAGTTCAAAAGTAGCCTATGTGTTAATCCTAGGTATAATCTATGTACATTCCAAATTTCATCCAAATCCGTTCAGCCGTTAAAGCGTGAAACAGCCACACAAACATTCGGATTTATAATATTAGTAGGATTAATAATTAAAAATTTTAATTACAATAATAAAATTAAAATGTCAAAAAATTATTCACATAATAATACTGCCTATACTTACATCACTTAGTTCCTACAGTGTGCAATGTGTAGGCCAAGACAATGATTGATGTAAGGGCAATCTAACCTATCTGATATCACGGCCAGCATGCTGTTGTGGCTCCCCCGCACACGTCTCACCAGTGATGTTGCTCTCTTGCGCATTATGGTGTAGAAACAATCCATATGTGCGCATGAGGAGAGAGGGAGCCCCACCAACTCCTGAATGCTAAAGCATTTGCAAATAGTGTTTGTAATGCCTGGAATGGGAACTGGTCTAAAGAATAGCTACTGGAACACAGTTTGGTCCTTGGAAACATATGGACCTTATAATAAAAAATCACTTTTTACAACAGTAGAGTAGTATCTATCCAAGCAAGTGTCTTACCACCATGGAAAACTGCATACTGTGCTATGTAAAAATTTTAATGCAGACATTCTTATTTTAAATGTGACTAAATATTTAAATTTAGACGAGCTACCCAAATGACGATTAATGACTATTACCCACTTGCAAGACAGAAGCATTTAAATATTGTTAAACAAAGTATTCAATCTATCGTTTTTGGCTAGCCTCTTAGTCGTGGAATTTGTCAGGAATCTTTCTTGCTGGCTAATTATAGGCTGACATTGCTCACCTGTAATTAATTTGAATCTATTTCAGTAACTATTTTAATTGCTATTGGATTTATTTTGTCTCCAATACAAACAGGGTCAAGGAAGGAATTCAATTCTATACTTTGGTATATTTGGTAGTTAATTTCAGATGTTTTCAGTCCGTCGGAACCTAATCTCAAAATGTCTGATATACAGAGGTGCATACGGAGACTACAATTTTGGTTGATATTTATCCACATTTGAAGGCTTTGTGACCAATTTAGCACCATGGAATATTGAATTGTATAGTAATCTATGTATGGCAGTCAGATTCATTCCAAAACTTTCAATTTGAGTTCACATACCTATTTGCGGGAATTCTATATAAATTGACATTGGCAGAATTGGTGTTTCACAACCCATCTCATGAGGTGGTTGTGTGGTTCTGATTAACCGAGGCACTGAACGAGCTACCATGTGTTAACACACACTAACCAAAAGTGTTTGGTATGGGTGGGCCACTGATAACTTTGACTGATCTTTCTTTTGTTTTACTTCCAAAATAACTAAAATTGCAGTACATTATTCTTGAAATGTTATGTACACTTTGTATATCTGATCAGCTAGTAATTGACCACTATCGGTATGTGAAAATATTAAAAAAGAGCTTGCTACTCATCTCGTTGATAATAGATTGGATACCAATTAGTGTTTGACAACAAATTTTTATATTTGTTGGTAATCTGACTGTACTGCATACAGTACAATAGAAGATATCCCGATGGCCATTAGAAAATGGCCTACCACCATACATTTCATCACAATGTTAAGTTTGTGGAATCTGAAATCAGTGTGTAGGATTCAGAACTGCGACCACCTTATCAGAGCATCCTTCACTATTATCTCTTCAATTGAACTAGCTGCTTCATTATTAATAGTTCATGTATTATTTTATTCATTTTTTTATTGTTTTTTTTTTCATGTCAGTCCTTGTAATTATAAAAGAACTTCGAGCAATTTAAAAAGAATATGCATAAGAAAATTACTCCCCACAGAGTTTCTTGTTGTTCAGTTCTATATTTAGTGTACCTTGAAGCACATTTTTTAGTCATGTGTAATATGTACATATTCTTTATTGACTTTTATTTTATTAAATTTTAATTGTTACATTCTTATTTAATTATTCATTATATAATTTTGAAGAGTGACAATTTTTTATTCTAAATTGCTGAAAACATTTTTGAGTTTGATAAATTTTACCTTTTGTGTGTGTCAATAGTGTTTTAAATGGTTCATAGTTGGTATAAGTTTTTTAATTACTGAATAAGCAAATTTGACCACAATCACACCTGATTGAAAGTGAAGATGTAATTGTCCTTTGTGGTTTTTCTACCCATCAAGTATTTCGCCATCAGGGGACACTACATATATCTAAGGCCTAGGGAATCAGGCTCAGTGAAGCAGAAACACATTCAAAACTTCTTGAAATTTAAAATAAAAAATAGTATAACCCCTTCTCTCAGTTTATATATTATGAAAAGATAGTTATTTAATGTGTTTTACTTGTGAACATAAGTAGAATAGGTAGTACAACAGTAATTATTATTAATCTTGCTCGGATTAGCTGCCTGTATATTTTGTGTAGTTATCTTTTATTTTGTCACTTGTTGCATTGATAATCAGGAAAGCGATTGGCCCCTTCACCTTCCATATCAAATAGTTAGGCCTGGGTTATTTAATATGCTTTAGTTAAGCTAAAATATGTTTAGCTTAATATTAATAATGTTATGCTAAACATTATAGTTTACTAAGCTGGTATTTTATAATATTGTCTTTAATAAAAGAGGTCATAATTCACAGATTATTAGATCTGTATGAACACATTACAATTTTTTATATTTATTTATTAACTAGCTGCATTTCTTGGCGTTGCCCTCTTTATGATGACGATAGTGAAGCAGGATAAATAATACCTCATTTTTGGTATGTTGCCTTTACTATTATTGAGACTCAAATTACCAAACATAACTAAGCAAGCTAACATAAACAAGCTTTAAAAACATGACTGAGCCTGTGAGCCAACTGTTTGATAGGTCTCATTCATTAGCACACTTAAATTTTTATTCACTAACCACTGCCTAACATCCAATATTGAATTTAAAAAAGATATAAACTGTTTAATTTGAAACTTTGCAAATATGGTAACAATACTAACATGGTATGTATGTCTATATCTATCAATCTGATATGATGATTACCCGGATGGGGATGATGAACCAGGAAACTAATGAAACTCCTCTATCGCTCAAGTCTTTATGTTCAACCATGTCTTGGGTTTTTAGATGAACAAAAAAAAAATATTCTTTGTGTTTGATAAGTGTCAAGTACCATAGGTTATTTTATATCTATGATAGGGTAGCAATTAACCACTATCTCACCTGATGGTAAGTGATGGTGTGGTTAAGGCAACTGACGATTAAGCTGAAAGATTGAATTACTCCTTACCTGCTAAGGGATCCATAGATTAAGGCTGAATAGTTTTGTTCTGATAAAACTGACATAATCTTTAGTCCTAGGTAAAGGTAATAATTATTTGTACTATTAATTTTCTTATCGAAAATATATTAAATTTAATATAATCCTTATACATCTATTGTAACGTAAAAACTTCAATTTGTCGTCCATTATTAATTGTTTATTGGGTAATACTACTTGGTTTCCAGTTTGGTTAATAAAACCAAAACAAACATTTTCCTGGACCAAACAATGCGACTGTTTCAGTGTAAAAAGACGCCAGCAATAAATAAGTCAACCGTGACCATGTCATTTGACGCCTGTGGTGCGGCGAAAGACTACTTCAATATTAACAATTACCCTCCATGGTGCTTAGTTACCGTTTCCCACGGGTATACAAGCAAAGGGTTTTACACTTTGTTACATCTGATTTTAGTATAAGAATGAATTTATACATATATAGTACATATTGCATATAAATGATATATGCAATGTGTACTATAAGCTGGGTAAAAAAATACTCAGTGCAATGCTCTTCCTATTTATGTTATCAAAAGAATAAAAATCCTGTCTTTTTTATCAAAATCTTTACTACGCGAAGTTACAAGTTCTGGCCCACCCAAAAACGAATAAAAGCTACCTAACTTTGTTTATAAAAAATGGAGCATGTTCAAAACTAATTTGAAAAGTTTGACAAGGCCCGTCTACCTGATAAGCGTCCGAGAAAGATTGGATATGGCACGAAGAAGTTGGCGGGCGTGAAATATTGTACATGGACTTGGCGAGACGATCGCTATTTAGTTTTTATGGTTTATATCTGGCAATCGACTGTCTTTTCCAAATGAATAATTATCAAAGTAAACTTTATAAAAACACGAGCGAGTTGTAACTCATTTCACCATTAGAATGGTTTAATTCGTGTAATAAATGAGCTGTATCAAGTCTAATGACTGACTTTCTAAATCTTAATTTAAAACTAATAATGGTTAATGAACGCAATCGTAATGTTATACAACCTGTATATATCAAGTAAATTGTTCGCGCTAAAAGATAGAATACACTCCCAATAAACCGGGATAGTGTCCAGGGAGCAATAAAGCTTCAATAAGTTAGTAGCAACAGTAATTGACCTGCGCTAGTAAGAGCACGTCGGGGGTAAGTAATAGGGTTGATACACGTGTCGAATGCACTAGGATTGGGCTCCAGTGTGTGCTTATATAAAATCAATATCGGCCGCCTTAGAGGACAAGCCGCAACGATTCGAGATCACCGACCGAGTCTCGATGGTCTCAGTACGGTGTGCGGTGTTACAGTGACACCCCTGCGACCCATCCCCCTTGTAGCGTCCCCAGATGTTAGCACGTTGTGACATAAATACTTACCTGGGTAAAGTTTAAACCGTTCGTTTGGCTTTTATTACCGCTCAGTTGCCGTTTGGATTTTTGGTTTAACCTACTTAGATTTTTCTTAAATGTAGTTTCGTACTTTTAAACATTTCGCAAACACGAAATATTTTTCTTGGAAGGGTTGCTGTCTATTTTACTGTCTACAATTCTAGGTACTAAAACCATACCTTGGTTTTAGTCGGATTCTATTGTTACCCTAACATTTCACCGAATCACATTTTTATTTCACCCATTTTCTGGATTTGTTAAACAAAGAAATTGTGTTAGTTCTTTGAAGTCTATAAATATTTATGCATTTACGTAGCTCCAGATTGAAGATGTACAAGTTAATAAATGCCCAGTAGAAACGTTTAGATAAGATTGATTGATTGATATTGGCAATAACGCAATCAGAATCATTTGGTTGATAAATGAAGTTGTTAGTTAGGTTGGTATTTAATTTGTAAGTGGCGCTAGTTACTTGTATGATATTTTGTCCAAATATTAAGGTCTTTTTCTGGAGATAGATATCATAAAGTAAGATTGACGATAATGTTTGATACAGACACTATTAATAATAAAAGTATATCTCGAGCTAGTTGTACCAGATATATTTACACTACGGTTTCATTGATCTGGATTTGTTCGAGACATTACGGGAATTTAATGTCAAGCCTTAAAAACGTAATATGACAAAAAATCACAAAAGCGCGAATGAGACGTCTCTGAGAATGATTAAGACCACTCAAACCAGTGGGTTGAAGGTGGGCTGAAATTGCACAAATTGCTGCTGACCGTCCGTTACCAGACGTCGCGGGTACGCCCTTGATCGTGCCAGACTATTTTAACGCGTTTTATGATGCGAATCGACACATCAGGTATCCAATAAAATTGAGCAGAGACTACATAGTTACTATCGTGGGTGAAAATAAATAACAATTTCTTTCTATTGAATTTTGCCACTATACAAGGTATAGATATACCTTGTACTTACATGGACGATTGTGCCAGCAACATTTTATGACATATTATATGAGAATCGATTTGTTTATCGCCTACAAGTGACCTGTTTCCACTATCGTTTATTCTATATTTTTATGTATTTATTAATGTTTTATATTTATATAATATAACATCCAGCGCTAAATAAAAATTTGGCAAAATACTGAGTCATACAACTAAGTCAACACTAAAATAATAATATTGCTGTTTTCTCTCTTTTTTTATCATCAAGTCTAATACTTGACAAAAAAATATTTATAAGTTATTAGTAGGTAGTAAATTGTAACAAATGTGTTGAATAAAAATATCTTTCATTCTTTTCAATCGAAATATTTTTACACGACCATAGTGAAAGTGAATAAACATTTTGTTTAAGCTTTGTAGGTACTTGCAAATTGCAAGCGTGTTTCTGGGTTGAGGTAATCGACTTAATATTTTTTTCGGTTGTTTATACACAACCGTGCGTAAAGTTATAAAGCTCTCAGCACTTCACTTAAAATTTTATTACTTCGGGTCTTTTACTGTTTATTCTCCCAACCCACCGGGCGCGGCGTCTTCCTCAATTCGTTTCCCCTCCCCTCCGTAACTGAGAGTAATTCTAGTGCATCTGAATTCCGACTTTATAGTTTGCTTGCGTTAAATAAATATCTTTTAATTTCGGTGTTTGTCTGCTTTAATTGACTCTAAGCTCCAAGTTAACTTGATTGCTCACTTTGTTCGTCCGAAATGTAATGTTAAATGATCTTTAAAGTTGTTTAATTTATGAAGATTTATGTAAGTAAATCGAGAGCAATTTTTTTTTTATATATGTCGTTTTGGTTATCACTGAAAAGCTTAGAAATTTGCATATATGTACAAAATCGTTATTTAGAAAAAAACAATGATTTGAATAGGTAAACAATTATTGTAGGACCACGAAGTCGTTTTAAGACCTTTTTTAGCTCTGGATCGAATAATTTCCTAAAATTATAAATAATTTCCTTCCCGACTTTATACCTTTATTTAAGTTACGTATAATAGCAGAATACGTAATTAATAATTATAGATTTAATACGCCATGTATAAGTTTAGGTATAAATAGCATGGCAGTATTACAGATTTATTAATTAAATCCATCAATGATGGTTGATGATAATTCCTATATCACATTAAATTCACTGAATAAATTCTACATATAATATATTCTATTCTAATAATTATACAATAAAGAAATAATTGCCACAAATACTATTTATGTAACCATATTTTTATATCCTACATAATGTTGTGATTAAATCTTGTTTAGAGCCTCATTCATAGTAATTAATTTTAATTTCTGCTTTAAAATCCGGAAACAAAATGATTTATAAAAAATAATTTGCGTGTTTAATTATTAACGGTTCTAAGAATAATCAAGTAATGAAAACAGTAGCGAAATGATGACAGGAATAAAATGAAAAGGCTTTTAAGCAGGACATCAAAGGAAATAAAACTTCTCTCAATGCTGATCTTAATGGCAAACGTTACCTCGCACTCCAGGGACTCGTTATGAGGAGTGCCAAGTGCCTCGAGTGGCGGGAATTGCGATTTCGTCGCTCAAGTGCGCCGACGTGAAGGAACAGAAAAATGATCTTTATTTATAGGAAAATTATGTGATTATGACCCTAATTTCCGAGAGGGTGCTTTTGGCAACGTTGTCGAAAGGGTACGGGTGGCTGGGAGCTCGCGACGTATCTCGGCGATCTGCCACGATCGACCGCGGCCACTCGCGCCCATCGCGATATATTGAAGAGTGGTAGCTGGTACTCCTTTGTGAATACCCTCCAAAAGTTCAAGAACACTTATATCTTCGCATTTCTGTTCTTCGATAAGGCATTTAATTGCCCATAAAATAACTTTCAGCGTCTTGTTTATTCAACGCCGCTTGTATCAGAATCTATTATCGAGTGCCTACTACAAATCAAATACACTCTAAAACTACTCATGTTCAAGTGTATGTATTAGTTCTTACGAGTCAATCGCACTGTTAACAAATTATACTCGAAGACGTTGACATCATACGCATTCCGCAGAAGTATTAGATATTATTGAATCATCAGCCCAGCTTATATTATGTTCACTGAAAGAAAATAAGTTCGCTTTGTGTGTATTAATTAACTGGACTGCCTGCTGACATTTACTGGACGTGGTTACGTTACTTTACGGTTTGCTTTCATTTATTATTTGGAAAGTTGCTGAGAGCGCCTAAGCGCTTGGTTACCCCACATTAGCTGCCGCAAAGGTCCTAGGTAATAGATGTTATGTATGTGATTTACCACCAAGTAATTTAAATTTAGGAATGGTGTGCGTTGTCAAAAGATAGTTACTGTATTAGTTTTGTTTGAGAAAATATTGAGCACTATTTATACATGTTTAATCTAGGCATTATCGTGTTTACTAATAGATATTAACGATGTGGTAGACATATTTTCTATATATAATTATAACGGAAGTACTGTTATTATCATTAAAGCGATGATGCTATAAATTTAATCTACACTATATATATATGTGTGTGTATACACTATACCTATTCCTAATTTTGTTGCAATCTATAAAACTGAATTTATAATCTCTAAAGGAATGCATTTTTATCTTAAGTATTTTCAATTATCTACAGTGAACAGGGTATTAGCGTTTATTTCACGACGTAACATAAACATTTGTAACATATTACCCATTATCGCTGCACAGTATATTCAATAGTCACTAGTTAAACACACGTCAGGCCAAAGTAAATGTTTACTGAGAAGACGAAGTTAGCTGGGACTATGTCGGTAGAGAACGCACATACCTCAGTTCGATTGTCTGGGATTGGTAACTAAACAAACTAAATCACTACACATTATTTGCTATCTCTATCTACTCACGGAGGCGATGATTAATATGAATGTTTGTCTTATGACATATTGTGTATATCTAAACCTATCAGAAATAATTGTAGAAAGCTTCACATGTACTTTTAATCTTTTAATTAATAGTAATATTTCAACTGCCCGTTGGCTTAGTAGGATGCGCTTTCGCCTTCTATCAGGTTCGATTCCCGGTGGGAATACAAGTTTTCCTTAGAAAAAAATCTGTCTCATCTGATGTTAAGTTATGTTGTTGAGGAGCTAGTTCAAAGGAATTTTCTACACGATATTAAAATAATTGAAACGCAAGCAAAGCTTAAAAAACCGACTTCATCGCTTATATTTCGGTTTTGGCTTGACCGATTTCGATTGAAAAATTATGGGACCACCTCTGAAGTATACTCTACCAAACAAAAAAAAATTGCGGAGATAACGCGTAACATAAAAAAATAAACATACAGTCGAATTGAGAATCTCCTTTTATAAAGTCGGTTGATAAAACAAAGTGCAATAATAATAACCTTCACTGCGATTTAATTCAATATTGTCCATATATGTATTAGGCAAAATTGTTAAGTCGGTTATATTATGTTGTGACACAATTCCAAATAATAAAAAACTATCTATATTAGGGTATGTCACGTATAGCATAAGCAATTGCAATTCCTATTTAGATTTGAAAAATAACAATCGTCTATAAAAACCTATTTTCATCCACGTAAAACGATTTTATAAAATTTGCTATAAAATGCGCATTTCACATTGCTTCGTATTGTCAGACAGGTACTAATTCACTCTACTTGTAGTGGAATGTAAAGAGTTAACTTTCACGTGAAATATAGACTTTATTCCCTGTGGGTGTAGAGTGTAGCGAGGGGGTGGAGTGTCGCCCGATGCCAGCCAGGTAATGGCCCAGTGACACGCGACACCCGTTTACAAACATTTCGATTACATCCCTCATATTCGTTCCACGCGCTATTTCTCCCCACTCAATCACATAACTAAGTCGTAGAAAGAAATATCGTGCCACTATTTCAGTCAATAGGATTTGTTCCCGCGCTGACTTTAGTCTTGTTCGTGATTGCCTTTACCGCAGTGTATTTATGTAGCTCTTACCATTTAGGGCATTTCGATTAAAATACCTAACTAGTGCTCGGAGGTGGGACCGAATTGATTCGTTAATTGACCAGATAACATCTTTGTACAATTTAACTCTCGTAACACGTTCAGATAAATCTTTGGTATAAAAACTTGAGTGGTAAGCTAAGTAAGTTTTTTATTCTACAAATAAATAATGCTCTATTCATCCATCCATAACTATTTGCTTTTTGTTATAGATCGACGTTTTTGTGCCTTTACTCAACATCAGTTAACTACTCCATAGAAATCTCTCTTTTGTAGTTAAGTTTTTGCAAGATTTTTTGTGCGTGTTGCTGCCGTTTCTTTTTTCTTTTCTTCAAAGCGATTATTGGGTGTTCGGTATCATTGACAATAATTGTTTATACAATAGCTGCATCCGGAGCATAGTGTGGTTTCCTTTGTAACAGTTTCCTTTTTTCCCCAATGAAAGTAAACAGCTGTTGTTTTAACGGCATCACTTTAAACATTTTTTATTTAGCTTACCAGAGTTGTTCATATGTAATTATTTTAAAAGTATGTTGTTATGCGCATAAACCGAAGTGTCGTTAATAAACCTGTCTGTTAGCCAACTACAAGCTGTAATGAGCCATTCTAATTGTATAACTAGCACCTATCAGTATCGGATAATTACAGATGGCGCTCTTTTTGCCTTTGTTAATTGCAGTTTTTTAACAAGAGTTTCTTTGCGTTAAACAAATGGTCTGTAACGACCACCCATCATATTTACTTTTTGTTATCACTTTTACTGTTAAGTAAATGAAGAGCGGTCTTTAAACTTTTAATAACATCTAAATTTACAATATACTAAACATTTAAATTGTTTTATAGATTACTGAATGTGATCACGGCTTTGCTTGGATTAGCCAGACTAAAATGTAGCCTGTACCCTATGCGGTAAGCAGTTTTACAGACATAAGTAGATACCTCGATTTAAACTCACTCACACACAAATACAACCTTTAGGATTTATAATATTATAGAGCGACCTGACTAGCTTCGCCGGGGCGAATACATGTAAAATGCTTTGCATTAAGTATGCTTAATACTGCTCGAAATGCTTAAGACAGTAAAACTCTTTCAAGTGGTATTATTTATATGACAATCAAAGTTCATGTCGGAAGTTCTATATTAATGAAGTCACACTGATTGAAATTTTTATTTGATATGTTCATTTAAAATTAAAAAATATTCCATCATTATTTTTGGCAGGGGTACATTAAGGTCAAGCAATGGGGTATGAAAGTTCATATGTAAAGTATTTTATTTATAAAGTTAAAGTTATGAAAATTGTATTTGAGGAGTAAAATGAAATGTAATTTTATTAATAAGTCATTACAGTACATTAGAAATAACTACCGTAACGCGCAGTTAACTAAATTATAATCACACTAATATTAGAATTCCGTAAGTTTGTATGTAAATGTGTTAGTGTGCAAGTATGTTTTTTTCTCTTTACGCTGTAAAGGATAAACAGGTTTGTTTTTAACTTCATTAAAGCTGGCGAAGCCGCAGGTCACAATTCGTTTTAAATAAAATTAAAAACATCTTGCCCATAGATACAAACACAAAATACCTGCATTCATGTTTGTGAAGCCTATGTAGTTGAAAACTGTGCTTCAAATACCAATGTCCAAGTTCAATAAATAAAGTATATTTTAACGCCTAAACAATTTTGATATGTTTGTACGTTTATTTGATTTATAATTTAATAATTCAGAAGAAAATTATCTGCTATTGGAATTAGCTTTATCATAGGAAATAATTTTATTTGATTTGGTAGAGATGATTTTATTGAAAGTTAGTAGTTTGAATTATCTCGTTCACTACTAACTGAACCGTTTGAACCTCCCACTTAACTCAGTAGATTAGGTACTTACAAACTGTAACGTTGCCCTACTGCAAGCCCCACCTTCTCCGTATAAGATTATCATTAATTATCGCTGTATCTAATCCTCGGCGAGTTAAGCCGCAGTAGCTTGTCTGATGACTTAATTAATGACCCGCCGTGTCGCTGTTAATTACAACGGCCCAGGCAAATTAAACAGCCTGGGCAAATTGAAGTTCGCGCCACCTCGCGGCTGCTGGTAGATTAAAAACAAAATGCAATTTCATGCGAACCGACCAACCCGTAGAAGCGATTATGTCAACCAACGAGGTCGTATGCGTTGCCTGTGGCAAACTTGTGTGGTGAAAACCTGTGGGGAAAGAGTTGAGCGCAGATGATTCGGAATTACGAGTATCGTATAGAAAATGCTACGAACGCGTTATACCTACCTAATCATCCCGTAATTTACTTATTTCAATTGTATAAATGTACTTTTTTTGCTACCTGTGGAGGCTCGATAATGGCTCTTCTTAAGTTTAAGTTATGTTTATTTTGTAATGATAGCTGTAGGCTACCAAAATACAATAAAATAAAATAAATAAATATTCATCTCATAAGACTTTCGATATATTTAGAGGTAAACATTTCTGTTCCACTAATAATTCATATATCTTAAACAAAGCTTTTAAAAAGTACATTTTAAAAGTACATAATTTAGTTTACCTCCACTTAATCGCTTTAGAGTTTAAACCTTTTATGATAAAAAATATGGTTTTTAACTTCGGAATCTATACTACATAATGATATTGCATAGTAATATGCTATTACGAGATTATGCAGTTTTAATAGCATTCTGTAAGTATTCAACTAGTTTGAACAGCTTAGAGGAACGCCTCTATATTGCTTTGTTTATCTTAAATATCGGAAGCTAGTCTAAATCCAAAATCAGTGAGTAAAGAAAATGGAAATAAGACAAACTTCTAAGCGCGATATTGGAGACCACCCCACCGTCTGTTTAACGAAATTAATTGAGCGTGTAATGAGCATTTACCCCAAGCTAAACCCAAAACAACGCTCACGACCTCGACAAAAATCGTGTAAACGCCTATTCAAGTATTAAAATATGATTTCGTGCGGATGACAACATTGACAAATTACCTGCCTGTTTACAATCTTGAATAACTGGTTCGCTTCACAACAAGTTACAATATTTAACCGTTTCCCTCACTAACCGCTTATTTAATTAATTGAAGTGCTAATTAATTTTATGAGCGATGATTGCTCTATCATAACAACCATAATCATAACTTACATTCGAAAGTTTACATATGCTAAACAAATACTATTCGTAGCCATAAAAGGTATTAATTTGCATAGCCATATCATAAACCCACAAAATTATTGGTCCGTCGATTTAATGAAATAATCATGAGCCGGACATAACAAATTGCTACAACGGTGCATTATTATGATATTATTTTTAATTGTGGTATCGGGCGCTGTCACATTAGTGATTAATTCGTTGTTGGTAAAGCAATTTACAGTAAATGACCGTCGAGTGTCGGCGAGGTGTGACCGCTCAAGCGGGCGCGGGCAGCCGAGGTGGACGATTACCATGTGGCCCACTGTGTTATTGACCGATGCTAATTATTTGACGGCGTCTTGTAAACACAGTTTGAAACGTTTAGTTATGGGGCGTCAACATGTTAATTAGACGCACACGGAATCGACTAGTCATTTCAACATCTTGTTACGCATGATTTATTCAAAGTAACATCTCCGGCTAAATTCTTAAAGTATAAAGTAATGAAGCTTAAATGATGTTATGGTCGAAAGCATCTTCGTGGAATTAGGCTGCCTTTCCCACGGGGCGTACCGCCGCCGGCAGAAAAATAGCTCGCCCGATTTCTGTGAATTCGTGATAACTTTTTTATGAGACTGAAATGAATTGTATAAGATCTTTTGTGGAAGTCACATAAAGTTCTCGAGAGAATTTTGCTTTCGTCGCAGTCTTGCGGAGATTTATACGATGTAGAATTAAGTTTACTCTCCGGTATATTCTTTTATGCGACATTTGTGTTTGTGGTTTAATTTAGGTGATTTTCTAGTAACAATAAAAGAAAAACCCAGTATGTATAGGTTGTTATACTTTGGAGGTTGAATATTTGAATATTGTATTGTAGTCGCTGTCATTGTTTTAATGATATTGTCTGGTATTTTAATGAAGTAAGTACTCCACTATTATGCTAAGGAAACTAAGTACTTAGTTAATATTTACAAACAGCGTGAGTTCTCAGCTGTGAGCATAGACGTTGTAATTTTTGTATTATATTATACACATTAACATTGGTAGCGGTCACGACAGCACGTGCCGGATGCCGTGGCGCGTGCCACTTGAGATGATGCCACTAGATATTTTGTTTCGTGAGTTTTATTCTATCCCTCTTGTTCCCAGCCCTCGATAAACACTCTCACGCCAATTAACCGCAAACACAGGCGCTATTTAATTAAAGGGTGGGCGGGGGTCGACGGTACCATATTTCACAGCTTATATTTTATAATTTTCTTCGTAACCACAGTAATATAATTTGTTCTTCATTAGATTTATCGCGGTTCGACAACATTTAAAATTTTAACATTGCATCTTTGAGATAATCTTAAAAGATATACTGCAAAACTTTGTCTAAAATAAGCACTAACGCGATCCTTTATCTTTAAAGTCATATTAAATACTAGTGTAACATGTCGTGGCATATGCTCGCAGCGCCAGCGCGACAGTTGTCAGCGACTGCGATCGCATATAATAGTTATGGTAATATATCCTTTGTGCCACCCATTGGGCATCCCCCTATGAAACCGGTCGGCGCCGAGGGATCAGTGCCGCCCGGAGGCCGTACCTACGTGTCGCCAGTATCCCCGACGGACCTGATAATTTTTTTGTTATGCTCACTCAAAAATGTGTCACTAGGGACCCTCGTTTGTACTACTCCCGTGACGATCTCACGTCACCCCAATGAATACAAAACACAAATTGATTGTGTGCATGTGACCGTGCCTGATTTGATGACAGTGTTTTGTAAGCGATTTCCTATTTTATATATGAGACCTAATGGTTTAGAATTTAGATATTAGGGTACTTCTATACCTTTTTGAAATACTAATACTATTTGTAATGTTTTTTTTTATGCTAGATAGGCAAGCATTAGACAACTATCTCACCTGATGGAAAGCGATGATGCGGCCGAAAATGTAGCATGCTCTTGACTTGAAGACTCCCAGATTATACCGTTCGGGGAACAAAGTCGCGGACAACATAACATTTATATACATATTAAGTTATTCAATATTTAATAATAAGCATACTACTCAATATATGACTATTTAAAAGATAATATTTATATTTTATAGTCCTTATGAGACATTGTACTTACCTTTTGGAATGTAACATCTTGTACTGTATATATGGAGGCAATAAACAATCTGAATCTGAATCTAATTTCTTTAACGTTGCAGAAATTCATTAACCACTTAAAACTAACGTTCATCTTTCCCGTCCCCTTAACGTAAACAAGAGATTAGTTTCGGCCGCAACAGTTCAACGTTTTTATTTGCTTTGTCAACCTCTTCCTTTCGCTCCTTACCTTTGTCCGGCATTTATTTTATCTCATTGCGGGTATCATCGGTCTTCACAATAGGAATGTCGATATTGTGCTCGTGTCGCTGCTTCCTTTTATTGTCGCTTAGTGTGATTCCGAGCTATTCCCTTCTCAATCCGATCGTCGATAGCTCTGACTCTAATTTGACGAGATATCCAGTCAGATCCCTCTATTTTTATTCCCCAAACCTTCTTTGATTTATTCATTTGTCTGTTCATTGGTTTTATAAATCACTGATTATTTATTTTTATTTTCTACTGTGATGTAGTAGAGCTGGCAGTAATTTAAGAAGCGTGAGCTCCCGGCGAAATCCTTTTACACATTCACAAGATTGTCTCAACCGTTTTAAGTGGTCTCACTAGAGAAGCACGTCAAAAGCTCAACACGTTCTCGTACCGAGCATGAAACACGCTCGTCTGTCGTAAACGCCACTGAATTCTCAGGCACTTACTCAACACACACTAGAGAGATGTTCGAGGAAAGAAAGCTAAGCGAAGCGGAGCAAAAGGGACTTATAATATAATTAAGTAAGGCTTATATCACTAACTTGAATTAACTCAAAACTTCGAACGTTTCCATTTTGACGCAACTGTTCAGCTATTTAACCGAATAAAGCCGTTAAAACTTTAAATTTTCAGACTTTATTGTCTTCTTTCGACTAGGTGTTTTCATAATGAGTATTTACAAATGACCTGTAGCACTTCTCATGTAAAGGTAAAAAAAGTATTATTTATTAATTGAAAGGCGGATTGCTCTGAGTAATTCCGAGACCAAATCCAATCGGCTGATACTATGATAGCTTAGCTAATCGATTGAGTGATTCCGTTTCCCGCCATCTGCTTTTACTCAGAGGATTGACTTAATTTAAACCTACATGCTACACATAGCGGTAGAGTCCAAGGTAACATAACAACTACTTTTATAGAACAATAGCACTGTTTTATTCTTTCTATACGTTACTTATTCATGAAAAGGTAGGTTGCTCTGAGCGCGTAGCTTGCGGTCAGACCGAATCTCTGCCGAGTTAAATTGATAGCGTAATCCATTTCATGCATCCTGATTCCCGCCGTCTGCAGTGGCGGGAGATTGCTTGCGGCTATTTTATCTCTCACAGATTTGATCACATTAAACTCAGTTCATAATATTATAACAACCGTAGTAGCCGGCCGTTAAATAAACCTGTAGTTAAACTTGGATACGAGAATAGCCTTTCACCGAAACCACAACTTAATTTAAACCTAATTTAGATTTAAGCAAAGTTAGACTCGTCGCAATTTCGCCAGAGCCTAACTTATGGAAACTTAGACAAGCCTCCTGTAAGTTTGTAAAGTTGCGCTGTACAAACCTAAGTAACTGTTTGGTTTTGTTGTTATTTTATGATCGAATAAGTCGGCTATTAGTCATGACTAACTCTTTCTTATTTAACTACCTTTGTTCAGCTGAAAATCGTTGAGCACAGGTAGTTACAAGTTAGTTAGAGCTTCACTTGCCATGATTTAAAATTTATACTGTCTACTAAAATATTACCAAATTTCATCAGTCTGCTAGACCGATGCTTAGCTGTGAAAAGGTAGATAAACAAATAGACAGCTACTTATATAAAACAAACAATACAAGTAGTCACTTAACGTAACAACACTTGCAGAACTATAGGCATCCATCGTTAGGTTTTGTACAATCTATGTAGTTTCGCAAGTTGATATAATTAGGATTTCGGAATGGGTACTGCAGACAAGCACAGCACTGATGTCAAATTTGTATCGTGAATAGAGGAGTACAAACTTGACCTTTAGCCAGTCATTGTTGGCTGGATACAAAAGATCTGCCCCAATATTACGTATCTTTGTAGTACGCGATTTCTATTTGAATTAAGCAAAAATTACTTTATTTCCTAAGAGTTTTATCAATTTAGTATTGAAACCGTTGGCAACAGAGATAGGTAATAGGGGGTCTGGCTACGTTTACGTAGGCTGCATATGTTGATGATGATCATTTACTAACATTTATTTTTTCCTTGGCAGGCTGCTGTGAAATGTGCATCCTCTCCCCGCATCAACGCGCTGTCGACGAAGCCTCGGCTGCCTCTGGCGGCCTTGGCGGCAGACGCGGCGCGAATTCACCCGCCCAACAATGTCAACTCTCATGTAAGTAAAATAGTCTTTCTCTTGTGGCTTCTAGCATGCTAAATTTGTGAGCAAGGCGACATCCACCAAAACCAGTTGTTAATACCTCTTGAAGCGAGATTATTTTATTGTACAAATGGTACAAGTATGCATCAGCTTATTTGTTTAACAATTCCAGTATTTTTGCACACATCTCTATTTTCATTATGGCGATGTCGTTCCCGAGCTCACAAAGAAACCAACGTTTGCGTAAACTGGAACAAACAGCCGAACATTTTTACAGCAGTAAAGATTTTATCATCTTTGATCCCACTGCGAATCCTCTCAATGCAATAAATATTTAGCACAGAATAAAAGGAGGCACCGAAAAACGATTCCTACCCAGACATTGGGCTCGGTATTTAGGTTTATTTGATTTCGCTATTCGCACCTCCGAAATAACTCTGTTTATTTTACAACGTGTTTATTATGTATGCATGTCAACACGTAACAAACAGTTTCGTGCGCTTTTCGACATCGTTTACCGACGTAAATGCGCCGGGTGATCTCATACGGCTAAATGCAGCGAGTCTAAATCTGTAAGCCATTGCCATTTGCCGTGCCTCTTCCGGGATCCGCTTTCTCACCAAACGCATAAAACGTACGCAAACTACCAATCTGCTTGTCAGTGAGCCTCGGCTTCTCGAGACGAGACGGCTACTGAATCAACACACGCGAAATGCGAGCCTTGTTTACTTAGCTTAAACAGTTTGCCAAACCATTAACCATTGAACGACGAAAAAGCAAATATCTAGAGTCCTTTAACGTAAACAGACTCAAGTTTAAACTGAAAACAAAGAACCATAAATCAGACACCGTGTCGGGTTTACTCCGCGTTTTCATATAAAATATTTTGCTATTAAAAACTATGAGATCAAACCTTTATTTTTATATATCTTTGCAAAGGAGGATGAAACATTAGGACTGTAAAATATTAAGGCGATACACAAATTTATTTTAGTCGATGGTATAAAAATTCGAACGTGCTATTT
Organism: Lomographa bimaculata; assembly: GCA_948107665.1. Lineage (NCBI taxonomy): Eukaryota > Metazoa > Arthropoda > Insecta > Lepidoptera > Geometridae > Lomographa > Lomographa bimaculata. The sequence goes on from OX403597.1 coordinate 9,337,341, forward strand.
ACTCGCGATACATTAAATAGAGATAAACATATAGATCAGGGTCACGTCTCATTTTGTCGGTTATTAAATAAATAGTAAAAACTCGTTTTGGTTGAAAATTATATCATTTAAAAATAGAGTGACGAGCCAGTTGGCGCAGTGGACAGGTTTCCACCCTCTGCGCTGCGGGTCCTGTCGATTCCCAGCAGGAGCACAAATAAATTCCCAAGGGATATTTGAGCTTCTGGTTCTGGGTGTAATGTGTGTGATGTGAATGTTTTCGGCAATACAAGTTTTTGAACTTAGTATGGGGCTTTGAGTGTGAATGCGTTTGTTTATTTATTGATTTTGATGTAATTCTATTTGTTTTAATAATTAAGTTAACAATTTTTTTATTATTCATAGAGGCATATGTTGAACGATATTAATGTTTCAAAACACCCAACTTTGAAAAATAATTGAATCGAGAAAAGTTTCACCTATCATGTTTCTGAATTCAATTTATTTAGAAAGTTAAATACTCAAGTATATTATGTTCTTTAAATATTGAAACTTTAATCTTTTCTTTTTATTGTACTAGCAGTTATTAGCGGGTCTAAACTACACATCGATTTAATATAAGCATGATACGATACCACCATAAAGTGTACAAAAAGCTAATTGTATTTTAATCACATGTTTCAGATTATGATGCAGGTAGTCATGCCATTTTTTATTTAAATGTCTACCTGAGAGAATTACAATGCAACAATAGAACCAACTCGTTTCATTGAATAATCTCAGTAACTTAACAGTAATAAAAGTGCAGTTAACTGAATTTTGAATATCGTTTCACTAAATGTAAGTTAGATTTCCATTAGTTTGGGTACGCTTAAACGATTACAACCGGAGCTGCGGTTAAGGTTAAGTTTTTCAATTCCTTGTATGCGGCGAAAGTACTAAGACGGAAGTAAATCGCAATGTGCTCGAATCTCGGCACAAAGGATGAGAGCTAGATAGGAGAGCAGTCGAAGCGTGCTGCAGACACCGTATTAAAATAAAATACCGGAGAAAACGACTCTGCCAACGGCATGCCAGAATAACTCGCAGTTTTATCAATAGTTTACCAATACTTGGCAAGCTTTGCTTAGCTGGCTCTTTTATATTACCCAAACCAGTTTCGATGTAGTTGATAGATTTCTTTTACAGTATCCGTAGTTAAATGCCAATGAATGAAATGTTTAATATTTAACCATGAAATAGCCAAGCTCATTGCGAGATTTGTATCGAATAGCGGAATTACTTATTCAGCTGTTTGCCGTCAGCCGCTGCCGCCAGTCGGACGGGCAAACGGCTCGACTGTTTAATTGGCCGCATGAAAGCTTTATTTGCTTAAAATGCCATTGGCTAACGCCGTTATTCTATCTCTGACGTTTGGAAACTTTATAACGCAATAAAATTGCTGCACAAGTAATAAACACCACACGTTATGTCTTAATCCATAAGTGTACGCAAGTCATAAAACGGTGCTTCCTGTTATTAAGCTCTCGAAGATAGTACTGTTCCCGCAATAGCGTATGTTCGAGCTCTAAATAGGTTCACATTTCCGATTCGAAAGAAGCACTTCGAGCAAAATGCGAGCAGTTTACCCAGTGTGCTCCCTCGTGCATTTCGACAGCTCGCCGCCAGCCAAGATATGTCGCAATCCCATCCAATTTGCCTCCGCCGCCGTTCCTGGTATCGCTCGTGTAAAGCGGAAAATCTTGCTATGCACACGAGAGGATAATTTATGCGGTTTAGAGAACATATTATTGTGATTCATACCAAAGCTCCATTTTGTATTGTAACAGATTTTTGATATCATATTAGTAGACAAGTAGTGTATATAAAATATGTTTTGTGAAGAGTAGCGTCGCACGCCAGACAACGTCTCATAACGTTGAGCATGAAATGCCGTTATTGCCTTCGCTTGCATTTCCAGCCAAAAGCCCTTATCATAGCCCCGGCTTAGCAATGTCATTTAGTTTTATACTCAGTTGGCTGCTTGCAGTTTACAGACTATCTCACAGTTTAAACAATATCTAGCGAGTTGAGCGGGGAATGAGCACGATCGTTTGGCACGAGCCGAGAACGCTGCGGTGTCGGCTAATAGCTCTTCGCAGATTCAATTTGCCGTCGAATAGAATATAGCCTCCCGGTGCGCCGTACGCGATCATTAAGTTACTCTCTCGTCTCTTCCGAACCGACCAAGTTCCAACTGAAATTTGCTCCAAACACCTACTCTACCGCCCGCTCTGGAGTCTGGAGCCACCCGGCTTCTAACGTGAATTAATTCAATTCACTACCAAATTACTTGGTAATTATGTTACTGCGGTCACACTTAGTTCAAAAATTTAACGACTTTAGTTTTAGTTGTTTGTGTTAGGATAAAGGTCGTTTATAAAATCTGTAGATTTAATTTGTTATTAGATTCTCTAGAGGCTAAGTTGAGTGATAGGTAAATGAAAACAATAAGCTGTCGCAAGCTTGTTTGGCTTGATCGGGGCAGCAATTTACCTGGCGGCCGTGTCGTGTTATTATGTTGGTACAGGACCGTTTGTGGCGAATACGGATTGGTTTCGGTAGAGGGTGCTCCTTATTGTGTTGTCTCTAGAGCTGGCGCCCGGCCACGTAGCCGCCACACCCGCCACTGCCAAATGTTTTTTACTTCACGCCACCCGGTTCCCGGTCGATATTCCCGTTTGCTCACGGTGTCTTCCACTTCACCCGCTTTATCTTGAAAATGACAAACGAATTGCAACTTCGATAGCTTCCGATTTCGGATACCTTATAATTTACATTATACTTATTAAACTAAGAGCAGCTCTGCACTTGGTTTTTGCAACAATAATACTTATTATTGTTTTATTAGTGCCTACAACAGGGTGGTGATCGCAGCTCGCTTTCAACAATTATTTAACGCAGTATCTACTAATTGCATCATTGACATATTTTGCATATTATATTTACCAAAAATGTTAACCTCCACTATATTAATCCCGAATGTGATTTATTCATCTAATATGTAAGCCAATTTTGTATTCAAATTGTCTGCGTGTATTGTGTAGTATTGTTTATTTATTAAATCGTAACCATTGGCGTTGTTGTTACAACTGCGATATAATTCAATTTAGTGCCAACGTATTTATTAATTCGACCACAAATAAATTCGTTAACATAATGCTTATTTGCTGAAAACGTTGGATATTTAATGATTTATTGGTAAATTACTTCTTCACTGAACTTTAATTGGATTTCGACAACGGTTCACGTTTTACCAACGCTTCCCATTGTCCAGCGATCCGATTGAGCGAAATTCAATAATATCATACGAATGAATGTCATGTCCGGGCAATGTTTCTCCACTCTGGTGCTTTTATTAATTAAAATTCACCGATTAATTTGCTTGTTATTTTATTATAACATTTCTGTTTCTGAAATGGGATTGCCTGCGGCGATGGCGGCGAGCGAACAAGGCTATTTACATGAGGGGTTTTGGAGCTCTTTGTTGATGTAAATAATATGTTTAGTCTGCACCCTCATGACTAGATGGCGTTATTAGCTTCACAAGCAAATGTAAAACAGTTGTGATTATTGTGTTATTCTTTTCTACCGAATATTATAATATACAAACAATACAATATATTGGTTAGAGAGTGAAATGTCACCTTTATTGTTCGACAATTTGTAAAAGTATTGATTTATTCCAGGATTACTAAAGTCGGATATAGTTTGAGTATAAATTATTATGTATTCTTATATAGTCTAATACCTTTATAAGAGCAATTCTTGTATATATATAATCTGAATCTCTGAAACGGCTCCAACGATTTTCATGAAATTTAGTATGCGGGGATTCCAGGGGCGATAAATCGATCTAGCTAGGTTTCATTTTTTAGAAAACGTCGTTTCAACGAGCAAAGCTCGGTCATCCAGGTACAATATATTATTAAAACAAAGTTAAACAATGTTGTTCTGGCAATAGTATGTTTGACTGTAGAAATAACCATAATTATTTTATTATCACTAAAAACAAAACAACTTAAAAACTGACAATGTTCAAGATTTTCATGCAAAGTCGTGACTACGACACTAGTTGTAAATAAGTTACGATCTGTGCATAAACTGGAAGCTATTCTGTTTATAGTTGTTCGAAACACACATTAATGGTAATTGTACGAGTACATTGAAGTTGAGATTATTGTGCTAATTAGATTTTGGCCGCAACTGGTTGTGATTTAGTATGTTGTGAATTTGTGATGGAGTATCTCTTCATCTCGCAATATTAAATCAGAAAGCGGTCGCAAAAATCACTTAACAAAACATACATAGGTGTAGTTGTAAAGTTGCAGGTTTAGCTTGTAATATTGTTTCATGGTTGTAATATCTATATGGGAGTGACAAGATATTATTGTTTTAACGTACTAAGTGGCACGCTTTATTTAAACATGATTACTAGCTGCACCTTGTGGCTTCGCCCGCGTTGATTAAGCTCGAACGTAACCTTTGTGTCAATCTTCGGTATAAGATATTACATTAAAATCCATTTAGGCATTTCAGAGTTCAGAGGGAACAAACACACGCGCTTATTATTAGGGATAGTGTGATTTAATATAAAAACACTCATAAATATAAAACTGCGACCGTCAATTAGTTCCATCAACGTCCCGCCACCGGTCTCAATATTTTAATCTGAAGGCGGTTTGTCGCAAAATCCATTTGAAAATACCGAGAGCTAACGCCCGCTCGATGTCAACGTCGGATCAATTTGATCCGAGTTGAGCCGACGCGATGTCGAGCTCGATGAACAAAAAATGCCGAGCTTTTCCTTTATTCTGGTCATCTGAATGATAATGTTGTTATAATACTTTCATGACACTTCGTGTGTTTTGTCCATCTATCGCATCGATATAATGATTATTAGATGTATTTTATTATTTACCTAACGTCACTAGCCTCGCTTTAAACGCTGTTTATTAGGATTAAAGGAAGACTAATGAACTCGAACTAATCCTGAGGTACCTGCCTCGGCCCGGATTCACGCTTAATTCCACTTTGCCTAACGGCTCGTTGTTAATAAACTGTCTGAATTCCAAATTAACGATCCGGGAGGGTATAGTCAAAAAGTTAAAGCTAGTGCAAATAGCATCAAAAATTAAATATTAAGCGTGGTTCTTAACGATAGTGACTCGATCCCGCCGTAATTAGAACACGGCTGCGGTAACTTCCAACGAGAGGAGCAACGTGCTGGGACATAAATAAATTATGCAACGCGTCACTTAACGACACCGCACCCTGCCACAGCGCCTGCTCGTCGAAACACCACCCGCCTCTTACACTCGATAAATAAATAACTATCATTACACACTTATCTCGTTTGCACCTGATTTATTATTATTATCCACCAGTTTGGAATAAAATCAGCGATCTGAACACTAGCTGCAAACGTAAACTAGATAAACCGGCCTCGCGGCCGCACTGTACGGTGAAATGCAACGCCTTTTAAAGCTTTATCACGTGTGAATTATCACCGCTAAGCCGATCTCGATAGCGTATAATGCGAAGTATCTTTTTCATGAAAAATGTAATTGAATGATTTATCTGGTCGGTCACGTTCCACCGCCATATGGAGTCCTCATGAATAAGTAATGGTTGGAAGCGGTCGTTGTTTCAATTAGCGGTTGTGTCGCCGGTCTGGCACGACCGCCACTTCGCGACCGACGACCGATACGACCCCGGCCATCCTCATAAAGAACAGATTCAATGGTCTGAGCAATTGACCGGATTCACAGAAGCGCGTTTAGGAATTTTGATACCGCACGAACATCAGTTTACTAGGTAATTGCCGTGCATACTCGGTCGCTTGTAATCTCTGTGTTCCGACTTTCACATCGTTACGTTACTCGGTCGCAGATGCTCGAAAGAATATCAAGCATTTTATTACGACTTTAGTTAAATTTACCTTTGTTATATTAGCACTTAAAAACAATTCGAATGTGTCGTTGACGTCGTTGTCTATACAATGAGGATTTATAATAAGTCTCTAAGTCGCTATCGAATATTACCACGAACTTACTTTCGAAAAAAATTACATCGTGATTAAATCCATGGTGGTAATATATGGTATTATGCTTGCTTGGCTAGCTACTTACACACTTAGAAAAATAGTAAGCTTTTTACACTTGCTGGCTAGTTATTGCTTACACGTATAAAAATGTGTCGCCAAGTATAGCTCTTCTTGAGAACCAGTCAAGTACTAAGCCTAGCGTGCTTACCAATCTCGACTACATCATCACTTACCAATACCTGAAATAGTGGTCAAATGCTAGCCAGTTATCAGATTTGAACCTTGAGAATGAGTATGTTTGAGGTGGTCCAGAAAAGGCTGGACGGATTTGGATAATATTTCACTACTACACCACAAAAAGCCGTACATATTTGCTTCTTTTTAAATGCGTGTCAAGCCGCGTGGCGGAACTGGTATCAAAAAATAAGTCTGAAATTAAATGTTCTCAAACTTATGCAAACTTGTTTTTCTAGGGTTGGTTAAGGATAGATAATTAAGTAGTTAAACGTCCAATAGTGCGACGTTAAGTGAACGCACGGAGAACAAAATCAACTTCTAAAACAATATGTAAAACGGCCGAAGCAGCGACATAATTTATAAACAACATTGAAACAAAGCAGTGTACAAATCGCTTATGTTTGGGTCGGGCGGCGCATAATGAGGAAAGTAATTATGTGGCAACATTCGCCATTAGATCTCCGTAAGCACAACCCATCCACGGATTATAGGGATCTCACATACGCGTCACGGATTAAATTGATACGTGCGAGTCGGCTCCACTCGTTTATCTATATGTAAAGGGTCCCTTTTATTACAATTGGGGGCATAATCGTGTGCGTATGTCTTATTGTTGTCTATTATGCTAAGGGGAAGCTAAACGTAATTTAGCTTTTATTGTCTTCTTCCAGTTGACAACTTGAGATGCTCTCGACTCGGGACCCCGTTATGACGCTTACGTTTATTGTTGTGATTGTATCTTTATGGGGATATCAAGCGCTTAACATAATGCAATGTTCGCTGGTCTACAAATCAGGTTCCAGTGGTTTTGAATTATTCCGCTGTGTCTGGTATATAGTCGGCAGTTTCCGGAACCCGCCACCATTTATTTAGACCTAAACCGGCCGCGAGTAATGGCCTCTCTACTGCACATTCGTACTCCCTCGATTTTGCTGATTTCACTGGAATTTTAAAGCCAATGGCAAAACGACACTCGGCATTTCTTTTTGTTTTATATTTTCACTATAACATACATAACTCGTATGATAATCACAATATGCCAACGTCATGAAGTCATTATATGTTTTTATTAAACTAACTGATAAATTAAATCTCATCCTAAACCCCGTATTCAAACGAAGTTCCTTTGACATAAAAACATATTAACGTGGAAGTTCATTGAGGAAGGGTGGTCGGAGAAGTTATCCATTTACAGAAAGTTACACTCGTTTTATTCTCTTTTGGAGGTCCCGAAGAGCGTCGTCGCTGAGCATCACGGTCCCCTGCTCGGGCGCTCCTTTCGAACCCTACCGTAAAGTAGACGCGAAATGTGATAAATGGAAAACTCTTTTTATTGTAAGGCCTCGGGCACGTTACGTTACGTCTTATCAAGTTTTCTTATATCCTAGTTACCGCTCAATTTTGCGAGCTTTATATAAAAAGCTTACCCTATACTCCGCTCCCTATACAAGCGAATTACTTTTAAAATATCGCTTCACGGGCTGCCGGCACTTTGTAACAGATTAGGGTGTAAGTGAAACTGTTTCTATCGGATTTATGAAGTGTTCTCTATTTTCACACTGTAAATCCTTGTGCAGGGCATTACGCTGCTTCAAGACGCTGGCACGTCGGATGATAGCGGACGGGCATCGGAAAGGCTTACGGGTAGTTCGGTGGCGCCTCGCGATCCCGATTCTTCCCGCGACCGCCTTAGTGACGTAAGTACTCCGTCACCAACTCATCTACCGCTCATCTGCTATAGATCTCTATCCGCTATGCTATTTCATACATAAAACGCGGTATTTTGAAATGGGAGTAAGTTTCAATGACAAAATCTGTTACCAAATAAATGCGCGTGACTTTTTACTATCAAAAGACTTCAACGAACTCCACTTTCATTGTGCTCTCTCCTAAAACACACGTGTTATCTGTGAAGCATTTTTACTTATTTAATTAAGTAACACTTTCTTCTCTTCAATTTCCTACAAACATTTTATTATTTTTGTTTTACATAAATCACTTTCATCTCCAATAAACACTTTCTGTGTATAAAGACCAATCCTCTGTATAATGTTTTCGACTTTTACTGCCTACTTGGAAAAAAATCGTGGTGCATGTAATAAAAATCCTGTGTTATACTACTATATTATCTGTGTTATACCTAATTATGTTTGTTTAAACCGATTACATCAATGTTTTTGTATATTTCGTTGCTTTTCTCGTCTCTCCCATCACCGTACGCATGTTCCAGGGGAGCGTTATTAAATTAACAACTAGATCTCGTAAACAAATTTGAGGCTCTTTTGTGAAAATACGCAACAAAAATCGAAAAAACATTTTGTATTTGAAGACGCCGTAAAAGCAATTTAAATCCGATCTGTATCACTTCGGTTTCGCCGATCAAAGAATAACGCCGCGAATGTAGGGAGAGACGGGACGATCACCACCCCAGTCACTCCACTCATATGTTCGCTTTCTCTCTCCTGCCTACAGGCCAGTAGCCGCTGTAGTTCCGGAAAAGGCTATATCGTGAGTACACTCATTGTTGTCCTTATTTAACGTACAGTTTTCTCTGGTTCTGGTATGCGCCCCGCACGGCAACACGTTTTACGCTTGCTGTTTGTTCCGGTTTTAATTACGTAATCTAATCATGCATGACTTTTACTCATGTTTTAGTCGAACTTTCCTGCTTACTTCCTCCTCAACCGGGTACCTAATACGATCATGCTTTCGTTGTATATATTTTGCCATTAGCATTCATTGCGACGCCGATAAATTAGCTATGGTAGTCGTTGGCTTTACAGATGAGATACAATACTACATGTAATGGCTATAATTCTCTATTACTGTGTGCAAATTTACCCAGCTCACGCAACACACATAGAAGCTATTCGATATTCGGCGCGTATCGCAGCTAAATCACGAGATTTGTCGGGGCGGTGCCGCTCCGTAGTCCGTACTACATAACATTACCTGCGCCCGCCCTGAATACTTCATGCTCTGTATTTATTTGAAATTGTAATATCTCCGGCTGATCCCTTGTTGTTTCCCTCGGCGCGAACTTACCTCGTAAATAACGCGTAACGTATTCGTCGATTTATGTTACGATAATAGTGTCTTCTCCCACGAGTATTCCAATTTTTTCAATTTTGTATTCTCCATGAATGTCAAACGATATTCATAAGGATTATGTTAAACTGGTTTTACAAGATAAGGTGGAATTTACAAGGTAAAGCTTCATCAAAGTTTATGATTCGGCGCATTATGTATTTGCGAAACAACTTGAAAGGTTACTCATACGTATACTTATAACGCAACTTTTTTTGGGTGTAGTATTGGTGCTTTATGTATTGGGTTTGCCACTATGTTTATCAATAACATATTATATACCGTAGCTTAAAGACAATGGACGATGCGACGTATAAAGCGATTCGCTACAATACATACAGAATAAATAATACCTCGCGTTACACGAGGTAATCGATGGCAAATGTAACGCATACAAATATGACTATATCCATATTATCGATGCATCTCAAATCCAATGTGAGTCCGGAATTGAAGATCTCTAGCAGCAGTTAGGTTTAAATTGAAATATGTATTTCTTAGAAGCAATAATTGTTATTTTAGTACGATTTTTTAATTCATCTAATTCGTATTCAGTACATAGTATTGGAAACTGTACACATTACATTGGACTAATGTTTTATTTGCATGATATAATCTATGAACGAAACGAAACAATGAGAACCAAATATTAACATAAATTTTTCTTGTTACAGTGTGATAGTGAAGGCGACGATGACAAGGCAAGTACCCTTTATTATTTCACCGATCCAGGCTCCGCAGCTGATGCTCTGGAGCGATATTTACGAATCGCGTAAATTAATTAAACCAGTCTCCCGGCTCTTTGAGAGTTGGAAAAGTTGAAACAGAGCGTTGGAAATAAATGTCCGTGTAATGTAAGTGGCGAAGTTGCTCGTTCCCGGTTTATTACCCGCCTGACTCGCTCGTTCTCAGTGATTAATCTCACGGGGCGTCCTTCGCACCTGTTTGCAAATTGTTTACTTAGGATACTTACTTGATTTAATTGGAGCGTTTCAAATCAACCGAAATTACACTGCCAATGCTTTCCCCTAACCAAATATTATTCGAAACAATTTAGTGCGAGGGAGGGTTAAATAGCAAACTGGCTTTGTGCGCTCGGACTGTACAGTACACGCTCTAGGGGCTTAACTAACTCGTCAACAGGTTGTGAAATGCGACTCAAAAGCGAGCCGAGTTTGAGCGTGGAGCGCCCTCCGACGCGTGTCGACGTGGCAAAGGGCGCTGATTACGCGCCGTTGCTCTGTTCCGTAATTACTAGATTGGCGCAGGCTGCAAGTGGCCGTAATTAAATACATTACACCGCGCCTTTGCCGAACGGTTACCGCGCGCCCGCCCACCCGCAACATTGTGAGCGCGAGCCCGAATATCATAATAAAATTAACTTTTACAACTTCCACAGCTTTTAGCGCGATTTTAGTGAAGTGTTTCGTGTAAACAACTTTATATAACACGTAATGTATTTTACTTCACGTACGATAAGGTTACATTTAAATGTTTTCATAATATTCAAACGATTTGACTCAGAAGGGATTTATGTAAAGTCTCCGTCGTTCCGTCTCTTGCAATAACTGAATGAAACTAGCTCGAAAGTAGCAAACTTGAAAAGACTAGATTGTCAAACAAAAAGCTGAGTACTTGTACAATCAGCGGCAGCAGTCGTGCAAATCCAGCGCTTTAGTGTGATAGCATTGTTCGGGCGGCCGCAACCCCGGCCGGTCTGCGCTCCCCTTAATCTAATTATCTGGCCGCTTCGCTGCCGTCTCGCACCGAAACACCCCACCCTCAATTTCTCTCAATTTTCTCCAACGAGAAAGCTAAGCATAAAAGTATTTTATTAAGCGATCCATCCCTTAACGTTGAATAGAATCTCGGAATTTAAATGAGTTTCAGATGTCAACCTTTCACAGTGTAAAAACTTTTTAATAAGCAATTACTTTTAAATAGATGCAAAGAAAATTGTGTAGTTTGCATCTCATGAAATTCCAATAAAGCTAATTTGTTTCTTGACTTTGACAAGCCGCTTATGTAAAACAACAAAGTCGATTTGGGTCCTCTTTGAGCCATCATTTTGTATTATATCTTGACAATAAACTGTTAATTACAAAAATACTCATTCTAATAACTGTATGGTCCATTCATTCATAATTACGAAGTTCGTCTATTCAAATATACGTTGTAATAAATTCATCAAGTTATCGTCACTGAACGACCGTCTAATTGAAGTTGTAATATCTTATGTTTTAATTGTCTCCTTCTAAGCATAATTTAATAAGAAGTTGAGTGGCACAATAATGGCGGTAAATGGATATCTGAGGAGGAAATCAGTCGAGCTTCGGCGCCGGTGTTGTACCGTAGTCGATTAATTAAATTATACTGGGAGAAGTTAGCGGCAGCGTGGAGCGAATCTCGGAGCGCCACGGGTGAGATCCTAGTAGAAACTCTACTCTGTTAGTAGTTGCTTAGTTGGGCTGAGTGGAGCGCGCCGGCACGGCAGCTAGTGTTCGCTACACTTAGCCGGAGAGCGCCACTAACTCGATCCGATTCCACTTGGGCTATTTGCGCTCCGAGTTCAATTATGCTTCCACTTTGATATGCAAATCCGGTCGCTTTGGCTAATTACGTAGACGCTTCCGTAGTATCGTTTCAAATGTCAACTTACACTGTTTCGCGTACAATTTACCTGCTACACGCGCACACTCCTGTTCCCGCTAGATTAAACTAGAAATGTTTGTTGCTTATTTCATGCGCGAAAATGTAAAGTTAATTACAAACTTTGCTCTCAAGTAAACATGCAGTTTTGGGGGAGCCCCATGCGAAATTCGAGAGCTAACAATGAGTTATGATGGAACGACATTTATGTTAGGCAAAGTTAAGCTTGTGTTCACACATACGTTGACCTATCGTAAAGTTTGAAAGCTGAGTTATACTCGTATGCTGAGCTTGCTTGAATCTGCGCAACTCTATTATTAACTTAGTAAAGGAAGTATCGTTGCATTGCAATATGTTAGTAACATAAAACATATCAACCCATGTGTTTTTTATCCATGACTTATTACGTCGAATTTTATTACGTTTTCAACTATTAACCAAATGCATTTCTTACATGCCATTGATAATTTAATTAACTGCATTCATAAAACTTCGTTAATAAACAAGGCAGTGGGACTCCTTGCAAGTTCTCCTGGGGCGGCCTGTGCCAAACAACTGAATTGCGCTTGCAGGACAGGTTCAATTGGTGAGTAGAGCGCACTCTCGCGTGGAACTTTGTCTGATAATGTGGCACTCCAGATCCATCTGGCGCACTGTAGATGTATATAGGCTTAACATTATAGGATTGAGTATCTCCTTTCATACTTGAATAAAATAAACAAATCAACTTCAAAGAATTGAAAATATCCAAAAGCTTAGGTAACGTGCCTTATATTATTAGCTACGTTAAAGAGCGGGTGTATTCCTTTTAATCAAAATTTGTATCAAACAAGTGAAATCCCAGTAAATCCCCCTAGCCAGTTTATAATCTTAATTTCTAAGCATTTGCGTATTTAATTTAATTTAACTCTTTGTCGCATATAGAAAATGCATGCGCAATTTGTTTAAAGTGTCGTGATTTGTCTGTGTGAAACGTGCGCGACACATTTAATATGGACATTATTATTCTCATTCATACTACGTTACCGAGGCAATATAAATTGTCATTCGCGTTCATTTCAATTTAAACGCGAGTAATTTAAATTGCGGTCACAAATTTAAGCGTGATCCGGCTTATTAATGGTTATAACGTGGATTATTACTATTTAATGCTGTTTAATTTATGATGTAAATCCGTTATTAGAGGTAGGCCGTATCACTTCTGCTCGATTTGATCGCGCTGGTTGAAAGTGGGAGGAATTGTGATGGTAGGGATGCGAATTGTATCATGTAAGATTATATCGACAATACCTATTAATCTCTAGTATATGTTAGCTACAGTCGTAATATCCTTCACCTTCACGACCTGGCTTGTCGTTATACAAAAACTCAATACTTGTAAAGTCATAGTAAGTCAACTGTAGTTTATAAGAATTAAACATTAAATGATTTATTTTTAATTATTAATGTATATTTTATATCATAATAATACATATTATTTAATAAATATATAATCATACTTACTGTATAGTTTTATAACATAGATCCGTGAGCTTTTCTAATAATTACATAAAGGCAGCAGATAAGGGTTTCTTGCTTATTTGAGTCCATAATTATCATTTGCTAAGGCAATTAAAAATAATAAAAAAGTTTTAAAATTTCTAACCAGAATTCTTAAAAGAACAATTGTCATGTTATACTTTTAAAAAATATTGTTAAATATTAAATGTGGCACATTTTCTAGTTTCTCTAAGTTCAGATCCAACTATAATATCATAGTTTTATAGAAGATATACACATAGAAGTAATCGGACTGTAGAGCCAAGCAGAATTTTGTTATCTATAATGTCCCGGCGGTTTTATCAGAAAGGCGGAATTCTTCCTATCAGGTGAATGACCAGCTTTTCTTGTCTTTAGTTACATGTATAAAAACTAAACGCTTTCAGTCATGGACATGGTTTTATCAATAGAGCACTTGCTTTATCTATTCTTACCACAAATACTTTTTATATACTGTAATGAACTAAGTTCAAATCCCGTATAGATATAACAAATGCACACGAAACAACAATCTGATATTGATATCTGATATAGAATCGGAATATATTTTTATCGAAATTATGCCCAAGTCTATTACCGTACATGTTTATCGATAATATTGATGACCGCACGTCCCATCGCTAGCGGAGGTACAATCTGTGGGCGCCGGGATCCGCCAGGGGAGGCTCCGTGGCACATTAATAAGCTCATGAATACTGATCGCGCCACGCAGATTCTATCAACACCGCTGCATCGGTCTGTCTTATGTAACTTTGAATTACATATTATCCATTGTTTTGTTACCCGATATAAATGTTTAACTGTATTTGAATTACGTCGCCTCTGCAGTGTGTAGTTAACATAAAACCTACTCTACCACTAAGGCATGGTTAGGACCAGATCCTAATAGAAGACAAACGCCTTGTTTTGAATATTAAAGGTGTCAACTACTTAACGAATAAATTTCAGAACTGTTATTAGCTCACACGATAATTTAATATGAAAAGTTCGTGACTCTACATAATTATCATGTCTATTCCATGAGTCGTGTCACGTGTGCAAACTGATTTTATATTCTCTCTTTAAGAAATTACAAATCTAATACAGCACTTATTTACCTTGTTCATTATACCTTCTGGTTTTTAATCAAACCTCATTTTTTTCAAATTAGCCACTGGCTCACCGCGCCCGCGGGGAAGTTAAAGAAATGAATAAAATATTTTCGAGTGTGCAGTAGAGCGCTCGCCACTTGGTGGAATTTACCTTACGCAAACCTACCTTCGTTAATTGAAAGAGCTTCTTTCGTTTGGTGTAATATTTCATGGCACGAAGTCGGTTCAGTGCGGCAAGTAGAAACGATCCTACTCGGTCGCACACAAGCTCTCTTTAGCCCTCTCACGCCGCCCGCGCCGCTTACGACTTTTCATAAATACCCCTCTAAGAAGCAACAAGAAAATAATTTAATCTACTTCACGGAATCGGAATATAAATTTGTTTTCAACATTATCTTAATCGCTACTCCTATTTTATCATCTTTCATCGTTGGCTTATTTCGAAGAATTCTTTTCGCTTTCATTTCCTTTGAATGAAAAATACCTTTAGAAAAGCGTTTTATAAATCAGCAATTACCGCCGAAGTTTCCCCAGATTGCCTTTTTATTAAAATTCTTTTGTAACCTTGAGATTTGAATATAACATTTTTATGAACGTTCCAAGTATGTACCGCGTGTAACCGTGCCTTAAACGTCGGAGCATTAGTGGAATAATCCGTAAGAGGTTGTAATAATTAGCGTGAACTCGTGGGGAGCGGGCGGGTTCGTGGTTGTGAGTGTGCGGCGCGGTTACATGGTCGGGCAATAAATTGGCCGCTCCCACGACTTGGTGCTGCGGCACGCGAGATAAGCCGCCGCCACGCCATTAACTAACTACAATGTCACAGCGCCGCCGATCAACTGCATAAACCCCTCGGCTCGACGTCCTACCGCCCACTACATGCTTTATGACTCCTAACACATAATAATTTACTTTTAATCCGTCACACTGGCGTTATCTACTCGTCGCCCTCCGTCTCCATTCCACCGAACGTTATTAAGTGCTACCGAATTCGTAATATGCAACATAACTACGTGATTAACATAATGTTCCTAGAATGTTCTACTTTTGTCTTGTAAACGAGCATAAAGTGAAAGAACAAATTGCGAGTTTCCCCAGTATTTTCCTCGCTCGGAAAAATATATGTTTTATTAAAGCTCGGCATTTCCGAGAGCGAGGCAACCCTCGGGGTGGGGAGGCGGGCGGCGCCGGGTGGTTCGGCGGCGCGCCAGTGTATAACAGACAGTAGAGGGATATAAAACATATTTACGCGCCTATAAAGTACTCTCGTACGCTCGCTCTCCACCATTTTCTTTTGTTCCTCGCTCGCAGCCAATGATAATGCTTTCTCCCGTTCGGTTAAACTTATTTCTCTGCCGTCTTATCTGGCTTTTCTTCGGCACTTTTATTTATAACCGGAGTGGTGAAACGTGAAGTAAACGATTCTCGTATCGGCTTGCCTTTTGACATACGTTGTATTGTGTAGTGGGGTCTCTCTACCTTTTTGTTCGTAAAATTGAATCGAGTTCAAATAAATCTATTCCATCAACCGTAAACATATCTTTCATGTTGGAAACACTCTTATTTGGTTTCTTATTCTAACCATGAATAATGAGCGAGAGACGTTAATACCTCGAAATTTAAGGTTTCGTCAGTATGTCTAGAACTAATGAGGTTACCAGTTTAGACTACATCATCATTTGCTACCCGGTAAGATAATGGTCATACGCTAGCATATCAGAAAACAGTCGTATAAATAATATTTTGCTGATAATCATTTCGAGCTAGCTTAGTATAATCTATACTAATATTATAAAGAGGTAAAGTTTGTTTGTTTGTTTGTATGTAAAAGGTAATCTCTGAAACTACTGATCCGATTCTGAAAATTCTTTCACCAATAGATAGCTACACTATCACTGAGTGCCATAGGCTATGTTTTGTCGGGATAGAAGTTAGTTATCAGTTCGAAATAATAATATTTGTAAGACAAGTCGGAGAAAAATTTGCTAACTTTCCGCTTTATCGGCGTACGCTGACT
Source organism: Lomographa bimaculata (assembly GCA_948107665.1). NCBI lineage: Eukaryota > Metazoa > Arthropoda > Insecta > Lepidoptera > Geometridae > Lomographa > Lomographa bimaculata. The sequence continues at coordinate 9,354,025 of OX403597.1, forward strand.
AAACGGTAAGACATAGTTGAATATAATGTATGGCAAAAATGTTGGCCTTCATGAGTTTTACAAAAAAGTCCGCGACAGCATATATCTAACATGTATGTATAGCTCAGAAAAAATACTTTTCTTTGTAAAAAATCTGAAAAAAAAGCGGCCTATGTTTAGTTGGCTTTTTGAGACATTCAGTATTAATCCTTATCAAAATAAACTATTTCATCGTCTTACGTAGTTCATGTAGATACATTTTGCTTTTTACTGCATATGATTTGAGAAATCGTGAAATTAGTTTCACGGGAGCCCGCCCGTGAACGGGACGGGTCAGAAATGTACAGAAACGTACTACGAATTCCTGCACTAAAAAATAGCGGCTTCTATTTCGTTGGCTTTTTTTAAGTATTTAATATTAATTCTTATCAAAAAAACCTATTTCATCGGCTTACTTAGTTCAGGTAGATGCAATTTGCTTTTTACTGCACATAATTTGAACCCATAGTCTAGGAGAAATCGTTAAGTTTATTTGAGAGTGAAAACGGTGGATACGTCTATGTTTTGAACCGACTAACATAAGAAGGGGGATATAAATTCGACTGTTTTTTTTTTTTTGTCTTATCATTGAAGTTTGAACTGCCCGCTAGCGTAGTTAGGTGGGCGTTTGCCTTTAAAGCACCGGGTTTGATGCCCGGTGGGAACACAGGTGTTTTCCCACGGGAATTTGTGTTCCTGGTTTTGAGTATGTTGTGAATGTTGTGTGAATCTTGGATGTTTACGGCCCCCCGATACAAGTCATTGAACTTAGTGTGGGGCTGTGAATGTGGAAGTGTGTTTATTTGTATATTTTTTAACCGGGCGACGCCGGGCGGGTCATCTTTTGAACTATCTACTCGCGTAAATGGGTACGCGTTTGCCTTCAAAGCAGCGGGATCGATTCGCGGTGGTAACAGAAGTTTTCTCCCTACGGGAAATTTGTGTTCCTGGTTTTTAATATGTTGTGAATCTTGGATGTTTACGGCCCCACGCTACAAGTCACTGAACTTAGTGTGGGGCTGTGAATGTGGAAGTGTTTATGTGTAGATTTTTTAACCGGGCGACGCAGGGTGGGGAATCTTTGAACTTTGAACTACCCACTGGCGTAGATGAGTGCGCGTTCGTCTTTAAAGCAGCGGGTTCGAATCTCGGTGGGAACACAATAACAAAAGTTTTTTCCCCACGGGCAGTTTATGTTTCTGGTTCTGGGTATGACGTGAATGTTGTGTGTGTGGTGTTAATTGTTTACGGCCCCACGACACAACTTATAGTACTTTTACAGTGGGGCTGTGAGTGAGAAAGCGTTTATATGTAAGCTTTTGTTTACCCGGGCAACGCCGGGCGGGTCAGCTAGTGAATAATATATAAGACCGGCAGACCTCAGTTCATGTCCCCTTTTAATGTCAAGCTAGTTTATTCATCTGCTTACCCACATTACATAGTTTTACATTAATTTGAAAACCTTAATACTTAACAACCCTAATAGTATAATGAAGATGATACCCTTACTCTCTCACAGCCAACCCTATAAAAAGGTTTAGTCATCGTAGCGTTAAAGTAGGTATCTACATACTCTGGATCGCATTCTATTAAAGTCAGCCAACAGAAAGTGGAGAACGTACTTGACGCTATTCAGAACGAGTAGAACGGAAGCCAAAGCGTTAACAGCAAAGCGAGTAGCGTCTTAATCTTGCGCGACAGTACAGCTCAGAGCAGAAACCCCTTGCGTAGGTGAGAGGGTGTAATAACAAGAGTCGTCGTCCCCTCACTTCTCCCCTTACTCGCCCGCAGGCTTAGCTGCTCGAAAACTTCTACGGAGATTCGTATTACTCCGTCGAGCTCTACTGTAACCGCCTTGACTCGCATAAGACCTAACTGGATCGATGTAAACCGAACCTTAGTACGTTGCTTACAACCACCACAATTCAAGCTTTTGTTACCGAAACGGAACGGTTATTTGTATCGTTATATAAATGTTTACTATCTGTTATTGGCTCCGATACGAATTCTTTCAATTACTTCCAAATAGTTATTGTTATCGTGTCGTGGAAAATGTTTTTGTATTTTCTTTTCCCTTTTATTTGCGTGTGCAAAAGAAAAGCCTCGGTAAGCAAAAACATTGTTGCCACTTTCGGGGCATATGTGGCGTCGTCAAAGGGCCGTAATTATCCGTAGGCAGGCGAGTGTTAGCACTCGACGCCGAGGTCGAGATATCTCTCGACGGATCAGCGGCTCACTCGGGATGCACTCTGCGATTCCGTTTGTCACTGCACCCGACTGCGGTCTGAGCTCTCGCTCTGATAAACGCATGTCAACGTGCTTTGAATGCGGAGCGCATTTAACCACTGTAAGCCTGCCGAGTGCCGACAACCTCACTGCCACACTTCTCTGTATTATTGCGGACTAGATGGTATTCTGTGAGGCTATGAGCCATCTGTCATATCCAAGCCCCAGTGCTTTCATTATAACGTAACACGAATAAGACTGGGTGTTGAATAAGTCCAATCGTTGTTAAATCAAATTCATAATTCCTGGATAACATATCAGTAGATCATTTGTTACTATCATCAGGTAATTAATGTATCAATAAATTATGATCAATGTTTGCAATTATGCGTCTTATCTAATGACCTGTAACTTTTATCGGACCCGTCACTAGTAAGGACAATCGTGCGACGTGATAATGATACGATAAGGTGTAAAAAATAAAAATTTATTAAAATCGGTTCGAGGTAATCGTTTAACTTTGAATATTATTTTTGGTTTAAAGTAATTAATTTAAGCAATATTAAATCTCGTATCGAAACAAAGTTTTATACTTTTTATTGAATAAAACGAAAGGTATGTTTAAATGATGGGCGTTTACCGCAGGTGATGTACTTATACACCTCCTATCTATACCTTATATATAGTGTAGTAGAGACAACATCACTATGTCCCACCCAACCATCTTTAGCAGAACATGTTTGGTACGCAGATAAGCCGTTTGGTAGTTAGCACATCGTGCGGACCGGGGCCGAACAGGGCACGCCGTAATTAGTCCACCGCAAAGTTCACCGGGAACGCTGCATCGACACACCGAACTACTTCTACTGATACGCAAACACGTGTCTAATTTATTGTGCATGCAGCCGTGGATTGTCGCTTCAATAAGTTATAAGTATATATATATATAAGTATATTATATATATAAGTTTGGACATAAATTAATTCGAAACAATTCCACATTCACTAGACAATTTGCTTTTTGATATTTTAAAATGTTATGATAGCTATTGTTATCCTCATTTAATGTAGTTTTCTTGAACGCGAATATTAAAAGCCGTACCAGGTTCGTTTGTCACCAAGTGATTCTGCTTAATTTTCGATAAGTGGTATACTTCGTATTGCAGAAATTCTTCACAAAGTATAGACCCTACAGAGTAAACTGATTAAATTAATGCACCCATGTATTAGATACTCTATCTAGATGGTAAGCAGGTGTAAGTGCAACGTAGTCGGGCTTGCCATTCCTCACTGATTACTTAGCGTCTTCCTAATGACTTTTAGTTCTCGATCGCTATCTCATGCACATAAGTATCACCAAGTTATACGTTACAAACGAGCTTCAATTTAAACTTTCTTCCAACTAGCTCTCTCTCCAGTTTCTTAAGAACGCGATTGCTTTCTCTTAAATTAAAACGTTTGAATTTATAATTCTCAATTTTTTGTAGTTTTGTTTGTTTATTATACGTTACAAACATTCAATAAACAAAGAAAAAGGAAACCTTATCACTGCTGCCTTACTATAAACTTGCATAGTGTAAAAGTAATGTGGTTGCGTGGTTTTAAAGTCGTATTATATCAAGTATCACGAGCATAGCGAGAGCATCCGCTCGAGAAAGATAAGACTTTTAACGGTTCAAGTTTCAGCGGTCGTTATTTCTGTCGTAAATTGCCGTAGATCGTTAGTGGCGTATGTCGCTAGAGAACAAGGAAAACAAACATGCGACGACAATGTGATAAAATTGCAGACTCCTCGTTCTCCATCGTGACTTCAACCATTAATAATTCGCTAACTTCGCGACAACAGCCAATTTATACATTCCGTCTGGAGCGAAATTCCAGGGAATTATTATAAAGTAATCTAAGTTAGACGAGGGGGTTGACAGGTGTTTAAATATACCTCAACAACTTCTCCACTCCTCTTAGAAATTCTGCCGAATTACACACAAGGCGAAGTCATTCGAGCGTGCGGTTGCAAGAGCTTTCCGAGCTTACCCATTAATTGGTAGCTAGTTATGAGGACACGCAAACTGAATAGATACATGCGACTATCTTGATCTCCTTCAACACCGTTACGTAACGCCATAAATACTATAAGTCGTGACACTTGCCTAGATCCAATGGGATTTATTCTTTAGCTCTTTTTTAATAGTACAGCCGATGTCATTTTGTTACATTTAAAAACATCTATGTATATTTTATCTATCAAATATCTCAACAGTTATCATTATGCCTGGGATTATTTTCTTTTATTAAAAGTTCGCGGCAGACGGCCGCTTGACGGATCGCTTATAAGATCCCGTAATTAATCTCTAATGAACAATAAATATGAGCACTTAAAAGGATTACTCTAATTCAATTTGTATTCAAAACGTATAAAGAGATTAAAATGGTCTTTTAATGGGTATGAGAACAAGCGGAACCGGTCGTGACGGCTCGGCGCGGGCGCTCATGTAACATCGCCAGTGAACATTCTCGCGAGCTCATTTAAGGTTTTTGTCCTCGTCTTCGTGTTTATCTTTTTACTGCCCTGCTATTGAACCGGACCCCTATAGTTTACATCGCCACCGACTGTGTCGAATTGTCATAGTGCCGCTTTCTTCTACACGTCCACTCCACTAATCTTAATTAATCAGATACGAACGCCCTGATACCATCTCGGAGCTAGCCCATTTATCTATCCGTGTTATCGCTCGATAGAATTGTCGCACTAACTCAATCCGAAATCCCGAACACTATGGTAATGATGTCGACTTATCTGTGAATTAACATTGTATCGGTAACTCAATTCGTGAGCCGAGCCCACGAACTTTAGCGCTGCTAATTGCATCGATAAGCGCCTAATATGTTACAAATCGTGGCTCTAAAAACACGTAACTGCTTCAATTTAGCCACAAAGAAGGCGCTATGTTATATTGACCATTTTTACGCGGTGTGGGTCATAAATAACTTTCCTTATCGATGCCGACACGCCGCTATCTTCCCCATCTAATCCGGCGCCCACGCCTACGGCCACGACCACCGTTTAAAGTAATTTGTCGTCGGAAAAACATTAATCCGCCACTTCATTATAGAATCGTGATTGATATCGTTTTTCTATTAAACCACAATTAACTCGCGAGCATTTGTTTATCAAACCGCTTGTAAATAAGTTTACGACACAATAACGTGTAAGAGGAGAGATCATTATTATTTATATGGATCCTAAAGTAGTGCTCGACGGCACTTTAGCGTTCTTGTCGGATTATTTCCCTCTTTATGCGAGCGAGCAAGATGCGTCGACCACTTTGTTGTTTTATACTTCGTCTCGGAGCGACTTTATGCATCGCCTCATTGCTCTTCGCGTTTCGCTTAGTTTCCCCTCTCTATTTTCAACTCACGTTACTATGTAAATTTATTTTGAAACTGGCTATCCGCTGGCAGCTTTATACGTCGCTGCTTTACTTGCTCTACTCGTTTGCTCAATGTTTTGCCACAGTTTGCTTTGTAAAAGTTAGTCGCATGTAAAACTAATGATCATGTAAGAATTTTATTTACGATTTGGATATAAGTAAGTAAAATAAAAAGGCAGTATCCGCCCTTATACAGTAAAGAAGAAATATCCAAATATCATAATGTTATCAAATGCTATATTTGGAATCTATCAAAATATTGCATTAATATAAGCATATATTACTATTCGGGGGTATTATTATTCGGTCGTAATACATACGTACATCAACAAATAAAAACTGTATTATAGCATTGGTAAACTACACGAGCATAGACATTCAAAAGGCACTCTTAAGAATTAATAGGCAATTTAGATTAAATTCGGATAATACGACGATAAATAAAGTAAACTGCACAATTTGTTGAGTATTCGACTACAAAGACTGGGCCTTGCTAAAAACGTAATAATACAAGCCGCCCACAATTGTCGGCCCGCCCGCCCCGCCGGCCGTCGACAAACGCTCAGAAACAAACTACATTTTTATACGGAGAGCAAACAAAATGAGTTAGCGGTGCCGTTGCCGAGCTTTTCCTCGTATTCCCGGCGAGCTTGAAAATTCGCTTTAATACCTTTGTTTTACAGCGCTTTACAGCTCTCGTGTAGCGCGGAAATATTTTCAAAGTTTACTTTCGTGTGCGAATATTCCACACTACACCTCAAACCTTTTCGCCGATTCTTGTTTCAATATTTTAAATCCTTGTTGTTTCCACATCGGATCCCTTTTAATGCTCGAGGGGATCGTAGTATTATGCAAAACGATCGTTACGATAACTCAAAATCTCAAAAGCTTTATTTTCATATCATCCCTCTGGTCACGTCACGCTGTCACGAGCTTAACATTTTTTAGAACGGTTTTTGTGTCGTGTCGTCGGCTTAAGTATTTTATTGTATTTTATGCCATTCAAAGTTACACAAAGAAACCATTTTTTTTTCTTAACACCGTTTTACCGGCTGTTATCATGGAGTAACAAACGGTAAAAAATCTACGGTAAGATTATAAAAGTAATCGCTCCTTTTATGTTTAATTTTAATTAATAAAATAGCTTTATTGTGTTTCATTGAAACATTAAAATCTGTTAAATCAGTTTGGCAAGTGTTGAAGGTATGATTACTCTTTGTGGAATTAAATGAAATGATAGAATCTCCCGGTTGAGTTTATTCATTACATCCCGCCGCGAGGCCGGGCGGTGGGGGCCACCCCCTGCTCCTCGCTTTATGGATATAACCTCGACAAAATACCCCTAAAATTGCACTGTTTTTATTACGTTCTCTCTTTATCTCTTTGGTTTGTTGCTCCTTTTTTACGGAGTTATTATTTTATTAGCGAATAGGCCAAGTAATAGACACGAGAGATTAAACCCTCTTTAGATTTATCGATAAATGTTTAATGGGAAGGCTGTATAATCCCGTATTTCTGTTACCCGTTTATGCCCGAGTTCCTCTGATTTCATAACGTTTCATGCTCTACATTCTACAATGTTGTAGAACGTAGTGTGTTCTGTGTTTAACAACTTAACAATGGTAGAGTATGCGAAACTATTCTTAAGCTCCGTTTAAATTTTGATCCGAGTTGCATGTAATTAGTTCAGTACTTTATATATTGTATGCTATATGTATATATAAAAAAAGTTTTGGTATAGAAACAAAACCTAAGTGTACTGTACACTTTGGTTTTGTTTCTATACCAAAACTTTTTTTTCCTTCGCAACAAGTCAGAATATAAGTTTCAAAATTTTCAAGTCCATTCAATTAGTAGAAATTGCAAAAACAGCTGCATTAAGCAACTTAGTTATACGGGAAGAGTTTGAAAGTTATGCTATAAGTTAGTGAGATCTCAACAGGCGAGCAAAAGGGGCGAAGTTTAAAATACGACAGAGATAAATTGATAGCTACCGGCAAGTACCGGCTACGCGGTTGCGGCGCCCGCGCACTGCCTTGTAATTAATTACCGGCTTATTATGACGTCTCAGTGTGCTTTGAATAACTACTGGTAAAGGGAACTCCATTTCTAGACGAGTATTCGGCTTGACAAAAAGCCGTAGGCTTATACTTTTTAGTTTTAATTCATAGTTATATTCAAAACTTTTAACTCCAGTACAGTATTTAAATACCCGCCCCATCTACCTCGTGATAGTTGTTGACAACTTTGTATTTCGATGAAACATCAGCAAAAAGATGTTTGTAATTTGTATACGTGTCAGCTTTTAAACTTCAAATTACCACCTCTTGCAAAAAGCCATTAATCATAAATGTTTCAACCGAACCCGCCACCGAAGACACATTGAAATGTCCCGTGTGATTTTTCTGTATCATTAAATGAAAACATAGTTTAGATGCCAAATAGTTGGCGAGGGTGATAAAACAAAGCGATTGGCAAAGTACCAAATCGCCACGAGTGGATAGGCGCGAGAACCGAACAATGAACACACTGAACACTAGTCACTCGTATCACCGTGTAGTACCAACAGTAATATCTGGCTCTGAGCCTGGTGATATGACGCGAGCACTCGCACTCTTTACCCCGACTATGCGAGTTCTACGCGACTGTGCTTAGAGCAGATTTGCACGGGTACGTTTTAAATGGAGCCGCCAGATCGCAATTACACTCCCTTTGAGCTTGCGGAATGCGTTATGTATGACATTCAATTCAATTTGGCGCACAAAGCCAGCGTCGAAATTCTCTTTCTCTTTGACCAGAGCCTCTTATGCAACAATGCTTTGTTTGCGAAATAGCAGCCCTATTGCAGCTACAGCGTCTAACTGGAATTTGTTATATGTGCATATTCGTACCACTTTAATAACAGTTCAAAAATGTTCATGCGTAACACTTCCATAATTAAGCACAAACCCTAATTGTTCAGCAATTTAACTTATCCGAACAGCTCGCAATTTAACCCTTTAATATTTTCCTGGACTATTTAAAGCATTTTAGCATATTATTAAGTAAGTAAAAGTTTGTTGTTTCTATTCGTCGTACGAAACATCTGCTGAAATTAAACGGAAATAAATATTTTATCCGTCAAAAATACCGGGAACGCAATATAGTTTAAGTAAAACTAATATTGCTAATAATAACTCTTACTTAGCATTCGATTATTTATTATCATTACATAATATGTAAATAGCTTTTTATCAACAACATAAATATCATATAAGTATTGTTCCCTTGTTGACACAACGAACAAGTTTATTGCAGAGTCCGATTTGATTGTTGCGATTGAGCCATTGTGATGTGCGACGGATTGATCGCGTGTCGGTGAATTGTTGTGACCGTTCTGTTCTTTGTAAACGTTGGCAACGGACGAGCGCGCCGGAATGTCGGACGTGTCCACCTGGACGTGCGCTAACACGCATCTCCACCACGCCTTTGAAGTCACATCAGCGTGCCCGCGATACCCACACCACATGTTCTCATAAACCAACCACAGACACCTCGGAATGCAATTAACCCACATAAATAAACGCTGCCGCTAATTGTTTTACTCTCATCTCTAAAAATGTTCAGTCTATAAAAAAAAAGCTATTAAAAAAGGAGACAAGCAAGTTAGCAACACTCATAGCCTATATATACTCAACTGCTATGCCACACGAAACCTTAAATAACTAAGTTCTGCTTAGGACTGCAATGCGCTTCTCTTCCTGAGACTTGAGGTGTTAAGCCCGGTATACCCAGCATTTCTCCTAGCGCGGCCCTGCTTTTCTTCTGTTTGCAAAAAGCTCTACCACGTCGTTTATTGACTAAGTTTCATCTTTCTGGCCATAAAACCGTATATGGTATTTTATTCCCCAACTGTTCTGATGACGAGATTTACCTCCCGATGGGCGTTTCCCTATCCGCCACCTGGGGAGGCAGCCTTTAGGGAATCGGGCTTCAAACACATTACAAAACCATAATTAAATTGAAACACATTATTGCCTAAAATTGATCTCTTGAGCAGAGTATAAACACCCTGTATAGCACATAAATCAAGCTTGTCTTGTCTACGTGTTTGTTTTGTAAATTAATCGTGCCCGTTGTAATATTGAGATTAACTCGAGCTGAGCGCAAAATTTTATGATTAATTGAAATCGGCTCTCTGGTTTTATCCTACTTATTGCCAATAAATTTAATATGTAAATGTTGGACAACATTTGTGTTGTAAATGTATTGCCTAATCATATCTCAATCTATGAATATTAATTAACATAATATTTATGTACTTCGTGAAAGTTTACGATGACTATGAATTAATTTTGATATTCATCGATACAACTATAAATATTTTATACTAACGCAAAAAACCCAAATAAAAATGTGCATACAGTTATAATAAATATTTCATATAAAATACAGAAATTTAAATAAGCATGCATCGTATAAAGCGAAATTGTGCAACACGGCTCTCACGTTTCTCATTTTAATAATGTAAAATATTATGTTAATTAAACGTTCCTCATGAAAGTTGGTTTAAAGTTAATCTCGATATACATACGTATCGTTTGTAAATTTTATATGTGGGGTTAAGTCGTTGTTAATTAATTTAAGCCGAGCGAGGTGAGGCTCGATTAGCGGAATAAATTGGGCTTGCGGCAGGCGCAATCCCCGCGCAGTAAACAGCGCCGACAACAAAGGGAGCCGAGCTTCCCCGACGCGGCGCGGCGCTGCTGCCGGCCCCGACGCCTTCCCAACCTTAATGCTTACTCATTATTTATTCACATCTATAACGAGATTGTCAGTGCTCCCCGTGTCTACCTTCTCCGCTCCCTGCCCGGTTTATTTGTCTCTACTTGTACCACAGCGCGCGTCCACGCCATATTATTTACTCCCGCTCGCTCTTTTTGCTCAGATTATTTTCCTTTCCCATCGAGTTATAAAGCTATTACTGTCTCCTTTTAAGTTCTCTGGCTTGAAATTCACTCGTTTCGCGAACGAAAAGTATCTCTCGTCTACCGATATGGTTTTATTGAAATACATATACATTTCCCGTCGAACGTCTGTTTTATTTGCATACATACATTGATACGAGAATCTTCTGAATACTGGATTCGATATGCGACCGCGCTCAAACAATATGGGTATTGGAACAGTATATATCTCTATAATATCAGAATATATTCTACTGGTATTGGGTACTTTCAGATACGTTCAATGTTTGAGAAATACGGTTTGTGATGGCAGGGTTACACTATACGTTTTTCGATAGTTTTACAACAGCCAATATTGGTAACTGAAAGTTAAAATTGATTACTATAGTATATTTAACTGTTAGCCTACCAGAAAACTTCAATGCATTAATCAATTCAACTTTATTTTTTCGTGCGCTTTGTTTTACTTGCTTCTAGGATTTTGGGCAATTCGAGAATGTCCTAGAATTTATCAACTCTCGCTAAGGTTTGGGTTTTTTTTGTCATATTTTAGTATAGTTAGTTGGCCAGCGATTAATTTATCGTCATTTAAATATTTGAACGTTACTGACAACATTGTCCAAAATAATAGTTAGAGCTTGATATAAGCCTTAAATAGGCTTCTTTAACGTCATTGTTATTTTATCTTTAAATTTTTTTATTTTTATTGTAAATGTACACATTCTAAATCCACCAAATACACGTCAAAAGTATGCATAAAATAAAGAGCACTTCACACACAAATTATGTAACACAAGCGCCAGAAATGTCGCAGAAAGTAATATTGTGTAAAGAATTTTTATTCAAAAGACATGAAAAGCTGTGGAGCACTTGCAAACGGCTAGATAATGCCATCAGATACTCAGCGCACTCGTTGAAAATTTTACGTCGCTTCTCGGCGCATCCTCCACTGCATTTCACCCCTGCATTTGTGATTCCGCACCCCTGCCGTGTTGTCAGTGCTGACGTACTTTGTGCTACTATACGGTTGTGAATACCGGCCACAATGCGGAAATTAACGGTGTCGTAATATTATTCATACCCCGCCGTATACCTACCATTTTAATGTCGACTCCAATTTGCTTCATTAGAATTCTACCCGGGACTTGAATCGGATGCTATTTGACTCTGTGGTTATTTGACTTCCTTTTAATCAATTAAAAGTCTTTTAAAAAGTAAATAGCCTCATTATTCTAATGTCATGATATTAATCGCTCGACCCTTTTCTCATCAAATGTTTATTTAATTATTTACACGGGTGACACGGGTCTATGATGGCAATACATCCGGAAATGTAAGTATTTAATTTTCGTTGAAAATTGAACCAACGAAAGACCTTCAAGCTACTGAAATTCTAGCTTTCTAGCTTGTTCAGAAGCTAAACTGAAACCCACCTCGGTCTGTGTAATATGGTATTAAAAAAACTATTAAAATTAAAAAGGTATAAATCTAAAACGAGATAAACTAATGTCGAATTTTCGATCGTGTTTATTTCCTATATTTTACCGCGTTGAATGCCCAGGATATGTTATGTATATTATCAAATATAAATTAATATATTATTACCAATATAATCCTACTCCAATATTCAATTAAACAGGCAAGCAAAGCTCTAATAACATGTATAACTAAGCTGCCACCTGCTCCAAAAGCAGGGGTTACACAAAATAAGAGGGTAGTATCTATTCTAACGGAGTTTTTATTGTAGTCTGTACCACACGTTGTGCGAGATTACTCCGGCTTTAGAGAAATCCGGAGCGCCGAGCATCCCTTTGTGCTTTCGACGCTCCTCCGTTTTTCCGCCTTCCCTCGTTTCGCCTTCACAAATACAGATTGCGATTCCTACACCGCGAAACGACACCGCAATTTTAAATCTCTCGTTTTCTTTAAGAAGATCGCCTTTAAATTCTGACTTGATACTTTCTTTTCGGTTATTGAATAATTTGCTTACTCCTCAGGGACTAAAAAGCGAGTTTATAGTACCTTTTTGTATAAAGAGAATTCAACGTCGAAAAAGAAGTTCGAAAGAGAATTCACGTTCATATTTCTTACAGTCACAAACGAGACAAGTTTCGTCTGTCCTCATTAGAATTCCGGCTATGCAGTCATCGGTCATATACACATTTGTATGTGTTGTGTGTTACTAGTCGTCTCGCTTTGTTATGTATGTCCTCGTACGCTATATAGCAACACTTTCAAATTTTTTACCTTCACTTTCTCTTTTTTAGACATTTAACAACCATTCTTCTGACACCGTCCATTAAAATTTGACGTTTATAACGGAACTAACAAATCTTGTTCAAAAATTGACCTCTAATAAAAATTCCTAAATATTTGCATATCCTCACAACGTGAACAAAAACAATTTATGAAAAAAATACAGTTTACACAACAATATGTACGTTACAAAAACGCAATCCAACAATACGTTTACCACAAATTGAATGAGGCTCGAAATAAATCCTGCGGTCGTTGTCTGACTCCCAATACCGCCCGTCCGTATCTCACCCCTGTTTGTCGTTGTTCGCGTTTCATTGGACCAAAAAATACCCACATGCTCATACCGTGCGTACATAACTTATTTTACTGCCTTAATCCCAACTCCCACGAGGATACACAGTTTTTACAAGAAAAATATTCTTTGCGAATCCCGGTTTCGCCTAAAGCCCGAATTCAGTGTATTACTTTTTATGTCCTGCGAATAAAATAATGGACCACAAAAATTTAATCGTTGCCCGATGGTTATCGAGGGTTGTTTTCTCTCCCTCATTAGAGACCGGGGATAAACCTCGGGACCCGTGGGTCGAGCGTCATAAACCGAGCACTCTAGTGTATCGTAAGTGTTAATTACTTTTGTCACCGCCGACGGGTGGTTAACAAATGTCGTCGTTACATAATTCCGACTCTCGAGTACTGTAATTTACATCGAGTGACGCAACATTGTTTGTACAATAAATTATTATGCCTTGGAGCGTTCTTAACGGACGGCTAAATCGATAAGCGTCGTTTTTATAGCACCATTAACGGGCTGCGCGGAGGGGCGAGCAATTTCAATCTCCGTAATCAACACCGTATCGCGCTAACAAAACCTATGTAGCGTATTTTCGGCAATATTATAAAAACGACGTCGACGTCCTCGCGATCTGATATAGTGATAGTAATGTAAATATATGTTTCACGTTTAATCTTTATTATATTGATATAAAAAAAACAACGCTACAAAAGACAATATTTACACACATGTTTGTTTTAAATGAGTATAACGACGGCAAACGAACTATTTTATGAAAAAATTGCGCTACTACAGAGCAATAAATTCTCTCTGATATTGCTCGCACATTTTCATAATAATCCGCAAAATGGATGTTCTGTTAGTTTTATAAAATCCTCGTTTTTATTGCTGCCAAAAGTGGGAAAACGAGAGGGGAAAAAATAAACACCGCACTGCTGTCGCAAGCGAATTTTCGGCTCGGTGCCGATCGGGACGTTTCAATTTTACAATACCTTTGTAACAAACGGCAGATGTCGTCATATATCACACAGTCTTAATTTCTGTACGCCGCGAGTCTTGGGTTTGATTTCCAGCAGGAGCACAATTAGCCTTCCCTAGTTACATTTGTTTTGCTAGTTTTGGGTTACATCGGTTTGTAATGTAAATGCTTCCGTCAACCACGACCCCCGTCTTTGATCTTAGTGGGACTTAATGAGGCTCAGTAAAAAAGTTAAATAATCCCAGATCTTGAGAGTATATTACTTGAACTTTACCTAAATTCTTTCAGTTAAGTTTCCATATATCGATGATTTAAAACAAATAATGATTAAAAAAATATTAGAGCATTATCCATGTTAGGCAGAACTAAATTCAAAACTGACTTTACTTGCTATAAGTTTGTCGCGCAGATTAAATGTAAAATATGTTTTAACACCAATATTTTACTACATCGTAAATTGTCCGCGTCTCTGATATTTTAGAAACAGCTTATAACGTTAGAGCTGAGTCTCGTCTTTATGTATTTTGCAGCAATATCACAAAATCAGACAAATAATCTTAATTCTACATTATTGTTTATATTTCTTACTTTATTGGATATTATATTAAAGTGTATCAAATAGTAGGTACATAAATGTAAATAAATTTACCCAAAGAACCAATACGAAACGAAACCGTCAAACTTACTTTGATCCGAGCTTTTTGTCTGCGTTTATACAAAGAGATTCCTATCGTTTTAATTTCCCCTCGGTATTATACCTACGCTAATATTTTACGTGAAATCACAATTCCGCGCAAAAAAATAATCTGTTCCTCCCGTTAGGGAAAACTCTCATAAAACGCTTTTATATTTATAGATATTTTTATAGAGACAGTCACCGAAGACAAGTCGAGATTTATCTCGCTTATCCCGACCGCTTCAACGTTCCACTCTCAAATGGGGAGTCTTTATATTTTTTATTCTCGTATAAATGGTTTCAAATTAGTATTTTCGTGGGGTTGCTTTTATTACATTCTTTTGTGATTCTTCATTTAGTGCGACGCGAGGGAGCGGTTCACTTACATTATTCGAAGACAGACAATGCTGGCATTGATTAAACTAGTTTGAAAAATTAATTAATTTTAACTGTTTATTACATAAACGATTATTATAATCGCATAAAGTCATTGATATCATTAACTTTTTATTGTGATTGAGTGCAAATTGACCACATCAATAATATTCAAAAGAAACGGCTCGCCCACTACACGACCATGGTTACCCTACATCGGCTGCATTAATCGCAGTCGTAAAGCAATAAGTTATAAAACGAATATAAATAAATCGGTTTATGGCTGTTTTACTGCTTTTCGCGAATGTGTTATTGCTAGGAACGGACGCAATGTGCTCATAATATACGTGTTATATCTATCGGTGACATAGATTAATATTCCTACAAATGTGACGTTCGATGCTCCTCCGATGGCCCGCTGGCACTAGACATCATAAACTGACAGATACACAACACCTGGCATCAAAATTTTATATGCACTATTTTATCTGGCACTCGCAGCTTTCAATATTTTTGCGAATATGCTATATTTTGTACTTGTAGATATAGATAGAAAGGATTAGGTTTCTACATATCCACTACATATATAAAATTAGCCGTCACTGAATTTTATTGACACCATGAACCGAATAAATAATCCATTTTAAAAAGCATTTTGCTAATATATTGAATGTAAAATATGTCGGTAGAGGTGATCTCTTCTACTCAAATGAAACAAAAATATTATCCTAACCGAGTCAAATCCGATAAGTTAACTTTTCCCCCCATGAAACATTTTTGTCAGCTTGTATTAGCTTCCGAAAGCAGTTAACATGTGTAACATCCAAGATATACTCGGCTAGGCGGTTTGAGTTTGTTGGGCGGGCGGGTGACGGCGGCTAGGGCGGCGCGTGCGCGAGGCGCGGGGCGCGGGACCGGGACCGGTGCCGACGACCGCGCCACTCTCGCCCCGGCAGCTGGGCGGCTCGCGCGCGTTCCGGCCACTCGATAACCAACTTCTTTGTTTCGCGATCGCGATCCGTCGCGCGCTCCATCGTTATTTTTGCTCTGTGACGGACCAATTAACCCAACCCATATTGGATGCCACACTACTTGGATTTCAGTGCACAAGGATTGCAGTGATTTACAAATGGATTTTATTGTTTGCTGCTATTGGAAAGTGTCAATCGTATTCAAAACAAACGCGGAACACATTTGAATTGATAAGTGGTAGTGAACGCTAGAAATCAACAATATTTGCTAAGTACATTGATGTGTTATTGTTAAATCTATTCTTGATCTATGTGTCGTACAAAATCAAAATTGGATATCTAAGTGAACAACTATTATTTATTTGTGCGGGGTCACTGACAGTTACCATAGTGAGGATCAAAGATAACCCCAAAAGCAATGCTGAAGGCGGTGTCAAAAAAGAAACCAAAAGAAAAGCAAGCAAACAAAAGACAGTGGCTAACGATACGGTGACCAGTAACAAGAACGAGAAGACAGCTGTGAATCTCGTTAAGGAAAAGGGGGGACGAAAAAAATCGCCTCCCAAAGATGTACAAGAGAAACAGGTAAATCAACATCAAGCACAATGCCGCTGTCTGCGCCATATAAAAAATATGAAACCTGTCGGCATATAATGAGGTGATGATAATAAAAACGATTTCACGTCACAAAAACATGAAAGTACCTACCTATCGCTTGGCAAGATATCCATGCAATAACACTTAGCATTGTCGGTCAACATTACGTGACCGGAATAGTTAACGTTGCATTTGTTAGATTAGCCTGAACAATGAAACAAGCTATTATAGAATACCCATTTTAATTTACACTTATTCGCATTGAAAAACTAATGGCATCGTTATTGCTGTTGGTCACGAATGCTGAAACGCAAACATGCTACTTGCAACTAAACCCCAATAGATCGCTTAAAACCCGGGCCCGAGGAACGATATAATTAAAGACCATTACTTCTATTAAAACAACCACTACTGGCTATATTTTTTATTACCCGCTATTTGTATCTGGGTTAATAAGCGCCTTCGCCTCTTGTCGACAATTTATAATAGCATTGTTTCGATCTTGTCTACAGTATTAAATAATGCTTCCGCTTTCAACTTTTTATTGCTACGTTATTGATGATTTTCGTTTACGGTTCTCGATAAAGATTTTATTGTTTAGCCTTGATTGTATATTTTTATATTATGAACCTCTATTCTATTTTCTACTTTTATATCAATATATTGTTCATAATTTTATTATTAATAAAAAAAAAATATTGAAACGTTTTGTTAAGTTTTTAAGAGAATGATTTTACAAGCTAACAAAACTTTTACTTTTAGTAAGAATAAGTTATTATTATTTTCATTTGTAAAATATAATGTCGTAAATAATATAAAATGCTGTCCCACTCCCAAGTTATAGAACAACTATTTACAAAAATATTCATAATAATATGCATGCAGCTATTTCTGAAATACCATACATACCTCGTTTGACTATCCACAAATTGATGATACTTCGTACCCATTCGATTAATGTAAAACATTTATAACTTTTGAAATAAGATTGTCTTCTGCATTTTATTTTGCAAGGATGTTTAAAAGTTACCGAGTTCTTAAAAAGTTTAGCAGTCTGAAATAATTATGTTGTACAAGACAAAAAAAGATAACTTATTATCTATCAATATGTAAATCAACTCCAAGAATAACAGCAATAATTGTCCTCTCAACCTATCGAAATTAATACAAATTTAAATGTAAATCTACATCAACATGTAATGTGTACGTACGAGTATCTAATTAGGTTTAGTACGTTAGTTTATTATATATTCTGGTACGTTAGGTCCTCGTTAACGTTAAGTCACATTTTTTAAAGTCATAGTACTTGCTCAACATATTCTGATCTGCAATAAAATAGATACAACTCAATGTATGAGTAGTCATAAATCCCTCGAAGAAACAGCTTCTGATTCTGCGACTGCTTCTATCTCTCTGCCAGTTGCAATATATTGGTATTTGCTTAGGTATTATGGAAGCAAATACTACTTAATAGTTGCACCGAAAACAGTTTTAGAATTTGTCGGGTAACTAGCTAGGTTACCAACAAAGTTTTTAAGTAGCAACTACGTTGGTAAGTTACGTAAGTAGAATTGAAAATTGAACCAAATATTATTGTTCTTATAAACGAGACATGAAAAAAAACGTGCAGGACGCTCGCCTGATGGTAAGCGCTTAAATAATAAAGAGCATGCTCTTCCCTCCCTTAGACTTAAGGTGTTACGTCGCATATATCCAGTAAATACACTGGGAACTCTTTAATTATTTTAATGTAAAATGAATAAAAATATATAAGTTGATAGGTACATGATAAAAATTAATATCACAGACATGTAATAACTAGACAACTGAGACGAAACACCTAAAGTCTAAAGGAGAGAAGCTCATGAATTTAATAAACCGATTGGTGAACTCATCTCGTTCATTTCAGTACCGCACGGCAGATGTGATTTTTATAATACACGCTTTTATAAACTTGTTTGTAATGTTTAACCGTCGTAATCAACAGAAAGAAGAGTTTACAATCAAAGAAGATATGCCTCGATCACCAGGCTCATGCAAAGTAACGTTGTCGGGAGTACATCTCAGACAATCCTCTGATAAATATTAAGCACATTGATGAAACCTTTATGCGTGACATTTATATTAGTCGAACGCCTGGTATCACACTTTGTCCGTCCGTCCGTCTGTCAGAGGCATCTAGCGTCTAACTTGTATGGTACAAGCGAATAATTTGAGAATATGTAAAGCTATGGCCTAAATCCAGAAATGTAAGTATATTATATTTTTTTATCTACCCTTGTGGGGTATCGTTGAAAAGAACTCTACAATATATTTTGAAACTTGGTAGGCCACCAAAGTCATTGTTTTTAGACCTATTTTGTCCCGGGGTCTATCTCAAAACGGCTTATATCCTAGATACAAAACATACGTATAGTATATTTAAAACTTGACATACGTAAGTATAGTATATTTAAAACGTGTTTACACATTTTACCGCACTGCACTTCACTGCATTACCAGAATATGTAAAAGGATTACTCACTGCAATCTCAAATAATAAAAATTCTGTTTGAAAATTCGGAAATATCGGATAAAATCTGCAATAAGCTGCTTACAGATTCAGTTCAACAAGAGTTCTTCGGAAAAATATCGGAATCACACTTAAATGTACTCGCACGAGTATCGTAGAGCTTTGAATTGTTTCCCGACTCATTGCAAAACTCTTTAAACAATAAAGTGCAGAAAATTAAAAAACGAAGATGCAACGCTTTCTAAAGCGTCTAAGACCTTAGAGTGTGCTTCTACTCGTAAACTTGTAATAAATTGTAATGATGCAACAACTCCCACATTTTTTATGTTCAACTAAAAGTAATGAAAGTGCGAGTTCAGGGTATTTACTAGTAAATAGGGTGTAATGTTACGTCTCATATGTCTAGCATATGAGACGTAACATTACACCCTTAAGTCTAGGGGAGAGAAGCGCATGGACTTTTTTTATGCAAGCGTAGGATATATCGCATACCATTAAGCGAGGGTCTTACACGTCTTCTTTCTTACTTACAAAAAATATATATAGTAGCAAAAGATGCCAACGTGATTACTATAACACCCACAAACTTATATTAAAGCAAAGAAAATTGTAACATCATAAATATAAGAATATACAAGTTTAAAGTAACTCTGCATGTCTCTCTGTCTTCCTGTCCGTTTGTTACTTCATAGCGATAGCGGCTAAACCTCTGAACCAATGAAGAAATTTGGCATAGATACAGTTTAAGTCGTTTAAAAAACATTAATACGGTATTTTTTGACCCTCTATAGCGAGCGAAGTCCGCTAGTAATTAACAACAGACCTTGTACGGTATCATAAAGAAACTAGTAATTAACCAATGCCACCAATAACAGTACAACAACAAAGTACAAAATTATAGACCAATTTTACTAGGTTGTTAAAAAACAACAGCCAGTACAGTAAACGGTGGATTAACGTAATTGCCAGTTATTATTATGTTAATCATTAACATTTACAAGCCCATTAATAGCGTATCTCTGCTGCCTATAAACATTTACGTAAGAGAGTAAAATAAAACGAAATAAATTGCAAAATATAATATGCCTGTTGGAGCAATGGTAAAGATACGAGTATCGTTTACGATAACATTTATTCAATTTATACAAAAGATCTTGTCTGCGTGAATTGCTCGGACAAAGTGTTATTTATAAACACAATTTGCTTTATAAAGTTGTCACATTCCCCGTCTAGTCTTTTATTTATGACGACAACTCGTTCGCTAACTGGATTATTGGTTTTCAAACAGGCCACTTATTACTCAGCTATTGCTCGACACTCGAATAGCGGACATGTGCATTATGGGTAATAGTAAACCATTATGATTTATTGACTGGTGCAACAGGTGGTCAGTTATAAAATTGCTTTATAACATATAATGAACGTGCTATGAAGATATGGTATAATAAAATAGTTCAATACTGTTCAAATGTTATAGTTACATAAATAACATTTGTGACAGTATAGAACTATTTTATTATACCATGTATATATACATGTAATGTATATACATAGTTTAAGTTTTAGGAAATACAGACAATTAGCCCGTAAATATACTTTCAGAGTAAATATACTTAAATGACCGTGTTCTCAAGATATGGTATAATAAAATAGAACAATACTGTTACAAATGTTATTGTAACATAAACATGCAAAATATACACACAGTAAATTGTTTCAAAGTCTTGTGTCGTCGGTGCTGTAAAAAGTCACATGATTCATATACCGCATCGTAGCTTTTCATTAGTTGAGATTTTGGTCAAATGCTGGGATCAAATTTAAAAAAAAAATTTGGAAATGTGTTTAATTCGGATATCTTCTATTAATATTATAAATCCGGAAGTTTGTTTGTTTGAAGTGCAAGTATGTTTGTTCCCTCTACGCCTTAACGGCTAAACGGATTTGGATGAAATTTGGAATGTATTTACATAAATTATACCTAGGATTAACACATAGGCTACTTTTTAACTTGATAATAGCGGGCGGGCACGGCTAGTATGTATATATATTCTTATTATTTCTTATATAGTCCTAAAATCGAAATACCACACAATAAAACTACCTGAACATCAATCTATGATCACAAAGGTCGCACTATTAGGCATATTCCCGCGATTGTGAATGACTGCGCCGAATTCGTAACCTAAAACTCGGTACTGACAGTTACTATTAGTAGTACCTCATGTTATGTACATATAAAAAGGTATCCACTAGCTATGCCTCCGTGGCTTCTCCCGCGTTCATGGTCCTAAACCAATACAAAAATCAGCTTCTGTGACGTCTGTTACTTTTGGGCCCATTAAACTATATACTACTAGCCGTGTCCCGCGGCTTTGCCCGCTATTATCATGTTCAAAATTATCCTAGGTATAAGCTATGTACATTCCGAATTATTATCTAATATCGAATCCTAAAAATATTACAAATTTATAATATTAGTAGGATTTTAATATAATCCGAAAAAATATTTGTACATTATGAATGATAATATATTATAATACAATAAGACAAATCTTGAAACACTTTACTTTGTATATTTAATGACTGATGATATATGGCAATAGAATTCAGGATATCTATTTGAGGAATGATTGATTATTGCTGTACATCAAATGACGTTGTCGTAATTACGACAGACAACAAAATTGGGACTGTCAATAGCATCATTGCATATATCACTCCCCTCTATGTCAAAGCTAATGAGTTGGATTGAAAGCATTGTAATGCGAATACAGTGCGGTGCATGATCGAATAGCAAACTAAGCGCGTTCCGCACTTGCAGGGGATTTGTGATCTCCTCGCATCCTCAATACATGTCGCCTATCTGATTGTCATGCATGAACTGTTACTGTGCACAAATTTAGTATGCAGCATTAAATTCAGGTCATGAACAAACAACTTTTAACTAAATATTCTCAACGGGTATCTTGTGTGTCTTTCGCTTTAAAAGATAAACCTAGCTTACGTTTATATACACCGAGATTAACACATTAAGTTTTTGTATGTTGTTTAATAGTCTTCATCAGATAAAATGTATTACAAACATTTATAAAATAAGAAATATATATACCTACATATATATGCTGCATATCTACATAATGGCTTGTCATTTCGACAGGGCAGCTTGCCAAATCGACCGCCTCAAAGTTAATTGTAAATTCTATATTAAATTACAGACGTTGATTATAATAGCTATGAATTATTTATATAAATTAATCTATACAAGTTGGACCTTCGAAAATAAAATATTTTATTGCAGTAGATATTAATTTGATCAGAATGTTACAGTCGTGTTTTAATTAAAACAACTCTTTTTTGCTTTTATGAAGTTGCCGTTATAATTATTATAATTGAGTAAAAATATTAATTAATGATAGCCTGAAGTCTTAAACTTTGGCTAAGACCATGACTTTGTGTAAACTAAGATGATTTTCCCCATGAATGCTCAAGTCCCATCCTATTAAAAGTTTGTAAAAGTATTAGAATTTCGAATGAGGGGCGAAAAGCTATCACGCCATTTTTTCCTCTCTCCCCCATTTCGCTACCGAAGGAGCGAGAAATCGACCTCGGGGAGTCTCCAATTGAGATTTTGTTTCATAGATATTTTCAATTTGAAATTATTGTAATGAAGCGATTCGTTTTACATATTTTAGTCGTCTACTAATAATATTAACCATTTTATTACGGTTGTTAGCCTGTGTAGTGAAAATATAATGTAAAACCCGACCAACCAAAACTACAAAAAGATATTGAAGAACAAATTACTGAACATAACACCACTTCACAAAAGAATACCTTCAAAATGTAGATCGTGTAAATATTTTTATTTTATTTTGACAACGTTGACTAATGCGCTCGTTTATTTTTATAGCTAGTTTATTTGAGAGTCGCGTGTGTTTCTGCTCGGAGGTGGGCTCAAGCGGCTATTATTACTTGCCGACACGACATCACTCATCGCGCTAATACAGCGCTGAATTATTATCTATTTTATGTAACTCAGTCTTGACGGCCGGCCAACTTTCATTGACGATGACGGACAACCCCTAAATACCTAGCCACATAATTATTGACAGGCGAAGAATGCACGACTGCACAACTAATTAACACCGCTGACGGCACTTGGCGCAATATCCTATCGCTATCTGTCGTCAATCAGTGTGGAGATTGGTAACATGGATTACATCCGCAAGGGATGGGACGCGACGAGGAAATCGTCTCGATAACATCCTTAATAGAAACCTTTGTAAATTCAATTTGGAGCACGTACTATGAATAATTTAACAGTAAACGATCAACTTACGTGGACGTCGCCTGCGGCATGACAAGTGGAGTTAATTAAAATAGCAACCGGTCAGTGTCTACTATCGAGCTATTATGTCTGAGCGCTCCGCTCTTAGTGGGAAATGTGACGGATGCAAAAAGGGGTGGTATATTACAGTCGGCACCTTTGAATATCCTTATTGTGCGGAGACAGGCCGGACGCGGCAGCCGGCAGCTGGCAGTCTGGCACGCGCGGCCCATACTTGATTTATCACTCCATTGTTGCGGAGCGACGACCCACCCCCGCCGGATAAGGCTAAACATTCAATTGCCGGAACGCTCCCGAAACGATTTGTTCTCTCCCCCTTCACTCAATACGATCGATTGACTATTTTCTTCCGGCCCTCTTTGATATTTAAGTGTGAATCTGCAAAGTTCACACGATTTGGTTGTTGTAAAATCGCTGTGATTTTTGTTAGGTATCCCAGCATTGTGTACTCTGTAGCAAATATTCATGTTCTTAATAATTTATTCCAGTTACCTCATTTATTGCGTTCATTGATGAGCTTGAGTTTGCTTTATATAGTACTAGCCGTGCCATTCGGCTTCGCCCGCGTTCATCAAGTTAAAAAGTAGCCTATGCGATAATCCTAGGTATAAGCTATGTATATTCCAAATTTCATCCAAATCCGTTTAGCCGTTCTAGCTTGAAGAAAAAACAAACATAATTACACACAAACTTTCGGATTTAAAATATTAGTAGTATTAATGGTACTGTGGAGAAGAGCCATGAAACATTTTTTCTACGATTCAGTTAAACGATTCATTTAAAATAATAAATTTATGTAATAAAAATAGATAGTACTATAGTAGATATTCACAAAATTTTGAATATAGTGATACAATTTTCGTTCGAAAAAATGTATTCGAAGAAAATACATTTAATATATACTTTGAAAAATATTACTTAACTAACACCATATGCATTCTAGGAAAAATATATCTTAACATTAACCAAAAACATTGAAATAAAAATTAAAACACTAAGAATGCATTGTAACATATGTTTTTAACCTAGATAAGTAAAGGTTTGACCATCATCTCAACTGATGGAAAGCGACGATGCGGTTTGACGATGGAGCACGTTTGCCTAGAAGAGACCTATTTACTCGCGACTTGAAGACTCATGTTTGTACTTATCTGGAAATACTGATTATAAAGCTAAAACCCATAACACCAATTTTACATTTAAAATTAAAACTACAATCTTCTTTGAGCTGACAGAATAGGACTACCCGTTGTCTTAGTTGGGTGCGCGTTCGCCTTCTAAGCATGGAGTATCGCATTCGATTCCCGGTGGAAATTCAAGTTTTCTCTCCAAGGGAAATTCGTGTTTCTGGTTCTGGGTGCGATTGTGTGTGTGATAAGAATTTTTCCGGCACTCACGACATAAGGCATCGAACTGAGTGTGGGAATGTAAGTGTGAAAAAAATATATATCCCTACAAATAATCAGTATATGAATAGTTTCCTTAAAGCTTGACAGTTAGGAGATGTAGTACCAGCATATAAACATAAACACTTTCACACCCACAGCCCCACACAATGATAAGATAAATATAAACGTATAATAAATACATCTGGGCTCGTACTATAGTATCGTATCTATTGTGTACTGTCGTGTCTTTAGTCACTCACTATTAATGTGTTTGATGCGCAAGAAAGTTATATCAAACGAAGGAATTGTCTATGAAGTATCCATCCATGCGTGTGCAAATGAAACTATCTTCAGTGACAATAAATGCTACAGATGCGGGCTAATTTCGTTCACAATAGATGAAAATCAGACTATAAAATGTTAGTGAATCCTCAGCGCGTCTAGAGAATATTTTCAGATATTTTATTACCCCCCGGTGCTGGAGTTTAAAGGGAATAGGAGTAATTACGCGGAGATATTTACGAGCGGGCGCGCGAACGACTCAATAAAACTAGTTGGCCGACCGCGCCGTTTACGATGCCCGCAATTTAAGTACCATTGTCTCTTAAACCTCTCCTTTATTAGTTGTACGATCTGGACCCGGAGATAGTTCTGTATAAAGTCGTGGAATTTAGAGAGTGGAATCATTTCTTTGACATTTATATTTTTTGCAAACCCATTGGTTTGCTGCTTATATTGCACTATGCCTCATTCATAGTAATGTTCATGAATGGAAAGATTGATAGAATCTTTCCGTAGATTAATTAACTAGTGGAGGCGATTCCATGAGTCAAATGAGATGCCCGAGATTTATCTCCAGAACGACTGTTTTATTTATCGTCGTTTGAATGATATACAATTATAAAATATATTAATGTTAGCTCTGCGGCCCCGTTTTTATATTCAAACACAAGAACTAGGTTTTTTAAATTCCCGATTAATATTTAAAATACTTATGGGAGTTTTTTTTTAATGTATAAAAAAGTTAAAACGTAAAACTGATATTCTATAAAATAACGTTAGGTAGTAAAGAAATGACAGTCTCTATAAGTAGTATGTTTCATTATTTACCAATGTTACACCGTAGTCGGGTAAATAATGAAACGCAATATTACTTAGTGGCGCTATTTTAGCAGCGTATGTATGTTCGTCTGTCCCCAAACGTAGAAACCGAATGCTACATAATAATATAAGGTAGTAAGTACCTAATTTGATCATCATCAGGCTAGTGGAAATCCATCACGATTGCGTCCTTTCTTAGAATTCTTTCAGTGGCTGGCTTGCCTGTGTTCAGTGATTTACATATGCAATGTATTATTGTTAAAGATAAAGAGCTTTATTTGAATAATATCATAAGGTAGCACGTTTTGTTTGTCCTCTATAGCATACAAATTTAAATGGCATGCAAGATTGAGCTTATATCAAATGGAGGTCTATTTAATAAATTTTACAAATAAGAATGAGAAAAAATACGTATAAATTACAATTAATTACGTATAAATTAGAACAAATTATAAAGTATTTGATCACCAATTATTAAGTATAAAATCTAGTATCCTAACTGAGGAGGTTCTTATTTGCATGAGTATCATTTATTTATTCTTAACAGCATACACAAACCTATTAAGATTTTATCAAATCGTAAATGGAATAAATTATACATACGTAATTCTGTGTATTCAACGCGCGATTTTATTCTGTATTATTCTTATAGTAGAAGTATAATAATTAATAATCATATTTCCTATGAATAACTTTGTGTGCAATAATTTCAGACCAATAAAGCACATTTGCGAATTGTAACCCTCCTGGAGTGATACGAATGAAAGATTTAGGTAGGAACTATTCGGTATCGTAATGTTTATTTGAACATTTAGATTTTTCTCACGGATATTTCAACATCTTGAATCGACACTAGAATTAAAAAATATATATTTAAAGTGATAAAACGTGATTTGTTTTTCAAGTAAAAAAAAACAATGATATATCTGATTCTTAAACTCTTGTTTAATCTCTTCCTTACACAGGCGACGTCCCCTATAGTTGGCAGCTGGCCAAAGTATATAGTCATTAATAACATACCTATGCCAAAAAGGTAGTCATGCAGAACCTACCAACTCCAGACCTGTATCAATAACCTTTATGTTCCCTGCAGAATATAGAGGTACTCCCGGCTTACCCATAATATTATTCCTATAATAGATATTGCTAAACGAGCGAAACAAGATCTCTAAGTTGATTTGGGTAAATCAGTTATTTGTCCCTCCGCCTTTCTGTCTGTCAGAGGCATCTAGCATCTAAACTATAAAAGCAACTTCATATTAAAATTCTCAGAGAACGTCTAAAGCTTTGGCACAAAGCCAAAAATGGCTATTAAAATGCAAAGATTAAGAGGACACCTAAGGAGTAATTTATATATTTTTTCTGTCTATGTAGAGTAACGTTGAAAAGAACTTTGCAGCATTTTTATAAAAATCTATGTTTGAAAATAACAATTGATAGAACATCGAAGTCACTGTTTACCTATTTTCTCCCGGTGTCTATCTCGAAAAGGCTACATATATTTAGCTGAAAATTGCATAAATATCCTTTATATCCTCTAATCAAACCTCTAAACAAATATAAAAATTAATTAATTATTATTAGTTAATTTTTATATTTGTTATAAGCAATTAACCTCAAAAGTTTTTCTCCATTACGCAAAATGTAGGCGTGAGTATCTCAGTTCAGGGCGAACTACTACTATAATCTAAATATAAGGCTGAAATAGTGGTCAAATAACAAATGCTTGCCTATAATCCAAAAAAATCCTTGAATAGGACATGATTGTGGCCTTTTGGTCGTTCTTACGCAACGGTCTTTTATGCAAATTCTAAATAAGTGTAATACCAGAGTTAGCCTGTGTACTTGGATATAGGTTTCTGGGCTTTTGTAAGAAAATATCACATAATAGATTCCCGTTCAGAAAGAAAAACATGACGTGTATACAAAATTCAATGTCTGTGCCTGAGCAGAACGCAATACAATATTGATATAATCAATATAATTTCAAAATAGTAATAAAATTTTATTAATGGTGTAATCTAAAATTAATTGACTAATTTGGATTTCCTTTTTATCTGATAGATATTTGCTCAGGTAATCACAGAATAGTGCCAATTAACCTTAACTCTTTAATACCCGTATATCAAGATTTAAGGCGTAGATTACCTCTATTAAATTCTCACTTTGCAAATTATATATTCAGATATATGCAAAACTGAATATTAGGCGTTTCTAATAACATGACTGAGTTCTCACGGATATACATTCATTATTATGCAATGCTCATAACAGTAAATTGTTTTTTTAACGTCGTGCTTTTGGTTATATTTCTCATTAACATGTCTTTATGTGTCAGACGTGAATTCATCTTCATCCGATGAATACAAAAAGCTCGTGGGCGGTTATTGTGTTAGGTTTGAACAATGGTCGTACATAGTAGGAATACTAATGGCACATAATACAGGCCGACCGTACATGTCGTCATCACCTAATGTGTTTTCATTCTACTAACGCACTACCACTTCCAGTTAAACGATGCAAAAAACTGCTAAATGAATAACAATAAAAGTTGACTTAACTAGGTGCAATGATTTTTTTCAATTGAGTATTCGCGGAACTGTGTACTGTTCCGGAAACGGAATAAAATTTGAATGTATTTGGATGA
Organism: Lomographa bimaculata; assembly: GCA_948107665.1. Lineage (NCBI taxonomy): Eukaryota > Metazoa > Arthropoda > Insecta > Lepidoptera > Geometridae > Lomographa > Lomographa bimaculata. The sequence continues at coordinate 9,382,791 of OX403597.1, forward strand.
AAGCTTTCCATTTTTTTTGCCTCTGAACCTGTTAATTTATTTACTTTTTGTTTGTTACAGGCGAGTCCCGAAAATAGCAGAAATGCTTCACCACGATATCACGATGCATCAATGGATGATGTGAGTTGTCAATGTTTTTTAATAGTACAAGCAAGGTCAACCTGGTTTACAGAGTTGATGTTGTTACATGTTATCTTTTCAATATTCTATTCATATTTAAAAGAGAATGTATATAATATATCAATTAAGAAAACTCTTAAACATGAAGACTATAAGTAATTTAAAAAAGGAGACTTAAGTTTTTGGTTTAGATATTGTTTTCATTATACGTGAACTGACATTATTGATTACTTTTTGTATAAGTTACCTGCAGAAACTTTCTAGTTAGTCAATTATGATCAAGATCTCGTTAAGATTCAATCTCATGCTATGTTGTGAAAACACAGCAGATGAAGTATATAAAAAAATAGGAAAAATAAAAAGAGCTCTTTTTTAATCTCTGATAGACTACCTCACTTGTTGTTAAGTGATGATGCGGTCGAGGGTCGTACAGTTTAAAGGATATATACATAATAATATGTAGTTTACCACTCTTCAACTGCTGGCCTGGCGAACATTCCGCGCTAGCAGCTGACTTTTAACTACATTTACAGCTTAGAGTAAAATAAATATGGGCTGTTTTCAGTGTGACTCGCGTATGGAGGTTGGCAAACTTTTGGAATGTATCTGTTTAACTTTCTATTCAATTACGATGTCGGGTCGGATCGCTATTTAATCAAAAATGTAATAATGTGTTACAGGCGTCGGACGCAGGCTCTCTGTTCCGGGTAGGAGGCGCGGCAGGCGCAGGCGGGGGAGGCGGCGGCGGCGGCTGCGCGGCGAAGAACGAACTCGTGGCGCGGGGGGGCAGCGGCGGCGCGCTGGCTCTGTCGCGGGCGCCCGTCGGCGGCAGCGCCAGCCCCGCGCCCGCGCCGCTGCCGCAGCCCGCGCCCTCGCCCGCGCCCGCCGCGCTACCCCCGCCCGCGCTGCCGCCGCCGCCCTTTCGTGCCGACACGCCGCACCGGCCCAACGGCGCGCACATCCCCGCGCTCGACGGCCACGCCAACACGCAAATCCCCGCGAAGCCCGTGGGCGCCGCCGCCGGGCCCGACACGCCCGAGCGGCCCGCCGGCAACAAGCTGCAGCCGGGCGCGCGCGCCGCCGCCGACAGCCCCACGCCGGCGCCGCCCGCGCCGCCCGCGCCCTCGCCGCTCTTCCCCACGCACACCGCCTACCAGTCGCAGTCCCAGTCGCACGCGGCGGCCGCGCTGCCCGACTACCGGCACACCAACCACGAGACGCGGACGGAGCCGCCGCCCGAGCCGCCGCCGCCGCCCGCGCCGCTCGACCTGCACGCGCACGCGCCCGCGCCCGCGCCGGCGCCGCGCCCGCCGCCGCCGCACGCCGCGCTGCCGACGCGCCCGCCCGCCGGCCCGCACCCCGCCGCGCCCTCCCCCGCCCTCTCCTCCGTTCCTACCTCCTTCCCGAGCCGCGTCAACGGCGCGCCGCACGCGACGCCCCCGGCGATCCCGACCTGTCTTCCGAGTCAACCCCTCGCCGCGCGCCCGCACTCGCCGGTCGCGCCCGTCTCCCGCCCCTCCTACGCTCCCCCCGCCATCGGGTCTAGTCACGTAAACTCGAGTATAAGTTCCAGTATTCACGGTCACACGATACCCTACCAGAGTCAGGCGAGTTTACCGAAACATTCCGTTCAACCGTACGCGAGCAGACCGCCTCATCTCGCGCCGTTCAGCGTCGCCGGCCATCTCGCGCCGAGTCACGTCCCGGCGACGACGGCGAGCCAGCCGCACCCCCTCGCCCATTCCATCGCGAACCATGCGACGAGCCACCGGCCCCCGAGCGAGCCGAGCGCGCCGCCGCCGGCGGGCGGCGGGCACCCGGCGGCGGGGCCGGCGGGCGCGGGCTCGGCCGCCGGCCCGCCGGCGAGCTACTCGGCGAGCCTGAAGCACGGGGCGCTGAGCGCGCTGGCGCCGCCCGCGCCGCACCTGCCGGCCAGCGTGGCGGAGGCGGCGAGCTCGGCGGCCGCGGTGGTGACGTCGGCGGCGGCGGGCAGCGCGCACCCGCAGCTGCCGGCGGCGGAGGCGCGCGCGAGCCCGGCGGCGCCGGCCGGCTTCCCGCCGCCCGCCGTGTACGCCGGCGCCGCCTACCCGCCGCTGTACGCGCCCTACGCCACCACGCTGCACCACAGCCCCTACCTGCCGCCCGCTGCCGCCTCGCCCAGGAACACCGCAGACACGGTAATTACTCACTCATCCTGCGTACACGATCATATCTAAGTAATCAAATCCAAATATACATTTATTTATGTGTCAGAGTGTATTGTAGGATTACCTACTATTCATTATTTACCATACTGTGACAAATAAATAAATAGAGTATGTGGAACTAATACTATGTCTATTAAGACATAGTATTAGTTCCACGTACTCCACCGTTTGTGGTGTACAAATATTTAAATATAGAGATCAAATAAATAACATTACACATAATAGTTATCATTTCGAAATTTTGGATAAAAATTACTATAATAATGAGTCAAAATATGTCAATAGAATATAATATAAATTATGGTGAGATGTCAAATAAGTATGTTCAATTAATAATTAAGAATAACAGTGGTATGTATAAAATATTAATTTTATGTAACCAATTATCATGTTATTCCAATTTGTCATCCAAACATTATTTCACTGTATAGTAACTTTTCTTTATTAGTAATTTAAATAACATACATTTCAATTTAGCTTAGCTTAATTATTTGAATTGGTCAGGTATTATAGATATGATACATAGACATATCTATTCAATTTGGAACATACTTTTGCAATATGCTCCTTACAGTTACAGTGCTTGTCTATAATAAGTCCCAAAAATGTAGCAGATTCGACGCTTTCGACGACTTTGTTGCCATGATTTTTCATTGCCAACTTTCACTACGTAAAGCGAGGGACAGTCACAAGTTGCATCACTAAATTATAAGGAATCTCGCTAATGTTAACTAATTACTCTTATATGTACATAGTCGTAACACCGTCCGCACCCTTCCCTTCCAGAGAACAAATCTATCTGCGTCGCCGCTGGTGGCGCCGAAAACACCGAAAGGCGTGCGGCCACACACGCCGGGCTCGACGGGCGCAGCGGGCGCTCCTATCACCTATTCGCCGCGCGGGCCCAGCCCTACCAGGGAGCGGGAGAGTTTCAGGTGAACTCACTACAAGTGTTATCTCTAAACATTGTCACTCATCTCGCTTATAAAAACACAAAACAAAACTAATTTTTTGATGGAAGCCATGTCGACTTCACAATACAATAACTCTTTATTGATACCAAAAGATAAATACAGCTTACAGATAAACTTATAAATATAGGTACAATGGGCGGTCTTATCGCTAAGAGCGATATCTTTTAGACAACCTTTGGATGGAATTATAAACGAAAAGAGAAAGTCCATTGTCATTATGAAGATAGAATAATCCGTTGCGCCTCGCAAATTCGGTTAGATTTGGTCAATCAATATGTCAACTTTCAGAAGGACAGTTTCATGTGAATTCACTGCTCATGTTATCTTTGAATAGTTGTTCCTTACACTCTACTCATCTCGATGAACGTGATCAAGTTACACTTCGACGGAAAGCTATGTCAAGTTCACTATCATTATTAAACAAGTAGTCCCACCAGGGAGCGAGAGAGATTCAAGTGAGCTCATTACTACTGTTCTGTAACTAGTTACAGAACAGTAGTAATGAGCTCTCATGTCATGTTCTCTACACATAACTCATCTCGCCGATCAAACTAAGGCTATACTGAATTTGTGAGTGAAGTAAACGCCATGTCAATTCTATTATCATGTTGTATGGAATGGGCGCCGTGCCTGATGAGCTAAAATATCGAAGGAGAGCCTAAGGCCACTCACCAGGGTTGTACACAGAATTGGGGTAAAGCTGTTGATGGTGCGAGTCGTTAGCTCTCGGTCCTATAATATCATATAAACAGACAACTGTTTATTAGTATTTATCACCTTGTTCGTATCAGGAATGAGAGTCAGTTTTCTTGTACCAAAAAAGTTAGTGATGTTCTTCCATTTGACAGACGCGTAGGTAGACGTATTATTTCACACACACGTAGTGCACCTTCAATCGTTTTCCGCTCGTCATAATTTGGCCACTCCATTAATTTATTGTATATTGCCCACAGCAGCATCAGCAGTCTATCCCGCGGCGCGGCAGCACCGGGGGCGGGCGTTCCGGTGTCGAGCGCCCCGTTGCCCGCCCCGCTACCCGCCCCGCTACCAGCTCCCATACCGGTATGAACGTTCATCATTATACCTTTATCAATTTTAATAAAAATCTTTTATAAATAATAAACACTAAATTAAAAAAGTAAATTAAACTTACAACTAATATCATAAAGTGGTAAATTTAAGTAACTTAGATGGAATTATGATTTTCCTACTGCCGAACTTAGAACACGAAACCAATTTTCTTTAAATTCTGTATACGCAAGCACTCGACAACTATCTCACCTGACGGAAAGCGACGATGCGACTAAAGATTTATCATACTTGCCCACAGTGCAAATTGGGTCCCAAATTAATTATATAAAAAAATAGGTTATTTATCATGAGATAAATAATGCGTGATGTATTGCTGAAATGCGGATACGTGATGAGGGGTGCTGGCCAGCTGTACTTATCACTATCCACACTATGTTGTTCAATCATATGCACCTTTTTTGGTATAAGAGTGACTGAACAAGCAGACCGAGCGAAGCGTATGTCCGGCAGATTTGCGGTTGTTCTGCTCAACAGGTCACATTTTTATAATTTTGTTAAATTTTGTGAGCAGGTTTGATTCAGTTTTCAAATTGGTTGAGATATGGAGGTTGAAAACGTAAAAAAAACATATTACAGCCATTTCGAAAATACCACCCAAGCTCAGTTGCGATGCATATGACGTGATGAATGAGCAATCCGCTCGCCACACAGTTTGCGTTAAGAAATAACGCAAACATATAGTATAGCGTTAAGAGCGTTTATTCCTTTTGTCTTCTTTCTCGCTCGCACAATTAGATATCTATAATATAAAAATGAATCGCAAAATGTGTTGGTAAGCGCATAACTCAACAACGCCTGGACCAATTTGGCCAAATCTTTTTTTAAAATGTTCGTTGAAGTTCAAGGATGGTTTTTACGGCGAGAAAAATTAGAATTATTGCTGGAAAAACCCTAAAAATAGCCCTTTTCTTTTTCCCATACAAATGCACCCGGGCGAAGCCGGGGCGGATCGCTAGTTTTAAATAAATACAATTATGTACGTGTGTGTTTGAAAATGTTTAAACTATATTTCTATATAGTTATATATAGACATTAATACAAGGGTTTTTCAAACTTCTTTTCGCTATCATACCCTTCAATAAGATGAGAAAAAACAGAGTTCGCAAATTTCAATGCCGTTAAACGAAGAAAGCATGAAAAACACGCTTTCTTCGTTTAACGTAAAGATATGAAAAACTAAAGGTAGATTAAAACATTAATTGTATTAATGTCCATATAGTTGGTTGAAAACATTTTCAAGAACATACGTAGCTAATCGTATTTATGAAAAGTATTTAAATGTGCGAACGAGAGATAACACAAAAGGAATAAACCCTCTTAATGTGTGTTGTTGTGCGTTTCAGGGCGGGGTGGGTGTTGGCGCGGGCGTGCCGCTGGCGGCGCCGACGCCCACGCCGGCGGCGCCGTCGCACCTGCCGCACTCGCTGGCGCCCGTGCCCACCGTGCCCAGCATCAGCTCCAGTGCCAAACCGCCCGCGCACTGGGGGGTAACGTGAGTACTCCGCGGAAACCCGCACCACATATTACGTATTATTATAATTAATGTATACTTACCTCCACCTTTTTTTTTGCCGTCTTGTGCATTTAGCCAGTGTCTAATGATAATATATTTCAAGTGTATTATATTATAAGTCCTAGTCATAAGTCACAGTCAAAGTCAAGTAAAAGAGTCAAGGTCAAGTCATGCCCTAGTAAAGTAGTAGAATTTTTACTAGAACTTCTAATGGAGTTTTGGAGCGATGGCAAAAATCACGGTTTTTAACTTTGTGTGACTTGCCTACACGTTTGCACGTTTACTAAGTATTAAAGTTTAATAATCCACCATTATTACACATTAACACTCGAAGAATTACAGGTTTTAGAAAATTATACAAAATCAACAACGCCATTTTTTCACCTTCGCGGCAAAACTCCATCACACTTATTTCTCTTTAATTTAAATCTATTCATTCCAATTAATATGGCAAAAACCAATTACTTTATAAAAGTATTAACTAACAACAGCTTTTTATTTTTTTTACTTTGAATACTTGTGCATTTAACCAGCATCAACACATGATCAGATTTAACTATGAGTTTTAGTTGTTCATTAGAGCTCGTATTATTATCATCAAGAGTTCGTATTTAATTTTCTCACAGAGGTAGATTAATGTAGAGTGTACTCGGCCGCAAAGTATTATTATTTTCCGACAATGTATTTGGAATCCCATCCCTCGCTACGCTCAGGATTCTATTTAAGAATCCTTGAAATATATTATTACTTGACACTGGCTAAATACACAAGATTGCGAAGCTAAAATTTAAAAAAATGTGTGATTTGTAGCAGCCGCGTAACGTACGTTTGTTTCCAGCAGGGCGGTGCCGACAGACCGCGGCGGGTTTGCGCCCGCGCCGCCTCTATTCGGCGCTCCGCTCGCGCCTACCAACCCGAACCCCTTCTCGGCAGAGTCGCTCTTCCAGACAAGTACGTACAACACACGTTTCTTTTATACCTATTGAGTATTAGTACCTGGATGAGCGAGATTTGCACGTTAAAACGACGTTGTCTATAAATGAAACCTATCTATATCGATTTATCGCCCCCCGTCACCGTGAGTTTTGCCTCCACACATATTGAATAGAAGCATTTAAATTTGGTCAAGATCCGATAACTAGTTTTTGAGTTATCGTCAATAATGCGTGTTAAATACTTTGAATCTGATCAAGGTTCCGATGATAAAGCGGTAAAGTCGCTTTTCTTACGTTTAATTATAAATTAATTATTCACAATCTCAATGTTGATATTAAAAATGTCAGCACAATGGATTTAATTAATTATAACGAAACGTATTAAAAACAGGCACTCATAACAAATACAATAAACTCTATACTATCTATACGAAATTAATTCCTTCCTGTCAACTAGTCATAGAAACATTTTTCAAGTAGCCACTTATGTAAATGAAACACCGGGTGAGGTTGTACAATCAAAAAGTTATTTATTTATAGTTGGTTAAACTTGGTGTCGACAGAAAACGAAACGCTTGCGCGATCTAACTCGACGTGTGGCGCCATCTAGTTAGCGCCGTAGAATTAATTAACTTTAACAATTTAAACAAAAGTTTGGTATTTGTCGTAACCACATAAAGGTTCGTGTTTAATAGTTTGGTATTGTGGTTGCAGGCCCGGGCGCGGACCTGCTGCGGCGCGAGCTGGACAGCCGGTTCCTGGCGGCGGCGGGGTGCGCGGGCGCGGGCGGCGCGCGTGCCGAGATGCACCACCACCAGCACCAGCACACGCACGTGCACCAGCACCCGCCGCCGCCCGCGCCGCACCCGCACCACCCGCACCACCTGCTGCACCCGCACCCGCCCATGGTACTGTACCCACTCCCTTGTACATCTCTCTTGTTTTATACTTTTTAAAAAATTTTGGATTCGCAATCTTTTGCATTTAGCCGCAGTAATCATTTTTTTGACGTGATTCTCGTCTTATAAATCGATGAAAACCGGCTGCACGCACGAAAAGTGTCACGTTCCGCCCGAGCCTGAGCGTGCAAGCGAGAGCGCGGAGCAAGCGATAGGGAGGCACGATCGAACTAAGCGTTCGTGCGTTCGTCTTATAACGTTATCACGTAAAATTATCGTCCCTAAACCGACTTTACAGACAATCTTTCAATCAAGTGAAAACTTCTTTAGCGGCGTTGTGCACTTTTTTTGGCATGGGTAAAAAATTTTTAAACTCGGACACGTGACCTGATCGAAAATTCGTAAGACGGAGGAAGGAGTGTAAATAATATCCCTCTCTTTCTACAGCGCGGCGAAAATGTATGTCTGCTCCTGCTGTTTACAACGTTAATGTTCAAGTTTTCACTTCTGCCGGCACACCCGGAGTTCAAACCGTTGTTCTTTTTTTTTTAATTTTTGTTCCGCAATCATGTTCATTTAAGCAATGTCAAGTGATAATATAATTGATCGAGTTAAGCTAGATCTCTAAGTTGTCCGTCTGTCAAACTTAGTGTGCAAGATAGGTGGATTCGGCACGCATCTAGCAAAATTAATAATTCATTTCTTTTCAAAATTTAGGTCGTTTTTGAAAGAAATAGTCTGATTTTTTTACTATAGATATAATAGAGGCATACCATACCAGCCTCTGCATACCAGAATTAAAAACACAGAATATGAAAGCAAAAGGTTTTCTGAGACGCCAAAGCAAATATTTTTACTGACTTGCAGTACAGACGACAAATGTAGAAGCAAAACCTTTCTCCTGGAAAATTTCTGAGTTGATGAATATAACGTAGTAATAATAAAACATAGTATAGATGAATAGGTGATAGCAGAAGCTTTGATCGTTAATGATAAAGTCATATTCTTATTTTATGCTATAAGTCCTTTATAAGTAGTCTCAATGTTCTTACGCCCATTTATTCCCGTTTCCAGTTCAAAGACAAAATGTCAACTCTATATCGGTCCGGCATCGGCCTCGGCTACCCCTACTCGTCGAGTTTGCTTCATCCCACCGCTCCGTATGTGCCACCAACGCCGCTCTCATACGCGCCTACTAAGGTAAATCTACCCACATAAAACATTCATTATTTTTATTTTTCAAAACATAGTTATAGTTCATTTTTAATTAATAATTATCATAATCTAAATCATTATATAATTTTCCTATGTAGTATAGTCATACCTGTAACTGCATCAAATGAGGATCAAAAAGCGTGTGCTTTAAACCTAATTATATATAGTTACATGTACAAATTTGTCTATATTCATGCTGTGGATCCTGTATAATGCGTTCAGAAACCATATCCTTATGTGAACCACGGACGCCTTTAACAGCCATTTTTACTACATACAAAATAAGCGACTCCCAGGTATTTTCTAAAGCTTAGCAATCTCCTTAAATTACATATCACCATTTAATTTTAATTAGGCGATACATACATAAGATATGCTTATTTTTTTTAACTTGTCTATGGTTTAGTTTTTAAATGTGGTCTACAACGATCTATTGGCACACGGTCGGCATCGGAACTAACGCCGCATTCTTATGAAGTGTCACTTTTTGACAAATCGGTCAGTCGGCTGTATATAGGGTTCAAGGTCAATTTTGTCAGGAATCCTTAGTTTCCTGACAAAATTCCTTACCAATCAAAATCAATAAAGGTGAAGACCATTTACAGTTTTTAATTAAAGTCGGAATTGGAACAGGTAATGCATATATTTGATGGCAGACTTGATATAAACTACTTCATATCAAAAAATCTTTGACTCCTTGCAAAATATTTTTTTTATCTATTATGAGAATCTTACCATCACTATTTAAACTGTTATATAGCAGAAGAATATTGTCGTTGAATATCTTTTTTATCTTTCATGTTTATTTCTGCCTTACTAATGATTTATTCATACTGTATTTTTACCATTACCATTCTTATACCTACAACTACCTACCATTTGCAATGACGGAAAAATTGTGCTTACCACCCTGGACTCCACGTCACTACTTACCTAATAGTTGATATAGTAGTCAAACACTTGCGCGTAAGTAGAACGCCACTAAGACGAAAAAATAGGCATACATATTGGTGTAATTTTTCCGTGTGCCATGAACAACTTATAAAAAGAGCTACGGTTTTTGAACGTAAAATAAAGGATTTACAGTATCGTTGACAAAATGAACAATAGGTACTCATGATCTTTTCCTGTTTATAAGTTTTAAATATTGGGTTTATGATATAGATACTAACTGGTGTAAATAATAATAGTCTCTTTGTCAATGTCTTAGTTTTAAAGCTACTTATAGAACTCTTCTTAGGTAGCTTGCATAGCGCTTTAATTTGTATATTATGTTGCTAATCATTAACCCTGCCTCGCCTCGTGTTAACAGCCCGTAGTGTCTGCCGCAAGCGAGTCCGCCCCTAAACCGCCACCACGCCCCGCCGTCGCGGTAGGTTTCCTTCGTCGCACTTCATTACTTTATATCATGCATGCACTCTAATATATCATTAAATACTTGATTTTAAATATTACTCGAAGCTCGAGATCGAGTACGTTTTTGAATTATATCACACAATATTTTAGAAATTCTAGTACATGTTCGAGACCCGCCGAACAACCAATAAAATGGTTTTCTCGTTTGTAACAGAAATCCGGCAAATGGAACGCGATGCACGTTCGGATCGCGTGGGAGATCTACAACCACCAGCAAAAGGAGAAGAGCGGCGGCGGCGCCGGCGCCAGCGCCGCTAGCAACGCCGCCGCCGCCGCTGCCGCCGCCGCCGCCGCCGCCGACAAGGACAAGATGCGCGCGTTCCCCGGCGTGGCGCCGCCGCCCGCCGCCTACCGGTCGCCGTACGAGCTGCCGCCCGCGCCCTACCTGCACCACCCGCACCTAGGTACCGCCCGCTACGACGAGCGCGCCTCGTACGCCGCCGCCGCCGCCGCCGCGGCCGCCTCGCTCGCGCACCACACTGACCGCGGTTTGCGCGTTGCAGGCGTGTCGCCGTTCGCGCGGTACGGCCCCGCCGCGTACCCCGGCGCGCCGCCGCCCTACCCGCCGCTGTCGGCGTACGGCCGCGAGCTCGCGCTCTCGAGCTCGCTGCACGGCGTGCACCACGCGCCGCTCGCGCCGCTGCACGACCCCTGGCGCGCGGCGGCCGTGGCGCGCGCGCCGCATCCGCCGCCGCCCGCCGCGCTCTCCGCCGCCGACGCCGTGCGCCGCGACCACGAGGAGCGGGAGCGGGAGCGCGCGCGCCGCGAGCGGGACGAGCGCGAGCGCCGCGACCGCGACGAGCGCGAGCGGCGAAAGGCGCGCGAGCAACGCGACCGCGAGATGGAACGCGCGCGCGTGCGGTCGCCGCTGCGGAACGGCGCCGTGGAGCCCAAGGAGGAGCGCAAAGAGACGCCGCGGCTGCACGCGCACTCGCACGGGCACGCGCCGCACCCGGGCGGCGGCGCGCTGGCCGGCTACGGGCCGCCGCCGCCCGCCGCGTGGGACCCGTACCGCGCGTTCGACCCGCTGCACCACATGCGGTTCGCGCCGCTGGTGGAGGCCGCCATCCGCGCGGAGGAGGACCGCGCCAAGATGCTGTCCGCGTACGCGCACCATCAGCAGCTCAAGGCGAGCCCGCTGGCGCGCGCGCTGCCGCCGCTGGGCGCGCACTCGCTGCCGCCGCTGGCGCCGCCGCTCGCGCCGCTGGCGCCGCTCGACCTGCTCAAGAAGGAGGAGCCGCGATGATAGCGCGCCGCCGCCGACTCGAGCGCGAATGTAATTATCGTTTCCCGTTCCCGCTGCCGTACCGGTTTAGAGAATTATTTATTGTATCGTCGCCGTCGCTTGGGAGCGCGTCCGGCGCTCGCCGCTCGACTTGTGCAATATTGGAGGGACACTGGCGCCGCCGACTCTTACTGCTTGTTTATTTACATCAGAATATCTATCGACTTGTTATTGTGACCATTATTAGTTAATTATACATCGGATCGCTGATTGTGTGAATGATAGGATTATCGGAATCGCTATCGATATAGTTATACATATTTATATATACTTATAAATAAAGTGTAAATATTAGATTGTAAACTAGTGTTAAAGTATAGAATTGGTTTATTTAACGTCATACAAAGGAAAATCCCATAAATTATTATTGTACCGGGAGTTTATTTTACACTTCCGTTAAAAAAAAAATCTCAATGGTTTTTCAATTGTACCAGTGGAGTTTTATTTATTTATTTTTGCTCCTTTAGTGATTGACAAAAGTAGGACCCTGACTCAGTTAAAGCAGTTGATGTTTTGTTTTATTGCATTTAAAAGTATGTGATATTATTAATATTGTGAAATACATTTTGTCTGACTTCAAAGTAGTGTCTATTCCCAGATAACTAGGATCTATGTATTATTCCAGTAATGTTCAAGACGTTATCAATCCAATCATGTCATGTTTTAAATCGAGATGTTTGTAAAGATATTTATGTACCTTTATTGTTTTGACATTATATCGTTATACAATTCTATATTATGTGCCATTGAATCAGAACGATGGGCATTGAGTCAGACAAAATTGGATATATAAATCTGTCTCGTTAAGGCACATTTTACAGTTTGTGTTATATCTCGTGAAGAACAACTCAAAAGTGTATTATAGTTTATACAAGATCATTCTGTATACTAAAAAGTAAATGAAAAAGCTTGGTGCGATTCAGAAAATACCATTAAAACTTTTGATTTTTATACCAATAAGATTTTTTATGTCCCACCCTCTTAACCTTCCTTGATTTTAAGTTCAAACCATAATCTTATCTTACCCCGTTTATTTTAAATGCCCAATACTTAACTCACCACCAAAAAAGGTTGAAAATTGCGTTTCAAATAAAAAAGTAATATATTTACTTATTAACAAATCTACAAGTTGCAGTAAATTTACTTTTTTTACTTCAAAAAATTTGAGTAAGTATTTTAGTTGGTTAGGTATGTGAATCCAATTTGTTTATTTTACTTTAGATTGGTTAAAATTGGAATAAGTCCACCAGTTGTAATTTCAAGTTAAAATAAATAAATATTACGAATAGAATATATTTATACAAATACATTCTATCGGTTTTGAGACTACTTTCCTCATGGGTTATGATCCTCCTGGATGTTCAACGAAAGAAAGTTATCGCATTTAGCATATATTTTGACGTATTTAATTTGTTTTGTTGACTCCCTAAGTTGATTAGGAGTTATAGAGCCCGTGAATACGGCTGGGGTTCAAGAATATTAGTGATCACGCCATATAGGCAAAATATTTCGAGTAGGTATAGAAACGAATTCGTTAGTCGTTCTCTTTCTGTCAAATAGCGACAAAATAAATCGTTTATGGAAGAGTTGTTCTTATATCGCATCATCACTTTTCATCAGGCAGATAGTGGTCAGATGGTTGCCAATTCTGCATTCAAAAATAAATTAACTCCCGACGTAGGAGGGTTATAAGTTTACAGTAAGGTATCGCATTTTTTAGATTAAAAATCTGTAAGGTGAAAATCTAGGTGCAGCAGTTGTACTAAAAGTGAATTGCAGGCGTTTTCTTTTATCCCATATTAACCTTTTGACCGCCACGCTAAAAACGAATCCGAGCCCTGTACGCCAAGGCACAAAATACAAAAAATCCAAAAAAAAAGTAATAGCGCTGCCAACTATCGAAATATTTAGACTTTTTTCTTGTTTCACAATAAACGCAGGCGAGCGGGGCCGCGTGGCACGAATATATATAAATAATATGAAACGGCAGGCAGATAGTTAATATTCTAAGAAGGCTAGGCTACTTTTTATCCTGATCCTGCGTATCGTCCGACAGGGTGTAGCTATATAAATTATTATTATACAGCTGAAATTTTACTGGAAACCTTCAATATGAAATACAGTAATGGTTGAATGTCTACCAATGTTGTGGTACTGCTACGACTGCAGGAGGCCTACTACTACAACTTACTATGTTGTCAAATGGTAAATACGAAAGTGCCTATTGAAATATACTCTTACATTAGTATTTACTTTCTTTATAATACTCTCTATGCTCTCATCTAGGGAAATAATATTTTTGCCCGAGTTACATACAGTGCCCCTTAATATTTCCATTTATATAATTTTCATTGTCATTTCTTGCTTTGGGTATTAGCTTACATAGCCTTACATGTTATTCTCTGATACTTTGAAATTATTTGCTTGTATGGTCTAACTAAAAAACTCAACACTAGATGCCTCTGATAGACGGATGTCAACTTAGAGATCTCGCTTCCACTCGATCAAGGATAAAACTTGAATAATGGTAAATGAAGGTCTAATAAAACCACAAACATTATGAACCAAAATATAAATAAAATCGAAACTGATGCTTCCACTACACTATATTATCAGGTTTATATTACATTTTTAAATAAATCAACAGTTGATTCTAGCTTATCTAAGATGTTTATTTCCTGTACCAAATCTGAATGCTCTTCATTCTCTTCACTTTCTTCTGTAGTTGGAGTACACCATAGAGTAGGGCTTCAGCGGTCGGCGGGCATCCCGGCACGTAAATATCGACGGGTACAATGCGGTCACAACCTCTGCAATAAAATAAGTAATGTAATTTGTAAGTAAAAGAAAACATCAAATCATGGAAGCCAACATGAACATTGTCTGAGAAAAACTGTTATAATGGAGTTTGGCATAGCCATTATAATTATTTGTTTTAGTTTTTGCTCCGCAAACTGCGTTTAGCCAGTGTCATGTTATAAATATTTTTCAAGTTATGTAGAGTAGAGTGGCTTCTATTGGAGTTTTGAAATGAAAACGAAATACTGGTATATTGAACTGCACATAGGCTTAGTTGAATGCGCATTCGCCTTTAATTGCCCTTTGATTTTTTGCCATCACATCTTCGGCTGCATCACCACTTTCCATCAGGTGATATAGTAGTCAAAAGTTTGCTTATTTAACAAAACAAAAAAAAAGTGCAGCTTGTTCTCAAGTCTCAGGGAGAAATTTCTGATAGCACCGCAAACACAAACAATAACATCTGCAAAGATGTGTGACCGAGTACAAAATTCAACAGCTATCTTTAAAAGCCTGTCCCAATCTAGGATGGTTATCTTCCTCAACTACATTCTAACTTGCCAACAGGTGAAATAGTGCTCCAATTCTAGTCTATCAAATCTATTAAAAATATACTTGAATATACATTTAACTGCTGTCTCACCTATAAATTAAATAATTATAATAATAAATTCTTACTGATACCAAAAACCATAGCTTATAAAAAGACTCCATGTATAAGTACATGAAGTGTTTTTACAAGTACTAGTATTCTCAATTATTTTTAACATGTTATACAAATTAAGGTTGGATGTTAACAAGATGACTCGAATAAAATCGAATTAATCTATGACTTGGCTTATTCAGTAGAAGTTGATATAATGATTTCTTACCTTACAACTGAGTATGAATAATGATAGTATCCACCGCCATTGGCACAGCTTCCCATGGAAATAACCCATCGAGGATCAGGCATTTGGTCATAGACTTTCCTTAATGCTGGAGCCATCTTGTTGGTTAATGTTCCAGCCACAATCATCACGTCAGCTTGACGAGGGGATGCACGGAATACAACACCATATCTGAAAATTTAAACACAAATATCTATTAAATTAAGCTGTGCTTATGTGATAAGTCAAAGTTGTAAATAGCTATCTTCTAGGCAAGCATGCTACAGCTTTAGTCGAATCGTCACTTTCCATAAGATGAGAAAGTGGTGAAAGGCCTAAGCATATAAAAAAAAATTATTTCTAATGGTCACCAGCCTAGCCGCCACCTGTATATAAACCTTGCAGTGCAGCCATATTGGATACCTTCATCAATCTGCATGCATGCTTTTATGTTTTTTATATTGCTGCACATGTTTAACAAATACAAATATCTTCAAGTGGCCTGAAAACTCTTAACACCACAAGACTCCCATAAGTCCATAAAAAGCAAGCCAGCGAACAATTTCAGTTAGAAGTTTGGGTACTTCTACCAATTTCAAAACCTGTTCAATTTTACTGGTTTTTTACCCTACCAGTAACTACACCAGGCGAAGTGCCAAAAAATCCTAGTGAATACTTTGCAGAGTGATAATACTAAATATGTTCACATGATTATTATTAGTTTATGTACCTGTCCATGTCATATCGAGGAGCAGCGATGTGCATCATCTCTACAGCACAGCAGGCCAATCCAAATGTCATGGGCCAAATAGAATTTTTCCTTCCCCAGTTCAGCAAGTCGTCAAGCCTAGCAACTGCCATCTCTGCCATGTTTGAGGCATCTTGAAAGGGAGAGTAGAGGCGCTTTTCCGTCGGGTGCGGCGCAGGCAGATGAGTCTGGCGTATTTGCTCAACCATAGGAGCAAAAGCTCCCTTTTTAATCGCCGAGAAGATAGAGTTGGGAGCCGCAGCTCCCAGAGCCTTGATAGCCTGCATTTTACCTACGACATAGATAAGTGCGGTGCGACATCAAAATATTGATCAGAAAATAACAGAGGAAAATTATAAGGTTATTAAATTTATATATCACAGATGTGTATGTTACTTACAAGTTTATTGCATGGAATATCGTTGTGGATATATGTATTATTACGTCTCTATGACAAATTCGCTTAAAACCTAAAATATAATGATACAAATTTTACGTAATGTATGAGAGCGTTTATGGAGATAGCTCTAAACTGACAATTCATTGACATTTCGGAGAGAATTCTGACATTTCAGAAGACCACAATTTCCACGTTTCGAAAATTGTCCGTGAGCAATCGCGGCATTCATGCTCACAAAGCCTGTTTTGCCGTTCGAAAAAGCGTAAGCGTTGATGGTGTTTGATCTAAGCGGAACAATGATTCGGATGGCAGGCTTTTCTGTGGAAAAAGAATTCGATTTTTTATTTTGACGCCCTACATACCGTAGCTAATACTTAGTCACCACGATCATGCCGCGTGCGTGGTGAGACAGGGGCTCGACTCGAGTTGGATCGTTTCAACGATTACGTTCAATAGTAATACGGGCTGTGAACGTTGCGATTGTTTCAGACGAATTCTGGAACGTAGTAAAAAGTTATGATTTTATAGGCCCGTGATTGTGACTGCCTTCAAAAATGTTTCATTAATGTCAATCTGGCGGAAACATAGTGATTACGTTATCTATGGGCAATAAACAGCTGGTGCTGCTTTCAAAACAAGCTCAACCGTCCAAAGTCAATAACTTATCTCAAAAGAATTCTGATCGGCTAAAAAGGTTGTGCTTTTTGAAGAGAGAAGAAAGCACTCAAGGACACAGAAAGCTGCTTAGATACTGCTGCAATGTCACTTTTGCAAGTTTCGATGTGAGACTTGAATCGACTCCTACAATAAGTAACTCCCGCTCATCCTCAAAATTATATCAATTCAGTGCATACTCTGCATAAATTTTGCTGTCTAAATGTCTGTCGCAAAAAAGGTAAGTACACCTACACCGAAATATAACTGTAAAATACTTATCTGATGTCTTATAACACATGAAAATTACAGGCAAAGAAATGGTTCAACCCTATGGTTGAGTTTGATGATGATGGACCTAAGAAAAGTAAGAAAGAGAGCTCCAAAAATCTTAAAAGTAATACACCAACAAATCAGGTATGATAACATTCCTCATCCTTTGAATCATTGATAATAAAACGAATATTCCCAAGGAGTTTACATCAGGGGGGCGACAGATATATTTTGTTTATAAAAATCTAATACTATATGGTTTTAAAAATCGTTGTGTTAGAATATGGGGTCTAGGAAGGAACAAGGAGTTTACATCAGGGGTGCAACATATATTTTGTTTATAAAAATTTAATCCAATATGGTAATCAATATTAAAAAAACCTAGTGCTCAAATATGGGGTCTGGGAAGGAACAAGGAGTTTACATCAGAGGGGCAACAGATATATTTTGTTTATAAAAATCGAATTCAATATGGTCTTCAATATTAAAAAAAACCTAGTGCTCGAATATGGGGTCTGGGTTCAAAAGTAATTCTTCATTTTTAGATTTCAAAGATTTCATTTAAAAACTATTTTGATACAAGTTATAAAACTAAGTGTGGGGCTGTGAGAATGTGTTTGTCATTTTGTTTAAAAGTGGTCTTGAAATTCCTAACTACAATTTTAATTTAAGAACCTGAAAAATAGTGTAAGTACATAATAATATCTATATATATAAAAGAAAGTCGTGTTAGTTACACTATTTTTAACTCAAGAACGGCTGAACCAATGTGGCTGAAAATTAGTGCGGAGGTAGCTCGAATCCAGGAGACGGACATAGGATACTTTTTAGGAACGTCACTTTTTTTTTTTATAGTTGTATAAAAAACATTTTCTCATACGTCGCTCGAATTTGTTAAAGTACTAGGCAAACATAAACATGAAGGAGGTAATAATATAGTCACGTGGCATTATAACGCATGCCGGGTATGGCTTCCTAACCATGCACATTTATTGACTGTTAGGCGGAACGAAGGTCGCCGGGACAGCTAGTATATATATATACCTAACAGGATAATCACTTTTTCTTCAGATTCAAAATTGCCACATTAATGTAAACAATAATATAGTAGGAAATGTTGGTTCCAAAAACTGGATGAAGAATTTCGATCCAAGATCAGTGGAAGATTTAGCTATACATCATAAGAAAATCCAAGAAACTGAGGAATGGTTGAACATTGTGAAGGATAGTAATTGTAGCGATATGCTCCTGTTAACTGGACCTGTGGGATGTGGTAAAACGGCTACATTGCAAACTTTGGCAGCAAAACATGGACTTAAGGTGACTGAATGGATCACTCCACTGGATATTGATATGCCTACTGAATATGGTTATTATCTTTTCTCACTTTTATAAATCTGTACCTATAACCTTATTTTCGATGTTTTTTAGAGTCGTGTTGAAACTACTGGATTGATTTTGTTAAAATTTTTGGGTCCAAAGCTTGAGATCAGACCTACAAATAGTTAAAAATTGTCATCGGCTTCAGCATAAACATGTATTATAGTTTTGAATTTAATTAAGTAGGTGATCTAATAGTGGAAGATAAATAAGTGGTCCACATATAGGGAGTCGTCCATTAATCACGTGAGGCTCGAAAGGGGAGGAAGGAGGTTCGAAAAAATCACGAAATATCATTCTGGACATTTTTATCTGTGCTTAATTTTCAAAAATTAAATTAGATTATACTTGTGAACCTGTAATATAAAGATAATATTCTGAATTTTTTTAAGGGAGTTTGTACCAAAACTATACACGTGATTTTGGGTAGGGGTCTACAACCAAAGTTGCTAAAAAACATCACATGATTAATGGACGACCCCTAGGCAGAGTGCATACAAAAGTGCCAAGTCTAAGCCAAGGCCTTTAAGTATATGTGGAGAAGCAAAAGTTTACTCCTGTCAGGAATCAAACCTAGCTACTTAAACATAATAACAATAAACATAAAATACCTATTTTTTAAATTTTAATCACGTAATTTATCACTTCAATATTTATTCTCAAATAACACATGTCCACAGGTGACTATGAATTTAAAGTGAAGCAGTCGAAAATATTCTTCGACTTCATATTGAATGCTGCTAATTTTACATCACTGTTGGACAATAACAGCAGAAAACTTGTATTGGTAGAGGACTTTCCCAACACTTTCATCAGGACACCATCAGAATTTACAGATGTGTTACAGTAAGTTTACTTATATATAAAGATGATTGTTGCTATGAGATAAAACCATTGAAATTTTAAGAAAATTGATAATTTTGCAAGTATATAATAATATGTAATTAAATTACCTATTGAATCATAAACATCAGCAGTTGAATGAGTAGTCAAAGAACTGTTAGTTTTTTAAAATTTATTTACATCATTTATTATAATTATTGATTTGTTTGCACAAATTTAATTAATTTGGAAATGCATAATTACATTATTTTCAGATTAATTGTCACACATCATGCAAAACTAAAATTTAAATTAACTTCTATTAGAACAATAATTTAATTCAATTTTTTTTATGATGAATAGGCAAGCATTTGATCGCGGTCTCTCCTGATAGCTGCCATGCGGTCAAAGATGGAGCATAATAACCTAGAAAACACAAATGAACAATTATTTAATTATTTTTTTTATGATGAATAGGCAAGCATTTGATCGGGATCTGACCTGATAGAAAGTGACCATGCGGTCGTCGGTGGAGCATGTTACCTAGAAAACACCTTTTCACTCTTGACTGAAATAGAATAGAATAAACTTTATTGAAAAACTGTGTACATTTAGGTATTTTAACTATACAAATATTGTTTCAACAGCCTGTTCTTTTCGAACATACAACAAAAATAGGATTAGTAATATGTCACAATGACGTTACATAACATTAAAACTTATTAAAATGTATATAATGTATCTCCTGGTTTCATTTCAAGTAAGCTCTCGCCTAGGGCAGCAAGGATAAGAAAGGTGTGTTAATTACTTTTTTTTTACAATTGCAATACAATACATCTTAGCAAATTCTGTTTCATTTATTTTTACATATGTGTTTAATTTTAGTTTTCAAAGAATTCACCCAAGCTGTAGTAGGCTCGGGATAGTAGCCACTGTTTTAGTTTGTTTCTGAATTTAATAGCTTTTAAACATTTTAATTCTAAGGGCAGGTGATTACAGACTTTAATAGCATTTACAAAAGTGCTTTTCTGATACATGGCATTATTAATCTGAGGAATGCACTTGTTATATTTGTAGTTTTTCCGCAGATTGGAAGCACGGAACGATTCTAAAAGAAAGAGGCCTAAGTTGTACTTATCGGTTAATAAAAAAAAGGAATGGTGTTCCATTTCTTCTCAGTTCACATGTCAGATGCAAGATGTCACCTGAGGGTTATTAAGTCGGTACCTTTTCAAAAATGTAAAAATATGTCGTATAACCAGCCAGTAAATTATGTTGTTAGGTCCTAAATCTTCCTGTCCCAATTATGAATATTGAGTGTTAGCTATCGTGACTTCTACTCATTACTTTTTGTTTGTTTTCAGACAGTACAAAGTAAGAGCCAAGTCACCTATTGTTTTTATATGCTCGGAATCTCATACGGACAGTAAGAATAGTGCAGCCAACCTGTTCACACCAATCTTAAAGGAACAGTTTGGCATACACCACGTCTCGTAAGTATTTCATCATCCATACATTTACATACTAACTTCCAAAATGCTCTAATCGTTATTAATGTCTGTAACCAATAGGTGCAAACTGGATTATGTATGAGAAAGTAAAATAGAAGACTACACAAAACTGAATAAAACTTATAAAAATATTCAATCTAATGCAATTGCGGAATCAGAGATGGAGTGGCTTCTCCAATGCCGCACTGTATCTCTTTGAGCTAAAAAAGAAGTCAGGGAGTCATACCAAACCAACATAGATGTTAGCAAGATAATGCCCCATATATCTTAGACCTAGCCTTATTATAAGCACATCCTATGACTTCTTCGACCTTGATTGACGACCCAATTGGCGCAGGGAGCTTTGGGTTTATTTTCGACAGGAGCACGATTTTCCTTCCCAAGGGACAATTGTGCTTCTGGTTGTGATTGTGGTATGTGTAAATGATTCAGACACCCAACGTACAAATATTTAAACATAGTGTGGGGCTGTGAGTGTGAATGCGTTTGATTTTTGTTTTTGAATTACAGATTCAATGGAGTATCAGTTACTGGACTGAAGGCAGCATTGAAGCGGGTTTCCGAAATAATCAGTAAAAAGTTCACATCAGTTTACAACACTCCAACTACTGATATTATAGAATGTGTTGTCAATTCATCAGGTGGCGATGTCAGGTCTGCAGTGCTCAACTTGCATTTTGCTTGCCTGAAAGGTAGGTCTATTTTACTACTAATTTGTATCGGCATCTATACTATATTTACAGATGGTAAAGGCGGCCTTAATTGGCCATGTATTTGCCATCAAAAAAGGGGTGAATGATATTTTGTACTGATTTCCTTTTTAAATCCACTTCACAAAAAGCAGTAGGTTCCTCGATTCGACAGTATTTGTTTTTATTTGTGTTACCTAATAACTTCTTTCTGGGTGAACTGATTTTGATGTTTTTTTTTTTGAAAGCTGATACTTCCCATGTGGATTTAAATTTGATCTGATCCAGTAGTTTTTGAGTTATCCTCTATAATGCATATTTAATTCGTTTAATCTGATCAAAGGTTTCGAAGATAAAGTGGTGAAGGCGGTTGTTTAAGCGTTACTTACGTTTAAATTATTTATTAATGTATTGGAAAACATTTGACCACTATCAACTCAAAATATTACAGGTACTATAATCTAATTTGTACTATATAATAATGTTTCAGGTTCAACTCAATGCTTGGAAACAAGTTTAATAGCGGAGAAAGATACAAAAAGTAAAACAGCTTCAAAGAAAAAGAAACAAGCATCAAGTAAATTTATATCGCTAGGAAAAGATCAAACTGTTAGCATCTTACACGGCGTCGGCAGAGTTTTGAATCCAAAAAGTAAGAATACCATAATTATGAGATTGTGTTTGATATGAGTGTAAAAACTCGTAGTTTATAGTACTGTGAGTTAGTACAGTGAAGACTCTGTAACGGTTGAAATAAGGTTTTCTTTTTAATGTTATTGAGACGAGACGAGCAAGTCGCTCGCCTGATGGTAAGCGTCACGCCAGTAGGCCATTACGGTTCAGTGCCACTCAGAGTTTTGAACTTATACAGTTCGAACTCTTTCGCGGCAAAGCACTGCGCCCGTCGCCCTGAGATATAAGATGTAAAATCTCTTTAAGTCCTGCAATTTCACTGGAAACTTTGCTTTTAATCCGAAATACAGTAATAGGTACTTATTATGTCAAGTTACTATATTAAGCGTTAATTACGCTCATAACTTGAGTCATTAGTGTGGAGCAGATGTTAAGGTTGTGTAACATTTAGTTGCACGACTCGTGTTATAAACAAAAACACTTTCACACTCACAGCCCACACTTGCTTCGAAGATTTGTATCGCGTGGATGTCGGAAACATTCACATCACAACCAGGAATGCCATCTTTTCTTGGGGACAAAATTTGTGTTCACCAAGGTGGGATTTTGTTTCTTGCGACTCCAAAATCGACTAAGGCAGCAACCGACTACGCAATCGGACAGTTCAGTTTATTAATGATTTGAAATCTTTATTTACAGTTGTAATCAATGAAAAGGGGCAGCCCAAGTTATCTCATTCCCCAGAAGAAGTAATAGAACAGTTTATTTCTCAGCCTACATCTTTCGTCAGTTTCTTAGAAGAAAACTACTTGCCCCATTTTTCTAATGCTGACCATGTTGACAAAGCGGCCTCAGCATTGAGTGACGCAGACTTTATGCTTGCAGAGTGGAGGGTAAGCTGTAAGGAATTTATATACCATACAATCATCAACTCTTTATTTACACCAAAGACTAACAGCATACATATATACGATTACCACTGACTCCACTTACCAATTAGTTAGATAGCCAATAAGTGTTAAAAAAATTTTGCCATCCAATGGTAGATTACCAAAACATTTACTATTTTAATATTTTCAGGGGTCACATCCCGGTTTTTTTCTCGATCAAGAGTACAGTATCTAGTACTACATAAATAAGTGAGATAGGTACTTATTTATGTTTCTATTGCTGTATCAAAGGTATTTTTGCAGGAAAAGATGGTTCAAGAATACGGCCTGTATACTTCGGTAGCTGGGCTAATGCTTGCAAACAAAGCTCCAGTTTCAGCCTGGAATCCAGTTAGAGGACCAAAGAATATGAAAATTCAGTATCCGTGAGTATAGATACAATTTTTTAATCATATTCTATTTACATTTATGAATATTTTATTTACATACTTTCTTTGTTTTGTTGCAGAACACTGAGAGAAATGCCCCTCTTGGAACCGAATTATTTGTATAAAGGCAAAATTCTAGTCTCAGATTACCAAACATATTGTAAAATAATTGGAAGCAAAACAGCCATACCAAACAGTGCATGATTAAATTGTGTTAACAATAAAACAATTGATTACCATACAAGAGTCTTTAATCAAACACAAAAATCGAAGTTTCATCTTATAGTGGTACGTTACTTGCTAATGGGGACAGGATCTTTGGATCTGGGAATAAAAAAAAAGCAAATTAATACAAATACAATTTATTATTCAAGTCAAAAGTTCCTTATACATTGCAAATAAAAATTAGGTACAGACTGAATCTACACTTCACCAATAGTCATTACATTCTGTTTTCATTTCACCTTCGCAGTTCAGTTTCCATTTTGCAAGCTTTTCATAACAAGAAAACCGTCATTAGAAAATCATTTCACATCTACGGCATATGATTATATAACAGCTATACTTACCTGTGTTCATACTACGCTTCTAGTAAGGCGTATGTCTAGAAACGCAAACAAATTGTATACTTACCTCGCTCGGGAGCTGTCGGCAATGTCTCGAGAATCATGCGGAAGTTATTCAGTTAAGTGTGGTGTGGTATTGTGTTCTCGCCTAGAGCAAATCTTTAGGGACCGGCCAAGGCTGTGGCTGTTTTTAAGGTGAAAATCATATAACCCTTTAGTTTCCCGACGTTCCCGAAGTAATAGCAGAAATGAAAGAAAGGTCTCACTATAAGTCTAAAATGAATAACATACATAACCACAAAATTCTTCAAAGGATGGAATTAGATGCACCCTTTTTATATTTAACTTTTAAGGCGTATAAAATTACTAGAATATTATTACATTCCGAATCATAATTATTTAAATATTGTGTATGCATGGTTTGTACACTACCTTTCACACTCTAGAATGTGCCGGAATGTTAGGTGCGCACGAACACAACGCGTAACCTAGACTGGTAATAATAGGGATAAACGAGGGCGAATACGGGTATTTATTTAAATGTTCAAAGACAAGGTTTACGTACATTATTTGCATGCTAAAAATATAGGTAAACATTGAATTTGAACGCGATATACTACAATCCTTAAGTGCGAGTTGCGTTCATACGCAGCGAAGGCCCTGAGTGTTCGCGAGTTGTCCTAGGCGAGACGTGGTGTGCGAGTACGTGTAAATGCATATGTGTGTGTGTGTGTGTATGTTATCGGGAGGAAGAGGATGAGGACCTGGAGCGGCGGCGGCGCGGCGGCGCGCGCGGCGAGCGGGAGCGCGAGCGGCGCCGCCGCGGGGGCGAGCGCCGCCGGGGCGGGGGGCTGCGCCGCCGGTACCTGCGCCGACACAAGCAAGGTATACCAACACGTGTCACACTTATATTATAGGAACGTAGATGTCACAGAAAGTACGTCAAAGTGACCGCGTTTTTAATTGCCCGAATCTACTCGCATATTCAAATATTTATTTTGATATCTAATGTAACGACTTAGTGAATGCATATAACCCGCGCGCGATTTGAATGAAATGAATGGAACCTTGACGAAGTAAATCGAAAATTATACTGTTCTCTAGAAACGCTAGCGAAAAAGTTCTGCATATGAATTATAAATAAGTTATCTCTACCATCTATTATAAGGTTATGAAAATACACAAAAATGTTTCATGATTGTAATCTTTTGAATAATAAGTATATTATTTTATTTTATGTAGTCAAGGTCCAGTCTTAGTCAAGTCATGCCCTAATAAAGTAGTAAAAACTTAACTAGGACTTGTGAAATCCAAGTTTTTCACCTTTATATATTTACCGTTCACTAAGTATTAATGGTTAATAATTCACCATCATTAAACATAACACTGGAAAAATTACAAATTTAAAAAATTATCTAAAATCAAAAATTTTTCACTTTTGCGCCAAAAAGAAGGTAAGTATAATATTACCTCGGCGGCGAGTGTCGGCGGGGAGGCGCGTGTCGCGGCGGCAGCGGGCGCGGCGACGGGCGGCGCGGCCGCGACGGGATCAGCACAGGAGCCGCCGTGATCTCCGCGCCGTCGATTTGACCTGACCAATAACAACTATGCATACAACTCAATGCTCGTTAGCGATGTTGGAATGCGCACCCGCGCATTCGCCTTTTAAGCGACAGGTATCAGGTTCGAATCCTCATGGAAACACAAGTTTTCTCCCCAAAAGAAATTTGTGTTTCCGGTTCAAAATTCAAAATCGTTTATTCACATGAGCATGAAAGAGGCACAAATGAAAGTTAAAATAAATGCAACAAAGCTTAAAATTACCTCCATCCATGTGTTTCATAGCATTTTCCGCTTCATCTGCATTACTGAACTCCACATAGGCATAGCCCCTACCATTATGCGGGTGCAGCCGATCATTGGGGAACTCCACATTCTTGACGTTTCCATACGTAGAGAATATCTCATGGACATGGTCCCTGGTCACATTCAATGTGAGGCGACCTATGTGGATGCGGGTGGGACGCGGTGGAGGCGATCTCTCGCGCTTTTTGCGTCCTGGTGACCTGAATATTTAAAGGATAAAAAAGTCAGATACTTAATCAGTTTTAGTACTAAAAAGCTTTCAAGATATGTTACGACCAAAAAAATTACCACATGCATATTTTTTATTGATATGATAATATTAAATTTTCATATTAATATTAAATTCTAAGTACCATAGGAACCACCATTCCTCATGAATTCACACAATTAATGACTAAACAGACTTGATGAAATTGTTAAGTATAAAGGCAGCATAGAATTTAAAATATGAGATGTCTCACCTCTCACTGTGCTTATCCTTGTTTTTGAGTCGGTCACTGGGTGGTGCAGATTTCTTTTTGTCCCCGAGCGGAGATCTTTCCCGTCCCTTTTCTCTGTCAGGCTCACGTTTATTGGGACTCTTGTTTGGTGAAGTTCTAGAAAATCATTGCCAAAAGGTTATTAGCAGTAATAGAGATGATTTAGCTCCATTTAAGTACACCAGCAATGGTGGTTTAGTCACATTTATTTAAATAAAAATAATCTATTTATATAGCACATTATGGTTTTATAGAGGCACTCATGAAAGTTAATGACTCATCAGTTTTATGAATATATGTTTGAATTCACAGGCATCTCAATAAGAACCTGGCAAGAATGAACCAGGCAGACCAGGAATGAACATTATCATAAGGCTACCTCACATATAAGCGTAAGGGGTATACAATGTTCATCTGAATCATGAAGACAATCTCACCCGCACCTGTGTATAAAGAAAGGTGACTCAAAATGTGCATTGCTAAAGGTTGCCATTAGGCTGGTGACCAGTCGCAAAAACTTATGCCATATTTTATTCATAATTTGGAGTCAAGAGTACCTATTCATCTAAAGTACATTCTTCATTCTTTTTATTTTGCATGTTTATGATGGATTACAGGAAGTGGACTTGTTGTACAGACCTAACTAAAGATAAAAAATAGGAAATCTCTTTATATTTCACACTGGCCTCGATTCTGATATCACACACTAAATTAAATTTAAAATATTCCTGTCTTTTACAAAATAGGAACACAAGACAGAGATAGCATACTGCTGTGCTGTCAAGTTAGTCAGAACTTAGATGTGTATGCAAGCTTAGTCAAGTAAATATTGGTGTTGACTAAAAACACGCGCCTTTCTGCAGTGCTGTTCATATTTTAAATTATAAACTAGCTTGACAGCTCTAAACTGTATGCTATCTCTGTCTTGTGTTTCTATTTTTTAAGAGACAGGGATAGTTTAAATTTTATTTAGTGAGTGTACATCAGAATCGAGGCCTCTATCTCTTATAGGCTAGTTTTGACCACTATTTCACCTGACCTGAAATAATGATGTAGGGTGTATCATCAATGCAAGGTTTTAAATGACTCCAAGGTTGTAACAAATTATTATTCAACTAGCCTTTCATTTTGTAAGGGTTATCGAACTAAACTTACTTCTTCTTTGGTCTGGACCGGTCATTGTTGCTGCTGCTGCTACTCGATGAACTGGAACTGGAGGACGACCGCGAGGAGCTGGAACTGCTCGACGATGACCGCGACGACGACCGAGATGAACTGCTGTCCGATGAACTAATTTATACAAACACTATTTATGAATACAAAATGTTTATAATGATTTTAACTAGCCCAGATGAGTCATGAAATAACTGACGCTTATTTGGATATTATCTTTATTTCGCGCCACGTATTCGGTACGCAATACGCAACTTGATTTTATTGCAGTTATCTAGTGAGCCGATTTTGATGTTGGTTCAAGGACGCGACGAAAGGCGGGCTTGACAAGTCTAACCTCACTTTGTTTACGGTTCATGAAGACCATGTCGTATGAAATATTAACTTTTTTAGAATACAAAGAACACACTAGTTGGTTTACCTGCCGCTACTATCACTGCTGCTGGAACCAGATTCTCCCTTTTTCTTTTTACTCTCCTTCGGTTTCTTTTTCTCCTTTTCGGCGACCGCCGACGGAGATTTATTCCGTGCCCTAAAATATTAATAAATCCTTGTTAAACCAGCGCAGACACTCATTGAATGAAAGTATTTAAACCAACAACCTTACATACATTACAACTGTATAATCAGGTGTTTCGAATTGATATTTAGTGCAAATACTAAAAAACTTTCTGGCGTCGGCATCAATCACAATCAACCATTTTGAAATGAATGCATAGATAAATAAGATAAACCTAAGGAATCAAAGAATGAATGAATTGGATCACAGACTACAGAAAAGCTATGTTTGTACTTTGTACGCAATCTATGAACTTGCACACAATATTATGCTGTGGCAAACGCCATAAAAGCGATGAAAGCGGCATCCGCGATGATTTCTACCGAAAACTGAATCTGTTGAATAGAATAGATTCTATTCTATTCAACAGATTCAGTTTTCGGTTCTTTATTCTATGCAATAGAATATAGAAAGTTCCTTTCAGAGATAAATAAGATATATACCCAAGGGTTCCTTTATTGTGAAAACTTTCAAAAGTTCCGGTAACTTAGAAAGAAAGAAGAAGAAAGAAAGTGTTCAAACAATATTTTATTATTTAAAATAACAATTACAACTGAATTTATAGTACATAAAACAAAAGAGCGGCGGCTTTTAGTGGCGGTTATAAGGGTCTAACTCGCCCTAGAAATAGGATTACTACCGGTATGCTGCGGAAGCTTATGCCTGTACGAGCAATATAAGGCAGGTTATCTGAAAACTGAAATATGAATTTGTACTTGCAAGATGATCAAGAATATACAAGGTGGCGCAAAAGTTGTCACCTGATGTCCTTTGACTGTATTGTTTAAAATAAATGATAAAAATTAGTTTTGCTTTTGGATTGTGTTTATTTGATGTCAACATTTTTTTTTCATTAAGTAGAAAAATTATGTTGTGCGATATAATTTTTCTACTGTGAGTGGCCATCGCCAGAATTGATGACAATTCGGGCCCGATTAATGGCATTTTCCATCACTCTTGCGGGTCTTGCCAGAACTTCTGGCGATAGATCCCCGCAGTCCTGAGGGATATTCTCTTTGAGGGCTTTAAGAGTTTGAGGCTTGTTGACATTGACTCGTGACTTCAAGAAACCCATAGATGAATAAGTTATATACCTAAGCTGTGTACCTAAGGAAGAAACCCAGCAAAAAGATGTCTAGATCGGTTAAAAGGGGCGACCTTGCCGGCTACTGCAAATCACCAAAATGAGAGATTACGCGACCCGGAAACAATTATTCCGTGTTCTTGAGGAGTGTATCGATTACTGTCTTATTTACGTGTATTTTGTATCTGTTTACTTCACAAATGTCAAAGTAGAACTGAGATTTTGCAAAAAAATACCATAGCTACCAATAGTGTGATGACTTGCGCCACTGTTAATGCCTTTTATATAGCTGCAGCCAGTAGTTCAGTCGTTTAGTTCTATTTTAATATAAGTAAAAAAAACAAATGACATAATATGTAATGCTTGAATTCTTGATGTTATAATCAAAATACATGGATGTGTTTAACTGCTTTCACTCAAAGGAAACTAGATGGACCGGCTAAACCTACCTACGAATATGCTACAAATATATTATAATATTAATAAAGTAGTCATAATTACATTAAGAACAGTGAGATACACAAGGCCTGGAAGAAACTGTAAACAAAAGGTATAAAATGGTAGATACTACCAGAACTTCTATTGGAGTTTTGGAGCGAAAAATCAAATTTTTGATTTGTCTAAACTCATGCACGTTCACTAAGTATTAACGCTTAATAATCCACAATTATTACAAATTAACAGTTGAAGAAAACACGTTTTGGAAAGTTATACAAAATCAACACACTTTCACTTTCGCGGCAAAACTCCCATATTAGGACTTGCGAGTCTCCTTGGGGAGGTACGATTCTATGATCTATATATGATATTTCTATGACGATCGCCCAAATTGAGTCACTGTATGAAGTATAACTGTAGGAGTACGGCGTAGGTAGGGTGTACCACAATTCGCCGAAATACAAAGTTTCAGACGGCAACATACCTACATATTAGACTAATTATTATTGAAGATTACGTTTGCGTTTGTACTTCGTTCGGGCTGAAGTTTTGGATTTTTTAAGAGCCGTGGAAGGTGCCCTCTGAAAGAGGGAGTTGCCAGTACATAGGTGTAACAGCAAAGTTACCGTTTATAGATATGTATTTTAAAAACTGACGTAGGTACTGACAGAAAAACATCGGGAAACTGAAAACTTATGTTGTACATACTTATTTATACTTATAATTATCATAAATTTATATTTTTTTAATGTTTTCAATTTATTTTATGAAATCCGGTAGTGATCAGTTATATATGCATATATAGTAAATATATTCCAGCAAAAGTCTGTGGGAAATGAACAGGTTCAGTTGTTACATTAAAATGACTGGAAGTAGCATTTTATTAAATGAAATTTAAATAAGTCTAGAATTCTCTAAAATTTTGTAGAAGAATCTAATTAACAAAACAAGCAAATCACACTCACAGCCCCAAAATAAGTTCAAAGACTCGTGTCATGGGAGCCGGAAACATTCACATCACACGCACATTACACCCAGAACCAGAAGCACAAATATCCCTTGGGAAGGAAATTGTGCTCCTACCGGGAATCGAACCCTGGGCGCAGAGGGCGTAGACCTGTCCACTGCGGCAACTGGGTCGTCGTAAATTATAGTTCAGCTCACTCAGTAGGTACCTGCGTTAGGTCTGTTTACTTAGTTAATAACCTTGTAAAAGAAAACTACACACATAGCACTACCACCCTTTGTTTATAGCAGACCTAAATAGAAAGCAATAAATACAAAGCGTATTCTGAGCAATCACTCTCCGATACAATGGCCGTTAAGTGGCCGAAATGATCGCCATAGCCCCCCTGTGGTGTGACACGGGCCGCACATTAGCGCAATGGGACGCCCGCGCCGTGTTCGACGTGTTGCATTGCAGTTCTGTTGTTCACGACTTTCAGTCAGCCTGACATTTATATGCAGGCCATGCAGTTCTGCTGACATAGCTCATCTATATAAGTATACACTTATTTTCGTACCCTAATTAAATAATATAAACGTAAGCAAAGTAAAAAAAATCCGACGTCACAATATTTTGGTTTTGACTTGATCGATTACGATAAAATTTATATGGGACTCCCTCTGAAGTATAATCTACCAAACAAAAAAACATTTTTGAGAATCGGTCCACAAATTGGGGAGAAATCGGTGAACATACATAAATAAACATACAGGTAACATTGAACCTCCTCCTTTTTTGAAGTCGGGTATAAAAACAGTCACAAGATAACTGCAGGTAGTTCACAGAGCAGGAAACTCGGTCGAGTAGCGAGTTCCGTGACCTGTGAGGTAGTCAAATTGGTGATAAAGAGATGGTAAAATTACGATGTCATAACTATCTTCTATTTTCTTTCTTCTTTTTTAAACATATGAAAATCAAAAATCAATTGCCACGCGTTTGTCTTGGAAAAACTTGAAAATAACCCGACCGATTTGAAATTTTTATTTTGTTTTGTTCGTCTTGCTATAGTTCAGGAAATAAGATAATTATGTAAACCTCAAAAAAATTGCCGAAAAGATTAAAAAATCTGAATTAGTAATTTTGTATGAAGATTGCCGCTTCGTATTACTTTCAACAGATAGCGTGGTACGAATTGAACCGGGATATGAACCATATTGCTGCTAAGAGTTAAATCGAACTCCTGAGTAGCTCTTTAATAACATACCAACACAAATTTTACTGTTGTCGCAAACGTGCATTTTCCCACGAGTTATTACGCATTAAGCTATCATAGCGATAGCGGTCCTTTATAGACTTACTGACCATACATACCTATACTTAATACCGACAATTTTATTGTGACACTCGCTGGTTCTGCCGCGCTGGCTATAAATGTTTGTTAATATCACCGAATGTATTATATTTTGTGTGGAAAGTTTAAACGCTCCGGAGGTCTGGTCAAAATTGTCTATTTATGGACACACGGCCACAAACTATGACGCCTCTTTGCTCGAGTGTCGGCAATAACACACGTTTTTTTATAATCCTATGCTTTGGTAGGAGAAATACTTAACACTATGTTGAAGTGTTAGTGTTGAGATATTAACACCGACGACAAAAATAAGGATTATATGTTTTACCAAAAAGGTTAGGTAACATACCCAATTGTGTAAACAGATATAATAATATGTATATCTTATTTCTTTAGTAGGTACACATAGAATATGGATTCAAAAATGAACTCTGAATATAGGCTAATACAGAGTTTGCTGAAAAGTTCGTTGTGCAGCTATTTAACGAAGTGATGTCTATGCATATGGTCAGTCTCCACAACATTGTGACTACGACATGTCTGATGCTTTCAAGACAATGTATCTGAAACTTTCTGGCCAAACATTATAAGTAGATACACGAAAATAAAAATAATGTAAAAATTTGTACGAGAGCTTGTACGCTTTCAAACAGCTTAGTTTTCTGCTACTACCAGAATTTCTCAAGCACCGGAAATAGGTTTATTATTCACAAAAGGCAGTATATTTGTTCATGCATTTGTAAATATTACTTAGGTGTGATGACTTGCTATGCAACAAGTATTGAATTATGTAAACTAAACATGCACACACAATAATTAAACGTAAGCAAAGCTTAAAAATGCCGACTTCAACGCTTATATTTAGATTTAGGCTGGATGGACCACCTCTGAAGGATAGACTACCAAAAAAAAACATCAAAATCATAATTGACTATTAACATACATACAAAAAAAAACAATACATACAGTCGAATTGAGATCCTCCTTTTTTGAAGTCGGTTAAAAACACACAGATAAAGCTCGTCCCCAAAAAGGATCGTATTTTAGGGAACTAACAATTTGCTTACCTTCATCAAAGCCTCACCCAGGCTTTTTTTCATGTTTGAGAAATCACCCTGAAAATTACAAAAAAAATCCAATATTGTTTTCCGATAAACTTGATATGTTCCACGGTCGCATCAAGGAAAGCTGCTAAAGAGATTTACTTCAATTAGCCTGGGTGCTTTAATATTCATAAGGGTCGTTGAATAATTTCCCGGTTTCGCTATTGCTGCGTCTACTGTTCATTTAATTATTATAAAGTAACGCTTAGCTGTTCCATGAATTCTTTGAGCATATCGTAGTTTGACCTAACAGGTTTACCAGCCGCGACCACTTCGTCACTTACCATCAGGTGAGGTAGTGTATATTCGCTAGCGTACCAGAATAAAAAAAAAGAAAACAAGTGAAAAACGACAACTTCTATAAATCTTGGAACCGTTTTTTCAAACTTTATAAAATGTTATGAGATATTTTTTTTTTATAATTGTAAAACGAAACGAGCAAGTCGTTCGCCTGATGGTAAGCATCACGCTTGCCCAAAACAGTTCAGCGTCACCCAGAGTTTTTAACTTATATAGGTCATATAATGAAAGGCTCCGTTTCAGCTTGGACAAAATTACTTTCATATATTCGACGGATTTCCGGTTGTTCTCTACAGGTCGCATTTCTCACCAATTCTCGTAAAATTTTGTTAGCAGGTTCGGTACTTAAATTAATTATTTTTGTCGATTCAGTTTTTGAAAAAAATCAAAATAGTGGAGTCATGGGGGATGAAAACATATTTCAGCCATTTAAAAATATACGCAAGGTCTTCACATAGCCACTAGTTTTAGTTTAGTTTTAGAAAATAACTAGCTGACCCGCTCGTTTTTGCCAGAATGGACACTATAAGTTAATTGTGTTATGCCTGTAACCTTCGCGCAATTGCAAGCAATAAGTTGAAGACTTATAACAGTCAGGTGAAGGGTACGGCAGCGCATGAAATACGTACGATGAAATTAATTACACTTTTACACTAATATTATAAAGACAAACGTTTGTGAGTGTGTTTATATGTTTGTTGCTTCTTCACGCTAAACGGCTGTGCGGCGCTGACTGCTGACGGCGCTAAATGACAAAACGCGGGCGAAGCCGCGATGCACTACTATTTTTAAATATATAAGTTTGATCCATAAAGTATTCAAATAAAAATAATAATATCAGACATATTTTATTTACATTCCTTGGTATCAGTTATAATTGATTTATATATTACACGTATATTTTCTTTAGAACTAAAATTTGTGATTAGAAATCCTTTTTTTTTTGGAATTCGGTATAAAAAACTTAAGTTATAAAATTCAAATCTAAAACTAAGTTAATATATAAACATATTGAAAAATACTAAATAAATTCATAATATGGTAAACCCTGTAGTAGATATTGGCAAAGTTCCTAAAATGTTGGCAGAATTGCCATAATTAATGACATACTCGTTTATTGTTATTACCAAACCAAGTAGCTGTTCAAGCAACTTCGTGCACCAAAACGTACATATTCTAAAACATGAACAGGTACTTCAACCGTGTACCCTTACGAAAGCCTAATAAGCGAACTATTTTGATAATCTTGAAAACGATGGACAAAAAGGAAAATTCAATCGCATCGCTTTTGCCATCAGTAGGTCTATTCTGGTCGTCAAACTACGATTGTTCAAATTGAGGCGACGTCGATACGATAGTTGATCGGTTGAAAGTTCAGTTGGTTTATAAGAAAAAATAAGAAAAAAGCGTCGTTCGATTTCGACGTCGATGTAAAGAAAATCGATGCCCGGAATATACCCCCTGAACACATTACATTTTCTCCGTCTAAATTATTTCTAATCACAGATAGTTTTCTTATAACTTAAATAACAATTTCTTACGCCGCGCGCCGGATAGTTTACTACATCTTTATCAAGTTTTCATTCCAAAATACAATAGTATTTGGTTACCACTTTTAATTCTACTACTATTATTACACGAGTAATATTATTATTTGTATAAACATTTTCTACAAAATAACTAGTGAACTTAAGATGAAAAATATAGGATAACAATATCACGCATTTTGCATCCCATTTAAAAATAAACATCATAGGACCATTAACATACTTTTACACCGAAAAATATATCTTATGTGATGATGACCCAATAACGGAGGCCTCCACACTTTTGGTGTAGGTTGACACATTCACTGAAAAGATTGATGTGTTTATAATCACACATTAAATTTCGTGGGCGCCATCTTTACGATCCCGTTTCGCTTTTTAAAAGAAGTATATGTCAAAAATAGTTGTATGTTATTGGTGTACGTGTGGGCAGACATTTTGTGCATAAGTATAAATAGGAACTCTACTAATGTAAATATACTAATGTTCCAAATGCAATTCAAAGTAGCGGTGTCATGAATTTTTCCTATGAATATTTTCGTGCTCGAAGAGCCATTCTTACTTGAACTATTAAGTATTTTGTATCTGTACTGAAATACAGTAGAAAATAATTTCAAATAGAAAAATCTACCGTCAAGCTCTGTGTAGTGTTTCGGCAGCACTTCTGAGCCAGACATCGATGTCGATATTATTATAGTGGTCAAACATAAAAAATACCAGCAATAATGTTTACCTATTTATATATTTTCTTGTTTCTTTTAATTTTCGTTCATTTGAACGAACTCTTTGACACTGTGGTCAAAGACACATATTGCAGGCGCCGAGACACCCAAAACCAGAAACAAGGAAAATTGTGTTCCTACTGGGAATTAAACGACGACAGTACTACTTATAGAATGAGTCAAAATATCAAAGTGGTTTCTTAGTAATAATATTATGGCACATTACGTTTACAAACAGTTATTTATAAACCTTCCTCCATAATCTCAAATCAATTTCTATCCTTTCCCCGACAGATCTAAAGGTAAACGATCTCGTTACCTGTCAAGCGTGTGACATGAATGCTACGAAGCGGTGATTATGGAGAACTACGTAGCGCTCCCATGTTACAGTCGTAGCACGTCTACGACTTCTGAACTCGGAATCTGATAAAGTAGGGAATTGACGAAGTAAAATTGACTTACTTCAGTTAATATTTTAAGGTTTTTTTGTAGACATGAAATGAGTCAAGAAAGAGCCTGATGGTAAACGACACGTCCGCATATATACATCTGCATTGCCATTGAGGACTTTGATTACAACGTTCCGAGTACAATGCTCTCATCTCCCTTAGACTTGGATGTTACCTCTTATATACCCTGTAATTAGACTGGTGATTTGCTCTTTCAGCCGGAACCGATATTGCTAAACCTGTGCTAATAGACTGTTTTGCAATGGGTTGGTACTTTATGGAATATCTACCAAGCCAAGACTAGTTCAACGATATGTTGTATGTTGCAATCAGTTAATTAGTTTGGGCGCTGTGATGGAATACAATAGATTTATACATTTTGTCATAGTCGAGTAAAAAAGATCTGTATGTTTTCATGAGTAAAAACGTACTTCGTAGCTTCGGCGTAGCCACGTAGCGGTCGTAGCTTGTCTATGATCTACGCTGTCTAAGTTATGTTAATTAATTAATAATTGCTCTTTGGATAAAGAAGAATATGGTTTTAAAAAACTTACAGCAATACAGTTAACAATGATACGGAGTTTCGTTCCTACGGGTACTCATTTCACCACACAATGGCGCGAGCCCAACTTATATTTGGCCGGTTTTCATTATTTATTGACGTAAATTCGATACATATATTGTCGACAACATCGTCGCTTACCATCAAGTGAGATGTTGGTCAAAAGTTTGCCTATCTAAAATATTAAAAAAAAACACTACTCGACGTTTTAAAATTATATTTTTTCAATAAGGCAAAACACATTTAGGCCGGAACAAGTTGAAGAGTGTATTGATATATGGTCTAAAGTTTAGACTCTAAACCAATTTTTTTTCCGCCTGAACGCATCTGACATGACAAACTGTAAAATATTAATATTCATATATTTCGTCTATCAGTCTCATCAGTCTATTTCGTTATCAGAAATTCTATGCCACAAACAACAGCCAGTACGGGTCGGTGGTTGAAACACATTTTTTTTTTAAATAGGCAAACATTTTACCGCTATTTCACCTGATACCAACTGGTGATGCGATCGACGATGGAGCATGTTTGCCTAGATTCTAGGCAAACATGCTCCATCACACTCCACATGTGAACGGTATCTTCTAGGCCCTAGAAGTTACCTGTTCACTCGTGACTTAATTATTATATTATACTTATTTACACGCATTATACTTATCGGGAAATACAGACTCAGGCAAGAAATTTCATTTCTTAGCAGTGCGCATTTGAAAGCAAATCGCTTCGTACATATTTGTGGAATATCAACTACATAACATCTTTGTATTTTGTGATTCTTGGATACGCCGGTTTCCTAAAAATGCTTTTCTTCCCCATTATTAACAGTGTTATACATAATAGTATAACAATATTAATAAGTATTTTGAAACTATTATTGTGTGCCTACCTACTTGAATTCCTCAACTATATAATTATACTAATCATACATATTTTTATACAGCCCTTTATCGCTTTATTACGTCACTAAGCACCAATTCACGCAACTAATATCTGCTATATTTTTTTTTAAAAGAAACTCCGCGATGTTTTTATAGATTAGAGCGGGCATATAAAGGCTGGTGCCGCGAACTACGGGCTATTTAACTTGGTGAGCTTACCCCGACTGCCCGCGCATCGGGAAACAAGCGTATAACGATAAAGTGTTTCTAGGCTCAATAAAACGTTTAGAAGCTTACAATAACGTTGTGACAACGCAACAGGTTGCGATTACAGTTTGCTGAAAGTGCGTGAAAGGAGACTACTTTTTATTTATTGTAAGTAAAGTATCTTCATTGAAAATGCAGTAGTTATTTAAATATTAATTTGTATGTGTTTGTGTGCGTTTTCTTTTATAAAGCAATTGGTTGCATAACTTTATACGAAATTTATATATAAAAAAAAACTATGAGTTTTAGGATTTTTTTTTTTGCTTTTTAGACATTTACAGTAAACGCATTCACACTCACAGCACTGAATTTAGTTCAAAGACACACTTGTTATTATTTTTAAATTGGATTCGTCAAATAAATCAAATGAACTCAAAGTCGAACAAAACAAACAAACTCAACACTAAGTATGAAGACTTGTATTGTTCTCAACGGAAGACCAGCGCTGGTTTTTTAAACCAGCATTATGCTGAGTTGAGGACGGTTTGTGGTAAAAAAGTAAAAAAAAAACTATTTGTACTATTTTGTCAATTGAATTTTTTTGCCACAAATAAATATATGTCTTTATTGCGGGTGTCAGAATAATTTAGATCAAATAGACAATCGCACCGAGAACCAGAAACATAAATGTAGTAGAGTAATGTAGTACTGTAGTTGAAAAAACAGTAGTTACAATATTATAGTGGAAATGCCCAACTAGGGTTAAAGCCTGGCTTACGGGCGGTCATTAAAACTCCTGCCAAATGTTATTTCTCAGCATTGCTACACGGTAAGTAAAGAATACATTTTTTTTAGAGCTTTGCGTCATTGAGGGTGGTTAATTACGTCTGTATTTTTGGTACACCGGTTGGCAGGCGAGCACGAGTAAATGGCATTTGAATTTTATCACAATGTTACTTTACTAGAAACTTATGCAAGCTGTAGGATTCGAAACCGCCTCTAATAGTGAGGCGCATTCATTAATGACAGAGCTATCACCACTTTAATGAAATATTCCTCCCCCTACTCTTTCTTCACTTCAAAAGTTTTACTCTTGTACAATGTTGTTGCGACTTGATTTAAGAACAAATGGCAAATTAAAATTTTGAAAATACCCCCGACGCTCAATGTGGAAAATGGCTGCACAGGTTTCCACCAAACATAGCTAAGAACACTCTCGATTAAGTCGCCTTTCAAACCAAAACAAACAAAATCAAAATAGGTTCAGCCGTTCGGGAGCTACGATGCCAGTCACACAGATACACCAGTTAAACTTATAACATGCCTCTCTTTTCGTCTGGAGTTAAAACGCTGTAAACGCTACGAGTGTGACAGCGTTTACAGCGTTTTCACCCCCTTTTTCTATTTATTATTCTGATTTTTATGTAAATACAAAAAAATATTAAAAAAATTGTTCAAAGTTATTAGTATTGTTATAACAATAAGGTAAAAATATATTAATTGTTTTATTTGCCAATATTCTTAACAAGGTTGGGTCTCAAATTTTTAATATTTTTTTTAATCAATTTTTCTACTTATCCCTCGTTTTGATAAAAATATTTTAATAATTAATGGTTACAACTTGATGTAAAAAGAATAAACAAAAAACACATAACTATCTAATTACAAACCTAACGTACTTATCTAATGCAAAAAGTAGTTGGTTGTTATTATAGTTGAATAGAACTTAAAAAGCACTTAAAAGAAATTCGCTAAAAATACCCTAAATAACGATGGTTCAAATAATTATGTTGTAGCCCATATTTATACACATTTACAATATTTTAAATCGATATGACAATTATAAGTAAAAATCAACTTTCCAAATTTATTTACAAAGTGAAGCTCATATAAGTTAGTGTATAAAAATTACAAACCACTTTGCGATAGGTTTTCTATTCAAAGGTGGAGGCAATAGTATACATAATTATAAAATACTCGAGTAGGTTCGGTTCTCATTTGTTTCATGAACATGATGTCATCAGACAAATTAGACTATAATTTTACATGTTATATATCGATGATTTATTACTTGTTTCAAAGAACTGCGTACAAACATTTCACCCGGTCGCACTTTTAGTGACATCATGTAACTAAATAAGTTATACTCAAGGTAGTAGATTTTTTGACTAACCATGACTATAACTCGAAGGCACGTTCAGCCATCGGCTGATAATACCGTATATGGACCATATTTAAGCATTTTAGCTAAGCATTTTTACCTAATGGTTTAGAACCTAACAGTCTGACTTCATTGTTATTTGTAAAGTTTAATATTGCACCGCTTTAATTTTTAACTTACTTCCAAAAAGAAGAAAGAAGAAGTTTCTAAATTCGACATAGTATTGCTTTTCCTGAATTTTGGGTACGTTGCCTTATCTCTAGCGAATGTTATCTAATGTAATGAAATGGATTAGTGTCTAGTAAAAAAAAAATATCGATATAAGTATGGTATGGCTTTTTTTGTTCTACAGGGGGCTACAGGGGCGCTACAGTGCCCCCAGAATAAATTAATAAGTACAAGATATATTGGAGGCAATGTCAGTATGTGGTTTGATTATATATATAATTAAATATTTTATTTTAAAGTTCAGTACCGCAGAATAACAAAGTGCTAAAAATAAACATCCCATATTATCCCGAACTTGGTTTTATTATTATTTTTATAATAAGGCATAATGCTAGCCTGTCTTATAGACTACTTTATCAGTAGTAACATAACATTCGTAATTTACCACCTTCAAGAAGAAAATCTATTGCCAGTAGTTATTCCTGAGAGTCATATCGTATTATCCTAGATACTTAGCTTGCACTTAACGTAGCGTTACTACCCTCGGCCGCATCGTCATCATCACTCACTTATTTGAGATAGTATACAAACGCTAGCAGTAAAAAAATATTTGAACTATACTTTCAATTAAAACAGAAATCACACAAATGTATAAACCCATATAAAAAGGGAGATTGGCTTACATATAAACGAATCGCAAAACAAATATAATTTTAATTGGCATCTAAAATGGGTCAGAGTTTTGCCAATCTGGGATTTGTTTAAAAACATACTGAAAGATTATCCTTTTGATGTATTATAAATAACTCCTACAACATACTCGTATGACCAAAATATTATTTTTCATTTCTTTACGATGCTGTTTGAATCTATTTCGGTACAAATTTCATTATCAATCTACAATGGAGACTAGATTGACCGAAATAATTGTGTAATTCAAACGAATAATCAATAACCCGAATATTTTTTTATGTATCCATTCTTTATTGTTCTTTTAACGAAATGTAATGGATAACATAAGTAGTAAAACACAACACAAGGCATGGAATTCGTTAAACTATACTTTTTAAATGATAATATTTTACTACCATCACAGATTTCTGTCTAATTTTAAGTACTGACTCGTACTTATCGTTTTGATTTTATTTAGTGCGCAATAAATTATTATTATTGTTTTATAATTATTGTCATCAGACGTAAGCTACCGTGAGTTTTCCTCAGGAT
Source organism: Lomographa bimaculata (assembly GCA_948107665.1). Classification (NCBI taxonomy): domain Eukaryota; kingdom Metazoa; phylum Arthropoda; class Insecta; order Lepidoptera; family Geometridae; genus Lomographa; species Lomographa bimaculata. Next base: position 9,424,329 of record OX403597.1, read on the forward strand.
AATAATATTTGCTCGAAATCATAAAAAAATACCAAGCAAAGTATTAGATGACCCTTGGCTCCTATGCTACTGTTTCCTGTCTCTCCTTAATATAATATAATTTGTCCTGACATACTGATTCACTGACTGACTGACTGACTGACTGAGAGACAACGCACAGCCTAAACCGCTGGTCGTAGAGACTTGAAATTTAGATGAGGGTACATTTGTCTTAGTACGTAAGGTGTACTATAAATGGATTTTTAACAATTCTACTCCGAAGAGGGTTAATTGGGGTAAAAACGTTTGTTTGAAAGTTCTTTGTTTTCTTAACTTATAGCGATGAAAATTGGTATTTGAGTAGTTCATTTAATATAAAAAATTAAGTTATCAATATTTATTGCCAAGGATGCATTAAGGTGTACAATGGTGGATAAAAGTTCATGTCGAAAGTTATTTATTTATGAAGTAACACTGATAGAAATTAGTATTTGAGTAGTTAATTAATAAATAATACTTAATATTATTATTTTTAGCCAGAGTAGCATTAAGGTGGTGCTTTGGGGAATTAATGTAATGGAAAGTTTTTGTATTAATGAAGTAAAAGTGATGATAAATTGTATCTGAGTAGTTAGTAAAATGAAAGGCAATTTTATTAATTAGTCATTGAAGAAAATTTGAAATAACTACTCTAACGCGTAGTTTACTCTATTATAATCATACTTATATTATAAATCCAAAAGTTGGTGTGTTAGTGTGTGTGAGTATGTTTTTTTTATCTTTACGCTGTAACAGCTAAATCGATTTGGCTGAAATTTCCAATGAACATAGCTTATACTCAGGATTAACACGTAGGCTACTTTTTAGCTTCATTAACGTGGGCGAAGCCGCGGGACACGGATTTCTTTACACTCTGTTTTTTGAACCATCTCAAATGTGAGGATTTATAATGATTTAACGTAATATCTGTTTTTTCTATATTTAAAATCGTACCGAAAATACTATCATAAACAGAAGACAGAGATTTTTTTTTTTTTTTGTTGGATAGGCAAGCATTTGACCACTATCTCACCTGATGGAAAGTGAAGATGCGGCCGAAGGTGTGACATGCTTGCCTAGAAGATACCTATTCACTCGAGACTTGAAGACTCCCAGATTATACCGTTCGGGGAACAAAGACGCAGGCAATGAGTTCCACTCCTTCGCTGTACGGATGATGAATGTAGAAGCAAAACGCTTTGAGCGAACTGGTATAGTCGTCGTATAGGTATGTCGACCATAAATGGATGACGCTTAATAGTTTGTCTTGTTGTTAGATGGTAAAAAGGACATGGGGGAATTAAGTCATGTAATTCCTGTGCACACTCTCCAAAATGTAATCGATAGAATACCGATAAGCTATATTACTACATTTCAGTATCTTCTTCTAGCGATCTCGCCTACAAATGACGAAACTGGGATTGTCAGCCCTATCCAGTGTCAACTGAATTCTTCATCGATCCCTAAAAGATTAGAGTGATACGAGTAAACGTAGATATAGGGCACGCAAGGGATCATCCTTGTCAAAGTTACAAGTGGGTTGTCATTTTTCGTAACGAGAGCTCAAACCTTGATACATATAAGCTGTATATAATATGCTATTCTGTGTCGCAATTTATTATTTGTATATATGTGAAATAATATTCGATATTATTTGTCGCGTAATAAGCTGGACGCGTTTTTTCTTTTAGTATTATGCTTCTTATAAATCGCATGCTTGTGGGGTCATTTACAAATGTGTATGCAAATCTTGAAGTAATTATGAGGATAATTAATGTTGTGTACGGCTTGAAACACGTCTAAATTTCGACTTACTTTGTAGTCGACTAGTTTCGGACAAATTTGTTGTCCTTCATCAGGATGAGTCAGACGCGCGATACGCAGAGGCGAGCGGCTCGAGCCTCGACGCATGAAGGACAACAAATTTGTCCGAAACTAGTCGACTACAAAGTAAGTCGAAATTTAGACGTGTTTCAAGCCGTACACAACATTAAGTATGTGTAATACTCACGATAGTTTTAATTTTCATAATTATGAGGATAGTCTGGATCTGAAGTCTTCTTAAGTGTTTTTATTTTTTTATGCTACTGAGAGACGAGACGAGCAAGTTTCTTGCCTGATGGCAATCATCACGTTTGCCTTTTACTGGTCAGTGCCACCCGGAATTTTGTACTTTAACAGTTTGAAATCCTGTTTTTGTCATCTTTAAATGCCCTTTTATTTCTTACTAGCTGTGCCCCGTGGCTGTGCCCGCGTAAGTCCTGGACCCGCCGGAATTCCGGGTTAAAAAGTATCCTATGTCCTTTCTCATGCTCTAGACTATCTGTGTACCAAATTTCATTAAAATCAGTTCAGTAGATTTGGCGTGAAAGTTGGCTTTCACATTTATAATATGAGTAAGGATGACCTTCATTCTCTTTCCTCTTACGCCCAGTAATTTAACAGAAAGCTTTGTCTTTCAAATCGAGTTAAAGTATGTAATGTTTGAATTACTGACAAATGTGTGAGTAATTCAAACATTACAGCGAGGCGGACTTTGCAAGAGTCTTATTAGCTATTATTTGACAATCAAGGTAAAAATCACATGTTTAGGTTGAATAGTATATTTAGGAAGGAAAAATATCACTATATATCGAGTTTATACGCAGCCGTAGGTGCTAGCAAGCCTAAGGTTGTTTTTCCACCAGAGATGTGCTAAGCTTCGTTGCTATGAATGCGTTTGATATCCACCAATCATGTTTATTGGTAACACTGGTAGATACGGGTTCAACTAAGCTATGTTTTTTATATGGAAGGATGCATGCTATGGATGGTTGCGAGTGGTGAAGCTCCTCGTGCCTTCCCTACTGTCGAAGAATCGCATAGCTCGAGCCGCGCATCTTCTTCGCAAAGGTACCTCGCGGCGTCGCATCTTTATAGAACATCTTACTCGCTCCGCTACATAGCTTAGCATCAGTGGAAACGGTCACATAGTTTTGTAGCTTAGCTAACACATCCTCGCAGCATAGCTGCATAGCTTATCGTTGGTGGTAAAGCACCCTAAAGCTATGACGGTGACTTTAGTTTGTCCATCCACAAAAGTGGTAATTTTAATTAATAAAAAGTGCTCGTACTATTTTCTTAATCTATTTATATACTAGATTTGTAGCAATCACAGGATATATAAATTAAAGATAACTATAATATCACGGTTCCATTAAAAGCACTCCTGTTTAAGAAGAAATAGGTCATTTTATAAATAGCTTTAACAATCTTAAAGGAAATAGAAAGACATACATCCGGCTTAATATGTAACACATGCTGTGCCAGATAGCAAATCGTATTTGTATTTCTGGGTACTTCCCAACCGATCATAGTATCGGATTTTCACATTAACCGATCATAAAAGTTGTTCCCATCTCATAATCACCATTTATCGGATATTTAAAAGTGGCAAAATCAAACTATTGAAAATAACTTCAGCGCTATGGGAACAACAGTTATGATCGGTTAATGTGAAAATCTGATGCTATGATCCGTTGGGAAGTACCCCTTTATCTGGGAAACGGCTGCACTGATTTTCATCAAACATAGCTAAGAACACTCTCATAATCAGTTCAGCCGTTTGGGACCTAGGATTAACAGTTTGGGGCTAGTTTTTAACATCACAAACGCAGGTGAAGCCACGGGGAAATATTTTTTTATTCGGTGGCAATATGCTTTTAAAATACCGCGCGTTAAAAAATGCAAACGGTTAGCAACTATTCGACGTGGCGAATTATATTATATTATATGTATAGTCTTCAGACCTAGTAAAAATAGTAGAATCCTCGAGAAACAAGACTGTGTGTTGTATATGGAAAACAGAGAGGAACACAATTACGAAATTAATTGTATTGCCTGGCGTTGGCTTCGAAAACAAAAGGCTTTACTTGAACAGCGCGTTGTTTTGCCAGCTGCATTTATTTCAAGCCAAGGTTTTTGATAGTGCCGTCACAAACAAGATAGTAGGACTCTCTTGCAAGTTTGCTTGAGAACCCATTAAAAGCGCAAAACAGCATTGTGCTGGTTTTGGTTGGAAGGTTGGAGTTGCCAGTGTACTCTCTTGGCATGACTATTCGTGCTCACTCGACCATATCACTTACCAACAATTGAAATAGTGGTCAAACGCTAGCCTATCATATCCTACTAATATTATAAATCTGAAAGTTTGTGTGTAAGTGTGTATGTTTGTTCCCTCTTCACGCTTTAACGGCTGAAAGGATTTAGATGAAATTTGGAATGTATATAGATTATACTTAGGATTAACACATAGGCTACTTTTTAGCTTGATAATAGCGGGCGAAGCCGCGGGGCACGGCTAGTATAGAATAAAGGTTTTCAATGTCTTAGCATGCAAGTCTGAGAGTAAGAAATGTTTACATATCGTAAAGTACCTAGATGTTTCATCTTCGGCCACTTCGTCACTTTCCTTAAGGTGAAATGGTGGTCAAACGCTTGCCTATTATAATGCCTACATATGATAATAATAAGTAACAAGTTTTATAAACTCTTTTGTTTTTCCAGGTGTCAGATGTGTTATGCTCACCCTAAAATGATGAGCACGATGCCGCTTTTAGTCCTCGCTCTGACCACAGCCCTGGCCGCCCCTGCAGCTATCTACGATGATTATGCCGTAAGTTAGGCAGTAGGAATTAAAATAAGAGTACAGTATACTCATTCTAAAATTGTTCATTTAACGAAGTTTCTTTTTTCACTGCATTATATTCATCTTCTTTTATTTATATTCCATCCATACACGTCAATAAGTTACAAAAATAAATAAAATATTTAAAATATTCATTCATTCGCCATAATATTTATAGTTACATGAAGTAATTCAAATGTTTGTCATAATATTACAGATAAATCTTTATAATTATCAAATCAGTAAAATGTATGATAAAAAATAAAGTGAATGTCAAATTGACAATATTTCATTAATGCAAGTGATCATTTGCGCCGGGTGGCATATTTATGGCATTCACCGACTTTTTTTTTATTATGCCATTTGGAATATGACAATTGATAGTAGTGTCAGTATGCTAAGCGATTTAAAATAAGGTCACGCGGAGGTATCATTAATTATATAATAAATAAATAACACTTGAACACTCACAGCACCAGACTTAGTTCGATGACTTGTGTCGTGGGTGCCGGAAATATTCACATCACACACACAATCACAACCAGAATCAGAAAAATAATTTTCTTTGCGGAGAAAACTTGTGCTACCGCCGGGCATCGAACCCGATTCGCCCCTGCTTAGGAGACGCACCCAACTAAGCCAAAGGGCAGTTCTTTCTATAGAATACGTATTAGCCATATTTTCAACATCTATCCGCGTTGACGCGTGTTAATTCTGATAGTCTTTGGTTGTCCAATTAAGACCCATTTTATTACTTTCCTCATTTACCTCTGGTAAGATAAATTAATATACCTAAACGGGCAAAGGGTAGTGTAGTGCGTAGAAGGTCTCGTATATCTTTCTTCTTTTATCAATTAACTAGAGAGCTATCACTATAAATAGGTATACATTATTTTACTTTATCATCAGGAACAAGTCCCGCAAAAAAGAGCAGCATTAGTACTAGACCGAATCCTGGTTGCGCTACAGAAGGCTTTACACGAAGAAACCAACCCAGCATCATATGAACGCACCGATCGGGATGGGCCCCGCACAGCACCGCTTCGGATCTCAGATGAGGACATTGCAGATATGGTTAGTAAATAACAATTTAGTTAAATCACTACAACGCGTCGACTCTTGCAGCGATTAGATATATCTTTGTAATTATCTTTCGAAATAATTTTAAATTATTTGACAGCTCGGCAACGACGGTTCGTTGGTTGCAGCCAAAAAATCTGAATTTGGTTTCTTGAATGTATGTCAAAAAACCCAAATTATCATTTATTTGTTATAAATTTCACTTTGTGGATGCATATAGACGATAAAATATTTATAATTATATGAAAAAAATCTAATGAATATAATCTTATTTAAAATTCTCTGCACTTAATATCAGATATTATAATTTAATTTATGTAATTTCTATCGTGATAGTGTTTTCTCGTGATTGCCTGGCTTATACCCTGTACGGAAATATGGTCGTTGTTCACCACCCGATACATATAATAGAAATTAAAAAACTAAACTAAATTTACAATATGTGCTACGGCACATGCTACGAAATGCTACGCCGGATAACAGTAGGGCTATCTGTACAACCCAATATCGACCTGCATTAAGTGTAATGTTTTTCGATGCAGGTTTTTACAGTTTTCTATAAAAAAATCAACGAATCTTAGTATAAAATGAACAGTGGCATAATTTTATGTTTTTGCTGGTCAATACTTGCCTGGTAAGCAAAGGTAAAGACCTGGCCTGACCAAGATACCTTTGCTTTGTAGAGTTGTAGTACCCTTATTAAGTCGAAAATTTGTCGCCAACCGTTGTTTTTTTGAGAATCATTTACCAGTCAAGGTCTAGCGTAATTTTCGTCCTCAACCGCATTATCACTTTTCATAGTACGATGTAGTGTTTAAGTTCTTATCCATCAGAAAGAAAAAATACACACTCAAATTGCCTTTTGTAAACGTATACTGTGATGTCTACACAAAAGGTCCAATTCTACTTATTCAAATCTATGCACTAATTCAAATCAACTTGCTACCCACCCAAACGGCACTCTTTCATACTTTATCATTCACTCTAATTCATACATTTAAGATTGGAGCATCTCCGTTTCTTAACTTGTCAATAAGGTATAAAAAATATTATTATTTTCTTGCAGAGTTCACTGGAGCGTCGCGGACAAACAAATCCGGGCAGGGGGCGCGTGCTTCGCTGTTACTTCAATGCAGTCACCTGCTTCTAACACAATCAATATATAAACACAATAAAATATAATAATAAAATTATGTGTCATAAGAAAATTAAAATATATTAAGAATGTAAGAATATTGTTATGTGGTTGATGACAGCTACTTATAATTAGGCAAATCTGACTTAACACTGTATATTATAAGTACGTAGTATATACGTCTATACTTCTTATCAATATTGTTATACATTATTTTTATGGAAATATCTCTTCATATATCATAGTGAAGCATTATTATTAGAAATGGCTCACTCTTTTCACATCTGACATATTTTTACCCGTATATCTTCCTCTACTAACGAATAAACAAAATGAGTGTGATAATTTCATAAAGGGAAACTTAATGATACTGAACTTTAATTAACTCGTCTAGTTCCTATTGTCGTAAGGATAAATTATTGTTTAATTATGTCTGGAAGAGATCGCTTTTAGTGATCACCAATTGCATACCTATTTTTATAAGTTTCTCCGTTTGCTTTATTTATCTTTTGGTGTCAATAAAGCGTAAATAAAAAATGCCAAATTGTTAACGTAAATTAAGTAGCAATGAGTATAATATTTTTACGACTTATAACATCATAATGTTTTTAAAGACAGCCATAAAGCCGTTTATGTTTGTATTATTAAAGTACCTCGAATACTAAACCTACAGTTGGTAAAGTGTTTTAAAATAATGTTTCGATATAAAAGCATTGGATTTAACAGTTTAGATTACTTAAGAACTATTTATTCAGTAACAACAAACATACAAGCAGTACATATTTCTTATAGTTATGACAATTTACTTGTAGATTTCATCTAAATAAATAAAGTCGGAGCCAGAAACTTGGTGAGTGAAACTATTTTTCAAAATCAGGCATTGCCTTGTTACCTTGTATTACATCATTGTCAACAATAATTTTAAATTAATATACAATACAAAAAGTGACACTTTACAAGACGACGGCGTTGTCACCGATTGCCAAGAGATCCTTGTCGCCCTGTACACTCAGAACAAGAAGCTTTAAGAAGAGAGTTAAAATATTTTTTATTTTTTATTATTCTATAATCAACTTTTTTATTACTACTTACTAATTACTTACATCAACTCTTTCATTTCTATTGCTGTTTTTATTCAGACTAGAAATACGGGACTGTAAATAAAAATTAAACTGCATTGATATTTAATGTATTATTTCATTTATCCTATCGCAAAATGAACATTTTGTGCTCCCAGATTGTATAAGTACAATTAGGGAGCACAAAATGTGTCTTCAAGTTACGCGTGAATTGGTATCTTCTAGGCAAACGTGCACCATCGTCGACCACATCTACACTTTAACAATTTCCATCAGGTGAAATATTGGTCAAACATATTTAGGTATGAGCCTATCACGAATAAAAAAAACGTTCTTTATACTAGTAAGAAAACAGACAATCAAGTCGCTGGCCTGGTTGTAAGCGAAAACGCCCGTCTAAATACATCTGCAGTGCAACCCGGCACTTCAAATAAGAAAGATTCGAGTGGATGTGCTCCTCTCCTTGAGACTTAAGATTACGATTTACTTTAGTTTGTTAATAGGCTTCCCCGACGTAATTACTGGCTGCCACCTAGCTAATTCTAGGAATCACATGCAAGTTACTGTTTTCCTTGGAAAATTATATTCAAAGCACAGACAGAAACATCTTTATATTTATTATGATTATTAATATACATATAAATTAGTAATGTAACAAACTTTCTCAATGATTGGATAATTGTATTTGAATATATCTATTAAAATACATTTTCACACCACTATAACTTAATACTAAATCTTATTCGCATCACAACGCATTACCTGTATCACATCACACTAATATTATAAAGGCGAAAGTTTGTGAGTATGTTTGTAACTTCTTCACGCTCAAACGGCTGGACCAATTTTGATTAAATTTGGTATGGAGAATAGACTCTGAACCCTGGAATTCCCGCAGATCTGGAACTTGCGCGAGTAAAACTTCAGAGGGCAGCTATTATAAGAATAAAAAAAGAACTTCATTATGAGCATTATAATAGTCCAACCCGGTCCTGTATCATATCACGACCTAATATCCTTTATTCATTAAAACATAATTAGAGCCTTAATGCCAGCCATAATTTACCTCGAAGTAGACTCTAATAATTAAGTCTATTATATGCTCTTTTGTCTCGGGGAATCTTGTTCACACGAGGTGAATATGAGCACGGCCAGTTTACATGACGTAAATGTAATATAAATGGTTTACAACAGCTGTAAACTATATCAGTTAAATTAACCATAGCTCATAGGTGCACTAGCTAGTTAAGCGCGTGTAAAATGTATGTTTTATGATTTACTAGCCGTGACCGTGGCTTCACCCGCGTTTACCAAGTTAAAATGTACCATATGTGTAAATCTTAGGTTTAAGCTATGTACATTCCAAATTTCATCCAAATCCGTTCAGCCATTACAGTGTGAAGAGAAAACAAACATACTAACACACTTACACACAACAACAAACAAACAACAAACGCATTCACACTCACAGCCCCACACTAAGTTCAAAGACTTGTATCGTGGGTGCCGGAAACATTCACATCACACACACATTACACCCAGAGCCAGAAGCACAAATATCCCTTGGGAAAGAATCTTTCGGATTTATAATATTAGTGTGATTTACAGTGATTTAGATCTGAGGCTTTAAAACACACATGTAAAGAAATTAATAAGTATTTATACATGTGTAAAAATGTATATATCCTCAACCTGCTTAAATGGTAGAACTTACATTGGGGTCCAATCGATGCACAATGAAGCCCCATACCCCACTTCTTTTGATCTATGCAAGATGAATCACCCTGAATACAACGTCTTAAAATTGAAACTACTTACTACTGTTTTATAAACATCGCCCTGCCACTAAAGCCAGCAAAAAATCAGCACAGGGGTTACATTTTAAGATTATTTATCCGGGTTATATTTTTATTGGTAACATTGTACGGTGACGGAAAATATATATGCCCTTTTCAAGTGGTTGAGGTCTAAGGATACCTTTTACACTCGTACTAGATTTTTTTGTGGTTTTTATTGGCTTTACAATAATGATGAGTCAAAGTTTGTAAAAGAGCTATAAAACTCGAATGGACAGGTAGAGTAACTACAAGGCGAAAGTCTCGCATGTTAACAGGGGAATTCTAAGAAACTAACAAAAGTAACGAATTAAGTAACTTTTCTGATCTTGCAAAATCTCGTCGTAGCCGGGTTAGCAAAGCAAGGTCGGAGTTGTTGAGGTTCTACGCCGAGGTCTGTGAGATAAGTATTATTTTAGCTTGTCATGTCCAAGTGGTTTTTTTTTTTTTTTTTTTTTTTTTATTTGTGACAGGCTAGTGTTTGACCACTATCTCACCTGATGGTAAGTGACGATGTGATCGAAGCTGGTAAACACACTAGACCTGGAATACGCAGGCTCTCAAGGATAACTGCCGGAACACCGTATTTGGCTTGGCGGCAGACTTTCAACTTGATGGTGGTAAGCTACTTTGGTAGCAAGCCAGGCGAGCAACTCACAAAATGCTCTACCACCTCTCAAATGTCACCTGATTAGCACCACCCGGGGACCACGTGTAGGGAGTCAGACTTAAGGGGTATCCTCCTACGGACGTGGGTGACTCAGCCCCCACATATGGTATTCTTGTAGTCAGCTTAATCAATGACAAATAAGTTTATAAACTTAGATGCAGTTATATTTATAAAAAAATTAAATGTTTTACCAACTGTAAGTTGTTTACAATTCTGAAAGAGACTTAACCAGGACTGATCGTAGTGTGGGATTTGGGGCTCACCAGAAATAACATTATGATTATGTAATGTAATGTTATTTGTAAATTTGTAAGTTGTAAATATATTAGTGAAATAGATCAAATGAATGTTATTTATCTAGGATCATTCAGGCACTTACCTATTACCTGCTAATCGCAATGCTACTAAGAGCTGGTAGAATGAGAGCTATCTAAATTTGTCTTTCTTTTTTATTCAGGAGAGGCAAACGTTTGACCACTATCTCACCTGATGGTAAGCGATGATGTGGTCGACGATGAAGCACGTTTGCCTAGAAGATGCCTATTTACTCGCGACTTAATGACGCCAGTCTTCTTTTTAAATGTTAAATCGCTATTATTGGTGTTATTATTTATTATTCATACATTTTTAGAATACCAAACTAGTATGTTTATATAACTAGTTATTTTTTCCAAGGCTAAATATGATTTGGTGAATAAGGTTGGCAATATGACCAGTTTTTTTCATACAATATAAATCTCATTTGAGATCTAGCTTAACACAACAACTTTTTTCTTTCCTCCTTTTTAGATTACAGTTTACAGAAACCCGATTAAAAATCTCATTTTGAAGACATCTGTCATCATTGTGTAGAACCACATTTGGACGACGGACGCTAAAAGGTATACCAACACGCCCTTTCTTTCCTTTCCCTTTCTTTTCACGTATTTCGTACAAATACGTTAGAGGGCGTTACTAGTCCTCTACGAATTAAAACAATACGTGAGTTGTGAAATGATAAAGTGGTGCAAGCACTCCGGTAAGCTACCAGAGGCTAGCGGGAGTTATTTATAAGCATGGTGGTTTGTATTGACTCTGTTGCTCTTTAGGTAGAGCTCAGAGAATCTTCTCTCTCTGAGAAGTATGCAATTTTTATTTAGAAAATAAGAAATGGGTAGAGAAATGTAATAACATTATCGAGAGAAGGTGTTATTTGTGGACTTCATACAAATGGCGCTATAATTTTGTATCTGCGTTTATGGTTTCTACAAAATACTTCACTGAACAAAAAATATGTGTCTGTGTGGCATCGTAGCGTGAATAGGTGTCTTCTAGGCAACCTTGTTCCATAATATGTGTTTATAAATATTAAAGGATGATTATCGACCACGTCGTCGCTTACCATAAGGTGAGATGGTAGTCAAAAGTTTTCTATATTGAATAATAAAAAAGCTGTGACTCAATCGAGAGTGTTTTAGCTATGTTTGTACCAAATTTCATTTAAATCGGTTCAGTAGTTTTGGCGTTAAATTACTTTTGCAATATAATATAAGTAAGAATAAGGATTATGTAGCTTAGCTGTAAATCAGAATAACCTTCACTATCACGCATGTAGCACCGCGAAACGCCACCACGCCTGCAACAGAAACAAAGTGATCCACTTCTCTTCCAAATGTATAAAGCACATATGTTTAGATACCACTGACATATCTATATACATACCAGTATAGATACATTTCTGTGGTATATATATACATTGTAATATTTATCTTCGTCAATGAATAGATAAAATAGAAAAAATAGTTAATATCGAATCGATTACTGTCATAGAATTCATTAAAGCTCTTCGTATGGTAACAGTTGTTATCATTAACCTCACACTATCGAATAGACCTACCTACTTAGATAAAATATATTTCATCTAACATATAAAAATCTTGTGTTACGGTGTTTGTGGTCGAACTTCTCCGAAACTACTCGGCCGATTCTAATGAAATTTATTTAGAATTTTGGTAGGTATGAGAATAGGTCGTAAAGTATTGTTCACCCTCCCACCCCACCCCCCATTTTTTATCGCTTTTTAGTATTTTTGTATGACCGGTATCCAAAAACTTTTAGTATGGTATTAAAGTACTTTTTTATGCCTGATAGGCAAGCATTTGATCATCGGAATCACCAAGAATCGGAAACACCAAGCTAGGTTTCGTTGAATTTTTCGGGTCGGTTATGGGCTTAGACTAGAAAAAACGACAGTATGGTATCCGTGGCGCTCTATAAAGAGGTGCACAAATAAAAAAAGGCCGATTTCACATATTATACGCGTGTGGTAATCAGGTACAATATAGAAGATTTTATTATTAGTAGGGTTTTAGTTTTTAATGGTCGCCTTGTAGCGTTATGTTTACCAGATAGCATTGCCTTTCCTTTTTTGTAATTTCTAATGAAGATGGGATATTGCTGGAAGTTTCTGCAACCAACATCTGTTTTTGTATGTTAATTAGCAAGAACGCACTACGCGCGGTAAGTATAACAAATTTGGCAATTAAACTTTTTTGCCACGATCCTAGAAGAAATTAGGCCAGCGCGCCCAGTGTGGATTTGTCATATAACTTGACCTAGTTTTAAAGTAACGGTTTTTTACCAAGCGATAGTTTGAAAGTTCTTTTTTAACCTTAACGAAGATACCTTGAAGCCGATAGTCAAGCCAACAGCTAAATATTTTATTTATGTAACATAAACCTTAAAATAGAAGGCTTCAGCACTTCCAGCAGCAATCTTGGAAACCCGTCTCTATCGTCATCTTCGACCACTTCACACCTCACTATATATACCTATATTTTATTTATATATTTATATAAATAAAATATTATATTTTATTTATATAAATAAAACCGTTATGTCGCTAATTGTTTGACTGAGAATCAACGCATAGCTTAAACCAGCCGATTATAAACATTAAATGAAAAATAACTACCCAAGTTTCTTATAGACCTCCTTTCTGCCTCGATGAAGAGATATACCACAGAATAGAAAACCTGATAAGATTTTTCAAACAGAACGATGTGTTCATCGCTTCAGGATCTTTGAGAACAAATACACGTCGGATGCTGTCAATACCTTCGTCCATACTACCACTACTTTTGTTCGTCGCATAAAGAAACGAAAGCCTGTCATATGGGTGCTGAAAGGCCTTTTGTAACATGGGAACCATGATTTTCATAATGAAAAAGACTTGACCGTTAATTTTTTTAAATGTTTAATTAAGTCATAAGTTTATATTAAATAAATACTTTACCCTTACAGTCCCACATGAAATTCTTTGCCATCACACCAGAACGAGAAGCATAAAATTTCCCTCGAGGCAAATTCACCGCGGGAATCGATCCCGATACTTGTTGCTTAGAAGGCAAACGCGCACCAAACTAAGCCATCGGGCAATCAATCAGTCGTTTTAATCGATGAATACATTTTTTATTAACAGAGAACAGAGACTAGTCGTTCGCACTGAACTCAGATCTCGCGCCTACATTTTGCCTCATAGAGAAAAACTTTTGAGGTTACTTGTTTGATTTCTGTATTTGATGTTCAAGTACAGGATATTATGGATATTATTCGTAAGTTTTAGCGTTCAATGTGAAGTCGTTTTGGAGATAGACTCCGGGACAAAATAGGTCCAAAAACAGTGACTTTGGCAGCCTACCAAATCGTTATTTTTCAAAATTTGTTTTTTTTACTGGTTTCGTACTATACTTGTCCTTAAAACCTTTTTCAACAATACCCCACAAGGGTAGATAAAAATCTAAAAAATATTTTTGAGGACCGGGAGCTCATTCTATTTTCAAACATCTATGGTTGGTTGGTTATAAAATATGTTGTTTATAAAATCGAAGGGTAAAAACGAGAATATATTTCTAAACCTGCGGCTGTCGGTTTGTCTTTCTGATCTGGCTCAAAGTTTCATTATAATCAAATATCCCGACATACAATAAAAAATAGTAAATAAGGTAATAACAGATGTTTTTTTTTGTTGTGTTTTGCTCTTGTTTCTGGACCAATCGCATTTAGACCAAAAACGTAATCTGTCTTGTTATTTTGCCGTAATACACGGAGAGATATCGCTTTTTTTCGTTTCATAAAAATAGCGTCTTTTATATAGAACTACAACTACTGTTTAAAATTATCAAACAACGCTATCTATAGAATGGAATCGTGGAGGTACCAATTTGAAGTGAAGTTATTCTAGTATTTCAATAATAGATGAAAATTACAGAGCCTTGTTAGACTTTGAAACAAAATTGCAGTAAGTATCAGCTTACTGAAAATGCGCAGCAAATTACAGAATACCTGTTGCTGTGAGTACCGAACTCTCTTTGTGCCGTCTGTAGCTTTCAATTAACTACACGTTGTTTTATTGTAAAGTAAGAAGAGATCGTCAGAGCAAATATCCCTGCACATATATAAATTTATTTTACAAGAGATAATAATATACCCACAATTATATTTAAGCTGTTTAAAAAGTTACTCGATTAATTACCATTGATCGAGTAGCTTATCGACGGCAAAATAACAAGACAAATTACGTTTTTGGTCTAAATGCAATTGGTCCAGAAACAAGAGAAAAACACAGCAAAAAAAAAAACAGCTGTTATTACCTTATTTACTATTTTTTATTGTATGTCGGGATATTTGATTATAATGAAACTTTGAGGCAGATCTGACAGACAAACCGACAGCCGCAGGTTTAGAAATATATTCTCGTTTTTACCCTTCGATTTTATAGTTGTGATTATGTTTTGTCATAGAACTCTGATATTTTTTTTTATAATATCTATAAACCAGCCAACAAATCTTAGTGTATTCGCTGATAAAGATTGAAAGGAGAACCTAGAGCCTCCGAATTTTACACACACTCGTTCACAATAAAGCAGGTAGTAGGTTTCTGTTGCGATATATCTCTTTTACAGGAACAACAAATCTCTTCTTTCGTCAAAATGTGGCTAAACATCACTTACTTTAACGTAAAAGTTACTTACTGTTTTTTTTTCAAATAAGTTGGGTATACAAAAACAATATAATTTTTATTCACATACGAATGGTTGAGATTGTGGTTAAACGCTTATAGCCTATCAGAAATGAAAAGTAATTCATCGCCTCATTTATTTACTTCGACCTTAAGTCTGAGCTTTAAGTTAAATTCTATGAAAGAACTATCTCATTTTTAGACACCAAATTTTGACTAGATGGAAAGAGCTAAAAGACGAAAGCTTAAAGACTAAAACCCACCTACTAGTTTCCACAAAATGGTATCCTTTAATTCAAAACAAATACAAAAACAATCATGGGTAAGCCAACGTAGGTAGCCAAAACTAGAAAATATTCATGGGCACACCAACGTAATATGCACGCCAACGCCAGTGTAACGAAAAAGATAAATATAAATCATATATATTTTTTTTAAAGATCATAAAACAGAATTTGCAATACACGTACCAAAACAGACTTTGGTCTCTTTGGTTCAAATGATGTCGCAAGAGGTTACCGATATTTTAGAAATATACACATTTCATCAATATACGAGTATATCCTGTACAGATAGATTGTTACTCATTGATAACTAAATTACTGGTAAGTAACACGGCATGATTTAGCAATTTTTTTGTTTATCCTGGCCTTATGTCCTCTACAGGGCGCCATAATCAATTTAATGTCACATAGCATATAAACAACGGACAATCAAGACCCCATTTGTTAAATTATGACATGTTATTTAGAAGTTATGAGGGAACAGTTGAACATACATACATACCCACAATCAAACCAGTCAAAATCATAACCCTCGTTTTTGCTTCACCTTACTCGGGCATTGATATTCCTGAATGTAAAACTTCTTTATTTAATCTAATAGATACTCATAGCATTCTTTATTTGTCTACGGTAAAATAGGTGATTTCACAGAAAAGAGAGTTCTAAGATAATATAATAGAAATAGAAATCATTTTTATTGCATAAACTGTGTTTGTACACTAAGAATTAGGTACATGGTCTTAAAATTAAAAGGTATTATGTATCAACAGTTTTTCCTTTTCGGGCGTACAATTAGAATAATAAGATACCTAATCCCTCTTCTTTGGTAATTCAAAAAAAGGTCAAAACAAAAAGCTATTCTTGGTTATACGACAATTAATGCTGGCGACCGTACATCTCTCTGATGCTTATTCAAGAGAAGCTTATTTGGTCCAAACGGCATAAGAAGCTTAGTATATCTATTTGTGGATAAGTGGTACTTATAAGACAATTTCTACATAATGGATTATTAAGTTTTTATTTTATTTTCCCCATTTAATCAAAGCGAGGTTAAACCGAAGTGATTTATAATCTCTAAAAGAGTGTTATGTCGTGCCCTATCACATTGTAGCACAGACATCGGATATTTTTGGCTCAATTTAGACTAAGAATCCTTCATCATTCATCGAAGCTTTAGCGTAACAATATTATGCCTAACCAAAGAATGTTGAGCAAAGGTAAATCATTTGTGCTTTAAATTGTCTTCGAAAATTATGCTTAGGCTTAAGTCATTAAAACATTCGTATTAGTAAGAGTCGGTACACAGTATTTAGGTTTCGCTCTCCGAGTTTAGATATATTTTTTTTTATTCACAATTATTCATGCAAGAATTTGACCACTATCTCACCTAATTGAATGTGACGATATGGTCGAAGATGGAGCATACTTGCCTAGAAGATACGTGTTGATTTAAAGACTCCCAGATTGTACCTATCGGGAAACATAGACTCGGATATGCCAGCGTGTTGGCTGCATCTATTGTTATAGTTCTATACAAAATGTTTTAATATTAGGATTAAATGCTTTATTTATGTGTTTATTTACGTAGTGAATAACTAGCCGTTGACCCGCTTTATTTAGTGAATGAGTAGCCCTAAGTATAAGCCGTAATGTGTACATAGGAGAACTTAATGCTACAGTATATTCTACCAGTCATTCTGCTATTTAGGAGATATGTATCGGCGTGCAATAAATTAAGCTATAGTAAAAACAAAAAAAGGAGGTTAGGCAACTAAAAAAAAATTAATATAAAGCATGCGTATGCAAAAATGTATAATTCAATACATGTCACGCTGAATTTATTTTGCTACCAAGCACGCAAAAATGCTCCAGCACAATAGGAAAATCATTTATCAGTGAATTAATAGTTTTGTCGTGTGTTTTATGTTTGGCAAAAGATCGTCTATTCTGATAAATTGAGTTGGTTGTTATCTCGACCAACCAGAACTCGACCGCGCGGTCGAGTCTCTTTTTTTAATTTTTATGGTTGTTAACTCGACCACTTTATAAAGTTTGCTAAGCGTAATTTTTCAGTGACATTAATCTATTGGTACATATTTTCATTTTCAACCGACTTCAAAAAGGGATGTTCTTAATTCGACTGTATGTTTTTTTCATTTTGAATGTATGTTACGCGATATCTCCGCCAATTATGAATCGATTTTGATGTTTTTTTTTTGTTTGATAGACTATACTTCAGAAGTGGTCTCATATAAATTTCATCGAAATCGGTCAAGCCAAAACCGAAATATGTATCCAATAAAGTCGGTTTTTTAAGCTTTGATTACGTTTCAATTATTAGACTAGTAGTTCACTGTCATTATTTTTAATTTGTAACTTAAACTTTACACTTTACATCGATGGCTGATGAAAAATAAATAACATAATTATAATACACATTTCAGATATTGTGAGAAGCTCTCCAATATCCAGGTGATCGGGTGAGACGGTGGCATCCGATACAACCTCTAATTAAGTGACTCGATACCGCCCTCCACAACGTGACAGGGTATGCATTGCTTGTGTTATGGAAAAAAATAAGTGTGGTAAGATTATAAATTAGTAATTTAACTTGTTTACGAAGTAACTATTACATAATCTTTGTATAAAGTTCCCAGCTTCATAGATAAAAAAAACCTACTTATTAAACTTTATTTTAATTATTTTTTTGTTATGGTAAGCAATCTTTTGACCACTATCTCACCTGATTGAAAGCGACGATGTGGTCGACGATGGAGCAAGCTTGCCTAGAAGATACCTATTCACTCGCGACTTGAAGACTCCCATATTGTACTTATCAGGAGACACCGACTCAGGCAAGGAGTTCCATTCCTTTGCGATTCGCACAATGAATGTGGAAGCAAAACGCTTCGTCCGCATTTGTGAAATGTTCACCATACTAACGGTGTCCTTTAGCAGTTTGTCTGCTTGTCCGATGATAAACCGTGTAGTTCCTTGGCACACTCTCCAAAATGTATCCATCAATGTGATCAAAAACAATTATTGTCTTTGATCACTAAGAGAGTTATTAAAAAATATTTGAGTCATTAATTATTATTATTAATAATTCTATAGCTACGTTTATTCTCGACGTTACTACTTAGCTGTGTCACTTGTTTTCAGGGCATGACTATGTCCTATGATCGTGAATTAATTTTCCACATAAAATAATTTAATTAACACTACTCTGCCATTACATATGCTAGAATTTATTCAAGAACCTGCGATCATCTAATTGGAATTAAAGTAATTATCAGTTTGTAAGTCGGCCCATAATTTTGGCGACCTAAGGGGTCTAAACTTATATTGCTTGGCGAATTTAAATTAGGTCCTCCAATGACACTTCGGGTTTCTCTGACCTTCCCTTTTCTTGATTACTACTGTCAAACTGAATTCCCATACGCCTGGGCCTTTCGTGGTCCACTGCGTAGGCCTTATTTACGACTATCTTTAATTACGCACGGTTGTCATTAATTTAAACTCTTCGTTGAGTGTAATGGTTAAACTGTAAAGGCGTGATGAAAGAGCGTATATTCTGTAACGATTATTTTTTCAAGTTATAATAATGTTTTTGTTATTTTTTCAAGTTTTTCAGTTATAATAATGTTTTCATTTATGTGTAAAATAAATAGTTGCCTAATTATTGACCAATTAATTTTTTTAAGCTAATAATGATTTTTTTTTGTTAAGTAAAACTAAAAGATTTTCTCCGCGATTTCTTTTTTATCTACTCTTGTGGGATATCGTTGAAAGGGGCTTGACAAGTGTAGTACGAAATCGGTTTTAAAAAAAATCTATGTTGGAAAATAACGATTTCATAGGCCACCAAAATCAACGGTTTCACACTTAACGCTGGAGCTTACGTATAATCTCTGTTATAACCTGTACTTGAACAAAAAATACAGAAATTTAACAATTATAAAAAGAAAAACTATTTCTCTAAGAGGCAAAATGTAGGCGCGAGATCTCTGTTCGGCACGAACGACTTGTTATAAAATATTTTGTGTAATCAGGTTTATTTAAAATTATTTAGTATCTTTAAATTATTTGTATATGCACATAATTTACATAAGTTACTTCGTAAAAACTTTTTTAAAGACAAGCTTTTAGAAGTCCGCCATATTGGATTTAATGTGACTTCACTTTATTTTTCGAGTTATTCTCAGCAAGACCTTTCATTTGATACCCATATTGTAGGAGTGCATTAAAAATTACTTGTCCGCCATCTTCCGCCGCTTAAAATGACGGCACACAGCTAACCATGCATTGTATTCCAAATTAAAAGTGAATACAAATTTCAGCTGAATCGGTTGAAGATACTGCTTCAAAATTGAGTTGCAAGATTCCATCCGAACAAACATACATACATACATTGCAAGCTAAATAAAAGCTTGTAAAATTGTTAAACTTTTACGAAATGGTTTAAAGCTCATTGTTTTGGTAACTATGTGTTCTAAAATATATATAAAAATCTATTAGACAAACAATTAATGTCCCTGAGCGACATCACTCCGCGAATATGATATGGAATAATTTTTTTAGTGTAGTAGAATTAATTAGTATAAAAAAGAATATACGGTAGGTATAATCATAAAGATGAAAACTCTAGCAACAGCTATAGTATTTTTACCTATTAACTGAAACAGTTTTATTAAGTGATACATTCAGTAGTGCTGTAGCAGTAAGAATAAATTTGATCAAAGACAAGACCTTGTTTACTTGTCAAAAGGTACGTGATCTGCGTTTATAAACGAAATTTTATATTACGTCGTAAAAAAAGAGAAATGAAAAATTTTATCAGCCTTGGATTTAAATTTGACACTGTCACTCTTAAATATACAAATGAGGACCTTGCATAATATAAACAATAAATAGGAAATATAACGATGTTGTCGTTATCTTTAAAGAACATTAAACAAAAACAATAGACTTTCATAATTAAGTATAGTTGATAAAAGCTATTACGACTTCCATTCTCAGCCTTAATGAGTCTTAGCTAATGGTTTATCTATAGTTTATCTATCCACTGTGCTACTACTTGTTCCATGTATTATTTCTTGCAAATAAGAAACTTTCCTTAAAATTTCTATGGATATTCGTAGCCCCATATAAAGGAAATATAGTAAAGATGAACATAGCTAACATAGTATTAGTAAGATTCGTAATTATCACACTATACCTAAATATATATAAAAACATCTTGACTTTCCATCACGTGAGATGTTGGTCAATTGCTTGCCTATCTAAAAAACGAATGAAAATATTATGCTGTCAACAAATATTGACTCGGCACAACCAAAACTAAGTTTTGCAATTAAACTAAGAATACCATTATAATATGTGAAGTCGTGAAACACAGCTAGTTGGTTATACATAAACATTAAATCTATCACACTCACAGCCCCACACTAAGTTCGATGACCTGTGTGCTGGAAACATTCACATCACACACACTAATAAATTTCCCGTAAATTGTGTTCCAGGTGGGAATGGAACCCGATACCCTGATAGACCCGATGTTTAGAGGGTATACGCGCTTGGGTATCGCGCGCTGAATCAACAGGCAGTTCAAATATATATATATATATTAGCGTAAGTATATATATCTATCGATTAGGTAGTTTTACTGTAAGGATATTCAAAGAAAACGACCGATAGTTAACGAACCGTTTGTTTTGGCTGTTCCTTACAGCAACGAATACAATTTTATGTCAAATCGATATGCCCTGCCGTGAACGTTCATTAGTTTCACTTCAGAAAACTAAATAAACTACCGTGAACTGCCCTTAGAAATCTAATCAACCTGAATGTAGGTATTAACATTAATGGTTAACTAAGTTATATAGTAGGTAACACAATTAAAATATCAATTACAAATATCGCTGTCAATTTGTAGATACATCTACTTAATATACCTAAGAATATTGGAATATTATACCCAACACTTGTTAATCGGTGAGTGTTAACGTGTAATAATGGTGGATTATTAACCGTTAATAGGTCGTGGACGTGCATAAGTACGTGCATAAGTTGAAAAACTTGATTTTCCATTTCGCTGCCAAACTCTACTAAAAGTACTAGTAAAATTTCTACCAATGTACTCATGGTCATGACTTGACTACGACAGTACTTAGAACAATAAACTTGAATATTTATTACTATTGACGTAAATGCATATAGTTTGCTTAACAAAAAAATATATATTGGAGGTTAATTTAACAATGTATTTATTTATAAGTAAGGGGTAATCATTCAATTATAATAATAGACTAAATTAAAAAAGATTCTAACAACTTCTAATTCGACCTTTTTGGATCGGTATTTACAAATAAAATGTATACGTAGGTAAACAATAAACAAATTCTTCAGAATAAAATAAAAATACGATCTCCCGCAGATAAATAAAGGAGTAATCAGGATATCGTTTCAATATATCGTAAATGGTAAGTGGCTTGTAATGAACCCAATCAAATACGCAGTTCTTACTTGATTGAGGAATTACCAAAATGAGACATGACATACATAGGTACTCATATATATAGCATGGATAATGGCTAGCTCCATGAAATACATATATTAATATCATGTACTAGCTGTGCTCCGCGGCTTCGGCTAAGGCGAGCTCAACTCATACTTGGCTTGTTTTGTAATATTTTTCTATTTTACTTTCGAATCTAGGTACTCTTTAATCTTGTGCGAATTGCCTTTTTTATGCTAAAAGACAATCTCTTTAAATTTTTCCACTAATTCCGTATAGTTTAGTTATGAGATACCTTTGATTTGGATATATTTATTAAATACTGTATATATTATAATTTTTGATGAAAATTCTGATGATAGAAGTAGGCAATTATTACATCATTGGTACTAAACATTAAACTATCTTATCACGGATAAATAAAATGTCACAAACAGACCTCCGCATTTTTATTATTAATAGGGATACACTTAGGACATTTATTGCAGTAATTACGATAAAAATGACAAGTATTTTGTAATTCTTAAGTTCATTCGATCCCCTATTAACCAAAGAGGAAACTGATTTCTCTACACGACTCGTTCTCGCGTGGGGTTCAAATTAACACAATGTATGTAATGTTTATTTCAATAATTAAAACTCTTCATCTTACTTTGTAAGGGAATATAATTTTTGTATATTCTTTCTTTATAAAGCCAACAAAATAGTTGATGATTTAGTATTCACCAAACATTGTCGCAAGATCCTAAAGATGATTGTCTTACGATGAAGTGCTTGAGCTAACCAGATAATAGAGCCAATGGCCTCTTGAATTTATGCTAATTTGGTTTGTTTTGACGTGGCCAATTATATTTTGTGACGAGGGTCCGTTGATAGAGCCGAGTGGTAGAAAGTGAAACTCTTCAATGCCTACTAGTAAACACCTCGAATGTAGGCTCAGTGGCATTGTACTCTACAGTGCTCTACCGATAAAATGTATTTTATATTTTTTTTAAATAACAATTAATTATAATAAAACTTAAAATTATGTTTAATACTCACGATATATTTAATTTTCAAATTTGATATATCTTTTTAATAACTCTGATAGGCTAGCTTTTCACCACTATCTCACCTGTTTGTAGGTATGGTTGAGGGTGGTAAACACGCTGGACTTAGGTCCACTGACTGGCTCTTTAGAATAGCTGCTGAAACATAATTTTTCAATGTTAGTATTTTTGGCGATAAGTTTGTTAAACTACGACGCCGTATACAAGGTAGCAAGCCAAGCAAGCACGAGAAAATATCCTACCTCTATATAATATGACAGTGTTACTTTTTTTTGAAGATCAAGCCGTTTTTTCGAAATCTTTACCACCCGATCGGGAAGCACGCTTTACAACGTCTAATAAAAGTGTTTTTGTACTTACTTCTCATTACTATTGAAAAAAGCCGCCGTGTCAAAAAGTCTCAAGTCAACTTTTAAAGCTAGCTCATAAACCGCGGTCACTAGGTACCATTTACGTCTCTACCTAAACATTCAAAAAGTAATTGCAGATTTTTTATTAAGGCATTCATAGGCACCACCCATTGTTCAGGCTTTTAAAGCACTCAGGATCCATTATAAATTATTACCACGGGTTGAACAGTAAACGTTAGGTTTTATTACCGCCATGAGCCAACGCAGTATCCACGCTGGGAACATATTGGTAAAGTTTAAACATGTCAAAAGTATCCCGCTGTGGTACTTAATGCATTGCAATATACTTGCATACATGTTAAAGTGTTACAGACATGTAACTAATAAATATAGAAACCTCATAAGTGTTTGTAGACTGCTAAAAGGGTGTCAAATAAGCATTCTATGACGGCTGTACCACCAGAATTGCATGCCGGGCGGTACTAAGTACGGTTGGAAAAAACAAACAAACTTCACGGTTAGCACTGTAAAATTCTGCCACAAATTTTCAACGAAACATAATAAAAGTTGTGTATGGGCGAGTAAATATAGCACATATAGCGAAAGTAGCTTAAGTTTTTGACAGCGCGTTGTTTGAATCTTTTATTCAATGGGTATATAAGTCCTATACTAACAACATTTATTGTATGTTTGTTAGGCATTGTTTACTCTTTTTAGGGTGAAGGGAATAAGACCTTAATTAATTAAAATATAACATGAGTGATGTGGTCAATAGAACCTCTAGTCACTATAACATGTTTTTGTAATGCAATTATAAAAGTCACATACAATCACTTATTTCTATTAACAACCTTATTAGCAATAGTAACACAGTATTCGAGAAATAGGTCTCGAATATCCTTATCGCTAACATTAATATAAAAATTTTTGACAGTTACTTTACATCCTATTTTATGTTCTACCTACTAGGTACTAAGTACAATCTTAGAGTCTTCAAGTCGAGAGTGAATAGGTATTTTCTAGGCATACTTGCTCCAATGTCGACGGCATCGTTACTTAACATCAGGTAATATAATCAGTGGGCAAATGTTTGCCTATCACATATATAATTAAACGCAAGCAAAGCTTAAAAAAACCGACTTCACCGCTTTATCCTCAGAACTTTGCTTAGATTAGATGTACTAAACACGCATTATTGACGATTTTTCAAGAACTACTGATCAGATCTTGATCAAATTTAATTGGGACCAATTGGAAAGCAATATCTTTCAAACAAAAAAAAACAAAATATGTTCACGTGGAAAGAAGTTATGAGGTAACACACAAAAAAAATACAGCCGACTTGAGAACCTCCGCTTTTTTTGTGAAGTCGGTAGAAAAAATAAAAATAATGCAAATTTGAAAATACAATAATTGTAACAGTAACTGTAAACTATTATTATAGGTACTTATAATTAAAAAACCATTGTTATTGGTAAAATTATACCATTTTAGCTGTACATGTTTGCAATTCATTAGTTTATCTTTTTCAAAGGGAATAAAAAATAATTTCTCGAAATGTACTAAAAGTAAAGGCAATAAAACATCCAATGCATAGCCAATTGACCATTTTATACGATTTACTGATCTTACTCTTTCGTTACCCGAAACATGTTATATTTATGAGGTCCTGTGAACTCCTCTGATACCTACTTATATACTAAATATAATACATAGACAGATTACGTTAACAATTCAGTACGTTTCTTTTTGAAGGTAAATATGGAAACGTTAGGTAGGTTGTATGGTAGGAAATTAAATATTATAACAAAATCATAAGCTCACCCAATCTTCGACGTCTTTGGATCCATCGGAAGTGTAACGACCCACGGTAAATATTAATAACGTTAAAAATACAAGTAAACATGTATTATTTGAACCAAGACATAAAAATAACAATGTTTTTCTTGTGTTATTTCTTAAACTTTAATTTTATTATTAGCTTAAAATTATTCAAATATACATCGAATTTGAATATTGTAAATAAACTCTCTACAGGTTCGCATCCGTTCATGTTTTTAAAACGGACGTTTGTTTTTCTAGTATACAACTTTTTACCTAACTTTTGGGCAGGTGCTTAGTAACAACAAACATGATATGTAAAGCACCTTTTGAAATGAGAGGGTTTGTAATTTTTTTTCTTAGATTACCAGAAATTAGGCAGCGTTATTGTTTTCGATATTCAATTGTTTTTTTTCTACATAAAAACTTTATTAGGTTGTATTATATTAATAAACCTAAAATAGTGAAAAAATATCAATATGACGGTGAAAACTGCATCAAAATGAGACGAGATTATATATCAAAGACTTACATATAACAGGGCTCAATTACGTTTATTTATTTTCCTATCTAATTTTATTTACCTAGACGTTTCGGCCAAGTTGCACTGACCATAATATCAAGAGGATTCAGCCCGTGATATACAACACAATACAAATACTCTTCATTGCACACCAAGAAAAATAATTATCATCAAAAAAAATATTTTTTATATTTATTTAATTACATTAAGAATTATACGTATGTTTATAAGAATGTATATATAATGATCATTGCCGCACCACCGATCACTTTTTATTAGATTTATTTATCATCTCCATCTTAAGGTTACCTCGAAGAGATCGCTGCTTAGCTATAAGGCTGCCGATTTTACTGCTATATTTTTTATATATATAAAAAATATAGCAGTAAAATTACTGCTTAGCTATAAGGCTGCCGATTTTACTGCTATATTTTTTATATATATAAAAAATATAGCAGTAAAATCGGCAGCCTTATAGCTAAGCAGCGATCTCTTCGAGGTAACCTTAAGATGGAGATGATAAATAAATCTAATAAAAAGTGATCGGTGGTGCGGCAATGATCATTATACATACATTCTTATAAACATACATATAATTCTTAATGTAATTAAATAAATCATATAAATATAGCTACATATATAAATAAATAAAAGATAAATACAAAATATATAAATAATATACAATACATGTATGAATATTATAATACATATACTTAATACCTATAATCTTTAATAAATGAATATTATTGATATTATGGCTTACGAACAATGAATTCAAAAAGTTAAAAGTTACGATTATTGTTATTAATAATATCTGTTTTTACTACTATGAGAAAGCTCAATGCATACATAAAATAAATGCACATAAAAGTACCTACTACATTACAAAGAATGACAGAACATTTCCGGCAACTAATTTAAATTAACACGGCTGCCGGTTGATCAAGCTGTTAATATAGTATGTTAATAATTTTAATGGGATACGATGGGTGTGTTTTAGCATAGGAGAACGAATTTAACAGTTGATTAATAGGTAGTCATAAACATAAGAATAACAAGTAACAGTTATATTGGATAAATAGTTATTTGTTGCTTATACAAGTAATAGTACTTGTTGCTCATACTCTTAACACTTAAACTTATTGTGTAGGTCAGGTTAGACTTAAAGACAGAGCTAAGTTTAGTTATTTTATGCCTATTTCATTATCTGGGAAAGACTGTATATTATGTGAATATATAATTGAGCCGTTTGGTGTTGATAAGCTGAGCTTGTTCTCAAGCTGGAAGCTTTTTCTATTTTCAAAAAATATATAATAGCGCCTGGTTAAGATGACGCTTGATCAATGTGGTGTTATTTATTTAGCTCAACGTATAAGCATTGCAATTCCAAAAAGCAATGTCGCCAGCATAATGGGAACCTACTTGAGATACCTATAGGCTCGGTGGCTTGTAGGTAACTTTTACCTTAAGACCTTTTGCTATATATACATAGAGTTTTCATTTAGTTTCAGGAAATATATACAATTTCCCTGTAGGTTGACGTATCTTACATTGATAAAAAAGTTTAAGGGCTTGAAATGCACACAATTTTTTTTAATAATATAATTTTGATTAACATTTGATATAATTCTGTGAACAAATATTTTTATTTATTGTTTTTTTTATAAAATACTCCAAATGAGCACAAATTACATTGTATACATACCTACCTGGTCAGTTATGTTACCCATTATTTGTTTATCTAAGTGTTTATCAAATAATTACTAGTGGTCAAATATTTCAGATTTTTTTTATATATAGGTAAATATATGTTACATCTAGAAACTAACTTGTATGTAGCAAATCAAACATAACCATTCATATGTCGTTGTGGTTGACCATACCAATCTTCCTCCAAGATCCATTATCAAATCAGCAAGATGATACCAAATTATTGTGTCATCAGAATTACTAAAGGGCGCGTACAAAATTTTAAATTGATACGACCATTATTATAAGAAGGTTAAAATAGATTACCTAGATTTACTAACAAAGTTTCTTAATATATATAGCGTGGAAAAAAGTGGACGCGGCAAAACAGCTGGTAAAGTTCAAACCGTATTTCAAAACAATGAGGATATTCTTTCACTAGTTCAAAAATTGTTAGAAACATTTTTCATCGTTACAGTTGTTATTTGCTTTTATAGGTTGTGAACTATAAATTTGGGGTGTACGTATTAATGATGTTTGGCTAGAATTTTTGTGAAATAGTTAAAATGTTCAGATAGATTGTCTACTTCCGTTTTTAAAAACACAGGCAAAAAAGCATGCCTTATGATGGGGCTGGTATACCCAAAATAGATAAATATTTCAAATTTAAAAAAAGAAACATTTACTTCATTAATTTTTTTAAAACTATGTGTCATAAATGGTCAATGCAGCGTTCATTTGTTATTCATCGAAACGCTTTTGTTTCAAGAATACGAAGATAAATTGACTTCTCTTAAAATTTACTCACGATAAAATAAGCCAATTTCTTATCATATTGATTTGCCTGATTGATTTATACAAGCTAGTTCTGTCACATTTAGAAGAAAATATTTATGATTTAAAGAATTTCTTGTAATGACGCATGCTTTTTGATATTGTGAATGTTTATTTTATTCAAAAGGAAGGAAAGTAGAAGACCATCCAGTTGTTATGATGTATGAACTTAAAATATAATTCGCGTGTAGGGAGATAAGTATATTTTGTGCTTAACGATGCACGAAAATAACGATGTCATCTTCAATACAGTTCGTGCTCGTGACATATATGAGAAGAGCAATAGGTGATACAACATAAGTTGGTGGTGTTTAGGTATTTGCGGTTAGTCATAAGATATTCCATCTATCTACCATCCATAATTAGATCAATAGAACAACGTAAGCTGTGTCAAAATTTAATTTACTAGTTTAGTTTTAGGTCACTATACATTAAATGAAAGTGTGCAACTCGTGAGAAGGAATTACAATGCTAGGTACCTACCTAAATTTAGTAGGCAACTGAGGGTTGGTAAAATTCTTAGATTCGTAAAAACAATGATTTCAAATCACCTAGATACCAGATCTACGTTTTTAAATCTGTAAAAACGAGCATACATTTTTTACCAATCCTTTAGTTAGACTATCGTCTTAAACATGGATAAACAAAAGCTATATATATATATATATGTATGTCTAGACTACACTCAAAAAGTAATGCTATTTTATATAGTAACTTATCGGACATGTTACGTAATACAACGAGACTTTTGCGAAAGACAGAATAGATGTTAGAACTGTGTCATCACGAGTGCTGCTATATCATTTTCCAATATTTAAGTAAGCTGAAACTAATCGATATCCATTGATTAGTTTATACGAATCAGTGGATCGATTTTACCGAAAACATTTAAATCACACATCACACAAAGGTGTGATTGTGTGTGTGATATGTAAATGTTTTCGGCACCCACAATACATGTCTTATATATATGTAGGTAAATGTTTTCTTATTCTGAGGAACCATAAGCACAAAGTCCCTTGGGAAGGAAAATTGTGCTGCTGCCGGGAATAGCATGGGAGCCAAGGCAATTTGAACTGTGTGTGAAAGTGTTTAACTTAGTGTAGGGTAGTGGGTATGAAAGCGTTTATTATTACTATAAACATCTGCTAAGAAAAAAAACACTAAGGTGATACGATCTCTCTCGTGATACGATGGGCAATTTAAAGTGAAACGATGCTACCAGCATGCATTGATAGGAAAATAATTTGAACTCACGTTTGTCTAACGTGGCTCTATGCTGTCTAGTGTGACCGGGCCATAAAATATCCAACTTCTAATACTATTTGTTACTTTAAACTTCCAATAACAAGATAAGCGTTCTAATAACAGAAATTGTAAGCCAACGAGTAAACTGTAAATTACTTAATATTTTAGCTCCTTTGCATTGTAAATTAGACTATGTTGCCTTGCTGCAGGGCAATCAAAACCTGACATTTTGGATAAACGGTCTAAACTATCTGAAACTTTCACGATGTCAATAAAGCGCAAATATATTTTTCAAAGTTTGCCATAAACACGAAGGTGTTTTGTTATACTTTTGATTTAGCCAGTTCAACTATGAGAATCCTCGTTGTGGATTATAGTTTTGACAAATTATTAAAATATAACTTTGTTCTGTCTCTTTACAGAATTTTCATATGTAGGAGTTCTAGTTACTATTGTCAGTTTTTATATTAAGCAAGGGTTCTTAAAGTCTACATAATGTAATACAACAAATAATTTATTTGACTAGCGACCCATGGCGGGTTTGCGTGGCTAAAATTTCCGAGAGATTTTTAAATAAGAAACATTTTCGTACAATCATTGGCCTGATAATTATGAAAATAACAAAATAAAATTTACCATATTGGTCGAACCATTTTAGAGTTTAAACTAACACACAAAAATTATCTCATTCAACAAATGGGCCCTTCAACCATGGTTTTCAATTTCCCGGACCGGACAATCTCCTTGCTTGGGAACATTCCTGAGCCCCCCCCCCCCACACCTATTCAAACTTATTCCAACTATGATGGCGCGATCAGCAGGCGATCTCATTACCACTACTATCACTGAGGTATCGACTCTACTAGAGAAACACGTTTTTTTTTTTTTTTTATTTGTGACAGGCTAGTGTTTGACCACTATCTCACCTGATGGTAAGTGACGATGTGATCGAAGCTGGTAAACACACTAGACCTGGAATACGCACGTATTATACGTATCTATATTATTTTAATTTTATGCATGAATATTTTTTATTTATATGCTATCGTCATACGTATACAAAATTCTTTAAAACATGAGATTAATATACATAGATATATACATATGTGTGACAACGTTATATGTATATTTGATAAGGATAACAAAAGCCTTTATCCGAACGTTTTCTTTGTCACATTTAACATGCTGTCATTGGCAGTTCAGGATTTCTAAAACAAGACGTAAGTTAATAACTTAACTACTGATACTAAAAGGCTTTTATTCTATAATGTTTGACGACAGTTTCACCAACGTCGACGATGATAATAAGTGATGATGAAGTGAAGTGTATCTTATTTGTTACTCCATGTCATTCCTATATGTTCAATATTTCAGCCAAATCGGTTCAGTAGTATTGGTGCAATTGAGTAACAAACATATACAAACGTCTAAACATCCAAATTTTTGCATATATATATATAGTAGTGGTATTTAAAATGCTTTTCTTTTCATTTGATACCCATCTTGACGGTATTTTAAATTCAATCAAATTAATGAATGAACAAAAGATAAACAATAACCCATGAAACAATTACACTCACACTTCTATTGTTTTTAATATGATAACTTTTTAAGCTCGCGGCTG
Source organism: Lomographa bimaculata (assembly GCA_948107665.1). NCBI lineage: Eukaryota > Metazoa > Arthropoda > Insecta > Lepidoptera > Geometridae > Lomographa > Lomographa bimaculata. The sequence continues at coordinate 9,455,750 of OX403597.1, forward strand.
CTTCGACCACATGTTCAATGCCACTACTAGACCATCCTTTTCCGAATAAATATACTTGTACAGTTTCAGTCTATTACAGCCAAATATATAACAAATGAAAGACATTTTTTTCTGATTCATTGTAATCATCATAAAAGTAGGTCAAGCCGCGTGACATAGCTAGTAGATTACAATAATTACGCTTACCCCAGCTTTTCCCGCTGACACTTTCCGAGGAATGTTTTAATTTGCATAAGTAGTCCAACTTTCTTACAATATGGGGCAATTCAAATTACACAGACTTTAAACGACAATAGTTACAAATGTCAAGAGGGTATTTACTTGAAGTAACGCTACGCTATAACTTGTAAGTTACATAAATTACAGCTTTTGAATGATAGGCGGACAAAAGTTCGAGACCGAATAGGGTAAACATTACCCATAATTAACATTACCCCTCATTCCATGAAGCACTGTAAGTAACGCCTAATATTTGTTGGTATGTTTGTACCCTGAAATTGGATATATTATCCTACGTTTGCCTAAATAAGAGTTTGCGAGCCCGTGGAATTCAACTAGTACAACATACTTTATTTTCACGTTATATTAAAATACAATAACATAAAGTAATTTATTATAATGTGAAAAAAAATATATAATGTGAATAACATACAATAATGTAAGCCTATACTACGAATGAGTTAAAAAGTAGCCTATGTGCTAATCCTAGCATGTATTCCACATTTCATCCAAATCCGGTCAGCCGTTAAACCGTGAAGAGGGAACAAACAAACATACACACGAACTTTCGGATTTATAATATCATTGTGATTACTTATTATTATTAGTCCAGCAATACCGCAATTTTGGCACGCATTTGAACGCATTAATCAATTTACGTGTAAACCTGCAAAGTTTAATTAAAATCCGTACAGCCGTTTCTTGTGGTGAGTATCAAAAATATTATATATTATATTATATTATTTATTTATTTCCTAAAACTTAAGATTTAGCAAGTTATTACATAAAATGCACCTTAAAACCTTGGAAAGATTTGTCCAGGCGCATGGTCCTCTTACATATTACGTGATTTATATATAACTAGCCGTGCCCCGCGGCTTCGCTCGCTATTATCAAGTTAAAAAGTAGCCTATGTGTTAATCCTAGGTATAATCTATGTACATTCCAAATTTCATCCAAATCCGTTCAGCCGTTAAAGCGTGAAGAGGGAACAAACATACTTACACACTTACACACTTACACACAAACTTTCGGATTTATAATATTAGTAGGATATGAATTTTCGCATTCATTATATTTATAGACAATCAGGTGTAAAAGATGCGACTAAATAACTTTGTGAACTATAGGTATCTCTATGATATAATTCAGCTTAACTGGTTTGGGTGATATTTTATACGGAGATAAATAGGCGTGATGAGCCGTGATGGCGACACATCACATTCACCACACTTAAATAAAACTTTTAAACACTTTCACACTCACAGCCCCACACTAAGTTCGATGACTTGTGTCGTGGGTGCCGGAAACATTCACATCACACACACAATCACAACCAGAACCAGAAACACACATTTTCCATGGAGAGAAAGCTTGTGTTTCCGCCGGGAATCGAACCCGATACCCCTGCTTAGAAGGCGAACGCCACCCAACTAAGCCAACAGGCAGTTCAAACTGTCGCCAAAATCACTAAAAATTACCTATGTTGCGGACTATCGTGTTGTGAGAAATAAGTCAAATTTTATTGATTCGCAAAGTAAAAAATGGTTTTTTGGGGTTCCGTGCCGTCCGTCCGTCTGTCACCAGGCTGTATCTCATGAACTGTGATAGTTAGACAATTGAAATTGATGATGTATTTCTATTACGGATATAATAAAAAATACTAAAATACAGAATAAAATAAATATTTAAGGGGGCTCCCATACAACAAACGTGATATTTATACTCGTTTTTGCTTGATATTGATTACGGCAACAGGTAAACGTATAAAAAAATAATAATTAAATAAAACTAATATTTTACGGGGGCTCTCATACAACAAACGTATTTTTTTGCCGTTTTTATAGATAATGGTACGGAACCTTTCGTGCGCGAGTGCGACTCGCACTTGGCTGGTTTTTTTTGAACACCTATAGATATTTCATTGTTTAAGTTTTGGAGTGTGTGCAGGCATTGTACGAGTTGATTCTTCCATGCCCATTTGGAGTGGAGCTTCACTACCTCGTATTGCCCTCGTCTTTGTTTCTCGGTATTTCTGGGAATCTTCAAATGAAGAGCAAATAGATATCTTCTAGGCAAGCATGCTACATCTTCGACCGCATCTTCACCTTTTATTTCCATAAACAAAACGCTAAATTAGTTTACAAAATCACTTTAAGAAAATGTCTTAATAAAGCGGGTGACGACGCAGGGCAAAGCAAAATAGAATTTCAACTATCAGCTATAGACTATCATAACGACCTACGTGATTCAGTAGAAGAGATTAAAGCTCAAGTCCATGCGATAATATCGCCGGATATTTATCATTACTATCGCCGTGCTGTTTGCTGAAGCATAAAAAATAATCGATGACAGCCATTCATATCCCAGATTGTTATTAATGCGTATCTTGTCGTATGATAGATAATTTTTGATGTATTGTTAGCCATGTTATTATTACATTGTAATGGATGTAAAACGTCTGTCGCCAAAATCACTGAATGCTACGTTACAGCAGCAATCCTAGAAATCATTCTAGTCATAATGTACCACTCGGTACCGAGTGGTAAACACCATGCCATTTTTATCATTTATCATTTTATCATTTTTTTTTTCTTTTCTGTTCATTATTTCGTCGCTTATATTTTATTTTATTTGTATATTTATTTTTATTATATATAATTATTTGGTATGCACTATATATATTTTTTAATAATAAGTACCAATATATTTATATATATATATATAATCATTTATGTTTATTTATTATTTTAACTAATCATCTAACTTTCTTTCGTCTCTCGCCCTCTCTATACCATTTTGATGCACGCCTACACCCCTCTTCTCGTCTACCATGTGTGGTTGACTGGTAGAGAATGCCCCTAGCATTAAGTCCACCTTTTGTACTTTTTGTGCAATAAAGAATTAAATAAATAAATAAATGCCTAGACAACACATTACCACTTATCATTAGGTGTTATGGTGGTCAATCGCTAACCTATTAGAGATATAAATAAAAAAAAGTACCCAAATTGTCATTTAAATTTGGGATAAATATGTATCCACAAGATATTTTATAAATGAAAAAATAATATTTAAAATGCCCCGCGGCTTTGCACGCTATTATCAAGTTAAAAAGTAGCCTATGTGTTAATTTTAGGTATAATCTATGTACATTCCAAATTTCATCCAAACCCGCCCAGCCGTTAAAGCGTAAAGAGGGAACAAACATACTTACACACAAACTTTCGGATTTATAATATTAGTAGGATTTAGGATGTACTTGCGTTTGAAAAAAAATATCTCTGTATATAGTCTTTGTGGTCCATGGTGTACATTTCACAATTAAACCATTATTATGATATACTAGCCGTGCCCCGCGGCTTCGCCCGCTATTATCAAGTTAAAAAGTAGCCTATGTGTTAATCCTAGGTATAATCTATGTGCATTCCAAATTTCATTCAAATCCATTCAGCCGTTAAAGCGTGAAGAGGGAACAAACATACTTACACACTTACACACTAACACACAAACTTTCGGATTTATAATATTAGTAGGATACGTATATTCCACTTCTCACAGAGTATTCCGGTTTTCTTATTTGGTAAAATGGGTTTTAACTTTTCGAAGGGAACCTTTCTTAAAGGATATAAATGGTTATCAATATTATTTTATCTTATACTAGCCGTGCCCCGCAGCTTCGCCCGCTATTATCAAGTTAAAAGTAGCCTATGTGTTAATCCTAGGTATAATCTATGTACATTCCAAATTTTATCTAAATCCGTTCAGCCGTTAAAGCGTGAAGAGGGAACAAAAATACTTACACACTTACACACAAACTTTCGGATTTATAATATTAGTAGGATAAGACTAGACTAGATGTACCCGGCATGCGTGGCAATGGTACGTAAAGAAAAAGTGAATTACCTCTTTCACATTTTTGGTTGTCTAGTACTTTAATACCATACTACTCGTATTTTTTTTTGGATATTGTTCATACAAAAATACTAAAAACGCAATAAAAAAATGGGGGAGGGTGGGGGTTGAGGAGGGTTAAAAATACTTTACGACCTATTCTCATACCTACCGAATTAACAAAAAAGTTTCATTAAAATCGGTCGAGCCTTTCCGGAGGAGAGCGACCACAAACACCGTGACACGAGATATCTATATATTAGATAGTATTCGCATATATATTTAAAAAATATATACTTCAAATCGTATTGAAAAACTACATGTCAAATACGGTATGATGAACAAATTATTTGTAATTTAATTTTAAATGTTAATAGTTTCTAATGAGGTGTAAACTGTCATCAAGTCCACGTTTTTATAACACTGCTAAAACTTAAATCTGGCTTAATGATAAAAATAGGACTAATCCGAAACCCCATCTAGTCCAATTTTTCCATTGATAATAAAGCGGTTCAATTTAGCATCTTGTATGTTAAATAATTACTGGAAAAGCGCAATGGTTAATATTGTCGCTATTATATATCGTATATTAAAAATTACGTTTATAAAATTACTGTAAAGTATAATTACCTACAATCACAAAGTGAAAGAATTATTCTACGTTGGCGGCGTAGCTCCGTAGCAGCTCTACGCGCTACGTCACACGAGAGGATTCAACAAGCGCCGCATCCGTATATAAGCGTGCGTCTACACTTCTCGAAGCTCATTTGCTTGGCACCAACCGAGGTGACAGGAAGAACAAGACTTTTAAAAGTGCCATCGCTGCTATCGTTGATTCTACTTTGAACTTCAAGAATGTGAGTATTTTTCTTCATTGGCATAATAATGTTTAGTTTTGTTTATTTTTTTAATTTTACTATATGTTTTATATGAGGTTGATTTCTGCACGTGAATTTATATTGAGTGATATTTGACGGTTACATAGAAAAAGGTCCTGAAATAACATAATGTTGGCGTAATCTTTTAAACTTCTGCTAAAATGTTATCTAAACTACATCATTTAAAAAACTTCATATTTTTACAATAACGTATCCTTAACGAAATACTCAATATGGTTTAATTACTTTATCTTATTAAGACAAGCGCACCCTAACCCAAAATAGTTATCAAAGTAAGACAGAAAAAATAGTACGCCACATATTTTAGAAAAAAACTTAAATTGAATAAACTTTAAAAGTATTCGAAAGCTTTTTAATTGCTCCATTAATTAAAACTGTTTTAATGAATAAACTCGCATTGATGAGTTTATTTTGGTTTGTTATTTTTCGTGAAATGTCTTTTTATTCGCGTTATAAGATTCGCCCGCGGCTAATTGAGTAAGGTTTGAGAAGGAAAAATATTTTACAATGTATTTCCTTATTATTTTCACACGAGAACATATATATTTTTAGGGTTAATAATTTGATTTAAACGCATTAAGCAAAGCTTCTCTACATGTACTACCATTACTTGAAGTGGATTTATTTTAATTCGAGAACAAATGTTAATACAAATTAATAACTCAATTAATAATTTGTATTTAAGTACAGATAAAATTTGTTACGGATATGATGTGTTCAGATTTAGGTATCCAACTCAAAAATAATAGAGGACGAATACAACAATCGCCCTGTTTTAAACACGAAGTAATTGCGTGCCTTTTTATCTAACCTGAGCGATAACGACTCTGTTAGCACAGTAAGCCAGTTCTTGTTTTTTGCGAGAAAATTTTCGGATTCGGTTTCTGGCAAGAGAAGTTTTCTGGCATCCATGATACAAGACTTAGATTTGTTTGAGTAAATTGTCATAAAACCTGAATCCGAATGCAGTTATTTTAAAAAATTGTTTATAATATCAATAGTTTGGGTCGTTAACAGATTTATATGCCCATATATTTGATCACTTTAAAATCAAAATTACGCAAAATACTAAAAGCAGTTTTTCTTTTCGCAATTAACAGGCTAAACACAAATATTATAATCGTTGTTTGCTCTTATACTTGTGTACGAAAAAATATAATCAAACACAAGCGTAATTAAAAAATATTCAATCCCTTTAAAATTTTATTTTACAAAAATGTTGAAAAATATGATAACATACATTATTATACACTCTGAGTTAGATTTTTTATAAGTTCAAATGATGGAAGAGTATCATACAAACTAAGGCAATTTAATCCGCTTAAAACTATGAATTTCTCAGAGATATCTACATTTCAGATGACTTACATTTCACATTTTAAGTGTAAAGGTTGTGAAGGTGCGTGAGCTTTTAGGAAAAGGTTACTGGTTTAAAAGTATTGATTACAGATTGACAACGATGTCTTATTTCACTTAGTAGATAGTAAAAAAAAATTATAGATAGAAGTTTTCAGAGCTAACTTTTCACTTCAATAAACAACGCTCATTTTGTTTTCCACCACTTTAAGTATAACTTTTATAACATGACAGCTTTTCTTAGGTGATTATATAAAAAATATAGATTAAAATTGTTAATCTTATCTAAGACGCTTTTATACCTTAATCTTTAAGGAGTTTTATAAGACCACGATAAGAAATTATTATTTTATTTCCTTTTTATAGCACTTAACAGAAAGTCTGGTGCGGTAATATCCTATGATTCTCATTATTCTTGATGATTTTTCATTAGAGATGACAGTTTCATAAAATGTACCCATTTTTTTTAAATAGAAGTGCAATGCATAGCTATAATAGAGCATTTTGTGAGTGAGAGGTGGTAGAGCATTTTGCGAGTTGCTCGCCCGGCTTGCTACCAAAGTAGCTTACCACCATCAAGTTGAAAGTCTGCCGCCAAGCCAAATACGGTGTTCCGGCAGTTATCCTTGAGACCCGGCGTATTCCAGGTCTAGTGTGTTTACCACGGCACCTTGCAGCGAATATTTTACAGTGAATGTAATTTTTGAAAAATGGAAAATGTGTCTTGCACGAACTGTTTATGATTTATTTTAGACCGTTCTTATGCCTTGTTAATCTTATGGTAATTATCTATTTGCACTTTAGTAAACTAAAGTATTTTGCAAATAACGTTTTATAATTAAGTCTCTAAAGTCTTTGGAACTATCACTATTAAGAGCGACTTTCCAATATTAAGAAACATTATGAAACTTTGGTAATATCACGTGAGAGGAGCAGTAGAGCATACGTACACTCGTAAAATAAGTGCCTAAGAGCTTACAACTACTTTACTTTTAAGTATTCATAGACTTTAATCCAGCAATGGAGATCTTTAATCAAGGTAAATTAGTGTTTAATTCTATTCTTTGCTACCATGTCGGTTTGTTAATATCCTAAATAAATAGGTATTACATTCGTCGACGTCCTATTACTTTGCGTTATTCCTATCCATCCAAAGGTTGTCTGGAAGAGATCGCTTTCATATAAGACCGCCTATTGTTACACTTTTCAAAAAATGTACTGTTAAAATTTTACTATTTGTGTTATTTATTTATTAAGGTGTTCAATAAAGAGTATATCTATCTATCTATCTATCTATATTACTTTAGATCATATTTAATTAACTATCAGTTAGCTTTGTTCGGTGCGCGTCCGCCTTCTAAGCAGCGGGTATCGGATTCGATTCCCGGTGGGAACTGAAGTTTTCTTCCAAAGGGAGGTGTGTTTCTAGTTCTGGGTACGATTGGGCGTGTGATGTGAATGTTTCCGACACCCACGACACAAGTCATTGAACTTAGTGTGAAAGCGTTTATGTTATGTTTATGTTAAAGAACCAGTATTTATAAAGTTGAAAACGTTAAACACTAAATCTGTAACGAATTGAATAAGAACACATTTAATATATTTTGATAGTAGCAAATAGCTCAGAAGTTTGGTATGAGGATATATGGTTTAACTTCTAGTCCACAAACAAACCGCTTCCTTGTCTTAGTTGTTAAGCGTTCTCAACCTGATTCGCCAAAATTACTTACTTAGATTCCCGGCACAGAATAATATTATGTTCCCGGCGCGGAGCACGATTTCTACCCAAGAGAAATGAATATTCCAGGTTCTAAGGGAGTTTGTATGACGTAAATGCAATCTGCATCCGTGATACAAGAACTTATATGAAAGATTTGAAAGTGGGGAAGGGTATGACTGAAAAACCGGTCGGTCGAGATAACATCCAACTCAAAAATGCGGGTATATTGTTGATAATGGCAGCTAATCTTAGAGAGTTTAAAAATATAATTGGTTTCGATTGTTAGTTTTGAAGATATATTAGAGGAAAAAAAAATATTCTGCGTATTTCTCCAACTTATTCGCACAACCGTAGGTTTGTTTCCTATCTCGATGAATCTCACTAATACCAATGTTGAATAATTGACTGCGTTAAACCCAAAATTGTAAAGACTACGATATCTCCGGTATATATAGATATTACCTATTATGGTACCTTTATTATGGTACATATTAATATGATATTTTGACAAATGCCCAAATCCTCCTCGAAACGTAAATAAGGCACTAGAATCATCCTTTGAGACATATAAAGATAGAGGTTGTTTTCCCAGAAAATAAAGAAAAAATCTTAATTGAGGATTCTTTATATTTTTTTAGTCGACTAAAATAAACAAGTTTGCATTAAATTGAAAAGGTACTACACTTAACTAGTTAAAAAGCCACTTAATCAAGAGTTAAATTAGCCCCTTGAAACCGACCCGTAAATCTCGTAATACAAGTTACCGGATGACCAAAAAATGTGTTCAAAGGAACCACAGTATTGCAATCAGATGAAAAAAGGAGGCAATAGCATACCATTCTGAACTCTAAGTTGGATAGAGGCCTATTCAACATGGCCCGATTTGGCATTTAATTTCACAAACACTATTCAACAAACTTTGTAAATTTTCGGAAGTTGAGCCGTTTGATGTTAAAGGGCCTGAAGTAGAGTAATCGATAAACAGATTGATAGTAACTTATTTTTTCCACAAAATAAGATGAAAATAAATAGTTTCAAACAGTTAACAGTTTATACATAAAGTGGCACAATAGGCGACCATATCACTACAAAAGCGGCTTCTACCAAACATTTTGAAATGAGTCGTTTCATGGGGTATTTCAAAATGTTGTAACTTCATTGTGAATATTTTACCAAGACTATAAAAAAATGTTTTTTAACATATTATCTACTCAAAATTACAACATTCTTTTTTAAAAAATAAGCTAGTTATTGCTACATAATAATACTTTTCTTGTAAATAATAATTAGTTAAGTTACTAAATTGCGAATTTCACAGAATAAGTAGATCTTATAAAAATAGTATATAGTTGTAGTCGTTGTAGTCGACATAGTTGAATTTAGTAAACACCAATAGTGCAGTTGTATTAAACTATCAGAACTAAAAAATCTAACTAGAAAATCTGGTAATAATAACTGTCGTTCTTGTTGGATTTACAAAACTCCCTTATATTTTTAATTGCTACTAAGGAATTATAGTAGTCTCAAATAGTACAAGAATGTAAGTAAAAGCATCGAGAAGTTTTTCTTAGTGTATCCTATAATCTATAGGATTTGTCGAACCGCGCGCCGGCGAAGTCACGAGGTACGGAGAGTACCTAATATTCAATAACCAACAACACATGAGTGAATTATTACAAAAAGTTTGGAATAAAAAAATATGGGCCTGCGGCTCAATAGATTTATGAGCTTGCGTATTGATTAAAAATATTCATTTTCTCTTTTTTCATATCCTTTAGATAGCTTTAGTATTATTTATAATCTTATCCACATATTGTTATGCTTGAAAATAGAAGCAACAAATATAATAATACACATAATAACCCTTTTCAACATAAATTGCTCTACCTGTCAAGGTGACGAAGTTAGAATTAGGTAGCTCTCCGTGCGCGAAACAGTACCAAAAGTTCTTTACCAGTATTACAGAAAACAGTGTTTGGGTAGGTAATAAATAACAAAAAGCAAAATGTATCCGTACTCACTTTATTCGAAATATTTAGCCGTAAACATATAAATTTATACTAGGTTTTAATATGACTGTGTGTAACTTTCACTTACGTCGTGTATTACATCTAAAAGATCTCTACAGTCCGCAGCGGTTTTAGTCACAAGGAGAGGAGCGCATAATAGCGTCAGGCCTTTTTTTTCAATATTCTTGTATTATTTAGTTCCAAGTTTAGTATTTACTGCGGGTCTGTTCTTGTTATTATTAACATTAAAAAAAATGGCGTATAAAAACGTAAGAGCTTATTTAAATAACATAAAACCAAAACCGTTAAAATGTTATATTAGATCAATACTACTACTTAATATCTAAGGTTTGTGGTTAAGTACACTAGATTAAAGAATCAAAATATAGCAGATTAGTTGTTTTGCTATGTATATATTTTAATTTGAATTATTTAATCGTACCGATCGGGAAACTAAGACGCTAGCAATGAGTTTCTACTGGGGATATATTATAGAAGAAGCAAAAGCTTCGACAAATGTTTTAATTTAGTTGTATGTATGCCTGACAGAAATTTCAGAAACTTGTAAAATATACGTTACCTATTACTATTTGCTATTAGCTAATATATTAAACCAATGGTTCGCAAACTGTAATCATGTAATGTTTAATTAAGCTGTACGGAAGGAATGATGCGGGTAGACGCAACTTAGCAATTTCCGCCCTGACTTGAGACCATAGATCTAATGATAGTTTAGCCCTCAAATGAGCATCGTTTGTAAACAAAGTCGATACACTCGCTTACTCTGTAATATAGAAGCTGTAATATAGAAGACTCTGTAATATAGCTGTATATTGCGTATTGTATAAAGAAGGCTGTTTCATTTGGCAATTAAACACCTTAATAAGATAACAACGTAAGGACACACGTTTTGCACTCAGATTATTATTTATATATCGCTTAGAAAATTGTCACAAAAAACATATTTTGATAGATTGATGTTGGTTGACATAGAATCCTAGATTGCAAGAGACATGAAACGATTTGTTTGTTTTTGAAGCAAGAGCGAATGTATAAAAAATATTTAAGATCTATATTTATGATCTAAGCAACAAGTGACGGTAATTTCATATGAAGCAAACGGAGACAAAATGTCAATATTTTTGCTGATATCTTTTCTAGAACATGATTAGACTGTTTAAGAGCCTTTAAACTCTGATTCTAACGAACATTTAGTTCAACGGATCCACTGTAATTACTGAATCTACTAAATTAACACACAGCAGGGTTTAAGGCCCGCTCCTCTCTGATAGTTTATAAGTTATGGTTATTAAGACTTCATAAATGGTTTATTCGAGCTAGTGGCCATTGGAAAGATAAAAAATTAAGTGTATACTTACGAATCTTGTTAATATTGTATTTATGATATGATAATATGATAATGCTGGAGATATTATTTAAGAAATTCAAATTAACTACTAACGAAATTGTAACTAGAATTAAAAGTTTTTTTTTTATTGGAAGCAAGATCTCTACGATGACTTGGAGGTTCAGCACTTTGTCCCTCCGTCCGTCCGTCTATTACAAGTATTTGTCGTCTAAACTACAAATACGCGAATAACTTTAAATTCTCAACAAGTATAGGTAAAGCAAAGGCACAAAGCCTAAAATAGCAATTAAAAATGAGGGGACAGTATCCATATAAGGGGAAACGTTATTTTATGCACGTGTCCCCACACGGTCCACGTGTCGCACTATCCGCATCGTTGAAAACAGCTTTATAAGTAAAGTACGAATCCGTTTTTATAGATTACAATCTAAGTTAGTAACAAATCGCTTTGATACGACATTTAAACCACTGTTTTTAGACCTATTTTGTTCCGGGGTCTGTCCCCAAAAATGGCATTTTAAAGCTGAAACTATATTCAAACTACGGGGCAATTGCCTATATGTCCTAAAGTAAACCAAACCTATATACAGCAAAGACATCGAGCTTATAGGTAACTCAAGTGATCAGCTCACTCAGCCCACTACCGGTGGGTAGCGTTCCCGTCATGCTAGCGGCATTGCCTCTCAGAATTGCAATGCTAATAGGTACGTTGAGCCAATTGAGTGTCGTCAGCATTTTGATCACGCCTCGCCTCAATTAGGCACTCTGATAGATTTGGCTGAAACTTGTATATTATTTCCGTTATTGATAGCGTTTATGTTTTATTTTCTAATTGAACAACAAATTCAAAAATCTTAATGTTGTTTATTTTATTTATATAGCATTAGCCATGCTAGGCAGAATATAGTCATAAATTTAGAAAGGAAAAATTATCGCTTGAGGCGGGATTTGAATTTGAGGGTAGATGACGTCACACGTCCCCGTAAGACGTTAATAATAAGGAAAGGTTAATTTCGTCGCTTCAGGCAGGGCTTGAGTAGCTCAGCGGTTAGAGCAATAGGGCATGATACCCTATGGCCGCGGGTTCAAATCCCGCATCAAGCGTTAATTTTTCCTTTCTAAATTTATCACTATCCTAATGTTGTTATTAAGAAAAAAGATATGAGCAATTATAAAAAAGTTTTTCTCTATTAAGCAAAATGTAGACGCAAGTTCTTAGTTAGGGGCGAACAACTAGTTTATAAAAAAATTATAGAGACTTTCATTTATCACACTCATATTATAAATCCGAAAGTTTGTGTTAATTCTTTTTTTTCACTTCACTTTGTAACAGCTGGATTTGGATGAAATTTGGAATATATAGCTTATACCTGGGATTAACACATAGGCTATAATCAAAAGGCGGGCAAAGCCGCGGGAAACAGCTAGTCGTATATATGTTTTTGTTTTGGCTTATATTGTTTTTCTGTAGTTATCAACTATATGTGAAATACGTCAGCCGCCGCCTATCTATCTTTTTATCTTATAGGCTAGCCTTGGACCACTGGCTAGTCTTAACCATATCGATACTAAGTGATGCATAACATGAAATTAGTTTGTTAAATTTGAGCGCTGTGAAGAAGCAAACGAACATATTACATAGGTACATACTTATACAAATATAAATTATCTGCTAAAACCATAACCCTAATTTCTGCTTCGCCGTTAATCGGGTGAAAGTAGGCATGTCTCAGGCAGCGTAGTATAAGAATGCTTATAATCTGCCTCTTATTTTAAATTAATTAATGCATACATACTCACAGCCCTACACTAAGTTCAAATACTTGTATCGTGGCTGTTGGAAACATTTATATATCACACACAATCACACCCAGCCCAGAATCAGAAGCACATATATACCCCTTGGGATGGAAATTTGTGTTCCTACCGGGAATCGAAGCCGGAACCCACGGCGCAGAGGGCAAAGACTTGCCCACTGCACCAACTGCGTCGATAAGATGTAATACTCCCCAGGATAGGAGATAAATGGATGGATAAGATGGGCACTACAAACGTGTCTATTTCGTACCTAACATATTTCGAACACCACAGGTATTGTGATGCCATTTTTCATATTAATCCGGTGAGTTTGGATGGAATCATCAAAATAATTAAAAGTATTAAATCCAACGCGGAAGGCTGTGACGCTATAAGCCTAGATATGCTATTCATGACTTTCCCTTCTACATTAGACCTATTGAAGGATTTGATAAATAAGTCTATTAATACAACTATTTTCCCAGAGGCTTGGAAACTCGCTATTGTACGTCCCCTTCCTAAGATCACAAACCCGGTTGAATTAAAAGATCTTAGGCCAATTAGTATCTTACCATGTTTATCATAGCTTCTTGAAAAAGCCGTATGTACACAACTCACAGATTTCCTCGAGAAAAATGACATTTTGCCGATAGAACAGTCAGGGTTTAGAAAGAGTCGCAGCACTGTTACCGCTTTGCTTGACGTAACAGACAACATACTTTGTGCTCAAGATTTAGGCATGTGTACAATTCTAGTTTTACTAGATTTTTCTAGGGCTTTTGATTCTTTAAATATAGACCTCATGATGTCAAAATTGCACTATTATGGATTTGATAGTCAGGCTCTGCGCTGGTTTAATAGCTATCTCACTAACCGCTATCAGTCTGTAAAACTTAACCTAAGTGATGGTTCGAATGTTATGTCTGATAGAGTCGCTGTAAAAAGAGGGGTACCTCAAGGATCCATTTTAGGACCTATCCTTTTTATTTTATATTCGGCTGACATACGAAACCAAATAAAACACTGCAAGTATCATATTTATGCCGATGATACACAGTTGTACATTTCTTGCAAACCTAATGAAATCAATAATTCTTTAGATAAATTAAACGACGATCTTGCCAGTATAGCACGTTGGTCTGATAAAAATTGTTTGGTACTTAATCCTTTAAAGACTAAATATTTAATTTTCGGTAATAGACACCAATTAGATCAAATAAGTATGTCTGCGGGCGTTATGCTTATGGATAAATCAATTGAACGTGTATACGAAGCCCGCAATCTAGGTTTGCTTATGGACTGTAACTTACGTTACGAAAAACACGTAGCACAATCTGTACAAAATTGTTTCTATAAATTAAAAGTTCTATACCGTATGAGACCGTATCTGAAAGAAGATTTGAGAATCCAACTTGTTGAGTCACTAGTATTATCCAAATTAAATTACATGGATGCGGTATTTGGCCCCAGACTTTTAGCAAGGATACAAAAGCTTTTACAAAGAGTGCAAAACGCCTGTGCCCGCTTTTGTTTTGAAATCCCGTCAAGAGCTCATGTGACCCCATTTCTCAATAAACATTCACTTCTTAAAATGAAGCATAGTCGCAAATTACACTTAGCATGCCTGCTTTTTGATGTTATTAAATACAAACGGCCTTCTTATCTATATGAAAAACTGTCCTGGGTGTCTAGTGATAGACCTAGCCTGTGCGCACCACAACTCTCCACGCAACGCCATAGCTCTGCCGCCTTTAGAGGAAGTTTCCGCTACGCAGCTAGCAAATGCTGGAACAATATCCCTCCGCCGATGAGGAACTTGCAAAATATTCGAAATTTCATGATAACGCTAAAAAAATATGATGTTTTACCTGAAAATAAAACAATTATTATATGCGAAACCTTATTCTAGACCTTAAACAGTGAGATAACATCACTTCCGGAACGACGTCACGACCTCTTTTGTCTCCGCCCCACTTGAGCCGGGGGAGGGGGGGTGAGCTTGCCCGAACTGTCAGGCGCGCTCCTCACATTGCATCTCACTTTCGGTGGACAAGATAAAGAAGTCCACCAGGCAGGATTCTAAATATAGGTCTAGAATAAGGTTTCGCATATAATAATTGTTTTATTTTCAGGTAAAACATCATATTATATGCTACGAACCGTTATTCTAGACCTTAAACAGTGAGATGTGTTTATTATCGCCTGGTGGCAAGCTAAAAAGTATGCCAATGTGTGAATAAATATAATTGATAGTACCAGGTACTTTATAATGTGTACCTAGGTTATGTAAATCTATGATATATATCCCATGAATAGGTGTACCTACAGAACAGAGGGATGAAAGTCACCTTGAAATTAGAATAATTATAATTGTAACTCACGGCAAATACATTTTATTATTATGGTACCTTAACTAAAATAATGTTATGACAAGGAATTAACAATCGTAAATGTTAAAATGACTATTAGTTACAATGCTATCACATGCATAGACAGGTAAGTAAAGAATTTGATCATTTATTGATCTAATAACAGTTTAGCAATGACACTTTTATATATATTGTTATATATGTTTATGCTACAGTGCTTCAATTCGAATAGGCTCACACGTAGGGATACGTCATAAATTTACCTTGAGAGGCCATTGTAAAAATAAAAGCACTTAATTCAAACATCAAGTTATTGCAAGTACTGAAGTAGTCCAAGTACAAAGTATGAAGAGGCTTCAATACTTGCCTCTTAAAATCATCTTTACCCAAACCGAATCATTATTACATGATTACTATAGAGATTTAGGTGTGGGGGTTCACATTGAAGACACGGGGAACGTAATATTGAAGCACTTTTATTAAATACAACCGGTACATTAGCTCACACACTAAAGAAACAGCACGCGGTTAGCGTGTGGCACAACGCGGGGAGTGCGGGGGAATGTTCATACGTCTGCCTTGGTCCGGCTCTCGATGGCACTGACTCGAGCGATGCCGCCGCGCCGGCCGCTACTAGCAGCCGACCGCCGCGCCGCTCGCGCACTCTCTCCTCCTCCCCGACTAGATTATTGCATACCCTACGAGATGAAAACACATTTCTTACGTCTACATCATTAAACAAGACATATCACAACAAGACATTTATTCTATTAGATCTGTAATCTCCATAATAACTGCAACGGCAGGTTTATACTTGTGGAGTAGGTAGACCCAAAGAAAGGATGTCAATAAACATGTTTAAATTCGTTTTTGATCTTGGGTCGATAATTAAATGTGCAAAATTGCGGGCTTGACTACTACATTCGAGAAGCAATAAGAAAACCGTACTTTATGTAAGTACTCATCTGAAATATTATTTTAAAGAAATGGTTGATCACTTATCCATTCAAGTACAATAAAATTATAAATGTCAAGACTGGGATCTATAGCTAGTCCTTTCGTAATATATCTGGTCTACGTGACCGTTACACACCGGCTAAGGTAAAACTCTTATTGGCACTCCATTGGAAAACGTCGTTGTGGTAATTCCTTATGGTAATTAAAAATAAAATATTTAAATAATTTTAAATGCATTTAAGCAAGAAATGAACGAGTGCTTAACTAAGCAAAGGGAGCATGTGAATGTGATTGATATATGATCAACATTATCTAAACTTTGTACTAAAATGACGGAGAAATTAAAAATGTGATCAACCATTAAAAAACATCAGAAATGTTCCGCTATCAGCTCTTTCGAGTTCCAGACGCCAAACCATCGAGTAAGTTGAAGCTTTTACTAAGTATCAGAACCGTATGAGACGAACATAGAGAAAAAGAAAGTGTGTGCTCGTTGAAGCGAGAAAATCTATCTGCGTTTTAAAATTCACAATGTCTCTTCCTAAGCCGTTTCAGAAGAGTACACTTACTGGACAGTTTGTGTAATGATAACAGGATGGTGTACATATTGTTAACAGTGTAATGTAACACACTAAATAAATACAGCTATAACACAAGCTATAACACACTAAATAATGCATATATGAATATACAATTACTATGGAATGTATAAATAGTAACTTCACTACGTATGTGAATATCGGTAAACCCCCACTAGTACATCAGATTGCAGTAACGTCTTTGGTGCTTAGAAGACATATAGTGCCATCTAATAGGTTCCACTGTAACGCATGAGACAACGGTCGTTACAAGGTATGAAACAAGAACTGATTGCATTCTTTGTATCTATTAAGACCAAGTACTTACTTAAAAGAAAAGACTTCGTTATTTCAGTTAGGTAGTCTGCAATTTAACTGCAAGGAATGGCAAGTGAAACAGATACCTTCAGTTACTAACTAGGCCGAAACCGTAAAGTTTAATATGCTTACCAGGTATTATCAGACTCCACCAATTTGCTTTTAGATTAGAGCGAATATTTTTGAGCCATATTTACTTCTTATACCCGGGCAAATACGTGGAGTTTAGGCTTGGATTCCATTTGATAATAAATGACTTTGGTTGGGATCAGAATAGACTTCTCATAGTTCACAATCCACCCGATCGAGGTTGGGACATGAATATCTTCCGCAGCTTAGTCCTTCAAGGAAAAACAATCCCTGGTTGGCATCAGAAAAAAAAAATTAAATTCATTTATTGGCCATTACAACTGACTGTTACACAAGGCAAGTCAATGTTACAGAATTATTTGCAATTGTATATTAAAAATTGTGACACACTCGAACGAGGTTAGGACTTGAATAGCTTCCGTAGCTTAGTCCGTCAAGGAAAAACGATCTTTAATTGGAGTCGGGCTAGACTTCTGATACTTCATCACTCACTCGAATGAGGTTAGGACATAATAGCTTCCGCAGCTTAGTCCGTCTAGGAAAAACGATCCTTAGTTGGCGTCAGATTGGACTTCTGCATCACTCACACGAACGAGGACTTGAATAGCTTGTCGAGCTTGGTTCGTCCAGGCAAGGCGATACTTGTTTAGTGTAGTCGCTCTGGGTTCGATTTCTAGTGACGTCAACGCGTACAATACCTACTAGAACCGACGGTAGATGGGCGCCGGCGATAAATACGTAAACAAAATATCCGGGTCTATGTATATTTTGATCACAATTCGATCGCTTACAATAAGTCCGATCCGAGAAACAAAAAATTAAAATGTTTGGTTTCAATACCAAGTAAAGTTTGATATTGTTTAGATTATTGCTAAATACACGCTCAGCTACCGGGGTACTGTTAAAATATTTTAAAAAGCGAGGGTATTATAGCCAAAGAAGCAATTCGGTAATATTATTAAAATGTAGGTACATTTCAATAAAGTCTCATAAAAATATTATAATACAATCTAAGATATAACAGATCGCTCTTAGCGATAAGACCTACATATATTTATAAGTTTCTCTGTAAGCTGTATTTAGCTTTTGATGTCAATAAATAGCAATTGTATTGCATTGATATCATAAATATTAAGCTAATATGTATCGAGTTATCGGGAATTTTTTGCTACTGTAATTTTGTCTCGGATCGGATTTATTTCTGGCAGCTTTTGGTTCTTACCTATGGATGAAAATTCGTTGACGACCAGCTTTTAAAGTATGTAATTGTGACGGCTCAGTTTCATTGTTGTTGCAATAATAGGACTTCCGCGGTCGCTTTGCAAACATCGTGCCTATTCCGCATAGACACGAATAAAGCTCTTTTCCACAGCGTTCGAGTTGTTAACGACATGCTCGACAGCGAGAGATCGTGGCAGGCGGAGGCGGTGCATGGTCTCTTTCTGCGTTTCCGACCGAGAGGCCGCGGAGCGGGCTTTTCAGTCTGACCCGATCCGGCGCACACGTCCGGGAGGGAGGATGAGGCAGTTCGCCCGCCTCCTCTCTCCTCTTCTGTAGTGGGACCACTGGTGGAAAGCCAGGGGGCTCACCCTCACGTTCGAGTTGTAAACAGCTTTTTTGAACCTCTGGCTCTTAGTAAGAAAGAAAATAAATGCTGTGGATTGAAAAGGTTAATGCGTGGATACTTTGCATGTCCAGCCTTTAAAATTCAAAACAAAATATACAATTAATGCGATATCTTTGTCGTATCTATTAACTATAATTTGTAAGAAAGGAAAGAAATCCTGTGAATTGAAAAGTTTAAATTGCGTGGATCCTTTGCGAGTCCAACTTTAGAAATTCGACTCTTATTATACAAGTGCGACTGCTTCGGATGATTTGGTTCGCATCATACAATTCAGTTAGGAAAGACAATACACATATTTTTGAAAAAAGATTGTTGGTTTATAAATCGAGCGGGGTAAGTAGGCTCATTACAGGAACCTAATCCTAGTTGAATCTTAAAGCTGCAGTTAATTACGAATGTGCAACTTACCCTCATGGGTATTTTTTTTTTTTTTTTTTTTTTTTTTTTTTTTTTTTTTATCATTTTCGTTTTGTGAAATAAGCAAATTTGAATTCGCATCGAACCTGACCGCATCCCCTCTGCTTGTCTCTCGCTCGATGACCGCGGTGACTCGACGGTGTGGGGCTGGGTTACACGACGACAACGATGAAGATGACGAAGATATCAGTGGTGAAATTAGCGGAGGCGGGCGACCCCGTTCACCTACTTCATTCTTGAAAAAATATTACGAGTGCTACAATAACAAAATAAAAGCACAAATTAGTCACGTTTAAATATTATAAAAGTTAAATTGTTAACATTTAAATATTTTTTAAAATAAAAATTATAAAGAAGTTTATTACTTTATAATAAAAATTTAAATTAATTGTTAAAATTATTATAACATTAATAAAAATTATAACCAACAGCAAAGCTGTTACCCGCTTTTAAAGAGGTGTGTTCACGCCGAAAGCAAATGCCAATGTGAGGAGCGCGCCTGACAGTTCGGGCAAGCTCACCCCCCCTCCCCCGGCTCAAGTGGGGCGGAGCCGGATGGGAGGGAGACAAAAGAGGTCGTGACGTCGTTCCGGAAGTGATGTTATCTCACTGTTTAAGGTCTAGAATAACGGTTCGTAGCATATAATATATAACTGCACATCAAAAACAAGAAGAAACTCTTCGACATGATACTAGTGCAATATAAGCTAGCCATGCCTAAATTAAATAAAATCTTGCCAATATTATTGAACTACCTAAATATTGTAACCTTCTTTTTTTTTCCTTATTGTTTTGTTGTTCATACTTGTGTGTGTATTGTATGTCTGTGCCGTGACTTCACCAAACGGCTCCAGCGGAAGACCAGCGCTGGTGTACAGCCAGTATTATGCTGAGTTGGAGCCGATTTGTGACAAACTGTTTTTGTTTGTTGCCTTTCGTGTGTCTTTTATGTTTTGTCACAAATAAATTGCTTCTGTTCTATTCTTCTATTCTATTCTATTCTATAAATAATACCTCCAGTTCGCTTGAAGAGTTTCGCTTCTACGTTTATCATCCGTACTGCGAAGGAGTGGGACTCTGGGGGTCTTCTCTCTGGTAGTCTTCAAGTCAAGAGTGAATAGATATCTTGTTTACAAGCATTCCACATCTTCGGCTGCATCATGTCTTTCCATTATATACTTGTCTGTCAACTATAACACTATATCGACTATAAGACTAAATGCACGACATGCACATTTTAATATTATTAAAGATAAAGATAAAAGACTCAATGAACACCTTAACCTGAGGCAGATTGTAAAATAGTGCTATGTGGACATGTACATGTTTACATAGCACACGCTGAATACATATTCAGAAACACAAAAAGTGCTATAGGGCCTATAGCACTTTAAATTTATATGTGTTCATAAATTTGTATGTATAATTGTATGTTCTCTGGCTATTATTTAAAGTGTCGATAAAGCGATTTTTTATGTATTTTATTTATTTAAAACATAAAATCCAATTTGTCATTAAAGTTCTTAGTGGAACTGCAGATGTAGGGTAGACGTCTTGCTTATCTCCTTTCCTGTAAATAAAACAACAGGCAAATGTAATTATAACCTGTAGGTATTGGTTAAACCTAATATAAATGGAAAGATACGCGAACTGTTATATTCAGGATAATTTATTTATACATATGCCGGTTATTATTGTGCTCTAAAACCTAAGGAAAACATCTAAAATAAATAATGGAGTCCGGGAATGCCATTCATTCATACAAATAAAAATATCGATTTCAAAAGACACGTATTTTTTGAGAGGTGGTAGAGCATTTTGTGAGTTGCTCGCCTGGCTTGCTACCAAAGTAGCTTACCACCATCAAGTTGAAAGTCTGCCGCCAAGCCAAATACGGTGTTCCGGCAGTTATCCTTGAGAGCCTGCGTATTCCAGGTCTAGTGTGTTTACCAGCTTCGATCACATCGTCACTTACCATCAGGTGAGATAGTGGTCAAACACTAGCCTGTCACAAATAAAAAAAAAAGAGAAAAAATATTTATTTCAATCGAAATCACTGGCGACACCGAGCCAGAATAAAAAAAAAGAATAATTTAATGCAAGCAAAGATTAAAAATACCGACTTCACCGCTTTATCTTCGGAACCTTCATCAGATTTAATGTATTAAACACGCATTATTGACGATAACTCAAAAACTACTTTTGCCTAAGCTAAAACGGATACGCTTTGCTCGCGGTTCGCGCTCGCTCAGTCAATAAAGTACCTATATAATCGGTCTTCTTAACGAATAAGTGTAAAACAAAAAAATAATTTCCCAAATTACGCAGTTTTTTTTTATTTCTTAGTATATTGATTTGTTGCAGTATATATCTTTGTAATTATAGGAGTTTTAGAAGATATATTTATATTAAGATATTATTGAAGGCCGAGAATAAGTAAGAGACAAATTTGCCTATAGATGTTATATTCGTGCTAAAAACTTTATTACCCTCGACGGTTCCCCAGCTTTTGCATAAACCAAACATATAGGCAGAACGCAGTATTATCGAAACCAGGTAATCAATTCGTGATTTGCAGCGCAATCATTGGGAAATTGAAACAGAAATAGGTATGCTTCGATTGTTTCATCATACTCCATACACCATCACCCATTTGTGTATATTTCGACTTCACTCGCAATACAATTTTCATCCATCGTAGTACAATTTTTGATAGATGAATGACTTGAGACGACCTAAATCTATATTATCCTACTAATATTATAAATCCGAAAGTTTGTGTGTAAGTGTGTAGGTATGTTTGTTCCCTCTTCACGCTTTAACGGCTGAACGGATTTGGATGAAATTTGGAATGTACATAGCATATACCTAGGATTAACTAGGATTACTTTTTAACTTGATAATAGCGGCCGAAGCCGCGGGGCACGGCTAGTAAGATATAAAGGGTATTGCACAATTCTATAAATTTAATGATGTAACTTTTACGTAGTCGATGTTTATGTGGTCACGAAGATTATGAACAAAGAACAAAACAATAATGGGTAATAAACCTCAATTGTTAAATATATTATAATGTATTTACTTAATTACTTGATTCTAGTGTGTATGGTACATGACACCAATTTTTATGTCATATTGACGCAGTTGGCAAGTCCTTTCTAACAACTTTCGGGTACTGGTACCGGTATTATCTAACCTTATAATATAAGAAGAAATGTGTTTCACGGTGTGATTGTGTGTGATCTTGTGTTCGGCATCTGCAATATAAATCTTTGAACTTCATGCGGGGCAGGGAGTGCGAAATCGTTTGTTTTTTCGTGCTAACGATGTTGATAGGTAATAGCGCTATATTGTGACTACTGTATTTGATAATTATCGGGTATTTGTAATTAACGGTAAATAAAATCAACGACAAAAGAATTTGCAAGCTCAAAAAACAAAATAAAAATCTGTGCCGATTCTGATGTCAACCGCGGGATGAGAAAAGGACTATGTAAATACTAAAGTACGAATACATAATATTGTAATTGCATAGACTTTGTAAGTGAGGTTATTAAGTTTCTATTACTAACATATCTAAGCACTCAAGCGACTATTCCTTGACAGGATTCGCAAAAGCAATTACATTTCCATAACAAGTTCCCGTTGAAAGCTCATTTTAGCAACGACGACGTATTGTAGGCTCCGACATATTAATATGCAGAAGCGATCAAGCCGAACGAATACGGAGCATAATATGAATCTTCCCGACTGCATCCAATTTCAAATAAATTACTATCTTGACGCAATACGCTTTATGGGATTTTAATGGGCTGTCATTAGATATTTTCTATCTTCTCTGAAGTTTACAACACATTTTGTGTTACGTCGAGTGTCGAGAGTTGACATGCGTATGTATTGATAAGAAAATTGATAATGTATTTGTCTGTCTCAGTATAAACTGGGTATTTTTATTTTAGAATAAAAGCATTCATCCTTTTTCCATACTAATAAAATATATATACTAGTATGTCGAAGGCTGTGAGCTCCGTCACGACTCCTAACAAGCAGCTATTTCTGCCATCGCTGAGTATTGAATTGAAACTAATTGCCGTGCAATTCAATGATATAATCATCGCAGATGTGTTTAAAAATAAACGATTCTCGACTTTTCAGTTTTTCTTTCTAGTATGATTTTCTTAGTACTGTAATATCCGGATGACCGAGCTTTGCTCGGTTTTTGTTTTTGGTAGAATGTGTTTGAATTTGTAGCCTCAGAAAGCTCCATCTAGTGTCGAGTAGAAACAGTTTTTTACATCGGTCATGGCATAATAGATGGCGCTGATAGTTTCTTAAGCCCGGTTTTTCAAATACAGTTTGGGAACCGAGCATTTCTCGGACCTGGAACGTTGATAAATCGATTCCTTGGGCCGAAAAACCCCTAATCTGTAACTTTCATGAAAATCGTTGGAGCCGTTTCCGAGATCCTGATTACACACACATATATATATATACAAGAATTGTTCGTTTAAAAATATTAGATATATACTATATTCCTGTATTCAAAATTAACGACCTTAAAGATATGTAAGATCACGTCAAGGCGTTGGGTAATACTTTATTATAATGTTAGATTTGAATTTATAATATGCAAAGATAACAAACCAGTGGACTACTGAATGAATGCTTCATAAAACATGTCGTTTTCGTGAGGTATTAATTATGTTTGATGATGGTGATTGAACATCGACATAAATACTTTGAATTACGTCTACGTCCTTGGTTGTTTTTAAACAGATAAGATAAATATTAAGCAAAAAGGTTAATTTTTAAAAATGTGTTCAAATATTAGCAGCTAACAAACACTCCAAATTGCCTGCCTCATCACTTTTTATTTAAATATTAGCCCACTTGACAGCAAACGAAGAACTTTTCATTCTAATGATGCCCTATGAAGTTGCCCAGCGAGTAAAATAACTTAAATTCGCTTTGGCAAACTTATTCACAAAAAAAACTCAAAGAGATTGGTCCGTTTCTTTTTGGACTTTAGGGACACAGTTAGATTCAAAGGTCAAAGTTGACGCTCTTATGCACAATCCTAGAAATGTATAACTTTTGTGTTATTTAATTATTCCATTATTCCGGAACCTAAACTATCTACATTCTAAATGTCATCAAAATCGGTTTAATCGTTACGTAGACTCGTCGTAAAAAACATTCCCACACACACAAACTTTCGCATTTATAATATTAGTAGGACGTAAGATAGGATCAGTGCCTCTTCAGTGCCATGTGAATAAACGATTTAGATTTTTGATAGGATGTAATCCTATTACAACAAGTTTCATCAAAGATTCCGATTCATTCAACCGTATAGTAATTCACTTTATACCTCGCAATTTATCTCATCTTATTTAATACCCCTGATACAAAGACCCCTTTATTATAATTGTAAAGTATGTATGTAGGTATGTCTATGACGTCGCAACTTCCAAATGGATGAACTGCTTTTGATCAAGTTTTTTGTTTGAAAAGTAACTTAATCGAGAGTGTTCTTTATGTTGGATGAAAATCTTTTTTTCACAGTAGTTTTCTAGATAGATCATCAATTGCTCTTAATTAAAATAAAGTAGATTTTTTATTCTTATGCAGTGGATTATCTAAATTTCTTAGGAATCGAGAAGTTCTTTCTATGATTAATATTTTTCCGTCTCTTTAGAACAAAATTGAGCATTCAACGTTTTTGGGAAGTCGACGTAATGGTCCTTAAAGAACTGATCGCCTTTTTAAACTAAATGTATCTCATAAAGAACTTTTATACAATTACACCGTTAGTAGCGTGAAATACAATTTACCCGCCCAAAGAAAGTGTATCATATCTTATTTATAATGTGCTTACAAACAAGTGAATTTATGCTCATTGTTTGTTCTTCACTATTTCTCCTGGGAAGTGTACATAATATAATAAACCTACTTAGTGAAATAAGGAAATAAAGAAGACAAACATTTTATAATTTCTAAAAATAAAGTTTTGATTATTTAAAAGACAAACGCTTTCACACTCACATCCCCACGCTTAGTTCGAAGATTTATATCGTAGAGTGTAAACTATTAATTAAACAAAAGTATTATCGAATGTCTGTATATTTTTTAATTTTATTAGACCATATTACCAAACTTAATATTGATTAATTTTACCTAAAATTATTTTGCAATGTAAAGTTCCTAATATATAAAAAATATAGTTTATTAGGTACATTGTACATAGGTCATCTATGCGGTGCTTCTATTGTGGTTTCAAATGAGTAACAAAACAAAAAAAAATCCAACTAGGTAACTACCTACTTCGGATTTTCCGCAATACAACATCACAGCGGTTTTAAAATGATGACTTGTTTTTAATCCACTTTTGGCTGGCATTGAAACGGTGGCTAAATGTAAACAATAGGCTTGTTGAAAACGGTCCTGTTTGAATAAATATTAATTCTAAAGTGAACTTTTTTATGTCAGCAACATTGTTTGAATGCGGATGCGAGAGGTTTCTGTTCTAGTATAAGTACATAGTATACGAATTATTTATATGAAGTATTTTCTAATAATACTGTGTCGTTCTTCTTATTTTTATATATATATATATATATATATATATATAAATCAATGCCACTTTTCGTTGTTATTTTATAACTCAAGAAAAGTTTGGAAGGCTCACCTATCCAAACCAAATGTTAAGGCTTTGTTCGGACTATTTAGTAGATGGTTTATGTGAAGTTTGCAAAAAATCGGTCGAGCGGTTCTTCATTTATCACACCCGGGCGAAGCCGGGGCGGATCGCTAGTTAATTATAAATTTTCAAATTTATAATCAACTAGCGATACACACAACGCAACGTTGCGTTGTGTGTATGTGAAAATGTAAGATAATTGAGACGAGTAATATTTAAATATTACTTTTTAACATGATTCTGATAGGCTAGATGGATTTGATTTTGAAACAGGTAGTCTAGCTACACTGGAATTTCAAATATGCTACTTTAACTAGTCCTAAGCAATGGGAGGCAAAGCCACGGGATACGCCTAATATGATGTAGTAACAGATAATCAAAATAACTAATACGTCGTTGATTCAATTATTGTGAAGGACTCAAGGCTCAATCCTCCGGGTGAATGTCGTCACATTTTTGTGATATCGAATACTCCATAAGTAACCAAAGACGTGGAAATATATAAATCTATGACAGTATCACACTGAATGTACAGGTGATATTAAAATTATTAGAGTTATTATGAATTTAGCATCTACCCGTGATACTTATCATGGCGCAGTTTTGTGATATGGGTGTCATCGATATTGACTACATTAGAAAATCATTGAGTATATTGTTGTGTTTGTTTGTGTGATGTGAATGTTTCCGGCACCCACGACACAAGTCATCGAACAAGTAGTTATGTAGTTGATATTCCACAAATAATTACGAAGCGATTTGCTTCGACATTTATTATGCGCACCGCTAAGGAGTTGAATTCCTTGCCTGAGTCTGAACATCCCGATAAGTATAATGCAGGAGTCCTTAAGTCACGAGTGAGCAGGTATCTTCTAGATTCTAGGCAAATATGCTTCATCGTCAATCGCATCATCACTTACCGTGATTCACGTCAATTATCAGGTGAGATAGTGGTCAAATGTTTGCCTATATTGAATAAAAAAAATTGTTTATATACAAAAGACCCTAAACGAAAAGAAAACAATTAAAAAAAGACAGCATTAATAAAAATTTATAAAAATTATGAAATAAAAATATTCAATCATATTTACGCGCTATATAATTCGCTATATGTCCTAAGCGTAGCGAAGTTATTTCGATTTCTAGTACTAAGTAATTATATAATATATATATATATATTATATTCTATAATATTACCATTTCCTATTAGAGTAAGCTAATGATTCACATTTCTTCTGGCATGCATAGAAGATATATAAACGCAGAACTAAAGTATGTCAGTATGTCAGTAAGCACTGCCAATGTGTGTGTGTGAGAGTGTGTTACAAAAATATGTTAAAAATATTATCGAGGTATATTTATAACAGCTGTTCGTTATTTAGTATGTAGGAAATATTTATACATACTAAATTTCATCTATGTGACTACAAATCTAGACCTATAATATAAAGACAAAACAGTTTTTTGTCAGTATGACAATCTATTGTTGCTTCAGTGCATTCATTACAATTTTATCCATCAATGTGCATTATATTGTGTACTGTTTGAAAGTGTAGTGTATTTTTTTACAGTTCAAAGACTTGTTAGAAAGGTACCTTTGATAGCTACGTTTGAACGTGTAGAAGAGGCCATTTTGATTTTTTGCGAGGTCAAGATTAACTAGTTTGCTACAACCGAATATTGAAAAAGGATTTGGGGCTACTTTGATCAGATACAGTCTACGAGAATTTTGAAGTAAATGGGTGACTCAGTAACTTTTCTATAATAAGTTAGCGCATTCGTTTATTTTTTTCAAATTGATTTGTTACCTTTCGATACCTTTTTTATAAAGGTTTCTTTAGATTTTGCAGAAATTTTACGAAATAATAGAGACCACGTGGATATCTTTTTTTTCGTAAAATATTTCTTTTTCATAACCGTACATTTTGGAGAGTATGCTCATGAATTTCATGATATAATTCCTCCACCCCCTTTTTACCATCTGACAGCAAGAAAAACTGTCAAACGTCATTCATTTATGGTTGACATACCTCCAGTTCACTCGAAGCGTTTCGCTTCTACGTTTATCATCCATACAGCAAAGGAGTGAAACTCATTTGCCCGCGTTTTTGTTCCATTAACAAAAAAAATACCAATAAAACTTTACCAATAGACCCCGGGACAAAAAAGGTCTAAAAACAGTACTAAATTGTTATTTTCATCATAGTTTTTTTTAAACCAATTTCGTGTTCCACTTACCAAGCCCTTTTCAACGATTTGAAACATAATAAAAAAAATTTTTGCTCCCCACTTACTTGTATGGGTTGCTCCTTTAATATTTTAAATAATATTATTTTAATTTAATAATTTTAATTGCCATTTCTGGGTTTGGGCTATAGCTTTACATATTCTCTGAGAATTTATAGTTATTTGCTTGTATTTTTTAGACGGTAGATGCCTCTGACAGACGGACGGACAAAGTGCTGAACGACCCGAGTCAACATTGAGATCTCGCTTCGCTCGACCAATAATCACTAAGTGCTCTCACTTCAGATGCTAATCTCTTAATGAAACAAAAACATAAACGCTTTCTCACTCACAGCCCAACATTAAGACTTTTACATCTAAGGTGTTGAAAACATTCACATCATCCACACAATCCCATTCAGAACCAGAAACATAAATCATCTATGGGGAGAAAACTTGTATTCTCACTGGGAATCGAACTCGTCATCCGCAGCTTAGAAGACAGTCGCCGAACCAACAGCGAGCAGTTCAAAATTGTTACGTTAATCCATTACAAAAACATTTCTTTTGTTTCGTCATTGCTGCTCGGAAACCTGGCCAGACCCTATGAGAATATCGCATAAGATAACAAAGGCCTCCAACGTGAATTAAGAATAAGGGTTGTTGAATAGCTTCACAGTCAGAGCCTTTTATTTTTAATATGTGTTTGCAATGACATAAGAAGTTTTAGTAACAGGTAGAGGACAATTTAAAAGACAGTAGGTGAATATATTATAGACCTTTCAGTAATGTAGATACTAGTACCCCTAAAGTATTTTGCTATAATATGGTGTGTATCATTTGGTGTACATATTAAACAAATACAAAGTTTCTAAGATATGTACTTACAAGGTGGAATTAATGTCTGTGAAGGATAACTACTAAATACAAAAAAACTTATTGTATTTATAAATAAGTATATTCACATAATTTTTATTAAATTTATTTGAAACAGCATAAAAAAAAATATATTTTTATTTATCATTTCGGAGAGTGTGCTGCGGAATTACACGATCTAATTCCGCCATCCCCATTCTATCATCAGACAACCAGACGAACTGCATTGCGATCGTGATGCAACTGATATTCCACAAATAAACATGAAGCGATATGTTTGCACATCGTGAATAAAAAAAACATATGATTATATGTTCAATTTATTTCTCTAAAAGATGTTGATGTACGAAATATTACAGCAGTATTGTACTTATTAGATAATGGCAACATAAACTAATACATATATTATATTAATTAATTAATTGTGATATGTATATTTATGTTATTTTCATAGGATACGTCCAAGGTATCTACGAACCGTAGCAGATTATTCTCGAAGGCACACTCAAAATATCCAGCGAATAAAAACAACATGTACATTTTCACTTATCACAATAATTATTTAAGTATCTATATTTTCTAATGTAAAATAAATTTAATAAATCTAAACATTGGCAATTAACGAATAAATAGGTAATGCTTGCTTGTCGTATGGAATAGTGGGCAGTCTTGATCCTCGCAACAAAGATACGTAATAAGATGTCAGGATAGATATACAGAAAATGACAGTTCTCAAGTAGCGTTAGCAAACAAAATCTTAATATTGATTATAGATAAGTTATTTTTACGATCTATCATAGGGTTATGGCAACACACAAAAATGTTTCATGGTTGTTATCCTTTTAATAACAATGTATACGTATATGTATTATGTTCTTATTTGTATTTTTGAGCAAACTCATAGCTTCGTCAAATAGATCTCTTAACAATATAATTTCTGAATCACTAGATTCATTATTCATAGCCAACTGTGTCATCATTTACAATCAAATTATCTTTATTTACAATGCGTTAGATCACCGAAAACACAAGTATAGCATATGCTAGTTTCGACCCGAGTTTCCCGAAGCTACGGCTGTCCGGCGGACCGCGCGCTTCTCTGTTCCAAAAGGTCGCATCCCATTTTTTCTCATTATAACATTGAATAGTCAAAATAAAATAACGTAGACATGACTTTGAACTACAGGTTTTCTCAATAATATAGGGAGCACCAATACACTATCATATATTCAAAAGGTATTCTTATTAAAGTATTATTTATTTGTAATAGAAAATTATGTCATCATGCAATACAGTCATGGTGTTCCAGCCTCCCTTGATCACATTCTAGGCCCGATGGCGTTGTTGGTTGGTCGATTAGCCTACTAAGAAGCAGGTACCGGGTTCGATTCGTGGTTGTTTTCACAACAAGTTTTCTCTTCAAGGGAAAATGTTTCTAGTTCTGGGTGTGATTGTAAATGTTTCTGGCAACTTCGATACAAGTCTTCGAACTAAGAGTGGGGCTGTGAGTGTAAAAGTGTTTATCCTACTATATAAAAATAAGTCGGGTTTTCCTTCCTGACGCTATAACTCCAGAACGCACGAACCGATTTCCACGGTTTTGCATTTGTTGAAAAAAAATGTGTAACTATATGTGTGACCTATTTTCAGTCTATTTATCATCCTCAACCAATCATTATTTCCCATCAGGACATATAGTATTGAAACGTTAGCATAACAGATAAAAGCAAAATGTACTCGTAGATAACATAACAGAAAAGCTAGCCTAACAGACCAAAATGTACTCGTAGATAACATAATAATCTAGCGGATCGTAGCATTTCGTTCTTTGTATCTTTATACTTCCATACATGGGTTTGTTAAAAGTTCTGTAAATGACATATTGACATCGTGGAAAGATGCTGGAAATGAAACAAAAGCATATGACGGGCTAACTGTCTGCAACATACCTTACGTCCGATTGTACAACGTATACGTTTAACGTACGCAGGTACGAGGAAGGAAATTATTATAGAGGACGCCGGTTTTTAAATAAAAACCCACGTATTGCGTAGTTAATACAACTCGATCACCATGGTGTAACAATAGAGAACATTTCATTTAGTCTCAATTTAACATAAATTTTGATTGATTTTGTTTTTTAAACAGTCTCATTTTTTATCCGACTACGGCAACGCATAAACAAGGGTTATGATCTATGAATCTATTTATATTCGTTTGTTCCTTCACAGCGTTCAAACGAATTAACCTATTGTTACATACCTATTGTACCATACCTATTGTTACATTAGTTCTACAGGTGTATTTAAAAAATATACATAAATGGCGTCCGTAGTATTCCACAATGTAGAAACCATTGAAATGACATAACACGTTGTTATGGAACTGGCCGTGTCTATATTGGTTGCGCGTTCGCTTTCTAAGCAGGGTATCGTAATAAACATAATTACCATAAATACAATAATTGAAGTAATTTGACCCATAGATAAGATCCTTGAACTATAATAAATATTATAAAACCTAAGGACGCTACATTAATTAGGGAAGTTTTCTTTGCCGGCTTTTCCAGGAAGCCATTAATTGTAGTACCAACTAGTAGTAGGGTTTCAGTTTCCACCTTTTGTTTTGTTAATGTTGTTACTAACCGATCAATGACAGCGCGCTACATGCAAATCTCGGTATCAGTTTAATCTAATAGGTATTATAAATGCGAAAAATTGTGTGTAAATATGGTAAAAAGAATATATGGTTGTTTTCTTTTCATGTTGTTTTTGATAAAATCTAGAATGTAACATAACCTAAAAAAATTGTAAAAGTTTTACAAATAGGCTGCTTTTTTACTTGTTCATCGCGGGCATAGCCGCGGGACACTGCTAGTATTTTTGTAAATTAATTGTCTCTATCTATCATACAGGCTAAACAGAAACAATGCCAATTCCAACAACATTTCGAATTCAATGACTACACACATTAACCCATTTATTGTCAGTCCCTTGTCCCGTTTTAACTAATATTCATTCCTTTTAAATAGATATTCCACATGATCGGATCTTAGTTTTATAGAAATATATCTAATTTAGTACTGTGGCCGTATTCTCATTTAAATTATAGTTGAAAACAAATGGTTCTCAGTTCAAAAAACAAACGTATTCACGCCCACAACCCTGCGTTAAGTTTTAAAACTCGGTTGCCGGAAACATTGATAGCAAACATAGGTACATTTATCTCATGAGTTATTTTGCCCTCTGGATGTAAAGAAGGAATTCGTATTTATTTTTCTTCTTTATATTCATTCAGTGTAGTAAATTTAAGAGTAGGTATTATAAAATCTTTCCTTTGTTAATCAATTGTCATGAATATCCGCCGAGCAAGAAATCTATTATGACAACGGGTTTGCCATCATGCATCGTACATTTATACTTATCACTCCCATCCCCCGTATGAATTATTGAGTTATAGCTACTATATCTCTACCAATTATTCTCTAGAATAATACCATAACATGGCCTTAAGATCTCGTAAACAGTATCGTATTTCATTTAGAACTATTTGCAACTGCTATATCTGTTTCCTACATTGCCTTCTCCTTAACTTACTTTGACATTGATCTGAGATTATAATGAACAAAGCGTGTCAATTTTGTTTTTGAAACTTTTTGTTTGTCCCTACAAATATTATTAATACGAAAGTTTGTGTGCAAGTATGTTTGAGACAAAGTACCTCTGAATAAACTGACAGGTTTTGATTAAATGTAGTATGTATATAGTCTAGAGACAATAGAATAGGGCATAAACTACTTTTTATACCAATTAAAGCTAAATAATACCGTGAGAAAAGCCAATAACAGCTAGCTTCTCATCTACATCTACTTTTTACATCTACATCTATATATGTTCTTTTTTTACCTATTAAAGCTATCTCAACCTACAAAATTTTAATTGTTATATGAAAAAATTGTAAATTAAAAATAGGCCTATAACCGTAACATTAGACTAAAATAACTAAATTCATCATTGACTTATTGGGGAATCCATGTTAAGTCATAAATAGGGTAAAACGGCTACGTAACGTTTTCCCAGACGTAATACCTTATTTTTAATACATTCATTTTGTATATAAATGGTATTCGTATGAAATATAGGTTATTATCTGTTTGTTCACAGCCGAGGGAACCACAATGAAGGCATCTACTAGCATCGCTACCATCGCCGCTTTGGTGTGCACATTCTCCCTAGTGCTTTTGTCAGTCCACGCAGCTCCATTGGTAAGTTATTTTATTTAGTGACAGCAATATACAAAATATTATAAAGAATTGTATATATAATAAATTGCAATTTTATAGACATTATTACGTTGTATTCATATAATTATATCTAAAATATAGAGCAGGAACTTAATTCATAGGGATTTTTTGGTATTTGTAGTTCTTGATTTGCTGGTTCATAATTAAAGATAAGAAACTATTTGCTGATCTTCGTCGGCAAAATTTTACTCGTTTTGCTGGAGACATAATAATTTTATGAGTATTAATAAAATTATAAATGATCATACTTTGCCGACTGTCAAGTGCCTTCATGAAAATTTGACGCTCGCTTCGGTTGTTTAACAGTAGATAATAACCATTTTAGAAATATTATCTAACTAAATTTTTACGATAAATTAATTAACCCATTAATAGGTACAATATCCCAATCAAATGTAGCAATCTATGAGCAAGCAGGAACTTGCTTTGCCAGTGGAATAAACTCATTAATTAAACAATATTCAAATTGTATTAAATCAAATATTTAATAATAAGTTTATTAATTCTATTAATGTCAAATAATGTATACAATTAGAAACTTCATGAATAACAAGTTATTATTAATTACATGTTATTATAAGACTATGAGTGTGGATAATTAATTAAAGAGTTTTAGATATCTTACAAGTGACAGAATCAAAAAACATTTGCGACGCAATTATTTTTAACTTTAGACGTTGTGATGTTTTATTTAAATTTCCAACTGTCAACAGAGTTTTTACGTTTTATTTAATAATATCACATTTATGCACCCGAATCATAGCATTTAAACACATTCTACTAAAAAAGTGTATATTTATATAAAAAAGAAACAACTATAGAATATAAGCAAATGATTACAGAATTTAGATTAAACAGGTTAAAATACTTATGTAACTAAAAGTAAATTGAGATAATAACGTAGTATTTAAAACTCGTGCAAAAATCTCCAACAGAAAAGCGGCTGAGCATAATGACAAGTAAAGGATTAAAAGGAGATTTAATAATAGAGACCGTGTGGAAAAGTCTCGCATTCTCATTTAGTTTAATCTCGTTGTGGATAATTGAATCGATTCATTAGCGTATGAATCGCAATCAAAAGAGAAGAAACCTTCATTTGGGCAAGAATGAAAATGATAAAAGCTCTAATAGAGCTTAATTGCGTAGCAGCGCACAGAGAAAGTTTTCATAATTTTCACAGTACTGTTCATTGAAAACTTTGCCGCTTCCCTTATCCCACAAGGGCAATATTTGTTTAGATTATAATTTTCATCACCTAATAACGCCACCATCATGTGATAATAGGAGGCTCGTAGAATCGACCATTAAGGTCCATTTGCCTAACGAAGTTGGAAACTTCCTCCAAATGTTGTATCTACAAACATAATTTCAACTTACATTTAGCCAGATAGTAACAGTGATAAAATAAACCGGTATAAATTTATATTAGCTGTTTCAGCTTTGAATGCGCTGTAAAATATAATAGCTTCCTTAAAAGTTAGTATGGTATATTTAAAATGTTCGGGTAGCTGGTCTAATAATTTAACATCGACAATTGGGATATACGATGGTACGGTGAATAATTGAGATTTATTAAAAAGTAGCCCGCTATATCAAGTGAAAAAGTAGCCTATGTGTTAATCCTAGGTATAAACTATGTACATAACAAATTTCATCCAAATCTGTTCAGCCGTTAAAGCGTGAAGAGGGAACAAACATACTTACACACATACTTTCAGATTTATAATATTAGTAGGATATCAGTTTCACAAACATGCAAAAATAACAAGCTCTGCAAATCTCAGAGCTTAGATATAAGCGTTTAACGTTTTTGGTGAAAAAAAGATGCTGCGACTCTTGCGAGTGTCATTATTTTTTTGCGTGATAAGCAAGCATTTTGCCATTACATCATTAAAAGTGATGATGCAGCCGAAATACCATGCTTGCTTAGAAGATATTCACTCTTAACTTGAAGACACCCTGACGTCATATCAGTAAAAGCCACAGAATTAAATAAAAAAAAACACAATACGTGTACACGTAATTATGGTATACTAGATGCGCCCGCGGTTTTACCCGCGTAAGTCCCGGACCCACGGGAATTCCGGGATAAAATTTTCTTTCATAAGAACCTTCTCCTGACAATAATTAACACAACAAAAAAAGAATTAGCGAAATTGTTTCATACGTTCACGCGAGATGCGATGACCAAGGGAAATAGAGATTAATTTTTACCGACTTCCCAAAAAAGGAGGAGGTACTCAAGTCGAATGTACTTTCTTTTTGTTTTTTATGTGTGTCTCATAACTTCGCTCCACGTGAGCAGATTTCGAAATTTTTTTTTTTAGTTTGAAAGATGTTGCTTCTAATTGATTTCATTTAGATTTGATCAAGATCTGATCAGTAGTTCTCGAAAAATCATCAATAATGCCTATTTTGTGGACTACTTTGACGATGTTCTCGTTTACCCGACTTCAAAAGTTACTTAAGCAAAGTCGGTTTTTTTTAAGCTTTGCTTGCGTTTAATTATTACATATATAGATAAAGGTACACTGCGGTTCATGAGTGCGCATTAATTTCAAATGCAATTAGAACATCCACATTTTTTATATTATTATTTAATTTTAACTTTCCGCCTATATACTTTAATGATGTACTTATCTCAATTTGTCCAATATTATACAACTTTTACGATGGCTTTGCAAATCCTATCCTACTAATATTATAAATCCGAAAGTTTGTGTGTAAGTATGTTTGTTCCCTCTTCACGCTTGAACGGCTGAACAGATTTAGATGAAATTTGGAATGTACATAGATTATATCTAGGATTAACACATAGGCTACTTTTTAACTTGATAATAGCGGGCGAAGCCGCGGGGCACGGCTAGTAATATATATTTACACAAATGACGATGGGTGGGGTGAGATATGCTGAGGTAGGCATAGTTATACATATATCTTAACAAACAAATAATTTGGTACTAAAGCCATCCTTCTCTATATTCATAATAATATTCTAAGCGACTAATTGGCTGAGATTGGTTAATGAGCCGCGGCTCTTCTCCCGCACCCAAGTCGTACATTTATTATTAGGTATATCATTGCTTTATGTAAATTTTCATTACTAATGTGTAATAAAGACATTAAATCATTTTATTACCATCCAGATAATTTTATTTAGTAGAATTATATAAATGACTCAATGCTGCTTTTGAGTTAGTATATCGAAAAGGTCTAAATGGTGTGATCTCGGATCTACCTATTTCTACAGTTTGAAGGTTTTTTTTTTTATTAACAATTGTATCGGAATTCTCTTTCTCCTGGCTAGTTACAACACTCATAATAAGTTTTCATCATCTAATTTCTTTGTTTTCTCACGTGAGAAATAAATGAAAGTAATAACACTTTATTGACTCATCAGGAAACTTCCGCAATCTTCAACAAATGAAACTTTGTCTGCTGTCTTTCTTTATTCTACCAATTTAAAATAAGGAGGTTCTCAATTCGATTGTATGTTTTTTTTATGTATTTTACGCGATATCTCCGCCAATCATGAATCGATTTTGATGTTTTTTTTTATTGGTAGATTATACTTTAAAGGTGGTCGCATATAAATTTTATGGAAATCTATCCAGCCAAAACCAAAATATAAGCGGTGAAGTAGGTTTTCTTAAGCTTTGCTTGCGTTTAATCATTCGTAAAAACGCTTGACATTATTTAGAGTGAGATTAAAAATAAGGTAAAATCGGATATTTAAAAACTGTCATAGCTTCGGAAGGAAATTCGTGGTAATTGGTATTTTACGGTGTCCTGTTTTCATCCTACAAGTAATTAAAATGTAAAAGCTTGTGTTTCAGTACATGAAGGTAAGCTTTTAACAGACGCTTTTGTAACGGCTTAACATGCTTGTTTAGATATACATTCGTAGAAACAGCGAGGGCTAGTATTACATCCCAGTGAAATAGGACATACGCTACGAAGATCCATAGCACAGTTTGTATAAACCAAATAAGTAAACGGTTTCTTTACTTACCAGGATTCAGAGGATGAGCAAATTGAAAATGGACTAGTAGCTCACCCTGCAGACAATATTGGCGACGTGGCGGGACAGTTGGACGGTATCAACACCGAGGCTCTACGCAAGTTGTTGTTGCAGCTGGATGAAGAGAGGTTTGTACACATTATAGGTGGTCTTCTTGGCAACACATTAGGTGGATTCGTTAATGTACTACCCGTCAGCTTAGTTAGGTGCCCTTCCAAGCAGGGTTTCGGGTTTGATTCCCGGCGGGAACTCAAAATTTACTCCCTAAGGGAAATTTGTGTTTCTGATTCTGGGTGTGATTATGTGTGTGATGTGAATGTTTCCGGCACCCACAACACAAGTCATTAAACTTAGTGTGGCGCTGTGAGTGTAAAAGCGTTTACAAAAAGAAGATGTGATTTAAAAAAAACTACTTAATACTCCTGTATTATTAAGCACAGAAAAAAAGGAATAAGAAACCAACGTATGCTCTGTGAGAGCTGTATTGAGCAAAACTTTACATCATAATAAATGTCATTCATAGACAGATAACATATTTTTCCAACCATGCATGAAAGTTCCTTTTTCTTACACTGTTAGTGATTAAAAAGCAAAGAGTCAAAAGAAAAACATACTCGTATCTCCCTAATGGTGCAATGTCAAAGAAAAAGTGCATTCATTTTCACACTCTGTAAAGTACGCATACCTATGTGTTCCTGGGAATGTAGGTATATGTTTTTTGCCCTCACAATTAATAATTAGGTGAGATGTTGTTGTTGGTAATCACTGAGAGCCTTGGGCTTAAATTACTTTGTGATTAGAGCAGCCCGTTTAGAACGAGTTGACTCTAACAAGGTGAATTTGACACGGACGTGGGAACTTGGTATGCATGTGATGCAAGGGTAATTTAACCGTAGAACCTACCTACTATAGCGATGATAGAGATTTTTAGCACTATTTCTTTTTAATTTATAATAGATAGGCAAGCATTTGACCACTATCTCACGTGATGGAAAGTGAAGATGCGGCCGAAGATGTGACATGCTTGCCTAGAAGATACCTATTCACTCTAGACTTGAATACACCCAGATTGTACCGTTCGGGAAACAAAATCGCACGTAATGAGTTCCACTCCCTCGCTGTACGGATGATAAACGTAGAAGCAAAGCGCTTTGAGCGAACCGGAGATATGTCTACCATATAAGGGTGTCTATTTCACTGATCTTAAATGATCCACTTTTGACCACATCGAAGTGGTAAACACGCTAGGCTTGGAATTACGGGACCTCAATGATAGCCGGAGCATAATTTAGAGTAGATCGTAGAAGTAATTTCAGGACGTTTTTTCGTAAGTAAACTGCTAGTAAACTGGCAGAACCTGCGATAACTTTTTATTGTTGGTCCAAATGTTTATTAGATACCTGGGAACTGGTTAAGCGGCTGACATTTGAGTAGGGTTTGCGTGAAGGCAGCCCTTGAGTAACAACGACGTTTTTAGAAATTGTTCTCTGTGTCTCTCTGTACACACGTGAATAATTTATTCTTACGCGCTTATTTTCCAGAGCAAATTAACGAAATGGATATACACGGGCATGTTTTTATTAAAACCCTATAAGTTATCACTAGGCATTTCTTCGCACATGTTTGTGAAATTTACTAAGAGCTTGAAAATGAAGCAATTTCTGAAACTTTCCGGTTTAAGTATTCTTTTAAAAAGATGGGAAGACGTAGGAGGGTACCTAAGTCTCACTTTTAATCGACTTACCCAGGTAAAGTTTCAAGAAAAAAACTTTCGAAGTAAAGAGCTCTATAAGCCTTGTAAGTGTTTCTTTAATCTTGGATTAGGATCATTTTGTAGCTACGCTTACAACGATAGTGTTAGTAAGTAGTTAGCCAAAGAAATGTGTATTGCGGGTGTTTTCTTTATCCTTTCTAACATTGTATTGGTTTATTGTGTATGTATGTTTACTTCAAGTTATGTAGAGAGCCGATACGATTTGTGACATTTAATATATATATATATATATATATATACTAGCTGAACCGCCCAGCGTCGCCCGAGTATAAAAAAACCTATGACACTCACAAATAACATGGTGTTTTATTAGTAAAATAATTATCAAAATCGGTTCAGTAGATCCAGAGATTACCCCCACAACCTCAAAAACTCACAAACTTTACCTCTTTATAATATTAGTATAGATTATTTTGCTTAGTCACCAATAAATTATTTTCTTTCTTTCTTCTTTCAGTTTAGTATTATTACTAGCAAGAATAAACATACCCATAAAAGCTTTCACACTCATAGCCCCACACTAAGTTTGATGGCTTTTGTCGTGGGTACCGGAAACATTCACATGACACAATCTTAATTAAATGAATAATAATAATAATCTAATGTACAAGATTGTTCATTTAAGCAAAAACCACAAATTGTGATGTGACATGCATTCGGTGTAAATATAGTTACAGTAATTTAGTTAGTTTACTAGCAGGCCCCAGCCTAGGCTAGACCAAGATATACTTGGTGGCCTAGAGGCACTGTTACTAAGCTGGATACTCACTAGTTTTGGCTTGATTGTAGTAGAAACATATCAGCATTTGACCTTTTAACTTTATAATGAAAGGTAAAAACAAAGTGTATGGATTTAACACTATTGTTATTTACATAACAGTATACCTATAATAAGCAATGTTAGGTATAATATACCTTGTTTATTTGTACACATTTGTGTAAACGAGAACCGTTCAGTAATCAAGGGAAATAAATAATATAATATGAAACGTGCAGACATTTATATGGTTTTAATAGCGCGGTTCGGAATGCACCGTGCTAAGCGTAAACTTAATTAAATTTCTGATTTACTATTTTCCTATACCTTATTATGTTGGTTATTGGAACTGCCCGTTGGTTTAGTTGGGTGAGCGTTCGCCTCCTGAGCAGGGGCATCAGGTTCGATTCCCGGCGGGAACACAAGTTTTCTCCCCATAGATAATTAGATTTTCTGGTTCTCGTGATTTTGTGTGTGATGTGAATGTTTCCGGCACCCACGACACAAGCCATCGAACTAAGTGTGGGGCTGTGGGTGTGAAAGCGTTTATATTTATGTTTATTACATTCGTTGTTTCATATAATATGTTTGATTATTAAAACATTTTCAAATCTTCCTGCCGAACCGCATAGCTAGAGTGTGGAATATGCTACCAGAGTCAGTGATAAGTGCTCCCTCAACAAACTCTTTCAAAAATAGATTGTACAAACATTAAAAAAAAAAAAGGGCACAAAAGTGATATACACGTATCAGCTTAATAAGCTGCTCAGTGTATCAACAATAATAATAATAATAATAAATAAACTAGTGCATTGTTATGTGATGATTACATGACTGACATTATAGGAAAATAACATAATCTCTCACTATACATTATCGATGGTTCTACTACTCGAAATTAAAGAAGGTGCGGACGAACTTTTTGCTTTAAACCAAACTGGAATGGAACGCCTTGATAGATACAATGTGGGACTCTTCAAGTCGCGAGTGAATAGGTACCTTCTAGGTAAACTTGCTCTATTGTCGACCGCATCTTCACTTTCCATCAGGTGAAATAGTAATCAAATGTCAGCATATCTTGAATATAAAAAGGTAGGTACCGAGTGTTTTTTCTAATATTTAGAATATAATACATAATTAGCCTTATAACAGTTATAACAAAGTTTGTCAGATAGTCAAGTCGAGATAAGTAGAAGTAGTAATACTAATAATATTTAGAATAATAAATATAAAATAATAAATACTTTTAATATTTTGAATAAAACATTAATATACATAATAAAACTATAATATACGTTGATATATCCTTACCAATATTATAAATGTGAAAGTAACTCTATCTGTCTGTCTGTCGCGCGTTGACGCCAAAACTACTGAACCGATTTAAATTAAATTTGGTACACAGATAGTCTAGAGCTTAGAAAAGAACATCGGCTTTTTTTATCCCTGAATTCCCGCGTGTCCGGAACTTACGCGGGTAGAACCGTGGGTAGTAATGTAATAAAATATTTAGAAAGTATGTAAATACAAGTTATTATAACTCTGATATTTTTAAAACGCTTTAAACGCGCCATTAACTAAATGACTTGCTTAAGACATCTCTTAGTTGCATACAAAACGATAAAATACAGATATAACTTTACCTACCTAAATTATGTAGGTATTTGTCACTTATATAACAAAAGCAGCAAGACTTCAATAGAAATTATTATTATGTCACTGCGTACGTCAGTCATGTCAAGAATAATTAAATTACCTAAGTATTATAATCCAACGCCATTAAAAACTCTTTGTCATGTTCGTTTAATATAACTAATTGAACCTTTTGTGATGGCGTTCCACGTGTGTTGGTTTATTTAAGCGTAACGTGCCCATATATATTGCTTCATGCTTTGTAGTGCAATGTATATACATTGCTTCATAATTCATAATAATTTATTGCATAATTTAACATATTGGACAGATCTTGAATGGTCAAATAAGTGATCTTAAATTGATTCTTTAGGGTGTTGCAATAATAAAAAAAACATTCAATTTTTTCTGTTCCATAATATTAAAACCAAAAATATTCCATTAATATGTAAAATTATTACATCACTTCAAATTATTATATATTATGTAGAGGTGTCTCTGTTTATAAACATTGATGAAGGGTTTCTGTACGAGTAAAATTATTTTTACAAGCTTTTATTTAACTTGCAATGTAAGTATATTTGTCCGGGTGGAATCTTGCAACTGAATTTTAAATCAGTTATCTTTAACCGATTAAGCCGAAATTTGGTATACACGCTTATATTTGATGAAAATGCAAGCATAGTTTTGTGATGTCATTCTAAATCCAAAATGGCGGAACAACCAAAATGGCGGACAAGTAATTTTTAATGCAGTCTTACAATATGGTTATCAAATGAAAGGGCCTGCTGAGTATAACTCGAAAAATAAAATGACGTCACTCTAAATTCAATATGGCGGACTTATAAAAGCTTGTTTAAAAAAATATATTTTAACAAATAGCTTATTAATAATTTAAACGCAAACAAAGCTTAAAAACCCGACTTCATCGGTTAGTCTTAGGTAGCCTTGATCAGATTAAATAAATTAATACGCATTATTGAGGATAAATCAAAAACTACCTACTGGTCAGATGGAAAGCACCAGCGCGTGCAGCGTTCAAATAAAAAAATGATCAAAATCGGTCCACCTAGAAAGAAGTTGTGAGTTAAGACACTTAAAAAATGTAAAAATACAGTCAAATTCAGAACCTCCTCCTTTTTGAAGTCAGTTAAATATATATATATAAGTAAGTACAACACGGACTTGATAGAAATAGTGATATGTAACCTCATCTTATCATTGGTAAAGCATGAAATAGTCCATGTGTGCGGGTATCGCACTGCACTGTCACAGTATTTAGTTGTAAATAGTTACGAGGTCCATAAGCGCCAATTATCGGATCTTTGGTGTATTTGCGTGAGTGTAGCTCTCGTTATGACAAGCGAAATTGTAGGACCTAAGGTGTTTCACCCGTTTTTTATGAGGCATTGAGAGTTTTTTTGCCAGTGTTAAAAATTTTAAGGACTCGAACATTGGTGCCGATTCTGTTGTCCAGAATTAGACTAAACTAGCCTAAAATTAGTTTAGTCCTGTCATTTAAACTTTTAAATTAAGTTCAACGTAAAATTATTATAGCGTTTAGGTATTCTTTGACTAAAATTAGTTTATTTTTAGTTTAGTTTAGTTCGGTGCTCAACAGAATTAGCACCAGTATCAAGTCAAAAGTTTGTGTGTGTGTGAGAGAGAAAGAGAGAGAGAGAAAGAGTATGTTTGAAACGTGTTATCCAACCATACTTCAACAATCCTATAATCAGTATGTCTATCTACATTGTAGGTAGTAATGTGA
Source organism: Lomographa bimaculata (assembly GCA_948107665.1). NCBI lineage: Eukaryota > Metazoa > Arthropoda > Insecta > Lepidoptera > Geometridae > Lomographa > Lomographa bimaculata. Next base: position 9,499,426 of record OX403597.1, read on the forward strand.
GAAAATTTTAAAAGCCATTTTTTTATTACATCATTCGGTACCTGATGATGTGAAATGAATATTGCAAATTGCGTATCAATTTTGGGAAATTGGAAGAAAACGATCACACACCTCAGATAGCTGATATTCCAATCATTTATTTGAAGTATATTTCTTCAGGTTACATTTTTTTTTTAATGTATTCGCGCTCGCCTTCAGCAGCAGGTATTTGGTTCGATTCCTGGTGGAAACTCAAGTTTTCTGCTCAAGGGAAATGATGAAAAATATATGTTCCTTATTTTTGGTGTGATTGTGTGTTTGGAGTGAATGTTTTCAGCAGCCACGACACAAGTCATTGAACTTAGTGTGGGGCTGTGAGTGTAATCTATGCAGTTTTGCTGTATATTATGGCTCGTTCTTGATGTTTGGGCAAAATATATCAAGTCAGTTATTTCGTCAGAGTAATTAAACATTACCGACAGAGTGAGACTAGACGAAAGCGTACCGCGTTTAGTGTCACTTCTAAATTTAAATCAAGAGCAGTCTTTTATAATAATTCTGTGGAAGTATGTCATCGTGAGCGGATGGTGTGCCCACGATGACGTTCACACGCCGGAGAGGAGGCGAGGGTAAGGAGTGGATAAGGTGGATGTTCCACTGCGGAAGCGCCTCCATCAATCCGGGAAGTACTTCCGACCGAGCCGGGTGATCTTGGCTCGGGGACAACTGTCCAATGTTACACAGACTTAACGCTTGTGTACAACTTGGAAGTTGTACACAAGCGTTAAGTCTGTGTAAATATCGCTTGCGCGATGCAGGCCTTGGGCTGTGATTGGTCGAGCTGGTCGGTGGTCTGTTTCTCCGATCACTAAGTGGTTCTGCCACAGTGAGGCAGATGGATGGCGCTGTACTTGTGGCGGAGGTTGCCACAATTCTATGTCTATGAGTATTATATCTTGAATTATCGTTCATCATCTCAGACATGTATCATGGGTGCCAGAAACATACACGAGTACGTCACGCACAGTCATGCCCAGAACGAGAAGCACAAAAGTCCCTTGAGGCGAAAAATTATCCTCCTTCCAGGATTTGAACCCGGGCCCCTGGCGTAAAAAGCAAAGCTTGCCCACTGCGCCAACAGGGGTGTTTTAAGTAGTGTTAGGAATTTAAAGAATAAATTTTTTTTTTTTTTTTTTTTATTTGTGACAGGCTAGTGTTTGACCACTATCTCACCTGATGGTAAGTGACGATGTGATCGAAGCTGGTAAACACACTAGACCTGGAATACGCAGGCTCTCAAGGATAACTGCCGGAACACCGTATTTGGCTTGGCGGCAGACTTTCAACTTGATGGTGGTAAGCTACTTTGGTAGCAAGCCAGGCACAATATTCGATACAAACGTAATTTATAGATACTGTATCTTCCAAATAGGTACATTTACAATCATTGAAGTCCGGACCGAAATGAAACTGACGATTTATGTTTCCCATTCATCTGGATGTGATATTGCTGAATTTGTAACAAGATCTCTGTCGACAGACTGGCTGAATATGCTTGTATGAATATTTTTACATGAAATCATGTGATCTGAATATTTCGTTTTACCGACACTTGGAATATGACGTGTAAACTCAATGTGATCTACGTTGAACGATAACAAAAAAATACGAGATGCATTTGTGCACCCACTCAAATAAAAACGAAGATATGAGTAAAATAATACTTGCATTATCGTACTTATAATACGAGAGGTTTTGTGTGAGAGTTTAGTAAAACGATAAATCATTTGAAAGGATGAAATTTGATATGAACTCGTTTGCGGAGACGCGGCGCGTTCCACGTCGCTTATTGTGTCGCTTCGCAACATAATGGCAATGTATGAGACGCACCATGCGACGTGCAACGAGCCGCGTCTTCATAAATGAGCCTATAAAATATGTACATATACATTGATATAGACAGGCCATAATCCGCGGGACGTTAGAAAGCAAATGCGTAAGTACTCATATTCAAATCAAGAAGGTAAAGCAGAAAAACAAAAATTAGAAAATAAATCATTCAATTTGGTGTTGAGGCGCTGGGCCTGTAGGGACCTAGAGCTCATTCTATTTTCAAAAATCTGTCAGACCGCCTGGTTGAGGCGACGCGTGATCAAAATGCTGGCACTTATTTGACTCAACGTATTAGCATTGCAATTAAGAGAGGCAATGCCGCCAGCATGATGGTAACTCTACCCACTGGTAGTGTGCTTGAGTACTTGAGCTACCTATAAGCTCGATGTCTCGATGTCTTGTAGGTAACTTAGGCATTTGCTGTATATAGTTTTAGGAAATATAGGTAATTGGCCCGTAGTTTTGAAAAGAAGGTAGAGAGCTTGACGTTCAATGATTTCACTTTAAAATAATTTTAGTTTGGAGATCTCTACGTATATCTAGAAATCAATCATGATTATTACTTAGATATAAAATATTTGAGCTGAGAGAAAATACTGAAACAAAAAATATGTTGCTTATCTTCAAAATAGAGTGCTGTTTATAATTCGTAGTCACTATCCTACTTTACGATTTCGGTACCTTGGTCTGACGTCAACTATCCTACTATACGTTAGTTGATGTTACAATGTATTTTTTTGGTTTAGTATTATTACTTAGTATTTCAAAAAAAAAATTAGAACTTTACAATCAATACTCAATAACATTGAATACTAGCTGTATTATAGGTCACACAAGTATTATTATAACTTGGTAAATAACAACTGTATATATAATTACAAAACAGTTTTCATCTTTATGTAAAACATTTTTTAAGGATTTTGAGCAGATACTCGTACTTACTAGAAAATGTATTTTAACAAAAATATTATTTATATTCAGAAAACAACGGTATTTTGAAGACAACCCATTTATTTTAAGTAACAAGAAATGAACTTTCATATAATTTCGAATCACATAAATTAATTTACATTACTTTACTAATATGCTAGATTTTATTCTTATTTAAACTATCGTTTTATATTAACTCTTTCGTTGAATTAACAGAAGCGATTCAAGACTTTGTTGTTGCCCATTCAAACGGACATTAAGTTGGTATAGTGTAATTAAATTAAATGTATATTGTTTCACTTTTAATACGGAACCCGCTATTCTAAAACACCGGAAATATTCCCAAAAAAGGTAAAATGGGTCTTGGACCTACTTGACCCGAGGAGGGTCCTCAAAACTTAGCATTTCATTCTTTATTTGAATTCAAACAATGTATATCTCATTAAATAATTAGACAAACAAACCTATATACCTACCTATATTTATGTAAGGGTGTTCGATGAAGGGTGTACAAAGTACAAACCCGTCATGGGACAAATGCTTATATTATTTAAATTTGTTACATTTGGCAGACATTTGCTGAAAAACTTATTAAGGAGTTACAATGAGTTAACTAATTTCTACAATATCTATTTCGTTTGAACAAATTACTGTTTCTTAAAATATTTATTTATTTAATACTTAATTGCACAGTAAAAAGTGTACAAAAGAAGGACTTAATGCTAAAAGCATTCTCTACCAGTCATCCAGCGGTGGAAAATGAAATATGTATGTGTTGTAAACTAAATAAGCTTATTATAAAATGATAGTTGAAATTTATAAGATGCACTTGTTATATATATGAAATTATTTGGACTGGCTGTAATGGAAATGCCTTTTATATAGGTGTTTCAAAGACAAGCATTATTTGTTTTTACCTTGGAATGGTCACGTCGTTGATTTACGAGGAACATTTATTTTATTACATTTCGCGCGTGAACAGGTATACTAACACCTTTTCCTCAACATATGGCCTACGCTGTGAGGATAAGTACAGTAAACAATTGTTCCCGTGTACCACCCGACTTACTAATGCTAGTGATTAGAGAATTATCCCATTCTAATATTATAACTTGTTTTAGGTAATAAACAAAGCTCAATTTGCATCGTAACTAATATTTTCAATTTATGAGTCGTGTTATAGTACGATATAGTGATACGATATAATAATGTATTAAAATTATTCGCGATATATCAACTTATGCCGCTTTTGTATATGCAAGATAAAATGTTACTCATAGACTGCTGGTAGGTATTGGTGTTAGTACGGTAACCACCTACCTAAACAGATTAACGGGGCTAAACGAATTTTCTGTAGAGAGAGCGAGTCAGATATTCCGAGCATACATGTTTACAGAACGTCGTGTAAACACTTAGGGGAGAGGTGGGTAAATCTAAACCAAGCGATTGTTTTACCATTTATTTGTCTTCTTCGTCGATCTTCAGACAGAGGGACTATAAGCTAGTTTAAGGTATTGTTTTATAACTAGACTTATGCCGATTTGTCCATTATGTATTTTTGTAGTAGGTTTTTTTTTCACTATTACAATATAAATCGTTTGTTTAAATGAAAGTTTTGTAAGTGTAACATATAATTAGGATTTAATGAAGGAGTACCGACTGCTCCGAAACTAATCTCGTAACAATGCGAGAAAAGTATATGTTGTATTTATGTGTTTTATTTCTAAATTATATAAAAAAATGAGGATCCAACAAAACTTTCATGTTTTTTTGATTTGGTTATATTTTTGGACCGTATTTCAGTTGTACGTAGTCAGATTGTAATTTCATTCAGTTTAAACTGAAATTGTATAGGCAAGCTATTTTACTTTCTAATAATCCACGAAAAGAAACTATTCCTTCTCTGGCGCTTCGGCTCGCGGTCTTTCTCGCTTCGTTTATCAGTGCAGCTGTATTTGACTTGATTTAATATTACGTGCTAAAAGACTATACGGTCTAAAATTCCCTAGCTAGACTGGTAAATCCTTGGCAAGTAATATCCCTAGTAATATCACTGCTTTGACAATTTACCTGCGACATATACATAAAGTCGGTAGAGTAGTATATCTTGTAGATCTATTCATCTTCAATTTTTTATCATGGTACCGCCAGAACTTCGACTATCAATTTTTCTTTTAAGCTATTGCATAGCTTCTATCGCGGGCCTTGAGCGTGGAGACCTAATCCAGAAATTCCGTAACGAAAAAACCTAACGCCCCCCACTCTAGCGACTTCACAAAAAGTTTTCGGTCACGTTGATAGCGAACTCCGTACCGATGCATTTGATTCAGTATCCAATACCAATCGGCTACTGAGTCTTCTAACTATAGCTTCGAAATAAGCGTATAGGTTTTGACGTTTACGTTTTTAAAGTAAACGTCAAGATCTATATGCTTATTTCGAAGTTAGTGAGATTTCAGTCCGAAAACTTTTTGTGAAGAAAAATGAAACTGAAAAATAAAAAATGCTATGCAATAGCTTTACCGCGGCAGTCCCCGAGTGCCACACGTCTTTTTTTAATTGGGTGTACTGTGAGTATAATCAAGATAACATGGCACTATTAAGCCGTCGGTGATAATCACAGAAGAGGTTGAATGAAAAATATCCCTCTTCTGTGGTTGTAATAGTCGAGAAACAACAGTCACTTTGACTAGGACAGACCTTATCGTCCCCATCACAAATTACAATTACTGCAAACTAATAAGAGTTATGAGATTGGCAGTCTCTGTAAGTAATTGCAATTTGCAGATATGTTAATATGTTAGGTACCAAGAAGATAATTCATACAAAATTAAGTTTTAAAATTTTGACAGTTAAATTCTAATGTCTTCATAGACAGCATTATTATTTTGTAATTAAAACCACAATACGAAAGCACTACCACAATTAGACAGGCCTTGGACTAATAAATAACGACAATAAATATATATGCATACTAGTTACATATGTTATATGATGTTACTAATATCAAATAACGTCTACATCATATTAACTATGTTTGATATCTGAATATCGCGGCTTCGCATGCAAAGTTAGTAGGCATAAAATCTGTTGTAGATATCTAGACATACGTAGAATACCTACCACATATTTAATATCAAACCATTTTGTCATTACAAGGATTGAGAACCCGGCTTGAGTGACAAATGAACCCCGCGACGCAAACATGTCCTTGTAACATTCACTTTTTACCGACTTCCCAAAAAAGGAGGAGATACTCAAGTCGACTGTATTTTTTTTAATTTTTTATGTGTATTACCTCATACATTCTCTCCACGTGAGCCGATTTCGAAAATTTTTTTTAGTTTCAAAGATGTTGCTTTCTAATTGGTCCCATTTAAATTTGATCGATCTGAATCGAAATAAATTTGAAAGATCTGATCAGTAGTTCTTGAAATATCGTCAATAATGTCTATTTTGTGACGAATAATGCGTACTTTGATGATGTTCTCGTTTACCCGACTTCAAAAGTTACCTCATAACTTCTTTCGTTGTGAGCCGATTTTGATGATTCTTTTTTTATTTGAAAGCTGGTCCTTTTTATGTAGTCCCATTGAAATTTGATCAAGGTCTGATTTCTTTTTTTTTAGTTATAGTCAATAATGCGTGTTTATACATTAAATCTGATTAAGGTTCCGATGATAAAGCGGTGAAGTCGGTTATTTTAAGCTTTGTTTGCGTTTAATTATACGGTAAATGGTACAAGTACATGTTTGTATATTGTCCCAATATTTAGTCTTATCCATTCATGAATTTTTAAACGTTTTTGATTTTGAATAAAGAATTTTTATGTTTGTCTTAAGGTTGATGCGCGCAACCCGCTCATGGCCTCCAACGGAGTCTCGCGGCTGGGGCCTGCGGAACATCGACGGGCGCATCGCACGGCAATGGCGGGCTGACAAGCGCCAAGTGCGCTTCCGACAGTGCTACTTCAACCCTATTAGCTGCTTCCGGAAGTAAACGACCTCGCAATGCCATGGCCTAGATGTAAACTACGACACTACCCGTTCAGGAATATTAATAAATTACTTTAGCTAACCGTCACAACCTCAACGGGGCTTTACTCACTGGATGGCAGCGGCTTGGCGTTCTACAGATTTTACCATTGCTCTGCTCTGTAAAAGACGTCATCTCGTTAAACACTCGACCACCCGCACCAAGTGTAAAGCCCTTATATATGTATGCTGGGGAGTATCTAATATACTATAATAACGTTTTAATTTCTAGTTCATATAGTATTTATAAATGTAACATTTCACAGTTCGTAGAATTGATTAAATATGATCTTTTTTATCTGCAAACATCATACTTGCTTATAAAATCTTATACTTATTTACGTTTCAAACTAGTATATGTAAGACTAAATAATATTTATTGCATTATTCAACTATATCGTTAAAGTATTGGTTAAGGTATAACAATTAGCATTATGGCATGTTACTGTAAATACATTTAAACTCTTTTTGACGTTTAGTAATTCTGCTGCTATCTTGTCTATCGACGTTACCTTGGTGTTGAATTGTATAACTTGTTGGTTTTTAACAACTTGGTGTAATTTAAATATGGAAGAAATGGAAGTGTCCATGTCTCAATGAAATTAATGGCAAAGGTGAAGTAAGAGAAGTGACTAAATGTTTATTAAAGGGATTGTTCTCTACGACCCCTTCGACAGCCTTCACTAAACAAAAGAGCACAGCTGTGAATACGGATTTCCCGTGCTTTATATGTTGGTTTATACAATTCGTTTGTTTCATTAGGTACAAGATGTTTCTACAGCATCCCATACTGTATACGTTAGAAAGTTGCCTTTAATATTATTTATGTCGTGGATTAATGAACTCTATGAAGACTTTATGAAAATTTACAAATAACATTGCTGCGTTATAGTTGCTTAAATGCTTATATATTATTTTATGTAGTCATGTCATGTATAGGCGTTCTATGTTTTTAAATAACCTGTAAATTATGAAAACTGATATAGGAATCAGAGATCTGGTATCGAATAACGAACATTGTAAATGTAAAACGGAATGACCGTATAGATGTAGTTAAACGTTGTATTCAATTAATTCAATTAAGAGAACAGATCTAGTCAATCAAATAAAATTAATGTTTGTCTAAATATTGGTTTTTTTTCATTTGCAATCCCTAAAAATATATTTAAAATCGACAAGACAAACTGTCAAACGTCATCCTTTTTTTTTATGTTTGATAGGCTTGCATTTGACCACTATCTCACCTGATGGAAAGCGATGATGTGGCCGAAGATGTAGCATGCCCGCCCAGAAGATACCTATTCACTCTTGACTTAAAGACTGCCATCCGTTTAGCGAGGGATTGGAACTCATTGCCTGCGTCTTTGTTTCCCGAAAGGTACAACGGGTGACTTCAAGTCGAGAGTGAATAGGTATCTTCTAGGCAAGCATGTTACATCATCGGCCGCATCTTCACTTTCCTTCAGGTGAGATAGTGATCAAATGCTTGCCATCTAGCATAAAAAAAATATCGGTAAGAAGGTGGCAAAACCAAGAAAGAACTTGGTAATGTATTATAAGACAGTAGTTTATTTTCAGTGTGTATCAGTATGTATAGAAAAAAACTTAAGCTGTAGTAAGCAAAATTTTCCGGTGGCATAGTATGAGCTTTCTACGCTGCAGGTGCAAAGTTTGATTCCCGAACACACAAATTGTCTTGCCGAGGGAAATTTATATTTCTGGTACTGATTGTAACTGTGTGTGTATGTGTGTGGCTATAAGTGTGAAACCTTTGTGTGTATAGATACATTTTGCCTAAATACCACTATGATAGGAGCGTCTTCTTCTAGGGCCCAGCAGGCCTAGCATGGGACACTGTTCACTGGAATGCAGATAAAAAATATTGTCCCCATTGTAATTTTTTTCGCCACTCCGAGCATGGACACACAGGTAGATATATTATCCACGGTGGATAAGGAGGGAAACGCCATGTCCCGTTGCTACGTCAAAATTATTCCCACGTCTTACGAACGAGGATAATTTCTCTCTACCAAATGTCAAACAGAGCAGTTTTATACACTTTTCGTTGCGTCTATGTTATTAAGGGAGAAATATACAAGTCCACGCCAAATGTCAAACAGAGATATACTTTCCCTTTCCATTGCCGCCATGCTGCGTATGGTGAATATCTTAGGAACTTTGATCAGATTAGATGTATTCAAAACGCATTATTGACGATATTTTAAGAACTACTGATCAGATCTTGATCAAATTTAAATGGGCTCAGTTAAAAAGCAACACCATTAGAACAAAAAAAAATTACTATCGCTTCACAATGCAATATTATGATGACATGGTGCTGATCTGATGATGGAACTGGAAGGTAGCCAAAGTAACTTCGCAACGAAACGACGCAACCCCATCGAGTTTCGCCTCGTTTCGTCTTGAGTATTGACAAGTTCTCTGTTATATAACTTTTAGTCCTCTTTATTTACAACTTGTAAATGCTTGATTTTAAAAAACTTTTTAAAGTATGACTTGTTCTGTATGACAATCTTCTTCTTATCGAGTCAATTGGTCAAACAAATAAATAAATAAAAATAGATAAACTATGATGTTTTACCTGAAAATAAAACAATTATTATATGCGAAACCTTATTCTAGACCTTAAACAGTGAGATAACATCACTTCCGGAACGACGTCACGACCTCTTTTGTGTCCCTCCCATCCGGCTCCGCCCCACTTGAGCCGGGGGAGGGGGGGTGAGCTTGCCCGAACTGTCAGGCGCGCTCCTCACATTGCATCTCACTTTCGGTGGACAAGATAAAGAAGTCCACCAGGCAGGATTCTAAATATAGGTCTATAATAAGGTTTCGCATATAATAATTGTTTTATTTTCAGGTAAAACATCATATTATATGCTACGAACCGTTATTCTAGACCTTAAACAGTGAGATGTGTTTATTATCGCCTGGTGGCAAGCTAAAAAGTATGCCAATGTGTGAATAAATATAATTGATAGTATCAGGTACTTTATAATGTGTACCTAGGTTATGCAAATCTATGATATGTATCCCATGAATAGGTGTACCTACAGAACAGAGGGACGAAAGTAACCTTGAAATTAGAATAATTATACATGTTACTCACGACAAATACATTTTATTATTATGGTACCTTAACTAAAATAATGTTATGACAAGGAATTAACAATCGTAAATGTTAAAATGACTATTAGTTACAATGCTATCACATGCATAGACAGGTAGGTAAAGAATTTGATCATATATTGATCTAATAACAGTTTAGCAATGACACTTGTATATACATTGTTGTATATTTTTATGCTACAGTGTTTCAATTCGAATAGGCTCATACGTAGGGATACGTCATACATTTACCATGAGAGGCCATTGTAAAAATAAAAGCACTTAATTCAAACACCAAGTTATTGCAAGTACTGAAGTAGTTCAAGTACAAAGTATGAAGAGGCTTCAATACTTGCCTCTTAAAATCATCTTTACCAAATCGAATCATTATTACTATTGAGATTTAGGTGCGGGGGTTCACATTGAAGACACGGGGAACGTAATACTGAAGCACTTTTATTAAATACAACCGGTACATTAGCTCACACACTAAAGAAACAGCACGCGGTTAGCGTGTGGCACAACGCGGGGAGTGCGGTGGAATGTTCTATACGTCTGCCTTGGTCCGGCTCTCGATGACACTGACTCGAGCGATGCCGCCGGCCGCTACTAGCAGCCGACCGCCGCGCCGCTCGCGCACGCTCTCCTCGCGTACACCTCTCCCCCGACTAGATTATTGCATACCCTACGAGATGAAAACACATTTCTTACGTATACATCATTAAACAAGACATATCTACAACAAGACATTTATTCTATTAGATCTGTAATCTCCATAATAACTGCAACGGCAGGTTTATACTTGTGGAGTAGGTAGACCCAAAGAAAGGATGTCAATAAACATGTTTAAATTCGTCTTTGATTTTGGGTCGATAATTAAATGTGCAAAATTGCGGGCTTGACTACTACATTCGAGAAGCAATAAGAGAACCGTACCTTATGTAAGTACCCGTATCATCTGAAATATTGTTTTAAAGGAATGGTTGATCACTTATCCATTCAAGTACAATAAAATTATAAATGTCAAGACTGGGATCTATAGCTAGTCTTTTCGTAATATATCTAGTCTACGTGACCGTTACCCAGGTTACTACAGGTAAAACTCTTATTGGCACTCCATTGGAAAACGTCGTTGTGGCAATTCCTTTTGGTAATTAAAAATAAAATATTTTTTATAAATTTAAATGCATCTAAGCAAGAAATGAACAAGTGCTTAACTAAGCAAAGGGAGCATGTGAATGTGATTGATATATGATCAACATTATCATTATTGCCAAATACCAGATAAAACTTTGTACTAAAATGACGGAGAAATTAAGAATGTGATCAACCATTAAAAAACATCAGAAGTGTTTCTCTATCAGCTCTTTCGAGTTCCAGACGCCAAACCACCGAGTAAGTTGGAGCTTTTAATAAGTATCAGAACCGTATGAGAGGAACATAACGAAAAAGAAAGTGTGTGCTCGTTGAAGCGAGAAAATCTATCTGCGTTTTAAAATTCACAATGTCTCTTCCTAAGCCGTTTCAGAAGAGTACTGTTACTGGACAGTTTGTGTAATGATAACAGGATGGTGTACATATTGTTAACCAGTGTAATGTAACACACTAAATAAATAATGCTATAACACAAGCTATAACACACTAAATAATACATATATGAATATACAATTACTATGGAATGTATAAATAGTAACTTCACTACGTATAGGAGTATCGGTAAACTCCCACTAGTACATCAGATTGCTGTAACGTCTTTGGCGCTTAGAAGACATATTATAATGCCATCTAATAGGTTCTACTGTAACGCATGAGACAACGGTCGTTACAAGGTATGAAACAAGAACTGATTGCATTCTTTGTATCTATTAAGACCAAGTACTTACTTAAAAGAAAAGACTTCGTTATTTCAGTTAGGTAGTCTGCAAATTAACTGCAAGGAATGGCAAGTGAAACAGATACCTTCAGTTACTAACTAGGCCGAAACCGTAAAGTTTAATATGCTTACCAGGTATTATCAGACTCCACCAATTTGCTTTTAGATTAGAGCGAATATTTTTGAGCCATATTTACTTCTTATACCCGGGCAAATACGTGGAGTTTAGGCTTGGATTCCATTTGATAATAAATGACTTTGGTTGGGATCAGAATAGACTTCTCATAGTTCACAATCCACCCGATTGAGAATGGGACATGAATATCTTCCGCAGCTTAGTCCTTCAAGGAAAAACAATCCCTTGTTGGCATCAGAAAAAATAAATTAAATGCATTTATTGGCCATTACAACTGACTGTTGCACAAGGCAAGTCAATGTTACAGAATGATTTGCAATTGTATATTAAAAATTGTGACACACTCAAACGAGGTTAGGACTTGAATAGCTTCCGTAGCTTAGTCCGTCAAGGAAAAACGATCTTTCATTGGAGTCAGACTAGACTTCTGATACTTCATCACTCACTCGAATGAGGTTAGGACATAATAGCTTCCGCCGCAGCTTAATCCGTCTAGGAAAAACGATCCTTAGTTGGCGTCAGACTGGACTTCTGCATCACTCACACGAACGAGGACTTGAATAGCTTGTCGAGCTTAGTTCGTCCAGGCAAGGCGATACTTGTTTAGTGTAGTCGCTCTGGGTTCGATTTCTAGTCCAACGCGTACAATACCTACTAGAACTGACAGTAGATGGGCGCCGGCGATAAATACGTAAACAAAATATCCGGGTCTATGTATATTTTGATTACAATTCGATCGCTTACAATAAGTCCGATCCGAGAAACAAAAAAAATAAAATGTTTGGTTTCAATACCAAGTAAAGTTTGATATTGTTTAGATTATTGCTAAATACACGCTCGGCTACCGGGGTACTGTTAAATATTTTAAAAAGCGAGGGTATTATAGCCAAAGAAAAAATTCCGTAATATTATTAAAATGTAGGTACATTTCAATAAATTCTCATAAAAATATTATAATACAATCTAAGATATAACAGATCGCTCTTAGCGATAAGACCTACATATATTTATAAGTTTCTCTGTAAGCTTGATGTCAATAAAGAGTAATTGTATTGCATTGATATCATAAATATTAAGCTAATATGTATCGAGTTATCGGGAATTTTTTGCTACTGTAATTTTGTCTCGGATCGGATTTATTTCTGGCAGCTTTTGGTTCTTACCTTTGGATGAAAATTCGTTGACGACCAGCTTTTAAAGTATGTAATTGTGACGGCTCAGTTTCATTGTTGTTGCAATAATAGGACTTCCGCGGTCGCTTTGCAAACATCGTGCCTATTCCGCATAGACACGAATAAAGCTCTTTCCCACTGCGTTCGAGTTGTTAACGACATGCTCGACAGCGAGAGATCGTGGCAGGCGGAGGCGGTGGTCTCGTTCTGCGTCTCCGACTGAGAGGCCGCGGAGCGGGCATTTCAGTCTGACCCGATCCGGCTCAGACGTACGGGATCCCGAGGATGAGGCAGTTCGCCCGCCTCCTCTCTCCTCTTCTGTAGTAGTACCACCTGTACCTTCTGTAGTAGGCTCACCCTCACGTTCGAGTTGTAAACAGCTTTTTTGAACCTCTGGCTCTTAGTAAGAAAGAAAATAAATGCTGTGGATTGAAAAGGTTAATGCGTGGATATTTTGCAAGTCCAGCCTTTAAAATTCAAAACAAAATATACAATTAATGCGATATCTTTGTCGTGCCTATTAACTATAATTTGTAAGAAAGAAAAGAATTCCTGTGGATTGAAAAGTTTAAATTGCGTGGATCCTTCGCGAGTCCAACTTTAGAAATTCAACTCTTATTTTACAAGTGCGACTGCTTCGGATGATTATGTTCGCATCGTACAATTCAGTTAGGAAAGACAATACACATATTTTTGAAACAAGATTGTTGTTTTATAAATTGAGCGGGGTAAGTAGGCTCATTCCAGAAACCTAATCCTAGTGGAATCTTAGCTGCAGTTAATTACGAATGTGCAACTTACCCTCATGGGTTCTTTTATCATTTTGGTTATGTGAAATAAGCAAATTTGAATTCGCATCGAACCTGTCCGCATCCCCTCTGCCTGCTGCTCGATGACCGCGGTGACTCGACGGTGTGGGGCTGGGTTACACGACGACAACGGTGAAGATGACGAAGATATCAGTGGTGAAATTAGCGGAGGCGGGCGACCCCGTTCACCTACTTCAATCTTGAAAAAATATTATGAGTGCTACAATAACAAAATAAAAGCACAAATTAGTCACGTTTAAATATTATAAAAGTTAAATTGTTAACATTTAAATATTTTTAATAATAAAAATTTTAAAAAAGTTTATTATTTTCTAGTAAAATTGTTAAAATTATAACATTATTAATAAAAATTATAAAAAACAGCAACGCTGTTACCCGCTTTTAAAGAGGTGTGTTCACGCCGAAAGCAAATGCCAATGTGAGGAGCGCGCCTGACAGTTCGGGCAAGCTCACCCCCCCTCCCCCGGCTCAAGTGGGGCGGAGCCGGGTGTGAGGGAGACAAAAGAGGTCGTGACGTCGTTCCGGAAGTGATGTTATCTCACTGTTTAAGGTCTAGAATAACGGTTCGTAGCATATAATATATAATTTTTGCTAAATGCGTCGCCAGTGTTACAGCTTTGCTGGAGGCATTTGTTAAGTCTTCAGCTGTGCATGGGACATTGTCTGGTCCTGCGCTCCACAGATACACCTATTGCGGGAATGGTCTATGTACCCCACTTAGCCAAGTTGTGTTTACAGCGGCCAACCTGAGTTCTCAAGCGGCTTAGGGATTTCCATATTTGCCACTGCAGCTCATGGCCAGGTGGTAGAGTCTCAGCATGTGGTATATAGTTAGAAGGTACGGGTCGCTTAGCTTGCCATATCTTCAATCTCTCTCCGCTGGGGGTAGAATTATGACAATGAATTAATTATATTATGTTTTTCTATTCATCGAATTTTCTTGATGTCCATTGACATCAAAGTGAACGAAACGCGTCAGAGATATTCCGACCTATCGACCACGATTTTAAGCCAGTCAGTATGCAATACTGAAATTAAAACTGCTCTTAACGCAAAAGATAAGGGATCTTCATTAAAAACTCGACAAATTCCCTATTTTTCCATCACCATTTCATTCATATTACGGCCTAAAGTTACTTACCGCTACCTCAGAATTAAGGGCCGTCGGGTTACTTTTCAAATTAAAATGAATTTCAGTTGAAAAGTATAATTTTTCCTCCGTTGCTCTTTTTGCCTCGCTTGTAACCACTAAATTATGAATTGAGTAGCTCTTTCACAGTAACTGACGTGTTATTAATTTTTCTTATTTTACCATTCTCTAGGTTTAATATTTTATCCTGAAGCCTGATAGTTGAAGCCAAACGGAAAGAGGTATTGTTTGCTTCAAAAATAGAAGCAGGGATGTGAAAACATTTATAATATAAATTGTGCTGAGTAACATTATTATTGTAGGTTTGATTTGTTAATCTGTGAATAACGAATCAACTCTCCAAACTCAAATTAAATTTTGCAGAACATAATTAAGAAGGAAAATTTAAAACCAATACCTCACATGTTTTTTTTATGCTGGATAAACAAGCCTTTGACCTCTATCTCATCTAATGATCCAAGGGACCAGAGATCTTAGTTTTATATTTTTTCAACAACAATGTATCTAGAATAGGTAAACATTTCTATCTACGGTCCAATTACCTATATTATCTAAAACTATATATATAGATCTATACAGCAAAAATCTGAGTTACCTACAAGGCATCGAGCTTATCTATAAGTCTTCTAAGTATCAAGGTATTAATTATAACTCGAATTTAGATAGATAGATAACTCTTTATTGTACACCAGAAATAGAGGAAAATACATTAAAGACATTAAAACGAACTTAGGCTAGTACAATGGGCGGTCTTATCGCTTAAAGCGATCTCTTCCAGACAACCTTTGGATGGAGAGGAGATAGCAAAATGTATTGGGACTCAGGTGTACCACATAGTTACGCAAACTTTATAATAATGGATTAAGATACTAAACAAAATAATCACTATGGATATACTAAAATAAATAAGATATCATATACATTCTATACATATTATAACAACAATAGAATAAATACATAAACAAAAATATACATACAATACATATAACATACATATACATACAATACATATAACATACATACAAACAACACATATATACTTGCTTAATGAGCTGATATTTATATTTGAATACCGCTTTGAGCTAAGTAATGTTTCTTGACTCTCTCTTTGAAAACAGATAGTGATGTCGAGTGCCGGATACTGACTGGTAAACTGTTCCAAAGGCGAACAGCCTGCACCGTGAACGATTCATCGTAAAAAGAAGTATGACCTATCAAGGTATTAATTATAACTCGAATTCGATACCTTCACGCTTTCAAGGTAATAAGAATTATAATATACAGACAATTACGTGATCTACAAGGGTTCCGTTTTTATTTAGAGGTATGGAATCCTAAAATATAATTAATATAGGTTATCAGGAGGAGATCGATAAAGCCGCTCTTTGTACTATAGTAATTTGGTGTTCAATAAATAATTAACTTTAAATATTATCTAATAGTAAGCGTTATACAGCAAATGTAGTACTAGTAATAAACGGGTAAAGTGCAATGTATAAGCACGATAATCAAACAGTATATGTAAATCAAGTATCCATAGAACAACCACTCGACGTCTCAATTTGAGCAATTAAAATCTTTCTGACCTAGTTACTAGCAAACTTAGTAAGAGGATACTCTACCCTGTACTACAAATAAGTCGGTGTTAGAGCCTTTTCTTGTGCTCGCCTGGCTTATTACCCTGTACCGAAATAATATCTGTCGACTTAATCACTAAAAAGATGTTCCGGCAACTATCCTTGAGAGCCATGAGATAGTAGCCTAAAACTATCCTTAGACCGCCACTATTTTGGAGAAACCTTTCAAAAATTTGTTAAATGTGTCTATAATGCTTTATGATCATATATTGATCATATACATGTTAATTATGATTGTTTTTTTTTAACTTTCTTTATCATATCCCAACAGCCAATGTTTCCAAAATGATGACATATTCCACGTGAAATGATACATTCAACCACACAAAACGAAAAAAAGAAATGTAACACTTCTAAACATTCTTTCAATCAAGACGGGTAATTTTCCTGTTGCAAATTCATGCAAATCTCTAAATCTTTCTATCGACGGAGCGATCGTCTAACCGAGGTCTAGCGGGGATAGCATTAGCAACACAAATACCGAATTAGCTTCTAAACCGTAAAATTCCAATGAGTATTTCCGAACAATTCTTCGTTATTTAAGACTGTATGGTTCACAAATTTCCATTTTGAAATTTCCTGCTTATCAATGTCTACTGATTTACATGTTTATGCAATCTTAACGCAGCTGTATACTCTTTGTGATTCCTTTTTTATCACACCCACAGCCCCAGCGTAAGTTCGATGACTTGTGTCGTGGATGCCGGAAATATTGAAACTGTCAAACGTTATCCATTTATGGTCCATATACCTCCAGTTCACTTGAAGCGTTTCGCTTTTACGTTTATTATCTGTACTGTAATGGAGTGGAACTTATAGTGAGATAGTTGTGTAATACTTGCACACACACAATCATACTCTTCTGATATTAGGATTTCCAGAAACACAACACTTTTGATAAAAACTCACGCATATTTTGAACAATTACATTAAAATTAAAACGGGTGATCTAGACATAGACAACGTGTAAATCACACTCTTTCCCTTTTTAATTTTAGATTTAACACAATTTACTATATCGCAGCTAAATGCTTATACCGGAAAAATCAAAAAAATCATGTAGTATTTAGGATGAGTTAGTAAAGGATTATTTTTTTCTAGAAAATGCGTTATTTTACTGGGCTAATTACACAATTGCTGTTTTTTCCCCTAATAATAAGCGAGAGATAAATAAAACATGAAATGTGTTCCAATTCAATGTACTTATAATTTGTCTTTTCTGATGTTATCTACGTGAAATTGATATTTAAAATTATAATATAAATTAATTTATATAGTGGATGAAGCTTTTTATTTATGTTTTTGGAAACGGATGAAAGAAATCAGATAAGTAATTATTAATTAAATTATTGGGTCTGGCGTGTGTGTATGTATATACGCTAACCAGACCTTCCAAGGCGTCGCGCGTACGATTGAGCAAAAGGCTCTTCATGAAACATGGCGTTTAACAATTTGGCTAGGAGTCCTATACCCGTGGCTTAGCCTAGCTACAGCTTCTTCTAGCCTTTCAATTGAGATTACTGACGTTTAATGTCGCCCTCACGACGTAGCACGAGCTCATTGTAACTTTGCTACGATAAGCCAGAGAAGTAGTACTAGATTATTATCCAGCTTAGGTTAGGTTAGGTTAGCTAGGCCTACACGCTTTGTGTATGACCTGTTTTTTTTTTCTACGACATTTTGAAGAATATCCGGTTTTTTTTATGAATAGATATTTTACATCCGATCACTTTACATCGATACACATAAACAAAGATGCTACACAGTAAAACTCAACGATTTCTGGAGCTTAATAATCTTATTATTTCATAAACGTTACTCTCTATCAATAAATAACATAAACAAAAACGCATACACACTCACAGCCCAGCGTCAACATTGACATTACACACACAATCACAACCAGAACCAGAAACATAATTTTCCTTGGGGAGAAAACTTGTGTTCCTGCCGGGAATCGAACCCGATACCCCTGCTTAGAAGGCGAAAGCTCACCTAACTAAGCCAAAGGGCAGTTCAAATAATTAATTAAGTTTTATATTTCAGTTATTTTAGAGGTGGTAGAGCATTTTGTGAGTTGCTCGCCTGGCTTGCTACCAAAGTAACTTCAATCAAGTTGAAAATCTGCCGCCAAGCCAAATACGGTGTTCCGGCAGTTATCCTTGAGAGCCTGCGTATTCCAGGTCTAGTGTGTTTACCAGCTTCGATCACATCGTCACTTACCATCACGTGAGATAGTGGTCAAACACTAGCCTGTCACAAATTTAAAAAAAAAAAAAATTCTTCGAATCTCAAGAATTAAAATTACATTCACATTTCATCCATACCCAGTGCGCAAAGATTATAAAACCTAGATAATGCATGAGGCTGTTTTTCCTTCATGGCAAAATTAACCAGTAGGGGAAGAGGACGAGGTCTATAAATGATTGTTTGGATAATGCGTGCTTGTGATTGGCCGATCCATATTTGTGATTAAGCGCAGAACATGAGAGCGATACGACAGTTGTCAGCGTCAGTTACGGCCGCATTAGTCATTACTAGATAATCATAACTACTGAATTGATACTTCAAAAGGCATGTTGTTTTCGTGAGGGGGGAAAAGATCTAGCAGTCAATTGGTTATTTTATTTGTGCCAGAGCACATAATATAGTGCCTTGTACTTATTTGGCTCAACATATTAGCATTGCGATTCAGAAAAGCAATGCCGTCTACGTATGTATGGGTACTCTGCTCACTGGTAGTGGGCTTGAGTACTTGAGTTACCTATAAGATAAATCTGCTCAATGCTCTAATTGCTCATGATCCGAACATAGACATTTTTATCACTATAATTCCGCTATTTGTAAATATGTCTATGAAATATTTAAATAATAATAATATTAAGCAAGTTAGTAACGTTAACAACATTGTTAACTGGCTCACTACACGCATTGGTTTTTACTGTGAGTGTAGTGAGCATATGCAGTTATAATAAATAAATATATAAGCTTGGTAGCTTTTTTGCTGTACATAATAATAGATGTTAGTTTAGTTTTAGAAAATATAACCAATTAGTTTAAACTAGATACAATAATAATTAAAAACTGTTATTGCCTTGGATTGTTACAAAATTGTAATGAATACTTACCGTGTATAATAATTTGGGAGGGAGACTAATATTCATAAACTAAAAATATTTAGAGACACGTGATATTTTCGACCGACTTCACAAAAAACGGTACTCAATTCGACTGTATTTTTTTTATACTTTTACCAATATGACTATGTATAGTTTATTTTCAATGAGCACTAATACTAGCGTCATTCCTAATAGAACTATATCTGAGGTACATAAAATAATAATTTATTCTGTAGTTAATAATTATGATGTATTCAGATCGTTCATATTTACTCAGTGGGAGATTAATGTACGAGAAGGTTTTTTATGTTTAGAAAGTAAATCAATGTTAGTGACAGTAAACAAAGTATTTTGATATACAGTATGCTACAAAAATTACAGCACAAATATACTAATGAATACGATAGTTTGTGTGCGCGTATGTGAGTTTTGTTTGATCACTCTTCACGTTTCAACGTCGTCGTAACAGATTTAGATGACATTTGCAATGTACATAGCCTATAGCCAGGTTTAACACATAGGCTAATTTTAAGCATAATTAATAGAGCGAAGCGCGGAGCTAAGTGGTAAATAAGAATATATAGTATATTAAGGCTTTATGTATAGGATATTTTTTTAAATACCAGAAACCTCTTGATACTTCGTTCCAACCATTGAGACCATCATCATTTGTGGTACTTTGTTTGTTTGTTGTTTTTTTCTTAAATTCTGTTTTATTACATTTCAAATAAATTTTAAAATATATTATCTTATCTTTTCTGCTATGTGTGTTTTCTTCTGTGTATATAAAACCTACCTAATGTTAAAAGTACAAAATTAATTTTAGTTAGGTCTCCATAGTCCATCATACATCGCAAGCTACATACTAGCTATATGTTAGCTGAAATGGTCGAAAATCACTTTTCTACAGCTTTAAGATAATTAGGTTTATCCAATTACTTGTTAATTACAATACAAAATATAATTAAAATATATAATTTAACTCGTGTTGTTAACATTTCATATGATTAAAAAAAAACGTGAGATATTAAATAAGAAAGCTCAATAGTAAAACGTCGTAATTTTTATTAGAGTATGTAATGTTTATTTTGAAGTAGTATCGATATCAGACATCCGAAATACTCGTGTAACTGATTTATATTGATAAGCTTTCAAGAAAATTTAAGCCAACAATGTTTTATTGCATTTTATTAATAAATCAATCTAACTTTACAAGTCAACTTATACAGCGACTCTTCTATGAACGAGTTCCTACCGTACCACAGAATACCTATTAGTATAAGTACAATAAATATCCCCGCAAAAATATATACTAATATTATTTTGATGGTGCACAGATTAATCTCTCACAGATCTTGAAAAATCGGTTGGTAAAATTGTTATACATAAAATATCTAAGTTTTTTTAACCCTTTCTGAAAATATGTAGCACTTGCCGTGCCCCGCGACTTCGCCCGCTATTATCAAGTTAAAAAGTAGCCTATGTGTTAATCCTAAGTATAATTTATGTATATTCTAAATTTCATCCAAATCCGTTCAGCCGCTAAAGCGTGAAGAGGGAACAAACATACTTACACACTCACACACAAACTTTCGGATTTATAATATTAGTAGGATTATTTATTTCAACATCTTACAACAAGCTGTATATACGTACGCGTGTTTTTCAAATCAGCGTGTTGCAAAGATGAATAGAGCCTAACAAGTGAATTTATTAGCTAGACCACATTACCAGGCCATTTATACGGCTTGTTAACTCGTTTACCTATCTTTTATATATAGATACCAGGCATTTTTTGCTTAGTTCGCATAAATAGAAACAGATTTCATTAATTTGTGATATTTATTGCTACAGATATAAAATAAGGCTTTACTCGTTCTTCAAGCGTTTTTTCAGACGTGATATTTATATTCTATTCGTCTATTCATTCTTCTGTTACTGTCCATCCAAAGGTTGTCTGGAAGAGATCGCTTTAAGCGATAAGACCGCCCATTGTACTACCACGATGATTGTAATATTTTATTTGTCATTGTTTATTTTTTTTTTTTGGTATACAATAAAGTGTTTTGTATTGTATTGTATATTTATTGCTACAGATATAAAATAAGGCTTTGCTCGTTCTTCAAGCGTTTTTTCAAACGACTTCAAAAAAAGGAGGTTCTCAAATCGACTGTATGTTTTTTTTTGTATGTATATATGTTACGCGATATCTCCACGAATAAGGAATCGATCTTGATGTTTTTTTTTGTTTGGTAGATTATACTGCAGAGGTGGTCCCATATACATTTTATCGAAATCAGATATAAGCGGTGAAGTCGTTTTTTTAAGCTTTGCTTGCGTTTAATTATTTTAATATTATACCTACAGTTGTTATATATCGTTATATTACGTATTTTGATGATGATTAGGTACATATCAATTGTTGTATAATTTTATTTGATATATGATAATTTCATTCAATGTAATAATCTACATTATGTTCTTATCCACCAAGAACTAGTGGGTAGTCTAACTACCCAAAATCTACGTTAAATAATTTCAAAGAACACTAAATAGATAGTCTAATAAGGTCACAGAGCTCGTTGTTATAATTCTTGGATTAAAATAATACAACCACGCAACGTTCAGTCAACCGAGGAAACAAGAATGTGTCTTGTGACTCTTGTCACAACTTTTCTTACGATACAGAAAAGGAAATTACTTCGATAGACGTTAATCTGAAAATCGTTATCTTTGATGACACGACGGTTTACAAGAGTTTCGGCAACGTTATTGTTATTACTTTGCTGACAGTTTACCCACATTGTTCGTCTTGAAATCTGGTTTAATTTTAAAGTGGGAAGAGTTTCTCATTGCGATGTCTCTACAAATTCGCAGACAATGTTACAAATGTTCCTAAGGAAGGGGCAAATGTAAAGTGCGTCATTGCCCAACACCGGTATATGGTAGATATTCCACAAATGCGAACAAAGCGTTTTGCTCCTACATTTATTATGCAAACTGCAAAGGAATGGAACACCTTACCTGAGCCGGTGCTTCCTAATAGGTACAATACACTGTCTTCAAGTCGCGACTAAAAAGGTATCTTCTAGGCACGCATGCTCCATCGTCGACCAAATCATCGCTTACCATCAGGTGAGATAGTGGTTAAACGCTTGTCTATAGTGAAAAAAAAAACATAGGCCCTTAAGTTGTATTAAAAAAAAGCATATTCTGTTGTTATATATCAAAAGAAAAACAAAGCATCCACTTGGTAAAGACAACGTGACATTATTGTGTGGGAATATAAGCACCTGGATGACCGAGCTTAGCTCGTTAAAACATGTAGGTACCTATGTGTGGACTGAGTGACCATTTTCTTTTTTTTAAGATTTAACTTATATTTTAACTAAATGGTTTAGTAAAAGTTGTGAGGGCATTTGTAAAACGCATATTTGACTTTTTATTAAAAGTTATCCTATTTAAAGAGTGGACTCTCAGTTCACACACTTAAAATTTAGATCTAGGTAAGTATATGGGTAACAGATATGTTTTGTATGCAGGCATTTAGTAAAACATATTTAAACAAAATAATAACATAATAAAACATGATGAATGAAGTGTGCAGGGGGATACTAAATTTCATAAAAATCGTTGGAGCCGTTTCCGAGATTCAGTTTATATAAATATATATATATGTATACAAGAATTGCTTGTTTAAAGGTATTAGATATAAAATAATATAATTTTAACAGTCACGTTGTCCCACCATTGCAGCCTGACTGTGAGGACATCGCGAATGCACCAGCCTCCGCTGACGTCCACCTTCCTAGGGAATGCCAGTGTGATTCAACGCAACCTTGTTTTATCAGCATCACGTGAAAACAAAACAAACGCTTTCATAAACACAGCCCTGCACTAAGTTCTTGTATAAAGATCATATTTAACCTTCTATTTAACCATCTTTAGTATTATATTATTATTAAAACTATCGTGAGTCGTATTCATGTTGATTTAGTTCCGGTTGTACTCACGTTATTCTTTATTTAATCGAGAAACTCGACCGGTGTTCGAGCGATATAGACGCTCATCCTCGGGAGCATGCGCTTTAGCGGCAACGAGAGCCTGGCGCGTACTCACCTCGAACACCGGTCGAGTTTCTCGATTAAATAAAGAATAACGTGAGTACAACCGGAACTAAATCAACATCTTTAGTATTTGTTGTTGTATTACGGCTGCTGATTTAACGTACAATATAGGTACGTAGTACCTAACCCTTTCTAAACTAAACAATTTAAAATGTTGGCAATTGTAAAATTGGCTTGGGCGGTTAAGTTTTATCTGAATACATTTACCCTCGAAATTCCGGTCAAATTTATTTAAAAAATGCAAACAAGGTATGTATTATTTATTCGTACCTATCATACTAATATTATAAATCCGAAAGTTTGTGTAAGTGATCCTACTTCATCCAAATCCGTTCAGCCGTTAAAACGGTTTAACGGCTGAACGGATTTGGATGAAATATGGAACATGTACACAGCTTATACCTAGAATTAACACATAGGCTACTTTTCAACTTGATAATAGCGGGTACTAGCCCGCTATTATATATATACTCATATAGATACACGAGTTCAAAAAATGCTTGTTACATTTATTTCAGCGGATTTAGCGTCAACTTTTGGCGCTCATTGCAAACTTTTAATGAACCAGCCAGATTTTGTCAAAAACGGTAACACGTTCGTTTCCAACGAGTCACGAGGTCCTTCGTTAGTGGCCAGCGGGTCCCTCAAAGGGGTAATAGGGGCTCGTTATACAACAAATGTTTTAAATTTCTGTAGCTTTCTAAATTTATCATTACTTATTTCAATAACGGATAAAAGATTAATTATTGCATTCCTCTATTACAGTATGCTGCTTTGACTTTGATTTACAGTATTAAGGGACATAAAAAAATTACAATTATTATAAAAGTGAAAATACATTTTCTACCGACTTCACAAAAAGGAGGAGTTACTCAATTCGACTGTAGTTTGTTTGTATGTGTGTTACCTCATAACTTCTTTCCACGTGAACCGATTTTGAAATTTTTTTTTGCTAAATCTGTTGCTTTCCCATTGGTCTCGTTTAAATTTGATCAAAATATGATCACTAGTGTTTGAGTTATCGTCTATAATAACTGTTTAGTACATTAAATCTGATCAAGGTTCCGAAGATATTCCAGGTCTAGTGTGTTTACCAGCTTTGATCACATCGTCACTTACCATCAGGTGAGATAGCGGTCAAACACTAGCCTGCCAAAAAAAAAAAAAGGAAAAAGCGGTCGGTTTTTTTTAAGCTTTGCTTGCGTTTAATTATTGTTTGTTTTATTGAAATATTGAACTGCCCGTTGGCTTAGTTAGGTGTGCGTATAAGCAGAGATACCGGGTTCAACTCCCGGCGGGAACGCTAATTTTCTCCCAAAAGGAAATTTGTTTTTCTGGCTCTGGGTGTGATTGTGTGTGTGTTATGAATGTTTCCAGCACCCTCGACATAAATCATTGAAATTAGTGTGGGGCTGTGCGTATGAAACAGTTTATGATTATGTTATGTTGAATAAATCAATAATTTATTTGTAAGAATGTAATTATGTAGGTGAGTCATAGTATTCAACCTGCATGCAGACGCGATATTCTTGTATGAGTGAAGATTATTATTTTTAAAAGGAATATGAATGAGATTTAAATATAGGTTACCTAAGTTTTTTGTGTGCAAGTCATGACCTAGTAAATAGGGCACGACTTGAATTGACTCTCTTGAATCTATTGACAGGTGAGCGAAAAGACTCATTGGCGATAGTAACCTAGTCGAGTCCAAACTGCAAAGTCTCGGTCACAGATGTAAGGTAGCAAGCCTATCGTTACTCTTACGCTTACATTTTGAAGAGTGTGGGCAGGACGTGATATAATTCCTCCATGCCTTTTTTACCATCAAACAACAAAACAAACTGTCAAACGTCATCAATTTATGGTTGACATACCTCCAGTTCGCTCAAAGCGTTGCACTTCTACGTTTATTATATTATCATCCGTACAGCGAAGGAGTGGAACTCATTGTCTGCGTCTTTGCTCCCTGAACGGTACAATCTGGGTGCCTTCAAGTCTAGAGTGAAGATGAGACATGCTTGAGTAGAAGGTACCTACCTAACCTTCTAGGTAAGCATGTCCCATCTTCGGCCGCATCTTTAATTTCCATCAGCACCTTGACTCAGAACGTTTCGGCAAATTACTGAATCGATACGATTGGATAACTTTCTCTTTAAAACACCTCAGAAATACATTTTATCGTACGATAACTAACCGAATAGCACGGTAACTGAGTTATCGATTATCCTCAGAATACAGAAAGAACCAGAAGCCGCGACCGCGCCTTATACTGAAGCGTCAAAAACTACGCTTGTTGAAAGTAGTTTTACGCTGACGCGATTAGTTAATCTGTCACCATCACTCGCGCTGACGTGTTTTACCGCTGCAAATTAAATTAAATTATGCCTTCCTGTGCCGTCCCTACGTGTAAAAATTCATCAAGACTAAAAAAAAAAATTGATGGGATCACATTTCATACGTAAGTAGAGCATATAGATGTTGTGTTATTTTATAATTTAATAAATTGTTCGATCATTAATTGTCGTAAATAGTGACACCTCCATTTTGTTGGTGTGCCAAATATCGAGTTGCAATTTTCCCTAGAATGAAAACTTTTATTTGTTGTAGTTTTATATTATATAATTAACTTTAAAAAATCTACTTATATAGTCATACATTGTTACTGGTACACTAAGTCAGCGTGCTTTTAGGGGCATGTCTGTCTGTACATAAAAAAAAACAACTTTTGTTCTGCTTCTTTTGAAAATTCGCAAAGAGGAAAAATCTACTGTTCCATACATTTTGTCGGATATCAGTGAACTTTTTGTATAGGGCCGATTTTTTTTACTACGTCAATAACATTTGTTTTTGTGAAATTTTAGCTTTCCTGCTGATGAAGAAAAGAAAACAGTTGTCTTTGGACAGAAATTACTTACGCAGCAAAAAGGAAATTAAATGTTTTCATCGAAACCGTATTTTATTTTAACATCATTGAGCTTAAAAGAAGACTCACGCTAGACAGTGTCGGGTCCGAGCTGAGCGTCAGCCGTAGCACGGGCAACTAAAATTATGTGTATATATTTTGTATGGACACACTCACACTATACCGAGCGGCAAACGAGTGACGGCCGAGCAACGGACAACTCACGGAAACAACTCGGTCTCGCCTCGGCTCGGCACACTCCATTTCCTTGTAGTTGAAAATTCAAATTATTTATCGTCCAGAGCGATCGCAATAGCCGCTAACTCCAGATCGTCAAAAGTCAACATGATTGTGGTCTAGTTACAACACTATTTGTGCTCTGACGAGTAGACTACATCACGGCGGCGCAACGGTAATTGCTCGGTCGAAGCCTCTCTTACAGGCACGGAACCGGCTCAGTGACCGTGCTACGGCCGAATCTCGACTCGGACCCGACACGGCCTTGGGTGAGTCATCCTTAATAGGTAAATAACAATAACTAATATAGTTTTACATTTAATATGAGCAGTATACAGGTAGTCTATTTGGGGTGCCCTAAGCCGAAAGGGGTACCATTATACTGTTTCAGCTTAGTACACCCTAAACATATTATAACCTTTTATATATATAAAAAGTAGTGGATAGTTATTATATTTTTATTTACTTATGCTTGTTTTTGTGTCAATCCGATCGTATATTGATTTCATTAAAAGTGTGTGTGAATAGTATCTGCCCTAAAATATTTACCCCAAAAACGGGTAAGTGTGTAAGCTAGATACATTACGCGGGTGGAGGTGAGACGGGCGCGGGACGCGGGTATTGTTTTTTGGACACAGCGCGCGGCTTGCAATCAAAGCTTAAAGCGGCTTCTGGTTCTTTCTGTATTCTGAGCGATTATCGTATGGTCCTGAATCAGGGGGAAAGTGACATAGTGCTTGCCTATCCATAAAAAAATAGGTAGAAACTTTACTAGAACAGTGCTTAACATAATTTAAAAATAAATTAATTAGTATAGGTACATATTTCATGAATGAAACTTCATATGGAAGGGCTTTGAAATTCTGATCCGCAACCTTTTTGTATGACGAAATGTGGTGGGAATAATAATTAAAATGTTTCCATGTACTTAATTTCACTTCTATCGTGTGTCATCACGACACACCTTGTTATTTTATTTCATATAAGGTGAGTCGTAGGGCTTTACCGAGAAATTTAAAAAAAAATGCGTTGTCAATTTTGTATTATTTTCCAAAACTTGTCATTATTTTTGTGTATATAGTAACACATTAATAATAAGTGAACTTGCACGCGTAAACGCAAATCATGCAAAGTTGTATAATGTGATTTTTGTTTTTACTCCAAAGCTCAACGAAATAATGCCAAAACTTCATTAGATAAAAGTTCAAGTAAAGTTTCTTTCTACCAATATAGATTGCGCCGCCAAAACAAAAAAATATATAACTGCTGCATCGAGATAGGAAACAAACCTACCATTACTTTAGCTACAACATCCTAGACTGCTGTTTTAATTGTAGTCTGTAACCGTGTCTATCGTTTCATTATCTGTGTTATAGAGGCACTAACAGGGTAGATTGAGTGGAATATTTATTGTATACTCTTTGGGTGAGAATTATCTCTCGGCGAAGAGCAGTAGTATTCTGTGATGGTTATTTTCATTCAACATGTATAGTGATCTGTGAATATTTTGTTTCCTCTGTGGAGAGGTGTATCTTATTTATCTCTGGTTTGATCTTATCTTAGGAACTTTTTATACTGTTTGATTGTTAGCTCGGCAAAGTTTTTAGTTTTTTCTGTTATAACAAATCTTTATTTTAAATAACAGCACAAATTCAGTCGAAGTTAATGTGACGCGAAAAGAAATACAATGGGAGACGAAACGGAGAATACTCAAACACAAACCCAAAATTCACAAATTGACTGGAGTCAACACAACACTCCATCTTCCATCCCCAATATATGGGGTAGATTGTATTCGACGAAAGTAGCCCTGAGTGGAAAACATTGCTGGAAAAATGCTAACAATCCAGATTACTTTGGTTCGTATAATTTAAATAAAACTTTCTGTCCGTTACTACTTATTCAAACTACCTCCTAAGTTCTATAAAAATATTTACCTGCGTGCCTTCCGTTTCATAAATAACAGTTGAATTTATTTTTCTGCAAAGATTGTCTCTTCCCATACACGTTTATCCAAAAAAAGGAAATAAATTTGCCTTTGGTTCTAACTTCAGGTTCATGTAGATTATTTTAGGTGTTCCATTGTGACTTCGGAACATTCCACTCCACAGACACCAATGTCATAATTTACTATCATCAAGAATACAATCCATCACCAAACAGTGTTATGGCAGCTATCCTTGAAGGCCGGTTCCCATTTTAGATCTAATATGCTTATGACTCTCAACCACATCCCATCATCAATTATTATTACACTGAGTAGAAATCCACTCACTTTTGTTAAAATCTCACACCTTCTGATTTCACCTCTTATCTGCTTCCCTCCTTCATCCTAAATCAATAAATGTTTTATGGGACTAACAAACTAGACAATATAATAACCTACCCTCTGAAATAAAAAAGGTTTATCCATATTCAGTAATAATGTGCATGAGAGATATGAGGTAATATATCCAAATAAAAAAAAGAACAATGGATATGAAGGAATACTCTGTCAAATTGAGATATCATCCTTTTAGATGTTGTTTTGTAATAAATTTCCTTTCACAATTTTTTAAGTCTTAACCTTTTTAATCAACGGGCCCAAATTCTGCCATACCTGTCAAAATAATTTCCAAAATCCTGAGAGGTACTTTTTAATGTAGGCAAAGACACAGTGCACAGCTAGAAGCTAGTAGTAAAATCTATAATATACTACAGCAAAAACACCATTTATATATAATTGAGAGCCGAAACGAGACTTGCTCGTTTTGGCTCTCAATTATATATAAATGGTGTTGCTTGATGATAAGAGTTACAGTCCAATGTTCTGTATCAATATACAGAATATGATTGTAATCGAAAAACCCTTTGGCTCAGTTGCGTGCCCTTCGCCTTCTAAGCAGCAGTGGGTTTAATTCCCAGCAGGAATTTACGATTTCTCCACAAGAGACATTTGTGTTTCTGGTGCTGGGTGTGATGTGAATAATGTATGTCTGATGTTAGTGTTTACAGCCCCACAACATAAATCGTTGAACTTAGTAGGGGTCTGTGAGTATGGAAGCGTTTATTTGTATGTTTTTCTACTAGGGCAATGCGGGGCGGGCTAGCTAGTAATTATATAACGATAATAAAAGAACCGCTTACTTGCATAGTTGGTAGCGCATCTGCCTCTCAAGTAGTAATTGTAGGGTTGGACGGTTGACGGTGGAAACACAAGTTTTTTCCCAAGAAATATGTGCGATGTGAATATTACAGCATTATAATACAAGACTTAAAACTTATTGTAGAATTCTGAGTGTGAAAGCGCTTTTTATGTTTAAAATGATGATGAGCTTATATATTTTTAATTATTTTTAGATCTCATACAGCCTGAATTCAGCCTTGGTCGGGCTTTAAACTGCACATATGCTATGAAAAAGGACACAATTAAGGATAATATAATCAAAAATGTCAGTAAACTGCATTTTAAAATCACAAGGGACTTAACGTAAGTTACCTTTTTATATACATGAACCAAATAATATGTAACACATAGATAATTTGAGACCAAGTGTACTGCGATTTCATAAACATTTATAAAAATTTGCATTAAACTGGGTGATGATAAGAGTATTTTAAAACACTCAACTGCTTGACGAATTTTGTTGGAAGCATGGAATTATAGATCAGAAACTATCTTACTTTGTATTTACCTTGTAAGCACAGCATGGCTTATATTGGCTATCTATTCCGGTCAGATTTGTCATCAGAATTCACAGGTATGGCTTCCAATATCTACATATTTAGTGATGTAACGGATATTCGCATTCGCGAATATCCGCGTATTTTTCAATATTCGCATTCGTAAAAATTATGCGAATATTTAGCGAATGTTTTTATAATCAAAAAGGAAATTATTATATGCATGGCGCATGCATATGAAATAATAATACAATAGATAACACTTAGATATTTTTATTAAATCATACTTCTACATTCTAAATTAAAGCCTTATTTATGAAAAAAGAACTTCAGAGATCTTATCAAATCTAAAATTAATCAGCCTTGTTACAACTATGTCAGGTTTGCATTCATTGTGTAGTATATTATAACTTTACTACCATTTTAAAATAAAGTTTACAATTTCTATTTACTAAAAAACTAAACAATTACTTGAAACAAAATTATTAAACTTTAAATATCTAATGTATTAAGTATTTATAACCTTTGGCTTTAAATGTATATTTTTTCATTCCACTTTATATATCTGAGGAATTAAATATATTTATAATAAATAAAATATAAACTTAAAAAACAAAACAACGAATACTTAACTATTTGTAAATAAACCTTTTTTCAAATACAAAATTATAATTATTTTTATTTTGAACTAAAGTAAACTTCTAATACTTGTTATGTTAACATTTGGTTTCAATTGCAAGTTATTTATCTTTTCCCTAATATTATACTTTGTCTCTTAAATATCAGTTAAATTTGAAAAATAACATAAAACTAACCTCAAAACAAAACTTTTAGAATAAACTTTCTGTGACTAAATTCATTCAATTAACCAATATCGGCTCGGCTATGTTCAATTTAAACATGGTTGACACGAAACGTCAGACATGTCAAACATTTTACGCGCGCTTTTTTTGAAATTTTAAAATATTCGCATTCGCGAATGTTGAAGATAAATATTCGCAATCGCATTCGCATTCGCGAATGTGAAAAATCCAGCATTCGTTACATCACTACTACATATATAAAATAAAGTCAGGTTATTTACACCATTTATCACTCAAGAAAGGCTGGACTGTGTTTTATGATCTTTGATTTGGTGGATTTGACATCGCCCTGAATAGCAGAATAACTGGAAAATGTTACAAAAAACATATATATATAATAATATATATATATGAAATGTACATATACATTTTGTACGGAATGGAGTTTTATAATTTTGAACAGTATAACGTCTGTTAGATTTGGTAATGTGCTAGGCAAACATGAAAGATATAAAACACTTTTTCTTTATGTGCATTGCAACACATACCGCATAAAGGAACAACAAGACAGCAAGTTTTCAATAAGTTTTCCTATTAACGTGACATATTATATTTGCTGAAAAAAACTATGCCTATCTATTCAACAAACCTACTTTACTAACTAATTCTTAAACTTACTCCTCTACAATTATTCTCTTAATACCATGATATTTATCTGTTTATAATATTTATTGCAGGGAACCATTGTGCCCCGCGATCATAACAGACTTATCTTACAATGGCACATTTGTAAATGGGCAAAAAATAGGCAAAGGAAACAGCAGAGTGCTGGACGATAAGGATGAGATTGCCATCACACATCCCATTGTAAAAAGTAAGGAGAAAATAAATACTTAGGCTGGTACAATGGGCGGCCTTATCACTTAAAGCTGTTTCTTCTAGCTGGATTTTTATTTGTATATTAGATAGAAAAATAATTAATTGAAACAATAAAAAAAATACACATGTACATGTCGAAAAATAAGACTTATAATTTACTCTCGCAAAATGGTTCCAACTCAGCATAATGCTGGTCCTACAACCAATGCTGATCTGTTAGAACCATTAAGTGATGACATGGTACACGACATACCAATAGATTTTCATAAATTGTCATGTGTTTCGAATACCAAAATTATGGTATCGCCTTCCAAGTAATCTATTCAGGCGATGTATAGTAGGACCTTGGGTTTGGGCATACTTGGTCTGTTTAGACGAGTCCAGTACATTTCACTCAGGGTGATGAGGTCTGATGATCAAGTCGGAGATGGAAAGTAATACTCCCCAATGGCTAATAATAAACCCCCTGCATATAAACTTGATTAGATTGTCAAGTACTTTTCAGTGTGTTATTGATGTTTTCATTTTTATTTCTTATTATTTTATCATAACATTTGTTTTAATTGTGATTTATTTTTGTATGTTATTTGTTTTTTTTTTCAGTTTTTGTTTTCAAAGACCTGCTCAAAAATGAGCAAGACAAAGTGCCGATAGAAATATCGAAAAAGTATTACGTATCCAGGGTATTAGGACAGGGAGCCTGCGGACTCGTCAAATTAGTATATGATAAAGTATGAACTGGATTATTTTTGTATTTTATATATGTTTTTAATTTACAAAATAGTGAATTTATAAAGTCAAAGAATGTGGGCTAGCAAGAACTGCCTGTTGGTTTAGTAGGATGAGTGTTTGCCTTCTAAGAAGAGTATCGGGTTCGATTCCCAGCAAGAACACAAATTATCTACCCAAGGAAAATTTGTATTTCAGATAGTGGTTATAATTGTATTTGTGATGTGAATGTTTCTAGCACCCACGACACAAGTCATAGAACTTAGTGTGGGGCTGTTAGTGTGAAAAAAAGGTTTACACCAAGATCAGTAGTATTTGATAGACTAGCGTTTGACCAATCTTTACAGATGGTAAATGATTGTGAATTGCTGGATCATGTATAGCTGCCGAAGCATTGTCTTTGTGGCAACAGATTTTTCGTCTGTCTTCTGTCTTTCTTCGGGGGGCGGTAAAAGGTTGTAGAGGCACTGGGTAAGGCGAAAATGCCAGAACACCGATTTCGTCACGATGTAACTTTTACTGAAAGATTTGTAGGATTCAGAATAACGACCAAGCGATCACGAGGCGGGCTTACTAACTATGACAGCTCACAGCTTTACAATGTTAATGTCAGTAGAACTTTACAATATTAATGACAGTAGAGCTTTACAATATTAATGACAGTAGAGCTTTACAATATTAATATAATATTAATATTTATTTTTACACATAATTGATATCACAGTACATCTTACTTCAGGGGAGCTTACACCTGTGCCTAATATATATATATCACTGTTTCAGACAAAATGCACAAAGCATGCAATGAAAATAATAAAGAAAAGCCGACTAACAAACGGACAAAAAAATCATTTGACAGACCCTGAGAAAATTATGAACGAAATTAACATTATGAAAGCACTGAAACATGTAAGTAAACATGACAATGTTAATATAAGTTTCTTAATAACATGTGAGGTACTTTAATAAGTATAAAAGTTGAATATAATTGTTATTTAGTGGGAAGAAGATTATGCTATTAATATGTGGCAATGAACTGCACTCTGCTACATGAGACTCAAACCCACTTAGTAGGAAAGGGAAGAAGATGATGCTTTTGATATGTGGCAATGCACTGCACTCTTCTACTTGAGGCTCAAGCCAACTTTGTAAAAAAGGGATAAAGATAATGTTATTATTGTGTGGCAATGCCATGCACTCTTCTTTCATATAACTCATTATTTTTAAACTCTTGTCATATTATCAATAAGTAACTTTTTTAGCCTTGCATAATTTCAACGGAAGAAGTGTTCGACTCCCGCGAGGCGGTATATATAATTCTTGAGCTGATGCAAGGCGGAGAGCTGTTCGACAGAATCACGAAGCATGGCCACCTGTCCGAGCAACTGACCAGGTTTCTGTTCAGACAAATGGTGCTGGCGGTCAGATATCTACATTCTGAAGGGATAACACACAGAGATCTCAAGGTTAGTGAACTTTTTACTTCTGCATTTAAAATAAATATGCACTAGGAATCCGCCACGGCATCACGCGCGTGCAATTTCCGGTGAATTAAAAAAAAAGTTACGTACAAACCTTGCCCTGACAACTACGAACACAATAAAAAAAAGTCAAATCGGTCGAGCCGTTCTCAAGATTTTGTGAGACTAACCAACGTCAATTCATTTTTATAAATTTAATCTAAAGCAATTTATTAAGGGTTAATTTTAGAGAAGTAGTGAGTTAGTTATCAAACCAATAAATTGAGCTGTCCAATGTACTACAATGACTATGACAATTTCGGTGTATGCCAAATATAATCAAAAATAAAATAATAAAAATAAAAATAGAAGGAATACTTAAACTTATATTACAATAACTTTGCAACGTTACTTAAGTTCAAGTGTACTGTGTGCTTGCGAAATGTATCTAAAAATGATCAGTTTATACACTACCAAAGAATTGCTGAAAATATCAAGGGCACTGATTTGATTGTTGAAACTATTATATTCATTTGCGATACGCGGGATTTTGTATACCCATATTAGTATTCTTTTGATTTGTTACAGCCTGAGAATGTGCTACTAGAGAGTAAAGACGAAGAGACCCTAGTCAAAATAACCGACTTTGGCCTGAGCAAGTTTGTAGGCGAAGACAGCTTCATGAAAACCGTCTGCGGAACCCCTTTATACCTAGCGCCGGAAGTGATCCGTTCTAACGGAGTCAAGTGCTACGGACCGGAAGTCGACGTGTGGAGTTTGGGAGTCATCTTCTTCGTGTGGTAATATTTCTTTTTTTTATCGACAGTTGACACTGTATCTCACTTCCACAAGTGATTAACAGCTCAGTGGGAGTCAAAATTCAAATTCAAAATAGTTTATTCACATGGGCCCCAAAGAGTCACTTATTTAAGTTAATGACTCATGTTTTAGATTCGCAAAATTACAGCCATCTCGGGAAGAACCTGGCAAGAAACTCGGCGGCGCATTTTTTCATTTTTTTTAAACATACTTATAAATGTATACTAATACAGGAATTATATTAACCTAGGTATATCTATATTATGTAGTTGCCAGAAAGCGCTTGTGCAGATTGCCTCCATGGAACACATTAGTGAAACACCATGCCAGCTGTCGTCATCGTCAGGACCAAAGAAAGCTTTTTGAACTGCTCGTTGGGTTAGTTGGATGAACGTTCGCCTTCTAAGTATTGGTTTCCGTGCTTCTGGCACCCACGTCACAATTCATCGAACGCTTCTGGCACCCACGTCACAAGTCATCAAACTTAGTGTGGGGCTATAAAAAAAACGCTTTTATACTAACAGGGCCTCTTCAGTTCAATGACTAATCTGTCGCAATATTGTACGCTTTAAAGACCAACTTGTTTCGACGCAAACTAAATACTCACACCAACCTAAGCATTTTACTTGTATGCAATCAAACGCGTCTTTTCTACCGACTTCACAAAAAAGCAGGAGGTACTCAAGTCGATTGTATATTTTAATTATTTTTTTTGTGTGTTACCTCATAACTTCCGTTCCACGTGAATCGATTTAGATTTTTTTTGTTGGATAGATGTTGCTTTTCAATTAGTCCCATTTAAATTTGATTAAGATCTGATCATTAGTTCTTGAAATATCTTCAATAAGGCGTGTTTAGTACATCAAATCTGATCAAAGCTCCGAAGATAAAGCGGTGAAGTCGGTTTTTTTAAGCTTTGCTTGCGTTTAATTATAAAAATAAATTATCAATCATCCTTCATTGTCGTAGCATTGTGGGTTACCTGCCGTTCTCGTCAGACTACAAAGAGCTATCGTTGACGGAGCAGATCCTGCACGGGCGGTACAGGTTCTCG
The DNA here is from genome assembly GCA_948107665.1 of Lomographa bimaculata. Taxonomy (NCBI): domain Eukaryota; kingdom Metazoa; phylum Arthropoda; class Insecta; order Lepidoptera; family Geometridae; genus Lomographa; species Lomographa bimaculata. The sequence goes on from OX403597.1 coordinate 9,535,981, forward strand.
CAGGAGCACTGGCGGCACGTGAGCCTGCCCGCCAAGCAGCTTATGAAGAGAATGCTCACCGTCCAGGTCGGCCGGAGGATCACGCTCACGCAGATACTCAACCACGCTTGGATGCAGGTATGCTTTACTCACTTCGCTCAAACACACTTGATGATTTCATTTTATTTGAAGTCAAATATTCTCATTTGATTGTTTCATACTCATACTCTTAGTAGTCATTAAGTCGCGTAAAAAGGCATCTTCAAGGCAAACGTGCAACATCGTCGACCGCATCGTCGCTTATCATATGAGATAGTGGTCAAAGGTTTGCTTATCTGGAGCGCGTTCGCCTTCTAAACAGCTAGTATCGGGTTCGATTCCCAGTGGCAAATTAAGTTTTCTCCCCAAGGGAAATTTGTGTTTCTGGTTCTGTTCGTAAAATACCCACGACACAAGTCATCGAACCTAAGTGTGGGGCTGTGTGTGTAAAAGAGTTAGTTGTTAAGTATAAAATATATCACCCTAATATTTGTATTCTCTTCACGCTCTAGCGGCTGAACGGATTTGGATGTCATTTAGAATTAACATAGCTTATACCTAAGATTACCACATAGGCTACTTTTCAACCGACTTCAAAAGGAGGTTCTCGATTCGACTGTATGTTTTTTTTGTATGTGTGTTACGCGATATCTCCGCCAATTCTGAATCGATTTTAATGATTTTCTTTTTGTTTGGTAGTGTATACTTCAGAGGTGGTTTTATCGAAATCGGTCCAGCCAAAACTGAAATATAAGCGACGAAGTCGGTTTTTTTTAAAGCTTTGCTTGCGTTTCAATTATTAACTTGATAAACGCGGGCGAAGCCGTGGGACTCGGCTAGTTATTAATAATACACAGTATAATTTAATTCTGTTCCAGGACACTGACACACTCATTAGGGTAGAAAAGCTGCTGTCGCATAAAATGCAACTCATCGGCACCCAGACAATATCTTCCACCTGCACAGAAGAAGACGAGACCAGCAGCATCGCTGACAGCATCACCGTTATAAGACTGGTAGCGACAGGGAAGCGAGCACTCAGTGAAAGCTACACCTCGATCGAACCCATCCCTAAGAAACTGAGGATTGGACTAGACAAAGAAGACACCAGCTCCACCAATAGCTATTGCTCAGAGGAATAACTTGGAATTAACAATTCTGTGTTTATCCTTCTAAGACCCATGGCACAGTGGATCCAGGATTGTAGTTTGGGGGTTGCCACATCGCCCGCGGTAGTGTTTATGGTTTTGGGGGGGCGGTGCTTGAGCCCTTAGCTCCCAGCCTGGATCTGCTACTGGCAGTACAAGAATTTCTAAATAAACTGTTATTCAGAACCAGAGCATTCAACATCTATGTAATCATAACAACACCCATAGTCCTTACTTAGATAGATAAACTCTTTATTGAACACCTTAATTAAGACAAAAAAAAACTAAATAATTATTTACAAAAAAAAGTGTAACAATAGGCGGTCTTATCGCTAAAAGCGATCTCTTCCATGCAACCTTTGGATGGAGAGGAATTACGCAATAGAGTTGGACGTCGGTGTTTAAGAAAACAACATTTTAAAGAGTGTATGAATCTAAGAATTATAAATTGTAATATACTTAATTATAAGTACAATATATTGTTATGATTACTTATATGTTGAATTATCTCATTAAAAAATAACTGTTTGTTTAATACTTTCTTGTAGGACCGTGGGCCTTAGGAGGAAATGTGTGTGATGTGAATTTAATGTGTTTCTGGCTTCTCATAATTCTCTGAGACATATATTCATAAAGAGATAAAACATTTGATAACCATTGAATATTTATAATATATTTTGTCTTACTTTGACGCGTGAATTTTAACGTTACAAATATAGGACGAAACACGTTTTAACTATTAAAGGTTTATTGGACGTTTTATCTTTTTTTAATTATTGGGTTTTGTAAGAGGTAAATTGTTGTCTAAATACTGCGCTGACAATCTACACCGCAATAAGTTGACAAAAGTCAATCTTCTTTATTTTTTTTAATTTAACACAGATGATTATTTGAAGCGGTGCTTTATGATCATTTAATTGTTTGATTGACAGCTTGTTATCTTAAGTAACATGACTTAGTTTCTTTTTAGCGACTAGGTCTGTATTATAAGCATTATGGAATTGTTCCGCCTTATCCAGTAGTAGAAACAAGGGAAGAATTAAAAGATATACTGTGCGATATCTATTCGTTCTTACAATAGGAGACTTTTCTATTGAGTAAAGCGAATATTAACAATTCAGTGGTCCAATAAATTGTATTCTCGATTTGAATTTAGAATTTATCTTTAAAATGTTGCTTTACATATTGCAATGTGATTTTGTTTTTAGATTATGAATGTTTGTTATCACTACCTAAGTGCCATTAAAATAGTCATTAGGAGAATGCGTATTGTACGGTATTACTTAAATAATTTTAAATTTTAATCCTGTGTTATGATAATTAGAATTATATAGTTATGATAATTTACCGATGTTATTTTTAATTGTTAGCTACGCTAGATGTGACATATTAGCATTTACGGAAAAGTTGAATAATGCCAGTAATAATGCTAGAAATGTGCCATTGTTTTAAAACCTTATTTGAATAACTCATTTGATAAAACATCAATATGTTTTATATATTTTTAATATTTTATATATTATTATAAAACCCACATTCTGATGTTATATTACATAATATATCCAATGTTAGTAAATGCACGTTATGCTAAATCCACACTGCATCAAATTTTGTAGTACAGTACCACGGATATGAAAGAAATATGGACGTAACCTTATCCAACCATGGGTGCGGCAGGCAAATGGCCGTGTGTGCGTGCATCTCGCTGCAAACTGTCACGGACATCTTAATAGTTACTAGGTGTATTTGTGTGCGAGTACAAGCGAAATTTGCAGGAGCTTAGGTGCTTTACCCTTTTTTATGCGGCAATAAGTCTGTATTTTTGACATCCGTGTACTGTACAGTACGTTAATAATTCTCAATATCAAGTATATACGAAAAGGATTTCTTATTAACATTTAAACTTGATTATTAAAAATGATGATATTTAGCTTTAAGTGTCCCGCCTTTATTTTAAGATGAAACTTGTGAATTAAGTGGACAAGTGATTTTATATTAATATCACAATCTGTGATTTGAGTACATACCTCATAGTGTGAGGTGTTTTATTGTTGATTTTAATTGTTTCATTATTATAATATTGTTGATGTTGAATATGAACATTACTTTTGTATTAAGTACTCTCCAGGCTGATATCTCATAATGTTACTATAATTTGACAAATCTCTTTGACCCACCTTTTTAAACGATCGGCTTGGTCTGTAACTATTCTAATTATTATTTCTAATTGTTACTAGGTTTTATATCAATAAAACTGCCGTAATCAAAAATAAATTATTTTTATTTCAATTCCATGCTCTGTACACAATATGTATGTATACCTACAAAGTAACTTTAGAAGAAATTAATTAGGTAAACATTAAATTAATAATTCAGTCTCGTTGTATATCCAGTACAGTTTAACTTGCCTTAGGTTATGGGCTAAAGGCACAACACTTCTAGACCAAAGCTTCGGACGCAGGAACTATAAGACTAACTTATTACGATTTTTTTCGTCGCGCTTTTATATAGGTACATAATTATGAATGAAATATTTGGATGTTTTTCGTGAAAACTTCCAAATATAGAGATAATATTAGGTACATGTATTGTAAATTCAATTTTGAAGAGAAAATTGTATTCTTCAAAGTCCGATAGAATACCGTAATTGACGCTTTACAAATAGTTAAACTGTACGAATATTATAAGAACAATTAGCAAATTAAGTAGATATACATTCGACATTAAAACAAAATTGCATTTTTCAACTTAAAAAATAATTCCAACAAATAAATAAAATCGAAATTAAATAATAATATAAATTGTGGCGTGTAAACGAAATATACATCAACAACGGGCTTAACTTGTTTAAAATGTTGTGTACTTATTTTATATAATTATCGAATGTACTATGTCACGATATCCTCACAGAGCTACTCTCTTTTTAGGCACAATTTATTACCATTCAAGTATCCAACACACGCGTGTTGCCTTATTAATACCTACATAAAATTTTCACACATTGGTGCTAATTCTGTTGAGCACCGAACTAAACTAAACATAAACTAATTTTAGTCAAAGAATACCTAAACGCTATTCTGATTTTACGTTGAACTTAATTTAAAAGTTGAAATGACAGGACTCTTTCAAGTATAAGATCACATTAAAAATAATCCAGACCTTTTTCATACAGACTAATTTGAGTTTAAAATTTCTATTTTTAGTCTTAATTTGACGTAAAACATGTACATCAGAATAAGAATTTGGTCATTTTCACTAAATAGAGTAACTAAACTGACTTAGTCCTGTCAAACTTCATTTTAGTCTAATCTTGCATTTTCTGAATATGTTTTGGACTAAAGCAGGACTAAAACTAATTTTAGGCTAGTTTAGTCTAATTCTGGACAACAGAATCGGCACCATTTGCTTTAACAATACACTATCAACACAAATCTTCACTATTCAGTCTTCGATAATAGGTTACCGAACACCACGTTCGCAGCATTTCCTTCGTTTTAAAGATGCATCACTCAAACAACATAAAACGTATTTGAGTTTGCCAAATGCTCTAAGTTAACCTGTTTATTATCAGTCATTGAACTATCTTAGCGTTAAAACGCACACAGCACAGATCTTCGGACCGAGTTAATACAAATAAAAGTCCTCACTAAGTTATTCACCGCTAACTTATTCCTGTGCTGAACTATGCGACGGTTCCGTGCTTTGTACTTCAGCTTCTGTAAAGATACAATCATAGATGAATATTGGTTCTTAGACGGAATACAAGGGTTATTTTACTGAATGCAGGAAAGTGAGTTTGTGTGAGTATACCCATTTGCACCCATTTCTGCTAATTTAATGTGACAGTTTAACTGAATCGTTCGTTTTGTTATTTGCTTATATCTTTAGAAGACTCAAACACAAAAGAAAATCAAGTATACGAGCCGAATTGATATCAGATGGGTGTGATTGTTAGTGAGTAATGTGAATGTTTCCAGCATCACAAGTCGTTAACCTTAGAGTGGAGCTGTGAGTGTTAAAATGTTTATTTATTTTGATATGTAACGTAAAGTTTTTATGAATGAATCCCCTGACAGAACTCTTTTGACGGAGACGGAAGTCTTTTGATAGTTTGCGAAAACTGAACATCGGCATCGTTTCGTTACAATTTACATACACTAAATCACAGCAATGTATAGAATGAAACGAAATGGAATGTAGGGCTCCGCTCAGTGCCTACAACTTAGGTTGTTTTTTATCTTCACTTGAAGGCTCCAAACGATATAGCAAAGCATCTTCAACATCAGCAGGAATTATACGAGCTAATTCCCCCAAACCCGTTTTACAATCTAACAACAAGACAAACAGTCAAACGTCATCCAGTCATGGTTGAAGTACCTCCAGCTCGCTCGAAGCGTTTCGCTTCTACGTTTATCATCCGTACAGCGAGGGAGTAGAACTCATTGCCTGCGTCTTTGTTTCCTGAGAGGTATAATCTAGCAGTCTTCAAGTCAAGAGTGAATAGGTATCTTCTAGACAGGTATGCTACATCTTCGGCCGCATCATCGCTTTCCATCAGGTGAGATAGTGGTCAAATGCCTGCTTATCAAACATTAAAAAAAACAGTTCGATTTAACGTACAGATTTTCGCGGCTTTGTTTTACAATAGTGTTTTACAACCATCACTCAAGGCGGTTGTTTGGTTGTGTTTAACCGAAGCACTGAACGCGCTAGAGCATTTGAACCAACCGAGCCTCCAAACGGGCTAGAGTGAACAGTTGCAACCACAGAGCGTAGGCACCGAACACTCCCACTAGACCCCTGAATTAAACTCTTCAACTTACTACGACAAATATCAAAATGAACAGTTCACATACATACAAATTTAAAAAGATATTGATATCATAGCAGAATATGAAAGCAACTGTTTCACAGCCAGACCCCCGTGCACAGCTGACACCAAGCTTTTAAGGTACAACTCACCTACACTACTGGGAGACTTAAATAATTTTTGAAGTAACTGAAACAATGTGAAAGTTTTGCATGGAAATTAAAACAATCACATTCTGACGCGAAGCTGACTGTTGGTACAGATAGTACGAGGATTCATTACAAAAATAAAAGTTAATTATGACAAATACATGGGAACGTAAAGAAAGTATGTTTGATGCATGCAAGATAAGGTACTAATAGTGAGTAAGTACATAATATAGTACGTACTTACTATACTTAGATAAGTAAATCCTACTAATATTATAAATCCGAAAGTTTGTGTATAAGTGTGTATGTTTGTTCCCTCTTCACGCTTTAACGGCTGAACGGATTTGGATGAAATTTGGAATGTACATAGATTATACCTAGGATTAACACATAGGCTACTTTTGAACTTGATAATAGCGGGCGAAGCCGCGGTGCACGGCTAGTAGTAACTAAAGTACGGAACGTTTTACTTTCAGTATGCGGACCGCAAATGAGTGGAACTTCTTGCCTGATTCTATTTCCTGATAAATACAATACGTGAGTCTTCAAGTCGCAAGCGAGGCACCTAAGCAAACGTGTTCCATCGTCGACCGCATCGTTACTTAACGTCAGTTGAGTTAGTGGCCCAACGTTTGAAACGGGGCGGCGACCCAGAGCCACCCTACTCGACATAAGGAAGCTGGGATGACTTGGGTAGTTGACGTCAGGGAGGAATGCAGAATACACCCAAAGACGTCAGTTCAATCCTTATCGCCCATAACAAATTAGAATTAGAAAACGGTCAAAACCCGTAGTGCTCGAAATGCTTACCAGCAATAGCTCTGTCCACTTTCATCTTATCCCGGACGATGTATATAGCAGTCAGCAGGAAGAACACACCGCCAACTACTTCTACGAAGCACGTGACGTACAGCGCTTGTTGCAGCGACGTAAACTGCACGAGGTCGCTCGGTATTTCATTCGGGTACGGCGAATACTTACGCTTTAAAATTTCCGATATCTGTAAACAAAAGAAATTGGTCACCAACGCGCTTCCTGTCTGTTAGGAACTTATGTTGTATTTATAACCATTAAATTTGTAATTATAAATAAATATATGGAGATAAGAACAAGTATAATATTGGTGTCGTTAAGTCTGGAGTGAATAGGTATTTTTTAGGCAAACGTGTTCCATCGTCGACCGCATTGTAACCTAACATCAGGTGAGATAGGGGTCAAATGTTTCTCTATCATTTATAAAAAAAAAGGAGAAACTATATTTCGTTTCAACTAAGAAAAAAATATCTAGATTCCGCAAACGAGATAAAAGTGTGGCGACTGGCGCAGGTTTTCGTGTCAAATATTTAACATACTTATTAGAATACACCAAAGGCGCAGAAGTTGTACACAAACTGAACTCACCACTCCAATTAAGTAGGGACTGCCAGCGTCTCCAAACATGTGTGATATTAATATTTGGAAAGCTTCCGCTGTAGACCTCCTCGGTGGTACCACCACGTACTGAAAGATACAGAATTGATTATAAAATGACACCTATAAAAAGAACTTAAATAACCACACTACTAAGCAAATTCTACACGAGAGAACTTTAAATCATGCCAACATTAGACTAAAAAACATTCATTCACTCACTGCATTTCTACAGTGGACCGACCGAAGTTTGCGTGCGGCAAAAATAGAACTAGTGCCGCTGCCTACTAGATTTACTTTTAGTACACTTTTTCTTTGCGAATAGCGCTGTCGCAAATCTCCAACATGGGTTGGTCTATCATTATTCAAATTGCAGTTTCGTTTTGCGATAAACGCCATCTAACAAAATATTAGCGCATTAAAAACAAATATCAACTTGGAATTCGCAAGTTCCTATGTAATTCAGTTGTATGCCAATAGATGGCGCTTATCACAAAACATTGAAACCAGTCCACTCAATCCGACCGTGCAAAGATCATAATATTCCAATGAGACGACATAACTTCCGCGAATGTTTTAATTAATACTAGTACACATTAGTACTATTACACAACCAGGCAACGGTGAACGATAATGCGCTAATGAGTGACTGATATCAATTTGCAAGCAATAGAAAGCGGACAAACAAATTTACAAACATGCTAAAATCATGCAACCGAAACCACCAAAAAAACCCAAAACTACGCAAATAAAAATGTGAAAATGGCGGATCGCCCCAAAATGTTCCGTGCTCCGTTTACATTTACACGTATACAACTGGTGGGAGTGTTGAAATAACACAACTTCAGTAGTCTCTAGAGCTTATGGGTCATGCCAACAATGTATGAGGTTTAGTATTCACACATTTGGTTTAACCGACGAGCTCTTTAATTTACGTTTTGTATTGTAAAAAAAATTTGCACTAGAATATGCTTCATATTTTTTGTGGTTCGAAAACTACCCACTTTAGCGAATCTAAGGTCGCATGTAACTGCGGCCATAGATTCGTTAACAGTTAGTATGGGCCGACCGTAAGCGCGGCACTCGTGTACTGTGTAAACGGGTTTAATATTAATGAGAGGAGTACATTATGTCAGTAGCCACCGACAGCGACAGGCAACACTGGCGCCCAAAAGGTCCGTGGAAGAATAGAGTAGTTGACTGCAACAAGAAAACTGTAGAAAACGTATTTTTTATCGATTAAGCGTCCACAAAAAATTAAGACAAACGTTAACCAGAACAACCTGGCGGAATTTAATGTATAAAAAACACCAATAAGGACAAGCTATATTACCAATGATGACGTTAACGCGATGGTCAGGTAGATTCAGCCGTGTGTTGAAAAAATATAATTTAAATATGCATTTTAATAATTATTTGATAACGCTAATATTCGTAAGTACTAGATTACCAAAATAAGTCAACTACCCTATTGCGACCCGACCTAATTCGGGCGCTCGCGTGCCGCGCGGCTGCCGGCAATCACTGACGCAATGCATCGATCGCACGGTCTCTTACCAGCGACATATCGGCCACTATTGCCCAGTTGAGGTTTAAAGCTAGTTCCGCGAAGAATATGAGGACGAAGGGGGCGACGTAGTAGTTCTTGACGGTCACGATGGCTAGGGTCATGGCGGGCGCGGAGACGAGCAGCCCGACGCCGCACAATATAGGATGCGCGCGCGGCCAGCGGTCTATGAACGCCGCGCCGAGCCAAGAGCCCGCCGGCACGCCGAGGAGCCCCGACGCCATCGTCACTCCGCCGAAGCATAGCGACACCCTTCGCGCAAACCATCGCTCGTTAACATGCATACACGACCGTGTACAGTTTTAGGAGATCTAGTACGAGAGATGAATCGTTGGCGAAAACTTGATTTCGTTCCGTTTCCGGTCCATTGCCGGTAGTAAATGTATGAAGCAAAATTATATCAAGTTTTCGCAAACGATCAAGACTCTTACTAGACCCCCTGGGACTAGTACGAGAGATGACCTTTTGCGAACTTGACTTCGTTTCGTTTTCTTCTTTGCCGGGAATAAATGTATGGAACAAAACGAAATCGACTTTTCGCAAACAAACAAAACTCGTACTGACCCCTGACATAGTTCTAGAAGGATTTAGGCTTCATGCAATAAAATATTAGGTATATAAAAATAAGATCATATTGAGAGCCCAATTTTAATTTCGAGTATATACACAACTTTCAAAACAGTATTTTTTGACGTAAGGCCCACTCACTGAATACGGATCTTAGACTCTATTTATCGTTACATTTAATTTTGAAAAGTTTTAGTTTAGTTGATCTCGCTAAAAATATGGTTTATTTTGAATATTTTTTTTTTTTATTGAACTTATGTAACTATTTTGTTACCTTGTTGTCTTACATCACAAAAATGTAAACGCTAAAAACGTAATGGCTAAATTGTGGCGGCATTACTATAGAGTCATAAAAATTAGCAAAAATATCAATAAAACGGGTGGCGGGAAAAAGTATTTATATTTTTTTGCATGCCGCGATTGGTGGTTTATATCCTTGTAGAACTATACAAGGGACTTTTGTTTGTTTAATTGTTTTATAGAGCAGAATATATTGAGTCTTAAAGCAGGGACAGAGTGATTATCTTGCATTATACAGGGAAATGATGGCAGAAGTAGACTACTTACATCCGAAAACAATAACACCCGACGTTATTTTTATAATTTATAACATTAGTTATGAAGAAGGATGCATGGACGGGTAGTCTAGAAAGGGAATTGGCACTAGATCAGCTGCAAGAAGACTGTTCTGTGCCTAAAACAACGTTTTTTGTACTTAGCGCTACAATGCTACAATCAACTCAATATAGTATAACAATAGCAAAAACTGAACGAAACATTCCTCCTATTATACGTCGTTATTTTTCCATGTCGAAAACGATTCGATAAATCTTCTTAAAATAGCGATGTTACAGAGTACTAATTTGCTTAAATGTATCAAATTTTTTCTACGGATTGGTTTTACAATTATTTTGATTATTTTTTGAACACGTTCCATGCTCCTCAATTATTCGCGTATATGGGGTACGCAGAAAGCCATTGTCGCATTGGCGGTATACATGTTTAGACCATCGATATATAACTATTACATTTCGATGCTTTAGACTCACGATTGTAATATATCGATATGATCAGATATTTAAACAGAGTGCTACCGCCATTGCAACATACTTATTATAATACAACCAATCATAAGGTTACGAGACTGTTCATGCTCTTTTATGCTATAATAAATATTGATGACAATATATATAAATGGAAGCTTTTATGATTGTTTTATATAAAAGCGTCATTCCTGTAAAAGCATGATGGGTGAAATTAGGTAATAGGTACAGGTTGGAATTATCGTCGTCTCATTGGAATAATTCTATAAATTATTATAATACAACAATACAAGTTTAGATTTAACAATATGATTATCTATATCAGTAGTTTTATATTAAGTATAACATAGAAAAGTTTATTTGTAAAGTCGGACCGAGTGGGCGGTTTCTGCTTTACAACACCTGTCAGGCAGGCAAGGGCTTGGGCAATATCCGTCACTTTCGATTTCACTCATGTAGGTATAACTATGACTGATTTTAATTTTATTACGGATAATAAATGAAGGGAAAGTGATGGATATACAGTTGCTGATGTATGCAGTTCCATAAATTACGAGGGATTTACATATTTTGTAGCTTCAGCGTGTCATATCGACTAAGCTCAGAGAAATCAAAGGTTTCATTTTTATCGCAATTTTGTTTAGATAGAAGAGTGAACACAAAATAATAGCTCTCAAACTATCAAAAATGTTACGAAAACTGCATAACACTTCACCAACCCAGCTCAAGTCAGAAAGCGCTCACCAGAATGATATCGGCGACAATCGACCACGTCAAGTTCAGTGTGACCATTCCCATAAAGATGAGTAGATAGCAGAGGGCGTCGGTGGTCTTCACGGCCACTAGCGCGAAGTACACGAGCGGAGCTGAGATGAGGAGCGCGAGACCGCATATCTGCGGGTCGCAGTCTGGCATCGTGGGGCGGAGACGCTGCGCCAGGGCAGACCCCAGCGGGACGCCCACGGCGCCCGCAAACATGCCCACCAACCCGAACTTGTATGCCACGCTGTTATGTATAGTTATGTCTTTGTACTCTATTACAATTATTAATAGTTAGCAATTGAATATTGTAGTGTAAATGAACGGGGAATATCGTACACGCACTCTGGCATAGTTGGGCGGAGACGATGTGCCAGGGCAGACTCTAGTGAGACACCCAGGCAGCCGCAAACATACCCACCAACCCAAACTTTTATGCCACGCTGTTGCTTATAGTTATGTTGACGACCCAGTTGGCGCAGTGGACAGGTGCCCGCCCTCTGCACCGTGGGTCCTGGGTTCGATTCTCGGCAGAAGCACAAATTCCTTCTCAAGGGATATTTGTGCTTCTGGTTCTGGGTGTAATGTATGTGTGTGATGTGAATGTTTCCGGCACCCACGATACAAGTCTTTGAAATTAGTGTGGGGCTGTGGGTCTATGTGCGTTTGTTTGTTTGTTTTTTATAGTTATTTATTTGTATTAGAATTATAGTTATCTATTTAATATTATAGTATAATTGAAAGGGGAATGTCGTACACGCTGTCTGGCATAGTTGGGCGGAGATGCTATGCCAGGGCAGACTCTATAGATGCCCTCGGCAGCCGCAAACATGCCCACACATCCGAACTTGTATGCCACGCCGTTATGTATGGTAAAGTATGTGTACTAGCGATGGGCGACTATTACTAAAACTAATCGAATTAGTCAAATGTTCGGTTCAGTCGATAACAATCGATGTTAGTCGATTGTTATCAACGAACGGTGTGCGGCGGGCAACAATGACTGGACACACCTATTACTATATTTGTACGTACTACTAAATAAGTACATAATTACAAAAGATGGTGCGGCGCACACGGTTACAGCTTACGATACAAGATTGGTACAACTGTATTAAGTAAAGCAAAATTTAAATGCTCTTTTCAAATCAACTAGCTGTGTGCGTTCAGTTAGTATTTTGTCGATTGTTATTTGAATAATCATGGTGAGGAACTACTGAATCGACAATCGAATGCGCAATAGCACAATTTCCGGATCAGTCGAGTGTTTTTTCTGTAACAATCGCCCATCGCTAATGTGTACTGCATTACAAATATTAGTTATCTATTGAATATTATAGTGTAAAAAATAAATAAATGAACGAAACACGTAGCCACATATCCGGGTCGCAGTCTGGCATCGTAAGGAGACGGTGTGACATGGCAGACACAAGCGGAACGCCCACGGCCCGCAACATGATCACTAATCCGAACTTATATGCCTCGATGTTACGTAGAACTTATCAAATCGTAGTGACTGTATTACAATCATAACTAATATCATAATGTAAATGAACGAGGAGAAACACGAAGCCGCATACTCAGTCTGGTTTTATGGCACACTCACAGACCGTCCGCAACATACCCACCACTCCGTACTTATATACCACGCTGTTATGTATGGCCTATGTATTCTTACTGACTATAAATGTCGACAAGCTAAGTATAAATAAAAATCTAATCAAAAAGACCAACTTCCGTAGCGGCTACGCACATTTTCATTTACAATACAAAATAAAGACATTTAAATAATACTGATATTGTTTCGCTCTTAATATCACAATAATACAGGTACATTACGTTATCCCAAACTACTAAAAGTAGTGGTACTTTATGTACTCCGAAAGTATCATCATGTTATAATTGGTATAACTTAAATAGACAATTCTACAATATAAATGTTGTAGAATTACAATACCCTACATAAATAATAATAATAATACTTTATACATTCATTCTAAATGAAGACATAATCATACAACACAATAATTACTATGTCTATCAAATATTATAGACGTATATATAATATTTTTATGAATCAAACGTACAGTTACGAGTCGATATCTAAACCCGTATTTTACGATTATCATAAAAATAAAAGGAAACATATATGTCACGATTGTGATATAATTTACATAATAGTGAGTCAATCAGACTCCTTTCTCGGAACCAGTTTTTCTTGTGTTTATTTTCTTGTTCAGACCGAACCCAACGCCTTAATAGAATGCAGGTCAACGTGCATGGGTTATAGATTTTTGAGGGTATTATTCAATTGATTTGGGGATTGCTTGTATACGCTAATAAATAGGTCATAAAAGGAACATATTTCTGTCTCAAACAAACTGGGAAGGGTTACGTTCGCCTTTGTATATGTTTTGTTAAGTTATTTATATAATAAAAAATATAAGAATATTTTTAACCGATTCCCAAATGGACTAATTTTGATCTCAAATAAAAGTTTTAATATTGTCTAACTTCATTGTAAAATTTTATATTCTTACAAAAATAATGTTGACTGTATTTTCTCTGGTCATTTACTTATTAGAGATGAAATGAGTATAGTTGATACTTCTTTATTAATCTGTTTACATGACTGAATTTAAAGTCTTATTTGAACTGGTTTAATTAATTGGTGTTATTAGAGATGTTAATAATAAACACTGGCGTCACCTTGGTATCCCAAGCTGGTTCAACATTTATTAGGTGAATTTTCTATATAAAATTGACATTCTAATGAAAAAGGTTATTGCTTTTAATTAACTAAATTGACAAATTGAGTTTTTAATACATACGATTATGTCCACTTATTTCAGAGCTGAGTTTGAAACGTAGTTATTTTAGGCCAAGAGCGTTGACATTTTTATTTTTTTGACATTGTTTATACCTAGAATAATATTGTTGTTTGAATCGTAAGAGTGAGGTTATTGTAGCCTATGCACGTTGATACTTCTACATGGAACTTTGTTGTTTATCAAAAATAGACATTACGAGTCTGATAAATAATCCTTTGTAGTAATTATGGACATAAAAAGTTGATATAATGTTTCATTATTGAATAGTACTTTTTTTTTCGTTGCTCTCATTGGCGAAAATATATTACTTAAATTTGTGTAGAATGTCTAGAAGAGCATTATGCCACCATGGATGTTGCTATTTAGCTGTACAGTCAGCTACAAAAGTAGATAGTACAGATTTCAAAACAGCTAAACATCTAAATGTTCAAGTGATTTTCGTAATGTGAGAGTGTAGACCATAATTTATGTTATTTATATATATTCTTTTATCAAAGTTTTTTTTAATTCATGATAGGCAAACATTTTACCACCATTTCACTTTATAATGCGGTCGTTTATGGAGCATGTTTGCTTAAAAGATACCTGTTCACCCGTGACTTAAATACTCCCGCATTGTACTTTTCGGAAAGCATCTTTATAAACTTGCAATATTCAGCTATTGCCGTTGCTGACTCTACACTCATATTTCAATTTGAAGTTGGAAGGTCAACGTAGGTTCTACGTGTTTTTAATACAGTGTGTGTAGTGTGTAATCAGTAGTATAACTTACGTCTCGGGGGAAATTACGACGCCGGGTTGCATCTTGAGCCCTAGGTATATGAACCGAGGTCCCCACCACGCAAGCGCGCCCGTCACGAAAGCAACGCAAGTGAACGCAATTGAAGACAGCATGAATGATGGACTGAAATGAGATAATACGACATAAGTTACACAGGTTTAATATTAGTATAAAAGATTATAATATCTTAAAAAGCTTTTTTTAATACAACTTTTAGAAGTCCGCTATACTTGATTCACAGTGACGAAATTAGTGATAAGGCCGCCTGCTGTGATACTTTACGTATAAGCTTGTTTGTTAACTTTGTATTATCTCATCTTGATGTGTGTCAAAGTGGATCAATAAAGTATTATCTATCTATCTATTTTATTTAGCCACAAACAATTTTTTTTTGCGTCGGAGGGTTAAAAGTATTCTACACTAATATTAAACGACTATTACTAGTGGCTCTGTGAGCTGAAGACCTCGCGTATTTTCTGATTCTTTTTACGTTTTCAACCCCCATTACTCCCATATTTCCACCATTTAAGAAAAAATTTAAATGGCCTAAATGATTTTTTTACGTTTCCAACCCCCATTACTCCCATATCTCCGCCATTAAAGAAAATTTAAGTGGCTTAAATGTGTTTTTTTTTTACATTTTCATCGCCCATTACTAGTTAGTAATGTACATGTAAAGTACCATATCACTGCCATTTGGAAACATTTGCAAGGACTAGACCGACTAAATAATTGTTATATAATTATCGAACGTGCTAACAAAATTTCCCGAGATTAAAAAAAGAAATGCGACCTGCAGGCGTATTCTGAATGTAAGCTGGGCGTCAAAAACTGTCAAAAACGACATAACAACTGCAGAGAAGAATGACCGGAAATCCGTCGGACATACGAAAGCAATTTTGCCCAAGCTGACAACAGAGGCGTTTCGCTCTCTCGGTCAATAAACTACCTATCTTCTGGTTCGGAGAGATAAGGCTCAAATGGTTATTGTTTTTTACATTTCACGCCAGACGATATAAAAGTTACGTCATAATGGGTCATTTACATGTCTCGTGTATAAAAAAAATAAACTACTTCATATTATAAAGCTTATTGCAACATGACCATACTACCCTTAAATGCTACTCACTTTTTTCCAAACTCTGTTCCATCCCTTCTCGATCTTATTTTAGTTTCCTCTAATAATCTTGTTTCCAAACATGGTCAATATACAGCGGACGCGTTTTCCAACCATAATCTGATTTTTCTATCGTATAAACTACGCCCACCAAAAGCTAAGCCTAAAATTCTTATGCGGCGCTGTTTTGGAGGGATAGATCAAGAGCGTTTGCGTGCAGAAGCTCTGGAAACTGATTGGTCTGTTATAATGAATGAAAACAATATGGATGACAAAGTTAATAGATTCAATAGTATTTTACTCAAACTTTATGACAAGCATGCCCCTCTTCGCCCTGTCAAGATTAAACATTTGCCTGCACCTTGGCTAACCAACGAAATAAAAGCTAGATTAATAAGGCTAGATTAAAGTTACGACCGTCTGATCAAAACAAGGAAAGATATTTAGAAAGTCGAAATCATTGCAACAAGGTGTGTAGGAATGCACAACGCCAACATATCTATAAATCGGTTGACAATGATGACCCGTCAAAAGTGTGGAAGTTTCTACGAACTTTAGGCGTTGGAAAACAGCGTCAAGACAATTTTCCGAAACATATTAACATAGATTCACTAAATCAGCATTTTTCAAAGACTTCTAATTTTGATATAACCACTAAAGCATCTACTTTAAACTATCTTTCTTCTATTCCAGCTCCTAACTATTCTTCTTTCACTTTTGGACAATTTTCTGATAGAGACGTCAGGAGGGCTATATCCTCCATCACGTCAAATGCAGTTGGTAGCGACAGCATCAGTCGTTGCATGATCATGCCTATCTTGGACGAAATCCTTCCTGTTATTCTATATATTCTCAATGAATCCATCACTTCGGGCACCTTTCCATCAACGTGGAAAGAGGCTCAAATTATTCCTCTTCCAAAAGCAACAAATCCTTCAGCTTTTTCTGATTTTCGCCCAATATCAATTTTACCTTTCCTTTCCAAAGTCTTAGAGCGCCTTATCCATCAACAACTCAGTTCTTTCCTAAATAGAAACAACCTTCTTAACCAATTCCAATCCGGCTTTCGTCCTGGCCACAGCACTGTTTCTGCTTTGGTAAAGATAAGTGATGATGTTCGGAATGGTATGGCTAACGGGCAAGTGACTGTGCTGTCGCTACTAGATTTTAGCAACGCATTCAATAATGTAGATTTTGACGTTTTATTAGCTCTTCTCGGCTCACTTAATGTATCTCATAAAGAAATTGACTGGTTTCGAAGCTATCTGCATGGACGTCGGCAGCGTATCCGCCTAGATGATACATATTCATGTTGGTGTCATACGAATGCTGGTGTTCCTCAAGGTGGCGTTTTATCTCCCCTTCTCTTTTCCATTTTCATAAATTCTATTTCTGCTCATCTTACTTCTTCCTACCACCTTTACGCAGATGACTTACAAATTTACAGGCACACACCAATTGGGAAATTAGATGAGGCAATTGACCAAACTAACGCAGACTTGGACCGTATCCTTAGCTGGAGTAAATCTTTTGGAATATGTGTAAATCCTGATAAAACCCAAGCAATTATCATTGGCGGTTCCAGGATGATTTCGAAAATCGACTGGTTCCACCTTCCCCAAGTAATTTTCGACGGGAAGCTAATTCCTATAAGTGATAGGGTTAAAAATCTTGGGGTGATTTTTGATAAGCAATTATCCTGGGTACCTCAGCTGGCTGAAGTCAGTCGAAAACTTTTCGCATCTGCCGGTTCACTACGTCGTTTACGCAACTTTCTGCCAATTGCCACCAAAACAGCTCTAGCGCAATCTCTCTTGCTCCCCATCCTGGACTATGCTGACGCCTGCTATCTGGATTTGACTGAAGAGCAGCTTAATAAGCTCGAGCGTATGCAGAACTTCTGTATCCGGTTCATATTTGGACTACGCAAATATGACCATGTGTCCGAATTTAGAAATGAGCTAAAATGGCTACCAATTCGACTTCGCCGGAATACTCACTTATTATCTCTCCTTTACACTGTCCTGTTTCATCCTTCTACTCCTTCCTACCTCAAGGAGCGCTTTGTTTTCCTACACTCCTCTCATTCTTTATCCTTACGCTCCTCAGAAACCCTTGAGTTACAGATCCCAGTGCACG
Source organism: Lomographa bimaculata (assembly GCA_948107665.1). Taxonomy (NCBI): domain Eukaryota; kingdom Metazoa; phylum Arthropoda; class Insecta; order Lepidoptera; family Geometridae; genus Lomographa; species Lomographa bimaculata. The sequence continues at coordinate 9,554,320 of OX403597.1, forward strand.
CTACACGGTTCTACGACAAATCCTTTACGGTACAAGCAGTACGTTTATGGAATTCTTTGCCTGTGGACATCAGGCGTTCTAAGTCTTTGGAAATCTTTAAGTCCACGTTAAAAAAATTCTACCTATCCCAATCCTAAAAAAAAAAGAAAAATTGCTGCACATTGCTATTTATGTATATAATCTTATGTATTATTTTTTATGTAATATAACATTATGTTTAGTGTATATTATATGTATATGTATATATATATATATATATATATATATATATATATATATTTAAAATAATTTATGTAGTTTATTTTTAACACCTATGTACTTTTGATGAATATCTGTATATTAATAGTTCTATTCTCTATTTATTATTTACTTTTTAGTGTACACCTCCGCCAGATGCTGTTCCTTATAAAAAAAAAAAAGTATACATCCATGCTAAGGTTGTCTGGAAGAGATTGCTTTATGCGATAAGACCGCCTATTGTGAAACCTTAGTTAGTTCTTAAGATTTTTGAATTGGTTTTTCAATAAAGAGTATTTGTATTGTATTGTATTGTAAAGTACATTTATAATATGAAGTACATTTATTTAAATTAGTGTTGACCACCGACTGTTTGTAATTTTTATCATCTCCCTTTGGTTGTCTGAAAGGAATCACTGAGCGATAAGACCGACCTTTGTGCTCCTATGTTATATTTAAGATTTCTTTGTAAGTGCTCTCTTTTGGTGTGCAAATAAAGAATTTATCTATCTACCTATGACGTTCATATACGCATTATTAGTCGCATTATCACCTAATTTCAACACATTTTGCCTACGTCACCTGATATCACGCGACATTTTCGTTTTGGCATTAACAATAAGACACCGGTTTGGTTAAATTCGTTAATTAACATACAATTCAAAAGGTCTAGTTGTTTCGTAATAAATCAAAAAGTTTTTATAGCTACACACTGTACGCATTTGGAACGAGCGGACGGCGTTTGGACACGCGGGCATGGACTATTCCACACGGGAGGCGACCACGCTCATGTGCCCGCACGCCATCCGCTTGAACCAAATGCGTCCTGTGTGTAGAAGCTATTATCTTTATATTAACACTACCAGTGCCCCGCGGCTTCGCCCGCGTTAATTCAGTTATAAGTAGCCAAGTTATGTGGTTGGTTAGTCGTTTAGGAGATACATGGTAACAAGCATTCACAAACACAAACTTTCACATTTATAATATTAGTAGGATAATTCTTCTGTACGTGTGTATGTGTCTAAACTCCTAAGCAGCTGGACCGACTTTAAAGATTTTTTGATGTGTTCAGGTCGATTCAATGTGGTTTAGATTGATAATTCCATACGATAAGTGATTTTTTTTTTTTTTAACTGACCGCTAGTACATTATAAATAACTATACATATTCTTTCGTATAATTAACTTACAAATCTAGGCTATGTGAAAAAAAGAAAGGTTTTATGCTTATATTGCATGTTCGCCGATTTAAAAGTACATATTATTTTTAATTTGTTGTGCCCTTGGTTTCGTAATAATCTAACATTAAACGCGAGACAATATTACAGCTTATACTCAACTTACTTCTTTTGTTTCTTTTGTACAAAACTCAAATATTATACTTATCTCAACCGACTTCAAAAAAGGAGGTTCTCAATTCGACTGTCTTTTTTTTTGTATGTACATATATTACGCCATATCTCCGCCAATTATTATTATGAATCGATTTTGATGTCTTTTTTTTTGTTTGATCGTGTATACTTCAGAGGTGGTAGTATACCATCCTCGACCACATCATTTGTTTCTGCCTCACACCCACCGCTTTTCTTTCAAGGCCAGGAAGGTTGTTAGAGAATACTTTTTACTTAGTTTGTGCAGTCTTAGCACTGAACATATTCCAATTGCCAAATATTTCTGGCATGTATTTTGTTTTTGTACCATATGATTGTTTTAACAATAAATGATTTCTATTTGTATTAAGGCCGTTCCTTGTACCCTGATTTGTGCAAAATGAGCAAATAAATAAATAAATGAAATAAAAAGACCATAGACTTACTTTTTAATTAAAGAGCGTAGATCATCCTTATAGGACGTGGCTTTCATGATGCTGTTCTCCGCCTCTCCGCGAGGAGGGTCATGCAAGACCCACAAGATGAGGCCCACGGCCACTGCGCCGAGGAAGGGGGTCACTCGCAGAGCCCATCGCCAGTTCCCGGCCGCAGCGCCCGCTACTGACCCCACAATGTAACCCATACCGCTGCAATATAAAAGGATTTCTATAAGACCACAAATAATAAGTAAAGTCCCTCATAAAAAAATAGAACCTTTAGAAATAAATCGATCTAGCCTTTGGTAAGGTATTTTGAACCCGGAATGCAGTTGAAATCATGTGTTCTATCGATTTGAAAATTATCGAAATATTTTTTTAATGTAATTGAGAGACGAGTCTAACATGTCGCCCACCTGATGTAAACGTAAAGCTTATCCATTGCAGTTCAGTGCCACCCAAAGTTTAAAACTTAAATAGTTCAAAATCATGTATGGCAAAGCACTGCGCTCGTCGTCGTGAGGTATTAAATGATAAATCATTTTATTTCCTTTAATTTCACTAATATTATTATATTACACTATACACTATATACACTAATATTTGCACACTAATACTTACTAGCGGCTGAATGTCTGGCAAAGCCAACGCCTCAGGAGTCCTATCACCTATCACTACAAATATAAATATACAACGAGTTCCGAATTCGAATACTACGGACGAATAGATTCGAATTCTAAAACATAAAATTTGATTTAACAAATCCAGTGAGTGTAAATAGTAATTTCATGTACGACTATGTGTATGTCACTTAAGACGACGTGATTACCTTCCAACTGGTATGGCGAAGTAGAAAAACGCTAGCATCTTAGATCTGACGTTTCCCACAAACATATCACTGATGATGGTAGGCGCTATCGTGGAGTAAGAAGCTTCCCCTATGCCCACCAGCCCTCGGAACAACAGGAACGGCACGAAGGTCTGCAAAAGAATAAAGATAGTTACTCAGATCGTTTAACGATGCCCACATAACTTTGAATATACTGTTCTTTTGAAACCGTGATTACGCCATCGTACTAAACCCGCGTCCTGATCGCGGCCGTGGCTTCTAATCCGACAACAAAGGACGAAGGAAACATTGAAGTAAGGATATTTTGTTCTCCTCGTCTGACTTACTATACCCGTACTAAAATACAGGCGTAGTTCACCACTCTCAAGTCATAAAAAGCTGTCGCCAAAATCACTAAATAATATGTTCCAGCTGCTATCAATGAGACCGAGTCATGATGGCAAGCGTGTTTACCATCCTCGTACCATAATGTGAGGTATACTGTTCAAACGTTAGCATAAGTAAATTTTCATTGAAGATTTGAAGCATAGTATTCGATAGCGAATGGTTGGTAGTGGATTAGATTAGACGATAATATAACTGAATTAAAACAGCTCAGAAAGATATGAACGGCCTAAAAGAGTAGGGGAATATAAAATACAATCTTATAATTGAGCCAACAGTACAAAAAAAAAACCTTATGACTTCAGTAAGTTTGAACTAGCTCGGCCTTCTTAGGTTGTAAGAAGCGCTATAAACTTCATAAGAGATAGGAGCAGTAGCTGAGATCTTCAAGGAACAGTAGCTCTAACCAAAGTGTGAGTTATCCCAAGTTGAAAAAAGCTGTGGTGAGCCTAAATTACTTTTTTAATATAATGAAATGAACACGAATGAATCCGTGGGTAGAACGCGAATTATTGGTTGCGAATTCGTGTGAGTTTGAACTTTACCATTTAGTTCCAACATTTTTTCGTAACCTTTTGATGTAAACAGGCCAATTATGATCACGATTTATTAATTACAGACGTAAGAAACCGTTGCAATATTAATTAAAGGCAATCTCCTCTTAGCAATCACAAGAATCTGATAAACGGCTTCTTTTTTTATACACACAAAGATCTAGTTTGTTTTGATCATATACTAGTATACGTAAAACGCTACGTATAGGCTTAGTAAATAACATAAACATAAATGCACACACAATTACAACCAGAACCAGTAACACAAATTGTTCTTGGAGAGAAAACTTGTGCTCTAGCCGGGAATCGAACTCGATATTTAGAAGGCAAATGCTCACCTAACTAAGCCAACTCGGGCAGTTCAAATATTATTTAAAAGCATATTAAATTGTAAGCCACTACGTAAAACCTAACACTCACTTGTAATAATGATCCGAGAAATGTGGTGACACTCCACAACGCAACCCCAAAGGCCATGATGTGTCGCCTCGAGTACCTGTCTCCGAAGTAGCCAAAGACAGGTGCGAAAATCATATATGCCACCACAAACACGGTCTGTAGGAGACCCGCATCATCATCGCCGATTTGAAAATGTGCTGTAACATCCTTTAGAACACCTGAAACAACATAAATATTTTTGTTATCCTCATGTTATTATGAAATAATGATTATGCTATTTCATCATGGATTACTTTAAACTAGAGATTTGCCGAGGTTTTGAATGGTGACAATTTTTGGTGGATTTTCCACAAAAAATATTTTATGCAAACCCTGATTTATTACGAAATACGAACACAACCTAATAGATAATTAAACGCAAGCAAAGATTAAAAAACGACTTCACCGCTTATATTTTGGTTTAGGCTGGAAACTGAAACGATTTCGATATAATTTAAACGCAAGCAAAGGTTTTTTTTTATGCCTAAGGCAAGCATTTGGCAAGCATTTGACTACAATCTCACCTGATGGAAAGTGATGATACAGCCGAAGGTGTAGTATGCTTGCCTAGAAGGTACCTATTCACTTTTTGACTTGAAGACTCCCAGATTGTACCGTTCGGGTAACAAAGACGAAGGCAATGAGTTCCACTACTTCGCAGTACGGATGATAAACTTAGAAACGAAACGCTTCGAGCGAACTGGAGGTATGTCAACCATATATAGATGACGTTTGACAGTTTGTCTTGTTGTTAGATGGTAAAATGGACGAGGTGTAATTAACTCGTATAATGCGAAGCTTAAAAAAACCGACTTCACCGCTTTATCTTTAGAACTTTGATCAGATTAGATGTACTAAACACGCATTACTGGAGATATTTCAAAAACCACTGATCAGATGTTGATCAAATTTAAATGGGACCAATTGGAAAGCAACAACTTTCAAACAAAAACATTTTTTTCAAAATCGGTTCACGTGGAACAACTATATGAGGTAACACAAATAAACATAAAATACGGTCGACTTGAGTAATTGAGTCTTGAGTCATTGGGTCACACTCGGTCACAGCCCAGCAATAGCGCATCCTTGGACATTAATTTCAATCACTTAATGCAAATTTGGAGAAGATAATGTCAAAATCTTTACAATATGATAAGAATGCAGGAAATGTGAATCTCGCCTGAGTTGCGTGCATTTTGTGTAATAATATATCTAGTATCAAGAAGCATGATTTCACTACAATAGCGGCAAGTCATTAGGCGGTAGAGCATCACATTTCAGTACAATTTTGAGTTAATTTAATACTCGTACTGAAAACATTTAAAACAATTTTTTGACCACAATTGCATTTGATTTCATAAAATAATACTTGTTATCCACGTACCTAGTCACAATTATATTATAAAAGCGAAAGTTTGTGCAGAGTGTGTTTGTATGTTTGTTACTTCTTCACGTACGACCAACGGCTGACCAATTTTGATGAAATTTGGTATGGAGGTAGCTGACTCCCTGGATTAACACACATACTACTTTTTGTCCTAAAATTCCCGCGGACGTATGCGGGCGCAGCTAGTCAGTTAATTGAAGAAAATAAAACCGGCCAAGTGCGAGTCGGACTCGCGCACGAAGGGTACCATCTATATATATAAAATTCTCGTGTCACAGTTTTCGTTGCCATACTCCTCCGAAACGGCTTGACCGATTTTGATGAAATTTTTTGTGCTTATCCGGTATCTATGAGAATCGGCCAACATCTATTTTTCATCATCATCACTTTTCATCATTATCAACGCGGGTGAAACCGCGGGGCGCAGCTAGTTATCTATAAAAAAACAAGTTTGTTGTATGGGAGCCCCCTTAAATATTTATTTTATTTTTAGTATCTGTTGTTATAGCGGCAATAGATCACAATACATCATCTGTGAATATTTCAACTGTCTAGCTATCACCGTTCTTGAGATACAGCCTGGTGACAGACAGACGGACGGACGGACGGGCGGACAGCGAAGTCTCAGTAATAGGGTCCCGTTTTTACCCTTTGGGCACGGAACCCTAAAAACAACTTATAAAAGTATCAAAAACAAAATCCGGTACGTAACCTAAAAGTCGTGACAGTTCGACTTTGAATTGGCCTTGCGAAGGTGAGTGGCCGCACATTTTGCCGGAGCGACGAAGTGTAACCGGTACTGGCCCACACAAATTCATATATGCATCATCAAATGATGTTTGATGCAAACACTCATAATATATGCCAGCGACCAAGAATAACATTCACAGTTTCAATATACCCAATATAGATATTGCCAAGAGATATTGAGAATGCCCGAGGGTGTGGTTGGCAAGCATCACGCCACTGCCCGATAAAGCTAAGCAAACATCTTCAATGCCGCTCGAGAACTTTTTACATACACGGCTCACAAGTTATATTTCCAGTTGATTGATTATATTGATATCATGATGACCCGAATTCTTCAACCAACGATTAGGTACACAAGATAAAATAAAATAACGCGACTATAACCTTACTTGTTGTTGGTATACAATATTTGATTGCAAGGTTCACATTAAGTTTCACGGCCTTTTGTGTTCCCTGTATAAAACTCTGTCCTATAATTTTGACATAGCAATAAATCATTCCTTTTATTACACGTACCCTATTGTTTGCGTCAGTTTATTTGTTGTTGTCCCTTCTTTCATTCCCTGCGTCTAGAGTTTATTCTATGGTGATATTAAACGACGACGGTTGTCGAGATAATTTTTTATTTATTTTTTATTTTGGCTTCGCAATCTTGTGCTTTTAGCCAGCGTCAAGTAATAATACATTTCAAGTGTATTTCGTATTAAATATCCCAGTCAAAGTCAAGTAAAAGAATCAAGGTTCAGTCATAGTAAAGTCATGCCCTAGTAAAGTAGTAGAAACTTTACTAGAATTTCTATTAGAGTTTTGGAGCGAAGTCGAAAATCACGTTTTTCAACTATATATGATTTGCCAACACTTATGCACGTTTACTAAGTATTAACTGTTAATAATCCACCATATTACACATTAACACTCGAAGAATCACAGGTTTTGGAAAATTATACAAAATTAACAACGCCATATTTTCACTTTCGCGGCAAAACTTTAATGGTGATATTAAACGACGGTTGCCGAGACAAATTAAATATTACGGAAAAATATTTGAAATATTAATTTGGAATAGATAAAATTTATCATCCCAATGCAATTTTTGATATTCATTTATCATAATTGCCGCTAATTAAAGGTGTAGTATAACATTTGCGTGATTTGGTGCACGTGCTTTCCGACCTTGAGATATTGCAATAATTTTATTATGACTTTCAATATTGCTTAGATAACATATTTAATTGGCAATAGTGTTGAAATTTTTCGTGACCGGATATATAGAGCAATGTGTTTGAATTACAAACGACTTAGTTATTTAATTAGTAACAGGCTTTCAGTAGAATATTGTAGAACTATACATCAAACTGTAAAGTCCAATTACGTATCACTGGCCGCGCTTCGGTCCGAGCACGATTATCATCACAGGCGATTGTTGAAACAAGCGTATGCCGTAGCACATAATGGTGCGGTTAGCAGGGTAAAAATATTGCATAATTAAAGGACGCAAGGACTCGCGTGCCATACTTAGTTTTTTAAGGTTTTTCGTAAATAACGGACAATATATAATAAAACTATGTTTTCTAAATATTTGTATTTATTTACGCTTGAAACTAATTCAAAATAAACATAAAAAGGCATAATTTTCGAAGTAAATCTATAGAATAAAACTCATTCAATTGTGAAAATGGCTAAAAAGAGGATATACAACAGTCTGACAAAATATATATTAAAGTTACACTTATAGATGGGGGATTGTGATTGACTCAGGATATCATTGCATCGTACTTTTAGCTTGCTCTTAATCATTCAAATATATTATTACACGGCATCTAAATTTAACTCTGAGATGAAAAACACCTCAGCTGATGCTAAAAATAAATGTGAATAACCATTCATATAATGAACATGCTCTACGCGTACGGATTCGATACAATAACATATTTTAATTGAATCCGTTACATGTATTAGACATAATCACACCGAAAGCGGCTTATCGAATTGAAAATATGAAATCATAAAAAGGCAAATAAAACAGTTTGATTGATTCAAACAGGAAAACATAATAATTATTAATAATCAACAACATGTTTAATATCTCCATCGAGATAACAATATACTAATAACTGTTAACTATAATTATAAATACGTGGTAGATTAAGAATAATCACAAAAAAAAAATCGGTAAATTCTTAGAGCGGTACAATTCCATTTGTATTAAGGTATTTATCATCACCATTTACTTAATTGACCAAACGAGACGTTGATAGACTAAGGTCCTAGAATAAGAAACGGTCACTTTGGACAGAATTCGGCCTATATACGAGTAAGAACTGATGATGAGTTCTTATAAGAGCCGAATTATTTAATCTGTGCTCTGGGAACCTTTGGGTGAAGATTGTTCACCAAAGAGGAACACAAGTCTGACAACATCAACAATACTCCATAAATTCTAATTTCAAATATCCAATGTAACGAGACCTAAAGCGCTAATTTTACTATTAGGTTTTAGAGATAATCAGGCCAGTGGCGTGATGTGAGGTAATGATGACGCAAACACGTTCACGGTCAGTTCACGGTCGGTTGATCGGAATAATAATGTCTAAGTCTAAACCTATGCTAATACACGAATCGTGAGGAATTTCAATTAATACTTATACGATGTTCTGTAGAATTTTCTTCACGTGGTGCATGTCATTGTAATAGATGTTCTATCTTAATAGCCAATAATCACGGCATGTATCAGTGTTTGTGATTATCTATGTACTTTTTTTTTTATATTTATAATCTATAAGTGTTATTTTTTTATAAAGTTCGTGTCTAACTCTGTCTTGATGCGCGTGATGTCATGCATGTGTTAAGCCTGAAAACCAGTTACTGGGTAGGTAGGAGGGTCCTGCCCACCTACTTACCTAGTTATATGCTGAGTCGGGACCTCATTCGTGACATCACGCGGCGTTATATTGTTATTTTTGTATTTTGTTATGTGTTTTGGCTTGTTGTTTTATGTAAATAATGTATCGTCGCGTGTTGTCCCGAATAAATCTATTTTGTTTCTTTCTTTACTTACCTACAACAACCTCTTACTACTAGTAAATGTAGATGCAGTAATAATAGTGACTAGTAATGTTAATAGCAAAGTTAAAAAGGCAATGATAACTTAATATTCAGTTCGAAGTAGATACCTAGTTGATGTAAAGAGAAAATCAATATCATCACGTCGTGTGGTATTGTAACCAAAAATGGCTAATACCCCAAATGACTTTTTAGGTGCAAATAAAAAAAATATTTTAAATAGTATAATTTAAAATAGTTGTTTCTTGTTTATCTTGTGTTTATCAATTATTAATCTTAAATTATTTTTGGAGGTGAACAATCACGTTAGGGTCTACTTTTGGAGGCAAGTACTGTAATTAATTATACTACTTTTATAATTAATTATTAGTTTATAAGTGTTTCACTGTTATTATAATTTTTTTGCTACGTGTCAAAATAAGTTATTTTTATTTCTTTCTTTCTTTTCTACATTTGAAATCATTTGTACCGTTACATTAGCTACATACGCATCAAAAACAAACCTAACAGTTATTTTAATTATTATATTTACAGGGCCGAGAGTTAGCATAATGGAACGGATGATTGGCTTTAGTTCTTTAGTCGTGCCTAACTGATTATTATCTTTATGTGCACTTATGGAAGTTTTTACTCTTGCCCGAACAGGGACGTTGCTTTCACATAATGTATCTATACTTTCTATAAAATCCTTTCATATTTATTTATTTCTTACTCATAGTCCGATGCAACAAATAATAAGGTACCTTTTTATTTAGATTTCTGTGGATGCAGCCATGCTAAGACCATAACGCGCGACGTAGTAATTAACAAATGAATTCTATGTTTCACACCATCCATTTTATTTTATGTATCACTATAGATGGCTGTTGTTACTCACATATTGAAGATTTTGTTTTAATGATGTATTTTACTAAGTCATCCAATCACATCATAATTGCCTATAAACGATTTGATAAGCATTATTTAGGATACGTCTAAGTACCTAATAACTAGTGTAAATATTATATTACAAAGTTGCTAATTACCAACAATGGTGACATTGTTCGCAAGACAGTTTACTCTAGTTGCGGCTTTCCCTAAGCTTGATGCATCAATCTCGTTATCAGTTATATCCATATTGTTCACGGTTACTATCAGATTTGATTAGTACAGTGACCTTCAGAATGAGTGGGCGTTCACTTGTTATTGATAGCGCGTGGCGTGACAGAAAGAACAGTAAATATCTACGTCATCATTAGCCGACGACGTCGGGCAGGTGGCAGCACAATCGCTGGCTGCCATGCGCACGCGCCCGCGCCTCCGTATCGTAAGTGGCATCACGCCACGTTCGCAGACCAATCGGCGTCGAGGAAACCGTGGCGCGAAACGCCAACGCCACTAGTCGCCACTCGCCGAGTGCAGTGAGCGGCGACTCGTGACGAAGCTTCTCTTTGGCATCACCTGTTTAATAGTTTTACCAGCATTCGGTAACGTTGTTCGTTCTCAAGGCATCATAACAAACACTAATGATAAAACTACACTGTATATAGTAAAAATATTTACATACTGAAAATTTTTTTATGTAGGCCTGTCATAATTAGGTACAGTCAATTACCATCCAAATTGCGCCACGCTGTCGTTAGCACTAGGTATATAAATCATTGATGGACTGAGAAACGCGCACGTAATAAAATATAAAGCTACAAGTAAAAGCGATAAACACTTTACCACCCATTCCCATACCTACGAAATGTAAAAGCAGAATAAATGATGAGAGTAAAAAGAATACAGTAGAAATGAAAATAGCATTCCAATCAACATGCATTGCGGGTGGTTAACGAGTTTTTCACTATAATATCGTCTAGCCGACGGAAAATAGGACGAACACGACGTCTGTTTCAATTTCCGGAATCTACGGGGGCTAGTTTGCTGTAACTGACATATTGAGGGGAGAAATAAAGTTTCCATCAATAACCAAACGTTTAACTAGGGAAAAGCCGAAAAACAATTATTGAGGCTGAGATGCAATTTATAGACGTGGTTAGCAGCAGTTGGCGATCTTGAGTGACATTGCATCTAAAGTTAGGAAGGTAGAAGAGACCTTGCGTCCAATAGAATCTTTAACTGAAAAAGGTCTACTTACAGATTACTTTCGCCTACTTACATATTCAGATACTCTAGCGTTAACCCCTACCACATGCTGCTAAGTGATAATGTGGTCGAGGGTGGAAAACCCTACTCTCAACTTTGGCAATGATGCAATGTGATGAGAACTATAAACTAAAGCACCACAACATTGTGGTAACAAACTCTATAGCCTTGGTATATTATAAGTAAAAATAATGTACCAGTATTATGGCCAAGTATACAAAAAATATCAATTGCATAAAAGGTATTCTTTTAAAAGAAAACAATGCAACCAGCGAAGCTGAACACAGAATTAAGTCACCAATGTCATTTGCTTGATTTTATTTCCGTACGTGTTTAAATGTTAATGTCGTAAGGTATTACAGTAGTGATTTGATGTGATTGAAGCGATTCCAAGAACTATACCAAGTATTATTATGATGTCTCTAGTTTTGAAGTATGTATTCCATGAATTGATATATCCAATGATATTGTAAAAGGATAGAATTTTGAAATTAGCAAGTGTTGATAAAGACGATTGCTTCACTGTTTATGGAGAAAAGACATCACTTGGCTTTTAACTGCAGACATTGGAAACAGATGTTCTAATAAATATTCGCTATTATTATAAACATTCATTAACGATAATAATGATATAATTAAAGGGTCTTTTAGTTGGCTACGGCTCTGCTAATGCCTAGTAAAAGCCTGTGCATAGACCCGTGGCTATAATAAAATTTTTTTTATAAAAATTTTATCAAAATCGATCAAGCCCAAACCAAAATAAGCGGTGAAATCGGATTTTTAAGCTTTACTTATTTTTTACATTTATTTTGGATTATAATATTATATACTTTATATATATCAGTGTGATGTTATATAATTCAAATATTAATTAATTAATATACAAATTATAAAAAGAAATGTTATTATGTTTATGTTTTTTTACAGAATTAATAAAATTCGATATCGTTTACCTACCGTCCGGCGAAAGTGTAGTCGAATGCAATACGTATAGAAAAGGTTTATTGATTTTATTTTGAAGATAAAGTTATAAGCTTGAGATGAGATTTCAATAATTTATTTTGTAACGATAAGATTACAGTCATAATAATAAAATATGTCAATACATTAAATAGTTCAAGGATTTATATTGATGTATCAACGCTAGGTCAATGGACACTAAGACATGGAGGAATACCTTTTTGGTGATAAGGTGACATAACGGACTTGAAGACAGAACTGTCTTCAAAAACATTATATCAAGGGTTCTACACAATGAGACATCAAATTCAGAAAAAAACTAATTAGTGCAAGCGCTGACAATTCCTGGCATAATGAAGTTTAAAATGTCGGGAAGACGACAACATATTTATAGTTCGTTGATATTTTCAGTGCCAGGTCGTCTGGCAAGCGTAAATAGAGTACTTCGGTATGCCTCACAACAAGTGTGTCAATACCTTATTACGTAAACTCGAGTGGAAGTCATGCGAGGTGGCAACTAGGCTGCGGCAATATGTTACGATTATTTATTCAGCTTTTGATATGAAATATGTCACATTACTAACTAATCATGTTGTTGCCGATTACTTTCACTAGCACATTTCACAAATTAACTTCGTAAATTATTGTTATAACTTACAATATTAATTCCTTATATTAGGTGTTGCGTACCTGAAGATAAGACAGTTGCATGATCAATAAAATTTACGTTGGAAACTGTAATTTACGAAGGCACTAAACTTGCTGAAACCAAGAAAATCGTATACGCGGCATTATAATTCACAGCATTAGATAAAAAAAAATCGACCTAAATCGTTTTATTCTATATCGGGATGGTTCTTCCATGTTCTTCGTGTTAGTTAAAATAGGTGCAGACATTTTTTACTTTTAATTAATTCAACTACTTACACATGTATACCAAAATTAATGTTTAAACATATCGAACAGTGTTTGTAATAATACAAAAACGTCCTAATATTATATTCTTCAATTTTCAAATGAAACAAACATTTGTATTAGCAAAAGATAAACACTATAAAATATTTTTTATAAGTAAATAAATATTTTGGTGGGTTATCGGTGAAACTCGCGATGCAATACGATAAAGATATCAAATAAAACCACGAACCACCCAATTAAGAGATTTGAAAATTGTGAAACCGAATGACAAATAAAATTCAGGTGAAGGTGAAACCGACAAAATAACTAATCTATTGTTTAGAAGCTACTCACTAAAGATTGCAGAGTTCAAGAAAGACAATTGCCTACGTATTATGGACTACTTATATGTACTTACAACATGAATGATAATTATGTATGTTATTGTGCAACACGATGCATCGAGTAAACTTCCTTTACCAGGAACGCGACGTACGGCAATCTAGCCTTACAGATCCACTTTCACGGAACCTCGAGTACCTTGGACTTTATAACTGGATATTTGTCTCCAGCTACAAAAAACATTGACGTCGCGATACTATGCAACGCAGATACAGCTTTTAAAAATGTCATAAAACCCGAGGAAGTCAATGGGTTCATGGCACCGGGTTACGCCACATGAATAACTATCACGAATGCTATTACTACTTGCTTAGTAATCGTAGGGCTCGGTAAATTTAGTGTAATAAAAAGTTAGAAGTATAATTACTTTACTGTTACTCAACAGTAATTATGGTTAAAAGCTTAGGCCCGGCAGCTGAATACTGTACAAATAAGGGGTTTCGGTGAGGGATAGGGGACTATTGTTTGACAGTATTATTGGTCTTCTGATAAGAATGATGTAACATTTATACAGTTCAATATTTGCAAGGAAGTTTCGTTATTTTGACGTTTTATATTTATTGGATTAATAGTTTTTAAAAGGAAAACAGCAATAAGGAAGTCAGACAAAGCAAATCACCAAACACATATTTTTATCTCTATGATAAAACAAATAAAAGTATCTGAGCATAGAAAGATATTCGATGTTTAATTTTACTGCCCTCTTAACAAAGTGCTTCCGGAGGCTGAATATTCAAGACGTTATAAAACGTGAGCAGTTAAAGTTTCGGATGAATTTACAAAGAGACATGTTGGATCTATTTTGGTGGATCCGGTTCATGTGTTACTTACCCAGATAAAAAGCTACTAGAAGGTGTATGGCGTCGTCTAGTCGGCTCGTGTTATCAAAAACCGTCGCCGGCTCATGCAAAAAATGCCAAGAAGCGAGGGAACTATTTGAAAGGGCGACAGTCAACGCGGCGTTCCCACACCACTTCTATCGCGTCTATAGCTTTCTCCGTTATTCAATGTTTCAATCCATTGAAATTGTTTTACAATGGACGTTTGATACAATCAAGAATGAATTCGCTTCAGTTCTACCAGCATTCGAATCAGATAAAAGCTAAACTGAAAATGCGTACACTTACATTTCTTCCAATTATTTGAAATAGGAAACACATTCACAATTCACAATGTTTTAATAACCATCGCACATTCAAGCATTTATATTTATATATATTTCCTGCAGCTAAGGTTAAAGAGTTAACGACCTTATGAAGATAATATAAAGCATAAATCTCAATGATATCATTACCCGGAGTAAATAAACAAACTCCCGCCTCAACGGTTGTAATTTTCATTTACTCAAGAGCCACATACAAATAAGAGACGTCGTAAATTATGAAACATAGCTTTGTTTATTCTAAAGGCTTTTGTATTTCTTGTGGCTGAGGGCTCCCCCATACCAAACTATAAACAAGAAATATTATTTCTACGAGCTTTAGCTTTGGCAAAGGGACTAACTATACTATGATTTGTGTGCTCATTGAATTTAATGAAATTATTTATTCTTGAAGAAATAGGAGAAATTTATACCGATACAGTGATACCTAGCAACGTTTAGAAAACGTTACTCTGGTAACATAAACTTTAGAAGCTTTGTTTATTTCTTAGATTAGTATTAGTTTTATTTCTTGTTTTTCCATTTGTACGTCTAATTAAATATAAATGCTAAAGGTTATACGAGGGCAAGAATACTAGGACTGTAGAGTGCAATTAAAATCAAATAAAAAATAACTTTAGACGCATAGAATTTTGTAAAAATAGTTGTTGTAGAGCATGCATTAACCGCACTTGCATAATAACAGTATACAAGTTAAGAAGTACGGTCATATTTTTTAAATTTATCTTTTAATAATTAAACGCAAGCAAAGCTTAAAAAAAACCGACTTCACCGCTTTGTCTTCGGAACCTTGATCAGATTTAATCTATTAAACACGCATTATTAACTATAACTCAAAAACCAGAGATCAGATCTTGATCAAATTTCAATGGGACCACAAGGAAAGCATCAGCTCTCAAATAAAAAAAGAATCATCAAAATCGGCTCACAACGAAAGAAGTTATGAGGTAACTTTTGAAGTCGGTTAAACGAGAACATCGTCAAAGTAGGCGTACAAAATAGGCATTATTGACGATATTTCAAAAACTACTGATCAGATCTTGTTCAAATTTGAATGGGACCAATTAGAAAGCTACATCTTTCAAACTAAAAAAAAAAATTCGAAATCGGCTCATGTGAGATAAGTTATGAGATAACACACATAAAAAAAAATTAAAAAAATACATTCGGCTTGAGTACCTCCTCCTTTTTTGGGAAGTCGGTAAAAAAAGGATTTAAATGTAATATGCAGGGAAGGAGATTCTTATGCCATGAACCAGAGAGATGCGGATCTCGAGTATTATCTCAAAGCAAAATAAACATGGGAGCAGTCTTGTGCCAACACAGGCCATATATTTTGATTGCAATCTTAAACATGACGTTACATTCTGCATGGAAACAGTAACTTGAAGGAAAGAGAAATGGAAAGAAATCCTAGGAATGTGCCGAGAATTTGCACAGTAAATGGAATCAACCTGGTGCACTAACGCACTTTCTCTACGCTTTTCTTTCTCGATCACGTAAGTAAATATTAGATGATGACCGAGAAGCTGGAAATGAATAAAACATATCAAAAAAATATCTGATGAATCTGATGGAAATATTAACTTCCCAAGTAAGTCCCTAAAGACGCATCCATCCACCAATTACCGACGACCTTACGACCTAGCCTTAAGAATAATAAGTAATTTATTTTTTACTTAAACTGCTAAGTAGGTAGTAAACTAAGAATGTGTCCAATAATATTTTGCTTACTGACTTTATTAAAGGGAATCCACCAAATAAAACCAAATTTCTACATAACAATTCAAGTCATAATCTTATTGATATATAAAAATTTCCCTAATAGCTCCCTAATGTCGCCGCAATGATGCAAGCGGCGACATTTAGACTTGATTTTATATATGTAGTAACAAATAAAGCCCAATTTCAACAAAACAATTTAAAAACCTTGTGGTGGATCCACCTCATCCAACCATTGTCTATAAAACCCATTAGGTTTTTGCTGTAGAGAACTAGTAGATTTCCATTAGATCGCATGTCTGGTTTTTAACGATCGTTTCAAAGTTGCTTTTAGAGCTTTTCAAGGAAAGAAGTCATTGTGTATCTGGGCCTTTGTTTATAGTCAACATTGCATTGTGCTCCTTCCCAGACGAAGGTATAGTTCTCTTAATTACAAATAAGTAGTTTCTAATGAACTTCTGAATCTTCAATTCGGATCCGAGCTAATCAATGTCACATAAGAACAGTATAGTAGAAATATATTTTCTACTATGAGAACAGTGAGCTTTATATCAGCATGGTGATAGTGCAGGGCACGGATTGTGGGGATCGTAGGATACATCATTCAGTACTATAAGTATGTAGATTAACTCAGAAGAAAGAAAGAAAATATGTTTATTTATTTGTGACAATAAACACCTAACAACAATATAATAGAAAATAAAATAAATGGTTATACATAAATAAATAATTGGTGCCATTGCCACAAATCGGCTCCAACTCGTTATAAATGCTGATCAAAAGATCAGCGCTGGTCTTCCGTTGGAACCAGATTTATTGTGACGACACGGACTACCTACAACAACACAAACGACTCACAATAAAACAATAATAATAATTTGAGTAACAAAATTACAAAAAAAAAACACACATTAATAACTAGTACATTTACTAGGACAAAATTATTAAATTCTAATGCAATACTCTATTCATTGTATAATAAATAATAATTATATAAAATACATACAAATAATGGTATAAACGTTATTACAATTTATAATACACTGGTGTCATGTCTGAGAGTTTCCTGACTCTTTTGATGTTTAAAAATATACTTTTTCAGGAGAATTTTAAACGCATGAACATATTGCAGAGATATAGTAGACACTCATATAGTACATTTCATTGGCAAATTCAGAAATAATAACTGTTCGATTTTAAAGATAATAATCTATACTAATATTATAAAGAGGTAAAGTTTGTTTGTTTGTATGTAAAAGGTAATCTCTGAAACTACTGATCCGATTCTAAAAATTCTTTCACCAATAGATAGCTACACTATCACTGAGTGTCATAGGCTATGTTTTGTCGGGATAGAAGTTAGTTATCAGTTCGAAATAATAATATTCGTAAGACAAGTCGGAGAAAAATTTGCTAACTTTCCGCTTTATCGGCGTACGCTGACTAAACGGTAAGACATAGTTGAATACAATGTATGGCAAAAATGTTGGCCTTCATGAGTTTTACAAAAAAGTCCGCGACAGCATATATCTAACATGTATGTATAGCTCAGAAAAAATACTTTTCTTTGTTAAAAATCTGAAAAAAAAGCGGCCTATGTTTAGTTGGCTTTTTGAGACATTCAGTATTAATCCTTATCAAAATAAACTATTTCATCGTCTTACGTAGTTCATGTAGATACATTTTGCTTTTTACTACATATGATTTGGATAAATAGTCTATGAGAAATCGTGAAATTAGTTTCACGGGAGCCCGCCCGTGAACGGGACGGGTCAGAAATGTACCGCCACGTACTACGAATTCCTGCACATTAAAAAATAGCGGCTTCTATTTCGTTGGCTTTTTTAAAGTATTTAATATTAATCCTTATCAAAAAAACCTATTTCATCGGCTTACGTAGTTCAGGTAGATGTAATTTGCTCTTTACTGCACATAATTTGGACCTATAGTCTAGGAGAAATCGTTAAGTTTATTTGAGGGTGAAAACGGTGGATCACAGAATGGAACAGTTACTGCGTAATCCGGCATACGTCTATGTTTTGAACCGACTAACATAAGAAGGAGGATATAAATTCGACTGTTTTTTTTTGTTTAGTCTTATCATTAAACTTTGAACTGGCCGCTAGCGTAGTTAGGTGGGCGTTTGCCTTTAAAGCACCGGGTTTGATGCCCGGTGGGAACACAGGTGTTTTCCCACGGGAATTTGTGTTTCTGGTTTTGAGTATGTTGTGAATGTTGTGTGAATCTTGGATGTTTACTGCCCCTTGATACAAGTCATTGAACTTAGTGTGGGGTTGTGAATGTGAAAGCGTTTATGGGTATGTTTTTTAATATTTACTACCCGGCCGACGCCGGGCGGGTCGTTCCTGAACTTTGAATTGCTCGCTGGCGTAGATGGGTGCGCGTTCGCCTTCAAAGCAGCGGGTTCGATTACCGGTGGTAATTTACCTAGAAAATTTATCTCCACCAGAAATTTGTGTTCCTGGTTTTGAGTATGTTGTGAATACTTTGTTAATCTTGGATGTTTACGGCCCCCGATACAAGTCATTGAACTTAGGGTGGGGCTGTGAATGTGGAAGTGTGTTTCTTTGCATATTTTTTAACCGGGCGACGCCGGGCGGGTCATCTTTTGAACTATCTACTCGCGTAAATGGGTACGCGTTTGCCTTCAAAGCAGCGGGATCGATTCGCGGTGGTAACAGAAGTTTTCTCCCTACGGGAAATTTGTGTTCCTGGTTTTTAATATGTTGTGAATCTTGGATGTTTACGGCCCCACGTTACAAGTCACTGAACTTAGTGTGGGGCTGTGAATGTGGAAGTGTTTATGTGTAGATTTTTTAACCGGGCGACGCAGAGTGGGGAATCTTTGAACTTTGAACTACCCACTGGCGTAGATGAGTGCGCGTTCGTCTTTAAAGCAGCGGGTTCGAATCTCGGTGGGAACACAATAACAAAAGTTTATTCCCCACGGGCAGTTTATATTTCTGGTTCTGGGTATGACATGAATGTTGTGTGTGTGGTGTTAATTGTTTACGGCCCCACGACACAACTTATAGTACTTTTACAGTGAGGCTGTGAGTGAGAAAGCGTTTATATGTAAGCTTTTGTTTACCCGGGCAACGCCGGGCGGGTCAGCTAGTCGTATATATGTATATCGACAAGTTACCTATGATGGACCAGTCCGACCGCACTGGGGAATAATTTAATGGGTTAAATACCAACAATAATAAGTGGCATACAATAAATAAATATAACGGAACGGTAAAACGGTAATAAGGTTAGAAAAGAAAAATCAATAAGCACCATTTTCAGATTTTATATTAGCATGACCACGAAAAAATGCGCGAGTGGACGGACCATTAAAACAAATAATTCAAAAAGCTTTACCCTAAATGCTCTTATCTTATTCCATATAATTATGTACATAAGTAAGGCTCAGTTTAATCATGATGTTTCATGGCTGTCATCATAAATCCCCGCACACCTCTTAAACCTCAATAATCCTCATGCATTTCGTTTACATCAGATATTAATTCACAGCGTGACTAATAAAGCTGAATAACCAATGTAGCCTTGTTATATTCCCATCAATTCCAATGATTGTGGCATTCAATAAATGCTCGAATAATAGAAAGTGTATTAACTCTTATTGAAACTTATAAAGTCGCCGACTCACGTTATACTTTTATATGTCTATCGGATAGAACCACAGAAATTTAAATAATAAGGCACTAGAATGTTAAAAGTTGCTAATTACTAACGAAACGCTTGTCGCCAACCTTTCTTCCACCATTACTGTCACTACTACATACGCATATATTCAAACGCAGAGTCACGCACACATAAACAGTCCCAAACAAAGAATGCTTTATTGTGATTAGTTCTATCATATAAACAAACGTTTGTCTGGAACTTACAAATACATTGAAATGAGCTATTTATTTTATATATACGCTAGTGCCTGAGAAAATTTAAAAGGTATCGATATAGTCAATATTTTAACATGAGAGGCGCATGCAATCCTATTATAATTTAGGATTAAGGTATGAACATAACATTATTTTATTAATAAATAGACTTCAACAGGGTCAAATAGAGCTACTTATACGAACATCTTTTTGGTAGTTGGTGCATAACTTTTTTTTTCAACGGAACAGCTTATCCTTTATATCGGTATCTTGAGGGAAACTAAAACAAAAAAATAGAACATTAACCTTTGTTAAATCAATAAATAAACTTAGCTGGTGTCCGTGATTTCATCCGAATGAAATTTAGTTTTATCATAATTATATTATTTTTAACTCAAGAGAATTTTAATGGGTGACCTGCGTAGGGCACGCAGGATAATAAAATATTAGCATTTAATTTTTTGTACGGAACCCTATTTATTTTTACAAAATAAAAAAGTTTGTGTAACTACTTACAACTACTTATAAGTGAATAATAATATATAATACACCATTTTTAAAGTTTGCGTCGCGTACGCCGTTTTGAACAATACTAATGTATTTAATCGCGCGCTGGTGGCTCATTAGTCACCTGTGTGGCGACAAGGTCACACGGGTATATGACTTCTAGTGTCTCATTATTTAGATTCCTTTGGATAGAACTATAAGTACCTATTATTCGCGTTTTATTTCTCTTGCTAAGATGAGAACAAACAAGTAACCAAATCAACATTTTTTTAAATATCCCCGCTCTATCTGGAATTACTGCACCGATTTTACTAAACATAGCTAAGGAAACTCTCGATCAAGTCACCTTTCAAACAAAAGACTAAATCATTAGACGCCACAGACCGACACACAGATACACACTATAAACATATAAACCCCTCATTTTCGTCAAGGGTTACATATAGTGAAAATAATAATCGCAAGGTTCGTGCTGCAGATAGCTTTGTTATAAAGTAATCAAAAACTAAGTTGCTATGCAGATATCCTTGGAACGATCGATCGGCGCATAGAATCGTACATGGAACATGTGGCACAGCTTGTTATGTGTAGTTCTGAAGAAATAAATAAGGTTTATTTCGATGTTTCCCCACATTGCTGTCCCGAAATCGAAATTAAAACTTCGATCTGTCCCCTTAACATTATTTTGGGCACAGAAAAGTATTCTGGTCCCGATTGTATTTGATTTGTCCTAACTCCCACATCATTAAAACAAATGGATTATAATTATTTATTCTACATCATTATGAGGAATTTATTTTTATTAAAACCGAATCGAAGGCCGTTGTTTCCTTATTAGTACCACAGGAGTGTTTTATTAATAGGTACCTAAATATGTGCATACACATTTTACTGTATAATACCTATATACCTACATTGTTTGGTTTGTAACAAATACTGATAACAAGACTATCATAAATACTGATAAAGATCTGATGATACGTAGATCTGTACGTGTAAGTTCGAGATTTAAGCTGGGGAAATAAAGCCTTTTATCAATGTACATCTTCTAGATATAGAAAAGTCAGTAGGCACTTCATAACCTGAAGTAAGCCCTACGAGCATTACATCAATTAATCCTCGAGAGCAGAACTAATTGGTACCAAGTGCAGTCTGGACAACCACTCGAGTCCACCGGATCAATCGGATACCGCGATTACCGAAGCAGCTGCATCACATCAACGTACAACGTACTGTATTCAGTGCAGTTCTCTGTTGTATCATTTCATAGGAAACTGGAAACAACGGGAAGACTTGTGGAGTAATATCATCGGATTTCCTCCTGAATAATGATTACCCAACCACGCGAACCTAAGCTGGGAAATCCAATGCAAATGCAGTTATACAGGAAATTCTCCATAACATTTATTTATAGTATATTAAAAATACTAAAATTTAAATAAAATAACACTATTTACGTTAAAAATAATGGAAAAAAATTACATATATTGTGTTAATATATAGAAGAATATAAATAATTAATATCAGCAGCTATATGGAGGAAAGAATATAACGGAATAGTAGCAGTACGAAATAATATCCCTTATAATTATATAGGTAAACCATAGTAAAATTTTAAGTTTACTATGTATTCTACAATATGGCGCCTAGAAAAGCTCTGTGAACTTGGCACCCGACTTTGGAAAAACTGTTGAGTTTAAAAAAGTATTTTTATTTCGGGAGATGACGATGTATACAAACGAAGTTAGCTTCACTACTATCTACTACTTATCGATTTTTTTCAATCAAACCTAGATAAGAACAGTTCTTCCAAAATCGGGTGCCAAGTTCACAGAGCCGCCTAGAAAAGAACATAAATAATCAAAGAAACAACAAACATGGTTTGTTTCAAGTGAATTCCTACAGCTCAGCATCGAAATCGTAGACCACCCGCACGAAAAGTGTTATTTATCTCCAAACTTGTATCATTAAACTTGAAAGACATCGTACAAATAGAACCGGTCATGGTGGCATTATTCTAAAAAGATAACATCTTCAAATGCTCTGAGAAATTAATAATTCAAGGATGAGAAAGCTGTCGGTACATAAGGGAGGAATGAAAGTTATGGAAGATAAGGAACGCAAGAAACTCTCACACTATCAAACCATCAGAACAGGGTTTCCTGTTCTGTAATCCAACAAGATGTGCGATATAATGGATTTTTTTAATAACTCATTTACATCCCCACACTAAGGTCAAAGACCTGTGTTGTGGGTGCCGGAAACATTTACAGTCACACCCAGAACCTCAAGCACAAATGTTTCTTAGAATCAAAAATTGTCCTCCTGCCGGGAATCGAACCCAGGACCGACAGCACAGAGGGCAGAGACTTGCCCACCGCGCCAACTGGGTCGTCAAATATAATATGACATACTATCACAGAATTAATATAGTACATTTTGTTTCATCATTTCGTAGTACGCGTGGCTATTTCTCCCAGACCACGGAATAAAAAAAAACGCAGCGTCCGCAAAATTGAATATTATGTTATTGTTGGTACATATCAATAAGCAGTTTAATAGTTTGTATATCGGATTAAAACGACCGTGATCAATACGTACTCGATATTGACAAAAACAAACAGTCAAATGAGGCAAACCTGTGTCAAACGAGGCTTAAATAAAATAATCCAAGCTTTAAACATAATTCAAAAAGAACCTATCCTTTTTTATTCTCTTTCCATATGTGTCACATTCGTTTAATCCCTTCGATTAATGTTACAAATTGAAAGCGTACTATAGGGGATCATGGGCTTAACATCCCTACAAGGGTGTGTCACGAATGTCTTTTAAAAAGTTATTATTATTTATTATGTTATGATGTAACTAATGTGTAGCGCGTTTTGTATTTAAAGTTCGGTGATAATAATCTTTATATATATCAATCTTCTGTACGTATGCAACTGAACTCTTCCTAAACGGCTGGACCGATTCTTGTGAAGTTTTTTGTGTGTGTTCATGTAGTTTCAAGAATGGTTTAGATACACAATTCTTACCGATAAATATTGTAAGAAATTACACCAGTTCAAAACCGGGGCGGGTCGCCACTTCCTATATATGGAAGTTATAAAAAGAATTATATGAATTTTTAATTAAAACTCAAGCAAAGCTTAAATCTGGCTGGATCGAATACGATATAATTTATATGGGACCACCTCTAAAGCATAATTTACCAAACAAAAAAAAACCATCAAAATCGATTGGCGGCGATATCGCGTAACTAACATACATACAAAAAGAATTGAGTCGAATTGAGAACCTCCGTTTTTGAAGACGGTTGAAAAGCAATTTTATACACAAAAAATTTACAAAACGAAGATTGCCAGTCTTTGAGCTCGTGTAGATTTTAAATAGTTGAATGCGACGGGAACCTAACCACATACTTAGTTATTAGGATGCAATAAAATATGACCGATATACGTTTGTATGAAGCGAGCTTCTTAAATTACATTGTTCTCATGACTTTCTCTGAACCAATACGTTTCTTGCGAAAATTGCCTTTAGCGACTTTGTGTGAAATGATTTGCCGGTGTCGCTTAGACGTCGCTTTAACGATTCCAAATAAATAGCCATTTAACTAAAACCTATAAAATCGATCGTTACCGCGTGCGTTTAGATACCTAGGTACCTAACTATGCAGGTTTCCTTCACCGTGGGCAGATTCTCAAATCGATTTCATTCCAAACAAGAAAACTTTGAAAGGGCAACAAAACCCTTTTTAGGTGAAAGAATGCCCATAAAATAGTAAGGAATCGTAATAAAACGCTGGTCCGATAGTCATAACCACAGCACCCTTGTGTACGTCGAACCACATTTTTAACCCCTCACTGCGCTAAGCCAATGTCACACATGAGCTTTCCCATATTTTATTCATCACGATGTGCACACGCGGCTCTAATAACTGTACAAATAGACACAGCCTATGGTTTACCCCTTTTTTAGAGAAATCGTGTGGAATTACGAGTAAAAAGATTTTTGGGCCGAGTTACGTAGTTCTATTTTAGGTTTACGTACCATAAAAGGAAAAAGGAATCCATATGTCAATGCCTTTTCTCTCAGGAATACGTAGAGACATCAAATTTAAATGTTTCCAGTCTCTTAGAGACATAAAAATATCTAGCTTATTAAATCTACGCAATCAAATAGTACCATTTAACCTGCATTTTTTTCGCATATTTCTTACGGGATACCCTTGCAATAAATCAAAACCTATATATACCATAAAATACTGAGAAAGGCCATTTGTAGTCAAAAAAATAGCGGAAAAATACTAGCAAAATAAATTCTCTCTACTCGGTTTCCGTGATGGACGGACTAACAAGGTATAGTTAAAAAAGTTTGTATTTTGTAGCAATTGTCTGATCTATTTATTCGATATGGCGAGAAAACAAATAATTAAACGCAAGCGAAGCTTTAAAAAATCGATTTTACCGCTTTATCTTCGGAACCTTGATCAGATTTAATGTATTAAACACGCATTATTAACCATAACTCAAAAACTAGTAATCAGATCATGATCAATTTTCAATGGGACCACATGAAAAGCACCAGCTTTCAAATAAAAAAATAATCATCAAAATCGGCTCACAACAAAAGAAGACACGTAAAATAAAATACAGTCGAATCGAGAACCTCCTCCTTTTTTTGAAGTCGGTTCAAAAAATATTGGTTTCACTTTTAAGTATAAAAAATATATTATTCTAGCTGTCCAGCAATGTCTAATTAATTATTTAACTTTTAATTTCGCAACCACGACTATAAAATCAACATAATATGTTTCAAAGAACGAATTAGGTGTTGAGGTGTACCAATGTAACAAGCGACTCTTTTGTTTCCAACTGTGTATATTGAGCACAGTGGGGTGTAGGGAATGACTGGCATTTTTGTGCACCAATAATAATAGGGAACCTCTATAACGTTTGTTAACCTTTCGAGCAACCATAGTTTAAAAGCCAAATAGGTATGCCGGCTGTTTTTAATACATCAACAATGGTATATCAATAATTTAAGGCAAGCAAAGCTTAAAAAAACCAACTTTACCGCTTTATCTTCGGAACATTGATCAGATTAGATGTACTAAACACGCATTATTGACGAAAAAAAAATTCAAAATCGGTTCACGTGGAAATAAGTTATGAGTTAAAGCACAAAAAAAAAAACTGTCGACTTGTGAAGTCTGTAGAAAAAAGAAGAAGTATATAAGTATTAAGTATTATTTTTCTGAGGATACCTAAATAAGTTATTAACATTTTTGCTTCAAAATAATACAAACCCATGCCATTCTATGCGGACCTACTTAATACGGTTCCGAATACTTTGCTTTACTACAAAATTTATCAAATATTGACATTATCAAAAGAATATACCTCGTTCGTGACGGAGACCGTACACGAAATCGTAATCAGTGACACATCTCATGACCTATAGTAAACAATACGTTGCAGACGACAGACAGTGCGTAAGAAACAAATGACATGACGCGATAAGCAGTTACGCAAAAACGAGATAATGAACAGTCATTTTGGTACTTACAATAGGTTGTATAGTGATAATTATCTTAACTACCCGGTTAGTCAGCACCACCTGTATGACTAAGACTTATAAGTAAATAAATCACACTAATATTATACTAGTAAGTCCGAAAGTTTGTGTGTATGTTTGTTCTCCCTCTTCACGCTTCAACGGATTTGGATGAATTTTGGAATGTACATACCTAAGATTAACACATAGGCTTTTTAACTTGATACTAGCGGGCGAAGCCGCAGGGCACGGCTAGTTATATATAATATCCAGAGTATATTAAGACAGCATTGACATTTAGATTTTAAATATGACGTAGTTATACTGTTACAAAACTTTCAACGAGTTAAAAATAACCTACATATTAAAAAAACTAGTACGTAAAGTATCCATTTCAAAATAATATACAATAACAGTATAAATAATATTTATATAACATCAGTTTGGTTAAGTAAGACGCATAAATACAAGCAGACAGTCTGACTACCTCTATAAGAATATTAAGACCTACAAAAACCGGTTCCAAGGTTGTCCGTCATTTAAAATATTCCATTCCGCGGCAGCCACATAACTTCTTATCAGATTCAAGACTACAAGATTAGTAATATAATGAAGAAAACAAAGCGAATTATTACAGTACCTACCTGAAAACTATATAGATAGCTATCAAGTCCTGACGTAAATTTATATTCAAATCCACCTGCCGCAAACATCCTGATTTCATTATTATATCACACCGCAGCTGCTTATAGCAAATTGCATCTGTGGTTGCTTACAGATTTTAATTAAGATAAGGGCAATCGAGGGTTTCACATCACGGTAGCAACTCGACGAGTACACCCCGGGGAAATCAACCCCACACCATATTCAACGGATACTCATCATGTCCACAATAAACTTTCATCAGCAAATATATCATCTTTTGTGTACTTTTCTCAAGCGTGAAGGAACATTGCCTGTACCATTAACAGTACATACATGCGATGGACTTTCTCTAACAACAGCTCTCACGAACGTGTCAAAAACGACGGTAGTTCAAACGCCGAGTCAGATGTTTTAAGCTTCTTAGAAACATTCCACAACTCGTTGCTTTACTATTAGATACCGAAACACAATCGTCCTGATTATAAACTTATACCACTTCCATATTTAAAAGGACATTGTGCTCATTGAACTAGTTAAGTACGTGGGCAGACAGTGGAGATTAGTTCTCAGATTACGTGACGCTGTCGCACCCTGGGCGTTCCCCATTCATTAACAGAAATTTATCGACGTAGCAAGTTATCATCTCTATCCCATACCGTGCCTTCGTCACGAACCTCTAATAGCATTATAAATGACGATTTTATCGTACCCGTACATTCTTATTGATTTTTATGCGTGACCAGGAACCCATTTTGACGATTTGAATGTCCGACTAGAAGGGAACTGACTAATTTGTGTACACGCCATCATGAACGATACACAAATGGTCAATAGGTACCGTGACCGTAGAAATACCTTTCTTTATTTACATTTTGAGGTCCTGAGAACATACAGTCAACGACACGGTTCAAGGCTTAACTTGAACAGTAAACATGCCCTCTGATGCGAGCCAAGTTTCGTAAGCAGCTTCCTTTACGATTCTTTAAGCCTCCGGGAGATAAACGTGATTACAGGCATGTAAAAGGATAATCTGGCTTAAGCCTGGTATATTACTAAGCTGAAACAATAAATTGCGTAACAACATATTTCCGTACAAGCATAATTTGAACTAGTGTATAAGGTTAAAATTTTATCGTCAAGGAGTCTTCCTTGCTGAAAACATGGCCCATACTCATAGGCCCTCTCAAGTCATTAATTACCTATAGGTACGATACTAGGTAGATCTTGATTGTGTTCTCCATTATGGTATACAAGTAGATCTATTTTGATAAGATTAACCAAATATTTTGGTTTAGAAATAGCATAGTTATAACGTGTCACTGTGGAAATATTTGACGCACTTACGTAATTAATCACCTTAACATTAGTATAGTAATCCTATTGAACAGCTTAAAAGCGATGACGAGAGCCAGATAGGCATTTTACGCTTCACTTAAGAGTATTTTAAGCAAAATATGAAATAATTATACCAGCAAATATATTTTTTGTTTGATAATATAGCCGTTGGCTTAGTTGGGTGGCATTCGTCTTCTAAGCAGTGCAGGGGTTCGATTCCCGGCCGGAATACAAGTAATCTCCCCATGGAAAATTTGTGTTTCTGGTTCTGGTGGTATTTGTGGTGTGAATGTTTCCGGCACCCACGCACGACACAAGTCTTTAGACTTAGTGTAGGGCTGTCAATGTAAAAGCGTTTATGTTTATGTTTGCAAGTAAGGGCGAAAGTCTAAGATTCCGAAACACGATTTCGAATAATTTTCTCTATGGCAATGGATTTTACCGCGAAAATTAGAAATGGCGTTGATGAACTGCCCCTTGGCTTAATTGGTGGTTTAAATTACTCAAAATAAGTAACTAAACAAATGCCGCTATTTTTGCCTGAATATAAAAAAATGGGTAATGTGTTTATCAGCTTTATGTTTGTTCCTTTGTGGCTTTCTCGATTTTGATGACAGTAATCAATATTCAAAATGGCGAAAACCAGACGCCATATTGGGAAAAACAAAAAATTGGTTGTCTGTAAAGTCGGTTTACGGACGATAATTTTGCGTGATAACGTCATAAGACGAACCCTTAGGCCGATCGTGCCTCTCTATTGCTTGCTCCGCGCTCTCGCTTGCACGCTCAGGCTCAGGCGGAACGTGACACTTTTTCGTGCATGCAGCTGGTGTTCAGCTACTTATAAACGTTATCACGTCAAAAAAATGTTGTTGAACTATATTAAGTAGGTATGTTAAGTATCATTGAACAGGTATTTGAAAATCATGCTCAGGTTTCTTATATCATTTTTCATTTTGAATGACCTGAATTTGGGATCGTTAATAATTTATAGTTGGTCACTTAAATTGTTCAATATTTGAAATAAAGATATGATGAAGTTCAAATATAATTGCATAATATGTCTTGTTAACGAAATATAAAAAATAAACCAGTTAATGTACTAAAAATTAAAAAAACCTAACTGCGAGAAATGGAAACCGACTTTTTATGTAATGTTATATATAAAACCTTCCTTAGTAGTCAATTAATAATGATGTTTACTTTTTACGCAGTAGGATTTATGTTTAAATATATTAATGACTTGTTGAGATTTATGCTGTTGTAAATATTTGGGTAAAGCTAATAGACACCAACATTTTTGCCACTGGAACAAAGTATTCATTTATGTCGAATAAAAAGCAGACAATCAGCTTATTTCCCACCGACTTGTCTTTATGAATATTGAAATTTCATACAGAAACCAAAATTATCAAAACAAAATATAAGGCCAATAGCTATGTAATCTCTGAAACCACACTATCTTTAGTGTCATAGGCTCATTAGGGTTTTTATATAATGAGGCTATGACACTAAAGATAGTGTAGTTTCAGAGATTACCTTTTACAAAAAAAAAACTGTCTCTTTATAATATTAGAGTAGATAAATGTAAATTCATAGCAAATTTATGAAAATGCAAATAATGCTAAGTTATCAATCACCTATGCATCTATTTACAAAATTATGAATGAAATCAGTGTGTGGCGCTTGGTGGGTCATTATTTTTTTCACACTCACAGCCCCACATCAAATTCAAAGACCTTTATTCAATTTTTCAATTCAAATTGTTTATTTCGGAACAACAAGGGATCCATACAAAATTGTTAGTAAAACATAAAATAAGGCCTACAAGCTATTTGTTAGTACACAAGAAATAAAATAAAATACAATTAACATACAATTAAAATACAATTAAAATACAATTAAAATACAATTAAAATACAATTAAAATTAAAATTAGTGCGTCATAAACTTACGAGGCATCCCGTGAGGTACCATTGTCCGCACTAGATGCCTCAGTACAGGCGCTTTCGGGTCATCAACCACTACTTTCAGGATATTGTTGCCACTCCCTCGAGTCCTCCTCACCAGCGATGCTACTTTTTTTCTGATGACGGCATGGAAGCCGTCAATGTGGGTTTGAGCAAACATGCCGGAGGCACTGCAAAATCGCGGGAGTTTCAACAACATCCTGAATACATTATTATACTGTATGCGTAGGGCGTCAAGCGACTTCTGCGAACAGCGGAACCACAGACCACCCGTGTACAATCCCTGACAGTACGCTTTAAAGAGCGTGATTTTAACTTGGTCAGTACAACGGGCAAATCTACGGGCCAGCATGTTCCCACGAACCGCCAACGCTCTACGCTCCCTCTCAATGTCATCATCGTCTCTAAGGTCGTCGGCAAGAATATGTCCGAGGTATTTAAACCTAACCACCTGGTTTATGATCATGCCATTTAGGGTAATAGATGGAACGCTCTCTGGACACCTGCCAACGGCCCTAAAGACCATGAACTCACTCTTCTTGGCATTGTAAATCAGGCCATGCGATGCGGCGTACTCCTCACACACCTTCAGCATCTCTCTGATGGACTTCGCAGTTGGGCCAAGTAGCACCATATCATCCGCATAACTTATGTTGTTAACACAAACACCCCCCACGCGGCATCCGACACGCATGCTACTGAGCCCCACTATGAGGTCATTTACGTACAGGTTGAAGAGCTTTGGAGACGACAATCCTCCCTGTCTCACGCCACACTCCATCCCGTACGAATCAGATAGGCTAGATGACCACTTAACCTGATTGGTCTGATTCGCATACCAGTATTGAAAAATCTTTAATAGTTCAACCGGCACACCCCTGTCCTCCATCTTTCTCCAAAGCACATCATAGGAAACGAGATCGAAGGCTTTGGAGAGATCCAGAAAACAGGCGTATACCGGAGTCTTGCGTTCAGTGTAATATTGGACAGTATGCTTGAGAGCCAGGATCGCGCTTTCCGTGGAGAGTCCAGGCCGGAACCCGAACTGAGCGTCATGGAGATGTATGTAATTATCCAAGCACGACTCAAGCATACTATCCATTACCTTAGCTACAATTGTTGCGAGAGAGATTGGGCGATAGTTTGCCTTATCCGAGATGTCTCCTGTCCCGCTCTTCACTATGGGCACCACTATAGTTTTCATTAAGTCGTCAGGTAAATAAGAGTGACTAATGCACATATTGAAGAGCATGGACAGGATTCTCGGCAGGTGAACGCCTGCATATTTTAGGTGCTCGACACTGAGCCCATCGTGGCCCGGGGATTTACCTCCACTCATACTTCCCACCACACGTTTAATCTGTTTTGCAGAAAACCTGAGTAGAGACTCCTCCCCGGATACGCCGTGCGCAGCATCGACCACTGTAGCTGAAGGACCCAAAGGAGACCGCACCTTAAACTGTTCCATGAACAAATTTGCTATCTCCCTCGGGTCACTCTTGCCACAAACATTCGCCGGGAGGCCAGGCTTAATATTCAATTTACCAGTGCACTTCCAGAATTTACTAAAATTTTTGTCAGCTCTATTTTTAGCAATCATATCCATTTTAATTTGCTCCTGGTTGTTTTGACACCACTTGAGCTTTCCTTTGAAGACTTTACGAGATTCGCACATTAGGTTGTAAACAGAACCTGCACTTGGCCGACCATGCATTATCCATTCCTGGTATTTAAGCCTGGCATCCCGGTGAGCTTCTCGTACGTTGTCATTCCAACCGCAAACTCTCCCCCTTATGTTTGGTTTGGCACTAACTTTCCTACTGGTTTGCACAGCCGCATCGCTTAGTATGGCAACAATTTTCTTGTACAGTTCGTTTAAGATTGGCTTATGATTATTCAAGCTACATGACCCGAAACTACAGGTCGTAAAGTCCTGAGGAAAGTCGATATCACGCAAGCCTTTATTACATAATTCCTGGTATTTGCTTATTTGTGACTTATCTCGTTCCCCCCAGATAACTGCGTTACGAGGTGTATCCTGGATTACAAACATAGGTCTGACTGCTCCCAGCTCACACTCAATGAAAATAGGCAAATGGTCAGATACAAACACATCTTCAATTATGCCTACATTAACAATAGTTCGCCAAGCTGATTGTGAGACAATAGAATGGTCCAACCAGCTCCCCGTACCATGAAATGCGTCAAAAAAATGTGAACCTATTTGTATTAATCCCCAAAAATTCTACGTCTGCACAAACCCAACAGTGATCCGCGCAAAAGTTACTAAGTTCGGTATAAAACAATTTACCCGGGTGAGCATTCATGTCTCCAAGTATAAATACGGTTTGAATACTACTATTCTCTTCAATTGCTCTAATTTCACTAAGCACTTCTGTAAAGATAGGTAGGTTATCTCTAGATATTGTAGGCATATACACACAGAAAACTAGGATAGGTCTTCCACCTATAGACGCCCTGATAGCTAGTAACCGGTTGCTACTGCATTCTATGACAGATACACTGTCAAAGATACCCTTTCTCCAGAGTATGGCCACGCCCCCATACGGTCTTCCAACTAACAATTCACTGCACGTAACCGCACTCTTGCCAACATATTCAAAATCAGGAGACACAGTACCTAGTAGCGGAATGTCATGTTTAAATAACCACGTCTCCTGAAGACACACTAAGTTTGACGACTTACACAATTTTCGTACGTCATCAATTGATCTCTTAAAACTTTTACAGTTATAACTAGTAAATTTACAAACATTTTCTTTATTGTAGCTATCCATGATATAATCTATTTATCTTTAACTTTACACTTTGGTTGTTTCGGCTCATACGTGAAATGCACAAAACGCCGAAACGTAATACCATTTGGCCAAAAATCGTCGTTTAAAAATAATGTGAGTTTACTTTTCGAAACAAATAATTTATAAGCATTATATTTTCTATTTGTTTTCATTTTAATCATTTTTAACGACACAATTTCCTTAGTTTTATCTTTAATATAACTTATTATATCCTGCTCACATGTATCTTTGCTGACGTTAGATATAAACAAAGGCACTTTTATGTCAGCTGCTTTAAATTTACCGTCAGGCGCAATGGACGCTCGACCTTTTTGTCCAATGAGTTTATATCCTCTGGCAGATTTTTTACGAACAACTTGCCACTCCGAGTTTTCTTTTGGGTCCTGGGAACAGTCCCTCGCTTCTTGACTTAAAATATAGTTAAAAGACTCACGCGCAGGAACATTACGAACGCCTATTATATCTTTACCGCTAGAGATAAGAGCCGAGTCATTGACCGAAGCGCGCGCGCAAGTATCCTCCATAACCGGTGCATTCGTAACCGCGGTACTTTCTGGGGCCTCCACGTGCCGATTCGCCATCCCGCTCTTGTCCACAAAAACATGTCTAAGACTGGTTTTCTTCGTGCTCTCTCTCTCCCCGCTGCTTGAGTCCTTTGAAACCACCGTTGGAGGCGCCTCCACGTGCGCTCTTTCTATTTCGCTAACTTGTTCGCGGTGAAAAGAGACAGACTGATTGATGCCGTTGGCGCACTGACCCGTCCTTGTAGGGGTTTATTGTGGGCAGGAAACATTTACATATTACACACAGAATCACACCCAGAACCAAAAGCATAATTGTCCCTTGAGAAGGAAAACTGTGCTCCCGCAGGGAGACTGGACTAATATCAAGATATAAATGTTATTAATTATCAAGACAATCATATAGATAATTATTGTGATAATAATTATCAATTATATGCATATTGATTTAATGAATTCTTCTTTAAATTTCGATAGGTATAAATTTTTTTTACAAACTTGAAATGGTGAAATATCTTTTTATTTACATAATTTCCTCTGTTCCGACTTAGCGCTGAAATAGAAACAAGAATATATGCAAGCTCATAAAAGTTTGGCACATACCTGCTAAGGTGAATCTGTCCATATAATTGATGAGGTTCACGTAGCACAGTATTAGCACGGTCATGAATTCGATGAATCTCACTTCCCTTAGAGAATCTCGTCTTCTCGACCGCTTTTCCTGAAGCAACGCCGTCGCCGATTCATTGTCACCGTTTTTAACTAGCTGCTGATTTGAAGTGTTCGGCGATATACAACTCTGGTCCATTGTGACAACTCAAGTCTTTCAAGATACCACCACCGGTCACTTTCAAAACTTCGACACCTATTTCGAATCTTATTGGAGGTTATTCACTAGACTAAAAATTTTATGAGCTCACTAATAGAAAAGGGAAGAAAACACTAAATAAACTAAACAGAACTAAAACAATAGCAAACTATGTAATCAGATTATTCATATTATGATTACGACGAAAACTCGAAAAGCCCGTGATGACTACTCGTCTACTTGACGTTCAAGACAGGAATGATACTTTTTTTCCAATGCTGGTTGCCAAGACAATGTAACAAGAAATGACCAAATACTAAAAAAGTTGCTACAATGTTTAAAATTTTATACAGGTTTATGCTGTGAAGGAGAAAATTTGTCGTTATCGATTTTGTATTATTTTCTAAAACTTGTGATCTGTCTTCGATTATTAGTGGGTAATGCAGGTTTATTAACCTTTAATAGTTCGTTAGCGTGTAACCATAAAAAATCGAAAAACATTATGTATAAAATTTCGATGGGATGGATAAATAAAGGCACATAGGTAACCTACCTGCCTACCTAAGTATCTTTTCGTTTTATGTTTTAAAGTACTTAGTTTTTATTGAACCTGTAAAAAAAAACAAAGCATATAAAACTATGAGGTGCTCAAGCAAAGCGAACGTAGAGAATAGGTGACTTCTAGGCAAGCATGTTCCATCTTTGGCCGCATCGTCACTTTCCATCAGGTGACATAGCGGTCAAATGCTTGCCTATCTTGTATAAAAAAAAAACGTCATATGTCAGTACATAATAAAATTCTCAAATGGAGTTGATAAAAAATGTTGAATAATTCGGAAGTTGTTATTCCTTTTTCACAGAAACCAATATATTTACCGAGACTAAAATTAGCCTATTTGTTAATCCTGACTATAAGCTATGTCTATTTAAAACGATATCTAAATACGTTTAGCCTTTAGAACGTGAAGGGAAAACGAACATACCTACACACAAACTTTCGCATTAATAATAATAGTGTGATGAGAATAACAAAACCTCAAAAAATCGAAACGCGTGATATTGATGATGATATACTTTTTCAGCATTAGATCTAACTGATGTAAGTAATGTTACCCAAACGGAACCGAAAAAAAATGTAGCTACATAGAATCATTCATTATTATGATTTACTTTTGATTATCACGTTCATTACTGTGATGTCGATGAGTATAAACAAAGTATGTAATTTAGAAAATCAACTATAAAGGTATTGTGTTGTACTGTTTTGGTGAAGTATTCCCTAGCCAATTATTCGAAGACGCTAGAAATGGCTAGACTAGAAAAGTTAGCTATGTTACATATTTATAGCACATTAATAATATTTTTTCTTTCAGACGTAGCAACTTAATTGCTAATGTGGCAATACTGGTTTTGACAGTTGTGACGATTGTGACCATAGAAAAGAATATACTCTACGCATTGTGACAGTGTAGATATTTTTTTTCTTATTTTTATTTTGGCTCTGCATTCTATGTGCATTTAGTCAGTGTTAAGTGATGAATGAGTGTAATTATCTTATTTATCTATGGCCTTAGGTATAAATCTTGTGTCTATGGGCGATTGGGCGGCCCGGCCGCGGCCGCCCAATCCCAATTTATACCCCAGATAGGTGGTATTCTGTGTGAACGGAGTGATTATATTATCTTTGACATCTAGTTAAACCATCGAGATAGTTAACAAACCTACGATTACTTTAGCTACAACATCCTTGGTCTGATGAGACAAGGGAGTAATCAGTAATAGTATTCTGTGAATTTCTGTGTTTGAGACTTATGAGCAAGGTAGTAATAGTATTCTGTGCTTGTGAGCCATCTCTGTGGTCTGTGGTTGTGAGCATAGAGGAACTTTTTAACTTTTTATGCCTTGGGTATATAATTATATTATTTATCATTGCTTGTGTGATAAAGTAAAAATTGACTAGGTATTTCTTGAAAATATATTATTGCGGTATTTACTTCGTGTATGAAATTCATATATCTAGACACGAAAATGAACAAGCTTTGGTGTATTATGTTAATTTTGTGTTGTTCTATGACTTTTGCAAAAAAACCGAAAAATGAGGAGAAGCCGGCATGGGCGAAAAAAGATATCCGCGACTACTCTGATGCAGACATGGAAAGGTAACAAACAATAATCGTCCGTTGTTTTGCATTACTATGTACCTAGTCACGGTTAAACCGATT
Organism: Lomographa bimaculata; assembly: GCA_948107665.1. Classification (NCBI taxonomy): domain Eukaryota; kingdom Metazoa; phylum Arthropoda; class Insecta; order Lepidoptera; family Geometridae; genus Lomographa; species Lomographa bimaculata. The sequence goes on from OX403597.1 coordinate 9,591,356, forward strand.
GTAAGATACCTCTTGGATTACTAGGACACTGTGGTGCAGCGCAGGAATTATGAGTGATATGAAGGAGTCACCTACCCGGCCCTTAGCTTCGGGGATGTTATTATAGTAGTGCGCTTATTACTTATCAAATAAACACCTTTTGATACATGCTGGTGCTTTTTTGACTAAAAACAACAATGTTGCTGTCTATCCCAATGTACCTAATTCTGTTTCTGGCACTCATGCCACAAGTCATGGAACTAAGTATTGGGCTGTGAGTGTGAAAGTTATTAAGAGTTTTGTTTATGTCTCTTTTAAAGTATATTTCTCAAATCAGAGCATCTATTATCAAAGGTCTCCTCCAGCAATTTACGTATCCGTAAAATATATACTTACCCCCTTATATTCCTCATATTTAACATAACAATAGTCATAGCCCTACACTAAGTTTGAGATGACTTCAATTCTGCAAAAATCCCCTGATTGACGTCAAGATTTAAGGCAAAATGGGTTATTTGCAACAATATGGTCCTATCACCTCCAGAGACACCTTATTCAAGCCATTAACCAATCACATTAAATTTGAATGTTGATCTTTCATTACAATAAACTCTTTGTTTACATTTATTATACTTGATAAGTTCTTGCTAAAAATAACTTTATTGTAACCTCAGCTGATCTTCATACCAAGAGTAGGTTTATTAATCAAATGCAGTTGAAATGTGTATGTTTACTGTGATTCAAATGTTAAGTGATAAATCAGCTGATAACTGGTTAGCAACCATTTTTTAATGCCACACTTTCTTTTACCAGATTATTTGAAGCTCATGAATGAAAACAATTAACTAAAACTATGCTCTTTCTTGGGACAGATTATTGGACCAATGGGAAGAAGATGAAGAGCCTCTACCAGATGATGAACTACCAGAACATCTCAGGAAACCTCCAGCAATAGATATGACTAAGCTTGATATGACAAATCCCGAGTCTGTGTTACAGGCAACAAAAAAGGGACAAACTCTGATGATGTTTGTTTCGGTTGCTAACAAACCTTCGAAAGCAAGAGCAGAAGAGTTGACGAGAATATGGCAAACGGGTCTTTGGAACAATCATATACAAGCAGAAAGGTATTAACTTTGTCAGCTATTATTAAAAATTGCATCTCTTAAAGTAATTTGAGGATTTACTGAAACAGTTCAGAAAAAATAAACAAATTGTTTGTTTCCTTCCTTATTCACAAACTCTTAAATTTGAATAAAATAACCTCAACGTTATTTATAAAACACATTCAAGCATCAGATGCCACCAGGTTGCTCTATGGTTTATTCGCAGTATGTCCCATTCGCAATTTGTCATGCAGTCACATGCGCATTGTCCCATGTGTGGAAAAAATACCTGTATGGGTTCCCTTGATGTTTTGATTTATATGTAGATGAACGAATGGACAGATGGATGGACAAAGCTAGCACTTTGTCTTGTATACATATAGAACACTACATATTTCTTTATTAGGGACTATAATTAACTAGGTTTTTAAAGTATTATAATTTAACAATTATTCTATTTAATCAAGAACTGTTTGTGGATATTAAGGGTATTTTTTATGATAATATTTAATAAAGAAATGTGTGGCTTTTAATCATGATTGACGACCCATTATAACAAAATCCTACTAATATTATAAATCCAAAGGTTTGTGTGTAAGTATGTTTGTTCCCTCTTCACACTTTCAACGGCTTAATGGATTTGGATGAAATTTTGAATGTACATAGCTTATACCTACGATTAACACAGGCTACTTTTTAACTTGATAATAGTGGGTGAAACCGTGAGGCACGGCTAGTAATGTATACATGGCATATTTTGTGGATTGAGCATCCTGCTCACTGACATGTCCCAAATTAAAAACAGAAAAAAAAGTGAGTGTCTTTTTGTTTGGCTTTTTACCTAATTGGATAAATGGCGAAACAAATGAGGTACTGCTTACAAATTTTAACTTGTTTTCCCCCTCAGATACCTCATCGATGATGACAGAGCGATATTCATGTTCAAAGATGGATCTCAAGCATGGACAGCCAAAGAGTATCTCCTAGAACAAGATGAACTGAAAGAAGTCCAGTTGGAAAGCCAAACATATCCTGGCAAGAACCCTAATGTTAAAAATAAAGCTGTTCGAGATGAATTGTAATAGATCTGTATAGTCTAATTGTAAAATTCCACAACTTTTTGTTTTGGGAAGCATTATTTAGAATCTTTTTTATATTTGAATCAACAATTTAAAACCATTAAGTGAAATGAAAATAGTGTTTATTTTTTACTATTAAGTTGCATTTTTTATTCATTGATTTACTGTAATGTTGCTCCCTATAAATAAATCATATATAATAAATACAGTACTTTAAGTGCAAACTTTCAAGGTATTAATTTTAAGGAATAAATAATTTATTTTTTATAATCAGCTTTTTATTTATAAAAATAATCATTTTTTGATTATTATCAGTTACCAGCCAGCTAGCATAACTTTAAGAGGCATACAATCTTAAATTTAAGGTGGGTTTTGAGAATTTTAACAATTTAGAATGCATCGGTAGCTCGGAAATGTTCTTCATCAATGGTAGAGTAGATATGGCCCTCTCCACACATCCACTCCAGAATGTTTCTAAAATAAAAGATGATAGATATATTTTATACTCAATGGAAGTCTCTGTATTTGATTCAATAATTACAACACAATAACAAGAATCAGCCAAAATAGGTAATATTTTAGTTTTTAATATTTTTATCTCATGACATGGTTTGGATGGTCTATTTTGGATTGATATAAAGTTTATATTACAAGGTACATGAACAAAAACCATAGCAAGATACGATATTTTTTTTCTATAAAAGTTATAAACAGAGATCAGAGCTTTCACCACTTAATCCTTATTGTATAACATTTATTTTGACGTGATAACGTCTTATTAATCGATGAACGCCGGCTGCACACACGAAAAATCATGACTCATTGCCACGTTCCGCCAAAGCCGAGCGTGCAAGCAAGAGCGCGGAACAAGCGATAGAGAGGCACGATCAGCCTAAGTGATCGTATTATGACGTTATCACGTAAAATCATCGTCCGTAAAACGACTTTACATACAACCATTTTTATTTTTGGACAGTTTGGTACATATTTATGTGAATAGTTGTTATATAATAGATATAAGATATTAAGTCAGATACTAACTCAAACTCAACCTGCGACATCTTATCCTTGAGTGTGGAATACATGTCCTGTTTGCTTATGCCCTGTTCCAGTGTTGAAGCCCTAATAAGGTTGAATATTAGCATCTGTCGAGGGTTCAGTCCATTCACAGATCCAGTGTCATTCATGCCAACCATGGAATTAGCTGGCATAGAACTAGTGTTAAATGTTGGATTGATGTCTGCGACTTTTTCCTGAAATGAATTCAAGATTTCTATAAAAATTTAGAACACAATAATAATGATCTACTACTATACCATACAATTTTACTACAAGAAGACTTGTCAGCATATTTTAACAGGTTGACCAGTTTAGAACAATTTGTTGGCCGCTAGAGACATGCATATTGTACCCAGGTCAACCAAATGATTGTAGAAGCTAGCAATTTTTGTCACTTGAGTTACAGATATTGTACCCATCAACTAGATTAGAATGATCTTATATGTACCTACCTACAATGTTTAACATTATAGCATTTACCTTCTTCGAATCTGCTTCCATTTTGACCTTATTGTTAATACACTGTAAATAGTGGAATGTAATGGCATTAGCATCCGTTATGGGCATGATTTTGAAAGCCATCAGGACCTTCTTTCCTTTGTTTGCTTTCACATTTCCAAAGATCTGAATATAGTCATTTACTTGAACTTTTGGTGATGACTTATCCTGAAATGAAATTAAACTTGTAAATCTTGTATGTATGAAAGATTAAATCATATAAGATTTGTATGAGGTAAGTAGAAAACCTGGAACATGGGCATAAACAGCTTTTTATCATAATACAATAAATACAGGTTAAGTTGAGTGGTAATGTTAGTCATATAATAAGTATGTAATGATCAAAACCAGGAAAAGTTGAAACTTGATATCAAATTAACAAAACTAGCTGTGCACCGTGGCTTCACCCGAAGTTAAAAAGTAGCCTATGTGTTCTTCCGGAATGTAAACTATCTACATTCTAAATTTCATCAAAATTGGTTTATTTGTTACGAAAATATGTGATAACAAACATTCACACACATACACACTTTCGCATTTATAATATTAGTAGGAAAAGTAGGATAGGTAAAGTCAAACAAATGCTACATATACCTTGGAATTGGCAGTCCAAGGTATATGTAGCAATTTTTGCCTTGCCTTGATTTAATGAGTTTAAACAAAGTATACCTTACAGTATCTTAACAGTATGAGTCTTACAGTATAAGCATGCCTAAGAAATTTTAGCAGATATTTTTTTTAATTTTTCTTGTCATCTAAGACTTTTTCACAGATCTTAATTATGAACTCATTTTCATAAAAATTTTTTTTCCTAGCTACAACGGACTTAAAAAAGTAATATAGTCATATTGTTCATGCCTAAAAGAGATATATATGGTTGTTTGGTAATATTTTGTCTGCCATTTTTCTACTGTTTTTATTACTTAGATTACTATTTCAGATATAAAATGTATATAAAAAGGTAGAAAATACATGCAATAGAGATAAGCTTATCCCTATTGCATGTATTTTCTATCGATTTCACAAACTAGGAGGAGATAGTCAAGTCGACGGTATTTTAATAATTTCTAAGAAAAGACCAATTGGAAATCAACATTCCAATTGGTCCCATTTAAATTTGATCAAGATCTGATCAGTAGTGCATCTAATCTGATCAAAGCTCCGAAGATAAAGTGGTGAAGTCGGTTTTTTTAAAGCTTTGCTTGTGTTTCATTATGTTTTGACACTTATACACACTGTACAGCAGATTAGAGTGGCTGTTGGTAACAAAATATCGATTTGTCATCGCCAAACTGTCGCATAGCAGCCCACATGCTCCCACATATCGTATAAAGTACTTTGCCAACTAGCTTGAGATAAGTATTTGGTTTTAAAATTGGAAAAAAAAAATCTTAAATATTCTAGTGTAAAGTTATCAACATGTTGCTGGTAATTATTGCCTATCAAGCAACTATATAAAATTAAACAGACAATTATACTTGTAACAATTGATAAATGAATACAGATTAGTCAAGGTACTTATGAGACTTACGTCTTCATCCATAGCTTCTTGATCCAGCCATAGTACTGCCCGCATCCTCCCAGTTATATCTTGTATGGTGTAAGTGATTTTAGTGCTCTGCATCCGAATGTTCCGCACTCTTGCCACAATAGATACTATTTGGATTTCTGTGCCCCATATTTTAACACCATCATCACCACTGTGGATAGCTTGCTTTATTACTATGGGTGCAGTGCGCGAGGCTCTTCGGCCCTAGAAAGTTTAAGGTTAACTTTTCATTGACTAATGCCTTGAAATTAATAAGAAATTATAAAGTATTATAATTATAAGGTATACTTACAGTTTTTTGTTGCTGATTTGGTGTATTGACATTGCCAAATTGGTTTCCAGAGCTGAAGAATCCTCCACCAACCGCCGATTGATCTGTTACATAGTAATGAGAGATTATAGTAGATTTAAATTGTAAAAGCGCAAGTCAAGGTAATTATAAATAACTTACCGTTCCACATTATTACAAAATAGCGAAATCGCTAGAATATTAGAAATTACCGGCAATGAATCCAATTCCACAAGCAATATGCCGACTTGTTTTGACTTGCACTTGATCGAAGTAAAAATTTGACATTTGTTTAAAAGCGGGAATTCAATTACACAAGTGTACCATAATATAAAAATTAAATTAAGGGGTATTTGAATGGAGACAGTTTTAGAATAATAACGGAAAGCCAGCAATGTATGCATTGCTAATGTCAAGGGTACGAGACATAGACAACGATAATTTAAATCGTATACTGTGATCGTATACTTGATAAGCGGTCTTTGTCATTGTTTGTATTTTCAAAAAGAGCGAGTAAATTTTGAAATCTTAAATTTGGTTGAATTAATGATGTATATGTTCTTTGTACATTATTTTGATTGAAAACATCGCTGAATAATGGCTTGTAAAACTTTCCATAAAGGGAAATATTACGTGACCTTCAAACGTGGCTTTGAAGACTCCAAGAAAGACATCACTGTATCAGTGGACAAAGTTTTCGAAAATGATAGTTTGGTAATAAAATAACCTAATATTAATGTTTTTATTATAAAAGAAAATAGGGTGTGTTGTAAAGACACTATAAAAATGAAAATTTTGTATTACAAGGAAACATTTTAATTATTTATAACAGTGTTGACCCTCAACCTTTTTTCGTCACACAAAAAGGTTGCGTATCAGAATTTCAAAGCCCTCCCATACAGGATCAGAATTTCCAAACTCTCCCATACAAATAGTTGAAAAATAACGATGAGCGTGCCTTTGCATCCAATATAAGATATGATTTACGTAGATGTATTTTACAGAAAATCTCATTATCAGATGACGACAACCCGCAGTTTCTGTGTGTGCTGATTATATCTCGTGTGGACTATGAAGACTTGAAGAAACAACAGGGGCTGCTGGTGGACTTTGACAACTTCCCTTCCCAACTTGTTAGACTATTGCAACAATGTGCTTCAAACAACATGTAAGGTCTTTCAACATTTGAACGTGCTGCATTCAATCGAAAAAAATATGTCTTCAAAATACACACTAACACAAACTGAACCAGATGCATCTCAGGCATTCCAGACCAAATAGTTTGTGTTTTGTAATGACATGTTTGTAGACTTGGTAAAAGAACAGCATGTCATTGTCGCTGCTTATTTATAAAAAAAAATATTAGCACTATAATTCTCATATCTACATAATCTAATCAATAGTAAACATAATCACTCTCACTCAGAGCCCCACAATAGTTTGATGATTTGTGTTGTGAGTGCTGGGAAAATTTATATCACACACAGATCCATAAACACAAATTTATCATGCAAACCAGTAAGTCTATTCAGGACGTCAAACTACAATTGTGCGAATTGATGTAATGTCGATATGACAGTCAATTGGTTGAAAGTTCACCCTATTTGATAGTTCATAAGAAAAGTTTTATTTTTTTTCAAAGTCTATGTAAAGATTATCAATGCCCGGCACCAGCCGGCAGTTCGTTGTATATTAGTGTGTAATAGTAACATTGTAGAACAAGAAAAAAAACGGACATTTCAAGCACAACTCTTTAGTTGTGCTTGAAATGTCCGTTTTTTTTCTTGTATTTTATCTAATTTCACAGGTTCCTTATAATGCAGCAGTCCAACCCAATCCAGTATTTCTTTGAGGTAGTGGAACACAATGAGTTCAAACGACTTGTACATTTGTCTCTAAGAACTGGGCCGGCTACTGATGCAGACATCAAACAGCACATGTCAGACACCATCAGTAACTTAAAAGTAAGTATAAAGCTTATAATTAAAAGCTTCAATCACATATACATACAGATGCATAATCATGCCCACATATGCCGATAAAGAGCAACGTTTATGATTTAGTTAAATTTATATGATGATACATTATTCTTATTCAATATGGGGGCGTTAAGGCCTGCACTGACATCCCGCTTGGGTGTATTGTGCATTGTGAAACTTTGTGTTTTGTCAATTAATTTATGAGGCTAAATTACATGAAATAAACTAAATTTATTTCTATTTCAATAATCTAATAAATACTTATTGTGAATTTCAGAAACTTCTATCCTCATTGAAAAGTTCGTCATCGAGTACTGAGGCTCTTCTAAATGACAAGTGCATAAATCTAGATAGGAAAGTACATGACTTGTCACATGTGATATCTAAAATGGAAGAAGACAAAATGAGACGAGAGATGGATTTCCAGGAATCTCTAAAGCAGGAAAAGGAACGATTCGATTTGGTAAGAAAACATAATAATTATGGCAGACTGAAGGGACATGGATTACCGTTACATATAAAGCATAGTAGTAAGTTTTGATATTGGATGAATCAGTCGTTGCCCGCCCCTCTATGGGCTAACTTGTATACCTATCTAATAAACTAGTGGCACTGTGAGCTGAAGACCTGGCGTATATTTCAAAATGGCTGAAATATGTTATATTTCCGTTTCCTACCCTCATATCTCTGTCATTTTGTAAATGTTCCAAAAACTGAATCGACAAAAAAAAAAAAACAATATAATTATTGAACCTGCTTACAAAATTTCTCTAGAATCGGTTAAGAAATGCGACCTGTAGAGGAGAATAACCAGTAATCTGGATAATATACGAAAGCAATTTTGCCCAAGCTGAAACGGAGAGCTCTTGCTTCAAAAATAATACTAGTGCATACACAGACATCCTTCATGCTACATGTTTCGATTCAAATATCAAAACAATTTTTTATATTTAATTTTGAAATGCTGGTGTAATTGGTTAAATGTCTGCCGTCTTTGCATCGAAAGGTTGTGTGTAGTCGGAAAACCCTTGTACAGTTTGATTCTGATAAATTTAAATTATTAATTATAGGAAAGACAACAATGGAAGAAGAATGCTGATGTAAACATGAAGTCTCAAATGGGAGAATTTCAAGACAATCTTAGCAGAAAGGACAGACAGATAGAGGAAATGAACACCAAATGTAAACAGTTGAAAGAAAATATCTTGCTCCTTGAAAATCAAATAAGGTAACAGTTTTAAAGATTTAAAGAATAAACCAGGTGTGCCCTGAGGGATTGCCTGCGTTTATGATGTAAACACTATCAAATATAGAAACGTATAACTACAAAAATAGTATAAAACGGTCATATCACTTCTAGCTGTTTCTGCTAGACAATTACACTGACATCATTTTTTCAACAACACAACATTTTATTTATTCTGGATAGGCACATATTTGATCACTTAACACAACCTACACGCAAAAAGGGCCGACATCGACATGCGGCCTAGTTACGGAAAAGAGCCCGCGCACCAAGTAAGTAAGTACCAACAATACAACATTTTATTTATTCTGGATATGCACATATTTGATCACTATCTCAGCTGATGGTGAGTGAAGATGCGATCGACGATGGTACATATTCGCCTCCTAGAATATACCTCTTCACTCATCAGGAAACACAGACACATATAGGTAATGGCTTCCATTCCTTAGCGGTGCACATAGTAAATGTGGCAGCAAATCTCTTCATGAATATTTATGACATATCAACTACATAACGATGTCACAATGCAATTCGACGATAGAATGAGGATGGCAGGATTAGATCGTACAATTCCACAGCTCACTCTCTGAAATGTATCTGATAAAGGACCAATAAACTCGCCACCAGCATCGTTGCAAGATGCTCTTGGCAGAGCCTTGCGTCCATTGCAAATCTATACTTATCCGTGCCCACAAGATATAACTATTGCTCCATCTACTTTCGGATTTACCTATATTTGTCATAACTGTTTACTCAAAAATTTCAGTGAAAAATCCCAACGACTAAACTGCATAGAGAAAGAAGTACAGAAATCTCACATAGAAGTCGCAACGCTGAAAGCTAAGAACGCATCACTTGAACGAGACATAGCAGAGAAAGATAAACAGTACACTCAGCAGACTTCTAGGTGTACTTATTTAGAAAAGGTTTGATTTGAAAGTTAAAACTATGTGAGACATATTTTTTAATTCCTTTTCTAGGAGAATAAGCATGTTTCCTAATTTTATTACAATCTAGGCTGTATTTGGATAATTAGTAATTTGAATAAAACTTAGAATGCTAGGAGTCATCGATAACCAAGAATGTGTCCATTGGCACTTTTCTTATTGTATTTATTAAGGGGTTAACTCAGCAGACTTCTAGGTGTATTTTTTTTCTAGGTGACTACAAACTCACCTGATCGAAAGCGATGATGTAGCTGAAGATGTAGCATGCTTGCATAGAAGATACCTATTTACTCTTCACTTGGAAGACTCAAAATTCTGTGAGACATAGTCAAATAATGTTTTGTCTTAGTCAAGTCAAGCCCGAGGCGCTCTTCCTGTCTATCGAGTATCTGACTCTTCCTCAGGAAGGATAACTATTTTTAACCGACTTCAAAAAAAAGAGGAGGTTCTCAATTCGTCGCAATCTTTTTTGGTACGGACCCATGCTCTACCTTCTATGTATGTTTCCCGATATCTCGAAGACGCCTGGACCGACTCGAACCATTTTTTTAAAGGCCCTTACCAGGTGGTCTAATTATAATTTGATCAAGATCTAATAAAGTTTCGGAGATATTTGCGATTGAAGTCGGTTATAAATCCCTACGGCTATCGGACCCCACATATGGAAATTGAATACAACCACAGCATGAGGGACGTTTGTGGGGACAACCGATAAAAAATCTTCGATTTCATTATCATCATTTTGGTTTTACCGTAAACATTTTTGAATACAATTTTTTTTTTGTTTTTTTATAAACATGACAATAGATATTTTAAGAAGCTATAATAAATGTAGGTAACTATTGATACACATTCTATAAGAAAGCTTAACCTCATGTAAATAATACGGTAACTAATACATTTCTTATTGCAATTTATTGGATATTTTCATTTTAGGTGGTGAAAGAACATTCAGATACAATCAAGGAATTGAATAGCAACTTAACTATAATTAGGAAAGAGAAGGTAATTTGTATGAAATCATATCATTTAGTTGCTTTTTCCTCTTTTTACCTGATTGCACGCTAAGGAGGTTAATGTGTTTTTCAGCCTACGTATGTATGTTCATTTGTGGCGCTTAGAGGCCAAACGCGTCGGCCAATTATGACGATTCTTTATTACACAATTTAAACTTACACGCTTTCACACTCACAGCCCTACACTAAGTTCGATGACTTTGATGCTGTGGGTGCCGGAAACATTCGCATCGCACATTCAATCACAACCAGAACCAGAAACACAAATTTTCCTTGGGGAGAAAACTTGTGTTCCCGCCGGCAACCGAACTTTTTAGAACCCGTTACCCTTGTTTAGAAGGCGAACTTTCACCCAACTAAGCCAACGAGCAGTTTATTTGTACATCTGTTTGTATTATCTTGCGAGTGTCACTAAAGACTTGACACTAATCAAAATTCAATATGGCGCCAACCAGACGCCATAAGGTGACTATGTGGCCAAAGATGTAGCATACTTGCCTATGAAGATACCTATTCACTCAAACTTGAAGACTTCCGGTTTTATACTGTTCCGGAAACAAAGACGCATGCAATAAATCAATAAAAATAAAATTTACCTTTTCTGTATGGTTGATTGAAATAGCGCAACGCTTTATGTCAAGCAGCCTAAATCGTTTTACGATATGGATTCAAGTACAAGTAGATAAATATAATAAAATTAATACTTAACAAAGTTATATAAAACTTATTTGCTGTCCTACATTTTATACTAGCTGCGCCCTGCGGTTTTGTCCGCGTTAGTCCTGGGACTTACGCGGGTTGGACACATCAGAATTCCGGGATAAAAAGTAGCATATATGTGTTAATTCAGAGTGTCAACTATCATACCCAATTTCATCAAAATTAAACAAAAAACAAATATACAAACACACTCACAAACTTTAGCCTTTATAATATTAGTGTATTTTTTTTATTTATAGACGAGTTTAGAGGAAAGATTGGCTCTAAGTGAGTCTCTGTCTAACAAAAACAACGCAGCAGTACATTCTACTTCGGAACAACTGCTCAAAGCAAATCAAATAATTTCGAAACAGAATGCGGATCTTATAGAAATGAAGGAGAAGGTGAGTTACGTCATTCTGGTGAATACATTTTTATTATTATTAAAGATGGGCGTTTAAACGAAAAGCAAATAATGAAACAGTACTTTTCAATAAAAGCAGTTAAGCACAATTAAAATTTTAAGCACTTTTCATTATTTGCTTTAATTAAAATTAAAAACCGACCATGTTTCGCTGAAAGTTCAAACAACGCCATCTACTAGAACTGGGGGTAAATTACAAAATATGTCTTAAACTTATCGTCATATTAGGTTCTAAAATGAACCTTATACTCAACAGTGTAAGCTTTCTTCTCGATTGCATAATTTGAAAGTTAAAAGGTAACCTTACCAAATTTGGTATGTGCCGATTTGAGATAAAATGCTTAGAGTAGACAACCTTCAAGATTCGTTCGGACTATTAATTGCTTATTTCATTATTTGCTTTAAAAATCGTGGTGTCAGTCCTTGTCAGTCAAACAATACAAAATATATTTACTAAACTTGCACACTTTTTACCGACTTCACAAAAATGGAGGAGGTACTCAAGTAGACTGTATTTTTTTTTTATGTTTGTTACCTCTTAACTTCGTTCCACGTGAACCGATTTTGAAAAAAAAATTGTTGTTTGAAAGATTTTGCTTTCCAATTGGTCCCATTTAAATTTGATAAAGATCTGATCAGTAGTTCTTGAAATATCGTCAATAATGCGTATTAATAACATCTAATTTGATCAAAGTTCCGAAGATAAAGCGGTGAAGGCGGTTTTTTTAAGCTTTGCTTGCGTCATATTGTCCATGTATGTATTTACCAAATACTAGACCTTTTATTATCTGATTTTTATATCCATCTAAGCCTACATACCAGCATTTTGATCACGCGTCACATCAACCAGACGCTTGATAATTTTTTGAAAATAGAATGAGCCCTAATAACCCAGTGGGTTTTTTTTTGCCGCGAAAGTGAAAAAATAGCGTTGTTGATTTTGTAAAATTTTCCAAAACCTGTGATTCTTCGAGTGTTAATGTGTAATAATGGTGGATTATTAACCGTTAATACTTAGTGAACGTGCATAAGTGTAGGCAAATCATACAAAGTTGAAAAACGTGATTTTCACCTTCGCTCCAAAACTCCAATAGAAGTTCTAGTAAAGTTTCTACCACTTTACTAGGGCATGACTTGACTACGACTGGACCTTGACTCTTTTACTTGACTTTGACTGTGACTTGTGACTAGGACCTATAATATGAAATACACTTGAAATATATTATCACTTGACACTGGCTAAATGCACAAGATTGCGAAGCCAAAACTAAGGAAAAAAAAAAATAACCCAGTGTCTAAACACCAAACGTCTCAAATATGTAACCACTGCTGGTTTCTTATTTGGCTTACGTAGTAAAGTATTTATCAAGCATAGTAACATTGATTTATGATTTTTAGCTTCTATGCAGAACCGCAATAGCGCTCGAACAAGAAAAAGTGATAGAAAGCAACTCCAGAGAAATGGAGGAACTGAAATCACAAATAAGCTCGACGAACCAACAAATGGATAAACTTTTGCAAGAATTAAGCAGCATCAAAGATAAATACGAAATGAACGAAAATGCACTAAAAGAGCGTGACGAAACTATTAAGAATAACAACATGGGTAACATTTGGTTTTTTGGTTTTTTACTTACTCACTGCCTCACAGCCACACACTAAGTTCAATGATTTGTATCGTGGGGGCTGGAAACATTCACATCACACACACAATCACAACTAGAAGTAGAAACACACATGTTACACTTCAAAAAAGGAGGAGGTACTATGTTCGTCTGTATGTATAAATTTTTTCATGTATGTTCACCGATTTCTCCCCCATTTGTGGACCGATTCTCAAAAATCTTTTTTTGTTTGGTAGATTACACTTCAGACGTAGTCCCATACACATTTTAGCGAAATCCATCAATACAAAAACAAAATAAAAGCGGTGAAGACGATTTTTTAAAGCTTTGCTTACATTTAAATTATCTTACACAAACTATATTATTCCAGGTCTAGTGTGTTTACCAGCTTCGATCACATCGTCACTTAGCATCAGGTGAGATAGTGGTCAAACACTAGCCTGTAACAAATAAACAAAAAAACAAACTTATAAAATTCATTAAGATTTTTATACAAGAGCCAAAAGATGGACGGACTACGTAATGAAGGTCGCAGGAAGGCATCCTGGGAGGAAGGTCCAGGAAGGTCCTGGGTTCGATTCCCGGCAGGAGCTCAAATTCCTTCCCAAAGGATATTTGTGCTTCTGGTTCTGGATGTAATGTGTGTGTGATGTGAATGTTTCCGGCACGCACGATACAAGTCCTTGAACGTGGTGTGGGGAAGTGCAAGTGAATGCGTTTGTTTGTTTTGTTAGTTATTAATACTAGAATATTTTTTAGTAATCCAATGGCTGCACAAGAAACTGGAAGATAACTGCGGTCCCAGCGACATGCTGCCTTCTAGACCTAAAACTGGTATACAGACTGCCACCAGCTCGACGCCTTACTTTCTCTCCAAGAACCACACCACGTCCTCACATGGCGTCTCGGACGAATCTATAGATTTTTATGCGACCTCGAAACTGTAAGATCTTTTATAATATCTGTACCATTATTTACTAGTAGCTGAAGACTTCGCGTATTATTCGAAATGGCTGAAATATTGTTTTTTTTTTCAACCCTAAAAACTCCGCCATTTTGATTAATTTACAAAAATTGAATTGATAAAAAAAATCTATGTAATTATCGAACCTGTAGGTCTATTGTGGTCGTCAAAATACGATTGTTCGAATTGATGCGACGTTGAAACGACAGTCGATTGGTTGAAATTTCAGTTGATTCGATGTTCATAACAAAAGAAAATCGTTCGATTTCGACGTCGATGTGACGCCCGGAATAGACCCCCTGCTCACAAAATTTCACGAGAATCAGTTGAGAAATGCAACCTGTAGAGAAGAACAACCGGAAATCCGGCGGACATACCAAAGCAATTTCGCCCAAGCTGAAAAGGAGACGCTTCGCGCTCTCTCGTACAATTACAGTATGTAGTAATTTTTTATGCAGTTGAGATGGCGAGACGAGCACGTTACTAGCCTGATGGTAACCAGTTCAGTGCCACCCAACATTTTGAACTTGACAGTTCAAAATTCTGTGCTTGTCACTCTAAGATATTAAATCTCTTAATGCCCTGTAATTTCACTGGTCACTCGTATTATAAATGAAAAAGTTTGTGTGTAAGTAAGTTTGTCTTGAGTCCATCGACCGGCGAGCAAAATTGCTCATTGGCGATGATAAGAGCCGAGTCTCGGTCGCCGAGCGACGTAAGGTCGCAAGCCTATCAGTATTCTACCGTTTACATTTTGCAGAGTGTGCGAAGGAATTATATGATTTAATTCCCCCATGCCCTTTTTACCACGTTACAACCTGGGTGTCTTCAAGTCTAGAGTGAATGGTGAAGGTATCTTCTAGGCAAGCATGTTACATCTTCGGCCGCATCTTCACTTTCCATCAGGTGGACAAATGCTTGCCTATCTAGAATTAAAAAAAAAAGTACATATGTTCGTTATCTCTTCACGCTGTAGGGGCTGATTTGGATGAAACTAGGATTTACACACATACTTTCTCACAAACTTTCGCATTTATAATATTAGTGTGGGATTTGGTGTAAGTCCCAGCCATTGAACTATTGGTTCAAATTGTTTTTCAGGTCAAATGCAGAAGAGAGTCCTGGACCTGAAATGCAAGACAAGGGTGGAAAAGGACTAGACCCGAAATACTTAAGGCCCGCTGCAACCAGTGACAACCATATAACGAACAGCAAAGGTATTTAACTTATTATTACAACAAAAGTTTATCGACCACATCGTCGCTTACCATCAGGTGAGATAGTGGTCAAAAGTTTGCCTATCATGAATAAAAAAAAACCATTCTATGCGAGAATTACACGAGTAAATTCCCCCATGCCTGTTTTACCTTCTAAATTCCACTCCTTTGCAGGACGGTTTGTCATCCATACTGCGAAGGAGTGGAATTCATTGCCCGCGTCTTTGTTCCCCGAACGGTATAATCTGGGAGTCTTCAAGTCAAGAGTGAATAGGTGTATTCTAGGCAATCATGGCCGCATCATCACTTTCCATCAGGTGAGATAGTGGTCACATGCTTGCCTATCGACTATAAAAAAAATTTAGTTTTGCCGCGAAAATGGTGGTGGCGATTTTATATTATTTATTCAATTAGTGCATATTGTGTGATAATGGAGGATTATCAAGCGTTAAATGTCTCGAACGTGCTTGAGTGTTGGCAAATCTGAAAAACGTGATTTTTATTTACGCTTCATAGGTCTAGAGCAGGGATCGGCAACCTTTTGAGTCGGAAGAGTCAAAAATTACAATTTACAAAATTTCAAAGTTTTTAAAGAGCCACAAAAAAAATTGTCACGAGGGGAGGGGTGCGGTAAAAAGCGAGTACAACACCAGTGGCTGACAGATATAAATGGTGCCTAATACTCGTTTATCGATTCAGAACGATTTTTAAATGTTTTATATTTTTTATTAATATAAATAAAATTTGCGTATGGAACTAAAAAGCCGCAGCTTCACATCCAAAGAGCCGCATGTGGCTCGCGAGCCGCAGGTTGCCGACCCTTGGTGTAGAGGCATATCTACCACTTCACTAAGACATACTTTGACTGTGACGTGAACGAATAAAGGACGAACAGACCGGCATGCGGCATCGCCAAAGAGACAAAACAGTAATTTCATGTATGAGATTAGTATCTAAAATTAAATAATTGAAAAGCTAAACTGCATAACATACAATTTGGTTAATATCAATTCAATAGATAGAAAGATAGGCTACATTGCGGTGAACAAACAAAGCATAATAATTAACAGATTAATTTTCTTGTTTCAGTTGGGAAGAAGTTAAGTGAAAATCAAGGGCAGAAAGGTAAAGAGAACATAAATCTACCCAAAGTAGATTATAGAGAGAAGAAAACAGCTCGAGCTTCTACTTACAGAGCCACGCCAGTTTCCGCGTATTTTCCTTAGCTTATATGATTATACCTTTGTATTTATATGTAAAATATGAAATATATCGTGCAATATTAAATTTCAATACATGTAAGTACTTATGTAGTTTTTTTGCCTGGTTTTGTTAAATAAATACTAAAAATGCCACCTGACGTTTACGGGTGCCCCCTTAAAATATCATTTCAATAATTTTAATTGCCATTTCTGAGAATTTGTATGGTTGACGCTAGACGCCTCTAACAGACGGACATAGGGCTGAACCACCAAAGTCAACTTGGAGATCTCGATTCTCTCAATTGAATATTATACCTACTCAACTCAATTGACACTGCGGAGTCCGAAATTATACTACATAAGTCTTTAACATGTGGTAGAAGAATAGGTAGTAGAAGTAGTATGACTTCTAACTTATATACAGTGCAAAGCAATTTTTTGATGATGCAAAATTAAAAGCACTGAGCCGGAAACTCGGTTTTCGAACGATAGATTTTATTATTATAGAAGACAGAACGTCGTATGTATGTCGCGTTGCTGGAAGAAGACAATAAGAAAGCAGCAATGTATAACTAATTGAAAAATTTTTTTTTTATTGTTTATGGTTGTTTAATTTTTCTACAGTTGGCAAACATGTTAAATCTTTCTCTTTCCCGTAATTTTATTTCATCGTAAATACATTCTTATTTGCATGAAATAGAGCTAATTATTGCTTTGCAACTTTTCTATTTCGATTCTGTCAGCAGCTGTCAAAAAAATAATAGAAAAAAAACAAAATGAATGATGGAATCGGATGGGATTGGGTGGGGAAGGTTATCATTATTTTGTTTTGAGTGATTCATTATTGAGTAATTTTATAATTTACAGTGAATTGTTTTGTTATGAATTAAAACAATAGTACAAAAATCATATCGTGACCGACACATCGTTAGAGTAATGGATCATGATTAATGTATTTGATAGAAAAAATCTGTGATTTGTCGTGAATGGTTGGAAGTGTCTATCAACACTATGCCATTCGACTTCTTATGCTGCGTGAGGCCCGGGGTGGAGGATGTTGTGGAGCTGGATTACTCGCACCAATCACTCGTGGATTTTCCAACTGAAGTGTTTGTTTACGAACGGACGCTCGAAGTCCTACATACTCAGAGCAATCGCATCACGGAGCTACCAAGACAGCTATTCATGTGCCATGGCCTCAAATACCTCGACCTTTGCGATAACGAAGTAGCTGCAATACCTGCAGCCGTTTCTTCTCTTTCTAATCTTCAGCACCTGAACCTCAGTAGAAATTCTCTCACGTCTATACCTGAAACTATGAAAGCCTTGAAGTACCTGATGTTTTTGGACCTGAGTGTGAACCCATTGGAAAAACTTCCAGATGCCATAACTAATCTCATCGCCTTGCAAGATCTATACTTAAACGATACCTACCTTGAGTACCTCCCGGGAAACTTTGGACGACTGGCTAATCTACGTATCCTAGAGCTAAGAGATAATTACCTAATGATTTTGCCAAAATCACTATCTCGGTCAACCGAATTAGTGAGGTTGGATATTGGCCAAAATGACTTTCAACAGTTCCCTGAAGTCATTGGGAGATTTACAAAATTGAAAGAACTGTGGATAGACAGTAATAGTTTAACAAGCATAACTGGTGTTATAAAACCTTTAGAATGTTTAGTTCATATAGAAGCTAGCAATAATATGATAGAAGAGCTTGCACCAGAAATTGGATACTGCGCACAACTAGAAGCAATAAGTTTATCAATTAACAATCTTACTCAGCTTCCCGACTCCATTGGCCAGTTGAGCAATCTTACAACATTAAAATTAGATAATAATAAATTGTATTGTTTACCAGAGAGCATTGGCCAACTGGCAAGCCTTGAAGAGTTAATGCTCATGAGTAACTATTTGGATAAAATACCTTCATCAATTGGTCTCCTTAGAAAGTTGCAATACCTTAATGTTGATGAAAATATGCTCAGATCCATTCCTCCAGAAATCGGAAGCTGTACAAAGTTGTCTGTCCTGTCACTACGAGCAAATAAACTCATTAAGGTCCCCCCGGAAGTTGGCCATTTAAGCTCATTGAAAGTGTTAAACTTAGTGAGGAACTCGCTGAGTTGTCTACCGCAGTCCTTGTTGAATTGCGAGAACTTAGTAGCTCTCTGGTTATCAGAAAATCAAAGTAAACCTCTAGTGCCTATGCATTCTGAGGTTGATCCTCACACATATGAACAAGTCCTTACTTGTTTCCTCTTCCCCCAAGTGCCTTTGAATCCAATTGACTCGAAAATTGAGAATAATAATAAAGTGGAAAATATGGAGAACCAACCAACGGGTCGTCATATCAGTTTTGTAGATATGAAAGCAGCACCAAAAGTACCTGAAAAGGGTGGACAGTTACGAAGAGCCCCGACGCCATATCCCAAAGAGTTGAGAGCGTTGGCTAAACATGCAAGGAACATACACAAAGATGGCGCTCAAGACGTGACACCTATGCAAAATGCAGTTCATATTAAAGCTGCTAAGATCACACCCACACTGCAACAAAGGTTCGCGTCTGATAATAGAAAAGAGCTGGAAGCCATCAGCAAAGACACTGAAGAAACAAACGAAGATCCAATGAAAGTATCCGTTTATGACAATCTTCCCACTGAAAATAGTTATGATAAGCCTTTAGACCTTACTTATGAACCAAATAAAACTTATAGAAGTGTGGATCATGCCTTGTATACGGAAAGCAATGGAGGCACAGATGACTATAAAGAAGAAAATACAGATACTATTGACTATTGTCCTCCGCAGAGACAGATTAGTTTAAAACAAAATGACAAAATATACTCATCAAGGCAGGATGTTGATCGAATGACACCAGTGCAACAGGTACCCCAAAATGTTTATAATAGTCACATGGACTCCAAGAGTTACCCAGTTGTCGAGAATAATTTCAGAAGTAGCTTAGAAGAAAATAGGAATCGCTTGCAAAGACTTAGTTTGAGTTCACAAGACAGGCGTATTAATAGTGAAACAATTTTGCCCCCACACTTCAATGAAGACTCTTATAACTCTAGACCAGTAATGGAAAATGTTCCTGCATTTGAGCCTATGTATCCAAGAAAGGATCATGTATGCCATTCAGTATCTGACAACAGTTATCATGAAAGTGGGTATGGTAGTGAAACATACGCCCGAGCCAAGGAAAAGATTTATGGCCAACGTAACTATGATGCTTACGGTTATCACACACACAGAGATGTGCCAAGTCCGAGATTACACACAGTGAGTCAGGTGGTCAGTTCTAACACAATGCCAAACTTGAGTAACTATAACAATATGTATGGACAAAATGCAGATGGACATAGTCATGATTATCATGGACCGATTCATCAATCTGGAACTCCTAATGCTAACATTTATGGTATGTCAGCTTCAGCGTCTAGTCCAACGTATGTTGCTAACCCCTCGCCAGATTTGTATTCACCAACTGGCCATACAAATACAACTAATCCATACCGTATGACGAACACTCCTCTCATATCAGATGACGGCAGCTACAGTCACGTACATGTCCACTCTCCGACTAGTCAGAATATGTATGATTTATATGAAGCCATTCCAGCAGCATCAAATCCACCGAGTGTGATAAGCCATCGTCATAGTCCAAATGGTTTGCCAGAGCCTGTGTATTCCCGGGGCCAGCCACCGCCATATCATATTGCCGCCCCTTACACAAAACATGCTCAATATTTTAATGGGACAGGTGGATAGTGTTGCCATATACACAGAAAACCGCAGTGTTTTCTGCAAAAAATGCATTCATATGAACGTTTTTAGTGTTTTATAAAGTTAAATGCATTTTTTGGTGTTTGATGAATCCAGATGTTTCTGGATGTGCAATTTAAATGTGATAAAATAATGACTATGTTAAAGTAACTATGTAACATTGAAGTAACTGTTAAGGTGCTAATTTTAAGGGGGAGGTTAATGTTGTTGGAACTTTTTAAACATTTATGCGAGGCAGAATAAAAAAAATGTTTTAAATAAAAATTATAAATGAGACTCTTGTACATAATGTATTTCTCTAGGTAAATGTAATTTGGAACATAGAACAAGTGTAGGTACTTATTTAGTACAACATGTAACAACTGTGTTGTCTCAAAAACAATATTAAATATTTAGGAGAACAAATTGTGTAAGTTTTAAAATACTATGTTTTATGATGATGGAGATATAAATATAAATTATTGTTATAACTATCATGTACATAAGCTTAAGTAATCTGAATTTGTACAGGAATCCTAGACTTAATTATAGATTAAGTAAATTATGTACTTACAATATATTTATAGTTTTAGTCCTTTAGTAAATTAACATCACAAAACATTTCAGAGCCTAATTTGTAATTGAAGGCAAAGAAAAGCCCCATTACTCTGAGTATCTAAAAATGTGCAACAATCTTGATAAACGCTACACTCGAGAAAGAAGATTGCAGAATATTTTCATACTAACCCTGAACTAAAATATTATTTTTATATAAAAGCTTGCAATTTCTACTCAACTCCTATCTATGTGATACTATGTACGTAAATTTGTGCATTATTTTAATAGTATGAGTGTGATCTTTTTTAAAATATAATATTGATCATCATTATACTGATGGTCAAACAACACTATTTTTAACTCATCACAATTATACATTCTCGAATTATTTATGTACTTAAGCTGGTGCATTTATGATTATTTTTTATTGCAATATATTTTAAAATAAAAAAGAAATACTTTAGCTCCTATATTTTTCTATAATGTTATTAAAACTAATTTTAGCTGAAGAATTTTATTCATTAAGAGTTTCGGTGGAATTTTCGTCCAGATGTGCAATTCCATTTTTATTTATTTAAATGTAATATCTGAAAATTAATTTGTTGGATGTAGGTACCTACCTAACTCATATATCTTTACATATACTAAATTAGTTACATTTAAACTTAACATCATTTGAGATACAGTTAAAACTGACTACTAAAATATTTATATAATATTTTCTATTGCAGACATGCTAGATAACCAATCATATTTATGTAATACAAATCAGAAATTTACAATTTATACAGGGTGCTAATTTAATCACTTATAATGTTTATTTTTTATTCTTAATTATTGTGTGAAAAAATATTCTTGATGGGTGACAATTTAGCTATGGCTTTAACTTTTTGTTAGGTATTTTTTTGCTGCGCTACATAATGTTAGTTCATTACGTCACATATTGTTCAGGCAAGTCGTTCTAAGATTGATAGGTGTCCGTAGTTAAATTAATACCCTGTTATTGATACATGTAATTATCATTAATAAACCAATGCTCTCTATATTCGATTACAGTTTAAAACGTAGGTAAAATACCTAGACGGAATTTAAACATCCAATTTAAAATAGTTACATATTCGTGTGTAGTCGGTTAAATAATATGTAAACATTAAAGTATTTTGTCACAATAGAGAGAATGTTTCTATGAAACATTCCATAGAAATTTTACTATTATATTGCGCACATTTCAGTGTTTTCATGCGTTTACGGTTGATTGTAGAATTATAAACGTATTATTTGATAAAATAGTTTTGATGGTTGAGGCTAGTTTAGAAATATTTTATTCGCGCACAATGCACTAGAAAGAATTGGTTTTATCATGTTGAAATGTCACTAATAGCACATAGCAAATATTTGTATGTAATTTATAAATTCTACATCATTCGTTGATTAGGCATGCTATATTGTTAATATTTATCCAAAATCGGGTACTTAATTAGATTTTTTTGTAATTTTCGAAATAAATTAATTGGTTGATTCGGTAATTTCACTCGCTTGACCATAAATCTTAAAATAGAATTATACATAGGTACTTGTATATGTTATTTTTTATTAAGATTGAGGGCAAGAGAGTATTAATACTGATTGACTAACTCCTATAACTGATTAAATATGTACTTATTTTATTGATACAAAACTGCTATTGTATGAATTTATGTCGCTAACATTTCCCTGGTGATTTACCAACACTGTCCGCTACACATTTGTAATTGTAAAATAGTAATCTATAAAACAATTTTGTACAAAGCATTCAGCCTTATTGGATAACTATATTCTATTAGTATTAGAGGCAAGAACAATTTACATTTGTTTTTTGTATAATTGAATTCGGTTGGCGTAACTGGCTGAAAAAATCCAATAATCCAAACCACTGAAAATAGATCGGTCATCAGCCTCATGAAGGGCTTGAGCTTCCTATTAAGGTAACATCGTGATGAAATTCATGTTGGGAGGACATTTTCTCGTGCTCCTTGTCTTGCTACCCTGTACCTACCGAAACAGTCAAAACTTCACCACACTTTACAGAAAACGCACTTTTTTCTTAAAATATTTTTTTCTCTCCGGTTTATTAAGTTTTTCTTTAAAAAAATATTTCTTACCCTTGAAAAAAATGTAGAAATTGTTCTACAGCACCGAGAAATTATGTAAAAACTAACAATAACTACAGTTATCTGTTGAATTGTTTTTTTTTACACCGATAATCAATTACGCCAAAATTATGCACACTTGATAAATTCGCTATGACAGGCAATAATAAAACGTATATACGTTTTATTTTTTTCATTGGCATTGGTACAACCATAGTTATATTATATATATTATAGGCTTGTGTTTAAACACCGCCCAAAATGTACCTATTTTACTACCAAAACAATTCTAAACGGTTACCAAAATGGATAAATGGTCACCAAATTACGTATCCTAAAATATTATGAAATAAATATTTTTTTTCGTATTATAAATATTTTTGTATTAATTATAAAAAAAAAATAACCTTAACCTACTGTTATCCGATTCGGTTCTGTCACAGGAAATTTTATTTTAGGAAACGTAATTTGGTGACCATTTATCCATTTTGGTAACCGTTTAGAATTTTTGGTGGCCGTCTAAATTATACCCTATATTATATTAGCATTATGATTATTTTTATGCACACCTATTTTTTTATACTAAATTTAAACGTCTATTATTACCTTAAGTGTATAAGAAAAAATGTCTTGCCTCTATTACTATATACAAATAATTGACATTGTTATGCATACTATTGTGACCATTACAGGTATACTGCCATTAATGTTAAACAAAACAAAACCAATAGGTAAATACAATTATAAAAATATAATTATTATAATTTTTCAAACATGATATGAATACCAGACCCATTGTTGTCTTGATACTAAAAACTTATATAAAATTTTGAAATAAAATATTTTTACTAATATAATACATATTTTATTTGGAAATTAATATACATACCTCATATCCGGGATAGTTAATATTGTACTGGCGGCATTGCCTCTCTGAATTGCAATGTTGAGCCATCAGAAAGTAAAGGTTCTTATATTTCTTTCTCCTTAAATACCAACATTTTGATCACGCGTGGCGTCGCCTCAATGACGCTTTGATGGGAGGGAATACTTGACTTAACGATACACTTGGTTACCTATAAGCTCGATGCCTTGTAGGTTTTTTTTAGGCTAGATAGGCAACTATTTCACCGCTATCTCACCTGATGGAAAGTGACGATGCGGCCGAAGATGGAACATGCTTGCCTAGAAGGTACCTATTGACTCTAGAAAATTTGATCGTAGAGGTTTAATTGAGCTTTAGTTCAGTTTAAGAAGAAGATATAGGCCCGTATTAGATGATCTGTCTGACCCGCTCCGGCGCAGACGGACGGGGGGGAGGAGGAGGCAGTTCGCCCGCCTCCTCCTCCTCTGTAGTGGGGTCACTGGTGAATGACTGCTATGGGGTTAGTGGGTTCGTGCCCCACATAGTTATGAGGTAACACACATAAAAAAAAAAAAAACAGGATTGGCTAACATTTGTCCACTATCTCACCTGATAGTAAGTATTTATGCAATCGAGCATGATTGCCTAGAACATATCTGTTCACTCGTCACTTAAAGACTGCACATTATACTAATCCGGCAACAGACTTAGGTAAAGGACCGCCCAGACGCCGGGCTCGGGCGAAGCTTGAATGGATAAGTTATTATAAACGGCTAGACAAAAAAATAACCAGTCGACTTGAGAACATTCTAAGTTTTCATTATATAGACATATCTTACACACATATAGGTAATTCTTTATTGTTAGATAATCTATAGTACTGAATTTGCTATTTAAGTTCAAAACTCAGAGTGGCACTAGGTATACTTTAATGGACAAGTTCATTCCGACTGCTACTAAAGTTATGCTTTAATAATCACTCCTTTTGCCTTTCCTTGACTATGCTGTTACCTCGACCTTACGGAGGATCAGCTGAATAAACTTGAGCGTCTCCAAAATTATTGCATAAGGTTTATTTTCAGTCTTCGGAAATATGACCACATTTCTTTTTTTCGTACAAAACTCAAGTGGCTGCCAATTCGCTTTCGCCGGAATACTCATATTCTTTCTCTTCTACATAATATCCTCCACATTCCTTTCAACCCCTTCATTGCACTCACTATCTTAACCTCCGGTCTTCAGAAAACCTCAGATTGAAGATGCCTGTCCATTAAATCGGTTTTCATGATGCATCCTTTTCTGTAGAGGCAGTGCGTTTATGGAATGCTTTCCTTCGTCAATCTGGCAAGCTACTTCTTTAGCCGTCTTTCAAACTAAGGTTAAAACGTTTTATCTACAATCACTAACTGAGGATAAACTGGTGTCCGATATGAATTATTAAACAAACAAACGCATTCACACTCACAGCCCCACACTAAGTTCAAAACTTGTATCGTGGGTGCCGGAAACATTCACATCACACACACATTACGCCCAGAACCTGATGCACAAATATCCCTTGGGAAGGAATATGTGCTCCTGCCGGGAATTGAACGCAGGACCCACGGCGCAGAGGGCAGACACCTGTCCGCTGCGCCAACTGGATCGTCGAATCCGAATCCAATTGATCGTATCGATCGTAAGCATTAATTGGGTATTGTTTATTATATTAACGTTGGTTTATATAAAATATTGTTTGTGTAAGTTTATAGTACCTGTATGACCGGGCCTTGCTCGGTTTTATTTTTTAAATTTTAAACGGCGTTTTCTAAAAATGAAACCTAGCTAGATCTATTTATCGCCCCAGAAGTGAAACATAGAAAATTTCATGAAAATCGTTGGAGCCGTTTCCGAGATTCAGATTATATATATACTAGAATTGCTCGTTTAAATATATTAGATAGATATGTATTTATGCGTTAATGTATATAGGTATGTGAGTAAGTTGTATTTATGTCTATTATTATGTTTTTACACCACCGACATCATTATATAAAATTATCCCTCTCTCCATCCAAAGGTTGACTGGAAGAGATCGCGTTAGTTTTTTAAGATTATCTCTGAAAATAACTGTATTTGGTGTACAATAAAGAATTTTCTATTCTATTATACCATCAGTCAAGAGACTTGCTCGTGTTTTTCTCAATTAATTTGCTTACTTTTTCTCTAGACTTGTCAGTTTTCTTACAAATATTGCGATTTAATACTGAACTATATTTAATCCAAATAAAACATAACCTGTGTCACACAGGGATGGTCTAGCTATCTATTCTTTCTATAAATATAAGTATAAAAAAATCAGAATAAAATTAGTAGTTTCAGAGATTACCGATTACAAACAAACTTTACCATATAATGTTAGTGCAGATTGGCGGTCAAAAGTTGCCCAAACCAGTTACCAACACCTTTAATCTATCAACTAACTTCGATCACGTACCTACTATATGTAGATCCACGGTCATAAACGCTCATTAGACATTCACAGAGTTTCTGATCGAGCTTATTACAGCTTGAATTACCATACTGTTCATAGATCTACCCGTCAACAAGACCATAGAAACTGTTTAATCTTCTGTGTATCCTATCAAGAAATCGATATTGTGCGCGCGCCAGTTTTCGTGCCATACTCTACGTAGAAAACGAGGCCCTGGGTCTTCTGAAATATCGTCAGCTGAGCCTTAAATACTGGCTTATAAAAATAAAGAAAAATTCCACAAAACCGACGTTTTCAGCTAAAGTAGTGGTGTGTGTTAATTGATGGTGTATTTCGTTGAAGTGTCATATCTGTAAGTTCATAAAACATCAAACCTTGTAGAGTATATTTTTAATAGGTCACTCATTATGTTCTTAAAATTTACTGCCTATTTTGACTACGTATAGGTACTGACTAACTCGCTTATTTTCTCCTACAACTAACTATTCAATTTAAGTAGGTACATTTACTTTTGCCTGATCGTAAACTGCCAAGTGAAATCGCGCTACTTGAAATCTGGTGATCCTTTAAATAATCCTTTATCGTTGGGCAATAAAGCTCTGATAACAAAGGCAGGTATATTGATGTAAAGTTACCTATAGATAATGTCAATAAGTTATCGTGATTCATGAGCATTACATTGTCAACTGCAGGATAAGCACTAAGTACCTGAACATTTTAAAAGTAGGTATCTCCCAAAACACGAGATGTAATTTAATACCTTTTATAAGCAATTATGTAGATCTTAATGGACCTTAACGTCGTCAGATCAAATGACTATATTATCTAATACCAAATCAAAACTATTTAAATCTATACAGCAAAAGAGATTTTACAAGCCATGCTTATATGTGGGACTTTAAGTGCTCCCCTATCAGTCGGTAAAAATCATGCTGGCGGAGTTTCCTCATGAAAAATAACCATCATATCTTTGTAATACTTTCTATGATCAACGTCAACCATTTAATTGTTATTTAAGATAATCATGCCGGGCGCAAGGCACAAGATTTTGGGGCATGTCCTCTCAGGATTTTGCCATAAAATGAATAGGCGTAAAGGACTCTACGGCGATGGCATGGATACCTCATTGAACCGTTGTCTTACTACATTGGACATCACTTTGCTCGGTAAGTTTAATTTACCTACTCTAGTTTTGTTCTTAATGATGACCACGACTGAACATTCTGACTTCTTTTTTACGAGGGTCACATCAATTCCCTAATTTATCATAGTTTTCTGACCTAAAGCACTATTTCAGGTGTGGGTCATATGGTCGGTGCCGGTATTTATGTCCTAACGGGCGCAGTCGCACGTAATATGGCAGGTCCAGCTACAGCTTTAAGTTTTCTTCTTGCCGGTATAGCATCGGCTCTTGCTGCTCTTTGTTACGCCGAGTTTGGCACTAGAATACCGAGAGCCGGTAGCGCCTATGCCTACACGTATGTCAGTATCGGAGAATTCTGGGCCTTTATCATCGGATGGAATATCATTTTGGAGTACATGATTGGTAAGGCCAAATTCTTCAAACTTGCGAACTTTTACATCTCTTAAAAACTATAATAATGCTAAATAAAATGTTATCATTTCAGGAGCGGCGTCAGTAGCAAGAGCTTGGTCTGGGTATTTAGACGCAATGCTGGATGGAGCAATAAGCAACGCTACAATCTCCATCACTGGAGAGGTTCACGAAACCCTCTTGAGCACATATCCTGATGTTCTTGCCTTTCTCATATGTATTGTAGCTTCTTTGGTCCTCGCGGTTGGAGTTAAGACTTCAGCCTATATCAACAACGCACTCACTGTCTTGAATCTTTTGGTTATATCCCTTGTTATATTCTTAGGCTTTTATTACGCTGATATCAATAACTGGTCATTAAAGAATGGAGGTTTTATGCCACACGGTTACCAGGGAATCATTGCCGGGGCAGCCACGTGTTTTTATGCATTTGTAGGGTTTGACAGCATATCAGCATCGAGCGAGGAGGCCAAAGATCCATCGAGATCTATTCCATTGGCAACGATACTATCCATGGCTTTAGTCACTGTTATATACATTCTTGTGGCATTAGCTTTGACTCTAATGGTTCCCTATAGTCAAATCAACCCCGACGCAGCTTTACCTGCTGCTTTAGGAGCGGTGCATGCAGGCTGGGCTAAGTATGCAGTGGCAGTAGGAGCCGTTTGTGGAATGACGACTACGTTGTTAGGATCTTTGTTTTCTTTGCCCCGTTGCTTGTATGCTATGTCTGCAGACGGCCTTCTATTTGGCTTTCTTAGCGACGTAAACAACAAGTCACTTCCTGTTGCCAATCTCATTGTTTCTGGGTTTTATTCGGCAATTATCGCTCTACTATTCGACCTGGAAAAATTAGTTGAGTTTATGTCTATCGGGACATTGTTGGCATACACCATTGTGAGTGCTGCTGTTATTATACTGCGGTATCGGCCCGTGCCGCCCATGGATGACAAGAGTTTTACCCCTCAACTTGACTCACCTGGAGATCGTGAGGATAGCTCTGCAACTGGAACACCCGCTACTGACGGAGGATCTTCATCTTCTGAGGTAGATATATATTCAAACTGAATAAATTCCGTTGCTCAAACAATTTGTATGATCTCATATTGTGATTTAAAATTACTGATGGTCTTTCAGATGTTTGAAGCTCTAACAGTGGGACGTCTGCGCGCGAAATATGCCTGGCTCGAGCCTTTGGTGGGAGGTCGAGCGCCTGGTTCAGTTGTGACAACTTGCGTATACATTTTCATCGTATGCGCGGCTGCACTTTGCATTCACGGCAACTTCTTCGTGGTTCCAACTGGTTTATGGGGATTACTACCAGTATCTGTGCTGGTTTTGTTGATGGCTGCTAGTAAGTAAATCATCAACATTTATAAAATAAAAATACCATTGTTAAATTTAAATTTCAAAGATGGAATACAGAGCCCCAATCTGTCTGCCCTGACTCTGACTGCTATGTTGAATACTTGTGCTTCTTGTTCTGGGTATGATTGTGCTTGTGGTCTGAATGGTTTCTACACAACTCCACAGACGCAAGTCTTCAAACTCTGTAAGTGGCTGTTAGCCTTTTCGCTAACAGCCGCTTACAGAGTTTGAAGACTTGCGTCTGTGGTTTTGTACTCACTCCTTCGAGTCAACTAGCACAAATTGAACGATTCTGTTTAAAAGTAAATAAGACTATAACTTAGATTCTGAATTTAAAAAGAAAAATACAACGTTTCGTGAATGGGGCAACAATGTATCCAATTCATCTCTGTTCCATCCATCTGTATATCCAAATTCATTAACCTGTAAACCCCGTCATCTCCAGGCATCTTCATTATCTCGGCGCACCAGCAGAGCCCAGCGAGACTGCCGTTCAGAGTACCGATGGTGCCGTTTCTGCCAGCCTGCAGTGTGCTCATGAACGTGGAGCTGATGGCCAATTTGGGCGCGTTGACTTGGGCTCGATTCGCTATCTGGATGACTATTGGTTAGTAGTGTTTTATCATGTAGGTACCTACATGTCAATGAAGAAATACAGCGATATTGATTATTGAGTAAAAGTATTATGAAGAAAGAGTGAAGAGGTATCTTATAGGCAAGCGTGTTAAATCTTCATTGCATATTAGGTGTTTAAGTGTATAAATTGAGTGACATTATTATGATATGTTTCCTGAGACCGGCATGCGTTTTATGCTATACCTAATAAACATTTGTATTTTAGAGTTATCGAATTGTTAACTGCTTTATCTGAATTTTAGTAAACAAACCTAGTGTAAAAATAGTACATATCAATCTAATATATTTTCATTCAGATCAGAATCAATGATATCGTACTTATACCGTTTAAACTCATATTACTATGACGTTTGTCAAATTCATACAAATTAAGGAATTTTAACGAATCTAATATTAAATATTAGATACTTAAATTAAGGAGGTATTCATCCAGGCAGATCAATTATGTACAAAGTATGGATTGTATGTAACAAAAAAAGTTACATATAATCCATACTTCATTCCTTAGTTTGTAGGCACTCGTAGATCATCAGCCGTCTTTCCTGTAGAAAAGTTATCTACTTTACAAACATTTCCAGGGCTACTCCTTTACTTCCTCTACGGCATCCACCACAGCAAGCTTGGCGAAGGCGTCACCGGCCTTTTGTCACGATCAGCGAGCGGAGGCGGCGGCGGCAGCAGTGGCTGGGGTGCCGTCGAGAAGACCAGCGCCCTGGCCCGTAGGGTTGGGCGGTTCGGCCGCGGCAGCAAAGGCGATGACCGTAAACCAATCATTTGCGACGACGAACTTTCCAGGCGGGAACAGTGATTCTAAGCCTTTTTCGTTCTTGTTGGAGCCAACGATTGAACTAGAGATAAAAAGATTCATGGCGCTATGGCACCATCTTTCGGTTTATGGATATTTTTATGTATCAATAAACCGAAAATGGGTTATGGCAATTATAATTTTTAATTAGGTTATGGTGCCAACAAAATCGGCTTAATTTTTTATGCGTTATATTTTATTTAAATAATACGGTAATGCGTCTAAATGTTGCATCGTTTGGTATAATCTTATACCTTAGACATGCGTTGATGTGCCACTGCCAGTTCAGCCGGGTTGTTATATTTTATGTGTTTTTCTAAAGATTTTATGGTGTGATTAAGTAAGAATATTAGGTATTCATTCAAAGGAATGTGTTTGTTGATCTAAGATTGGAAAAATATTATTGTGATTTATTATAATAGCTAAACTACTATTCCCTTTGCCCTATACCAATTGAGATGCAAATGAAATGTTTTATTATTTAAGGTATCTATAAATTCTTACAAGACAAATCTGCTGTATAGCTTGATAATTGATGCCAAATAATTTCAATGCTGCCAAGTTAAACTGTAAGCTATACACAGATACTTAATTTAACAAAAGCCTTACGAGGTCTAATTCATTGGCTCCAACAGGTGTCGTCTACATAAATTGACTGGCAACGTTATGCTATAATGTGTCGAAGACCTATGCTTACATACTGGATAGACTACGTTTATCATAATTAACAACTCGCTTGTAATATATCAAGTGTTAAGTTAGATAGTTGTAAAGCTGGCTGTCCAAAGTAAATATATCGCTGTGGGTTTCAACTGACGAAACATCTACAATAAACATGTTGAGAATACACTTCTTACAACATAAGTAAGCACATGGCGGGGGCGCTGCATGTAAACAAACTTGTAATTTTACTAGGAAGTAGCGTTAGTTCCACTCTTTCCCACGCAAAGTTAGGTTTGTCGACCTGTAGCGAGATCAGTCATCATAAGTTACGAAATTTTTAAAGCTTAGTAAGACTATTTTTCTAGGGTCATACGGTAAGTGCTTTGGACAGCTATGTCTCAATGTTAATTATTTTGGGTCTAATTTTAATGTGGTAGATGTTTATGTAGATAGGTTAGTATAACGTCTAATTAGGTTTCTTTTATCTGAATGTTTAGTGTTACTACCTGTACTAAGAAATCTGTAAAACTGCACACAACTAATAGAATGAAAGAATTAAGCAAAGAATTAATGATTTCAAGTTTGCAATACTTACTAGAATGATGTAACTCTGTCACCAGCATGAGTCGCTTGCTGGTGACAGAGTTACATCATATACACATACCATTCATCTTGATACTGGCCTCGATTCTGATGTACACTCATTAAATAAAATTTAAACTATCCCTGTCTCTTACAAAATAGAAACACAAGACAGAGATAGCATACATTTTAGTGCTGTCAAGCTAGTTTATCAATTAAAATATGAACAGCAGAAGCAGAAAGGCGCGTGTTTTAACACCAATAACATACTCGGCTAAGCTTGCATAGACATCTAAGTTCTGACTAACTTGACAGCACTTAAATGTATGTTATCACTGTCTTGTGTTCCTATTTTGTAAAAGACAGGAATAGTTTAAATTTAATTTAGTGTGTGATATCAGAATCGAGACCACTAATCGACTTGCGGTTACCTAAGGTAACCATAAAGAGTGAATAGGTAATATTATAATAAGAATTATCTATATGTTTAAGAAGGTTACTGTTACAAATGTACATACAAATAAATACCCCAACGAAATAACCATTACAAAACATCTGTCAATCTACTTAATTATTCGGAAATATGTTATTTTTTAGACCAATTTGTATTATTATTATTTGAGACCTCTACTTACCTATAAAACTCGCGCTTCCTTTCGAAGTGGCTTTAATAACATATATTATTATTAAAAGCACAATTTATTGTTACATGAATCTCAAGCAAATATTTATATGAATATTGTAATAAATAATTTTATATAGTTAATAACATAGAAGTCATATTTTATGTCATACAAGCACAAAATAACGTTCAAATTCGCTACTTTGATGCAAGGGATGTTTGTAGTAATTGAACATTTATTAAACACACATTTTATAAGTTACTTCCGAAACGTATACTACAATAAAGTTAATTTTATAATTACTTACTGATAAGTTCATCTATGAGCACCTATTGTAATATTATTTTTTACCGGGTATGTGCAATAAATATAGAAATTTGTGTCAAATAGAAGGCTTGGAGCATTGCGTTCAATAAAATGCACAATATTAGGTTACTTTTAGAAGTTTTAAAACTCGTATTCTACCTACAACTAACTGTGAAATATTTTATATAGTTAATAATGACAGTTGTGGCATTAAATATTCTAATATGTTAATATTTTATACAGATATACGTAGTTAAAAGCTGATGCTTTTGTTAGGTTGTTCGTTGATACCAGTTATATTTAAAAATGTTATAATACCTATAGATATAATAAAAACGAAAATTTCAATCAATTTTTTTTTATTATGCAATTTGTTTACAAAATGGAATATATTATTATTGGAGCATCTTTATACATTATAATTTATTAAATAGATAATTATTTATATTTATTGTTAAACTAAACGTATATTCTAAGTGTTGATGTGTACATAAAATAAATAGAAAACAGTATAACATTTTTCCCTGTATCTTATTTTCAATACAAATCACTAACATTTCAATAATGAAGTCAACAAAAATACCTATTCATAATACCATTATCTAATAAATTGTAACACAAACATCTATTATTAGCCAATCAAAAGTAATTAGGACGGATTTAAATGCTAATTTAGAAGTGTCAAGAGTATATAAAACAAATCTGAAATAAATTTTGTGCACACTTTGAAATTAACTTATTCACTAAAATGACACAATTTTAGAAATAACTCTCTCAATTATTACAGCGGTGATGCTTGGTAATCGGTAATGGTAAATGGTAAAAAAAGCATGAGTCTATGCCATTTCTTACCATTTAAATATACTTAGTTTGTATTATGAACCTTACCGATTATCGAGCTATATATAACTCGGTTGTACTGAACGACGGGTTTTGGCTTCCGGTGAAGGTAACTTCTTGATGAAACTGTTTGTATGTAAGGATATATCTCGTATTTGCAAAGCACTAACCTGCACCGAAATGCAGTCGTAATTCCCCCAAGTAGATCAGTATCAAAATCAGCCGAAAAGTTCTCAATGTTGTTCTATGCGAACCAATCACATCCTCGACCACATCATGACTTACTAATCGAAGGGACATACGCTTGCATGTCCGAGATAGCAAAAATATTTAAATTAAGTTCCAAAACACTGTTCATATTGTTTCAAGACACAGCTTGAGAACGTAGATATGCGCAAATTTACCATTAAAATAAAAACAAACTCCACGAACGAGAAGCATTACTTGCTCATTCTCTTCGTTGATATTAATCCGTCCATCATAAAATACACAAATTAAATTCTAACTATAATGGGTACTTAAAGTACACACTTATCAATACATCTATCACAAAACTCACTTATAGCTATTTGTAACACATCAAAGGATTTATATGCTTTGTTACACAGAGACCGTCAATTTACACTGTCACCATAGGCATTACGTGAATAATGGAGGAAGCCTTAAAACAAACAAAAACATATTATCTCTTTCGTATTTTCTTACTATTGTATCAAATCAAATCACAACTTGGAGATATATAGGAGACGACGAACTAAATTCCTATCTGTCCCCAGAGTTTTTCTTAGAACAGATCAAACTAAAGGTGCAATCTGTCTGATTACGGAACCATGCGAAGATCAACGAGGACAGATCGGAACAAACCCAAAGTTTGATGAAAAAAACAGTAGGTACTACCTACCGTAAAAATATTGGGACACATGGAAGTTCAACATCTTTAGAAGCACTCTAAGTGCAACGTACAGTGCCGTCACTCGTCAATAATACTTGAGTTGATACGAGTTGAGACGTTAAATAGGATTTTAAGTTATTTTAGCCTTTCCTCGGAAGGTTAGTTAAAGCTATTGGTCCCGGTTCATAATCTTTTTAAAAACCATACGTGTTTTGAAATCCCATAAGGAAGTGTTTGTGTTGACTTTACGACATTTTACTATTTACCGACTTCCCAAAAAAGGAGGAGGTACTCAAGTCGACTGTATTTTTTTTTACGTGTGTTACCTCATTTAAATGATGTTTAGGGCAAAAAATAATGTAAGAAATGTTGAGATTTCTTCTTAAAAACTGGAGGGAGTGTCAAAATGGACAAAATATTCCTTACGTTACTGGGAACGACAAGCATCGCTATCGCCATATAAATTGTACTAACTTTACTAACCGATTTCTATAGGTTTACCAGTAAAAGTATTATGTTTATCATATTTTCTATTAAACATGTTATTTTTAATAAATTAAAAACAATTAATATTACTATTGATAAACGGCCGCTAACCGTAGCCCTAGCACGAATATTTCATTGTCTCGTAACGTTAACGTATCGAGCTTACCGTACGAACACGGAGCATTACGATAGTCGCACTTGTCATCTACTATCGAGAATTCGAAAGTATTACGAAAATGACGTCATTTTGAGTAAAAAGGGGTGGGCTCAATTGAATGAAAACCACGAAAAAAGACCGAAATGTTACAAAAAAAAAATGAAATTGCTTATGCATAATGGTAAAAATTTTAATTTGACACCTATCTATTGTCAATCTGAATTGTCATTTTAATGTTTTTGACTGAAATCGTCGCTAAGGACGGTCTCTAAGGAAGTTGAATGCCTCTTTGGTCAGCCGGAAGTAGTTTTGAAAGTAGTTGTTTGAAAGATTCAACGCATTATTGTTTGCCCGGCTTCCAATTTCTCTCTAAAAACCAATTTTAACAACAATGTATTTAATAACTTAATGAAAACCAAGTAGGTAAAAAAATTAATATCCTCAAACCACAGGTATCATTATTAATCTTGTATATACTTGCTCATTTATCGCATCATTGATGAGCCTTCCTGCTAAATAATAATGCATAGAGCTTCGCATGCATAAGCATGCATAAGCATTTTATTTACTTGAAGAAAAACAATTCTAAATCGTTTCTAACACCTGACGAATGTTTTATCACCGACAAATTCTAAGTGAATAAGGTTTCGTACGTTCTCGATAGCTTTACGATAGCCAGCCTTCGAGCTAATGTCAAAATAAGGTTCGTGCTCGCAATTTTCATACAAAATGTCTCAAGTAACGTTTACGTGACGATACGAAGGCGATAGGAGAGTTGTCAAAAGCGTTCGTGCTGCCGAATTTAGTTCAATTTACGCACTGTAGAGGCGCTGATAAAATTTCATATAAATTGTTGACGTTTACGATACGAACACTTTCTCGCAAGTTGTTCGTGCTTGGGCTACCGTTTATTAAGGTGTAGGGTTAATAAGATTTATATATATATATTAAATGTTTTTTTTATATTAATGTTTATTATATTTATATTACATTTATTACATATTCTTGCCCAATTTGCACGTTCCTTAATACGCAACACCTATATGATGTGTAAGTGTGTAACA
This sequence comes from Lomographa bimaculata, assembly GCA_948107665.1. Lineage (NCBI taxonomy): Eukaryota > Metazoa > Arthropoda > Insecta > Lepidoptera > Geometridae > Lomographa > Lomographa bimaculata. The sequence goes on from OX403597.1 coordinate 9,628,010, forward strand.
TTTTATATGCGGATTTTTGAAGTAACGATTGCTTTAAAACTATATTATTTTTGTGTAATAATTTGTGCGTGCGGAATGTTCATCGCGTTCTCTGTGTTTCAAAGTTTGTTTAAATACTAAATTTTAATTGGAATGATTTGGTCAAGGTTTGGTAGTGAATTTTGTGCATAGAAACGTAATAATAATCTTAAAGTGGTAGGAGTCGCAAAAAAACTAAATTATTATAATTTACTAGTAAGTAACAACCCTTAAATTATAATAACTTTAAAGAAAATGTTATTATTATAAAGTTTATAGGTGGATAAGAAAATACTATAAACCTCTCACGCCCACGTTCTCAAATCTACTTAAAATTTGAATGAGTGAGCGAGACGCACATATTACTAGTCTTCAGATAATGTTGAGCAATACTAAACAGATCAATGAGAATGTACAACGGTACTTCTACAAGGATTTCAAAGAACGTGGCGTGCAAATACTCTGCAGCGTAAGCTCTCTTTGGTCACCGCGCTCTTTTAAATACTTGTAAAACAATCTGTGAAAAAATAAACAGCTGTACGTAATTTACTATTTGAAATTTTACTACATAACATTCCTAAAAAAATAATAACGAAATTTTCTAGAAAAATGGGTAATTATTCGTAGATACTAAGTAAATACAAATATAAAGTATAGAAAAGTTCCTTTTACCGACGACGCGTACGGTAAAAGGAACTTTTCTAATGCAGGTTAAGTTTTACAACTTGCAATTAACTAAAATAACTCGAATAAATAATGGGTGGAGGGGAATTTACAAACGTACTAAAGAACGGTCCCCGAACAGAAAGAATAGGGAATATACAAAATAATATGTGATTTAAACATAGCTTAAATTTTTTTAAATCTTTTTAGCTGCAGAATTACACCAATAACATTATTGAATGCTTTTTTTAATTGTAAAACTTACGCTAACGGCTGAACTGCTTTGCGACGAGATTTTTGACATCAATTATTGGTCAACTTTCCTTTACGGCGGCCATGATAGGATCTGTTTCGTTACAAAAAGAAAGTCAAAATGGCCGCATTTAGAATTGCTTGAACCTGCTCGCATTTACAAATATTTTTATTGATATGAAATGTAATGTTTTTATGAATAAAATATTTGTTATTTCGTTCAATGACCCATTGTTTCTAGCATTTATATGTGAGCGAGACAGCAATATATTATTATTAAGCGAGCGACAGAGACCATGTACGAAATTTTTATTTTTACGAAATTTTTTTTTCGGAGACCGTAATTTTGACATGTTTTATTATTTACTTACTAACTCATCGATATATATTATTTATTTTAGTAAGAGAGGAGCAGCAAGCAAATATTTTGTCTGATGGTACACGCTACCCATAATATATCACAAGCCTTCAGATCTGCTTAAATGACCAAACTAGGCCTCTCACATAAACATAAAGGTCATCATAATGATATTATTTTGGTTCTAGATATTTTCTAGGTACAAAGAACATTAGTTGGACTCTTACGAAAATCAAAGAAATAGACTCGCATCCTCACAAAACAACACCATTCGAATTAGGATATTTTTTCAATTCTTTGATAAACGGTCAGTTAGTTATCAAAACAAATAAATGTGTCTGTCCAAATAAATACCAAATAAATTAAATTTTTCAATGCTCTGTTCGATTTGTAGTTTATTTGTAACTATCTTTACACAAATGAGATGCATTTACACAAAGTTGCAGGTGTTAAAGAGAAAGCGATGATTTTCAGTCATTTGAAATTGGTTTAGACGAGTGTGTTGTCTGACATGCGTGACATGTCACATTGAAATCTATTGATCGGCTATATATCGGCTGATCTGATCACCGACGGAACAGAAGTGAGTCGTCTTGTAGTCGATAGTCGACTTATTATTGTCAATCTGGGTAATGACAAACCATTTTTTTACTATTAGGGAAATAAATGTTGTCTATCTATTTATCTGAAGATTGAAGGCAGACAGACAGTCGGTTACTATCTATAATCGTATCATTCAGCAACCGTTGAGGCAAATTCTTCATTAACCAGTCTATATAGACCTTTTCTTGTTACAAAGTATATTTGTGGTACTCTGTCGCTAACAAAGAAAACGTCCGTCCCTGACAAAACAAGTGTATTATAATATAAGAGATTGAGTCAATTCTGTGGTATTGTATAATAGTACCTTTCAATAAACTAGGTAGATGCCTTTTTAACTCTAGATAGTTCAGGTAATATCGCAAAGCTTAATCACTCTAAAAACTATTTTAGAAGCATCCGAATTTCAAATGGGGTAATTGACAATTTATCTCGCGATAAATCTACAGATATAGTGAGTATTGTGTGTCAACAATTTCTTACAAGAACAAGTGCGGGTAGTTGGAGACAATACTCGCTCTCTCCGACGCTGGCACCCGGATTTTCCTCGAGACCAAGGCTAATCTACCTTGTTACCCGAAACTAAATAAAAATAGTTTTTAGCGCGATTAAGTCCCGCGATATTACCAAAACTATGTACTCGCGCGAAGTGTAACAGTTACAGATACACCTTCAAAAAGTTGCAGTCTATATACGCTGCGATCATAATAAAGATACACCTATAAGGTAATCGAACAGGTACTACACTTCCTTGGTTAGAGCATTAGTTGATTTCTACCTATCTAAACCAACGAAAAAGTTCCACCCTCACAAAACAACCAGCACTAATAGAATATATGAGATTCAGTCTTATCTGTGGTATCGTCCTATTTGCCACGCGGATGCCGGTAGCCGCTGTAACCGGTTGATTGTCGGACGTCCCCACTGTAGCCACAGGTAGCCTACAACCAAGCATATCGCAGTTTCTATGTAGAACCCGTCGATCCGCGTGAGGCATGTGCCGCCTTTCGATTTGCAGAGCTGGGGAAGAGAAGGTACGTTAAAATTGCGGAATTTATTTTTACTCAAAGAGCAAAATAGAGCCCTAATGCTATTAGGGCATAATCAGCTATCCTTCTATCAGTCAGTATGTCTATTTCTATGTTCAAACTATAATTGTGAACGTTACACATATAATTAATGTTAATGAAGAGCTTTAAAACACGAAAAACGATTAGTGTCAGAAAAAACATGTTTTATTTTAAAACTGCGATATTGACCACTGTCTCGCCTAAGTGACGGCCTAGAAAATAACTATTCATTTTCGACTTGTAGACTTCAAGATTGTACTTATCTGAGAACACAGACTCTGGCAAAGAGTTCCACTCTTTTGCAGTGCGCATTATCAACGTGGATGCAAAACGCTTCGTACGTATTGGGGAATATAAACAAACCGATGCACGAAATCAAATCAAATCAAAATCGTTTATTCACATGGGCCCCAAAGAGGCACTCATGAAAGTTAGTGATTCTATTGCCAGATTCGCTAAATTTCAGCCATCTCGAGAAGCTGCTACCTACAGTATTTGGCACATTGTTTTTGGACATAGCCAATGCATTAGTTACGTACTAAAATATAACAAAAAAGTATGTCAATTGAACTCACCTCGCTTTCTAATGATGATGAACATGTGTTGTCAGTCATTTCAGGTAACGAACAACTCTTGTAAGTCAAATGGTCTATGGCCCATAGCGCCAACGTGTTTGGCCAATTTGTGCCAAGGTTAGACACAGTGTTTAGAAGCGTCATATAAGTGCCACCTACGGCAGGGTCCGACACTTTGGCGAAGAAAGCCATCACTGCTACGAACATGCAGTAGAGACATGTCTGAAAAAAAAAAAACATTTGTAGAGGAAACCGCGTAAATTTTAGCGAGAACGAAAATCAAACAAATTATCGTTACAGTAAGGTTCATATCCGCATGTCTGTAACGCTGCGGTTTAGACGTCAGCAGGCCTAGCATGGCGGGTGGAAACTTTTCCCTGGGGAGTAGATAAAAATCTTTTCCCCTCTGTCATATTTTTCCTCGGAGCGAGCATGGACGCACAGGTGGATATATTATCCACGGTGGATAAGGAGAGAAACGCCATGTCCCTTTGCTACGTCAAAATTAACACCACTTCCTACGAACGAGGTCAATTTCTATCTACCAAATGTCAAACAGAGCAGTTTTATCCACTTTTCGTTGCGCCCATGTTATGAAGGGAGAAATATATATGTCTACGCCAATTGTCAAATAGGGATATACTTTCCCTTTCCACAGCTTCCGTGCTGTATATGGTGGAGAGGACAATCTTGTCCCTTGTCAGTGGATAAAAACAGGGGATAAAATTTATATCCCTACGCCATGCTAGGCCTGCAGGTGCCAAACGCATTCTACCAAGCTAGCTTACACCCATTGAAGTGGTTACGATATTCACTCTGTCAAAAATAATTTAAAAAAATTAAAAAATCACATAGAAATATGCATATGTAATTAAGGAATTCACTTGTCGAAAACATTTCTTTTATAAGAAAAAATATCTTTCAAATCTATTATGCTAGCAAATAATAATTTAAATATATGTATATCTTCAGAAAGATACCTTTAAAATAACATATCACAACATCATTTATTACATAGATACGAATTCCTATTAAACTTCACTAGATAGAAGATATCCCAAAACACATATATCGTATAATTTTAATTCCTACAGAAAATGTTGAATTTAAAAATAAAAGATTTGTTTCGGTCACAATGATCAATGGTTAAATTACCTGATGGAAAACATATAGCATCATCAGCACAAAGAGGTAGGAGAACGAGGGCCCCGTTTCTCCAACTAACTTCGGAGTGATTGCGACTAGGGCTGCGGCCAGCGGACCAACTAGCAACCGCAAGGGGAACGCACGAAGCCATAGGGAAAGCGGGGCCGGTCCGGTCGTGTGTTTGGCTAGAATCTGGAAGATACAAAGAAACTCGATAAGATTGCAGCATATATATACATACATCCAGACAGACAGCATTGAAATGGTTATATTTGTGGTTGAAATACCGTTAATTCGGACGAAACGATTCGCGTCTACGTTAATTCATAGAATAATAAAAGAATGGAATGCTTTACCTTCTTCAATATTTCCCGAGGGAAATTTGAGCGTGTGTTTTTTTATTAAATATTATAGGCAAGCATTTAACAACTATCTCACTTGATGGAAAGTGATGATGCGGCTGAAGATGTGACATGCTTGCCTAGAATATAAGTAATTATAGATCTTTCATTCTAAATATGCACGCCCCTCAATAAATATTTTCATACATTTGACATTCGATAATTTGACAAATTTGGTGGAGGGGCGTGTACATTTAGAATGAAAGATATCTACATATTTACTCTTGAATTGAAGATTTCCATATATATCCTTAAACATAAAGATAAACGCTTTCACACTCACAGCCCCACACTACGGCCAAAGTGTTAATTGCGCTAAGTGCCGCAGACTTTTGATATTCAGATGTTTTTATTTTGAACGAAACGTAGAACTTTACTTACGAAGTAGGATATAAAGCACATGAAAATGCGAGCAAAATACAAATAACTACTTATACCTCATTAGTTATGTTAGTTTATGCTAATCGGCGTGACCGAATGTTTCTGTCAACTAAGGTTTCAGAGCTAAGGCTCTGTAAAATTAAACGTAAGGGTCTGTTATATAGACACTAATATCTTTCGAGTCTATACTCAAACATTACAATGAAACAAACGGTAGTTTTTGATGAGATGAAATACGACTTTGAACTCAAAATCGTCTCTGAATAGGGACTAACTTAGGTAGATGAGATTGATTTGACAAAGGCAAATAAGAAATGTCCATTGAAATCAAGTAAACGTTGAAACGGTGACGTTAATTGAGGTCGGTAACCTTTTACCTGTAAAAGTAGGTCACATAACTACTCACCGTTAGTTTAAATATTTATCTTTATTCAGTTAAATTTGGGCACGTTTTCTGGTTTTCTAGTAATCATGTTTACATTTTACTAAATGTAAATATTATTTTCATAAGTGCTGTACAAAAGTTGATCGAGCGAAGTGAGATCAAGTTGACTTGGGTCGTTCAGCACTTTGTCCGTCCGTCCGTGCGTCTGTCAGAGGCATCTAGCGTCTAAACCATATAAGAGAATGATTTCCAAATTCTCATAGAATATGTAAACTACGGCCCAAAGCCAGAAATTACATTTGAAATAATGTAAATGATGAAAATATTAAGGGGGCTACATGTAAGTGCGGAACAAAATATTTTTTTTTTATCTTCCCTTGTATCTATCGTAGAAAAGGGACTGACAAGTAGGAAACCAGTTTAAAAAAAATGTTTGGAAAATAACGATTTGATAGGCCACCAAAGTCATTGTTTTTAGACCTATTTTGTCCCGGAGTCTATCTCAAAAACGGCTTTACACTGAACGCTGAAACTTACGTATAATATCCGTTATATCCTGTACTTGAACAACAAATACAGAAATATAACAATTATTATATAGGAAAAAGTTATAAGCAAGTAACCTCTAATGGTTTTCTCTATGAGGCAAAATGTAGGCGTCACGTCAGATCTCAGTTCGGCGCGGACGACTAGTTATTAATGCAACAGTATGTATTAAGTTCACACGAATGTGGGTTTATGGAAATAGCCGAGTGAAGCAAATACGAGTACCATAATAGCGTCACAAGAATGTTTTAATACCTAATGATGTGCAGTTGCATACATAATTTGATCTAGACCCATGACGTAAGTATTATTAATTAATTGGAAGTGGTTTAATTAGACTAGAGACTGAAATCCTCGAGGCAACAGACATTTAGATCATTTTCTAGTTTACCGAGGTGATAACTATTATAGAGTATGTACCCGTTGTCAATCGAGTTGAGATTTTGCATGCTTGTCAAGTTCCGAAGACAATACAATATGACGGTGACAAAAAGCGGATATAACGATGGAAATAGAAGTTTGACAACCGAACTCCTCAATGACTATAATATATACGAGTTTAAAAAACTAATAATTTCAATCGCAAATATCTCCGAAAGTATTTGTCAGATCTTGATCAAATTATAATGGGACCACCATGGAAGCAAACCCTTTAAAAAAAATAAGAATTTCTCGAATCGATCCAGGCGTCTACGATTAATCAGGAAACATACATAAAATACAGATTCCGATGAATTGAGAACCTCCTTTTTTGGAGTCGGTTAAAAAGGAGATATGTAGTTAATCTCATTTGGTTAATCTCATTCACTTAGAGTGCCTATACCGTATTAGTGTTATATAAAAGATTGTCTGAAAAAAAATGTCTCATACAAAAAATCTTACATACATAAGTATGCAGCGACATTTAAAAAAATATGTAAAACTTACTAGTGGCATTATGATTTGCACTGGAACTAATGGTATCGCCAGCAAAGCCAAATCTTCCCGGGGCACACCTGCTTCAACAAGCTTAAGTCCTGACACTGCGTCACTGGCACTGAAGCCAAGCTGAAAACGAAATTAATCAAGAAGTTTTTACATCAATGATCATGTTTTCGAGTAGTTAATCAGTAGAAGATTGTTTATGGTGGGTGAGTTTTATGAAAGCATAAAAATTTAATAACATTAAAAAATTGATCCAAATGCATTTGCAGATCGACGATTAGCGCTATCTAGACAATGAAGAAACTCAAGTAATTTAACTGTGAAAAGGGGCATATTGGAGGTCAAAAAATTAAGATCCATTTTAACTTTTTACTAAGCCAAATGCATTAGCAGATTTTTTTTTTTAATTCATGATAGGCAAACTTTTGATGGTAAGCGACGATGTGGTTGACGTTGGAGCAAGTTTGGCTAGAAGATACCTATTAACTCGCGACTTGACTCCCATATTGTACTCATCAGCAAACACCGACTCAGGCAAGGAGTTCCATTCCTTTGCGGTTCGCATAATGAATGTGGAGGCAAAACGCTTCGTGCGCATTTGTGGAATGTCCATCATATAGCGATGTCGCTTAGCAGTTTGTCTGCTTGTCCGATGATAGAACGGGGATGGGGGAACTAGATCGTGAAGGTCTTTGGCATACACTCCAAAATGTATCCGATAAAAATTCAGTCAATGAGAGCTAAGGCAAACTCAAGTAAATTAACTGTGGCAAAGGCCACTACATATAGGTCGGACTAATAAATAAAACCAAATACACTGAAAGTCCTATATTACATCCTTACCTTAGCAGTAAACAAGACTAGCGTCAAAGTCCTCACAGACGGAAGCTTCACAATCGTGTACAACTGCTTATAAGCATTAACAATATCCTTCATTCCCCTCACTTGACTTTCTCTTGTATTGGCTGTATCATTGGCTTCATGTTTGAAAATGGCTATTAAAGTGGTTGATATGATAAATATCCATCCCCAGAATAATAAGAAGCTAGAAAGTGTTACGAGACCGGTTTCTTCAGGCTCATTACGAAGATACTTGTTGCAGAAGTATGGTGATTCTAGTGCTAGGAAGAGAACATATCCAAGGAAGAATCCAGCTGTTTGGCCAACGCTGTTGCAAGTTGATGCATGCCCTACGTTACACCTGAAATAAGAATAAGAGGAGTCAGATTGTCTTTCATCATAATGTCTAGACTGAAGAACAAGCCAAAGCACAAGTTGCAGGTAGCCAGAGATATCATTATTTAAGGCACATTATATACTAGCTACGCCCCGCGGTTTTAAACGCGTAGTGCTGGACTCGCGGAAATTCCGGGATAAAAAGTAGCCTATGGGTTAATCCAGGGTGTCAGCTACCTCCACACCAAATTTAGTCAAAATTGGTCCAACAGTTTTGAGTGTGAAAAAGTAAAAAACACAGTCACAAACTTTCGCCTTTATAATATTGTGTGATAATAATTAAACGCAAGCAAAGCTTAAAAAACCGACTTCGCCGTTTATCTTCGGAACCTTGATCTGATTTAAAGTATTAAACACGCATTATTGACAATAACTCAAAAACTAGTGATCAGATCTTGACCAAATTAAAATGGGACTACATGGAAAGCACCAGCTTTCAAATAAAAAATAATCACCAAAATCGGCGCACAAAAAAAGAAGTTATGAGGTAACTTTTGAAGTCGGTTAAAAACGAGAACATTGTCAATGTAGTCCACAGAATACGCAGTATTGAGGATAACTCAAAACCTACTAGTCAGATCTTGATCAAATTTAAATGGGACCAATTGGAAAGCAACATCTATCAAACAAAAAAAATTCAAAATCTGTTCACGTGGCAAGAAGTTATGAGGTAACATACATAAAAAAAAAGATACAGTTGACTTGAGTACCTCCTCCTTTTTTGGGAAGGCGATATTAATACAGAGCTTTTTTGAATACATTTGATAGGACTGCACCAATATTATAAATATAAATTGAAACAGACACTGTTAAAGTAAAGAGCATCAAAAATTTAAATATGTTTTACTCAAAACTTTGAAAAAATTTAATACAAGTTACACCCACTAGGGAAGAGAATACCTCGAAACTCTCTTTTTTAATTGACAGTATTATTCTGATTGGCACTGGACTGTAATGGGTAAGTGTGATGCTTAACATCAAGCGAAAAAGTTGCTCATCATATCTCTATCACAGAATTCATTTCATAATATCTCTTACTTTTAAGTATCTTAATGGATCTTTTCTGATAATTAAAATCACTCAAACTAGATGATTAGGCTGAAATATAGTATTCATTGATCAATGTTATCAATATAAATAGCCAAAATATTAATTTTATCTTATCATATACATATTCAAACTGCGGAAGATAGATCAACTGGTGATAAAAAGTTTCAAGGAAGATAAAATTTCTAAAACTGTTTTGGCAGATTTTTTGTTGTTTGTTTAGGGCAAGGTTTGTATGTAATTTTTTTTTAAATCCACCAGAAACTGCACGCCCAGGGCTCATCACTATTTTATTTATATTTATCATGTTTTAGTCTAACGCACTTTTTACAGGGAGAGAGGTGAAGGAGTTAGTAGATTCAAAAACAGGAATCTTATTAATATTATAAATCCGAAAGTTTGTGTAAATGTGTAACTAAGTTTGTTTTCTCTACGAACTGTAACAGCTGAACAGATTTGGATGACTTTTGGAATGTAAATACCTTACACCTAAGATAAACACAAAGGCTACTTTTTAACAGCCGCGGGAAACAGCTAGTCAACTATAAATATTCGTAATTATTATTTTTACCTCTTATGACCAGATATGATTTTTTTTTTATAACTGATAGGCTAGTGTTTACCCATTATCTCACCTGTTATTTTGGAAAGTGTCTTATTAGCCAGAGGTATACAATATCTTGCAATGGCACATAGCATTTTAATATTCAGAGTTCTAGGAGCACTGTGGATGATATGAGCAAGCTTGAAGCTTACTATTAGACAAATAACTTGCATGTCTGCACTCTCAATGCATCCACTGACTAGCAAATTAGCAGAGTTGACAACAGTGCAGCTAATGTGCTATACTCATTTTGAAAATATCAATAAAAATAACTGATACAAGTACAAAGTTTCTTACCTTTTTAACATATTGAGTGCCCATCCATCAACAGCTATATCTTGTGTTGCCGCCAAGAAATTTAAAAACAAGAATGAGACAGTAAGGATCATCATTGATGGAGCTTTGTCATCTGACCCGAGCCAATCTGTCACACTGTTCGACATTATAATCATGACTACTCCAAGTAAATACTGTACAGGGACCAGCCATGTCTTCCTACGTCCAAACTCTGGCCAGAAGAGTGCATCGACTATTGGAGCCCACAGCAGTTTTACACTGAATGGCCAGTTTACGAAACTGAACTCTGCCTAAAATTATACATACATACTTTATTATACACTAATATATCAGAACACAACGTTATAAGTAATATATAATCAGATAGATATTGCTGTATGTATACCTTGTCACAGTAGAACTGCTATACCGATTTTGATAAAAAAAATATAGGGAGATAGTTTAAATTAAGGAAAAGGACATAAAATATCTGGTATAATGATTGTTGATCATCATTGATGAGTGAAACTGCAAGGCACATCAAGTTTTTAAAAAAAATTAGTTTAAAAAAATTAAGATCTAAAGTAATACAATCAATGTCATGCTTGATGGACCTATACACATGTATCACACCACACCAAGAGCCAACAAATCATTTGTTTAGAGCGCGATGGCTGCTCGCAGATGAATTTAACAAAAAGAGACAGCAAAATAGATTATTAGAGATATAAGAGATGAACATCTTATCTACACTAAATTGCATTTGCACGGAGTTTAAACTTAGCTAATTAAAACTGAACATTTATATCACACATTTTATTCAGTGAATAAAAACAAAATAATCAACCATGACTATCTTTCAATTACCTTCACTTATATCTAGCTAATAACTACCATGCAGATAAGACTTTTATTGTTAAAGAAACATTAAGCTAGAAAAATAGAAGATTAAATAAATAGTTTCTAGTTTGATCATGAAAACATAACATAAATTTACCTGCTGGGTGTAAGTTATCCCTCTATTTTGTAGTAGCATAGGCACTGCTCCAGCTAGACCTAGCGGAATACCTTGTAACGTGTAGAGAAATAACAATACTGCTATATTCAACTCATCGCCCTTGATATTGCTACGTTCGCCTTCCGATGCCGCTTCGCCATTCTCAATTAATTCCTCCTGCTCGGACGTCTGCTTACGTTTTGTTAGTGTCATGATTATATCATGAAGAGACTGAAAAATAAACTCAAAACAGTTATTCTATAATTTCATCCTAACCCAATCTAACAAATACACGTCATTGATTTCGTGGGTTTTCAAAATATCGCACCTTAATTTTTATAGCTTTTTATCAGGTTTATATAAAATAAGTCGTTAAATTTTAAATAGCAATTAAATGCGCGCGGCGTCTTCACTCTATTTATATTTAATAACCAGTGATGTATTTTTCACAATAATAATATACATTGATATACATATGATCCAAAATGGAACAACAGACTCCTTTCCTTTTCAATCACGGAATGAATGACACCAAAGAGAATAATACCGTGAATGACACTAGTGACATAAGTTTTTTTTATTTTGGCTTATTTTTGTTTCTATGTGCGACGTTCCAGAATTAGTCCGCAACAATCATGGAATCCACGGGCCAATTGCCTATATTTCCTAAAACTAAAATGAAACCTCAACCAGGCGCTCTGATAGATTTTTGAAAATAGAATGAGCTCCCAGGTCCCCACGGACCCAGTGTCTCAACCACAGACCATAGAGAGTACTACGTAGTCTCAACACCAAACGGCTCAAATAATTACGTAGGTAACCACTGCCGAGGTTTCTATATTATTTTAGAGAACATAGGCCTTGGCCATAGTAGAAATATATAAGTAAGTTGTCTTCATAGAGTGGTACCAAACGCGGCTTGTATGTGTGCACGGCCATACGCACGTGCCTCAGCACGCACACTATGACAACAAACAGAACGGCGAAGACGACACGAGCCAGGTCGCCCCCGCGCTCGTCGACGCGGTCGACGACATTTCGCCGTATTCGAGCCATTCGCCACGGGCCTTTCCGCGCAGACGGATGTCGCGTGCCGCGTGCTGAGTTGCGTGTGCGCGTTTATATTTTGTAAACAGATAGGTAAAGTTCATATACCTACTTATAGTGTAACCTACTTTACGTGTTTATACAATTTATGTAGGTTTTTAAAGTGAAAACTTCTATAGGCGCGTTGAGCACTTTTTGGGTGAACAAAAATCATGGAACTCGCGTCACGTCATCGTCACCGACGGCCAATGTTATTGATTTATTGAAGCCTACTTAGCTATATTAGTTTTCCTTTTAACTTGGTTATATATACTCCTACCGTGATTTCTTTTCACATATGCAAAACAATATTTTTTCAAGATTTTTTTTGACTCTGTCGGCGGCTAATATGCAAATGAAATCGTATCCATTTTACCACCACATTTTATACTATTTTATTGTACCAAACTTGTTGGTTTGTTAAAATAAAATTTTTACCTATAGGTACCTTTAAAAGTCGGAGATAGTGACAACCCTGCGTATTCGGCTAGAGTATGCATTTGAATCTCCTACGGGCCTCGAGTCATCTTACTGTAATATTTCTACTATGCCTTGGCTGTATAAAATTGACAATTAACGACTGGATTGGATTGACAGATTTGACAGTAAACAGTAATTACATGACAGAAAACACCCGCAACCGTATTCTGTATCATGGATGGGCGTCATTAAATGTCAAAAAACTGTCAAAAGTGACATACCATCTGTCAAAAATGACATTTAAACTGTCAACAATGACATTATAGCGTCAAAATACAAGCCGATTCAACGACCGAAACGAAAGAATGAAACAAAGAGAATACAATACATAAACTGAAATTTGCTCACGCTGTTACTTGTGGCGCAATAATCTATGAATTACTTTTCATGTATATTTATCGATATATTCGTGAGCACTACGCTCGCGAATTAGGAAATTTACCAATTGATTTGGTGAAAAATAGTAATAACATATTTACAGCTAAGGCGCTAGGTCTAGTAGAAACGCGAGCGAGTTCCAATCCCATGCTCTGTAACAACAGAAATACAGAGCATATTATATTCAGTACTACGTGGACAGTTTAAGATATCAGACAATTCGCTGATGTCAAATAAATGCAGCCCTTGTATTCAGTTTATAATAATTTAATGATTAGTTTTTTTTAATTTATCCTTTTTAAAAGATAATGTAATCACTCTTTTCTCTTGAGCGTTTAATTTTTGAGAACAACAGATATTAGTCATGAGTAGTCATGACAAATTAAAGTTGTTTTAAGTTTATTATTTTCGTATCGCTGAATAGAGGTGAGCTAAAATTTAATGTTATTGTAATTATTGGTTATTTTTAATAAATTCAGTCGGTTCTTATTTATTTAAAGCTAATTATTTCCAAGAGTTCAACAATTACTTTAAGAACTCGATTCCACAAATAGGGTGAAATGAAACGTAATTCTTTGGTGGTTTTATTGCTATTTTGTCTGTGGACTAAAACAGCTGCCCCCCTACTACGTTCATCATCCGTACAGCGAAGGAGTGGAACTCATTGCCTGCGTCTTTGTTCCCTGAACGGTATAATCTGGGTGTCTTCAAGTCTAGAGTGAATAGGTACCTTCTAGGCAAGCATGTTCCATCTTTGGCCGCATCGTCACTTTCCATCAGGTGAGATAGCGGTCAAATGCTTGCCTATCAAGTATAAAAAAAACATATCTTTGTTGCACGCGGTTTCTATTTAAATTAAGCAAAAATTAACCTTATTTCTTAGGAGTTTTGTCTTGAACAATTTCGTATTGAAACCGTTTGCAAGAGAGATAGGTAACAGGGGGTCTGGCCTTTCTTAGGTCGTTTTATTGTTATTTAGTCTGTGGGCTAAAACAGCTGAGATTTGTCTATGGGCTTGACGCTCATCCATGAAGCTGACTTACAGAATTAGGCTGCTGTATCATGGATGGGCGTCATTAAATGTCAAAAAACAGTCAAAAGTGACATACCAACTGTCAACAATGACATTAAAACTGTCAACAATGACATAATAGCGTCAAAAACCAAGCCGGTTCAACGACCGAAATGTAAGAATGAAACAAAGAGAATACAATACATAAACTGAAATTTGCTCACGCTGTTACTTGTGGCGCAATAATCTATGAATTACGTTTCATGTATATTTATACATTCGTGAGCACTACGCTCGCGAATTGGGAAATTTACCAATTGATTTGGTGAACAATAGTTATAACATATTTACAGCTAAGGCGCTAGTTATAGTAGAAACGCGAGCGAGTTCCAATCCCATGCTCTGTGACAACAGAAATCCAGAGCATATTATATTTAGTATTACGTGGACAGTTTAAGATATCAGACAATTCGCTGATGTCAAATAAATGCAGCCCTTGTATTCAGTTTAAAATAATTTAATCATTCTTTTTTTTTTTATTTATTCCTTTTCAAAGATAATGTAATCACTCTTTTCTCTTGAGCGTTTAATTTTTGAGAACAATAAAACAATAGATATTAGTCATGAGTAGTCATGAGAAATTAATATAAAGTTGTTTTAAGTTAATTGATGTTGTGTACGGCTTGAATCACGTCTAAATTTCTACTTACTTTGTAGTCGACTAGTTTCAGACAAATTTGTTGTCCTTCATCAGGATGAGTCAGACGCGCGATACGCAGAGGCGAGCGGCTCGAGCCTCGGCGCGTGACGTCACGCATTTGTCCATAACTAGTCGACTACAAAGTAAGTCGAAATTTAGACGTGTTTCAAGCCGTACACCACATCAATTATGTGTAATACTCACGATAGTTTTAATTTTCAAATTGTTTTAAGTTTATTATTTTCATATCGCTAAAGTGAGGTAAGCTAAAATTTAATGTTTTTTTAATTATTGGTTATTTTTAATAAATTCAGTCGGATCTTATTTATTTAAAGCTTTTTATTTCAAAGAGTTCAACAATTACTTTTAGTAACTCGATTCCTCATATAGGGTGAAATGAAACGTAATTCTTTGGTGGTTTTAATTGCTATTTTGTCTGTGGACTAAAACAGCTGCCCCCCTACTACATATCTTTGTTGCACGCGGTTTTTATTTAAATTAAGCAAAAATTAACCTTATTTCTTAAGAATTTTGTCTTGAAACCGTTTCAACAATTTCGTATTGAAACCGTTTGCAACAGATATAGGTAAAAGAGGGTCTGGCCTTTCTTCGGTGGTTCTATTGCTATTTAGTCTGTGGGCTAAAACAGCTGAGATTTGTCTATGGCCTTGACGCTAATCCATGAAGTTGACTGAAGTTGACTTACAGAATTAGGCTGCCGGCAGACAGCAGTCAAAGACATTTGACCACAGAATACTTATTACTTCCTTCCGCATAGGACAGCTGCTGTTCATGAGGGAATTGTTTATCAATTATTTTTTTTTCAATTATTTCAAAACATGTACATTCATTTGCTATAATGTGTCAGGCCTCGTAAAACCTATCCAAATAAACTAAACACGCGTACCTACCTACTGTATTTTTTTTAAATTACTTTGATATACTTTGCGTTTTCACAGATGAGTCGACGACGGTGTTTTTTGAAATGTTTATTAGATTCGCATGCGCCCATACAATTAGCTCATGATGTAGAAACTATCATAGGACGCAGTAAAATTACTAAGATTAAAGACCAATCTTGTTCTCGTCAGCAAAGTAAGTTTTTTTTTGCTTGTACATTTTATTGAATATTCACATAAAACATTATTAATGATGTTGTATTAAAAGTGGGAGATTTCGTAACTAGACCTCCTAGGTCGTGGACGCATAAATAAGGTGCATTTACATGTACATTATTAAATTTTTTTCCTAAAAATCTTATTTTCCATTTATTTTCAGTTAGTCTGAAAGCTAATTGTGAAGAATGTCTTGTAGAAATTAAGCAGTTAGGATTAAATCCTTCAGGTTTAGATGGATTCTCACTGAAAAGGGATGAAGTTTACAAAATAAAGCACGGGTCAAAGATTGAAATCTTGTTAAACAATTACTTTCACATCATAGAGTTTGAACCACCACCCGATGGCTTTGATAAACCTAAACTCAGTGTGAAAAGAAAATTGGAAGAAGACGAGATCTCACCTAGAGTATGTAAAAACTTTAAAATGGACACCGATAATTTAATAAGTATTAAAGAGGCTTCTGAAAATGTATGGGATAATATAGACCAAGGTGACCTTTATGTATTTACATCAAAAGGAGTCAAATCTAGTTCAAAAATTGCTGCTTTCGATATGGACGGGACTCTCATTAAGACCAAATCAGGAAAAGTTCTTCCAGTGGATACCAATGACTGGCAAATTATGTTTCCTTCAGTTGCTCCAAAGCTAAAGGAACTTTTAGATAACGGGTTTAGATTGGTCATATTGAGTAACCAAGCCCCTATAGGTAATGGACGAGTTAAAATTGAGGACTTTAAGAAGAAAATTGAAGATATTGTACAAAAATTGAATGTACCAATCCAAGCTTACATTGCAACAGGAAAAACCTTTTATAGAAAACCTACAACTGGTATGTGGAAGTGTTTAGTTGAGAAGGTAAATATAAATAGACTTGTATGTAGCATAAACATACCTTTGTTTTAACACAAAAATTACGAATCCCTGCCTTAGAATATACCAAAAATATTTTTCCATTATTTAATAAGGGAACATAGTAGGCCACTTCTACCCAAGTTACTAATATAACAAACAATATAATATCCCAAAGAAATTGTTTTGATTTTATAACCATCAAAAACCTATGATTAAGACTAGTGTTAATTGTAGGTTATTGATGGGTGTATAATACATATTATATTGGCATGAAATCATTGTTTTACCAATACATTTGCTTTTATTATAATTTTAATTGTATGCATTCATATTTTAAATTTGTATGTGAATTAATTCATAATTGTAAGTAATTTTTATATAGGTTTATTACATAAGCATTATGTGAAGTGACTCATGAATTGAATTTTAAATTAAATACTTTGTACTTTTATCAATTATAATATTTGCACACTTTTATAGGAAAAGTAAAATATGGAAAAGGACTGTTTTCATCATATTGTATTCTTAACTTTATACCTGTATTTTCAACCAACTTCAAAAAGAAGGTCCTCAATTCAACTATGTTTTTTTTTACGCGATATATCCTCCAATTATGAATTGATTTTGATGTATTTTTTTTGTTTGGTAGAGTATACATCAGAGGTGGTCCCATATAAATTTTATCGAAATCAGTCAAGCCAAAACCGAAATATAAGCGATGAAGTTGGTTTTTTAAGCTAGCTTGCATTTCAATTATATGCAAATAAATTATCTGAATCTGAATCTATAGTATATCATATAACTATTGTATGCCTGAAATAGGAAGACTGTTGATTCTCAAAAGTTGATATAAGATGAGATTGTACACAGTTAAAGCAATAAAATGTTATTCTATTCTCTGAACTGCCCATTGGCTAAGTTGGGTGAGCATTCGCCTTCTAAGTAGAGGGTATCGGGTTCGATTTCCGGCGGAAACGCCAACCTTTCTCCCCAAGGAAAGTTTGTGTTTCTGGTTCTGGTTGTGATTGTATGTGTAATGTGAATGTTTCCGGCACCCACGACACAAGTCATTGAACTTAGTGTGGGGCTGTGAGTGTGAAAGCGTTTGTTATGTTTATTCTATACTTCTTTGAAAGATAAGTTAATAATGTTTAAGACTGGACATATTCAAAATAAGATGAATATATGTTAATTTTACGTTGTGCCTATTCAATATTTCATTTGCTAGATTTTATTTTTTGAATTGATATTTTGCTTATTAGGTTTATTGGTAGACCTATAATTAGCATTGTTAGGAGTTTTGCTACTTTGGCATATCATAAAGCATTCTTACAGTACTTATATGTAAGCATGTCTACAGCCTTCCCAACTGCATCAAAGCCAGATCAGGAAAAAAATATTTCAAAAATCATCCAGCTGATATGATATTTGTTTATTATTCAACTCCAATAAAACTTGTCTGTTACACTTTTCCAGAAAAATGACGGTTTGAAAGTAGACATGGATCAGAGTTTCTACTGTGGCGATGCTGCAGGCAGGCCTGCCAATTGGGCTCCTGGCAAAAAAAAAGATCACTCCATGGCAGATAAACTAATGGCAGAGAACCTTGGTCTGACATTCTACACGCCTGAACAATTTTTCCTAGGACATTCCATTGCTAATGTACCAATGAATAAACCAGAGTTTATACCGAAGGATGTAAAATCGGAGCCTTTTAATGATAAACTAATTAGTGATGAAAAGGAGGTAAGTTTTAATTATTATTCCAGTATATATTTGGATTTGATCTTTTCATTTATTCTTCCAATAAGCCCTCCATTGCTAACTAGGCTGTGGCAGCAGGCTGTGGGGAAAAGATTTCACCAGCGTCATTAGGGCTTGATCACTACTACATACAATATTATGACTGCGGATATACTTTAACGGTATGATGCCAACCATAGTGTGCTGCCAAATAAGATGTATTTTGAATAGGTCATGGTTCAGGCATAGTGAATGCTTCTTTATTGCTTTTTTATTATGAGAGTTGTTGTTTCATATTCTTTGAAAGGCTTCAAACTCCTGGCGCTGGACATTTTCTTGTGCTTGTGGGGCAAAATGATGTGGAGCTTAAAATGGTATTCCAGTATAGCCAAGACTCAGTAAGATTTAAGACATGCTTACTATCGTCACTTACTAACAGGTCAGATAATGGTCTAATGCTAGATTATCAGAGTAAAGCAAGGTTATCACAAATAAATATGTACTTTTATACTCATAGTGGTACATTTTTTACTTAATTAATATTATGTATAAAAGATATATTGCATATAATAGTGATGAGGCAACAAAGAGAAACCACGAGTAGTCTAAGAATAGTAGGACTAAGATGAGATCACTATTAATAAGAGTACTAACAGTGATCTCTTCCAGACATCATTATTTTTATTTTCAACCGACTTCAAAAAAAGTTGGTTCTCAATTCGACTGTATGTTTTTTTTTGTTTGTATGTTACGAGATATCTCAGCAAATGATGAATCGATTTTGGTGATTTTTTTGTTTGGTAGATTATACTTCAGCGGTTGTCCCATATAAGTTTTATCGAAATCGGTCAAGCCAAAACCTAAATATAAGTGATGTCGGTTTTTTTAAGCTTTGCTTGCGTTTAATTATTATCAGCTATCTTTGTTGCAGATTCTTGTTTTAGTAGGTTTCCCTGGCAGTGGTAAATCATTTGTGGCTAAACAGATTGAGCAGAAATCCGGGTACAAATATGTGGCTGTTTGCCGAGATGTATTGGGTTCATGGCAAAAATGTGCTGCGGAAGCCAAGAAGCTGATACAGGTATATCATTCTACGGTATTCTTTTAATAAGGATGTTAACTGTTCTTTGATTCATAAAAAAAATCTAAGAAGATATTTTATTAAATATAATATCTCACTTCTTCAAGTTTTGAGGTATAAGCAAACAAAACAAAAACAAACAAACGCATTCACACTCACAGCCCTACACTAAGTTCAAAGACTTGTCTCGTGCGTGCCGGAAACATTAACACCACTCACACATTACACCCAGAACCTAGTGTGTTTACCAGCTTCGATCACATCGTCACTTACCATCAGGTGAGATAGTGGTCAAACACTAGCCTGTCACAAATAAATAAAACAAAAACAAAAGAACCAGAAGCACAAATATCCCTTGGGAAGGAATTTGTGCTCCTGCCGGGAATCGAACCCAGGACCCACGGCGCAGAAGGCGGACACCTGTCCACTGCGCCAACTGGGTCGTTTAAAGTTTTTGGCGGGAATTTAGTAGGGATGCTCTGTCCCTTATGTCGTGTCATTATTAGTCGTGCTGTTTTCCATTAATTTCAATTCGGCAAGATAGATCCTGCTGTTGTAAAAATTGATTAAACACTTGCAGTGCAGCAGTGTGCTAATTGCGTGTCAAGCATTAAAAAAAAACCCTGTTATATGTGCGGCAATTGGTTGCCGTGTAATATTTAATTGACGACCCTATTGCAAGTCTTTGCTTTCCACACCACAGTCGTTTCCCAAATAAGGGATGGCTCTGCTTCTAGCTCTTTTCATGCATCTATGCCTTCAAACTTATTGTGGAGCTGTGAGTGTGATTGTTTGTTTGTAAGCCAGATCCAAAGGATACCGCACATATATCATCGGAGACCGGTACTGGTGTCCCGATTGTAAATCTATAAAATACTAGCGATCCGCCCCGGCTTCGCCCGGATGTGATAAATGAAGAACCGCTCGACCGATTTTGTGCAAACTTCACATAAACCATCTACTAAATAGTCCGAACAAAGCCTAAACATTTGGTTTGGATAGGTGAGCCCGTTCTTGAGTTATAAAATTAAAACGAAAAGTGGCATTGATTTATATAAATATAGATATATGAAACTGCCCGTTGGGTTAGAAGGTGCGCGTCCTGTCGGGAACACAAGTTTTCTCCCCATGTAAAATTTGTGCTTCTGGTTCTGATTGTGTATGCGATATGAATGTTTCCGGCACCCACGACACAAATCGAACTTAATTTGGGGCTGTGAGTGTGAAAGGGTTAATGTTATGTATATATTCAACAGCAAAGCAAAAGCGTCATAGTTGATAGCACCAACCCTGACACGGAGTCTCGCAGCCGCTGGACGGCGCTGGCTAACGAGATGAATGTGACATGTCGGTGCGTCAAGATGACAGCCAGTAAGGCCCAAGCTCAACACAACAACAAGTTCAGGGAGCTGATGAAGATCAAGCACTTGCCTGTCAACGATATCGTGTTTCATACTTACAAGTGAGTTTCTTGCCGGGTTTTCACGAGTGCCTCTTTGGGGCCCATGTTTATAAACAAATTTGATTTTTTTGGAGATTTTACAGTTACAGAGGATTTTTATTTTACGTGAACAGCAATCATCGAGAATTGATGATGGTGATGATTAAAAGCAACCTTTAGCGATCTCTTAACGCTTTCACACTCACAGCCCACACTAAGTTCGAAGACTTGTATCGATTTTCGGTGAAAACACAAGTTCTCCCCAAGTGAAATTTGTGTTCCTGGTTCTGGGTGTGATGTGAATGTTTCTGACACTTACGACACAAGTCATCGAACTTAGTGGGGAGGCTGTGAGTGTGAAAGCGTTTCTTATTTATAATTCGTTTACCCCAACAGACTCCAACTCTTAACTTCAACTTTAACTAAATTAAATTCGCTGCCAATGGTGCTAATTCTGTTGAGCACCGAACTAACCTAAACTAAACTAAAAATAAACTAATTTTAGTCAAGGAATACCTAAACGCTATTCTGATTTTACGTTGAACTTAATTTAAAAGTTGAAATGACAGGACTAAAATTGATTTTGACAGCAACCAAAATGAATTGTTAAAGTGTTACCAGCATTTATGAATAGAACGAAACGATGCCTCGATTGCTCAATGTTTCTATTAAATTTATAGGTCCAGATTTGGGAAGTCTAAACAGTTTTTTAAACTTTTCTTCGGGCACATTAAATGGATTGGAATAATCCCGCAAGTTTTCCAAACGAATTCTTTCGCAATAGTTTCTGAAAATTGTAATACCTATGTTATGGCTGCTTCGATGATATATTAAAAAACCTTAAGCAGTTAATATTTTTTGAGATTACAAAGTAATTTATCTTTCTATTGTATTCACAAGAGCCGCAATCACATATTCCTCCATTATAGACTTTGCAGGTCAGTATTTGCTTCATTAATTGCACGTGTTATTCTTTCAAGTATGAGATCACATTAAAAATAATCCAGACCTTTTTCATACAGACTAATTTGAGTTTAAAATTTCTATTTTTAGTCTTAATTTGACGTAAAACATGTACATCAGAATAACAATTTGGTCATTTTCACTAAATAGAGTAACTAAACTAACTTAGTCCTGTCAAACTTAATTTTAGTCTAATCTTGGATTTTCTGAATAGGTTTTGGACTAAAGCAGGACTAAAACTAATTTTAGGCTAGTTTAGTCTAATTCTGGACAACAGAATCGGCACCAATGTCGAACTACTGTTATTTGTTCCAGAAATAAATACACCGAACCTACACAAAGTGAAGGTTTTAAAGAAATCATACCCGTGAAATTTAACCCCTGCTTCGACAACAAAGAAACTGAAGCTGTATACAAAATGTATTTGTTAGAAAAGTGAGGTACGTTGTGTTTATAATTATAAAATAAAACTATCTATTTGTTGTAGCAACTTTTTTATTGCAAATTGAACCTTGTGAGTAAACGTAGCGTATATTTGTAATGTATAGGCCTAGATTTATTTCTTAGGGTGCATTTTTGTTTTCGTATGCTGAGTTGATTTGAACTCTGAAGTTTTTCAACAATAACATTCTTTAGACTCCAAATCAAAACGTGAAACGAAATTTAGGTAAGTTATCTGAGTTCAGGCTAAGGCGATATGAAAAATATTTTTTTTTCTCTTAACAATACGTAATCTATAGATAACATTATAAGGCAAAGCGTGTCCAATGGCAATGATAGTACGGACGGCATTTGACAACCGTTAGCCAAATCACATTTCAAATGAGAAAATTTTTTGGGCCGCCAAAGATGATAACTTTTATCAATTTGCGGCTTAAATAAAATATAAAAACGTATGTTTAATTGTTCCTAAATTATCTCCAAATTACATTGGTAATATTATTTGTACCTTGTATTACGGGAATACTGATACATACGCAGGATTGGGCAGTATTTGAATTACGTGTAATTAAAATACGTATTAAAATACAAATACGTATTTGGTATTCGTATTTCAATTACTTCCTTATAATGTAATTTGTAATTCGTATTTCATATACCTGACGCCGAGGTATTTTGTAATTAGTATTTAAAATACTTGAGGCTTCAAAATACATTTTAATGTTAAAATGTATTTAGCGATCGTGAGACTCGTGCGAGGCAAGAGATGGATATAGAAAATGATGATAAAGCAGCTATTAGAGTTGGCAACACTGCACCTGTTATGTATACTGTACGCTATGAAAGGAAACTCTGGTTTTACTGATTAATTAATCTTGTTTTCCTCTACTTTTCAGCTAGTGCTGGTCTAGATTACTTATTTTGCAATTTGTATTTCAATAAAAAATAGCTAAAATACTGTATTTAATATTTTAAATACCTTACATTATTTTGTATTTCGTATTTTAATTACTTGCGATACAGTATTTTTTAATTTGTGTTTCAATCAAAGCAAAGCATGTATTTTTCCCAGCCCTGTACATACGTTACTTAGAACATGAAAATCTGAATATTTAGTTGAATCCATGTACTAACTGTCGTATTAGTCAGTTCCCGGCAATCGACGTAAAACTAATATTACCTCTGTTATGAACAAACTAGCCGTGCCTCGCGGCTTCGCCCGCTATTATCAAGTTAAAAAGTAGCCTATGTGTTAATCCTAGGTATAAGCTATGTACATTCCAAATTTCATCCAAATCCGTTCAGCGGTTAAAGCGTGAAGAGGGAACAAACATACTTACACACTTGCACACACACTTACACACAAACTTTCGGATTTATTATATTAGTAAGATTAACATACGTTTTACTGCTGTACGCTATAATATGTACATATATTGATGTGGTAGGCCTATTCCCCAAACAAAAATAAATCATCTATCTTATGCTTTTAAGTCTACATTGCATGTGAACATATACATTATATTTTCTTATTTATTTATTTTACTTTTTATTTTCCTCAGTTATACCATTCCGCTCACAACGATAGGATAGGCAATACTCTTTTGCAAAATGAACGTTAATAATACCATTTACATACAAGTAATATAATAGCCATAAATGCTTTTGAAATCCGACCACTAATCATAGTAGCCACTGATGTCCGCATAGAGGAAAATACCCACATTATGTGACTAAAACTAGTAATCAGTTCCACCTACTTTCCACCCCCTCGAAATACGATCTTTATTCATCATCAGAATATTACCTAATGTCTATTCCAATAGTACTTGTTCATGTGCATAGATCCATTGAATCAACGAGGTTTTAATCAACAATTTCTTACGTAATTATGAGAGAGCCAAGATATATTGAGTCTGCGATCTCATCACGCTTGTCTATGACATATACGTACACGAACTTTAAATAACCAAGTACCTATATACGTGAATGAAAAGGGCCGCGCTAGTGACTCCTCTTGATTCTTATTCCCCTTTTTCACGAGTATGCTCAGTAATAAAGTCGCATTTTTCCAAAGCATATGATTCGATGTATGATTTTGAGAAAGGCGATGAATGTTCTTTCTTACATTATGGTATTTTACGTAGAATAACGACATAGAAGTAAATATGCGCTTTCATATCTCAATATAGGACAAGCAAACATTTTTTCAGAAAAACCTCTAGCTTAAAACCTTGGATAAGTAGCATTTTTTTTCGAATGTCTAAAATTCTATGAAGGCGGCAAGCTAGCATTTTTAAAAAACATTTTCTTTTACTTGTACACTTACTTAATTCTAATTTACCAATTGGCTTACATTTTGTAGATTTTAGAGTCAATTTATTTATTAGCATTAGTTAAATGTAGCTTACTTGTATTTTGAAAGTTTGAGCAACTCTAGCCCGAGTTCTACTAGCAAACATTACAAAATTACAAATAAGATATTCTACGTAGCGCTAATTTACAATTTTTAATTGTAAATTGTATTTCTTATACGTTATATTTAATAGATTGACTAGTTTCCATTGTTTTATGCTTGCGACTAGCTCCTGTCCTCAAGAAAATTTTTAACACTAATAATTTTAAGTCTTTATCACCAATGCACTTGAAGTACCATCTCTATCTTCACCATTGTCCATATTTCCTTATATTATGTTGAGTTTTGCGTTTTTAGCTAATCATTCAGTAATATCATCTATTACTTTCACCTGAGTATCCGATTTTAATTGATCCGATTGAGTTAAATTGCGAGGCGTCTTGGTTTTAATTTAGGCACCGTTACTAAAATTGACACATAAAATGTTTAGAATAAAATTTCATTTTCTATCTAATTCAGAAGAGTTTTTCAACTTCTTGTTATTTTACCTCCATATTGTCACACTCTATCAATAAAGAAGCAGATTTTTTTAGCTTTGCAAGCCTATTCTCAGCTTCTTAGAGAACCTCGCAATTTTATAGATCGAATTAGATGGTTAAGGATTTTGGGGGGTGATGATAACGATGGCGTCTGCTTGATGTCATTCCTCGTCAGGGTCTTGATCTTCATCATCGAGGAGATTGTCCAGACTCGAATCCCAGTCATCCTCCTGTCATCTGTAATGAAAATGTAAGAACTTATTAGTGTTTGTTATGATTAATATCATAATACAAATAGATAACATATCTGCTAGTTAGTGGTACAGAAACTAAAAATTTTAGTTTCATAGATTAAATTGCGATGGATCAATAATAATAATTACGGACTGTTTACGTTTGACAAAAATAAAAATTTGGTATTGACACATAGATGCAAAGTCTTATATATTACGTACAGTGTCAGCTTAAGATTTTACACTTGTTCGGTAGTCCTAAATGTTTTGTATGAGCACAAATTATAGTAGTAAAATTACTAGCATTAAGCTTTTTAGTAATTAGAATGATCCAAAGAAAATCCAAACGTTTCTCTAGTATAAAAACACACTGCAGAAAAGGTGTATGCTTTTGACGAAGTGGTTCAAATGGAATGTACGCTTCTTAGCTATCTGTAAGCGAGGCGCGCTCCAGCCAGAGACACGGTGGCAGTTACTCGCTTAGTTTCCGCTTCTGCAACGTACTGCGAGCTAGTTGCACCGCTAGGTTGCAGCAACACTGTTTACAATGAGAAAAGACTCGACACTATTGCTAACTTGTATGTTTCTTTACCTGGTGATATACACAGTGTCTATGTGAGCGAGACGGGCTCCGGTTAGAGGTACGGTGGCGGAAACGGGGCTTAGCTTCCGCTTCTGCAACGCACTGCGAGCTTGTTGCACCGCTAGGTCGCCGCACCAAAGTTCACAGCGAGCGTATATCACCACTCCTGAAGCGATTATAAGATTAACATCAGTATTTTCTTCGTGCTGTGCTCGCAGTACTACTGACTAAGATCGCACTTAGTATCAATGTTAAGTAACGTCCGGTATGGTAATTAAGTAAGTATTTGAACGCGTGATCACAAATGAGTGGCATTTCAATCGAGTTTTAATTTCTTGGTTATTAGTTAGTAGTATTACAGTTCGTTGGGGCTTAGGATTGCCCGAATTTTTTAGTCGTCTATGGTTTTATATATTTAAATTATTTAGTGCAAAGGGTGCTTATATATTTGAAGCCTTTTGTTGTTTGCTGTCATTATAAAAAGGTAATCCAAAGAGTTCGTAACTTACCAGCACCAGCGAATAAAGTAATGGCAGGCCAAGAGTCCAGCATCAGAGGCGTCAAGAAGAGTAAAGCTGCCAGCATGACTACAGGACCTTCGACTCCTTGCGTTTTCCTCATAGCTAGACTGTGTGACGGTTGCCAAGAACTGGTAAAAGTTCCAGCGAGCCATACTGGAATTACAGGATTTGATGTTTTGAAATCGCACACCATAATACACTTTTAATAAGTAACTCTCAATAGTAAATCAACATTATCAATATGAAGTATGATTATCCCATTTTTTGGTCTCAATTTTGTCAAGAAGTCTGTACTCGTAGATTACTGTGTTATATAAATATTTGAATAATAATGTGTTATATAATTGCTAACAAGCTTCAGTTTTTGTGTAACATAGTATATCTATCACAGTCCATGTTCGATACTAAACATGCTTTAGTACTAGGAAATCAAAAATATAAAAGAGCAAAATTTTACGAATGGTATGTAGCCAAGGCACTCTAATGGCTCTGTTTCAGAATGCAAATAAAAGAATGCAGGTGCTAACTTGTATTGAAAACATTCCACTTTAACTTGTATCACTGCATCGACGTCGACGCAGCGGTAGATTGGGCTCTTATTGGCCCCCATCAAATTAATAAAAAAACTAACATTTATAAGTGAGCTTCTAAAGAGTAGATTGAACATGGGCACTCTGATGGCTTCGTTCAAAAGGCAGCGGCTATGGAGCCATCTGCTACAGCTTGTATCACCGCACAGGTTGCTACCTATACAGCCCCTATCAAAATCTTATAGGGACTCTAACATTAAAGCGAGCGGCTAAAGAGTACATATACTCACATGGTATTCCTGTAGCAAACATGGGTACTCTGATGGCTTCGTTGCAGAAGGCAGCAGCTATGAACCCATCTGCTACAACTTGTATTACCGCACCTGCGGCGGCCCATCGAGCCCCTCTCACACTGGGCGGGACTGGAGCACTAGCTTCGGGAATTGATGTTTCTACCTGGGAAATAAACAGGTATAGCAGTCGCTTGCTTACAAGACTTATACGACCTCCGAACTAAAACCAACTATGTACTATTTTGGATACCTTTAGTTACGTACTTATATTTCACGGGTACACCCAGGAGAGTCATCGCACTAATTAATTAATTGCGATAAAAAGTTGTTTACGTCCTATGCAATGATTATTTTACCTCCAAAAGCCAGTGATAGTTATAAGGTTCTCGAGCTCGAACTACTTAAAGCCTGTGAGTTAATATAATGACTTAATTAAATTCTGTATAAATGTATTACCTTATTAGTTTAAATACCTACTTACTAGAAGTTTAGATATAGAAAATAAAATAAATTTGCGCGTAGATCGAGTCTGTTGAGCATAGAAAAAAATTAACTCTACCCGAGTTGTTGAGTTTATTGTTATGTCATTCGTTATTTATTATTATGTGGAAGGATTTTGACTCGTAGGTTTGTCTCCAATCTCGATAAATTTGAATTAAGTAATGGTTAACTAATTGTTTATTTATTGTAATTTCTGTGGTATCGTAGTCGGTTTTGCAGACTGTACCTACTCATCGAAATATTATAGGTAAAACTAGCTGCGCCCCGCGGTTTCACCCGCGTTGATAATGATGAAAAGTGATGATGATGATGATGATGAAAAATAGATGTTGGCCGATTCTCATAGATACCGGATAAGCACAAAAAATTTCATCAAAATCGGTCAAGCCGTTTCGTAGGAGTATGGCAACGAAAACTGTGACACGAGAATTTTATATATTAGATTAATAACTATTATGATTCGATTATTGTACCTCTATTACATTTTATTTATAGGTAATGAAATATCCTACTAATATTATAAATCCGAAAGTTGGTGTCTAAGTATGTTTGTTTTCTCTTCACGCTTTAACGGCTGAACGGATTTAGATGAAATTTGGAATGTACATAGATTATACCTAAGATTAACACAGAGGCTACTTTTTTAACTTGATAGTAGCGGGCAAGACGCGGGGCACGGCTATAAATCCTTCGTTCTACTCTAGCGTGTTACGGAAAAGTCGTAGGTATATTGTTTATTGGATTAGGCACTATTTAGTTAAATCCGATAATACCTATTAATAGTATTATCGCATTTAAAATTGGAACCTCACAACACTGGATAGAAGATATTGACTTGCTCGTGTTTATTAGTTTATATTTTGTACCTAGTATCATATTAGGTACTTCATACACTTATAGGTATTATGAATCCGTAGTTTGTGTGCGAGTGTGGGTGCATGTTTGAAATAATATGTAGGTAAATAGTCTAGCTTAGAATTTAGGCTAATTTATACCGCGGGCAAAACCTTGGGGTACGGTGGTAAGTATTCAACAATAATAAGAAATGCTGTGTTATCTTGGCTTTATATGTTTAGTGTAGTGAGCTGTATCCATGCTACGATGCATGTATTAGGTTTGATTCCCGAAAGTATCACAATTTCATTCCTGAAGAGAAATGGATGTTTCTAGAAACAGATGTGCGTTATGTAAATTATTCTAGCACCCTCAGTATAAGTCAAGGCCATAAAGTGAGTCAGATCTGCATGTAAAGGTGTATAATAAAATGTTTTTGTACTGCGCTGCTCGTATAATGATTTAATATTAATTTGTTATACGTTGACTGAATTGAATCTATATCTCAGTAGAGAGATATCTATGTAGAGTTAAATAAAAATAGCAATTACTTGTATTGTATCCCTGTATTCCTTGACCACGGCATCGATATCAGTGGAATCATCTCCTGAAGACAGCTCTCCATCGCTGGCTTCCACGTCAGAGACTACTTCACCAACTTCAGCAGTGGTTATTTCCCTTGTTGCGGTACTACAGCTTGGATCCATCTCTTCATTTGGACACCCTCCATACTCATCTAGGAGGAGGCATTCACGTTCTTCCGTTTCTGCGATAAGAATTAAGGAATCGGTTAAAAGCTAGCAACTTAATATATCAATTAATTATTATTCTGATATACCGAACAATTAAGATAGCAATAACTTAATGTACAAAAAAATATAAAACCCGAATACGAAAAATTTTAATCTACTTTTTATGTAATCCCCTTTTAATTCCTTCATTTTGATACCCTATTCGATAGGTTTGGTTAATGTTTTTATTAAAGTATTACTATTTCCCGCCAAAAATCTTGATTGGTAGTCTTTGGGCACTACTTTGAGCATTCCTCCCCTTTCATGAACATTTTTTTCAGGGTCTTTATGTCCTTTGCTATGTAACAACACGCATGAACGCTATGTATCTATTACGCAAACCATTTCTTTACCTTTGTTTGTATATTTTTTTATCTCTGATAGTATCTATGTGGCTACTTTCTACTTTACTATACAATATTTCTTAATTTTGCTTGTTACCCCGGAAACTTATTAATAAATGGAAATTATTAAAAATTAAATCATCTAGTGCTTGAAAATCTCTATTATGAAATATTGAAGTAAAGTGTTTTACCTTTGGCGGTAACTTTTGACTTGATGCTCTCAAGGGTCTTTGTGTGTCGTATCGCTGAGGGTATGAACCAAAGTCCTCGTTTATTCTTGTTACCAGATGATTTCGATCCTCTTACGGTGGCTTCTTTTCCCAAACGTTTGTACTCCACATCTGAAAACAACCAAAATATATAATTAGCACGAATAATATCATGTCTTGCCGAATAATCTTCCGAGCATTTTTCGTAGAGGTCAAGGAATGCAGGTATATACTAAAAGTTACATCAACGTGAACAATTACTAACCTCCGGCTTCTTTTTGCTCCGGCGTTGGCACACATCTCATGATGATGAAATGGAATGCTTGGATGGATATTCCGAGAAGGTGGCTTGCATTCATCAGTGTTATCATATGAGATAGAGGGCAGGCGAAAGCTAGAATCGCTGCTAGGCTACCTGAAATGAAGGCGAAGTACGTGTTTATGAAACAAATACCAAAGTAAGCTAACTTTATGAACTCTTCGAATCTACATTTGATCATAGTGCACGTTTGGTTTCAAATATACGCCTGATATAATATGTTTGCAGCGATAATTATATAGTGGGAACAATTAAACCTTTAGTGGATTTATTCTTTTGAGTTCCATCACCTAAGCTTTAAATGCTGTTTGCTTACCTGCAGTGAAAACAGCCAGAACTGGACTTCCAGTAGTCGTGCTTTCGTACGTCATGGATCTCGTCAGGACCTTCCATTCGGGCGAGGCCAGTGCCACCAAGACGGTGAAGAGCAATGGACACAGTTCTGTCAAAGCTAGGCAGACACCTCCAACGGTAACTGCAGCTAGTAATGGACAGATCCAGCCTGCATCTCTTGCTTCCAAGAGAGTAGTCACTGGTAAAGCTGCGTCTATTCTGCTTCTGAGAAATCCAATCAAAAATTATTCTGCCGAAATTTAGAGAGAGTCGAGTCGAGGATTTCATTGAATGTAATTTAATATCACTCACCCTTTCAGCATATTTGTGTAGAGAAAACATAGTCCAGATAGGATAATCGTCGGAAGTCCGATCATTAAAAATATATTCTTTTTCATAGATCCACTCTCTTTAGGTGGCAGTACAACACTAAAAGCGTATGAAATTGGTGCGCCGGCTGCAAAAAGCTGTAAAACATAACCTAATGTAGTTTTCGATAGCTTCAGACCAAATTAAAGATATAGTAGTAGTAACATGATATAATAATTACCTCGTAAATAGTAATAGGTATTGGCATCTTAATGCTTGCAATATCCAGATTAATAAGGCCAATGATGGCGAAAAATTGACTAAATATATACAGGAGAACCAAAAGCAGGAACGTGAACATCATACTTTCCTGAAAAAATTCAAAAGAATATAAATCAAAAACACCGGTCAGTTGTACACTATGAACTGACGCTTCTTAATTTACTCATCGAAGAGGATCTGAATTCCGCCTAATCATTTTAATTGATGGCATTCGCAGACTATTAATCAGACCGCACTGTCTTGTTAGTCAAAGGCACATTATCATTTTAAACTAGAGAAAAGTGGACCAGTTTATCACGACAATTTACCTCTAATCCGCACATAAACATAGCGCAGACAACCATCACCACCGTAACTCCCAGCACATCAGGCCATGGTTCCCCTAAAGCCCGAGTCTCATATCCAAACAACCATTTCCTGGTCCTTCCTTCCGTGACGTGATCAGCTGTAGCACTTAATATCCGGGCGCAGATTGCTACTGCTACTAGATGAGAGAGGAAGGTCATCCACATGGCCATGAAGTCGGCGAAAGATCGCAAGTTTCTCTCTCTGCGACCTCTGGATGTTTTTGGAGGTGGGAGTGTCTCTGCTAGCTTCTTCAAATCTTTGCATGTAAAGGCTGTAAACACCATAAACATAAATTATATAAACGCTAATAGTTGCTCAATGAAAACTAATACTAACGAATGAATTTTGTTTACCTATTTAATTACTGAAATATTTTGAACTCTGGAAATGACACGACTAGTTTTAAAGTGTTATATTTTATAATTTTTTTGGTTTCTCTATTCCCACATCCACAAAACTGATTTGGATAAGTGTGTCTCGGGAGCTCTCAGATATCAAGGCTAAGTTCACTTTGCGCCACAGTGATTTAATTCGTGATTAAAGTAACTGTTTAACATTCGCATTGCTTGTTACATCGCCCTGATCATTAAAGTAAATACAGATTTTAATGTCCTAATATGCCATAAACTATTCGCGAAGTGCTATTCAACTCACTAGCAGCAGTGATGAAGGTGCCTAGCAGCATTACGGCGGGTACTGCGCAGTAGCTTGAGTTGGCAGCAGTGAGTGGAGCCAGCAGTAAGGCTCCAAGGGTCCATCGCGCGCCGCATGCCTCGCTTCCGCCGAAGGCACTCAAAGTGCTGCTTATCTTGCCGCGCTCCCGTTGTTCGGACATGATTCTAATTCTGGTAGGGTAGAAAGGTTCAATATTTTGAAAAGGCTACGATAGAGCACAAACAACCGTTCAAAAACCTAACATCACTTTGAAGATGATTATGATGATCACTTTATTAGGTCTTCAACACATGTCTAGTAAAATTGCAAAGACGACTATAATAAAAATCTTTTATTAAAACACCTAGACAGAAATGTTGTCTAGAATAAAATAATATAATATCATAAAAATTATCCTTTCATTTCTTTTGATCAGGATAATTGACTCAGAATAGACTACGTTTATTTTGAACAGCGTA
Source organism: Lomographa bimaculata (assembly GCA_948107665.1). NCBI lineage: Eukaryota > Metazoa > Arthropoda > Insecta > Lepidoptera > Geometridae > Lomographa > Lomographa bimaculata. The sequence continues at coordinate 9,661,242 of OX403597.1, forward strand.
TTTATATCCAGAAGACATGATCATGATATTTTATTCTCAAGTCTCTTTTAGATAATAATAATGTATGAAACACATTAGCCTAGGAAGATTACTGGGTAAATATAGGTCGCACATAACATAAAGGAAAAGCGAGAAAATTACTATAATTTAGCTTTTCCGAATACTGGCTTATGTAATTTAGTTTCTTATACCTACACTTACGTTCATTGTAGGTAAATATTGCGAAGGGTCTCGTATTAATCGACTTGTAGGTACACAATTATAAATATCTCTTTGTATCATGAATTTATTTAATTTAGGAGTGGTTAAGTAGTATGTACCAACCTCTATACATCGCACTACATCGTTTTAGAAATAAATGAATGGGAATATATTATTTTACAAGTCTAAAGAAGCATAACAAATAAGGCCTCTATTAGGTAACTTACCATACTTTTCAAATAGGAGTATCAAGGGTCGCTAGAGCACCATACAATTAATTACATTTTCACTTGTTTCCTGCACTACACCTTCGTATCACTTTGTGACCAAATTATTGGCGAATTTTGGTATGATCAGTGTATCGGTGGAATCGTCTACTGATCGCTGGTAAATAAGGTCGTGTTTTCATGTTTCATGCGGCAAAGGAGCGGTGTGGACGTATAGCTACGTCCCTCTTGTACTCTACCGATCGATACGCATCGCTCGTTGGGGTGACCACCTTTCAAGTGGAAATTCGAGTTTTTCAGGAGCGACATAGATGGTATCTCTTTCGGCGAGCTTTTTGTTTCTTATTATCTGTGATGTTCAGAGGTAATAAAGGTTATTGATAGTCATTGCAGCTTTGGTGAATTATTGGTAAGATCATGTTATCGTTACGTATAAGTAGGAACTAGTATCTATTTAATCTATTAGATACATTTTCTTTCGTTTTCGTTTCTTCTCAATTTGCATTATGGGTTTCATAGTACCTATTATTATAAATGCGAAAGTTGGTGTGTAAGTATGTTTGTTTATTCTTCACGCCACGCCGCGCCCTTGCGGTTGAACGGATTTGTATAATATTTGGAAGTATACTTTTTAACTTAATTCACGGGGCCGTGGGTCATGGCTAGTATAGAAATAAGATCAAATCAGCTATCACGCCGCATCTTGAAAATTTCGAGATATATTCAAAGTGTGTAACTAACTATAAGAGGTATAATCAAAATTTGGAGAATACCTTCAACGCTTTATCTGGAAAACAGTTGTACTGATTTTCACCAGACTAAGAACACTCTAGATCAAGTCACCTTTTAATAAAAAAACTAAACTTAAATTGGTCCAGCAGTTTGGGAGTTACGATGCCGCAGGCAGACACAGATATTACTAACTTATAGCACTTTCGTCGGTGTTAAAAAAGGCCTTCTCAATTCGACTAAATACTATTGCTTTTAACCGACTGCCCTAAAAAGGAGGAGGTTTTTGTCTTTTGGGTATGTTACCACATAGTTCTGGCGTACTTTCACTGATTTGGATATTTTTTTATTTTCTTCGATCTTGTTTGAGAGAGTATAGTGTCTTTTTATCCTATCTATCAAGTTCGAATGAAAGATTCCGGAGATATCGAAAGCATTAGTTAATTATTATATACTATAAATTGATTATGTTTTTATAACATTAGCAAAGTTCAAAAATTCTCATCATAGTGCCTAGTAGTAACTATTTTTAGTTTCTCAGTCTACTAGGCAAACTGAGATAGTCACTAAAGATGTAAATTTAGAAAGAAAAACATTAATCTAAATTATATCTTGCTATAGCTAGAGAAGCCTATATCATATTCTAAAGACTATCTAACCAATTTTTACCCGAATCTGTCCAGAAAATTTGGCAAAATCATTAAAGAGAATCTTGTTTCAAACATAATAATCAGACACACAAAGGTAAAAAAAGTAGGGGAGAACTGATAATTAAGGTAAGAAAAAGTAGAAAGTACGTATAAATAGAGTAAAAAAAGTAGGTAAATACGAATAAGTAGGATAAAAAAGTAGGGTAAAAAAAGTAGGGAAGTACGGATAAATAGGGTTTAAAAAAGTAGGGAAGTGTGTACGAATAAGCAGGGCAAAAAAAGTAGCGCTAGAAGGGATGCTATTGACTTTGTAACATTTATGTTTTCTTTTATTTCATATCGTGTGGTAACCAAGTTCACTAGTAGATACTAATTTGCTAAGGCTTCTCACTAAACGGTTTGCTTTGTTTGTCTTACCTTGCTCGTGCAATTCCGCGCTTCCTACGTAGGTATAATCTAATAGTTCTAATTAATAGGTTAATAGCTTAGGAACTTCGCCTACATTTTTTCATAATAGAGAAAAACTTGAGGTTCATTGCTTTTTACTTTTTTCTTAATGATAATTGTTTGATTTTTGTATTTATTGTTTGATTAAAGGATATAACGGATGTTATACGTATGTTTCAGCTTTGTGTTTTTTGAAATAGACTCCGGACAAAAAGTGACTTTGGTGTCCTACCAAATTGTTATTTACAACATAGATTCTTAGATCAGAAAAAAATGTCCCTCACTTACGGGGATACACCTTAGAGAGGGGCATTTTATTTTCTTAGTGTTTTCATTTATATAATTTTATATAATATTCAATAAGTACTTCTCTATCAACATTTAGCATCTAAGCCATACAAGCGAATACTTAACTTAAAATTGAATATTTAAATCTATGTCTCAAAACCTCTAACACAGATAACACAGCAAATAAAATCAACAAGTAAAAATCTGATCGACATAGAGTTCAAAATCACTCAATAGAAATAACGGGAATAATTCTAGAAACGGTGTCAAAGGACACTTTGCGGTTCTCAGATGACGCGTTTAGGAAATTATCCGCATTAAACGTTTAAATCCAATTATTATCTGAGTCAATGGAAGTACCTTGGCAGTTCGCGGAAGAATTACACAAACTTACGCAGGATTTGAGTCGCGTCTGTACAAGACAAAAAAAGGGCTAAATACGGATCTTCTTGAAGAAAAGATTTCTTTTGATTGAATTGTTGAAGCTACCATGATTTTTCGATGTACCATGTGCTTTCTCACTCAAAGCCGCTAAATTCGACGACTTGTGCCGTAGGTGCCGGAAACATTTACATCACAAACACAAACAAACTCAGATCCATAAACACAAATTGCCCTTGGGAAGAAAACGTCCGTTCTCACTGAAAATTGAACCCGATACCCGCTGCTTTGAAGGCGGAAACGGACCATATACCGGTACCATATAACGGTATATAACTAAACATTTTTGTTCATTTTCTCATAAAAAATTCGCTGGTGTCATCAAATCAAATAAAACATTACCTAGAAATATATATATTTGTAATCTTATTAATTATTTGCTTTTTCTCATAGTTGGATGGTCTGTTATGATTTTATTCTCTTAAAATAGGTTTTTTTTTTCTAGAATTTACAGGTTATTCTATTGAATAAATTAGATGCTTCCATAAATGAATTCTGCATCTTTACTATAATGTTGATATCAAGATCAGACTGAGGGTCATTCCCTCCAATTTACATATAAAAATCTTGGTGGCTCAGCTTCCTAAATCCAGGTTCTAAAACCAATCTATACTAATATTATAAAGAGGTAAAGTTTGTTTGTTTGTTTGTTTGTTTGTTTGTTTGTTTGTTTGTATGTAAAAGGTAATCTCTGAAACTACTGATCCGATTCTGAAAATTCTTTCACCAATAGATAGCTACACTATCACTGAGTGTCATAGGCTATGTTTTGTCGGGATAGAAGTTAGTTATCAGTTCGAAATAATAATATTCGTAAGACAAGTCGGAGAAAAATTTGCTAACTCTCCGCTTTATCGGTGTACGCTGACTAAACGGTAAGACATAGTTGAATACAATGTATGGCAAAAATGTTGGCCTTCATGAGTTTTACAAAAAAGTCCGCGACAGCATATATCTAACATGTATGTATAGCTCAAAAAATATACTTTTCTTTGTTAAAAATCTGAAAAAAAAGCGGCCTCTGTTTAGTTGGCTTTTTGAGACATTCAGTATTAATCCTTATCAAAATAAACTATGTCATCGTCTTACGTAGTTCATGTAGATACATTTTGCTTTTTACTGCATATGATTTGGATAAATAGTCTATGAGAAATCGTGAAATTAGTTTCACGGGAGCCCGCCCGTGAACGGGACGGGTCAGAAATGTACAGAAACGTACTACGAATTCCTGCACTAAAAAATAGCGGCTTCTATTTCGTTGGCTTTTTTTAAGTATTTAATATTAATTCTTATCAAAAAAACCATTTCATCGGCTTACTTAGTTCAGGTAGATGCAATTTGCTTTTTACTGCACATAATTTGAACCCATAGTCTAGGAGAAATCGTTAAGTTTATTTGAGGGTGAAAACGGTGGATACGTCTATGTTTTGAACCGACTAACATAAGAAGGGGGATATAAATTCGACTGTTTTTTTTTGTTTAGTCTTATCATTGAAGTTTGAACTGCCCGGTGGAGTAGTTAGGTGGGCGTTTGCCTTTAAAGCACCGGGTTTGATTCCCGGTGGGAACACAGGTGTTTTCCCACGGGAATTTGTGTTTCTGGTTTTGAGTATGTTGTGAATGTTGTGTGAATCTTGGATGTGTACAGCCCTTTGATACAAGTCATTGAACTTATTGTGGGGTTGTGAATGTGAAAGCGTTTATGGGTATGTTTTTTAATATTTACTACCCGGCCGACGCCGCGCCGGGCGGGTCGTTCCTGAACTTTGAATTGCTCGCTGGCGTAGATGGGTGCGCGTTCGCCTTCAAAGCAGCGGGTTCGATTACCGGTGATAATTTACCTAGAAAATTTATCTCCACGATAAATTTGTGTTCCTGGTTTTGAGTATGTTGTGAATACTTTGTGAATCTTGGATGTTTACGGCCCCCCGATACAAGTCATTGAACTTAGTGTTGGGCTGTGAATGTGGAAGTGTGTTTATTTGTATTATTATTTTTTAACCGGGCGACGCCGGGCGGGTCATCTTTTGAACTATCTACTCGCGTAAATGGGTGCGCGTTTGCCTTCAAAGCAGCAGGATCGATTCGCGGTGGTAACAGAAGTTTTCTCCCTACGGGAAATTTGTGTTCCTGGTTTTTAATATGTTGTGAATCTTGGATGTTTACGGCCCCACGCTACAAGTCACTGACCTTAGTGTGTGGCTGTGAATGTGGAAGTGTTTATGTGTAGATTTTTTAACCGGGCGACGCAGGGTGGGGAATCTTTGAACTTTGAACTACCCACTGGCGTAGATGAGTGCGCGTTCGTCTTTAAAGCAGCGGGTTCGAATCTCGGTGGGAACACAATAACAAAAGTTTTTTCCCCACGGGCAGTTTATGTTTCTGGTTCTGGGTATGACGTGAATGTTGTGTGTGTGGTGTTAATTGTTTACGGCCCCACGACACAACTTATAGTACTTTTACAGTGGGGCTGTGAGTGAGAAAGCGTTTATATGTAAGCTTTTGTTTACCCGGGCAACGCCGGGCGGGTCAGCTAGTACCTAATACAAAGAAACAAAACTTTTGTTCATGAAACACCGTATAAGACCGTCACAAACAACGGTCACTATTGTGCCTTTGGACGATATTAGGTTTCAGACAAACAGATTAATTGAGGCAGTTAAAATGCGGAACTGAAAAATAAACTGCACTGAATTGTTTGGTCTAGAATGGTCTAACTCTAGAATGGGTACATAATATACAGGATGGATTTTCCTTGCTACATGTATTATCCGCTTGATCACTTTGGAAATGTAATGATTTGTTAATAAAAGTCGTAGCTTAGTGCTTTTGTCTTTTCGTCTTGCTTTTATTTATGACTAGGCTTCGCCCGCTATTATCAAGTTAAAAAGTAGCCTATGTGTTAATCCTAGGTATAATATATGTACGGCTGAACAGATTTGGATGAAATTTGGAATGTACATAGCTTATACCCAGGAAGCTATGTGTTAAGCTTACTTTTTAACTTGATAATAGCGAGCAAAGCCGCGGGGCACGGCTAGTATTAAATGTATTTGCGTTTTTGGGTGCTTGGCGATGGCGACAGATCTTTTTTTACTTCTGTGAGTGGTAAACTGCGACTCTACTACGGTAGAGTCGTAAACTAGCTAGGATAATCTACTCCTAATGACTCCTAAATTATCATGATTCGAACATAAAGTCAAAATATACAAACTCGAGTTAAAAATAGTTTTTTAGCGTTTAATCCACTTGATATTACCTAAATCAATGCTTACCGTCTTCAAAGAGAATGTAGAGGCAAGAAAAGCTGTAGATGGCCTCACGTCCAATATCTACTTCTGAGGCTGTCTTCTCTTCTGTAGTCATGCGACTTCACCGCTTTATCTTCGGAACCTTGATCAGATTTAATGTATGAACACTCATTATTGACGATAACTAAGAACTAGTGATCAGATCTTGATTAAATTTAAATAGGACCACATGGAAATCACCAGCTTTCAAATAAAAAAATAATCATCAAAATCGGCTCACAACGAAAGAAGTTTTAAGATAAACACACACAAAAAAAAAACAGTTGAATTGAGAACCTCCTTATTTTTTTTACGTTGGTTAAAAAGTGCCTTATCACCGTGCATTTTATTACGATGTTATCCTTACCGAAACTCAAATCTATAGTAGGATTTGAGACCGGAGCCGCCCGATCGGGCACCACCTTAATCTTGTAAAATGTAGATCTGTATAAGTACAAAATGTTAACGATGTTTTAGGTTGATTTTGAGTTCTATCTCAATGATTCATATTCATTCGTGGAATCATGCTGTAGACTTGTTAAAGGACAACTGACGTCCACAATGATGATGAAATGCATAAGCACATGAGCAATTGAATCATGAATTTTGATTAACAAATTAATAACAGGCTGGAAAATACCCGCAGTTAATTGTTAAGTCTAGAATAATCTCGACTTATATAAATAGGTCATGTTTAATTATTGAAATATTGCGAATTAAAAAACAACCATCGTTTTTAGACAGGAGACAGAAGGACAAACAGGTCTATGAAGCGTAAAAACACCAAATTACGAGATATACAAGTTGTTGTGGGATATTTATGTGCGCAAATACTTACATTTAAAATGCACGATTTATATATACTTCCACGTAAAATGCATATCAGCAATACATAACAATGACCAAAATATTTTCGCTTACAAAAATATGTTTTTATTTTATTTTTGTTCGGAAACTGTACCTACTCTGAAGTACCATAAGTAGGCTCATTTCCACCTTATTGTAATTTAAATTCTACAATCAGTTACAAATCAGTACCCTTATCCTATGCATATTTTTTAATATTATGTGACGTGACGTAATGTAGAGCAGTGTTTAGCATTAAGTCCGTCGTGTACAGCTAAATTATGCAAAAGAATCGTATTATATAATATGATTACAACTGCCGTAAAGTACCTATATAGTTAGGTACCTATACCTATAATAACTACTGTTTTTAGATAGGATCCTTTGTTGGTCTATCAAATGTCAACAGCTTTTGTCTACTGCCCACCGTTCTCATCGTCATAATATTAACTATGGTGAGAATATCGTAGATCTGGAACTAGTCAGAGAATATCTTTACATTGCAGTTGACAACAAAAGCTTTCTATTTATTACGACCCAACGTATCTGCGGTCTAGAAACTTAAACACAAACGAGAAAATATTAGAGAGATTTAATGTTTATTGAAGATTCGTCTTCTTTCAAATCGAGTATTTCATTTCGGTGCCTTGGGTTTGTACTTTCGGAGACTACAATTTTTACCTATATATAGTCCTACCTATAGTAGTCTTACAATTACTTTTTATGTATATTGTGTGTGGTGGGGTGCTGCTGTTCAGTTTGAAGATAGATCGATATTACTTTTTTAATCGACATCCAAAAAAAAAAAAATCCTAATTAGAATTTTTTTTTCATCTCTTACCAAAATGTAGAAGTGGTCAAACGCTATCCTAAGAAAAAGTAGTTAGTAAACACTAATATTTCGATGTAGAAAATACGTGTATAAGATAATTATTTATCATATACCCTACGGTTATCCCTCAATCAAGACGAATATAAAAACAAATCTGACTTGTCAAATTTAAAAAAAAACGTTATGTCGTTTTAGCCTGTAAGTATTTGTTTATGTCTATAAATAATTATATATGAATTTTTTTAGTGTTTATAATACTTTTATTTACAAAGGTTGAAAATTTTGAGCAACAAAATCCATTAAATTTATTAATATACTGGATGTCTTTTTTTAAATCATTCGCCTTGATTTCCGTCAAAAGCAAAAGATTAAAAAAATCTAAATATCCAGTTATTGTTTTCTTATAAATCGAGGGCATGACTCCTTTCACGACTTTTCCCTAACTCTCGTGGTTTCGAACTTTACCATCACCGCCCCTCTAAAAAACCAGCCTTTAAATATTGACCGACTAAATTAAAAATGCATTATTTATTGATTTGTGAATCTAAACCATTCTAGAATCCACCTAAATACACACAAAAAAAACATTAAAATCTGTCCTGCCGTTTAGGAGTTCAGTTGCATACACAGTTAAGTTGAGGTGGACTACGGGAAAAAATGTTGCCCCTGATTGTACAGTCAGATGAACTTTGTTGATGGACCACGGGCAGTGCCTGATGTGATTCTTTATCTCATAATATAAACATGACTGGTTCGCGCTGTAAAAAGAAAATCTTAATCAGACCATGTTTTGCTTGGCTTAGCATTTTGTTAAATTTAAAACGAATTTTCAATTTAGCGGTTGTTTGTTATTCAAGCCATTTGTCTATGTCAAAAACAGCAGTATAACAATCTGAGGTTTTGTTTTTTTTTCTAAAAAAAGACTTGCTTGAAGTAATTTGGATTTGTTGACTGTCAAAAGTGCCAAAGTTCTTCGAATTTCTTTGTAATTGTCTTCGAGAAGACGTGAAAGCCTATATTTTAGGCGAGTCTACCAACCTTTATCATTGCTTTCTAAGTCAAAAGCTAGCCAATGAAAAATAAACGTAAGTAACGGCTCCCATGCTGCCTTGTATTGGGGATTACAGAATATAGGTTTGTGTTTTTTTCATAGTAATAATTTTATGGCATGGAAAATACATGAAAGAAAATGACTTCCCCACTGAGTATCTACGTGTCCTCGTCTCTAGGTGATGTACCTAACATGAATCGTAATTTGTCGTGTATTTTATTTTGATTATTGCATACTTCAATGTGATTGAAAATGTTAACTTTTGACTGGACTTTCACAGTACACGGTTTGTAAAAAAAAATAAAAAAATATTACAACTCTTGAATAGGAAGCACTTAATATAGTACCTACTGTATGTGCTTCGATTCAATGTATCACTGGGATCGTTCATTATAATGATGAAGCCGGTTTTGAACTCTTTTATTGGACCTCTTTAAAAAGGTTGACCGAAAAATAATTTCCCACAAAAAAGGTAACATACTTATACTAGCTTTGCTCTGTAGCTTCTTCCGCGTCAATTAAGTTAAAAGTATAAGATAATTATGTGTATTCCAAATTTAATCCGAATCCATTCTGCCGGCGTTAAGAAAAAAATAACATACTCGTACACTTACGCCCCAACTTTTGCATTTACAATGTTAGTGGGATAGGACCATTGATTTCCAATACATGGATTTCGGGTCCGCGCTCATAAGTATCCATGGAACTTATGTGACATAATTAAACGTAAGCAAAGCTTAAAAAAACCGACTTCACCGCTTATATTTTGGTTTTGGCTTAACCGATTTCGAAAATTTATATGGGACCACCTCTGAAGTAAAATCTACTAAACTAAAAAAAAATCATCAAAATAGATTTTTAATTGGCGGAGATATCGCGTAACATATATACAAAAAAAAACATACATTCGAATTGAGAACCTCCTCTTTTGAAGTCGGTTGAAAACGAAATACATATAGGCAAACGACAATCCCACCTCGCTCTTATTTCGTGAAGTTTGCGTCAAACGAGGTTCAATTGTTTCTACGTCGATAGATAGGACTTAATAATGAACCAATTCATATAGTTGTGACCATGGAAACATGCATATCGATTTACTACGAACATTCCACGTGACATGATACTTCACAACTTTAGAAAATTATTGAACAATCATCATATCGCTGAACTAAACAAAGTTCTCCGCTCGGCTTCTGTGCCTTCAAGATAGGCGTCTGGATGCACGTCGGGAAGAAAGTACGTAGGCGTCCGTATTCCTTTATAAACCCTCGGGCCGCTTCGCCGTCCCTCCACAGCACGGGACTTACTCGCACCCGCACCACGTCACTGGACTTCATAAATACAAATAAATACGAATTTACGTGCAAGCGTTTCAGTACATTTCAGTGCACGCTACAATGAAGTTCTCTCATATTTGCCTGTTGCTTGGACTTATTCTGTGTGTGGTGATTGTGAGCGAAGCTAAACCGTATCAAGCTGGAAGTATAGACTATGTGAGTATAAGTTTATTATGTTTATATTTAGATACTGTAGTTTGAATAATAACTGATATCTTTCGAACAGTTAATAAGCAATTGTGACAGTTAAAGATATCGAAACTTTTTACATTCTTGGACTCTGATTTTTAAATTGGAAGATATCTTTGGCGCGATTAAAACCCGTTGTAGGTATACTATAAATAAATAAAATTTAATATACCTATGCTACATAGTTTGTATTTTTAGTTTTCCATACCTCGATGGATAAAAGGAACCCATAACTTTTTGAACAAAACTTAAGAAATTCGAGAATATTCAATACGAACTTTAACAGTGTTACATTTACATTTCTAGAAACTTCGCTGCAACATACACCACTAGCCATGCCCTGCGGCTTCGTCCGCGTTAATCGAGTTAAAAAGGAGCCTTATGTGTTATTCATGATTATAAGCTTTGTACATTCCAAATTTCATCCAAACCCGTTCGCCGTTACAGCATGAATGAAAGAAAATCACACAAAAACAAAAAAAGTATTAAGAATATTAGTGTAAATCCCTATATAACACAGACTTCTCTCATCGATACTTACTATCTGCACTAAGTCTGGCTAATTTGATACACACGAATTTTTTGGATTTATATTTGATAGGCTTGCGTTTTACTTATCACCTGTTGATAAATAATAATGTGGTCGACGGTGGAAGCACGCTGTGCCTAGATGGCTACTGTTTTTCTACAGTATCCACCTTAGCATAGCTCGTAAGATAAAAGACCTGGTAAATTGAGGCTATATCTGTATCTGTGAAAAATAGTTTAACTAGTTTAACAAATACTTTACGTTTATACATTTTATTTCTTTAATATGGTCTTCATTTTAACTAGATTGTATTTTCATCTTGATGGATATATATGTTTTAAAACCAAATAAGTTTCTTTCTAATCCATAATTTCCCTTCCCAGCTGGAAGCATTACGTCGTATGCAGCAGATCCCCCAATGGCACTGCATGCGATACCGCAAGTTCCAGCTCCACGGGCACTGCAACCGATGGCTTCTGATGAGGAGGACCTGATACACCGGGAAACACCCTTGGAGACTCTAATACGACTGGGCTTAGGTTTTAAAAGGAGTTAGAAGTACCATTATTTTTTTGATAGTAGTACAATTTTTAATATCGGCATCAACTTCAGAAATGAATCATATTTTCAGTTCTGAGAACGGCCTTATGTACACAGCTTAAGTTTTACTTTTAATTAAGGCGCCCATATCTGGATTGTCACGAAGCGTACCAACTTAGCGATGTGTTCTCGATTTCCCAATTTCAGAGACAAGCAATTTAAAACCTCAACCAAACTTAAAGTCAGTTTGCTAGCAGATAGTCGAGACGCAAGACGCTTTGCTTGCAATTTAGCTAGGGGGGCTGATATCAGTGAAGGTACTGAAGCTCCTGTACCTTAAAAGGGGTATTATAAGTTTAACGCCTCTGTGTATGTGTTTATGTTTTGTAGCTACTAAATATATTGTCCGATTGCGTGATGATAGGAAGGTAGGGGAAATACACAATGAAACGGACGCGGTGTGAAACGGACATTAGATTTCTTAAAATGTTTGAATGAAAATATTCATGTCTTGAACTGCCCGTTGGCTTAGTTGGGTTCGCGTTTAACTTCTAAGCAACTAAGCCTTCAAGCTGTTTAAAGACATGAATATAGTCCGTTTTATTGTCGACATCACGTCGCGTCGTCGCGACTTTATTTTCCAAAACATTCTCCTTAAAATTCACCCGGCTTCGCGGCATTTTCAAAATGTCAGTGTTTTTACTGGTGTTAGACGTAGTATATAATTATAGTATTTCAACAATTTATTAGCATAAAGTTCAGTTCACAGCTAGAATATAAAATATAATTTAGTGTAGGTACGAGTAGTACCTGTGTGACACATATATTTTTTTATTTAGTTTATGTGGATTCTGTACTGAGAGTAATAAATATTGTGAATATCAACAATATCTCCCTATAGCCCACGGAACTATACCTAAGAAGTATTAATTAAACAATAATTTCTGAATGAGAGCATTAAATATCTAGTAATCATAACAACGGTGTTATTATTGCCTGTCGTATAGACTAGTGAGCAGTCCTAGTGTCAGAATTTTTCAGGCCACCTGTAGGCATCCATCATGGCACACACAGTCGTTATCTGTTGTCTTACGACTAACAACCGGAACCGACAGCTCAACGTGCCCTCCGAGGCACGGTGACACTCAGTTGAAAATCCCACTGAACGGTCACCCATCTACTGGTTGAACATTGCTTAGCCTTGTCAATCAGTTACGATCGACCAGGCGGACCGCGCTATGAGTACTGATTACTTAGATGTTGAATGCTCTGGGTCTGAATGTATCATAGGCCTGAGTATTTTTGTATGCTCTAATTTTTTATTAGGCGTGAAATATTGAAGAGATTGTTTTTTTCATATGGTTTAATGTTTTCGTTTTTGTATGGATATTTTAATTTATAAGAAAGCATTTCAAGAAAAATACAATATTACTGATATGCTTTTATTGGTTTAGTTTGTATGTGAAACACTAAATGTCGAATTAGAGTGCAGGTCATATTTTCAATTACTAACAGTATAATGATAGTGTTTGGATCCATTTTGTCAATTTAAACAAAGTATCTACCAGTAAAGTGTTTTGTAAAAGCTGATATGAAAAAATAATTTATATAATAAAAAAGTATATGCTACCCATATTCAAATACAGACTATGCGATTGATTTTGTAATAAGAATGGACGTTATGTTTGGTTAGTTTTAACTGATTGTAAGGTGCAATAACATAATTGTGTCACTCTATTTTACCAAAGAATAACAATGTTTCTAGATTATGCAATGATATTTATTTTTATACGAAGAACTTATCCTTAATGACTGAAAAATACAAAAAACAGTTTTGTCTGATTATATCTAAAAAATTGGTACCTAAATTATTGTACTTACGTGATTTTGAATTTCAGTATTATAGTAGCATTCTAAAAATATTGTAGAAATAAAGAATTTAAATAAAATGAGTTTCATTAGACTGTGAATAGTGTTTTATTGATTATACGAGGTCACACTTATAATTCAGTTAACCAACATAGGTATCTGTTCTCGGAGGGTTTTTATAACCCTCATCCATATCATTACTTATTACCAACAAGTGAGATAGTGGCCAGATATATCTCAGAAAATTAAAAACAATATAAGACAAAGTAACGAATCGAAACAATATAAGACAAAGAATCGAAATTCCTTGAGCATCTAAGGGTTAAAAAAAAATACGTATAAGTATTTCACAAATACAACAACTACAAATATTACATAGAATACAAATATTCATATTTACATCTCTAAATTAAAATTAAATAAGTTACTTGTTAAAAACTTTTTTAAAGACAAGCTTTCAGAAGTCCGCCATATTGGATTTAACGTAATGGATTAAATTTAAATTTCACTTTATATTTCGAGTTATTCGTAGCAAGCCCTTTCATTTGATACCCATATTGTAAGAGTGCATTAAAAATTGCTTGTCCGCCATTTTGGGTGTTCCCCCATGTTGGATTTAGAATGACGTTACACAGCTAACCATGCATTGTCATCCAAACTAAACGTGAATACAAAATTTCAGGTCAATCGGTTGAAGATATCTGCTTCAAAATAGAGTTGCAAGATTCCACCCGGACAGACATACCTACATATATTGCAAGTTTTTATTCAACTTGCTGAGAATAACTCGAAAAATAAAGTGAAATTTAAATTAAATCTAAAACGTTTAATCCAATATGGCGGACTTGTAAAAGGTTGTCTTAAGAAAAGTTTTTAACAAATAACTCATTAATTTCTAGCGGCTACTTTACTCTGCTGCGACTACTCTAGTAAGGTAGTAGTAAAAACTATCTTACCAGATGCTTATTGATAATGTGGTCTAGGGTGGTAAACGCTATGAATAAGCAGAAATATCTATTACCTTCGTAAATATAATCAAGCAAGATTTAATAGGACGTAATCGCCGCCTTCCTGCTTGCACTTACTAACTGGGCCATATCCAGACCAGTACTTAGTGGCCAGTGACCAGACCATCGGTGAATGCCCTATCATATAACGTAGGTACTAGACCAGCGGTCGTCACACTTTACTGGCCAAGGGCCACACATGACATTGTGAGTATCAGGGCCGGGCCGCAGAGTATATGAAGGGCTTCAAGAGCCTTTGCACATATATCCATACTAATCCATACTAATCTTATAAATGCGAAAGTGTGTCTGTCTGTGCGTCCCTACACTTAAACCACAGAACCGATTTACATTAAATTTTGTATGGAGATACGTTTGAGTTCCGGGGAAGGACATAGGATAATTTTTATCCCGGGCATAACTATTACATAATATGTATTCAGCTCATTTCATTATTCACTTCGCACTAGCCGTGCCCGCGGCGCGACGTCGTTCGTGTGGGAGTTGATATAGAAAAAAGTACTCTTATATATTATTCATTAAAATATTTATTAGAAAAAGATAATTTAATTTATAAACATAGGTAAGTAAGAAATGATTTTTTAAAAAGGTCAATGTCGTAATCAAAAATACTTATGTTTTATAATTAGGAATTATGATGTTGAACTTTTTTTATTATTTCTTGTATATTGGCATCTTTTGGACTACATGCAATCCTCATTGTGTCTTCTAAATGTGTGGAAAGACGATTACGGTATTTATTTTTTAAGAAGCTCATTTTAGAAAATGAAGCTTCACAGAGATATGTTGAAGAAAAAATAGTTAAAACAAATTGTGCACAGTCTTGTAAAGATTTATACTTGCTAGGGGCATTTTTCCAAAATTCATTGTACTCCTGCTTTTCACGGTGCTCAATGAAACTAGCTTTGAGGTGTGTGTCGTGCTTTAGTTCAATGATTTCATTCATTAACTGTGTTTTAGAAAACCCAAACTGGCAAAATAGTTTCATATCTTCGTTTTGAACGTGCCAAGGATTTTCCACAAGTATAAAGCAGTTCTTAATCTCTCGCACATCGTCAAATCTATTTTGTATTTCTCTCAGATATTCTTTCAAATAGGATATCAAATCTTGATGAATAGTACTGTTGGGAATAGACACTTCGGATTGCAGAGCAGCAACAGTTGGAAAATTTGAAAAATCTCCTGCTTCGAGTTCATTTATATATAATAGCAGTTTGTCTTCAAATGCAAAAACTTTATTTGTCATTTGCCCAATTATTTTGTTAGGTCCTTGCATCTCTAAATTAAGACTATTGAATTTCATAGTGATATCGGTCAAAAAAGCTGCAAGTGTCCACCAGTCATTTTGCTGTAGTTGGGGGTATTCTTTGCCACTTTGTTGCAGAAAAAGTATTATTTCGTGTTTCAAATGAAAAAACCGTTCTAATACTCTTCCCTTGCTTAACCATCTGACGGCTGTATGTAAGATAACATCTTCATAATTAGCTTGTAATTCTTCAAGAAGGTCTTTGAATTTTCGATGATTAAGTTCGCGCGCGCGAATAAAATTTATAATGTTTACAATCGTATTCATCACGTCTTTTAATACGTTATTCGAAATTTTACATGCCAAAGTTTCTTGATGCAGCAAGCAATGAATGGGCAATAAATTAGGTAAATTCCATTCCTTCTTCATTAAGGCAATCAAACCATTATTTGCACCCACCATTGACGGACAACCATCGGTACACACTGATATCAACTTATTTACAGGTATTCCGTGTTTTTCAACAAATTCTTTTAGAATTTCCATAAAATCACAACCTCTCGTATGACCCTTCATGGTAATCACTGCTAAGAAGTCTTCTTCTATGATTCCGTCCATTGTGCAGTACCGAACAAATAATGAGCACTGAGACATAGAAGTTATATCTGTACTGGAATCGCAAGCAAGACTGAAGTATTTGCAGTTTTTCAGTTTCTTAATTACAGCCTCAAACAAATTTTTCGAAATATCTTCAACACGGCGGCGACAGGTCGATTCAGAAAGAGTAAGCTTGTTTACTTGTGCCATTATTTGTTTACTATTTGAAAAATTTTGAAATAACGTTTGAGAAACAGTTATCATACACTCTTTTATCAATTCAGCATCAGTAAAGGGTTTCATGCGTTTTGCAAGAATGTTACACACTTGGTATGATGCTTTTGTAATAGCCTCATTTTGCCCAACTGCTGTCGTCATTAGGTTTTGTTGACGATGTATTGACGATTTCAAATGAATTATTTTATTCTTTCTTTCAATCGTTTCTAAAGGGAAGGCTTCGGTAAATGAACTATGCTTACTTGTGTAATGGCGAAATAAATTGTATCGCTTAATTCCGACGACAGTTTCCCGGCATATTAAACAAATAGCAGTACCTTCCTTATATCCACTTAAAAAACAAAATTCTTCTTCCCATTTCTCTTGAAAACTTCTATTTTCGTCAGTTATCTTCCTTTTAGTAGCACATTTAGACGATACTCCCGCCATTATAGGTACATAGATTACCGCGCGCGCATACGATGCAGCAAGAAACGTCTAGTCTTGTGCGTTAAAACAAATGAAATAGATCGCGCGCGGAGACAATCGTCTCGCTCTCGACTCCCTGCAGTGCGGTGTGTCAGCGCGGGCGGCGCGCGGGGAGCACGGGTCAACGCCCCAGTATATGAGTGTGTGTGCGGGAGACTATCGTATCTAAAAATGGGCGTTTAAACGAAAAGCAAATAATGAAACAGTACTTTTCAATAAAAGCAGTTAAGCACAATTAAAATTTTAAGCACTTTTCATTATTTGCTTTAATTAAAATTAAAAACCGACCATGTTTCGCTGAAAGTTCAAACAACGCCATCTACTAGAACTGGGGGTAAATTAAAAATATGTCATAAATGTATCGTCATATTAGGTTCTAAAATGAACCTTATACTCAACAGTATAAGCTTTCTTCTCGATTGCATAATTTAAAAGTTAAAAGGTAACCTTACCAAATTTGGTATGTGCCGATTTGAGATAAAATGCTTAGAGTAGACAACCTTCAAGATTCGTTCGGACTATTAATTGCTTATTTCATTATTTGCTTAAAAAATCGTGGTGTCAGTCCTTGTCAGTCAAGAAGCCGCCATTGTTAGTTTTGATTTTTTTACTTCGAACTTTTAAGTTGAACTTCATGTGTGATTAATTTTTGTGTCAAGTACGAAGGAAAATTAATTGAATTTATACATTGTTGTTATAGTAAGCAATAATTGCGTACAATTCTTGACATCGCTTTTTACAATGAAAACCAAATATTTAGTTAATTAACATAAAATAATTTTAATGTAAATAAGCAATTAATAAAAGTTGTTAAAAAAATAAGTGTATAGCATAAGTTTGTTAAAAATTTTAAGTCGTTATTCACATCGCTAAATTCGTATCGACAGTTCGTCACTTTTTAGTAACCGTCGCCGGATTTAAACCCAAAGTCGGATTGATTTTACATGTATGTATATTTGACTAAGCAATTTACTTTGCCGCGGGCCGCACAAATAACGCCCGCGGGCCGCATGCGGCCCGCGGGCCGCAATTTGACGACCACGGTACTAGACAGATATGATGTCATTTATAGGACTTAGGAGAAAAGTGAAGGTGTCATGTTACGAAACACTACATTACTTTATTGGCTTCCTCGTATTGATTGACTAGTGATCTAACACTGCGAATTGTAAAGCTAACTTAAGTTACTGTTAGTAATGACTAGCGTTCCGCCCAGGCTTCGCGCGGGTTCAATATCCGGTGGATTAAAAAAAAATTACATACAAACCTTGCCCTGACAATAACGAACACAACAAAAATCGGCCAAATCGGTCGAGCAGTTCTCGAGTTTTTGCGAGACTAACAAACGTCAATAGATTTTTATATATATAGATAGATAGATAACTAAATTTCGGCTTTTATGCCTATTTGAGCACCCAAAACTCATGATCAGCCCAATTTAGGAGACAAGCGACAACTCCTAGTTTCAAGTTTTCAGTTAGATCAGTGGATCTCGATATATCCGTTGTTCAATATGCATCTTGGAAAATTGTGAATTTTAAGACGTGCTCCTAAATAAGCAGAGTTAGGTGCACTTATTTAGATTTTTCCAATGTAGTAACCCTTAATTAGAATTTATTGTGGTTTCCGTTTAGTTGCATCAATCAAACAATCCTCTGGATTTATGAATAGCGATAGTGAGGGCTAACTTTATCATAACGAAAATAGTTTGTAGCTAAAAACAACTTGTCATTCACATGAGGACCCTTCATTGTTCGGAGAACTAGCTCATCCTCTTCCATTTCTCTCGTCAATGAGACGTCTACGTCTCGCAAAGGAAGCTTAACAGAAACTGGAACAGCTCTTATAATGCTGACATTCCTCCTCTGGTCGCGGCGATCCATCAAAATGTTGCTGATGTAGCGAACTGTAAAATAGAATATCAGCTCTACGAAGCTAAGCAAGCTGGCGCCAACGAATAGTCCTGTTGTTCCACCGACAGACACTGAAAAATAAATCATTTTTTGGCAACAATTGGACAAGCTGAAGGTATCTTCTGTGCCCACGTAACTCTATTTTCGTATGCACAGAGCTCGACAAATGAGATGAGCCCATGATTATGAATGGTTAACTGGTTTTGGGTCAAACCTGATTTATCAGCAAATATCGGAGCTGCTATTCTTATGGAGCTAAACTCTTCTTACAATGTCGTTCGTCTCAACTTTCAACTACTAAGCCAACATTTTGTAACAAATTGAGACACAAATCACCCGGATCCTACTAGCATGGTGGGAACGCCACCATCCTAGTAGGATCCGCACGTACTGGTAGTGGGAATCGGCACAGCTCGGGGGCTTGTAGTGAACTTATAACTTAACCAAGGCCTTTTGCTGTATACATGGATGTGCTTAGTTTTAGGAAATATAGGCCGTAGACATAAGGCTAGCTTATTAGTGCCGATATTGGTTGCAACGTTGGTCTTTTCCACAACATTTTGAATATTTGTAGTCTAGTCTTTTTTCTACCTCCGAATTAAACTTGGTATAGCTGTAGTTGTTCTGCTTGTTTTGATTTTAGAAAGAACTTACGTACCTACTAAATCCATACTACTCCTGACAACGTTCCTCTTGAATCGTTCCGTGGCGAGATATGCCAGCATCACCTCAACTCGTGCTTTCTTTTTATTTGCTTTTCCCTTTATCCTGAAAGAAATATATGTATGGAGCTGGAAAATTAGCTGAGCATATCTTATACTTTTAACAAAACTTTTCAGGCCTAATAAAGATTTAAAGAAAAACTGTAAAATTAAGTAAGTACTATTAGTTTTGTAGTATATTTAACGTTTCTTACTATGTGTGGGGCAAAATAAAGTTGTTTAACAGTGCCATTTTCAGTGCGTCAAATATTCAAGAGCTCAATTTTGATCGTCTACTTACGTATTGTCCATGTCCTTAATGACTGTGATTTCGATCTCTCCACAAGAGGGTATGCAATCGCAAGAAAGACCGGGGCGTTGGTCCCATTGCGGCTTGAGAGTGGTCAAATGCATGGAGAATTCGTGGAGACATGCTATCCCTGATATGTTACAGCGTTCTCGATCAGCTGAAATGTTAAAGTGGAAAATTATAGATTTGGTAGCGAGAATTAGATGTTCTTCGATTCCTCTGGATTACTTGCTAATAATCTTAAATCTAAGTGCATCACATGCTATAGCCAGATATTTTTCTCAATATTTAACATTATTTTTTTTTATTCTAGATAGGCAAACGTTTGACCGCCATCTCACCTGATGGTAAGTGACGATGCGGTCGATGATGGAGCACGTTTGCCTAGAAGATGCCTATTCACTCGTGACTTAAAGACTCCCATATGGTATTTATCAGGAAACACAGACTCGGGCAAGGAATTCCACTCCTTTGCATATCATTACATAAACTCTTTTACACTCATTCCATACAAGTTCGATGACTTGTATGGGGTCACAGGTGCCGGATACATTCAGACCACACACACAAAACTTGTGTTTTCACCGGAAATCCTATAAAGAGTATAATACGAATCAGTCTCTGGTTTACTCCGAAAATATACTCTTTCTGCATGTGTATTGGACCTCTAACAATTACTCGATGGACTGCGGGGTGGTTTACTCGCAGAACGCGCATTGATCACGCAGTCGCAAAAGTCCAATTCACAGTACGTCTCATTCTAAAACCGTCCCATTCGCAGTATTTTCCATTCTCAAACCGTCTTATTCGCAGACTGTCCCATTCTCAAACCGTCCCATTCGCAGACTATCCCATTCTCAAAGTGTCCCATGCATACTGTAGACTAGGGCAGCATGCTCAATCAATACCACACTATGTAGTGTGGTATGCTAACAAAACAATACTTGTATAGACAATCTATAAGTCTACTATGACTACTATGAGGCACCATGGGAAATATATTTTTTTGTAATTAACTAAAGATAAGTACTCGTTTTATGAATTAATATATGATATTTATTAATATATAATAGACATGATGAAAATAAACCTCTGTCAACTTCTTAATACCGAGAACCGAAACGTCGAGAAGTCAAAATATTGTTATTTTGAAAATAAAAGCGATAAAAATAAATGCTTTCATACTCATAGCCCCACACTATGTCCGATGACTTGTGTCGTGGGTGCCGTAAACATTCACATCACAGACACAATCGCAACCAGAATTGTCCAGAACCAGAAACACAAATTTTCGTTGGGGAGAAAACTTGTGTTTCCGCCGGCAATCGAACCCGATACCCCTGCTCAGAAGGCGAACGCTCACCCAACTAAGCCAATGGGCAGTTAAAAGACCCGGCTTTCTTATAAAACATGATTGTTACACGAAAGTTAAAAAAAAAACTACCGAGATATATCTACTTGCGTAGCATTTACCAAAAGAAGTACCTTGACGTTAAGTGGTGGAGGGAGATTGGCAGAAGCAATTGGTAGAAAAGCTAAATAAGGAACTCTAACTCAGCAGTGCTTCACGAATAACTGGCAATAATCAGCCTACTTACTCGACCCAACCATGAAATGATCGTTACAACCGCACCTATCCATCTGAGCCTTTTTTCTACATCTAACAGTGCAGGCGCTGTAGGAGTACTGAGGGTATACTCCGTTGTCATTCTCGCTGTAAAACCGACATGCGCGCTGCTCAGCTGTATTATACACGATGAGAGGGTCGTTCTCTATATTACGCACTGTTAATTGTCTTCTGCAATGAAGAGACAGAGTTAAATCAGATCAGAATCGATTTATAAGACAATTGACGCCTACCTACACTAAATCAACAATATTAAGCATTAATCATATTTAATTAACACAGAGTTAAATCATAACATAACATAATTTACATACCAATTAATCTTTAAGTAATAAGAAACCATGCTTACTCATAATTTTTTTTGCACAAAGATTTTAAAACCTGTTTATGGCACATGAGGCAAGAAGAAACCGAGAAAATAATCGATTGATCGAGCGAAGAGAGATCTCTAAGTTGACGTTGGTCTTTCAGCGTCCTCCGTGTTCCGCGTTTCTCCGTCCGTCGTCTGTCCGTCCGTCCTTCCGTTTGTCAGTGGCATCTAGCGTCCCAACCATAAAAATGAATGATTTCATATTCTAACAGAATATGTAAAACAACGACCCAAAGCCAAAAATTACATTTAAAATTATATAAAAAAATATTAATATATACCCATGTAAGTGGGGAGCAAAATATCCTACTAATATTATAAATCCGAAAGTTTGTGTGTAAGTATGTTTGTTCCCTCTTCACGCTTTAACGGCTGAACGGATTTGGATGAAATTTGGAATGTACATAGATTATACCTAGGATTAACACATAGGCTACTTTTTAACGTGATAATAGCGGCCAAAGCTGCGGGGCACTGCTAGTTTTATATATTTTTATCTACCCTTGTGGGGTATCGTTGAAAATAACTTTTTAAGTAGAGTACGAAATCGATGTTAATAAAGATCTATATAGGTAAAAAACGATTTGGTAGGCCACCAAAGTCACTGCTTTTAGACCTATTTCGTCCCGGGGTCTATCTCTAAAACAGAATCACACTGAACGCTGAAACATACGTATAATATTCTTTGTAACCTGTACTTGCACAACAAATACAGAAATCAAACAATTATTATATAGAAAAAAAAATATAAGCAATTAACCTCAAAAGTTTTTCTCTGTACAAAATGTAGACGCGGGATCTCGGTTCGGCGCGAACGACTAGTTATTATGTAATTATGTATAGGATTGGCCGATGCGTGGTTAGTTATACAACTACATAGCTACAAAAATAGTGGTGAGACTAATCACAACAACTACGACTATATATTCCCCATATATATATATATATAGTCCATATGCTTCAAAATGCAGATAGTTCGATGAATTGCTGAAAGCGATAAGACCGCCCATTGTACCTTATAACATTAATTTCGCAGTTATAAGTGTATCTTTTTATTTTTTTGGTGTATCATAAAGAATGTTGTATTGTATTATATTGTATAGTTTTCATGGGAGGCAAAAAGGTTGTAGCCAAAGATAATAAAACCAAATTCTAAAGTGGTTACTGTTTTTAAAATGTTTGATGACTAGGTAGATCCTATACAGTCACATCTACGATTTTGACTGTTATATTCTGCTCAGCTCTCGGAGAGTTATTGTAAATATTATTTGAACGACTCTACTAAGCTTAAAGCCTACGTTGTAACCAATCTAAATAGTAATTGTATAGCTCTTGTTTTAAAATGGGTATACGACGTAACGACGGGAATAGGGGACAATTAATCAAGTAGTCATTCGTGTTTCCTATTAACTACGCTAAGTATGTTCATCCAACATGAGATTTAGGGCAAGATCTCGTCCTAAATGCCAACGGAATCATAAACTGACATCCGCTGCTTGACCTAATTCGAAATAGCGTGCTCACACCTCATTGTATCAGGATTATCAGCCGCATCAAAAGATTGTATCACGTAGAGATTTAGGTCTAGGTGAATAAAGTTGCAGCAATTGATGCTCGTTCATTACTCGTGTTTACCTACCGATAGTGATGTCCAAGTTGAACCCGCAAAGTGGATGATTGTAGTGATGTAATGCTCGGTACTTCGTCTTCTCCTAATGTATATACCTAAATTGAAAGGTTATTCAATCAAATACGAAATGAATTGCGACATTGGTTTGTTATGGATGCGCCTCATATATATAAATGCCTTTTAATAAGGCAAGCAAAGATTCAAATGGACTGCATCAGCTTGTAAAAATCTACCTCTCACAGCATAAAAAGGAACGTTTATGATTTTATGTTATTTGAATTTTACACGCAAAGATTTGCCCATGAACATTACGTATAACACACGTAGTGGTTCTTCGTCATCTCATAGACGCTTTGGCAGTTTTTGATCCATACACACACACCATGCATACACCTACGTCTTCCGATTACTCAATTCTCAATCACTTCTAAGCTGTTTCTGCTAGTTTTTTCCGTTTAACTCGACATAGTCTCAAGGTTGGATGAATCCTTAATTATCGACGAAGGAGGTAGTACAAATGAAACTAAAGCTACTTACTGTTGATGAAATCAGAACTTCGAATTTTAAAATTCCTTGCTTTTGTTTTAAATTGCTTATCATTGGGTAAGGATTTGGATTTCTGAAACATACAACTTTCCAGAGGCATATTTTTAAGGTGACAAACTAGATACCAATATTAAAAGAAACTTACTCAGTTTGTACTGAATTGATAATATAGCAAGTGCCAATATCAGTTGCAATAGGCTGGAAGTAGTCACAACAACTAAATTCTTTGTCATTGTAAGAACAATTTGTGACCGTTTTCTGGCATTCACTTCGGATCAGGTCTACATAGTGTTGGAAGTTAGAGGTTGGACAAAGAGGATCAGGATTCTTAGTTAAGAAGCAGATATCTACGAGGCTGTAGCTCACTCCTCGGAAATAAGCTATGTCTCTGAGGGCGTCTTCTAAGTCGTACGAATAACCTGCAGGAAATGATCTAAAAAAAGTAAGTACACATAATTAAATTGCTCGCATTTGTCCATTTTATTAGTGTTGTTGCCCAATTACATGTTTATTTCTTCAAAGTTCTTGCCAGGTTCTTAAATAATCTATTGAGATTTGAATTGCTCTAAAAGGTTTATTACTGACTTATCTGCAACGGCGTAAATTTTTTCGTCATTCATCACTTCGCAAACTGCTACGGCTGGCATTTTAGTTTCCCAGTTTAAGTAGGTGGTCTCCACACCAAAGCTTATAGGACTTGTGATGTAGGCTTCCCAAGCGGAGATTATGAGAAGAGCTGAGCCGTACCAAGAAAGGACCACTAGGATAACCCAAAGAAATCTGAAAATGGATTAGTTTTTATGTGGATGGAAGTAAAATAACCTGATTTCGTCTGGCAAACAAAGCCTAGGTGGCGGGCTGCTTAGACAATATAGGTCAAAAATGGTGCCAGTTAGTTGGGCAAAGTATTTTTATAAGCAACGAAAGACGAGACGAGCTTTTTCATCGCCTAATAGTTAGCATCATGCTTGCCTACTTTAGTTCAGTGCCATTCATAATTATAAACATCAACAGTCCAAAAGTCTTCACGTTGAGATATAAGATGTTAAATCTCTTTATGCCCTATAATCTCATCTGAAAGTATTTAATAAAACAACTGACTGACGACTTTTAAAATAGATTTTTTTAGTCTAGAATAACCAAACGTTTGATCACTATCTCACCTTGATCACCTATACATAAGATAATAAGACATAGAACCAATAATGTAGGAAATTCCTGAATGAAGAGGTGCAATATGTTACTTTAGTCTACTGCTGAACGTTACAACGACAGATACAGCTGATAAAACGATATCAATTGGACTGTAATTGATACTTTACTAATAAATACCTACTCATATAATTATGTTGCTTCTACATACAAGGTGAAACTACTGCTGGTAGTTTTTTTAGAAATAAGTAATACTCAATTATGTTTTTTTAAGCTATTTGACTACTTATTAGATAAGCCATCACAAAAAGAGCATCACCGATAGGCGCACCCAGTTGAATCATGCGGAAATGGATAGGTTTCTAGCCGTAGGTATGTATTATTAACAGACTAGGAGCGCATTTCAGTCGTAGTACCTACTACGCACAAAAATGATTAGCAGTCTAACATTCTATCTGATATAACAAACGAACCTAAGTGATGAAACCGAAATATGTGTATAAACTATTTCGTATAATATGTGACCCAGACATACCTACCCGTTTTGGTAGGTATATTTTTTTACGAAGGCCTGATGCTCTTAAAAGCATTTTGCAATTTTCTTGCAATAATTATGTTATTGATCACGAATTTTGTAACTATTTCATCTTGAAGGTTTATTTCTGCCCAGAATATAATATGGCGATATGGAAAGTTAATATGTACTTATATGTCAATCAAGGTTTTTTCTTTGACCTCGACATCATTAATATAATCACTAGTTTGGTTTTGAACGGCTCGTTGGCGAAGTTTGTTATATGAGTGCCTTCTACGCTGCGGGTGCCGGGTTCGATTCCCGGTGGGAACTTTTTTCTCGTCAAGAGAAATTCGTGTATCTGGCTCTGGTTGTAATTGTGTGCGTGATGCATGTGTTTGCTTCACCCGCGATGCAACTTTTCGAACTTTCGCGCGAGGCTGTGAGTGTGAAACCGTTTTTTTTAACAAATATACCTTACATTTTCCCAGTGAAAACTGTGTCTACTACGAGCGCTGGTAGCGAGAGAGCTGGAACAGTGTGAATATAGATATCTATAATAGATATGAGACCTCAGCAAGTATCAAGATTTTCTTATTAAGGATGGAAGCAGATGACACCGTAACACTTACTCTCTGGTGAACGACTCTACATAATTAATTCCTCTTTCCTCTCTTATAAAAATCAAACCTTGGCATATCAGACCGCCAATTTTACACTAGTTTTGTATGTCATTATTTTCTGTTCTGTTTATCACAATTCCGGTGTTTAATCAAAAGTTTATCTATCTATCTATCAGCTTGTTGTGGTACATAACGTCTTGGGTATACTATGTTGCCCAAGTCATATCATGTACTGGACTTTCGGATATCTATACGCTCTGCAAAAGAAAGTCTAGATTTTTTATCGACATTGCTATGACTTTTGGTCGCCAAGGGGTTCAATGGAAGACGAAGATTTTCGTGTCCTCTACGCCGTGACTTTAATAGAAGACAATCATTGTAGGTGAGAACATGAATAAAAGTACTAGTCAATACCTTTATTATTTTGATTGTGTACCTATACGACTGTCTGTATCATATGGAATGCAGCCGCATAAATAATTATAATTTTTGACGGAATGTTTTGCTCATCTCTAATAACGGTGTTGTATTTCGATACAATTTTTGGTTGGCATCAGGATAGCGGTTTTTTGACGAATAATTAGGACAATTTGATAATGACTATCGTTCAAATAATCAACAAGTCTTTATACTAAGATGAAGCAGCTCTTACCTTTCAGTCCAGTGTTTCGTCTCGTCAGCAATAAAATGAACACCAGCAAATGTGCAGTTCTCGCAATAGTCTTTTATCAGAGCCTTACAACTACTTTTTTGTGACGTCATGATAACTTTATACTAAGTTCCTTCATAGAAAGATGCAAATATTACTTTACCAACACTTACGTGATAACTTTGCAAGTAGGTACTTACCTAGTAAGTGTCGCTGTTTAGTTTGAAAATTATTCAAATTGTTTACGTTTTATTATGTTGCGCAAATGATGAATAATTTATGTTTTAATTGCAGAAAATTGTGCAATGGCGTGGTAGTAGATGTGATCGCGAGCTAGCAGTCAAGGTGCTATACATTATCAAGGTATATATTATGTTGTGAAATAATAATACTGATGTGTTGGTTTTACCATACGTTTATTTGAGACGATTTCAATCGGTTGGTTGAATTTGTAGGTATATCTTACACCTTCACTTTATAGGTATACTATTTACAAAATATTCTTATACTTAAATGGACTATAATACGACCTCGAGCTTTCGGTTCTAATGTATGTAACATCATGATGAAATCCATGGTAGACAGTGGAATTTTATAATCTATGCTTATCTAGTTCCATAGTGCGCCGCCGTCAGACAAAAATAGAAAATATAATAAATATCTTCTCTCATATTAAACTCTAGAATAACAACTGCCCTGACTCTCTATAAAAATATTGTGTGTATTTTTATATTTACAGTTTAAGGAACGTCAAAGTAACAAGCCGTTTCATTTATTTAATGAGTCAGCCTACCTGCTTTAAGTTATTCCTAAAAAAATACAAAATTTTAAATTATTTCTAAGAAGGTATATATATAGCAATTAATATGAAATATGAGTAATTAGACAATTTATAAACCTAAGTACCAATTACCTACTCATTACAACGTTACAAACATACATAACAATATTAAAGAAATATACATAACAATTTATGATTTGTGTCCTAACTGCCTTCGTATCTGAACACCCAGTTGGCTTCGATTCCCGGCAGGAGCACAAATTCCTACCCAAGGGATATTTGTGCTTCTGTTTCTGGGTGTATTTGTGTGTAGTTTCCGGCACCCACAATACAAGTCTTTGAACTTAGTGTGGGGCTGTGAGTGTGAATACGTTTGTTTGTTTTATACCATACTGCTATAAATAATATATCACAAAAACTGGGCCTTTGATGTAGGTACATCCACTTATTTGACACACTGACACCTGTATATCAAACAACTTATTAATATTTTCATCGAATAAAGTAAATGTTTTGGAATATACTGGAGCTGTAAACCTTGGTAACTAAACTTGCCCCGCGGTTTTACCCGCGTAAGTCCCGGACTCGCGGGAATTCCGGGATAACATATTTTTTCAAAAGAACCTTCTCCTAACAATAATTAACACTACAAAAAAAGAATTTGCGAAATTGTTCCGTCCGTTCACGCGTGATGTGATGACTAAGAGAAATAGAGATTATTTATATATATATATATATATATATATATAGATCTAGCCTAACTAGCCACGTAGCTTATGCTCTTATAAGTATTGCAGAAGGTCCTGCGTCTGCAATAAAGGCGGGTTCCAGATATCTAAGTCGGAGGAGCTCTGGACAGCTGACTGGTGGAGGTCCCCGTGAGTTGCCGGGTTCCTTCTGGAGATAAACCCGGCGTGAGTGAGGATGTTGTAGATCTCCTTGCGGGAGACGCTGTGCGCTTCCCGTTGAAACACCTGAAATAAATATTTGCGATGTTATGTAATTGAGTCTAAGCAATGAGATATGATTGTAAATAGACCAAACAGTCAATATCCTATAAAGATATCATTTAATCAAGGATATTGTAGCTACAAACCGTAGGTTTGTTTCCTATCTCGATGCATTTAATACGTCGTTCGTGGTGTCTTGTTATGTCATCTCTCTCGCACACACACACACACACACATACATTGTTCATTCATATATTGTAAATAGCTGTAAACTAACCCTTGCCATAATTAAATAGTCATGAATGGGAGAAGTCGCTGGTTCTCGAAACACAGTCTAAACTACATCGGGCAACAGAGGCTTCAGAATCTAATGTATGTCAATAAATGTTTTGATTGACTGATTGATTGATGGATGTCAACGGGCAGTGATGCTTTCGAACATTTAATTTAAGGCACCCCGTCACTAAATTCGAAGACTTTAACGCGGATGCAGGTAACACTTTCTTCAAACTTACGGCAGACTATTGACTTTGAGACTTAATAGGTTCTGGATTAAAAGACTTCAATTTACGAACCTAATTTACAAAAATAGGCAAGTCATGCTTGTAGTTTTAATTAACATACCAGTTTTTCTCCATTGTGCAGAAGACTAGACAAAGGCAGCACCTCCTGCAGATTAGGATTATGTAGCGCTGGACTCTTTAAATGTGGTGGCAGGAAGGATTCCTCGCGCCTTACAGCCAGCACATCAGGGTGTGGCGGCGGAAGAGCAGCCACCAACAAGAAGCAGGAACAGGCTTGAAGCATCAACGCAGACCTCATCGTGGATTGATGCTCTGTGGAATAGGAAGCAGTAAAGGTATGTTAAAGAGATATTTTATTATATTCTCACTTACTAACTATTCTTAAAAGTTCAGTCAGATAAGATATATAATAAAAATTATACTAATATTATTAAAAAGATAGCTAATTCTTGGAAGACCAGCTACCTTGTTCACTAGTACTTTGAAGAAGAGACTAGCAAATACGCGGCGTAGGTTATCCTAGCATAAGACTTGATAATCACAATAAAAAGTCCTCAAAGAGGCACTAATGAAACTTTAAGATAAATTCCCAAATTCGCCATCTCGATCAACCTGTAAAAACTCAGGTTATGCCACTCCGTTCACGGCATTAGACGTGAGTTGACTGGCATAACCGTTCTACATAGTAGGTATAATGTCCATACTTCGTTTATATACCATTTAATTATTGTATTGTAAAACGATCATAGATATTGTATTAAGACATAAGCAAGACGGTCTTCTGATCGTAAGCGACACACTCGTCTAGAGGTGCAGTGCCCAGCTTACTCAAAAACTCGATACTTTAAGTAACAAGATTTCACATATGAATGCGGGCATTGCAGTGTCATATCAGAATACAAATTGTATTCTTCGTCTCATATACCAATATTGACACTTTTAACTAGTCCTTTCAGCCATTCCCTTTAGCGCAGTCCTTGCTATTTTTCACTTTGACATAGAGTTGGTATAGATGGCCTGAAGACAGATTTCAGGCAGAGGAACAAATGTAATATAAGCTTGAATGTTGACGGAAACATAATAGTACCTATATACAAATAATAGTATTTCCTTTCAGACATTCTTACTAGCATAGTCCTTGCTATTTTGCAGTTTAGCATAGGGTTGGTATGGCCTGAAGTACCACTCCAGGCAGACTAGCAAATGTAATATAACCTCATATGTTGTCGGATTTTCTCTCCCCTGGCTTTGATAAGTGCCATATAAAAATGTTAGTATTCACATTGAATTATTAGGTACCTGACATAATCCACCGTTTCATTATTTATTTCAGTGTAACCCTGTAAAGGCGATATAGAGTTATCCAAAAAATAAGCAGTGTTAATGTTATGTTTAACATTAGAAATCAATTAGATTTCCTGAAATATACAAAAAATATATCATTATACATTTAATGAATTTGCGGGATTGATAATGATCCGCATTACTAGCACCCAGTAGTCAATTTAACACTAGATAATAAACTGGCTTTAGACTAGTTTCAGCAAGATCCTTGTCAATGGTAGGTACTTCAATTAAATATCATTAGACTCAAATTATTTCCCATGTCAACGTACACTTCAAATAATATAACATAATGCCCAAATCGCGTGTAGACCTCGGATTTAATAACAGACAGTACATAGTGTCTGGCAATACAAAATAAAACACTAAGAGTAACTCAAATTACGACCGAATAGACTAAAATCTTTGAAGTCAGGGAGACTACCACAAACCACCGGAATACGAAGTTCAGGGTGTCGTGCAATCACACATACTTATTAGACTCAGATTACATTTGCCCGCAGGCATGTAGAATTAATTTTCTTACTAAGCCCTTGTAGAGTACTAATATATTTTAGTCTGGTTCCCGTTGGTTACTTATCATAATAGTTATACTTGTACTACTATTTATTCCGTGCCAATAGCTACAGCCCACATTCCGTGTTTGTTGGGTGATGGTTTTAGAAATGTTAATTTTTATATTTATTTTCTTATTAATTTTTTTTATCACTAGTGGGTACAATTCAATAGCCCACAAATTGTATTTTATCAACATTATTGAAATATTAATTTTAGACACATAAAAAAATTTAGAATAATTTTGCTGCGCTTTGTGCGTTTGTATACGTAAGTTACCTTACTGCTCCGTACTGCATATTGCGCTACTATCTCAATCTCGGGTAGAGTATATATTTCTATGATCTCAAGTATGTGCACGTACGGTGACTCCGCGTCAAGGTCGCTCATCTCATATAAACAAAATTCACTTTCGTTCGACCTCTCGCTCGAGTCATCGTTGGTCAACGTTCTAGAATTTTACAAACGGACATAAATAACGTCTGTGATTTTACTATAGAGTACAGTTGCGTTCAAATGTGATTCGACAGTTTTAGACGATGTTGTTACAGGTCTTGGTAGAATTCGTATCGTCCGGTACACAGACCACAATCAGACTAAACAGTCCTCGCCGGCGAGGACGTAGATTCTCTCGTCATGTCTCTCCAAATTCTAGCCAAAATCGATCTAATCGAACTTTTCGCATTCATAGGGCCCACTATCAACGGTACTCTCATGTACCGGGGCGTTTCTCTCCCGTTCCCCCTGTCCTGGCAACGGTCCAAGCCGAGGCTCGCACCTCCTAGGTGGCCCTTGCGCTAGTTGCCTACACCCTCTCTTTTGCGGCGGAGCGCCTTTCGCGCTCGCCCTCCCGCCCGGTGACGCTGCAGAGGCTACACACAGCCAGCAGCAAGTAGTCCGTTCGAAAAAAAAAAAAAAAAAAACTTGGTAGAATTCGTGAGGTTCGCTAAAATTTTATGAGACCTAAATTAGATTTATAAATGCTTTCATTCATGTTCATCAAAGATTATATAAATTGGATTAAATTTTAAGTAACTGAAACTATTAATTATGATTGAACTCATTCACTTACGAGTTACGTTACCATAACAGACAGTGAGAAGTGAGAACCATTAAAATACAATATTATGACTATGTCAGTATATTTGTTTACAACGAACGCTAGATATTTCTTGGGATTTATTAACAATTGAACTACAAACCCACTGAAAATGACGCCAATGTATTTAAAATTTGTATTTCTAGCTCTGGTTGTAATTGTGTGTGAGATGTGTCTACGGCACCCGCGATTAAAAGTTCTAGTGCTGGGCTCTTTTGTTTGTATGTTGTTATTTGTTAAAAAAATTTCAGTTTGCATCCCAATTGCAATGTGTTGATTATATTATCTAGACACGAGTATCTCAAGATATCAATTAATATCAAAACAAATACTACATGATTTTAATCATGATAAATTTACAAAATTACATTAAAATTACTGACTGTTTGTGAACAGATATTGTAAATAAATAAGCTGTATACAAATCATAACATTTTATTAAAATTATAGATATATTGAAGATGCATGATTATTCGACTAGACACTTGTTGTCTCGTATGTACAAACCAGCGCCATTTATACCTGTGCAAGCAGCAGATACAAGTATTGTTCTAACAAAGGTCTGCTTATGTGGGCAAACTAGGACGGTACAATTCCATTCTGTTACGAAGTATTCACGAAGTTAAATGGACTGGGCTTTGTTCACGAAGCTTTTGTTGTAACAACCACTAACTGTGCACATGTCATTAAAGTTTTACTGGTATGCTTCTGTGGCGTGTAGGCTAGGGGACTTTTGTAATACAATTCGTAGAGAATTATATTTAGGTACTAGTACTTATTACATATTACTAGGTATTGTGTGGTTTGATACAGATATGATTATTATATTATTATTTTGTTTGACTTTTGACGTTAACTTAGATTAATTATGTTGACTTCTGTTATCTCTCTCGTTACCAAGGATTTCTAATTGACAAGTTAAGTAGGTAATGTACTAAATGGTGAGTAAATAATAAATAATCAAGTCACATTTAAATAAAACTAGCTATTGGTTAGATATTACTAATAATAATAGTTACAAATAATAACAATAATTATGTTAAAATGTAAATAATTTATTATTTGATTCATCTGTGATACCTACGGAGAGGTCACTAATCTTGATAATTTAATGACAAGCATACTTAGTATATTGCACACACGTACTTATTATTCTCCCCTAATAAACTGAAACCTAACAAGCCTCAACCCTGAAGCTTCGAAAATTACCATAAAAATTATAACGTGATTAGTATGAGTACCTAATAATATGATCCTATTCGTATTAATATTATAAATCCGAAAGTTTGTGTGTAAGTGTGCAAGTATGTTTGTTCCCGCTTCACGCTTTAACGGCAAAAACGGATTTGGATGAAATTTGGAATGTACATAGATTATACCTAGGATTAACACATAGACTACTTTTTAACTCTGCTGGCGAAGTTGAAATTATTTTTATTCTACAAAAGTGAGCGGTTCGTGCAATCTATGATATGGGTCCGCGCGAATCTCTCAGGGAATTCTTTAAAGAAACAGGCATATTTACCATACCTTCGCTTTACATCTTTGAAAATATAATGCATGTTCGCAAAAATATTGATAAATATAAATTAAGAAGCGACGCACACAATCTTAATACATCTAGTATTAAGATTGTGTGCGTCGCATTAACGGACATTAATTAAGACAGCGTACTATAAAACGATCGACCTTATTATTGACAAGGATGCATGGAGGCAAACTGCACAAGCTCTTTCTAGCAACTACATAATATAGATTTGACCAGGGCAATATTATTATATATTAGTGTTAAGAAATTATTAAAAAAAATATATGAAAAAATGTGCCGCCGAGTTTCTTGCCAGGTTCTTCTCGAGATGACTGTAATTTTGCGAATCTGGCAGTAGAACTATTAACTTTTATGAGTGCCTCTTTTGGGGCCCATGTGAATAAACGATTTTGATTTTTAACTTGATAATGGCGGGCGAAGCTGCGGGGCACGGCTAGGAAATAATAGTCCAACAAAGCACCCCTAACCTTTTAACTTTGTTTCAGTCTGTAATCCGCAGCTTTTATATATCGATTCGGAAGCCATTAGAGTAATAATAACTATTCAACTTTTGCGATTCCAGCCAATTCCACACCCCAAATGACCTATTCAAAGATCGTCATTAGTACTCAAGGGGTGTATGTGCCTATTCACTCGCGACTCAAAGACTTCCATATCCTACTAATATTATAAATCTGAAAGTTTGTGTGTAAGTGTGTAAGTTTGTTTGTTCCCTTTTCACGCTTAAACGGCTGAACGTATTTGGATGAAATATAGAATGTATATAGATTATACCTAGGATTAACACATAGGCTACTTTTTAACTTGATAATAGCAGGCAAAGCCGCAAGGCTCGGCTAGTTGTGATATATATATCTCCTACTATTAAGAATTGTGTACCTACTTCCCCCTAAATGCAAAAGGAAAAACAAATGATGGATGATACATACACATGTATATTTAAATAAATCTAATTTATCAGATAGGCAAGACAATAAACGTACCTAATAGATTCCAAATGACACTTCAATCTCCAATGATGGACGAGCACAAAACACAGCTTAGTATCGAGCTACTATATCATATAGTTACTATACTATACACAGAACTATAGAACACTCGTGTGCGGGTATTCAACGCGTGTATAGATTAATACAAAGTAAATTTGCACGCACTATGCACGTCCTTTTGAATGGTGGTAATGTTAATATGATACTAGTGGCTGATTGCAAGGCTGGTCAGCATTTGGTGGACGAACGGTCCGAGAGAGAGGCAGTTCGGTCGGTTGCCTCCACCACAGGATTGTCGCAACGTCTTCACGAACAACACTAATTAGTTTGTTGCCTTGTTTCGTTTATGAAGTAACAAAATAACCATAATATTATGAGGAAAAATTCTACCCATTGACTAAAAAGATTATAATGATTTATAAATGTTGCGTCATTGCGTAGGAGCTACGAGTTTGGTATTGGAGATAGAGTTTAAAAAAAAACTTCTTTAGCGGCGTTGTGCACTTTTTCGGGATGGGTAAAAAATTTTAAACTCTCGTCAGGACACGTGACCTGATCGAAAATTCGTAAGACGGAAAATTCGTAAGATGAAGGAGAGGCAGTAATATCCCCCTCTCTTTCTACCGCGCGGCGAAAAATGTTCAAGTTTCCTCTTCTGTCGGCACTCCCGGAGTCCAACCCTTTGTTGAATAATAAAATAAATAATGTATATATTAATTTAAATATAAAACATCAAATTTTCTAAAAGTTTTTGTATGTATATCAGGATGACCGGAAATAATAAAGTTACGTATTTAATAAGAAAAGAAATCTTAACTATTCTAAATCTATCTAAAACTGTAGTAGTACCTAAATGTCTGAATCTTTCGTTCAACGTTAACAAGTGGCAAAATCAAAAACTTGAAAATACCACCGAGCTCTATCTGGAATAAGGCCGCACCAATTTTCACCAAACATAGCTAAGAACAATTTCGATTAAGTCACCTTTCAAACAAAAAAAACTAAATCAAAAATCGGTCCAGCCGTTTGGGAGCTACGATGCCACAGATGGACACACTGTCAGACACACATAGGGTAGAGAAAATGTAGTTAAATGAGGTATATTTTGAACTTTTTTTAAATACTTTTAATACAATAACGTTCTTATACTATAACTAACTATGCAAATAACTAAGAAACCCTTGAATTTTAATTAATGATACACCTGTAAAAGAGAATATGCATATTTTTTGTGCTTTTAATCAATTATTTACGTTAGTATGTTCCTAGCTAAAAATAAAATCTCATTCATAAAAACATCATAATTCATATCAAAACATATATATATATTCGATAATTTAAACGCAAGCAAAGCTTAAAAAATCCGTCTTCATCGCTTATATTTCGGTTTTGGCTTGACCGATTTCGATAAAATTTATATGGGACCACCTTTGAAGTATACTCTACCAAAAAAAAAAAATCATCAAAATCAATTCATAATTGGCGGAGATATCGCGTAACATACAAACAAAAAAAACATACAATCGAATTGAGAACATCCTTTTTTGAAGTCGGTCGAAAATGAGAGCACGTTCAAGCAATTATAAATGCGGCCTTTTAACGTTCTTTTTTTGACATCCACAATCCAATCACCGTCAAAGAAATTTGACCGCCAGCTGCCGTCAAGCATAATAGACCAATCATTGACATTAAAAATGTGTGAGCTGACGTCACGAATCAGTTATCAATATCGTGCGTTTTGCTATTTTGGATTTCCCATGCATTTTTTTTAATTTATAAAATTCGTAATTAAAAAGCATTTAAATAAGATAGTAATTTTATAAGTGTAGCTATAAAGATCGTAAAAAAAAATACTTACATATATTTAAATCTTAAGAAATATTTAAATCATGCATAAGATTTAAATATTCGGAATATATAGGGAATCCTATTGGACACAATTTTATTGGCATTTTCTGCTTATTTCACAAAAAAGGGAGGGTTTTTTTTATTGTATTTTACCTCGTAACTTTTTTCCTCGTGAACCGATTTTGAAAATATTATTTTGTTTCAAGTATGTTGCTTTCTAATTGGTCCCATTTAAATTTGATCAAGATCTGATCTTTATTTCTTGAAATATCGTCAATAATGCGTATTTAGTACATCTAATCTGATCAAAGTTCCGAAGACAAAGCGGATTTTGAGCCTTTTTGTTTGCCAATTGGATATAATTGTTTTTTTTATGTACGATAGGCAATCCTTTGACCACTATCTCACCTGATTGGAAGCGATGATGCGGCCGAATTTTTTCAATGATTTCAGGAATGCCATGCGTTTGCTTACTCTTCTCATCTCAAATCTCGTGTTGCCACAATATTAGTTTAAGGTATACATTGAGGGCATGACTTGCTATTTCCTAACTTGCATACCTATATATATATACCTACTTAATGCTAATAGCTCCTTGCGTTACATTACACCTGAGGTCGATTAGGTCATTGATAATGTTTCTTCAATAGAACCTCGAATCCGACCAAGTGATAATTAGAGAGGAATGCCGCCTGATGAGAACGTCATGATGGGAACGCTACTTTCTGATAGCGGGTTTGATCATTTTAGCTTGGTGCCTTGTAGGTAACTTAGGTCATTGCTGTATAGATGTATATAGTTTTAAGAAATATGGGAAACTCAGTATATATTCGGGCTTAGACACATTATCTGAATTAAAAAAGTGATGAATGCAAGAAATATGCAATAGATGTAGTGGTTAAAAGCTACCCTATCAGAGATAGAGATAGGCAGACGGCAATGCGGCATCCTCTAAAAATACCGACCATTCGCAAGAAGCGTTTCACTTCCACTTTAATTATGAGAACCGCCGCATCGTCGCTTTCCATCAGGTGAGATTGTGGTTAAACACTGGCTTAGTCCCAAATAAAAAAAAGAAGATAAATCCGTGTTTTATGACCAGCACTTGTTCCTTGGGATAGCTTTTGTGATCCACCGGAGCCTCGTTCATTAAAATTTGATACCTACCTATTTGTTTATAAAATCAGCATCAGCAGATTAAAATATCACCAAAAAAAGCCACTCATATGTTTTATGATCTTCTGAACCAAAACTGTTTTCAGGATCATGGAGGACTACCAAATTCGCCACAAGATTGAATTTCAATTAAGTAAAAATATTAAAAACTATTTAAAAGTGATATAATAATTGTATCGTAACTATATAGAAGAGAAGAGAGGCTGTGTGGTAGAGTTCGGTTTTAGTTTCGAAGTATTCTACACTAAGAACTGCTTACGTAATTCACTTCACACAACAACCATAATAACTACTGTAGTAACTTGTACAACAAGCTATAATAGCAAAATAACAATTATACGAAATTATATCGTTGTGATAATTTATTGAATGACGGTTTGTGAACTAACTCTATCTAAACCAAACTGTTAATGCTTCTACTAACTCTACACGCCTGCATTAACAATTTATTAAGTATCACACTAATATTATAAATATGAAAGTTTGTTTGTAAGTATGTAAATGTGTAAGTGTGTTTGTTTTCTCTTCACGCTGTAACTGTTGAATGGATTTGGATGAAATTTAGGCTACGCATAGTCGCGGGGCGCGGGGAGTTTTCTAATAACAGTACAAAAATTCAATCACTGGAAAACAATTATTATGCCATTGCTACTACAATATATTGGGAATATATCGAAAAGTTAAAGAAAAAAGAAAGGATAGTTTGAAAATTCGACAAGCAGGTACGATTTCCATGAACGTCCGAAAAGCCTCTCTAAAATCAGCCTCTTCAATCAGCTTCTCGTCTTAAAGACACCTTACGGTACTATATGTATATAGACAGTAGTTAGAATTGGCATTATAGGGTATATGGTTAATAGGTATCTTTTAGGCAAACATGCTGCATGCTCGGCTGCATCCAAATATGAAAAAAGCTTTGATAGATTATGCAGGTTCACCTGGACAATCTATCTAAGCTTTTTTACTTGCAGAAATTAAACAATACAGACAAAGTCAGTAACCTTCATCTATGGTTGACATATCCCCAGTTCGTTCAAAGCGTTTCGCTTCTACATTTCCATTCTTAAAGCGATGTAGTGAACGCATACGTTCCCTGATCGCATATCTGGGAGTTATCATGTCTCTAGTGAAGCTCTTCTTGGCAAGCAAAAGGCAGACATCCAGATGGTTACCTCTTTCATGCTTAAATAAATAACGAATAGGTAGGTTTTTTTACAAGCTTTTATTAAACTTGCAATGTATGTAGGTATGTTTGTCCGGGTGGAATCTTGCAACTCAATTTTGATGCAGATATCTTCAACCGATTGAACTGAAATTTTGCATTCACGTTTAGTTTGGATAACAATGCATGGTGAGCTGTGTGTTATCATTATAAATCTAACATGGCTGAACACCCAAAATAACAGACAAGTAATTTTTAATGCACTCCTACAATATGGGTATCATATGAAAGGGCTTGCTGAGAATAACTCGAAAAATAAAGGGACGTCTTTTTAAATCCAATATGGCGGATTTCTAAAAACTTCTTTCAAATTTTTTTTTACTAGTAACTTAAAAATAAAGGGACGTTTTTAAATCCAATATGGCGGATTTCTAAAAACGTGTCTCTAAAAAAAATATTTAAATAGTAACTTATTTAATCTCAAGGTTAACTTAAAACATTATTGTGAGCTCTAATTTTACAAAATATCAGATTGCTTAATAATACCCATTTTACGAGTTTACCTACTCACATTAGGAAATTTTATCAAGAACCGAAACAATATACGAAATTGGACAACAATTTTATTGTCTTCCTATGGAGATGAGGTTGTGAAGAAGCACGTGATAGGCGATGTAGCAAGACTGTTTTTTTTGCCGCTGGCGCCTTCACACGGTATGTGTGTGTCAGTGTGTGGAAAGGACGAGACGTCGACTTCGTTTTAGTTGTATTTCGTTGTTTCTGGCGTGGCAAGAAACTATAAACTTACAAAGGTTCAAACTTCTTAAATTAAGTCGTTCTAATCTACAAGCCAATTGCCTCCAAATGATGAGCTCACTTTATCTTCGGAACCTTGATCAGATTTAATGTATTAAACACGCATTATTGACTAATGATATTTAAAAACTAGAGATCAGATCTTGATAAAATTTTGAATGGGATCAATTGGATAGCAACATCTTTCAAATAAAAAAAATATCATCAAAATCGGCTCACAACGAAACAAGTCATGAGGTACACACATAAAAAAAATACAATCGGATTGAGAACCTCCTCCTTTTTTTTAGTTGGTTAAAAAGCAATGTTTCACTAGTTTTTGAGTAATCGTCAAAAAATCTGTACAAGGTTCCGAAGATAATTGTTTTGTAAGCTTTGCTTTCGTTTAATTATTAAATATTGATCATGTAGTGTAGTGCATATAATGATCTGGTAATCTGCCCGACCGTTATAAACTTACAACGATATGTTCTATAATAACGGCTTATGTTATGAACTGCCCGTTGGCTTAGTTGATGAAGTGTTCGCCTTCTAAGCAGGGGTGTCGGGTTCGATTCCCGGCGGGAACTCAAATTTTCTCCCCAAGGAAATCTGGATATGATTGTGTGTGTAATGTGAATGTTTCCGGCACCCACGACATAAGTCATCAAAATTAGTGTGGGGCTGTGAGTGTGAAAGCGTTTATGTATTTATGTTTATGTCTACACAAACATTTTGAAAAATCTTAGATACCACAAAATAATATATCAATGAGGACATTAATTTGCACTAGAATTATTAGTCGTAGGTATTAATAAAGATGAGGCATTTAAATAGAACTGAATTAGTTTAGAAATATTTTTGCAATGTTTGTCTAGAGCGGTTTTTTACGTTATCTACTCTTAAATTTAGAGGTCGAAAAGCATGTGACTATAAAATCATGCGACTCGCGACCTAAGCCTTTTAATTTCTAGTTTCTAGAACAATATAAAATTCATAGGCAACAAATTATGTAATCTATTTATATTACATCAAACCTTGTGCATTAATTTCTAAGATATCGTCACAAGTGGGACAGTCGACACCTGGTTCACGTTTGTCATTTATAACAGTACTAGTCGTGCCCCGCAGCTTTGCCCGCTATTATTAAGTTAGAAAGTAGCCTATATGTATTCTAGGTATAATCTATGTACATTCAGCCGTTAAAGCGTGAAGAGGGAACAAACATACTTACAAACTTACACACAAACTTTCAGATTTATAATATTAGTAGGATTTAGTACAATATTACTCTGCTTCTTAGATTATAACATGTTACGTTGATAAAGATAAATAATCAAGTATTAAAAATGTAAATCATGTTTTTCATCGTGCTATCGAGTGAGAGGTTATAAAATAAGTCAGGCTTCGTTTAGCTATTTTATGTATCACAGTATTAAAATTCTAAATAAATACTAGATTTAAAAATGTTAATCGTTGTTTATTATCATTGAAACAATATCGATAATACCAATAACACGAGAAGAAACAATCAATCATAGCAATTAACCTCACCTCAAAGCGATGCTATCGTGAAATGGAATATTTAACAACTGTTGTTTACTTGGTAATTGCTCGTTAAGGGTTTGTGTTATTGTCAAGCATTTAGAAACAATTCCACCTCACCTCACGTGCTAGTGGCAGACTTGTTTAAAACAGAAACATTTTACTTAATAATCAACAAAATCACCTAAATTGTAAATGTATCTACATGTACTGGAACACTTGTAAATTAGTAGCGTTCATTATGCCAAAAATTCACGTGACTTATGACAAAGATGCGTATCCTGGATATCCTTACACATATCGCCAAAAGTCTCAAAGACAACTGGAGATAGTGAAAAAAAGTCTCAAATGTGTTAGCAAACAATATTGCGAGGAATCTTCTATATGTGGACTTAAACATCTTGTTGATGAGAGGATGCCGTTGTTCGAAAGGTAAAACATAAACTTCAACGCTTTCACACTCACAGACTTGTGTCGTGGTTCGTGCCGGAAACATTCACATCTCACACACTCAGTCACACAAATTTCCTTTGTGGAAAAAACTTGACTTACTTGTGTTCTCACTGGGAATCGAACCTGATGCTCGATTTTAAACAACTACGCAAACGGACAGTCTTTTGTTTTTCTATAAATATAATATTCAAGGGCTGATACATAGTATATATATAGTAAGTAAACTCTACACTAATGTAGAGTCCAATATTTACTCACTTTACTTATGATAAGTATCAGTATTAGTATAGTATTGCCAACGTGCTGTTTTAAACAAATTATATCAACATCTTATTACATCCAGCAATAGCCACTTACAAACTTTGACGATCCAGTTGGCACAGTGGGCACTTGGGCAGGTCTCTGCCCTCTGCAATGTGGGCCCAGGGTTCGATTCCCTGCAGAAGCACAATTTTCCTCCTCAAGGGACATTTGTGCTTCTGGTTCTGGGCGTGATTGTGTATGTGTGAGATATGTAAATGTTTCCGACACTCACGATACAAGTCTTTGATCTTAGTGAGGGGCTGTGAGTGTGAGTGCGTTTATTTTAAACTGGCTGAACTTGCATTCATATCTCAAATTTCATGTCTTCATTAATTTCCCAGGTTTCTTTGGGTAATGATCTTGATCGTCGGATTGAGCTGCTCGGTCTCTCTCGTCTGGATGACGTTTCAGAAGTACTACAGAGCTCCACTGGTCACAACTCAGATGCCTGAAGGTGTTTCAGTTAGCAAAATCATATTCCCAGCAGTTGGCATCTGTTCCAACAACAGGATCAGTAAGCGAGCTGTGACTGAATTAGCTGAGAAACTGTGAGTGAAATAGGGTAAAAAAATCAAAATTAGAAATAACTCTTCTTTCTGATTTTCACATTTGTTTCTTTATTCAAGTATACACAAGCTTTCTTAAATAATATTTTACCATCGAGATATGAAACAAACCTACGGTTTTATTACTTTAGCTGCAAAATCCTTGTATTTAACAGAGAGACAGTTCATTACTTATTTATTGGGCTTAGTGGTTAAGTCCTGCTTGGGTAGATATTGTTAGAAAGCAGTTTCTCTTTGCTTTGAATAAACACAATTATCGTTAATAGCTTTGTTATAATTTTTTGTATGACTATCTATGTATCATAGTCATTGTAAAAGTTATATATGGGCGTGACGCTAGCATGCAATGTATATGTTTTCCCGTCTGTTTATCAGTTTGTAGACGTTGATCTTTATAAGAATTGTATGCCCGTTTGCTTAGTTGGGCTCGCGTTCGCCTTTTAAGCAGGGGCATCGGGTTCGATTCCCGATGGGACACAAGTTTTCTCCCCAAGGGAAATTTGTGTTTCTGGTTGGTTATGGGTGTGATTGTGTGTGTGATGACACAAGTAGTGTGGGGTTGTGAGTGTAAAAAAGTATAAAAAAATGTGTTCGTAATGATATATGATTGTGTGTGTGATGTGAATGTTTCCCACCAGCGCGGCGGCGGCGTGTGAAAGCCTCTACGTTTTATATTACCGAGTACGTATGATGCAAAATCCTGAAACAATACAACGACACTAGACACATTTCTTCCTTCTTCTGTTGAATGCTGGCAGAGTAATACAGCAAATTCTAATCTAATACAGGTTAACAGCAGAACGAAACAAAAAATATACGCCAGATCAAATGCTTGGCTTGCTATTCGGACTGGGGCAGTTATACGATTTGCAGCCAATGGTTAAGGACATTGTTCCACCGATGGAGCTGCATGAAGCCTTAGGAGAATACGACGTTCACCAGCTGATGTCTAACGTATGTATGAAATCCTAAAGCATCGGAACTGCCCGTTGCCGAGCGTTTGCCTTCTACTAAGCTGGGGTATCGGGTTTGATTTATGGGAACACGTATTTTACCCCCAAAAATGTGTTTCTGGTTCTGGTTGTTTTTGTGTGTGTGATGTTGTTTAGTACACCCACGAGATAAGTCATCAAACTTAGTGTGGGGCTGAGAGTGTGAAAGAGTTTATGTTTGTGTTTTAAAAAGGTATAAGACCATCGACCAACAAACAAATGTACCTCAAAACTATACGAAATAAGTCTACCGATTAAAACCTATACAAACGGATACATTATGTTATAAACAAACTAAAACAATTAAATTCATTTCTTATCTCCTTTACAACACTGATAGCTTTTACTTGCAACAATTTATTAGCGAACGTGGCTTCGACTGACGACAGTCACAATTTATTTAACCTACTTAGCGTGCTCCATCGACCACATCATCGTTTACCATCAGGTGAGATAGTAGTCAAACGCTTGTGTACTTATAATGAATAATAAAAAAAAACAGTTCTTATCGAGGCGAGATAATCGCTAATATTTCTTTACCAGCTGACCCGCCCGGCGGCGTCGCCCGGGTGAGCAAAGAATACGCATAAACGCT
This sequence comes from Lomographa bimaculata, assembly GCA_948107665.1. Taxonomy (NCBI): domain Eukaryota; kingdom Metazoa; phylum Arthropoda; class Insecta; order Lepidoptera; family Geometridae; genus Lomographa; species Lomographa bimaculata. The sequence continues at coordinate 9,705,545 of OX403597.1, forward strand.
TTGACACTCACAGCCCCACACTAAAATTACTATGACATGTGTCGTGGAGCCGTAAAAATTACCACCACACACACAACATTCATGTCGTACCCAGAACCAAAAACACAAACTTCCCGTGGAGAGAAAGCTTGTGTTCCCACCGAGATTCAAACCCGCTGCTTTGAAGACGAAAGCGCACTTATCTACCTACGCCAGCGAGTAGTTCAAAGTTCAAAAACAACCCGCCCGGCGTCGGCCGGGTAGAAAATAATAAAAAAAATACCCAGAAACGCTTTCACATTCACAGCCCCACACTAAGTTCAATGACTTGTATCGTGGGGCCGTAAACACCCGAGATTCACACAACATACTTGAAAACTAGAAACACAAATAACCCGTGGGGAAAAAACTTCGGGAATCATACCCGGTGCTTTAAAGTCAAACGCCCACCTAAATAAGTCAGAGGGCAGTTGAAAGCTCAATGATAAGTTATAACCGACAAAAGAAAAAAAAGTCGAATTTATATCCTACTTCTTGTATGAATTGGTTCAAAACGTTGAAGTATAGCGTAGGAGTATAGTATATAGTATATACGGATTATGAAGTAACTGTTACTCATTCTGTGACCTATCGTTTTCACCCTCAAATAAATATCACGATTTCTCCTACACTTATAGGTCCAAATAATATGCAGTAAAGGGCAAATTGTATCTACGTGTACTACGTAAGACGATGAAATAGTTTATTTTGATAAGGATTCATATTGAATGCCTCAAAAAGCCAACAAAATAGAATCTGTAATTTTTTTTGATTTTTAACAATAAAAGATTTTTTTCTGAGCTAAACATACATGTTAGATAAATGCGGACTTTAATCGCGGGCTTTTATTGTAAAACTCACAAAGGCCAACATTTTGGCTATTATAATACATTGTATTCATCTATGTCTAACTGTTTAGTCAGCGTACGCCGATAAAGCGGCCAGTTAGCAAATTTTTGTCCAACTTGTCTTAAGAATATTATTATTTTGAACTGATAACTAACTTATATCTCAACGAAACATTCTCACAGATTCTCAGGGATAGTGTAACTATTTATTAGTAAAAGAATTTTCCGAATCGGTTCAGTAGTTTCAGAGATTACATACAAACAAAAAACTTTACCTCATTATAATATTATTATTAAATTATTTGTATACATAGTATAGACTAGCTCCTGCCCGCGGTTTCTTATATATCACACGGATCCCGTACTTGATTTCCATCATTGTGTTCAAATAAATAAGTTTAAAATTGTACTATATGCTATTCATTTCCTTAGTTCATAAATAGGGCTCCGTTTTGTTGAGAATTAGCTCCAAACCGTTCATAACTAGCACCAAAGGCACTTTTTCAATATTTTCGTAATTATAGCATATTTAAAATTAATTAAGAGTAAAAACAATCTATCAAGTTGGTGCATTACATATTTATCTAATGATACAACCAAAAATATCGAGAATCCATTGCATAGGAGCTTTGCAAAAATTAAATCATGCTGAATTTCGCTTAAATGTTCATCTATTGGTTCCGTCACCCTATTCGAAATTTGAGTCCAATCGGACATGATTTGATTAAAGACCGACAACGAGACTGGTACGAAACTAAATAAAGCTTGTAAAAAGAACTCTCTCTAAACTTAAACTCTTTTAGAACTTTAAAACACTGACAGCAATTAACAGTTCGAAGTTTATTTATCACCAAGACTCATATTAAGTAAACGGTCAAGGTCGCTGCCATCATACGAGTATTTAAACATTAGGCCATTGGCACGCGTTGCTTTACCAGTTTGGAGAATTACGTATGTGTTTTTACAACTCCATTTGTCTTATTACAAATTACGGAGTGATCTAGCAGGTTATTTTGTTACGAAAGTAAAATAGGTACCTAGCGGGTACGGTGCTAGAAGCCTGGTATACCTATAATTATACTTTTCAACTGACTTCAAAAAAGGAAGTTCTCAATTCGACTGTATGATTTTAATTGTTACGCGATATCTCCGCCAATTGTGAATCGAATTTGATGTTTTTTTTGTTTGGTAGAGTATACTACAGAGGTGGTCCCATATAATTTTTTTCGAAATCGGTCAAGCCAAAATCTAAATATTAGCAATGAAGTCTGGTTTTTATCCTTGCTTGCGTTTCAATTATTGATAGATGCTAAAGTTCATTCATGTCAATAACATGTAATAGTTCTAGCTCGAAGAACATATAATTATAGTTTATTACAAGAATTAATATATATATATATATATATATATATATATATAGTTTTTGGTAACCATTTCTAAATAACAAAAAATTTTAGTAAGATATCTTTAAAGCTTTACGAAGGATCTTATATCGAAAAAATATCTTTAATTTGTTTACATTTCGATTCACGTAATTAGGGGTAAGTTCAAACTGGGTAGATTGTACAAAAAGTGTTGTCTTTCTGTCCTAAAACTTTCTGACAAAAAAACTGGGTGTGTCGTAAACACACGATAGAAGTAAAATTTTTGTATTAGGTACAGAGAAACATTTTAATTAGTTTTTTTTTTTTTTTTATGCAGAATAGGCAAGCATTTGACCACTATCTCACCTGATGGAAAGTAATGATGCGGTCGAAGATGTGACATGCTTGCCTAGAAGATACCTATTCACTCTCGATTTGAAGACTCCCAGATTATACCCCTCAGGGAACAATGACGCAGGCAATGAGTTCCACTCCTTCGCTGTACGGATGATGAACGTAGAAGCAAACCGCTTCGAGCGAACTGGAGGTATGTCAACCATAAATGGATGACGTTTGTCAGTTAGTCTGGTTGTTAGATGGTAAAATGGGCATGGTGGACTTAACTCATGTAATTCCTGCGCACACTCTCCAAAATGCAAACGATAGAATACCGATAGACTTGCGACCATACGCCTGTGACCAAGGCTGTGCAATCTGGACTCAATCAACTTACTATCGCCAATAAGTCTTTTTGCCCGTCGGTCAATAGCCTCAAGACCTTCAAGCTGGTACTTAGCGGATCCATCCCAGAGATGACCACAGTACTCCATACTCGATCGGACTTGCGCTTGATATAAGTTAAGAAGCTGGCGAGGTGTGAAGTACTGCCGGACCTTGGCGAGGATACCCAACTTCTTAGCGGCCAGTTGAGCTCTGGCTTCAATGTAGGTGCCAAAGTTAAGATTTGACGATAAGGTAACGCCAAGAAGCTCGAGTTTGTTTGCTATCGGTATTGGTACATCTTACATCTTAGTTATCACAGCGTTTACCTCTACCACTTTACGTCACGCAAAAAGTTTCGGATCAGAGTTTCAAAGCCAATAAGAAGTCCCACTTCAAAAAATACTTCTTGTCACATACATAGGTTTCACACAAACATTTGTTTCACTAAGTATGTTCATACATTTGCAGTTGACACCTCGATGTGACGACCTCCTCCTGAGGTGTGCTTGGAATTCCGCGCCCAAGAGTTGCCTTGAGCTGTTTGACTTTAGACTTACCGTAAACGGTTACTGCTGTACCTTTAACTACTTACGGTCGTCAGATGTTGCCTTTAAAGAGTAAGTTAGATCAGATTTTATTTTATACTAGATGTTCCCCGCGGCTTCGCCCGCGTAATTAAAAATAACATTTATTTGATTGATTTGTGAATTTAAAATTCTTGAATCTACCTGAACACACACCAAAATTTCATCAAAATCGGTCCAGCCGTTTAGGAGGAGCTCACATACACACGTGCGAACGTAATTATATGTATATATAAAGATTTATAAAGAAGTATTAAAATAAAGATGTTTCAAATTATACCATTCATTTTTAGTAAGGACGCCACTGCTAACAAGGATATGTACAACTACGGGAACAAGTCTAGTTATGATTATGATCAAGGATTAAAAGTTTTACTACGGTTGAATGAGAGCGATGACTTCTTTTACAATATACCATTGCAGGGCGCCCAGGTTAGTACACAGTGCCTAAGCTCATCGGTCTCTCTTTAAATTGCTAGTTCCTTGTCCAGGGAAACATTCAATTTTGCGCAACATACACACACACACACACATACACACAATTAAACAGTATAATCATAGTAGAAATGTATAATGTAAAGTCTGTAGACAACGTTTGTCGTCAAAGCCGAGCCGACGAAGTATCTATACATATTCGGACAGTTTAAAAAAATAATATATGTATACATGGGCCTCACAAAGACACTCGCTTGAAGGTTAACACACAAATTTACAGCCATCTTGAAAACGTACTTACTCGTACAAATCATCTGGTTGGTTTCGTTACGGACTTCTCCCCCTTCCGATACTAGCCTTTAATTCTAGGAGACAAGCTTGACCTGTTTTTGAAGCGATTTTCTACCGTCTCTACTTATTATCAAACTTACAAAATCAGCTACCCCAGATCGCAGTTATTCTTCCGACTGAGTCCACTGAACCGAGACGCCGCCGCCGGGCGGTCTACGCGCGTACTTGACTGATGAAGGAGCACCTAATGTTCCGAAACTAGTCTCGTAACAATACGAGCAAAGAACCGTGAGTGAAGTCGTATAAACCCTTATTACGAATCCATAACATCAGCTTCTTGATTTTCAGATGCAATTCTCAGACGCCTACGATTTCCCAGACGCACCGAGCGGCAGCTTCGCAATGCAAATTATTAGTCCTGGCGTGCAAGTAGGTAACCAAATGTATGCTCGACGGAGCATAAACATGCTGTAAACGAACTTCCAGTAGAATGGTGCTCGTTCTTACGTGCAAAAGCCAATATTGAGACACTTTCATTGAACACACGTATTTTTACCCGACTGCTGAGGAAGGGTTTTGTTTTTCGCGCGTACCCTGTATGTATATTTCTTTATTACATCTTCCAAACGGCTAGATGGATTTCGAAAGTTAAGGCATCGTTGTATTCTTATTCAAAAACCAAGTATCCTTAGATAGGTGTTTAAAAAAAAACAAAATGGCAGATTTTTGGCGCGAAATAATATTTATTACGTTAGTAAAAAATAATTGAGTACGGTATCAAAATTAAGGAAACTAAAAGGGGATACATAGAATTAATAAAAAGTAGGATTTTTTAATTTTCAGTACATTGACTTGTTCAGTACATCGCTTACAATACAATAACTCTTTATTGACACCAATAATAAAAAATACAGAAAGCCTAGCACAAAAATAAATTACTAATAAATAGGTAAAATGGACGACCTTATCGCTAATAGCGACAACCTTTTGAGCTTCCAGACAACCTTTGGATGGAAATAAATAATATAGATAAGCAGGGATGGTGTTGTGGTAAAACAGCGTATGCTCACTCTTATGTTTTTTTTATAGATGACGGTTATGGTATCTGCTAGCTTTACCGAAGCTTCTCGAGACATCCAGCATGTGCCTATATCGCTAAGAAAGTGCCGTTTTTATGACGAGTCGGATTATCTTCCATTTTACACGTACAGCGATTGTATGTTGAAGTGCAGAATGTATTTTCTACTTGAGAAATGCAACTGCACGCCGTTCACAATGCCGAAGATGGAGAATGCGAGGACGTGTGATATGAGAGACGTGGTTTGCTTGAGACTGTATTATGGTAAGATCTTACAATATTATTTCTACGTTTTATTATGTACTAAGGGTAATTGTCCACAATTACCCAAGTATTCTAAGGATGCGGCAATGTTGGATCATTGCCGCATCCTTAGAATACTTGTATTTTAAGGCCGCACCACCGATCACTTTTTATTAAATTTATTCTATATATATATATATATATATATTAAATTTATTCTATATGTATAATTTATTCTATATAGAACTGTACTCCTAAAAAACACCTGTATATTACTATTATTATAGATTGCAATAAATAAATGAATATGAATATGAATATTATCCTCTCCATCCTAAGGTTGTCTGGAGATCGCTGCTTAGCGATAAGGCCGCCGATTGTACTGCTATGTTGTTACTATTTTCTGTTATTCATTATTATTTTTCTTGGTGTGCAATAAAGAGTATTTGCATGTATTGTATTGTCAGTTGTTTTTTGGCTTCGTAATCTTATGCATTTAGCCAGTGTTTAGTATTAGGTTATTGTATATTATTATTAGTTTTTGTATTAGGTCAAGTAATAATATATTTCAAGTGTATTTCATGTTAAAAGTCCTAGTCACAGTTAAAGTCAAGAAAAAGAGTTAGGTCCAGTCATAGTCAAGCCATGCCCTAGTAAAGTGGTAGAAATTTTACTAGAACTTCTATTGGAGTTTTGGAGCGAAGACAAAAATCACGTTTTACAACTTTGTATGACTTGCCTACACTTATGCACGTTTACTAAGTATTAACGGTTAAGCTATCAACAATTTTGTTTTCTTTTTGTGTCCTATATTTTTTTCTTTTTCTTTTGTTATTTACAGGCATGATTTTTCTTATTATTTTTTCAGCCATTTACTTCATTTTTCTTACGTTTAATAATTAAATTAAACGTCATCACGAAACTAAGTTTTCAAGTTACTCTCCGGACGTTCGGGAGCAATGAGTGCTATGCTGAAAAAACCGTCACGACAATTTAGCTTGTCTTGTTCGGTGTAGAAATAATTCGGCATTTTAAATTAGCAAATCTGCTTCAGCAGTTAGAAGATTCGCTTATGTTGAAGGATGCTGTTTCGAAACCAGACTCTCGAAATAACTTTTGGTAAATTAAAAGAAAGACCCTGATTAGTCCTGTATTTAAGTCACTAGTTAATAGGTATCTTCTATGCAAGCATGTCACATCTTCGGCCGATCATCAATTTCCATCAGGTAAGATAGTGGTGCTTGCCTTTACTGCATAAAAAAAACTTCACTTAAATAAAGATCGATGATAATAATCGAACACAGACAAAAAAAATACTGCTGAAGAAGGGACCAAATATACCATTATTCTTTCTTTCAACTAACAGATCAAACAAAAGTCCGTAATATAGGTACCTTTACTTTTTGCAGTTCAATCTACAGCAGTTCGTCCCAACGTGGACATAGTTCCACCGGAATTAGAACTTGACCTGCTTGGTGGTGGAATCGACTGTCCGATGTGCTGTCCAACCTGCTCCAAGACTGCCTATAACTACGATTTCAGCAATGTTGTCATTTACCCAGAGTATATGAATCAGTTACCAGACGACGATAGGGATGATTGGGTGTAAGTACCTAGCGCAGAATCTCATGGTATAAAAATTAAGGAAAATAATTTATTTCGACACGTATTGTAAGCGTAAGTAGCAAAGTGAAACATTACATTTAAACAAAGTCATAAAATTCTCGAAATGGGTTTTCCTCAGAACAAAAGTCGAGCACAAAAACTCGACGCTGATTTTAAGGCAAATCCGCGGTAGATGTTTAAACGCGTTGAAACTTAATTACATATATTTATGCACTAATTATTTAAATTAAATAATAATTAGCAAACGTTAGTAAGTAGTATACTTACTTAAAATAAAATAAAAGCGTTTGTGCTTTTTCGTTAAGAACGTATCTTGCCTTTCATCAGGATTGGTCCCGTGAACTGCTTAGCCGTGAAAAATAAACTAAAATAAAAAGAGTTACTCTAGAGAGTTACTGCTTCACTAAGAAACAGTCGGTTAGGTTTTATGCTGAACACTAAGAAACACTCGATTAGGTTTTATTATTTTTTATTAATCAATTCATACATGTAAATTCACACACGCACATAAAACATTTAATTTCATATTTTTTTATCTTTCAAGTCCTTGCATTCACATAACTCCACAAGACGACGGATTTACGGTTAGCGACGTATCTCAAAGGTCCTGAAAGCGTAGGTATTGATAGGACCCTCATTCTTAAAGGCAGCTTTATCAATCTTTGATTTAGGACTCCCGACTTTCTGCAGCCAAACCTTCATATTGTCAACGGCACCCGAGGCTCCTTGCAGTTGACCAACAACAGTACCTTGTGCAGTGTTCATCACCCATCCTTTCAATCCCAAATCATTAGCTTTTTTTTGGGTATGCTTTCTAAAGAAAACTCCTTGTACCTTGCCAAACACTTCGAAATCTAGAGTCATTAGACCAACGTTCTTGTTTAAGACGGACATTATAGGTAAATTGAATTAAAGCTTTTTAAAATTACAATATGGTTTGTTTGATAGTTTGTTTGACAATCAAAAATGACTTTGTTTTCTTTGTTTACACACAGACCAGTATTTGTTTATCGGTTGCTTAAGAAACCGACGCAAAAAGGCGACATCGATAAACATAAAAGTCACTTCGTATGCAGCGACTTGACTATACAAATGGGTTTTTTGACGTGAGTGAAAAAATGGCATTGTTGATTTTGTAAAATTATCCAAAACCTGTGATTCTTCGAGTGTTAATGTGCAATAATGGTGGATTATTAACCTTTGATACTAAGTGAACGTGCATAAGTGTAGGCAAATCATACAAAGTTGAAAAACGTGATTTTCGCCTTCGCTCCAAAACTCCAATAGAAGTTCAAGTAAAGTTTCCACCACTTTACTAGGGCATGACTTTACTATGACTGGACCTTGACTTTGACTGTGACTTGTGACTAGGACTTATAATATGAAATACAGTTGAAATATTATATTATCACTTGACACTGGCTAAATGCACAAGATTGCGAAGCCATAACTAAGAAGAAGAAGAAGACTATACAAATGCCTGTTGGCTTAGCTGTGTGATCGTTCGCCTTCTAAACGGGGTATCGGGTGCGATTCCCGGCGGAAACACAAGTTCTCTCCCCAAGGAAAATTTGTGTTTCTGGTTCTGGGCGTGATCGTATGTGTGATGTGATAAGTTGTTATCCAATTTTCATCCAACCCGTTTAGCCCTTAAGTACTACAATTATTAACTATCTCTCGGACGAAGTATCGTTTGAATAGAAGTCACTCGTATAATTTGGATAGAAGTCACTTCAGATTTTACAGCGTTAACTGTATTGTTTTTGTTTTTTACCTCTTAACTTCGTTCCACGATTTTGTTTTTTTTTTTGTCTGATAGATATTGCTTTCCAATTGGTCTCATTTAAATTTGATCAAGATCTGAGTATTCGTTTTTGAGTTATCCTCAATAATGCGTATTCTGTGGACTACAATGACGATGTTCTCGTTTTTAACCGACCCCAAAAGTTACCTCATAACTTATTTATTTGTGCGCCAATTTTGATGATGATTTATTTTGACAAACATACTTTCGCATTTATAATATTCTTGTGATACTACTTTGTACGCGTGTACTTTCTATAATTGCTATATATAGATACCTACCATAAGGGTTCTGTATTTATTCACATAATTTAGCAAGCATAAATTTTTGATAGCTCAAATTTTTACCTGACTATTTTTCATGATCTCAAATAAAATAGGTAAAAAAGTTTAAGTTAAATGGTTTTATTGAAAGAAAGATAAATAAATCATCATAATAATGATTATATTCGCAGATGTTTTTGTGGGGGGCAGCCATTATGAATTTGACTTTTTTATAATGTGTCATTTGATATCTATATTGAGGGGGATGAAAAAAAACATCTGACATTTAGTGTCGACGGCCGTCTTAGATTTACAATGTTTCTGAATATACATAATTATTATGTCATCAGAACTAGAGTTTTTGCATTCAATAAGTGTGATTTTATTTACTTACATACTAGATGTATTTAGTGTTAATGCGTGTCATCGTTTACTGATCCACACAGTCCACACTACTTGCCAATCGAGAATCGTTAAATAATCAGCATTTTTTAATAAACATAAACGCTGTCACACTAAGTTCTATGACTTGTGTCGTGGGTTCCGGAAACATTCACGTCACACACACAATCACAAGCAAAAATTTTCTTTGGGATAACTTGTGTTCCCGCCAGGAATCAAACCAATACCCAATATACTATCTTTGCCAATACCCCTGCCTAAAAGGCATACGCCACCCAACTAAACCAACTGAACCAAGAGTTCATGACACTAAATAATCTAAAAATAGTTAATGTTTTTTTAAGAGTTCGTTTTTTTATGACAGATAGGTAAGCATTTGGCCGCTATCTATATACTTTTGTAAACAATACAGAATTTATTCCATAAAATTTATTTGAATTTGAACAAAGTATCAACATTATTTAGTCTACTTACTCGTTAGCATTTCAATCGGGTAGAGTATATTCTTTTCTGTTTCAATGTATTGTAAACATTGCCATATTTGGGCGATTAGTGACTCCTCTCGTTCTGCCACACGTTGATGGCTACTTAGCATTTGAAACAGCATCTCTCGCTCATCACTTTTTATTGGTTTAACCTTGCTTTCTTCTTCAATTCGATAAATTAAAACACAACGAGAACCTTTTGACTGTTTATGTACTAGAAAAGACATCACAAAGACAGCTTATGACATAAATATCTGATTGCCATAGACAAGATTTTAAACTGTACAAAATCTCTGCAGAGTTAGCGTTGTCAGACTATAAAGGCGTGTACCAAATTTCAGATCAATCGCTCGATAGTATAACATTTTAATTACAAAATTTGACCCAACAAAAAGGGCAAGCAAACCGTTTAAAAATAACACGAAGTCTAAGAGCTTCTTTTCGTTTTCCTCCTCTTTTCTCCGAACCTTCTAACCACGTTTTTGTAGGGGAATATTCCTTCACAGGGGTGAAGGAAAGAAGTGTGTGGGGCTCGAACCCACTAAAATCCCCTCGTGAGCAGTCCATCTCCAAGGTAGGACTAGATAGGGTCGCGCTAGCAGTCACTATCTTGCCCCGGCGGCGGTAGGCCCGGATACAATTCAGGCCACTGCACCTATAGAGGGGTGTGACCTTGCTAACCAAGGCCACCCAGACGTGTGGAGCATTGCAAGCTGGTGGAGATCCCCCTGAATCTCCACCAGTGACCTTCTAACCTAACCCTTCAGAGTCGGATCTCGGCCTAATTGGGATTCCTTACCTTGTTGCAGGATAGGTGTCAATTATACTGGAACTTCGATTGTTCACGTGAAGTACGCTAACGAAGTCGCTGACTGTTACGGACAAAACGTAATCATGAAATGGTTCGATTTAATTAGTAAGTTGAATAAGGATAATCAATATGTAAATAACATACACAACACAACCACGTTATTCTAAGACATTTTCAGTAGACTGATATATTTTTGCCTATGGGTATGACGACCCAGTTGGCAATTTCTGCCCACTGCGCAGTGGGTCCTGGGTTCGATCCCAGGAGCATAACTTTCCTTTCAAGGGACAATTGTACTTCTCATTATGGGTGTGAATGTGTGTGATGTAAGTGTTTTAGGTACCCACGATACAAGTCTTCGAACTAAGTTCGAGTAGGCGAGTGTGAATTTAGTATTTTTTGTTTGGTATTTTGTTTTATTTCCGTTATGAGTACTTATATTTTTCTTTCCGAGTGAGCTGGTGTTTCTACGAGGAATTCTGTAAGTGACGTATGTGAGCTATCCTTACTATACATTATGTATGTCTACTATTATTATAAATGCGTAAAAACGTAACAGCGTATCAGATAGACAGAGATCTGCCTGATACGCTTTCACATCTAACTCAACTGATTGTGATGAAATTTGGTACAGAGATAGACGAGAGCTTCGGACAAGACTCCTTTTATCCCGGAATCCCCGCGGGTCCGGGACTTCCTTACTTGCGGGTAAAACCGCGGGGCGCACCTAGTACTAATATATTTCTTACGTAATCTAACAGTTAATGGTAAGGCAAACCCTCACAACAAAAATTACATAACTGGGCTATTTCTAACAGGTCCGAAAAACGGCCTCTCTACCCGTTTGCCTTCACCGATCGCACCTTACGTAAATAACACGTGATTGTGATCGATGAAAGTAACTCACTTTGGAATATCAGATAAACAATAAATTGAATATGTAGTCATCGTATTATGCGTAGGTGGTAACGTTACACGTTACCACACATTATATATTTTTGTATTAACTTTTATGAACTTTTTTATGCTAGATAAGCGAGCATTTGACCACTAGGTATCTCATCTGATGGAAGTTACGGTGCAGAAGGTGTAACATGTTTGATTAAGATATCTATTCAGTCTAGACTTGAACACACCTATATTATACCGTTCGGGGAACAAATGAGCTCACCTCCCGCTTTCGCGTATTGGAGGTACCTATGTTAACTATAAATAGATGACGTTTGGCAGTTTGTCTTGTTGTTGATGGTAAAAAGACCAAGTAGAAATTAAATTATGCGATTCCTGCGCATACTCTTATTTACATAAACATAACATTTTTAAACTCTTTTATATTCACAGTCCCACATTAAGTTTTATGACTTAAGTCTTGGGTTTCGGAAACATTCACATCACACACAATCACACCCAGAACCAGTAATACAATTTTCCCTTAGAATTCTGTTTTTATTTATATTTGAAACATATTGATTGCTTAAAACTGGTACTGGCTAAATGCAAATAGACTACGGAGCAAATATTAAAAATAAAAACACGACATTTTATATCACTGCTCAAAGTTGTCCCTAAAAGTTGCTCCGTTGAAAAGAGTTGCCTGTGTTACTAGGTGTGTAACCAAGAAAAATACAATAAATCTTAGGGAGAGAAGCATATTGCAGTTCCATTCCAATCTCTGGTCTTACTAATTCCATATAACGTTACTCTGCAGATGATTAAAGGCGAAAGACGTAAGGCGGGATGGTCCCGTTTATATAAATCACGTTCTGTTTTAGGTAACATAGGCTCCACCTGCGGCTTCGTCACCGGTTTCAGCTTCGTCTCTGTCCTGGAGTTCATCTACTTCTACACCATAAAGCTCTTCCGGGAGGTCTCAGCCAAGAGGCAAAGGCAGGTCACCACAGCTTCCACCATTGAGGCTCGTGTCACCGTCAACACTGTGTCTAGATACAGACCTATATATTGGGATGAGATAACTAGATCTACTAACTTTGGACATCACTTTTCAAGGAGATACAGCGTGACGCCCATAGATGAGAATGCACATTAGGATTGATTTTATTTATATAGCATTAGCCATGCTAGGCAGAACTATAGTAATAAATTTAGAAAGGAAAAATTATCGCTTGAGGCGGGATTTGAACCCGCGGCCATAGGGTCTCATGCCCTATTGCTCTAACCGCTGAGCTACTCAAGCCCTGCCTGAAGCGACGAAATTAACCTTTCCTTATTATTAAGGTCTTACGGGGACGTGTGACGTCATCTACCGAAAAACACATTAGGATGTCGTTTAAGTCTTATGAATAAAGCTGAAAGTAATAATGTTGTGACACTAAAAAAATGGAACAAAATTTGGTCATAAAACGACTCTACCATATAACAACAAGAATAACAAAGTCATCCATTTGCGGTAGACGAACTTTCAGTTCGCTCGGAGCGTTTCGCTACTACATTCATTCAGGATAAGAGTAAAAATCAGATCAAAAGAAGAATCAGAAGTAAAATGCCTAATTCAATATCTACCTGAAGAAGGAGTGTTCTACTTATAAAAAAAATGTATTAATAGAGCCCCACCCTATAACAATATTACTGAATAAAAATAAAGATGTGGTTTTTCACCATAAATTCATGTACCTATTATACCTTAAACGTATTCTGGGGACGAGGACATAAAATCTTCCTTCTTTACTGCGATTGTAAAATATATATTATAGAATGAGACGCTGAGTTCCCTAAGTAGGTAATAACTATAGGGACTACCTAATACATAAACACTTAAGTGTGTCTGATGGCCATACAATAATCGAATATCGATAGGTAGATATTATTTTGATATTGTCTGAATTATAATAATTGCCATAACAATAACACCTGCGGTGTTCACACCCTGATTGGAATCTTTGTTAGATTTGGTACTGTTACTATTTAAGTCCTTAATAGAATATTTCGTTTTATGTAATGTTTAATGTTTGTTATGCACGGAAAGAGTTCTATAAAACTGTTATTACCAAAACTGGAGTTTTATTTCCCTTCACGCAGTGAACAGAGATGGATTCTAAAGAGACTGTCAAGAGGTACTTTGAAATATGGTGGAATGGGATAAAGAGTCTGCCTGAAACCACCTCGATTCACGGATTTAGATTCATTGCAGATTCCAGCAGACATTGGACAGAGAGGTAAACAAGAGACGTTCAAATTGTATAACTATGCTGCAATATGCTACAACTTCGTATACAGAATAAATAATAGAACCACGGGTCTCGGGCATCTTAGGGTAGTCTGATTATCTAAGGGTCCGGTAACCAAAATGCAGGCAGGAAATGCAACGAGCACCCGGAGACCCGAAGGTCTAACTCCCCAGGGCAAGAGGGAAGTCCTTAAAGTTGAAAAGTTTAAACTCTTGGGGCAGAACAGTCAAATAGCAGTTCTGCACTAGAAGGACTACTTCTGGCTGAAAAAGCAAGTTACAAGTGTCATTACTGAGCATATGAGACATGTCTTAAATTTCAAGGATATGACCACATTGTAGTACCACGCGGCACTGTGTTATATTCCGGATGATACTGCAGATGTCTATTGGGAGACTTGTCACTCTTACCATCAGAACAAAGTGTAGCATTTCTACTTTCTTCTAATAATAAAATAGTAACTTTATTTTTTCAATATTCTGAGTCATACAATCCGTCATACATTCGAGAATATAATGTACGATCTAGGTATACCTAACTACTTCTTATTCTTCGAAATACGTTATTTTGGTTCTATTGCTTTTCTTATAGCAAAGTGCTTCCCATTGTATATTTAGAGTAGACTTTTTACTTTTTTATTTTATATAGTCTACATTTCACCACTATCTCATCTGATGGAAACTGACGATTTAACTATAATAACTATATTCGGAGAATGACTACTAATTAATTGCAGGATATTCTGGCTAATATTTGTTGCCCTGTCCTGGTACGGTTCATCCCTGCTCATCGCGGCCCAGTACAATGCGTTTCAGAACAACCCCATATCCTTCGTGTTGGAAACCACGTACAAAGATTGGGACACAAATTTTCCTTCAGTCGTCATCTGTGAGAATGATAACACAAATCGTATTGAAGAAATATCGGATGGGTAAGTCATGGTAAAAACATAAGTTTGAAACGAAGTGTGTATGTATCTCTTTGATAAATGTATGCAAATATTTTAAACCCTTTTTAGACTCCAGGTAACTATTTTTACATTACTACGGTTTTACTTTGTTATAAACTTCACAAATATTAATTCTGTGTTTACAGATTATGGGGAGGAGACCACGATTTCAACATGGAAGAAGTATTGAAAGAAATAGCATATTTCAAAGGTATCACGTATTACATTTCAGAATTTTGTAATCTTGAAGATCCTTTGCCCGACTGTATCAAGACTAATCTTACACATTATGCAAACCTGGTAAGCACTGTCAAGATCACCATGCTTTAATTTAGTCTCATTAATGACTACCGTTTGTACCAATTGAATTGAAATGTTTATACTTGCCAAGTTTAGCTGACAGTACAATACTATTATTATTATTTAATTCTTTATTACACAAAAAGTACAAAAGGTAGACTTAATGCTAGGGGCATTCTCTATCAGTCAACCACACATGGGAGATGAGAAGAGGGGTGTAGGCGTGCATCAAAAAGGTATAGAGAGGGAGAGAGACAAAATAAAGTTAGATGATTAGTTAAAATAATAAATATACATAAATGATTATATTATATATATATATCGGTAGGTACTTATTGTTTAATAAAATATATAATATATACCAAATAATTATATATACTAAAAATAAATATACAAATAAAATAAAATATAAGCGACGAAATAATGAACAGAAAAGAAAAAAATAAGTGATAATTTAGATAAATCTAGTCTGGATAAGTATAGGTGTACTATGGTATCAGCGAGCTGATCTCACAATGAAGATGAAAGTTACTCAACGGGACTTATCAATTAATAACTGTGCATGAATGGTATGTTTAGGCTCGTTGTAATATTGAAGGAAAACTACCTAAGGGTGGTGGTTAGGCTTGCAGATCTATTTTCTATTATTTAGGCAGTGCTTTAATCTAGGTAGTGATTTTAAGTTATTACTTATTCTTGTATCCAGGTCCGAAGTACTTGTGAAGAGTCACTCTCAGATTGCTCTTGGAACGGACAAGATTTTGATTGCTGCGCCTACTTTAGATCCATGGACACTGAACTTGGCACTTGTTATGCTATCAATACTATACAAGGAAGGTTAAGTCATGATAATTCTAGCTATAGAGTTTCTATCGTCTGAAGACCGATCTCTCCTTATAAACATATTATTTGCTTTACAGGGAAACTAATCCACCGAAGCTTTCGATGATAAGCAATCGCACTACAGGCCCTGGTCTTATAAAATTTAACGTAAAGGTTGCTAGTAATGTATACGTTTTGAACGAGGAAGATGTACCAGCTTTGACTACTATTGGATCGAACGTTATGACTGTTGGTCCGGAGTTGTACTTGAGGTAAGCTCTACTTCAGGAGTTGATATATTGCAATTTTTGTCTACCTTTTAGAACAGAGTTGGGACATAATGGCTATTGAGTATACCTACCAAAGCGATCAGGTGGTGGCAACTTAATTAGTCACATTGTAGAGCAGCGCGAACTCTAAGAAGTTCTAGAAGGTACCGGGTGTGCTAACGAGACGTTAGCACAGACGGTACCTTCTAGAACTTCGGTACCTTCTAGAACGTTACCACTCTCGACCAATCAAATTTAGGCAGTAGTCAAATGTTTGAAACACATAAAAAAAACAGTCGGCTTGAGTACCTCCTCCTTTTTTGTGAATTCAGTAGAAAACAGGCGCATTTAGTAGTCGAGAGTTGTAGTGGTGGTTAATTTAAAATAAGGTTTACACAAATGACAGGATTACCCATTGCAGACGTTACATTTCAATCCGAAACATCGAAAACGACGCAGGAGCTCGCATGATCGCCCCAGAAAAACGCAAATGCCGATACATCGACGAGAACTTTCTGCAAGTCTACCGATACTACTCTTACACCGCCTGCACTGTGCAGTGCAGGAAGAATGCGCAGTTGAAGTTTTGTAACTGTACAAATTACTTCATGCCCAACGTTCCCGAGGAGATGAAGTGCAATGTCAGCGGCATCATATGTCTAAATAACAACGTAAATGTGCTGGCGGTGAGTATCTAAATAGATATTGAAGGTATATGATTTTGATACCTATTTGTTTTTTACTCAACTGTCAGGTTGATGCTTGTTCCTCGCTTTATGCGCCTTTATACGCCTATATTACCACATAGATAGATAGATAGATAAATTCTTTATTTGCACACCAAAAAATAACACTTAAAAAGAAATCTTAAATATAACTTAGGAGCACAAAGGGCGGTCTTATCGCTCAAAGCGATTTCTTCCAGACAACCAAAGGGAGATGATAAAAATATTACACAGGGACGGTGGTGTACCTCAACACGTATTTAAATTAATAAATGTACTTACACATACCTTTTAATATTAGATACATAATATACATACAAAAACCTACACAAATAATAATAATATATTATAAACATACACAAACTAATATATTTTATTATTATATATACAAATACATATATATGACTAATATCGCTGATATATACAGGGTTTTTGTCAAATACCAAAAAGCTCTCAGATCCTGATTAATATTGTAACCCTTAGCTCATTTAGTTCAGGACTTTGTTATGAATGCTATATTTTTCGTAATAATTAAGATATTAAATTGAGCATTTAAAAAGAAATATTATTTTTTACAATCTATAATTAATAGTCGTTTAAAATACACTGCCCCGCAAAGAACGGCATTTCCGCACCGCGCCTTGCAATATGCACCAACGCCACTTGACACTTGACATCTTAGGCTTAACAGAGAAGATAAATAATATATTAGAAAATTTATTTGTTAAATCATAAAATAGCATTTGTACCGCGAAAGACGTATGTCCCAAAGGTTGGAAAGGATGTCTCAAGAGGTTCCTGTATTCTAAAAAATACCCTGTATATGCCAAGATGGGGTTAAAAAATTAAATTATTGGTATCGTAAGATAGGTAATAAAATTATGTCCTGCATGACCGACACAGTATTTATTTGAATGGTGACTCCGTGGTGGTCGTACATCTATATATATAATTCTTCTGTACCTATGTGTGTATGTGGCTGAACTCTTTCTGTTTAGAACTCTTTCTCTTTCTGGCTAGATCGATTTTAATGTTTTTTTTTGGATACACGTTACGGATATACGTTACAGTGGATTCAAGAATGGTTTAGATTCACAATTCGATTAGATAAAATTTGGGAAAAGCCGCGGAGAACAACTAGTACTTATGATATCATTTTGCTCTAACTGTTAATCATCTCTGTAATTGTAGATTTTACGCAGTCGGGTCATTAATATTCAAACTACCCGTTGGTTTAGTTGTTTGAGCATTCGCCATCTAAGCAGGGTATCGGGTTCGATTTTCGGCTGGAACACAAGCTTTCTCCCTAAGGAAAATATGTGTTTCTGGTTCTGGTTGTGATTGTGTGTGTGATGTGAATTTTTCCGGCACACACTACACAAGTCATAGAACTTAGTTTGTAAGTGTAGGTGATATATTTTTTGGTGATATAATATTTTTTTTTTTCATAGTTTAACGCTCCTAAAATACGTTCGATTACCTGTTTTTCTTTCAAGCGAGCTTAGAAGACGCTGAACAAGCAGATACTGAATGTCATAAACCTCTATCTAATTTTGAATTATCTCTAGGTTCTGAGGGCACCATGGTCGCCACGTGATGGACTCTATTGCAATTGTTTACCCTCATGTACTGAAGCTGAAATATCAATTGTAAAAGACTTTAAAGCATTGACCACGGAAAGTTTTGCTACAGTGGAAATTGAACTGGCTATGTTACCCAGTGAGAGGTACAGGAGGAATGTCGTACGAGGTGTTTTGGATTTAGTGGGTAAGAAGATAAAGTACAATTTAGTTAAAACAACAGACACAGAATAAATAACACTTATTAAAAGGGTTTATAACATTTACTGCGAATACCGAGATATTATAGTGTAGTGTAGTTAGATTGTGTAGGGAAGGGAACTTGTCAAAAGTGTAAAAAAACATTAACACAAACGCTTGCACACTCACAGCCCCACATTAAGTTCGATGACTTGTGTCGCGGGTGCTGGAAACATTCACATCACACACATTATCATACCCAGCACCAGAAACACAAATTTCCCTAGGGTAGACAAATTGTGTTTTCACCGGGGATTGAACTCGTTATCCGCTGCTTAGAAGGCGAACGCGCACCAAACTAAGTTAACGGCATAGTAGAAACGTGCTGAGGTCACACATACAAGCCGCGTTTGGTACCACTCTATGAAGATAACATACTTATTTATTTCTACTATGCTAACGGGCAGTTCAGTTGTAGATACTTGTTACTAATTTATATTTACCTTATAATCAGGAATTTAATAAAGGTTGATGATAATAAATTAATCACACTAATATTACGAAGGCGAAAGTTTGTTAGTATGTCTTTACTTCTTCATGCTTAAACGGCTGGACCAACTCTGATGACATTTGGTATGGAGGTAGCTGACATTATTGGATTAACACATAGGCTACTTTTTATCCCGGAATACCCGCGGGCCTGGGACTTATGCAGGTAAAACCGCGGGGCACAGCTACTATTATATAATTTACAGTGTCAACTGGAGGAACAGGTGGTCTCTTTCTTGGAGCAAGCATCCTGAGCTTCGTTGAGCTGTTCTACATTCTCCTGATTCGTCCATTCTGCGATATATACAGCCAGAGGGATGATGACCCATGGCATAGGAGGTTCGGAACTCGTATACTAACCGATCACAAGTTTATCAGGAATTGGGACTGGAACTATTTTAAGAATAATCCTGCCAAATTGAAAACCCTTGATCAGAAGAACAAACCTATTAGCTTTCAAATGTAAAACCAAATAAGTCATTTTTAAAGAAATTATTGATAAGATTACCTCAATGCACAGTAATTTAGATAACTAATCAGCACTTAATTTAGATAACTAATATTGTAGATCTAGTTATGGGAAGAGCGCTGTATGCTGAAACACCGGCGATGAGCCTAGTTCGGCAGCAGATACTCTACAACGATATTGCTAACTTAGCCTTTAAGAACACTATCGTGAAATATTGTACATTCTTTGGCAATAAAGATTTATTTATTTATTTATTATTATTACTTGATATTGGTATGTAGTGGATTTTATTATATTACTAGTCATTAAGTGCGTGTCTAATCATTAGGTGCGTGGATTGTATCATTGTAAATATTTTAATGGAATATGCTATTATTTTATATACCATAATAATTTATTATTTTATATACCTTAAGTAATAAACAATTTCTACGTATGGTTTTTATGCAATATAGATATTTTTTAAGTAAATTTCTGTTCTTTTTTTGTTATATAATTAATTTTTTTTAATCCAAGCTGTTTAGGCTGTAGAGCGAGCCCAAGAAATATACGCTCGAAATCATAACTTTTTTTCAGCGCAATCGGATAAAATGGTATTGATGTTCTAACTAGATATTAATATTTAAACGAGGTGAAGTTAACTAGTTGTTATCAGGTGAGTAAGTAAAATGTATTATAACTAATGCATGGAATTGAAGGTTGTTTTCACCCATGTATCACCACCACCATGTACCCACTGGTCTAACTTAAAATATAGACTCTATTTTACCGCAGAAAAATATCTTATTCCAATTATTTTCAATTTAAGATTGCCCGGATCTCACGTGCTGGAGAAACTACTACGCGATTTTTCAAAACTACTAAACACATTTTCATACGGTTTCTACGAGTCGATTAAATTTTGCCTGAAGCTTATTTCATTACAATATACAATAAAGTAATGAGTTTATTAACTATCTTTTTCTGCAACCGGACTGACCGCGCAAAGCATCGTACTGAAAGTGGGTATTCCGATTATTTTGCTTCGGAACTTAACTCCTCCAAAGCTATGCATTGGAACCCAGCTAAAAGTATTGTTGTTTCGATATAATACTATAGAAGCCGAAATTCTTGCCGAGCTGGTGAAGTAGATTTCATACCACGCGTACCTCTAAATTGTTGGTAATGCCAACAATTTCCCATTACGATTTAATCGCTTGCAGATTCCCGTGAGCGTATGTTTCGCTATGCCATAAACAATTCGCAAGTTCAAACATTTAAAGCCGCCCGGTGTCGATCTCGGGACGGACTGTTTCTCACACGGATACCTATATCATGTTGCTTGCTCACGGGTCACTAGCTCAGATCATTTGTTTATTAGCTCCTGGATTGTACTAACATCAAATGATATGTATAAAAAAAATTATGATATATAATTAATACCCGTCATAATAACAATATATTCCTAGCACCCTCAAGATTAAAAATGCTCAACACTAGCCCGTACTTCATGGCCATCAAAGTATTTAATAAGTTACCACAGGATATTAAGAACCAAACAAAACTTGTTACTTTTGGTACCAAGCTCAAAAGTTCCTTATTAAAAATCTTTTTACACAATAGACGAATATCTTACCACCAAATAATATAATTAAATACTTAATTGAAGTAATAATATACTTAATATCTGGTCTGTACGAATGATTCTCCAGCTACGGATAATTTAATATTTTGTCTTTGTTTTTTATGATGTTATGTATAATAATTTGCTATACTTGTAAAAGGCGGCTAAGTTTAAGTTCTGATTACTTAGAATAAGACCCATGTAACACTCAGTTTGCAAATAAACATATGAGTATGTTTTTGTCGTTATATTATGTACAATAAGAAACGAACGTATTTTAAAAACTAAAACCTGACTACACAAGCCATGAATGGCTTCCTATAACTGAGAAAATAAAAGATTCCATGACTTTGACGGGACATATCTCGCAAATGGTACGCTTGACCAAAATAGTATATGATGTACCCCTTACACATGATGGGGTGGTACCTAATATAATAAATGTGAAATTCTAGATGGATGTTTGGAGCTCAATCACGTTAAAACTACTGTACGGATGTGGATGAAATTTGGCACACAAATAGTTTATTGCCGGGGTTAACACATGAGATGGGATTTTTTACCTACTACGTAGACGAAGACGCAGGCTGAAGCTAGTTAATCAAAATAGATCGATACTGGTCGGCAACTTAGGTGCATTGCTCCGCTTAATGGCAATATTTATACGCTGTGCAGAATACAAACCAGCATTCTGGTCACATGTAGGCGTCCAGCCAATTTTTCAAACCTTGAAGCTCTCACTGTTCTCATTGAATTGAACTGCCTGTTGACTTAGTCTGGTGCGCGTCTGCCTTCTAAGCATCGGTATAGGGGTCGATTCCCGCCTTTCCCCTTGAAACAAAAGTTTTCTCTCTAACGGAGGTTTGTGTTTCCGGTTCTGGATGTAATTGTGTGTGATGTAATCAAACTTAGTGTGGCGCTGTGATAGTGAGAGCGTTTATTTTTTATGTTTAAAGTCCCAGTGTGTCCTTCCACCCCAAACGGAACAAATATGAAGCCTATATCGAGGCTGCCTATAAAGCAGCACCACTTGCCTCTCGTGATGTTTTAAAAAGATAAGACGGTCCCAAGATGTGTATGTCCTATGTAATTAGTGTCATTCCATCGGGCCTTTTGCTGTTTTGGCGCATGGAGTGATTTGGCTCTAAAATAAATGCGATGTTTGCACTTCCCCTTTGGAAGTAACCCTGACAGATAACATCATTAAAAATAAAAATAAAACTTACGAAAACTACAGGATATTTGTATTACAAACAATACTTCTCAGCAATCTCTAAAAATATATCCATCACATTTTCTTTGTAATCAGGATTCGATTCCATCATTTTTATTACAAACGCTGATTTATTCTTTGAAAGTATATCATCAAACTGATTTGTGTCGCTAAAAATTTCTGTCGTTAGGTCATCGTCGATCCAAAACTGTGGCAACAGACAAGCACATACGACTGCAGCCCATTGCCTCTGTTTATGAGCCGATTCAAAGAACTTGTTCCTTTCCATAAGACCACTCTCTATTCCATTATCACAAAGAATTAAATTGATTTCTCGAAGATAAAATTCCAGGAACATTTCCATGTTTTCTTCCCTGAACTTTGGATTTAAGTTACAGTATAGCAAAAGCATAACGTCCCCAGCAGGTGGTTGATAACTCACAGCTTGAAAATCAACTAGAATACAATCATCTGGTACTATATTGTCTCCTACTTTTTTGTAATGAAACATCAAATTATTGTTCCATAGATCCCGATGGCACACCACGTTTCTGTACTGTGCTGAAGAATTAGCAAGATCCATGGCTGAAGACCACACTTTAAACCAGGAGTTTTCTATTTTATTTATTTGCTTTTCTGTAAAATTTGTGCATAGTTTGATTGCGCTTAACGCCGCATTCATGCACTGTATTAACCAGTTATTTGAAATAATGTAGCCGCCGCTATCCAAATGTTTATGAAATTCTTCATCAAGTGAAAAAATTCGACCTAATTCTTTGCTTTTATTTGCTTCGTAAATGATAGAAGAGGCGTGGAATCTAGTAAGAGTCCTGAGTGCTTCTAACGTATGCGCCATGTCAAACCTTTTGAATTTTTCTCTCAATTTGTATTGCTGTGCATTCATGTCTTCAAATACCATTGCTTTCCCGCCTAAATCTGTTACGAACCCTGCACTCCACGGTCTTAAATCTGAAATATAAGTAGATATATACGGTTATAAGTAAGTTTTAATTATGAATCAAATAATAACAGAATATAGTAAGCAAATAAGAATAACGGTCTTTTAACAGGGAGATGGTAATTAAATGTTAAATGGTTATCGAAATGTCATCACATGCAACAGAAAAGAATTAAGCCACGGAGCGTTAACTAGAGTGAATGAACTTGGGCCTTAGTATATTATGTTGGTATTTATTACCTGGAATTTTTATCTGCTGTTTAATGACTGCATAGAAGTATAATTCTTTTTCAAATAACTGCAATTCTTGAACCATCTCTGCTTTAGCTGCATTTGTCACAGATATAACTTTGAGAAAGAATTGAAGCACTTTTTTGTCAGGACCTAAATGTATTTGTAATTTCCAATAGTCACATAGGAACCCAAGCATTTTGTCACTAGCATTCCTGATATTGAAGTTTTCAATAAAAAAATCTTTATTAGTAGCAGTGTGTTTTAACACAATCAGTATGATATCTTCTATTGTTACGTATTTTGATTTTGAATAGTTATCGTTTGCAGTCGTGGCTTCCATAATTAATGTATGCTCTGTATTTGAAACGCTCTAACAACTATAGGTAGATTGAAAGACTGCAGAACTTTAGTCAGCCTAAAGTAAACTTCTGTCTTCATACAAAAGATTAAAATTATCAAAGAATAGACAAACACACTGTAGTAACACTTCGGATTATTTATTGAGCTCTGGCAAACCGTGATATTTGCATTTCGATAAATGTATAAGCATTTGTAAGATAATTTAGCTACTTACTTTCTACAACACTATAGGTACTTATTTTAATAAAATTTAAGCAAGTATACATAATATCCTAGAAGTCTAGAGAGAAATCTTGAAGGCTAGCTTCTTTATTAGCTGTTATATTATTTTCTATTTTTAGGGTTCTAACTAAGATAAGGTTTTAACTTAATAATTAGAATTCCATTGTAATGAGTTAAATTATGATGAAACAGATAGTATCATAAGATTTTTTTTTACGACAGTTTCCTCTCTGATGGAAAATCGTGTTGAAATCCATGTTAACATAGCATTTTCTTGTGCTTTCCTGGCCGCACTCAAATATATAATAACTGTAGTAGCTCGATTCTCATTCTCAGCCTAGCATGATAGTAGTCTTATATACGCTAGCCTATTATAATACTAATATTATAGATATTATAAATAATGTTTAATTCTCACGAAAACTTTAATAGTAATACATTACTTCCATTCGCTCTCTTATGTCAGGACCTTGAGGTGGTTCTGACTGTTGTATCCTTGCTCAGCAAGCAACTTTTCTAACCTCCCTGGCTTATTTGACTTAAAAGAAGAAAGTGTGTATGTGTGTGTGTTAGAAAGAGATTTTTATTTTGAAATGAGGTATCTCTGGATACGTTAGACTTCGATAAAATTTGGTAGGTAGATACTCTAGACCCTGGAATCGGACATAGGCTACTTTTATCTCGAAAATCAGTGTAGTTCCTGAGGGTTGGGTAAATTCGTTAATTCTTTTAATTGTATTTCTCTTTACTGCTGGTCGAATATAGAAACATTCGGTAGGTACATAGCTTAGACTCTGGAACTGGAAACAGGTTACTTTTATCCCGAAAATAAGTGCAGATCCTGTGGGATAGGGTAAATTTGTTTATTCTTTGAAATGAGCTATCTCTATAACTGCTAGTCGTAAATAGACAAAATTTGGTAAGTAGAAAGCTTTAACCCTGGAATAGGAAGTCTGTGTCCTATTCCAGGGTTAAAGCTTTCTACTTTTAATCCCTAAAATCAGTGCGGTGCATGTGGGATAGGGCAAGTTTGTTTAAAATGAAATTACTGTATAACTGTTGGTTGGAACTTTGGAACTGATTTTCGAGATTAAAAGTAGCCTATTTAAAAAAAAATATAAAGTTACAGAAATACCTCATTTCAAACATTTTTTGCTCACACTTTTACACACACACAAACTTACGGACTTATAATATTAGTAGGGACGGCTATGATTCTGAAATATGACAATGAAAAAATTCCTGTGGGTTAAGGCAAATTTACTAGGTTGGATCTTTATAATTGTTGGTCGGATTTGGTTAAGATTAGGTATCAAGACAGCTTCAATAATTCTGGAATTGGCTACTTTTGATCTCAAAAGTGAGCAAAGTTCCTGTGGGATAGGTTAAATTTCGTAAGTTGTTTGAAATTAGGTATATCTGTAACTATTGTTAAAATATCGTTAAGATTTGGTAAATATATAGCTGTGATTCTGATGTGATTAGCGCAGTTCCTGTGGGCAAATTTGTTAGGTTGTATCTTTATAAATGTTGGTCGGATTTTGATAAGATTAGGAAGGGAGACAGAGAGCTATAGGTAAAAGTTTTTTAATAGATTACTTTTGTCCCGAAACTAGCAGGATTCCTGTGGGATAGGGTTGTACATTTGTTTAGTTAATTGAAATGAGATATTATATCTGTAACTGTTGGTCACATTTCGATAAGATTTGGTGGATTGATACCTGTGATTCTGGAATAGAAAATCTTTTAGGACGACTTTTAATGTCGTAAATCAGTGCGGTTCCTGTAGGGCAGTAGATTAAAATGTTAATTTCTTTAACCATTAGTTTGATTTCGGTAAGATTTGGTAGGTAGATAGCTACAATTCTGGAATAAAACTTTGGCTACTATAGACCAAAAATCAGCACAGTTCCTGTGGAATAGGGAAAATTTGTTAAGTTGTATCTCTATCACTATTGGTCGGATAAGTCAGCAGAGTTCCTGTTTAATAGGAAACATTTATTAAGTAGTTTAAAATGAGGTATTTTTTGATGGCCAGATTTCGATAAGACTTTGTGAGTAGATAGCTGTGACTTCTTATACTAAAAATCTGTTAAGTTTCTGTGGGTTAGATTAAATTTGTTAGAATGTTTAAATCTTACCAGGTAAGTTCATAACTATCCTTTCTTAGATTGTAAATCCTTTTTTTTTTTGTGTGTTTAAGTGTGTAAGCACAAAATGTGTAACTACCTACTTTTAATGCTTAAAAAATATATCCATCGCGGATGAGTTTTATTTTTGGGCATAAGATTACAAAAGTATATAATAGACAGGAAGATCCGAAAGGAATTTTACTGTTCCTAAAATAATGATGTACTGTTCAATCCCGCAATAATCTAATGTGTGGCTAATGTGTGGTAGGCCGAAGTCTGGTTACGTTTATCAGGAAATGTGTAAAAGCAGACGATTATTTAAATCCAGATTAAAATGGTGCCAAGACCATCAGGACCAAAAAAATGGATTCTCTTGCAGAAAAACATTCTCGAGGTAACTTTCGTGGCTTCTGGCAGGATACCAGTAAAGTCAATGTACGTCCTGGCCTTCCTGTGAGCGTCGATGGGGTGAATGACCCAGAGGACATTACGAATGTTTTTAAAGACCATTTTTCTGTTAGATCGCCGTTGGGTCCGGCAAGGGAGGTGTTCAGTGCTGACACGTACAGGCAAGTGGTAGAAACTTCTATTCTCGCGAAAGATCGTCGATAAAAGCATAAGACTTATGCAAAGAGGTAAGTCTCCGGGCCATGACGGACTTAGCATTGAGCACCTGCATCATGCTGGACTACATATCGCTAAGATCTTGACAATGTTCTTTTCGCTGTGCGTGAGCCATTCTTACTTGCCAGACAATTTTATAAAAACTGTGGTTGTGCTTGTAGTGAAGAATAAAACTGGCGACCTGTCAGATAAAAATAACTACAGGCCTATTTCTCTTGCCACAGTTATAGCAAAGGTTTTTGATGGTTTACTTAACGCACAGTTAAACAGATACGTATCACTACATGATAACCAGTTTGGGTTTAGGCCGGAATTGTCCACTGAGGTAACAATACTGTGTCTTAAGCATACCGTCAAATACCATACTGATGGCTGGCGAGACGCCTGTGTATGCATGCTTCCTCGACTTATCCAAGGCCTTCGACCTGGTGTCGGACAGACTTCTCAGGGACAAGCTGAAGAAAATAAACCTGCCGCAGGAACTTATCAGCATGTTCCAGTACTGGTATGCCCACCAGATGACATGGTGCTGCTGAGCGCTTCTGTTTGTGGCCTGAGGAAGCTGATACGGATTTTTGAGGAGTATGCTTTTGGTCACGGATTATTATACAATGTTAAAAAGAGTCAATGTTTATGGCTGGTACAAAATGTCCCCTGAATATACCACCGGTACGTCTCAATGGAGCACCTCAAGAGATTGTTAATCAATTTAAGTACCTGTTGCACATAGTCACTACTGACCTTAAGGACAATGCTGACATTGAGCGGGAGCGGAGGGCGCGGGCGCTGTCAATAAGAGCCAATATGATAGCCCGCAGGTTTGCGAGATGTTCACAAGAGGTCAAAGTTACGCGCTTTAGGGCGTACTGTACATCACTCTATACATGCAGTCTGTGGGCTAACTACACCAATCGAAGTTACAGAGACCTCCTACACCAATCGAAGTTACAGAGACCTCCGCGTCCTTTACAACAACCCGTTCAGGAGGGTGTTGGGACTGCCCCGATTCTGCAGCGCCTCGGGCATGTTTGCGGAGGCGCGCACTACATGCTTCTACGCAACCATGCGCAAGCGAGCTGCGTCCTTGGTGCGCAGAGTTAGGGCCAGCTCCGTTCTGATGATGATAGCTGGCAGATTAGACTGTACTTTTCTTCGACATTGTTGTGACAGACATGTAGCAGTACCTATGCCGGACAGAATATATTGACTGATTGATAACTTAGATTTTAGGACTATGACTTAATTTTGACTTAAGAATATACATAATTTTTATAATATTTTTGGGACAACAAAGTCTGACATCTATAGTTTAATTGTTTTAGTACTTATTTAATTATTATCTTTTTTTTATCTGAGATTATATTTATTATTAAATTAGAACTTATAATTTGTCATTTAAAAAACAAACAAACGCATTCACACTCACAGCCCCACACTAAGTTCAAAGACTTGTATCGTGGGTGCCGGAAACATTCACATCACACACACATTACACCCAGAACCAGAAGCACAAATATCCCTTGGGAAGGAATTGGTGCTCCTGCCGGGAATCGAACCCAGGACCCACGGCCCAGAGGGCGGACACCTGTCCACTGCGCCAACTGGGTCGTCATGACATGATTAACGGGTTGTATTTTGTACCAGTTAAATGTAAAGGAATATTAAAAAAATAATAAAGAATAAGGAATATTTAAGACATTCAAAGAAAACTTAATTGTAAAAATTGCCTTCACAATGAAGCTGTTAGAAGAAAAAGAAATAAATCTAATCATTGAACAGTTTGATTTGTATTATTATTCTCTTTATTTATTATTTAATCTTAAGCTAAGGTTTTTTTTACAATATTTTTATACAAGTAATAAAAATACAATATTACAAAATAAAGAAAACCGTAAAAAAATACCTAAACCTAGTATGCCACCAGCAGCGGGGCAGGACCCAAGCTACCGGTAGGTCAATGCTGCAGAGTTAGGAACCTCCTGACAATACGCGCCGTGTCCAAGAGTACTGCCTTCTGAATCGACCCTTGATCCAACCATATAGCGAAAGCCTCATTAGGTGTTGATCGAGACTTTTCGCTATTAGCCCATTCGCCGAGACAACTATCGGGACAATGATCGTCGAATCTACATCCCACATGGCGGTTACCTCGAAGGCATTATTATTTAAGGTATTATTATTATTATTATTTATATTATTGTGTACACTAGGTACTGTAAAATGCATGGGTCTTAACCTGAAATAAATTATTTAAAAAAAAAACAAAAAAAAAACAGGTGCGATGAATGCACTATTATACAGCTTCTTGAGCTTACCTTAAAGAGAGATGATTGTTTTTTAGAACTTTAAAGTAAATTTCCCTTGAGTGAAAGTGTTGTATGAGACTGACATACTTGCTGAAAACTATTTGATGCAAAATATTGTCGTCTTGTCTCCTTGCATTTTAAAACTAACCGATTCCCACTAGACGATCATTTGGCCTATTCACAGTTATTTTCCGATATCAATAAATAATTTTCAGATCAACAATAATCAATAATTGATACTATAATTTAGGTTAGATTGGGTAGATTAAATGCCAAGGCAAAGAGTTTACAGTACCTTCACGTAATAAATATGCATATAAATTATTATTGATAATAAATGTTTAATCTTTACATATACAGATATACCTACAATCTTAATATATACCTATCTACTACTTTTATACCTACATTCAACAACAAGTTAAACTGCTTACATGATTAACGGGTTGTATTTTGTACCAGTTAAATGTAAAGGAATATTAAAAAAATAATAAAGAATAAGGAATATTTAAGACATTCAAAGAAAACTTAATTGTAAAAATTGCCTTCACAATGAAGCTGTTAGAAGAAAAAGAAATAAATCTAATCATTGAACAGTTTGGATTAACGAAAACTCTGAGCTACCATTTGGAAGAGATTCCAGGTGTAATTAAAGGATACCTGGGAGATTATTTGAAGTTGATAATAGTAGCGGAAAAAGAAGGAGTTACATCTGAACTGAGGCTATTTGTGAAGTGTATGCCAAGATTTGACAACTGGAAGGCGGAGTATATAAAAGAGTGCAAGTTTTTCTATAAAGAGTTTATTATGCTGAGCAAGCTGTTTGTAGAGTTTCAGAATGGAGAAGGTAAGTTTTGGCATCTGAAATAAATGTTCATGAAATAATGTCCTAAATGTTAGTTTGTTCTATAATATTCATATTTGCAGATCTCTTTCTGATTTAGTCTCTAATCTGCAGCTTGACAATAAGGTATACATGTTGTATTTTTATAACGGGAAAGAAAAATTAACTAACTGTACGCTTTATCGGCCTACGCTGATTAAAAAGTTTGACATAAGTGAACACATTCTCCCTACGGGAAAATTGTGTTTTTGATTCTGGTTTGACATGAATGTTTACGGCCCCACGACACAAGTCCTTGAACTCAGTGTGGGGCTGTGAGTGTGAAAGCGTTTATGACTATCATATTTTTTTTACCCGGGCGGGTCAGCTAGTATATTATTTTGACTAACCTCGAAGTTTCGGCAGAGATGCATCGAACAAGTCCCGTTATAATAAAACAACAGGAATTTATTTGGCAAATGCTTAAAATGTTCTAATAAGATTTATATCCTTATTGTATTATAAATAAGTGATTTACAAAATTATTAATTCCAAAATACAGTGCAGCCAATTACTAGAAAAGTTTCCTCTTTCGGTTCCCTACTTATATATCCTCGATATCCGATAAAGAATATTTTCCATACCCCAGCTTACCGTACTAATATGGGTTTACAAAATCCCACTTCACGTATCGCAAATGAATATAATAGTTTCAACAATCAAATCAGTGACCTTGATATTATTTGCAATTCTCTAGCAGTATTTAAGCTCAAAATTTTGAGATATATGTCGCAATCACAAAGTACATTTGACCCAAAGTAAAATTTCAAAGTAAATTAAAGTTATTTTATTGTTAGTAATTTTAAGAATTCCTTCTATTTTTATTTTCATTATTTTATTATTTCTTGCTTTTTGAGTACATTTGGCAAATGATAGGCACGCCGAAATTGTCATGCATATCGGAAAATTCCCTTATTGTTAATTTTAAGTTTAATTTTAATATGTATGATGTGGCAGTGCTATATTAAATAAATTTTGCAGGTTCTGAAAAATGGTGTCCAAAGACACTTTTCATACGAGATGACTTATTCGTTTTCGAGGACGTCTCTCAACTTGGATACAAAATACCACACAACCAAGAGATAATGTCGCTTGAAACTCTGGTTGCATCGGTAAAAACTTTAGCCAGATTCCACGCGCAGTCTTATATTTACGAAGAGAGGAAAAGCAAGGAAATTGGCAAACCATATAGAATTTGGGATGACTACAGCTCATATCTACAAGAACCAGGCAGGGGCCTAAATATGCGTGATACGGGAAGAAACGCAGTTATTGACTTCCTCAAGGTATTTTCTAAGTACAAATCAAATCCGGATATCATCAAGAAAATACAGAGTACCATGCCAATGGTATACGATAAAGCTTTAGAATTTATGAGACCCAGTACCGAGTATCGTAATGTGGTAGTCCATCGAGATCTATGGACTAACAATATATTTATTAAAGAAAATGAAAATTCCGAGCCTCATGCACTAATAATCGATTTTCAAACAGTTAATTATTGCTCACCAATGCTAGATCTATCTTACCTCATATATATGAATACATCAAAAATTAACAAGAAATGTATTCAGTTCTACGCTTATTAAAATGTACTACGAAACACTCTCGGCGATACTTAAAAAAGCAGACGTGGATATAAATTGTGTACTTCCAAAAGACGCTCTGATGAGAGCTTATAACGAAAGCCTTGTATTCGGCATGACTCAAGCGTCAATTACCGTGCCTCTCATAGCCATGAGTAGTGAAAAGAGAGAAGAAATGTTTCGTGACCCGGCTAAAGTTATTATTGTGTCAAGAAGCAAAGAATTTATAGAAATAGCAAATGAAGATGCCGTTTACGAAAATCGTCTTAGTGAGTTGTTTGATGAGATTGTTGAAAAATACATACTATTATGTTCCGACGGAGATTATACAAACATATAGCTTCGTTCCAAATGCATGTATAATATAAAAGACACGCGTTCATTACCCTGTGGTGAATAAATTAGGTATATCTTAGTGACGTATACATAATATAACATAAAGCAATTAGTAGGTATAATCTTGTCCTATTCTTCGTCACGGCAGAGCTCAATTAATATTCTAAAGCATACAGTCCCTACTTATTCCTTAAACTCTTCCATAAGTACAACAAAAGATCGCCAGTTAAAAAACATACCTAATACTGAAAAAAACCGCTCTGCACCACCATTTTCCGGTGGACAGTATTCCAAGCAGTCCATGCAGGTTCAGTTGTACTTAAAAATTATATATATATATATATATATATTCATATAGCCTCAAAATCTACGAAGTCCATCTGATTCAGGCCCAAGCCCTAGGTGGAGTTCATTTTTAGTAGTTGCCGATACTTACATCGAAATCATTAGGTATATGCAGGTGCAAATAGAACTTGATCACTAACTTATTTGATAGTAAGTGATGTGGTCGAAGGTGGTAAGCACAATAAGCCGAGATAGCAGATATAAATATTTGTATAGGTCTTTAAGATTGATTTCAGACTTTTGAATTAGGTACTAGGGTCATCTCAGCAATATACCCCTAATTATTGTACTGTACCTATATGCCGCTCCGGGTGCGCCGATTTCATCGCATCACTGTCCCGCCGCGCGCCGCGACGAGTCGATTCGTATCGGCGCGCCGACCGTGTCCGAACTCAACACAATTAATTACCTATGTATTTTATATTTTTGAAGTGAATCTTCTTATGGGAGGGCTTTGAAATTCTGATCCGCAACCATTTTGTGTGATGAAAAGCTTTGAGGGTAAACACTATGATGAATAATTAAAATGTTTCCCTGTATAATAAAAGTTTCACTTCTATATTGTGTCTTTACGACACACCCTGATTTTTTGATTATTACAAAGATTAAATATGGTACATTTTACAGAGTCAAGGAAAATGTGTTCGTCTCGCGCAGAAGGGGCATGTTTTCCATACTCCGTTGATTTTGATAAAACTGTTTGTCAGTCAGACCTGGCATTTAAAACAATGCGGTATTCTAAAGCGCGCTATTTAAAGTTGGATTGAACATTTTCACCAGTTTGTGCGCCAAAGAAGCGCATCTCTCTGCCACAATTGTATTGTACCTACTATATCTAAAGTTATTTTATAGTAATATATTAAGTATAACTAAAGTTTGAGCTGAGAAAAAGATTTGTTTGATTTGCAACGTTTTTGCTTTATCCTATTTATTTCATTGTACCTACTATATCTACGACGACCCAGTTGGCGCAGTGGACAGGTGTCCGCCCTCTGCGCCGTGGGTCCTGGGTTCGATTCCCGGCAGGAGTGTGCTTCTGGTTCTGGGTGTAATATGTGTGTGATGTGAATGTTTCCGGCACCCGCGATACAAGTCTTTGAACTTAGTGTGGGGCTGTGAGTGTGAATGCGTTTGTTTTGTTGTTTGTATCTAAAGTTATTTTATAGATATATTAAGTATAAATAAAGTTTGAGCTGAGAAAAAGATGCAACGTTTTTGCTTTATCTTATTTATTTTATAGTGATAAATTTAGAAAGGAAAAGGGATTGAACCCGCGGCCATAGGGTGTCATGCCCTATTGCTCTAGCCGCTGAGCTACTCAAGCCTTGCCTGAAGCGACGAAATTATCCTTTTCCTATTATCCTTACGGGGACGTGTGACGTCATCTACCGAAACAGTTTTATAGTTCTGCCTAGCATGGCTAATTCTATATAAATTAAAATCGATTTATCTTATTTGTTATCATATCAGCCATCGAAATAATAATAGATATAAAACAATTACTTTGAATAATATCGCCCGGCAATACATTACTTCGATATTTACAATTGGGTCTCTGTTGGCGGCAAATGCCTTGACGATAATGATAAGATTGAATGATTTATCTGTAAATCAAGTAGATAATAGAAATGTTTATAATGATAGTTACATGTAGAACAAAAGTCAAATCATAATGTATTTGGTTAAGCTTTCTAGATTTTAATTTATCTTATGTAACAAATGTATTGGTATATCTAGCATAAAAAATATAAAAATAAAGACAAAAAAGAGCATTATTATTTTTAGAATTACTAATATAGCAAATAATAGCTAATAGCTTAACAGACAGACAGAGTTTCGGATTTCTATATTTGTTTTTAGTGTGATGTGATGTGATAAAGAAATCATTGGTATTTTTTCTAAATAAACCTTAACTACAATGAAATATGCGAAGAACATACGCGGCTTTGCTCGCGTTAATTAGGCCTATTTAAAAAGTAGCCTGTAACATGTAACTATGTGTTAATCCTGGGTGTAAGTAATGCACTTTTAGAATTTCATTTAGGTAAATCCATTCAGTAGTTGCAGCGTGAAGTGGTAACAATCATACAAACAAATCATACTACCCTATTTCTTGCCTATATAAATGACCTATGTGGACTCAGCATAAACCTTTAAAAAATACCACAACAGAAAACCCATAAATCTGAGCAGTCACAATAATATAAGAAACAAACATCAACCAATCATTTTAAAACATGCACAAGCTCGCACACACGAACACACAATCACGATACATGCAGATAAAATTCAATCTCGACACACAATCACGACACTTGCAGACTAACACTATCACGACACTAGCAGACCACTCATTTACGACACTTGCAGACTAACACTCAAACACGACACTTGCAGACTAACACACGACATATGTCCCAATATATATAAACTCGTCAACACATTTAATATAGACAAATTGAAAAGACTAGGACACTCGCGACACACACGGCTAGCCTAGTGCGGGCCCTAGGGATCACAACACTGCATGTTTTACATATTATTGCTACTATTGGTATCATAACTTTTAAATTTAGGTATGTAATATATCTAGTTAACTTTTGGGAACGTCGAAGATGATTTTTAAAAACTAAAATATAATTTTAAGAAGTAAGATTTTATTACTTGTCGTTTTAAAGGTTGGTCTAAGACTAACTTAATAATTATCTTACAATTAAAATGAAGGCGTCTTATCTTTTGCTAACGTAGCGTCTGCGACCGATCGTATGATTCTGCGTGGGCAGATGCAACGCATGCATTATTGTTGTACTCTCGCATAGAGACGGGAATATAACGCCTTCCCCCTTAGACCGAAGTTATCGGGAAAGTCATTTTCAGATAACTTCGTTTACATAAATTGTTAATATTACTTAAGATTAGCGTAATAAAAGAGGCCTGTCGTTAACTACATTAAGTTCGATATCATTTTGGGAATTTTCCTGTTTTGTACAACACTTTAACAGAATTAGGGATTCAAATTTGAACCAAATCACGGATACCACTATCAGTATAACTATTATGTAGAGCACTATAGTGGCAATACTATACTTTTTCACTTGAATTTCACTATTATCACTTTTCACACCTTTCTTCAGTAAATAGTTAAGATGTTGAATGTCATCCAGGTTTACTCCTTTCAAGTTCACTGGTTCTATGCGTGCTGCGGGGAACCTCTCCTTGTTTTCCCGAAGATAAGGTAAGTTTATTAAGGGTATTTGCTTAATATGCGTGTTTAATGCGTGAAATCGATGACCATAGAACGGAAGACCATCGATGAAGATGTCACATGGTTTTAGTATTGTGAGCAAGTATGTTCCACGTAGTTGTTCTTGAATGACGTCATCACCACATTTTTGGAACAGGGTTTTCTCATACTTTGAGAACAATATCCAGCTGTTAGGGGAGATTTTCTGGATTTTTAAGTTTTCAGTGTCGACTCGTCGCGGAAAACATCTGGAGATATTTGATTTATACTGCATCAGTTGTTCTATACATGTTTCCTTGAAAGTAACAACAAGGCTATCTTCCAAACAAAGGTACTCCTTAGCCGTGATCTCTTTGCAGCTGTGGGCGATCGGACGATACTTTGTGCCTTCTTCTAACAGGTAAGGGAATTCAGGAATAATGGCAAAGGTATCCTTCTTAGGATCACGGGATATAGGAAGTGCGTACAATTTGTAATAATTATAAGTTACATTATCTACTAATGGAACATTAATAATGAATCTTACATTATAATCCTTAAGATACGTTTTAACAGTAAATGTTTCTTCTAGGTTAATTAAGTTCTGCTCGTTAACAGGATACATTAATTTATCAAATTGACTTATTTCTTTTAAAAGTGACAGTAATTCGTTAGAGTTTAAAACGGCTTTGTGCAAAACTGATACTTTACTTAATGCTAGAGATGTCTCTACATCACTTAGTTTCATAAAAATAGTTCTAAAATTAATAATAAACAAGTTGAACACATTAATGACATGAGCTACAAGAAAATCCTTACTATCTTTTCTAGAAGTTTCCTTAACTAATTGTTCTATTCTACTTAATTTGACATTTAAAATTTTATTATTGTCATCCATAATTTTGGTGGAGTTCACGAGGTGGTCCAACATTTCAGATATAATAGTGACTTTACTAGAAATGGCTTGCTCGCGAGTTTTAAGATCTGTTATCAGTTCCTCAAAGTGAACCGCATCATCATTATCGAGATTACCTGTGATTACCTTAACTATTGAGCCCAATGGATTGACAAGACCGCGTTTAAACCTCTTATTTGGAATTAATTGTTGCAGTTTTTCTGTTGCTTCATCTCGAATATATTCTACCTGAATTTTGAAGTCATTTACCTCACTAATATAAGAGCTATAATTATATGATGCAATTTTTTCGTTATATTTGGAATATTGTTGGACATTAAATTGTAAGTCGGATGCTATTCCTTCTAACGTAATTGTTTTAACAATTGACCATTCGTTGTGCTGTAAGAACGCGCGACCTTGTTTAACTGGCAGAACACCTGGGTTCTTATTAATTTTCTGCACTTGAAGGCCCTGGCTTAGGGGACCCTGGTTTAGAAGGGCCTGGGTCGTCGACATCCACACCATCAGGAGTAAGCACCACCTGTGGAGGGCGTTTCACATTTTTAATAGGAACCTTTGTGTCCCTGTCTTTTATTCTTACAGGTACTATATTGCGTTGTACTTCCCCCGTTACTATGGCTTTTTGAAATTTAGGTTTATCTTTTGATTGTCGTTTATTTACGGGTTTTGCATAAATTGTTTGTCCGATTTCTAATTCCGGTCCTATTTCACCTCCTCGCTTTTTACTAACGTTTTCCTTATTTTTACTCATCTTTTTTGATAAATGACGATACAGTTCTTGTGTCCTCTTTCTATGATCTTTAACTAACTGTTGTCTGTATGCCTTATCAAAGTCTATGTCAAACGCAGAGTTTAATTCGGTGTGACCGAATACCACTTCGAATGGTGTTAGGTCAGTTGCGCTATGTATACTATTGTTATATGCCATTATAGCATAAGTCATGACGGATGCGGCGTCTGTATACTTCCTTTCAAATTTGGCTATACGGTAGATTTCAATTATTGTTGAATGAAAGCGTTCGATCATACCCATGGAGTTCGGGTTATTTGGCGTTCCTATATGTAATTTTATTTTGTGTAGGTCCGCCAATTCTCTTAATAAATCATTGTTAAACTCAGTTCCGGGGTCGCAACTAATCTTTCGTGGGATTCCATAGAAACTAAAATATTTTATCAGTGCCCTAACTACTTCTGGAGTTGAGCGAGATGGGACTTCAAAGGCTTGACCTAGTTTACTAAACGCGTCTATGATTGTGAGGTAATGTTTTGATTCAATAGAGAATATGTCAATAAATATCTCCTGGAATGGTGCATTTTGGGTTTCCGTAAGTTGCAGTACCGGCTTAATAGGATTTCGATCATACTTATTGATTTTACATTGCTCGCATGAGTTTATAACTGCTGCAACCGTTTCGTGCATGTTTGGCCAGTAATAGTTACGTCGAATCCTTTTAACTGTTTCTGTGATTCCACGATGACATGTTTTACCGTCGTGTATTTTTAGGGTTATTGCTTTTTGCTCATTTTCGTCATCTATAGAAACTACGCGTTCCGTGCACTCATAAAAGTTAATGGTTCCCTTTTTAAACAGCGATATTACGGCACGACTGAAATCTTTTCGGTGTTCGGGCATTTCGAAGTAAACAAAATATTTTATCTTTGGCCTAATGTATCTTTTGAGAAATTGATTTATGAGCTCCTGGTTATTAAATGGGAGAAATACTTCAAGAATTTTTTGATGTTTTGTAGACAAGTCTGTGACTTGGATATCGTTACCAAATTTGTGAAAGATCAGTAATTGGTTCGGTTTTGTATCCACCGCTTCGTGTAAAATAGGTATTCCTAAAGATTCTAGATCTTTTCCTGAATGTATTGTGTCCGTGGCACCAGTACTAGAATCAGATCTAACCAGCCAACCGGATTCCCTTTTAAGAATGTCACCTACAGAGTCAGTGTCAGATATGGTAATTGGACTAGCTGTTGCAGTTCTGTCAGAGTCAGATATTGTTATGGTCTTAGAGTCTTCAGTAGTTCGTCGTCTCGCTAATTTAGATATCCGTTGATCCAAGTCCTCTAAGTGCCTTTGTAAACCACCATCACTGTCATCTATATTAACTACCATTGAACTGTTATCATCGGGATCACCTGCACCTAACGCATTCAGTTGGAGCCTGGATAATGCATCGGCATTTGCGTTTAATTTACCATTTTTGTGTTTAATATCAAAATCGTACTCTTGCAGACGTAATCGCCAGCGTGTAAGCTTACTACCCGGTTCTTTAAGCTGGTATAACCAAAGCAGCGGCTTATGGTCTGTCACGATATCGAATTTATGGCCATAAAGATAAGGTCTAAAGTGTTTTGTCGCCCAAATTATAGCTAATAGCTCCCGTTCTATGGCGCTGTACTTTCTTTCGCTATCTGTCAGTGTACGACTAGCGTAAGCCACCGGTCTATCGCTACCTATCGCACCCTGTGAAAGCACAGCCCCAATTGCTATTTCTGACGCGTCTGTGGTCAAAACAAAGGGTTTACTCATATCTGGATACTGTAGAATAGGCGCGTTGACTAACAACTCCTTGCATTTCTGAAATGCTTCGGTGTATTTTTCGGTAATTTCTACCTTTCGTCCCTTTTTCAAACATGCTGTTAGTGGTTGAGTTATTTTAGAGAAGTCCTTTATGAATCTTCTATAGTATCCTATAAAACCAAGAAACCTTTTAATCTCTGTCTGTGTCTGTGGAATGGGGTAGTCAAGTACGACTTGGATTTTGTCATTGTTCGGTCGGAGTCCGTCTTTTGTCAATGTGTGTCCAAGATACTGCACTTCCTTGCGGAGGAATTCCGACTTATCTAACTGTACCTTCAGATTAGTTTGCCTCAGTCTATCAAAGACTGCGCGTAACTTTTCCAGGTGTTGCTGTAGCCCATTTGAGTAAATCAGAATATCGTCAAGATATACAAGGCAATGTATGCCTTGTAGACCTCTCAATACATTGTCCATTGTACGTTGAAATGTAGCCGGTGCCGTTTTCAAGCCAAACGGCATCCGAGAAAATTCGTAGTGGCCATTTTGGGTAGAGAATGCAGTTTTTTGTCTATCCTGTTCTGAAATTTCGATTTGATGGTAGCCTGACGCTAGATCTAGCGTCGTGAAGTAAGTACTCCTACCAAGTTTGTCAAATAAGTCATGTATATTAGGAAGTGGGTATCTGTCGTCAGTTGTGATTTCATTAAGTCGGCGATAGTCAATGACCATCCTGTATTTAACTTGGCCAGAAGCGTCGAGCTTTTTAGGGACTAAATGTACAGGAGCACTCCAAGGTGAGTGAGACTCCTGGACCACGTTATCCTTGAGTAATTTATCTACTTGTTGTTTTATTTCTTGAGCTTGTGCTGGTGGCTGCCTATACGGTTTGATATATATAGGGTCTTCGTTGACTGTTCTTATGTGATGCTTAACCTGGTTGGTGAAGGTAAGTGGTAAGTCTTCGCAATAGAATATGTCCTTATACTCCTTACATAAGTCGCGTATCGCCGTGTTTTCCTCGTTATTTAAGTGGTCTAGTCGCAATTTAGTCAAGTTATTTTGAAGTAGTTCGTCAACTTCAATGTCCGTCATGTCAGTATTGTAATTTACGTTACATACATCATTTTCATGTTTGAGCTTTAAAACGTTAAAAGGTTTCTTAATAGTCATCATTATGTCGTTTTCGGACGCATTTTGAATTATAGTTGTGGCGAAATAGTTTTCACATTTTACTATAGCAGATGGCATTCGGACATTATCGCAAAATTGTTTGAAATTCAAAATAGCATCACCCTCTCTTAGATTTACGGGCAATTTAACGCGATGTTCACTGCGCGCTTCCAAGTTAATTGTGTGTTCCTGGTCATATTTAATTGGGACAATCGTCTTATTAGTCTTTAGCGTTTTATCTCCGAGGTCTATATTAGCTTTGAGCTTTGCCATCAGATCCCACCCTATTACACCGTCATATTTACTATCAACATCATATATAAAGAATTTGTGATAACCTTCATTATTAAAAATTGCAAAAAGCGGGATGTTGATAACTTCATTATGGGTGCTGGAAGCATGTGTGCTTGTTACCGTAAATGGTTCATAGCATTTTAATTCCGCGTAAAATTCATTCGCTTTGGTGGGACTTATGAATGATCTCGTGCTTCCAGAATCCAACATGAACTTTCCGTCAATTTCGGGAACATATATATATGGCAATTTAAGAGTAGTGTCGTAGTTTAACTCGATTATCTCGGGAATTTCGGGGACACCATTAAACGAAAATTTTCCGCTTCACTTACTTCATTTTCGGGTTCGTAAATATTCATTCCGGTTTCCTGAAGTTCACCGTTCTCCGCATATTCTGTGACATCATAAGGCTGAGGCTCGTCGTAAGTATGATATTCCATACCTTCAAAGCTGTATGCGTTTTCATGATTGTACTCACCTTCGTTCATGGTGTACATCTCGTTCACAGGTGCTTTTGGTGGATGTGCCGGAGCAGTTCTCATCGATACATCATTGGAGAATTGTGGGTTGGGACGGTAACCATGAGGCTGCGGCGCTCTATAGCCAAACTGTCCCGTTTGAGGTCGGAATCCGAACTGAGGTGGCCTGTAGCCAAATTGTCCTGCTTGAGGTCTGAAACCGTTTTGACTTACCTGTGCCTGAGGTCTAAACCCAAATTGTGCAGCTTGAGGTCTGGGAGTGAACTGCTGTGAAGGTCCGTGGTTAAAGTTTGGTTTATAACCAAATTGATTTGGAGGTCGGTAACCTAAGTTAGTAGGCTGTGGTGGTCGCATATAGGGTTGGTTCGTAATTTGTGGTCGAGCAATAAATTGGTTTCCTGGTATACCAAACTTGAACTGGGTTTGAGGTATCAATGGTTTGAAAACATTAGACTGTTGCGGTAATTGGTTTTGGGGTCGGCTATGTAACATTTTCGATCGTAAATTATATTGTTCCTGGAAGTTTACTTCTTCTAGTACATATTTTAGTGCATCTTCTAATGTTTCTGGATTTTTAAGCCTAACAAGGCGGACCATATGTTCGGGTAAGTTATATAAGAACACATTTAAAGATGTGTTATCGTAAATAGTCTGCTTAGCCTTTTTCATATCTGGTTTATTATTTATATTATTGTTAACCTTAGATAAAAGGATTGCACGGACATCCTGAATCCTGCTACAAAATTCCAAATAAGACTCGTTTTGTTTGATTTTTAGGGTCTCTAATTCTATGGCCACACACTCTTCACTTCTAGGATCTCCAAAATGTTGGACTAGAACATCCTTAAACTCATCGTATGTTTCAAATTCGCTCCTTTCACTAATTAATGCCGCGGCTTTCCCGGTCAGTTTGCTGGTAACATATTGCATAAGATATGCATTACGTTGCACAGTGCCCTGGTAATTTTGTATAACATATTCGCATTTTCGTAAAAACAGGTTAAGTACTTTGGTATCACCATTAAATTCGGGTATTAGCCTAAGCATATCGCGAGGTATCAAAAGATCTGGGTTTGTTGTTTGCACCGAACCCGCAATAACACCAGGGGCAGGCATTACCTGTTCATGAGTCATTTTACACAATATTATACTAAGTTACTTATATTATAAAGACTTATTATACTATTTTATTTCATAAACTAGAGTATATAATTATGTGCTAATTTACGTATTATACGAAACAGAATAAATTCATTCAAATTAACAAATAAAAATACTTAAAACTATGTGCAATTTTCGTCACTCAATAAAATAAAATACAAACTTCGAGGATATGACAAGGAAGGAAGTGGAAGGATTTCACTTTACTCACAGTCCGATCGCCATCATCCAGTTGTCCCGTGTTACACTTATTTGTTTGGTTCGTAGTATAGCCGACGCGCGATTTTACTGATTTTAAGTAAAAACCGCACTTAACGCTGCACACGCGTTTTTCACATAAATGCCCGGATCTTACGAGCGCGAACTTCCGCGATTACAGCAGCCAGCTATCCTACCGGCTGCGCCAGTTAACTTTTGGGAACGTCGAAGATGATTTTTAAAAACTAAAATATAATTTTAAGAAGTAAGATTTTATTACTTGTCGTTTTAAAGGTTGGTCTAAGACTAACTTAATAATTATCTTACAATTAAAATGAAGGCGTCTTATCTTTTGCTAACGTAGCGTCTGCGACCGATCGTATGATTCTGCGTGGGCAGATGCAACGCATGCATTATTGTTGTACTCTCGCATAGAGACGGGAATATAACGATCTTGTAAACCTACCACCTATGTTTGTACATTAATAAATAAATAAATAAACACACAAACTTCGCCGTTGCAATATATTAGTTTCGAGGGTTTTATGCGTCAATTGATTTATTGACTATCATTGATATCCTACATCAAAATACCTAACACATCAATAAATGCAATCTACACACGAATTGCCTAAGCTTAGACGCAAAATTCCTAGAGTTGCAAGCATCCGGCAACATAGTCTGCACTCACGGGGCTGTCTGTTCGGGTAAGCAAAGCTTAGGATGCGGACCTCCATGCCGTATTAGAAATAACCAATTTATCTGAGGATTAAAAATTTTCAGATATCTCAGATAAAAAGTAAATTAAAACTATCGTGAGTATTGCACATAATTGATGTTGGGTACGGCTTGAAACGTCAAAAATTTAGACTTTGTAGTCGACTAGTTTCGGACAAATTTGTTGTCCTTCATCAGGATGAGTCAGACGCGTGATACGCAGAGGCGAGCGGCTTGAACCTCGGCGCGTGACTGAGCCACCCGACAGTCACGCGCCGAGGCTCAAAGTAAGTCGAAATTTTCGACGTGTTTCAAGCCGAACACAACATCAATTATCTCAGATAAACATAATCAGATAGCATTTATTCCTTCTGAACAGTAAACTTTTTTTTTTATAATTAGATAAACTTCGTTTGGCTACCACGAA
Organism: Lomographa bimaculata; assembly: GCA_948107665.1. Classification (NCBI taxonomy): domain Eukaryota; kingdom Metazoa; phylum Arthropoda; class Insecta; order Lepidoptera; family Geometridae; genus Lomographa; species Lomographa bimaculata. The sequence goes on from OX403597.1 coordinate 9,749,468, forward strand.
TAACTTTATTAGTTACTTTGACAGCCAGATTAGCAGATATCATCGAGATAGGTTGCTCCCTATCTCGATTGCATCCTCGATGATATCGGTTTATCTGACCGGCAAAGTCTACTACTGAAAATCGTCATTCTCTTTCTAATCTGCAACTTTGTGCAAATGCATCTCATTCTCTCGAGATAAGTGTGGAGATAGTTACAAAAAACTACATATTGGCCTCGATTCTGATGTCACACACTAAATTAAATTTAAACTATTCCTGTCTTTTACAAAATAGGAACACAAGACAGAGATAGCATACTGCTGTGCCGTCAAGTTTGTCAGAACTTAGATGTCTATGCAAGCTTAGTCGAGTATGTGTTGTATTGGTGTTAACTAAAAACAAGCGCCCTTCTGCTTCTGCTGTTCATATTTTAATTGATAAACTAGCGTGACAGCTCTAAAATGCATGCTATCTCTGTCTTGTGTTTTATTTTGTAAGAGACAGGGATAGTTTAAATTTAATTTAGTGAGTGTACATCAGAATCGAGGCCAATGTAAACTATCTGCCCCCCGATTACCTATCTTTGTTGCAAACGGTTTCAATACTAAATTGACAAAACTCCTAAGAAATAAGGTTCATTTTTGCTTAATTTTAATTGAAACCGCGTGCAACAAAGATACGTAGTATAGGGGGTCTGATCGCAGCCCCGGATCTTGAATTTATTTGAGGCGGGGCAAAAACTGAAAAATACCGCCTCTACCCTCCTCTATTTTTACCTTTACCATCATAATGATTTCAGCCATCAGCCGCCCACTGATGAACATAAGATTCCCGGAAAGAACGCTGCAACGATCCGGGGAAGTATTGTTCTGTGGTCGAAGTTGTCAAAGTTGCGTTAATAGACCGTGGGTCGGTTGTCGACAACCCTACCGCATCGAGTACCAAGATGGTTAAGAATAACTGATATGGGGGTGTTGTGTGTAAAAAGTTCTGCTAAAAAATCAGGGTTGCCTGGAGCATTTTGAGTAAGCGACAAAAACTGATAATTTTTTTTGGTGAAATTTTCATTATCGAGTACCAAGATGTGACATGTATATATGGCAATCGATAGCAGTAAATTACAAAATATTGTAGAAAGCAATAAAGAGCAACGTAATTTTGACTTTGAAGTACAGTGAGAAAATGTTCATTGAAATAAGAGATATAGGTATGACAATTAGTAGCTCTACTCTTCCTTTTATTTAAAAAAAAACCGTTTCCGGGCCTTAACTTAGAGATCAATTTTTCGGCCTAGTTTAATTTTTGATAAAACATAATAATATGCCAATAGATAGCGGTGATCTTCCTTTTATTAAAAAACTAGCTGTCCCGGCGACCTTCGTTCCGCCTAACAGTCAATGAATGTGCATGTTAAGGAAGCCATACCCGGCATGCTTTAAAATTCCACGTGACTATATTATTACCTCCTTCATGTTTATGTTTGCCTAGTACTTTACCGAATCCGAGTGACGTAAGAGAAAAAGATTTTTAACCACCAAATAAAATAATGTGACGTTCCTAAGAAGTATCCTATGTCTGTCTCCTGGTTCTAAGCTACCTCCTCACCAATTTTCAGCCAAATCGGTTCAGCCGTTCTTGATATATAAATAGTGTAACTAACACGACTTTCTTTTATATATATAGATTTGGTTGCCGGCACTAAACTTGGAGCATTTTTTCAAATGTGCCATATCGACGCTTAACTAACAATACCGCGCAAATCAAATTTGCTTAGTTTTCAGGAGAAACAAAGCACTGATTTATGTTCTTTGAAATACTTCAGACATGTGTGATGTAGGTATCATAAATTGATACTTATTAGTTTCAATTACGATGTCATAGGAGAAATAAATGTAATTAAATAATCTAAAAGGTATTTTTTTGACTTATGCGGAATTAGCTTTACAAAATACAAGACTTCTGCGGTGTTTAAAACGTTTATTTATGATAACATATATAATATAATAATAATATGTTTATTTACAATAACAAAGTAGCTTAAATTAACTTCCATCTTAAATAAAAGGAACAATAAAACGAATTAAATACTAAATATTAACTAAATTCAACTTATAGAGACCTAGAGCACATTCTGTGACAACACTATCTTTTAAGGCAGTCGTTTCCAAACTAAGTAATACTTGTATTTCGGACAATGACTGCCTCTCCAGATCGGTAGTCACAGAATACAAATAACGTATGTAGTATAGTTAAAAAAAAGGTAGTATACATGATTAATCAGGAATTATTAATGCCTTGTTTAGGTTTAAAAACTGCGTTTAAGGCATCAAATGAATTAATTAATAACTAATGGTGAACATAACATTACATTAACATTTTTGACTAAAACATTTTTACCTTTCGATTGACATTCGAAATGCTAGTAGGAACAATATTAGAGTGTATAACAATATTGTAAGCCTATCAATTAAACATAATAATAGGTAATCAGTTTTAACAAAATGTATTTGTTTTCGTAGAAACAATTTTACTATTGAGTAGTATCACACTCATATTATTTAAGTTTTAGGTACCTAAGCTTAGCAAAACAGAGAATAAACTATATACCTAACTTTTAATTAAAATAAAATTGTAATTCAGATAAATAACTATAAGTTACAAGAAATAAAGATTGTATAGATAAATTATCATACTTATTTTAATAATAAGTAATAATTTTCAATGAAATAATAAAATGATGAAATTAAACTTTAAATGGTAAGTGATAATTTAGCCTAATAAAACATAGGCTATGACACTAAGGGATAGTCTAGCTATCTATTAGTGAAATCATTTTCAGAATCGGACCCGTGGCTTCACGGATTACCTTTTACAATCAAACAAATAAACAAAAAACTTTACCGCTTTATAATATTAGTATAGATAAATACTTCGTAGGTATATCTATCGCGGCAGGTATTGTTTGCTTGCTTGTCGTAGAGACTAGTATCAGGATTTTTGAAGCCGCCTGAAGGCATCCGACATAACGACTGTTGTCTTACGACTAACAACCGGGACCAAAAGCTTAACGTACCCTCTGAAGCATTCTTATTACATGTTTCCATCTCAATATTCCGACAAGGTTCCGACCCACTTCACCACGCACAAGCACCCGAAACGCCTTCCTCTCCCAGAACATTAATTAATAAGCACCATTTTATCTCACTAAAAGTGGCTGGAAATAAGATTTTATAAACCTTACCTCTTCTTACACATAGGTTAAATATTACATGTATATGTAGAAATTACAAGCAATAGGTACTTCTCAGCAATCTCTTCAAATATATCCAACACTGTTTCTTTGTAATTATTGTTAGACTGCATCATTTTTATGACAAATGCTGATTTATTCTTAGTAAATATATCATCCAGCCGTACTGCATCGCTAAAAATGTCGGTTGTTAGGTCATTGTCCACCCAAATCAGTGGTAGCAGACATGCACATGAAACCACGGCCCACTGCCTATGTTTAAAGGCAGATTCAAAGAACGTATTTCTGTCCATTAGACTACTTTCTATTCCATTATCATTTAGGATTCTCTCGAGTTCTCCAAGATAGGAATCCAGAAAAGTTTCCAGGTTTTTTTCTCTAAATTTTGGTTCTAAGTTACAGTAAAGAAACTGCATAACGTCCCCAGCAGGAGGCTGATATCTCGCAGCTTGAAAATCAACGAGAATACAATCATCCGGTACTATAGTATCTCCCACTTTCTTGTAATGAAACATCAGGTTATTGTTCCATAGACCCCGGTGGCATACTACGTTCCTGTATTCTTTCGAAGCATTAGCAAGATCCATAGCAGATGACCAAACATTAAACCAGCTGCTTTCGATTTTCTTATTTTGATTTTCAGTATAATTTGAGAATATTTTGATTGCGTTTAATGCTGCACTCATGCATTGAATTAACCACGTATTTGAAATAGCATAGCCACTGTCACCTAATTGTTCATGAAAGTCTTTGCCTAGGGAGTAACTACGGCCTATTTCCTTCCTCTTTTTTTCCTCGTAGACGATAGAAGTAGCGTGGAATCTGGCAAGAGTTTTGAGTGCTTCTAACGTATGTGCCAAGTCCAACCTCTCGAATTTGTTTCTCATTTTGTATTGTAGTTCATTCATGTCTTGAAATACCATTGCCTTACCGTCTAGTAAATCTGTTACGAATTCTGCACTCCACGGTCTCAAATCTGGAAAGTTTATAATTCTTAATTCTTATAATTCTAATTTAGTTATTTATTATTTATGTACAACATATATTATTTATTTTATATACCTACATTAAATTAACGAAAGTTATTTGGGTATGTTATATCATACTTATAAGAAAAAAAGGTTACCTGGAATTTCAATCTGTTGTTTTATGACTGCATAGAAGTAAAGTTCTTTTTCAAACAACTTCCACTCTTTAACCATCTCCGCCTTCACTGCATTAGTTACAGATATTACTTTTAGAAAACATTTAAGCACTTTCTTTCGAGGACCCAAATATATTTGTAGTTTCCAATAATCGCATTGGAATCCCAGCATTTTATCACTAGCATTTTCGATACTATAGTTTTCAATAACATATTCTCCATTTATTACTTTATGTTTGGATACGATTGGTTTGATATCATCTTCCGTAACATATTTTGAATTGGAATATTTTTCTTCTGTCATTTCTATTATTATTTAAGCTGTCTTATTAAGCGACTAAATAACCATGGATCGATTGAAAGACTGCTCGAAAAGTATATTTGCACAAAATGTTATTTGTGCACTAAAGATTTTTCTATCATAAAAATCTTTTGACTTTGCATGCAAATGTTTATCACAAAGTAAGACATGACAAGCATTTAAAAAGTAGGGACTGTATGCTTTGGAATATAAGTTGAGCTCTACCGTGACATGATCTTTACCTTTTGATTAATATGTAAGCACATAATAAGATACTGATACTTTAATTGCTTTAAGTTATATTATACAGGGTAATGAACTTATGTTATTTGATAGTTACATGCATTTGGAACAAAACTAGTACATATTTGTATAATCTCCGTCAGAACATAATATGTATTTTTCTACAATTTCATCAAACAACTCACGAAGACGATTTTTGTAAGCGGCATCTTCATTTGCTATTTCAATAAATTCTTCGCTTCTTGACACAATATTGGCTTTCTCAGACCTCTCAGGGTCACAAAAGATTTCTTCTCTCTTTTCACTACTCATAGATATGATAGGCACTATAATTGACGCTTGAGTCATGCCGAATACAAGGCTTTCGTTATAAGCTCTCATCAGAGCGTCTTTTGGAAGTACACAATTTATATCCACGTCTGCTTTTTTAAGTATCGCTGAGAGTGTTTCGTAGTACATTTTAATAAGCGTAGAACTGAATACATTTCTTGATAATTTTGATGTATTCATATAAATGAGGGAAGATAGATCTAGCATTGGTGAACAATAAATAACCGTTTGAAAATCGATTATAAGTGCATGAGGCTCGGAATTTTCATTTTCTTTAATAAATATATTGTTAGTCCATAGATCTCGATGGACTACCACATTGCGATACTCGGTACTGGGTCTCATAAGTTCGAAAGCTTTATTGTATACCATTGGCATAGTATTCTCTATTTTCTTGATGATATCCGGATTTGATTTGTACTTAGAAAATACCTTGAGGAAGTCAATAACTGCGTTTCTTCCAGTATCACGCCAATCCAGGCCCCTGACTGGTTCTTGTAGATATGTGCTGTATTCATCCCAAATCCTGTATGGTTTGCCAATTTCCTTGCTTTTCCTCTCTTCGTAAATATAAGACTGCGCGTGGAATCTGGCTAAAGTTTTTACAGTTGCAACCAGAGTTTCAAGCGACATTACGTCTTGGTTGTGAGGCATTTTGTATCCAAGTTGAGAGACGTCTTCGAAAACAAATAAGTCATCTCGTATGAAAAGTGATTTTGGACGCCATTTTTCAGAACCTGCAAAATCGATTAATTATAACTAAAGAAAATAATAATATGTCTTATTAGAACTGATAAAATTTTCACGAACTAAATTAGTGTTGTTTTATAATACCGAGACTTGCAACTCTGCTGAAACGTTACACAAAATAATAATTTAAAAAATGCGACCTAAAAAGGAAACTTTACAAAGGCGATATCATAAAATCAGCGAGCGTAAATTGGTTTAAGGTAGCCCAAAACAGAGCACATTGGAATTATTGAACTGCTCGTTAGCTTAGTTGGGTGCGTGTTCGCCTTCTAGCAGGGGTAGTGGCTTCGATTTCCGGCGGGAACACAAGTTTTCTCCCCAAGGCAAATTTGTGTTCCTGGTTCTGGTTGTAATTTTGTCTGTGATGTGAATGTTTTCGGCACCCACGACACAAGTCATCTAACTTAGTGATGGGCTGTGAGTGTGAAAGCGTTTATGTTTATTTGAACGATGCCTTCACCACAGGAGGGGTTCTTGCAAACCAAACTAGTATTATAAATATAACAATAATAATATAATATGATCAATATTTCATTATAGGTAAGTATATAGAATTATATGATTTTAATAAAAATCATAGATATTTCACTGCTTCTTAGTTTCTGCAAGAAATTAAAAGGCTTTTTATTTCATTATTATGAAATGTGCGCGCGAATAACTCCCTTTACAATAAAACAACATGAATAGGTCTTATTATCAAGCATCAGATCAGAGATTAAATCAGAAAGAGATCGGGCAATTGAACAATTATTATTAACAAACTAATAATTTAGGACGCTGAAACATTTATTTCATATACCAAAACTTACCTTCTCCATTCTGAAACTCAACAAACAGCTTGCTCAGCATAGTAAACTCTTTGTAGAAAAACTTGCACTCTCTTATATACTCCGCTTTCCAGTTGTCAAATCTTGGCATACACTTTACAAATAGCCTCAGTTCAGATGTAACTCCTTCATTTTCCGCTACTATTATCAACTTCAAATGATCTCCTAGGTATCCTATAATTTTATCTGGAATCTCTTCTATATGGCAGCTTAGAGTTTTTGTTAATCCAAACTGTTTAATTATTAGGTTTATTTCTTGTTCTTCAAACAGTTCCATTGTGAAAGCAATTGAGTTTTCTTTGAGTACCTATTTTAAATATTCCTTTACCTACTGTTTACCTTTTCTCGATTGTAGTATTTGCGACGACTACATATTTATCAATATTTTATATGCTTATCACGTGCTCAAGAAATATTTGTGTAATTTAGCTTGCAGATAATTAAATTTATTTATTTAACTACCTTATACTGCAAAGGCCGGCGTCACCATTGTTTAGTAACCGTTAACTCGAATGAACTCGGACGTTAAGAATTGTCCGTTGGTTTAGTTGAGTGAGCGTTCGCCTTCTTAGCAGGGGTACCTTTCTGGTATCGGTTCCCGACGGAAACATAAGTTTTCTCCCTAAAGAAAATTTGTGTTTCTGGTTGTGGTTCTGGTAGTGATTGTGTGTGTGATGTGACCGTTTCAGGCACTTACGACACACGTCATCAAACTTAGTGTAGGTTGAGTGTGAAAGCGTTTAGGTTAAGGTTCTCGAGTTTCTTGCCAGGTTCTTCTCGAGATGGCTGTAATTTTGCGAAACAGTAGAGTCATTCACTTTCATGATTGCCTCTTTCGGGCCCATGTGAATAAACGATTTTAATTTTGATTTTTTAAAACAATTATAAATTCCACTAGTCTTTATAAATATTTAATGTTCATTAATTATGAATAATTACAAAAAGTCGGTAAAGACATCACTACTAAGTTAAAGTTTAAGTACAGTTAACCATAAGATAAAAAATAGAAATCAGTCCTGTGGCAACTTGCGAGAAATGATAATGTTCAGAGAGTAAATACGTGTAATGCAAATATACCTAATGATATTATTGTCGGTCGCTCAAATATAAATTCTAGAACTGAATAAGTAACAAATAGTACTTTATTGTTAACAATGTAATGTAACAATGAAATGTAACAATGTACAATATAAAATTGATAACGATTGATATGGATGACAGGGTCTCGAAAACTTTGAAAGTATTTTAACACTTTTAGTGTTACTAAAAACTGTATAGAAACTTATATAAGTGATTTTCGAACACAGCAACAATTCATGTTGCGTATTATTTAAAATCAAAGGGTAAAAGGTAGGTAAATGTTCTTATTATAGAACAAGTCATTATACCTACTTAAAAACCCGACTGTTTAAAAAACTTACTTAATTTTTATATTTTTCATTTAGTCATCAATAACAAACAAATACAAACGCATTCACACTCACAGCCCCACACTAAGTTCAAAGACTTGTATCGTGGGTGCCGGAAACATTCACATCACACACACATTACACCCAGAACCAGAAGCACAAATATCCCTTGGGAAGGAATTTGTGGTCAAGCCGGGAATCGAACCCAGGAGCCACGGCGCAGAGAGCAGACACCTGTCCACAAATATAAAACTCGCGTCAGGAGACGTGACCTGATCGAAAATTCGTAAGACGGAGGGAGCGGCGTAGGAAAGGAAGTAAAGTCCCCCTCTCTTTCTACCGCGCGCCGAAAATGTATGCCTGCTCCTACTGTTTACAACGTATTAACGTTGTAAACAGTAGGAGCAGCACTCCGGAAGTACTTCCGTTCTGCCGGTACTTCCGGAGTGCAACCCGTTGTTTTTTTTAATATCTCGTCCTGTTTACGCTATATTGAATTTTGGTTACTGTTATGTTTAGTGACATATTGATTAATGTAAGAATGATCAAAATCGACCCACGCGTTTGGTCTCTAGAACGCCATGAAGGAACAAACATACATACATAGGCTGATAAAGTAAAGTTAGTGAGTAATGTGTTACTTTTATTTGCGTCGCGCAATCAGGTAAAAAAAACTACTTGGAGATATTTAAAAAAAAGCAGAAAAGGATATTCTAAATTACGATATCGGCGATTTAGTTTGATAGTGTGAGTCATTGCAAGTGTTGAACCAAATAGATGTTTATAGAATTTATCCGACTCTCAAGCGAGTCAGAGTACCCGCTAATAATGTGAGGAAAAAAATAACTTACTGGAAACATTTATTAAAAACAACTCTCAGTATTTAAAAACCGAACAGTGCACTGGTTGAATCTAAATCTATAAAAGGTTCCTTCCTGATTTTTGACAGCTTTTTTCGTTTAACAGCTTCATAGTTGGGGGTCCAGAGTTCCGTCGATTTTGGAGGTCCATTGATTGGTTTTTCTTCGTCATCGCTGGATTGTGGGTCTACTTCTATATTGTCTTCGGTCGGTTCTTCGACTTCTTGCGGTTCTTGCGAACCAGATATTTGTTGTAGGAATGACGTCACTAGGAGGTTTAGCGGTGGTACCATGTGCGCAGCAGCTGATGATATCTGCAAAAGGGGATTTTTAAGATAGATAACATTTCTCATCATACAAAGAATCTGTCTTGGATGCCTGGTGGAGAGTCAGGGAGCCTCTCCACTGACTTGCACGGCCCCACACGTCTGGGGGGTGGCCTTGGGGAGCAAGGTCACCCCTATATGGGCGCAGTGGCCCGGAGGCGTTTGACCACATCATCACTTACCATCAGATGATATTGTAGTTAAACGCTAGCCTATAAGGGATAAAAAAGTTTTTTTTTTAAAACTTCCGATGTCTTTTGGTAACACACTAGAAACTGAAAAAAACAGTTACGTCGTAATAATCTGCAATTATTTACTAAAAATTATTGCCGCGATCATGGCTCCAAAGTTGAGACAGTCTGTTGAGACAGTATGTTTCCTATGGGTACTGTGCTAACCTCTGCCACAGCTCCGCTCGTCGCTTTATCCACGTCCATAACTTCGACGTCCTCTGTGGGAGTCGCCGCCTTCACAGACGAAACTTGTTGCGCCGCGATTATGGCTCCAAATTTGGAGACCGGCTGGTGTAGCCACGACATCGCTTCGAGCCGAGGCTCTTCTTTTTTCTCTGGCTCTATGGTGTAGATTTCCTGAGAATATTATTATAGTTGAAGATATAATTATATTATTTAAACGTAAGCAAAGCTTAAAAAAATCGACTTCACCGCTTATATTTTGGTTTTGGCTTGATCGATTTCGATAAAATTTATATGGGCCTCTGAAGTATAATCTACCAAACAAAAAAACATCAAAATCGATTGATAATTAATTGGCGGAGATATCGCATAACATAAATACAAAAAAAGAACCTTACAGCTACAGGCGAAATGAAAATCTCCTTTTTTACACAAACATACTTACACATTTACACACAAACTTTTGGATTTATAATATTAGTAGGATCATAACTTGAGAACGGCTAAACGGATTTGGCAGTTTTTTTGTTTTATTCGTAAATATGTTCAAACGTCTGGATTGGTAAGCCGCTGCTCAATACTAAATGGCCATTAAAGATAAGGTTTCAACGAAGCTTGCACCTAAGAGTCTGGACTCGCTTCAGTCGAGAGGTTAGTCGTGTAATGTTTAACTTGAATAAGTAAGTGCGGCGTAATGAAAAGCAGCCTCATGTCGACAAGAACACTGTTAAGAACAGCTGTCTATTCTACTTCAATCGCAAGAAAATCTATGTCCAATCCATTCTTATAAAATGGAACTTATTCAAGATGTAACACTTACAGAATTATTCCTCATAAGGAATAGTCTTATATCTTGGTTTGTGGAAGTTCCAAACGTGATCTGTTTGAACACTCCCGTCTCCGGATTCAGCAACCGTTTCCGAGTCAAAATTGGCGTCGCGTTGTGTGGTGTGAATACAAACACTGAAACAAAAAATAGGCTGGAGATATCCTAACATTGGTCCTAACATGTTTCATTGAAAGAGTCATAAGTATTACACATTTTTATAATTTAACTGTTTCACTCGCATTGTTGCGAGACTAGTTTCGGAACAGTCGGTGCTCCTTCATCAATCGAGTACGAGCGTAGACGTGAGTATCGTTAAATACTAAATATTATAACATTTATTGGCTCATGAGTGTGATAAGTGTGTCTACGTGTATTCTGGTTTGTCTACCTATAGAGACACAGACGTTGTATAGCGAAATCATCGGATAGTAACTGCAAGTAACAAGTAAGTAAGATAACTGCAGTAAGACCTAAGGCTTATTGACTAGCCTTACCGTCATTTTCCTGCGTGACCACTGCCATTCTATTGGACTGCCTGTCGGCTGCTAAACAAGACGGCTTGATTTGCACCATCCACTTCATTGTCAGGGATAGTAGGCTCCATACAGCCAAACAGTTCTCTGTTGTGCACACCAGCTAAAAAAAAGTTACGGTTAAACGTTTTTTATAATACGAATCCTAGCTAAAATAACGAATCGAACCCGATACCAGCTGCATAAAAGGCGAACGGGCACCCAACTTAGCCGGTTCATAAAGTTAATACATAACTACAATTTTTATTCAGCCATTTAAGGTATGTCTAATCGGGGTTGTGAACGAACTGTATCGCAACATATCAAACTATCTATTTATATTCTGAATACAAGCTTTTGAATACTTACATAATGTTCCGCATCTTTGCTACCAAATTTCACTTGAAGGCCCTTCGGTCTCAGCGCTGGATGCGCCAACGTTGTCCGAATGTTACACAAATGCGAATCCCACAACGTCAGTTTGCATCCGAACCACGCAGCGATCAGAGATCCATCTTGGGATATTGCTATCCCACCCATATCGGCATCGTCGTCCCTTTTCATTCCACCGCTCAAAACCGTTGCATCGACAAGCGCGTGTTCCTTATGTATATGCTTCAACTTAAATATGACATCGTCCTCTTGAATCTCTCTCAAGTACGGATACTTTTCCTTGCCATACGTGTTTAAATTGTGTTGCTTCACGTTGTTCAGTATATCTAGGGATAGATACTGGCCAATGCCCGAGGAGTAATAGCATACGGTTATGCACTTGAAATGAATTTTAGCTTTCAGTGGGGTTTTCATTTCCTTCTTCCATATCCGGAATTTTTGATCGGTGCCGGCTGATACGCATATATATCCTTTGCTATTTAGTGCCAGTGCCACGACGTTGCACCCGCCGTGGCTCAAGTTAACGCACGTGTTGAGTTTGAAGGGACTGATTCCCTTTGTTGACTTCCAGAACTTTAGTTTCTCTTCCGGGTAGTTGATACCGTCGTTTCGGTATTCGGATGTGACGAGCCAGCTTCCAGTTGAGCATATCGCGGCGCATGTTATTTCCGTGTCTAATGGTAAGAGGTTGTATCTTTCTGCGGGCAGTTCGTTTACTTGCGTTATGTCGATCTGTAAGCATCATAAACAGAAGTTACAATACAATACAAAATTCTTTATTGTACACCAAAAAAACAAAAAGATACAAACTTATAACTACGAAATAAATATTATAAGTCAGAACAATGGGCGGTCTTATCGCTTTCGGCGATTTCTACCAGACAACCTTTGGATGGACAGAAATTTTATCAGCAACTGAGGTGAGTGAAGTACAGAAAAAAATTCCATAAATATAATATGTAAAGTTAATAAACCACATCAAATAATTAAAATGATAAAAAGTACAAATAAAATACATATATTACATAAATATAAGTTATATCATACATTCAAATGGATATAAGTATTGTTTATATAGTTAGAACTGTGTTTTTTATAAAACTTGGTAAATACGATTGACAAGTCTCTGTGTCGTGGGTCCTGGTTTCGATTCCCAGCAGGAACTCAATTTTCCTTCCCAAGGGACATATGTGCATCTGGTTCTGGGTGTGATTGTGTGTGTAGTATGTATGAGTATATCCGGCACACACGATACACGTCTTTGAACATAGTGTGGGGCTGTGAGTGTGAATACTTTTGTCTGTTGTTTGAATTGTGTATGTACATAAAACATGTAAACTTATTAGAGATCGTCTTTTCGAAAACGCCACCCCAGTGTTTACGCATGTCGTAGTCAATGATTGGATGTGATTTATGACTGGGACTAATATGTGTGCACCTCTACTACCACTACCTACTTTACATGTAATATAGCTGCCACACAATACTATATAATGGACGCACCTCGCACGAACGGATTGCCGTGCAAAATGAACCGCACCAAATGGGACACAAAAGGGCGACGAAGTTATGTTTTAGGATAGACGATCTCTACCAAGAAGACCAAGCGCTGAGATAGGCAATAAGTTATTGTCCCATCTGATATTCTGATTTAAGAATGAATGAAAGTTTTCTTGCGCGGGAAAACTTTCATTCATTCTCAAATTAAATAACGCCTATTTTCACGTCTATTGTGAAAATAGGCGTTATTGATTTTGTATTACTTATCAAAATTTGTGATTCTTCGAGTGTCAATATGTAGTAATTGTGGATTATTAACCGTTAATACTTAGTGAACGTGCATGAGTGTAGGCAAATCATACAAAGATAAAAACGTGATTTTCGCTGTCGCTCCAAAACTCTAATAGAAGTTCTAGTAACATTTCTACCATTTTATTAGAGCATGACTTGACTATGACTGAACCTTGAATCTTTTACTTGACATTCGACTATGACTTGTGACTAGGACTTCTATTATGAGAAATGTACAACTTGAAATATTTTATTACTGGCTAAATGCACAAGATTGTGGTGCCAAAATTATAAAAAGAATGACAAACAGCAATCATCCTGTTTAATGTTTTTAGAACATACTCAAAATTTTGTAAATAATATAGCGTCCTCTTCTCTTTTAAGTTGCTGCGCCTGATAGGGTCCATATAAGACTTTGTACCTACCTTTTGGAATGTAACACCTTGTACTGTATATATAGAAGAAATTTGAACTGACCGTTGCCTTGGTTGGTTAATCGTTCGGTTTCTAAGCAGGGGTAACGGGTTCGATTCCAGGCGGGAACACATGTTTTCTCACCAATGAAGATTTGTGTTTCAGGTTCTGGTTGTGATTGTGTGTGTGTGATGTGAATGTTTCCGGCACCTGTGACTAGTCATTAAACTTAATATGGGGCTGTGTGAAAGCGTGTATGTTTATGTTTAATAAACAATCTGCATCTGTTTATTAAAGTTATACTTACATTAAACAGTACTTTATCGGATACAGTGGAGTACAACTGCAGATGACCAGTGCGCCCCGGCATCAACAGGCTATCCCACTTCGGGTGATATATTAAAGTGCCGCCGAGAGCCCGCATCACCGGCGATAAGCCTCCGCATTCCAGTATCGTGCATTTCACTTGCATTTGAGCATTCGATATGACAATTGCTATAAAACAAGTGACACAAGTCAGAAATAAATAGGAGATAAACAATCGGACTGATTAAAAAGTTAACTTACTTTTTTATTTTTTAACCTTTTTCGTTAGTAAGATCTTTGACACAAACCATAAGAGATTGTGCCTACTGTATACACCAAATGCAAATAAAATCTAAACATTTTAATACTAGCCGTACCCAGCAGCTTCGCTTGCGTTTACCAAGTTAAAGAGTAGCCTATGTGTTAATCCTAGCTATAAGCTATGTATATACCAAATTTCACCCAAATCCTTTCAGCCATTACAGCATAAAGATAAAAAATACTGTAAATATTAGTATTATTATATGAGAACTTGTATCACATCATTTAGGTAAATAAAAGTGTAGGCAAATCTCTTGCGATAGATGATAAGTTAAAGTGACATAGTAAGTATTATATGACAGTGTACGTAAATATAAAGGTATTACAGATAATTATACTTACAGTTGTTACTCAAAGAGACAGCCACATGAGTGTTATTAGTGGCAATATGTCTGATCATGCCAGGGAGACGTGCAATAAAGTTTTTCTCTTGCGCCTTAAAAGCCGTACCGCCTATCGTCCACTTCACTAGCACCTTCTCCATTCCACCACTGTATATGTAGTTTCCTTAAAAATAAGAGTAATAAAAAACAACAGAGTTCACACCCAGAGTGAACAGTTCTCTCAAGCATGCTATAACATCGACCGCATAGTCACTTACCAATAACTTATTTTAAAAGCTAAATTACAGATCAGTCCATGGTCGTATTTAAACATAACATTGACGCTTTCACACTCACAGCCCACACTAAGTTTGACGGCTTGCATGTGGGTGCTGGAAACATTCACATCACAACCAGAACCACACATTTTCCTTGTGGAGAAAATTTGTACACCCACCTTGTGAATTATTTATTTATTTATAGACGAGCAGCAGAATGCTGATATTTCTATATCACACCGTGTTGAAAGTCTTAACAGTTCACTTTTCTAACAAAGTTTGCTTATTAATTCGCAACCAATTGTCAAGCTTGTTTTTAAATCCATTTATTGTGGTAGCAGAAACAACAACTTCCGGTAATCTGTTCCAATTGTGATTCCCTATTGCTCAGGAAATGAAAAGCATTACTATAATATTGTTTCGACCACAATCTCACCTGATGGAAAGTGATGATGTGGTCGAAGATAGACCATACTTGCCTGGAAGATATCTGTTCACTCAAGATTTAAAGTAAATTACAATCCAGCAAACCAATTTTACCTTCTAACGAAAATGCCGAACACAACAAGGGCAGAAAATGCCAATGCAGCACTTCCCTTGCACTTTTCTGTCTGCTGTCAAATAGTACTCCACGTATTATGCTGACTCTGCCAAGTGCATCTGTAATGGCAACCATGCCATTGTGAGCTGTTACAGACAGTATACGAACAAAAGTGTGGTTTATTAACCTGAAACATGGGATAAGTATAGTCAGTTATGGGGCAAATTTATAGGATAACTCAATAAGCACCGTATATACTTGTGCACACCAATGTGTGTGTACATAAGTTTATAGTGCCCACATAAGGATTCGTAGCTTGTTGTGTATCAGTAGGCAGTCCAGTCCCCAACCAAAAAATCCTTTCCTAAAAGCTTGATTCTATCACAAATTTTACCTTAAACCTGATATTTAAAGATTTCAAATTGCTTTTCTTGTTACTTTGCTATCTAAGCAAGTGCTTAACAAAAAGACAAGCAGTTGTTTGGGAAAAATACTGGACAATCCAGCCTTTTTCTGTAGTTCTGTATAGTTCAACCTATGAAGGCTATTAGATGAATACGTAGCATACACAAAATATTACAATGACAAGTTGTCTAACTCTCTCTCTCTCTCTCTCATATTTATTCAAAGGTTACAAACTTGTGTTTACATTTATTGGCAGTAAAAATGTGAAAATTTTTAGCACTAACATATGTTCAAATTAGCTACACTTTGTAATTAGAGAGTAAAATCAACTTTCTGCAATGTAGTATGAAGGCAATAATGTGTTCAGTGACCAGATGGTATGATGTCACAGTGAAATATTCATCAAACGCCAGTGGATTATTATCACTATACCAAAATAATGTATGAATTAGGAAACACCTACTTAGTTAATTATGTGGATTAATCTAATTAATTTATCCATCAAACAAATTTGGTTTCCTTATGAAAAAAGTTAGCTCACCAAATTGTGAATTATGTAGAACATTGGAAGATGTCTACCACTTGTTGATGGAGTGTGACCAAACAAAAAATCAAAGAGTAATTTGTGCAAAAGTATAACATACATAGAAGTAACATTGGAAATTATACTCATATCTTAGCAAACCCATCAGCTGATTTGGCACTTTCTCTGTACAATATAATTTTGCTCAGATGAAGACAAAGATTAGGGAATGATGGTGCAGGTATACCAACATAGGTAAAAGTCCCAAAAAAAAAGTTGATTAAAAATAATTTATCTATTTAATTAAAAAAATATGTCTAGTAAGTTATAGTGTTATATACTCACTGCTCTCGAATTTCAGGTACATCCAAATTTTGGATAAAAAGCATTTTCGTTCCATTTGTTATAGCTGCGAATCTGTTCCCATTAAACCATCCCAAAGACACACAGATCATATCATAATATTCAGGCAATGTTCCCTTGTAGTCAATTTCAATGTTGCCAGTTTTCATAGAATATGACGCCAGAATTATGTGTTTCATTGTTGGCAGGCCTAGTGTTAGGAGACATATATTACTGCTTAGCAGATTGAATGATAACACTTTCAAGCCATTAGGTATTAGAAGATTCTGAAAATAAAGTTAGCTTACTATTTTCTATAGCATATAAAGAACATTGACAACCCAGTTGGTGCGGTGGGCATGTTACTGCCTACTACACCAAGGGTCCTGGGTTCAATTCCCAGCATTTGCTTCTGGTACGGGTGTGATTATGTAAATGTTTCTGGCTCCCATGTTACAAGTCTTTGTATGGGGCTGTTAGTGTTTGTTAAAAAACATTTTTAAATGAGTTTGATCAGTAGTATTGCTGAAAACAATCATGTATATTAATTATTATTATTACCTAACCTCCACATATAAAAATATTTTGTTATTAAGATGTATTTTTATATGTGTTTTAACTAATCAATGCAAAAAATTAGATAACAAGTTGAAATTTTTAACATAGAAAAACCTGGATTAACACAGGATATTTATTATCATTATCATTACTTTTTACTATAGTCATTGCATGTGAAATTATGGGACGCAGACAGTATAATATATAAGTCAATTAAATTCAGCAAAGTTCAAATTGAAATCTTTATTGCATTCTCTAAATGTAGATAGGTGGTAGAAATAAATGACAGTACATTAGAGACCCTGTTGGGCACAACAATGTAGAGCAGAGGAGGACGATGTTTGTTTACAACTTTAAATTAATTTTACTCTGATTTTTCACACTGTTTCATACCATAACTACTCTTCGAGGAATCGTGATGAAAATTGGTATTGGGATATTAGACACACAGAGGTCAATTAATCATGTGCAGAACTACAAATATCTACATACTTTTTCTCTCAGCACAGCTCCGTTAACCCATGTCCATATTGTGACAATGCCCTTTACAGAACACCCAATTAAGTTATGTTGTTCATCACTGGGAAACTCAATAGCAATAAGATCATCGCTATGTCTCTCGGTCTCGAGGACCCTCACGCAGTCTCCAGTCTGGATATTGTAAACTCGAACTGTGTTCTCAACTATTACCGCTAGGAACCTGGAAACAATGTTATTTTAATACAGGGAGGGTTCCAGCATCCTGAAAAGTCTTGTCAGCTAAAATGTATTTCAGCGCAGGCATTATCATCCCCATATTAAATAACTAGCCGTGCCGCGCGGCTTCGCCCGCTATTATCAATTTAAAAAGTAGCCTATGTGTTAATCCTAGGTATAATCTATGTACATTCCAAATTTCATACAAATCCGTTCAGCCGTTAAAGCGTGAAGAGGGAACAAACATACTTACACACTTACACACACACTTACATACAAACTTTCGGATTTATGATATTAGTAGGGTCAGTAGGATAACGGGAACAAGGTTATGTTTATTGTCCTAAGGTTTATAGTACCGGTTTTATAGTCATTTAAAAGTATAAATGTACGAAAGTAAACACTTCAACTCTTAAGGTTTTTCTTAACACAACAATGTAAATAGACTAATTAATGAAAAACACGGTAACTTACTCTCCATCAGGCGAAAACAACGGTCGCTGTTCAATAATACTTTTCCCACCTTTTCTGTTGAAGTTGTATTTTGTTTCATGTTCATCCTCTGTTGGTACGTTAACTACCATTTTTATAACGTTGTTAGACAGTTAACACGCGATAATATACAACATTTCAGCGGAACCAAAACAAAACAAACAACCATTCATGCCTTGCCTAACCTCAAAATTTTTTGAGTCCCTCCCTACTTCTGACAGTAGACAAATATCTGACATGACATACCTACAATAAGTTTGTTCCCTTCATACAACATGAACGATCGCGCAGCATTCAAGAGAGGGTCGATATTTTGAGATCTTGCATTTCATAATTTTCATATTCATCTTGATGATATTTGCTTATTATTATTATTATTTTGGATACTACTAGAGTAAAGTTTTATTAATAAAAAATCGTAGCCGACTACATTGACGCCCGGCGAATTGAGCTTAATTCAACGATACTCTATTGGTTTATCGGTTTTATAGCTCAGACGATATGAAATAAATACGAACATAAATGCAAACTTACATACAAAAAATCATAACCTAGCCTTTTTGCTTCGCCATATTAGGGTAATAAAAAAAAATACAAAGTGGACCAAGCCATTTTATCACTTTCGAGAAAAACCCCATTCATTAAGTCGTACCAATACAGATACATTTTAGAACGTAGCTCTAGATTGTTATGACAACAAGAAGAGAAGATGTCAATTGTACGTAGTACTCTCTGTGGTCTGTGGTCAATTGAGAAGAGGAACAGTCAGTCTCTGTCAAAGTCATTTGACTCGTGCTCTGTCCATGCTGTTTGTTATTGCAACTTTTAAATAATTTAATATTAGGACTGTGATAAGTTTCTTCAGAATTACAGGACGTATACAAACATGTCTAATGAAGCATCTGAAGCACAGGTGCAAGTTCGATTTGTCACCAAACAAGAGCAGTAAGTGTGCATAAATATGCGGCATGAATGAATTGTAATAGTATAGGCATTTACTGAATACTTTGATGTTATTATTCGCAGATATGCAGTTCCAGATAGTCCCTACGCTATTCAGTGTAATGTACAGACATCTGATTTAAATAACTTGGTGAATGCATTGCTAAAAGAAACAGTTCCTTCGTTTGAAAAAGCCGTGCAGTTTGACTTCTTGGTATGTGGGGAGCTGTTGTGTGCTCCGCTCTCAGAGCACTTGCAGGAGAAAGGAGTATCTACGGAGGAGACTTTAGAGATAGAGTACTTAGAAAGGTTTCCCGCGCCGTCACCTCAGGATTGTTTGATGCATGATGATTGGGTGTCAACAGTGCAGACACATGGTAACTGGTAAGTATAATAGTATATATAAATAAATTATTAATTATCTTTATTATTTTAATTCCATAATCTACAGGCCAATTGCCTATATTTCCTAAAACTATACAGTTTGAACTTATAGGTTACTATAGTGCTCAAGCCCACTACCAGTGGGTAGCATTCCCATCATGCTGGCGGCATTGCCTCTCTGAATTGCAATGCTAATATGTTGAGCCAAATAAGTACATGCATTTTGATCATGTGTCACCTCAACCCCACAGGCCCAGTGTCTCAACACTGAATGACTAATATGTTATCACTGCCGAAGCTTCCATATTTTCATCGTTTGCGCTGCTCTGCCGAAGTTGCGCCAGTACCAACCCCATTCTGTATTCCAGGAAGATGTGATTTTCCTTATTAATACCTATGTGTATGGCATGATTAATCCCCATGTGATTGTGATAATGTGTTGGTATATGATCATTTACATTGAACAAGCTACATTTAAACCCTAAGGAACTAATAATCAGAAACTTGTTTAATGATTTTGGACCTTAGTTACTTTAAATAAAAGCCAAGCTTTAAAGATTGCAGATATTACAAAAAAACACTTATGACTTAAAACCACAACTGCCTGAATGTGCAGATATGTGTATTTTTTTTTTTAATCAATATTAAGGGCTTTTTCGTTTCAACGAATATGCCGCCCTGGTAGCATTTACAATTTGAGATTTAAACACAAGCAACTAATTACCTCTTAACTAATGTGTATCTTAACTATGTGTATTTAAAAGATTTCTTATGATATGTTTTTTTTATTCTAGGATTCTTTCAGGCAGTTATGATAATAGTATTCACATTTGGAGCACTAAAGGACAGCACAAGCTTGCCATTCCCGGACACACATCTCCAGTAAAAGCTGTTGCATGGGTGTCATTCATTGGAGACCAGGCAGTGTTTGTAAGGTGAGCCCATTCTATGTGATAGCTATTTTTGTAGATAAATGATCAAAGAAGCTGATAAAACTGTCTAAAATCTTCAAGACTTCATTTGACTTAATTCCCCAGATAGACATACAAGTGTGAGGCTGTGAGTTTGAAAGTATATTTCACACTCCCATCCCCACACTAAGTTCGATGACTTTTGCAGTGTTTACTGGAAACATTCAGAATTGAACTGCCCGTTGACTTAGTTGATTGAGCTTTCGCCTTCTAAGCAGGAATATCCGGTTCGATTCCCGGCGGGAACACATGTTTTTTTCCCCCTTTTCTGGTTCTGGTTGTGATTGTGTGTATTGTGAATGTTTCCGGCATCCAAGACATAAGTCATCGAACTTAGAGTGGGTCTGTGAGTGTGAAAACGTTTATGTTTTTTCGTTAAACATACAATCACACCCAGAACCAGGGTAATTTGTGATAAATTACTCTTATAACTTATGTGCCCACTGAGAATCAGACCCTATTCACTCTGCTAGTGGACATACTAGAAGGTGGACAAGCACCAAACTAAGCTAACAGGTAGTTCAAAACAAGCATATACAGTAGAACGATTATCCGAAAGCCGAGTAACCAAATCGCCAATTATCCGAATCGGTCCGAAGCGTAATAAAAAAAATGAAAACCAAGTAATTTTTTTTTTGTTTTGTTGTAACAAGTTGGAACTTGTTGGAGTCCAGATATATTTCAATTGTTATGGAGGCAAGATACTAGATGTTTGTTTGTTAAACTTAATAAAGTTTATTCTATGTGTGACAGTTAGTTTTTCTTTATTACCAGTATATGTCCGATTATCCAAATCGACCCCGGTCCCAATTAATTCGGATAATTGGCGTTCTACTGTACTATTACAAATATAATTTTGTACTTTACATATTTTTTATTGCATCTAATAGTTTGATTTCATTTTCAGTGGTTCACATGATCAGTCAGCTATGCTCTGGGTGTGGAATGTGCCGAACAACTCTGTTGATTGTGTGGTGACTTGCCGAGGGCATGACAAAGGGGTGGAATGTCTAGCAGTGTCAGCTGACGCCAGGAGATTTGCCACAGGCAGCTGGGACAATACTATCAGTTTATGGAGTGCAAGTAAGAACTATGTTATAGGTCTTGTTAAGGTGTTCTGATGGAGTATGCTTTCCATACAAAAAAATCAGTAAAGTGTTAAAACACTTAAATACTAGCTGTAACAAAAAAAAAATCAGCTATACATAAAATTTTCTTAAATATTTTGTTTAAGCTTTTTCAAAATTGGAAATAAATATAAACAAAAATAGATGAAAAAGAGGTTCAAAGTGATAGGAAATAAAAGACAATTAAATCTGTCTGTTGCTTAGATTGAGTGCACAATCACTTTCTAAGCAGTGAGTATTGGGTTCGATTCCCGGTGGAAACACAAGGTTTCTTCTCAAGGGAAATTAGTGTTTCTGATTTTAGATGCGATTGTGTGTGATGTGAATTATTCCAGTACCCACCACATTGTAATCAAACTCAGTGTGGGCTGTAAGTGTGAAAGCGTTTATGTAAATATAGGTTTTTTTTTTACACAACACTTAAACACAATGTGTCTTAACTAAATCTGCTGGTATACTTAGCATGAATTCATTTGTACAATTCACAGACATCATATTTGTCCACTGATTTTGTATGAAAACTGTACCCTAACATATAATTTCAAGAGGCGATCTTAACAAGAACACATTTCATTTGTTATTTTTATGTTGTTGTGTTGTTAAGATATTAAAAACTGGGGTGGGTGTATAGGTGTGAAAAGGATGTTCCTATAATGAAATGTGATAAAAATAAAATATAGATTTTCACCATCCCACATAGACAGTAGGTTTCCTGCCATGGTTCAACTATGTGAGTGTTTCAATCATTTGCCCCTTTCGGTCTATAGTAGAACTGTTAATATATGTTACATCAGAATTGTTATGATGAATTCCCAATTGTTTTTCAGGTTTATCTGATGAAGACAATGTACCAGCTAAAAAGAGAAGCAAACCTGAACATAGCAATGCGAGGGTAAGTTGAGTAATAAGAGGAAAAAAAAATGTATCTCTGTAATTCTATCTAGTTTTAGGGTTTCCTCTAAATACTCATTAGTATTTAATTTCCGAGAAATACGAGAAAATTCTTTAAAACTCATGTTTAAAAAGTACCTTATGTAACGGTGATATGATCAGTGCTCTGTTAAATATTATCCTATGTCTTACGAAATAAGATACATAGACAATATTCTAGCAGCTGAAGCCCTTGCCTAACTTAGCTTTTGACCAGTAATCATATGATGGAAAGTAATAATGCATAATATGCAAACTAAGCATTCTTACCTAGATACTTATTCACAGCACCTTAAGACTTGGTGATTGGGGAAAAAGAAACTCACACTCTGTGAGGAAATGCTCTCAAAAGAGTAGAATCCTCTATGACAGATGTACTCTATGCTGCTATTAATAAAAAAATCATCAAATATATTCAAGAAATAATTCTGTTTTCACATACTAGAAACAATACGATTTCTTACACGCAATGTAGCTGCTAGACTAGTTTCGGAGCAGCTAGTGTTCCCTCATCGGACAAATATGTGCGTGGACCATCCGGGATCTCGGCGTGTATGTTAGTTCAGTATGAAGCCGTTTTTGAGATAGACCCTGGGACAAAATAGGTCTAAAAACAGTGACTTTGGTGGCCTACCAAATCGTTATTTTCCAAGATAGTTTTTTTTAAACGGATTTCGTAAAATACCTATCAAGCCCTTTTCAACGATACCCCAAAAAGGTAGATAAAAATATAAAAAATTTTTTGCTCCCCACTCACATGTATTCCCATAGGTACATTTTGTTCCCCCCCCTTAATATTTTCATTTATATAATTTTAAATTTAATTTCTGGCTTTGGGCCATAGTTTTACATATTCTATAAGAATTTGCCTCTGACAGACAGACGGATGGACAAAGTGCTGAAAGACCCAAGTCAACATAGAGATCTCGCTTCGCTCGATCAATGACATACGAAACTTTTAATAAAACAAGATTAATATATCTAAAATAGCTGCTTGATACCTTCTATTTTATAAATATATATATCGTGTATAACAATATGTATGAACATTTTAGGAGCCTCTTACAACATTGAAAGGCCACAGAGAGGCGATATCAGGGGTGCAATGGATGGACTTCAACACGGTTATTTCAAGTGGCTGGGACCATCTCCTCAAACTGTGGGACTGTGAACTTGGCGGGATTAAACAAGAGATAGCTGGTAGGTTGGCTGGTAAAGTAAAGAAAATGTATGAACTAATACTGTATACCTTCAACTGCCTACTGGAACTTGGGTGATCGCGTTCTAAGCACTTCCTGGTGGAAACAGAAGTTATCTCTCTAAGGGAAATTTGCATTCCTGGAACCACAACACATGTTGTGGAATTATGAATGTGAAAGCATTTGCCTTTAAATCTTCTATCTATACTCTATAGTATATTCTGTTATCACATGCATTACATTGACCAAGGCCTTATGTAATTATTTATCTTATATGAAATCTGAAAGAAAATCTAAATTGAATTATGCAATACATAAGTTTTCCAAAGTGTTTATTATATTATCAATTTGTGTTGCAGTTATTATTTTGTTTATAGCTATTACCCCTATATAATTTGCCTGTATTTCTGGTGTTGGTTGATGTAATAATAGTTATGACTATTATGTCTAATTGTTGTCTTATTTTATGTTGACTTATTATGATTTGTACCTATGATTTTTTAACGCATTATATAACATCCTTATCGTGAGTGTAGATACAGTTATGTTGCAACTGCACTAGTATGTTATTGAAAGACCTTGCGTGATAATATAAGAAACATAATGTTACACTCCTTTTTTAATAGGGAGGGGCCTATAACAGCCCGCTCATAACAGTGTTAGGTTCCAAACATACATAGATCGATAACTTTGTCTGCCTTTGTTAAGATTGATACTGGATTGATGATTGATGTGTTACATTAGTATTTACTTATTACTAAGTATAAATCGTTGAACAAATAATCATAAAAGTAAATACTTGCATATTTTTTTTTCTAAATGAATAACCCCATTCATATAAATTTATATCATGCTGATGTATTTTAACTGGCTCTCAAGGATGGCGAGCGGAACACCGTTTGGTGCTTGGCGACAGATTTTCTACTTGTACTGTTCCACTGCTGTTAGTCAGTCGAGCATTACAAAATTCTCTAACACTTAAAAAGAAGTAGTATCACATTGCTCTTTCTTTACATGTCTTTGTCCTGCCGCTCTCTTTTGTTGTCTGATAGTGGAATGAGTACAAAGAACAAGATTGTATTATTCTCTAATATATAAAAATCTAGTGTCACATTTTAATGTATAAAACCCCCACATTTTTAATCGTGATTTTAGTATTTTTCTATGAACAGTATCCAAAAAGATTTTAGTGTGTTATTAAAGTACTAGGCGACCATAAACGTGAAAGAGGTATTAACACTTTTACTAAAGATGGCATTGCAACGCATGCCGAGTACAGTAACATATATTGTTTATTGACCATTGTCTTTATTTCCAGGTAATAAAGCCTTCTTTGACTTGGACTGGTCTCCATTGAACAATAACATCATCACAGCTTCAGCGGACAGGCACATTCGCTTGTATGATCCGAGATCTACAGGTATGTTTAGGTTCATTTATAATAGTATTTGTTCCTAAGAGTATACAAGGTTATTTGTAAAATACCAGTCAAAATCAAAATCGTTTATTCACATGGGTCCCAAAGAGGCACTCATGAAAGTTAATGACTCTATTGCCAGATTGATTTTATTTATATAGCATTAGCCATGCCAGGCAGAACTATAGTGATAAATTTAGAAAGGAAAAATTATCGCTTGACGGTAGATGACGTCACACGTCCCCGTAAGACGTTAATAATAAGGAAAGGTTAATTTCGTCGCTTCAGGCGGGGTTTGAGTAGCTTAGCGGTTAGAGCAATAGGGCATGAGACCCTATGGCCGCGGGTTCAAATCCCGCCTCAAGCGATAATTTTTCCTTTCTAAATTTATCTCTATTGCCAGATTCACAAAATTATAACCTTAAACTCTCATACTCTGATTCTGATCCTTACCTCATTTAGTACTACGACTGTCTTCTGATTGTCCCACGACACTAGTCGTCAAACTTAGTGTGGGGCTGTGAGTGTGAACGCGTTTTCTGTAATGATTAAGAAGATATTTTATGTAATGTCTGTCTGCTACCTCAGAGCTAACAATTTTAACCATTTTTTATTTATTTAGCTGGTATTATTGGGATGTTCCTTAGCTATGTTTGATAAAAAAAAATGTAGCAATTTTTAAGATGTGATGTCAAAGGTTTATTTAATTCTTTTATATTTCAGACAGTATCGTAAAGACGACATTCACATCTCACACTGGGTGGGTTCAATCCGTACGTTGGTCGAAGAACCGAGACACCCTGTTCCTATCCGCCGGTTACGACGGGCAAGTCAAGCTTTGGGAGACTAGAAGGTAAAACTATCGCTTGACAATATTATTTTTAATAAACATATCCATAACCGCCTTCTCACTCACAATAATGTTTTAAGACTTGTGTCTTGTGAATGCGGCATACATCACAATCACACTCAGAACCATCGCGTATCGAACCCGATACCCGCTGCTTAGTAAGCAGACACGCTAGAACCTACTGCGCCAGCGGGCAGTTCATTAACCAACCGAGCGAGCGCGAAGCTCGAGCGAAGCGTCTCCGTTTCAGCTTGTGTCCGGATGTCCGGTTGTTCTCATCTACAGGTCGCATTTCTCAACCGATTCTCGTGAAAGTTTGTGAGCAGGTTCTATAATTATATCGATCCTGTTATTGGAATTTTTTCAGTATGGTGATATGGGGTTGAAAATGTGAAAAAAAACTTTCAGCCATTTCGAAAAATTCGCGAGTTCTTAAGCTCTCAGTCTTAATTCAGTATTGTATAATGTGATAGCAAGGAACATCAAGTGCATCTCAGCAGTGACGTTAAATCATACACACTCTCGTTTGAATCCCACTCCATGACTTTATTGAATGTGTGAAATTTGCACGTAAAAGTGACGGAAAACCGGCTCGTCCTAGTATTACTCGACGATGTGTGTGGATAATGTCTAAACTAATTGTGAGAGAAGGCGAATAAATAGCTCGTCCGAATTTTTCACCATCTTCTTAACCCACAGAAAGACCGAAATGCTGCGATATATAACAATTATGTGTCACTCGGGGGAAAGTACTGACTTTTTACTCCTGTCTTACATACGCGTCAGTTATGACTATGACATAAGAGATTAATGCTATAACACTCACGATTATTTTCTTGAATTGTTACGAGACTAGTTTCGGAACAGTCGGTTGTCCTTCATCAGTCGAGTACACTCGTAGACCGTCCGGCGTCTCGGCGTGTACAGGAGCGCTGACAGTTCCGAAACTAGCCTCGTAACAATGCGAGGAAACAACCGTGATTGAAATAATCTTAAATCTTACGTAATACTTACGAATATTTTAATGTGATTATGACAAATAAGTATTTTCTTCTGTTACAGTCCACGCACACCACTATACGATCTGAGCGGTCACGAAGACAAAGTCCTGTGTTGTGATTGGTCCAACCCTTCGCTTCTCGTGAGCGGCGCTTGTGATAACACCCTCCGGATATTTAAAGCGAAACACGCGGTCCAAAACGCCTAAGGTTTTAAGTTGAATTGTTTATATTATTTTAGGTGATCACCATATGTAGAGATCATCTAAAATTAAACGCCAATCCCTTTGTTGAAAGATTTAGTGTCAAATATTGGAAACATTTGGTGGAGTAGCGGGCAGTTTAGTTTGGAAGATCTCTAGTACGATTAAAGTTACACGCGTCGGCAGTTTTCGTGTATCCGAACAAGTACGATTTTGCGACAAATGTTCGGCCGTCCCGCGCCTCGTCACTGAGCTTTATTAATTAGTTGTAATATCTGTATATTAGATAATATCATCAAGGTACGTTTCGAGTTTCCGAATATTCCCGAGGCGCAAACTTTAATCGTAGTAGTATAATCAGATGTTTATGTCAGGATGTAGTTTAGAAATTGTCGGTTTGCAATAATTATGTTCCATTAACCCTACGGAGTGATCGCAGTGTTCGCAGAACCGTTTCACTTATAGGTATAGATTAACTATTACGTTGGACGCGACGTCAAGGAGTGAGTCAGCGCGGTTTTACACTTGATTATCAAAATGTAATATGCCGATAAATTATTCAAGCAAAGCATACGATGACCGCATTTGCGTTCCATTCAGATTAAACATAAGAAGTAAGTTTCTTCTTTGATTCAAACCATACGCCGTCATCTCTCACATTGAGTGGAACAGCTAAAAAGTGTGTCGCTTACGGTGCTATAGTGGAACGTAGCCAATGTTTGTGTTCACCATTTTCACTTTTAGGCAAAATAGTTGAATTTGTGTCTATTAGTGACTAAAACATTTGTGTTGAATCTGTTGTATGAGTATAGTAATCCGACATAAGCTATTCTATATTTAAACGCCTGATTATAATCGTAAATCACTCGCATATTATGATTAAAATAATATTAGTATACGCCATACGGCAGTCCAAGAAATTCTATACATTTGTTACAAATTAAACATTACACTTAATTACTCAGTACAGCAATTGTTGCAATTGTGACAAATACTTTCTCAAATAATTTCTTCAAATCTCCTTCTAAATACTTTATGTAACTGCACCAGCCCTTAAAAGTGAAAGCCTTGTAATTAGAGAATGGGCGATAGAAAGTGAAAACGTTAAGTTTAGTTAAGTTACAATAAAATTATGTTCTATTGACAACAAATATTTTTACTTACTCTTTCCCTACACAGTAGGATTTCTTACGGTTAGTTTCATTAAAAAAAAATTCACTGTCATGAGAAATACTATCACTCTCATAAATCCGAAAGTTTGTGTGTAAATTCGTGTAAGTATGTTTGTTTTCTCTTTACGGCTGAACGGATTTGGATGAAATTTGGAGTTTACATAACTTATAACTAAAATTAACATAGGCCACTATTTAACTTGATAAACGCAGGCAATGCCGCGGGGCGCGGCAAATCGAACATAAAGTAAACTGGTATATGCTTCCACTGCCCGTTAGCTTAGTTGGGTGACCGTTCGCCTTCTAAGCAAGGGTTTTCGGGTTCGATTCCCGGCGGGAACACAAGTTTTCTCCCCAAGGAAAATTTGTGTTTCTGGTTCAGGGTGTGATTGTAAGTGTGATGAGAATGTTTCCGGCACCCACGACACAAGTGATCTAACTTAGTGTGGGGCTGTGAGAATAAGAGCGTTTTTACCTTTTTAACTTGTGTGAATAAGTAAACTAACCGAAAATGTAAACATAGCAGATATTATTGTACAACAACAATTTTGGCTGTCGGTTGAGAATACAAGCTGACTCAATGTGCCACAGTCCAACAAAATATCGGCGGTTAGGAACTTTTTTATTTAAGTAGCGCATGGTAATTACGTTTATTTTATACAAGCCGTGCCCCGCGGCTTCGCCCGCTATTATCAAGTTATAAAGTAGCCTATGTGTTAATCCTAGGTATTAGCTATGTACATTCCAAATTTCATCCAAATCCGTTCAGAGCCTGCGTATTCCAGGTCTAGTGTGTTTACCAGCTTCGATCACATCGTCACTTACCATCAGGTGAGATAGTGGTCTAACACTAGCCTGTCACAAAAAAAAAAAACTTTCGGATTTATAATATTAGTAGAAAGTAGGATAATTTGTTTTTAAAAATGTTGAATGAGCTTGCATTTTAACCTCCTTTGGTAGTTATAGATTTGCACTCCCGCAGAAGATAACACTCTTTTCACTATCAGTTATTATTCTTGGCAGTATTATCTTTAAAAACTTGACCCGCTCCTTAAAAGAACGCGTTGTAAAAAGTTAATGAACTTGAATGTACATTTTGATTGAATTTTTTTTTATGCGATTGGCAAGCGTTTGGCCACAATCTCACCTGATGGAAAGCGATGATGTAGCCGAAGATGTAGCATGCTTGCCTAGAAGATACCTATTCACTCTTGACTTAAGACTCACAGACTATACCGATCGGGGAACAAAGATGAGGGCAATGAGTTCCACTCCTTCCTTTTCTTTTCCATGAGTTTATATAGCATTAGACATGCTAGGCAGAACTATATTGAAGCATTTATTTTTTCCTTTCTTAATTTATCAATACATTTTGATTCTTATGGCTGCGCCACTAAAGACACACTTAGCCTCTCTCGGTCTCGCCTGGTCGCCTCCCGTACAGCGGTACCCGCGCCTGCGACCCCGCACGCCGATCTGTTCGAATCAAATGTGTCCTATGCGGCGAAATATTAACAGATTCCAGCGAGCAGCACTATAAGTCTGATATTCAGAGACAGTTTTTGAGTGTAGACTATTTAGTCTTCGCTCAAAAACTTGTTTAACTTTTTAGAGTTGTTTAACTCTCCGTAGAGAAAAAGAAAGAAGAAGAAAGTTTGAGGCCCAAATTATGTCCTAATAAATGAAATAGGAATTCAGGGTAGGGTTGTCGACTATTCTTTTGTTAAAATATTCAGTTTACACAAAAAGTTATCAATGTAAATAATACACAAAATGACATTAATCGAAGACAACCCTACTCATGGTACAAGGTGTAATGAAATGAAAGAACGTACTAAATTTGGTTTCGCTTGTTTTATTCAATCATTTGCTCTTACAAAATATGTTCAATGCAAAGGAACATGACTCGTCACAATAAAACATGCTTCTTAGTACCATTTTTTATTTATATATTACTTTAGTCCATTCAGCATAACTATAAATAATGCGGGTCGCGTAAAATGCTCATAGCACTATCTAGACACATGCAAACACTTTGTAACAAAATAGATAATACATAACTTCTTTGTTAGTTTCTCTGCGAGAAATTATTTTACACTATTAGTCATAGTTATGCCAAACTGCCACACCATAACACAACGAAGCAACATGTTCCTTAAAAATATTCTTTCTTACCAACAATTTCATTTCACTTTTTTTTTACATTTTATGAAGTTTTTATTTTTGCATTTTCGTATTTCTAGGCTACCTAACTAAATTTTTAACTAAACTATACTACGATCTAGACTAGTTTTCTGGGTAGAACACCACACTAAATTAATACACATGGACAAATACTTTCGTATCCACACATCCGACTGATTTTTTTAGCTTTTCCATTTGTTTACGCTTAGTCAACTACATAACAAAAGAGGTGAAAGCAAAACGTTGTTCAACTGAAACTTACGAAGAATGTGTTCAACTAATTCGCTTAGAGACTAAAGGTGCGGGGCGTACGCCCAGCGGGCCCACTTCAGTCCATTCAAATTAAATTATTTAATAAACTAACAAAGGAAACTACCCTAGAGTGACCCCGACCAGCGCACGACCCCACCACACTTGGAAATATATTAATCTAGGGCTCTACTCTATCTATCTTAGCGTCGAAACATTTTTTTTACTATTCTAACCTATCTATAGTTAAGCTTACTCTAAGAACTAGCCATCTTTATTCGTCGTTCCCGTAGCTTCACGTCACAGTTTAAAAACTTGTCAAACATTCACTTAATATTAAACACTTATATCTAAAACATTTACTTAACGCTTCACCTTATTCATCGACATGATGTAGTTGGATTCGTTTTGGTTTTAGAGAATTGGTATCCAAATATGATTTGTGCTCTTAAGGTTTTTAGCCCTCATTGTAATACGAAATCGTAATCCCCCATCATACATATTTCTAAAACGGCGAGTCATCAGGAACATCTAAGACTTTTTACTCCCGAGGTTAATTTTACCATCGCGTGTGAAAAATGCAACGATTCGACAGCCACATTCGTCATTTAGTTGTTAATACAAAATATCATTTAACATAGTCTTTACATTACCACTACGTTTATGAAATACGGTATGTTCTCTATTACTTGTAAAAATATTGTTTTAAGCACATGCAAATTCTATATTGTATCCATTTACTTTAAATAAAGCTGAAGGCACTACCATCAAAATTAATTTTATTGCTTATTTGGAAGGAAGCATTAGAAAAATAATTTAGTGCTAAAATATATTTGCATTTGACGGTAATTAATTCTACGGGACCTTGCCACTCTAAGTCACTACAAGTCACTTAAACGGCGTCGGGTCTACTCTATAATATACATTTATTTCATATATATAAAGGGAACAACGATCTACATTGTGGAATGAAAATAATCGGGGTATGTCTTTAGGACAAAGGAGTGATTGGACGACAGTCCATAACCAAAGATACGATGCTCTCATATACAAAATTTATATCTTGACATCAATTTAAATGCAACTTTAGCGGAAACATCTATCGGAAGACTGCATTTACAGGAAGCCACAGTGTAGTGAAACACTTATCACTTAACTAAGTACCTCGACATCCGGTACTACATTGCACTTCATGGTTTTTTTTTTCACAAGAAGTAAAGAGGCGGTTTTTAAATCAGTTCAATAAATTTGGCTTGATCAGAAATTATACGAAGATAATACTGATCTGCGGAGTATTGTGGATCGAAGAGAATGCTTTTACTAATAAAAATCTCACTCTAGTTAGCCTTGGAGACGTGAGTTTAAAAACATGCTGTTTGGTCTGCGTTTTGTAGTAGATATAGTCAGGCAGTCAGCTAGATTACTACGGCTCTAAGTGCTTTCATATTGTCCTTATCGCTGGGTAAGTACGGGATATGGCGACTCTACTTGAGATGTTTTGCAGAAAATCACGTCCTACTTATGTACAATCCCAAAGAGTATCTCATTTACGGAACAACAGTACAATTTCAGCCTTTTCCTAAATGAAACAAACAAATATAACGTGTACAGATCTACATATTCATAGTCGAAAATCTACGTAGTTCATTCAAAACCTGTTGTTACTAGTGTCAGTTCCTGTATTCGTTAAGTCGGTTCACAGGTTTTGAACAAAGAGGTTACCGCTTAATCGTCAGTTAAATACAGTTAATATATCAAACATTTAACTAGTCTTCAGTCCCTGATTGTATAAATATTTCCCTACTTCTTACTCGACTTTAATGATTTGTATACTTTGGTTCTGATGAAACTCTTGACGTGCCAAAATAGAATTAAACAGTTGCGATATAGTAGGCTTTACTCGTACCCAATCAACAATGTATATACATGTATACATATCCATGTATAATTTATATATATTCAATATAAAAATATCAAATTTCATATAAAGTCATAAAGTGTACCCAAAACCTACGTGATGGTACAAAAGTGCTCACCCGCGCCAATACGGCGCCACACGCGGATTTGAAATCCATTTCATTATGTGGAAATCAATCGTGGAATTTTGTTTGAAGTTTTCTAGTGGAATGTGCCGACCGCCTACAAAATAACAGCTACGGTTGATTCAGTACACGATTCTCAAAAAAGGATCACTTCAATAATCATGTGTCCGAACATGAGTTACCAACGTACAAAAATGTGTATAGACTCATAAAATGTATAAATAGAATTTACATACAACTGCTTATTGCTAAACGTTGCCGTGTTATAGGCACGGTTGTGCCATAAGCGCAGAAGTTACGTTTGGAAGTCACTTACCCTAGGCAGGGCCATGGGTGAACTACTTCAAAACGGTTAGGCCCTTGGCGAGTGGGAATTTTGGTACAACACCTTAATTTGTTACCAATTGGCTGTTTCAGTGTTATATCATATACTAACTCTATTTATTCTTACATTTATTGAAACTACGTACCTTTAAAGACCTGTAAACCTAGTCATTGTTTAATTGTCTTGTGAATAAGTGGTCCTGGGATCAACATTTTAGGCTATCCAACAGGACATCCAACAAAGCTTTTCAAGGTTACTTACTGTCAGAGGTAATGTATTTTAAACATAGGGTTGTTCAGTTTAAATCCGACGAAGCAGTCACTTAATAAAATTTTACAGTAAAAAGTCTATCTATTTCAATTGAAGACGTACTGCGCTACGAGCGCTACACCGAGAGAAATACGTCTTATCAGCTCATCAATTTCGATGTACCGTCATTTTATGTGATGATATCAAAAATATTATTTCAGAGAAATTCAGATATTTATCATGAGTACGTAGGTACAATATTTGTTGCCTTACACAGAACTGGGAACTCGTTCGCCCTTATACAGCGTGCGTTTCCTGCTCTATGACTTTATAGATAGATCTTGTATATGACATGTCTGATACTGTATCTGATACTGTACAACCCCCCTATCCCTGCATACCATGGGCGTAATCGCTTGAAGTCGCGAACCCAGTGTTACTTTACTTTAAGACTTTAGTTATTGCCATGTTGTTTACCGAGAGCTACGTAAGTACAGTTACTATAAAAACGGAAATAAATTTGGAAGTCAACAGTAGGTATACATAAATTCAGTCTGTGTTCGGTTTTGGCAACGACTTTATTGTTTTAACAGTTTTATATTAGTTTTATACTCTACGTGATGTCGAAAATTATGCATAAATATTTATTGCAACTTTTGCAACAGATTCGATACATGTAGAGACACGTACGTATCTAGCGAAACACATGAAATACCGCATCAAGCTTACGCCTGAAATGTCGTACCAAGCCTATTTATACGCCTGAATAACCCGTATCAAGCTAATGCACTTGATTAACTTTTAACAGAAATAAACAGTTTCTGGAAGACTGCGCCAGATGAATATGATTTGTGAGACTAATACTGTAACATGATTTTTGAAACGAAGGAAAAGCACCACGCTTATTGAACATGTCCCTACTTAATACATTTCTCACCACCCTCCACAAAGTGGCGGCCGAATACCTCTCCGAAATCGTCAACTGTAAATTTCAAATTTGCTTCTAGAAGCTGCCTCAAATTTTACAACAAAACGTAACAAAATTTATTTTCTATTGTATTTTAAAAATACTTATTCTCCATTGAAGATTCTAAATCTTCGGCATAACGTTAACGCGATCCTACACGGTGTTGCCACCCTTAACCTTTACACACATAAAGCCATCTCAATAACCTCCTACCATACTTGTTAGTAAATATCTTTGATTCTTTGATTCCACATGATATGACCATTTTAACTTATCCCACTATTCAACTCCTTCCTGGTATTGCTCACCCTTACTTATGCCCGATTTAGAGTATAAACTAATATTTTTGAAAATAAATAAATTGGTATCTAATAATTTCAAAATAATCTTTTTAAATCTGTATACTCCGATTGCACGAATTTTCAGTAAAATTTTTTCGTCGATTGTCCATTTGTAAACGAATTACAACACCTACATTTTATATGACACTGAAAAAAAAACAATAAAAAGAATGCCCCTTGGCAAATAAAATATGCCGCCTCGTCCAAAATTAAACTATGCTAAAAATAAATACCTAACTATCTTAAATAAATCTTGTCAACATATTCAAAACCTGCGCCTAAAAATCTTAAATTTATTTCTTCGTAAAACAATAATAAAATTATAATGTAAAAACACATTTAAAATTGCAGCTATATCTATACAATCAAATCCTCCCGTTCGTACCGTAAACAGACCTCATCAAACATCACAGCGTTGCGTCAGGAAACGAGGCAATGCCACGAGACTGAGCAATGCCACATCAGAGGCAGTGCCGCGTCACGGAAACGATTGGTTCAAGCGAACGAAATAAACAGAAGAGCGCCGACGGGGACGCGGAGCTTTCGATGAAGTCTATGACGGCCGCAAATTAAAACTAAAACAAATTAACATTGTAAAAAGTCACAGTTGCTTTGAATTTTTGGCTCGTGTACAGCACGTTTAGTTGCAGTGGGGTTTACTTGGGCGGGTAGGGCTGGTAGGCCTCGTCCGGGGACGCCGCTGTGGACGCGTGCTCGCTTTCCATCGGCATCTGGATGATGGGCGCGGTCGGGCCCGCGAAGTACTGGTACGGGTGCGACGCAAAGTACTGTAACGTAAAACAGATGTCCCACTCACGACACGTCCAAAACCAACAACACTTACTTGTACTAACACATTGGATTCAGTGAAATAACAGTTGTGATTAAGAGGAAAATATTATGTTTTCAAGCCTTTTATTGAAAATTTTATTTTTGAGGTCGTTTCTTTTAGCATACAAGTCTATACGCTAAAAGAAAATCGAAGTTTCGACACCGTTGATCCTTGAGGTGTTAATTTCTTTGTATAAATTGAATGTATTCTTCAATTAGGTTCCGATTAGTATGTGAATTCTACTCTCTAACTTCTAACTCTATTCTTGTAACTGCACATTTATACGCCAATGCGTAGGTAAGATGGTTCAGGTCCATTCAGATTAAGGAAATATGTATAAAATTGCTTGACTGCAACGTTATGTTGTATTTCGTAAGTAATATTGATCTTGGTTAATTTAATGGGAACTCTGGGCACTCATTTCAAATTCTGACATCTAAAACTGTCTTGTATTGTTATAAAAACATCACGACCCCAACATACTCAAAGAACTGCGCGAATAAATAAATCGTTCCACAAACTTTCTGCATGTTGTCGTTAAACGTACATCATATAAGTATAGGTTATATAAGGTACTATCATTTCACTGAATCGAACTAAAGACTAATTAATGCAGACACTACATTGCAATCGCGTCATAATTCCGACCATTATTATTACGAGATAAGCATCGATAGCAGTGTCCGTCGAGACAAAGAGCTATACATAAAGCACAGTCATCCAGAGTACATTCATCGGATATTGCGTCTATAAGTATTAAGGCGGGGGAATGCACATTGCGGTGTGACACATAAAGCGTATGGCTTGTTCAATGGATTATAATAATATACAAGCAGGGTTCGGAAGGTTAGCACAGCTTCGATAACATAGCACTCACGTATAGTTCGCTATCCGGCCTTAAGCTGTCCCAGTTTACCTGGAAAACAGAGATTCGCCGTCAGACTTTTTGTTTGACTGCCTCTTTGTGCCGCTGCGTTGGTTCAGACCGTTTTAATTGAGATATTTTGTGCTAACCACCACGCTTTTGTATCTCTCATTTCATTGTTAAAAGTTTTTAATCTGGCATATTTACCTTGACGCTCGTTTTTCATCAACACAGTCTAAAGGGAAACAGTTTATCTTTGTGTTTGTTCTTGTTGGGCGCGTTTTATCTTACGAATAAGCTGGTGTATAATGAAGGTTTCTAATTGTATTCTTGTTATTTGTGTGACATAGTGAGGATAATATTCTTTATTAATACAACTGAGCAAAAAATATGTTGTTTTTTGCATCAGAATAATCATGGTCGAGGATAAAACTTAATAATGTAAAAAAAAAATTACATATCAATGTATAAATCCACTTATATAAGTATAAAATAAGTAGCTTGTCGCCAATGTCTAAAAAAGAACATAATAAAGAAATTGAAATATTTTTTACAGAATTGCAGTAAACTGTATATGAAATTCCAATAAATATTATTACCGTATTCTCTTTAGACTGTGTAATTTCGACAATTAAATAGAAGCAATGGCGATGTAAAGATTTCCACAAGAAATAGGGTGAAATTAAGAACCGGCTTAAACTACTAAAGTAAATTCACCCTTATAAAATGCGCCAGCAGTTATGTTAATGTATATCTATTCAGTCTAGAGAATGTACTAAAGAATCTATGCAAAAAACATGCGTAATACTTATTATAAACCCAGTTTTATAAATGGGAATGTTCGTGAGTTGTTTTGTTCTGAGTATGTATCAAAACGAGGCATCTATGCAAAGGCTGAATGGATTAGGACGAAATTTGGTATGTGGAGTCCTGAAAGAAGTCATAGTGCAAATTAATGATACACCCGCTACAGCAGCGGGGCACAACTTGCCAAGTCAATGACGTCTTCGCTCTCAGGTTTGGTTACAAACTCTAACCCAAAAAAATTCAAACATCGCTACGCCTCTACCCCCCTAGCCTAAAACCAAAACGCTTCATCTCTATTCTACTAGTATCAAAAGAAATGTTTTTCAAATGTAACTGACTTTAAAACTTGTTTACAAAGGTCAAATTACTTGTCTGTAACTTCGCAATCTCAGTGAACGCTAAATAATAAGTCAAGATATTTTAAACCTTATGTACAAAAAGTTTAAGGTCTGTTACATTTTGAAAGCGTTTATTTTGTTAGAATTGAGACGAAGCGTTTTGGTTTTTGGCTATGGGGGGCGTTGCATCGCTAAACAAGCAGACCAACACAAATAGCTAAAATTGTACTTACGTATTGGCTAGGCACAGAATCGATCGGTATGTGGGTCGGATGGGCCTGATGAGCCGCGTGGTGTGTCGGGTGCGTCGGCGGGATCAGAGCCGCATACGGCGCCAGCCAGGTCGCCGGGTGGGCGGCATGGTGATGGTGGTGCAACTGGGGGTGATGATGGAACGCAGCTACGCCGTACACTCCCGCCCCTCCGCGATAAACCCCTGCGCAGTCCCCTCCAGCCCCCGCTCCCCCTACCCCTCCAGCGTACACAGAGCTGACAGCCATCGCCTGCAGTGCCAGAGAATAATCCTAATATTTAATGAGTATGTATTGTCACGGTCTATGTAGAGGCACTTGTACAGTCACCTAGGCAATTAAATCCAATCGACAATGCTCTTTCAATTGGGTCTACTTGATCAAAGTTCAATTTGAAATGCATTGAGATATTGCTAGGGCAAGCGTTAGAATTTATGGATAATGAATGAACGTTAGGTTATGAACTCATTGCCCGCATCTTTGTTCCCCGAAAGATATAATCTTTGAGTCTGAGGTCTAGACTAGTCTTAGAGTGTATAAGTATCTTCTAGGCAAGCATGCTACATCTTCGGTCGCTTTCCATATATATCCAGATAATCCTGCAAGTATAAGATTATAATAGAAATTCCTAAAATCTGTATGCATAAATGTAGATGTTTGCATTTATGCACATATTTTCCCTTGATTTTTTTTATTTCTGATAGGCTAGCGTTTGATCACTATCTCGCCTCACGGTAAGTGATGTTTTGGCAGTATTTGTTGTGCAACAGATGCACGTAATTCCCCATAAATGTAGTTACAGCTGCTATATTTATAATGAATATAAGTAAGTTACAAAGGTATTATAATATCATGCCGTGATGTAAGATTTTACTCGAATAAGATCATCTAATGGAAATATTGAAGCATTACCAATTATATTTTATCTGATTTATCTACTATTTTGCTTCTCTGACGACATCCCTACAGACATTCCAAAAACTTTATACACTTCCACTACAAAAACAATATTTCTAAAGTTCATTGGTAAACTGTGATAATGCTATTAAACGAACTTGTTACTACGTATAGGTATATATTATAACTAAATCACAATATACTATTTCATTCAAAGGAATGTCTCAAAATGCATGCAGACTGCAGCGAGCCGATAAACTCGCAACATATCGCCAGCCGGAAGGCGTTTTATGCAAATTTTACTGCTAATGAAGACATTGCATTGTAAACGTACTGCGTATTATCGCTACGTGTTCGTGGGGACAAGTTCTCAGGCTTATGTTCTTGGGGAACATAATTAATAAGGTAATTGATGAGTATTTAAAAATAACTGGTATTTGCGTGTCCTTTTAGCTTCTGGCTTAATTATGGTCGCTCAGATTGAATCTCAATTCTCATGGGATCTACCAAATATAAAATGTAGGGAAAAATAATTCTAAGAGCAACCAATGGTGGTTAATAATAATGGTAACATCGATAAAAAAATTAGAAACGGAAACGATCATCATAGATAAGAAGGTTAACTTAGACAAAAACATCGCACGAACTGGCATTTAGGTTAGATGCGTGTTAGCTTCGAAAAGTTAGTAACAACCGCGAAAAGTAATCCCGGTACTTACTTGCGTAAGAGAGTCATTGTTGTCCCTCCAAATGCGGCCGGTGCCGTCGTTGTTCTTGTAAAGAGACTTCTTCTTGTTCCCTCCGTCTGCGAATTTCACTAGCAACGGTTCCTTGGCACCCGGAATCGGGTTGCCATTGAACATCTGGAAATGCTAACATCGTAAGATTAAGTATTGGGCCGAAAAAACAATGCACTTAGAACTAAGCCTATCATGTCATCATCATCATCACCCTATGACTCATGGGCATAGGCCTATCCTTATGACATTATTTACGGTCGCTTCATTTCCTCATCCACATGTTTACGGCCCCGTGAATTTCGTTTTAATTATGTTTGAACTGCCCGTTGGCTAACTTGGGTGAGCGTTTGCCTTCTAAGCAGGGTTCGATTCCCGGAGGGCACAAAAGTTTCCTCCTAAAGGAAAACTTGTTTCCGGTTCTGGTTGTGATTGTGTGTGTGATTTGAATGTTTCCGGTACCCACGACACAAATCATCAAACTTAGTATGGAGCTGTGAGTGTGAAAGCGTTTATGTTATCGTCGGACTTGTTGGATATTTCATAATACTGCTATGATTGTTATCAACCCCCATCGTTTCTACTGACGCAGCATCAGTCTTTGCTAGAAGGAATATCCTACTTAAAGGGTTGGCTGGAAGAAAACTCTAAAAAGAGTTAAGCTCGCCTTTGTTATGGCCTTATTGTAAAAAGATTTGATCAATGTGTGTACAATAAAGAATATAAGAATATTTAATCGATATTTCCGCCGCCTAAAAATCCTTACTTTAATCATATCTTAAAACTACAACTTAAAATAAAATCAAACTCCATAAATCGATCTCCGAGCATTGTAATGTTAGGCAATTCACATCAGCCTTTAAACACAGGACACATGCTGTTTCAGTAAGAAGCCTTTAATTTCATAGGCTTCCTGCCCTTCAAATTGTAACTCAAAGGTGAATAGTTCATGTATTCATCCGATAAACCCAGTTGAGCGGCGATTTGGTTGGAGTATTAAGTGATTATTTGCATGGCATTCTTACGGCTTCTAGTTAATATGAGGTCGCTTTGAAAAATACGTGGTAATCAATGCAACAGGTATCTTCTCGGAAAGAATACTGCATTTAAAAGAAAAAAGCATCTTTAAATATAATAAGTCTGTATTTGTTAAGATCTTCTTAACTTAAACTGCGCTGTTCGCTACCCAATTAGACATATACATACATTGTAAGAAGAATGTAATAAAGAAGAGCGTAGTTTATGTTTAAAAAATCTGTGGTCACAAGTAAAAAAATTTGATGCAACTTACTTGGATTATCTGCTCGCATTTCTCCCTAGATTCCATCCTTGCGAATCCAACCCCCTTGCTCTGTCCATGGGTGTCGCGCAAGATCCTCGTGGACACGACTTGGCCAAACTTGGCCAGTAATTGGTCAACGTCATTCTCCTTGAAATGCGGAGGCAGATTGGCCATGTACAGGTTTGTTGGATCCTGCTCTTGTTGCTGTAAACACCCATTAAAATTATGTAGCAAACGTTCTGTAGCTCACTAAGTACAACTTTTTTTATTAATATCATTCAATTATCTCTGACTCTCAATTATTATGGGTTCTTTGACAGGACATTATAGAAACTTTGACAAGGTCATACAATGATTGGAAACATTTGTAACAGTTCTCACAACTTTGCAGTCAAAACAGAACCTTTGATTTTCGTTTAGGGGGTGCCAAACTTTTAACAGCGTCGAGTTGAAGTGGCTTTTGTTCTATTTACAGTCCAAGAATTTTGTTACTTTACATTACGTTTAATAATAATTATATGCGACATTTACATTTTGCGTAACTGTTGGTATCAAGCGGTAATTGTTAAGATATGAAGGCTGTTTTTGAAATTGTTAAAAGTAGCTTGAAGCCCGCAT
Organism: Lomographa bimaculata; assembly: GCA_948107665.1. Classification (NCBI taxonomy): domain Eukaryota; kingdom Metazoa; phylum Arthropoda; class Insecta; order Lepidoptera; family Geometridae; genus Lomographa; species Lomographa bimaculata. Next base: position 9,791,205 of record OX403597.1, read on the forward strand.
AGATTATCTAGACACTGAAGCGTCAGCACTGACGTAAATCAGCATATCGATCTAAATATACTAAATAATATTACGTATGTAGGTGTTATCAACGACATGGGCATAATACATCAGCATAGAGATTATGAAGCTAGTTAAACTCGCATACACACTAATTTAATATCGAAAGCATAGAAATACCCGAGCCCAATAGCGAATACAATGTTATAACGCTGAAGCAACGACAATAGATAGAGTTAACAGGATGAAATGTCTGAAGTATAGAGTTAAGAAAGCGTTATTTGCGTCCAATATGCGCACAATAGGGAGTGAATACTTACAACACATTAGTGTTAGACCTTTCTGTTCGACAACTCGACGAACCGAACACTCATGATGTTCCCACAAATGGACTGACAAATGAATGATCGGAAATTCCGGTGACGATGAAATTTTCACCGTGACATTGCAAAACATGAACCGCCCATTTATGTCGATGATCTAAACACAGGACCTACTTTATCTAGACAGTTTCAAACATCTATTGGATCAAACAAACATAGGCATTATCTTGCTGTTAATAGACTATAAACCTTGACAGGACAGGAACTCGCTACTAGTATGCATAAATTCTCAAATCTAGCAAATTTAAAAGATAGAGAACACGGCTTTAAGTTTAATGCTCAATAAAGTATTACAGCATTTTTCAAGAGATAACAGGGTAAAGTACTAAAGCTATAAGTAAAGGTAGAGGGAGTAAAGGATGGGACTGATGGCGGAGGGCAAATGTTTGGGGTAATTTGAATAAATTGTGGAAGGCACTAAAGCATCGTTGTGCTTTTAGCTGCTCGTAACTGTTATAAGGCGCGTCTTGTGTAGTGTGTTCGTGTTTTATTCGTTTAAAGAGGAATAATCTCCGGTGTAATTCTTGCTTTAATTTCACACTTGCCTTCCCCCTTTGGCTTAATGGTTTTGTTAAATTTATATGTAGGAAATAATGGATATTAGGAGTTTTATAGTTTGGTCCCCCGGTGTTCGTAGAGGCGGAATGTTATCGTAGGAGAAAGATAGCGGATTAGGAGCAGGCGGTTAGTCATAATAGTATTACTTGCATGCACAACGTACACGGTTCAGTCTACGCAGGAACCAGATACCCACTTTAGCCATCTGGGCCTGAACACCTTTGGCTTGTAATCCTTTTACCGCTGCTTCTGCTGACGCGATCGTTTCAAAATCTACAAAACCGTACCCTGTGAAAATAAAGTGAAACATCTCATGAAATAAGGGTTTACCTCAGCATCACAAATATAGTTTTGTAAAAAAGTACTTTGGATAATTTGGATGATTCATGCTTGGTTACATTGAACTTCTAGGAAAACAACTAGAGAACGTCGGAAATATGTTTCTAATGAGCACGAATTGCCTACTCGAGAGTAGCGTGATGCAAATGTGACGACAAGTTGAACACTGTGATAAACATTAACTTACTGTGCAATATTTTTAAAGATATAAAATTTAGTATCATCTGTGCTTTGGTGCAATAATATAGTGAACATGATCTACCGAAACAACAATTATTCATGTAAAATAAATATCATAAATGAGAATATCATATATATGAATAAAATCGAATGTATCTAGTGTTCGTGCATATATTGGAAAAAAGTCTCACCATAGATGGATTAGTTTAATGAAGGTAGGTATATGGTATTCTAGAAAATATTAATATGTTTTTTAATCAATCAATTGTCATAGATGCAATAATCTATTCGTATAAGAATATTATTGAAAACGAATAAGTACTTTTATACATACGTGAAAATACTATGCACAGATTTATTTCTAGACGTATATTATAAGTTATAATTATCTGCTATGATAGGTGTTTAAAGACGTACTTTTATGAATTTTCTTTACCTTTACATTTATTCGTATTTTTATCCAATATTGCTTTTGTTGAAATTATGTTGCCATACCTGCAACAAAAATGACACTGAATTAAAATCTGCACAGCACAGACCCATATCGATATCGTCACATTATCATTAATATGTAGGTGGATAAGCATACGTACATCTGGCACATTTGGACAAGGTCTTTATCAGTTGTGTTCTGGTTAAGGCCTCTGATATACAAGTTGGTGCGGCTGAGTTGTTCTCCGCCAAGGCCGATAGTGGAGGCCGAGGAGGCCGGCGGCGGCGGGGCAGTGCTGAGACTTGTAGAGCGAGTGCCTCCAGCAGACCCCGTGTTGGAAGAAGACGATGAGGCAGTATTGGCTGGAGAAGCAGCGGTGGGGACGCGAGTCCCTGTCGCCGCGCATCCGCCGCCCATCGTCGCCCCGGTGTACTGCAATAACAAGTCCTTTATTACGCTATGCGTCATGCCTTCTAACTCTGAAAAGGATATTTTTGGAGAAGGGCGGCTGATTGGACTGAGCCGGATGTTTGGTGGGGTGTTAACGTTTATAATGTTTATTTAGCTAAAGCTCTAATTACTTATGGCGATCACTTTTGCGTTTAAATAAACATTTCACTGAATATTATCATAATGTAACAACGCAGTACGTAAAGTTTGCATTGTCATTGGTTTAAATCTAACTAGATATAGCTCGGAAATGTAGTACTTAGTTTAAGCGCTAAATAGATCTTATGCCTTTTTACGTGTAGGTAGGTAGGTACATGGTTGTAGTAAAACAGGCGCACCGTGAAACCAGGCACCCCAACTCCCCAAGATTTATCTGTTCAAAAACTTAGTCTCTACCTAACAGTAGTCTTAAAACAAGCTAAGTATCCGGACTTTTAGCCGTAAAATCATGAAATTTCGTTTCTAAACTGAGCCTACAAATCCTGAGAGCGAGATTTCAATTCTAATTGCCACGATAACAGTTTTAGAAGTTCCCTTTTGGCCGTGTTCCATTTCGTTTTGAAGTTTCTTTTTGGATTGCTGTTACTGATTTACCTTTAGATATTGTAGCGTCTTGAACGAATTTTACTATTACGAGCACAAATGTACAATCAAGTGTCAAAAACTTTACTGTTGTAAATTATTATTGTAGGTACTTATGATAAACTACTTATAATAGCTATATCTATAATAGCTGTAATGAAGTTTCTATCTCAGCATTAACCCTAAGGTAGAACCACAGTTAAAATATCTGGGATCTGAGGTTGATTGATATTATCCTATTAATATTATAAATCCGAAAGTTTATGTATTGGTGAGTAAACATTTTTGTTCCCTCTTCACGCTTTAACGGCTGAACGGATTTGGATGATATTTGGAATGTACATAGCTTATACCTAGGATTAACACATAGGCTTCTTTTAAACTTGATAATATCGTGCCAAGCCGCGGGACACAGCTACTATTATGTAATATATTATCTATCAATGATTATTAAAGTTATAGTTTATAGAAGTAAAAATTGGTTAACTCGTTATACGTATGATATACTAATTACTAAATACCTAGAAGAGAAACAAGTAAAGTCAATGTGATAATCTTTTTTGAGCGACGACATCAAATAGTTTCTAATGCATTAATGGATTAAAAGTGTAGTTTGCCTTTATGTCACTAGAACCATTGGATGGATTGGAGTACCATTGATGGTACTAGCGACACTTCTTTGTATCTCTAGTACCAGGTGGTAGGTAGGGTAGGTAGGTGGTAGTAGTGTCACTACTTTATAGCCTTTATATTATAAGTACCATTGGATAGTTTTGGGATCAAACAGCTTTAGTTTTTTTCTTTTATATTTATATGTAGTATATATATTAAAGTACCTTCTCTTTATATCTACAATATTACATACCAAGCATAAAAATGTCATCTCAAGTGTTATTATGCAGTAGTAAGCGATTCTTGACTTAGCGAAACGGCCGTGCGGCAGACACTCGTAACCTACGCATACGTAATCATTGAAATGACTTGTCCTCGACCATTGAATAACATGATATTTCTAGAGGTGACAATAATAATTAAGTATGGTGTTTCTTTGAGCAGTACAAAAACATACTCATTTAGATTGATCTCTATATAAATTCACGTAGCGCTTGCAAGTAGATCCAACTTGATAAACGCTTTTTCATACTCACACCCCCACACTTAGTTCGAGTACATGCTAATCGTAATACATCAATCATTATGCGTTACTCCACCATCACCTAAAATCAGGATCTCCCCACGCGACAAATAAACGTCACTTAAGTACTAAAAATCAGCTCAAATTATAGACTCTCCGTTTTTTATCATCGCCAACCACCTGCGCTGCCTTTTAAGCCTAACCAAATGTATTTATTAAATTTATTGAGGACTAGCTGAGCCAGCTTTTTCCGCTTTCATGATAATTATGATGAATCAGAATAAGATGAATCCTATGTCTTTTTCTATAATTTAAGCTATATTTCTATTAAACTTCATCAAGATCGATCCATTTATTTATCGTAAATATGTAAAAATAATCTAAGGCAAATTTATTTTCGGATTTAAAATATTAGTGTGAAAACCTTGAAAATCACCACATATTCAGCAAGCTCAAATTTAAATATGTATCTCTATTTAAGCACAACGTCTAGTGAAAATAAGGTTCATGAAACTGCTCTTAACCTAGTAATTAACATTATTGTATAGCAGCGTTCCTCTAGCACCTATTCATATACAAGTATACATGTAATGAATGTTCCTGAAGGCTATTAGTTATTTAGCTGTGTAATGAGACTTGTAATCAAGGCATGGCAATTCCACACGCGTCTCTACCATAGCTCTAGTATGAACTACTATGAACGGAATGGCGTTTGTCACCACTATATCACTAGGCGTTGGTAGTTGCAAGACTAGATAAGACATTTTAGAGGTATTAGCGTAGGTATTTATTGCTCTCAATTGGTTGACTTGTTGACCATCTTCGACCACATCTTAACAACAGATGATAATGGCCAGACGCTAGCCTCTCAGAGAAAATAAACTGTCGATACTTAAGGAGTCTAAAATACACCGAGACAATCATTCTTATTTATCTAAGTTTTTTTTAAATATTCATATAATTTATAAAGATTTGGCTGGGAGACTGAAAGAGTCCACACGTGTCCAAAATGCTGGATTGTATTTTGCTCAGCAATATAGTCTCGCTGTACGAGGTAACGCTACCAGCTTTTTGGGCACACTGCCGACCACCGACTTTTTACATTAGAGAAGTAAGTTAGTTAATTCAGTTTGTATAAAGATGGTTATTTTTAGAAGGAAATAAGTGTATAAAATTGCAACGCAAGCAAAGCTTAATAAAACCGACTTCATCACTTATATTTCGGTTTTGGCTTGACTGATTTCGATAAAAAATGTATGGAACCACCTCTAAAGTTACTCTACCAAACAAAAAAAAAAAACATCAAAATCGATTCCTAATAGGCGGAGATATCGCGTAACATACATACAAAAAAATACAGTACAAATACAGTCGAATTGAGGACTTCCTTTTTTGAAGTCGGTTGGTTGAAGTCCCTTTCTATAATTACCGATGGTAAAATATGTAGATTTCTTTCTACAAACACAATTAATCTATGACATTGGTTTGAGTGAAAAAAAACTACAAGAACTAATCACGCCAGTTTCGTAGCAGAGCAAAGCATTTCTACCAAAGCTACATGCTTGTAATTTCTTTATTATTCAGGTTGAATTATTGTACGAAATCCGCAATAGCTAATACAGACACGAAAAGCCATCCAACTAACATTAATCTCTCCGAAGCAGAAGCCTTCCAACTTAGGCCTTTAAGCATAACATTTAACAAACTGCCATCATAACATTTGTTTTTACTCGAAATGACAAATGTGTTCAATTTGCTGAGGATTTCTCGCAATCATAAAGTTTGAATTACGTGCCGTATTTTCACCCACTGAGATAGAATTCTCTTAGAAGAATTGTACCTAGAAACGCTCGTACGTGGATGTGTGATTGCGTGTAAAGTTTTTGTTCTCGATGCGATCCACCTTACATCTACCTATGCACATACATACCGGCATCGGTAATAGACTCGCACAACAATGTGAGCGAATACAACCGATGGTACTTGTAGCTACAGTACTACAAACAATTGACGAATCCACCAGCTCTATTCCAAACACACAAGACTCATTTTATCATTCATTTTTGTAGAACCCAGTACGCATGGCACGTGTTTCGCATCGCTACACAGTACAATCGTGAACAGTTAGTTTAAATTAACGAAGAGGCTCGTGGCGAACTAGAAATAGCAATTTGGTTCGATATACAAGTATTTAACGAGAAACTAATGACTCTAACGTATATTGGTTGTCGTATGTCTGAATGGGTTTAATTAAACGCCTTATCTACTAGGTGATTAGTTGGAGAATAGTTCTCATAATTTATAGTTCAACTTAAGTGGGTTTCGAAATTTATCAGATATCAAAAGAAATCATGTTTGAATTAGGAATTTAGAAAACCATCAAGTAATGAAAGTATTATAACCGTTATGATGAGTAATAGGAGATAAAGTATAAGTAAATAATATATTTTGTTTTCGATAGTGAACCGGTATGATATGCGATAAAATAAATAGAAAAAGGTTGGAAGATACTAACTTTATGCCATATAAAACACTAAACTTGCTCCTTATTTTTAACAGACAAATTTTATTATAGTGTCTAACAAAAAAACATCTACAGAGAATATTTTCAGCAAGAAAATATTTGGCCAAGGCTCCTGTATATTATTTATAGAGCGCGTAGGTTTGATAACGTCTTCCAGACTTCTAGCCTTTATAAAAAGACGGCTTTTTGCTAGGCGTTTATAGACTTATAGCACAGGTTCTGAATACAACAATCTCATCCAAAACCGAGAAAATATTTTATAGTACATCTTACTGACTATCATTAAAAATAAATTTAGAAAGGAAAAATATTTCTTGTGGCGGAGTTTCAACCCGCTAACCGCTACCCAAGCCCTGCTTCTAGTGACGAAATTACCCTTTCCTTATTATTATGGCCACGGGTTTTTGAACCTGCCTCATGGAATATTTTTCCTTATATAAATTGATTATTTTAATTTTTTTAATTTTTTTTTTAATTTTGACATGCTAGTGTTTGACCACTATCTCACCTGATGGTAAGTGACGATGTGATCGAAGCTGGTAAACACACTAGACCTGGAATACGCAGGCTCTCAAGGATAACTGCCGGAACACCGTATTTGGCTTGGCGGCAGACTTTCAACTTGATGGTGGTAAGCTACTTTGGTAGCAAGCCAGGCGAGCAACTCACAAAATGCTCTACCACCTCTCAAAATTCTCCTCTACCTAACATCGCTAATGGCCTCGATTCTTAATTAAATTTAAATCATATCTGCTTCTGCTGTTCATATTTTAATTGATAAACTAGCTTGACAGCATTAAAATGTATGCTATCTCTGTCTTGTGTTCCTATTTTGTAAAAGACAGGAATAGTCTAAATTTAATTTATGTGTGACATCAGAATCGAGGCCAATGTATTAGAATCAAAAATCAAACGTTAATATTTTTTAAATCTTCTTATATTTTTTTTATATAAGTAATTGAGAGACGAATTGAGTAAGTCGGTCGCCTGATGGTAAGCGTCACGTTTGCCCATTATAGTTGAGTCACCCAGAGATTTTTGAACTTATATAGGTCAAAATCCTGCGAGGTAAAACACTGCACTGCGCTCGTCACCCTGAGATATTAGATGTTAAATCTCTTTAAGCGCTGTAAATTTACTGGAAAAATTTCCTTTCAATCCGAAACACAGTAATGTTTGTACACACTTGTTGGCGGCCGAATGTCTGCTAAGTCTTTACCATAAATACTTTTAAGGTAGCTTTGGGTACCATTTAAACGAGTACAATATAATTTAAACGTAAGCAAAGCTTTAAAAAACTAAATTTATATGGGACCACCTCTGAAGTATAATCTAGCAAACAAAAAAAGAATTTGAGAATATGTCCACAATTGGGGGATAAATCGGTGAACATACATAAAAAATATACATGCAGTCGAACATAGTACCTCCTCCTCTTTTGAAGTCGAAAAATGGTACAACACAAATGTAGTAGATATAGTTTCTGCTTAAAACCAGCCTAGTACATTTTACATAATAAAATGTTACGACTTACATTAAGCGTGTGACAACTACATGGTATTTAATGCCTGTGACGTAACGCTGACAAGTACGGCAGGATTATTATGTAACTTAACGATACGTAAATTTAAAAATTATAAGTGTCTTTAAAAATATTAAAGTTTTTACAAAATAAATGGGCAGCTCTTGCATGAAATCAGGATATTAGGAAAATTGTAGGGAAACTTTGCCCATTTGTGGAACAATATGTCACTTTCCATCAGGTGAGATAGTGGTCAAATGCTTGCCTATCAAGAACAAAAAAAAAAGTTAAGCCTTATTTTCTAAATACGAGCACTCTTAAATTCACTTTTATTATCTTACTCTTACGCTATTTAAAAGATCGCATATTGAGTAACTAAAATACAAAACGCATTTTTTTTTAAAGCTCCTTTTAAATATCTTTTACTAAAGTTGCAAGTTTTAGGAGAAAAAGTGGTTGCCATACACTTACATATCACACACAATAAAAACAAAAAGATGCACAAATGTCTCTTGGGAAAGAAAATGCTCCTGCTGGGAATCGTATCCAGCACCCACAATTGTCTAGAAGATACATATTATACTCTAGACTCGAAGACTACCAGATAGTTCGGTTCGTGGAACAAGGACAATAAGATAACTGTGACTGTGTTTACTTTGCAGCAACTCTATAATCTTCTAATCGTATTAATTTACGTCCTATGTCATAGTGTGTTTACTTTGCAGCAACTCTATAATCTTCTAATAGTATTAATTTACGTCCTATGTCATAGTCGTAATTAAACAACAATAGTTGGTAAAGTCTTTGATACTACGTTACACATTTAACTTTGCTAAATAATTTGTTGCGCTGTCGTGTCGAGTCAAGTTGGAGGCAAACTTCGCTTAACTCGATTTACCCTTACTAACTTCTCAATTCGGTGTTTACAGAGCATCTTTTGAGGATTGATAATGCGAATTTAGGAAGTCTGATGCCCCGTGTACGAATTTAGATTGGTAATCCAATTGGAATCTAGAGATAGAAACTCACCAAGGCTTTTTTAATTTTTTATCCTAGTTTTAACAAGGTTGAATTCAACTGAAAATTGCTTTTTAATCGACTTCCATGTAGAAGAAGCTTCTCTTATAGGCTAAATGTTTTTTTCTTTTTTATATTTTTGATGTTTTTTTTTGGTATTTCCAGCACGCGGCGGATGAAAACTTGGATGGTTATTTTTTGTTTAATTATATAATTTTTTTATCAAATTAAAATTTTCAGAAGAATTATAGTACAAGTATAAACAAAGTCGGCAAGTTAGAAGCTAGGATTTGGTATGGCTGGATGATGGTGATGGATAACTATGCATGCACATGTTATTACTACTATAATCGTTTCAGTGATACAAAGGAATATAATATAATGAATAAATTAAACATAAACATAAGACATAACAAGAACCAGAAACACAAATTTACCTTGGTGAAAAAACTTGTGCTCCCGCCGGGAATCGAACCCGCTACCCCTGCTTAGAAGGCGAACGTTCACCCAACTAAGCTAACGAGCAGATCATAAATATATTTTCTTTCTTTAATTGAGTAATGTTAAACACTTCTAGTTTTAACCACGGATCAAAATCACATGGTGAAGCATGAAAATGACCGTGCGCGGGTGCTTCGCGCTACGCTTTGCCACATACAAGGAAATTATGTGCACTATCGCCGATCATCTGAACTAGGTGTATTTGTGTGTAGCTTGCGCCGAACATATGCCGGCCTAGGGTACTTCACACATTATCTTTGCAATATAACCTCCATATTTTATCAGGTTCGTGATTTTATCATCGATTTTTTCTTAATTCACTTACCTAATGAGGTTTTAGTTTAGAAATTCTCCAACGACAATGAACATACTAGGCATCTAACAAAAAAGAGGTCTCATTTTCATTTCTATCACGATGTTGTCTAATTTTTTTTAAATGTTCTGAGCAGAGCGGGTTTATATCCTACAAGAGAGGCAGGTAATTGTAGCAATTTGCGGTAACTGCCGGAACGACCACCGCTTTCATACATACTTTTATAATACAGCTAATATGAGGAAGTTATCAGATCTATTGAAGTCGACTTGGACGATTATTTACAACAAATTAACTGTAACTTGCCATTATGATTCAAACACTTTGTAGTTTGAAGACCTTTTTGGCGCAGTTAGCAAGTCCTTGCTTTCAACGCTGTGGTTCGATTTCAGGAGGACCACAATTTTCATTCTTGAGGAAATTAGTGATCAAGCTGATGTAATTGTATGTTTCTAGAAACAACGATATAAGTCTTTGAACTTAGTGTGGGGCTGTGAGTGTGAAAGCATTTGTTTGTTAGTTTAATATTATATATTACAGCGAGCCTTGTTCGTGCTTGATGTTATTTTTTTAAACAAATAACTTTTGTACATTTTTCGCCTGAGCTCTTTTTGCAACAAACACACTTAACGCCCTTTTTTGCAATAAATTGTAGCATTGTTGAAACGTCAAGGTAAACTATATCAGTTTTTCAATGTAAATTGTAATTAGGCTTCGTTTATTATTTCAAAATAGCAACTTGATTTCGTACGCATTTTAAGTAAATTGCTGTTAGTTAGTAGTATGTATCGATTTAAATTAGTGTATATTTAGGTATTAAATTAAATCCATACAAAGAAATGATTCGTTTAGTTTTCACCTACTTACCAGACTTCGGTGCATTATTGTGGCATAGTTCTATCTTCCTTATTATAATAGATTATATATCTACATGAGTTACTACGAGCAGTTAAATGTTTTGGCAAAATTACAAAATTTAACATTTACCTGCTTCTATTTGTGAACATTACCTTTACGTTGTAGGGAACAAATAATGTCAGTTAAGAGTTACCTATGCAGCAACAATGTTATTTAAGTTTTTTATTCGTATTGTGTACTAGCCGTGCCTTGCGGCTTCGCCCGCTATTATCAAATTAAAAAGTAGCCTATGTGTTAATCCTAGGTATAATTTATGTACATTCCAAATCCGTTCAGCCGTTAAAGCGTGAAGAGGGAACAAACATAATTACACACTTACACACAATCTTTCGGATTTATAATATTAGTAGGATGGTACATATATAAAAGAGACGGATTATTTTATTATTTAAACTCAAGATTCGGAAAAAACTAATTTTATCGCCAATCGCGTTGGTACTGTGCTACGGCGCTGCTACGAACTTCGTAGCACACTTAATCATTCCTATTTTACTATGTTCCTAATAGATTTTGCTGCAGAAATACCAAGTTTATTGACAACTTCTGGATTTAAGCAGCCACGGTTACGTATTTTATCTGTATTGAAATGTCAATGAACCAATAAAACATAATTCTATTGACAGTAAACATGGTATCTGCAAGCACCCGCCAATGAAAACGATATTATGTTTTGTGAACGGATGTTTCAAAATCAAAACGGCTAGACAGGGGCCGCGTACTCAGATGTTTGAACATAACTCAGCCGATTCACAAAAATTATGAGTTTCATATGGAACGTTGTTCTGTGTATGCCTCTAATAGCAAAATTATGATATAAATTATAGGCGACACTAGCTTTATAGTTTTCATTTTTTTTAAATATATTATTGAGAGACGAGCAAGTTGCTAGCCTGACGGTAAGCGTCACGCTTGCCTATTACATTTCAGTGTCACCCAGAGATTTTTTGAACTTATATAGGTCAAAATCCAGTCAGTCAAAGCACTGCGCTTGTCATCCATGTTAAATCTCTTAAAACAAGATTAGGTCATAGTTCCACATTATAATCACACAGTTTGCCTGGTTAGAAGGCCCAAATATGAAATAATATTGAAAACACGCGATCTGCGAGCAGCCGGTTATTTCAAGAACTAGAGACTAAAGTCATTAAGATTAGATTTTGTACAAGCTAAAGGCGTCCTTGTTATGTTGAATTGACTGTTGCCTTATTGTGAAGATTGGTTCACTAGAGCTCTCCGTTAGTGTAAAAAACAACAAATTATATTGTAAAATTGTTGTTTTTTACCCTCTTTATACAACTTTACTTAGACATATAATTTAGGCTATATTTAAACTTAATATTTAAATAAAGAATTTTAGTTGATTTTAACCTACTTATAACTGTCGTATTAGTTCGATACTGCAAAGAATATATAATGATTACAATGCAATAATTTGGTACCATCGAGCTGTTCTTGTTATGAATCTATAGATAGTGAAACTCTTAAATAACTACTAGAAAATCTCGCGAGTTTACGTACATTTTGATTATACTTTCTTTAGTAACGCACTATGCGTTACTCATTAATGTGACACAAAATGAGAACAAACTAGATTTCACTCTAAAATGAGACGGACGAATTATTCCTGTTCCAACTCTTAAAAGAATCGTGACATTAAATTTACATAGTCACATATATCAAGGTATCATTAGTCCACCAGACTCAAAAAGTGGACATCACTACCACCTGTAATTTTGTCAATTTAACTTTATTATCTGCTGGGCATTTCGGAGGGGTAATTAAGTGAGTCAGAGCGATCCTCGCGGGATCAGGGTTGGTAACAGGGTTACCAGATCAAATGAGAGAGCTTGCCCTTTTGGTAGAGACGGCATTTGATATTCAATTTTAATTAACGGTTTGTACGTTTGGTATAAACGTAAAAAGTTATAAAAATAAATTACGTATTGCTTCTACTGTACAATTTAGTTTTGCGCTCTCAGGCACCTTTGTCATGGTATATGTTATTATTAGACTTCTTTTTAAAATCATTGAAAAAGTGAATGTGTCCGATTTGACTGAAACATTTTTTTTTCTCGATTTAGAATTAAATTAAATTTTAGAAGGTTTCCTGGACCCATTTCATTTAAATAATTATTTTTTTCTTAATACTACAAAATTTTTACCGCTTATTCCGATAAATGTGGGAAATATACCGTTACATTAATGTGTTTCTAATATACGTACTACGTTTCTAATATAAATTATCCTTATATTTTGGAAACGCAAATTGAACAGCAAATTATAATAAAATATAGATTGTTCTTAATTAATTGCGGTTACAGTTTAAGTGCACAACACTTTTTTAAAAATCAAATACTATAAGAATCTTTGTTATTTATAAAACAACTAGCCGTGCCCCGCGGCTTCGCCCGCTATTATTAAGTTAAAAAGTAGCCTATGTATTAATCCTAGGTATAATCCATGTACATTCCAAATTTAATCCAAATCCGTTTAGTCGTTAAAGCGTGAAGAGGGAACAAACATACTTACACACTTACACACAAACTTTTGGATTTATAATATTAGTAGGATAGGATATTTGACCATTATCTGACCTGATAAAAAGTTGTGAAATTTTTATTGAGAGTACTTGTACACTAAATAAAGCCTTTAGAGATCCAGTCCAAAAACTGACGAGAGTAACTATGGATTATGGATTTCCACAGTAGTTCGTCACATTAGCTGTCGGCTAGCAGCGTTCCGCCTAACGTGAATCGAATAAAAACATGCTGCGGTAAATTGAATTTACAGTGTGAGATTACTATGTGAGTAATGCCACTGTTGAGTTTTGCCACGAAAGTGAAAAAATGGCGTTGTTAATTTTGTAAAATTTTCCAAAACCTGTGATTCTTCGAGTGTTAATGTGTAATAATGGTGGATTATTAACCGTTAATACTTAGTGAACGTGCATAAGTGTAGGCAAATCATACAAAGTTGAAAAACGTGATTTTCACCTTCGCTCCTAAACTCCAATAGAAGTTCTAGTAAAGTTTCTACCACTTTACTAGGGCATGACTTGACTATGACTGACTACTTGACTTTGACTGTGACTTGTGACTAAGACTTTTATTATGAAGAATAGAAATTGTTAATATTTGTTTAATATTTCAACTGAAGGACTATGCATCCATGGTCATGAAATAATAAAAAAAAAAAGCCACTGTCAAAACACTTAAATTAAGATTTCTCCATTTTCCTGAACTAGTTCAGAGTGCAACCACCACTCACAACGAGTTCAGCGAAATAGCCTGGGCTTCAATGATGCAACAAGTTTGGCTACATCGATTTAGCTTAAAATTCGAGTTTTCACAACTAGAATAATTGATGATCCGGTAGCTTATTTCAGAATCAGTATTTCTGGAACTATCGTGTTTACCATTATCGATCACAGCATCTCTTATCATCAGTTTGGATAGTGGTCAATTGTTTGGGCAGAGTAAAAATATTAACACGGAAATATTTTATATTTTCCATCAGATGAGGAGTGGTCAAATGCATATCCATGATAAAAATAAAATGGTTCGAAATTTCATTCAAATTCATCCAGCCTTTACTAAGAAATAGTGTGTGTGTGAGAGAGAGAAAGCCATGGTTCCGGTTACACGCACACTTAAATAAAACATCGGATTTATTATATTAGTTATGAGGGATGAGGGGAGTGTGATTTTCAGCGGTTGGTTGCACACAAAACTAGTCCGGAGAAAAGGCAGGCGTTCGCCACCCCAGTACCGAAGTAAGTTTTGTAACAGTGTTGCAGGAAATTCCAGTGTTTGGTGAGATTTAGCACCACTTCGACGCTCCGTAGAGACGGCCGACAGAAATTAAACGTAATGCTCCAGCGAAATTAAATGTACAGGATGAAGTTGTGAACTGTCGGGGAATTCGAGGTAACAAAAGATTTATTGCGTGGAGATGATTGCTTGAGCTTGCTTGAGTGAGCTCCGAGCATTGCAGGGCTTTAGTTATAGGATGCTGTATTCAATTTGCGCATTTTTTATTATTTTCTTTATGCTGCTTATATTTGCGTAATTATATTTTTCTTGTATAGTATTTTTTTTGCGAAAGACGTGGTTTGCGGCTTTGCCATGTTCAAATAGTTTTCTTTTTTTTTAAGATTATGAAAGTAAATCTTTACGAAATATTATTTACTTTTATTATCAACACAATCGCGGCTAAAATATAAGTACTATTAAGCTGCAGCCGCTTAGCATTATATTTTTATTTTTTGATACTATTGTTTTGAAAATTCCACTACTTATAATAGACAAACAACACATACCAATGTGATAGTGGACTACTAGGAGAAACTTAATATAAAATGAAAACATTTCTATAATATCAGTTCTTAAATAAAAAATGCTTTAATATCAAAGAAAGACAGGAACGCAAATAGAGAGAAAATTACCATAGTCTTTGTTATCCGGTGCTGAAAATAATAAAAAATAATTAGCCTCGCAGTAAACTTCAAAGAACAGTTCATCCGCAGACAGGCTTCACAAATGAGACTACCCACGCGCAGTCAGACATTTTCATACCAATCCCAGAATATTTCAAATCAGTCTGGCTCAGGTTCGACAGGTGTCATGTCAAGACTTGGAGGTAAAATTGTCCCCCGTTCACCCACTCCCCCGTTGTAGGAGGGTGACAACCGACGAAAGTAATCACGGAGCATAGAACTTACCAAAACTTCGACGTCGACTTAACAAGTTCGTGAATAAAGCGATTTTTTCTGTAAAACCGCGAAACGCGTTTTGATATCGAGATCGGTGACGAAAAGTTTGGAAAAGATTACGCGGTGTCCCTTCCGCATGTTGTATAAATAACTTAGGGAAAATCGAACTAGAAGCCCGTGCTTTTCATTTTATGATTCTTACAAAGTTTGTTCTTATTTTATCCGCTCTTCAAAAGGCTTTACCGTGGTCGGTAGAGAACTTCTTTCCCTTTACTTAAATTAAAATTAGACCGTCCCATATTATATATTTATAACAATGTTTGGAAAATGCCAAATTTTGTTGTTGTTTGCATCGAGGTTGCATTGTTATGTACTAAGTACATGACAGAAAGGCACAAGTAAGTATATTTTAAAAGTAATTACGTAAATTGCCGTCTAATTTCGGATGTGTTCTCTATTTACGATGCCGAGTAGAAACACACATA
Organism: Lomographa bimaculata; assembly: GCA_948107665.1. Classification (NCBI taxonomy): domain Eukaryota; kingdom Metazoa; phylum Arthropoda; class Insecta; order Lepidoptera; family Geometridae; genus Lomographa; species Lomographa bimaculata. Next base: position 9,807,256 of record OX403597.1, read on the forward strand.
TTTTTATATTTTTGCTACTAACAATTTTTTGTCTCTTAGAAATCAGATGGATGATTATGGAAATTGCTTACTTGAATTTAGGGTAGCGGTTCTTAACAAAATAATTGCCTTATGTGTAATTTACTTAAGGTCGACGTTCGGTCAAACACCGCCCATAAAGGTACCTAACTACCTATTTTTTTAGGCAATTTAAAGATAGAGAGAGATAGACTTTACAAAACAACCATTTCATAATGAACGTTTATTTTGCTAACAACAAGCAAATAGTCGAACTAAAATAGCAATTATATCTAGCTACTTCAATATATTAGTTACAGGTTAAAAGCTGATTGACTTTGTTAATGGTAGACTAGCGCATATATGGAAGACCTAATACCCTAAACACAGCTAACCTTAGTTAGGAGTTAAGGCTCAGACATAGTATCGCATACGCTACAGAAACTAAACACAAAATACCTTCCTGTCAATTACGCAAAGTACCTACCTATTACGTTCAATTTGTAAAGCCCCAGTGAGCTAAATTATTTTAAAACTAGTTAAAATTTCTTCTTATTTGCAATAATTTTGCACTTTTGAACTCAGCATATTAGGTCTATGCGATATAGTGTATATTTTTGTGTGGAAAATAAAAATTTCTAATTTCTAAAAATGTCTATTAATGTTTTCCATGTTGTAACAATCGCTTACCTAATTGTAGCTTGAAGCGTATTAGGACGATCCTAGAAACCATAAATCATTAAGTCGATTAATTAAAATAATTAACGCTCTGAAAGACCGGTATCTAAGCAGCCAAAAATTCATAAAAAATTGGTCTTATACTTGTGTTCGAGAATTTGTAGCGGTCTATTTCTTATACTTACTTATGTGCTTAACTTTGGTGTATAAAGCATATAAAGGCACCACTACGTGAACAAAATCTTCTTTTTTATCTCTAGATAGGCTATACCATTAAGTAAACAAAAACTTATTTTTTATCTCTGATAGGCTATCGATTGGCCACTTTTTCACTTAAAGTGATGACGGTTTGGCCGAGAACAAAATAGAGTTGAACTCTCAAGAATAGTACCTACATTTAATTTAGTGATTGTAGCGACAGAAATGTTGACATCACAATTTTAAAGTACTTACGTAAGTTTTTTAACCTTTACCAAAATTCCGCCACTCCTAAAGCCGTCGAGAAGAGCGACCAAAAATACCTACATTACATACCTACAATATAGCAAATGTACGAGATAGAAAATGTGCGTAGAGCATCGATTTGTCAATACAATTAATTATTCTGGAATCGAAGATAAGTGACCAGTAGAGAAAGAGCAATAGCGTAAAATGCGGACTGACAAAGATTGATTCCGATTATAGCCTGAATAAATCGGGAACGATTTGGCTCTAAGAGGAAATAAGATTCCTTTTCAAGGAAAAGTACAAGTTAACTACAGTGGGTGAGCCATCTTACCTTTTTCACGTGATAATAGATTTCAATTTTATATTTATAAAAATAGTAGCATATATGGCTAGATTTTTTCAATTGAAGCTTATGATTTATCATAATCTGAAAAAAAAAAACGCCCATGTCGTTAAACGCAAACTAAACCATCACTTTAATAAATATTATAATCCGTTCAGCAGTTTTGTTGTGACTGATTAATAACAACATCCATACCAAAATATTAATAGCATCAGCAGGTCTAGAAAGTGGTTCAAAAGTACATCAAATCCCACTAATATTATAAAAGCAAAAAAGTTTGTGAGTCTGTTATTTCTTCACGCTAAAACAGCTGCTGTAAAAATTTGGTGTGGAGGTAGCCGACACCCTGGATTGCCACATAGGCTACTTTTATCCCGGCATTCTCGCGGACTTCCGCGGGTAAAACCGCGGAGCGCAGCTAGTAATTACATAAATGTGACGGACGATCTTCATTGTAAAAAGTAGTTCATTTCAATAAGTGTCAAAATCCTTAAACCAGTGTCTGTTTAAAATTTCGTATAAATATATTTCTAATTGGTACGTCAGTCATTGGTGAAGTTATATTCAATTCACACACATTGGGTTCTACATTTCCATATAAGACTCAAAGGGAAATTTCACTCAATAAAGCAGCATACACATAATTTCGGTTGTTACATTACATTGAAAATTGATAGCGCGCCATTTTCCGAGTTTTGTTACACAGCCGAATTTAACGATACGATAACGGGCACGCACACATTTACGTTATATAGCTGGCTATACGGAATGACGTAATGATGTTGATGACGTCACGCACAGAGGGGAGGCGTATCTCGGATAGCTAGGGGTGGCAGATAAGTACCAACGACTGTTATTGGTTAAGAATAAGGTTTTATGTGTGGTGTGTATATAGCATAAGCATAAGATTCGCGTAGGATGAAGTCATCATAATATAATCCTGATCGGCTTACCTGCGTAGAGTTGCTCTACTAAGGTAGGGCTATTATAAGGTAGGGCTCATTTATACGACCGTGACCCGTGACGTATTGAAGGAGGAACTTTTTACGCATCATATTTCTATAATACACTATTTGTGCAGGAAAGGTATAAGTGTAGGAAAATCATACAAAGTTGAAAAACGTGATTTCCCACTTCGCTTCAAAACTCTAATAGAAGTTCTAGTAAAGTTTCTACCACTTTACTAGCATGACTTGACTATGACTGGACCTTGACTCTTTTATTTGACTTTGACTTTTACTTGTGACTAGGACTTTTGTTATGAAATACATATGAAATGTTTTATTACTTGACACTGGGTAAACACAAGATAGCGAAGGAAAAATTTAAAAAAAATTTGACATAGAAGTTGAAGTGAATGATAACAGATATTGGTAAAAAGTAGCATTTATTTAAATAGGGAGTTATCAATGAGTACACAAACGTTTAATCTGTCAAAATGTTTTATATAATGTGCAAATTTTCTCTACCCATGTTTTCTGGACCATAATCAATCTTATACATATCATACTATAACTAGCATTGTACAATAATTTTCCATACGAAACACTAAAAATATTATACTAAATTTTAATTAACCACGGCTTTGCTAGTATAAATACAGATAAAAAGGACAAGTCCTATTCCAAAATCTAGAATCCTGTTCTTGAAAGACTATAGTGACAGTCTAAGCTGTCGATAAAACAAATCTCATCCAAATCGTCCCAGCCGACCTATAAAGAGATAATAACGTTTCAAAAATACTCTTTCTCACTGACTACACAAAAACAAACTTGCGGATTAATAATAGGAATTATATACGTTTAATTAAAATTAGTGACTAAAAGAATAAAAAAAAATATATCTATTAAAAATTAGAGACACAGCCCTAATAATCAAAGGTATATGAAGCGCGTGCCACGTCACTGTCACAGTTTGCATATCAGTTACTACGGTCACGCGATCCTAACATACATATAGTACCTACCTATGCTACATCGAGCTAAATCCCGACTCAAAAATTATTCAAGTCCAAATCAACGCTAATTAGTAATATGTGTGAACGCGATTTATGTCAGTGACAGTTGAGGCTTCAATTTATGAATTTGTGGCTTGTTGTGTTGGAGTTATGAGTTGTGGCCACTGAGCTGGGAAACGAACAGTACCTATAAACATTTATGTACATACATATGTGCGATGATCATAGCTCAGTGGTATATAGTGGCGACCACCCCTAATCAACAGTACCAAGGTTTTAAGCTCTCAAGGTTTTAACCGTAGATTTGCTCTATTATATTTATATTTTACCCAGATAGATGTTTTGTCCTAAGTTCATCACAATCCCAACACAAATGAAATAATCATAGGTACTTAATTACAATGTACACTATCGAAGGCTTCCGTTAGATTGAACACGTGTTTATAGTTAACAGCGATCGTTGTTTTTTACGTAGTTATGTTTTTGCTTGCTTTGTAAATTTTAGACACAGTAAAGGTTAAAGAAGGATAACAAAGTATAATAAAAAAAGCAATTAACATTAATTCATGCAGGCAGGAGTTCAACAAGATAGGTTAACGCTTCGTTGCTTAACTCTCCCATGAGTCTCAATTGTTATTCACGGTTGCATGTGATGACGTTTGACATTGACAGCTGTTCATCATTTAATCTCCATATCCCGGTTAAAAGACCGATATGTTCTTAACCGGAGTTTGGTGAATTCAGACCTTAATTCTATGCGTAGGTAGAGATGTGTAATCTAAAACTGAACGTTCACCTCGTTCTTTCACGCTCCACCAAGTCAAACGTTTGAGTGAAATACTTATACGTAACATTTGGAGTAGAACGTTTAGTTTTAGTTTGGCAGATCTCTACCTAAAGTGTAAAGCACATGGATTTTGCTAAGTGCATTGAGTTATTAGAACACGTAACACTTATTTACAATTTTCTTTTAATGATTTGCTAAGGAAACAAACGAAAAAGTGAAAAAATTGTTACCGTCCTCGATGGTCCTCGAAATCCCAGTCCATCCCTCTTCTTCCAAGCGAAAAGCAGCGAAAAAAGAAAAAGCGAAACATAATATTTCAGTACACAAAATGTTTCATAAAAACAGTGCACGCAATGATACGCAGAAGCTTACTGAAATAAGTGGCAGCATGTGTTATTGAAACGTGTGATCTAGATAGATGAAAATAAAGCCCTTTTAAAATGACACGAAAAAGACTGGCAGCAAAAACATGTGCCCTTTTCCATAACTGTCTTACAGAATAATAAAACTTGCAGCACATGAACTATGCGCCTGTGCTGTATTAGTAAACGCTAGGTCGCCAAATCATCGAGGCTACTCGTAATATTATTTATTAATCATCGTTGCTTCATATTAAAAGCGCTTTATTATTTAAACATATAAAATTGTGTCGCCGACTGACTGACAATCAATGCTCAGTATGAACTGATTAGAAACATGAAATTTTCACCGTAGCTTCCTCTAGTAGGTACTCTTAACTTACGTTTTGGAGAGTGTGCACAGGAATTGCATGAAATAATTCCTTCATGCTCTTTTAGCACCTAACAACAAGATAAATCAAACGCCATCCATCTATGGTTGACGTACCTCCAGCTCGTTCAGTCGTCCAGTTTTGTTTTTACGTTCACCATTCGTACGCCGAAGGAGTAAAACTCGATGCTCGCGTCTTTATTTTCCGTACGGTATAATCTGGGAGTCTTCAAGTCTAGAGTGAATAGGTATCTTCTAAGCAAGCAAGTTACATCTTATTCGCATAAAAAAGTAGTAAGGGAGCAAGCACTATGAAAAGGAATTTCAAAGTGGACTAAGTTGCGGGGAACAGCTTGTGTGTTAAAAAATAGTTATAAATTTTAAAGTATGGTATATTCTCATGATTTATAATATCTCAGAAACCTGTCTATGAATAGATTAGGTTTTTTATGAATATGGCTGTAGACTATTTTCTGTTTTGATACGCGGGATAAATTATCACTGAGTATTTGCAAGTCATAACCAATAATTCAATGGTATCATGAGTTAGTATTAACTGGACACGCGGATCTGGATACACGTATGTCTGGCTGGTGTGACTAGAAATGTTCTTTTTCGTCAACCGGACACATTTAGGCTATCGAGCGTGTCCAGATACACTTCGAATAATACACTTGGTTTAGTCAACCGGATAGTTTGCATTTTTTGTACAAAAGAAGTATAGTCGTCAACTGAAGGTATATTTATATATCAGGACTTATCTTTTTATGACACTTAATTAAAGATTGACACAACGAACCGAGGAAGACAAGTACAAATAGGGAAAAAAACAAATAAAAATCGGGACATATTCATTTGTTTATCCCGATTTTTATTCATGAAAAATAAATAAATGAATGCAACGTAAACGCTTTCACAGTCACAGCCCCACACTAAGATCGATGACTTGTGTCGTGGGTGCCGGAAACATTCACATCACACCCAGAACCTGAAATACAAATTTCCCATGGGGAGAAAACTTGTGTTCCAACTGGAAATCGAACCTGATACCCGCTGGCGGCCAGGCTCCTAACTACGCTAGAGTGCAGTAAAATTGTATTATTCTATTCACCAAATCCACTTTGGAATACTAAAATTGAACAACGTACAAATGACTAGCGCCCGCCGCCGAATCCACGCCGAAGCTCACGAAATGAAACATAAATCCATTCCATCTATTTAAATTGAGCACTCCATTTGTTTTATCGTCGTTTCAATCAGGGAATCGATAAATTCATTGGGTTGCTGAGACGGTACACTTGTTAGAACGTCTGAAATAGTTTTATTAAATTTGTAGACTCCTGAATAATATAAGTTCAGTATTCGGTTGGATAGAGATTGCTAAAACATTCAGACTTTTTTAAGCTTTTACCAGTAAAAATGAGAAATGTGGTATGACGGCAAAATAGATTGAAAAAACGTTAAATATTAATTATGTATTAGGACTATTAGACCGTGGGCCGAATGTCGTCAATCCTACCTCATCGAGTACCAAGATGAGACCGATTTGGAGGTGTTGTGTGTAAAAAATGTTATCCCATCTATCTATCTATCGCAGAAAAATCTTGTAACTAGCATGTAAGATTGACATGTAATTGAGCCACAAATGGGAGAAGACACTGGTCCCTGAAACACAGTTTTTAACTACATCAGGGGCCACTGGCTTCATAAACATGACTTGTAAGAATCTTGTGTCAATAAAATTATTATTATATTATATCTATCGGTCTCATCTTGGTACGCGATGAAGAAGGGTTGTCGACAACCGGCCCACGGTCTATATCTAAACCTTTATTATATTAAACTATCATTATTCTTAGAAATTAATAACAAATGCAAAAGTTTGTGAAATATATTCAAGCGACACAAGTCTTCGAAATTATTGCCCGCTGGCTAAGTTGGGTGAGCGTTCGCCTTCTAAGCAGGGGTATCGGGTTCGATATCCGGAGGGATCACGAATTTTCTCCTCAAGGAAAACTTGTGTTTCTGGTTGAGATTGTGTGATGTTAATGTTTCCGGCACCCACGACACAAGTCATCGAACTTAGTGTGGGGCTGTGAGTGTGAAAGCGTTTGTGTTTTGTATTGCAGGGTGTAAAAGCGGAACGCTAGCCTATCAGAGATATAAATATATAGATGATAGAGAGAGATCAGAGATAAAAATATATAGAGTAGGCTCTTCTATAAATTTTCCCGGGAACAAAGATACTCTGTATTCATGGAATTGAAGACGCGGCGTCTCAAGGGTTTCAGCAACAATTAGCAATCAGCGCCAGGAGCCTGAATGCAAGGTAATTCAATTTGGCCGTCCATCAGCCAAGGAACTGCGAATCTCTTCAATTATCTACTGTTAATTCTGTTAGGTGTCAATTTGTTTAACAGATCTTATATTCAGAGAAATTGTTTTTCATGATCTTATTAAACTCGATAAAGTTTTTATTAAGTATGTCTAGCGTTTGATTTCTATCTCACTTGGTAAGTGACGATGTGGTCGACGATGGTAAAGATTTAGTTACAGTGATTTTAAGCTCTTCTTTGAAACAGTTTTAATAAAAATAGTCTAGCGTATTTTGTAACGTTTAGGTACCTACCTCCTAAAGTTCGAAATGCAAATCTAATTTATAATTTATCCTATATTTTATTGGTATTTCTATAAATTATAATACCATTGATTTTTATGTACCTAATAGCTATATTTTTTTTATTAATGATGAGATTTAAAATCAAAATATACTTATAAACTATTTATGCGATATAGGGTATAATTTGTAAAAAAGATATGGAAAAAATATTATATAATTATGCATAACTTGTGTTTTCTTTACATAACTACAAGTGTTTTTCATAAAAGCTAGTTTTGAAGCTTTTTTTAATAAAATAAGCACCGAGCTAATTAAACTCATTGGGGAATGACTTACAGTCACATTTGTTGCTAAGCTCGTCCTTAGTCAGTTTAAAGAAATTAAACGAAGAAAAATGAAGTAGCGAGGTGAAATATTACCCACCCTTGTTGCCCGTCTACGTAATAAATAGGCAGGGTCAAGCGCGAGCGGGAAAAAAATCGCTCGCAGTTCGAATTTAAATATCGGCAGCGGAGCTAGCCCGCGTCACACCCGCATTAACATAATTCAACAAAAAAACACCCCAAGGAAAAATGCTCGTTTTTTTCATCGGGTCCCGACCTGACCCGATCGCCCCTTGGGCATGTAGTTCACAATATTGGACAAGTTCTACCGAAATTGTTTTATCTACATTATTCTAGGTCTGCTGAAAATCGGGACCTCAACCCTTGTCAAAATAAAAATATAAATAGCTGTCACGTAACAGAGGGGACACAATTATGATAAGAAAATTGATATGAAAAAGTCGACAACAGTAACAAATTGGACTAAAGCGGAAACTGGTCAAAAATAAGATATAACCATGACAAAAAATCATTAATAAGTATATTATTGCTAACAATAGTCTCTACTAATGCTAGAAAATAATATCACATACGGAACATGTTTCGTACATTCTTGAAAACCCATTTATCCTTGATCCGTTGACAAAGTACCCTAAAAAGAATACCCCTAGTGGCTCATCACTAATGGCGCGAAAAAACATTGCTTTCGAGATATGTTTTTAAGGCGTTTGGGGTGAAAGACCCCGATACTTCCGGTGTGGCTGAAATAAATCTAATTCCTCAGATGACAGATATCAGCAAGCCTTGTTTATTTATACTTTCACCCCCGAGTTGAGGGTCGCACATGTGGCCCGCCCTATCTTATTGTACAGAAATAAACTATTATGCTTTCGGTGTAAATGTAGGGGTCACGTTTAAGAATGAAAGATGAATTAAACTCACGTATATCTCGAAATCTTTTTCGGTAACCAGGTGATGATAGCCCCTTGTTAGAGCCGTCAATTTAGAAAATTTCTATCTGGCGATAGTTTAATCCCTACACGAAATAGATTTTGAATATACCATTTTAATAAATATATATACAATAGTAAAGAAAAACACAACATTTCTAAACAGCGTCCCCAATATAGTGTCACAGTAAAGCTACCGTGACACTACTTTTCTCAAACCTTAAGAATTTTCATATGTATATAGATTTTGTAATTGGTAATTCTTGTCTTATTTTCAGTCCGCAGTCTTCCTGAATGAAAGGATTACTATAAAACCTGCCTTAACAGTGCATTATTTCGTCACAATAATAGATCTGGTCTACCGAAAACACGAGTATTTTCTGACATTTCGGTGAAGAAACACGACCCGACCTCTATCTAGCGCTGTAAAATAAGCCAGGTACTCGTATAACTCAAAGCTCTCGACATGAAAAAGGTACTCCCAAATAAAAATTTATTCGGAAAAGCGAAACCCCGCGAATAAATGTGGTAATTTCATTTACAAAAATTTATTCCGTACCGCATTCATTTTTATATATCAGCATAAACTTTGAGTGCGTGAGAGACCACGAGACTTGAGTGTTTTACTGTCCAGGCATGCCTCACAACGAAAAAGTTATTTTAATGAATATGTATTAGATATTAAAGAAATTTGTTTAGTCTATCCAGAAAACTGACTATAACTAATATTGTACACAAAAATTATATGTATACTTTTAATATCTATATTGCCAGACAACCATTCTTAGAATATAAAAGAAACCCACTACTAATTATGATTTAATTCCTTATGAATAGAAACCAAACCGTTGCCTGGAAGAGTTCACCAAGTGATTAAAATGACCATTGAAGGCAACAGTTTTAAACATTCTTATTTTGACCGAACAAATCTAACATTATAAGACAGAAAATTAAAGTTAAAACATGAACAACCAATCGGTAAGATGCTTGAACATGATGAAAGTAAAAATCTTGAAGAAGATTAAAGTTTCTCATAAAACAACAGTGCCATACCTTCATCTAGCATCCGAACCATCCGACAATTAATTGTCTTTCAAGGTACGATGAGTCACTAATCGTATAAACCTCCGCTTTAATCCACAGAGAAGGATTATGCATACTCGCATCAAAGAATTAGGATGACACTTACGACGCGATAAAAACTCGGGATCCACAAAAACTCTTCTAGGGTTGCCACACACGGGGGCGCGACGAATCTAACAAGCTCTCAGTTGTGACACCAGTGACAGCTGACGTATTCGGATCGTTAATCAAACGGTCATAGATGTATGTTACTCGGTTTCGTCGGGGGCCGAACAAGGCCGAGTTCTGCCGACGAATCGGATTCAGAGTCGTAAAAACTCAGAACAATCAAGTTATTGGTCCCATTAGACCATGAATTTTGCTTTGGGGAATTGTTTTATTTTGGTAATGGCTTTACTTTGCGAATTATATAGAAAATTTATCTTATTTTTTACAACTAAAGGCTATTATAGCTTATAAGTCGTCTAAGAAGGTCATTAGTTAGCTTTAGTCTTTTGTTAGCTTGTTACAAATAATTATAAAATATATACTTATTTAACATTCGTAGCAGATATAACGATGATATATATCTTTATATACCTATGTATTTATTTTTTTGTTTCACACTCACAGACTCACACTAAGTTCAAAGACTTGACTATCTAGACCGCCGATTGTATTACCACTAAAAAATCTATAATTTCTAAAAATTGTTTTGTTGTACACTTTATAAACTGGTTATACAATAAAGAGTTGTGTATTGTATTTTATTGTATCTAAGACTATAATGGGTGCCGAAAACATTTATATCAACGACCGACTTCACAAAAAATGAGGAGGTTCTTAATTTGACTGTATTTTTTTTATTTTGTGTGTTACCTCATATATTCTTTGAGGGAGAACCGATTTTGAAAATTATTTTTGTTGAAAACTTGAGCTTTCCTATTGGTCCCATTTCAAGATGATGAAGATTTGACCAGTAGTTTTTGAGTTATCCTCAATAATGCGTATTTAATTAATTTAATCTGATCAAGGGTTCCGAAGATAAAGCGGTCAAGTCGGTTTTTTTAAGCTTTGCTTGCGTATAAATTACTAATTGTCAGTAGTTTGTATTAAATGTCTCTCTACAATCTATTTCTCCTTCATAATGTTCGCTATCTCGTTATCTCGATTCTCGGCTGATAAAAATGAAATTGTTTGGAACTATATTAACATATTATTATCTATAAATGGTCAAAGATGTCCTATCCAAAGTCTCACACAAAGTAACTCAACAAATCTAATTCAAGCTGCATAAAAAGCAACTTGCAAGTAACTACACCCACACCACAAACACTAAAACACAAAGTAACAAAGCGAAATCGCTAGCCGGAATCCTTTTCAAATCCTATAAAAAAACGAGTTCAGCGGGCGCCGGCGACCATGAGATAAATCCTGAAGGAGTCTTGTAATAAAACACGTACGACGAACGCTACATTTTATTTCAGTAAGCGATAAGGGGCGAGAAATTCCTTTTACGATACTTGTGGAGTTTGAGTCGTGGACGCAGTCAGGGCTCTAGGGGTTCAACGCAAGGAGAGCAAACCTCGACAGATATAGAAAAAAACGAGGTAGGTCTCCTTTATATATAGGTGTCAGTTTAATATTTTAAATCTAGCAGAATAAGTTAAATTTAAGTTACTTATTAGCCTAATCTTGGCTAGATTGTAACAAAAATAGGAAACACGCTATCGTGACCTATATTAGCAAAAAACAAAATATATATATTAAGAGACCTTCCAACCAATCAAACAGGCCCTCAAGCCAAGATTTTCATACATTTTACGCTTGATTGTTTATTAGGTGAAGCGGGTGCTGTGCTTAGGTTACCACATGAACGTACGATTAAGGTGTGTACCTTATTCGTACGCGGTACATGGGTTTTTCTAATTCGGAGTTACTTTTGTATCTCTGGATGCTGTAAATTTAAACTAACTTAAGTTTGAGTTTTACCTAAGTACGTATATAAAATATTAACGCAACGCTAGTAAAAAAAATAAGAACAACATTTTATAAAATAGAATAACAAAGATCAAAAATTTGTCAACCCCATTCTCGGCCCTATAATTTTTCAAAACCAATCCTGGCTACGACCATCGGTATGGATGCAGTCCCCTCCCCGCCTTTGTGAAACATCTGGTTTACGTCTGGTAAACCGAGAGTCGAGCCCGAGAAATGTGATGACTGGCTCCTATGGATAACAGAAAAAATGGAGCAAAAACAAGGGTATTGGACTATCGGTGTTAATGACCTTTTTAATTGTTCACACGGGGCTGTGTATTTATGGCGCGTGCTCGAGTAATTTATTTTGTTTAAACATTAATAGCGTCGATTGAAAGTATTAATAATTTATCATAGTTTCATATTGGTTTAGTACATTACGAGTGAGGAAATTACTTCTATAATATTCTCAAATAAGTAAGTATGTACCTAATCGCAATGGTAATATAATCCTACCAAATTTCTCTCAACATAACTTCCACATTAACTAGTTTTATGCAAATCACTGCTTAGTGTTGTTTTAAGTGCCTCGACAAGACATTAATCATTTAATATTGTAATATTGTTTGGTAATGCATAACGAGCTTCCCAGAAATTGATGGAGAGATGTCAACAAGCGGACTTCGTGGTTAATTATCTGACTCCAGCCGCGCTCGACGAGAATTGGTTCGCGGTTTCTAAGCAAATATTTGAAGCCATCCCGTTAGGAAATTGCAAACGAAACAAGAGAAGAACGCGCATTACTACAAAGTAATTGTAGATTTATATTTTTACTATAAGAAATACTAAAAGGAATCTTTTCACTTGTTGCAAACAATTACGCAAACTTAAGAGAAACGATTTTCTATGATGCTATTACATGGTTAACGATTTTTGGCGGACCAACTCAGCCAAGCATCCAATATCGAAAACTTTGGAGCTCGACAAACAGCGGGGCTAGCTCGTAAATTCGGTCGTAAACTTAAATACAGCTCATTAGAACATGCAGAAGATGGCGCCAGTTAAACATCAGTTTATTTACGGTATTCTCCCAACGCAGTAAAGTATCCCTACTTTAGCGTGGGCCGCGTAATGCGGGATGAAAAACAACCCGTGATTATTGGGTAAGGCATGTGTTTTGGGGCACGTTTCGCCACGCATATTTTATGGTCCTTTGTAAAAGAAGTAAACGATTCGGAACGCTGAAACGAGCGTGGAACTTATATGAGCTTCTTCAGGGAATAGGCGCGGGATCATCGATGACTCAGTCTGGGAGGGACTTTAAATTCTCTAAATAGATTTTATTTGCAAACCGCACTCCGTGTATGTCTGTTTATTATTCTTTTTAGCGACTTTAAGAGCAAATTAGTGCAAAGAAACATAACATACATCGAGCCAAGGAATGCTGTTTAAGAATTGTAAATTTTGGAAACAAACGGGAACGGCAAAGACAACATCCCAAAAAAATATTGTATGTTTGTTGTGTGTATGTTACAAGGATTAGCTATATATGGCAATTATATATAAAAAGAGTAATGTTTACCGTGTTAAGTTTATAAGATGCGAGTGATTACATGATGCCCCATTTCCGTAGTTTACGTCAATTTATTGAGTTGGTCGTAATCTAAACATGTCCTTGTTTGAAACGGGTAGTTATTCCGACGTATATAGTAATTTAGGCGGCTGCTGGGGTAGGGAGGTCTAAACACTACATATTTCTGTTGCTTAATTACAATTGTGGAGTCTTCAAGTCGTGAATGTATAGGGCAAAAAACGCTTTATCGTAAACCGAATTTTTTATACCAAATTGGCTAACGTACAATTATCTCACCCGTTGGTATATGCTGATGTGCTCAAGGAAACTGGGTAGCTGCCAGTAGAATTTCTATAGTAGAAGAAATACAGATTTAATTGTCCCGGACAGGTTCCATTGCGTCTATGTTCATAAACTATGCAACATCTCCTGACGTGCCCTGCGATCCCGAACACCTGCAGTCTGAACGGCTTGAATAAAACCTCTTTTCTTAGAGTGGCAATGACTAAGCACTGCATACTTAAACTTTTTGAATTAGCATCATTGGCACGAAATAGAAAGGTTTGGATTGGTCTCTACTCATAAAGGTACCTGATGGGGAGTATACGGGCAAGGTACTGGAAGTTGCTGAACACTTGGCTCAAATGGTTTTAAAATAAGGATCAACGAAAATATAATATGACCTAACGCGGTGCATACGAGTTGTGTCAGTCAGTGCTAAGATGAAAGTGTCTGAACACTGGTTACAAACAATTCAAAAATAAAAATCAAAGACACGAAGAACAATCGATTAGATGAATTGAGGTATTACCCGAAGAGGTTCGGTGCCGTGCCGGTTGTAGCTGTGGGCTCAAACTATTTTCTTATATTTCTATATTATAAGGAACATAGAAAATTAGAGTAGAGTTAGATTCCATTATCATATCCTAATACTTATAGTATAGTTAGATTCTATTATCATATCCTATTACTTATATAGTGCACGAACTTGATGCTGGCAGTAACTGCACACTGAGTTCGAACTATTTAAAAGTAGGAATCATTGACACGAAGAACATTAGATTAAATTGCTTTGTTATTATGGATGGGTGAATAATACGGTGTGACCCGACGTGGCGCCATGATTTTAGCCTATGCTAGCACCGAGGCTATAGGCTCGGTGCTGGCAGTAACTGAACGCTGGACTCAAACTATCCAGAAATTAAAAGAAAAATTGTTAGAAGTATATAAAGGTATACCTGATGCGGAGTATAGGGGCTAGGTGCCGCCGCGTATTGCTGCGGCTGCGGCGGCGGATAGCGGCAGGGTTGCGGCGCGTACGCCGCCGCCCACTGCTGGCCGCCGCGGAACTGCGCGCCCGCGCTCGCCATGCGCGCCGCGCACGCGCCCGCGCCCGCGCCCGCTCCTGCGACCGTCACCGCGCCCACCGCGCCGCTCGCGGAACGACAACCGCCGGTACCCTGCAAAAGAGGAATTCTGTAAGTGGAAGCTCAGTGACTCTACACAACTTTTATGTGGCCGAAGTATGTTAACTGTGTTAAGGAACTTCGTTGACACGCAAATTAAAAATAAAAACTCTTAGGTATATCCATCTATACACATGCCGAAATTCGAATCATTCTGATCGTGAAACCAATGTTTCCAAAATGACAAACAAACTATTACAACAGTACTTAGTTGATAACACGGAAAAGCGGGAATATCGACCACCGTACACGTATCAAAACAACTTGGCACTAAAAGAATGGGCAGATTTTGCATTTGGCGATGAATAAAGTTGATTACAAAACTTGAAAAAGAAAACGAATTATATAATATGTAAGAACTTATCTTTACAAGAAAACAGGATGATAATTTACCCGCTACCGTACCCGAGAGCAAATGTTCCACCGATGTAAGTGGTGTGATTACACTTGGTCGTTTCAAATGTCATTAGAGAACTCGACCGTCGTCGTCGGTATCGACGAACTCACAATTTTATTTCCGTGTTTTGAACATCAGTTAAAGAATAAAAAGAATATGTTATTGATAAGAGAGAACGTTCTATAACTAAAGTATTTACAAGTGCAATGTTAAATAAAATATTCGTAGGTGAAATGTTGATTCAGAAACCCGGAACCTAAATCCGACTCGACCCCATGTTGGTCGTAGAAAGAGCCGAAAGATCGTTGACAGCCTTTATATCGCGTGAGTCATAAACCTCAACGTGAGAAGAATACAGATTGGGGTTAGGAACTACCTTAGCTACTCCACAAGCTGCAATTTCCAGTGTTGTGATATTGATTAGGTTCCTATACATTCCTTAACCATAATTCAACCCACAATACTCGTTGTATTTTGCGGTACTCTTTACTCAAGACATTACACTCAACTTACTGGCCAAAAGAATGTAAGATGCGCCGCTTGCCGACATTTTATTTTCTCATTTGACCAACACCATTCATTACACCAAGCATCAAGCACATTTTGACCTGATTCTGTCACAATATCCAATTTAGCAGACATCCAAAAAAAACCCGGCGAAACTCCCTTAGGACGTCAAAATGAGGGGACCGAATCTAAATCCCGGGAATGCTCACAACAAACCCAATAACATTCTAAAAAAAGTTAAGTACGTTCTCCCATGACCACAGACGAGGGTATAGTTACTTCGTTTGGAAGATAGAGGTGCTCAATAATTTTAATGGCGTACAGGAAAAAGCCCTACAAGAATCGTTTGACAAATTAACGCTTCGTGCTGAGATTACATGTTCGTGTTCGCTTTCTCTAACGCGACCATTTATTTGATAAATTAGAATATCTACGAGCGAGGCTTGAAATAGGAGGAGGTATTGATCGAGGTCTTATGGACTGGAGGAGTCGGTGTTTCTGCATCGCTTTGAGTAAGAAAGTATACCTACTTTCTATGCGCATAATAATTAAAACTAAGAAGGATGTTCAACTGCTTTCCCGTTTTAATTTTAAAATTCAGTTTAAATGACGGTTACAGTGTGTATGATGATTAGAATAACTAATAATACCTAATTTCAATTTTTCAGGTAGGGATAGATCAAAATAATTAAAACAGCCACTTTTGTAAAGGAAAATTATGCTATCAATCGAAACCATAGTATGAAAATTTCCCTACACCACCAGAGCAGTTAAAAAAAAGAAACTCGCCAAGAGTTCCACGCGTTGTCTAGCTGATGACATGTCGTTGTATTTTATAGTAGATACTATGATGTTTTCACTTTCTGTTTATAGAGCGATTGAATATAATATGTTCAAGTCTAAAAAGTACTAAAAAAAGTCACTGTTGGTTAGATAGACTCGTTGCCTTTGGCTTCGGAAGCCCACCTATACTGAACTTATAACGTGCCTTTGTGGTAATAAGATTATTTCATGAATGATATTTTATGTCATAGTAACAATTTAATTTATGTTTCTATGTTATGACTTGTAGCAGATGCGTCTAGATTAAAAGTAAGATTTAGTAGGTTGCGTTTGAATATTTTAAAATAATAGTAGATTATTCCGATTCCGATGACGTATTTTTTTAAGCGATATGTAACTTTATTTACGATTCTGTTGTCAACAAAGTTCAAAATTAAAATAAGTTAACAATAAAGCAACTACTGTATAAACATTAATTAAAATTTTTATGTATTTTCAGTAAAATTTAATGGAATTACGTATACAACTAATTTTTGACAAAAAAATTACAAATGCAGGTACGTCTTTCTTTCTTATGACGGCATTGTAGATCTCCTCTTTGCCTATAATTGTAATGACACTTAGCATGTACATTTTAATGTTTTTTGTTGTGACTGTAATAGTGTACATTATGTGGGTGTTCAATAAATAAATAAAATAATAAGCCCTATCTCTAGAATGTCTAGTAATTTCTATGTGTAAGAGGCGAGCCCTGGTGGATTTGCAAAATTAACCACCTGGTAAAAGAACTTGGGTGTGTAAGATTAGCATAACAAAACAAAAAACCATGAATGTATCCCGCGTGCTCTCGTGCTTAGTAAGTACTCTTTGTTTGTGAAAAAGCCATTAAATTACTACCTTGAACATATTTATATTATTAGTTCTAACAAAAACCAACCAACTTCAGGGTGTCGGTGTGCGCGCATCGTAGTAAAATCACTCTCATATTTTTTCTCAAACGCGCCAAAAGAAGTTGTTTAACAACAAAAATCCAAGTAATTTCGAGTGGTGCATCGAAGATATTGCGTCATAAAGTCGTGACTAGTACTGATTGGCATCTTCGAGCGAAGCACCGTGACGGCCGAGTGCACTTTCGCAAGCGTCTGGCATACCTTATGTAGCGGATGTAGGCGCGGATCTTAGTCGCATGTGAAAACTACTGATGTGGATCAGTAGTTTTAGTGAATTCATGGATAAGAATAACTATACCCATCTCCGAAGTATGTTAATAAAACTGTTATGGCACGATTAATAATTAGCTTTTAAATACTTTACGAGTACAAATTTTACTACTTCGAAGAACTAAGATATAGAAGTTTTAATGGAATAATAAGGAAATGCTGATTTAAAATTTTAGAGGGTGTCTAAAGTTTTGTCCTATTTCCTGACGTGAAAAGTAAGTCGTCACAGTTGACTATAAAAACAGATCAACTATATACTGACTTAGCTACATTATTAAATAGTTTAGGTATTCAGAAAACTTCAAGGTAGTTCTGACAAGAGGGCGGTCTGCTTAAAGAGACATTGAGAGGAAATAAAATTCATGGAATGAATTAGTTGGTCTGGCATTAAAAGCAAAACAAAAGACTACCTTTTGAAGAAATTAGTCAAAGAAACAATAGAAACGATAGCATTGTCCCTGCACGTAGTAGAGTCATGGAAACTTTAGAATTAAAATAACTCGGACGGCCTTGAAATAAGAATACAAAAGGCCATAAGCTTGTCGACGACTCGAATACGAAAACTCCATGCTATATTAATAATAAAACATACGCATTTCACGCGTTACAATCTCATAAGTCTCGTAACATTTCTACTGCGTGTTTTAGTTATTCTGAACAGCGCGTTAACCAAAAATGAGATTTATAGTGAGCAATAACAATGTATAATTTTACTTCGACCCTCATTTCTTGTACTTAATTATTAGTGTCACGGAATCCAAAAAAACATTAGGAAAGTTCGAGGGATCAAGGCTTTGTCGTATAAAATAAGTATGGTATTTTTTCTGCTACTGTAAAAAAATAGGTGAGTATGCCCGTAAGGCGATAAGCCGACAATCCGCTTATACTGCGTGGGAGTAAGGGCTGGCCGAGGAATTAGGGTAAATATAGACGAGTGCCGATGGATCCTTCAAGGCTGCCTTTAACGTGGCTACTCATTTGTGGTCTTGCATTTTATTTGAATTTAGATATGAAATGGAACGGAATATTTTAGTTTAAACGATCATCAGTTTCATGTTTAAGGAAAAAAGGTATTATCATATTTTTATACGTTCCTAAAAATATACATAAATATAAACACCTCTTACTGTACACGGAGATAAATAAGCATCGAGGAAATAGCACAATTTTTAGCGCTGGAACTTAAAGTTTGTAAGACCAAAACTAGTTCGTAAATTCGTACATAACTTGAATAAGAATTAGGGAGCACCGCAACAGAAATTCAAATCACATCGAGTCACCGTACTCCAAAGCAAGACAAATAAACGGGACCACCAGAAAGCACAGAATTGATACTCGAGACAGTGTTCACGTCGTCTTCTTGAGTGCTATCGCGTTTTCTCGTCTCCAGTCTTGGGAGATTTAGTTTTATGTTGAGTGGGATTGTTGGCGTCGCCGGGACGCGCCGCTTCCGTCTCGACGCCCTAGCTTGTTGCTGCCTCCCCTTTGACCTCCCATACGCCACCCCGAGAGGGGGACACTGAACTGACTAAACCCAGATGAAACCAATCTGGAAGAGACAACGACGCGAACCGTGCCAAAGTGTGACCCGTCCTGAATTAATACATCATTACGAATCACATCGAGCACGTAAACAACCCTGGAACATTTAAACAGATCCTCGACGAAACGGGGTAATAAACGAGAAAAGGCTCGAGGAAAATCTAATAAATTATTCTGAACTCAGCTCATAAATGATGTGATTCCCGAAAAGTTCAGTCCACGAGAGACCTATACTTCTAAGAAAGGTGGAGTATTAGTGACGTAAACTAGGATATGATTCAAGAATCACATAACTTTCCCCTCGCAAACTTGATATAAGGAATTTATTAAGAAGAAACTTTCGAAGGAAGCGCTATAATTCTCGGCGAAGACCACTCGCGCCGAACTAACAAAGTTATTGTCCATTCAAACTTTGATAGACATAAATTCGATGCGAATCAAAATCAAATTTGATTCAGCGTGGAGTACTGTCTTATACCTTGTCTATTTTGCGTTATGTATTTATTTAAAGCAAAAAATCAGTCAATTGGAATTTCACTGTGTTTCTAAAGCGGAATTACGTTTGGATATCGAACTATGGTCTCCAGACGTTTTTATTATCATTGAGGCTCATATAGAGTGTACGGAAAGGTTTAATATTGTCACTTTAAAAGCTGGCCAATAAGAGGCAATAAAATTGGTCCCCGCAGCTTTAACACTTCTAGACTTGCGACGAGAGCCAGCTAGCTTATATAAAGTGTAGATTTACTAAGAGCGCGGAACACCACGATTTTACACTCGTGTGCTTTTTAGATTTAACTTCTACCACTCGAAGCTTTATTTTCTTCGAATTTCTAAGTTTAAACTTAAACCTGACTTTATACTACCTAAGATTGTAAAACTTATTTACGTATAAAATAATTCTATGAAAATAAAACAGCAGATCAAGAACTACGTTTGATTAAATGAAGCAGTAGACAGATGGCCTTTAATCAGATAGTTAAATTTATAAGAAAGCTAAGTAAGTAAAGTGAAAATACTCAGAGGGGGTGATAGGTTGCGATAGTGAAGCGAGGTCAATCGTAGTCTCCGCAAATTAGAAGCCAGACATTTCAACTAGTCACAACCCCCCTTTCGCCCCCTCAACTGATTACTAGTCAGTAGTCGGCGCTGGGCCGCAAACAAAGCCCCTGTGACGAGCAACGACTAGTTGTCTCTTGGTTCCGGATACTGAACAGTTGAACGATGTAAATAATTCTCCCCTCTATAATCTCTAACGCGCCAATTAGGGATGCAGTCCGAGTTATGTCTGGAAAGTATTCAGACGGATTAAAGCAGAGAGAACAAGCACCTGGCTGTTTTATTAACAGACGATTTTCGGATTATGTCTCATCTCATCTGAAAACAAAGGATTGAGAAAATGCTTAAGTTTTCTGACACGTTTTCTGTTATCACTTAGTAGGTAGCTACTTAGATATATACCTAAGTGTTTGCTAAGTTCGTAATTGAATAAACAACGTCTAGACGCGGATCTTACTCACCGAGCATGACGCAAATTTCTCCTAATAGAAAACGGCTAACATGTTAAGATGTCTTTATCGGAAAATAGTGTGAATAAAGAAGACAAGTCAGTAAACTACCATTCATTTTAACATAAAACGGTATGGAGTGCCGTGCTGTTTACTATGTTGCAGATGTGTCGATAGGATTAAATAAACAAACAGTCACGTCATTGTCATGTGTTGCACTGTTTCTGCAATAAAACGAACGCAACATCAGCTACGACGCACAACATATTCAGGCATATTTGTGATTGCTCCGAATACGAACGATCAAATGAGTTTGTATTATTTTTGATGCATGTCGCTTCATTGCTTACTTCAGAAATCGCTTCACGGCTCTTCAGGAAAAGAATCGATCATCTTTCCTTCGACCGAGGCGTGATGTCACCCGACCCGCGGCCGAGTGACGCAGTTGGCACATGCCAACCATTGCCAGCAACTTGATCTGGAGCACTGATCCGTCTGCCAGCCGCATCGAACGGACCAGCTAGACACATTAAGTAAGTCTCTCTTTTAATAAATAATACTGCTATCTATTAGGTACAACGTTCGGAGAGTAATGCGCAAGATGATGTTGTAAAATGCATAGAGCGTGCCGTGACTACATCATTACGTGTGGCATAAAGCTCGCACGAGTGCAGTGAGGGGATATTATTCAGCAGTTTTTGCCGTGGCTGGCGGCGCATTTGTATGCGATTCGCTTCGGCGGCGGTCGCTGCGAGATTAGCGCCTGCCAGCGTACACGCTGCGTGATTAAACAGTTTCCGCTTCGGAGATATTCTACTATCCACATCGCAGCCGAGCGTACCACGTATCATCCAACATATATCGATCCGCTCATAATTTACACGATAATGCTTCGATATTTGTTATTAAAAGCGAGCGATAGCGGACCCGCAGTATGCGGCTGGCTGCGTAACTGCTTCAAAGCTATTTCGTGAATGCAACGTGTTGCATCGTAATAAGAAATTCCAGTGTTAGCTAGCGGTATACCGACACCCCCACGAAGGCGTGCTGCAAAAGTGCCTTACGTAGTCGAGTGTTAATGTGTTGTTGCACACACACAGAGTCGGTACGTGTCGGTATGTGTGCCATCTCGGGTGTAGTGGTGCGGAGCGGAATGCGGCCGCGTCCTTCGCCGTACGCCGCGGTTCATTTGCACACAACTAGGCGCGAATGGCTCCTTCCAATCCAGGCAGACATTTTATTACTTCCAAATTATCATTCACATATCGCTTATAGTTTATACGATTTCTTATCATAGTAAAAGGTTATTACTTGGAAGTTTCACCGTCATTTTGGGCAAACACAGACACGAATGCAGTTGTGCGCTGTAACGCCCGTCAACCCGTCTGCATCTTTTTACTCAATTTGCATTTTTGAAGGATATTTCTTGGAAATCTTTGTTAGTAAAATAATCTTTGATTTATTTTATTGTACTGTCTTGTTTCCTCCGACAAACATGTAACTTTTTTAACCACGTCATCCTTTGAATGATTGCTACATGCTTGTGGCGTAGGTACATAGGTATTGCAAGAGTTTATGACAGACCAAAACTACAAAAATGTTCCGCACATTTACCTACTGCTACTAATAATATTGCAACCTTATGTAATATTTTTTAGGTTACACTTTTATAAAACTGGCACCTACATGTATATAATATTTGCGCCTTCTAAGCAGGGGTATCAGGTTCGATTCCTGGCGGGAACATAAGCTTTCTCCCCAAGGAAAATTGTGTTTCTGGTTCTGACTGTGATTGTGTGTGTAATGTGGATGTTTCCGGCACCCACGACACAAGTCATCGAACTTAGTGTGGGGCTGTGAGTGTAAAAGCGTTTATTTTATGTTATGTTACAATATAGTTGATGCAAATTCGTTTTTTTTATTTGATGTTGATAGTTCGTTTCTTTTTAAAACAATACTTTAAAACTGAACAACGAAGTAAAGTTAGTTACTGAGTTAAGTCTGCAAAGTTTCACTGTCTTCTAAAAGAAGTAATTGTGAATAGGAAGCTCGTTGCCCGAATGCAGACTACGTTGCGGTAAAAGCACAATTTATGGCGGTTTCGCGGCTAGAATGCCATAACGACGCCAAAGTGCAAGTCTGCCTAACGCTGCCCAAATATGAACGTCGCCTCTCTATGGCCATAAAAATTCTTTGTCTGAGCTATAAGTGCCATATTCCTACCGGCGCAAATGGTTCTCGAGACGTTAGCTGAGTAGCACAATTTTATTGTTCATGCCGAAATGAAACGATATAGTATTAACCAGTAAATTCTTGTTAAAAATTGTTGTAATTATAATGTATACATTTTTTTTTAACTTTTTTATTTGAGCTTTTAAAAATGCAGTCAAACACTCGTTATACAGATTCATTGACTGGCCCTGGGTTCCGAGATTTTTCAATTTTATGCCTTACGGCGCTCCACTACATTGAAATATAGAAAAAGTGATCTTGCCAGGCCCAAACAAGCAAATATTTGCGGATACCAAAGCAATTCCACACAACTTCATCAATTACAGCTTTGAAGGAATTTTATAATCTATTTTCAGAAGAAACAATTTCAGTCAAGTATTCGACTCATAACTGGATAAATTCTGAATATTGTGAAGTTTTACATCGTTTCCGAAGCTTTGAATAATTCTGTGAAAGTAATTCCGTTTCAATATACGATTGAAACAGAATTACTCGGGTTGGATTTTAAAATAGTGCTCGGTTTTTCTAAAAATACATATAACACCTATAATCCCAAATATCAATTTCTGTGATGATGGTATATCAAAACGGATATAAACTTTTAAATATGTCTATTTAATCTGGCAAATTATTACTTCGGCTACGACTTCTTGTACTAAGTAGGTAAGGGTAGCCAGTTATAGATGATCTACTAAAAATACAGATATAACTTACGTAACTTGGAAGTTAAGCCTAAAAAGCGGATATCACTCTACTAATTCATATATATTAGTAGAATTATAATTATTTTGCTCACGACTCTTATATATATTCTATAAACGAAATGCTTATATAAATTGATAAGTTTACTATTTATTTAACTATGTTAGTAAAAATTGCGCTCCTGCAAAACAGAATCACAGTAAACTTTAGATAATATGGACCAAGCCTGGAAATTGATAAAATTATGAAAAAAAAATATATCTCCTTAACGAGCCAAAATGGTAGAACATATTTGTGGATCCAATCGATGCGTAATGAACCCCCCACCACCCCACTTCGTTTGATCCATTCAGGATAAATCACCCTGTATATTACATCATAATGTTTATGCAAGGTAAAATAGCTAATATTAGGATTTATTTGGCGCTACCAGAGCATTCAAATAAAAATATCCGTATTATTTTGTGATCTTTGGTTGTAGAGTATTGTATAATACTTAGCTAACTCTGCCAATAGAATAGTTGTAATTCATCTTCAAGGAGACTTGTCGGTAAGTACCAGACGCTTTCTGATCCCGGCTTGCTGTTAAAATTAATTAAGTTATATAGTGGTCAAAAGAAAGCATATATAATTAAACGCAAGCAAAGCTTAAAAAACCGACTTCACGGCTTTATCTTTGGAACCTTGATTAGATTTAATGTATTAAACACGCATTATTGACTATAACTCAAAAACTAGAGATCAGATCTTGATCAAATTTCAATGGGACCACATGAAAAGCACCAGCTTTCAAATAAAAAAATCATCAAAATCGGCTCACAACGAAAGAAGTTATGAGGTAACTTTTGAAGTCGGATAAACGAGAACATCGTCAAAGTAGAGTAGTAGTAGTAGCCGTTTTAGTGAAGCTTAATTAATAAAAACAGGATTTGTTTAATTTACAAATAAGCAGTGCTAGACTTGTATTATTATTTATTCTGTGGTAGTACCTAATTAATTATCCAGTCTTAACAAAAAGCACCCTGGACTGTTCCGCTAGATTAATTAATACAAATGTTGCTTCATATTTCTCCAGCTTTGACGAACTTTGGGAATGTCGAAATCTTTCTTCTTTTTAAACTTCCAATGTACATCTCTTAAAATTTCAGTTTTTGGATAGGTATGTTATACCTACCCATCTGAAGAACTGTGTAGTACGTACTTATACTTTTATTACGATAATTGAAGGAGTGGAACTCATTGCCTGCGTCATTGTTCCCCGAGGGGTATAATCTGGGAAACTTCAAATCAAGAGTGAAGAGGTATCTTCTAGGCAAGCATGTCACATCTTCGGCCGCATCATCACTTTCCATCAGGTGAGATAGAGGTCAAATGCTTGCCTATTTAGTAAAAAAAAATTGAGTTTGGTTTTACATTACAGCAGCCATCCAAACTTATTATTATTATAACAAGATGATATACAGGTAAAGTGCTTCTAAATAAATTTAAAAAAGATTTAACGTTTTTTGTTTAAATATTTTTTAAATATAGACCACATTTTACCATTTTATTTAAAAAACCCTATCGTATATGCTTAAAGAAACAGTAACTCAATTTCCCTGTATACAAAGAATATTATGTTTCTGCTTAGAATCGAGCATGATATCTACCTGCTACATAGAAGTCTAGAGACTGAATCCCTATGCTAACAGAGCAGTCAGAATACGTTAATCATTCGTTAAATTATTGGCAAACAGATGTCATTATGAAATGAGAATTAATGACGCATCAGTTTGATGCCAAAATCTATCATAGTACATGTATGTAAATACATTATGCATGTTTTATAACAGTATAGTTTAGGCCTGAAATTCCTTGCACAGAAACAAGTGATTAACTAAGTACTTGATGCATATTTGCTAGCCGTGTATTGTGCTGTCCACATGATATACAAACACCTATTAAGGGCAATTTGTTTTTCAGGCCGCTTGAAAGCATCTAACATGATTTTTTAACGCTTCCGGAAAACTATACCAAAATTATGTCATTTCTTTTTGGGGAACTACCTAATCCAGCCAAGCGTAGTAATAATAATTACTGATAACCCAAACAAATTTTCGACCGTGAAATATCCAAAACCAATTTTGTACAAAATATTGAATTCCTTTCAAGCCTGGTAGGTTGTTTGCGCTTGAGCATGTTTTTATAGGTAAGTGAAGAAAATTATGAAAAATGTATAAATCATTTGAAATTCTTTAATGGTAAAATTAAATGCAACGAAAAGCAATACTTGATGTCGCTATATGACATCTGGTAAGAAATAATATTATTGTGTTACCTTTAGGATGACGTGTTTCGTCTTTTGATAAGTAATGTGAATTTGCCTTAGCCTAGTTATTTGCCTGTAGGTGATGGCATGCCTATTTCCAATAACATAATAAGCATACAGGCTTGTTATTCGTTAGAAACCACAAATTACGCGACTATAATTATTATAATGTCAGCTAATTTTGTTTGCCCAAATTCGTACACGTTAATATGCTTTCCTATTAAATCTAAACCGCAAATCCATAATTAATTTGCTTTAGTAAATTACACATTTGAAACAACGTGCATGAGTATACCCGATAATGTCAAATAAAACAATTATCCGCGCTTTAATCAAAACGAATGACAGAATTAACTGGATCAAGATTACAAAATTTGATTTTACAAAGCTAATAATAAAACACTCAGAACGGAACGCAATAATGGTTCAAGTGGCAAGGGGTAGAACCTACGTCCAGGCGGTCACGCAAACCCCCTTCACCATAGGGTTGCCAAGCTTCAGGATTTGCCTGACAATCTTGTCAGTCTTTTAATCAAGCTTCAAGACTGACCTAACAATTCTCAGGTTATACAAATAAATTGCACTGTTGTTTCTAAGACGTGATCCATGAGGCAGAAATAACATAATAAATTTATATCCAAGGGTTAAGCAAAAGCGATATTTTCCTTTCTAAATTTTGCATTACATCTTCCATATTTATATAACTGAGAATACATTGTCAAAAATGTATACCTACCTAAAAATAAATAACCTACAAACATTTTAAATATATGTTTTTAAGAGTAAGTAAGTAATTTATGTATTTATTGTACAATATAATTGACAATGTATTTAGCTATTTACATGTGGACATGCTTCTGATAATGTCAATAGTTATTTACTTTAGGTAGCTTAGTTTATGTTATGATTGTTAATATTTTTAGTCTTAAAAGTATAAGGAAACATATTATAGATAAAAACTTTGAAGAATATTCATGTACTTCATATTATTATATTCATTATCTTGACAACGTATTTACGAGTGGACAGTTATGTTTTGGCCCATAACACAAACCTGGCTGTTAGACTAAAAAAAAAAACTTTAATAGTAAAAAAAAAACTATAGACATTATCAGAAGCTTATGCGCCAATTGTCGCTACACAATAGAAATATTTTTAAATAATGTTTGAACACCATACGCAATGACAGTGTTGCTAGTTAAAAATATTCGCTGGCGTTCGCTTTAAGAATCTCAGGCCTTTTCATATAACATGCCTTTATGAATACCTGATTAAATGCTGGCAGCCCTGCCATCGCTCAGCCCTTGTTTGGACACCAGACCACATGGAAATGAGCTGGACGCATTGTGCGTGTATGTGTTTATGTGTGTATTTATATCGCGACAAATCTCTTTTGCATGTGCTAATCTATGGAAATCACGGTATACCGTCGGGTTTTATTTTAAACTTATTTTTGGGTTGGCAGTGTAATTTTTTGTTTAGGGATATTTGTATAACTTCATCGTAAACCGTTTAGATTGAAAAAAAAATGCTACAACTATACTACTTATATATATAGTTTATGTGTCACGAGGCACAGCTGAATGATATCTATTATAATTCTAACAATCATTATTCAATAACGTCATCAATGTTTACGTTAACCTTACCTATGATTAGATTCTATTTACAACCATGTAAATTATTCGTCATACATTGACGTAAGTGCTCTCTCTCATTGTTTAACCTTTACCTATGAATATAATATTAAATTCTTAACTGAGTATTGCGACGTCAGCGAGTAATTTTACAGCAAAAAATTATTGAACTCGTTGCTTGTTTGTTTGTTTGTAAAAACGCACAAAGAGCTCCACACATGTTAGAACTGCAGTGACGCAAAGCGTATGGTATCTTATTTAATAAAATAAGATACTTTTTCATGAACATCGACAATTTTAAAATTAGAACTTCGAATTTTAAATTAAAGTCAATTCGAAAGTCTACAGTTTAAATATTTAAATTTCTCAGAAACATAATTGTCAAAATCGATTTAAGTCCCGTTGCGCCAAAGCCGCAGCCGCGTTTGCTGTCAGACAGCGATTAGTGACTATTGTACTGAATCTACAGTGATATAGCAATATTTATATTGATATAGAGCCTTTGAAGTACAATAACCCGTGTGGAACGGAGTTGGATTATAAAATGTATACGGAAATTACATACCAAAGACTGGATTACGAGTGTGGGAAGTTAGCATAATAATTTGCACAAAGTACGGAACGTTATATTGACAAAATATAATGAGCATAGGAGTAAATCAAACCAATTTAAAGAAATGCAGTTCAGCGCAGCAATGCAGCCAGCAGTGTTTTGGGTATTTTGCTACTCGGATAAAGTTTCGGCTTTTATCTCTATATTTAGTCTGTATTTTTATTAAGGTAAATATGGTTTTATATATAAAAGAATCGTGTTTGCTACACTATTCATAACTCAAGAACGGCTGAACCGATTTAGCCGAAAATTAGTGGAGAGGTAGCTTAGAACCAGGAGACGGACATAGGATACTTTTTAGGAACGTACATTTCTTTTAATTTTTTCTTACATTTCGACATGCTTTCTATTTTCTCATACGTCACTCGGATGGTAAAGTACTAGGCAAACATAAACATTAAGGAGGTTATAATATAGTTACGTGGCAGTGTAACGCATGCCGGTTATGGCTTCCTAAACATGCACATTCATTGACTGTTACAAACGAAGGTCGCCGGGACAGCTAGTATTATATATTTACATCACACTCATTTAAAACTCACATAAATACTATTGGTAGGATCATTATTATTAGACTCAGGCTGCTATACAATTATTAACCATACTCAATTAATTCACTATCATTCAGGGTTATCTCCAAACAAGTAAAACTTTGGAGAAAATGTAGAGCAGCTTTGCATGCAATAAATTGTATAGAAATAAACTAAATTTTCAGTAAAATTACATAGAAAAGCTAAAATATGCACCAGTAGCTACATTAAAATAAGCCAGTATTCAAAAACGTTTTAACAATCTGCTCTTACACTATAATACGACCATTAGGTAGATTAAAAACTCAGTCCAAACATAAAACACGGAAACTTAATCAAGCGTAAAACCTCAATCAGGTTAAAATCTCCGTACGCAAACAAGCATATGCGGGGGCTAATCGGCAGGAATAAAGGACCTCATTTATGTCCGTCGGGTTTCTGTCCACATGGCTTTACAAGGCAGTACAATGGGGCTCTACAAGACCGCTACCACAGATTATGTAATAGTTATTTAGTTCGAACATTGTACTGAGATTCACAGCGACGCAGACCAATACTCAAATAACATAGTGTTGATCAGTGTTGCTGTGAATTTTAACATACACCGGTGTTTGTTGTCACCTGAGCTGTTATGATGTCTCAATCTGTTTCAGGGTATACCATGTACTGTGGTTTTACCCAGTTAAAAAATAGATAAGACAACATACACAACTTTTAGTAAAATGTTTGAATTTGATAAACAAATCCAATTCGGAGTATCACAAAACCAAATCAAATCTGCTCTCTGATAATTCGTCCAATTCTGCTTTCGTTTATTCTAATGCAGAAACTAGCGTGATATAATATATACTTATAAGTTTATTTCTGATTGACTAAATTATCTCTTGACTAGAAAGAAGTGACAACTACATCGGATGCCTTCAAACTATAGATTAGCGAACGTAACTTCAACTTTTTTAGTATACATCGACGTATGTTAAAATTCATAATGATCTAATACACACATAAAAAGAAATACTACAAACGCTGGCGTTTATATACAAAGCAATTGACTTTTGCAATGTCACAAAAACAGCTGAACCGATTTGCCTAATTTTGGTTTTAAAATATTTGTAGAAGTCCAAGGAGGTTTAAAAGGTTAGATAATAGAAAGAAATTCTCTCACAAATTTTCTTACCGAGCGACGTCGGGCAGGTCTGCTAGTCAGAAATAAGTACAGAAAAAAAACTATCAGCTAAAAGTTATCACGCGCTAATTTTAGACATTTACAGTAACATGAGGCCAAGCGCGTACCCGACACTAGCAGGACCCTATGTCATGAATCAAAGTCCTCGCGGTTCCCGCCACCCTCGCTTACCCTGCAGGTAAAACGGAAGTAGGATTCAACCCTTTCGAATGCACTAAAAATATCTCCATGTATTCTAATTCAAGTTGCTGGACAGTTGTAATAAATTGAATGTGACGTCATGATGTTAGTTTACATAATAAAAAATACCAACATTTGTACAATATAAATCAATATTGTTAAATATAAATGGCTCGATTATTTTGATATACTTCTGATTTGTTTGCCTCAAGGAGAGGTTTAAAAACAAGAAATTTAGGGTAAACTATAACAGACATTTCCATTTCGATTAAATTTGAATTATTTTTTTCTCCATATTCAAACTACCGGGCCAATTGCCTATATTTCCTAAAACTAAAATAAAACTATATACAGCAAAGACCTAATTTATCTACAACACATCGAGCTTATAAGTAACTCAAGTGCTCAAGCTCACTACCAGTGGGTAGCGTTCCCCTCTTACTGGCGGCATTGCCTCTCTGAATTGAAATGGTAATACGTTGAGCCAAATAAGTACCAGCATTTTGATCACGCGTCGCCTCAACCAGGCGCTATGATAGATTTTTGAAAATAGAATGAGTTCCCGGTCCCCACGGACCCGGTGTCTCCACTAAACGGCTCAAATATGTAACCACTGCCGAGGTTACATAATATAGGTTGTATACTTTGAATATTGTCACTTATCAAGTCTTTATTCACGTTAAAGTTATACATACTTAATTGTATTATTTATCATGAATCACATTATGTCGTACGCATGATTCATCATAGGCAATTAGTATAATAATAATTAGTATATGTTCTGTATTATATTATTTTACAGATAAAATGTGTCTACATTGATCACGAATTCTAATCTCCAATAAAATTATATTTCGTCTGTATACATATATTCATCATTAATGATATAGACTTGTACTATGTAAATGATTTTTATATTCAGAGTGCTATTTTCGTTATATTTCGATTACCACTTATTTTGAACTGCCTGTTGGCTTAATTTAGTGGGTGTTCGCCTTCTAAGCAGGGGTATCGTGTTCAATTCCCGGCGGGACCACAAGTTTTCTCCCCAAAGAAAATTTGTGTTTCTGGTTCTTGTTGTGATTGTGTGCGTGATGTGAATGTTTTAAGCACCCACACAAGTCATCAAACTTAGTGTGGAGCTGTGAGTGTGAAAGCGTTTATATGTTCTTTTGGGGGTTTTTTATACTTGTTTACCCGGAACAAACAATTGTAAAAGTGCAAATATGAAAAACGGACTATTACGGATAGTGCCTAATGTTGCCGATTATTAAGTGACTCACTATTTTGTAAATAGTGAGTCATTTAATAATCGACTTTATCTCTGTACTCATATTTAAAGACTAGCTGTGACCTATTGCCTCACTCGCATTTATATTGGATGAATAGTGGCCTATGTTTTATCCCACGATTTTGTTATACAATGGGAAATTTATAGAAATTTAGAGTAGGAGTCAAGGTGTAGACCTTGATTCGTACTCTAACCATTTTTAGTTCTACGGCCTTCTTCTAAATACAATATTTACAGTTATAATAAAGATGATGTATTCTATACAATTCATAGTAATTTAATCTACACTGTCACGCAAACAATGGCATTGCCGCGCGACCCGCCTTGTAATATGTACGCCTCGTAATATGACACTTGACACTTAACTTATAATATGTACGCCTCGTAATATTACACTTAACTTATAATATGTACGCCTCGTAATATGTACACTTGACACTTAACTTATAATATGTACGCCTCGTAATATGACACTTGACACTTAACTTAGAAAACTTAACTTAACAGAGAAGATAATCAATATATATATATATATATATATATATATATATATATATTATCATAATAAAGCATTTAGCAATAGCCAAACTACGAAAGACGATGGTCTCAATGGTTAGAATAATACCAAGAGGTTTCTGCTTTTTTTCAATTTTCCCTGTATATATATATCCCTGTATATAACAAAGTTTCGTAGTCGTTTCATACATGACTTCGTTTTAAATATAAATAAAAATTGCTGAGCGTAGTAGGCAAGTCCTTGCTTTCTACGCCGGATCTTCTGGGTTCGATTCCTAACAGGAGCACAATTTTCCTTCGCAAGTGGTGTTTCTGGTTCTGGTTCTAAATGTTACTACCTGCCATTCAACTACGTTACAAGTTTTTGAACATAATGAGCTTAGATTAGATTAATTAATTATTATATTATAAATTAACATAATGAATTTTCTCTTTTATGAATGTATTGTCAAAAAATATTTCAAGTTAAAAAAGGTCTGTGGCGAATGAATAAAAAAAACAACACTAGCTTGAATGTGTTTATAATTTTGCTATACCTATGCCTGCAGCAATCAGGATAATGGTTTCGCCACACAGGATGCATTTGGTACAAACAAGATCAGCGTGTGAACGCGCCCGCTTCCACGCACGCCATCCGTTCGAGCCAGATGATTCCTATGTGGCGCAGCCATAACAAGCGAATTCAGTGTTATTCCAAGGTTTATACTACATTAAATTCCGTCACATTGGTACAAAGATTGGTATATTTTATACATACTTAAACACACAAATTTTCTCATTCATCATATTAATTTGATAAGTATTTATATATGTTCTTACTCGTACATTAGTAAGATTTATCCAACATAATACAGCAGCATGATTCATAAACAGTCCTATTACTCATGAGTAAGATTTGTTTACCATTTTTATGGCCGACATAATGGTTTTATAAACAATGGGAGCACTAACTTTAAGTTTACAGCTGTTCAAACTACGAACTAAAATTACCTACACTTACGAAAAAGGTTTTCGTAGTTCATGCCTTCATACACATATATTTACAGTCACGTATAATATGTCAAATAATCATAATTATATTAAATATCGTTTAGATTTGATAACGGAAAACTATAAAAATTACAATAATTAATGTATTTGTTCGTGCTAATGATATAAAAATCTATTATGTTCAGCAATGTTGTATGGAATAGAATATTACATTTTGGATAATTTCATTGACTCATAATCGGTGTCACATTAATAATAATAATTAATAACATTGGGAAGTTTAAGCGTACGAGTAGGTATCGACGTGTCTGATGAACAGTTTTTTTCACAAAAAAAAACAAATATACGAATTCACACTCACAGCCCAACACTGAGTATAAAGACTTGTATCCTAAATACTGGAAACATTTATATCACACACAATCACTCCCATTTTTAATATTATAACTTGGTATGCAGATCGTTTAGACATTTGAATAGAACATAGGCTATTTTTTACCGTTTAAAGCGAGAAAAACCCTGAGGTACGGCTAGTATGTCTAAAATGATGGAGAGAACACTGTAACATCAATGTAAAATGTGATAAAGGTCATTGTTCAGATACACAACAAGCTATACCTACTATAGTAGCTGTATATATAGTATAGTACTGTATAGACTCTACTAACAATTTCAGTTACCTCCTTTCAAACATACTTACCTGAATGTTCAATATTCAGGTTTATAATATTAAGTAACACTAGAACCGCTTGGATGATCAATTTAAAAAAAAATGCGCCGCCAGGTTCTTTTCGAGATGGCTGTAATTTTACGAATCTGGCATAGAGTCATTAACTTTCTATGGAGCATATAAATAAACGATTTCAATTTGATTATGATTTTGATCGTCTCTAATAGACAGGGTAAAGCAATATCCATTCAGATCGGAGCCATTGCTATATGCTATATGCTATTATGTGACCGTTTAGTGGGATTTTCAACTGAGTATAACGTGTTTCGGAGGGCACGTTAAGCTGTCGGTCTCGGTTGTTAGTCGTAAGACAACCTGAAAAATTCTATAACTAGGACTGTCCCCTAGTTTATTAGACAAGTAAGTAAGTAACGTTAGCAATCGGAAACTTGATAAATAGGTACCTAGGTAATTTTACCAATAAATAATTTATTAATTATCATCAATTCAATATCGACTTCACACCATCGCTGTTATTAGAAACACAAATTGAAAATAACATCGTTGTCCTTTTACAGTTCTATTTCTGTCCGGAGTGATTATTCTCGTGACAGATGTTTATTTATCAAGCTGTTCTATTGTGTGGGTGGAACAAAAAAAATTGATAAGGGTTTTGAATGGAATCGTTAAAATCCCTAGAGATTGGGATTACCAGCGAACTAAAAGCATTATTTATAATGTTACCGCACGTTCCGGTTTATACAGATTAATAGTAATTTGATTAGTATTTAATTGTAGTAGTTTTATTAAAATGTGTAGTTGAGTTAGTATGATAACTTGTATTTGAAATTAGTTTTTTTTTTGGCTTATTTATCTGTAATACGTGCACTTAGCCAGTGATGAATATAACATTTTTCAAGTTTTAAATGCTTTATTCATATAACTCAAAGTCACCAGTCAAAGTCAAGTAAACAAGTCATGGTGTATTAATAGTCAAGTCATGTCCTAGTAAAGTGGTAGAAGCTATACTAGAACTTCTATTGGAATTTTGGAGTGAAAATGAAAATCACCCTTTTTTAACTTTGTATGATTTGCCTACACTCATGCACGTTCATGAATTATCAACGGTAAATAATTCACCATTTTTACACATTAACGCTCAATGAATCAAGAGATTTGGAGATAATACAAAATCAACAACGCCCTTTTTTCAATTATATGATAAAGGTATAAAAGATAATATATTTTCACTATCCGTTGTCATGAAGTTTTTTTTTCAGCTCCACACTAAGTTGTATCACTTGTGTCGTGGGTGCCGGAAACAAACACATCACACACACAACCACACCCAGAAACAGAAACACAAATTTACCTTGCAGAGAAAACATGTGTTTCCATCGGGAATCGAACCCGATACCCGCTGCTTAAAAGGACAACGCGGACCCAAGTAAGCCAGTCAGTACAAAATTTGGAGTAAAAGAAAGAAAGAAAGAAAACACATTTATTTGGCACTATGAAAAAATAAAAATAACAATAAACTTAAAAACTAACATTAAAAATAAAGTTTTTTTTTTATCATTAATGTGAGTTTTTGTATGCCAAAAAGGTTTAACTCAGCATTTTGCCGCGCAGAGAACTCAGCACTGAGTACATTTGCATTCACGATTAGGAGCCAAACGTTTGAGTTATGACATGCAAATCAAATATTTATATAATTATGTTTATGTTTTATAAATAACAAGCAAGTACCAGCCGGTGGTGTCATGTGAAATAAACATAATTAAGATTTCAAGTGATCCAATTCATTCAGTATATATATCTCTACAAGTAATACATATCTTAGATAAAACAATCGACGCGCGACGGCTATTTGCAATGTCTGTCTATATTTTACATGAAAGCACGGACTGAACCGGGGTCGGCAACCTTTTAAGTCGGAAGAGTCAAAAATTTCAAAGCTTTATAGAGCTAAATTTTTTTTGTCTTGCCAACAATTATTCTTAATGCTAATACCTACTGTACTATGAGTATCTTATAAGAAACGCTATGCACGCGTTATACCTACCTAATCATCCCATAATTTACTTGTTTCAACTGTATAAATATACTTTTTTGCTACTTTTGGAGGCTTGTTAATGGCTCGATAGAAATGGCGCCTAACCCTCGTTAATAAATTCAGACAGTTTTTTTTCAATAAATTTTATTTGCGCATGAAACTTAAGAGCCGCAGCGTCACATCCGAAAGGCCGCATGCCGCATGGCTTACGACCCCTGGCCTAAACCATAACAGATATTCTTATCTGTTAACTGTACAGCAGCCACAACAATGCGTAAGTGTTAGCAGAAATGTGACGCATAAAAGTTATCGATTTTTAATCAAACGCCCCCGCTGAGCGATCGCCTTTTGTGACGCCAATGCTCAGCCAAAGGTTCATCCTACTGAGCTCTATTTAACGTTTATTGTTCGTAGAAAGATAGGTACTGATAGAACTGAGATAGGTAATCCGTAGTTTTTAATATTAATCTTGTATTAACATTAATCTAGCATTAAACGTTATGTGTTATTCTAGCCACAAAACATGAGCAAATCTACAAATTAGGTACTGATGAATTTAAATAAGTCCTTATCTATTTCGGATTTTCAAATATAAAGGTTTTACGGCGCACATTGTTTTTTGTTCTAGATAAACTAAAATAAGCTAAAACTGATGTGACTTATTGTAAAACCTTATTTAAATGGGTTATTATTGCACGAATTACTATCTCAGTTTAGTATATTAAATATACATTTAAATTCATATTCATATTCATTTTCACAGTCAGTTAAGACCAATAATTGTATGGATTAATGTTTAAAAGGATTTTAAAACTAAGTGACCCGTGATCTGTAGGGTAAATGGGTTCCAATTGTTAGTCATAAGACAACAGTCATTGAACTAAGTTAAATGTTTTCAGGTTAGGTGGCCTAAAAATCCTGACACCAGGTTCACCTGTTAGACTAGCCAGTGAGCAAATTGAAACTTTTTTTGTTGTATAATAAAATACGCTTCTATCTACCGGCCAATTGCATATACTTCCTAAAACTATATACAGCAAAGGCTTAAGTTATCGAGGCATCTACAAGGCATCGAGGTTATAGGTACTCAAGTGCTTAATCCCACTACTAGTGGGAAGCGTTCCCATTATGCTGGCGGCATTGCCTCTTTGAATTGCAATGCTAATACGTTGAGCCAAATAGTAACTTAGTCAACATAATGGTGAATAACCGAATTGTATTAAGTTACTGTCTACGTGGAGATATAATTATAGTGAATCATTGACATTGTTACGAAACGTCTAGACCGTAAGGAAGCCTTAATAACCTCGACTGGATCGTAAAAAACCCTGCTTTAAATTCAAAGTCCATAATATATTATATTAAATGTTGTCATCCGTTATTGCAACTTAGTGCGTCACTTTACTTAGATACCTTGTACATCTAGTAGCATTTCAAATTTGTTTGCGCAATTAAAAGTTAATTGCTTTACGCAGTTACGTTGTTATGATATTAAATTCTTTGCGTTCTTTTACGTAAGCCGGTAAAGCTCCAAAGGATTATATCAAATTCTTTAAACCATTCATAATTTTACCTCCAAAGGTCAGTGGCAATAACAGGAAAAGTGAATAAACGTCTAACCTTAATTTCATACTCGTAATTATTTCTCGGCAATTTAATATGCTCGAGCAATTTAAAATTGTGTTTCCTAGGCTATACATATAAAATACTGCAGTACTTTAAGGATGGACATCTTAGTTAGGTCATCTAAGTATACCTAGATATTGAAACATTCAAGCTCCATTTGTACGTTTATTTTTAAATTATTTATTTTAGCCTTATCCAACTTCTTTGACATCTGGTCATACAAAAAAAAACAAAGAAACGCTTTCACTCTGTCAGCCCATACTTAGTTTAAAGACATGTATCGCTGGAAACATTTACATCACACACACATAATCACACCCAGACCCAGAAGCACAAATGTCCCTTGAAGGAGGAAAATTGCGCTCCTGCCGGTAATCGAACCCAGAACCCACAGTGCAAAGGGCAGAGTCATGCCTTCTGCGCCAACTTGGTCGTTTTGGTTGTATTACTGGTCAGCATTGATTAGCAACATCAATGAATACGACAAAACCTCTGACGTAAAACGAAATCATGAAACGAGTTCCTAAAGCTAAACTGAACGAGCACCTCCGTTTTCGCAAAACACGACAATCTCTAATCATAAAAATAACGATGTTTGCGTCAAATAAGAGTGTTGTGAACACAACAAGGTCTCCAAACAAATAAATGAACTGTGAGAAATTTCTCGAGAGGGTAGACGTACAAATATGAGTCGAGCGAGTGCAGCCTTCGAAGCGGTACCACCAAATAGGTTGGAAAATAACTTCATTCCCCGAGGCGGCTCGGATTCAATCAACTCCCAGAATTTTGGAGTTCGTTTATCGACTGCGACAGCAAGAACGGTAGCATGTGATAGTAAGCGGATTGGTTTACGGTTTGGAGATAATGCTTTTGTCGATTCCCCACATTTGTTGGTTGTCCACAGTCAATTAAACACCGTGCGATACAAAAATTACTTGATTTCAGTTTAGAATTTCATAAAATTGGAACTTGCAGATCCCGTTTACTCAATATTCGTAAGATATGTTGTGAGATTGTTTATCTTTTTAAAATTTTAATTTATTATATAATTAAATTTTAATGAAAATTGAAATTTATATGTAAATTCAAATTAATTCAATTCAAGTTATGATTTCCTATGGAAACGTACTACAGGGCATATTCTGATGGTCTCCAGGCTAGCTGCTGTACCGAAATATTGTCGTAGTTTACCCATTCAAGTAGACCACCACATCGATTTCCAGCAACTATCCTTTAAAGCCTGTTATATTTTAGACTTAGCGAGCATACTACCTTTGACTTCATCAGCCAACAGGTGAGATAGTATTCAAACTCTTGTTTAAATATTAGGGAGCTAAACTAATTTAAAAATCTGTCGCATATTGTGACATATTCCAATATATCGGTTGGCCTATTTCAATTATAACTATTATCGATTATGGAAGATATGCCTCTACCTATATTCTACTTTTTAAATTTTTTGGTGAATGAAATTTTAAATGACCTTTTACATATTGTATACACTAATAATTTTCCAGATATGCTGTATTTTTAAAGACACTCAGATATTCAGTATGTATACCGAAACAACAACGCCAGACATCAACAATTTTATTATACCCTCATGAGGTATGCAAACACTCTCATTTCTCTGGATCGTCTAGTCCTTTATTCAAATAATAGCGAGACTTACATAGCATCGAGCCGTTTGAAGACATGAATTGCAAATGGAAGATAGGAAGCGGTTCCAATCATACGGATGTTTAGCTCGCAATACTCCTCGGGAGACGGCTGGCAATTAAACCTCAATATTGTATTTCCAATTTAGTAGAGCTTTATTCAGATAAGATGCGGGTATATCACATTTTATCTTGGGATTACGTATTTGACTTTCTCTTCAGCTGTCCACAGTTCACAAAGTAGTCGCAGTAGGTACAAGAATAACTACGTCGCGTCGCTAACGAGTTGGTGTTTTGCTCTATTTTTTTATCAATTAAACTTGTCTAGTTCTTGAAAGTGTTTATTAGAGTCTTATTAGAGATATTATTGCCCGTTTTGTATGTAAAATGGTTAATTATTTCTTAAATGAATTAAATTTTCGAACACTTCATTCAGTTTGAAAGTGAAGAATTTTAAGAAATAAATAATTTTATAATGATTTATTAAGATCAACTGTTTTTCTTATCTCCGGTAATAAAATATTTTTTGTAGAATATTTTTATCTTTGAAGTGTTAAAAGTAATTACAAAATATTACACATAAACCACTCTAATTGACGATCAATTAAAAGTAAAGCGAATGCCGACACTCACAAGACATGGAGGAATTTGTTGTGTACGTGATAAGACTCGTGTAATTATAAAATTAAGGTTAATGAATTGAGAATTCGAAACTGGTTGTCGATAACGGAACGCAATGCCGAAGTCGCACCTGGGAAGTTAAACATATCAAATAAACATATACTCGTATCGTCTATGGAATTAACAAGTCTTTAAGTTGGCTTTATAGCTTAAAGCCTATCGCAGTATCTTTACAGTTTAAAATTACCTAAACAATATATTTTTCTTATATAATGACTCTCAATTTTTTCTTATTTTAAATGCATAGCGTACATTCAAACTCTATACATTTACGTATTAAATCAACCTATTCTTCTATATCTACTCAAGCTTGGAATGAGATCCCTCAAAACAGGGATCGCTTGTGCAGTTGACGATTATTCCTTTTCTTTTTGAAATTCGACATTAGGCATTAGACTGCGTTATCGGAAGAATGAGTAGCCTTGGGTCGGGTAGAGAAACTAAACATAAGATATTCTTATTATATTCTTATGTCCATATTTTATTTGTTTCGTATGCACAATACAAAAGAACTTGTGCAATATTATACTGTAACAAGTATGCAGAAAGAGCGTAAAATTTAATCTGTTAATTACTGCACCATATCCGCAGTTTTAAATCAATTTCTGAAACGTGTTAATTGTAGAAATATGTCTTTATATCAAAAATGTTCATACCGTGTGCAGTCTCGGTTCTCGTTTATTATACGAACAATATGTTCCATCAAGGCCTGCGTTTTGGCTCGCTTTCGCCGGTCGTTCGCCCGCCATCCACCCTATAAATACGTCGACCAGATGCACACAAACATTTTAATTTTAATGACTTGAACTTTAATTTTACACATTTCTGCTGGGTTTTTGACTGTGCAGAGACTGCCTTTGTCATGGTTAATCCGGAGATGCGTGCCTTTCACGGTGTCGTTTCACTTAAGTATAATAATATGTTGTACTGTTTAGAAATGTTAACAAGCGTTCCTCGTCACTTATAATTTAATTTCTGAACGTTTATTAGAAGCTTTTATTTAGTTTCACCTGTAATGGAATCTTACAAGTTAAATTAGACCCACTTTCCGATATCCGATTGGACTCAAATTTGATGTACTTATGTATTTTTGATGACAATACAATGATATGGTACCGTAGAGCTAGTCTGATAATAGAGACAGAAGATAGCAATAGGACCTAAACTAAACAAAATAGACCCATCGAGTTTGGGCTCGTTTCATTCGACTCGACAAGTTCTCTGGTTATGTAACTTTTTAGTTATTTCTTATTTACGACTGGTAAAAGGTTGATTTTTTAAAATTTTATAAAGTATTACTTGTTTTATTATATATGACTTTTTCAAGTTGCATCGCACTCTCTCGCTATCAAATTGTGTTCGCGTTTGTCTTACTAAACTAGTATACATAGAAAGCTGATAAATAACATACCAAAGAAAGATATAAATTACCATGTACCGAGCATTTGCTTAATTATTTTGCACCTTGTAAACATCTCTTTCAATATTCAAGCCAGATTAAAAACCCTCTACCGCAATTCCATTTAGTAGCGACCCGGTGCCGATTCCGTGTAAATCGACGCTACACGCCGCAAATCTGGAGTAAAAGGAAAACAATTAATTAACTCATTTCCCACAATTAGCCGGGACGGACACGAAATTACTTAAGCATCTCTGGGCAATCGGGCCCCAACACTGCAACGCAGAGATTAAGCTTCGAACAAACTAACATATGTATGCTTAAATAGATAAAGCGTTTGAGACTAAAGCTTATGAAGCAGCAAATAATTGTAGACGGAAGTGTTGGAACTTCAAATTTTAGACGTTAACTACGTTAATTTTATTCATTTACTATTCCTGCTGCATCAGTAATGCGTCTCAAACGTTAGATGAAAAATACAATTAAAAAATGTAGATTATCCCAGAATTGTTGTCTGAACAGTAGATAAATATGTGTAGCAATTTAGCTAGGAGGTAATAATAACTCAAGTAGTAAATTGTTCTCGTAAAAGGCTTGATTGAAGGGATCACGCTACCATTATCGTGATTATTCCAAGTTTTCTCAATTTGATCTTGCCTAAGTCCTCACAAAGTCCCTGAGTAACTTCGATAATTGCGTATTGGTGGGTAGTTTTAGATATGTCGATCAACTTATTACAATTACGTTTAATTTCATCTTTATTTCCCACGGGAGCCTAAATACCGCCAACATTAATGTACCGTCAAGCGAGTATCTGTGACTCGTTCTGCTAACTCCGGTTAGCGGAAACCGGCTTTCCCCGCGCCAATCGCGCGATTGCCGACACTACGTTTCCGCCCGCCCTTTGTCACTCCTAACAACAATAAACCGCTTTCGGTTAACGTCGCTGCTTAAACAAACGACAATCTTCCGCGTTTTTGGCAGCCCATTGTTTTTTCTTTTCTAATCATCGCTTCCTTGGCTAATTGCATCTTTGACGGCCAAAAACCGACGGAAAGAGGGATTGGCTGTTATA
The DNA here is from genome assembly GCA_948107665.1 of Lomographa bimaculata. Lineage (NCBI taxonomy): Eukaryota > Metazoa > Arthropoda > Insecta > Lepidoptera > Geometridae > Lomographa > Lomographa bimaculata. The sequence continues at coordinate 9,849,475 of OX403597.1, forward strand.
AAAACAAATTGTTTTTGATTCCCCAGCTCGTTATTTAATGTTCGTGGAAAAACAAGCGCTTCCCCCGACCGTTAAAAAGCAACTTCAATTAAAATGAGAAACGAGTTAGTAACGGAACTTGTGCAAACCACAAAGATTGGAATACCGCGCATTCCAAAGTAGAGTCCGATTCAGTGTTTTTAACTCGTTACAAAAGAGAGACTAGGCATCCAATTAACTTACGACTCTTTGAGCATAGCTCAATTGACCCACCGAAAGGGCAACCGAACCCGCTCGTTCAAAGGAGTTCGATTACAAAGAATGAACGCAAATGTGGGGTCGTAGAATGGCATGTTCCACGAAAATGATCATGAACGCTGTTCTCGGTGTCTGTCATGTTTACAAACAAGCATTTAATTGACGCAAGAATTCCAAACACGACGAGCGTTGAAGGAAAACAAGACGCCCTCCACACAGCCTTTTACATCCAGCCTTTTGGGCGCACACCCACAATTCTGCAAGAGAAATTGTAACAGAGAAAGCACCTAATTGGCTAACTTGGTAAAATATGTAATTTAATAAACGCTGCCGTAATTATTCGTAGCGATCGCGTGAAAGATTAAAATGAAACAGTTGTTCAAGGGTTTGTACAGTACTTGTCGCAAGCTAGTAATGGAGGTCTGGCCCGCTCTGTCTGGAGATTATTATCGTTAGGATTGTTGCATAAATTGCCTCTTTAAATGTCGGCTTAGACTTTGAAATCTTCGTTTTTAGTATCTATGCTGAAGATTTTTGACTACGGGAAGAAATAACCAAAGATAGATAACTAAGCCGTATCAAGACAACCAGTTTATGTTTAATATTTAGGCGTTAAAATTGCTATTTAGTTTTTAATAAAGGCGTCAAAATTTGGAATTCTCACAAACGTCCTAATGGTAGGGCATACTTTTCGCTTTGCTTTAGTTGAAAGGAACATAAAAAATAAACAGATTACTTTCGGATTCGAGTACTCTTTGGCGTATGCGAAAATGGTACAGAGAACGATACAAAGGAAACACCACATCTCTCTTTACGAATTCACGTAGAGGTAAACGCACCTAACTTCAAACACAAAGAGGTTAAAATATTTAAGCGTCGTGTACGTAAAAATATAAGACACGGCACGCAGAATTGTAAAAGAAGTAAAAGGACAAACATGACAAAGTAAATTCTGACTTTATAAAGCTCTTTATGTCCCTGGCACCTACACCATGCATTATTCACTGAAGAGAATAATCTGTACCTATACCAAGAATACAATGTTATGTACCTTGCACAGCGGGGTAGTTGTTTACTTTTATTTTTCGACGAAGTCCCCTTGTTTGCTTAATTGAAATAAGCTATGGTATATTATTAGTTCACTATGTAAAGTATAGAAATATGTTAAAGCGAAATCTTTTTAATTATGATAATTGAAGTAAAGAAAACTACTAGTACGTTTGCATATACAGCACTTACCCCCAAAATATCTGCGCTGTTTTAATAAAAAGATAAACAATAACATATTGAAATGTTGTCCTTTAAGTAACCTATTTAAAGGAAATTGAGTTCACTTGAATGTAGATTGCATTCTTTTCGTCTCGACTGGTATGTACTCTTTTATTTGCAACGTTTGCAAGACCTCACATGAACAAAGCCTATGTCATATATACAAATAACTTTAAATTTCTGCGTTTAAAATAATTCTTGATTGAGTCTAGACGTATTATCGCAGCGAGTGACATTTACAAAGACAGAAACAATCTGATCCTCTAAGATTTATAACAGTCCGACTGGCGGGATTATTTCTTGCAAATTCGAGACAAACGGTGTCAGTTTGCCTGAATATTCATCAGCACTAGGGGACACAGAAAGGAGTTTAAAAGTACAGTAGGAAAAGAAAACTATAGTGTCATTGTCAATTTTGAAGTTACTTTACGCAAGCTAAAAAGTGGCTCTCCCTATCTTTGAATAAATACTTTTTACTTTGAACTGCTTGCTGGTTTAGTTGGTTGGGCGTCGTCGGCCTTCTAAGCAGCGGTACACTCGCTGCATAGGAGGCTTCTATTTCTAATAGAAACACAAGTTTTCTTCTTAAAGGATGTTTGTATGGTACTGTGAGTGTAAAAGTGTATATTTATTATTATTATAAATCCTTCTCTGTGAACTCTCGACTGTAGTCAACATAACGAGTTACAATTTCAAGAAAATAGAAGACTAGATACAGTCGCGGCTACACTCTGATTACTTGGGATGGTGATGATGATGTTGTTGAAACAGAATAAAACCTATTCTCATACTTACCAAATATAAAAAAAAATTAAATGTAACGGTCGAGCCGTTTCGGAGGAGTTAGACCACAAACACCGTGACACGAGATTTTTATATATTAGATTTGTAACGTGATATAGGTCACATGAAATTACTAACTCAAACCCAAATATATGTAACTAAAGCACCAAAACTGATCAACTCTAAAGCACGTAAAGGACGAAAGATGTCAGAAGAACCACGAGTACAACCAAAAGTAATCATCCTTTATGATCGTATCAATAGGGTCAAATACCCGTATAGCCACGAGACGCCGAACAGAATCATCTCACTGTTGTTATTACACTGTGCCCGAACGAGGGGAGTTAATACCGCATCCGATTATAGCTGATATTACCCGTTTGTGCTTCGAGTATTAATCTGTTATTTTGGAGCGGGTTGCGATACATTTGGATGCACACATTTTTAAACAATATATAACTTTTCATTAAAGTACACGTAGAACTATTAAAACACATGCCTACAATTTATAGGAGGATAAAAGGTTGTTAATGAATATTGCCGAATTTATAGGTGGCTACGTCTGCAGGTCCGAATCTTTTTACCTACACGTAAACGTAATAGTTTTTATACTGCACACGACTTTTCCTGCACCTTCTCGGATGATTGGCAGAAACTGCCGTATTAGCATTTAGTCCTCCATGAACAGCTAAATGTGCAAAATAATAGAAAAAAACTTGTTTCATAGGTGCTTAGCTTACGGGCTTAGTTCTAGTCCAGTTACAAAAAAAATATTTTCTTTCATTGTTCAATGAGTGTTTATAGAAAATGATATTTTAAAAATCGTCATCTCATGCTTTACAAAATCTAATACCTTTAAACGAGCAATTCTTGTTTATATGTACATATAAAATCTGAATCTCGAAAACAGCTCGAACGATTTTCATGAAATTTAGTATACAGGGGGCTTCGGGAGCGATAAATCGATCTAGCTACGTTTCATTTTTAGAAAACATCATTGACAAAAAAAAACCGTGCAAAGCTCGGTCTTCCAGGTACTTATATCATAAAAGAGCAACCCTTCCAAAGAAATAATATTTGTCTGAGTATAAGCTGATACTCATTCATTAACATTCAAAGCAACCCTTTTGCGCTGTATAAAGAGGACTTGATTTTCCAGGAAGTGTATTAAGTACAAAAAGCAGAAGGGCCTTAGACGTCCATATTAATAACCAGAACCTAAAACAAGAGAGACGCTGAACATTACACCGGTAAATATGTAATGATGCGGATGAAGCAGGAAATCCCAAATGCTTATTTAAAGCGCTAAAGTTTATACGCGCAATAATACAGAACATGGCATCAACTATTCACGGGTTGGGTGGAGCTGAGTGGCGCTTACTTTCACAAGCTCTAAAACAAAACTTAAATCGCCTCACGAAGCCACAAGAAAACTCCGGCGGCGGCGGAAGCCGCAGACCGTTTTAAGTAAAATATTAAACGCGACGTAGGATTTGTTCGCGCACCGGGCACGGTCCCGGTTTAATATTTGATAAAGCATGGAGCCGTCGACGACGTTTTGTCTGGCCCTTAATTGCGGACTGATGCGTCCGCGGACACAGAATATCTAATGAAAAGAACGTACACATCCTAATAAAAGTGTCACAATGGCTTGACATTAATTTATGTATAATTTAATCCCAAAACGAGTTTCTTGGTGCTCTTCCCTAGTGATTATAACCTAAAGCATCTTTTTCAAAATCGTATAAAGTTTTATATCAACGCATATTTATTTTTTTTACTCGACATGCACGTATTTGACCACTGTCTAATCTGATGGAAAGCGATGATGAGGCTCAAGATGTAGAATGCTTGCCTAGAAGAAACCTATTCTCTCTTGACATGAATATTCCCTTCCCTATATTTGACACCGTTCGGAGAACTAAGATTTATTACAGTTTATATCTTAGACTATTATATAAATTTTTTTTATTACATTGAGTGAAAAAGTTTACTAGGTTTTCATTCGCTCTATAAATGCTAAAAACCAATATCTCTGCGCAAACACATTGTTGAGAGCATGCTTGAAGCCGAATATCGAAAAAAGAAACAATTTGAAATCCGATCAGCCATTATTGCGGCGTAATCAGCAAACATATACTCACAAACTTTCGGATTTGTAATATAAGTATAATCAATTAACTAACTTTAATCATTTATCGCAATTCATCGCTTTCACTGGGTGGAAAATACGCATCGGTATTTGCACGGCCGGCCGAGCATTTTACGATCAAAACATTTCTAAAGAGAGCTAGCCCTGTCGCGGTTCTATTCGGCTCCACTCGGTGCCTACTTGCTCACCTACTCCGAGAGAAAATATTAAAAAGTCCCGTGGCGCGGCGTACTAACTGTTTACTGCCAGCCTAGAGACTTTAACGCCTATAAATTTTATGTGTGTTCACAATGCCGCAGTAAAATGTTGCAATACCGGCAAATCCCGTTGTTTTTCTTCGGATTTGTGAGAAATATGTATTTTGGAATTGCTTTCCTTTGGCTGCGAAGCAAAGTCCGGGGCCCGGACTTGTACTTATTCAACTTACAACGTTTTTTTCTGACGTAGATGCTGAAATTAACCACACATGTGTGTGATGCTGTCTCGTATAATAATTCTAGACACGATTTGATACTTATGATGTAAAAATACATTATTTTATTTTGTGATAAAAGAACTTTCATTATAGCTCACTGAGAATCCCAGTTTTGTATTATAATATAATAATTACAACTAAAAATATTTTAAACCATTTATGAGATAATTTTAACGCAAGCAAAGCTTAAAAACCTGTCTTCACCGTTTATATTTTGTTTTTTTTAGATTTTCTCAATAAGCGCTAAATCAATTTCGATAAAATTTATATGGGATCATTTATAAAGTACGATCTACCTAACAAAAAGAGAATCATCAAAATCAATTCATAATTAGCGGAATGATCGCGTAGCATATTTTTTTTTTGCATGCTGGATAAGCATGCATTTGGCCACTATATCACCTGATGGATAGGATGGATCTTCGGCTGCGAAGATGGGACAATGCTTGCCTAGAAGGTAACTATTCACTCTACCTACTCTATGTTATCAATTACAGGAATGCTATAGATACGGGGGCTTTCGTTTTTAGCCTTGCTTCTGTTTCTTATGAAGTTGAAGACCAGATAGTACCGTTCGGGGAACAAAGACGCAGGCAATGAGTTCCACTCCTTCGCTAATAAATTAAATATACCGGTAAATATCAATTCAAACAAACAAACAAACGCATTCACACTCACAACCCCACACTGAGTTCAAAGACTTGTATCGTGGGTGCCGGAAACATTCACATCACACACGCATTACACCCAGAACCAGAAGCACAAATATCCCTTGGGAAGGAATTTGTGCTCCTGCTGGGAATCGAACCCAGGACCCACGGCGCAGAGCGCGGGCACCTGTCCACTGCGCCAACTGGGTCGTCAAAAAATGCATATAAATACTAATAATAATGTAGAGGAATTTCGTGAATAGAAGGAAATACGTCTCATGAAAGATGTAATAGAGCAAAACGGATAATGTATTGATTCTGCTGAAAGGGGAATATAAGCGGATTATGTCTAATTGGCTTTGCTGTACACATATTATTGTATCCGACAACGTATTCTTCAGAAAATCAGATAATAATTACATCGGAAGTTTATGTGTGTGAATGTGGGAGTATCTATAAAATGAGGTGTCTATCCAAGAGCTGTGCTCGAAAAAAAAGGGATCTTTTCGAGAACAAAACAGTTTTTTTTTAAATAAGTACGTAATTATTACATAACTATTTAAAACTAAAGTAAGTATATATGATATGTATGTATGTATTTATAAAATAAGTAAGTAATAAGTAGATACTCATACTAATATTCAGTACGGTTCCTGAATTTTATTCGAACAAATTAAATGTAATTCCCAATTTAATGTTGGTATATATTCCTACCTACTAGTCTTACTCAAATCTTTTAATTAAAAACTATTGAATAAACATAAACCACAACACCTGCACAATCTCTTTATCTCATAGCGCCATACTTAAAAACTTGCTTCTCACAGCATTAAAATTACAAACAAGGTATGTTTTATCTATCTCTTTAATAGGGAAATTACTGTGTACGCGGCCAATGTGGCGTGAATACGGTTGTATAATATTGTAGAATAAGTGTACTGTTAGTTTGTAGAAGAAATAAATAGGATACGGTCTGATAGATACGTTACGCCTGCAATAATGCGGTGTGCGGAGTCCTCAATCAACATTATAGAATGTTATTATTAGGAGTGAGTGCGCGCGTATCACGTATTAGAAATAGGAGCGAGTGCACGCGTATCATTAGATTCGAGGTCCAAGTATATTTGTGACAGTATGGATTTAGATTTCTTGATTTGTAGATTGTATCTCTGGAATAAGATATACTAATAAATAGGATACTGTCCGATAGATACGTTACGCCTGCAAAGGTGCGATGTGCGGAGTCCCTATTCAAGATTATAGAATGATAGCAGTGAGTGCGCGCGTATCACGTGTACATTAGATTCGAGGTACATCTGTAATAGCTGTATAGATAATAGATTTATTGGTTTGTAGATAAAGACTCTGGCATAGAATATACTCATAGATTTTTTCTTGGGTGGTTGCAGTGGTGTTAAATAATTTTCCCTCAACTCAATAAATAATTTCAATTAATAAATCTTACACTTTGTTTGTTTGTGAGTAGTTTGAAACGAGGAAGGTATCTAGCTCTGTAAACATTTCAATTTGTGATCAAAATGCTGCTAATTATTTGGCTCAACTTATTTGCACTGCAGTTCAGAGAGGCAATGCCGGCAGCATGATGAACAACAAGTGGGCTTGAGCATTTCAGTAAAGCTTGAATATATTAAGCTCAATGGCTTTTAGTTAACTGTTTTGCTGTATACAATAGATTTTTATAGTTTAACTTAGTTATATTATTATAATATTGTCCCTTATTAGTCATATAATGTATATATAATAAAATATATTAGTTTGTGTATGTTTATAATATATTGTTATTATTTATGTAGGTTTTTGTATGTATATTATGTATGTAATATTAATAAGTATGTATAAGTACATTTATTAATTTAAATACGTGTCGAGGTACACCACCGTCCCTGTTTGTAATATTTTTATCATCTCCCTTTGGTTGTCTGGAAGAAATCGCTTTGAGCGATAAGACCGCCCTTTGTGCTCCTATGTTATATTTAAGATTTCTTTGTAAGTGTTATTTATTTTGGTGTGCAAATAAAGAATTTATCTATCTATCCATCTATCTAGACATTGAACAGCTAGTCACACTAATATTATAAAGGCGAAAGTTTGTGAGTGTGTTTGTATGTTTGTTACTTCTTCACGCTCAAACGGCTGGATCAATTTGGTATGGAGATACTGACACACTGGATTAACACATAAGCTATTTTTTATACCGGAAATCCCGTGGGTCCAGGATTTACGCGGGTAAAACCGCGGGGCGCAGCTAGTCAATAAACAATTTACAATATTTTAATACATTCTAGATTTAATAGTAGTCTTCTATCAAGAAGACGAATCATAGATGATTCCTTATCTTAAACATAAACATAAACGCTTTCACACTCACAGCCCCACACTAAGTTCAATGACTTGTGTCGTGGTTGCCGGGAACATTCACATCACACACACAATCACAACCATAACCAGAAACACAAATTTTCCTTGGGGTGAAAACTTGTGTTCCCGTCGGAGATGGAACCCGATACCTGCTTAGAAGGCGAACGCTCACCCGACTTAGGCAACTGGCAGTTCAATCTTGAAGAAACCTTTTAAAATAACAAGGGTCTAAAATCCTGACTGAACCTTTCAAATAATTTATAAGTTTCTCATACCAAAGTCTACAAAAGTAATAGCAGACTCCAAACTGATCCCACTACGAATAAAGTAGAAATGCACGCAATCCTGTAATGCACCCATCAATTCTGAGGCAAAGCCCATAGATTTGTTCCCAGATAACCTATGAATAGCCTTTTTGTTCGAACCTAATCTATCTGAAACCCTTTTCAATTAGTGCTTCTGTCGGATAGTCTATCTCTCATTACGAGGTATAGCTATATCTAGGTGGAATTTTTTTATGTGGCTATGTGTTGCTGGGCGCATTTGTGTCAGAAGAAGGGCTAATGGATTTTCCTAAGAGATAAAAAGCACGAGGTAGATGAATTTTTGGTCTTGCGGCAAATATTATTCACCCTAATTGAAAGAGTTTGTTTGTAACTGTTTTTATCCGTGTTAAGAAAAGTTTTTTAACGTTTAGTCTTCGACGCGATTTCTCTGCGTAAACTCGTCCCGATGCCCGCACGCGCAATCTAAAATATAGATCTAATGACGTGAGTGAAAACCGTTTTTGAAAGATCTTTGAGAAGAGTACCTACGTGCCTAGCATATAGGTATATAGCCACTTCCCTAAGATAATAAAATAACTTCCTAGAAATATGTTTAAATCTGCTTTAAAAGATTGGTTGACTGAAAATGTTTCAATAGTTTGAAAGAATATTTCCTTAAAATTGTTTGACATTGCATGAATTTATTATTATGACATTTTTGTTATATTTCACTGAATAATTATAATTATTGTAGCTTATTTGTCATAAATTCCAAATATCAGTAAATAATGAAAAATATGTATGATCTGTATTATCATATTTTGTGACATTGGATGCCCGAGATAGGTCGAATGTAATAACATTACCTGCAATAGGAACTCGCGAATGCTAACATTACAGTTTTTGCCAATTAATCTTATCTTATCTTAATATTACCTATAACATTTTTTTAATCTCTATGCCTATAATCTATATGCCAGCGTTTGAGTACTTTCTCACCTGATGGTAAGTGATGGTGTGGTCGAGAACTGGCACTCAGAATAACTACAATAATTGTACCTTGTTAACTATTTCCAACACAACTAGATCATGGAAGATGGTTTTAATTCTTGCATATCAAATCTAATTATGAGTAAGCATCAACATTTTCCTCGTGTGTTTGTTGTATCGTTTAATTAGTTTAATTGTTGTATGAGAGACTACATAAGTATAATATATGCATTAAAAAAATCTTTGGCACTACGTTTTCATGACAGACGTGCCATCTCGGCATTTAGCTGACATTGTAAAGTGCGCAACAATTAATGTAGAATTAGAATTATTATTTATTGACCAAAGTAATTAACACAATGCAATTTAGAATCAGTTGACTTGCACAGGACCGGAGCAGCTGGCGTGAAAGAGATTTCCAACAGTGGGTTGATATCTTTTGAATAATAGATATAAATACAGTAGAAAGTATTAGTTAACAAATCATTTAAAATAAACAGAAAACAGTAATATTCTACAAAACAAATAACTTAAAGAACCCGAGTACTAATTCATCCCTCTGAATTCAGCGTAATCAATACATTTAAAAGCTATAAAAATGTCATTACCGTATCGTATAAATGAGATCTATACTTAGCTTTAACGACACCCTACTGTATGAGCTGTATCCTCCGAGAATATTAATTAGAGACGTACCTGAAAAGAGAAAAAGTGGGTTAGAGTGTGTTATACATTTTGTATGTTTTATGTAATATACGTTTTACAACTAAAACAGTTGATGAAATGCGTGCGATACCCTAAAGTAGAAGATACCTACTTATATTTATTCAGCCTATAAATATTTCTTAATTAGGCTCTTCTCCGTGCGAATACACACGGCAATAAATTCCATTCCTTATCTACCTTCTATCCTTATTATTATTTTTTTGTTTTTATTCTCTATAGGCAAGCATTTGACCACTATCTCACCTGATGAAAAGTGACGATGTGGTCGAAGATGGAGCATGCTTGCCTAAAAGATACCTGTTCACTTGAGATTTAACTTAACTAGATTGTACTTAACGGGAAACACAGACTCGGGCAAAGAATTCCATTCCTTAGCAGTACGTATAATAAATGTGGAAGCAAAACGCTTCGTACGCACCAGATATGAATAACAACTGTGATTGTGCATCAATGATATTATTTTATGAACGGAATTTAATATTATCGACAGCCGGTTGCACCTCGTGCACAATCAAATCGAGTTACTGATATTTAAACAAATTCCATTGAAAACTGAATCAGCGTACAATTCGTCATTATTGAAACGCGTAAGCACTTGAATGTTTGGTAAATAAATAATTATTTTACTGATCCGGAGTGAAAGTGCAAATGTGTTAAATTCAACTGAAATACTATTTAGTGGGAATGCATTTTAACGACCTTTATTGTATTTGGATTTGGAAAACGATTTTAATAAAATCGTATCCGCATAATTCTAAATAAAAGACGGAATGTTATCTATTAGTTGCAATTTGCTATCTACGTATAGTTATTTATATGATATTTTATTTATGTACTGTCCAAACTCAAACAGTAGAGTTTTAAATATACGAAGATTTTGGTGTTTGAGACCGTAGTATAATTTACATTATCTCTAGTTATTATCTCCTTATCCATCTCTAACCGTACCGTATCGGAGCTTGTAAATGTCGGAGCTTGTAAATTCATGTTGTTAAAAGATTTGGCAGATTTTATAACGAGCTGCGTTCTTAACGTCAACCCTCCTTCGAAATGCTATCGTGAAACACCGGAGACTCGTTTGTTGATCGGCAGGAGCATCACGTGCAGTTTAGATCAGTTTGGACGGATATTTGTTGTTTTATCGCCCATATTTCGTAGAATAACTGTAAAAATGTATACGACTCTACCAAAAATGTTATTGTGAATTTATCGTTTAAATAAACAAGAATTTGAAAAAATCGCTTGTGTATTTTCAATATTAAATCTCTCTAGTCAGTGGTGAGATACCATTGGTAAGCTACTTTTTCTTTTTCCATCAAAGATGAGTCATACTACATATAACCGCAATATAATGAGTGCAAACCAATTATGTTCACAGACAGTTACTAATTATCATTTCCTCGCTTCTACCATTCGGAAAAATATGTTTCGTTTGTTCTATTTATTAATTAGCTAACTACGGTACGGCAGGCTCAGTAATAGTCTACATAAATAGCTTGAATATTTCCGTGCAGCTATACTGCGATGGTATTAACAGAATATTTTTGAAGTCTGGATTTGAATAATAGGAATTCTTTAGATGGTTTATGTGAAGCATGGTATAGAAACAATTTGTTACAATTATAATTGTGTTTTATCGCTTCAGAATCTGTTAGTTTTGCAATTTAGAAAATTAAAATTATATATATCTGTTAACACACGTTTTATATATCAATTCAATTCATCTCTCCGCTTTAGATATAAAAAAATCATGGCGTTAGAGTTATAAATATAAGTAGTAGGGCGGGCTATATAAAAATGTAACAAAATGCACACTATATACATATGATAAATGAAAAATAAACTCGTCAGTTTGTTTGTCCTTCATTAAGGCAACAGACCCTAGATGAAATTCGTTAAAGATATAGATTAATTAAGGCAATATGAGAAGTTAAAAAAAAAAAATCTTGATTCGTCATCAGAAACACGGGCCAAGTCGCGGAGCTCAGTTAGTTACCTATAAGTGGTCGGTATTCTATAATTTGTTATTTTTATTTATCGCACTCTAGTACTAGTAAGAAATTTGCATTAGAAAAATGAGACTCCGTAAACCGTAGCCATAAAAGCCTTAAAGATTGCTTTATTGTACCGTGAAATTTAATTTCATGGCCTTTAGGAGAAAGATTTTTCACACTTTATTTGTTTTCAAAATGAGCGAGTAATAATACTCTTTATTAAAGAACTTTATTCATAAAAGAAAAAAAATCAATAGGAATAGCTATTCGATTATGAACTCGGCAAAACTGACGGAAACTGTTTAATGCAACATAAGTTTCGAAAAAGCAATTTTTTAGGTACGTTTATTAAATGAAAAGATTACTACTTTGGGAGCAATTTGTTGTAAGAGAGTAAGTATTTATTGTATTTTTTAAGCAGTCGAGTGCCAACAATACAAAATTTCGGATCGAAGGGCAATGTTTACAGTGAAATTACAGGGTTAAAAGAGATTTAACATCTAATTCTGAGTGACTCGGAGTGACGAGCGCAGTGCTTTGCTGCGCAGGAGTTGGAATTATGTACGAGTTTATTCAAATCTCTGGATGGCACTAAGTTGTAACGGCAAGCGTGGCGCTTACCATCAGGTGAGCGACTTGCTCGTCTCATCGCTAAAAGAAAATAATTAAACGCAAGCAAAGCCCGACTTCACCGCTTCATCTTCGGAACCTTGATCAAATTCAATGTATTAAACACGCATTATTTACGATAACTGACAAACTACAATAGGTTCACGTGGAAAGAAGTTATTAGGTACACAAAAAAAAAATACGGTCGACCCCAGTACCACCTCCTTTTTTGTGAAGTCGGCAGAAAACTAAAACCTTTCAGATTTATAGTATTAGTATGATTGCTTGTATCATTACGTTACTGTCCGATTGTGTTCACAATTCACCTAACCTTATTGTGAAGTAGATGTACAATACAGTTATTTTGCATCACTGAACAAATATTATTAACCAAGCCGTGGTTTATCATGTATCGTAAGGACACTGCCTTGGGCTTCGCCATTCAACAACTGACAAAGCAGAATATGCTAATGGCAAATTTGCAATTAAGATCCGGACACCCACTGGGGGCGCTATTGTTACAAACATGCGAAACGTCATTAAGTACTTATTAATGCGCTATTCGATTTTACACTCGAATTGTGACTCGATAAGTGGAATAGCTGTTGAAATTATATAATTTTCAATACTTAATATAGTACTGCATTGTTTTGGGATCAAGATCAAAGTTTTAAAATTAAAACCCGACTGCTAGAACGAAATGGCTTCTTATAATTGAAAAAAAAAATGACATTACACTTTACTACATGTGTTACATTTTTGTAATTTGAAGCTATTTCAATTGATGGCCATGGCGGTGGTATTTCTCTAGTTCTATTTTGTCACTACGGAGTACCGCGGACGCCATTATGTTTTTATATATAAAAAAACCTAGCTATCACCCGTATAATTTACACGTATTCAATGATATAATATACGTTACAATCGGATTATTAGTTTTGATACTATTAAGGAACAAACAGAGGTATCAATACATAATTTATAAGCATACATGCGTACGGTCCTAAAATCATGACCCTCTTTTTTGTTTCACCGTAGTCGGGCAATAATTAGTGTGTTGCATGAATTTCAAAAGATGGATTTTATTAAGATTATTTGATGGAATTAATAAAACATACAAACTTCAAAAACTTTTCTACTGCTTTAACTGTTCGAAAAAATTTGTCCCATTTATTAACATGATAACTAATTGAGTAAATTTTATTGGCCATGTGGTTATTATAATGTGACTCTGACACGCCAAATTTACGTGAACAAGTGTTGCTTGTTGCCAACGATGAATGATCCAGCCTTTTATTTCAATGCTCGTTGACTTCGTCCAATTCAACACACTCTCGAAATACTGACATTCGACAGCAAACCGATACGGAATTTAATACTGTGATTATGAAAACATTTCGAACAAACTTCCGCCTGATACTAATGGAAGGAATTTTCAAAGTAAAAGTTGTACAACAAGCAATCTCCTGACATGGAAAGTTTAGGTGAATTTCAGAGCGGCGAGCATCACCGAAAGAATGTAATAAGGAGCAGGTGCTGCGCCTTCTTTATTGGATTTCGCGCGCTCCCCGTCGACGTGTTTGATGGCCAGAAGATTCTTACAAAACTCTTTGTAGGCACCTATTAATTTCTCTCCAAATGATCTTTGGGGTATCGCATCCGAAATAGGTCAAGTAAAAAGGGTGCCTTTTGCGGCGACGATGATTGCCTTCGTTTTCTTGCGCACAATGAATACGATGCGACGTCTCTTGGGAAAGTTCGGATTGAAAGCGGTTCTAACGATAGAATAGGACCTTTTTAAACGTATAACTTATATAAAAGACTTTTCTCTCGAAGCCAGAATGGATATTTTAATAATAGCGAATTTAGTCTGTTTGAGAATCTGTCGCATTCTAAGAAATAATTATCCTGAGTTAAGCCCATATTAAGCATCAACTGAAGGAAAACGCGCCAATTCTTAAAACTCATTAGTATCACAAATGCCTTAATGAGCAGTCTGCAAAAATGCGTGCGCCCCTGACCAGTCACCAGACAGACGACGAGCGCAGCCGAGTCACGAGGTCACCCAAAAAGCGTATCGCAACGGAACACGCGGCGGCAGAAAGGAAAAGTATAGGCCGCAGCGCTGCGCCGCGAGTCATTGACACATGCAAATCGAACCACATCGTGCTAGGTCATCGAACTTCCATTCAATGACTGTCGAAAGTTGTCCGTGAATAGCGCTCGCCGTACTCTACAGAAAGCTCCAACACGCGGTTAAAGCGTCTAAGCCTTTGATAAATAAATCTAACAGCGACCGCAAGGCCGTACGAAAGCAATTTGGTCTAGTTCTGTTTCAACTAGCAAACGGGACTTTCTCGCGAGGGCGTAGAGCGTCATATCTGCAGGACTGTATTGGATGCAGCCATGCAGCCATACGCACATATGCGGCGCACAAGGTGCGTCTGGCCATTGTATTTAGCATTGCGAATTTCGACAAGCGCTTAGCGCTAGGCGCCATTCGCAAATACAAACGGGCGATATGCAAATCACTCTTGTCTACGGAATGACATTTACATGGTTTGTTAGGTGCGGCCTCTAAATATGCTAGTCTCCGTGTCGATGTACTGTTAGTCCGCTATCGACACCCAATATCTCTAAATCCTAAACACTAACAGGAAAGTAATAAAGCGCTTCGTAGACTTTCCGACATAAACCCCCATGCGAAATACTCGTACACTCTGTTATTATGTTTGCAAAGCGGGCGTCATAATGGACGCGCGGGATGGCCAACGAGATAACTAAGTGGCGGCCTTGTCCGTCCTGAACGTAAAAACTGAAAGGACGACCTACATAGCGCGACGTGAGACGTGTCGTCCTAGATGATGTTGATTGTTGACCTAATCTATCACGTGTGTGACGTCACGCTGCAACGACCCGAGGCCAGACGGCGGCGGCGCGGGCGTGTAAACTCTTTAAATATACACTGATTCATGCTCACGTTTAGGTATAGACGGCAATGAAAGTTTAACCGTGCACTTCACTATCTACATAATGTTGACCGAAATCTGATAATAGGAGTCCCCACTGAATAAGTAAATTAGGATTTCATTTCCCGAAAGCACAAATCCGCGAAATGACATGCAGATTTAAAATGGTGTCAAATTTATTTCTTTTCAGCGTTAAATAATGCAGAGCTCTAGATTCCGTCAAGTTCAGTTCTCGCTTAATGATTTCCTTCTTCCCGTTTCACTTTTGGCTTCATTTCATTTTCTTTTCTATTTTCGGTGCGCAGTCGCGGAGATATTATATTTAACTTGTAGGGAAATACCGTTCGTCGTTATTTAGCAAAGTGTATATAAGTAACATAGTAAAAAAAACATGCGATAGAGTCTATGTTTTAGATTATATAGTAATTTAATGTATTTATCTACAACCATTTTCAAAATCGTTTATTCACAATCCCAATGATACACTCATGAAAGTTAATGACTCTACTGCCAGATTCGCAAAATTACAGCCATCTCAAGAAGATCCCGGCAAGAAATTCGGCGGCGCATTTTTTAAATTAATTTTTAATATATATAATAATAATAGGTGGAGATGCTTGTCCTTCAATCACAACTATCACATCTCGCACATCCAAGAAACAACGACATGACATTTTATCGGTCGTCAACTCGTCACCTCATTGTGAATGTTTACGATAAATACAGGACATTGTGCCTTGTCTGGACTCCGGCCTATTATGTTTATACTAAGATAAGATTACGCGGTGATTGATTATCAATTATGGCTTGCAAGGTTTATAAACATCCTTTCTAAGGACATGCGATCTAACATAAATACATGCGATTCAATGGATAAAAAAAAACACAAATGATGTTCTGTGTTTACAAACTTTTTACTTATATTTGTACTGCATACGTTTAAAAATAAATATCATAATAAAAACCGTTTTTAGTTGTATGGTATGAATGAGTTCTGCAACTAAATCTCTTTACCTTGTTACATGTATCCGTTACAATCCCCATTATTTTAGTATTTTTAGGGTTCTTAAACATGACACTGTTTCTAGCAAGCTTCGTATTATTACTGTTTTTGTCGGACCTTTGGCGCTTATTTTCTTTGAATCTATTTGATAGATAGCGCCTAGTATTTACGATTCTTAGTCGATGTTGTTGTTCTTGCTCCGGTGGTAGTGCATGTGCGTTTTATGCCATAGTGGGGGAGTCTGCGGGTGCGGTATCGCGTCGGCTAGTGCTGGTCACTGGCCGCATTCCTTTCGCTTGAAAGTAACGTATCCGGCTGCGAAAAATCACAATGAAAGTCTGCTTCTATATAAAATTTATAGAATAGTTATAGTACCTAGAATGCTGTTGTTGATCGAGCAAAGCGAGATCTCTAAGTTGACTTCGGTGGTTTTTTCGTTCGTTTGTCCGTCCGTCCGTACGTAAGTCAGAGGAATTTAGTGTCCAAACCACACAAGCTGTGAATAACTCAGAATTACCAGTACGAAGGTTTTAGAACTCCGCTTTATTGGATTTAAAGTGACGTCTCTTTATTTTTCGAGTTATTCTCAGCAAGCATTTTCATTTGATACCTATATTATAGGAGTGCATTAAAAATTACTTGTCCGCCATTTTGGGTGTTCCGCCATGTTTTATTTAGAATAACGCTTCACAACTAACCTTGCATCGTCATTCAAACTAAACGTGAATATAAAATTTCAGCTCAATCGGTTGAAAATGTCTGTTTCAAAATTGAGTTGCAAGATTCCATCAGGACAAACATACATACATACATTGCAAGTTAAATAAAAGTTTGTAATAATAAAATATGGAGGCATCATACACAGAAGTGGCGAGCAAAAATTTTTTTTTCTTGTTCATTTTTGTTAGTGTAGAGTACGAAACCGTTTCTATGTCGGCAAATAACAATTTGGTAGGCCACCAAAGTCACTGTTTCTAGGGATCGTCGACCGGGACCTATGTTGTCCCGGGGTATATCTTTTATTTATAAAAAAATAAAGAATGTCTGTCTTTAGTATAAATACAGTACGGTGTAAGAATACAGTACAATACGAAAACGAAAGGTTGTCTAGAAGAGATTGCTCTCAACAATAAGACCACCTATTGTTACACTTATATAATTATTAACTGTCATTCCTATTTGTGTACTTTGTCATTTTAAGGTGTTAAATTAAGTAAGAATTGTTTGGTTGCTTTTAAGTATTTTTTACAAGACTGACGCTAAAGTTTTTTTTTAATTTACTAGGTAATACATATTGTAACGGCCCACAGTTTTGTATTTTAAACAAGCGTCTTTAAAATCTAAAATTATTAAATAAAGATATGCAGGTATAAATGGAACATGTGATAGTTTCAAAAGTTCCTAAAATATCCACATTAGGGTTGTTATTGGGGTTTTTGAAACTTTAACACAAATCTGCTAGTTCCAAAACTCTTAAAAATCACACCAGGCTTTGCTATTCGAGCTTCTAAAACACACTTTGTAGCTCTGACTGATGTGTATTTTAAACGTTTTCTCCTATTTCTACAGTTAACTTCGTAAAGCCAGGAGCGAAACAACGTCTCGAGGCAGATTTCCCTAAAGTCACGAGTGCAGATACTATCGGAGGATGATTTAGGTGATAAATGTCAATGTAATATTAATGGAGTAGCGTCGCGACGAACACCAAGTACCAAGTACCGAGCGGAAAGTTCAAGAGCCCTCGGCGATTGTAAAGGTTTGCACAATCGATTCGACGCTATCGAGTTTGTCGAGTTAATTTACTTGCATTGACAACAATCCAGTCGTTTTAAACAAGTTACAATAATGAAAGATTAATTGAAAGATATAAAGGTAATGTCTCTTGATTCCGCTTAAAGAGAGTCGGAATAATATACCATGAATAAATTTGCCGTTTTATTAGATGTTTTAGTTTTCGGTATATGTTTTTACAATTTACACATGAGACAAACAAATTTAATGAGAGTTTTATATAGACAAGAGTTTGTTGAAATAATAAAGTTACTAGCTAAATCTTTGGCTTTACCCGCGTTTATCTGGATAATAAGTAGAGTGTGGCCTATTTCGTCGTCTTGACTTAATATTCATTAAGATCGATCGTTGTATTTACACAAACATAAGCATGTTTCAGATTTATAATGATTTGTAACAATATGTGATTAGTAAAGTTAAAACAATCTTATCATAGATTGTTTAAAAGAGATAAGCTCTACATAGAGAGAGTAGGTACTATACACAACAGTTCAGTTTTTTCTTAATAATAAGATATTTGTGAAAATTTACTTAAAAAGTGGTCGGTCTTGTCTACCAGTATTTAAATCTAATCAGTCAGCGAGCACACCTTATAAGACCATAAAGCATTATGTATAATGAGTAAATTATTCATTCAACACGGGCTCTACGATCCTCAAAGAAAAAACAACTCATGGTTGTATAATAAATCAATCTAATCAACTTTGAATATCCTCTGTCCGACCCATAGTATATCCGTTAATAGAGCCTTATAAACACGTAGTTCAATGAACTGCAACCTATAAACATCTATAAATAGTATAGCACTTACTTGACTCGTGACAGTGATTCTAGGACTAAAATGTAAGGATTTTTACTTTGACGTAAGGGTTTTACAACCGTAGGTTTGTTTCCTATCTCGATGCTTTTTAGCTACTAAGACGATAACTAAACTTCTTTGCCAGAAGTGCAAAAAATCAGCCTTTCTCTTTACTCACCTTTCTGTAGAAAGAGATAAACGTATTAATCAGAACCACGTTGTAGAAGTCTATAATCAAACTATTGGAGTTTTTGATGTGAGCTAGTTTGAGTTTGAACTCAAGGTGCTTTCTAAATACAGAGCGTTACATTGTCATTTATTGTTTACCTGAGATGAATCCAAGTAAGCAATAAATGATAATGTTACTTGAGTTTAAATTCAACCACAATCTTTTGATTGTAGACTTAAAAAAGGTTTTTGAATATTAAACTAACTAGACCAAAGATACCGAAAATATTACATCACACACAAAGTCAAAACCAGAAATAAAAGCAGATAATTGTGTTGCTGCCGGGAATCGAAGCCAGGATCCGCGAAAACTTTATCTAAGCATAGCCCGCTGCCAGTTGGCAGAGTACCCAAAATGCTGGCAGTATTGTCAAGTTTAATGGCAATGCTAGCATTTTTACCATGTGTTGCCTCGACTAAACTCCCTGATAAGTGATAGTTAATAGTAATATAGACAATCATATATAAAATAAAGTCGGATATGCTACACCATTCATGACTCTAGAACGACTGGACCGATTTTTATGTTCTTTGATTAGTCTCGGCCCCGAATAGTAGAATAACTATTAAACCATTTCATAAACATGAAAAAGAAAAAACATTTTTTCTTTATGTGGCATTGCGACGGGCACGCTTCATATGAAATCTAATATATAAAATTCTCGTGTCACAGTTTTTGTTGCTATACTCCTCCGAAACGGCTTGACCGATTTTGATGAAATTTTTTGTGCTTATCCGGTATCTATGAGAATCGGCCAACATCTATTTTTCATCATCATCACTTTTCATCATTATCAACGCGGGTGAAACCGCGGGGCGCAGCTAGTAAATAAATAAATGTTACAAAAGTAAGGTAAGATTGGTACGTATATATAGTTATAAATTGCACCAACCGAATAGTGTAAAAGGATAAAACGGCTCCCTGCAAACGCTCTATAGGTATTTGTATTGTATAAACAACGTTTGATTCACAATTCAAAAGGAATCGAATCTTTGTTATGTCTGCGTCAAACAGCAGGTGCGTATTGCAGATCACAATGAACGTCGAGGCTTTTACGAGGATCTGAGAATCGCTTGTGTTTGTGGAATTGTGGGGATATAGCGTTTAGATTATGTTCAGTAAAGTTTAAAAAAAAATGAAAAAATGCCCCGCCGAGTTTCTTGCCAGGATTCCTTTCGAGATGGTTGTTATTTTGCTAATCTCGCAGTAGTTCGTGAGTGCCTCTTTGGGGGTGTGAATAATCGATTTTATATGTGAATAAATAGACAGATTAATGAAAATATTTTATTGTTCTACTTTATAAGATATAGAAGGAAGGCTAAAAACGAAAACCCCCGTGTCTATAGCATTCCTGTAATTAAAAACATAGAATAGGTGAGATAATGGTCAAATGGTTGAGTAACCATATATGGAATGTTGGCTTAGTAGGTTCTACGCACCGGGTATCGATTCCTGGTGGGAACACAGGTTTCTTCTCAAGGGAAATTTGTGATTCTCGTTCTGATTGTGTGTGTGTGTCATGAGAATGTTTCCGGTACCCACGTCACAAGTCGTCGAACTTTATGTGAGGCTGTGAGTGTGAAAGAGTTTATGTTATGTATTTTAGAAATGGTACTTTAGAGTTCTTTTATTTTTGTAAATTTTAGTTTAGTTCTTTACTTGAGTACAAAGGACACTCGTAGCCGACACCCGTAAAATGATACTAATTCAAGACCTATAAATATTGCAATCGGTTTGTTAGTTAAGGGTCTTTAATGGAACATAAACATATTATTAAAAAAATACGGTGAGCTTACCCTTCTTAACCTTCGTCGTAGTCAAGTATTACAGCGTACAAACAACACAGGTCTGTTATCAAGTTGCTATAGCAACAGCATAACTACATTCAAATGAAATAAAGAGCCTTTCAAGCTCCATTCATACAAAGCTGCGAGTAACAGCAATTCTCTTTTTCATTAACGTAACAAAACGGTACAAAACGTCACAATAGTCGCGTGCGACGCAGTGAGACCAAAATTACGACGGGAATGAAAGTGTGCAATTCTTTTCCTGTACGATTTGGGAGGCACAACCTACAAAAATTATCAAACCTTTATGTTAAGGCTATAAAGGCGAAGTTGGATTGTTCAATCGTATAGTGGTCGACTGTATTGGTCGCGAGATTGGTTTGCGCGAGTTTTTTGCTCGTCTGGCGCGCAGGTGGTTCGTTGAAGGTAAAGTAGTCGAATGCCGGGATCCGACACTTAATTTTTTCACTACAGCCTTCGACTCGAGTCAGATTCAATGTTTGTTTTGATCGTTTTTTCGTCTCGTCGCCTCCTGACGTACGGTTACGTATGGAGTTTTAAGTAGAATTGTATTTGCAAACGGCTCTTTTATCCATATACAGCAATGCATTTTAGTTTTATACATTTAGCCTGTGCTGGAATTATTTTGTCAGTGTCTACTTTATTCAATAGTAATATAGTAGATAGATAATACTTTATTGATCCACTTTGTAAGATGAGATAAAACAAAGATAACAAACAAGCTTATACGTAAAGTTTCACAACAGGCGGCCTTTTCACTAATAGCGATATCTACTAGACAAACAGTAAACCTTTATTTTATTTACGAAGGAAGATAATGTTCTATTACCAAAGCATGAAAGAGCACTATGATTTTAGCAGCGTATATGTTGTTCTTTATTACAGTTTTTTTCATCTGCATTATTTTTACTATATTTTTTTACGGAAAATTACATTCAATATCTTAAAATAAAACAATACATTACTAAAAGAAAGAAGAAGAAATTGAACAACTGTAACTACAGTAAAAGTTTATGTCACTATAAGCCAACAAACTTATACGTAACTCACTAATAGATGGCGCAAAGGTTTTATACAATACAATAACTCTTTATTGACACAAATAATAACAAAATACAGAAAAATAGGTACAATGTCATATCTGACAATCTTTGGATGAAAATCGAATGATAATGAATAATATAGATAAGGAAGGATGGTGGTAGCTTTTATCTGTAAGTGCACTAAGTTATTTTAATAACATAGAAACATGCAGTAGGTACAGTTTAAAAAAAAAAGATACTAAGCTCATAACTGAATTTATCCTGAAGTTGCCTGGTAGAGATCGATCTATCTATAAGATTACCTGTTGTGATACTTTACGTATAAGATTGTTTGTAGTACAACAAGTACAAATAATAACAATTCATAGAAAATAATTATGAAATATCCAGTGGAAAAGAGCAATTGCTATAATTTATGTACCTATATATTTATAACTGTTTTCGTTTTAAACAGAGCTAGACCTCGTAGTTTATGTTTTGTGGAAGTTAGAAAATAGAAAAGACCGTAAATTCTTTGATTTGTTACAAAGAATAGAACTTTGAAATACATCTATCTATCTTTATCAAAGATACCACACCTAAACCATCAATATACTTGTCTAATAATATTGTTATGTTAGATTATAATTCTTTTGTAAATATAAAAAAATATTTCTTTTTTGTAATTTTCTATAGGAACAAAATTGTTTCACTAAATAATATTGTACGTCCGAAATGGACATTTACTGTTGATACTTTTATATGACTAAATTTCTAAAACCATTTTGTTAACACAGTTATATGCAATAAAATTGATTCTGATTCTGATTCAATGATCTATCCGTAATTTTGAGAATCGGTCCTATTCGAATTCCAATCCGCAATTAGTAACACTAGGGGCCGTAATGAAGCGTTTGTTTGACAGCCCTATGAGACTGCATCTCTAGCTCTATAGCTCAAGCTATCTATAGGTACTCGGGCCAATAGGTACCTATTATTATGTACTTACGACTTGGAACTTTCATCGGTCCAACTCACTTTACTTGATAATTTACTGAACGGTATGGTCAGGCGTAGTGTGAAATTTTCTCGTGTTATTTCTTGTTTTTTAATCGACTTTCAAAAAACGAGTACATACATTCCGGCAGAGATTTTCGGTAGAGCAATAGTACATTTTTTTAATTAAAACTAAATTACATGTGATTAAAATAATTTGGCAAATGTTTAAACAGTACATTACATAGTAAATTTGGAGAACAAAGACTCAAAACTGTATAACGCAAACACAATAATAATTCCTCTATTTCTCGTGCTACTTCTAAGTCTTACTACTAGTAGTAGAACAGGGAGAGTATTTACTACCTGGGCACTTGCCGACTGCGCCTACTGGGTCGTCAAAAATATCAGTAGAAAAAATATATTTAAAAATTCCACAATAGTGATATACATACATCAGCATAAAGCTGTTGTGAATAAACAATAATGATACTGATATTTTGAGATATCTCAGAATATCACGATTCGTTTCGTTCACTATTACGTATTCAATATCCACTGTTACTCAATCTGCGTACCCCGGTCCCCGTGGCCGAGGCACCTTAGGGCACAGTCCGTTATCTTACGGTCATCAGTCGAACCGGAACCGTCGTATGCGGCACGCACCTGACGTGCATTGACGAGTGCTTGTTATTTCTTTAATGACTTTACTTTCGTATCGTGGGCAATTTACGCTGATACGTTCAGTGATCTCGACACGTGTTGCCATATTTATCGCTATCGGTTGCAAACTGGTTTCGATACGTTTGGACTTCGCAGCTCGATTTTGAAATATGTGTCTATCAATAAAACTAAAAACAAGAGTTAATAATCATGCGCGCATATTGGCGATTTGCCTACACATAATATATTATGTAGGTAATTTTTTGAAACACTTTTGACATACATTAAATGAATATTATTAACACTTAGTTACTTTTCCCCTGCAACCTAATTCCTGTCTTTATAAGTTATAAATTCACTATTTAGCAGTAATTACAAAAATAAAATATAGTAAACAAAATAAAAAGTTCTAGGCAGTTTAAGCCCGTTAGTTTAAATAAAATAATAAAAATAAGCTATATTATACTATATTTACTTGAGGATAATGATCAATTCACGTGAGGATAAAAAAATGGAACGGCGCTGTACTGTTGTTCTTCCATTTTTATTAAACAATAGTTTTTAATTTTGCTAAAGGTTACACTAAAGGCTCACAAAAAACTTTTCTCAATAGTATTTTTTTAGGATAAAAGATTTCAACGCGCGTCATTACTCCCACTTTACAAATAAGTGTATTATAATAACATTTATTACGTAATAAAAAGCTATAAAAGATATCCGAATGGTTCCGATTCCAATCACACGATATCGATCTTTATTGTTAAATCATCTACCATTGAAGGCATAATAACACCCATAGGTTTATTGATTGTTAATAAAAAGTTAATAGTTTCTGATACACTGGCAATGCCGTCGATTGACGATTCAATCATTGCTGTTAATTGTTCCGTTCCTTCTATAGTGTTGCCCGTATATGGACAATTTGTTTAACTGTTTCCATGTGCGTATGCGTATGCGCAAGCGGGAAAAAGTTCAATGAAGCAGCTTCATTCTTACACGTGTCACGGTCACAATATTATAAATCTGAAAGTTAGTTTGTGTATGAGTTTGTTCTCTTAAGATAGTGGATAAATGTTTGCCTAAATGGTATAAAGAGCAATTTTTTCACCGCTTTATTATGCTTGAAACTAAGTGCCCATTGGTTTAATTACGTCAGCCTTCTAAGTAGGGGTATCGGGTTTATTTTACGTTTATATCTACCTAAGTCCGATCATGTATGGAGTACTGTGGCCACCTCTGGGATGGACCAGCTAAGTACCAGCTAGAGGCTCTTAAATCTATTGAACGGCGAGCAAAAAGACTCATTGGCGATAATAAGCTAGTTGAGTGCAAATTGCAAAGTCTAAAGATCGTTCTACATGATGGCATCAAAAAATTATATTTCATCTTGGCACAATTTTTTTTTTAATTTTTATTGATGACTGCCCTTGCCTAAATTTTAAGCAAAATTTTTCTAAGTCCTTTTTCCTCAGTGCCCCCTTTACGACACCCTAACCGTCAAATGATTGCCTATTCTGCATAAAAAAAATGTAAATACAGTCATAGTCATTTAAGTAGAAAAATTTCTAACAAGCCACAAAATCGAACTGCCCGTTGGCTTAGTTCGTTGAGCGTTCGCCTTCTAAGCAGGGGTATCGGGTTCGATTCCCGGCGGAAACACAGGTTTTCTACCCAAGAACAATTTGTGTTTTTGGTCCTGATTGTGTGTATATTGTGAATGTTTCCGGCACCCACAACACAAGTCATCGATCTTAATGTGTGGCTGCGAGTGTGACAGCGTTTATGTTATGATTCATAACATGCACAAAAAATGTCAAGAAATAGGTGCAACAATAAAGATAAAGAGGGCTCACACGACCATACGGTAGCACTAGCAGATTTACCCTCAGTCTTTTCAATTAAGCTAAGAACGGTCCCTTCATTGAGCACCTTTCACCCTACTAAAGGACCTATGAACGAAGGGCAATAAGAGCCATTCGCCAACGCTGTATACTGAAAAGATTATTTGTCAAAATTAAGAGGTGTTACAATTAAGAGGGTGGAAAGAAACTGCGAAACCACGAAACAAATATATTTGGGTTTAAATTAAGGTTTTCCTCGACAAAGGTATACAATTTAATTGTAGCCCTTTAGGGTTGAGAGGAATAAGAACAAAAGGTGCGAGTGGAAATGGAAAATATTTTTGAATGCGTCTTTTTTGCGACTATTTTGTGTAGTTTATATGCTATCTTTTCGGCTATGAATTATACGTCACTAAAAAGATTTATGTGTGGAGTGTAAAACATGCGTAGCTAGACTGTTTTAAACTTTTGCGTACTACAATCATGTTTGTATTATAGATCCATTTGGATGAAATTTCTGTCGATTTTTTCGGTCTAAGCCGAGACACGATGACTCGATGTCTTTGTTTCATGCTGCATAGTATTTTTTTTCAATAGATTCATGTTGTATGCAACCTCACCGCGATTCTCTTTCATTAATTTTGTTTTGCCAGATTTCTTCCCCCTCTCGTCCAGCATAACGAAAGTCCCATAGGACCATAAATTGATTTTGTTATTTTTTGTTTGCCGAATGTAAACCTAAATTTTCCTTTCAGAAGATTTGTTTAATTTGGACGAGGTCAATAAAATTCTATTACGTTTGTTTGTTTTGTGTTGCCAACGAAAATTTATTTTTTCAGTCGGACACGCTTATTATTTTGTGATTGAAAAATAACTCTGTAGAGTATTAGCTTCGGAAAATATGTTTACTAGATATCACTTTTGGTTTAAAATATAATGAAATCGAGTATCGAACTTTAACAACGTTCCCAGTGAGTTATACTTCGTCAAATCTTACGTCCACAAAAATCTCGATGCACTAATAAAGTAGGCACTAGAAATATTAATCACACTAATATTACAAAGAAAAAAGTTTGTGAGTGTGTTTGTATCTTTGTTACTTCTTCACGCTCAAACAGCTTGACTAATTTTGATGAAATTAGTATGTAGGTAGCTGACACAGTGGATTTACACATAATCAACTTTTTATCCCGGAATTCCCGCAGGTCCTGGACTTACGCGGGGAAAACCGCGGCGCGCAGCTAGTAGGACTATAATAACAATCAAATGATCTTTACATTTCACATTGATACCAACATGGCACTAATGTTATTTATGCCAAGCCTTGCTTGAACGTAAAGATGCACGAGATAGAAAATCCATTTTCCTGTACAGAGTTTTTGCCTTGAGTGCCATTCGACTGCAAAACCAACACACATAGGCCTTTAACTTAATCTACCATAACCGTGTCATTCCACTGCAATTTATCAAGCAAATCTTTCATTGCAATCGGAGCGCGACCGCGGACGCCATCTCAGATGTCACCAGGTTCCCGGTATGACCATAATAGGACTACTCCGACGCTGTACGACAGAGATAGAGCTTTGGCAGATTAATAGAAGAACTCAAGGAAAGAAACAAGTCAAAATACACATACACACACTAATACTTGACTGCGTAAAAGTAGACTTTCTTTATTTATTTTACAATTTTTCTTTAGTGACATATACATCTTATGCGTTCATGTAATAACTTTATCACAGCTTTATTAAGAATATAAGTGTAGAAATTGAATTGAAAATGGTTGCTAATCTTTAAATCGTTATAGATCCTAAATGATCTTTCGAAATGAAAAATGATAAGAGAAACCTAAACATGATTTTCAAATATCCAATGATACCACTTAATACAGTTCGTTGGCTTTTTTTACAATATGGCGATGTCATGTCTTTAGTGACAATCACAAGATTTCAGATCACTCGAATAGTTTCAATCTCTTATATAAACAGCTCACATAGAAGCATATATACGTCAAGAAAGACGTCATCATCATCTCTACATTTTTAACACAATCAAACAAAAATGACGAAGATTTAGTGCGTTGAAATTCTGCGTGACGTCACGCCTCTACATTTTTTACAATGGCGTGCGTGATGGGCCCACACTCCCGAACTTTGACGCTCTTTATCTATGTTTATTTAAAATAAAACAAGAAAAAATACGTGTCTATAAATTTCTTTTTTACCTAGGCATCATCCCTATTTCGATAAATATTCAAAATTTTCATTTTAAGTGGTGAATATAGTTTACTAGTTTAACTAACTAATGTTCTGTCTGGTTGGAGTATTATTCGGCACAAAAATCACGCGATTAATAGCCAGTTAGTACCACAATGAATATCCCGATAGTTTTCATAACAAATTTTATCACAATTTAACACAATATACTAAGTAGGCCTAATAGCATCAAAACAGTCACTGTCTAGATAAATACATTGCGGCGTCGAGGTGGTCCGTCCGTTTCTAGAATTAATGTGCCTAAGACGCGCATATTTGTGCAGATTTCATGATGATAGCGTTTTATCTTATGGATCATGTCCGTAACTGGATACGACTCGGCAGTTTGTCGATATCTTTAGAAAAGGACAGATATTAGAGCCCTAGTCGTAATAGTAGTCTATCGTATAGAGTACTAACATAACTAAAAAGACTAGATAGCAAAATTGTATTGTATAAATACACAATAATGTTTAGATAGATAGATAGATTCTTTATTTGCACACCAAAAAATAACAATTACAAAGAAATCTTAAATATAACTTAGGAGCACAAAGGGCGGTCTTATCGCTCAAAGCGATTTCTTCCAGACAACCAAAGGGAGATGATAAAAATATTACAAACAGGGACGGTGGTGTACCTCAACACGTATTTAAATTAATAAATGTACTTACACATACCTATTAATATTAGATACATAATATACATACAAAAACCTGTTTATTGAATTATGTGACATCAATTCCTATGCATTTCTGTTTTTGTGTGTATATATATACATATATATAACATAAACGATTTCACACTCACAGCCCCGCACTAAGTTCAATGACTTGTATCGTGGATGCCGGAAAAATTTACATCACATACACAATCACAATCAGTACCAGAAACACACCTGTTCCCGCCTGGAATCGAACCCGATTAGAAGGCAAACGCTTAACCAACTTAGCCAACGGGCAGTTAGATATCAATCAAATCACCCACACCACCAAGTTGAAAAAATATTATTTCACCAAAATCATAACTATGATGTTATGGCAGCTATTTTTGAGAGCCAATCATTCTAGACCTAGTTCATATTTTCTACACTCGACCACATTATATATTACCTACAGATGAAATAGTTCTAAAACTTGCCCTATCAAAGATAAAAAGACCACGATAAATAAATTATATACAACATTTCGCGCGTTTAATCGGATTAACTGAATATTTTTAACATAATTTAACAGTAAATCTGTTTTTATATCAAAGAAACCATGGTTGATAAATATGATGATAATAATGTTGATTGAAGCAGCAGGTGGTCGCAAACCTGAAACCTACTCGTACCTTCAGTTGATTTTTTGTTTTGTCTTCAGTTTGCAATAAATAAACAGTTACTACGATGGCAGAGAATTGAGGTTTTTTTGAGCCGTAAATCTTTTGATAAAGTTTTTTAAAAACCAAAACCATAAATGTCAATTTACATGGACCGAAAGGGCTAATAACCAACTCACGGAAATACGGTTTTCACGGTTAATATCCTGTTATGTTGCTATACCTTATATAGGTAAATTCATATAGGATACCTTAAAAGGTATACCTTTGAACAAAATATGTATAAAAGGAGTTGGTTGTTAACTTGACCGCAAAATACTCCGCGTGGTCTAGTTGCCACTTTATTTTTTACCGACTTCACAAAAAAGGAGGAGGTACTCAAGTCGGCTGAATTTTTTATGTGTGTTACCTCATAAATTCGTTCCACGTGAACCGACTTCGAAATTTTTTTTTTAGTTTGTAAGATGTTGCTTTCTGATTGGTCTCATTTAAATTTGATCAAGACCTGGTCAGTAGTTTTTGAAATATCGGCAATAGTGCGTATTCTGTGGACTACATTGACGATGTTCTCGTTTCTAACCGACTTCAAAAGTTACCTCATAACTTCTTTCGTTGTGGGGCTTATTTAATGATTATTTTATTATTTGAAAGCTGGTGCTTTTCATGTGACCCCATTGAAATTTGATCAAGGTCTGATCCCTATTTTTCTCTCTAGTTTCTAAATTATCGTCAATAATGCGTGTTTAATACATTAAATCAGATCAAGGTTCCGAAGATAAAGCGGTGAAGTCGGTTTTTTTAAGCTTTGCTTGCGTTTGCCGATCGCGTCATAATTAATAATAACTTAGTAGCTATACTTAAACGTATTTTATGTTTGTATATATTTAACAGACATAAAATGTTACTCGTATTACTAAAATTTTGAACCATTACTTATTGTAGTTTACGTTCTAATCTAAATCTATTTCAAAGAGTTTCCTAACATCGTTTTGTAATCTATACTTGAAAATTAGCTAATGTCGGCATGCCTATTATAAACAACTAGAACACTGGCTAATTGCACGGCCCTTGAGATCCACAGCATAGATCCGATGATTCATTAGATTGCCTATTAGAATCGAATATCCGAATTGTTGAAACAATGATCGAATGCTGATGAGCACTTTGATAGGTTTCGTGCATACGAGACTAGGAATGCCGATTAAGAGCGTTCAATTTTTCGCAACAACTTGAAGTGTTTTTAAGCAAAGCTCGTATGATATACTTTATATATTATCTTATCTTTGCAACTCAATTTTAAAGCCAAAGCACATAAAAAAATATCTGCATTGTAATTTTCCGGGAATGACACAAATGAAACAACTATAATTAGGAATTTCACAACTTCCGATACGTAGACTTGAACGTGAAAAGCAGCACTTTAAGCAATCTTTACTAAGTGGATTTTTTAAATATTATATTTATTTAGAAGTCAGAATAACAAGAAAGCCAATAACTAGTTTTACAGAGATTATTTGGGAATGTATTCAAATATTTCTCCAAGTTTATTTAACTAGACACGTATACATCCCGTGGTAAAGTTAACTGAACAGATGATAATGTATTTTTCATGGTACAGTTTTTACGGAAGTCCGGTCAACTGTATTTACTTCTATATCTCAACTGTGTTACATGCAAGAAACCAAGTATAACAAAGTACAAACAAAATATAACGCAGAAATATTAAGAAAATTCGTAATTTTCATAAGCCACAGCCATAAACAGATCGCTTGTTTGTAAAATACCACAGAGTAAAAAATACTAAGTTCAATAATTAGGTACATACCTAGGTATATATTTATTTAGGGTTGTGTTCATCATTCCCCACAGACTCAATTCACGCATTTTAACTTCCCTTTGCTTTTGTCCCTAATGGCAGCCATTGACTAACGGTGACTGAGGTGAGTTAAGCAAGTTTCCAGTGTACGTGGGCAAACAGACGCCAATTTCCCTAATTAAGCATCCATACAATATGCAAACAGTAGGGGCATTGTGAGGAGAACAAGACAGGCGACCGGATTCCAGGCACGCACGTGCCAACAATATACTCACGACACACTTTTCCATATCTCAAATAAAAAACAAGTGAAAATATATACTCTGGCAATACATCCATTAGAATATTCTAATTGGCTTAATATTTTATGCAATTTTGATACGGTATACGCAATGATTTCCAAAGTCAATGGGTATACGTGTCTTCATCAATCCCATTAGAATTTGATGTCTTACAACAAAACTTTACTCTGTTATTTTGGTTGGGTAGGAAAGTGTACTCTTTATGGTTCTAGCAAGGAGTGATTTTGTCGGCAGTGTCCATGCTGTTTACTATTTATATTTGATATATAGAGTGCATTAGGTAGTGTTTGGCATGCGACACATAGTGGACGCTTTCGTAAATCAGTTACACGTTTGATGGTGAACATTTTGTGGGTCTATTGTGCCTCTAAAATACCCTACACGTACAGTAAACTGTATTTACCAATAGGTCCGGTAAAAATATGTGACACCAGCGGTGCCCCTCCTGCCATTGCTAATTAGAATACAGAACCAATAATCTTCATTCTATTCCGTGATTTAGACTATCTTTCTGCCGAAATTCATCAAGGAGTCCAGCGAATTTCCATGAAAATTTTACAAACAAGAGTTTAAGGTTTATTAAGTCAATTTACTGATACAGCACAAAATAATTAAAGATAACGCCTCCTATCACATGTATATGTATAGAATTATAACTATACAAATATATCTTAATAGATTTTGTTTATATTGACCGGATTCATAGTAAACACATCACAAACACGAGTTACATACAGAGTATCAAATCTCTGTCATGTTACTATTATTAGAAGGTCTACATTGTAAGCTCGATCGACGCTCACTAGTGTTGATCAACACGTAAACAATAGAGGATAAAGGAATTTCGTAGATATTCCCAATTTTATTAAAGAAATTGTGCTGGGAATATTATGTCCTAAAACAACAGTAGGTACTTCAAAATTGAAGATATTGGTGCGCCTTTTTTTTGGTGCTAAGTCTTTGATAAAGGTTTGGCTCGATTCAAAAGATACTTATCTTTAGTTTATTGCTAATCATCAAACGGTGGTCCGGTAGCTATCTTGTACATTGACTAAATAATAGAAATTTATTAACTTGGATCTCTAAGAAAGGTTTTATTTTATTAATCGCTACAATATGTAATTTTGTTGTTGTTATATTTAAACAAGTCTCGGATCAAGTCTTTCCAAAGGCATCTACGAGTCTGCACTCAAAAAGTGGAGCAATAAAAACTGAAAGCCGCTATTAAAATCTATTTTGTTGGCATTTATAGCGTTGTTCATGCCAATATATTTATAGCAATAAAATGCAGATAGCAGTACAAAGTCGTGTCATCGTGTGCAATGCGCATGCACTGGCGAAGGCGGGCGGCGTGGCGCGACTTCGAGGCGCGTGCGCGGCCCTGGCGCGCAAGGTCAATGGCACGCGCCTCTCCCGCTCGCACACCGGAATTCCATATTTAAATCTCGTCCGCAGAAAAATGGCGGTCGACTCCATTCCACGCCCGCACTGCCGTGTGTACGGGGAATTAATAAAACATGCCTCCACCTTTTTCTACAACTTTTTTCCGCGTATCGTTAACACGGCTACAGTTGCAGTTATGTTAACCAGAACACCGTATGCAGAATTTAATATCATACTTTATATGCCTTTGAATTTTTGTGCCATCGTAACGGTTCTTAAAACGTCAATAAAGTTAAATTGCTGTTATTTGTACAACATGCTTGCCTACTTAACAAAGTACAGCGTTATAAGTTTATTATAACATGTCATAAAGCGAGCTATTAATATACGTCAGTGCGTAGCGGGTAGTGCATTAGCGTCGGTTTTGGTACATTTAAGTTTCGTAGTTCGTAGCCGCCGCTACGAGGTTTATTATGCGGGTACTCGTATAGCGGACACAATTAGCTCTATATAGTAAAGTGCAAGTCATCGGCAATCGGAGACGCTCGGATTTCAGCACAAAGAGGGATGGCGACGTGAATTAGGGGCCCAAATATAAGTAGATATACTGCTACGCCGCTAATGTGATCGACAATAGACCAGAAAACGTCCGACCGAAGTTCATTAGCTTCATGTATTTATGTTTATACTTAGCAGTACGCCAAGATATGTTGAGTTATTTACGAGCGTAGGTCATTCGGAGCGTTGTAGGGTGAACAAACTAATTCTGTATTGTCTGGAATATTTTTGAAACTCGTTTATGTAACCAGCAACACTCGAAGATCTCATTAGATGTACGAAAAAAGATAATTTCAATCTCGCTACCAAATCCTATTACGTCGAGCAAAAAGAGACCTAACATAGATGAGGGTTAGCAAAAAAAGGAGACAGTCACATCGAACGAAATTAATTAATGTCCCCTCTGTGAAATGTTTTAAGAGCGTCGATTCTTGGAGGGGTCGAGGAGAGAAACTAAAGTGCAAGTCATTGGCTCGGCTGGATTTACTGGGCAATAAATTCGAGCGGAGAAACAGTGGAGCGTTATCTGCTAACAGAGCAAATGAACTGTCTCGAGAGAAATAACTCCGAGGCCGGACCGCTAAACGCAGTAATCACGGTGAAGCTTAGCATTTAACGTCGGATGAAACGTTTCTTGTGTTTGGAGAGAAGCTAGTGCTAGTAAGTCAGAAGCGATGAATCAGCTAAGCTGTGTGTGGACTTAATTTTCAAGACGGCTACTTCCACGAACGGTGATTGTATGTTACCCATTGTAAAATTGCGTAGGTACTTACTTCTAAATAAAAGGAGAATGCCCGTGTATGTTGTTAAAAAATATCTTATATTATAGTGGCTTTTAATTTACTACGTAGCAATATGTTTTATGCTGTATTATTTTTATTTTGATTGTATTAGTTGTGATGGATGCTTACACACTAAGTACAATTATATGTAATATATAACGCCATGTATCAATTTGCATTATAACTTCATTATAAAGTAAACAGTAATAAAATACGATACCATGTATAATGGAATGTAGATATGAATGTTTAAAGAAGGTTTGTCTG
The DNA here is from genome assembly GCA_948107665.1 of Lomographa bimaculata. Taxonomy (NCBI): domain Eukaryota; kingdom Metazoa; phylum Arthropoda; class Insecta; order Lepidoptera; family Geometridae; genus Lomographa; species Lomographa bimaculata. The sequence continues at coordinate 9,883,812 of OX403597.1, forward strand.
AACGGATTTGGATGAAATTTGGAATACGTACATTCCGAATTTCAGCCAAATCCGTTATACCTAGAATATAAGGATTATACCTAGAATTAACACATAGGCTACTATTTATAAGCTACTACTAATAAAAGCGGGCGAATCCGCGAGGCACGGCTAGTGAAGAATATAAAGATGAAAAACGTAATAGTGTTAGATTTCGTTCATAGCAAATAAATCTATGATATTTATCTTAACTTACTATTCTAAACTTATCAACAAAAATATTTGTGATGATTAATTAAAATGACACATTTTCAAAAATAAAATTTAAATTATATTTAATGGTATGGTATCTAAACCATACATCGAAAATCTTGGTAGAAATAACATTAAAAAGTTTTTTATTTTTGCTTCAGACATTTTTATTTTACATATAATTTTAATAATGTAGGTATGCCTATTTAAAAACGTCCAATAATTTCGCACAATCGTTCTGATCCATTTACAACGAACTATCAGTTAGGATGTTTGAAAAGAGAGGGCAATATCAAATATAGCCTTTCTTTTCCAATACCATAAAACATGAGCCACCCGAGGTCTGCCTAATGTATCCGTCTAACATCCGGGTAAAGTGACACCGGAGATGAAACTCAACCGATCGAGTTTCACACGAATTTCAGTCTCATCAGCTTGAGCGTAGGCGTAGATCGATACCAATTTCAACAGAATTAGGTATTTCTGTCAGCAAGTTTTCAGATTTCCAATTTGCAATGAGTATGCGGAAGGGTAAGGGCAACCCAAAATTTCGACATAGTCAGGTTTAGTCTTACCCAAGAGAAGATCACTTAACTAAACAAAAGTATTATAATCTATATCTATATCTATACTTCTATACTAATATTATAAAGAGGTAAAGTTTGTTTGTTTGTTTGTTTGTTTGTTTGTTTGTATGTAAAAGGTAATCTCTGAAACTACTGATCCGATTCTGAAAATTCTTTCACCAATAGATAGCTACACTATCACTGAGTGTCATAGGCTATGTTTTGTCGGGATAGAAGTTAGTTATCAGTTCGAAATAATAATATTCGTAAGAAAAGTCGGAGAAAAATTAGCTAACTTTCCGCTTTATCGGCGTACGCTGACTAAACGGTAAGACATAGTTGAATACAATGTATGGCAAAAATGTTGGCCTTTATGAGTTTTACAAAAAAGTCCGCGACAGCATATATCTAACATGTATGTATAGCTCAGAAAAAATACTTTTCTTTGTTAAAAATCTGAAAAAAAAGCGGCCGATGTTTAGTTGTCTTTTTGAGACATTCAGTATTAATCCTTATCCAAATAAACTATTTCATCGTCTTACGCAGTTCATGTAGATACCATTTACTTTTTACTGCATGTGATTTGGATAAATAGTCTATGAGAAATCGTGAAATTAGTTTCACGGGAGACCTCCCGTGAACGGGACGGGTCAGAAATTTATCGACACGTACTACGTATTCCTGCACATAAAAATAGCGGCTTCTATTTCGTTGCCTTTTTTTAGGTATTTAATATTAATCCTTACCAAAAAAACCTATTTCATCTGCTTACGTAGTTCACGTAGATGCAATTTGCTCTTCACTGCATATAATTTGGACCTATAGTCTAGGAGAAATCGTTAAGTTTATTTGAGGGTGAAAACGGTGGATCACAGAATGTAACAGTTACTGCGTAATCCGGCATACTTCTATGTTTTGAACCGACTTACATAAGAAGGAAGATATAAATTCGACTGTTTTTTTTTTGTTTAGTCGGTCATATATAACTTATCATTGAACTTTGAACTGCCCGCTGGAGTAGTTAGGTGGGCGTTTGCCTTTAAAGCACCGAGTTTGATTCCCGGTGGGAACACAGGTGTTTTTCCACGGGAATTTGTGTTTCTGGTTTTGAGTATGTTGTCAATGTTGTGTGAATCTTGGATGTTTACAGCCCCACGATACAAGTCATTGAACTTAGTGTGGGGTTGTGAATGTGAAAGCGTTTATAGGTATGTTTTTTTAATATTTACTACCCGGCCGACGCCGGGCGGGTCGTTCCTGAACTTTGAACTGCTCGCTGGCGTAGATGGGTGCGCGTTCGCCTTCAAAGCAGCGGGTTCGATTCCCGGTGGTAATTTACCAAGAAGATTTCTCTCCACGGGAAATTTGTGTTCCTGGTTTTGAGTATGTTGTGAATGCTTTGTGAATATTGGATGCTTACGGCCCCCCGATACAAGTCATTGAACTTAGTGTGGGGCTGTGAATGTGGAAGTGTTTATTTGTATATTTTTTAACCGGGCGACGCCGGGCGGGTCATCTTTTGAACTTTGAACAATCTACTCGCGTAAATGGGTGCGCGTTTGCATTCAAAGCAGCGGGATCGATTCGCGGTGGTAACAGAAGTTTTCTCCCTACGGGAAATTTTTGTTTTTAATATGTTGTGAATCTTGGATGTTTACGGCCCCACGCTACAAGTCACTGAACTTAGTGTGGGGCTGTGAATGTGGAAGTGTTTATATGTAGATTTTTTAACCGGGCGACGCTGAGTGGGGAATCTTTGAACTTTGAACTACCCACTGGCGTAGATGAGTGCGCGTTCGTCTTTAAAGCAGCGGGTTCGAATCTCGGTGGGAACACAGTAACAAAAGTTTATTCCCCACGGGCAGTTTATATTTCTGGTTCTGGGTATGACATGAATGTTGTGTGTGTGGTGTTAATTGTTTACGGCCCCACGACACAACTTATAGTACTTTTACAGTGAGGCTGTGAGTGAGAAAGCGTTTATATGTAAGCTTTTGTTTACCCGGGCAACGCCGGGCGGGTCAGCTAGTGATATAATAATCACTTGTGTTATTAATAAGGTTGTAATAAAATCTTCAATTTTAATAATAAACCAAATTATTTTCTTATTAAACACAAATTACTATATACCATCGAGATAGGAAACAAACCTACGGTTTATAAATTAATTACTTTATCTACAAAATTCTTCCTTGGAAACAGCACTATTCAACATTCTAATAATGAACAAATTAATTATGAAGAAAGAAGCTCTTTTCCGGCTTCCCACAAAAGGAGGAGGTACTCAAGTCGACTGTGTTTTTTTTTTGTGTTACCTTATGTCTTCTTTTCATGTGAACCGATTTGAAAATGTTCAGTTTGAAAGATGTTGGTAAATAAATTGAATTAATTAAACTAATTGGTCCCATTTAAATTCGATTAAGATCTGATCAGTAGTTCTTGATATATCGTCAGTAATGCGTATTCTGTGGACTACATTGACGATGTTCTCGTTTTTAACCGACTTCAAAAGTTACCACATAACTTCTTTCGTTGTGAGCCGATTTTGATGATTATTTTTTTATTTGAAAGCTGGCGCTTTTCATGTCCCATTGATCAAGATTTTATCGTCAATAATGCGTGTAATTAATACATTTAATCTAATAATTAATACATTGATCTGATCAAGGTACCGAAGATAAAATGATGTCGCTTTTTTTTAGGCTTTGCTTGCGTTTAATTATACTCAATCGATATGTTGAACATAAGCGCAAAACTAGCCGATACTTGAAACGATCGTTAAAAAAATATACAATCTTTTCCAATTTTTACTAACGTTCAATTAAGTATAAAAGCAAAAGAGATTTGTATTTGTATAAACATTCTCATCGCACTACCAACACACTAGTTACAATCAGTGCATTTTGTTCCAACCTCAAACTGATTATATCTTTGATACATTCCGCACATAGTACAGGCATTCTAAACAACCTGCCATCTACGCTAGTCTGAGATACGCCGCGGTTTATCAGCCCGGCCGCCAGCTCTAATCTGAGCTCTCCGTAAAGTAACTATTATTTAATCTACATCCCTATCTCTGCGGCAAAACCTCTACTACCGTGCTTGCATTTTGCACACCGTAAATTCCAAGCTGTATTTTCTAAATGTAGCCGACATAGCTCCTAGTAGAAATTTCCTGTTCACGACTAATTTTTAATATCCCTAATTTCCCCGCAAAATAGCAAAACTGCGAATCCTTATTTGTTCAGGACAGAGGCGAACACAAGAACACTTGGTTAGAAACGATAAACATTCCGTAAAAGGAAAATGTTTGAAAGCTGAAAATATCGTGGGTACTTATAGCCGGCCGGCATTCAGATTTATGAATTCACTTTACGGTTTGATAGCAAAAACGTTTCAGTTCGCGGGTATTTATTGTATTCGAAAATTAAAAGTAAGATAGGAATTCCTCCGGGAGAGGGCGGCGGTGCAAGCAATCAGAGCAAGCCGGTGGATGGCAACCTTAAATACCAGATTTAATTGAACTCCTTCCGGTTCTCCTCCTACCTACAACACAAATACATTTCACGGAAGTATTTCCCACACAGTATGCCTTTCTAACTAAACATTCTACACAAGTCTACACACCTTTGTGGAGTTGGTAACACACGCTGCAAATATTTCTCAATCTCGCATTCCGAAATGCCCTTTTGATACTGTCTGGATTCTGGCATATCGTATTTTGAACGCAGCTAGCATTTTAAATCCCCAAATACATAAAAGAACGGAACAACAAAATCGCAGTTTCGTGTTTTTGGCTCTCGTATAGCCGACGCACGCATACGGAAAACGAAACAAAGCCATAAATTCCATGTAGTACTTAAGTTGAACAGCTTAGTTTGAGCTAACTAATGACGTTATAAATCACCTAGAAGTGTACTATAGGATAATATATTGCAGTTTTTATATACACCAGAACATTTACTGCAATATTTTGTCTAGTTGTCTCACAGCGAAACGTCTGCTATCGTCCGGGCGCTGAACGGCCGGCAATTTCGTTATGATCGAATTATTTCCGTCTACGAAACTTATTAAAACATGAAAATCTGTTTAACCCATTCCAGGTTCAGAGTGCTTTAATTTTGAAGTGAAAATTTGAATGGCAATAAAGGCGGAGCGTGCGTTGAAAGATGTTCGCGGAAGCTTAAAATAATATTTTCGAGAGCATCGCTCCTCGAGCCCGAGTTATCAGGAAATGAGTGTCTTTGCCCTTCGGGAAATTGTCCCACCCAATCATAACGCTCTAGAATCTCCCTGCTTTGAGAGAGACTTTAAAAACGGGGCAGATTTGTCTTCCGCTGTATTACAGGGAATACCGAGTCCGCTTTAAAGGCTTTTATGTAATGTAATTCGACGTTTCCTTCACTGTTTGCAAAATATTACGGATTGCAGGATTATTACGAAAGAGCTTTAATATTTGTGGAATACGAAACGGATATGACTTAGATACTTACAGCAGATATAGAGGATTTTGCGCATGTTTCATGTTTATTTTTTAGCTGTAATTTACTCTCGGCAAAATGCACTTTTAATTTTATACCATTTGATTTAAAATATAAATAAAAACATTTAACATAAATTCCATTAAACTTGCATACTATAGATGCCATAAATAAATCTAAAAAAAAGAAAATGTCATGAAGAAACTAAACAGACGATATAAGTATACGATGATAATTTTACTTTGGTCATGGAAACTTCTAACTTAACACAATATAAAAAGCCTCACAAAATGCAGTGTAGAGATAGCAATGAATATCGCAGTCTCTCGAATCGTTCAAGCTAAATCAGTATTAAGACATCAACCAACGAGATCTAGACTTAGTTACATACATACCCGATTCGCTGCTAGCGATAATATATGTATTTGCGTACTCGATGGGTTTCGTCGTCTAAAAGGGCCGTGTCGGTCTGTCGGTCCGTGTGTCGGGTCGACGCATCCGCCCGGGCGCATCCGATTCAATTAATAACTGGGAAACGATCTGTATGAACGATCCCTACATACATAAATACGAGCACTTTACACACGTAGATCGATTTTACAGCGATGTGTTTCGTGGTCTAAAATGTGGTGGTTTGTCGGGTTGTATGTCGGATCGAGTCATCCGATTCAATTAATCACAGGAAAACGATCTGCAAGGACGACATGATGTTCATATACTGACGTACCATTAAATATATTTACAACGTAGGTAGTCCATTTGTGATATGTACGAACATCATTGATATGAAAACTGCCATATTTACTTTAACATTTGGTTTTTCGGTAAACTTTATAGGAGACTATGATTTGTTTTCATTACAAATAAGAAGTATAAAATAGTACACTATGTAACAAATTTAGATCCGCTACCTTTGTGTGACGAAAAGCGGTGACACTATTATTAATAGTTAAAGTTTCCCTGTAATACAAAAATTTCACCTCTATCGTTTGTTTTTACATAACATACTGTTTTTGCTATTCTGAGATATTACCGTAACCACAAAATAAATAATAGGCCTGGTATTTTAACTCTGTATGGTGGGATCCGAAAAGAAATAAATCTTGCTATAATGACAAATAATGGATATAAAGTAACAGTATAAGATTTATGCAATCTATAATTATACAAAAAGTAACATAGATATGAAACTCTATGAGACTCGTGTTAAGTTAACTAACTCTATCTAAAAATCGGTTTCGCTCTCGAAAAGATAGTGGGAATATGAAAACATTAAATACTGTTGACTGACTACTGTTTGAAAAGTTTACGAAGGTTTCATACAGTAGGGGGTCTGACAGACCTTACCAAGCATGCAAGGTTAGAAATGCGCTATTAATAGCCGGTTAGAAATGACCGATTAGCACTGTACATTTATATTTGTATCGGTAGAATAGGTAAAGTGGTGTGGGAAAAACCGTGCCATTCATGTTATTTAACGTAAATATTTCCTTCCTGTTGTTAAAATAAATTTAATTTAAGCCAGTTAGTAACCAGCAAGCTAAATAAATTGTGATTTTATTTTTTACCTTAGGTAAATGAAGTTTTTTATTATAATAATGAATTGAGTTTATTAATCACACTAACATTATAAATGCGAAAGTTTGTATGTAAATATGTGTGTTTGTTTTATCTTCAGGCTGAAACAGCTCAACAGATTTGGATAAAATAAGAAATGTGAAAAGTTTAAAAACACATATGCAAGTTTATATATAACATACGCTGTTGAAGCCGCGGTGCACAGCTAGCTCATAAAGTGGTATTAGTATCATGATCATTTCGTGAGTTGACGTAAGTGATTAGATTTTCGAGTTAAGTTAGAACCTGATTTTTTATAGGCATTAGAGGAGCCGCAGCTAACACTAAGTGGCCCGTTTTTGTTCATACATATTATCAGGCCGCCTGAGGCCATGTCGGATGCCTTCAGGCGGCCTAAAGAAATCTGACACTAGGACTTTCGAGAAGTAAGCATCAGGCGTGTTCAAAAATATTATGTATATAACTTCAATAATTATCATTATAAGTATTAGTTATAATTTATAAAAAGTTTTATAACAGTTTTTGTAATCACTATCGTCTTAATGCGAAACAAGGGCCTGACTACCCTCGTTTCACTTCTTCTAGCTTCATTCTAAAGCCAATCCTTTTAATGAGAAATTAGCTTATCCAATAGACTTCATAAAGATAATAATCTGAATAGATAGTTGAATCCCAAAAGGGTCATGTCACAGCACTGAGCCCAAATTAGAATTTTCGGCGTCACGATAATAGTAACAATCTCGGCCTTAGGCATGGAATAAACATTTATACATTTATTCGCCCCCTGGGAATGGAAACACCCAATATTATAATAAATACTTTCACAGTCGCTTTTACACTCACATTAAGTTCGATGACTTGTGTCGTGGGTGCGATATTCACATGTGCAAACATTCACATCACACACAAACATAATCACAACCAGAAACAGTAACACATTTTTTTCTTAGTAACAAAATTAGTATTTCCTTCGGGATTCGAACCCGATACATCTGCTTAGAAGGTGAGCGCGCACTCAACTTAGCCCACAGGCAGTTCGTTTCTGTTTCAAAATTTCATATACCTACATCTATTTCCTCACAGATTCTACCTTCGCGTATCTTCATTCTTCTAATTAAAAACTTTTTAAATACCTCCGACGTTCTATCTAAAAAACGGCTGCGCCGATTTTCACCAAGTATAGCAGACAGTCCCGATCATATTCATTTTATAATGTAAATGTATTTAATAATATTCAATATTATTTTATTTTGTAAATTGTACGAATAAATAAAATTTTATATTATAATGTATATATGTACATATTATAATGTATGGTTTGATAAACTTTTACCGCTAGCAATGTCAACAATATCTATAACACTTAATTAACTACAATGGGTATAAATAACCTGTGATTCATGGGATTATCTGAGATTCACGTCAAATAATATGTGTCATATTTTGACGCGTATTATAATAATATTATACAAAGAGACTAGTCATTTACGTACTTATTTACTCAAAAATAGCGATGACTCGCGCTAGAAATCCTAAACGCTTAAAACAGTAATTTTAATATGCAGGAATCTAAAGCGTTTTAAATAGGTTATAAATAAGCAATTTAACATTCAAAATCGTCCAATTTAGACGTATATAAAGAAGGTGGGGAAGTACCAACATGACGACAAAAGACCAATTGTACGGACAATTGACAGACGCCTGGAATGGCTTGACTTGACGCTCATGATGGTGACGTAACATCTACACTTATCTCGACAATAGTATTGTACACTGGATATAGATAAACTTGAACATATTATCGACGAGTATCCAGTTCCAAATCCTGCTTCAATTTTAATTTAATATTTATACAAAAACGAAAAAGTTTCATTTATCATTTCATCCTAAACAACGAGTCCATCTATCAATACCTAATAAATCATTCAACAGTTCTAAGTTTTTCATTTGTCAAACGAAAGCATACGAATTCATTCCAATTGTTCAACATGTGTCCGATCTAAAACCAATTGTATTCCCAATAGGAAAAAAGGCAGCTGAAAAGTTGCTCTATAATTTTTAACAACGAAAACCTCTGATACTTTGTACAAGAGTATAGCTTTTATGAAAACGATCTTTGACGATAGCTTAATAACTAGTTTTACGATGACTAAGGGTCTCTCACTTTTATGTCGATTCTTTGCTATAAATAGTTTGATTTTATGGCATCTATCTATAAATAGTTGTATGAAATAGGGCAGGGAAGGAGATAGGGCGAGGGCGCCAGATGGCCGCCGATGAATGAAGTGCTAACGATATAGGTACATGCACGGTTAAGGCACGGAGGGTTAATGAATTAAGCCGATGGACATCCATGTTCATAGCTTTCAGCCGAGAGTGGATTTTTAATGGAATTCAGACATTTTTTAGTCACATTATACATAGAAACTTGTGTGGTTATAACGTGTGCTTTAAAAATCTACGTTTCGTGCGTATAATATAATTTCCTTTTCCAATGTTACAGTGTTTTTAACAAAATTATACACATAGAGGTGGAGCGGACCACAAATCTTGTCGTAAATACAGTTACATTTTCCAACAGTCCTCGGAATAAATAAAATTCTTTTGTACCGAACACAAAAGCGTATTCCGAAGCCTGAAGGACGGAAGTTTTATCTGTTATTACATTAATGTCACATCTAGCAGGGTTTGTCCGAAGTCCCATCAGATAATAACTAAGCGTAGGACGGATAGCGATTTCGTCGAACAACCGGGATGCGCCCAATTCTCGCCAATAAACGCCCTCCAGATATATCGACCTCAGAGCACCGCTCTCGTCGAGCGATCACAACCTCTATATTTAACACTATAAAGGTGGCATTCCCTTATTATATTTGACGGTTATCGCTTTCAATGATAGATAGCCTCTGAATTGACCAGCGTGTTCTCTCGCGCGCATACCGGGCATTCCACGCGCTTACACATAGTCGATTGACTGATAGCGGAACCATTACATATGGATGTACGATTTAGAACGAGAGTCGAGATGTGAGCCTCTATATAAATTCCTTTTGCACACGTGATCACGTTCGTTCATTACTTATTCATTGGCAATTTCGTTAAAGATCAATTCTGTGGGGAAAAATGTTTGAGTGTTCGCATAAAACCTTCACAAAAACACATACCTTCCATTAGCTCGGCAAACACCGCCAGCCAGCTGTTTTCTTGCAAAAGCCAATTTGCGAGTGCAAAAAGTCGCTCGTAGATGGCTATCGGAGTTTTCGACATGCGGTTATTTGTAAACAAAAGCATGTGGTCGGCCGGACTGCACCACCTGTGGTTTGTCCGTTATTGCTATGCTTTATTTAACGGGGTTACAGATCGGCATTAGCGCTACCGTTATCGAAAATAGTTCCATGAAAGCACTTAGAGAATCAATCAGTACTGAAACCACAACAGGCGTGATCTATGACAAAAATTAATAGTTAAGTAAATAACAAATTAAATTGTCGTGTTTTCAATTTAAACGGGCAAAGCCGCGGGGAACAACTAGTATATTATAAATACAAGGTCGTGTTAGTTACACCATTTATAACTCAAGAACGGCTGACCCCTTTTTAAGATATTTGATTTGCAGAATTATTATAGAAACGTCGGGAAAATCGCGATTTATTTGTTTGAAAAACGTTCATTTAACTCTCACATTTTGTAAGAAGCGGTGTTTCTGATTTAAGAGTATGAATTTTAACGATTATGATGGAACTTTTGTAATTGTTTCTGTGTATGCCCACGAAGGTTCCTGATCCAAAAAAGATCAAAAGAATGTTTTTTTTTATTATTTTGGACAGGATTACGTCCCTTAAACTTGCTAAAAGACTAGGCGGCAAACGTAAAGAAATAGAAAGTTGTAAAATGTAATAATTTTGTCATAAAATTTTGAGTATGGCATTAGAGTACTAGGCAACCATAAACGTAAAGGAGGTATAAATCTTTTTCCTTACGCATGTCGGGTATAGCTAGTCATTAAATAAAGAACACAAACAGAAACAAGAAGAACAACGTGAACAGTAGTTCTACGTAGCGATTCGACATAGGCTTCCACAACGTAATGCGCTATGACGGCATGGTATAGCCACGTGACCTTAGGACCCGACCGACCCAACAGCAATCCTCCGTCCATTTTAACCTTACGATCTTTAAAATAAAGTCTATTATCCTCAATTTCAATGCAGATAATGTTTAGTCGTGAATCATGGTTGGCTCGGTCGGGCGCCTCGCATTCCTTCTGCGGCCGCATAGGTAAGGTAATAGGAAATGCCATATCGTAATAAATTCACAAAGACTATGCTGATAATTTAACTGCAATCTAGCTGCAATGAACTTGTGACCTTTTAATGCTGAAGCTCGGAATACGCGTTACTTATTTAAATTATGGAAGAAGTATAAGGCGCTGATCATTTATCATTCGAGCCGCTAAAGAGTGGGTTTAAAAAAAATATTCAAAAGAGCATAGATGTAATGAGAATTAGGTCCATTTACGTTTTGGTCATGTACACGTGTTAAGATTTAGCCTTATTGCGATTTTGTTGAATGTTTCCGGCACCCACGACACAAGTCATCGAACTTAGTGAGGGACTGTGAGTGTGAAAGCGTTTATTTTATTTTATTTAACTTCGATAGGCTAGCGTTGGACTACTATCTCATGTGTTAATAAGTGATGTTTTTTTCGAGGACGGTAAACATGCTAGGTCGGGCTTTCGAGGATACCTGCCAGAACACCTTTTCGTGCTTGGCGACAGATTTTTCTGATGCGATCTGTGATAATCTCCCACATAGGTACATATAAGCTCGTATGAGTTATAAACTATACAAACATTTGTTTATATTCTGTCGACATACATAGGAATAGGCAATTAATTAAATATACCATGGTATATCCAAATCTGTGATTGCAAAATTGTTATTTATCATGAAACTAAACAGTTAGGTATTAATTAGTTTTGTTTTGAATAAAAATATTGTTAAGCTTATATTATGCTTATCTAATACCTTCAAACAAGCGAACGATTTTCATGAAATTTAGAAAGCAGGGGGTTTTGGGGATGATAAATCGATCTAGCTAGGTTTCAATCTTAGAAAACGTCATTTACCATAAAAAAAACCGTGCATAACGATTTCACAATCACAGCCCGCATTTATTTCGAAGACTTTTATCGCTGATGCCAGAAACATTCAAATCACAAATACACCCATATCAGAAACAACATTGCCCCTGTGGAGAAAACTTCTACTCCCACCGGAAGTCGAATTTCGAATTCATCTTAGCCAGTACCAAAGAACAAATACAAATGGTACCAAAATAGAACTTTGGAATTCACAATACAGTTTTTAAATAAACATCTAACTATAACAGAATATTATTATTATACTTTATATGTTTAAAGCTATAAAATGTCATCCAGACATTTTACGACACATAAAAATCTAATAAAATTTAAAAGTTCTGATTGTACAAGTTCAGAACTTTAATTCCATCAAAATAAGATGTCACTAACATCGTAAAAATTGATCGATTTATTTATTACAAACAACTTCACACTACCTAAAATACATCCTTATTTTACAACCCTAAGTTCGAATACTTGTATTATTAACGACGAAACCAGGTTAACGGTTTTTTACGTACATAAGTACTTCCATTTGCTTGAGCTAAAAAGTAGGTACTTTTCATTGATCTAAACTTAAGAAAATCAAATTTACACACTGTGGGAACATCGCAACCGTCGTAATATTTTAGATATGCAATATGTGACCTTGTTTACAAAGTAACTATGTATTGTTTTACCGATGCGCTACAAATACATAATGTATTATAGTGAGTATTGGACATGCCTTTTAAAAACAGCATTTTATATTAATAGCTTACTTAATATGTACTCGCGACATCATTTACGGAACAGACATTTCGGAGTTAGTCAGGGGTCAATACACACACCTCTTTTATTTATCCTGATGAGAAATGATCACCATTCTGTCGCGAAATAAGCGTTAAAAAAATAATTAGCTTTAGAGCATTTTTCTATTTGACCCATGGCACCAAAACATGCTCATCTGGTAATCAGTGTACCTACACCAAAATAACCAATAAGGTTAGTGAGACATCGCAATAGTTCACTAGACTCATAGAGGAAGATTCTATAGAAATAACCCACAAAATTCTTTGCCAGAAAAATACATTTTATGTTATAGCTATTTTTATAAGAATTCGTATAAGAGTGAAAACATTAATTTATATCAGGCGGTGAAGTTTTAATTAGGGGCAATGGGGGTGGTTTGTGGAGGTTGACGGTACTCCCGTTTTTGCTTTTCCTGCAACACTGAACTGTTTGTAAGATTAGCTAGCTAATTATTTTCTCTGACTCTACTATGTAATTTGCCGTTGTTTTGAAGTAATGGTAAGTCCCATACCTATTTATTAGATCTGTAACAACCAAAGTTCATGATAGGTTCCAACTGTTTTTTTTATTGCTTTTTGCTATTATGTAGTTGGCCTATATAATAAAAGAGACTAGTTATCCCCAACAAGGGATGAATTTAGCAAGTCTAATAAGTGAATAGGTACCTTCTAGGCAAGCATGCTACATCTTCGGCCGCATCATCACTTTCCATCAGGTGAGATTGTGGTGAAATGCTTGCATATCAGGCATAAAAAAAAGTCTATCTATATCTATACTTACTTTATTATAAGAATCCTATTTTTGGCTCTTTTTTTCTTGTTATGCCTTATTTGTAATAATAGTATAAATTAGTAATTTAAATTTGGATGTAATTAATTTGACTTGCCAGATATTATTAGAATGTTAGAAAGAATTATTATATCAGAAAGATTTGGATACCTGGTGTATTATAATAGCTTTCTATAAGTTGAGATTGTGGTCGTTTAGCTATAATCTCATCCAATACAAAGAATAATTGGCAGATTAAAATAATTAAAAATAATAAAAAACATACTGAGTGTTGAGCCTAAAAAAGTAATACGTGGCCATTATGTTATTCTACAAGGAAATACTATTGTGTATTCTTATTTCATACTCTTTACAAAATGTATCACACAAACCACACTGTAATAACGTCATAAATCCGAAATAAATATGTAGGTTTATGTGTTTTCCTCTTTTTACGCCGCAACTAATGGATGTAGCTAGCTAGCTTAAGATTAACAGTGTCCTTTTAATCTGATTTATTATCATCATAATGGACAATTAATAAAATATTGGTATTTTTTAAAGTGCCTGCTATTGTAAATGGCCACATTTCTACACTATGATTCCTGGGGAAAACAAATTTCACTAACCAAAGGGTAGAAAAAGGCGTAATAGAGGCGATGTTATTATATTAGCAAGGTAAATAATTGAATATTTAATGCAAATTTGAAGTGCTCATTTGCATGATTGATTGCATTTGCCTTTTAACCAGCGGATGTCAAGTTTAATTCCCGGTGGAAGCAAGTTGTCTCAGCACGAAAATTTATGTTCCCGGTGTGATTTGTGTGTGTGATGTGAATGTTTCGGGCACCCGCAATACAAGACTGATCTTAGCGCAGGAGCGTGAGTTTAAAAGCGTATATAAATAAGCGTATTTATCAATTAATGAAAAATATAGCCAATATACCCGTTTCATTACAGTTAGTTAATGAAGCAAAACTGATCGTATTTTTAGCAGCATTTCCGTTGTTAGCAATAACTGACCTTTGCACCAGGAGCGAGTCAGAGCGAGAATTATCCGTCTGTCCCTTATCTTCTTCATTTGACTTTACGCTTTAGCTAACAGTAATTTAACAGGCTTTAGCTGATATCTACAGCTTCGGGAATAAAATAATTATTTTTTGTAGAGATTTTATGTCATCACACAAATTCACTGATGATATTTTAAATTCTATAGCCATAAACGTTATTCCTTTAACAAAATCTTTACTCCTCTTTTCCTATCAACAAAATGCATACACCGTAAGCATGAACCCCCACATCCTATTCCCATCTATCCAATATTTTCCATCTACGTGCAAATATGCACACCCCCGAGTGTAAACTTAAACTCGCTCCAATAAGGAAGTACCGTGCAGTGTTTTGCAAAGACTATCATATGGCTGTCAATAAGGTCGATCGGTTACTTCACAAATATTTGTGCTATAACATCGAGCCACACCACATCGCCTATCTTTAACCCCTTGTAATATAGCCTATTTTCCCTTGTTTCTATGTTGCGGTTAACAAACGGTATCGAGTAATGCCGGTCTGGCGAGACAGTCACCTCGACTTCAATACACCCAGTCCACTTACTTGGGGATAATATGGGTCCATTTATTCTGGCAGGTAAGCCTGGGCGGAATAGATTCTGGAATAGTGACAAACTTATATTACCGGAATATGTATCTAAATATAACCAGTCTAAAGTTCAAATTACACTAAGTCTTGCTTTACTAAATCTCTTGTCAAAGTGCTCGTACATTTTCTTTTTACAATAGAATAGTACCCATAGAACTTCTTAATGTATTTTATTTACACTATATATCATTTATTGGGAAAAACGTTATTATCGACTTAATTATATCGTTAGGAAATTTAATGATTTAGTTAAATTTAGCGAAGAGGATCCATTAATTAACCTATTCTAAGGTCCATGAACAAAAAATGACGATCAACCGATTGAAGGAATAAGTGATCATTAATTACATATTACCTGCGAGTATAAATAGTAATAAATGACCAAATTAATAAAATACTTTTATTCTAAGAGTCGGTAAAAACTTCATGACCAATTAATCATTAATGTAAAATTATGAAACATAAAATAATGTCTATAATTACATCTGCAATCTGTTGATTGGCTGCAGTCGATTTGCAGCTAAATAATTTCTTAGTGCGATTTTAGCGAGAAAATACAACCTTATTTCACTAATTGCAATTATTCGCTCGTTGTACAATATATTTCTTACACGAACACCCCTAAAACTTTGCCCTATTGTCTACTCCGGCCAACAGTCACGCAGAAGGGACGCAACTTTTATTATAGCAGATAAATACCTAATTCGTAATTAAACCTCGTCAAAAAACATAGCCTAGCATAACATATATATAAAAGTATAGCCTTATTTTGATCTAAATAGTGGCCTCGATTCTGATGTACACTCACTAAATTAAATTTAAACTATCCCTGTCTCTTACGAAATATAACACAAGACAGAGATAGCATGCATTTTAGAGCTGTCACGCTAGTTTATCAATTAAAATATGAACAGCAGAAGCAGAAGGGCGCTTGTTTTTAGTTAACACCAATACAACACATACTCGACTAAGCTTGCATAGACATCTAAGTTCTGACTAACTTGACGGCACAGCAGTATGCTATCTCTGTCTTGTGTTCCTATTTTGTAAAAGACAGGAATAGTTTAAATTTAATTTAGTGTGTGACATCAGAATCGAGGCCAGTATGTAGTTTACCTTAATCTCACTTTTTGATATGAGAGGACGTGGTTGGGTGTGATAAGTGGTGATCACTGTTGGAATAACATTTGGTGCTTGGCGAAAGATTTTTACTTAAGGGTGGTAAACTATAGCTATGTAGCAGCTATACAGGCAAGTTTTCAAAAATGCTTTACCACCACGCATTTTATCACGATTTCATCGCCATCAAATACCTGTACAGCCGCCTCCACTAAGCTATCATTGCTGTGCATACACTACGTCAACACTGTTTTTTAATAAATATTGAATATTTAATAGTTATTATATGAAGAATGTTCTATTATCGTGTAATCGGCTATCAGAGGAGCGTTCCTCTTGTAACCGTAAATTCGTTCATGTACAGCGGGTGCTCTAAGCCTCAGTGATTGGTTCTCGAACGAGATGATGCGGGTGCCCAACGCCGATAGATGCGAGGTTCATAACCCCTGATTTAATTGAAGACCCAACAGCCCCGGTGCCCCCACAGTCCACGCATTGTCCGTGGGAACGTGAATGTAATAATCAAATACGATTTGTTATTATGTCTGTCAAATCAATTCATACACACGAAGGTCGGGATTGTTACAGTTTGACTGTGTTCGTTTTGAAAGCTAACTGAGTCACATTAAAGTAGTACTGACGAAATGCTGGTCCCCGATTTTATTAATAAATATATACTTACGTTATAACCTCGTTAGATATTGACTGGGACATACCTGAAATAAATAAAAGGAAATTATAATACTATTTAAGGTGAAACGTTGCATAATTGAATATTTGTTACGGAATATATAACAAGTAGGTACATTTTATTTTCTAGCTCAATATTTTAAATAAAACAAAATTTACTAGGTAAATATCCCGTATCAAATAAAACATCTAATAATTGTGAGTGTCTAAGCTAAACTTATACGTTTTAAAACAAGGAATTTAGGTATTACGTAAAATAAACATACCTACCTATTACAGTTCTGCTCGTTGAGCATCGGGTTCGATACCCGACTGAAACACAAATTTTCTCCCAAAGGAAAATTTGTGTTTTTGGTTCTGGTTGTGATTGTGTGTGCGATGTGAATGTTTCCGGCACCCACGACACAAGTCATCGAACTAAGTGTGGGGCTTTGAGTGTGAACGCGTTAAAAAGACAGTTCTTGTACCAATTGTAAGATATAATCGATCTAGCTAGGTTTCATTTTTAAAAAACGTCATTTAACAAAAACAAAACCTAGCAAAGTTCTATCAGGTACAATATATGATTTCTAGATTATTATTTATCAACAATAATAATATATTATTTTATTTACGATAACGAATACGTATTTTTATACATGTATACTTATTTATGAAAAAAATACATATGATAAACCTTCTATAGTTTATTATTTGTTTTCATACTTAATTTAGAAATAATATAATGTTTCCTAGTGAAATTCAATAAAATGTTTACAATATAACATTTTCATTTTTCTATAGTGAATATATGTTTTGAGTTATGTTGTAAATTGTTCTACATCTTAATTAGACAAAATATGAATCAACTAAAAAAGGTTATTTGAACGTTTTATATTATTATGTAGCTATAAAGTAAAGCCAAATATTTTTAAACCATTATTATTACATCAAGCAAATGCTTAAAATATATATCTAACCCTTCTTACTACGTCAGTTCTCTGAAACTTAAAATAAAAAGAAGAAAAAGAAATAAATAGGAGCAATGTTAATTTTAAGGAGGACATTAAGTATTATGTCAATACTAGCCGTGCCCCGCAGCTTCGCCTGCTATTATCAAGTTAAAAAGTAGCCTATGTGTTAATCCTAGGTATAATCTATGTACACTCTAAATTTCATCCAAATCCGTTCAGCCGTTAAAGCGTGAAGAGGGAACATACTTACACACTTACACACAAACATTCGGATCTATAATATTATTATGACAATATAACAGTTGTCAGCGGTGCCTTTGGTAATAAATATTAGGATAAAGTCAACAGCAAATTCCATAATTTATAACCAAAGCCACTGCTGAAACGTGATATTTGACACAGTACTAGTACATTATGAATGCCCCTTGACCGTACAGTTTAAAGCTACTTAAGGCCTGCAAGTCTCCTAAACTATTTAACGTGAAACTACCTGCGAGTGTAGGGTTAGCACACTGATAGAGAAAGTGACAAAATATGCAACTTTTCAACTTATGAACTGCCCGCTGGCGTTTTTAACCAACTTCAAAACAGGAGGAGGTTCTCATTTCGACTCTATGTTTTTATATGTATGGTTACCTTATAACTTCTTTCTGGGTGAACCGATTTTGATCATTTTTATTTGTTTGAAAGCTGGGAATGTGGTCCCATTTAAATTTGATCAAGATCGGACCAGTTGTTTTTGATTTATTTTCAATAAGGCGTATTTAATTCATTTAATCTGATCAAGGGTTCCGAAAATAAAGCGGTGAAGTCGGTTTTTTAAGCTTTGATTGCGTTTATTTATTGGTAGTACATTTTCCTTCTAAGCAGTGGGTAGCGATTCCCCCAGGAAAAAATATATTTACTTTTTTTTATCTAAGATAGACAAACGTTTATTTAACCACTACGTCATCTGTGTTTCTTGTCCTGGGTGTGATTGTGTCTGTAAATGTTTTCGGCACCGACGATACAAATCTTTGAACTAAGTGTGGGGATGTGGGTGTGAACTCACACGTAACTATTATATATTGAAAGAGCAACAGAGTTTAGCAACTAAGTCTTAATTGATAGTGATATTAGATTTATACTACTGAAATAGTTGACTGAAACTTATGACAGAGTTTTAGAGGAGTCTGTCCAAACCGACACACCAAAGAACGAAAAATAGTAAAAAAAGTAATATCATTCCGTAAAGTTTTGAGCAGAACACTTTATCTTATACAGGCAATAATTTTAAATACAAATTTTTAATCGACCATACAAAAACTACGTAATCATCGAACAAATTGCCGACGTTTATTTAATTGCAACCTTGTATCTAGACTCTTTTTCTCGTTTCATTATCAAACCTGACACCTGGCAGCCCTGGCGGCTAATGGCTCCAATTATCGGCCACGCTCCGAGGGTGCTATTACCCTCCGGCAGCTTCCTGTAGCAGAGGGCTTTTTGAACCACTGGAATCATTAAAATCTAGGTCGTGGATGTCTATTACGGCTTTTATCATTTTAATATCTTTAAGAATTTCTAAGCAACAATATTCGTGAGGTGCATTTTTATGAATGCAGAATGGACTACAGAGTCTAATATTTTTTTTATGTAATTGACAGATGAAACGAGCAAGTCGCTCGACTGATGGTAAGCGTCACGCTTGCCCATTTCAGTTTAGTAACAGTCAAATCTAAATTACTTATTAGACTTAGGTAATATCAATGGAGTATAATTTTTTGAAAAAAAAAAACAGTTTTGATAGGCTAGCGTTTCATCACTATCTCACTTGTTGGTAAGTTATGTGGTCGAACGTGGTAAACACGATAAGGCAATACTGTGTCCCTTTCACAAACAAGTTGAAAGATGTAAGAAGACTATAAATAGACCATGAAGACAAAGACACAAAATTGGGAAGATAGCACAAGTAGGAAATCACATGTAGCTTCTAAAATAAGATTACCCATAAGAAAGAGAGCTCACACACAATACTTTGTCCTTACTCGCAGATAAGCTGATCCAAAGCAGTGTTAAGGAAATGGAATAGAAAATTCTTGATATTTTCGAAAAGACTTAGCGAAAATAAATCTCAGCTACATAGTTCCTATTTGTTCCCTGAAAATAACGAAATCGAACACTCGTCTGCAGTCCGGGAGACAAATTGCTGAACTCCCTAACCGTAGAGTTGTCAAACTTTTAAAATTACTTTAGCAACACCTATTGCAATGATTTATGTCCAGCAATAAACGGCAATGCATTGGTGTGTGACTCACTTGGAATGTGGGGGGCGTTTGCAATAAACTTGGGACGGGAAATAATAATACACCGCGTAGGGTTAATGACGATTCCAATCTTTTATTTGTTCCGAGAACGAGTGAAGTCATGTATGTAAAAAACTATGATTTTGCTAATGAAGCGGCTATGATAAAATTGCAGGCCTGCATCATGCATTCAAATGAAGGTCATTTAAGCTAAGAAGTTTTTACATTTTAAAACTAATTAATGTAGATGTGCTACAATCTCAAATGTCATAGGTTTGAGCACATCTTCTTATAATGGCGTAATAATTAACACAGGTCTAGCCTGATGCACAAGATAAACCACTAGTGTTAAACTAATGCAAGTTTGACCTACATTATTAGTGTAAGTTATTCTCCAAAAAGAGCTCAAGCGATTTGATTATTTTTTTTGTTTTATTCGCCTACAATAGGTATAGTTTGGAAAAAATATTAGAAAAAACTCAAAGGATTAGTAAAAAAATCTAAATTGGTTATTTGTATAGGAATGCAACTTCGGATTACTTTCAATAGATAAACAAACAAACAACAAACGCATTCACACTCACAGCCCCACACTAAGTTCAAAGACTTGTATCGTGGATGCCGGAAACATTCACATCACACACACACATTACACCCAGAACCAGAAGCACAAATATCCCTTGGGAAGGAATTTGTAGATGGTGAGGTACGGAGTTTACCAGGTCATCTAGTTATTGATATTGGTCATTAGATGTGAGTTTGCCCATAAAAAATATATATTATTAGGTATGCTCTGTTGTATGAACATTCTTACATAATACATACACTTTCGACACCAAAACAAGTAAAATTTCTACAACAAAGAAAACTTTAAAATTAGCAAGCCAAGAAAATAACAGATGACTAGAATGATGATGCAAATCGATGAAACAAAAGAAATTTATAATACAAAATCAATATAAAATATCATTAATTGAACATTAATTGCGGCAGCCTAAGAAGTAACTTCTATCAATTTCATACCTAACACAGGAATTAATAATTATATTTTTTCAATTACGTATAAAAAACCGACTTCACCGCTTTATCTTCGGAACCTCGATCAGATTAAATGATTGTATTAAACACGCATTATTGACTATAACTCAAAAACTTCTGATCAGATCTTTCTCCAATTCAAATGGGACCAATGGGAAAGCAACAGATTACAAACAAAAAAATAATAATTTTAAATCGGTTCACATGGGAAGAAGTTATGAGGTAACTACGTCAGCCATGAAAATGTATAAATTTAGCATCACAATATTTTTACCAACTACGCCAGCGGACTCCATGAAAACCTATCATAAATTTAGCACCTTTGCAGCATCACAATATTTCTATGACATAACATAGTCTATTATTATATTTACGTGCGAGATGTTATCTTACATACATTATCAGTTGAGTTAGGTAACAATGTCGTACGACGTTATCTACACCCGCGGCCTGCGTGACGAGGGAATCGTGTTTTCTATTTTGTGACGGACGACAACCCTAATAGGGTCAAGGCTTGAATTTTTAATGTCGGATATGATTTCCAGATATAACTTATCCGATTATTTCGATATTTGGATAAGGAATATTATACATGCTAATAAATGCAAAGATGTTTTAAACAAAATGTACTAGCGTGCTTAGCATCGTCATATACTCGTATGAGTGGGGGATACCCTAGCATTTCAGGTATAAAAATAATGATTTGATTTTATTTTTGAAATGGTCATAAAATATAGAATTGTAAGTTGATACCCATCTTATTGTAATCAAATTGTCAATTGGGTTTTATTTCATTCTTTAAGGCGAACCACGATTTATTGCTCGTTAAAGTGCTAAATTACACCTTTTATATTACAAATATATTCAAAGACATGTTATTAGTTTGGGCAATAGATTTATTAATTTGGGCACTGAGGGACAAACAACTCTACATTTTGCTTCGCTGTATTCTTAGAAAAATACGCAATTTCAAATTCATTACTTTTAAAAAGTTGCTTACTTTCAGTGACGACAGAGAACTAGAAAAGACAGCAACAAGAAACTCAGTGTGTTTGTGTTTTATTAAAATGTTAATGTAAAATTCTACATTTTGATAGTCAAAATCAAACGATGAGTATACTTAGTGACGATATATTTAGAAAAATAGTTTATTTTATATATTCAGACGATTCTTTAATGGTATTATGTAAATAAGTTGTTTTGTCGTAAGACAATTGACCAACTTATCCAGGTATAGATTGCAACTGCAAGTTAAAAAATATATGAGGATAACTGAAAATGTATCTATCTTTAACCAACAGCAGGCACCAGTCTCTCACTACACTGGTTTACGCTTTCGTTAAACTGACTTTATTTGTTAATTAACAGATAAGAATACCAATGTGAGAGAAAAATAAAGACATTTTATTAATATTAAGTATTATCTCTAGCCTACATTAACAATATATAGAAATAAGAGCTTGTTCCTCTAATGAAACCAGCTAAAACAATCCTCCTTTGTGCAAAATACATCACATTCCAAATCTCTTCGGATTTCATGCAAGAGTAACGAAGGAACCAAATACACATGCCAACTAAATGATATTGTGAGAAAATTGTTAAGCGACAATTACTCAATGTCACAACATTTATACAGAGATTATGAACAAAATAAATGGGTGAAGGTATTAATAGTAAAATACCAATTCATTCAACAAAAGTATAGTTAGTAAAATAGTAAAGGTAGTTGAAAAAGATTTTTTTTGGCACGTGTTAATTTATTATTCTATTAATGAAAATAATAAACCATTTATTATTCTATTTTCCATTATTTTTTTCAGTTTATCATAATAAATAACAAAAAGTCGCTGGAGGTGAAAATTTTCACAACACATACAATCACACCTAGAATTAGTCAACATAAATTTCCCTTGGGGAGAAAACTCGGGAATCAAACGCGATAACTGCTATATCAGTGGGCAGTTTATTGTTGATGCCAAATACCCAATTTTAATAAATAAATTGTCTTTTTTACTTGCCGGTGACTGAGTCTAGCTTTAGTTGTTTAATGCTTGCCTATCAGGAATAAAAAAAAAAAAGTTAGATATAATTGGTTTCTATCTAGCTAAAGCTAGACTTACACTCTAGAACTCACTATCGTTAGAAATTATAGCTAAAGTGCAGCTACAATTTCAAACGAGAGTAAGATAATGATTCTATCAATGTTTATAATTTATTTGTACTATACGAAGTCCTATTGATCCAGCGATCTGTTTCGACAACAATTTCCGAACAACAGTTGCCCCGTCTGTTCCGTCCCTTAGAAAGGTTTAAAAGTGAATTATAGTACAAGTACATATTCATGGCTCAGATTCCTTTGTAGATATGTATATAAAACCATTTAGTCTAATGTGTTTGAATAACATGACTTTCTAGTTTCTAGTATCTAAGTTTACATTTAAGTACAAACAACAACAACAAACGCATTCACACTTACAGCCCCACACTAAGTACAAAGACTTGTATCGTTGGTGCCGGCAATATTCACAACTCATACACATTACACCCAGAACCAGAAGCGCAAATATCCCTTGAGAAGGAATTCGTGCTCCTACCGGGAATCAAACCCAGAACCCACGGCGCAGGGGCGCAGACCTGTCCCCTGCGCCAATTGGGTCGTCAAGTAGAAGGTTAACTATAATTCTGGTAACTTCTCTGGATCTCGAAAACGGCTCCAACGATTTTCATGAAATATTGTATGCAGGGGGTTTCGGGGACGATAAATCGATCTAGCTAGGTTTCAATTTTAGAAAACGTCGTTTTATCCGTGTTTTCAGTCGGTCATCCGGGTACTTATTATTTAAAAATAGTAAGTCAGATTGATTAGAGGAAAAAATTTAAATATTATACTTGTCTCCTAATATTATTATGTTAGATTATACTTATTTTGTAAATAAAAAAATTAAAATTGTTTGTAATTTTCTATAGGAACAAAATTGTTCCACTGAATATTATTGTACGTCCGAAATAGACATTTACTGTTGATAGTATATATATGACTAAATTTATAAGACCCTTTTGTTAACACAGTTATATGCAATAAAATTGTTTCTGATTCTGTTTCTATTTTATGGCAATAATAGTTATCACCACCGCGATACCTACACCACCCATATTTGATAAAAATATCGTGCCTTAGTTACTAACATAAAAGTTGTTATCGCTTCGGCCCTCGAAGCCCCGCTCTTATACTATCGTAAATTGCAACAAAATATTTTCCGATAACACATAATAAAATAGTACTTCATTTTATGACGTCTGTACAGCTATGACAGTTTAGCAAATAGTGGTTTTTATAGTGCTTACGCAATAATGCTATTTTAGTATTCCCATGAAAGTGAGGACACTATAAGAGTGTTAAATGTGCTATTTAAGTCATTAGGGTGGGTGGCATTGATTGTAACATTGTCTATGACGTACATAGTACATTTTGCGGTTTTCCGAACTACATAAAAATATGCAAATTAATTGACTACGAACGATATTAAGGTTTCAGGAATATTTAGTGAAAATGTAGTTTTATTAAATCAAGTTCTTCTGAAAGACCTAATTACCTAAAAGGCAGCCTAAAAATAACTCAAATGTTCAAGCCCACTACCCATGGATAACGTTCTGTTCATGCTGGAATTGCACTACCCGTTGGCTCAGTTGGGTGAGCGTTCGCCTTCTAAGCATCGGGTATCGGGTTCGATTCCCGGCGGGAACACAAGTTTTCTCCCCAAGGAAAATGTGTGTTTCTGGTTCTAGTTGTAATTGTGTGTGTGATGTGAATGTTCCCGGCACCCACGACACAAGTCATTGAACTTAGTGTGGGGCTGTGTGGATGTGAAAGCGTTTATAGCGTTTATTGCAATTTGGAACTATTGGCAAATTATCCTTAGATATATTTAAAAATAAACTATTATTATTTACAGTCAAAATATTATAGTATGTATCTCATTTACGCCTATATCCAGTTACTGAGTAACACTTACTTCTAAAATTTACTATTTTTTAAATAGAACTCAGATAAATTAGGAGTATGGATTTGGGAAAATCTATAAATTTTATCCATTTATAGAAGCTGCAGCTGAAGGAAATACCCGATGCCTGTGGTTAAAATATATATTAAATATAAAAACTGGCAACTATTTATTTAACAAAATAACCTTTGCCATAGCTTTCTAAAAGTAATTAATGTCATTGGCTGTAATTGACTAATTAATGAGTAGACGAAACTAGTTTTAGTAAATTGGCAGTGACGTTTACTCTAGGGCATAAATTACGTCAACATTAATTAGGAACAGGTTAGGTATACCTACAATAATAACAATATTTTTGTGTCATTTTGATGAATTTGTATGTATTGTACTTATGTTAAACTAGCCGTGCCCCGTGGCCCGCTATTTTCAAGTCAAAAAGTAGCCTATGTGTTAATCCTAGGCATAAGCTATGTACATTCCAAATTTCATACAAATCCGTTCAGCCGTTAAAGCGTGAAGAGGGAACAAACATACTCACACACAAAGTTTCGGATTTATAATATTAGTAGGATTAAGTAACACTGTAATACCGATAGTTTTGGCATGACCATAATTGAAACGCAAGCGAAGCTTAAAAAAACCGACTTCACCGCTTATATTTTGGTTTTGGCTTGATTTCGATATAAAATTTATATGGGACCACCTCTGATCTACCAAACATAAAAAAAACATTAAAATCGATTCATAATTGGCGGAATTATCGCGTAACATAAATAAAAAAAACATACAATTGAATTGAGAACCTCTTTTTTTGAAGTCGGTTGAAAATGTCAATTACTACGTATATTTTGACTCTACTATACTTAGTAGTACTACTAGGTGTAGTAGCTGCGAATGTCATGTGTCCATTACATTTCCATGTATATAATTACACCAATATTATAAAGGCGAAAGTTTGTGAGTATGTATTAAGCTTCTTCACGCTTAAACGGCAGGAGCAATTTTGATGAAATTTGGTATGGAGGTAGCTGACACCCTGGATTAATACATAGGTTACTTTTTATCCGGGAATACTCCCGTGTCCGGGGACTTACGCGGGTGAAACCGCGGGGCGCAGCTAGTATGATTATGTACCTATATGTATAATAATATACATTTACATGTTGTATGTTAAGGCTATAATATTCATATGTATATATTTTAATTAATATCCTTTTTACTGCTTTGATTTTTCCTGACCCTTCTCGAATGATTGTCAGAAAATGCTGTATTAGCATCAAGTCCTCCTTGTACAGTTAATTTGTTTAAAAGAAAAGTAAAGTAAATATATATACTGTATTATTTAACAATTATGTACACATTTAAGACTAAGAAAGGGAAATAAAAATAGTATAGCTATTCAACGTGAAAACGCAGCCTTTATTCTGGGCAATTTTCCTTCGGCAAGAGGTTTATAAAAATTTTCATTGCTATTTGTTTTATTTCCCTTTCTTATTCTTTATTTTTATATAATTGTGTAATATTACAGTATTTCATGAAAACGTATGTTAACAAACAATAGTGTTTTCAATTTTGAAGACAACATATACTTTTAAGAATGTGATAGCATAGCCATTTATGATTTCTATAAAAATACCATGAAATCCTTAATGGAAATGCCGGCCTTGGGTCTTAAGTTATTGTAATAACTTCTCTGCGGGGAGGCCTATAAATATAAATGACATGCGGCATTGACCTTTTCATATAGTACCTTTTGAAAATCCTTCTGGTCAACCATAAAATAGCGGTCACCAATATCAACAGCAGCCAAGTGGAAGACGTCCCAGATACTTACGTAAACACATAAATACATAAATTTCCCAGATACATACATAAACACATGCACATAAATAAACAAATGAAATACTAAGCGCCATAAATTCTGTCAATTTTAAAGTGATCTGTTTTTGTACTGTCCTGTAATAATAAAGGAATATGTCTGTCTGTAAAGGAACATTTACCCTAATGTATTTAATAAAAGAAAATTACATTAAGCTGTATCTGTAAGAGTTACTTACTATATTATTTTAAATAATACAAAAAAAAAATTGTCATTGTATTATCTGATTAGATAATTGACAAACCAGCTTAGCCTAGACAAAAAATGTGGCATGCACATTTTTTTTTTATAAATGGTGACGAAAGAATTATTTTTTTGTAACTGTTTATGAATAATGGTTCTGAATATTGAAAGAAAAGGTGTTTTGATTTACACCTACGAATTTGCGCTACTCTACCTAAGGACCTAACGAAAATATATTGACCCCTGTTTTTTATAATTTTCGATGTCAATTTACGTCTTTAAGGTCTAATATAAAAATCATGTTATATGAGAACTTCACGTTTTACATCAGCAGTGACGTCACAAGAGTACAGCGGAGACGCGACGAGTCTGCGGATGTAATACCGTCTGACCCAGCCGGCGCCGCCGCGGCCGTCGCACCCCGGCCAAACTACGTAGGAGTCAGCGGTTATAGGAACCAGGGACGAACTGCTCCAGCCTACAGCTATGGGGCAAGTAATAAAAATATCTTTTAAAATAAAAAATCTACCCTTTGGCTCAGTTGGATGAGCGTTCGCATTCTAAGCAAGGTATCGCGTTCGATACCCGGTTGGAACACAAGTTTTCACCCCATTAAAAACTTGTTGTGTGTGTGATGTTTCTGGCACCCACGATACAAGTCTTTGAATTTTGTGTA
This sequence comes from Lomographa bimaculata, assembly GCA_948107665.1. Lineage (NCBI taxonomy): Eukaryota > Metazoa > Arthropoda > Insecta > Lepidoptera > Geometridae > Lomographa > Lomographa bimaculata. Next base: position 9,911,855 of record OX403597.1, read on the forward strand.
GGGCTGTGTGTGAAAGCGTTTTAGTGTTTAATTTATTGCACCAAAAACACATAAAATAAGGAAGTAAGTAGATCAAGATATACCGCCTTAGTCCAAGGCCTTGTAAAAGCGAACACTGATACGGTCGCATCTATTAGTGCACTTTAGGGCAATAGGAGTAGATTCAGTATTTGCTGCGAGTACATGTGCATGGGCTCGCAGCGTTGTTTTTCAATCTATCCTTGATATCGGAAAATGTTCTCCGAATTGAAGCGATAAAAGCGGTTTCACAAAAATAAGAAGGCAAAAAAAAACAGAACATTGTATGTAAAATGAAGTGTATCGACTTCTTATTAATAGACCACTGGGTTCCAGTAGCAAAGCTAAATATCGTATAGAAGGCGCTGTTGCAAGCGTCAACTCCATTCGTAACATTTTTTTTTTTTTACTTATTTATCGTAAAAGCCAGTTGCAACCTACGTAGATTTTTTTTCAGTAAGATAAAACGAAAACACAGTAAAGTATTGTTTTCTTACAGTTTCTTCATTACGCAAATTTATGATGATGTGCGACGGACATAAAATGATGCAGTTCAATGGAACAATAATTAAACGCAAGCAAAGCTTAAAAAAACCGACTTCATCGCTTATATTTTGGTTTAGGATGGATCGATTTCGATAAAATTTATATGGGACCACCTCTGAAGCATAATGTACCAAACTAAAAAAACATAAAATCGATTCATAATTGGCGTAGATATCGCGTAACATACATACAAAAAAATTACAGTCGAATTGGGAACTTCCTTTTATTGAAATCGGTTAAAAAGACATTTTTTTTTAGATTTACTAAGACGTAAGAATAACGTACATTTACGACGTTATGTTTAAATAAGGGCTCAGATATAGACTTGAGCATCTATATAATGAATTAGCATTCATCCAAAAAGATAAAACATCTTCGTTTTACTCTTTGAAAGTAAGCGTAATAATCGTTCGCTCTGTATTGAATTAATCAGAGCGTAACAGCCCCCTTCATCCGCCACTGTGCCGCCTTCACATCCGATATGGTATTCCATGAGCATGACATGACATATAAATTATTATGATAATCTTGTTGGCAAAAATACGGACACTAGACTTTCCGCATCGATTGACCTGTTCTGTATTGTAATACAAATTATCTCTGTGCGTATCTGTTTTTACCATAAACATGAGCAGAATTATATTGTTGCTGAGCAGAAATATAGCGCGATTAATTGTTTTTAGTTAGCTTTCGGTTCTTTTTACCGACTTCACAAAAAAGGAGGAGGTACTCAATACGACTGAATTTTTTATGTGTGTTATATATCATTACTTCTTTCCACGTTAACCGATTTTGATGATTGTTTGAAAGCTAGTGCTTTCCCATTGGTCCCATTTAAATTGGATCATGATCTGAGTAGTTTTTGAGTTATCGTCAATAATGCATGTTTCATACACTTAATCTGATCAAGGTTCCGAGGATAAAGCGGTGAAGTCGGTTTTTAGGCTTTGCTTGCGTTTAATTATTTCTACACTCGTTACTTGCTTAGAACATAACCCACTTGTTATAATGGATGACAAGTTACTAAAGCTTCGTACAAATATAATCATTAGTTATACTAGTTATAGGTGTTATAAATATTTGTGTAAGCAAGCAAGATGACTGTCGACTCATTTTGTCAAGTGCTCGTGAACAAAAACAAACCCACAAAACTGTTGTTTATATTTATGTCTAATATAAGTTTTATAAATGAATATAATTATATCAGCTGTGTCGTTGAGTGATGTAATGCATCGGCTGTGAGATTGTTATAGCAGATGTCTAACGTCAGGCAAGCCTTAGTCACTGAATAATTGGCATTTCATTTTAAAACCGGGAAAATAATTGTATTTGTACATAAGCATTTATTTTAAAACTAGCTGCGTCCCGCGGTTTTACCCGCGTAAGTCCTGGATAAAAAGTACCCTATGTCCTTTCCTAAGTTCTAGTCTATATCTGTACCAAATTTCATCAAAATCGGTTCAGTGGTTTAGGCGTGAAAGCGTAACAGACAGACAGACAGAGTTACTTTTGCATTTATAATATTATATATATATATATTATATAGTAGGGATGAAAATAAAACAAGCTAATTAAACGCAAGCAAAGCTTAAAAAAACCGACTTCACCTCTTATATTTTGGTTTTGGCTTGACCGATTACGATAAATCTTATACGGGACCACCTCTGAAGATCTATAAAATAAAACAAACATCAGAATCGATTCATAATTGGCAGAATTATCGCGTAACATACATATAAAAAAAGCCTACAGTCGAATTGAGAACCTCTGTTTTTGAAGTTAGTTGAAAATAAAAAAATATTATTTTGCAGTTAATGCTCAAAAACAATTAGTTTAAGTAAGTTTATGCACAATAATTATAAACTTTGCTTATCGCTGATGATTGCTTAAATTTTGAAGGACATAATTATATCTTCAGCTTTCACACTAGGCAAGCCAATATCGTGAAAGTCAAAAAATATCCTTTCTACCTGATTTTAATGCATAAATTTATTATAATGTTCAGATCTATTGTTTGATGAGTTTTAGTTTTCATTTAAATCTATAACAAATTTATATAGCATTGTAATATTTTAGTCATTGAGGTCAGATAGAAAATGTTTGGAGGTGATTAATATATGAACAAATGATGGTAGGCAAAGCAAAAAGTAAATAACAGAAATACTACCTTTACTTATCAACACCCTTGCAATTGTTTCTAACAAAATAACCCGCTAAACTAAAAACATCGACGAGCGGATACACATCGGCACACAATCCGACACGTAGCCTCCGCAAGAGGCTCCAGATTCCTTCACGAGATCCGCAAACAGAAAATTTACTTGACACCAATTAAGGCCAGTCTCACGTTAAGCCATAATTTACCGGAGGTAACTACTAGCTTATCTGTGGGACGACGATTCTTTTAATGGTAGATTAAAGGTAGTAGAGTAAATAGTCACATACGTCACATAGAGATATAGACGTATAGAGGATTTAAATGTGTCGTTTTCTTAAGTTGGTTAGGCATGCATTTGACCACTATCAAACCTGATGGAAAGTGACTCTACCCTCAATTTGGAAAGAAATATTAAATGTTATAATTATCTTAGGTAAAGCTACCTACATAAAACAGTTGATATATTACAACAACAAAAAATCTAATGACTTGGCTACAACAATATCCTACAGTTGTAACAGCAAACTGATCTTTTTTTATTCTTGATAGGCGTTTGACCACAATTTTACCTGATGGAAATTAAGTGACTCTACCTTCAACACCATGCGTTCGAAGATGGGACATGCTTGCCTGGAAGGTACCTATTCACTCTATACTTGAAGACTCCCAGATTGTACCGTTAGGGGAGCTAAGACGTTTTCGGAATCTATACCATTTTTGTATTTTTTAAATGGATTATTATTATGTTTAAATAGCTGTTGCCCGCGATTACGTCCACATTGGAATTCATTTATTAATGTTTCCCTACACTACAAAAGGGAGCAATTTTGATAATGTCCCGTCTCTATCATCTCTGGTTTGTGCTTAGCGTTAATTGTCAGTCTGTCATCTAACGACACGAAAATTTATACAGGGTTATTTGTAAAATATCAGAAACCTCTTAGGATATCATTCCAATTGAAACCAACGTTTTGCGTGGTATGTTTAATAGTTTTTCAAATAAATTTTAAAATATATTTTATTTTTCTTCACTGTTAAATCAAAAGTGTCAAGTGTCAACTGGCGTTGGCGTGCATATAACGAGGTGCGGCGCGGCGATGCCGTTTTTGCGGGTCAGTGTAGTTCAAATAACTACTAATTTTAGATTGATTGTATCTTCATTTTAACTATTTCGGAAAATATAGAATCCGGAAGAAAGTCGTTGAACTAAATGAGCTGAGGTTTAGAACAAGAAATATGATCTGAGAGTTTTCTGGTATTGTACTAATAACCCTGTAATATATGTAAATGTGTTTGAATTGTATAAATATAAAAAGTTAGTATAATTTCTTGTCCAAAGGCCCATAAAAAATTAAGTAAATTATACTTACCCCAAAAGTTTCAGAATTATATAGCATTCCCTAAAAAACAAAAGTACTGAAATTGCTTATACCAAACTAGGTTTATTGCAATAAATTCTATTGGACTCGATCCAAACAAAACAAGTAATATTTTTTAAAGTTTTTTTAAAATCAAGTTTTTACCAGTTGTAAATAAATAAAATTTTAAATTAAAACTAAAGAAGAATCAAACGAGCCCAAACTCGATGGGTTTATCTTTTTTAGTTTAGAATTCCTAAGGCCAATTTCAGTCTCCATCATCAAACCAGCTCTATGGTACCATATCATTGTATTGTCACCAAAGATATATAAGTACACCAAATATCAAATCAATCATAAATCCGAGTCCAATCGGATATCGGGAAGTGGGTCTAATTTAGCTTGCGAGATTTGATTACAGACCGACAAATAGACACCGGGGCAGGTGAAACTAAATAAAAGCATGTAAAATATATTTATCTATATACGCATAATGTTTAAAATTGCAAATACAAAATGAAAATACGAAATAATTATATAAATTGCAAACCTACACAACGAGTAAACCTTTCGTCCGTGGAGAATATATACCATTGTATATGTTGGAGTACATATTATATCCCATACAAAAGATTTCGAGTCGAAACTAAGGACCAGACGATATTGGCGTAGAATGTATAAGTCTGTTTGCTGAAAAGATCTCCCCAAAGACTCTTTGTTCATCCACTGCAGTGACGTTGATTGCAGACGTTTTTCTTGCAGAGCTTTATAGGTCCGATGGGATGAATAGGGAGGAAGGAATATATTATGCTCACTATACTGAGAGTTTCACGGCTCGGTGTGTTGTTTTATCTTGCAAGAGTTTATGAGATTACGTATTAAATCTCGTAAAACAAAAGTGTAAAGAGAGCAAACTAAATCTGGTGAAAATCGGGCTTTATTAGCAAAGCTTCTATTACAAGCTGGTATTGATTACAAGGATGCATGGAGGCAAACTGCACAGGCACTTTCTAGCGACTACCATAATAACACCTAGGTTAAGAAAATTATGAATGTTTTTAACAAAAATAAACAAACAAACAAACGCAAAACAAACGCATTCACACTCACAGCCCCACACTAAGTTCAAAGACTAGTATCGTGGGTGCCGGAAACATTCACATCACACTCACATTACACCCAAAACCAGAAGCACATATTTCCCTTGGGAAGGAATTAGTGATCCTGCCGGGAATCGAACCCAGGACCCACGGCGCAGAGGGCGGACACCTGTCCACTGCGCCAACTGGGTCGTTGCGAATCTGGCAATAGATTCATTAATTTTCATGAGTGCCTCCCATGTGAATAAACGATTTTGATTTGATTTGATTGATTTATTTTTATAGTATAATAATGTGTAAAAGTGTGCACTCTACACTTTACCCCTAATATAAAACAGTATAATAATATCTAGTTTGTTAAAATTGACCTTATAAGAAACGGTTCTTACTGTAGTTTATATATCTATCTACGGGCCAATCGCCCATATTTCTTTTTGTTCTTACTTGTACGATTTGTGTGGAGCCAAGTATATTTTCTCAGATATTTATTAAAATTCCAATAGAAGTTCTAGTAAAGTTTCTACCACTTTACTGACTTTGACTTGAATATGATGGGACCATGACTCTTTTACTTGACTTTGACTTACTTGACAGTGGCTAAATGCTAAAGTTGCTGAGTCAAAACTAAAAAAATGCTGCCAGCATGATGGGAACGCTACCCACTGGTAGTGGGCTTGAGCGCTTGAGTTACCTATAAGCTCGATGTCTTGTAGGTAACTTAGTTCTTTGCTGTATATAGTTTTAGATTAGTTTTAGAAAATACAGGCAATTGACCCGTAGATAGTCCCTGTCAGTGATGAAATGGTAAAAAATAAAAAATAAACTATAAATATATATACTTTGAAGAAAACTGTTGAGGGCGCAAAGGCTGTGTGCCGAAACTGTGACAGCGTGTTGGTGTAGGTCAGGCGCGGACTGCATTCCTGCACCGCCACCGCCGCTCACCACCACGCCCGCGCCTCTCTCACTAAATATAGCTCGCGGTGAACGAACGCAAGCAACACCAGCGAATCAATGCTAAAACTGTGTTTGGCGCTACTGACGTGCTTTGAACTTAACTTCTGTTAGCTGCCTTGTTTCATAAACAAGTGGAATTACAGTTTTTAAGATCCGTTCACCGAAGTGGTTTTTTTTTTTTTTTATTTGTGACAGGCTAGTGTTTGACCACTATCTCACCTGATGGTAAGTGACGATGTGATCGAAGCTGGTAAACACACTAGACCTGGAATATGCAGGCTCTCAAGGATAACTGCCGGAACACCGTATTTGGCTTGGCGGCAGACTTTCAACTTAATGGTGGTAAGCTACTTTGGTAGCAAGCCAGGCGAGCAACTCACAAAACCACCTCTCAGGGATGCCAGAATGTTTCGTAAAATGTATGACTGAATCGTTTTTCTAGACACTCATAATAATACCTGATCAATAAAAATATTCGTCGGAATCTGTTGATTTTAGAAATGATGTCTTATTTTTCAAATATTCATAACATTTATAAAAAAGTAAAACAAATAAATCATAACTTTTTTTTCTTTTAGAGACCGTATTGTCCCTTCATGTAATATTAAAATAATGTGATAGTTATGTTGCATTCATATTTTTACTAGATGAATTACATTTTCAGCTATGTTAATAAAACCATAAAAAAGTCGAATAGTGTCACTCGTGGCCTTGCGTAACCACCATAATATAACATTTGCAATATGTACCTTTATGTGGAAAAGTGTAAGGGAGATAAATGACTGTTGTTAAAAAGGCGCTCGCATTGAAATGTATCTACCTCATAAATTATTTTATTACTTAGTTAATCAAGGTACTTTGTAGGAAAGCATACACAACATCGTCAATTTGCATCTGGAAGATGGTTGTCAAATGCTAGCTGCTAGCCTATTTGTAATAAAACAAGTTTTTTTTATTTATAATTTGCCGTGTAATTGTAGTTTCAAATGTCTATTTCTTTTCTACTAACGAACTAACTCGACTGACTAGATTTGTTTACGCAAAGATTGCATGTTTCATGTAAATCTCCGTAAACGACTTTGAGTAACCCGAAAGCATGGAAAGTTTTTTATTTACAATTGTCGGATTCAATCACCACCACAATTTCCAGAGTCAATAAAATTTAATAATATATTTTTCACAACATGTTTGTCTTCTTTCTTAGTAAAATAATAATTTAAAAAATGCTAAGCTTAAAAAAACCGACTCCATCGCTTATATTTCGGTTTTGACTTGACCGATTTCGATAAAATTTATATGGGACCACGTCTGAAATATACTCTACGAAACAAAAAAATCATCAAAATCGATTCATTATTGGCGAGATATCGCTTAACATACATAAAAAAAAATTCAGACGAATTGAGAACCTCCTTTTTTGAAATCGGTTGAAAAAAGAAACATTCGAAGACGTAAGAGAAAAAACTATAAAGGATTTTTTTTAGTATTTGAAAAAATATATACATACCTAACTTTTATATATAAATAATACAATACAATACAAATACTCTTTATTGCACACCAAGAAAATTATTAATTAACAATAGAAAAAAAAAATGATACCTTTGTACCCATACCTACATAACATTTTCTCAGGTTTGGTTGCAATATCGTCAATAAAATGTTAAATATTTGCTTACGTGGATTTCATTCAGTTTTCTAGAACCATTCAAATTGAATATATCATCACACGTCAGAGCATTAGTAAATGGCAATTTAACTTTCCTCATTATTGCAATATCGAAGTTGGAGCGTCAAAGTCAAACCCGTTTTGGAGACAGCAAACATTCAAAGTCAAATCGAGACTGTTTATGAGTTTATGACATGGAGTTACAGTATACTACAGTCATACAAGGATGTTTTTGAACATTGCGTGCAAAGATAATGCATAGATTATCTTTGAAAGCCACGTGCATAACATCCTTGTAAGAGATTATAATAATAATAGATTTCGACATTCTCGTAGCACGTCGTAGCTTCCGCGTAGACGTAGAATAGTCAGGGTCTACAAAATTGCTGTAAAGAGAAGTTTCTCCAAATCTGTTTTAATTCGTATTACAAAAAAAAAATATCTATGTAAAATATATATTTTTTTAATACTCCATATGCAAGCATTTGACCAATATCTCACCCGATGGAGAGCGACAATGCGGTCGAAGATGGTGCTCCATCTTGCTTGCCTAGAAGATACTTGTTCACTCGAAATTTATAGACTCCTAGATTGTACTTATTGGGAAGCACAGACTAGGGCTTCGTAGTTGTCTTGACTGGGGTCAGAAAGGATTCCTAGGTCAAAATAAAGAGGGGGAAAGTAACTGTAAACGGCGCAATTAGTACGTGTAGATTACTTATATATTTCGTGTTTTTTTATAGTCTGTATGTAAATCACGATGTTTGGCGGCATACTAAAACCCTACATATAATAACGTAAATTAAATGACCGCTTTGAAATGTACAAAATTATCCAAAACATTTTATTATTATGTTAAGATACTAACCTAACCTTAATAATAAAATACACCACACGTAAATACTTTTATATTTACGTACAAGGTAAAACGTCGAAAAACCCAATAAGTACCTACAGAGAATCACCGTAGTTAAATTCATGTGTATTAATAATTATTAACATAGAAAAACCTTGGCAAAAACCATCGCTTATCATTCAACCGACCACAAAGTTACAACGTCATACCTTGTACTATTAAGTATCGTGTGGTTATACAGATATTCTCAATTTCTTTATTATAAAACCCATAAAACCGGACAAGTATCGGACGACAAGTCTGACGACATCAGAACGAGCACTTATTTGCTTATCGGCCATTTTAATGTGCTAACCGTACATGATAACGGAACAATGAGTGTATGGATACCTATAGGTATACATTAGTGTATACTCCGATAATACTTATCTCGATATGTCAATACTCTTTTGTACCGAAGATACGAGAGTCTATTTGAGTATTTGCTCTTAATGGTGAGCGCATTCTTCGGTGTTGAATAACCCTCTGACAATGGAATGACCCATTAGTCTTTGGGTGTTTTTAAAAAGTTTATCTATATGAAACTGTGGAATGTACGGTATCTGTGGCTAAACTGGCTTGTTTAACGTTATCAGGGCATGTTATATAAATAAAGTGGCCGCTCAGTCCTTGGTTTTCATTTACAGTCGAGCATGTGTTTTGATCATTTTTATATCGCAAACTGGTTAGATAGCTGTCATGAACATGACCACTCATGTTTAACTAGATTTAACACCTCCCATACACATGTAGGAAGGTAAATTTACTTAACGGTAAACTAAGTTCAAACACGATGACGATAATGATGACAATGATGAAGAATTAATAACTAAAAACACTGCTGATGATTTCTAAATTACCAATTTAAATATCCAAAACTAATTAACAGCAATAAATAGGCACATTAGAAATGATAACCGGACGCGTGAGTGTTCTGGTATTCTGAAAATAAATTAGTCGGTGTTATCGTTTCTGACGGCTGTTATGATAACAGTAATGTATGTAGGTAGTTTAAAATCAAATAATGATTAACGTTTGACCTTTGCTTTCGTGTTATGTAATCGGAATATAAATGTTGCTGACTTCTGAGCTCCTGACCCCCTGAGACGGTACTACTTTTAACAATTAATATCATGTCATTGTTATGATAATACATAACAATAAACATAAATAAGAATGTATTTTGGAATATCTTGAGAAAAGTGAGCCGAGTGACTAAGCAAGGCGGAATTGTAAAGTAATCTAAAACCAATTTGGAAACATCTAAACTGAATTATTCAAATGATTTAAAACTCAACTTACAAGTTCTAGTTAAGAAGCTTGTGTTCAACTGTTTAGAATTGGATCTGGCTCCTATAGCAGAGCAATATCAAAATTACAATGAACGCCCACATTTGCCAGCCGGCACCGATATCGATGCAAATATTTAATCGAAGAGCTGTTTAACTCCTAGTTAGGTAATTCCAATGTTAAATAATACATAAAACGGTGAAATTACTTTCAGTCTCTAGAAAATTCTAAATTCTAAATACTAATAGAACTAGCTTTATGATACAATTAAAAAGAGCGTCTAAAATATAGAATGCTAGAGATTTCAATATTGATCTAGATACTAATATTTAAATCCCCAGCAAGTTTCTGTAAAACATATCGAGAGTTTGGGATTGCTTACTTCTGTGTAAAGCTTCACGTTCTTTCTCATTATCGGTTTTATGTAGCCTCTTTAAGTTTTATGAAAGATATGGAAATAACGTACTATATTACTAGTTTCTCCGCCTTGTGCTTGCTAGTAGATACCTAACTAGTCGTTATCAACATCTTGTTTTCAAGTAAAATGATTATTTTATCCGGGAAGTACTGTTTTTATAGAAATTGCGGAACTGTTTAATTTGTATTCGATCAAATAGGTTTGTATCTGGTTTCTAATTGGTTTTTAGTTAAATTAGAAATGATGTAAATTGTTTAGTGGGTTTATATTTATGACTAAACAGTTTAACATTTGCGTTTGGATCTATGGTCAACCTAGTCAGTTATTGGGAAAATTTGTAGCAAATGGTTAATTATTTTTATTAACAAGCTTATTATCTGTAATTATACGAGCTAGATAAATCAAAAGATTTATTCATTTATTTCAACAGCAGTAATTGATTATATGTATGTAACATAATAATAGAGATTAGTTTCAATGTAAAAAAGTTATTATTTCTAACATATCAATACTTTCTACGCGCTTTATCAGAATTTTCTGCTAGAGACCTTTTTATCAGCTCGACCTTCACAAGAGCAGGTTGATAAGAGATAACAGGTTGTTATACAGTGTGCAGATGTATTACAAAACGAAGGTGTCTAATTTTATCTGCAACACGAATTGGGTTTTTTAAATATTTTGCTTTAAGTATTAGTTCTAGCCAAAATTTAAAATTCTATAAAATAAATGACCTACTTTTTATTTCGTTTGAGTACTTGTAGTAACGAAGTCAAGAACTCAATTGTCATCATAATCAGTCAAGGTTTAATGAACTCATTAAAACAAAGGATCATAGTTTAGTCTAGACAGAGAACGGCGGCGGCTAGTTAGATGCGGTGTCGCGACTGAAGGACTTTGTGCAACAGTGCAACCCGTTTGCTTTTGGTTGCGCCCAACGGGAAGTCAGCTGGCGGCTGGGCAACCACGAGGGGAACTCACTTATGCACCAACACGTTCTCCCGTGATGTTTTTATATTGCAATCCATTAATTTTTAACCCAACCCAAACTTCCTCAATCCATCCGATGTTTCCAAGACCACGCTCATAATCCGTCGCTCGGTAAGCCGACACTGTTTATCAACACAGCCGATTACACGACACTTGGAACATCGATGCAATTTCTCCGCGAAATCATCACACCCATTGGCATGTGTCGCGGCCTGATGTACGACTCGCGTGCATTAGATCCATCCATCGGGAGCCATTTCGCGAGCTCGAAATAGAAACGAAAAGCGAAGTCGAGCGCGTGCATGCAGTGATCGATCGCACTCACCGTGCGCTCAGAGCAGCAGTCGCGCCGGCGATCAGCTGAGCCGTCAGCTGGGGAGTGCGAGACGCCGGTGTCGCGCTGGTGCTGGAGGGTGGTTCGTCTGCCGGACGGTGTCCGACGAGGTGCACTAGACGCCGGGGCACTGCACGCGGCTCAACGAGCTCCGATCTCAACAAGGAGAGGGCACACACACACGGATCGCAGACGAATGCGTCAAGCGAAGGCAACTTGCATCGCGGCTCTCGCGTGCTGGCAGCGAGAGTGTCGGCGAGCGACTGAGAACTGCGCGGGGGGCTCCGCCGGCACCCGCGCCGCCCTTCGCCGCCCACTTCCTCCGATGAATGACAATAATGGAAGACGTTCAACTCGCCCGCAAACCGAATAATATGAATCATTGCATTAGGGTGCAGCCCCGCCCTAGTCCGGCCTGTAAAACTGCGGTCCGCGCATTGTCACCATAAATATTCATGAAGGGCCACGAAAAGCTCCTTTAAAGAGCGCGCCAAACGGGATCACGTTCAGGAAACGTTCGACACGTTGCTAGATGCCCTTCGGTGCAATTTTAATAAGGCTAATGTAGGTATTGTGGGCCACGGAGTGGCAGCGATGTAATGCGGGTAGTGTGCCAGTGGTGACGTCGCTATAAAGGCAAGCGACGCGACGCAGTGCACTGGGTGGAGTTTTGCAATTAGCGGTTCACATGGCAGACGGCCGGCGCGCTTGCGACGCCACTAATCTTATCTCCGCTAATCTAATCCGGCGCGACGCCCTCTCTTGTGTTTTCTTCCAATTGTGTCCACTCGAGGTAAATTAGAGGTTTTCTCTCGAGATTTCACAATAAACCCTGACGCGGTTCATTGTTCTTTTAGAAAACCCCATCTTAACTGCTTTTATTTTAAATCTATGCAAGTGATTCTCCAGCAGACATCTTGATGTGCGATCTTGATAACATTTCTGACGCTCTCTGCTGTTACTTTCAGTAACTGCTCAAACTGTTGGGAAATGAAACCAGTCAAAGACAGGTTATGGTAACATTTATATGCAGAGAATTGCAGAATATAAACTTGTCAGATGTAAGATGCAGTAACCAAATAAGGGAAAATTAAGAGTCAAATAAATGATCCAATCGACGGTCCTAAATAATAACACAGGTAATAATATCATTATTAAAAGGAAACCTTAATCGTGTATGCCTTCAAGTTTAAAAAAATGCCAATTCAAATGCAAAACGAAGATTCAAATTATGCAGAACCATCCTTAAAGATCAAAGGTCGAAAATTTCAGAAAAACTCAACACATCATCGCTCCAAAAATTGACTTTGATGTCGACTAAAAGAGAGGCTTGAAATTGTTCAAAATTTCTTTAAAATTGTTCTAAATCAGCCCACGTCTAAATCAGACATTAAGAGGACCGTCTCCAGTTCGGTGTCGCGATATAGCATGCGAACTTTTATTTTATTTGGTCGGATCCTTAAAGTTCATCTCGTCTAGACCGGTTCGTACGCCCACACCCGCACAGATTTCTGCATCTTGCAACCGGCCCGCCATACAAGTTACTTTATTTCCCTTTTTATCGTTTTGCAATACTCTGAGATATTGGCCTCTCCATCGCGTTAATAGTGAAACTATGCATCGCATAAAACCACGTTTTGAAATGATCCCCGTACTCGAGAGAAATTCCGCCTCTCGTTTCGAACGAAACTATCCATCGGTATTATCAGCCTTATCAAATTGCATCGAACTGCAAATACTAGTGATTGGTGTCATTTTAGGTGTAAGTACCAAACCGGAATTCTACCAATTCCTGACAGATAGCCTGCTAGAGTCGAACATTTAATCGATTGCAAGTATAACAGACGTGACGTTGACATGTTGACTTAGTGATAATCACGAGCAACTCTGTTTTCGAAAAATATTTACGTCAATGCGATAAACAATATCTATTTGCTATCTAGTCATAACAGTATCACAAAGGATATCATTATGGACTTAGACCGATTTCTATGTACATAGTCATGTTATCATAATATAGGCATGATTTCCAAAAGTTTGTAACGGCACAACAAGCCTCCGATGGAACATAACACCAGCCACGTAGTGTTATGAACATGTTATGAAAGATTGGCGACATTGTTATTTGAGGTTCTTATGATTTTATTACTGCTGTAACATGAGCGTTTGCTACTGTTTTATGTCATGATTGTCATGAAATAACAACGGATATTGGCGTAAAATCACTAAGTTATTTATTAGTCACTGAAATTTACTTTTCGTGTTAGTAAAATCTTAACCCGCTTTGGATAGGCGATATCGTGTTAGGTAAATGTAGTAGCAAACCAATTCAACCGAAAACAAAAAGTCTAACTTTACTGTCATTAATTAAACATATGGTTCCGCATCCTTGACGCAAATATTTATTTAAAAACAAAATATTTCGGTTCTTTTACATATATACTCACATATAAAGCAAAAGCTAAACAACCTCAGAGCCTGTAGTCACGACAGACGATAATTATAGTTACACTTTAACCAGGTTCTAGTTTAATCCGGAGCATCTCTCAAGATATTAAATTAATATGAAGCATTAATCCTGACGAAATTCCCCGGAGACTAAAGGAGCTGGTGCACTATACGGAAGCACTGCAAAAGAACACACGAACAAAGTGTCTTACCCTTAAATAGAGACAATAAGAAAAGTGGTAATGAATAAAGTTAAATTACTGATTATATTAGCCATAATATGGTAAGATTGTAATTATAATAGGGTACTTTGTAAGAGGTACTCTAGAAGATAAAAATAAAAGGACTATACGGTAGAGTCGCGCGACAGTATGGTGAGCAACAAATAACTAATTTTAATCCACAGAAGGAAAGCGTATGCTTTTTGAGCCTGGAACGAACAGGGTTAAATAATGCCATTATACTCGGTAGCTCTGAACGATCGATAAGGCGTTTAAGGAATGCAGTTTAATCTGCATAGGGAATTATTGATTTATCAGCAGTCGGCTGGGAACGTGTGGAGACCTCGAGTCTAATGGCATTTTTAATGGTAACATGATAAAATGTGGATGCGATATTTATAGACGACTAGTTGCGAACTGATACTCCACCCACATTTATTAGAATAAAAACAACTACTCAATTAGCTGTCCACACGATGCAATTTATATTAATTAATTTTGGCCGCTAGGAGTTATACAATAGAGCAAATACTGACCTGCCTATGGGCTTAGTTAGGTGTGCGTTCGCCTTCTAAAAATGAATGTTTCCAGCACTCACGACGCAATTCATTGTAATTAGTTTGTGGCAGTGAGTGTAAAAGCGTTATATAAAAAAAAACAAAACAAAAGCACCTTTATCCCCTTCGTACTTGAACGTATATTACTGCAGCACCAAATTAATTAACAAACTTGGTTCAGTACAAATGAATAACTAAGGAATCATTTCTATTTTTGTTAAATTCCTATTAAACTTATCCGTTACGTTACATTTGTTCATTTATCTTTCCTTAAACCCGAGGGTAGCATGCCGTTGTTGACATTACGTTCATTTCTCAAATCTTATTACCGACTTAGTACAACTTTATCCAATCATAAATCTACTTGGGAACATTTTGTTTTTTTTATTTTTTCGACGGAGTAAGCTTGCATGACTAATTTTGTGATACCAGCTGTACTAGGCTGGTGGAACTCTTTTATTTTAATTGTTGGATGTTGTTTTAACTGGTTAAACTTACTTTAAGCTTGTACTATTACATATTCTTTGCTAAGTTGTAGTCAAGAAACTTCAGCGGGGCAACGCTGCCAGCATTTTGGGGACTTTGCCGACTCATTATGATTTAATTTATTTATTTAGTTTTTTCATTCTTAAATTTTCGTTTTAAGGATGATAAAGATTATAATGTTTGTCAAGAAATATATTGGCCTCGATTCTGATGTACACTCACTAAATTAAATTTAAACTATCCCTGTCTCTTACAAAATAAAACACAAGACAGAGATAGCATGCATTTTAGAACTGTCACGCTAGTTTATCAATTAAAATATGAACAGCAGAAGCAAAAAGGCGCTTGTTTTTAGTCAACACCAATACAACACATACTCGACTAAGCTTGCATAGACATCTAAGTTCTGACTAACTTGACAGCACAGCAGTATGCTATCTCTGTCTTGTGTTCCTATTTTGTAAAAGACAGGACTAGTTTAAATTTAATTTAGTGTGTGACATCAGAATCGAGGCCATTGTCTATATAATAGCTATCGATGTATACACCTATTATTCAGTTACATACAAATAAGTCATTAAATTATGTGATAGTAAACAAAAAGTGTGTGTATTTCACTAGTAATTTTTTCTTCAATGATTAAACTATATATTTTGCAAAAATATTAAATTGACGATCAGTAAAAAGTATGATGTGCATTTTGTTCTCAATCAGTGATTACATTTTTGACTTTGACTTTGATTATTGAACTGATTAAACAAGACTTATAGAGGGGTCAAAAATAAGCAGCCAATGCCAATTTCAGGGTAAACAAATTATTTGTGATCATAGGTAGAGCCTATATGGTGTAAATTACAATATTTGTCTCCGATTTTCTTTGTCTGAACAGTTTGAACACCTTTGTCCAAAAATTGACATAGCAGTAAATCTGCTCAAATGTTAGTGACATCGCGATAAAACGCAATGAAATATTAAACTTAGAGATTATTTGTTCATCTATCCTATATTAAAAAATATCTATCCTTACACAAATAATTTTTGTATATAGATTGTTGTAGTTATACTATGTATTTACAAGTTTAATTATTTTTATATTTATAAAAAAGAAAGCCTATGGTCATAAGTATCATCTCCCTTTGTTGGCTGGAAGAAATCACTTTGAGCGATAATACCGCCATTTATGCTCCTATGTTATGTTTAAGATTTCTTTGATATTGCGGTCTTTTGGTGTGAAAATGAGACATTTATGTATATATCTATGTTGAAACTTCAAGGCTAACAGAGTTTGCAATCTTTTCATTAGTATGACCTTATTTTCGTAGAACCCCGCACTGTCGGTTTATCCGCGTCTTAGCAAGTGAGAAAAAGTAATAGCATATCGGTCAAAGATAATGATTCGTCCCTCAAACTTTAAATCCAATGCTAAGTAATAATACCTCCAAGAAACACACATCGCCAATCAAACTTCAAACTCACAACATCCGAAACTTAAATTACTAGAAGAAAATCTAGTGAATTTCGTACGAGAGCGATAACAAAACCACGAAATTGGATTTCCCGATATAATCTCACGCTGGTAGTGACAGCAAGTCGAGACGGGGCCGTGCCATTATACCACCACTAGGGATGTGGCTTTTCGAAAAACTAAATCGATTCTTTCGCCATGCCTTTTTTAAATCGACTAGAGGTGCTCTGTGGAGCCTGCGTGAACAATATTGTAAGTATCCTATTTTCTATTCCAGATTCCCTAGAGTCTCCCAAGCAAACATTCAAAGCCTTTCAGTAGATCTAGCTGGTTTGGTGTTCAGGAGAAAGAGACAAACAAACAATTTACTTTTATTTGGTTGTGCTTATAAATAATAAGTAAGAGATTTCGTGCGAGGTATTTTATTTCTATAAAACTTAGCTTAGGTAGGTATAACATAATATATCAGTAATCATAAGAATATTCCTAATTATATTAATAAAATTAGTTTTTAATTACATTAAGCCTTATTTATATAGATCATCATCATCATCATCATCATCATCATCATCTCAGCCGCAAGAAGTCCACTGCTGGATATGGGCCTCCCCCAAAGATCTCCAAAATGAACGGTTGTTAGCGGCCTGCATCCAGCGTCTTCCTGCGACCTTCTCTATGTCGTCCGTCCACCTTGTGGGCGGTCTTCCGACACTGCGCTTGCCAGTCCGTGGCCTCCATTCTAGAACTTTTCGGCCCCATCGGCCATCCGTTCTACGTACTATGTGCCCTGCCCATTGCCACTTCAACTTGCTAACCCGCCGGGCTATGTCGGTGTCTTTCGTTCGTCTACGGATCTCCTCATTCCTGATTCGATCTCGTAGAGAAACCCCGAGCATAGCCCTTTCCATAGCTCGTTGTGTGACTTTGAGCTTATTTATAAGGCCCATTTATATAGATAACTAAGGCGAATTTGAATTAAAAACTGCTGGGATTTTATTTTTTAGGAAAAACAATAAAGGTTTATCGTTTTATAAAATATTTTGTACAACGGATTGTTCTAAGAATAAACATCGATAAAAACAATAGACGTTTATTTTTACATCCCTACCAACGCCGCTTACTTCGTGCAAATCTTTTTGTCGAGTAGAAATTAGCGATGTCCTTTTTGGGTATCGAATGAACAAGAGATCGGGAGGAAAGATTATCAGCGCCAACCATTATATAACAACATCCATAAGTAAATAAGTGTATGTGATAAGGTTAAGTCCGTCTGTACTAGCGGTTGCCGCCAGCATGATGGGAACGCTTCCCACTGGTAGTGGGCTTGAGCACTTGAGTTACCTATAAGCTCAATGACTTGTAAGTAACTTGGAGCTTTGCTGTATAAATGTATATAATTTGAGTTTAGTTTTAGGATATATAGGCAATTGGCCCGTACTTTTTAGTAAAAGAAATTTAAAAAAAAATGCACCTAAAACTATTGTAATGTAAAAGAAAAGTCTTATTACTTAGTAATACCTGGCTGATTATGTAAAAAGAACGCAAGAAACGTAATTTTGCTAGAAAATATATTTCAGGGTACCTACTTTCTGTTAGTACAGTTGTCACATTTTTTTCAGTGTAGATATCAACAGTAGACGGTAAAGTTGTAGATTAGAATTTTAAAGAATTGTTATATTAAAAAGAATATCATAAATAAAACTCATCTTAATACAATATATGAGTGCATACTCGGAATTACAAAGTTAGTATCTTGACTTATTTATTAGCCTGCGTGTAAAACCCTCAATGTATTTTTATTTTTTTGATGTTTCAATGATGTAAGCACGTGTCCAATTATAATCAAAGATGAAAGAAATAATTGCTAATTTTATTCATGACAGTATAATAAACAGATAACCGTTGTTGCAAAAATAAGTAATAACAGTTTGAAAGATGACTGATCCCTTATTCTCTTGCTTGGTCGCTAATTGTTTCGATTATATTAAGACAAAAAATTAAGTGTATTCGTCGTCGTTGGTCGTTTTTAAATAGGAACAGATTGCAACAGAGTTGAGAAAGAGAGGTACCCTTAGGTTCTGAGCAGATCTTGTAAATTGTTTCGTGTAAACCCTACTACATTTACATGTCTACAACAAATAAAAAAAAATACTGTCGACTTGAGTACCTCCTCCTTTTTTGGGAAGTCGGTAAAAATACACCTAAATAAACTAATATGTTCAATCTATCTATATATAAACTTGTGTCACTATGAGCTGGAGACCTCGCATATTTTTGAAGTGGTTGAAATATGTTTCTATGTGCCATTTTGAAAAATTTCCAAAAACTAAATCGACATAAAATTCCATGTAGTTATCGAACCTGGTTACACAATTTCAAGAGTATCGGTTAAGAACTACGACCTGTAGAGGAGAACAGCCGGAAACCTGGACATACGAGAGCATTTTTGCCGAAGGTAAAATGGAGACGCTTCGCTTGCGCTTAGCGCTCGCTTCGTGAATAACCATCAATTGGCGCATTTATGAAATATCATCACTTTTTTTAATCACTACTATAATAAATATATAGTAACAGAAAGTAATTGTGCAATTATTTTTTTAATATTTATTGTGTAAGTTAAGTACTTAAATATTTTTCATAAATCTACATGTCAAAAATGCAGTTATTATTCTCATTTCATGGTCAAAATAATTCGTTTATTGCTATAAAAGGTAGGTATTCATATATTATTAGATATATAATCTATGTCATAGTTAACTTAGGCTTAAGTTCATCAAGACGAAGTAACGTCTCGTTGCTTATATAATTCTCCGGTTAGGTCTTAATTATAATTATATTCATTATAGTCCGTTAATGACGAATGATGACGTTTAATTTTTAAGCTCTTCAACATTTAATTCCACTCTCTCAGTTAAATTACCATTATGTCCTTAACTAAATTTTTGAACTCGGACCTAAAGTAAAGTACACAGGTACCTAAAGATTAGACAGTAAGAGCTCTTTCGTAATACCATAAAATCCTTACAGTAATGTGTTTTCTTATCATTAACCAACTACTATGAAAGATAATAACAATGTTTTATAGCCACGCTGAGCCAATATACTTTTAACTTGTCGAATGCAAGTGTTAAATGTTCCATTAAAAATCTTTATATTATATTGTAGGAGCGTGGTAACAATAAAAAATGTTAACTACCGTTGATAATATACTTATTAAACAATAGAAACGAGTTATTTCGTGGAGCGCAGTGGCATAACCCTTCGTTACAAGGCATTACTTAATTCAGAAAAAGAACATGCAATAAATGTACTGAACTTACTTTTACATTGTTAAAATAATATCAGGGGACTTAATCGCGATAATATTATGGTGTAATTGTGCGTGATGAGATTTTTTCTAACACCCTCGACACAAGTCATCGAACTAACTGTGGAGTTGTGAGTGTAAAATGTTAATAATAATTTTATATAACAATTTTTAGTTACATCGACGTTTCTGGCAAGTATACTTTAAAATACTTTCGGTATTCTATTGGACTATGTTTCCAGATCTAAGAAAGAAGACAAACAAGACGTTCATTTGATGGTTGGCGACATGCTTAACTATAAGTATACCTCTGCAGTGCTACCCAGAACTTTGTTTAACAGTTTCGAGTAGGTCTGCAATACAGCGCTCCTCTCCTCAAGACTTAAGGGGTCGATACCAAGATATTTCCTAAAACGAGGGACTTAGCTTTCTCGGCATTCATAATAAAACCTTATATTATATCAAAATATACGCATTCTGTATGATATGAGTAAGAACGCCTTTTAAGAATATTCATGAAATGAAAAATATCAACTAACATGCAGATCAAATGTATTTTCATTTTGAAGATATTTCGTTCAGGTTTTTATATGCATGTATTAACTAGATGATGAACATTTTCAGCTTGTTTTTTTAAGCGCTTTTTTTTCTTTATTTGAGTGAAAAATCAAAGATTGTCACCTTGCGTAGTAGCCATCATTTAAGGCGCCGGGTAGTGGTTGATTTGCCCATACAATCGTAATACCGAAATGATTTATAATTCAAGCATATAACCACCATACTGTGCTGTTATTCAGATAAAAAACGTATTAATCTAGGTTCCTGGATAGTTTTTATTCCAAAATAATTACCTAAAACGAAATATAAACCAATTGATTTTCATACATTATTACGACGTAAATGTCGCATCTTTAACTTATTCGTTTTGTATTAAAAACGAACACATTTCTTTTGTCATTGCAACAGGAACATAGGCTATCATTTCAAGGTACTATTAATACAAAAAACAATGGCTAATCATTACATTTTCATTCATAATTTTTGGTATTACGGCACCTATTATAATTGTTCGTTCGGTAGTGCTATCGCATCAAGCATGGGCACAGTTTGCAAGTTAAACAGAGACAGCCTATAGACTCGTTCAAAGCCACCCCGGCCTCTTAAGATTTGCAATATGCATCTTTATATGATACAGCGTAAGCGGGATAATTGACTGTAGAAAAAGATGCTCGCAATGACATACATCTTAAGGTCTCATGGCTTCACATGGCTTGTTATGAAACTGACAATCTCTCTTTCAGCCGGAACCTATCCTGCCAGCGCAGTTTTGCTATTCAGCTATTTGCAAAGGGACGGTACAGCCCCAGACTGTTGACACACTGTTGACTGACAGCATAAAAAAAAGACGAAAATGCAAAAATATTTTTAATGACCCTAACATTATTTATTTATTTATTTATTTATTTATTTATTTATTTTGGTTCATCAACAATTACTACATTAATGCATACTTAAAATAACATATTAACAATCTTATTACTAAATGTATAATCAGTTACAGATGAACACAACATGCAATACATAATAATAAGTATTTATAATATTAACTAAATCTATGTGCTTTTGGAGTTGTTGAAGAAATCAGAACTTTTTTTTCGAAAACCTTGCAATGAGTCTGCAAATACATCAACCGAATTAGCGATGTCATTAAGTAGCTTGCTGAGCCTTGGTACCACGGAGTTAGCTCCATGGGTAGTCCGCCGCAAAGGCTTTACAAATAACATTATAGAATTGCGTGGATATATTCGTGGTACTTTAATTTTAAATCTTCCTAGCAAGTCTGGACAATCTACGTGGTTTCTCATAACCTTATACAAAAATACCACATCCAACAGATTTCTACGGCTAGAAAGGGATGACATTTTAAAATACCTCAGTCTTTGATTGTAAGATTTTATTTTATTTTTGATACCAGCACTGTATGCTAGATGCCAGAGGAACCGTTTTTGTATTCTTTCTAGTCGTAGCATATGTGTAGCGTAATGTGGTCTCCATATCAAGCTACAGTATTCCAGATGACTTCTTACTAAGCTGTTATACAAAGTTATTTTAGTTTTGATATTTTTGAATACTTTTGAATTTCTTAATACAAAGCCAAGCATACGTGACGTTTTACTAATAATGTGATCAAGGTGAGGAATAAATGTAAGTTTGGAATCCATGATAACACCCAAGTCCCTTAGACAGTTAACTTCTTTAATCAACATTCCATTAATGATGTAACTGGAGGTGACTAAGTTGCGATTCCGAGTAAATTTAATATGAAAACACTTTTCAAGATTAAGTAGCATCTGATTCTCTTCACACCAATTCGCCAAAGAGTCAAGATCTTTTTGTAGTAATTTTGTGTCATCAGAGTTTTGAACAATTATCTAGTGCATATGGCTTTTGTGGAAAAATTGTAATCAATTAACTTAAAAACGGATTAGTAATTAATTTGAGGCGATGCGTGATTAAAATGCTGGTACTTATTTGGCCCAACGTATTAGAATTGCATTTCAGAGAGGCAATGCCGCCAGCATGATGGGAACGCTACCCACTGGTACTGGGCTTGAGCACTTAAGCTACCTTTAAGCTCGTTGCCTTATAGGTAATTTAGGTGTTTTCTTTAAGATGTATGAAGTTTAGTTTAGATTTAGAAAATATAGACAATTGGCCCATAGATATAGTTACATTCGTTTTTACTTAATAACTTACTGTAAGTAACTATATATACTTACATATTATAACTTCAGATTTTTGGAAATCTAATAACATAAACTTATTCCGCCAATATTATTGTTTTCGTGTTGAAATATACGTAATATTTCTTGGGAAGTCACGAACAAGTATAAAAATACTTACATGTGAAACGGAGAGACAGAAAAGCGGCTTAGTGTACCTACTTAATCAATTCAATCCGAAGAAACAACCATCAGGCGAAGTTTCTAAGAAAATATCTTCGGTTGCTTTATTAAGATGATAAAAGTGGTTATAAGTAAATACTGCTTAGAAGGTGTAGAGATACCGAAAGAGGATTTAGAAGCCGCCGGAAAAATTCCACGAAACTCTTTTTTTATATTACGAGTAAGATTAAGACATTTTCGACTTTGAAAAAAAAAATATTTTTTCCTAGATCGATGATAGGTTTATTTGGGTAAAAATGGTCAAAAATGTTAATGTTTTATTTTAAAGTTGAGAATTAGTTTGTTATCTATCTAATTGAAGCACATAATGATTCAAATATGTCTTTAGAGATAGATATGTTTTCTCTAAATTAGGCTTCACACACAGAAAGCATTTTTTATGCTAGATAGACAAGCATTTAACCACTATCTAACCTAATGAAAAGTGATGATGCGGCCGAAGACGGGACATGCTTGCCTAGAAGGTACCTATTCACTATAGGCTTGAAGACACCTAGATTGTACCGTTCAAGGAACAAAGACGCATGCAATGAGTTCCACTCCTTCGCTGTACGGATAATAAACGTAGAAACGAAACGCTTCGAACGAACTGGAGGTATGTCAACCATAAATGGATGACGTTTGACAGTTTCTTATTAGGACAGTGTCGAGTAATTATTTATATCATAAAGCAAATCACAGTTAAAGTCGAGTCATAGGTATGTCATGTAAAGTCAGACCTGTCAAAACTTGACTAGAAATTGCTAATGAGTTTTGAAGCAAAAACAATATTCACGTATTTTTACAACTTTTTTGATTGACCTATACTCATACACGTTGACGAACAATTAAAAGCTATTCATTCACCAACTGCTACACGCTAAAAGTCTTCTTCTTCTTAGTTATGGCTTCTCAATCTTGTGCATTTAGCCAGTGTCAAGTGATAATATAATATTTCAAGTGTATTTCATATTGTAAGTCCTAATCACAAGTCACAGTCAAAGTCAAGTAAAAGAGTCAAGGTCCAGTCATAGTAAAGTCATGCCCTAGTAAACTGGCAGAAATTTTACTAGACCTCCATTGGAGTTTTGTAGCGAAGGTGAAAATCACTTTTTTCAACTTTGTATGATTTGCCTACACTTATGCACGTTCACTAAGTATTAACGGTTAATAATCCACCATTATTTCACATTAACACTAGAAGAATCACAGGTATTGGAAAATTTTACAAAATCAACAACGCCATTTTTTCACTTCCAATCAAAAAGCCCACGCTAACAGTCGTTAGATAAAAGGTTTTTTGTCATTTAATTGACAGATGAGACGAGCAAATCGTTCGCCTGATGGTAAACGTCACGCTTGCCCAATACAGGTCCTGCGCGGCAAAGCACTGCGCTTTTCACCCTGAGATGTTAGATGTTAAATTTCTTCAAACCCTGTAATTACTCTGGAAACATTGCCTATCAATCCGAAACACTTACTGTGTTTCGAATTGTTTGCATATTACTGCTTGGCGGCTGATTGTCTGGCAAAGCCCCAGGCGGACTTTGCAAAAGAGTCCACTACCACTACAAAAAGTTTCGGCATTACACACACAATTAGAGACTACTACACTAAAGATTGAACAAGTCATACTCAAAAAGTTTTTTGAAATCAAGCTTTTACAAGGCTTTTCCTGCTTCATCATCAGACCGTGGTTACCATTGAAAGATAAAGTACTCGTCAATACGATTCAAATGAGTCCAAACTCGATGAGGTTGTGTCGTTTCATTGCGAAGTTCCTTTGGCCACATTCCAGATCATCAGATAAGCACCATGTCACCATACTTTTGCATTGTCACGCGATTTACACATGTATGCATAATTTCAGCTCAATAGGTAACCGGAAAGTGGATCAAATTTAATTTGCATTTTTTTAAATTCAATATAGACAAGCGTTTGACTACTATCTCACCTGATGGTAAGCGATGATGTGGTTGACGATTGAGCAAACTTGCCTAGAAGATACCTATTCACTCGCGACTTGAAGACTCCCATATTGTACCCATCAGGAACACCGGTGTTCCATTTCATTGCGGTTCGCATAATAAATGTAGAAGCAAAACGCTTTGTTCGCATTTGCGGAATATCTACCATATACCGGTGTCAATTTGCAGTTTGCCTGCTTGATGACAAATATCGGGACAGGTGAAACTAAATAAAAGCTAGTAAAAAAGGAAAATACATATACCTAATATATATAGTTCGCAGGATTAAGTCATTAAAAGTAAATAGCATACTAACGCTACTAACGTATTGCTAAGTAGCACAACATAGCACAGTTTTACAAATAAAGGTTGATGTTCGCCATTGTACTTGGAACTTAAAATATGACTTCACTTCATAAATAACGGCAGGTTCATCGAACTTATCAGTTTCTTATAATCTTGATTACGCCTAATCGAGATATATAACAATGATTCACTGATATTATTTATTGATACAACAGTAAATTGAAATAAGAATGGTTTATTTTCAACAATATTGATATTTATTTTTTGTGGCTAACTTGAAACTTACCATAGTATGTTAACAATGCTGTTGTTCACGCACAGTGTTGGTTTTAATAATTAGTTAGTTTTTTAATCAATAATCTAATCGATTTTTATTAGAAGGTCAAATATTTGAATTAATTTGAACTATTTTACAGTTATTACTGTAATTTTTTATTACAACATCATAAGACATATTGTATGAAACCCCTAGAACGTTTGTATTTAGGAATTATACCTATGTGGAGCCTCGGCGTACCGCGCCAGAGTTGATAATATTGTCCAATACTATCAACTGTGACGAGATATGAATGGAGTATCACTAAGCGCTGTTGGATACATTGTCACAGAAATCTCGATACTTTATCACACTAAAATTATAAATCGAAGAAAGTTTGTGTGTACCTCAGTATGTTTGTTTTCTCTACTGTGACGATGCTGTAACGACTGAACGGATTTGGATGAAATTTAGAATGTTACATAGCTTATACCCAGAATAAACACATATGCTACTTTTTAACATTATTAAGGTATGCGAAGCCGCGGTGCACTGCTGGTAGCATAATCAAGGAAGGAGTTCCGAGGGATGATAGTGATGAGGGAAAGTATAATGGGTGAGGAGGTTACCATATGTCAATATTTCAGTGGGTGATAAGTCAGTGATAGTATAATATCATACTTATAATAATAGCATGAAAACACGGTTTTGCTTACTAAATTCCAAATTTCTTACTATAATCCTAAAAAAAAAACGATATACAGGGTAATTTGTAATAATTATAACAAAAAGCTCTCAGACCCTGATTCTTGTTCTAACCCTTGGCGCATTTACTACTACGACTTTCTTCTGAATACTATATTTTCCGTAATAATTAACATGATGTATTCCATACAATCTATAATTGTTAGTTGCACCTTTTAATATGCACGCAAACGTCTGTTGACACTTGAGACCTTAGACTGAACAGAAAAAATAAATGATATAATGTAAAATTTATTTGAAAAATTATAAACAAAATTTGCAAAAGTCGAACTAAGAAAGACGTTGGCCTCTATGGTTGAAATGACGTTTAAAGAGGTTTCTGCTATTTTAAATTCCCCTGTATGTCAAATAAATTCAATTTGAACATCCTTTATGTTGTAAGGTAATCATCATTCAAAGCAGGGCTGATTTTTAAATTGAAGTTAGCATTTCAAATCTCAATGAACTTCGACTCCCACAAAGTATACTCATCGCATCGCGATGTCGCCGAACAAGAACAACAACCTCCGCAACGTTAAATTATAAACCCACCAGCATAATTAATTAGTCTACAAAGTCGTTTCCTGTTTACACCCTCGGTCTCAAACCCTTCAATTTGCCATTCCCCAATCCCTGTAAACATTTCCCAAATAAAATCAAAGTAAGTATGTAATGAAAACATAATGACTTCAAGTTGGAGGAGTCCCTGAACGACCGTGAACTTTCGAGAGCACGAGCCAGATAAGCGTGGTATTGTGCTTAAATAAAAAGAATAAGACGGTTGCCTTTGCCAACACATTATTTTGTGCAAAACGCCGAGGCTCTTAAGTGCCTACCATAAAATTACGAAATAGTTAAGTGCGCGCTGCCTTATTCAGAAGGAAGCTAAATAACTGTGAATTATCAAGTTAGAATTCCATGTCTCATTTTAAACTTTACTTTACATGGACATGGTTGGGTTGTAGGAAACTATATGCATTTTCTATTGGAATTGCGAATGCAGTTCACTAACTAAACTTGAAGTAAGTCATTTTGTTGAATTTGAAATGCAAACGTTTTGGTCGATCGTTGGGGATGTTGAATTTTATTTGAAGATTTACTTAGAAATCTACAAATGCAGCATGTATAGTCGCGCTCTCACAGTGAGAGATTTAGGCAGGTTTAAATACTAACTAAACAAATACTACATAATTATACAATAATACACCCTATATTAATAGTTCGGTACACTGTACCAATCGATCTATTGCCACCGAAAAGATGTATTAGTTCGGTTATAGCGACTAACAGCCGAGCTACTGCCACTACAGGGAAAAATATGTTAAATTCGTTGGGACACCAATGTTTCGCATGGCTGTTCGTAATTGTTTATAGCTTTTAAGTGTAATTTGTAACAAAATATTAAGTTCTTTACCACAGGAACTGATACTTTTTTGTTGCCTGAGTCATGCCTAGTGTTCCCGCCGAATAATCAAACATTTGGAACCTATGTCATTTTTCAGATAATTATTTTATCATGGTTTATTTTTGTATTTAATAACGTTTGTACTTAACACTTTTTCTAATTTTTTTACATAGAAAGTTTAATTGTCGACATTCCTGCGATACGAACCAAGCGATTTGCCACTATTATACTACTACAAATTACTTTGTGTACTGCAAAGGAAAGCAATAACCTGCCTTCGTTCTTGTTTCCCGATAAGTATAACTTAGGACTCTTTAAGTCAAGTGTGAATAGATTTTTTCTAGGCAAACATAACTCACAGTCTAAAAAATAGAACCTGTTATTATCATATATTTTGATTGATACAATACTTTTACAATCCAAATGAAAATGATTTTTTTATAAGTTATGCTATAAAGCATTGTGTAACATTCTACCAACTGTCATACTCGTACATCTTATAGACGAGTAACAAAGATAAGTCACGTCGCAAAAACTTACCTTCAACTTGCGTTCTTCATTAATTACAAAGTCCATAACTTTAGAACACAATTCTGTTCCACTCCAGTCTATTATTTAAACGCTCTGTGACAACATTCCGTCGGAGCAAATAGTTTGCAGTCTTCGGGAGTTTGCCAACTTCCAGATTAACTAGGGATAAGAGATTAAACTCACCTCTATGTAGATTGGGAGCTGTTGGCGGGGAAACCTGGATTAGTTTTTCATGATTGAGTAGCTGCAAATTTACTGTTAATTACTGTTTTGGAACTCGTTTATCGGGCAACATTACTTTCTGTTATAAATTCCAGGTTTTGAATAAATATATATTTCACAATGACGTAATTGTTTACATTGTCAGAATCAATACACTGCGTTTATGAAGTTCTATCGTTTATGAATTTTATGGTTCTATCATTTTATTAAATATAAGTAGTAGGTAATAATTAGTTGGACATAGTATACCTAAATAAAAGTAGGCCTTGTAACACAAGTAACGGTTATTGCGATAGTAACTGTTTATTGGAAAAAATATTATTGGGTAGTATACCATCCTGTTCTTTACGTTACATTGATCTTTTAAAATAGATCAATCCAGAAATTGATCCCTTAAGGTCACTCTCAACTAAAGCCGCTTAAAGCCTTACTTTATGCTTCACACTGCTGTATAATATTTTAAGAAATATACATAAATTAGAGTAATTAGACATTTTGTATTCGAATACGTTTATTTAAAAAAAGGGCTAGCGGCATTTCATTACACTTTGACAACTCCTCATTCCAACAATCATCTATTTTGGATTTAACGAAACTCTTTTACCCCGATGTTAAGGGTAAAAAACCTCGGAAGTGCTCTAATTTTCTAAAGTGTTAATACAATGAAATCCAAATCGTAAAACTGCTAAACATGACTTGACCATTTCTAAACACTTAAAATTATTTTTTAACAGCTCCTAGACTCAAATTACTAAAGCTTTACCTAAGAAATTTGATATGCTCATAAGATTATTAAAATACTTTGCGGGCTAACTTTAATAGCATTAATGCCTAAAGTATAATAAATATAAAGCCAAGAAGTGGCAGGTACCTCCAGCCGATTATCTATTGCAGACATTATATTCAATGATTATACTTTACTAACTTCGTGGCAATGTTTATTGAGAATGTGCATGTTTTTTACGTTACTAAATTACAATATATAGGTATTTTATTAAAATTTATAATGTTAACTAAGTATTACTTGTTGATTATGAAAAGATAAAAGTAAAGAAGTAAGAAGTTTTTTTTTTTCAAAAGCTATATTACGATTAGCGGCTGCAGTTGATGTTGATATGATGATGTTCCATGATTGTTGTAAACATTAAAATATTAGTTATCATAAACAATATAATAAGATTTCAGTCATTTGAACTTTTTCACGTTTTTAAGCTATTGCATAGATTCTATCGCGGGCCTTGAGCGTGGAGACCGAATCCAGAAATTCCGTAACGAAAATAACCTAACACCCCCCCACTCCGACCGGCACAGCGGTGATACTTTTTAGTTTTGCCATCTATCGCTGAATAGCAGATCTTTTAATGACTTTTTGAAATATCACGCTTGTCTCTTTAGTTCAGCAACTCGCCTCTAGGTGGCAGGAAAAAAAATACTGCATAAATAAAATAAATAAATAATTATAATTGCATAAGTTGATAAAAAATGCTATGCAATAGCTTTACCGCGGCAGTCCCCGAGTGCCACACGTCTTTTTTTTGATGTGAAATAGTCAAAACAAAGTTTTGAAAGTAGTAGCTACAAAAAAAAATATTCTAATTTATCAGGGGCGGTTTTAAATGGTTTTTTTATTTGCTTAGTCACAAAAAAATTGAGTGAATATATTATGTTAAAGTAAATTTATTATTGAAATTAGATATTTAAAAAAAAATGCGCTTCAGCATTTCACAATAATTGAAAATATTACATACAAATTTAGAATATAAGAACAATATTTTTCATAGCACGGGAATGGGAATATATAAAACAAAATCTTACAAAAACAAAATGATAGAGCATAAATGCTAAATCATTCTATAATACTACCGATTGTCAGTTGTAAAAATATTTTCCAACATCATCAAGCCTATGCCTAGCTTCTATTCGGTGTCGTTTTAGAGGTCAAAACAACATCTTGTCGTTATTTAGATCCCTCGATTTCAAACGGTTTCATTACTAATAAGACCGACCACCCAGCTGATAATTAAAGAGCAGAATCCGGCCGATCCGAGAGCCAATCTAAAATCAGTAATCACCACAAGTAATTTCGTATCGTGCCACAAATCATCCGAGAACTACAACCGGAAGACTGGCCTGCGTTTTTCTCGGAAAACGTACGAGGGCCAGCGGCCATCGCGGTTGCGGTAGAGTCATGGAATAGTCACTACACAACTGTTTAGTTCTGCCACAGATTGGTTATAGCTATTTTATATAGATAGGCTGCCTATTTATCTATGCCCGGCATGGGTTGCAATGCCATGTAAAGAAAAAAAGCATTTACCTCTTTCACGTTTATGGTTGCCTAGTACTTTACCAAATCTGAGAGACGTATTCCTGTCCATGAGAAAATGATTTTATTGCATTTTTTTTTCATGCATTAATATTTATTCTGCTTGAATCTTAACCATTCTTGACTATACCTAAACGCACACAAAACATTCATCAAAGTCGGTTCAGCCGTTTAGGAGTTCAGTCCAGTATACATATAGGGAGGAGTACAGTATTTATATCATTCTTCTGTACGTGTGAATGCAGATGAATGCAAAATGGACTTAGCCTTTAAATATAATTCTAATTAAACTATTGAAGCGGAGTTTACTCGCCGTAGACTCCGTTCTAAGAAAAGAAATAAAGTTTATTTGTATCGACTAACTGACATCTGACTGAACAGGAACGTCCTCTAAATAACCATTCAGTATACACATAATAGTTAAACGCAAGCAAAGCTTAAAAACCGACTTCACTGCTTTATCTTCTGAACCTTGATCAGATTAAATGTATTAAACACGCATTATTAACGATAACTCAAAAACTACTGATGAGATCTTGATCAAATTTAAATGGGACTAAAGGGAAAGCACCAGCTTTCAAACAAAACAAACCATCAAAATCGGTTCTCGTGGAAAGAAGTTATGAGGTAACAATACAGTCGAATTGAGTACCTCTTCCTTTTTTGTGAAGTCGGTTTTGTTTGTTTTTACAAAGAAAAAAAGAATATGATACAATTTAGTATAATAAATTGAAATACGTAAGTTACCTACATATACCTAATTTAAGTTATCGATATGAGATTTCTTCAATATAATATCTATATTCGTTAAAGCGAATCTAACATCTAATTATTAATGCCTGATGATTTCGTGAATTTCACTGTATTAATTCTCAACAAAGCCAAATTAATATACAAATTAGACTACAGACACCCCAGGTAGGGAGTTCGAAGCAAACTCAAGTAATCATTACGTAAACAGCCAACGTTTTATGTAGACGGCACCTTAAATCTCTTTAATGCGACACATACGGTGTAGCATTAAGGTTTACATCCAAAGAATATAAAATTAGAATGAACCGGTTTTGGCGCCTTAGGATATAAAGCCAGGTATTCACTTAAGCAAAAGGCTCCGGTCGCTAATTCCTCTGGCAAAGTTCTATGAGAATTTGACACTTTGAATACTGAATTTAACGTACTTAAAACTTGTAAGCTCACTATTTAATACTAAATTTAACGTACTTTTACAATAAGTAATGTTTCAAGTTATTGTATTTAAAATATATACTTTTTTTATATTACTAAGATTTGATAGCGTTTGATCTATAATTCATCTGTTGATAAATCAATGGAAGGTACGATAGGATAACGGTACCAAAATTATTAACGAGTTCATATTTTATTAGATAACTAGCTGCGCCCCGCGGTTTTACCCGTGTAAGTCCCGGACCCGCGGGAATTCTGGGATATAATTTTCTTTAATGAGAACCTTCTCCTGACAATAATTAACACAACAAAAAAAAAATGCGATATTGTTCCATCCGTTCACGCGTGATGCGGTGACGGTTTTATTATAAATAGTTAATTCGTATATAATAGAATGAGCCAACTTTTCGTTTCTATTGCATTTTTAATATTGATATATATTTTTTAACAATTTCTTATAAAATATAGACTTGTCAAATATAGTTGTTAATAATATTTTTTAATGATAATTGATAATTAATCTATCAAAACTATTGATGTTAATTACAACATTAGAAATGTTCTGTTTATGATTTCTATAATATGCCAGTTTCTCGTTATGTCGTGTTTTTTTTTATATCGAACTTCTACAATACACGCTCTACATTTTAAATTATTCACGTGTACAGAATCACTGTTCCGCCTATTGATCAAAATGTGCACCAATGTCTCCTCCTACAAAATTGAGAACTCAGCCTAACAAAAAAAAAACATCTACATTGTTGAGGCATTTTCATATGACACCTACCAAGTTCATTCCACCCTAGATGGTCATGTTTTCTGATTACATCCTCCTACTTATATCCTTTTCATTTTCGGTTTCCCGTTGTGGAAAATACTTCAATCATATCTGACCCTTGCCCTTTTTGTTATATTTTGGAGAATATAGCAAGCTTGAGTTAGTTGCATATTTCAAGGAGCTGACTTCTATTTTACCGTGTTTCCGAGTGATCTAAATCATCAGCCAAATTCTTGACTATACCAGGTATAAAACAATGTGTAATGTAAGTATTATTGGATTAAAACCAGATGCATAAAGTTTGAAACGCTAATAGTAAATCCATGAAACGTGTTCAGACTACACTATACTAACACATGGATAGATAGATATATAGATACATAAATATACTCTTTATTGAATACCTTAACAAATACTAATAATATAGAAAATATAAGTGTATTCTAGCTCTTCTTATCGCTAAGAGTAATCTCTTCAATACAGCCTTTGGATGGAGTGGAGTAAAGCAATGAAATTGAACGTCGGTATTGTATTGTAATTAAGTACCTTAGAAAGTGTAGTGTAGTCCTAAGCATATATGTAGTGAGTATACAAAGTGAAAAATTGAAAACCAAAGAGTTTAAGTAACTATATCTAGTTATATAAACTCTTTGGTTTTTAATTTTTTTGGCTCTATCGAGCATGACGCAAACGTCATGAAGCCATAATTTGTTGTGCTTGAGATTTCCAATACGATGGAGGTTGTATATTTTTAAAAAACATATAGTGTGGTGATTGTGTGTGTATAAGACTTTGCGTAGACGGGAATCATAATATGTGTGATCATTGGTTGCCGAAACAGGAATGTGTTTAAATTGAATAGCAGGATAGGTAGAAATTATCCATAACAAAATCCATCTTTTGGAAAATGTGGCCAGATCCATAAATGCCAATGCCATAAATGCGGAATCTATTCACGGGGAACGGAGGTGACCTGATTCTATATCTGTGTAAAACAGTAAAATCTCTCGTATTGTCTAAATAAGCAAAAACGTGCAGATCTTCTATTATGTTTTATTGTACATACATCAAAAGAACATTTTTACAACTAAGGCGTAACAAAAGATGTACAAAGGCGAGCTTAACCTTTTACAGAGTTTTCTTCCACCAAACATTTTAGGTTGAAGATCATTTAATAAGTTCGATGACTTGTTTCGTGGGTGTCGGAAACATTCACATCCCACTCTCAATTACAACCGGAACCAGAAACACAAATTTTCCTTGGAGAGAAAACTTGCGTTCCCGCCGGGAATAAAACGTGATATCCTTGCTTATAAGGTGAACGCGCACCCGACTAAGCCAACGGGCAGTTCATATCATAAGACTAGTCTCCATGGGTACATAGAAATATAATAAGTATTTATTAAACGTCTATCACCGGCATCTAGAACTACATCATCAGAGACCTTATCTGTAAACAGATGATTTATTCAGTGCTAATTAGAACGACACTTCCGTTAGTTGGTGACTAAATAAACGACCATTACTGGCAAAAATTAATCTTGGTGGTAATGTAGAGCTGATAACAGGAAAATGACTTGCAAAGTCAATACATTTTTGTGCCAGCACTATCATTATAGTGATCGGTAAAGCCGGATAACATTCGACTATTGTGGTCATTGATCGTTCAAACTTTTCCACAAAGATACAGCAAAACCTTCAGACGGAAAACATAATGTCATAGGTTCATACTATTTTTCATGTGATTCCATTTGATATTCTGTGTAAATTTTCGCCTGAACAGTTAGTCCTAGAGGGCATCAAATGTTCGTAAGTTTTTAGCTACCTTAAGTGTGTATGGATCCCCACTGCCAACGCCACCGCATCGGGTTGGCCGTACCTATAAAGTATTAAAAGCCTATTAAATTAAATTTTATTTATAGGTTTTTTTAACAGATAGGCTAGTGTTTGACTGAAGCGATGACCACATCAAGAATGGTAAGGACGCAAGGCTTGGAATAGGAACTGGCTCTCAAGGATAGCTGCTGGTTTGGTGTTTGACGATAGATTTTTATGCTTAAGCTTGATAAATTAGGAGTATAAGTACTGCGTTAGGGTAGTAACTAACAAGGTAAGCATCAAAATACGCCCGTCATCTGAATTTTACCTTTATCGAATGCCATAAGTGGGTTGTAGGATTCGAAATTGCAGCTATACTGAATCAGCAGTAGACCTTTACCACCAAAGAGTGTTATTAAACATAAACATAAAAACGTTAACGCCATCACTCACAGCCTCACACTAAATTTGATGGCTTGTGTCGTGGGTACTAGAAACAGTCCCATAATACGCTTTATTAATATATTTAATCATTATCAATATGCTTAATATGATATCTTGATAATGAAAATTTAAAAATTAATTTGTAAATAAAGAAGGGGCATGTTTTATTAATTTGAAGTTTATTGTATTCAAAATTTTTTCATGGCTGTTAAAGGTGAAACATGTAGTACTATATTGTTTTTTCAAACAAATAAATATATATCATTTCATTTCATACACACAATCACAACCTATTTCTAAGCTGATTTACTTATGTTAGTAAACTAAGGGCTTGTCTTGTTAGGCATTATATTCCAGAAAAGATAAAAATTGGAACATAATTTGTTAGGTGGTGAAGGGAAGTGTTCACTTTGAGCTATTCGATCGTCTGTCTGACAAAGTTCAAGTGACTGAGTCTGATTCTGATCAAACTTAGATAGTCACTTGAACAAACTTTGACAGACGTCTGATTTTATGCGTCAGCAGGCGTGATGCTTAAAATCAGACGAACTTGGTAACTTTTCTTATTATTTTACTACTAAGGCATAAATTCTTCTTTTAATAACATAAACAAATTTCTTTCGAAAGCAACACAGCATCGGTGTAAACAACGCGCTAGAGTCGTGATTCTAAGAACTACAGCCTCGATCTTGAACGCATTACTGCGGGCCACATTAGGAATATCATTTATTTTGCTATATGTTCTTTATGTACTTATAATATTGTACGTACAATGTCTTATAATCAGAGAAACAATCATAGAAATTCATTCGCTTTATAAAACAAAAAGAGTTATTGAAACTTGGAGCACAATTTTACTCAACAAATATAATTATTTCTTCTCGGAAATCAAAGGATTATAATTTTTTTTTTTTTTTTTTTTTTTTTTTTTATTTGTGACAGGCTAGTGTTTGACCACTATCTCACCTGATGGTAAGTGACGATGTGATCGAAGCTGGTAAACACACTAGACCTGGAATACGCAGGCTCTCAAGGATAACTGCCGGAACACCGTATTTGGCTTGGCGGCAGACTTTCAACTTGATGGTGGTAAGCTACTTTGGTAGCAAGCCAGGCGAGCAACTCACAAAATGCTCTACCACCTCTCAAATGTCACCTGATTAGCACCACCCGGGGACCACGTGTAGGGAGTCAGACTTAAGGAGTATCCTCCTACGGACGTGGGTGACTCAGTCCCCAAATTAACCTACGTAACTGTTCTTTGTCTGAACTTTTATCCTCTACCGAAACTTACACATAACCCTTGTGAGTTTGCGATTGATTTGCTACTCGTATGAAGATGATATTTTTTACTCGAATATGGCGAAGCCAGAAATTGGGTTTTGATTTTAGCAACGTATATATGTTTTATAAGAAAATCGGCTCTTTTCACTGTTTTATTTTTATAATAACATTGTCCTAAGTTGTCGTCATCATGTAATCCAGTTCTGAGAAAGTGTTCGCGACGTGATTTATCGCAAAATATATCTGAAAATATTGTTAGTGTAGTGTATCGGAACAGAGACTTAGAACAACAAATGCGGGTAGTTGCAAATACTGCTCGCTAATCAAGACGATGACATCTGCGACTTCAGTCTCTCGTGACCATCGTCAATACATCTCCGAAACGTCAAAAGATGTTATTTTTTAAATAAAAGCGCGATCAGGTGGTACAATGTTTACGATACGTATTTCAACTTTGTATCATTTGTCTACACTCATGCAGTTTCACTAATACAAAATCGACAACACCATGCGGCAAAACTCCCTGTGACGTTTGAAAGCTAATCAAGATTTTATCGCCAACTTCCAGTTATATGACCTTTAAATCCACATCGGAAATAAGTAAACGCTTTCACATTCACAGCTCCACGCTAAGTTCGATGACTTGTGTCGTGAGTGCTGGAAACATTACACAATCTGAACCTAAAACTATTTTTTTCTTAGAGAGTAAAGTTATGTTCTATCTTAGCATATTTATAAGCGACACATGTTCTAAATATTACAGGATCTATTTATAACAGGACATATGTATCTAAACTACTCATCTCATATTATAATGATATTGTAGGTACACCGTACAAAGGTAGCACATCCACGCACCGAGCCGCGTGGCGGAAGGGAGTCAATGAGAAAATGATTCTAGGACGAGGCCACATCCCGCTGCAGCGAGACTTGCCATCACACTCTCCATCAAATGTATATTCCACTTTTTACTGTTGAAAATATACTTTATGTTCGAGTTAGTCACTGTTTGAGTATTTTGAATCTCATTATCAAAAGCAGCGCGTAGTAGAAGAACATAAACACACTCACAGTCCCGCACTAAGTTCAAAGCCTTTCATCATCTATCAAATAATCGTTTATTCACATGAAGTTAATGAAAGTCAATGACTTACTCTTACCTGCCCCCAATGAAATCAATGATTTTAAAAAACAGGAAATGCATAAGCGCAATTCGTGTATATATTTTTTTACCTAGGCATATTGTCGAAATAGCTACTTTTAATATTTTTAAGAAAAAAAATAAAGCTGTGGCTAACAAAAAAAGTATTGTAAATTTCAAAGATTTTTTATAAGGAGATAGATGTATTTAATTTAAATAATGATATAGAATGGAAACTAATTTAAATTAATCTATAAAATAATTACATGATAATCGACAACTCTTTCTTGGATATAAATACAATTTTATTATGTATACGTCACAAACTTTATTTTATTGTTTTTTCTATTTTACTTTGCTGTTATACAATAATAGTTTGTAATTACCGAAAAAAATAAAATGGGCTATGTAGAATACGTAAGACAACGTAAAGGTACAGTAAATTTTTATTTTTACGCCATTATGCTAAATCTATTAAATTTATTATTTTTCAGAAATCCTGCCTAAAATTATGGACACTGTGAACAAAAATACTATTGAAACGTAACATACCAGTCATCAATGAAAGTGCGTTAGTGTTGTCTCTTTCGCACAGACATGCATTTAAGATTTCAAACTTACCGCCCGCAATCAAAAACAAATGCTGAACATTGAATGCCCGATGTGGGTAGACTGACATTACTATGTATTGCGCTAACAACTAGCATTAAATATTGTGTACTAAGTTTCTCAATAAACATTTCTTGAATCTTGAATCTACTATATCAGCATTATAGCATCTATATATAAGCATTTTTTTTCTTTCCAATATCTTCAATCTACGGGCCATTTGCCTATATTTCTTAAAACTAAACTAAAACTATAATAAACTACTACTATAAGCATTTGACCACTATCTCACGTGATGGAAAGTGATGACGTGGCCAAAGATGTGACATGCTTGCCTAGAAGATACCATATGAAGATATTCACTCTTGATTTGAAAACTCCTAGATTATACCCTTCGAGGAAAAAAGACGGAATACTTCGAATGAACCGCAGGTATGTCTACCATAATGTTGAGAATGGTTGAGTAAAGAGTCAATAATTTCTGTCAACAGCTGGATGATCAGTTGAACTAGCCAAGTGCAAGTCAAAACCGAATTTTTCTATTCATGTTTATTAAAGTCTTCATATTAATCACTCCATGGTTGAACTTTGATGTACTATGCTTCTAAGATATAGCCAAAACATAAAACTTTCTAAAAAACATCATACGAAAAAGATTTTTAGTTTTTGTTTATTATTATTTGTTAGTACCTATATAATTTATAAGAACACAAATATACTCAGTCATATAAAGGTAACAACATATAGACAGGCAAAAGCGTAGAATTAGTACTTAATAGTGTATTTAGGTAGGTCTATCTAATATGAAACGTTTCTAATGCGTGTCATTCGAATAATTAGTAATTTTTTTTGTTGGCATGGCAGAGCCAGTATATTGCCCCTTTTTAATTAAAAAAAGATTTTAACATAGTCACGCATTCCCATTACAATGTCCCGTAATATCATTACGATCCATTTTATCACGACATCTACAAATTGAACTGTTATTTTCCATATAATGCCCATAACCGTAACATGCACGAAACGCATCATAAAACTAAAAAAAAACATCGTGTCAAGGTCGGATTATATCACTATCAAGACTCGGAGATCTATTTCTGCGCTTGCAGCGGTCAAGCATTCTAGTACTACGGTGCTAAATTGAGAATCGGCTTCTAAAACAGTGGCCAGTGTAGTATTGGGTCTATTTTAATTCGCACGATATGTAGACAGTTTCGACGGTACAATCTGCGCACAGTATCTTAGATCCGAGGTTGACGCTAGATTCCATCAGGTTATTGCCTTTGAGCATACACGTGGATGGCGTGTATATGAATTTGGGACAACACAAATACCGCTAAGTCTGTAGTATCTAATCATGTAACGTTTTTGGTTCGCGTCGATTGTAGTGGGCGTGACTTTTGCGATGATACTCGTGTCGCTGTACGCAAATCGATTGTTACTTGGCAAATGACCCAGTCCACGTTTGCTACACGATATTCGGTCAAAGGCAACCGTCTGCGTTAATACGTTGGTTGGCGGCTGACAATTTCTCATACGTTAAAGATACTAGGTATAACGCGTCATTTGAGAAGTCTTTGAAGTTCAAATACTGTCAATAAAGTTACTCACAGTGGTATCGTGCGATGCGGTCACTCAACCTCCTCAGAAGCCCGTTACGTCAGCGGCAGGCCGCAATTAGATCACATACTAGACTGCAATGGCTAGACCAGACACCAATCGTCTATATTTTTAGTACCGTTAAAACTGGCTTTTTGCATTGCCTTGGAACGGCAGCATTCCGACAGCCCGAGGCGTCAATCTGCTAAACATTAATGTCTGTCAAACGGTAGAATGCCTTATTAGTCGGCTAGTGTCATGCAAAGTCGACACGAAATGGTGAGAGTTTTTTAGGACTGTAGTAGTTTAAATTGATGTAAGCACCAAAGCTCTTTACCTATATCGTTATTCTGTTCATTTTAAATGCATTTATTTATATAATTTTTGTAATTTATCGTTAAATAATAATAATATATTAATTGTAATTGACATACCTGTTATAACGTACTTTGTTATAAGGTGAATAAATGATGATATGATATGTTATCGAGGGACTTCAACGACCTTTCCCTAATAGACACAGGAAGCTATCCTACGTAGTGAAGACATTTATATTTTTGTAGGTAACAGTTTATTAAACGATCAAGCGAGTTGCAATATTTGTCCAAAGCTTTTTTGCATTCACACTCACAGCCCCACAGTAAGTTCAAATGCAACATTTATAAATCACACCCAGAACCAAATGCACAAATGTCCTTTGAGAAGGAAAATTGTACTCCTGCCGGGAATCAAATCCAGGACACAGTTAAGTAGAGATTTCACCTTCTTGAAAATATCATCAATTAGATACATGCCGTAGTTAAGTATTGTACTGGCTAAACCACGCAACTTTACCCGCATTAAATGGGATAATAAGTTAAATATCCCATTTGAGAGTCAAGACTATATGCGTGCCTTTCATTTAAATTTCCAGCCGTGGAAGAGAGACCTTTTTTATAACAATTATTCAAGCAAATTCACAATATTTTGGATTTATAACCGGTACAGAGAAACAATACTAAACTAGAATAAAATTAATATAACATCGCTCCTGAGTACGATATTTCATCACTATCCTTCCCATTCCCGTGTTTATCCATCCAGACGCAAATCCTACGCTCGTACAAAACTCAGTGAATAATTTAAATCGTTTGAATGACTGTAATATTAACGAGCAAATTTAAAATGCAATTTAAAGTTTAACTACAAACAAGTTGGTTTACATTCCCTTTGGTGAGTCGGCGTCTAGTTGAGTTTGTGGTCCATTCTAAGTTTCTCCTTCTTTGTGAACATTCACAAGTCTCTACCATGCTTAGAGTTCGTAATGAATCATTATGTTAGTACTAATTTTACTTTGGTAGATATATTTTTATATAATGCCAGCTATATCCGTCATGGGTTGCAATGCTACGTAAAGAAAATAATTAAACGCAAGCATAGCTTTAATAATTTAACGCAAGCAAAGCTTAAAAAAACCGACTTCACCGCTTTATCTTCGGAACCTTGATCAGATTTAATGTATTAAACACGCATTATTGACAATTACTCAAAAACTAGTGATCAGATCTTGATCAAATTTAAATGGGACCACATGGAAGCACCAGCTTTCAAATAAAAAATAATCATAAAAATCGGCTCACAACGAAAGAAGTTATGAGGTAACTATTGAAGTCGGTTAAAAACTAGAACATCATCAATGTAGTTCACAGAATACGCATTTTTGAGGATAACTCAAAAACTACTAGTCAGATCTTGATCAAATTTTCATGGGACCACATGGAAAGCACCAGCTTCCAAATAAAAAATAATCATCAAAATCGGCTCACAACGAAAGAACAACACACATAAAAAAAACTACATTCGAATTGAGAACCTCCTCCTTTTTTGAAGTCGTTAAAAAAAAGGGAAAAAGCATTTTAACTCTTTCACGTTTATGGTTATCTAGTACCTACCTTAATACCATACTAAAATTGTATTGACTAAATTATTACCTCCTTCATGTTCATGTTTGCCTTGTACTTTACCAAATCCGAGTGACGTATTCCTGTCCATGAGATTTTTTTTTATATTGCAGGTTTTTTATTCGTGAATGCGTTACAATGTCACGTGACTATATTATTACAACCTTCATGTTTATGTTTGCCTAGTACTTTACCAAATCCGAGTGACGTATGAGAAAATGGAAAGCATGTCGAAAAGTAAAAAAAAAATTTAAAGAAATGTATGTTCTTAAAAAGTATCCTATGTCCTTCTCCTGGCTCTAAACTACCTCCCTGCCAATTTTCAGCTAAATCGGTTCAGCCGTTCTTGAGTTATAAGTGGAGTAACTAACACGACTTTCTTTTATATATATAGATGTTACCTTACTTTTAAGAACTTAGTACCTAATAATCTCTAATACAGTGAAACAACGTAAGTAAATAAGATATGTATCCGGGAAGTGGAGGCCTGGTGCCCTGTAATACAGGTTTTTGAATAAACCTACATCAGGCACCAGGCTCTCATAATGGATACGGGTAGAATTATTGTACATATACCTACTAATCATATTGTATTTAAACCTATGGTAAGAGAATTTGTTTTTATATAAAGTTTGAGATTTTTTTATGCTAGATAATCAAGCATTTGACCATTTTACCGGATGGAAAGTGAAGATGCGGCCGAAGATGTAACCCTAGAAAATACCTTTTCACTCTAGATTTGAAGTCATCCGTTCGGGGAACAATGACTTCCACTCCTTCGCTGTTTGGATTGTAAATTTAGAATTGAAACGCTTCGAGCGAACCAAAGGCGGGAGTTCGACAGTTTGTCATGTTGTTAGTTGGTAAAAAGTTAACTCAAGCAATTCCTGAGCACACTCTCCACTCCTGCCTCCACCTTACGTCGGTGATCAAGACTGCTTTACCTAATGAAGATATAACGCGATTTGATAATAGCCAGCATATAATTAGCAATGTTACTTCCAAAAACATGTGAGAATATCAGCGATTCCCTTAGCACTTTAAAGTCCTATCCACTATAAAATTGTACACACCACAAAATTATGCTCATGTGATTGTATTACAACTGTGAAGATAAAACACATGTAGAGCTCTCTCACACACGCAAAAATTCAATTACTTGAAAATACAAGCATAAATCGAGGGACCTAATCTAATTCAATCGAATTTTCAGCCGCATAGACCAGTTGTAGTTTTATAGACTAGTATTGCTACAAGCTAGTAATTGATTGCGCCCTGATAGGACGTCTGGTTATGCCGGAGTGACGTCACATCCTGGTGGACGGTTTAGGTAACATTGTCGTAATTGCTAGCGACTTCAAAATCGTCTGTGGATTTAATAGAGGATGTCGATAAATAAAACTTATAACTGCAACGTCTAGACAATTTCTGAACCTGAGAACGCTCGATCTCAACTATGCAATTGTTTTTTAATGTTATATTAGGAGCAAGTCCGACGGTATGAAAGGGCTACTTTTAGCGTATGTAGGTGTTGTCATTTAAAATTGTAAGCAGCCATGCTGCATTTTATAGTTACAATTGCATATTTTAATTCCAAATCAACATTTAGAAAAATACCCCTAACAACCTATTTGAAAAACGGCTACCGATTTTTACTAAACATAGAAAGAAAGAAAGAAAGAAAGAAAGAAAATAGATTTATTCGGGACAACACGTGACGTTACATAATGTACATAAAACAACAAGACAAAAAACATAAAAAAATACAAAAAACAAACAATATAACGCCGCGTGATATCACGAATGAGGTCCCGACTCAGCATATAACTAGGTAAGTAGGTGGGCAGAACCTACCCAGTAACTGATTAAAGAACTATACTAAATTAAAATCGATTCAACCGTTTGGATACTACAGACACACAGATACAAATGTTAAGCTAATATTCCCCTCTATTTGCGTCAGGGGTAAAAATTATACAGCATGGCTCTAATTAATGTAAAGGTATACAATGGCAGTTTATCTCTTGTAATACACGTAAATATAATAATTGAATATCCCTAAAAGTGGGCGTTAACAAAAGACAATATAAACGAATGCTCTCACATCACACTCACATCACTGCACAATTTTTTTTTTTATATCGCGTTTACTGGTAAAACCAGAAACGCTTTCCTTTGGAAGAGAAACTGGTGCTCCTGACGGGGATTAATCCCAATAAAGACTTGCCTGCGTCAACAGGGTGAGTCGTCGTGAAGCATTATATCAGATATTATCTGATATGGATGTCCAATAATAAATATCAACGCAATACCAAACCATGCGTAAACCAATCCGAATAAACAAAAAACTATATGGTAATCCAAAGACAGCAAGATGAATGTTCCACTTCGACAAGATTGCTACAAATCGTAAGCAAAAAAGGAACGATAAAGTTTGCCTAGCCTCGATATAACATCTAAGTTATAACAAGAAGCCAGACTATTTGTAAAAAAGATACTGCTGGAGCCCTTATTTTAGATGTAAGTCCGATATTGTAGTAACGCAGAAAGTTGATGTGAATTTCTTGTTTTTTCCGCATGTTTCTTTTTTACTACTAGTTGTTCTCCGCAGCTTCGCCCACCTAAATTATAAAAAACAATATTTATCAAATAGAATTGTGAATCTAAACCATTTTTGAATCCACCTGAACTCACA
This sequence comes from Lomographa bimaculata, assembly GCA_948107665.1. Lineage (NCBI taxonomy): Eukaryota > Metazoa > Arthropoda > Insecta > Lepidoptera > Geometridae > Lomographa > Lomographa bimaculata. The sequence goes on from OX403597.1 coordinate 9,956,264, forward strand.
TAAAATTTTACCAAAATCGCTGCAGCCGTTTAGGAGGAGTTTTCACTTGATGGAGAGTGGCGATATGGTCGAAGTTGGAGAACACTTGCCTATAAAATCGAGATCAAAAGTATTTCATTTCAAAATAGGTAATTGAAAAAAAAATGTTAAGTTTCTTCTTCTCAGGAAACTTATAAAACTTAATCGGGCATAGAGTTCCTTAGCAGTACGTAGAGTAAAATGTAGAAGCAAAACGCTTCGTGTGCCTTAAAATATCAAAACCAATGTCGCATGGCTGTTTTTCTATAGGTAGTCCTATAGTAAAAAGAGGATGGGGGAATTAGATTATGCAATTCCGTGAACCACTCTCCGGAATGTGCCCAGTAAAAGTCCAACATACCGCGACTTTTTTTTCGTTTTTTATACAGCTTTTTTAATTCTAAGTTTTTAGCGACCTATTTTGTGACTTCGGTTGTGTTATACATTTAGCTGCTTGCAATTACTTATGGCAACACTCTATAATGTTTTTATATTTAATTCATATACAAAAGATAACAGATTGGTCCTTTTAATATTGTAAACTAGCCTTGCCCCGCGGCTTCGCCCGCTATTATCAAGTTAAAAAGTAGCCTATGTGTTAATCCTAGGTATAATCTATGTACATTCCAAATTTCATCCAAATCCGTTCAGCCGTTAAAGCATGAAGAGGGAACAAACATACTTACATAGACACTTACACACAAACTTTCGGATTTATAATATTGTTACCATAATTAAACGCAAGCAAAGCTTAAATAATTAAACGCAAGCAAAGCTTAAAAAAACCGACTTCACCGATTTATCATCGGAACCTTGATCTACCAGCTTTCAAATAAAAAAACAATCATCAAAATCGATGTAATTCTCACATCTCTACGATATACCTAATAAAACAATAAAACAAACGCTTTCACACTCACAGCCCACACTAAGTTCAAAGACTGGCGGAAACATTAACAATACAGGGTGAGATAGTGGTCAATAGTTTTGCCTATCATGAATAAAAAATAAAAAAACACCCAGAACCAGAAGCACAAATATTCCTTGGGAAGGAATTTGTTGTGTCGAAAGAAATTGTGCTCCTGCCGGGAAGCTCAGAAGGCGGACACCTGTCCACTGCGCCAACTGGGTCGTCAAATTAATACAACTATATGAACGCTACGAACAGGTTTAATACTTAAAGTCGATACGTATTACATTTCAAAGATTTTGCAATAGCTCTCATAGTCGTCGATACCTAATTTAACAATGGGCTTTCTTCAAAGCGATTATTTATAGAATTCAGAGCTATGCCAAGCGTCTCAGGGCTGGCTGACATTAATATTCAATAACTATGCAGAAAATGGCGCACTGATATTTGAAGACCGTAGCTGAAAGCAATTCTAAATATCATGACTTCTAGACAATTTAACCCCAATTATTACAATGGTTGAAATTTCAAGGGCATCTTCAATATAACAGAAGTTTCATTGGGAGTCTCTAAAATGTTGTTATTGGTAGAAGTACAGAAAGCTATGTTATATTCAATAAACTCTTACTTTAATACGTTTTCAATAAGTTCAGAATAGCGTTATATATTGTTTTACAAGCTTTTATTTAGTTTCACCTGTCCCTGTTCTGTCTATTTATTGGTATGTAATCAAATCTTGCAAGCTAAATTAGACCCACTGAGATGTATTAAATCTTATATACCTATTTATAACCTACTGTATGTTTAATATTAAGGTTCTTTGTTTGATTATGGACAGTATTTAACGAGAACTTAGTGGGTTCACTAGTCTCCTCAACTCCCGTCCTTGCACTACTTCCCGATGTCCGATTGGATTCAAATTAGATGCACTTATGTAACTTCGGTGAAAATACAATGAGAAAAAAAGAGACCCTTTTTGTACCATGGAGCTGGTCTAATGATGGAGACGGAAGATGGCCATAGGAAATTCTGAACTGAACAAGATTAGTCCCATCTAGTTTGGGCTTTACAATATTATTAAATTACGGCTATCACTCACGTCATTTGATCGATATTGTCGACCTAGGTTTCGAGCATGTACGATGCTCTTCTTCGGGATGAGTTTACGCCGCGAGATCGCGACAATGACTGCGGGCGTGGAATATCGATCAAATGACGTGAGCGATAGCCGTAATATAATGTTTAATTCTCACGAAAACTTTAATAGTTTAGGCTTGTTTAATTCGTCTTGACAAGTTCTCTGGTTACACTTTTTAGTCCTTTTTGTTTACAACTAGTAAAAGTTTGATTTAAAACAAACTTTTCAGAGTATTAGGTACTTGTTTAAAAAACCTTTGATAACTATGTCATCCGATCTTAAGTGATTATGCATCGATTGAAGAAGCATGTTTGTCTAGAACGATCCCGTTCCCTCGTTAACTGAAGACACACAGATTGTACTTATCGAGAGTGTAAACACAAACTTAGTCAAACACAGACAGTGTCACACCTATATAACTAATTATAGGGAGGCCTTAGCCTAGCAAATGCCTATAACAGACATAACAACCCAAAAGTTAAATATTCAGGTATAAAACTAGTTAAAACTCTTTTTATGGCTTTCGAACTCTTTCTATTTCTATTTAGCTTAATGGAAAAGAGGAGTGTTGTAAGTTTGTAGCGTGAATTTGTGTATGTCTGTGGCATAGCAGCTCTCAAATGGCCGGACATATTTTGGTTTAGTTTATTTGTTTGAAAGGTGATTTGATCGATAGTGTTCTTAGCTATTATTTCTTGAAATTCTTTGCAGGCTGATTTTCATATAGAGCGTTGGGGTATTAAAAAAAATTGCCACTTGTTTAAGGCCAATGTAAAACGGTACAAAATATGAGAGAGATATTATAGAGTATGTCACGGTAAAAATCATTAGTTAATTTACATTTCATTAGATCTCATTAGTTTGAATCACAAATCAAAATAATTATCATAACTTTGACTAAATATTGTCAGTTATTAACATCATTGGTAAATATTGTAGAAACAATTTATTCGTAGGTAGGAACTTAATATTTTTACAGAAGAATCTGATTTTATTGTCATAACTGTATAATTAAATTAAAAATACACTTTAAATAACAGAGTAACATAAAATCTTCATATCCATGTGTGTTTCCCTCTTAACTAGATAGGTTTAGAGAGAAACCTATCCTAACTAGATAGGTTTATCCGAAGTAAGAGTAAAGCCAGTATTCAGAGAAATTTTCCTTCGGCAAGCGGTTTACAAAATTTATTTGTGCTATTTGATTTCTTTTCCTTTTTTAGTCATAAATGTATACATAAAATATAGACAATCTTATTCACGTGGATTCCCCTCCTGGTCAGACAATTGCAAGTCTTATACAAAGGCTATATCCTATCTGCCAGCCCTAAGTAAGTACGGCAGTCTCGACTGCAGGGCGCTCGTCTGAAGGGCCAACACTCGATAGGCCCTCGACCGCATCACCATTGTCTGCTCGTATGCAGATTGCAAAGATATCTGAATATTCGATTCAAACCTAGTTATATGCTCGTTAGTTTAAAAAAATTATCTACACATTTTATGAGCACACGTCATATTTATTTAATATCTATTTGCGATCACATTATCACATTCTACTAATATTATAAATCCGAATGTTTGTGTGTAAGTATGTTTGTTCCCTCTTCACGCTTTAACGGCTGAAAAGATTTGGATGGAATTTGGAATGTACATAGCTTATACCTAAGATCAACACATAGGCTACTACTAGGGCAAAGCCGCGGGGCACGGCTAGTAATATTATAAAGGTGAAAGTTAGTGAGTGTGTTTGTATGTTTGTTACTTCATCACGCTCAAACGGCTTGACCAATTTTCATGAAATTTGGTATGGAGGTAGCTGACATCCTGGATTAACACATACACAACAATACACTACTTTTTTATACCGAAATTCTCGCGGTTCCGGGACTTACGCGGGTAAAACCGCGGGGCGCAGCTAGTTAATATACTAAGTCAGAAAGTTTGTGTAAGATGTAAATGTGTAAGTATGTTTGTTTTCTCTTCACGCTGTAACGGCTGAACGGATTTGGATGAAATTTGGCATGTACATAGCTTATACCTAAGATTAACACATACAGTTAAAAAGTAGCCTATGTGTTAATTCTAGGTATAAGCTATGTACATTCAAAATTTCATCCAAATCCGTTCAGCCGTTAAAACGTGAAGAGAGAACAAACATACTTACACACTTACACACACAAACTTTCGGATTTACAATATTAGTAGGGTGGACACGCTGAGTACCATAATAAGAATAAAAAAAAATATTGTTATAACTGTGTACAAAAGCAGATGTTAAATATACAATTTGACTCAACAGTTTGTCCTCTTCGGACGTACAATAGTTGTAATTTAAGTTACTAATTGGACAGATTATTGTAAAAATAATAAAAAAAATATCATCATTACAAAATATGTGACTGAAATTTACAGATATACAAAATTCAGTTTCAGTTATTCGGCATCATAGTACCTACTCTTTTAGGTTATAGTGAGCTATAATATCAACTGTTGTTATATAGTTTCGTCCGGCATTGCCTACTTACTAACTACTTCTTAAGTATAGTTAGATGCAAACGTGTTAGAGTGTAATTTATCATCAACAAACAAAATAATATATCGCATAGCACATCGAATGAAAAAACTCAGTTGATCGCTCGGTAATCGGTTTACACAGTCCGACATGCCTGCATAATCACACGTGAAACGGCAATTGAAACTGCTAACAAGTGGGTAAAAATACGAAAATGTGTAAGTTGGGTAGGGACGCACTTCACCTTTTCCAACCGACTTCAAAAAAGGATGTTCTCAATTCGACTGTGTTTTTTTTTTGTATGTTACGCGTTGTTTCCGCCAATTATGCATCAATTTTGATGTTTTTTTTTGTTTGGTAGAAAATACTTTAGAGGTGGCCCCATGTAAGTTTTATCGAAATCGGTTAAGCCTTATAAGCGATGAAGTCAGGTTTTTTAAGATTTGCTTGCGTTACAATTATGTTCAGTGGAAGTCATTGTACTATCCAGTATTGTTTCTATATATATTTGAAATATTCCAAGTGCGATTGAGCTTCTAAAAGTTGGGAAAAATAAATTAAAATGACTGTATGTAAACCTTACTCTATTTCATACTGTAGAAGATAGTATCACTATCCAGTACTGTTTTCTATATTGCCGTACATATAAATCATGATAAACTAATTAACCGTTAATATATAAAACTGCTCGTTGGGTTTGAGGGGCACGTATTCGCCTTTTAAGCAGGGGTATCAGGTTCTATTGCCGGCGGGAACATAAATTGTCACCCAAGGGAAATTTGTGTTTCTGGTTCTGGGTGAGATCATGTGTGTGATGTGAATGTTTCTGGCACCTACGACACAAGTCATCAAACTTAGCAAGGGGCTGTGAGTGTGAAAGCAGGAAAAATATACTACATATATTGCGACGTTATTTTTCACACGTAACAACCCTGCTTGAAGTTAAACTAATAAATCCACCATCTCCACATTACCTCCGCCAAGAACCACGATATAACCTCGCATAAGATACATTAGAAGAGTAGTTAAAATGGAAGTTAAAGTGCATCTCTTCCCCCGCTTTATTTACTCACAATCCAGACCGCAATTTTACGTAACCAAACAGTCTCAAGCATTACTCTCTTTTAATCCGCATACGCGATTCTAGCTAGCATCCGCAAGCCCACGTATGCAATTCCGTACCGAGTAGGCTCCCATCTCATGCAATGACTTGGCCACTGCAATTCAACACATGCCCGGCATTGTGAGCCGAACAAAGAACCGCATGACACTATGAGAAGAGCCGAGAACTTCGAGAGAACTTAAAAAACTTGAATGGAAGTATTCCCTCCGCATTTTCTTGAGCAATATAAAAGTTTCTATGGGTCGCAATTACTGGCTGTTTTGGTACCGTGACGGGACGAGTCTTCGGTTGGAAAGTATCTCCAATGGACTTAATGTTTGAGGAAAATACAACTACAACGCGTTCCTAAAAGCTATGATATAAATCGGTATCGCAGTTAATTAAAGATTCTCTCGCTTAGAATCTCAAATTGTACAGAACTGCGATTCCTAATGTTTAATGCAAAAACGATATAAATCATCGAAAAAAAATATCTACATATTTAGAAAAACTGTGTCATGCTATTCACACAGATACAGTGTTTCAATATACCAAGATCAAAACAAAACTCGAGCTAATATTTTTTTTAACTAAAATTTTATTTGACTCTACCATTTGAGTTTGAATAAATGAACGCAAAAAAATCTCAGAAAATAAAGCTTTGGTACCAAAACCTTTTTAATATCAAAATTATCTCTTTTATTAAAGTTTTTAAAATTAATTTCATATAAACTTAGCTCAGCGACTATATTGCGTTCAATCAGAAAACAAAACTTTAACATAACAGTTATATCTTCACTTTTCATCAGGTGAGATGGTGGTTAAATGCTTACCTATCACGCATCAAAAAAACAAAACACTATATTTTAATAGAACACAATTGAATAGTACCATCGCTAGCATTACAAGCACATTCCTACACCACAATTATGTTGTAGGTACTTCTTCAAAGTTTCCTAAGATAAAACCTTATCCAATTGTATGTATTATTCATATTACTTTATCACAGCTAAATCGCTGAACCGATCTTAGTGAAATTTAGACGATAGATAGATGAAAAAATGTACCTAGGCAAACATATACTCACTATGATGAATGCGAGTATAGCTGCAGGATACCTTGTAAAATAAATTAAAAATTTTAGATGGTGTTCCGTAGTAATTTAATTACATTGGTAGCTGATTTTAGACGTACTTATAATTGATCAATATCAAATTTTAAAATAATTCAATACGGGTAAATAAATCAGTTCAACATATTCGTCTAAATGATGGATTAAATTGTGTTCCAACCGAGTTTTACCATATCCAATCGATCGTTAGGTGATAAATCATATTTCTAAAGTTACTTGCGCCTTCGTTTTTATTCCATTACGAAGTTAACCGTTATATTTTTTGCTGTAAGGCTTGGTATATATCACAGGCAATATATAGCTAACTATATATAAGACATTGATGTTTTTATATGCTCTCTGCAGAAGTAAATATAGATTTTATGGTATAATCTTGCTCTATCTTGCATTATTGTTTTTTCTAGAACTTGATAATAGCAGCTTAAACTAGCTAATTGGTGTTTTATTTATTTTACCATTGGTTTACCAAAATGTAGCTATCAAAGATTATAATCTAGTCATACCTACAGCAAATATATGACAGATATTTACGTGTCTTAATTCGACTCTCGATTCTTCATATCAGTAGAAATAAGACAAAACATATTTGAACTGTATACGGTTTATCGAACCTTTTATCTTTTTATGAATAATGGAGTAAATATTTACCCAGAAAAAACAAATGCTCCAATCCTACAGGTCCTATCTATAGATGTATGCAAGTAATCGTAAATCCACAACAACTATGTAATACTTATAAGCACACTTTTAAAGAACAAACGATGGCTTTTATTCAATTAGCAAGATATCTCACCTCCAACACTTCTCGTCGCTTTAGTGTACTTCAGGCCTTATATCAAATTAATGAAACCTTAACTTGAAGTCGTACTTAAGGTCGATGACCTGGTTAAGTAGCACAGTATTAGTTCATCAGATCATTTTACATGGTGGGAAAACTTGAGGGGCATTGGTCTGGAGGCGGCACTTAAGAACTATTGATAACTCAATATGAAACTTGTGTGCTGCTTCTGTCAATACGTCCTAGTCACTTTAAAGTCAACTATCAAGTTATTATGAAACTTGTGACTTGAGTTTTCATTGGTAAGATAGTTTTTCTTTATACATTGGATCGATTTTTCTATCTATACCTGCTTCCTTTAGCGCATTTCGCAAATGTTAAATTGCCTTTCATTTAGTGTGTAGTGGATTAGTTGTATGACCAGTGGCCTGGGCTGGACTCTGTGTGCATCTCCATCACACCCAGGCTGTGTTGCGAGCGCATTTTGGCGCGTTCTGGTGCGTTCATTTTGTGTGGCCCATTCCGGGCCACTGTGTCCCTTTAAAGTCATTAAACATCACAAGCTCTGCATATACCATAATTAAACAAGCAAAGCTTCAAAAAAACGACTTGATCGATTTCGATAAAATTTATATTATTATGGGACCAACTCTGAAGTATAATCTACCAAACAAAAAAACATCAAAATCGATTCATAATTGGCGGAGATATCGCGTAACATACATACAAAAAAAAACCTACAATCGAATTGGGACCCTTCTTTTTTGAAGCCGGTTGAAAATGTTTCTTTTTCTTTTAGTAGCGATACCATAGAATACAAAATAGTAATATTCTTGACTAGAAGTCACAAATCGCAAGTAATATTCTTAGAAATAGTATGTACCTCATTAATCTTAGATCGATACTGTCTTCATGATTACATCTTCCCTCAGTAATTATTTTCTTACATAATGCCGAATTAATCTTTTAATTCTCTGAATCTGAGTTACTTTTTACCTAACGCCAATTTAATATCTCCGAGATCGATTACCTTTCACTAATTCATTTACCGCTACTTACTTCTAGAGAATTCCTCTTTCAAATATTTAGTTGATTTAACTTTTATTTATAGGACAGCCCGGACGTTCCTGTCAAAAATTTTGGGTAATCGGAAAGTTTTATAGAAACGCATAGAATAAAGAAGCTGCTTTTTTTATGATGTCAATAAAAAAATATGAAGATCGACAAAAAATTTCACACACGCAGTCTCACGATAAGTTAAAAAGCTTGTACTTATAGTGCTCACAAGATTGAAATTATACACATGATCACACTCACATCCAGTGGTGGAAATTTAACCTAGAACGCTAGGACTTGCCAGCTGCTTAAGTAGAGTGACAACCCACAATATCAATCCGACTATTTCTACGTACTTAAGTGCTTATCATATAATTTTACTCGATCCCCACTGTCGCCCGTACATTACACCCATGACGAAATCATGACTCACGTGACATTGTTCCCAATTTTGGGGTCAAAATGCTTAATCCTGTCGGTTTCACTAATTTACTCGTCATTGGTGCAGTCTCCACGAATCGCCGTTTTTGTCCAGTTTTAAAACAGTTTCATTGTGAAATTACATTGTACCAAATGTCATGATTGTTCGTCCGTTTACATAATCCTCGCCGTCCAAAGGTTACCTGGAAGGATTGAAGTACTAAGCACCCTCAATGCATATGGATCGCTTGTAACGATAAGGCCGCCGATTGCCGCAAATTTTTATAACATTTTTATTTAAAGTTAATTTAGTTATTATTGATATTTGGACTTCGTGTGTGCGATCGAGTATTTTATCTATGCTGCTAATACATATTTAAATAATAACTAAGTGTATTTTGTTGTTTTTAAATCTATATATATAAAAATCAATTGTTATGCGTTAGTCTCACAAAAAAATCGAGAACGGCTCGACCGTTTTGGATGATTCTTTTTTGTTGTGTTCGTCATTGTTATGGCAACGTTTCTATATATATAATTATAAATGATTTTTTTGTAAGATTGGTTGATTGAGAATGTATTATTTATTACACAAAAGAATTAGACGAACTTAATGCTATAAAGCATTATCATCCAGTTAACCTCAGTGTATCGCGTTAGATTGTATGTTATGCACACATAGAGAACGGATTGACGATTACGATGACTCTTTGATAAATTAATTTGTCTATGCCTTCGAAGGATTCTGGTCCAAATAATATTGGAAAATCGAAAATGAAAGAAGTTTTTTTATGAATTTGGACAGGATTACGTCTATCAAACTTAGTAAAGTACTAGGCGTACATAAACATAAAAGAGGTAATACTTTAGTCATTAAGTTTTTAAAAACAAAAAACACTTTTTTTTACGTAACATTGCAACGCATGCCGGGTACAGCTAGTCTCAAATAGTTTCTACTTGCAAATTACGGTATGCAAACTAGCAAAGCTACAACAATGAATTTACCAATGGCATCCAAAGAAGGTCGCGAGCTACCTAATGAACCATAGGATGAATCATAAGATAAAACCGTGGGTAGCGTCGGCTTAGGCCGTTTTCACGTGAACTGTGAGAATATTAACTACTTATAAGTTTTTTGATTAGCTAATTAATTAATGATCTTTGGTTTTTCATATAACAGGAAATATTCATACTTTTTATACCGCTGCACGCTGGTTAAATATTTATGAGTATGCACGTTTCTATAAAAGAGATTATAGAGTACAGGATTAAAGACAAGAGGACAAGGCTGATCTTCTACGTACCTATGGTACGCGTAGTTTGATTTTGTAACTACGTGATTCCTATGTTAACCCTAGATATTCAGTACATAATTTAAATTATTTTATTCTCTTTAGGTTGATCTCAATTTATGAAACGATGAAAAAATTGCTGTAGCAGTAGCTTGAGTACAGTTGAGTACGGTAGCTTGAGTACGGTACCTTGAGTACAGTAGCTTAAGTACTGTAGCTTGAATACAGTACATTGAGAATAGTAGCTTGAGTACTGTATCTTGAGTACAATAGGTTGAGTACAGTAGCTTGAGTACAGTATATTAAGTACAGTAGGACAGTTACTTTACAATATTTTAGATAATATGCATAGTACCTATATGTTGCCAAAGTAAAACAAGAATCGAGGAAACAAATAAAACTTGTGAAAAACAAATGAAAACGAGTAAAACAAATAAAAATAGAAAAACGTTGTTCTTAAAAACAAAGCATTTCTCACCTCTACTGTTTTCCAACCTACATTCGAAATGAAATACGGGTAAACTAAACATGTAAACAGCGCCCGGACACAAACTTTGAACAGGTATTGGCAAGCTCTCTCCGACATACATAACAATTATTGTAATAGTGTTGGACTCAAATGTACAATTTTCTTACTGTACAATTTCTATGGTTTGGTTATGGTAATCCTTTATTATTTAATGCAACATAATTGATCACTCAGGCCACACTGTATTGGATGTTTTATTTTTTGTCTTTAAGAATTAGCGTATATGGTGATAATTTTGGCCCAGGGGAAAATAAGGCCAGCCCTATATTAGAACTAACTCTCAAGGCTGCCGACATCATTTGTGCCTGACAATCTTAGAGATCTCCTGATGTTGATAAACTAGGACTGTGTTTTCGTACAGGGTTGCTCAGGGTTGCTATGTAGCAAACATAGATAGATAGATAGATAAACTCTTTATTGAACACCATATTTGTGACAAAACAGAATACAAAATAATTACTTACAAAATAAGTTTACAATAGGCGGTCTTATCGCTAAAAGCGATCTCTTCCAGACAACCTTAACATAAGAGGCACATAATAATTATAACAACACACTTAATAATACAAGGAGGAAGGATTACATATTTGTAGTAAGTATATTTATTTTATCAATTTTGTTCCAGGGTTTATCTCGAAAACGGCAAATTTGAAGTTGATGCATACATATTACATTTATACATTATACATTTATGTACATAGTTGCATTGCAACCCTTAATACCGATTATACTAGCCTAAAATGGTCGCGACGTTGTTAAGTAAACAGTTATTTAAATTTCTATGTCTCAGTGGACTCAAACCAACTAAACTCAACTTCTTCTTTATATGGCGACTATAGGGCTGTCGCATCATAATTCTGCCAATATCGCGTATAGGTAGGAGCGCAGTTAAAACAAATTAAAAATTATTTATAAAATATGCCCGGTAACTTCAAGTTACTAATTCTACTTCTAGTACTGGACTCAAACCATCAGCTGCCTAAACGGCGAGCAGAACGATTAGCTTGCCTACTCTCATATAAACGGCGAGCAGAACCTCTAGCTTGCCTACTCTCATAGAAAAAATCAAGACTGAAATGCTCTGTCCTATAATAGAACACTCAAAGTGGACGGTAGCGTTGCCTGTCGTGTACCGCAATCGATTGTCTGACAAGAGTCAGATGACCAGTCGACGTCCAATACACAGGACAATATAATGAGATTCAAACTCAAATCCAAAATTGTTTGTTCACTTGGGCCACAAAGAGGCTCTCATAATAGTTAATGACCCTATTTCATATTGTAAAATAATAATTGAATCATATAATATTAATGAGGTAAAAGATCAAATCATCATATTTAAGATACTACTAACAATGTGACTGACACAGTCTCGATTATAACTAGAATTAACTCAAAACTACGAGAAATATTTAATATCGCTAATGTGAACCTACTTTTTATGTAGTCAATTTTTAATTTCCTTCATTTTAATACATAACGTTAGGTTATTTTTTAAATTAAATTATTACAATTTAGCGCTTAAAATCCGCCATTTAGTTTTTTTTCGAATACCAAACTAAGAAAAGTTGAGTTCTTAAGAAGAATATAACGATACCTTAACTGCCGAAATCCATCCGTTTGGAAGATACGACGTAATAAATAAATTGATAAATATACACACATACAAGATACGCACGAATCAACATAGGCATTCCTTAGCAGTCGGGAAAAACTGTATAACAATATCACAAATATTGTCACTATAACAAAAGTGGAACAGTCCTGCATAAAATGTGACGTGTGGCTATCGCTAATGAGTCCCAGTCGACATGGTAGTGCACTTGGCGGGCCGCTCGTGTGATGGATGACAAATCGCTTTTAGATCCAGCGATTCTGTTTGTGATCCCTAAATTGCTCACGGTTTAAGTCTTTCATTCGACGTTAAATGGATTCTTTTCTTTTATTGCCGTTTGCTGTTGCTATGTTTTGGTAGCTTCTGTCCGCGATTTAGTCCGCGTAGTAGGTAAAAATCCCATTTCATGTGTTAATTTAGTTTATATTAGTTCGGAAATTCGCTATTGAACAGATATCTTGGCGACTTCTTAATCTATACTAATATTATAATGCGGTAATGTTTGTTTGTTTGTAAAAGGTATTGATCTATAAATGACAGTAACTTTTCTTTCCAACATCCAATTGTAATGATATAAATTTTATTTATCGCTTCAGGTGAAGTTTTGACTTGTAAAAACTGTATAAAAATCTGTTTAGTAGCTTCGGAGATCCGGGTAGTAGTTTGTACAGAACGTGAGATCCAGGCAATATTAAATTTAAAACAGTGGGAATAAGATATTTTCCAGCGGTAATATGAGTCATATGTTTTAAGTTAGACCTCTAGCAATACATACATTCAAAACTGCATTAATTCAATGCAATAGTTTCTGCGTGATGCGTGTAGAAACATACAGATAGACAACATTTTTAATATTGTTGTTTTGGATTCTGTTGTTCTTATAAAGAACCCCTCATGTTAGTATTTCTTTGATATCTGTAACGTATGTACAGAAATCTGTCTGTTATAATTGTGATATATCTAGGTATAGAGAACTTGCTGACCCGGCAAACGTTGTTATGTATATACATTATTTCTAGGAAATATTTTTTTAGTTCCATAAAAAAATAGGGGTTGATCGTAGAAGGTTGAAAATTAAGGGTTGTATGTAATTTCCAATGCCGAATCATAAAAAAAAAATACTGTCCGAAAAATAAAAAATAAAATTTGGTTTGGGAAACCGTATCACTTAGGGAGATGAAAAATAGATAACAACCTATTCTCAGACCTACCAAGTGTGAATATAAAATTTCATCAAAATCGGTTCAGCCGTTTCGGAGTAGTATGGTTACAAACACTGTGACACGACATTTTTATATATATAGAGTATAGATTGGGTAGTAGAAAATATTAGAGACCATGGTAATAAATACCGTACATGTATTGTGTACTTAGTTATGTTTTGAATGTACGCCAATATACGGCTAGTCTATTTAATAAATAGATATATATTCTAGCCACCAAAATAATAGAAATACTAATTTTTTAATATTTATTTTATCGCTATAGTGTAGTTGTAGCAGCCAATAGTTACATACCCACGGGGTACATAATAGTTATAAAATGGCTTATATACATTCGTTCTTGAATTGTATGCTGATATATGGTGTGAATGGTTTGATGCTGTCTTGCGACATAAAGTCACCTTAATGTTTCCAACAGTGTTCTGAAAATGTTTGCATCTCGCTTTGATTGTCCTATCCAAAAATATTGGATAGGTATTGTCCTGTATCTGGCCTGTAGCGAGACTAAATAATTGTAATTGTAATCTTCACCATATACTAACATAGATTTAATTTATAATTTAACTAACCAACCATTCTATGGATTTGTCCAAAATAAATAATTTTTAATTTAATTTTATACATATTTACAATTAACTTTACTCGCAATTCACTTCAGTAAAAGAATTTAAAATGTATTGTATCAACTTGTATACGGAATAAACAATTTTCAATAATTATTTGCTTATTGAATACCTTATAAAAAATATCTATTTTTTTAAAGAACAATACACAAACGTTTTCACATGATGAATAGAATTGAAAAAAATGCCTTTTCTTGTCATTCTAAAACTGTATTTATCTTCAAAGAATTTCTAGAAAGGAAAACAGTGAAACCGCGATCTTCAAAAGACATTTCTAAGTAGCAATTTTCCGTTTACGCGGCCGCCTCTCACACAGTAGCAGACTTCGGGAACAATGCACCGCTTGCGAGTGACTCCTTCCACCGTTTGACACGGATGTGTTACAAAGAACACGTCACTTACAAGCGGTTATATTCTCGGACGATTTATTTCTAGAAACAGCTAGGCGAACCTTTATAGCTATTTTAAGAACGATACATTTTAACCGACTTCGAAAAAGAGGATATTCCATTTGCTGCGTTTTTTTTTTCTAAGTTTGTTATCTCAATACTACGTCATTTAAAAACCAAAAGTTGATTCACTATTAATAATATAATATAAGAACATTGTACACAGTTTTATACAATAAACATATATTCTATTCTATTCCAATTAAAAATGGGCTTGAGCACTTGAGTTACCCATAAGCTCGGCACTTTGTAGGTAAATTAAGTGTTTGCTGTATAGTTGTATTTAGTTTCGGCCCGTTGATATAAAATATATTATTTTATTTGAAACGATGTACTTTCAGATTAGTCCCATAGAAATGTGATCAAATTAGTTTGGTTTTAAATCGAAATAACTGAGAAAAATATGTCATCCAACTAAACGAAATTTAGTATACATTTCAATAGAATGTACGGTACTGTTAAAACAAGCGTGACGCTTATCAGGCAAGGGACAAGCTTATATAATATGTTAAAAAAACTAACTTAAAGCCAAATTTGATCCCCAAAATCCTTACGTATTATTCTAAACTGAGATCAATCGAGCCTAAGCTCGGCTATAAATTAAGTGGTTAATGTAAAGATCTATCGTATAATGTTCATAATGTAAACGGAAATGCTTCGGATTTTCTAAAGTCTCGGTGTTAAGTAAGACGTCAGTGACGTCACTAACCACTTTGAGGTTTTGGCGCTTGTAAGTTCGGTTGAAATTTGTGCCAATGTCAGCTTACTCATCGCGGTCGAACAAACTTTGAAAAGTCTTTATTTCACCTTAATGCAGTTCAAGTAAAGTCGAAGAAGGAACAAAGTATTCTGAAAATGTCTTATGAAGAGAAGATGATGTGCTCTACTCTTACATCAACTACATTTTGGTGTAGGTTGTGGTGTAGGTGTGGTTTGACATGAATGTAGTCATTATGAATGTTACTATTTCAAGCAGTACAGACGTACCTACTTTATCGTACTTATAGAAGTAATGATAATGTTCGTTTGTAACTTAATCGTGTTGTAGCATGAATTACATGTGGTAGATTATATTTATCCAGGCGAGCATTCATACAATTCGTTATTGCTAACAACATGGGCTTATCAAAATAAGTCCAAGCATCTTCAATCTACATCAGTCATAGAGAAAAACATTCTTTATCACCATCAGGATCCATCATTAAACTAATAGCTTTATTGGTACCCATGTATGTATCATTGCTTAGTATCAACTGGACTCATGTGTGTCAATATTAATTTGTGTTTTTTTTGTTATTTTGTCAACCGTACATACTTCGATTTTTGAGCTTGGCCAAACAGTGTTACTTAAATTGTATAGATATACGTGTATGTCAAATCTCAGCACAATCGGTATTGTACAAAATTAAATAAAAAATATGAACCCCATAGACAGACATAATTAATATGAGCGAAGCAAGTTAAATAAAAGCTTTTAAAAGGGGCCGAACGGATTTTAATGAAATTTTACAGGGAAATGGAGTCTACTTTTATCCTGAATGAAGGGTAGGCGGCTACATATACATATATTTTTATCAGATAAAGCGGGTGAATTCAGGCTAGGCTATTGTTTTTTTTCTTTCTTGACGTAGAACGTGAGCATATACAAAAACTTGTTGTAGTCAAAGCTCATGCACTCATTAAACATTTCACACGTATTTTACGAAGCAAAATACTGCAAATTTTGAAGCTTGTTACGTTATTTTGTGTGGACACTCGCTGATGGACGGATGAATATTAAAGCGGCACGAGTACGGCCTGTCCGCAAACCTACGCGACCCGCATTGGACGTGACAGGCGAGGTCCTGTAATCACATTAGGTAAAGAGGAATTTGGAGAATGCTGTTTGAGCAGGCACTACAAACTTCCTTAGATACCGACCGTGGAATTCAATAAACCCCCGAAACGGAGCGAGTTCTTAAACTGAGAATTATACGAAAAACTACAACGTGTAAAGTAGGGAACCCCGCTGTAACTTTTCTTAAAGGATAAGGGAATTACGATCAACAAGGGGAGAAAGTAGAAAAACAACATAACTTGTTGTGTTTGACGCTACCCTTTTTGACGGTGCTAGAATCATCGCACTCACCGTTATGTAAAGCGCTAATACATATTTTTGAATATATTATGTGTAGTCGTGTTGTTGACAGGACGTGTGGGACGTACGCAAAATGCCACGTCACTGTGCTCATGTGCCGCCGAGTTCAACTAATTATAAATGGAGGTCAATATCCTGCAGGGAACGCTAAATGAGAAGTAAAAGGGAGACTAAACCGAAAGGCTGATCTAACATAACGTATTCAAGCTTGATTGTATAAGAAAGGGGCTTTATAAGCTAAACGTACGAGTAATGCCTACAACATTTTGTACATTTAAACTGTCAATATCCGGTTTAAAAAGTGTAAAATTTTATATTTTGTTCCTTGGAGTAAGTCAATCGGCTTCCGATGTTTTGAAACTCCCAGCACTATTATTGCCATACTCTATTAGGCTCATGTGTTTACTTGTAAAGCGTAGCGCAATCAATTATTACCTATAACAACAAATTATTGAGTATTGAAAATTTAATTTTCATATACTGTGCAATGTTCGTAAGTAAACCAATGGGTATAAAAATAATGACTATAGGAATTATTGGCCCTTACAAGACTAACAAAAGTTTGTTTTTCTGATTTTATCAATTCACCAAAAGATGAGGATCTTATAGATTCCAATAAAAAAACGCATGGTCTATACATTGAGATATCCAGACATCTGAGAGTAAATAACATAAACATTTCATAGACAAAGCAAACATCAGGTTGATACAAATCTTATAACGTACTTACATTTAAAATGGACGACCCTAAAAACCATCATTTTTTACCGGCGTCTAGCTGAAATATTACAAACCCCTTGGCATCGGTAAAAACTGTCTGGAAAAGAGGGATCTCGTAAAAACTGTGTGCAAACTCGAATTAAATAGTCGTATCTCTGTAGTGACAGTGGGAATCCATCAGCGGTCTCGATTGCAGCGATAACCACCCTCCGCCACCCCCCTGCGAAAAATAAATTGTAATTTGATAGCGACCCCTCGTACTGAAGCTTAGTTGAACCAAAGAACGAAATGTTAATGGAATGGAGAACGTTGAAGGCGGGATAATCGGCTGTGGTCGATTAAGATTTCTCTTTTGTTCCGCAACGAATGATCGGTAAGTATTGTGGAGATTCTATAGAATAGTTAGCTACTCGAGCGTACTACCATAGTAGAAATATATAAGTAAGTTATCTTCATAGAGTACCAAACGCGGCTTGTATGTGTGCACGGCCGTACGCACGTGCCTCAGCACGATGGTATTACGTTGTCTAAATTAAACTGAGTTGGTTGGGAACTGTTCCTCAAATACATTATAAAATCAAAGTCTCGTACTAATACTACTTATTTAATCATAGTTACTTTTTATTATTGTCATACATTGAAGTGTTTCTTCTGTAAATAAAAATGTGCTTTAACAATCAAAGAAAATTTTTAGAAGGATATATAGATTTGCATATAAAAATCAGTATTATTTAAAATTGTGTATATCTGTTTTGTGTTTGTCCCTTTGTAATACTGTTTGTGTTCATCATTCAAAAAAAAAAATCTCCCTATCTCTAGTACGACAACACATCAGATATAAATAAAATAATATTATTATAACTGATCATTAATCTAATCAACATTTCTCCTAAAATAATCATATCACGGATAATAACCACATCTCTTATAAAAGTAACATATCCTCCATATGCCGTGTCATCGCGCCTTCATTACTCATATCAGAACATTCATTACTCACTAGGAATTCTAGATTACACACTAGGAAGCATACATATACATACTTAGCTTGGATGTAATAGAAACGTGGTAGAGCGTAGGCAGAGAAGGAGGTGGGCGATTGAGCCCCCTTGCCGAGCCTTGTACTTCAAGAACTATGGCATATTATTATTAATATGTGATCTTTTGATTGCTGCCAAGTTCACAATGGGTTGAATATTGGTCATAAAACGAAATATATACATACAATGTAACCTTGTTTCTCAATCATGTTGCTTTTTATTATTATTTATTAGCCCCCTAGGCTACTTTTTATCGAGTTACAAACGCAAATGCAACAGCAAACGCATTCACTCTCACAAATCCACACTAAGTTCAAAGACTTGTATCGTGGGTGCCGGAAACATTTACTATCACACCCACAAATACACCCAGAACCAGAAGCACAAATATCCCTTGGAAAGGAATTTGTGCTCCTGCCGGGAATCGAACCTAGGACCCACAGCGCAGAGGGTGTAGACCTGTCCACTGCGCTAACTGGGTCGTCAGTTACAAAGTAGCCTGTATAAGCTATGTACATTCCAAATTTCATCCCAATCCGATCAGCCGATACAGGGTGAAGACGGAACAAACATACTTACACACAAACTTTCGGATTTATAATATTAGTATGATTAGTATCATGTTTGTTACTTCAAAACTCTGTAATTTATTTATCGATATGGAAAAGAAATTAAAAGATATACTTTCAGTTTGATCTCATAGAAATGTTATTAAAATCGTTATAGTAGTTTGGATTTTAAATCAATATAAATGAAAAAAATACGTCTTCCAAGTAAATGACATACTTTACCTTTTAGTGTATTGACTTTTAATGTATTTGAAGTCAGTTGAATATATTTAATTAATTTAAAAAAAACAACCGAACTTACATACCACCAGAGCTTAAATAATGTGTATGGTGCATTTTCACTTAATTTAAATAACATATTGAAAACTCGTATATAGTCCCACGTGACCTTTCTATCTCAAATGATGGCTGTTACGCATTACAGCTATCGTTCGATATATGCAATATACACCTTTACATACTACAGTATAAGCACGATAATTGAGTCAAAAAATACATCCGGCACTTAGAAAAAATTAAAATGACACAAAGGGACGGCTCCCTATACGCGCTATCGATGCTTGCTGCAATTTGTCCTTTATTATGAGCTAACTCGATTAATATTCCGTTAAAAGCTATCCGCTTTGACAACTTTCCCCTTCATAAAGGCAGACTACCAACAAATAATTAGGTTCGAAACTCGACGAGACAGACTTAGGTAATTAAACTTTATTCGATACTTATCTCCTTATAAACTACAGACCCGTCTGGAAAAACGTTTAGTTTTTATTCTAGAACAACAACAGATTTAGGAGACATCTTCTGGCTATTATTTACGCGTGGCTATAAAACTAGGCAATCAAGCGCACCCCAGTGTAAAAGTTGCCAAATTTGCAGTCAACAAAAGCCAGCTATATATAAAAATGGTTATTATAGCCAACATGAATGCTATTAAAAAAACACAATACAATACTTTAAGTTTTAACAAGTTTTAAGCTGTGGTGGTGCTGGCATATAGTAAAGTAAGCCAGCCTTCTAATCAGTGGTTGCGGTGTCGAATCCTACAACGGGCTTGAGTTTCTGGTGAAAGTATCATCGTGTCGAAATCCATGGTGATAGGGCATTTTATTGCGCTCCTGGCTTAATACCCTGTACCCAAATACAGGAATCACACAATATTTAATATATAACCCTCAACATGAGTTTGGTAAAGTACTGTGTGTATGAGGGCCTCAAGAAGAAAATTCTGTTGCCAACATGATGTCTGGTATCCTTGATTGCCAGCCATTCTATGGCTAGCGTATTTACCATCCTCGACAACATCATTAATTACCATTAACAGCGAGATAGTGAAAAATCGCCTATCGAAGACTAAAAACTGATTTATTTTTAATTTATTATTTTTATATTACAAAAAGCAAACAACAGAGTATGTCGTCAAGACTCACGGCAGAAGTGAAACTTTTGTATTACAGGGAAAAAATTTTACCCCTACCACTTATCGTCACACAAAAAAGTTGCGGGTTAAAATTTCAAAGCCTTCCCATAATTAGTTTCACTTCAAAAACTTAATATTCAAAAACTCAGTAAAAAGTAAACTCTGCATGTATTAAAATATATTTGCAACCCATAAATCCAATCTAGCACACCAATGCGCTTGAAACGCAATACTTTGTAGTTATTATACAAAAAGAATATCAAATTTGCAGTTCAAAATTGTCTTCAGCACATTATACGGTGAAAATGGATACGGGAAAATGAAATTTCAACTCAGTATACAGCTCTCAGCGGCTCAACAGTGCTACAAGTGGGCGATAAAGGTGTTGGTTTATTTTTTACTGCCATTTTGCAGCTCTATTGCCTCTGAAATAAAGCCACAGTAGACTCCGCAGACCATTGTGAAAAGTAGCTTGAATGGTGAAAGTTGTGAAAATCTGCGGATGTTTATGACCGAAAAGATTGACGTAGGCTTTTTTTCCGTTTGACCATTATCTCTCTTACTTGTTAGTAAATAACTATGTGATCAAAGGTGGTAAACACGCTTAATATAATGAGAAAAAAATGAAACTGATGTATAGAAAATTTAATTCCACAGGAGAGTCACGAGCTACTATACAGATCTAAATTCGGTGAACCTTCATAGTCTTACTTATAAAATTCTCGGTAAACAATGCTTAGCCACCTCTTAGTTAAGCAGCTCTTAAGCCCATAATCAATGATGAACTTTTTTTCACTCTTAAACATTAGTTAGGTCTGCTTAGTTGAGAAACGCACAGAGAATCGAAAATAATCTAAATTTACTCGATCGCCACAGATTATAACCAAAATAGTCGACTAAAAATTAAATTATACGAACAAAGCTGTCAAAAATGTGTTTTTATCAAGGATGTTGTAGCTAAAAACCGTAGGTGTGTTTCCTATCTCGATGGTTTTTATTAATCAGTTGAAATGAAAATTAAAGACAGGTGACATTCAACGGCTGTCGAAGTAAACAATTTGGCGCCTTCGTGCGTGTAGCCGGTGTTCATCGATTTATAAGACGTTATCACGTCAAAATCATAATAACAGAATTTGCAATAGTCGTACCAAGATAGACCTTGGTCTCTATATTATTTTTGGGATGATGTCAAATTGAGTGAATAGGTATATTCTAGGCAAGCTTGCTCCATCGTCGACCACATCGTCGCTTACCATCAGGTGAGATAATGGTCAAAAGTTTGCCTATCATGAATAAAAAAAAAAATGTCCCAAGAGCATATATTAATGTTATAATGTCCAAACAGATTTCTGGTATTTTACAAATTACTCTGTATATTTATATATATATATATTTTAATTTTGCCTTCGCAATCTTGTGCATTTAGCCAGTGTCAAGTAATAATACATTTTACGTGTATTTCGTGTTAAAAGTCCTAGTTACAAGTCACAGTCAATGTCAAGTAAAAGAGTCAAGATCCAGTCATAGTCAAGTCATGCCCTAGTAAAGTTAGAAACTTTACTAGAACTTCTATTGGAGTTTTGGAGCGAAGGGGAAAATCACGTTTATCAACATTGTATGACTTGCCTACACTTATGCACATTTACTAAGTATCAACGGTTAATAATCCAAATTATTACACAGTAATACTTAAAGAATCACAGGTTTTGGAAAATTATACAAAATCAATAACGCCTAAATTTTCACTTTAGCGGCAAAAACTCTATATCTTTATATATAGCAATTAGCCCCGAATAAACAGTTCATGTAACACAATACTCCGTCTAAAATGAGGGCACGGCTACGGTTCCTACGTACTAAAAAATCTTCTTATAGTTATTATTCTTTGGCCGTGGTTACAATCACAGTCATTGTCAGTATTGTACTCTATTTCTTACATTTAAAGGATGCGGGTCACTTCCGTTTCCTGGTAGGCACAATATGTGCTGTCGTCCACTGTGACGTCCCCTTCGGATGTTTTTGGTCATATCTTGATTCTTTTTCGGGGTCTATGGTCTTACCACCTCGCCATGTAATCTCTGAACCACGTGTCCTGTGCTTTTGTGCATGAAAGTTAAGGTGCTTTATGGGTGTAGAACTGTAGGTCCAGGAGCCGAATACCAACGCGATGGTCTAGTATTGTTGTTACTCTATATCGATGAGCATAAGTTATGACTTATTACGTATAGTCAAGATCCCCATCACGGTGGAAACGTCAAAAAGAAGATATTTAACTAATGGATCATAATAGTGGTAGGACCTTTTTGCAGAGTCCGCCTGTGGCGGTACCACACTATTGACACAGACTTTCATGCGCCAAGCAGTAGTGTGCAAGCATACTGCATTTCGGATTGAAAGGGAGTGTCTCCAGTAAAATTGCAGGGC
The DNA here is from genome assembly GCA_948107665.1 of Lomographa bimaculata. Taxonomy (NCBI): domain Eukaryota; kingdom Metazoa; phylum Arthropoda; class Insecta; order Lepidoptera; family Geometridae; genus Lomographa; species Lomographa bimaculata. Next base: position 9,979,368 of record OX403597.1, read on the forward strand.
TTTAAGAGATTTAACATCTAATATCTCAGGGTGACGAGCGCATTGCTTTGCCGCGCTTTAATTTTCAATCGAAATTTAAAACTCTGTGTGGCATTTCACTGTTATGGACAAGCGTGACGCTTAACATCAGGCGAGCGACTAGCTCGTCTAGTCTCTCAATGAAATAAATTAATTATGTTTAACTAGGCATGAACAGAAGGTATAATTATTATAGAAATAATTAAACGCAAGCAAAGCTTAAAAAAAACGACTTCACCGCTTTATCATCGGAACCTTGATCCACCAGCTTTTGAAGTCGAGTAAACCAGAACATCGTCAAAGTACGCATTCGTCACAAAATAGACATTATTGACGATATTTCAAGAACTACAGTTCAGATCTTGATCAAATTTAAATGGGACTAATTAGAAAGCAACATCAATTTCGAAATCGGCTCACGTGGAGACAAGTTATGAGGTAACACAAATAAAAAAATAAAAAATACAATCGACTTGAGTACCTCCTCCTTTTTTGGGAAGTCGGTAAAAAATAGACGTGATGTATTGACGATGTAAAATCAATTAAGCAAGAAACCTCGTTGCATTTGTTTTATCTCGAAGCCCACAGTAATGCAATGATGTTTCATATCATACATTCACGCCTATCCGACCCACGTGATGCTTCACCGATGACCGGTGAACCGATAATCCAGATAGGTTATGAATAGTTGTGCAATATGGTTTATTCGGATTGAGACGGCCAGTGTTAAAGGTTACCTGCCATGGATTCGTTTCTAAGGAGGGAAGTTTTAGCCTGTTTCTTGTTAGAACACATTTTCGTAACATGTGTCTATATCAAACAAGTAGTAAATCCATACTTAACGTTGTGTTCTACCCATCGTTATATCCTATTTATATATCAGCAACTCAATGTATGTCGAAGAATCATCGAAAAGATAGTGCAATAGTTATACCTACTTATGATATTTATGTTATATGTTATGATTTAATTAAAATCTATAATTATGAAGTTTTTTGTAATGGGATACTCAGGAATGGTTTCTGTAGAACTTTTCGTTTCTGTATAAACAGATGAAAACCGTGTTTATGAATAACTAAATAGGTCTGTCGATTATTTTGGAACGCACATTCATTTACAGTTTTTTACCTTTTTATATTATAAATCTTACGGCTTCAAAAGATCTACACATTCTGTAGCGATGTATTAAAATCTCAATGATTAGTGGATTCGACTGTCGATCGTAGTTTTGAATCCTATCATGGGGGCTTGAGCTTCCCATCAAGGTAATATCGTAATAATATGAGATACTTTATACCTAATGCCACTGGCTATATAACTAAGCTACCTAGTGGTAGTGCAAGATGATTGTAATTTACCTCCCTCTAGTAGAAAAATAGTGATGGATCAGTTTTACCATTAAGCTTTCCCATTAACGGGAAAATTGGTACATGTTTGTTTTCGATTAGTCTCATTTTGACTATTATGGTACTTAGAAATCGAAGCGAACAAATGTATATCGAGAAAACAAATGAAAATCGTGGTAAAAAAATTGCAAAACACCAATATATTACTGAGCAGTATTTCGATATGCAGCAATCCTTAAGAGGCAGTTTACATTTTATTTTAATGTAATCTTTTTTACATAAAAAACAAAGCCTCTATCAAAACTTCAAACTACAATATACAATGATATTATGGAAATTACAATCTCGGGCGCTCAAAAGGCACATTTACACGAGCCGACGTATCCTTGACCCTCGGTTAGGTCGGAGACAGTCAGGCCAGACGTTAGTCGGCGCCCTTCCCGGACAAATAAATATCAGTCGAATGCCTGTGCCTACACAGTGTACCTATAGGTTCTGTATTTATAGCCCTTATGCCTAGACATTTGTAGCATTGTAGGAAGAAACCTTGTTATCTGTAGGTATATAGGAACACTATTTTCACTGGAGCTAGATTGGTAGCGCTTGATGATGCAAGGGATTTAAACGTAATTTCAATTCTAAAATAGTCCTTTTTTAGTTTCTTTTGTATCTCAGACACTTTTAAACATACTTTGAGCCCCGCTATAAGTTCAAAGACATGTATCGCGGAGGAAAAATAATGAGTCCAAACGCTCAACGTGCTCTACGCCAAAAAGCATGTTTAGTTACTTTACCGAAACTATGTAATGCTTTACATTGAATGACTCGCAATCATAGATTATAGTATAAGGGGAAAACTGTATTAAGGATTTACTAGATTACGGGTAGAATTTCTTCGAGTAGGTAATATAATTTCTCAGCTTTTTATCACTACTTACGCATTAGAGTTTATTAATTATTCGCTTTCCTTAACATTACAATCTGTGAATTGTTTGAAGAAGATCATAGTCATGGTCCGAACAAGAGGCTTTAATTTAGATGAAGAAGATAAGTGATATTTTTAAGATATTAACTTCTAAATTTCTAGGCATATTATTTTTGACACGATTTTCCAACTCACAGTGACTTTAAAATCATCCAAACTTTAGCAGATTCTTAATTTTTAACTGTGTATTGTTTGAATTTGAAAGGGTTATAATCAGAGCAAGAAGAGCTGAACGTAGATAAAGAGAAATACTTATTTAACAAAGAAGCGTCTAAATTTCAAGGCAAATTATTTGACGTGATTTTCCGACTCTCAGTATTTTTTGTGCTACAAATATGGTTGTCATTACTTACATTTTTAATGTAATTTATTCTGGATTTTTAAATTCGAATCTTTTGCTAAATTAAGAGGCTATGCACTCCAGTCGCAAGCGTTTAATCTTGTGTTCTCACCAAAACAAAATAACAGGAAAACCTTGCACCAATGGTAAGACGTATCCCATTCCGTACCGTAGTAACAACAGCTCCTCGACTTGTCGTCCCGAGCCAATAATACACATTCCGCTTCTGCAATAATAAAATAATTCTAGCTTCGGAAAGCAATTTGTGTTTCATTGACGATATTGGTCTGCGAGTCAATAGTCGCAGACCTTTTTTAAATTGACGTCGTAAACGTAGGGGCAGATGTTGTTTTACTGCTGTTACAATTTACTGTGGTTACTTTATGTAGGTGCTTTGTTGTTCCGTTTTCTATATAATGCACTAAAGTTTAAAACAACTAAACTGCTAAGTAGTATTAGTTAAGTACGCGTTCGCTTTCTAAGCAGGGGGACACATAAGTCATCGAACTTTTGTGTGGGCTGTGAGTGTGACAGAATTTATATTTATGTATCTTTATATATAAAACAGCCATTAAAACTGTACTTATTCGGCTAAGGTTAAATTCTATGTTTTTTAAACCATCCGAATCGGTTCCCACCATTTTTATCACAACTGTGATTATATTGGACTTAATAGGACTAGCAGCTGGATAGCTGCAAATTTGCATGTCAATCAAAAATTTGGAAAATGTGTGTTAGAATTTAGACAAAACACATAACTATGTATGGTTATAAACAAAAAATATACGCGTTGAATAAAGCTCCTCTTATGTGTTTTGTCTAAATTCTAACACCCATTTTCCAAATATTTTTTTATTGATATGCAAATTTGCAGCTATCCAGCTGCTTGTCCTATTAAGTCCAAGATAATCTCTGTAGGAACTGCAATTACTGTAATGGTTTTGTAAAGTGATTTAATACAGTTTTTGTTTTGCTACTTGAATACAATTCCGGATATTGAAATTATAAAATTAAATCTCATACAAACTTTTAGAGAGATACCGAAATTTATAAGTTAATGATTTGTATGAAAATGAAGTGTATTGCAACTTATAAAATTATTGGTTGGAAGATATGCCTGCATCTCAGTTATTTCGAGAGCCCTATGCATTAAACATTTTAAGACAAAAAAAATCATTGAATTATAACATCACATTTTTTTGGGAACAAAACACTACTATCACACGTCTTTCTATGGAAGGGGCATCAAGTTTGATTTCCAGTGGGAACAGAAGTTTCTCCGTAATGTAAATTGTGTGTATGTGTGTGTGTGTGATAAGAAATGTTTCCGGAACCTACGATACAAGTCTCCGAACTAAGTGTAAGGCTATAAGTGTGAAAGCGTCTATATAATACTGGTATGAGCATTTTTCTCTCGACCGATTCTGTTTCCTACACAAACGCTTGTATAAAATCTTGTGATCGTAAAATATTGCTTTCATTCCCATATTCAAATATTCTAAGCAAAAAGAAAACATTACCGTAGATAACAACGATAAAACACCCAAGGTTTTGTATAGCAGTGTTCGCAATCCCCATAGACAGCAATATTTTGCTATAGCTTTAGTTATGCTGGCCATTCTTTTCATGGCGCTGGCATTTTACCAAGGGACTTTTTATTCAACTACAAGCCTGTGGTAGGGGTGCAATCGATACTCGAAGATCGCCTAGGGCCTTTAGACGCGACGGATTGTGTACCTATTTACTGGGTACGCATTTTTTCCATAGCACGAATGTCACGGCGATTTTAACAAGCAACATCCGTTCTGAACACGGTTGAACACCCAAGTTAACTTTTAAACTATCGCTTCTATCACGCAATTATATAACATGATTATTTGTTATATATAAGTAAGCTCTAAGACCCTGATTCTAGTTCTAACCCTTAGCTCAGCTTAGTTCTACGACCTTCTTCTGAATGCTATTTTTCCGAAAAAATTAAGATGATAAATTCTATAAAATCTGTAATTAATAGTTGTTTAAACTACACTGTCCCAAAGAACGGCATCGCCGGATGACACTTGACATCTCAGATTTAACAGGAAAAATATAATATATGTTTTTTATTAGAAAAATCGTTAAACAGAATTTGTAATACTGATATATCTTTCATTCTAAGTATGCACGCCCCTCCATGAACATTTTCATTTATTTGACGCTCGATAGTTTGACAAATTTGGTGGAGGGTTACAATACCCATAAATACAAATTACCCCTATATAGTTTAGATATAAGGATTATGATATAAGGACATAATATCTTTTCATAACATGGCTCACCGACGTCTATTACGATATACTCCAATCGTCGATTTTTATTATTTGCTTTTTAAATTTATTTATTGCTAAACAATAATTGTGATACAGCTTGTGTTAATTGCCTTGTGCCTTTTGTGTTAATGTGGTACATAATTAAACGCAAGCAAAGCTTAAAAAAACCGAATTCACCGCTTTATCTTCGGAACTTTCACGCGGAACATCATGCGTTATTGACGATATTTCACGAACTACTAATCAGATCAAAGCAAAATCTTTCAATCAAAAAAAATCAAAATCGGTTCACGTGGAAAGAAGTTAAGAGGTAACACACATACAAATTACAGTTGACTTGAGTACCTCCTCCTTTTTTGTGAAATCAATAGAAAAGGCAGTGTCTTCCCAAAATTCTGGTAATAATTTTACAATGCGATGGTCGAACATTATATGGAGATCGTAAATAATATTTAAAACAGTATCTATAATAACGATTTATCTAATATTATAAGAATCTTTGTCCTGACATTCTGATTCATTGACTGACTGACTTAGTAACAACGCACAGCCTAAACCGCTGGTCGTAGAGACTTGAAATTTGAAGTGTACATTTGTCTTAGTACATAGAGATGTATTATACAAGAATGGAGTTTTGGAAATTCTACCCCGAAGAGGATTAAATGGGGTAAAAACGTTTGTATAAAAGTTCTTTGTTTTCGAACTTAGTATATTTAAATATAAAAAATATGTTACAAAAAAATTGTGTTTACAATATTTTTTGCCAGGTGTGCATTAAGGTTGTGCAATGATGAATGAAAGTTCATATGGGAAGTTTTAGTGTTGCAGTTAAAGTGATGTAAATTGTATCTGAGTAGTAAAATTTTATTAATAAGTAATTACAATAAATTAGAAATAGCTCACAAATTAACTTAATTAACGCGGGCAAAGCCGCGGGAAACGGCTAGTAAATTATATATATATTTTAGTTTTTCTTGAAATATGCCAGCTGCAATTATTATACGCCTGTACAATTAAAATAAGCTAGGTGTAAAGGTCAGCGTCTTATATATTTCCCTTTCTGGCCGCTGTTAAAGGAAGATTCCAATTGCGTGGATATTAAAAGATTGATTGTTCTGCTTGCGAAAGGAATGGATATTTTATAAGGTTGTAAAATGTAGGTTAACGTCGCTTGATGGAGTCTTGATGGATCGCCAGTTGGCGCAGTGGACAGGTGTCCGCCCTCTGCGCCGTGGGTCCTGGGTTCGATTCCCGGCAGGAGCACACATTCCTTCCCAAGGGATATTTGTGCTTCTGGTTCTGGGTGTAATGTGTGTGGGATGTGAATGTTTCCGGCACCCACGAACAAGTCTTTGAACTTAGTGTGGGGCTGTGAGTGTGAATGCGTTTGTTTTTTTTTTTTTTTTTGTTGAAAACCTTTACCTATTTGTTATTTCGACGATATAGGTAAAACAATATGTACAAGTTCGTTAAATTGATTTCCCGTAGTTCTAATCAAAAGATGTTTTATGTGAAGTTTCTTTATCAACGTTTGTTTATGTCGATTGTATGTATGTCCATATAACCATGTATGCTCACAGCACCTAAACTACTAATCTGATAAAACAATATCTTTCAATCGATTGGTCACGTTAACACATTGCAGAAAATAAAATTTCATTTATAATAATATTACATTTCATATCAAAATAAATATTTGAATATGCGAGCAGGTTCGAGCAATCCCAAGCGCCGATATTTAGACGTTTTTTTTGTGACATCCACTCCAATCCAATCACTTCACAATCCAATCACGGCTGCCGTAAGAGAAAATTGGTCAGTCATTGACATCAAAAATAGGTAAACTGACGTCACGTATCAGTTCAGTCAATAGCGTGCGTTTTGCTATTTTGTAATTCCCATGCATTTGTATGACTCTATACTCATTAAAATTGCTAATTAACAAGTGGTAATTTTTTTTTTTATATACCCCAGAAAACGGCTGCATTAATTTTTGCTAAACATAGAACACTCAATCAAGTCACCTATCATCAAACAAAAAAAACAAAATCGTTCAAGCTGTTTGAGAGCTACAAAGCCACAGACGAGATGAACAGATACCTACACACTACAAACTTATGACACCCCTCTTTATCGTCGTGAGTTGAAAAGCATTTAAATAAGAAACATTTGTAGTAACTTTGACTTTATTTAAATCTTTGCATATTCCCTATTCCCTGGGTGTCGTAAGCTTGGTTTAAAAAACAAAACGGCGTCCATGGTAACCGTTAAACAAATAAAACATAGTCAAATACCATCGAGATATATATCAAATTAAAAAACTCTACAATTAAATACCCATCGAGATACGACAAAACCTCTACGGTATATTAATATTACAAATACGATTTCAAACATTCCTAAAATAAAAATAAGCAATAAGAATGGTTAACCACATCCATTATGTCAATATAGGAAGTCGTTTAGTACTAATAGACGGTATTTAGATTTTGTACTTCAAGGATTGTACAAACAAGTCTATTTTCTTAAAAGTAATAAATGTTATATTGCCAACATAGAATGTCTCAATGCGACATGGAGGAGGTAAACACATTTGTGGCTCTGGAATAGACCACTTTCAATGTAGATAGATAAATACTCGGCCATCAATAATTCTTCACCTACCTTTCTATGTACATCGCGCTTTTTTGCTACAACTGACTAAGCAAGCAACGATGTCGCTGAGACGCACGTTAAGCCTTACGACTAAGGACAAACTAGTAGATTAATTACACTACCTATTCGCATTTACAATTTACCATCGTTTGCGATACAATAATGTAATAATAGGTATGTGTAACGTGACAGACAACTTTTCTGAAATGGGTCAACCCTAAGAGTTGCTTTTTCTGCACTTAATTATTACCTACTAGCTGTCCCGGCGACCTTCGTTCCGCCTAACAGTCAATGAATGTGCATATTTAGGAAGCCATACCCGGCATGCGTTACAATGTCACGTGACTATATTATTACAACCTTCATGTTTATGTTTGCCTAGTACTTTACCAAATCCGAGTGACGTATGAGAAAATGGAAAGCATGTCGAAATGTAAAAAAAAAATTTAAAGAAATGTAAATTTCTTAAAAAGTATCCTATGTCCTTCTCCTGGCTCTAAACTACCTCCCGCCAATTTTCAGCTAAATCGGTTCAGCCGTTCTTGAGTTATAAGTGGAGTAACTAACACGACTTTCTTTTTATTGTATATATAAGATTTAATCTTGTCAGTGAACACTACTCGAGTATGAATACGATGTAGTATATTGTTGGCGCAGTGGGTCGGTCAGGGTCCTAGGTTCGATTTCCGGCAGGAGAACCATTTTCCTTCACAAGGGACATTTGTGCTTCTGTTTCTGGATGTGATTGTGTCTGTGTGATGTAATGTTTCCGGCAACCACGATACAAGTTTTGAACTTAGTGTGGGACTGTGAGTGTAGATGTGTTCGTTTGTTCATTCTTTTTTTTTTTTCTACCGAGAAGCCTAAGCGTTCTTCTAAGTTCAAAGACATAAAACAAAATTTCTTAGTTTTCGCTTTTCCTACGATGAAAATAGATGTGAAAAGCTGGGAATTTATAATAGAGTTTATTTGTATATTAAGTTAATATTTTCACTAACCACAAATTTTTTTACCTGAAAATACTACGGCCTCTGACGCCTTTTTGCCTACTCACATAAAATAACCCGGTTTCCAACGATATTTATACAGAAAAGTTGCTACATAAAAAGCCCCAAAATAAGTTAGAAAACGGACAACGACCACAATCCCGGAACAAAAAGCAAAACTTTTCCAGACAAAATGATTAGCGAACTCAAACAATACACCATGGCCCTAGCCTAAGGGCTGCTGTCCACCAAAAGAGTAATAAATAGAGTGCTTCATTTAATCCCCTATTACCTCTGTGTTGCAATCGAAAGCCAGCAAAACTACAAACAAATAAGTTTCATTTTGCCTAATTCAAACAAAAAACTATTACAATAAATGTAAACATTAGATAAGGCTAATAAATAGGCTAATAGGTATTAGGAGACAACTTTTACGAGAATATTAATTAGCTTGCTGCGTGTCATTAACATTTTTCAACGCTTGCAGATTCAGAAAGGGGGCAAGCAGCGAACAGACCGAATTAAAAAGTATTTTTGCATCAGTTTAGAGTAAAATGTTACCCACTGATTATGTTATTCAAATTCCTATAAACATTTCCAGAAGGATTGCACTAACTTTGAAAAAAGCTTAGAAATTTTATTATATCCAGCTAAAATAAAAATGTGAATACCTATATGTTTTTTTGGTCGTTATTTCATGGCGCTAAAACGACCAAACTAACTGTCATGAAATTGTGTATGATGAAATGTGCATAAAATTGTGAATGATGTAGTTGATTTGATTGAGAACAATATTCTAATTTATATCTTAAATGAAGAACCCCCAGGCAAAGCTAGTCTCATTTTATATTTGTTTTAAAGGTTTTCTAAGTCTGGCTTAGCGTTAGCACAGCCCCACCCTTATTCAGTAAAGCCCTGCAAACTTTCATGATTAACGTTTTTCTCCAAAGAAAATTACAGAAACCTTTTAAGATCCTACAGAAGTCGACATGACCAATGGGAAAAGAAAAAGTTAGGATTTCTTTTGAATAGAATGATTGAAAGGGATTTAAGGTATTGATAACATTATTATAGAAGTAATCTTGAGGCTGATAGGTATCACAGAGTAACAATCTACCAGATCTACCTATTTTAAAAATTATGTGTGTGTTTTAGAGTTGTTATTCGAAATGTATCGTACGTTCTTCACCCCTCATTCTTCGAGCAATTCCATTCGAAACCTGAGTTTATCATATACCAATACGTAAATTAAACGCAAATGGACACGTTTTGATAACAAGGTGTGTTTAATTTTCCAGAGTGGCGTTTGCTGAAATAATAATTGTGGTTTTGCATGGTGTCCGGATGTTCGTTACAGTGCGTACAACGTTTCGAATAATTACGTATGTGTCGACGTTTTGATACGTTCTATTTAGGGAATGTAAATTAAATGTCACCGAGAGGATGCAGCATGAAATGTGGGAAATTTAATCAATTGAAAGGAGCCAACGTAGCACAATGTAGGTATTTGTGCTACGTGGCGATAAAACACAACCTATTTAAATACTAGTATGAGTTGCTATTAATAATTTCTGCGTAATAATTTCTTAATTTTATAATTCTCCCGCGGCTTCGCCCGCGTCTACAAAGTTAAAAAGTAGCATATGTGTTGATCCTAGGTATAAGATATATACATTCCAAATTTCATCCAATCCATCCTGCCGTTACAGCGTGAAAAGAAAACGAACCTACTTATACACAACCTTTCGGATTTATAATATAAGCGTGATTAGCAGGTAACTTAACTATATTTGCAGATGTCTTGTGTTCAGAAAATTCAACTTTATAGTTTTACGATTTCAAGCCATTTTACAAGCTTTTATTTAGTTTCACCTCTCCCGTTATGTGTCTGTAGGTCTGAAATCAAATCTTGCAAGCAAATTTAGACACATTTCCCTATGTCTGATTGGACTCAAATTTGGTGTACTGATGTATCTTCGGTGACAATATGATGATATGGTACCATGGAGCTGGTCTGATGATGGAGTCGGAAGGCAACAGAAACTTCTGAACTAAACAAGATAAACTCATTAAGTTTGGGCTCGTTTGATTCGTCTTGACAAGTTCTCTGGTTATATAACTTTTTAGTCCTTTTTTACCGACTTCCCAAAAAAGGAGGAGTTACTCAAGTCGACTGTCATTTCTTTTTTTTATGTGTGTTACTTCAAATCTTCTCTCCACGTAAGCCGATTAAAAATTTTTTTTTTTAGTTTGAAAGATTTTGCTTTTTTATTGGTACCATTTAAATTAGATCAAGATCTGATCAGTAGTTTTTGAAATATCGTCAATAATGCCTATTTTGTGACGAATAATGCGTACTTTGACGATGTTCTCGTTTACCCGACTTCAAAAGTTACCTCATAACTTCTTTCGTTGTGAGCCGATTTTGATGATTTTTTTTTACCGACTTCCCAAAAAAGATGAAGGTACTTAAGTCGACTGGATTTTTTTAATTATTTTTTTTATGTGTGTTACCTCATTTATTTGAAAGCTGGTGCTTTTTATGTAGTCCCATTGAAATTTTATCAAGTTCTGATCTCTAGTTTTTGAGTTATAGTCAATAATGCGTGTTTATACAATAAATCTGATCAAGGTTCCAATGATAAAGCGGTGAAGTCGGTGAAGCTATGCTTGCGTTTAATTATTATCTTAAATAACGCGGATGAAGCCGCGGGTCATGGCTAGTAATAATATAAATCTAACGATCTTGTCTTAAAAACATCCGGATTTCCAATACCATTGTTAAGTAATATCCAATTGTTGAGTAATAATTTATAATTATAGCAGGTATGTATAATTCTGTAGTGAGTATAGTAGTTTTGGCTTAACTCAACAGTAGAAACTAAATTCCAAGTCGAAACTTAGATAGGTAGGTACTCGACTCATTTAACTTATTTACCAAACATCGTAGAAGTTGCTACTACAATTAACTATAAAATATTAAACAATTAAACACAGCAAAACCAGAAGAGATAAGACAAAAGAAACCAAACGACCCTCCGAGATAACATAAATGCAGTAGAATCGAACAATAAAACTGAATATGGTATGCAGTTTTATTAAGAGATATCTCGTTAACCGTCATAGGAGAGGAGGAAGCTTCCCCCGCCCCCACCTACACCTCTTCCACCCACGCATTTGAAAGGTTAAGGGCAAACTATTGATGCATTCTGCCTCACAGTATTGTGAATCGAGAATCTGCGGAACTTTAATACCGATGACGTCATACGAAATGCTAAGAGAAATTATTCAATGCTATACGAATTAATTAATATTTTGTAATTACATGAAGATTTTCTGAGATTCAACACTTATAAAATTCGTGGATATTTATGCTTATAATTACTATATAACTAAACTAAAACTTTATACATCTATAGGTACTATGGGCAAAACAATACTTTACTTTCGCTGCTTTTGTCAGAACTTATCTTTACCTAATCGGCTAATAGATTTTGAATAAGGTAAACCTGGTAGAGGTGGCTATATTAATAAAATACATAAAACTTGAGAGGTGTCAAAGGACACCCGGATGGAACGAAGTTATATATCTGTCTAGCCCCCTTTCGCAACGCGCGATAATGAACTTTCGTTCCAAAATTAAAAGAAACATGCAAAAACCAACATCACGCGGTGCTCCCAGGCGGTCACCCATCCCAGTACTGACCGCACCCGACGTTGCTTAACTTTGGTGATCGGACGAGAACGTGGTATGGCTTACAACTATAGCAAAAAGTGTCGTTACATTTTAGTCTAATTTTTTTCCGTCTAGCCCCCTTTCGCAACGCGCGATAAGGAACTTTCGTTCCAATAAAACAATTCTATTTCTGGGCTAAAATTCAAAATTCTTTATATATATAAAGAAAAGGACCATGAAAGTGTATTGCCAGATGCGCAAAATAACAACCATGTCGAGAAGAACAATAATATATTTTTCATGGGGAAATTTTGTGCAAAATCTTACTTAGGGTTGTAAGAAAATCGACTGATACAATTAGGATGCGTTGAAAGATAGTAACGAGTACTTTTTTATGAGCGATTCTCCTTTAAAAGCATCTCTCCCATTTTTACCCCATAAATAATTTTAAATATGATGTCTCAGTTGATTTCCTAAAACATAAGCTTATCTTATTACTTCACACGATATCAACACGTGACCTAAGAAAAAAACAATATAATGCATATTTATACAATGCAGTGTTTACATGAGCAATTAACACTGTTCATTGGCCATTTGTTTATAGATAACGTTATTATACATGTCTGTTAGCAGCAGAGTTGACATTATTATTGTTTACATTTGGTAATAAAACTTTGCACCTTTTATCTACGAAACATGTATCACGGTATTGATGAATCGATGATCTCGCCACGGATGTATAAATAATAGTTACTTATAGCAAACCTCCCCGAACTAAGAGACTTATCCATAAAGTGGCACACACAAATGCGATGCATAATTATCACACTAATTTTAGAAATCTGAATAATCGTTCCTGTTTGTGAGATAGTGGTCAATCGCAAGCCTGTCAAAAACAGTTTGTTTGAAATGAGAGATTTCTGAAATCTTGTCACTACATACAAATGTTGCAAATCAACGTCACACAAAAACGTGGCCGTAAGTACTTGCTCTTTCATATGTGTGCGCTATTTTTACAGATTCTACCCTATATGGAAAATAAACTAAAATAATATTTCCTGTATAGTAAAAAACACTAAGTTGTCTTTAATTGTCATAGTAGGATACATCTTGTAATTTATATTGCAAAAAAAGAATTAAGTAAATATAATGTAATTAATAAATTATTAATCAAAATTGGACCAAGTTTTTAACCTTCCATGCAAAATGCATCTGTACGCAAGGTATAAATGCAAACGGTATTCTATCTTTTGCATTTTGGAGAGTGTGCGCAGGAATTACATGAGGCAATTCCACCATGCCCATTTTACCATTTAACAACCAGACAAACTGTCAAACGTCACCCATTTATGGTTGACATACCTCCAGTTCGCTCGAAGCGTTTTGCTTCTACGTTCATCATCCGTACAGCGAAGGAGTGGAATTCATTGACTTGAAGACTCCCAGATTATACCCCTCGGGGAACAATGGTTCCCCGAGGGGTATAATCTGGGAGTCTTCAAGTCAAGAGTGAATAGGTATCTTCTAGGCAAGCATGTTACATCTTCGGCCGCATCGTCACTTTCCATCAGGTGAAATAGTGGTCAAATGCTTGCCTATTATGCATAAAAAAGGCATTTATATAATACTTCACCCGCTATTATCAAGTTAAAAAGTAGCATATGTGTTAATCGTAGGTATAAGCTATGTAAATTCCAAATTTCATCCAAAACCGTTTAGCCGTTAAAGCTTGAAGAGGGAACAAACATACTTATGCACTTACACACAAACTTTCGGATTTATAATATTAGTAGGATATATTATAATAATAAATATAAATGTAAACACTTTCGCACTCACAGCCCACGCTAAGTGTCGTAGTAAGACTTGTGTCGTGGGTGCCGGAAACTTTCATTTCACAACTACAATTAGAACTAGAACACACATTTTCTTTGGTGAGAACACAGAGTTCCTGTATGGGAGAATGACAGTGTTTAATTCGTTCATAGTGTTTCGTTCGACATGGTATCATTCGTTGAACGTTTTATATTCCGCCCATGTCCCTCAGATTCCGTATATAATCAAACATATCTAAAATAATAAAAAAGTCAGCTAAAGCAAAGAAAATTACGGAATATTAAGGAGTGTAACACTTAACGTAAGCAGACAATGCTGAGAGCTGGATAATGTAGCGTCATTAGCACTTAGGACGTAGACACAAGGAACATAAAAGCTTTACGCTTTATGTATATCTACATTCTATAACACCTAATGAGTACTTACAATGGCCTATAGCCAGGGTAATCACAAGAGTAATAAATAGTAGGAGAACGCTTTAAGTTCTCCTTGTACTAGGTAGTTATTATTTATTATGATCCTACGTATACGTACCCACGAAGTTTATAGTATTTACAGAATTCTACGTGGATTAGGTACTATACAAAATTCTTATACAGGTTTTTGCCTTAAACTGACACTTCAAGCACAGATTATTATTTCGTTATCTCAAGCCTTTTCGGCTAGTGATATGACCTATCGAAAAGTGTGTACTTACAACTTTTTATTCGCGTTTAGTTTGGATGACAATGCATGGTTAGCTGGGTGACGTCATTCTAAATCCAACATGGCGGAGCACTCAAAATAGCAGACAAGTTATTTCCCTACAATATGGGTATCAAATGAAATGCTTGCTAAGAATAACTCGAAAAATAAAGTGACGTCACAAAATCCGATAAGGCGAATTTCTAAAAGCTAGTTTTTAAAAAAGTTTTTAACAAATAGCATACTTCTTTAAATTTTGGCACCGCAAATTTGTGCATTTAGCCAGTATCGTCAAGTAATTAAATATTTCTATTTAAGTGTTTTATATCTTTTATTATAGAATTCCTAGTCACGAGTCACAGTCAAAGTCAAGAAAAAGAGTCAGGGCCAGTCATAGCCAAGACATGCCCTAATACAGTGGTAGAAACTTTACTACAACTATCTTACCCTAGATCTCTGTCATTTACAAACTGATTTGGAAAATATTTTTTTGTTGAAAAGGATATACTTTAAGTTTGGTCCCATAGAATCGGATTTTTTTCTTTTTATTAAATATCGGTTTAGTTAGTCTTTCAAGTAAGAAAAAGTACAAAGGTAATGTACTACCTTATGAGTTTTTCTATTACTTGGGTACCACGTACTTACCTCCAGCGTACGTTACGAAATATAAATTTGCTATTTGAAAGAGTGTATCATTGGATCCATGGAAAAGCTGATAATAAGCAATAAAATTTTGGAAATACAGCCGATTAAGTCAGTTTTTGGTTTGAAAAAAAAAAGTATTTGTTGTTACCGAATGACACCAATCGGTGCGGTATGCTTTTAATGAAGTCAAAGAAGACACATCCGTCTTTTATTTGTACTACACAATTGTTTCTAAAAGGTCAAATCGGTAACAATTTTGTTAGTATCGATGTTGTTGTGTGACCTTTAAAGTAAAAAACATAAACGCTTTCACACTCACAGCCTTACACTAAGTTCAATGACTTGTGACGTGGGTACTGGAAACATTCATATCACACACACAATCACAACCAGAACCAATAACACCATTTTCCTTGGTGAGAAAACTGGTGTTTCCTCCGGGAATCGAACCCGATACCCGTGCTTAGAAGGCGAACGCTCACCCAACAAGCCAACGGGCAGTTCATCAATAGGTAAAGTTTTTGGCACAGAGCTGTATAAAAGTGCGAAACAAGTCACTGACCACTGATCAAACAATAAACGGAATATACCAGTCAATAGGTAACCACGGACGCCTTTCGAGGGGCCCGCGGGCTTCGCAGTTCAACACCCGCTGATCAGTATTAATAACGCTATTTATAGGCGAAAATGTTAATATTTGACGCTACCAATATTATGTTGGGTTCAAGAAGCTTATAAACGAATAACTCGAGATTGTTGTGTTACAAAGGTTCACAGTTGTCTCAGTTGACTTTGCGTTATGTTAGTGTGTTTATGTAAGTTTAATGTTGTTTATTATTTAAAATTATGTTTATAATTATTTATTATTTTTATGTTTATTATTTACATGTACACCAATATTTCTGCATGTATTATCCTTTTGTTATTCAAATAAATTTACTGTACCGCCATCATTTTCTCTGCACCTCCAGGATGACTGACAGAAAATGCTATTCTTACAATAGAATTTTTTGTGCAATAGTATAAAATAAAATAAGATCTGCCTTTTGGTTTAGTTGGACGAGCGTTCGCCTTCTATATCGGGTTAGATTCCCGGCGAGAATACAAGTTTTCTCTCTAAGTAAAATTTGTGTTTCTGGTTCTGGTTGATTGTGTGTGTGATATGTATGTTTCTAACACCCACGACACTTCGAACTTAGTGTGGTGCTGTGAGTGAGAAAGCGTTTAAGTTTATGTTTGATAAGCTATGTCGTGTGGTAAGGTTTTATTTAAATCTATTGTGATTGTTAGTTCTTGCATGTCTCCAGTTTATAGTCTGATTTGATATCCCGCGGGTTTATAAAGGTGGAAAATGGCTTTTTACGCAACTATTTTATAGTGACGTAAAGATGTTTTAGCAAGAAAAAGCACCGCTTTGAGCAAGATGAACTCAAAGCCCCATGTATGATATCTTTCATTATCATTTTTTTTTACTTATCTGTGAGAGGCAAACATTTTACCTAGTGGTCAAATCACATCAGGTGAGATAGTTCTCACCTTATTTTTTTCTTTTAATTTTGGTTTTGCAATCTTGTGCATTTAGCCAGTGTCAAGTAATAATCTATTTCAAGTGTATTTCATATGAAAAGACCTAGTCACAAGTCACAGTCAAAGTCCGTCAAAGAGTCAAGGTCCAGTCATAGTCAAGTTATGCCCTAGTAAAGTAGTAAAAACTTTACTAGAACTTCTATTGGAGTTTAGGAGCGAAGGCGAAAATCATTTTTTTCAAATTGTTCGTCGTTTATTTGCCTACACTTATGCACGTTTACTAAGTGTTGACTGTTAATAATCCACCATTATAACACATTAACACTCGAAGAATCACAGGTTTTGCAAAATTATACAAAATCAACAACGCCATTTTTTCACTTTCGCGGCAAAGCTCCGTTAATACCATTTCCAAAGACCCATGTGAGTATAAATGTCGTCAATGCAAATATTGATCGTGCGGCGCGCCAGTGTTGCCAAAATGTTACAGCTGCTGTTAATAAAATTGTACGCACAATGACTTGAAATATATATTTATAATTTACTAACTCATAGGTTCATAGTTACAATAAGTTTAATTAAAAATAACCACACTTTTCGTAATTTGTACTACCGAAGGGGTTAATTAATAGGACTTCTAATAATTTGTTTTGTCTTCTAATAAATAACTAAGTTGTCCTTTGCATTTTTAGACCATACATAGGCGTCGAAAATTGCAGTTTTACCGACCATTATACTTGTCTGCAGTAGTATTTCTGTGTTAACAAAAATATAACCACAACAAAGACGAAGGCTGACCTATATTAAGTTACATGTAACAACATTTTTAACGTCAATATAATAACAATCGCCAAGACGGTGTTTTAGTAGCTAAATCGAATCTTAAAGCTTTTCTCTTGATTGATTGGTATAAGTCTTATTATACAATTCGTTCGCAAGACATAAAATAAATAATTTCTCCAACCAAAGAGTATGAAGGCGTTAAGAAATGAACCAAGATATATGAGATCTGATTTTCAGAGTTATATGTCATGAAATTGAACGAAAATAACAAGCATGAATTATTTATACTCCATCAAAGACGTAAGCTGCCTATAAATCAGGTACATTTATAATACAAAATCGTGCTAAATTCAGCGTGTAAACAAATCATAGGAACACTCTTCAGGATACAAATACAATATTTACTATAAATATGTATAAGGGATCAGACGAGTCTCGCAATGTTAAAAATAGTCCCGCCGTAGTATATAATATGTACCTATATAATAGGTACATATTATATAGTCTACGGGCCAATTATCTGTTTTTCGAAAACAAAATTGTATCTTCTCTACAGAAAAAGATTTAAGTTACCTACAATACAACGAGCTTATCAATCATAAGTTTACCAATTAAATTAATAGTTGTTAAATAGTTTAAAAAAAAAATATTGGAAAAAACAATTATGTGACATCATCTCTTCAACACGTCATAAGTAGACAAATGAATACTGGCGTGCGTCCGCTTTACATTCAGTGGATATCGGGTTCGATTCATGTGGGAACATGTGATGTAAATAATTATGGCAAGTCGTCGAACTTTATGTAAGACTGTGAGTGTAAAATTGTTTATGTTTATACCGTTTGTGCCTTCTAAGATACCTAGGTACTTTTTGATAAAATTATGATGAATACTACAAAACTCGATCAAAATAGCTTTGGCACAAGACACGGTTTACAATTTAACTTTAAGAACCCTGAAATTAAACTTTGAAGAATACGCGTAGACACATTCTTAACTTAGGTATAAAATGTCAAGTTTATTAGGATTATATACATTTCAAGTATACTAGCCGTGCCCCGCGGCTTCGCCCGCGTTAATTAAGTTAAAAAGTAGCTTTCGTGTTATTCCGGAACCTAAACTAACTTAATTCTGAATTTTAACAAAATCGGCTTATTTGTTACGGCGATACGTGGTAAGAAACATTCATACAGATACACAAACTTTCGCACTCATAATATTAGTAGGAATAATAAAATGAACAACCTCAACTAATAAATAACAGCACATTACCCGACAAGCTTATTAATAAACCACGCGAATATAACAGAAGACGAAACGATGCAAATTTAGTTCTCTTCAAGTGTATCTATTTTTCTTAAAGATAGCCTTTTTCAACCTTTTTCCCTCCCCAAGTAAGCTCTAATAAGTTTCTTGCTCTGAAAAAAAACGCAGGCGTTCGTTATTGCTTGCAGTTTTCTTGAGGGTCTCTCTGAACTTTAATATTTTGTTTATTAGTTTTTAATAAGAACCTGGTATTCCTTGAAGAGATACTTCAATTTTAATACCGTATTTATGAAGAAGCCATGAGTTCTGCATTGGTTCAACATCAGTTTGAAATTTAATTATTTATTTATTCTGAAGACCAACAGCATTGAGATAATTTAGATACAAAACACGAAATATGTATAATACAGCCAATTATAGTACAATTATTATTTACTCTCCTGATTGGTATGACATTAGAAAACAATTTAGTGAGATTGATGTATGTATGTATGTGTGTGTGTGCGCGTGTGTGAGAAAGAGTGAGTGAGTGAGTGCGTCTGTGCATGTTTGTAAGAATTGCAACATACGAACCAACATAAGTCATTCGCTTATATGGTGTAAACGCTTAATGCCTCTGACAGACGAACGGACGAACGGACGGACGGACGGACAAAGTGCTGAACGACCCAAGTCAACTTGGAGATATCGCTTTGCTCGATCAATAAGCATTTAAATGTAAGAAAGAAAATGTAATTTAACTACGTGCCCACTTATCCTAAGCTAGAGATACCACTTGCAAACACGAACTTTCTAAACCAATGAATTCTCATGGATCCAAGTTTGGTATCTTTGTTACGAGTTCATCAAGCTAATAGTTAGAGCTTGATTTCAACTCCATAGCATTCAAATTTCGTAAGTTCCTCAGTCAATGAGTCTCGGTTAGTAATCGCAACCATTTGGGTTGTAATTTATCATCAGTTTAATTCTCCTGTTATTCTTATGGGTGTGTATGTTTTTTGTTATGTGTAGCTCAGCAAACTTTGTGCATTTAGCCAGTGTCAAGTACTAGTAGTAATATATATTTTAAATGTAACGTCTATTCTTCATCACACCTTTTTTATGGTAGATAGGCAAGCATTTGACCACTATCTCACCTGATGGAAAGTGAAGATGCGGCCGAAGATGTGACATGTACATTACACCTAGTCTTAGTCACCAGTCACAGTCAAATTCAAAGTCAAGTGAAAAGTTATGGTCCAGTCATAGTCATGCCATAGAAATTTGATAGAATCTTTTATAGTACTTCTGTTAGAGTTCTGAAGTAGGTAGAATTAAAAATCATACTAAATAATAATAAGAAATCCGCCGAGAATAGATTCGCAGAGAAAGTAAAACTAAAAGGCGTTGTTAATTTTGTGATATTTTCCAAAAATTTTGTTTCTACGAGTGTTAATGTTATTACAGGTGGTTTATTAACCGTCAATAGTTCTTGAATATGTATGGAATCTCAGTAATACTGAACCAATTTTGATAAAATTAGCTATGTTAATTGTTTCGAATAAAACGTGGCTAAATTTTATCAATCAAGCGGGTAAAGCCGATGAGCACAACCTAGTTATTAATCAATCCAACGACTCTACTCAAATGACGGTCAAAGTTGATAACGTCTAAAGTAGATGCAAGAACCCATAGCAAACATTATAAGTACCTACTTTATTCAAGTGCCTTAATAGAAAATCTTGTTTGCATATAATCTTTGCGATTATTAAGCCTCAATAATAATATGCAAGGTCTGATTGAAATAATGATAATCTTTCTTATGATGAAATTGAACTACGGAGAAGAAAAAGTGGAGGAGTGGTAAAACGCCAGCTTATCAAATCTCTGGTGAGTAATCATATGGATCAGGGAGAAACATGCGGGGCCTAGACTGATTAATCACGCACGATACGTATTTGGTTTGAGCGGACGGGTGGCAACGTGCGGGTGTAGGCACAGTTCCACGGAAGATTCCCAAATTCGAGCTGTGTAGCAGTGGCGTAGCAGTTACAATTTCAAATTATTTTTTATTAATTCAAAACAGATATAAACATTATTAACCTAATATTTATACCACAATTTACATAATTTCAATTCATCAATAAATTAATCTATAATACAATAATATAGTAAATTAGGTGTTCGTTAGCAGCCGTACCCTACCCCTGTGTTACAGCTGCTAAGATTCCTGTCTCGAATTATTGGCGCGAAGGTGGTTTAAATTTTACATTTATTATTAGTTATTATCGTTTTTTCTTCGTATCTTAGTACAATCACAGAAGAGATATCATTATAGTCTTCTGTGGTTCATGATAGTGATACTATGGTGTCATCTGTGGTACAGTGTACAATCTTGGTAATTGCATTTTTTAAATTGTGAGGGTATTATCAAAATCAAATCAAAATCAAAAATGAGTTTATTTCTCTCCACAAAGGTACAAATAGTAAAACTAGGCATTTTTAAGTTGTGCAAGAAATTGGTACTACTTTGTGAGAGCTGGTGCCTGATGTAGGTTTCGTTAGAAACCTGTATTACAGGTCACCAGGACCCTCCCGCAGCAGGAACGATTTACAATGTCTTAAATGTAACCGAGCATCTTAAGTCGTACTAAATCAGTATTGATGTACAGAGATTAATTTAAACTAAACTAGGGTGTTAACTAATTAATAGAATTTGATAAAAACTATTCCTATAGAAAACACAGTAATGATGTAAAATAAAAAAAAAAAAGGAAACAAGCAAGCAAGTGTGTTTGTGTATGGGCGAGATTGTGTGTATGTATTTTAAGATTTTGTATGTTTTGTTGTATAGTGAGTGTTTGTGTATATATGTAATATGAATGCGGCCGCGTGAGCTAGAGCTGGGGGAAATACGTCAGGTTAGGTCATTTTAATGTTTTAAGGATATTTTCAGTTTCTTGGTAATCTAGAGTTTTTAGGTATTTGATAATTGTTTGTTTGCAGGTAAATTTCGGTTGTGGGTATATATTGAGTTTGGTGTTTAATTTGTTATAGAGGAATTGGCCAAGGAAGGCATAAAATTTATGAGATAACTTCAGGCGGAAGGATTGTGTTGGACAAACTGTGCCCTTTCTGCGTTTATGTAGGTTGAGTTTAGGATTGTACTGTAACTGAGAATGTTTTTTACAAATTGTGTGCAGTATAAATGACTGCCTGACAGTCAGAAGATCCCAGATACGGTATACATCATATTTATACACTCTTAAATTGCTCGCTACAAAGGTCCCACAATGTGCTCCAAGCATAAAAATCTTCATATACCGTTTATAGGTGCGGCGTAACCATTAAATTTGCACGTGTAAGGTGCAATAACCTCTACAACAAACAAAACAGTCTAGGAGTTTGCGACTTCGAAAACTAAAGAAAACCAGACTTTGAGTGGTCTTGAACTCAAACCGTTCGGGAGTTCACATCACTTTGTTTACACAGGTCATACGTGGTACTTACAAATTTACTTTTATCTAGATTGTTTGGAGAAGATATTAACTCTGTGCGCGTGCAGCTGTATAGCGACATTTGTCTTCTTTGATAGGTTTAAAATAAAAATATATTCTAGATTCAAAAGGTACTACGTAGTAAGTAGTAAGTCAGTAAGCATACTACTACAGGCTATGCATATCTACAGTAGATAAATATTATTTGCTAGAGAGCATAATAATATTCACTTTTATTTTCCGTAGTGCTAACCTAGTCTGTCTACCATTGGAGGAACGGGAAAATTCTTTACCCGTTTGACTACCATTTCGGTATGCGCGGAAATATATTCTTTACCCATACTACTAATTGGAAACCCAATTAATAACGGAAATTGAATTGTTTAAATGTTATTATTTATTGATACGCATCAATAAATAAAGTTAAAATTGCTCTAATATTGTTTTACCCGATGGCTTTTATAAGAATAAGCGATGAATGAGAGAATTAAAATGAGAAGTTCAATAGAACTGCTCATTTTATTCACCACCATAGAAGGTATCAGAAAAATGTAAAAAAATATAATTTGAATTTGGAAAAGAAATGTTTTAAATAGGGAATTTAATCAACATGTAATGCATCTTGGTAGTGCAATATAATTCGTTTATTTTTTGTTACGTTATCATGAATGTAAAACCTTTACTCATTAAACTGGCATGATTTTTTAGAAAGCATCATAAGATTTTTTTTAAATAATAGTCACTTAATTAAAGGACCGAAACTACAACTTGACTAAACACTACCAAAAAACCTAAGAGCCAAGTACAAAGCTTAACATTGTTACGACAGCGGCGACAAGAGTAGCAAAGCGAGGCATTCCAACGACACTCGGTCATGTTTTCAGTCTTAATTGAGGCGAGAACAGCCCCAACTTGGCTGGCAGTGCTCATTAAGAACAACAAACAAGTAGCTAAGTACTGGAAGGCACAAACGAACTAATCGGCTTCAGAGAGCGCCCAAAATGTTAGGACGACTCGGAGGCGCGACGCTACTCCATTGATTTGCATATGATGTGGCAAAAAGGGAGGTGGCGCTGTCCCTGATTTAGGGACGATCTATGACAACGTTAGGCTCGTTTACATACTGATAGGGCAGCATGTGCAAGATTCTCTGTAAGGTTTCGTACAGTACTTAGATCGATAGACCGTGCAATTAAATTTTATAACTAGTCAATATACTAAAAACTCAAAAGTCACCGCGTAAAAAATATCTCACATATTTATCTTTACACTTTTCGTTATAAAGACCTATGCAATTATATAAAAACATGCTAAGCTGTTTTTTTTTTCTATTGGAGACAAAGAAACAAATGATACTTTTAAAAGTTTTATTTAAATCAAACCTTTGCCTGTCCGAAATAAAAATGTTTTATAACCAGAAAACTTGTCTTGACAAGTGACGAATAAAAAAATTATCAAACAAGCCCAAACTGGATAGGTTTATCTTGTTTAGTTCAGAAGTTCCTATAGCCATCTTCCGTCTCCATCATCAGACCAGCACCACATATTATAAGTACACTAAATTTGAGTACAATCGGACATCGGGAAGTGGGTCTAATTTAGCTTGCAAGATTTGATTACAGACCGAACGGATAAACAACGGGACTGATAAAATTAAATAAAAACTTGTAAAATATACGCCAGGTAATCAGTTAAAATAGATAGTTCGTTATTAAACCGTAACCAACGCTTGTAACATTATAATAACTTGCACCATTAGAGACCTAAACAAAAAAACACCGCTCTCCACGGTATTCAAAGTTGCGAAACTCGCGTGGGTTCCGAACAACTGTTATGAAAGGAAATCTTTACGAACCCCGAATAAAGGCTGAAACTTGCTGTGACAGCGTAAATTTGACGGATAACGGTATCCTCCAAAACATTGACATTGATAAAAAGTGCGATATCGCACTTCACACAAATATTATAAACTGGAAATTACACTATCTACACATACAGACAATGTAACTTTCATACGTATATATATTAACAGTATTATTTGTCTGTTTTTTACCTTTTTACGGCTAAACTACTGGACCGATCCATAACTTTTTTCAAAGGCTTACCTTGTAATTAAGTAAGGGGATGACACCAGAATGTCTCCTTAAATGCATGACTTTGTAACCATTTTTAAAATGTATAATAAAACCTAATAAATAAAAATTTCGTTGGAATCTGCATGACATGATAAATGACTCTTCCTTCTTAGACTATTCATAACATTTTAAAATAGAAGGGAAAAAATATAAAATCATATCAATCGAAAGCATTTTGATCCGTCATTTTATATAAGAATAATGTGAAATCGAATGAGTTCATACAAGTTTTTCTTTTTTTACCCATCAATGATTATTAACAAGGTTTTAGTATCTACGGGTCAATTCCTATATTTCCTTAAACTTAACTAAAACTATATACAGCAAAGAACTATGTTACCTAAAGGACGAGCTTATAGCTTATACAAGTATTTGATATAATAATGACTGCTTCATCTTGTTTTTTTTGCCTTGCTTAAACGCCCTTATTTAAGTATCCACCTTTATGTGCAAAACTGTAAGGAGGATAATTGGCTGTGGTCAAAAAAGGTGCTCGCCTTGATAATTATGCCGCTCACTTATGCAAAGTCGCTGGCACTCAGACACTGTTTTCTCAATTCATAGAATGAAAAGAATGAATAGAAAAAATATATTAAGGCTGTGGCTAGGCTGCTGTAAAACAATCTGGGCATTTCATGTGAAACAAGAAAGTAATCTGCCCAGAACCACAGTTTCACATCACATGTGTTTTTTTACCTTCTTCACAAAAAAGGAGGAGGTACTAAAGTCGAATGTATTTTTTTATGAGTTACTGTCATAACTTCTTTCCACGTGAATCGATTTCGTTTTTTTTTTGTTTGGAAGAAGTTCCTTTCCAATTGGCCGCATTTAAATTTGATCAAGATCTGATCAGTAGTTCTTGGAATATCGTCAATAATGCGTGTTTAGTACATCTAATCTGATCAACGTTCTGAAGATAAAGCGGTGAAGCCGGTTTTTTTAAGCTTTGCTTGGCGTTTAATTATTGTAACATGATTTCTTTTTCACGGCTGGATGGATTTGGACGTAAGTCGGCAAGTAGGTATATTTATCTCTTACCTTTGCAATGCCATTGCTATTGGTTTATCATAGCAGTTTTTATTTTTACTTCTGCTTTCTTTAGTACCAGAGTATGAAATATCATACGAACTTTTGTATTAGCACTGCACTTATTCCTTTAAAACTTATAGCCAGATCTGTTTTGGCAAGATCATATAAGCCAGATCTGTTTTGACCCTCATGAACGGAAATATTTTCAATCCCTGTATAACATTTCTTCAGGAAAAGGCACAAGTGATTTATGTACGTAGCTTTCTTTTGTTGGGATCGAAGAAATATTTTACAATCCGTGGCAACATTAGTAAAATATTTATGGAGAGAAAATAACAATCGGAGTACGTTTAAGAATATTTTTCTATACGAACCTTAGGTATTGATTTTTGTTTACATATTTAGCTTTAGCTAAATATACCTTAGGTACTTTAGCTTGTTCACTCTGATTTGTGAGATATAAGGTAAAAGTCTTGGAATACCCAAGCCCATTTTACCATATAACTACAAGACAAACTCTCAAACGTCATCCATATATGGTTGATATACCTCCGGTTCGCTCGAAACGTTTCGCTTCTACGTTTATCATTCGTACTGCGAAGGAGTGGAACTCATTACCCGCGTCTTTGTTCCCCGAACGGTATATGTATCTGTAAGTTATTGTTTTGATATTAAATGTTCATTAATTTAGCTTGTTTTTTTTATACGATGTATACAGGCGATTATCTATAATATCATTTGAGCATTGTTTTTGTATTATGTGCCAGTGTTATCACCAATTAAAATTCAGAATAAAATTGTTTATTCACATGGGTCGTAGCACAATTTTCTATTTTTTTTTAACAAATCATTCACATCACTAACTCATAAATTATCTCAACCTAGGTCCAGATTGCTTCCACACATCATTTTCCAGATTTTATAATAAGCTTTCTTTATCAGCACTTTTTACTATTTTTTTAAACTTTCCCATAGGTAATTCAGTTACAGTTACTATATCAACGAGCTCAATATATATATGTACATTAAACATAAAATAATTACATTCAAACAAGTTTTGTTAGCAAAATAGTGGCAATAACCGTTTAAATATGTTCACCGGTTTGACTAAATAGTTATCCGCAATTCCAAGGATTTGGGCATCAGTGCCGAAAACGATTTAAATTTAATTTCACCAACGAAATATCCTTACAATCAATTCACAGAACCACCGGTCAATTATAGCTGGAGTTAAAAATAAATCAGGATTACTGGTAGCAGGTAACAACGTTGATTAAATCATCATTTAAATAATAATTTGACTTGAAAATGGAATGATGAAGGGATTTTGATCACGTTATTATGCAAAGAAATAATAACAATAACTGTTTTACAATCGGATTATTTATTTACCATATTTATGGTATGTTTAGATATTCCGATATTTTAGTACAGTTTCAGGCGCCACGATCACTGAGAAACATACGTCTCTTTATATTTGTTCGAGTTTCTCAATTGTGAAATATATAGGAAACTTTTGTGCGACTACGGTCGTTTAAGAACTTTATTAACAAGAATAATTATATTGACATGAAATAAACCAACTACAGTTTTTAAACCAGACTAAATACCTAGATAAAGTTTATTGGGAGGTCCTTACTGATTGTGATCAAATATTTGCATTATTTTTTTAAAATATTCAGAGTTATTTAATTATAAAAAGTTATAACTTTTATTGAAAACATATATAAGGGACTAATGAACTACAAAAAATCTTAGTATAACATGAATAGTAAATAACCACAATAACCGGACATTACTAGCTGGTTATTACAAAGCAATGCATCTCTCATCTCTTATTACCAACAAGACGACCTACAGAAGACAAGACAAGAATACCTATAAATGAAAAGAAACCGATGAGTCACTAATTTCCTCGCATTTCCTTCCTTTCTCACATACTTACCCATCAATTTCAAAACGTTATTGCTAGATCCTAATCATATTTCCGATACAGCAAAGAAGCTGAGGTAAGCATCACTTAATAAAAAGCCCGTAGCGACCCTTCCATCCCGATTCGCACGGATTCACCTTTACATGTGCGACGAGACTGCCAGATTTACACATAATAACATGTTATATAGGTACTTGTATCGTAGCGTTGGCATTTGGGCCACGAGATTCTACATCATTGAAACGCAAGTAAAGCTTAAATAAACCGACTTCACCGCTTATATTTAGGTTTTGGCTTGATCGATTTCGATAAAATTTATATGGGACCACCTGTGAGGTATAATCTACAAAACAAAAAAGAATTTTAAGAATCGGTCCACGAATAGGGGAGAAATCGGAGAACATACATAAAATAATACATACAGTCGAACATAGCCTAACATTCCTTCTTTTTTTAAGTCGGTAAAAAAACAGACGGCGCTAATTTTAATAGCGCGAAAAACATGGATAAAATTCTCGTAGCTACGTACTTTTGTACGTAGTTATTATTAGTTTAAGTTTTTGGGAGCAGCAGTTATAATTAAGTACTCTATGTACCTATTACTGTTGCTCTCAAAAAATATGCGCCACGCGTCTCGTTCTTATAGTTAATTTGGAATAAAATGAAATTATTATAAAGATGCAGAAACAAACAAATCTTGACTGCCTTTTTAGTTAGCAAAGAGGAAGTTCTGAATGAGTGTAGTATTTTTTTTATTGTTATCTTAAACTCCGTCATTTGTAAACTGATTTGGAATTTTCATGTTTTATCAAATCGGTTAAGTAGTTTGGTTTTAAAATCGAAAATAATGGAAAAAACCAATTACGTCATCCATGTAAATGTTTCACTTATTAGTTTATTAACTTTTTCTGTTTATTGAATTGATGATATTTTACTTCAGTTTATAAGTGGTGCGAATTAAGGACACTAGGTATAGTTATAACACGTTCACGGATTATCTAAAAATTCTACCAACAATCGCAACTCGATCGATCATACTCCTGGCTCTATCTAATAATAGTTAAGCCGTAAAGACAAATAGAGCTGTGAAACACAGATATAGTTACTACAGTAATAGATTATCTCTATTTGCTCTGTCGAATCAGTAAGTACTAAGAGATATTGTGTAATATTGTATGTCCATTTAACAAACGATTAAGATATTTCTTGTGATAGTGCCTTAACAACTCAATACTTGTATTTTGAATGCAAAAGTTTGTGTATGTTTGATATGAGGTATACAAGCTGGACTTAGATGAAGTTTGATATGTAGAGTATAGACCTTAGAATAGACATAGGCAACTTTTAACCTGAATTTAAATTTTTTGCTACGATGCACAGCTAGCTTAAGATCTTTTCTGTTTTATTAATCGTAGAGAGAATGGTAGAAATAAACAAATTAGAACATAGATTTTGGTTTCTAAATCATTCGTTAATTTATTTAACTACTTTTTTAACATGTATTGATATCGTGCATAATTAGTAAATATTTAACGATATATTTTTGTTATTTATTGAACCTATTTGTGAAACAAACATAAACACAATTAAATATCACACCTATTGCTGCTGTGTCTAATGAGCGTATGAATATGTTTGAAACGAGGTATCTTCGTAACGGCTGGAGGAATTACGTTACTGCCCCGATTAACATGGATAGAACGGCGCGGAATATCTAGTACAAAATGAGGACGTAATTATAGCTCGTTAGAATGGTATTTAATACACCTTGACATGAAAACCGTGTTACAGATTATTTATTCCTCGTTGACAACTGGTTACGAATAACTTGTTACGTAGCCGGCCAAAGCGGCAGCGTAGTCTACTGTCCAATAAAAAATGGCTGTGTTTTCTAATACTAGACTTATATTATGTACATAGTACAAAATTATTGAAATAGTTGGTTATTCCTTTGACTGCTTAATCGTGGTTACAGAATTTAGTCCTGGCGTCTAGTTCACTATTACCTACAGTCATAAATACCTAGACAAATGTATCGTAGCTAAGAAAACTTTCGTTCGGAAGCGAACCTCAACCAACTACACCGCTTACATTGAACGAGGTGGTAAGACTTCCAGCAAGATCGCTATGACTTTTAGCGAAAAAGACGCAGTACCAAAGAGTATTTAATATGTACAGTACCAAAAAATCGTAAATAAATATAAATAGTTGTAGCCTTGTGCCGCATAGGTTCCGGGTTAAAAGGAATAGTTGCCATTGTACATAAGAAATATAAGAGCTTAAGTCTCAGGGAGAGGAGCGCAATGCAGTACCACGACGGGACTTATTTGTTCAAAGTTTAAGATGGCACTGCGTATCATGTGAATCTTACCATCAGATGAATTAATTTCTTGTGTCAGAACATGTGTTCTATGTATTTATTGCCAATTATAAATAGCTATATAATATTATATATATCGCAAATTATACTTGCCATTCGACATATAAAAGTCGTTGTGAAAATAGGACTGTAGCAAAAAGTAATTTACTGATTACATTGAATAAATTCAGGGTACAATTAATTAGCTTAGTTCGTGCCTACTTATCTCGGTGCTTTTTAATTATTTTTTCGTTGAACTTTACTAAGATAAGTTAGCTCCCAGTGCCACCGTGTATTAAAATTGTCTACCTAACAGCGTTTATATAAATATGGCCTTACATTTGCGATAAAGCCCCACATTTTCTACGTATGTTCGACTCGCGGAAGTTACGGCGTTACAAATGTACATTTATGTTCAAGAAACATACAACAATACAATCAAGGCATACAAATATATATATATACGTACGAAACAAAGTCGGGTTAGTTACACCATTTATAACCCAAGAGCGGCTGGACCGATTTGTATGATCTTTGATTTGTTGGATTTGTCTTCGTCCCGAATAACAGTGTAACTAAAAATACATCGGGAAATGTAACGAGAAAATATGTGAAAAAAAATCATGTTCTCATACATAGTTTTGTATAGTAGTACCTAAACATAAAATTGAAAGAGTTTTTTCTTTAAATTTTAGTTTAGTCATCAAGTAAAATAAAAGTTAGTACATCAAGTAAATATTTAATGTTTATATTATGTTATTAAAGTACTAGGCAACCATACACGTAAAAGAGGTAAAACACTTTTTTCTTTACGCGGCTTTACAACGCATGCCGGATATAGTTAGCATTCAATAAAAATGCTACAAACGGATTATTATGACCATTCCGACATACACGACAACAATCAAAATCCCACCCAAGAGGCCCAAATGACCCAAACCTGAATGAAACTGTGATTAATGTTACAAAATCGTGCTCATAAATCGTAAATTACCGTAATTCGCGTAATTCTACCCTCATACTTGGCATTTCATTTGTGATGGCAACCGGCTGACCTTTCTAACTACGTGGGTGTTCTAACACCTACATAAACTTTGAACCTTTGACGCTGCTTGTACCAACAAAAGCGTGTAAGTGCTGCAAATTGAAAACAAACACTTCCTTATTGAGATAAGATAGGTATGTTGGTTTGTGTTGTGAATTCATCATACAAATGTTTATGTATCTTTTGTAATTATAAACAAGAGCTAAATAAAAGCTGTTAATAGACCTCCTATGACAAATTTATAGAAATCAGCTGAGCTTTTAAAATACCTCCTATGACAAATTTAAAGAAACCAGCTGTATCAATTTTCATCAAATATAATAATGATTTAAAAATATTAGTAACTAATTGAATTAAAATCTTGTTTACTATGAAATTAGAAATAAGTTACAACGCCTAACTGATTAGAAATATACATCGCACGTCGAACTGCGAAAAGTTTAGCGAATTCAATTTAAATAGGTTTTCAATTTAAAAAAACGCATTTTGAAGCTATAAAGTCACAGACACACAAAGAGACAACGATTCAAACATTTTTCAAAGTAGCTACATAAAAAGGAAAACGATTTTAAATCCGAAACCATACAACTAAAATGGAAGTGGGAATGTCGCATGATTATAAGGAAGACAAGTATAATAACCAAAGATTTGAGATATTTCCGGCTCCGACATTACGGCTGTATCCTATTTGGCAACCATCCCATGAGGCAACCCTTTAGAGATAATTAAGATAAAATTAATAGGTCTAAGGTTCTATTTGCATTCCAGGGGAGAATGGAAAAGACTGGAAGAGACCGTTGATCGACACAGTACTAACTAAAATAATAGAAACGTATATGCAGTTTTGCATTTTATGTAAAAATAATAATAATCAATTTTACTGAAAAACTTGACATTAAACTATAGATCTTTTATTTAATTACGATTTTGTTTTATGTTATGTTTATAACTAATATTAATGTTTAATCAGTTTTTCAAACACAAATTTCATACCGAACGTATGTGTAAGTGCTAAATAGTTACTGAAATAATAACCCAGAATAACTTAAGCAATAGTAGAATATGTATCAGTACTGATGTACGGCACGTATGCATTATGAATACGTAGACAATTCATCAAAGTTAATCCTAGAAAAACTCATATAGCATATCAATGTTTGTAATCTGCCTGTCAACGTATAAATAAAATGATAACAAAGTACGTTTCAAAAAAGAGATCCGCAATAAAACACACTGACATCGTGGCGTCCCTAACAAGTGTTTATTTACATGGTTACGGTCTCTCCAACCTCATTACTTCATCTTAAATTGTATAAGTTAGTTTTATAATACAATACCAAGAATCGTTCATTGATTATGAAGCTGAGGGGTTTCAGTTTTCAAACGTAGTAACGTAGTTAGGGAGCTACGCGCTCGTAGCGACCACCATATGTTCCGACCACGCGGGCGGCGATCGATATGCAAGGCGGGCGGCAAGCATGCACTTACCGTGGTCAGCTTGTAGCTCAGCTTCCGCTGCAACGCTGTCTCTAAGTGCAGGGCCATTTTGATCTCACGAAGTAACGACTCAATGAATTAACAATGTTCGTGTAGGCACTAAAACATACTTCGATAAACCGGCTTCGAGTAACAGGTTCGCGCGTGACGTACGTAGTACTTCAGCGTGGCAGATCGCGTGTTCACGCAGCCATTTTAGCCGCTGTCAAAAGTTACAGGTTTCCACCGCGCGGCGACACTGTCGTACGGCTGCGCGTGAAAAGCTAGCGTGCGTTTTTCATACGTACTGTTTGTTATTCTGTGGAGTGGTGTATGGTTGCATTGCCATAGGTTGCGAGACTCGCAATTGATTTATAGTCGAACTTGTAATTGAGTTAAAAGTTACAGTTTCGTGACATATTGCACGATTTATTTCAATATCGGGTGCGCTTCACGTAGAAAAATTGGTTTGGATTTTGTTTTAGACGGCGTTATTTTTTACATAGTTTTATTAGCCTTTGTAATAATCCGGTATACAGCATCATGTTTTTATAAAAATGTTATCATTTCAGATCATATAAAATTCTTCTTATGAGAGCAAATGTTAAGTAATAATTATCT